>OW964569.2:35408645-38282812 GCA_943138885.2 Tholera decimalis | reverse complement strand
CTGGAACTATGGTTCTGATTTGAAAAATTCTTTCAGTGTTAGATAGCCCATTTATCGAGGAAGGCTATAGGCTATATATCATCACTCTAAGACCAATAGGAGCGGAGCACTAATGAAGAATGTTTCAAAATCGGGGGATTTTATATCCACGCGGGCGAAGTCGCGGGCGGAAGCTAGTAATATTATAAAGCAAAAAAGTTTGTTTGTTTGCTTGAACGCGCTAATCTTCGAAAGTACCGGGTGGATTTGGATGCAATTTGGTATGGAAGTAGCTTGAAGCTTGAGGAAGGTTATAGGCTACTTTTTACGAAACTGTAAAAAAGGAGAGTTATGTTTTTACCATGATAGAATCCACGGGAGCGAAGCCCCACGTGAGTACTAGTATGTTTATAAATCTCAAAAAATGTAGTCCCGAGTGGTGGCTTAATGCTTGCGACATTATTCGAAAGTCATGTTATATTTTTAATGGTGAGAAACGATGTTTGGTGTGACAAGGATAGAATAGTAACTTCGGAAAGCGTATAACTTTTACCTCGTACCTCCTACTTTCGTTAAAAAAATTAAATGAGTATTCATTTATGTTGATTTTTTGTTGCAGTGAGTATTGTGAAGGTCAGATAAGCAGTCGTGCCATGCAAAAAACGAGTACTCTGCTGTATTTGGTTAAATAGACTAAAAGCTGACCTCAATATAGTTGTGGAAAGGCTAAGCAGATAATGAGTATATCACCCTAATTATTTGACTACAGTCAAGAAACTAGCTTATTTCAAAAGAATCAAGTCTCGACAAAGCAGTGATTGCCTCTGTATGCCCAATACGAGACTCCATGCTCTGTGGCGCTTACTATTTCATTAAGAATAACGTCAGTCTTATAACTGAGAATATTTCTGCAATCGTGAATAACACTTTTCATTGATGGTGATGGTGTAATAAATGTCCCCTTTTGACATCTCCTCACTTGATGAGAAACGTTTTACGAGGTATTGCAGTTATGTCAGAGAATTAATGGAAATTATATAGTAGAGAAGATATTAAACACGGGGTTAGTCGGTTAGCCAAGGAACTAAAAATGTGTATGTGATTAGAAGATTATACATTAAGGATCTGACTATCTGACCCCCACAACCCAGTAACTGGGTAACACGATACCCTTTGGTCTGACCAGTGTTTGATTTTCAGGCTCCAGACTACCAGTAACGACTCAAAGATGTTCAAATGGCACGGGGTTATCTCATCGCCTACTTAAAAACCATGAACGGCTTACATTCCTTAAAGTTCTGCGTATAAATTGATCTTTTAGGTTGCCGAGGTTAATTTGAGGATGGGTGAGAGACCCTTGTAAGAGTGGGAAAGGATGACAAAACTGTGTACTTGTTGTCATTTGGAGATCATTCACCAGTCTTTACGGATGGGTTTGCATATAAATCTGATACCAGTTTTGTAAAAGGGTATCGCATTAATCAGTCGCTTTATATAAAACATTGGTATTGAACTGCACCCGAGTAGACTGGAAGCCGGCCCCAAAATAGTTTGAAGTCAGACTTCAAAAACTGACCGTAAGAAATGCCTATTCTAAGAAAGCTGGATAGGGCCATTGTTCCGAACACCAGGGCAAATGAGGGAGCAGAGTGAGTTTTCAATCAGTAAAAGAGTCTGAAACTAGCTTCCATTTAGGGTTGCCACATCAAAAAATCGCAAAACCGGAGTGAATTCCGGACATTTGATGAAAATTCTGACTTTCTTTAATTTGAAATAAAAGCATTATATTTTTTTTATGTTTCACTCTTTCATTCAATTGTAAAAATTCCGGACGGTTTAGGATTCCCTCCGCATTCCGGACAAAGACCTATATTTCCGGACATGTCCGGAAAATTCGGGTCGTATGGCAACCCTACTTCCATTCCACTCAGAGACGAAGGCGTAATTAGAAGATTTTACTCCCGAAAAATTTTTTTTAGAAAAAGCTCCCATTGCATTTGATCACATTCCCAATAAACATTCTACATTGCGTCCTTGCAAACATTCCTTCACTTTAGTGTACGTATGGGCGTGTCTCTCAATAAATCACGTTAATTTATGTAAGAATTGCAATTAAAGAAGTCGTGATCTGAGCAGCTGGCTTCGTATTACTATCGTGGATAGATAAGGCATCTCATTGAGTTTGTTAATTGATTCTATTTTATTAGTTACCTTGTTAAGACACAGGTGGAATTTTGATGGTAGTTTTGATTGGAATTTATAGCTTGGTACACGCAGACGGATGAGACAATGCGACGAAACATTTGTCGATAGAATAACAGGATTTTTTTTCTGGTGATTCCACTTTTAACCTCGATTACGACTGATGGTAAGCAATAGATGAGGTCTACGATGGAACGAGCGAGCCCATAAGGTGCCTTTTCACTCTGCTTTGAAGACAGACGGGACACATGCATAAACGCATATATATTACATGTGGAAGGGAACACAGAAACCGGCAGAAAACTATAGGTTTGATCAGTACAGCAGCGAGTTGCAAATATATCGGTTTTCTAACTTTTAAATTTAGGCGTGTTTGAGTGTGCGATAGAATTACACAATCAATTCCAACAAGCACGTTCCATCATCGGACTACAAGACAAACAGCGATGCGCCATCGTTACATAGTGGACATCCCACCCATAAGCACAAAAGATTTTGAGAATACTTTCATAGTGCGTATAGCTAAGGAGTGGAATTCCCTACCAGAGTCTGTGCTTCCTGATAGCTAAAACCTGGAGGTTTTCAAGTCAAGCAGCCCCGGAATGAAAGGGCAACAGAAGGATCAGGGTGGGTTTTTAGTCAGTAGAAGTCTGACACTCCCTTCCACTCTACCCACAGCGAGCGGAGTCATTTGATGATTTTCCCACCCAGAAAAAAAAGGTAAGCGTGCTTCATGTTCGACCACATCAGCACTTACCATCAGGTGAGATGGAGGTCAAACGCGAACCTATCTACAATAAAACAATAGGTGTACCAGTCGATAATAATATAATGATAAATTTGTTCCCATAAAAATTATACACAAAATCTCAGAAAATAACAATTATTTATCACCTCACCAGTTATCACGTTCGTCGGCAGTTGAATCATAAATAATAATCGTGACAAGCAGACTTAATGGATGCTCTTACGCATAGTATACAGTAGCTGTTTGATAAACTCTGTTATCTTAACCCAATTGTAGAGGTCAACATACCTGCAACAAAAAGAAAACAAACATAAGTAATTAAGCATAAATATAAACAGGTCAATACTTCTATATTAATTTTATAAGCGGTAATGTCGGCCATTGGCCATCTGGCCTCATCTAGTTTACATTTACGAAAAAAAAGACGTGTGAAAGTGTTATTTATAACCTATTTGCAAAATAAACATCATTATTTCATTATCATTATTTCATTATTAAAAAATATTTCCCCGAAAATGTAGGCCACAGAGATTATATAAACACAATATGATCTGTGATGTAGGCCATGCCTAGTTTAAGAGACGGGGTTGCGATTGTACTTACATACGTATAAACAGTGAAATGATGTATGTACTTTAAAATGTAGTAAACTTTCTTTCTTATTTTTTTTTAATTAAGATAACTAGCAATGTAGGCAGAATTCACATTACTGGCAATATTGTTAACCCTTCCACCTAGGCGAAATATGCTCATGTCTGGAGTGAGTTCACGGCAATAGTGCGAATTTGAACCAAAGCACAAAGCCGATACCTTGTGATCGAGAAACAGAGCAATGTATGTATAACAATATATATATATGTACTCAAATAACGTTTAATAGATAATATAATAATTATAGATTCAAGAGTTTATTCTAAAGGAGATTACTTCCGGCAGACCTGCGAGAGTTGGTAACATAATATGTAAACACGTTACAAGCGGATTCTTTATAATAAATTAACTCATCCATACATTGTATACCTATAAAGGCAAAATTAAGTTAAACCTATGTTTGAAAAAAATACATAAAGCAAAATTAGGCAAACATTCATACACTTATCAGATCAGATAGAGAGATAGCTTTGATAGCAAAATATGTAAGAAATACTGTATTACATAATTTGAATGCATTTATTTATGTAATAACTAGCCATTTTGATGCGCCATTGTTACATGCTGGACATTCAACCCATACGAACAAAACATTTTGGGAATACTTTCACTGTGCATACAGCTAAGAATTCCCTGCTGGAGTCTATTCCTGATAACTACAACCTAGGACTTTAAGTCAACGGCGGCGACCTCTCGCGCCCTGCTCTGGTTCAGACCATGGTGCGGAGCGAGAGGGAATGGGATGCAGTCGCCTCCGCGTGCGAAGCAGTCATGCTAGCGAAGTAGGAGGCCGAAAGCGCGAGGGAGAGGCAACTCTCTTTCTCACGCCCCAGCCGCCGCGGGAGACCCCTCGGGCGTCGGGGACCGCGTGCAGATCTCCGGCCACCGTAGGCGTGGGCTTGCGGACGGCGAGCAGGGTTAGCTCACCGTCCGGTAAGGACCAGGCCCGGGTCGGCGGCGCGTTGTGTTCCACGCGCGCCTCAAAGAGCTGTCAGCAATAGTGACGGGGTCCTATAGGGCCATTGCCTGTCGGGGTTGCAGGAATGTTCTAAAGAGATACCGCGGCCTCGGAACTTAAGTGCAGCTGAAGGAACAGGGTGGGTTTTTAGTCAGTAGAAGTCTGCTCGGCTCCACCCAGAGCGGGAGAAGTCATTCGATGATTTTCCCACCCAGAGAAAAAAAAGGAAAGGTCTTTAAGTCAAAAGTGAACAGGTTACTACTAGGTGAACGTGCTCCATCTTCTATCATATCATCGCTTAACTATCAGGTGAGATGGTGGTCAAACGCGAACATACATTTTTTCATTCTAACATTTTTACTCGCGCAAACGAGTATTTGTTTATAATTATTTGTTTTTTTTTTTTCTTAATTACAAATAGCATAAATAATGACACATACAAACACGAATATTTATGAATACCACGCTAGGAACAATAGAATTATCAATGTTTGAGTAACCACAAGCGTATCAATATAATTGTATAAACAAATGTGGGAATGTATGAATGGGAACATGGAAACTATGCCGAATATTCATATCTAACTTATTATTTATTTAATATTTCGATGAGAGTAATATTCCACGGGCCAATTTGGGTAGTAACTAAGGGTTCGATAGAAACAATTAAATAATATAGAATGAAGTCTGGCATTACTCTGCAATCTATGCCATCATCATCACCACTTGGTTAGACTTATTATTAATATTGTGTATACATTTTTGTATCTCAGCAGTCTTCTGCCGGTTTTACAGAATAACATGGGCCAAAGCAAAGTGCTACCCTGAAAATACAAACCTAACTGATGGATGACTGTCTATTGCTATCTGTGCATGTTATGCATGTGCATTGAAGTGTCGTTTTGGAGGAATTTTCTGACAATTCTACAGGTGTTCAAAATAGCAGCTTTCTGTAAAGTGTGGTAGGTGGAAGGAGATACATCGAGCATTTTTAAAGATTGATGTAGTTGTTTTGGAACGACACCCGTGGTTGATATGACTACAGGAATAATGGAGACAGTCTAATCGCCACATTCGACTAATTTCAATTTTTACATTTGTGTATTTTGACATCTTTTCTTCTATAGTATTTTGTAGGTTGTGTGTGTTTGGTACCGCTATATCAATAATTTGTGCAGTTTTATTGATTTTATCAAGTAAGTAATGTCTGGTCTATTGTAATGTGTAGTTCTATCTGTAAGAATAGCACGATCAAAACACAACTTTTATGTTGTATTTTCCAACACTGTTTCTGCATTATATTTATACTAAGGTACAGGGGATCTGGTAATTAATTTATATTTAATAGCAAGTTTCTGGTGAATTATGTTGGCTATTTGATCGTGCCTGTAATCTGTCTGAACTATTGCTTTACATGCTCCAGTAATATGTTGTATAGTTTCAGAAGAACTTTGACATCGTCTCCAAGTGTCTGTTGAAAGGTAAGGTAACCGCATGATGTGCTTTTGGTTGTTACGGGTTTCGATTACTTGATCTTGTATGGCGGTCATGAACCCTTCAGTCTCAGGGAATAAATCACCGCGTCTAAGCCATTCGTTCGACGCTTACTTATCGACGGTAAGTTGGCAAATTATTATTATATTAGGGTTGGCTACCAGTCTAAGCGGCTGCAGCTAAATACTAGTGTTTAACATTAACTGACTAGGTAATCAGTTAATGTTAAATCTAACCTCCACAGCCTAGTAGCTAAAGATGTGCAAATGACAACCAGGACCAAAAGTTGGACGAACTTTCTGGGCATGGACGAATCTTGATATGTTGGGGTGTGTCCAAACATCGAGCGGCAATCGAGAGCGGCTGCCGCGCGCGGCCCGCCATTAGTCGTCTTTGTCCTAACTAGAGCGCGACAGAAATGTGTCCTAGAAATGCCGCGTGTTGCTGCCGCGCTCTTGCTGCTCAATGTTTGGACACACCCTTAAGATGGTCACCCGTCCACGGACAAACCTCGACAAGTGTTGCTTAACCTGGAATATTATGCGGTGCGACTGTTATTATTTAAAACCAATAGAAATTATAGCAGTCAGTATAGTCTTGTACTATGGCTCATTATATTTCTCTCTTTTTTTAGGGTTCCGTAGTCAACAAGGAACCCTTATAGTTTCGCCATGTCCGTCTGTCTGTCCGTCTGTCCGCGGTTTAGCTCAAAAACTATTGGTACTAGAAAGTTGTACTTTGGCATTACATACATGACATAGTACGTTAATGACGCCAAAAAAGTGGTAAAATAAAATTTTGAAAAAAAAAAACAATTATATAGGGTACATGTAAAGTGGGATGATCATTTTTTTTTCGTTCTTCCGATAGTGTGGGATATCGTTAGATAGGTCTTTTAAAAATATTAGGGGTTTGGTAAGACTGCTTTTTGATTAAGTTAACCGTTCGTGACTTATCAAGCTTTAAAGTACCAATTTTCGTTAGAGTCAAGTGTCCTCCCCCTATATCAACTAAACGGTTGTAGTTAGAAATTCAAATGTCACGGCAGTAGTACCTATATATAACGAAATTTAAAGGAAAACTATCACACATAAGTGGGCTTTACAAGTTTATGAGTAATAGTCGACCAATTGTATTTGACTCGAAAATTTCGAACAACTCTATAGAAATGTCGATAGATGGCGCTAAGCGCCAGTTGTATCGTGCTAGCTTCTTGTGACGATTGAGTAGTGTAGCTCTGTGACCGTATTTAAATTCAAAACACCGGCTATGACAAGTTTTATACAAATCTATAAAAAAAATTAAAACTTTCCGTGCAAAATTGTCGGATCAGGTGAGGATTTGTAAAGGAAGTCAAATTAGTTAGGTAGTTATGTTTGGCTTTTAGTTAGAGCATGGTACGAAACGATCGGTCAGCGAATACGACACGCACTTGGCTGTTTTTTTGTTTGTAATAGATAAACCCAAAAAAACTGGACCGATTTCAAAAAATGTTTAAGTTGACTGATAAGTTAGCGAAATGTTTCGCACATGAGTGAAGCGGTGAGCAAAATAATCATTTATAATCATTATTCATTACAGCACTTATACAGTAGCGGTAAATCACAACTAACATTTACATAAACCACGATAAAAACCTACAAATAAAACCATTTTGAGTAACATCACATCTTACTCATTAAAAGTCAGCCATTATGCTAACCTCGTGTCATTAAGTGTGGTAATACCATTACTTGCCTTTTATACTGTCGGTTAACAGTACTGCTGTCGTAATTACACGGTTTATGGTGAATGATGGTGTTCACACAGTTTTTACCTGATGGTGGTTGGGTTTACTTAGTTTAAAAGACTAAACTGGAGGCATACCACAACAAAAATAGTTTTGAAAACACAAATTATTTATATTGTCTGTAATTTTGTACGAAATACATTTATGATCATGTAGATTCACAAAGTCAAATTGAAAAAAGAATTGAATTAATAATATTATAATATAATAAATTAATAATATAATTATAAATATAATAATGAAATTGAAAATGTATGGACCAAATATGATTATCTGAAATATATTTTTTTTTTTAATAAATGAATATCTACTACTTAATTAAATAAAAATAATTCAGCCTATTAACTTTCCCACTACTGTGCCACAGGTCTTCTCCCTATAAAAAGGTATTAAGAAAAATAATAAAACAATCTTATTTCATTATTTTCGCATTCTTCTCAGCAAACCCTATCATTTGATACCCATATCATGGCAGTACACAAAAAATAACAAGTTCGCCATCTTGGGTCGTTGGCCATATTGGATTTAAAATGTCGAAACTTAGTAATCCATGCATTATCATCCAAACTGCATGTGTATGAAGAATCTGACCACACATTGAAAGTTCTCTTTATAAAAAAGCTTGTAAAAAAACCAACGTTCATTACAGCAAAAAGTGCAAAGAAAAGTAAAAATGTGTACTAAATATTGTGGTATCAGTCGATATTATCGCGGTGTCATTTAGTTCATATCTGATATCATGTGTGTCAACTTTCTATCGAGTACTTTCCATCTGGCTGTAGGGTTGAAATACGATGCGGGGATACGGTTTCATATCCACAAAATGAAGGAAATATATTGGCAATATTGTAACCGTGGTTTTGATGTGGTTGGGTACCTACTGGGGATAGGAAAGCATTGAGATATGGCAAGGTTTATAGTTGGTAAGTAGGTAGTATGTAGAGAGCAGTGGTCGATTAGGCACGAAAAACCTAGTGACCACAAAACAGGTGACGCGGATTGCCCAGCTAGGAAAATTGCTGAACTGCGATACATAACTCCGTTGATTATGTGGGCGCCTAGTGCGTCATACGCATACCTAAGACTGAACATTGCTACCATTTATTGCTGACTCAAGAATAGTGCGCTAACATACTGTTATTTACATTCGTTAAAATAATTATCGATATTTGATTGCCTATTTATGTAATAACACTCCTAACTTTAGAAATGCTGACACAATCATAACAACAACCAGCTATTTCAGTGTGTGATTTCAGCGTTTAATTAAATTAGGTTTAGAATAATAAAATTTTGATTTTAAGTCTATTAAAAATTAAGTATTATTAAGAATTCTTTTGACCAATTGTAAATAGAACCCATGTCGCCTGTGATACAGGTTTTAATTAACCTAGTACAGGCATCAAACATTGTATTACCTACATTATTTCTAAGAGTTACTTTGTAATTTCTGAATTTTACTTTTTGAATAAATATACTTACTTATACTTACTTACAATTTGTAGGTCATAGACCCAGATAGGCACATTACATTATTAATAAAATTAATTCAAAACTTAATTTTCACGGCGAGGTGTCGGACCAATGCAAAAGCCTTATAACTGAATGGTTAAAAACATTAACTTATGAGGAAACGGAACACATTCTAGCCAGATTTACATGACACTGGCAAAAATATTTACCTTGTGATTACATTGTGGTACTTTTTAACTTTGTTTATAACGGCACTATCTGCGAACACTAATTCACACACAAACACACACACACGCGTCATCTCATCCCCACACACTCAAACTCACACTTTACTTTAGACACACGCATACATCATCAAATCCATGCACACTCAAATTCACACACTTCTATATAGACACATGCAAAATTACACACTGTACAGAGCTGCAATTACATTAATTTATGACTTTTAACTCAATATTTTTGTTCTTAAATTAGTTCTAACTTAAATTTAAATCTAATAAGTTTCAATATTGTCTACCAACTTTCAATTAAGGGAAGGAGCGAGACAACCCCGACACACTAATAACACTTGTTATTAACTACTTACTGGGGCTGTTTCATAAACATTTGTTAATGTAACTTTTTGAGACACAATAAAGAATTTATAATTTTTTATTACTTCGTGTCATTTTCATCATCACCACATTTCAAAACGGTGAAAGAAAACATCGTGGAAAAAACATGTTCTAGGAAAAATAAATCAGCAAACATGCGGGATTTACCTTGGTACCTTGGTTGGTTGGTGCGACTTGTCGCACTGGGCCTGCGTGGTTTATCCAACTGTCCATTTCCTCATATAGAGAGTAAGCCTGTGTCCCAACAGTTGGAATGTTACAGGCTGATTACGTTAAGTTTAGTAGTATTACTAACAAAAGCAACTGTCCAAGTGAGTTTCGAGCCACTCAGTCTATGATTCCGTAGTCAGCCGTCACGTAAAATCTGACAGTCTATTTTTGCATTTGCATTGCATAATTACAATTGCAGCTATTTTTTTCGAGTTGTTACGTTTCGTAACAACTCCAAAATATTACTAAATCTCTGTCTGTACATTTGGTGAGTTAGTCGACTATTACTCATTTCAGTTAGAGGTGATAATTACCATACAAACACCACACTAATGTAAATTGTTTCGCAAAGTTATGTGTCTCTGAAACGTGAAAAGAATTCGGGCTAATTTTTAAACAAAATTAGAAAACAAAAAACATTCTCTCTAACCTGTTTGGGAAGAACTTTAAATATAAATGAATACTACAAATACTGAAATACATTTTTCCAGATTTGATTACTCGTTTCGACACACATATTCATTATTTTTTTCTTCTTAACGTTTTAAATTAAATATTTGTAAGTAATATTGATACAATAATACGTATCTAGTTGCTTAACTTTCAGCTTAGGCACAATGCTACTTAGCTCATTCCTTACATCTTCTGGACTTCTAGAGGAAATTTCGTGAGTATTTGACCTTATAATAATTAACTGTTCTTGATGTAGACTTTGATATAATCAAGACTTATATGAAATTTGATATTATTCAAACATACACTATCATCTTTATACGCTTCAGATTACCGTGCTTCAGGGCTTGAAAATCTATTACAAACAGCCAGTCAGACGACAGACAGAGTTAATAAGGGGTGGCGTGGATCGATAGCTGTTCTCCTACACATCCCTCGTTCATTTTTTATCACCCTGATTCAGGAAGTTCGGGGAGATATTTCCCCTTGAAATTCTCTCTAAATGGTTGAGTGATAACATCCCCCTTACGTTAAGAAAAGTACGTTGGAGTAGGCTCATAAGAATTTTCTTGAGGGTTTTGCATAAATCCTATCCCTTCGATTTGTGGCGGCAGTTGTGAATTTTGTTTTATACCCAATAAATTCTTTGATGATTTTTGTACGAACCTGTACATAATTTACTATTTTTATAAATATTTTTTAAGAATACTATATACATACTAGAAGTCGCACGGGGCGGCGCTCTACTTCCATACCAAATTTCATCCAAAACCACCCAGTAACAACAAACATACTTTTCCGCTTCATAATATTAGTATAGATATTACTCAGTGATAGTGTTGCCCAAATGCAAGACCAAGACGAGACATAGCCAGTCTTGGTCTTGCTATTGCGCTCCTAGTTTTGGTCTTGGTTTTGCGCAAGAGTCTCGCAAGTCTTGCATTTAATGATTATCCTATTGCTATTTATTAAACTGTAGTTTAGATCTTAGAAAAATGTAACAGAGTAGGTACATTTTGAGCTTGAATTGAAATAGGCATAATAAAAACCAACCAAATTAATAAATTTAATAAGAAAATCGAAATGACATTGGTGAGGTCTGAACCAACGACATCGGCGATCCTTGCCGATGCTCTGACCAACTAACTACCGTGTCCCACGGGAGTCAGTCGGTTTCTTAATAAAACATTTAATAAGCTTATTTAATTAGCTTATGTGCTAAAACATATAAAAAACAAATGAATGACATTAGTGTTGCCCAAATGCAAGACCAAGACGAGACTTAGCCAGCCTTGGTCTTGCGTCAATACACCTGGTCTTGGTCTTGGTATTGCGCTCCTAGTCTTGGTCTTTGTCTTACGCAAGAGTCTCGCAAGAGTCTTGCAATTAACGATTATCCTATTGCTATTTATTAAACAGTAGTTTAGATCTTAGAACAATGTAACAGAGTAGGTACATTTTGAGCTTGAATTGAAATAGGCATAGTAAAGACCAACCAAATTAATAAATTTAATAATGATAGTCCGGAAAAAGCTAAGCAGATGATGACGATAACATGTCTTAAATAATTCCTCTTGGCTTGGCTGTTACGTCTGTATTTTCCAGTAAAGGTTAGGCCGTAGACTGTTACAAAGCCCAAGTTATATTATTCCCTTAGAAACGGTAAAAATCTGGCTCTCGCCTTTTTTTTTCGGTCAAAAATCATCAATTAAGTACTATAGCTCTAAGTGACACGGAAGGGAGTGTCAGACTTTTACAGACAAACACAACCCAATTTCCTCTTTCAGTTGCCCTTGCGGTCTGGGGTCGCGGTAAGAACATTTCCCAAACCCGGCAAGACTCCGCTTCCGCCTAAATTTGCCTCGTCTACGAATGATGTCCAACAAAAATGTCTTGTTTGAACGGCGACGAATCAGTAGCGTCTGTATTAGGCATCAACTAATTTGTTAACTAAATTTAGACTGTCCTAATATCTTCTATTAGCTATCGTCGTAATTAATAGCCATAAATAATTTAAATCACTATTAACTAGCTTATTTTACCACCAACCCTGTCAACGTACTGGAAGCCAGAAGCCAGACAATCCAAGGCCGTAATATAATGCTTTTACGTAAACCAAATCCGCTTAAGTAACTCCTAATAACGCTTATGGAAACTAGGGCGAGTATGTACGTCTATTAATGTACAAGCTGTGGCCGCGTCTTCGGTCGCATGTGTGGTTTTTCCCGCGTAAATCCACAGTTTTTGGGTGCACGGCAATTGTGTAACAGGTGGGATTCGAACCTGAGATCTCTCGATAACAGGGCCGTCACCTTAGCTATTGTCGCTTCAAAACGTTCAAACACTTTTGTGTGGAACTGTATTAGTTTTTAGTTTGTATGTCCAATAAAGAAATAAAAAAGTATTACCTGTTACGTCGCCTTTCTTCCCTGAATGACCCATTAAAATCGGTTCAGCCGTTCTAGAGATTAGCCTGGGCAAACAGAAAGACTGTCAATCTTTCTATTGTGACAATAATTACAAAAAAAAAATTGTCCATAAGACAATCGCAGCGCGATTTGACTGCCCTATTTAGGAAGAGGAAGACCTACACCATGTGTTGTGGGTCTGCCCCCTCTATGAAGACGACAGACGTAAGATGATGGATGGGATTGTCTGTGTTGAGGTCGGTCCGATTTATTACTCCGACCTCGTGAGCTCACCGGCGAACTTTGGCCGGCTACGGGATTTCGCGCACAGGTGGCACGCCGCCCGGAGCGCCATGGAGCGCGAAGAGCGAAGAGGAAGAGGAGCATCAGCAGCAGCAGCCCACTGAGGAGAAAAACTACGCGGCGACGGCGACGAAGTAAGGCTGTGTTGTCGTTAGTTGCAAGCCCAGATGGGAGAATGCACAAAAGGGACACATGGCTAACTTGTAGGGATCCAGCAGCGCCTGCGGACGAACAAAATAAGATTGCCAAGGGAGCTATGTCCGCAGCCGCCCCACGTTTCGGCCCGTATAACGTAACGTTGGTCGGGCCATGGGAAGGTTATTGGAGGGAGTGTGCCCTATTTAGCGACACTGGATAGTGGTAGCGATTGGTTTAAGTTGAATGTCTTTCTTTTGTATTAACATAGCATAAGGTTGAACTGTTTTTTTTTATTACTAGGCTTACGTTTACCCTCCAGCGCACCTGATGTAAAGCGATGATGCGGTCGAAGATGCACCACGCTTGCCTAGAAGTAACCTATTCTTTTATTGTTATCATATAAAGACTCACACTAGACTGAGTCTAAAAATAAAAGATTATAATTATTATTATGTATTTATATAGTATCGTGTAAATATAAATGTGAAATCACAGACAGTCGCTTCAATTTTATTTATGTGTTTGTAAGAATGTATAGAAGGTGTATGTTTGGCAATGGTGTTTGGAAATGAGCATGGTGTAGATTGAGCGGATAACCACATCATGTGGTCGGGAGGAGGAATGTTATGACATTTCCGTAAGTGTGTGTTGGAGAGTTTGTTGTGCTGACAGTTTGCTAAGATTAGGAAAGCGGTGTGAAGGGGAGCATTTTAAAAGTATGTCGCTAAAAACGGGCAAGTGCGAGTTGGACTCGCGCACGAAGTGTTCCATACCATTGTCTATAAAAAAAAATATCACATTTGTTTGGGAGCCCCCTTAAATATTTATTTTTGTTATAGCGGAAATAGAAATACATTATCTGTGAAAATTTTAACTTTTAGGATCACGGTTCATGAGAAACAGTCTGGTGATAGACAGACAGACAGCGGAACCTTAGTAGTAGGGTCCCGTTTTTACCCTTTGGATACGGAACCCTACAAAGATTTCCTGTAAAGCTGACCCATAAATATTCATGTATTATTACAGGACTTTAATAAGTAGTTCTAGCACGAAAGGAAGATAGATGCCTCCTACCTACGAACTTAAAAAGTAGGGCTTCATCAGGTTCGTTTTAATAACTAGAGGTCGCTGACCCTATTTAAGCTTCAATAGCCCAAATGCTAAGGTGTCGGACTTGTGATCGAGAGATCGCGGGTTCGAACCCCACCCATTACACTATATTGCCGTGAACCCTCTCCAGACACAAGCATATTTAGCTTAGTTGGAGGGGTTCACAAGATTCTTCGTAATGTGAATACTACCCACATCTTTAAAAAAAAACTTTTGAAACTCTCTTTATAGTTAAAGATACTATTGTAGCTACCCGATTAACATCGTTCTTTCAAAACTATGCGTAGGCCTCAAAATCTCTCTGCCTGTATATGTGGTGACAGTAAGATTATCTGTAGGTACACAAATGTAAGCCATGAGTGGGTGACATGGGGATAATCTTCATTACCATCTAACTATGTATTTGTACAGTTGTAGTAAAACATACACCTAACTGTGGATATAACTAATTGGAGACAACATTTTGGACTGTTGGTTACCGGTTTA
Organism: Tholera decimalis; assembly: GCA_943138885.2. Taxonomy (NCBI): domain Eukaryota; kingdom Metazoa; phylum Arthropoda; class Insecta; order Lepidoptera; family Noctuidae; genus Tholera; species Tholera decimalis. Next base: position 38,267,793 of record OW964569.2, on the reverse strand, counting down.
TTTCGGGGGGAAATCATTGAAAAATTCTCTCGCTCTGGGTGGAGAGTGTAGATAGACTTCTACTGACCAAGATCCCACCCTGTTCTTTCAGTTGCCATTGCGTGTCAGGGCCACGGTATCTCGTTAGAACATTTATTCATTGGGTAGATTTCTTTCTTGGTTTAGGATTTTCTTTTTTTTCACACCGCCTTTCGAAATTAAAGTTATTTTTGGCTTTGTAGTGTTTTGATATGGAAGTCGGTTCTATTTTTTGTAAAAATTTTTATTCACGCTTTATAACCGACTTCAAAAAAAGGAGGTTTACAATTCGTCTTGAACTTTTTTTTTTTATGTATGTTACCTCATAACTCGGTGATGGCTGAATCGATTTGGAAAATTCTTTTTTTGTTTGAAAGGGTATACTTTCTAGTTGGTCCCATTGTCGTCACATTTAGATCTGATGATGGGATCATAGAGAAATCGAGGGAACTCTTCAAATATTATAGGCACACCTATAGCGTTTTGGGTATTTCTTATAGTACCTTGTGCAGTTGCTCTCGAAAAGCACCACTTGAGGAAGTGGAACTGATGATAAAGACCCCAGATGGCCACCGAAACTACTCAATAATAAGTATTTCGTTGATTGCGATTAGATTACATGAATATGGATGTTAAGCACTTTATGCTCGTCACAATGCATATGCTGAAGTAGAGCTGATGGTGATGTACCAGGAGAACTCCTCAAAAATTAACGGCTCTGCACCGGGAAAAGCAATATTTTGTTAAAGGTGATAAGTAGTTGACATTTTGGCTTTTGTAACTAGATAAATTACAAACCGACCCACTAAAAAGCATGAAAAAAAAAAACTTTTTAGAAAAAAATAAAACCGACTTCCACATAAAAACACTACAAAGGCAAAAATAACTTTAATTTCGGAAGGCGGTGTCTTTAGTTTTGTATATATTTTCGTTTTTGACACCGCCTTCCGAAATTAAAGGTATTTTTGCCTTTGTAGTGTTTTTATGTGGAAGTCGGTTCTATTTTTTTCTAAAAAGTTTTTTTAATGGGTCGGTTTGTCTAGTTATAAAAGCCATAATGTCAACAACTTATCACCTTTTACAAAATATTGCTTTTCCCGATGCACAGCCGTTAATTTTTTAGGAGTTCTCCTGGTACTTGACCATCAGATCTACATCACCATACTCGTATGTATTGCGACGAGCATAAAGTGTTTAACATCCGTACTCAAGTAATCTAATCGCTATCCACGAAATACTCGTTATTGAGTAGTTTCAGTGGCCATCTGTGGTCTTCATCATCAGTTCAACTTCCCCAAATGGTACTTTTCGGAAGCAACTGCTCAAGGTACTATAAGAAATACCCAAAACGCTATAGGTGTGCCTATAATATTTGAAGAGTTCCCTCGATTTCTCCAGGATCCCGTCATCAGATCCTGATTTCGTAACAATGGGACCAACTAGAAAGTATACCCTTTCAAACGCAAAAAAGAATTTTCTAAATCAGTCCAGCCGTCTCCGAGTTATGAGGTAACATACATAAAAAGTTCAAGACGAATTGAGAACCTCCTTTTTATTAAGTCGGTTAAAAACATGTGGATGCGTGGGTTTTATGTTTGTACCTGACAGGTCATACATTGAAATATGTATTAAAATCCGCTCTTTAATTACTAAGATGAAATTGATAACATAGCTTCCTGATAAACAGCACTTAATTAGTGAAAGTTTTCATAAAAAAGTGACTTTATTCGGTGAGAAAGTGAATGTAATGGTAATTCGTTTCGGTGATCTCGGATTCCTCATAAGATTTGATTGGATTTTGTAAAATGACGATTTTATGCTACAATATAGCAATTTTCAGAATCTAAACGCTATTTAGGCGGGCGGTCGTTACGGTTTCGAACGTAAAAAAAACAAGAAGCGGTGCGGTGACACCGCTTCATGTTTAATTTTAACTAAATAATGAGTACGGAAATTAAACTCCCAGCACACGAGCATGACTCGACAATAAAAAGCTGGCGTCGCGTACCTCAAATCCATAACTCACTTATTTTTACACATATAACGATTATACTTATAACAGAAATATCATAGTCAAGAATAAACTGCTAACTACGTAATATAATCATGGCACATATTATGATGCCCAAAACCGAAAAATTTGCTCGAGACCCGAATCCAGAACTATTTGTCGGAACTCTCGGCGGGCGACTCGCACTTGCCCAAAAACTTTTAATGCTAGTCCTGCATGTCGTCATCGTCTTCAATATACAATAAATCATGAAACAAGAGTCGTGTAAAAACCTTTTTAAAATTTCTTCACACATCCATATACCTCTCCACTAATTACACAAGGGAACAAAATAAACTTCTTTTTTTTGTTGCTTGGAATATTATGCCTGTTGTTTACTAATCTGAGGTCGTTGATTTCAAATCTACCCTCATTTTATTTTTAGCAGCTCTTGTTTTTGAGATACAGCTATCAGACATATTTTTGTACTAGTCACATTTAAACTTCAAATCTACCGAGCTATTTTTTAAAAAAAGTTTTTTGTTTAAGAATTTCCACGTCGAGAAATATCTGTAAAAACAATCCCAACTACTTTTGTAACATCTGTGGTGAATATACATTCAAAAATTGTAGACTAAGTTTGTCGGAGTTCATAAAACAGGTGTATTTTGACTACTATGAATTCCCTTTGGACACCCGTGATAAGTACTGGATCCATCATATGGTATGTAAAACATGTGTGGAGTCTTTGAGATTATGGGCGAATAAGAAAAGATCCCATTGTAAGTATGAAACACCAATGATGTGGCGGGAACCTTCCAATCATCAAGATGATTGCTATTTTTGTGTGGTTGATATAAACGGGATTAATAAAAGAAACCGGTCGAAATGGTTGTACCCTAACTTGTCATCTGTTACTCGACCAGTCCTTTACTCCGTCAATGCGCCAGTACCCCAAGCTTCTTCATCTACACAAAATGATCACGATTTAGAAGAAAAAAAGTTCTTCTTCAAGTGATGAAAGTGGGACAACTGATTTCAACCCAGATATTTCTTCTGAGCCCCAGCCCTTTAATCAGGAAGACCTCAGTGCATTAGTCAGAGACCTTGGTCTTTCTAAAATAGTATAGGAGATTCTAGCTTCTCGATTAAAGCAAAGAAATCTTTTAACTCCAGAAACAAGAATTTCATACTATCGTAACCGAGAGACAGAATTGCTTTCATTCTTTTCTGAAGATGACGACTTTGTTTTTTGTTCTAATGTTCCTGGTTTATTGAAAACAATGGGAGTACAAAAGTATAATCCTTATGAATGGCGTTTATTAATTAAGTAGTGGTTGTTTTTCTAATGGTTTTCTTAATAAAAAATAGATTTTTCTTAAAATCGCGTTTTAATTATATCTCAAAAACTAAAGCTGATACAAACAATCTGACTTCAGATCTGAAATCAGCACCCCGAGAAAGTATAATATTAGTCATAATATTTCATGCAACAAAAATGCTGTTCCCTTGTGTTATAAGCCACCAATCCGAATCCAGCCCTTTAGTATTAACCTTCCTCCATAAATAGCCTCACCAAAACAATACACTAAACCATTAAAGTATCAAGTTTATCGTTCAGCGAACTGTAGATACAGTGTACATTTAGCAGACAAAATAACTCAAGGGTAACGCACCGGCAGCGGTTGCTAAATTTAATACAACCAAACTACCGATGGTTGGTGAGCTCAGTAATAATAACTGTTTATAGAAATTGAGAACGAAAATATACCTGGGTGGCTAAAAAGGTACATTTTCTTATAACGAATTTCCAATCAATCCAGAAACTATTTTGGAGTCAGCTTACAGTCTAATTGAATGAAAAAGAGTATTTTGCACAGTCAAAGTTTATACAGAGAAGGAATGCAGAAAACGAATGTATTGTAAATATTTTTTTTTCTTTACTGATGATAGATTCCCGTTTAACCACTATCTCACCTGATAAGCAATGATGCTGTTGAAGATGAAGCACGCTTACCTAGAAATAAACTATTTACTCTTGACCTAAAGACCCCCAGGTTAATTCTATCAGGAACAGACACAGACTCCGGCAGACAACTCTACTACTTAGCATTCCCAAAACTTTTAGTGCGTATGAGTTGGATGTCCACCACGTAACGATGGCGCATAACCGTTAATCTTGTTGTCCGATGATGGGCTTAGTGGAATTGAATTATGCACTTCCATTGCACACTCCCCGAAATGTAACCGATAGAAAACCGATAGGCTAGCAACACGTCAACGATGTTGAAGGCTGTGGAGCTTTGACTCGACCAGTCCCTCGTTGCCAATGAGCCTTTTGGCCCGTTTGTCGATAGACTCAAGTGCATCAAGCTGATATTTGGCAGATCCGTCCCAGAGATGAAAGCAGTACTCTGTGCACGAAAGTGGTCGAGTTCTAACCACTAGGCGAGTTAGAAGAATAATCATGGACTTTATTGCACGTTTTTCTTCAAACATATCTAGACTGTGTAAAGCGCAATAAACTATATCGATTTGACTGACCGACTACATGTCTGAAAAAATAAAACTACAGTATGTTAACTAACAGAGGGCGTTCCCGTTAACCCGCAATAGTATAGCATCCATACATGGTAAAAAAATATTACCATTCGAAAATGTTTTTTTTTTTTTAATATTAAAATATTCACTAAAAATGTTAAATTCATACGTAAAAGAAACACTCTGTACACGCGTACTTGAAGGACGGCAACGTCGCAATTTATTTATGAATGGGTACGCGTGTACAGTCTGAGTGAGTGTTATCGTTAGTTAGTTTTCCAGGGAAAAAGTACGATTCCTGTTAGATAGAACTGCAGGATATAGCTAGTCTATACTAATATTATAAAGACGTAAAATCTGTTTGTAAATGTAGTCTTCGGAACTAACAATCCAACTCTAAAAATTTTCATCAGTAGTAAAGTGCTATAAAATTTTTTGAAATCCACGCGGACGTAGTCCCGGGCGAAGTGCTAGTTAACTATTATTTATTGAAATAGATTCATTGGAATTTAAGATTGACTATAAATACCTGGATGTATCGATTTACCAATCAAATCGAGGAATCACCCGCTAACATAGTGAATGCAAAAAAGAAAATTCGACGAACTGAGAACCTCCTCCTTTTTTTAAAGTCGGTTAAAAATAAGGAATAGGAGAAACTACATATAAGAAATAAGATTATAGACAGGATTGGTAATAGCTGGGTACATCACTTAATGACAGATAAACTAAACGCTGCAGACATGCGCCGGCGCATACATGCAATGTATGTGTTCTCGTACTTCGCGTGTTCTAATCACGGGGCTTTTTACTGTTTTCCCATACTCTTACTTTGTCACATGTAGGTACCTCTTAGAATTGAGATTTATATGTTCACACTTCTACAGCAATATGTTGGGATTCATAAGAAATAACTTTTTCTAATCATTTCAGATAAATGTAGATGTTTCTATTCAAGACATACAGAATTCTCAAGACATTATTATTAAAACAGTTAAAGGAGACAATTGATTAGTTACCTAAGATGACAAGTTTGTTGGCGTGGATATTTTATAAAATCTATCCCACGAGATTGATTATGCAGATTAAATTTAAGAAAAAAAAATAAGTCTAAAATTATTATTTTATAACCAGTTTGCAATATAAATATTATTTTTCATCCTGGGATAAAGAATCTATGTGATTTTACAATCTATAATTTACTAGCTTTTTCCCGCGGCTTCGCTCGCGTGTAATTTGAAAACTATCCCACGAGAACCTTACCATATCGGGATAAAAACTATCCTTTGTCCTTCCCAGCCCCAAGGGTCCTAAACTATTCCCATGTCAAATTCATCTAAATCGGTTCAGCGGTTTAGTCGTGAAAAGGTAACAGACAGACAGAGTTACTTTCGCATTTATAATATTAGTATGGTATCTCTGTGCCCAATGTCATGCTGATCCTTTCAGCAATTTCGAGGTTAATTTATAACATTATTACAGATACTTAGATCCAATACCTAAAAACTATTAAGAGATATCAAATAATAAACCTATATCATAATTATATGAATAAGATAAAAGAACAGTTCCTTTCACAGAAAACACTACGATGTATTTTTTTATATAAAATATTAAGTTGCTTAATAACAAACGAGGTATAATTTTATTCTAACTGCAAGCGTAAGCGACCTGTCTGATCTAGGTTTATGAAAACGTGTTTCAGGTACCACTGTAGGTACGCACCTTGAATCAATAAACAAAACCTCTTTAATACAAAACAACTCCGACTCATCATCATCTCATTGATCTAGATAAGATTCTCAAGAAAGCACAAACTGCGCAATTCACCTTAATTTAAGTAAAAATGTACCAACGAAATGGTGTAGTTCATTAAACTTTGGTGCTATTAACACCGCCCACTTATATTAGTTTTAGCACAGAGGTTTGTTTCTTTAAACGCTAAATGTTGAGTTTACTCAAAGTACCGACATCTCGACTCATTTGGCTAGTGGGAAGTTAGGTGTTAAAATGTCTCAGATTCAGTTGTTTAAGTTTGGAGGAAAAATGTTGAAAGAGCACTACACCACACAACATATTAAAAATACCATATTAATACATTATCGAATTATTAATATCGAGTTAGCGACATATTTGTAAAGCATGTATTTTATGATTATTAATTAAATTATTTTTAACCATCAGTTAAATAATCATCATTAACAGAATAATTGGCTTAATGGATGCAATAATTTAAATTGGTTTTTAAAAACATATATTATTGAAATTATCGGACCCTTTACTTATGTAGTTTTGTCTGTCTGGCTTTTTCTTTATCCGCGCTTATCTATGCACGGACGGCTGATCCAAGTTAAATGGGACTTACACTGAAAGATGGAGGAGGTTATAAAGCAACATATAGTTTTTTATCCCGGAATTCCCACGGGATTAGTTTATACACGGGAAAAGTCTCTCACGCCAACGAAATCGCGCGCACATCTAGTTGTCAATTTAAAATTGACAAGAACTGGAAGTGAATATATCACGTTATCAGCGTTTTGATCTGAAATCTCTTAAGCACGTCCTGTATTGAACGATTTGGAAAGTGAAAGGATATTTTTTGTACATCGAGAGAACTTATAAAACCTGTAATAAGACCAAAGCATTTCGTTTTTAAGTTAACGAAGTCAGAGTATTTTTGATGCATTTTTTTAAATAGAGGTGTCACTTAAATATAAACTCGCCAAACATTTATGTTTGATGGCGAGAGGCGCTCTTTATATGATAATGGACCACTCTAATTAGTTCTACACAATATAATATTGCAATATAAACATATATCTATATCTATATATCTCACAGTTTTTGAGTATGTCAAATGTATATCTCTTTTATAAAACAAACGATACATACACTTCTGGACACATCTATTGGCCCACCTTGTATTTTCAGTTTCGTTTGGTCCTAGCTAAAATTTTATATTAGGTCGAGCAAAAAGTTTTTATGCAGTTTTGAACCTGGCACATTCACAATTTCATTCAATAGTCTTTTTTTGAATTTCGAACACAGAATTTAAAGAAACAAAAGACAATTTGGAGCCTGTTTGTTGATATCAAACAATCGAATACTAAGAAAACTTGGTTTTATTGGTTTACTTGGATTTAATTCTTGAAAAAGTGATTGATATCTTTGCTTTTGCAACAAACATTACTTATTCTTAACATTAAGGTGAGGTTCTATCAATAATCTATGGATACTTCACCTGAAGTCGCCGCCCAAGCTGTGGCACTTATTCAGGCCGGACACAGCCAAAGAAACGTGAGTGCTCAACTTAATTTAAGTCGATCTGCGGTCCGAAATGTTTATCGGAGGTACCTAGAGACTGGCGGCTTTGTTCGTCGCCAAGGAAGGCCACGATCTCGGGTCACAACTGAAAGGCAGGATCGATTCATCGTGACGACCAGCTTGAGAAATCGTCACCTTACCTCCATTGAGATACAAAACCAACTTCGCGACTTCCACGGAGATCTGTGAGCGCTCAAACTGTTCGGAGAAGGTTAAAAGAACGCGATATGGTACCACACAAGCCAGCTAATGGGCCCAAACTAAAGCGAGCCCACCGAACAGCGCGCCTTCATTTCGCACGCAGTCATTTAAATTGGACACAGCAAGATTGGAGCCGTGTACTCTTTTCTGATGAGTCTAAAATTGTGTTACATGGCAATGATGGAAGGACGAAGGTCTACCGGCGTAAGGGAGAGCGTTTCGCACAATGCTGCTTTGAAGAGAGGGTTGCTTATGGCGGTGGCTCATGGACTGTCTGGGGCGGTATATCCGCGAGCGGCAAAACTCAACTTGAGGTTGTTACAGGACCACGGCTGCCAACATTAAATGCTGAAAGATACATTCGTGAGTGCTTAGAACCTCACGTGATACCATACGCGGACTATGTGGGCCCAAATTTCCTTTTTATGCATGATAATGCAAGAGCCCATGCGGCCGGCATCGTCAGGGAATATCTTCGGGATGTGAACATCACAGTTATGGACTGGCCAGCCAGAAGCCCAGACATGAACCCCATTGAGCACATGTGGGACGAGCTAAAAAGGCGTGTTAGGGCTCGTCAGCCAGTTGCCCAGACGATGCAGGAGTTGAAAACTGCCATAGAAGAGGAATGGGAGATGATCCCTCAAAATTTCATAGAGCGGTTGATAAACTCTATGCCTAATCGTATGAGAGCTGTGGTAGATGCCCATGGAGGCAACACGCGTTATTAAATTAAACCTTTATTTGATAAAACATGGTTTTTATTCAAAAATTAATTGCCTTTAACAAGGCGCATATCCGACTTGTTAGGCGTAGGTCCATGTCGTATGGTATTCTGAATTCAAATTTAAAACTATACGATCGAAAAATATGGTAAAATGTATCAGGTTTAAAACTGCATCAACAGTTTTTGTTCAATCTAGCAATCATATTTCGGTAGGGGCCATCGAAACCTAAACTCTAAGGTGGGCCAATAGATGTGTCCAGAAGTGTATATAGTGACTGCGATATCACAAACTAACAAAAGCAATTTTGAGTTTTGAACATACGATGATGAGAATTGTCCTTCAGTTCAAAATAGATTTTAAATATCTAATAGCTTCTGGCCGCGATTTCATTCGCGTGGGAGCGGTTTCCGGTGTAAATCCCGATCCTGTGGGATTTTCGGGATATAAAGTAGCCAAATTTTTGAGGTCATCGGAAAACTTGAGGCTAGAGGTACCGAGTCACTCCACCAATTTCTTTGGTAAGTTGTTCGCAGCTCAAGCAGTACGACTGTGGAATACACTTCCCGTGTCAGTAAGACAAACACAAACCCTTCCTTCTTTCATAAAGATGGTAAAAGATCTCTATCTCTCTCTTTAATTTGTTACTATTTTTTATATAACACAGCTTTGTTCCTTTTATGTATATATATGTATATTGAGTATGTGGGTTATCACTTATTTATTGTATATAAGTGAATAGTACACCATGGACTACCCGCGTATTTATTTTCTCCAGCTGTGTCAAATCCATCCAAAGGCTGTCTGTAAAAGATCGCTTTTAGCGATAAGATCGCCCATTGTAACACCCTTTGTAGTTTTTAAGTCCTTATTTAATTCTGTTATGGTGTGCAATAAAGAGTATATCTATCTATCTCTGTGTTATTCCAGGATGTCAACTATCTACATACCTAATTTCATTCAAATTCGTTCAGTCGTTTTTGCGTGACAGAGTAACAAACATATATCTGTTTATCCATACAAACTTACGCATTTTTTTTATGTTTTTTTTTACGGATAATAGCCTGATGTTTGACCACCATCTCACCTGATGGTAAGTGCATTTATAATAATATAAGTATGAAGATAGTTAGAAGTAAGATTGCGCTAAATTGAACAATTGCAATAGATCTAATGGCAAATTAATTGCATATCGCCTACAAAGACTCGCCTCCTTGGAGTAACAAGTAGCGTGGTAGGATTAACAAATGATCGCATGATCATAAATCATAAATGAAGCAGAAATGCAATTAATACCAGATTTGTAATTGCATTAATTGCAGTAAGTTGTGTAACTGATGAAACTAGAGGATGGTATAAGAATAGTTACGCCTTTTTAAGGTTCCGTACCTACCTCTAAAAGAACAACGTAACCATGAAATGATCGCTTCGTTCACTGTCTGTTTCTGTAGCCTTTTCCTTTCTTAAGATATATAATATAGATTATAGATTACTAATATTATAAATGCGAAAGTAACTCTGTCTGTATTTGTGTTACGCAATCACGCCTAAACTACTGAACCGATTTTAATGAAATTTTGTACGGACATAGTCTAGAGCCTGAGAAAGGACATAGGCTGAATTTTAATGCGAAAAAAGGCTGTAAGGGGTTGAAATAGGGGATGACAGTTTGTATGGAAATTACGTTATTTTTAAAGCTAGAAGCTTGAAACTTGTTTTTTTTTTACTTTTTATTAGATATTAATAAATACGACATTCAAATTATGTATGAGTTTTAATTTCAAAATAAATAGCAAAAAAAATTTTAAATGCTGCCGAAAGTCACTATTCCGCGCGGAGGAAGTCGCGGGCACAGCTAGTATAGATACATATTTTTATATTACTGATGAGCCCCCTTTTGAACTCGACCTCGCCTGATGGTAAGCGATAGATGAGGTCTACGATGTGACGAGCGAGCCCAGAAGATACCTGTTCAATCTTGTTGCTGAAAGGTCATTAGTGGCAGGGAACTATATTATATTACTCACATTTTATTGATTAGCTAATGTTTGCCCACTATCTTACCTGATAGTAACGCGTGATGTGGTCTAAGATGAAGCACATTTACCTAGAAGTACAGACATAACCTATTCACTCCTGACTTAAAGACTTCTAGGTTATAGCTATCAGGAAATACAGACTCCGGCAGGGAATTTCACTCCTCAGCTGTCTGCAACTACACTGAGGACTAAAAACCCACCCTATTCCTTCAGTTGCCTTTACGTTCCGGGGCCGCGGTATCTCGTTAGAACATTACCGCAATCCCGGCAGCAATGGCTCTATCGAGCACTGTCACATCTACTGACTGCTTTGATAATTTCCGCATCGCGAAACTTTGTCAGAATGGATCGATGAATGTTTGTAACTTTTTCACGCAAAAACTACTGAATGGATTTGAATAAAACTCAGTATGTAGATAGCTGAAATCCTGGAATAACAAATAGATTACTTTTTATCCCGAAATTCCTACAGGGTCGCGATTTGCGCGGGCAAAACCTCCAACGCAAACGAAGTCGCAGGCACAAGCTAACCACTTATTGTCGTAAAAACACAGTGAGATTCACGTAAGATCTAAGAAACTACATAATTCCATTCCAAATGTTAGCGCAAACAGTTAAACTCTCAATTAATTCTCTTAGCCAATATTACAGCAATCAATCACCGTAGTACCATTGATTAAGTTGGCAACACTGCTAATGCATTTTAAAGGTTAAGTCTCATGTTTAGGTTTATCTTTTTGCTGAATCAATCATTTGTAAGAACTTGTTGTAGGCGTTTGAAGGATAGGTGGTCATTAGAAATGGGATGTTATGGATGTTACGGGTTGTTAGGAAGAAAATGTACTCCTAGAAATATGGGTAGAATTCACTTTACTATCAATCTTTTTTATTACGGATTAGCCCGCTCTCAACTTCGACCTCGCCTGATGGTAAGGGATAGATGAGGTCTACGACGTGACGAGCGAGCCCAGAAGATGCCTATTTACTCTTGCTTTAAAGGCTGAAAGGTCATAAGTGGCAGGGAACACAGAAGCCGGCAGAGAATTCCACAGCTTTGCTGTGCGCACAATAAATATGGAGGAGAAGCGCTTGGTACGACAAGACGGTATATCAACCAAGTGTGGGTGGTACCCAGCCGTGCGTCTGGTAGACCGGTAGTGAAAGGGTCATGGAGCTCCTGCGCATACTCCCCGAAGTACAATCTGTAGAAAACCGACAGGCAAGCAACGGTTCGCCGATGAGCCAGGCTATGGAGCTTGTCCACCAGCACCTCGTCGCCTATAAATCAACTAATAAAAGCATATTTTTTAAGTTCTAATGTTGTAAGCAATAATATGATCAGTATTTACTAAGGCTATTTAACAAATTCAAGTTATAATTATTTATTAGTTAGACGTCTGTGATATGCTTTATTCATACCTGTAAGCGATTTATTCAAACAGGACTATTGTGTAAATGTAGTGTATTTGGATTTAATTGTAAATATGTCGTCGGTATACCTATGTAAATAAATAAAGTATTTTTTTATTGTTGATAAGTTCGCATTTGACCACCATCTCACCTGATGGCAAGTGATGATATGGTCGAAGATGAAGCACGCTCGCCTAGAAGTAACCTATCCACTCTTGACTTAAAGACTCCCGGGTTATAGCTATCAGAAAACACCGACTCCGACAGGCAATTCCACTACTTAGCCGTACGCGTATTGAGTTTAAAGGGAGGCAGCGTTTTGTTCTATCTAAAAATGAAACATCCATTCAATAAATTGAATAACCCACTCGTGAATGTATTATCACGTAGCATAATGAACTTGAACGAGCACAATCAGAGCCGTGGGCCTAATGATAAAAGTCACAAATAAATCTTCATTAATCAGGACTAGTTTAACCCAGATAGTGGAAACAGTAATCTTGTAGGAGCTCGTTTATCATGACTTGGGGCCAAGAAATGAGAGGAATAAATGTTCTAAAGCAAATACGATTTATTCCTGTCCAGTGGTATTTGTTTGCAGTCTATATTGTTATAGATAAGCTCGGTTTCCGATTGTCCCAGTTCCATTATTCTTTATACAACGTGTAATTTAAAGGGTATATACATACAGAGTGCACAGCTTCTTTGGATGATAACAAACGATATAGCAAGGGTTTTCTAATCCTATGTCTACATGTATGGAGCATATTAGAAATTTTAATACATTGATACCAGGGGCCGAATTTTTCAAATTAAGAAGAACAAAGAGAATTATCGTTTTATTGGCAAGTGACATGGAAAGTGATGACCCTCATAGTGCTGTGACACGTTTGTTATTCTTGGTATTCAAGAAACATATGAAACCAATAATTTGGTGTCAATTCTGTGAGTCACTTATTTTGAGCTGAAACTTTGCATAGAGACTCCATATCAGATGTTGTCTTCAGTCCTTTTGGATAGATATGGGGTTTCCGTTACACGTTGAATATGTATATTAAAATGTGAAAGTAAGCTTGTCTATCTGTTTCACTGTCCAGGTCCAAACTACTTAACTTAGTTTTATGAATTTCGGATCAGAGATAGATTAGACTATGGAGAATGGAAGGATAGCGGACACTATTTGGCTGAAAAATATCATTCACGCGAACGAACCCGCGGGGAGAAGCTAGTTTACTATACGATTGTTGTAGCTCTAGAATTAGGATACTACGGTATGATAAACCTAGGTAAGGTTTTACAGTCATATATTTTATGCTCATAATTTCATTCATATACAAAGTATGCCTATACAACTACGGACAAATCTATCAAAATACTATAAAGCAGGCAAATATTTTTCTGATACAGCCAAGTTCTTGAGCCTAATCTCACACCCACTGGATGAAAGTCACGCAAACTAGAACAAAAAATACTTTTTTCTTCAGGGTGGTAATCCACAAAGGGTGTCTACTACCCTGGGGCGGGCGAATAGGTCTATCAGACTCAAACTGGCAAAAACCACCCCTTACACCGGGGGCGACGGAAACACCCAAGCAATCTTCAAGATCAAAATACACAAGTCAACCCGGCCAATCAATAAATCCGCTGTTTCCTTAGCCCCAAGCGTAACAGCGGTTGCATTACACAAATCATTGGATCTATGGAGATGAATTAGTAACAAAACCGACAGGACAGTTTTAAGACGGCCATTAGATAGCCTGGAGGTAGATGTGGCGAAAGACGCATGCGCTGTGCATGCCACGGTGGACATGGTACCTAGTTGATTAGCGCTAAGTGATTTTAGTTACAACTGGCAAAGAAAGGTGAAAAGAACTTGACACCTATGAATTGGCGCTTGAAGATAATAAAACTACAATGAAGACAGCTAGTTTTTTCAGATATAAGCCGGTATAGTTTGAATTTAGGTCACAATGTTTGGCATGCGAAGGAATTATTGTTTTAACAAGGGACAGGTCGGGCTGGGCCGCCAGCAGAAGCAGACTCGATATTAAAATAACGTGAAAATGTAATTACAATAATCTTCCATAATGTGAACATAATATTATACAAAATATAAAACCTATCGCGTTTATATTGAAAATCCCGAGTACACACACGTCCCCGTTACAATTGGTGGAGGCGCTTTTCCAGTACGCGGTAAAAAAGTGCGAAATAGGTTTTCTTTTCAGGAAACTAGAAAATAAAGAAGAAGGAAATACATAAAAGGGAGTCACCGCCGAAAATACCGCAGGGAAGTATCCAGTATCATTAATTATTTGTTTAGTATCATGGAGCGAATTGTCACTATGTTCTCGGGACTCGGGCTACGCCAATGAATCTGTGGAAGAGTTCGTTGAACAATTTCAGGCGCTCACCGTGTACAAAAAATGCAGCAGACAAGAAGAACAGTTATTGTTATTACCGTCATTTTTAAAAGGCAGCGCGCTACATTTCTATCACTCAGTTAAAAACCAATGTAAGACTGCGGAGGAAGCGATAGCCATATTGAGAGACGAGTTCGGCGATTGAGATTACTCCGAACTATTTTATACTTACCTTATGTTACTCTCCACTCCTTTCACTACCTTCACACCGAAAATCACATCGATCCGTTGGTTCATTTAGTCGTAAAAAGAATAAACAAACATACATAAGCATTTATTTATAACTATGTAGCTGACCCGATAAACGTACCTACTTCTGACATATGAAACTTTCCCTATATGAGAGAGAGAACATAATAATAAAGTAATTAAATCAATCTAACCGTTCTTGATTTTTCGTGAGACTAACTGACCGCTATTAATTTTATAAATAAGTGGCCGTGCAATGGTCTTAAATCGATCGAATTTCAATGATTACAAATGCATTAATACATTAATCATTATGTAAAAAATATAGCTTTGTGCACTCCTTCTTCATAAAACTTTAACCAAATTTGATAACCCTTCTCCGTCTGCACTATTTTCGTAAAATGGGGATCAAAGACTTCATTCACATTTATATAGATACTTAGTATGAAAAGACTAAGCATATAAGTTGATGAAAACACAACACCCGAAAGCAAAGTCCATACACAAAAAACAAAATCCCTAAAACCTAGTTTTAGTTGAATGAAATAACTACAACAAAATCAGAAGACGACAAAAGGGTACCTACCCACGTTAAACTAATACACAAATCGTGTACCTTTATCATTATCAGAGAAGCAAACTAGATGTAAAAGATATCAGAATACATGAAAACCTTCAGTCAAGGCCGTTAAGATAAAGTGACCAATGGTATCAGTGCAATGTGTATGCAAATGTAGGCAGTAAAGATTTCCATGGTAAAACAAATGAAACAGCCCTCGTTAACACCTACGAAGTAAATAATGTAGTACCATTTTACTAGTTAAACGTCTAGTCAACTGAAATTGAATAAATGTACGTTGTAGTTGTTGAAGTTTCTCCACTTACTGACGAGCAGCCTAAGGAGCGCCTAAAGCTGTGGCTAGAAAGTACATCCCTTCCAAGCCCATTTTTCCCACCAGCTGAGCATCTACCACCTGGACACGCACTGCCATGGCTGACCTGGAAGTCTTTAAATAGACTCCGCACCCAGGTTGGTCGCAGCACAGAAAATCTGTTCAGGTGGAGATTTGTTGATGCCTCTGCCTGGGTGTGTATGTCGTTCTGTTCCACATACCATGGCACAATTAAAATTTTTGTCCTGTCCTATTTTTTTGTCCCTGTCAACTGTTCACTGCAGGACTTGATGGAAGCTACCGAAGGTGCCAAACTTGTTGCCCAGTTCTAGGCTAACTTCAACTAGCTATTTACCATCGACACGCTAAGAAGAAGAAGAATATACAGATGCCAGCACATCAAGCTACAACAAACTGTCAAATTTCTTTAATAGATTTTCAACTTTATAGTTTAAGAAATTAGGTTCAAGATTGACTGGGAAAATTTGACAGTTTCGGGTCTGTACGTTAGAAAAGTTATTGAAGAATTTGAAAAATATTTAGCAGCTAACGATTTGCGAGCTAAGTATAAGTCGTGATTTCGAACACAGTAAGACACACTACTTTGTGTTATTTATATCATCGACTCTACTTTCAAAACGGTGAAGGAATATTTCTTTTTTATTGATGATAGGCTTACTTTGACCATCATCTCACCTAATGGTAGGCGATGATGTGGTCAAAGATGAAGCATGCTTACCTAGGAATAATTACTCTCGACTTAAAAACGCATAGGTTATAGCTATCAGGAAATACAGACTCCAGCAGGGAATTCCATTCCTTAGCTGTACGAATGAAAGTATTCCCAAAACGTTATCTCTCGCGAAAGAGACTGACAAAAACCATAAACTATCTATCTTTCACAGCACCATACAAAACTGACAAAGTGACAAACAGACAGAAGTAGAAATAAGTAACCAGACGCACACAACATAACATTAACACCATTAGCAGTGGCAACAAAGTGTTTTTCAATATGTCCCCCAACGACATTAATTCTCTCGGCCATAGGCTATAACTCAGGGCTCAATTAGGGCCACCAGAGACACTTATTGAGGAAGTAGCCCTTCTGGACATGAACGCATCTGGGACATTGTTTGAAGATGAAGATCTATAAATTGATGTCTTTGTTGTGTTGAGAGGCGATGTGTAGAATGGGTTAGGTTTTAGTCTGAAACTATTTTTGGCAATAGATAATCTCTGAACGAAACTTGTCTTATTTTACTAATTCACAGAAAACTAACAAATTATACACTAAAATCTTCTTCATTAGTGAAAACCGCATGAAACTCTTCATTCGCTTTTTTGTGTTTATCGCGACCAGACAGAAAAACGCGACAGGAGGTTGTTTTATAATCTATAATATTATTATAATAAAATGTATGTGTTGTTTCCTCAAGACGATGAGGAAAGATTTGTATTTTTTTGTGTGTTACGAATAAATTCAGTTTTATGTGCAGTTAAAAAAATATATTTTACCAATAGAAAGCTATAATATGTTGGATTCATAAAAAATCTTTTCATGCAAGCGGAGCCGCGGGCAGAATTTAGTATGTAATAAGGATGATTACAATACAGGTTGCCCAGCAACCTCAGGAGAACAGCAGCTCAACCAAAAATTTGTCGACTTGCAATTACATTAATTTTGCTAACAATATTATCAAATACCCTTATAAGAATTACAAGATTCCTATTTTTATTTGTAATGCTAGTTTACAGAAAATATGGACAGAATCATACAACTACTAAAGGTGGTTTATCCTTTACGTGGCTCTTCGCTGAGTAAAGGGTTTTACCCAGACTTAGGATAATTACTGTCTCGTTCCAAGTATTACATTTTAGCAAATAATTACCCACTTACCACGCCATAGCCCTCGGAATGCAGCTGTCACCATGGCTGACCTACCATAGCGAAGTATAACGGTACCATGTATTGCATATATGTGTTATATTTTACCCGCAAGGTCGCAGTGTGCGTTCGTCACGCGTTCCTTACTCTTTGCTGTGGTTCAAGGCATAAGATACATATGAGGTATTTTAGTAATGATTTATGGATATGTACGCGTTTGACGCCTGTGGTAATGAAATTGGAATCTCATAACAGGCTGTGTATACATTACTTATTTCTTGCTGTGTATACTTTTATTTATAAGTAGTGTGTTGCTGTCTGTATGCAACGTAAATTATATAGACTAAATAAATGTTAGGACTTGTAACTGGCTCTCTAGCCACAATGTTTCATAAAAAATTGCAAGTTTTATCTATACTAATATTATAAAGAGGTAAAATTTGTAAGTTTGTATGTAGGGGGTAATCTCTGAAACTACCGAACCGATTTTGAAAATTCTTTCGCTTACATATAGCTGCATTATCCCCGAGGGCTATAAATTATCTTTATATCATGCATATTAGCCGAGCTATTTATAATCTTTGTCAAGCAAGTCGGGGACGGGATCCCGTGGAATATTTTCGACTTCTACGCGGATGAAGTCGCAGGCAGAAGCTATTAAAAATAAAATCATTAGATGATTGATGAAATGAAATGAAATGAAATATTTATTTTGTAAATTGGTTATAAATAACACTTTTACACGTCATGTTTTTTTGCGTGTTAAGTTTAGCTAGATGAGGCCGGTATTTCCTAACTGACTACTCTGAGAAGAAACACCGAAACAAACTCAGAGGTCATAGTCTCTTTTAAAGTCCAGACAATTTGTATTTTTATATGAGAAGCATGTAGGTTCATGTCTGTGGTATTCTTTTGAGGAAATAACCACGCAAATTTGAGCGGACCTGTCCAGACAGTGCAAGCATTTGTCAGTTATCGTGTAGCTATAGTGATGCTAAGTTTGTCTACAGTTCTAGTCATTCCGCCATATCGTTTTTTATTGATGATAAGCTGCTGTTTGACCTTCATCTATAGTACTGGATAACAGATTGCGACTGGTCAATATTTTTAGTTTTTCAGTAAAACAAAAATCCTTCAATAAGTCATAATCAAATAAGTCGTAATCCTTGTCACGCTGCTACCCTTCAACTATCTACACACCAAAACACATTGATCGGTTGCTCCGATTTGATGTGACAAGCAAATAAACACATTTTCGAGATGGATGGATTTTGCTAAGTCATTTCTGTTATAATTTGCCTACCTTTCAGTCTTGCCAAGGTGTATCATATTATCCAGCGGCAGCTAACTACTATGTTGTGGAGATTGGATAGGTAGTAATTGATCCATGTGAAACACTAGCACTCAACTTCATCAGATTAGAGACATGGCTAGGAAAATGAGCAGTTTCTGTTCCGAATCATTCGTTTTTTTTTTACCTTTAGTTATTTGCATAATCGCTCCCGCTCATAACTTAAGACATCGCGTTCCACTACATTATAACCGTGATAAACAGCGAAGAATAATGAATCGCAAATACGTTTAGTGAACAGTGTTCGCTTGACCAATCATTGGGCCAGATATGGTTGTCATCCGGCCCCTGCTTTTTATGGCTTTTTCTACGCTATAAACGAGTTTGATAAGAATAATATTGCCTTGGAGTTTAAGGTCGAGTTAGGAACTGTGTTTTTGTCGATACTTTTATCAAGTTTGATGACTTTTTTTTTCTTGATAATAGGCTCGCGTTTGACCTCTATCTCACCTGATGATAAGTGATGATGTGGTCGAAGATGGAGCACGCTTGCCCAGAAGTAACCTATTCACTCTTGACTTAAAGACCCCCAGGTTATAGAGATCAGGAAACACAGATTCCGGCAGGGAATTCCACTCCTAAGCCGTACGCACAATGAAAGTATTCCCAAAACATTTTGTGCGTATGGGTGGGATGTCCACCATAAAACGATGGCGCATCGCTGTTTGTCTTGTAGTCCGATGATGGAACGGGCTTGGCGAAATTAGATTGTGTAATTCCATTGCACACTCCCCGAAATGTAACCGATAGAAAACTGATAGACTTGCAACTCGTCGTCGATGTTCAAGGCTCTGGAGCTTTGACTCTCTCTGACAAATGTGGTCTAACGGCGAGTATCAATATCTTCATGTTTAGGTATTTTGCTCTTTACCTAAATTAATCTTTAATTTGTTATGCTAACTTTTCAAATGATTTTGAAGTAATTTTCATCATCAACTTTGCTCCCAAAATGGTCCAGGTAAACATTGTGAACTAAGTCACTGGTGGATTACGGCCCGTTTCCTCTCAAAGAGAGGAAGCCTGTTTCCCAGCTGTGGAAACGTAATATGCTGGTTATGTTATATTTTATGTTATGCTAATCCAGGTGGAAACACATAAACGTTTTGGGAATACTTTCATTGTGCGTACGGCTAAGGAGTGGAATTCCCTGCCGGAGTCTGTGTTTCCCGAGAGCTATAACCTAGGGGCCTTTAAGTCAAGAGTGAATAGGTTTCTTCTAGGTAAGCGCGCTCCATTTTCGACCACATCATCACTTACCATCAGGTGAGATGGTGGCCAAACGCGAGTATAGGTATACTGAATTAAAAAAACAAAATGAAAATCGTTTAAGCCGTTTCTGTATTGTTACACTACTCGTAGCTATCGCAAGGGACTTCGCTATCGTGGACTTTATCACGATAAAAACATAACACTCCTTCTTCTGCAGTCGGATAAAAAGTAGACTATAACCTTCGTCAAGCTTCAAACTACTTCTATATTAAATTTATGCAAATCCGTCCAGAACTTTCGACGATTAATTTACGCGTTGAATCAAACAAACAAAAAACTCTTTCGCTTTATAAATAATATTAGTATAGATGTAGTTAACGTGATTTTATTGAGTTTTGTTGATTTATCATAATTATCGATTATTAAATAAATATGTCAAATTATGTACGGAACAAAGGAAAACCTATTACAGTGTTAGAGGTACTTTTTTTTATTTTTTATTACGGATGAGCAATCAGGGAAAAAATCGCCGAAAAACGTCGCCTTCGCAGAATATGGCAGACAACCCACAGGTGCATGGATAAAACTAAATTAGATGGAGCCATTAAAGAACTCAAAAACCTCTTGGCCTATACTGAAAATGAAAGTATAAAAAAAAGACTAGAGAAAATGTCACCAAATGGAAATGGAAACAACAACCTCTGGAAGGCAACAAAGTACCTCCCTCAGCCGCAACAGTGTTCTCCGCCTCTAAGATCTGGAAACACATGGGCTAGAACTGATGAGGAAAAATCTCAGGCTTTTGCTACATACCTAGCCGGGGTCTTTGAACCCAACCCTACGGATAGACCTGAAGACCCAGAAATAGATGAAGTGCTAAAGCAAGATCTGCAACTATGCCTGCCCCTGAGTCCTACTTCACCAAGAGAAATAGCTAGGGAAATTGCAAAAATGGATTCTAAGAAAGCACCTGGATTTGATCTGATTACCCCCAGGCTACTGAAAGAGCTCCCTAGGAAGTGCATTGTCTTTTTGACCATACTTATCAATGCCACCCTGAGAACCTCTCATGTTCCTGCAATTTGGAAAATATCTCAGATTGTTATGATCCAAAAGCCGGGTAAGCCGCCTAACGAAGTTTCATCTTACCGCCCTATTAGCCTGACACCTGTGTTGTCGAAATTGTGGGAAAAGATCATCCTTACAAGATTATCCCCTTGCCTAGATACGGACCATGTAATACCTGACCACCAATTTGGTTTCCGGAAACACCACTCAACTATAGAGCAGGTGCATAGAGTCTATCGTACAATAAGACAATGCTTGGAAGGGAAAGAGTACTGCTCAGCTGCTTTTCTCGATGTCCAACAGGCTTTCGACCGGGTTTGGCATAAAGGATTACTTTGCAAACTTAAAAAGTATCTTCCACACTCCTACTACCTGCTGATGGACTCTTATCTTAGTAATAGAAGTTTTCAAGTCAAACTCCGGAACGCAAGATCTTCTCTTTTTAGCTGTAGAGCCGGAGTACCTCAAGGCACCGTTCTAGGTCCGGTCCTTTACAACATATTTACTTGTGACCTACCGCAGTCAACTGGCACATCTGTAGCGACATTTGATGATGATGAGGCTGCCTTCCTCAGTTGCAACCGTGATCCAATAGAAGCGAGCAGACTGTTGCAAACCCAGCTTACTAACACTAATGCTTGGCTGACCAAATGGCGCATAAAAGCAAGCGCCCCGAAGTCTCACCACATCACTTTTACCCTAAGACGCGAAACTTGTCCCCCAGTGAAGCTTGGCCCCGACACATTGCCTCAATCTAACTGCATTAAGTACCTTGGATTTCACCTGGACCGAAGGATGACATGGAAAACTCATATAAAAACGAAGCGCAATGAAATCAACTTAAGATTTAGAAACCTACTCTGGCTCCTCGGCAGACAATCTGCCTTATCCCTATCCAACAAACTAAGGGTATATAGCTCTATAATTAAACCTATATGGACATATGGAATCCAACTGTGGTCGACAGCCAGCAAGTCCAACATTATGAGCCTCCAGAGAGCCCAAAATAATATACTTAGGGTACTATCATCGGCGCCCTGGTATGCTCGTAATTCAGAAATACACGAGTACCTGGAAATCCCAACCATCATAGAAGAAGTAATCCGATACTCAGCCACCTATGAGGACCGCTTGCTGACTCACCCAAACCCGCTTACGAATATACTTTTACAACCAAACCCAATAAGAAGACTTAAGAGAGCCGATGTGCTGACTCACTAAGGGGAGATGGAGCAGTGGCTCTACCTCGCCAAACCACTACCCTTTTCAACTCACCTGATAAAAGTTGAATGACTGATCGCAGGTTACTTATAGATAAAAAAAAAATTACGGATGAGCCTTGACCTCGATCTCGCCTGATGGTAAGCGATAGATGAGGTCTACGATGTGACGAGCGAGCCAGAAGATGCCTATTTACTCTTGCTTTAAAGGCTGAAAGGTCATAAGTGGCAGGGAACACAGAAGCGGCATACTTATAATAAAATAATATTCCACGTCAGTGGTATTACATATGGCTTCAAGAAATTCTTCAGAGGCTTCTTGTTATGTTATTCTAACACTAGACTAAATAGGAAAAAAATAGCCAATGTAGAAAACTAACTGAAAATGAGATTCATTCCTAGGTTCCAGGTGGAATGCACACCGGGGCTGCGGGAATATTCTAACGAGATACCGCAGCCCCGGTCGTGAGGTCCACTGAAGGAACAGGGTGGGTTTCTAGTCAGTAGAAGTCCACTCACTGCCTTCCGCTCAACCAAGAGGGAGAGATTTGATTTTGATGATATCCTCCTGATAAAAGAGACTTTCATTAGGAAGTACGGATCCCGAAATATAACTGAAGGTAGAAAACAACTTAATGAAACCAGATAATGTACAGTAACATCTCAACCACAACCACTACTTGTTATATCGGAATAGACCACGGAAAATCACGTAGATAATATCGACAATCCTAGTCACAGCTAGGCAACAAATATGTCACTAGTGCACCAATAAACAAACCAACCAAGCATACACAATTGCTGTCTAAACTGTGACAATGAACTTGGCTCACCGCTACCATAACGGTCAGCGATCGGCCAACAGTGAGTAATTAGAGAAACCACTCGATAATTTTGTGAAATTAGTTCAATGGTTGGGCAATTGTGGCCTAGTTATGGCCATATCGGGAGTGATTAGCTCGGCGTTAGTGGCTTATGTTTTGACTGAGTCGTTAATTATTTCGCTTCGATAATATTGTCAAGAGCTCGTGGCTAAAAACAGCTGCTCAGGTCGGTCTTCAAGGTTAAAGAACGCTTGCCGAGGTCAATCGGAGGATGGCTAACTATTTAAACATCGAGATGCCTTCGTGCCTAGGATCACGTTAAGCCTTTGATCTTATGACCAATACAAGGCAAGCTAGACTACTCGCGATCAAAACTTTCTCCTCAAAATAGGACACAAGGTCCACAATGAAATACAATTATCGATTTTCACTAAAACAGAATGGTGAAACTTCTATATATTTATAGAAATTTACATACAATTATTGAAATTACTTACTCCTAAGTAATCGCAGCGACCTTAGTCACGGTTCGGTATGAACTATACGCCTTGTTTATTGCATTCTAGAATGTTCCTTTCTCGAAAGGTATTTGACTTAAGGTAGACAATGATAAGACCATAGTTAATTTCGAAATTCAGGAAATGCATTCTCAGTGAATGCCGACAATAGAGGATTCTAGTACAATTCGACCCCCCCAACCAAGAACTCGGTAATGTGCTATTATGAGCTTTATGCTGTTATGTCAAATTTGGCATTAGAGTTTAGAGACGCACTTGCATTACGTTACCACAGATTACCAGTCTCTATGCCAAAATCTTGTGATGGCTGCGGCTGCAATGAATTTAATGTCGATCATGCTCTATGTTGTAAAAAGGGTGGTCTAATAACACGTCGTCATAATGAAATTAGAGATCTGTTCTGTGACTTATGTCAACATGCATGGGGAAACGTAGTCAAAGAACCCATCATCTCCGAAGGAGATTGCGGACTACGTGGAGACCTTTCATGCCGCGGCGTTTGGGATGCTCAGAGGGAGGCGTTATTTGATATCCGTGTTGTAGACACTGACGCTCCTTCTTACATTTCACGTCCTGTTGCTTCTGTACTAAAATCCGCCGAAGATGAAAAAATAAGAAAATATTCAAACGCTTGTGAATTGCGACATACTACATTCACCCCTCTAGTTACATCCGTTGACGGAGTCTTCGCTCCACAAATGTCTACTTTCGTAAAACATCTTGGAACTGCAATCGCTGACCGCTGGAACAGGTCCTTCAGCGTAGTGATGGGTTGGTTAAGATCAAGAATCATCATCTCAATAATACGTGCCACTAGCATGTGCATTCGCGGCACAAGACATAAATTTAAACCATTAGCCAAGTTATTTGGTTTCGGCGATGGAGCAGCCCTACCTGGGCAAAACTAATGCGGATGTGGCCGACGAACCACGAAGCTGTCGTACAAAACCTCATTTTAAAATAAATTTAAGTTCCTCTATACAAGTTCATTTATAATCCTAATCTGTTGTTATGTTGCCTAATTGTTAAATAAATTTATTCTTTGAAAAAAAAAAAAAAAAAAAAAATGTCAAATTTGGCATCTATAGACCGGAATACACCTTAGCATTTTTTTAGATTTTTCCTAATGATATTTACAAAGATATCATGACACACATGATATTTTATGTAGGTATAGAAATTAAGGTTTTTTTTTTTCATAAATAACTAGGTTTTGAATAAAAGGAATTTCATGTCAATGACACAGTGAACATTTCGCAAAAAATTGCGTCCATTTAATACATCAAACACTTCAATAATCCCACTAGTTAAAACATATTTGATGAAATCACTAAATCTTTTCTACGATTACCGAGTTATTGCTTGGGAGGGTCGAATTATACATAATACATACATAATCGGCTTATAACGTTCTTATTGCAGGGACACAGCCTCCTACCTTTGCGGGAATGTTTTCACGAGATACCGCGGCCCCGGAACTTAAGGGCAGCTGAAGGAGCAGGGTGAGTTTTTAGTCAGTAGAAGTCTGACACACCCTTCCGCTCCACCCGGAGCTCGAGAAATCACTCGATGATTTTCTCAACCGAAAAAAATAAAATAAAACGGACACAGCCTACTATGAGAAGGAATAGACCTTACTCCACCACAAGGGCCCAGTAAGGGTTGCTGGATGACTTCGGATCTTCGGTATACGACATGCCAGCTTATCCTAACAATGTTTTCACCGTTCTTAGAGCAGTGGTATAGTAGATTGTTACACGAGGGTCGAAAGGAATCAATTCCCATACGAGGTATTTAGACTGAGAGTCCGAGTAGGAATTGATGTCTTTCACCCGTGTTAAGAACTCTACTTATCATTTTGAATATAAGGAAAGTAAAAAATAGTAGTTTTTCTAAAATATTTATTGATAATAATAATGAGTAGTACCTATTTAAAATTAATTGAGAAGTTAGAACAATTTGTAAGATTTAAAGTTACATTTTTGCAGCTAACTGCCTAACCAAATTTAGTTCTATTTTTAAAATTTACTTCCACCCTAGAGAGGGAAGCAATTACTATGAGTCTTTCCCGCCCAAAGTTGGTAAGTGGAATCTTCCACTCGCTACTCGGATCCAATAAACACTACTTTCCGAATATGAAAAAAGAAAATTATATTTCCCAAAGCAATGTGCCTGCGTGGATAAAATTTTTGAAATTGGTCCAGTCGTTTTGAATTTTACATACAAACAAAAAATCAAAGTGTTCCTCTATACAATACTAGCTTCTACCCGCGACTTCGTACGCGTAAGAAGGTTTTCCCGCGCAAATCCCGATCCCGTGGGAATTTCGGGATAAAAAGTAGCCTATGTGCCCATTCAGATCCATTCAGTAGTTT
This sequence comes from Tholera decimalis, assembly GCA_943138885.2. NCBI lineage: Eukaryota > Metazoa > Arthropoda > Insecta > Lepidoptera > Noctuidae > Tholera > Tholera decimalis. The sequence continues at coordinate 38,241,587 of OW964569.2, read as the reverse complement.
TTACGTGAAAGAGTAACAAACATCCATCCATCCTCACAAACTTTCGCATTTATGATATTAGTATTAGTAAGAAGTAAGATGTATTTTAGTGTAGATACATCATATATCTCGATAAGTATGATTTCTCCAGCCCGATTGCTTTTTAATAAATCATTATTCTTTCTTTATTAACAGTACTAGCAGTTGCTTCAGGACTTCGCTTCATTGGAATTTATCACGATTAAAACATAACACTCCTTCTTCTGCAGTCGAGTAAGAATTAGCCTATAACCTTCCTCAAGCTTCAAGCTCCTTTCATCCAAATCCACCCAGTACTTTCGGAAATCAGCGCTTTTAAACAAACTATTCCGCTTTATAATATAATCTTAGTATAGATGTCATTACCTACTAAACACAAGTCACGTGAACATACCACGTCATACGTCACACCAAGATCCAAATCCACGTGAGTGAGCTAAAGCTAATTAGATTAACTATGGGCAATCCGACATGCTCGCTAATCATTAATGTTTACTCGACGCTCCACCGACTTAGCTATTCAGTTGTAGAAAAACGTAAAGGAGAAACATGATTTTACTAGGATTAGTCTGAGCTGTTATTGAGTACAGCACACAAATAACAACATCAGTACAATCAAGATGGCAAGCGTGCTTCATCTTCGACCACATCATTGCTTAACATCACGTGAAATTGTGGTCAAACGCACGCCTATCAACTATAAAAAAGACTTTAATTTTTAAAGCTCCAAAAGCCTAATGGTGTCAGACTTGTGATCGAGAGGTCACGGGTTCGAACCCCACCCATTACACGATTGCGGTGAACCCACTCCAGACACAAACATATTTAGCTTAGTTGGTGGGGTTAACAAGATTGCTTTTTTTTTTTTTTTTTTTTTAACTTGGTAAAATTATCAAATAAGTCCTCCCACTCCGGGCAGGGTGGGAGGGACTGTCAGACTTTTACTGACTAAACTCCACGGTGTTCCTTCAATAACCCTTTACATACCGGGGCCACGGTAACGGGATGAGTCCCACGACCCCGGCAGGCTTCGGCCCTCTGCAGAGGGGGCCTCGTCATGTTGCTGACGCTCTTTGAGGCGCGCGTGGAACACGACGCGCCGTCGACCCGGGCATGGTCCATGGTCGGACAGCGAGTTGCCCTTTACTCGCTGTCCGCATGCCCGCGCCTACGGTGGCCGGAAATCGTCGGCCGACGTCCGACGCCGTGGGCGTCTACCACTGCGGCTGGGCTGGAGGGAGGACGCCATCCTCTCCCTCTCGCGGCCCGCCTCCTCCTTCGGAAGCATGACTGCTTCGCAGAAGGAGGCGACCGCTTCCCACTCCCTCTCGCCCCGCAGCATGGCCTCGACCAATGCCGGGCGCGAGAGGTCTCCGCCTATCGCCGCCGTGAGGACACGTCGGTGCTCTGCCCAGGCGGGGCAGTCTTGCACCGTGTGCTCTACGGTGTCCTCAGGGTGACCCTCGCAGTGGTGACACCCAGACGTTTCCTCCTTTCCCATCAGACACAGGTACCTCCCGAAACTTCCGTGTCCGGTGAGGACCTGCGTCATGCGGTAGGTCAGGACGCCGTGACGCCGATCTAGCCACTCCTCAAAGAGGGGTCTTACCGCCGCAATTGCGGCGTGCGATTGCTAGGAGTAGAAGTACAAAGCTAGGATAATCAGCTACGAAACACCGAATTCATCTAGGTTAAATTTACAAAAATAATAACTTATATTACTATTAATAGTTGAGCTCCTTAAAGTTCTAAGTTGAGCTATACGTCATTTGACAAATGCTTGCACTGTCCGGACAGGCCCACTCAAATCAGTATGCATCTTTCCTCAAGAGATCGCCTCAGATTAACCTACAAGATTCTCATATAATTTCACAACAAATACAGATTGTTTGGACTTGAGACTGACCTCTGCATTTGTTTCGGTGTATCTTCTCAGGGTAGTCAGTTAGAAAACACCGGCCTCATTTAGTTTAAATTTACGGAAAAAGATGCCGAGTAAGTATTATTTAATAACCAATTTGTGTATTTGGAGTGCTGGAAGATCTACATCACGTATTGATGGAATGTGTTCGACTTGAGTACTACAGAAATAATCTCTTTGGAGCCTTGAACTTGAACAAACACGATCTAGGCTAATTCCACAGACTTATGTCTCAACCAAAGTGACGATGCGAAGTTTGTTCAAGTTCTTTGCAAAATGTAAGACTTAGATTAACGTAGATGTATTTAAGTAGATTTACGGTATGATGGGGCTGTATAATAGGCAGTGCGTTAAAGTCCCCAATAAAATAGAAAAAAAGCAATATACAAAAAAAAGATCATTAATTTATATATGCTCAACATTCCAGGTACCACTTCGGCCGAGATGGCAATTTTGGTTGTGTAAGGTTTTATTTATTATTGATAATAGGCTCGCGTTTGACCATCATCTCACCTGATGGTAAGCGATTAGGTGGTCGAAGATGGAGCACGCTTGCCTAGAAGTAACCTAGTCACTCTTGACTTTATAGCGATCAGGAAACAGACTCCGGCAGGGAATTCCACTGCTTAGGTTTTTCTGGTTTCTCCACGTGTCCGTGACGCTTCTGTCAGATATTCGCATGACAGTCCGGTCGTAGATCCGCACTATAAAGGTCGGCGCGCACCGCACGCCCCGTTACAGGCGGGTATTTAGGTCGGCGCACGCGCCCGCTACAGTATGCCACACTGGCCGACGGGGCGAGGGATAAGCGGTAGCGATTTGAGTTGAAGAAAGTAAAGAAAGAAAGAAATAAAAATTAATTTGACATCAGTACATCAGGCACACATATTCAAAAATACAATTAAATGAACAGTATGAAACAAAAATATAAAATAAATGAAAGAAACAATAAAACTAAAAATGTAATAATAGCCTCACGGTTGAGCAAAGATGTATAGATAGATATATAGAGATATAGAGATATATATATAGATATAGAGATATGTATAAATCGATCGGTATTGGTTATCAAAACTGAAATTAAAAATAATTAAGCGTCAATAGTCTAAGGTTAACAAGATTGCTAGTAATGTGAATTGTACGTGTAAAAGATAGTTCTACTGAAATGAATTTATGTATTTAAACTAATTATTGTTCACCTTGCAATAAGTCATTTTCAATACTATAAAGGTTTGTTATGAATGATGTTAAGGATGACCAGACTTCATTAAATATATTATCAAAATTACGACCTTTTTATAAATTACATTTGGAAATTAAAAAACTACACAATTGCAATGATACGTGTGGAATTGATCTTTTAAATCAGTTTAATGTAGCAATTTATAAATCAATTAATTGATAAAAATAATCTTGCTGTAATCATTGGCAATCGAAATAATCAACTAATAAACCAATCAATAAAAGTGATTTGTCATAATAAATCTAATATAAATTCCTAAGTATATTGAGTAAGGCAATTTTTCATGGAGTCAAGGTAGACAGGCCAAGTGATATAAAAAATATGAGCAATCATGCGCAGACATCGATAAATTAACAGCCGGTAATTTTAGTATAACATCGTAGTTTAAAAACATATTAGCATAATTTAACTACAGTCCATTTAGATTAGGTAGAAACAATGAATAACATATTACCAGCATTCTAATCTAAATAGTCGCTTTTTTTTGCAAAACATTCGTAGTTTGTTTTTTGGATGACGTAACTTAATTGCTTATTGACTATATCCTGGTTTCCATTAATGCTAAGATAATTTTTTTAACAACTCGCTTATAACCGCGGCTTCGGCTAAAAAAGTAACCTATGTCCTTCTCCAAGGACTAATTCATCTATTTACTAAATTTAATTTAAATCGGTTTTAGAAATAGACAAACAAAGTAATTTTCGCATTTATAATATTAGCCGGGATTAATAATAGCCATGTCTAAAACCGAATCGGTAATAGCCAAGAAAGAAAAAAAAGATGGCGCACGATTTTAAAATCGCTATAACGTTATAACTCAGACCACAATAGCAGAAACAGTAATCTAGGATGTTATGTGTTATATACGTGACATGTCAACGTTTGTGACGGAATGTTACCGATTTTATAACATGTCCAGCCGTGGGTATGCTGAGCAGGCAGAGTACACTAGGTAATTACTGACTCATATGTAGAAAGCATTAGGAGCAATTGCCGATTCCAATTAAGTATTTTCCTCAGAAAGTAAGCGTCAATAGCCCAATGGCTAAGGTGTCCGTCTTGTGATTGAGAGGTCACAGGTTCGAGCCCCACCCATTACACTTTTGCCGTGAACCCATTCGAGACACAAGCATATTTAGCTTAGTTGGAGGGTTTAACCAGATTGCTAGTAATGTGAATTCTACCCACATTGCACAAGCAAAAAAAAGTGTTTTATAGACATGCTAAAACTTTTTTAAACCAATAAAAATATACTTGTAAAAATTGCCCGAACTACTAACTACGATATATGTAGCATTAATAAATTCGTCCTCAATGCTGTCCACCAAGCTGCCTGTGGTCATTTGGAACCGTGTACTGACTTCTGACGTTTTACAAGTGCTCAAGTATATTTTTGATCTGATTACAAACATGGTAGTGTATCTCACATACCTATAAAATCTTCATTATAGAAATATTCTGAAAATCAATTAAGATTTGAAAAGAGTAACCGTGGAGTTTCTTACCGGTTTTTCTCCATAGGAAATGAGCAATTAAACCTTTTGACATTTTGTAAGTGGGCAAATGCAAATGTAGGCCTACGAGATAGTAGTTATTTTTGATTTTGACGTCAAGTGAAATACAAAAACTAAAGTAAGACTCCTTTAATATTGTATTTGAAATTCTTGCAAAAAAAAAAAATTTTTTTTTTGGGAGTATGTAATTAAAAATAACACATTTCCTCGTAAAATTTTTTGGGCACTTTAAACTAGACGAGGCCGGTGTTTCCTAGCTGACTAACCAAAGAAACATAGAATCAAACTCAGAGGTTAATCCCTTTTAAAGTCGTGTGTTTGGTATGATTCAATTCTCGTCTGAGTGAATCTAAATTTAGATCGAATCAGCTTTTGATGCTGCGCCTCTCAGGATGAACGTAAATAGCGCACTGCACTATAAACATTATATTGTTTACATTGTTCACAGAATCATCTGGCATCCAGTATATGTATTTCTGTTTGTCTCAGTAAGCTCCTGTGACTTCATATTACACTTTTATAGATTTGTATGTATTTATGTATGTTACTTAACGTGACGATGGCGAATAGCCAAATAGAGTCTGCCCGGAGCTGGGTAACAGGTCTGGCAGCGTCGGAAGCTTCCATCAACTCCTTCAGGAAATAGTTGACAAGCACAGAGGACAGGAAATTAAGTGTGCCATGGTTTGTGGGGCAGCACCACACACACACTCCAAGGCAGAGTCATCACTAGATTTCCACCTGAACAGATTTTCTTTGCTATGGCCAACCTGGATCCGTAGTCTATTTAAAAATATAATTGTTATATATTATAATATCACTAAAGTAATATTATAAATGGGAAAGTTTCTATGTATGGATGTTTATTACTCAGTAACACCAACATAGCTGAACAAATCTGGATGGCATTTGGCGAACTTACTTCTTCACATTCCTTCTCACCGCACCGGGTTTCTATCTAATTCTTACGCTATTTCTACTATTAAACTCTGAAACATGCTACCCCTTGACATCAAGAAGGCTGAGTCAAAATTTTCTTTTAAGCGTAAAATTAAAAACCACTACTTAAGGGGCTGTTATTCTTATTTTGGTCTTCGTCATAATTCTTATGAGCTCTCTTAATCAGAAAGAATATTATAAAGCACCGTATCTATTAGTTTGTCATTTTAGCATATATGTGTATTTTATTAGTATTATTATATATTGGTATTATATTTATTAGTATTAAATATATTATTTCATTCCATTTTCTCGTACACATACCACAATGTGTTTTTTTAACCCAAAGGTTGACTGGTACAGAATGCCTTGCTGCATTAAGTCCGCCCATGTAACACAATTGTACATAAAGTTTAAATAAATAAATAAATTATAGTCTAGAATAGCTATCAGTCTACTTTTTATTACGAGATCTATAACTCAAATTACTCCTACCTTTTAAAACTTACTTGAATCAAACATCATCATAATAAAACCAACTAAGTCAAAATAAGGAAGAACAATACAAACACGATCAGATGATCTAGGCATCCAGCATATAAATATCTTCCTTTACCCCACCTTAACTAGGTCATCGGGAGACCCCCACCGAACCTACCAAGCGCCAATAAAATCGGCCATGTTTCGCTACATTACTCACCATGTACTTGTTTATTCATTAATTAATGAAGTCTTCGTTTATGTAATATGTACTCGCCTGTCTAGTGTGACGGCCGTGAAAATAATAGGTATGTAGGTAATTAACACAATTGGCATTGAGTTTTATTAGGTCTACGAGAATTATAGTGAATGCATGTTGTCAGGCAGTTTTTATTTTCGTGAGGAAAATCGTCAAATGAGTCCTCCCACTCGGGTGGAGCGGAAGGGAGTGTCAGACTTCTACTGACTTAAAACTCACACTGCTCCTACAGTTGGGCCGCGGTATGTCGTAAGAACATTCCCGCAGCCCCGCCAAGACATTCCCGAAATAGCAGGAATGGTGTACATATTAGAGTCTACTTATTCATTATTAAAAGCAAACCAAAGCCACCAATCAATAAAATAAATTAATAGTTTAAAAAATACTAGAAAAACACGCTTTTATAAATGCACGTAAAAACAAAAAAAAAAATTAAACGGTCGATCCCCCAGAGGATTTGAAAGTGACATCTATAAAAAAATCTATGGATACGCGGTAATTCAAAAAGGTTAAGAAAACCGATAACGGATTTTCTTTAGGTTTGTTATAGCCTTGAAACCTGATCGTGTTCAAAGTCCATTACATGGCCTTTCTCACAAGTGCAAACACGACTAAGGTACGATATTCCATCATGGAATGCCAGTGCCTATCTTCCGGCTTCATCATCAGACCTTGAAACCTAATCTTGGTCAAAGTTCATTACAAGAACTTTCTAAGAAATCCAAAACAGCTATGATACGATTTTCCATCATGACGTTCCAGTCCATACCTTCCGGCTCCATCATCAGATCAGTTGGACAGTACCATATTATTGTATTGTCATCAGAACTACATACAGCTGCCAATTTTTATTACGCTACGACCCTTAGAAGATGGTTAAATTAGTTACCTTAGATTCCATTACATAGTTACACACAGGTCGACCCAATAAAAGCGTGTTAATTAAAAATATCATTCAATTCATATCTAACCGTATTTCACTAATAGAAACTTATATTATGAAAAATATGCACATTTCCTGTAATAATAGGGAAAGCTGCTAAGGTGTCAGCCTTGTGATCGAGAGGTAGTGGGTTCAAACCCCATTATTGTCATGAACCCGTTCTAGACACCAGAATATTTAGCTTAGTTGGAGGGGTTAACAAGATTTCTATTAATGTAATTCGCACTTACCGCAAAGCAAATCTTCCCTTAACAGCAACAAAGGGGCTGACACATCTGCAAAGGAAAGAAAAACATGATTAGACATACACATAATAAAAACAGATAGACACGTCAGAGAAAACAGATTAGATCATTGCTTTTGCTGAACAGCGCTATCAACCTAGGTATATAAATAAGAATGAATCAGGAAATGTGTTGCTAAGCTCAAAATTCACGGCTCGACCAATTCGGCTATTCTTTTTTTCATACTATTGTTAATTAACGAGGAAAGTTCTTAGGTGGATAAAAAGGAAAAATTGCGAAAGAGAAGAAACTGTACCTAGCTAAAACATTTGATCAACACAAGAAACGATAGAAACTCTCAAAGTACCAGGAGAACAGAATCATAAAGAAGTGTTTCTATAATTTAATAATAAAAACAAATGTATTTCTTAAATAAATATTTAAAAATGTAATTTATATGTGAATAATTAAAAATAAAAATAAATAATTTATTTCAATACTTAGTAGTTTGTACATGACGTAAAGAATTTTCTTAAGAAATCATATAGAAAAACAGTACAATAAATAAGTCATGGGACTTTCTTTCTTAAACCTGTATCTTACTAGTATTCTATTGCTGTAACAAAACAAATGTGTGATAAGGTGATAACTCAATAATTTCCACGCAAGCGAACCCGCGGGCAGTTGATACAAACAAATAGAGCAAGGCCGTATGAGAAATGTCTGCGGAAATATGTTGTTAATAGGAGATCGTTAATAAATAATAATGAATACCTCCAGCTACTATGGGCTCACGATTTATGAATCCATTATCTATAAGCTTTATTGAACAAATCCAATTAGAAAGCTGGGTTCCACATGTTTAAGGTTGAGGGTATGACGGTCTTTCTGTACCTTTATATTTCGCTATTGACAATTTGGGTGAAAATTATTTGGAGATGAGGGTTTTTTTTAATAAAATTAGTTTTTTTTAGATAGCTAGCTTTAGAAAACCATTGTTTCAAAAACATAAAATACTGTCTTTACCATGTGTTTATATTTTTGAAACATTCATCTTTGTTAGTAAAAAAAAGATAATAGTAGAAACACAACACAAAGACAAAGAAATTATCCCATACAAATACATGTACATACCTATGCTATTTACGAGAAACATTTACTGCTTACCACTTATTAGTAACATTTCAACCATTTGCCAAGTAATGTTCAAGAATTCCCTTATTCAAAAGGTTATTATGCAGACTTTCATTAGAAAAAAATAAGGTTTAGAGGATTATAACCTAAGCACACATGTTTTTTTATAGATATATTTGTGGCTACTTCACAGGATATGCCGATAATAGATATCCTGGTATACCTATCTGGTGAAACACCTTTTGTACCATATTCGAACATAGCGTAGCTTTTGTATCATATAAATATTTTGAATATCTTTTGATAGCAGCTGATTTTAATAACGCACGTATTGCTTAAGATGTCAAATAGTATTGAGTTATTATTGACATGATGCTTTAAGTTGAGGAACGCTTGAACAAAGTGAGAGAAAAACAAGACCAGTCAATGGTTAGAAGAAAAAACGTCAGGCCAATTACTTAAATAGAAGACGAAGACAAAAATGAAAATTTTCTAACAAAAACAAAAGCTAAATCCGGTATCCATGTCACCACCGTAGAAAAGATGGCCATGGGTCATAGCAAATATGAATATAATGGGAAAATAATGATAGCCACATAATTATTCAACAATTTCAGAAAACAGAAAGTTTAACTTGAATTTAGCGATGATGGCTGACGGAAGGTATTTCAAACGATGGTTTTAGAAACAAGTAAAGTATTAGAGGTAGTTACAATGATATGGAAAGTACATCTAGATAACTACGTAAGTATTGCTTTCAATGATAATACTTTTTGTGAATGTGAATGAATTGTTAAGTGTTTTCGCATGATAATAAAAAAAAATCATATTGTAAGTAATTGTTTAGATATTGAACGTAACACATTCAGCTATTTCCTGTTTAATATCTAAATGAAGTGTTTAGAATAATAAGAAACAACAGCTACAAAATCAACAGTCAAAACAATTATTCAATAATTAAGAATGCATTTTAATTTCATGTTTACTATTTTCCGCTCCAACCTGAGCGAGAGGTCATTCGAAGATTTTCCCCGCGACAAAAAGGCCTCATCCTACTATCTCAATTAATAGACATCATAATAAACAACTCAATTCAGCAAACATTAAACCTGATTCAGTGATGATTTTAGACGCAAAGAATTTCATCCGATGAATTGGTTATTAGATTCAATTGTTACTTAAACAATGCGATACGGGGGCATTATTCTAGTGATTGAACAAATAACATTGAAATTGTTCATTATGCCGACATTATAGTGGATGGCGCTTCAATCACAATTAAAAACTGTCAGTTGTATGTTGGGTTACATGTTGAGATGGGTCCCGTTGTCCTTGTCAAATGAACTCATTGAGGAGTAGCATCTAGGGCAATCTTTTACAGAAAACTTTTAGATGGACAGAATGAAAGGAGATAGATTTAGGGCTTTTAATGTACAAATATCTACACTAATACTATAAAAATATTATTTGTGAGAGAATTTGTATGTAGGAGGTTATCGTCAAAACCTTATCATCCGATTTAAAATATTATTTCACTAGTAGAAAGTTACGCAATCACGGAGTGGCATAGGTTACTCTAATTGGCGTTTAAAAAAACTTTTTGGAGCGAAGCCGCAGGCAGGAGCTAGTCAAAAATAATTGTACTGGTTGGTCAAGACGGTATGCTACAGAATCCTAAAAATCAGGTCATTGGACTTTACCAAACTTGAGCCAGAATATTAAGTGTCGTTACGTTAATTTGAGAGACTGTACATACATCAAATGTTGGCAACGACAATTAAGAGCCACAAAAACTATCCAATTTTGATGGTATAATTTATCGTCTTAGATCATTTGACTATAAAATTAAATGGTTAATTAATGTGTTAAATTATGTCCAATCTGGGTGGTGAAATATGAGATATCAAATAGATTTTTGTATGATGCTATATTTTAGTTTGGCTAAGTCATTGGGCTAAATGAATACTTTGTATATGTTCTGATATTTATGTCTAAAGTAGTCACATTGTGTTCGTACTTTAAATATGTGAAATTGGGTATACAGTATATCTTCTAGGTAAGAGTGCTTCATCTTCGACCACATCATTTCTTACTATACCATCAAATGAAAGGGTGGTCAAACGTATCAATAACAAAAAATACTACGATTCCACAGTCAGCCCTTTGCTTATTAGTCATCATTTCAATTATTAAGACATCCCTCTTCAGGGAAATCATCATTCAAAGTATCCATTGACCTCTTAAATCGATATAAACAAAACACAGATCCGGGAGTCGATCCACTCACAGGCCGACGCGTTCCAAATCCGTACGACTGCGACCATTAAACCAATTACGCGACAAATGCAACAAAAACGTGACAGTCGCACGATATCAGCCAGTGGGCTGAAGGTAAAAGTGAAGGAAAAATGTAGCCATGGAAGGTTCGCAGAAGGTGTCGTTAATGCGAAATAAGTGTTCACGCATGTGCCATGGGAGCCAATAAAGACAGTTTGTGAATCGGTTGCTTTTCGTAGCGGAATATTATTGAAATACAGGTAAATAAAATATACAAGATACATAATAAAACTGTAGATACAAATACGTAGTGAGAATACTTTCATTGTCTCTACGGCCGGAGTCTGTTTCCTGATAGTATTAATCTGACGGTCTTTAAGCTAAGGGTGAATAGATTATTTCTAGGTAATTGTTCTTCATCTTCGACCACATCGTCGCTTACCATCAGGTGAGATCATTAATAAAAAAATACAGCAAGAGTTAGCGTCTAAATATCCCATAAGCATCAAACGGAGTCTATTATCACTAGTACACTTTCTTTTCTTGAAATTTCCCGGTTGAACGATGAATTACCACCTACATCAGGTTTTTTGATGGATTGGATTGGATTTGACCCATTGGATGATTTAAAAGAAAGAGTAAGTATTATAATATTGTATGTATGTTTTATGGAATTAAAAAGGCCATCATACAATTTATATGCTTATTCTATAGTTGAAGCTTAAAAATATTTTCATCAGTGTAAGTTCTCTCATCTATATGAGACAGATCGTGAATTATTTTGGGTTACTAACACAATATGGAATTGTCTGAATTAAACGATTATTATTATATCTTGCCCACAATTTCCTCAAGTACTCAAAAAGTCGATTTGCAATAAACATAGACCGACGAGATATTGTTTAATATAACAATAACTATAAAAAGTAAAATGTTTAAGCGCACGCGCAGACCGAGTGGGTCAATACGCGTGACGAATCGGTTGACACGAGTGCCCCACAGGCCTCGTTACCGAAATGTGGGGGCTTGGTCATGATGTGACAGAGAAGCGAGGTTTTGGAGCTGAGGGTGGGGTGGGTGGGTGTTTTCTTTTAAAAGGGAACTAGCAACATGGGTAGAATTCAAGCCTCCAACTAAACCAAATATGCTTGTATTTGGAGTGGGTTCACGGCAATAGTGCCAGGTGGGGTTCGAACCCACAACATCTCGATCACACCTTACTTAAGCCTGGACATTAAGGGAAAAGGTTCTCAATTTTTCATACGAGAATCTGGTCCAGTGATGACCTTCTTTACGACACCACACAATTTTATTAGGTAAAGGCCAAGAGTTCAGTTCAGATATTCAAAAATGTAACAGAAGGCTAAATTTGACCTGAAAAGATATAGTAGACTAGCTTCTGACCGCAGGTTCGTTCGCCTTAATCCTTTTTAACCGACTTCAAAAAAAGGAGGAAGTTTTCAGTTCATTTTGAGTTTGAGTAGTTTCGGTGGCCATCTGTGGTCTTCATCATCAGTTTCACTTCCCCAAATGGTGCTTTTCGAGAGCAACTGCACAAGGTACTATAAGAAATACCCAACACGCTATAGTTGTGCTTATATTATTTGAAGAGTTCCCTCGATTTTTTTTTTCGGCTTGTTAAGTACTTGCACACCAAATATCACATTGTTTATTGATTCGAGTTCCTATTATAGACTCCAAGACAAACATCGGACTACAAGACAAACAGCGATGCGCCATCGTTACATGGTGGACATCCCACCCATACGCACTAAACGTTTTGGGAATACTTTCATTGTGCGTACGGCTAAGGAGTGGAATTCCCTGCCGGAGTCTGTGTTTCCCGATAGCTATAACCTAGGGGTCTTTAAGTCAAGAGTGAATAGGTTATTTAAAGGTAAGCGTGCTCCATCTTCAACCACATCATCACTTACCATCAGGTGAGGTGGTGGTCAAACGCGAACCTATTATGAATTAAAACAAAATAGATTTTCTGTAGAAATAATTCTAACAAAACCGTGACATCGGTTTGTCTGTGGGATATCGCTTCAGTTATTTTAGACATTAATTTGCATTAGGTACATAATAATTAACAATAAACATACACATTAACTGATCCGTTCCTTTGTTTTGTCGTGAAAGAAAAACAAACAAACGTATTTGGTATTTTTCAACCGACGAAAAAGACGGAGGAGGTTATCAAGTCGACGCGTATATTTTTTTTGTATATACAGGGTGGCCCATTCACAGTGGTCCAAAGATTTTTTTCAGCTTGAGAGCACCATAAGTGATCATTTAAAACATACTTTAGTTATGCGAAAACTTATGGTTTCGAAATTATGCTTTTTTTTTAATAATCTAGTCTAGTTATTTACACTAGATGAGCCTATAGCGCGATAGGTAGATTATTGCACTATGCTTATACCAAATTTCATTCGATTCGGTCCAGTACTTTTCATAACAGAGTGATTTTGTGTCAAAAATATTGAAATTTCGGGTAATTAAAAAAAAAAACATAATTTCTAAACCATAAGTTTTCGCTAAAGTATGTTTTAAATGATCACTTATGATGCCCTCAAGCTGAAAAAATCTTTGGACCACTGTAAACGGGCCAACCTGTATAATACTATCGATCGCGCGGGGCTTCGCTTCCGTGGATTTTAAGACAATAAAACATAAACTTCCTCTTTTTGCAGTCGGGTAAAAGTTTAACATTTCTCAAACTTCAAGCCATACAAAATCTCATCCAAATCCACGCGTTTAAACAAACAACCAAACCTTTCCGCTTTATAATATTAATATAGATTAATAGACTAATACACATGATAACAGTAAAAAAAAACCCGCTGTCCCCTTAACTTTAGATCTCAACCAACGTCCAAATCATTCAAATTCCATTAAGTATAACTGCGTATGTCTGATGCAGGACTGTTATGCAGTGCGGCGTTATGTCCGTCCGTCACGACACGCCAAACTGTTCTATTGAATTATAACATAACTGTTTTGTGGTAGCATGTTGTTACAAAAACTAACGTAGATTTATTTATTGCCGTATTTTTGGCCAAAGTGGCCGCTTATTGTCCGTGGGAGCACCAAGGGGTAGCTGTTATTGATATTATATCTCAAAGCAAAAGTTTTGGTTTCATTTTTAATAGGAATGAACCACAAGCCGTCAAGAAAACTAAACAGTGTCATCGAGCACTGCCTCTTTGGTCAACTAGACCCACTCGAAATGGACCCGCGGGATTAATCACGCAAATCTAATCGCAAAAAAATGTAAGTATAAAATGCCACATTTTGAATGTGATTGGATTGAATAATGTAATGTAATGTTAAGAAAATTATTATTCCTCAAAGCAATAAGAAAAGATAACCAAAATACACTTGCTATACGCTGAAAATGAAGACTATTATTTTTATTGATAATAGACTCGCATTTGAACACCATCGTACCTGATGGAAAGCGAAGATGTGGTCGAAGATGAAACACGCTTACCTAGAAGAAACCTATTCACCCTGGTCTTAAAGACCGCCAGGATATAGCTATCAGGAAACAGACTCCGGCAGAGAATTCCACTCCTTAGCCGTACGCACAATGAATTGTTATAATTCTAGGTAATCTACAAGTAAATAGCGATATATTTGAGAAGGAAACAAGAAACTATGTTTGGAGAGGCAGTAGGTTTAGTTATCACAGTTATTGAACGATTGTTGCCTCGAAGCAGTGGTAACAGTAATGATGTCGGTATATCAGGGGCTACAAACTGAGGATCTTATAACTGCTGGTACTTTCGAATTGTATTGTCTGACTGCTTGTGTACGCGACTTTGCTTTCGTAGGAGGTTTCCCCGTGTAGATCCCGATCAGAGAATGAAAGACGTGAATTGAGATTCACACAAATTAGTGCAGTAGCAAATTATTTATTGATTTAAACTTTATGTACAATGGTGTTACATGGGCAGACTTGATGCAGCGAGGCATTCTCTATTATGGTCTAATTATGTTTTTTTAGCGGATTTAACAATAGATGTTTTTCTTAGTTAGTCGTAGTTTTCAGTTTGAACTGGGATTTATAAAGAGTAACGCTTGATCCCATTTTGATAATTTTGTTAAAATGAAACGTACATACATATCTGAAATTTAATCACCAAATCGACATCATCAGATAATAGTAGGTACTCAAAACCGTTTGTTACTGATCTAAATTCTAAACATACCATAAAACACTTTAAGTAGTTCACCATTAGGACACAATACATTGCAGTTTAAACTAATCCTACATACCACATGTAAACCAGTTAAATCAGTTTTTTAACCATCCATGTCTGGCTCAGTCACGATTCTTAATTAATAAGAAAACAGTGTTTTTGCCACCGCGACATCCAGTCGGTCGTGACTTGTTAGTGTTTACCGACTGCGGAAAGTAAGGTAATGCGTTTGACATTTTCGTATCACGGATGATCACGACGTTTGATGTTCTCGTGAAGAGGTTAAGTTAAGTTGAGTTTCTCGGAGTGAATCATTTTTTTTATTTCTGTACATATTGGTGCTAAGGTGAACTGCATTCTTTTTCTAATCGATATTCTTCATACAGAGTAAAATGTCTTTGAACATATTATCTTACTTCTTACTTATTATTATAAATGCGAAAGTTTGTAAGAATAGATGTATAGATGACGTATGGATATCTATTACTCTTTCACGCAAAAACGAATGAACGGAACTGAATGAAATTTGGTGAGTAGTTAGTTGACATCCTGGAATAACACATAGGCTTTTATCCCGAAATTCCCACGGCATCGGGAGTTACACGAGAAAACCCTTCCACGGGAACAAAGTCAAGGGCAGAAATTAGTAAATCTAAATATATATAACTCAAAGGTGACTGACTGACTGACATAGTGATCTATCAACGCATAGCCCAAACCACTGGACGGATCGGGCTGAAATTTGGCATGCAGGTAGATGTTATGACGTAGGCATCCGCTAAGAAAGGATTTAGCGAAATTCCCGCGGGATCGGGATTAAAAAAAAAAACTTCCCAAAAAAAACTTGGAAAAAACTTCCCACGCGGGCGAAGCCGCTGGCACAAGCTAGTGCATACATATAACTATACTGGATTACCAAAAAAGGATGGACAGACCGTGTAACCAAGGCGATTCCCTTAGAAACAATTCAACTGTCTTACATTATTATCATCTGGTTAGCCTAATCCCCCTATCCCCCCCCTAATTTGATGCCGCTGAGTACAAGTGTTGTATCGTACGTGACCTGACCTGACCTGACCTTTTTTTTGCTTGTGGAAATACTCATGGATGTCTCCGCCCTGGGGCTGACGGAGGGGTCTGGCAGACTCTTACTGACTAAAACCACACGGAAGAGAAGAGAAACATTTCTTCACTTCTAGCTGGGGTGCAGGGACACGTTAGCATTCTCCACAATCAACCCTGCAGTGACGGTCGTTTACCCCATCTCAGATGAGGGGAGGAGTGAGCATCTCCTCAACCTGTCATAATTTTAGAAAGGCGCGCGGAAACACTTCGCGGCACCTGCTCGGGCCTATTTAATCGGATGCCAGACTTCTCCAGTCTGACACTCACAAGCAGTGTTGCCATATATACAGATTTCTCCGTATTTATACAGATTTTCGATGTGTGATACAGATTAGCACTGGATACAGATTTTTATGCAGAATTTTAAGCATTATAAGTTTCAATCGCTCTGCTCGGGAAATCGCCCAAAGTTCTGTGTACTCTCCAACGTACTTACTATGCTCTCGCATTCGTCTTGTAGTGCGTGCGAAAAATACGTCAATAATTAATCATAGGTTCAAACTTTTACTTAATTTAATATTCATATTGATTGTGTTTTTGTGAACCATTATGGTATCTAAAAAACCCAGAGTGATGCAAAAGTTTAATCGGAACTGGATGGAAGATTTTTCATATGAGGCGTGGTTGAGACCTAGTAATAAAGGTGATTATTTTGCTTTCTGTACATTTTGTAATAAAGATCTTTCAGGTGGCAGTGCTGGAAAGAATGATCTCTTTAGACACGCGAAAACAAACAAACACCAAAATTGAAGTCCCGGTGGATCTAGCTCGCAAACATTATTGACAGAATAAATTACTGTTGAAATTTAACAAAAATATGTATGACTGAAAAAAGTAATTTTTATTTCGTTTGTAATGTTAAAATTTTGATAAGTGTGTTTTTAATTTTACTATATACATACGTTCTTAAATAAAACAACAATTTTATTAATTAGTGTATGTTCTTATTTAATATACGATAATCAAACCTTATCACGTTAGTACCTATCCCTTGTTTTTCAAAAGAAGCAATGATGATGATGATTAATATTCTATTTTGGTTAATTTGATTATACAGATTTTAAGTTAAAATAGCATACAGATTTAATACAGATTTTAGCAGTTTCTACTACAGATAAAGGGTTCAAAGCATCTGGCAACACTGCTCATAAGCCACATTACGGGGGATGGAAGAGGGCATTGTCAGCCCGCCTCTGTCGCCCAGTCCTTCGAACGCAGCTCGGTACATTTGAGGACGTTTCCCTCTCTCTCTCTGCCGCGAGTGCCTACCTGACCTCCACCAACCTAGTAGCTAGCACGACAATCCTTTGTTTAAGGATGGCTAATCAATTAATCATCCAATGACTGCCTTCCGATCTGGACGAAGCGGGAGGATGTGTCAGACTTTTACTGACTAAAACCCATCCGTGTTCCGTCATTTGCCCTTCGTGTTCCAAGGCCGCGGTAACTCTTTCGAACGCGGTAGTTGCCTATTTTTTTTAAATAGTTTAGATTTAATTATTGATCAATTTTAAGCTATAAAAAAAATGTTTTTCGTAAAAAATAACTGGGTAACATGGGTGAAACTTCAAAATAAATTCTAATCAAATATTTTCCCGCCCAAAAACCCATCGCTGTCACGAAGTCGCAAGACGTCATATTTCTCAAACAACAAAGTGTTTTTGAGGTTAGGATTTCTGTCGTCTTTCTTTCATTATGAGTTTAAAATTATATTACCCATATTGTGTAGTACCTTTTTGTGAAAATAACACAAAAAGAACACCTACGAACGTTTTTTTCAACACAAAATTAATATGACAAGTCGACACGTTTGACAGCTTTGAGAAAAATGACGTCACACTTCGTGATTGGCGTTTGCGGTCACATAACACACATTAAAAATTATAATATTTATTTTATGAAAATATAAAAAAAAGTGGAATTATTTTTAGAAATAAAAAGGTTGTTTAAATTTTATATATAATATATATAATAATTATATAATTATATATATATAATTTTATATATTATGTTATTTTTGTTTTGATTTTAATTGTAATTTGATTAATGGCAATGGGTGTAATTTACCTGAATAAATGAATTTATATTTATATTTATTTAAATTTCCTGGCATCTAAACTAACTATATGCAAAACATCGTCTTTTTTCTACTACAGGCAAATACCCTAACGGCCGACAAAACACGATACCCTTTGGCAAGACTGATGACAAAAAATTCTTGCTTCTGACTACCAGTACCGACGGTCAAACGGCATCTGGATATGTTACAATGGGCACCCAACCACTGAACGACCTCAGCAGCGTTCCTTAACCTTGAAAATAACTCATACCACTGTTAATATTTAACCACGAGCTCCTTAATCAAGTAATCAGAAAAGAACAATGGAGAAGTAAGAAAGAATATCACGACTGCCATGTTTGACCAGTCAATTCTTATTGACCTCGTATAAGTATCACTTTCATCACCTCGTCATTTACTGCTCGAAATCAATAAGTTCCTTGAATTGAAACGTAAAATAACATTAGCTCAACAATATGCAAATGAAACTAACAAAGCTTCAATAGCGGACCGTGGGAGTATCTATCAACAAACTATTATTATAGACTAAAGAATCATTCTCTCAAAGAATTTCTCTCAGCTTTTTATATGTATGTATTGAGTATTAGTCGTATTACTTGTTTCGTATATAAAAAATAAACTTTTTAACAAAAAATTAAACCGACTCCCAAAAAACACTGCAAAGTGAAAAATAACTTTAATTTCGGAAGTCGGTGTCTTTAGTTTTGTTTTTTCGTTTTTGGCACCGACTTCCGAAATTAAAGTTATTTTTCACTTTGCAGTGTTTTTTGGGAGTCGGTTTAATTTTTTGTTAAAAAGTTTTTTTTTCACTCTTTTTAGTTGGATGATTTTTAATTTACCTAGTTACAAGAGCCTAAATGTCAACTACTTATAACCTTTTACAAAATATTGCTTTTCCCAATGCTGGGCCGTTAATTGTTGAGGAGTTCTCCTGGTACTTCACCATCAGCTCTACATCACCATATGCATTGTGACGAGCATAAAGTGCTTAACATCCATATTCAAGTAATCGAATCGCAATCCACTTTATACTTATTATTGAGTAGTTTCGGCGGCCATCTGTGCTCTTCATCATCAGTTCCACTTCCCCAAATGGTACTTTTTGAGAGCAACTGCACAAGTTACTATAAGAAATACCCAAAACGCAATAGGTGTGCCTATAATATTTGAAGAGTTCCCTCGATTTCTCCAGGATCCCATCATCAGATCCTGACTTGGTGATAAATGGTACCAATTTCGAAGTATACCCTTTCAAACAAAAAGAGAATTTTCCAAATCGGTTCAGCCGTCTTCGAGTAATCGGTGATCAAACATAAAAAAAAAAAAGAGAAAAAAAAATATACGCGTCGAATTGATAACCTCCTCTTTTGGTCGTCGGTTGAAAAGTAGTACGCCATGTAATGTCCTGCGTTGCCTGTCGGGGTTGTGGAATTCGAAAGAGTTACCGCGGCCTCGGAACACGAAGGGCAAATGATGGAACACAGGTGGGTTTTAGTCAGTAAAAGTCTGACACACCATTCCGCTTCGCCTATATCCGGAAGCGGTCATTGGATGCCCTGAGTCAAATCCATCAGAAGGTTGTCTACAAAAGAAGGCTACAATGGGCGCCGCGCCGTTGTCACTAAAAGACCACTCACCCCGTGACGCATTTATAAGTTTTTAAGTCCTTATATAATTCTGTGATGATGTACAATACACAGTGTATCTACTTTTTCAGAAGCGAAATTAGTTTTCCATCCAATTAGCGATGATCGACCTCAAATTAATGAATCGAGCTTTAATCGCTTACTACGACCCATAAAAAGTTATTTATGTATAACCCTGATCTTCAACTACCTCCAAGTCAATTCCATCAAAATCGCTTCAGCAGTTTAGCCGTAAAAACTCTACAGACAGACTTTCGTATATTATATTATGGATTGTTCAGTTGCAGTCTCTTCTATATATTTGTTACTCTATGGTCACCATAAGCAAAACAGACAAGCGTACATTGCCGCGCCGTGAGATTAGAGCCTCCGTGGTAAATTATGTTAATCTAACACAATGTCGGTCACATACGTCCACAATCAGAGCGAGAATAATCGAGGTGTGTCTCCGTTTTCCTGTTTTATGAGTGGTGTGACGACAATATTAGTGCTGTCTGGATTAACAGAGGCAAATGATATGGAAACTTAGACTGATCTTTGTTACAGATGAGTAGGTATCAAACTTGGCAGTGGGCAGGGCAAAATACTCGCAGAACAGATAATCGAATAAGCCGATAAATAAATAATAAATAAATATTCATAATAAATTGATTTATTTTTTATAGGCTTGCGTTTGACCACCATCTCACCTGATGGTAAGTGATGATGTGGTCGAAGATACAGCACGCTTACATAGAAGTAACCTATTCACTCTTGACTTGAAACACAGACTCCGGGAGGGAATTCCGCTCCTTAGCTGTACGCACAATGAAAGTTTTCCCAAAACGTTTAACGCGTATGGGTGGGACGTCCACCATGTAACGAAGACGCATCGCCATTCGTCTTCTTGTTCTAAAGGCACCCCTTGTTTCCCCGCACATGTGTGCCGGTGGCACTTAAATTGTCTTCAACGTCGCCTCCGACTGGAGCCAGTCCATCTCTGTCAGTCAGTCTTAGCCCGGACTGGTACGGGTGAATGGGTGTGATTGACTCTCCCAGTGACATCTAAGAGGGACGAACGTAGTAGCGTCGTCACTTCGGGTCTCGTACTATACAGGGAGTGGGTGACGTAGGCTTTTGGGAACACTTTCTTCATGCCTACAGTTAAGGAGTGGAATACCCTACCGGAGTCTGTGTTTCCTTATAGCTATAACTTTCAGGTAAGCGTACTTCATCTTCGACCGCATCATCGTTGACCATCAGGTGAGACAATGGTCAAACACGAGCCTACCATAAAAAAGTCACTAAGTGATAACAGCTTTCTACTGGAAAGAATTTTTAAAATCCGATGTCGCAAGTATTACCTATTTATAATACATATTAGTATAGATCTGATATTGATTGACAGCATGCGCTACTAAGGCCCGAATTCCAGTTCGATGTTTCAATATAAATCTTGGTTTGAAATATTGAGGTATTACTCGAAGCGCTACCATTTTGAAGCGCACCTAATGAAGCGCTCCTTTTTTATTCCTTGGAGCGCTCCTTTTCCGATAACATGGTATCGGTATAAATCATAGCTAATACTTCATACTTTCATAGTAATCTAGGCAAATATTTCAAGGTATTCCTCGAAGCGCTACCATTTTGAAGCGCACCTAATGAAGCGCTCCTTTTTTATTCCTCGGAGCGCTCATTTTAGTAGCGCTCCCGATACCATGTTATCGGAAAAGGAGCGCTCCAAGGAATAAAAAAGGAGCGCTTCATTAGGTGCGCTTCAAAATGGTAGCGCTTCGAGGAATACCTCGAAATATTTGCCTAGATTACTATGAAAGTATGAAGTATTAGCTATGATTTAGCATAGCTCTAGAATTCGGTTGTTGATACAGGGATATGGTTGGCATAATGCTTTGTTATAAACATGGAAATAAAGTGTAAGTGAAAAAATATATCCTCCAAATGAATTAAAATATGGGGACAATTTATTATCTACTTCAATATAACACGGCCGAGAGTCAATTACATTAGTCGAAGACATGTTATAATAATAAGAACCTGTACTAAGTAATACACTCATCTCATAGTACTCCAGACATATAGGCCAAATCTTCATTCACCAATTCATCAATTCATCCGCGAAAACGTCACAACCAGGTTTGGTATCCAAGAGAGCAATGAGCGAGAGGAATAACGTTAAACAAAATAAAAATTAACACATTTGTCGGTGTTCCCCAGCTGACTATCGTAAGAAGACACACCAAATGACCGAAATAAACTCAGAGCTCAACATCTCTTGTGAAGTTCATACAATCCGTACTGAAATTATAATATTATTATATTATAATGAAGAAGAAACATGTAGGTTTGTCTGTGGTGCTCATTTGAAGAAAGAAACACACAGATTTGAGCAGCCCTATTCAAACAGTTCACGCTTTTGTCAGTTACCGCATAGCTCAACTTATAACTTTATGGAGCTCGAACTAATTGACGAACTATACCAAAGTGACGACATTTGGGTGGGCCATAGTAATTATATATAAATTACTTATAAAGTACTTAAACTGTGCAATGCAGTAATCTACTTAAAAAAAGACTGTCAAAATTAGCACTAACCGTGTTACCTACCGCAGATGAACTGTTCTGTAAGGTCAATAAATATTTATATTATACGTACACAAACAGAAATAACTAACCCTAATAAGGCTACCTTAATATCTACGTTCAATGACTAATATTAGCAGTCAGTTTGAAACTAATCCTGACGAGATTAGATCTAGACATTTTGAGTTCATTCTTGCCATAGTTGTTTATGGGAAACCAGTTTTACAACGAGTATAGAGGAAATGTTTGTAGTAGTATTTTATTTAAATTTGTGCTTCTGTTTTTTATGTGTTTATGATGCTGAATTTTTAATGAATAATATTATCATAGGTTTTATAACAGTCATACGAGTGGATTTTTAAGGTTAAGTAACGCTTGTTTATATAGCTTTGTGGATGGGTGAACATTACATACGTATCAAGACTTCTCGTTGGACGATACGAATATTGGTGAGCTTGAAAAACTGTTATCAGTCTTGCCAAGGAGTATCGTGTTAAAAATGTCGAGCGTTTGTCTTACTTATGGTCTTACAGGGTTGTTTCTGGCTGATTTTAGTTTGTTAATGTTACCTCACACTAGGAGATTCTCTTGTATCTTAGACATTATCTATAATCCGTAAAAACATTTGTTCCGGTGCGGAAAACATAAAAAAAAAACTTAGATGTCAATGTCTCTTTGAAAGTCCATACAATTCATTCTGCGAGTTGCTTAATGTTGGAAGTTGTCTCTTGAGAAAAACACAAAATCACAAAAAAAATTATGAAATTGTCTAGATCAAAATCAAAAATATTTTACTTCACATAGGTACTTATAAAACGTCCAAAGTTAGGTCACGGTTCGAATTACTCGTTTCCTATAGAACAGAACCGGCAAAGAACTCCATGGATAGATTACTTTTTTTTTTCTTGTACACCTACCACAATTTATTTATTTATTTTTAGGTTGACTAGTACAGAATGCCTTGCTGCAGTTAAGTCCGCCCATGTAACACTATTGTACATAAAGTTTACATAAATCAATTACTTTCTATATGTTTGAGTCGTTTGGGGTTGAAACGGGTCCGAGTGCGCATCGACTCATTCGTGACATCGGCAAACGATTAGTCGACTCCTCAAGTGACCAGAGGGCTGGCCTTTTCTTTGGACAGAGAATCAGGATTGCCATTCAACGTGGCAATGCGGCCAGTGTTCTGGGCACTTTTCCCATTGAAAGCCATGTTGACGACTTTTTCGATGCCCTATAATTTCTTTTTATTTTCGCCTGTATATACTTTATTTGACTAAATATATGTATTGTTTAAAGAATACGTGTATTCTATACTTATTACTTAACTTAATGAATTAACACTACATATTTTCCAGAAGTTTGGTATGGATTTCCGCAAAGTAACGCCTGATTCCATTCTTTAATTACTTTCCTTTTCAATTACTACAAAGACACATCCGATATTCCGCTCGGATCCCAACTTCCGATCCGATTCGTGATTGACACTATCGTCATACACGTCTGAATGTTTGCCCACTTCTCAGTAACCGCGCCGACAGCCAGTATCAACTGATCGAACATATTGACATATTGCCACTGACATTATGCATGGCTATCTTGTTTTGGCACAGTGAAAGCAGACTGGACTAATTAAAATGACATTACTGTGAGCGGTCTTAAGAATAATACTTTAGTAGTTAGAGAAATGTGGGTTAGCGGTGTGTGGTGTTAGGTATTGTGGGACCTAGATCGGTGTACGGAGTACTTGTTTGTAAAAAAAATTGGGACGAAAGTTATGGTGAAAGATTTTTCGAGGACGCTAACCGCTAAAACGCCTAATCGTGCAGGATTTAGGCGGAAGAATTCATTTTTTTTTAATGCGAAAGTTTGTGAGGATGTATCCGATGTTTGACTCCAACCAGAGAGAAGAGGAGTCATCTATCCCACTGAAAAAAGGGATGATATGGCCAGCCCATTAGAGCTCATACAATGACCACAACTTTTTTATGTTGTTTTAGAAGGTGGCCCATGGAAATACCTTTTAATACATTTGATGTTTTACGATAGACTCGATGCTAATACTTGTTGGTCCCTTATTCTCAAATAGCCGTTTGAGATTAAAATGGAGAAACTCTTAAACATCGTGTACGGGAGATTTATACAGAAGTCAATGATGCTATTCAAGATGTTTTACGACCGTTTCTCGGTTACAAATCAGGCTCCTAATGTTGAAAGTACTGTTTACTCTAATAAATTAATTAACTGTGTCACACGAGATTAATTAAATTAAATTAGCAATAAATTTTGCTAACCCAATTGTTCTGACATGCTATTAGGACCAATATCGTTTAATATACTAGTTTTAGATCTGGTTAAACCATCGGATCACTTCGGGTGTCTCCGGGAAATATTGCGTTAGTTCGGCTCATTTTGCACGGAGAGTTTAGGAAGTAAAAGAATTGTATTTTTTTTTAATCATTTAGTAAACTATGTACTACATTTACTGACTAATTTAGTAATGGGATGTATGAATATTTGGTACTCTCACGCAAAACTACTGAACAATTTGATTAAAATTTGGTAAGTAAGTAGTTGACAAAAACAACTTAAGACAGCCTACTTTTTATATAGGAATCGGGATTTACACGGGAAAACAACCACGCGAACGAAGTCGCGGGCAGAAGCTAGTTAGGTACAAACAATTAGTTTTTGATCTAGTTAAAACGTTCTTCGTGAGATATCGTGTAACGTCGAGACCTTTCGCACGGGGAGATTTTGAGGTAAAAGAGACAGTGATTTGCAATTAAAGATTTTGAATTAAATTTATTTTCGAATAACTAAATTTTTAGGGTTCCGTACCCAAAGGGTAAAACGGGACCCTATTACTCAGACTCTGCTGTCCGTCCGTCTGTCTGTCTGTCCATCTCTCACCAGGCTGTATCTCATGAACCTTGATAGACAGTTGACATTTTCACAGATGATGTATTTCAGTTGCCAAAAACCGAATAAAATTAATACTTAAGGGTGGCTCCCATACAACAAACTTGTTTGTTGTTTCTTTTTCCCTTTTTTATGGATATTCCGTACCATACGGAACCCTTCGTGCGCGAGTCCGACTCGCACTTGGCCGGTTTTTTATTTATTTTTATATTTGGAGTGTAAATAACGGTACTAAGTAAAGCAATTAAGCGGTTGGTTTTCGCTTCTTAACTATTTGCATCATTTCTTCTTGTTTTAGAGAATACGCGATAGACTTTTTTAACTAGAGGCGCATAAAATAAACTAGTGAAATAAAGTATAGGTACTAATCAAAACCTGAAATAAGATGATGTTATAGAATGTTATATTTATATTCTATGAGACAAACGGCAGTAATCTTTATTATTTTTAAATTAATCCTTAGTTATGTAAAGTGCCCACATTTCATTGTCTTAGTAACATTTCATATTTTTCGCGAAATGAAAAGGAGCATTGGTTCTTCTCCAAGGTTTAATTTATCTCCGTACCAAATTCCTAAGTTATTTTCGACTATTCATAGATCAAACATTAAGTTTATATAACTAATCATATTCAAGAGCGTCCAAAAACTATTCGCCGCACCCTAGCTCACACAAGCTGTCAGATTTATTTAACGACTCACACCCAAATACACAATTAATTCATTAATTAATTACTTTAGGATGTGTATACTGTATTAAAATGTCGCAAAATCCGTACTTAAAAAACAGTTATGGTATCATTTATTTTTTATGGTCTAGAGTTGCCGGTATATTTCATAGCGTTCCATAATATCTATGCGTGTTGTGTTTCATGTTGAGATATAATAATGCTACATTCTTGCATAATTTTTGCTTTTTAAACTTTATTTAAAGTTGTTTTACCATAATATATTGTATAAACTATTTAAATTTAAAAACATATAACAGAGTAGTTGATTGTGTTCCAAATGTCAAGATCTGAAGGAACTCATTTTCTGGAATTGAGCAGGACACCTACGAAGGCGCGGTGATAGCTGTTGGAGTAAAGCTCTGACCGAGTGACGTCCATGGTCTTGTAAGAGGAGCGTTGGTCGTCCGCCAGCGAGATGGTCAGACGACATTGTTGCCATCATAAGTATACCCTGGATGAGACTGGTACATGAACGTGGAGCTTGGCACAAGCGAAGGGAAGCCTATACCCAGCAGTGAGTGAAGTCATTTAAACTTAAAAATACACTAAAATAAAGCATAAAAAAATTCATCCTCAAAGCTGTCGGCTGATAACGTGTCCAAGAGACTGTTGGCATTGCCACGTTGTATGGTAATTGCCTTTGGCCAAAGTAATAGCCAGCCTTTAAGTCACGGGAAGTGTCAACAAGCCTTGCATAATTTAGGTTTTATAGTCAGTGGGTGCGTTCATTTACTTACCTACTTGTATGAGGATGTCACTAATTCACTATTGCTAGTAACCAGTGTTGCCGATAGTCAGGCATTAGATTGGTTTTAGCAACCTTTGCCTAATAGAGGCATAGTAAAATTATATTTGATATTTGTTAGGTATTAGAATTATAGATAGACAGAATATTCCTTATTGTACACCAATAATTTAAACATTATGTTTCACAATATTGCTTATCTTATATGTATATAAATTACCTAAATTATTAAAAAATACCAATTTGGAACTTGTGACTAAATAAAATCTTGTAAACAACTAGTTGTTATGTATATGTAGCCACGAAGAATATTCAAAGGTAAGTAGCGCTTGCCGTGGTCGGGCCTTGGATGGGTAAGCGAGAAACTGTAAAATGCGAAAATGTAAATTAATAAATGTAAATTTACTTTTATGGGTGGCTGATAACTCTATGGGTCAGATCACTCCGCGTACGAATGAAAGAGAAGCGAAAAGACGCCACGATGGCACGACGACGTTTCGCTGAGCTATTTATATTAATCCTTACTATTATCTTATTTCAATCGACAAATAAAAACAACAGTTCCCTTTATTATAATAAATTATATCAGTTATTAATTTTATCAAGATTTGTTTGCAAATAATAGTTACAATTGCTAAAATTTCGATTTTAATGGTTATTTAATGATTTTTTTCTATAGAGAAAATTTACCGCGAGAACGTGTTTTGAACACAACAGTCCACCTATAAATACGACCAAGATTAACTTTTTTTTGCTGCTCTAACATGTGTGTGTACATTTGGCTAGAAAACTGTTTTGTGAAGCCTATTTTTACTATGTACAGCGCCTTAAACCGTTGATCTCACCACAGTCATTAAGGCCAAGGGGTCTCGTGTTACCCAGTTACTGGGTTGTGGAGGTCAGATAGGCAGTCGCGCCATGTAAAACACTAATACTCAGCTGCATCCAGCTAGACTGGAAGCCAGCCCTAACATAATTGAGAAAAGACTAAGCAGTTGATCATATAAGTACCAATTACTTGGACCTTCGAGCCGGATTTATCAAGTCTACCCACACCAAAGCTGAATGAAGTTTTTTTTTAAAGTCACATAACTAGTAATGTGGGTAAAATTCACATGACTAGCAATCTTGTTAACCCCTCCAACTAAGCTAAATATGCTTGTGTCTGGAGTGGGTTCACGACAATAGTGTAATGGGTGGGGTTCGAACTCGTCACCTCACGGTCACAAGTCCGACACCTTATCCATTATGCTATTAATGCTTTTAAAAATAAATTTATTTTTAAGTTATGCTATACAATCCAAATGTTAAACAACAAACTCAAGGCACAGAAGCAAGGTTGCTCTACAAACCACATTAGATCAATATGACTTAATCCAATACAGAATCAGTTTAATTATTTGTACAGCAGTTTGAACTAAAATCTACTGAATGTATCGCAATGTGTTCCCTTTGTGTCCTCCATTGATAAACATCTCAATGTGCTTGCCGAAGCGTGACGACCGCCATTTTGAAATTACTGTCAAATCACGCCCATGCGTGTGGTTTATTTTTAAATGCGTGGGCGCTGTTTTAATTCGTAGAGAATGTCACTAATTGAATGAGAGAGCCATAATTGGTTAAATTGGTGCCAAATTAACGCCGTTTCTACTAATTCTGATTGAAGTTTGTGTTTAATTTATATGTGGGACACTTGCATACCATATCCATTAAAATAGTAATTGGATCTACCTTCAACCTTCGTAAAATTAATGTTTATGATATCTTATTAAGATTGAAACCAAAATAACCACTCGAGACGAATCTCAATTTAAAATCAATCCATGATATTATCCTATAAATTTCAGCAGACACCCACAGCGGATAACCGAGAATAAAAACATGTTAACATGTCAATGTCCCACATTAACGTCGCAGGCGCATGCCAAAACAACGGCCTTGGAGCGGCATTGAACCTGATTACCTGTTTACTCAGATTATACCGAATTGTGCTAATATATCACCGGGAAAGTAATGTCCAAAGATTTTCGATGTCCCTAGTCGATTTCGTAGATGATTTGAAGTTGATATAAATATCCATCCTAATAGAAAATTCCCGGAACCGGAACAGAAGAAAGGCAATAGCCCTATCAGACACTGCTCACCGTCCGTAAGCTCGTGTTTACGGTGGCCGGGGATCGGCTTGCGATCCCCGACTCCCAGGGCGTCTCCGGCTGCGGCTGGGGCGTGAGGAAGAGAGTTGCCTCTCCCTGACGCATTCGATATTGGGGGCTTGGCTTGGCTATGAGGTCGTCTAAATGTTAAATAGGTGACCCAGTCTTCTCTCGATCGGAAATTAAAAGATATTTTTGGAAAGATTTATTGCATCGATATTGCGATCGTTGCCCAAGATCTTCGATTGGCAAGAACTAGTACATGGCTTGAACTATATTTTTGCGGGTTTTTGGTTTGATTTTCTGTGTAGAAAGCAGTTAAGTCATGATATGTGCAGGATTGATAAAAATTACGTGTCGGAAGGGGCGCGGGTTCTGCCGGGGTTGCGGAGACACCGGCTCCGAATGCAAGAGTAAGGAAGAGAGTTGCCTCTTCCTGACGCATTCGATATTGGAGGCTTGGCTTACTGGTAGGCTATGAGGTCGTCTAAATGTTAAATAGGTGACCCAGTCTTCTCTCGATCGGAAATTAAAAGATATTTTTGGAAAGATTTATTGCATCGATATTGCGATCGTTGCCCAAGATCTTCGATTGGCAAGAACTAGTACATGGCTTGAACTATATTTTTGCGGGTTTTTGGTTTGATTTTCTGTGTAGAAAGCAGTTAAGCCATGATATGTGCAGGATTGATAAAAATTACGTGTCGGAAGGGGCGCGGGTTCTGCTGGGGTTGCGGAGACACCGGTTCCGAACGCAAGAGTAACTGAATGGGCGGAAGGGATTTTAGTCATTGAAAGTCTGATACTCCCTTTCACTCCACATAGAGCGAAAAGAGTCATGACAACACAAGCGCCGCCTCCACAACAGACATTAATCTGCATAGTTCTTATATAATTTGACTAGTAGCAATAATTGCACAGACTTTAAAAGAGACGTTGACCTCTGAGTCTGTTTCGGTATTTTTATGACGGTAGTCAGCTAAGAAACACCGGCCTCATCTAGTTTTAAAATTAGTGTTAAATATAGTTTAAAAAAAAGATTGACGTGTTAAGGTGTTATTTTTAACGTACTTATGCAATAAATAACATTTATCATTTGACCCTAAGGTTCAATTTACACCGCCGCGGAATGGAATGGAATGGAAGCGTCAATTTCACCTTATGACGCGAGAAGCCGCGCAAATTCGCTGGAATGCTCGAGTATTCTCGCGCATTTCAGCAAATCCGCGCGACTGCGCCATGAGGGACGTTCAGTCTAGATCTATTAGTTGGCACCGCACTGTTGTGACCGACCCAACCGACTCCCCGTTCGCGCCACTTCCCGCGGATTCCATACGGCATCGACAGTAACTAGGGGAATTTTCGAGAATGCGCGAGGATTCCCCGGAAGACGCGCGACCTGTTTTGGCTCTTATTTAGTTTGTACCTATTTTATACAATTGACAAAGGTCATTATGCTATGTACAATTACGTTGCAAAAAGTCGCTTCTGTCCAGCTGAGCAAGGATGTACAAAGGTTACCTTCCAATCATGGATATTTCAATAAATACATCTTACATTTAGATTCCAGTTTCTCACATAACTAGTTCTATATTCCATCTAGCATTTGCCTGCGACTTCACTCACGTGTATATTACTGTTTCAGTTTTCGAAATCAATTATTCCAAGCCTATATTTCGCCCAGACTTAATAGCTATAACTATAACAAACTATGTTTCATTCAAATCCGTCTAGTAGTTCCGGAGATTAGCGTATACAAACAGAATATTCACAAAAAATGTTAAATTGATACGTAAAAGAAACACGCTGTACACGCGTACGCATTCATAAATAAATTGCGACGTTGCTGTCCTTCAAGTACGCGTGTACATTGTTTCTTTTACGTATCAATTTAACATTTTTAGTGAATATTTTAATATTAATAAAAAATAAAAACATTTTGTTTTGGAATGGTAATATTTTTTTTAGCATGTATGGATGCTATACTATTGCGGGTTAACGGGAACGTCCTCTGTTAGTTAACATACTGTATATGTTCACATGTTGTCTTACCTAATCTAGACATAAAATGTTCGTATGTAGTGAAATTGTGTAAACGTATCGAATTGATATCCGGTATTACTCGACACTCGTCTCATCTGACCAGTACGATTTAGTTGGATTAACAGGAATATTAGTAATGCTTATTAACTAGTGATTCTTTGAAAAGCTTGTGTAACTGTGAGTGTGGGTTAAAAGGTTCATAGAATGGGTTAAATCGAGTAAGACTGTCTGCGGAGTTAATCCGTGAAAACTTGATTAATTGAAGTGATGGACAGTGATCATCATATCTACATATACTCTACTCAATACGTATAAATAAAATTTAAGTGTTAGTATGTGATTTTTAAATAACTGTGCTTACTTAAAGTTATTAACACGATACTAACCATACCATAAGATACGATACCATATAATTACCTAAGCAATATTGTTAAATAGGTGTGT
Organism: Tholera decimalis; assembly: GCA_943138885.2. Lineage (NCBI taxonomy): Eukaryota > Metazoa > Arthropoda > Insecta > Lepidoptera > Noctuidae > Tholera > Tholera decimalis. The sequence continues at coordinate 38,209,957 of OW964569.2, read as the reverse complement.
TTAAATTTTGGTGAACAATGAAGTATATTCTATCTCACAAATCTATTAAAAACACAAATAAATCTTTATTATGTATTTCGAGGGGAGTATTTAAGGCCACATATAGACCTTAAATACTACTCTTAATCCTACAATTCTCGCAGGATTGGGATTTACGCGAGAAAACATATAAAATACATATAAAAAAGCGTTAGGTTTTGACACCGAGTAATAAAAATGTACTCTTTAATATTTTTTTCGCACTTTCTACGTATAAAAAAGATTTTTTTGTTACTTCTTGGCGGAAACATAGATGAGAATCTACGTGCTAAGCCGAACCCAAATTGAAGAATGTCACTAGGTATGCCAAATCGGTTGAAAGTTTGTTAAAGTAAAGCTTGTATGTATAGAAATACACTAGTTTTTGTTGTTTTCAAAAATACCTATTAGTTTTGATTTTACAGGCATTTAAACTTACGATAAATATCGAGTCCCGCTAACTGTTACGTCACCGCATGTGACGTCAATTTACAACGCTCCGCTTTAACAGTAGCAAGTCGAAATTGGTGGTTGGTTGTATTTATACATTTCGGCTCAACCATTGATATACAAAAACAACACATGATTTCCTAGTATTTGGAATGGACATTTTTGAAAGTATTTATAATTTCTAATGAAACGACACCTGAGAGCGCGATCGGACTAAACGAGTGTTGTGAGATGACGTCACACCGTCACGAGTCCGCGTCGCACGTTTACTTCGATAAATCGGAAACTAATTGACGTATAATTCTTACGAAGTAATTAATTCTTTCACGTGTATTTTTTTTTATTTTTGACAGAGAATAATGGAGAGCTAATATTCAAAATTAGTTAACATTCTTCATTGACCATGAGCACATAAATGTTAAAATAGCACTTCGCCCCCGGCTTCACCTGCGTGGATTTCGAAATAATTTATAGCCTAGCACTAATGCAGCTTATTACCAAAGAAAGTATTTTAAGAATTTGATCATTAGTTCCGAAGATTACCCCCTACATACAAACGTACAAACAAATTTTATCTTTTTGTAATATTAGTATAGACAACGACAATGTATTGGTCAGCAAATTAAGGCTTGTCATTAATATAATAAATACTATTTGCAGAATAAATTCTTCTATTCGTTAACTACAATTTTCGCTCAAACCCAATTCCTAATTCTCTCTTTCTATCCACCATTATTGCAAAAATCTAGTCCGGAACCAAAAATGTCACGGATTAAGAGGTCACCGCCCCTATTGACGGACAATCCGGCATCAATTGACATGTCGCGTCCAATCGGCAATGGCCATTGTCTACAACGGTGCCGAACAGTTACAACACCATTAGGCTGCGTTGCCACCACACACGTTGAGATGTGCGAAGTAGCTGAGCGGAGCGAGGAAATGTTGCGATGCTGTGAAACGGGTTTTTTTGTTTGTGTGGCACCTCGCAAGTTAACCTCTAAGGTGGCCGGCTACTTAACCGCCCGGTTAAGTAGCCTGTGGTTGCATTAATTAATTAATTAAAGCCAGGGCTTATTACAATACTTAAAACTAGACGACTACACGCTAAGGGCGCCCTCTGTGTGGTACGGACCTCGGCTTAGGGCGTCGCAGGGGGAGGGCAGTTAGGGACAGGCTGGATCATATCATTATTATTATTAATAAGGGAATTTAAAGCTACTGGCTCAGCGTCGCGGGCTGGCTCTGGCAAGAGTCGGGGCGGGCGGTCGGAAGGACGGTCGGTTTTTGTGAAACGGGTGACGCAGTGCGAGGATGTGTAGCGGGCTCGTTTTAGATGTGAGCGGGGTGAGGTGTGGTGGGAACGGAGCCCGTCCGCCACTGCCCTCTGTTTCCGCAGTTCAGTTGTCTTTTTGTGACTTTTTCACTGACGTCCGACACACACATACTGTCTTTGTTTTGTATAAACAAAACAACTTTGTAGCAAAAAATAAAACCGACATCCCAAAGTTATTTTTTACTTTGCAGTGTTTTTGGGAAGTCGGTTTTATTTTTTGCTAAAACGTTTTCTTTCTCGCTTTTTAGTGGGTTGGTTTGTAATTTAACTAGTCACAAAAGCCTAAATGTCACCTTCTTATCATCTTTTGCAAAATATTTCTTTTCCCTATGCCGAGCTGTTAATTTTTGAGGAGTACTCCTGGTACTTCACCATCAGCTTCTCATCACCATATGCATTGTGATGAGCATAAAGAGTTTTACAACCATATCCAAGTAATCGAATCACAACCAATGAAATACTTACTATTGAGTAGTTCTAGTAGCCATCTGTGGTCTTTATCATCAGTTTCACTTCCCCAAATTGTGCTTTACGAGAGCAACTGCACAAGTTATTACGAAAAATACCCAAATCGCTATAGGTGTGCATATAATATTTGAAGAGTTCCCTCGATTTCTCAAGGTTTCCATTATCAGATACTGATTTCATGACAATGGGACCAACTAGAAATCATACCCTCTCAACAAAAAAAGAATTTTCCAAATCGGTCCAGCCGTCTTAGAGTTTTGATGTCGGTTAAAAACCCAGCGGAGGGAGGCTAAGAGTCTAGGTAAATGAAGATTCTCACCATCACCTGCTTAGCTTCTTCACAAAATCTTGAGGTCAGCTTCCAGTCTACCAGGATGCAGCTGAGTATAGTGTTTAACATGGAGCGACTTCTTATCAGATCTCCACAACCCAGTAGACCAGAGGCAGTAACTACCCGGAACGACTGTTAAAGATGATACATTTGCGATTTTGTCCCTCTAGAGGTAATGGAACTAAATCCCAGATGCAAGGTGGTTGGTATTGAAACAACTAGCTTTTGCCCGCGACTTCGTCCGCGTGGAATAGTTACTTTGGGCTAACGTTAAATTTAACCCCAATTTTGAAGCATTCTTCATTGGCGCTCCGCTCCTATTGGCCTTAGCGTAATGATACAATATAGCTGTGCCCGCGATTCCGTCAGCGTAAGTTAATGTATTGGTAATATTGTTTAGATCACGTTCACATGAGGCTTAAGTACCTAGAGAACGCTTCGACCGCGAGACGCGGCGACCGATTCTCAAAAATAATCCTTATAGCATGATTCAGTATTCACGCGCGATGGCTTATTATTACAAGGGTATTTCATGTATAACTTTGGTGTTTCTATACCGATTTATATGATTCTTTTTACGGTTTCGTAGCCGAATGGCAAAAAACGGAATCTTTATAGTTTAGATATGTCTGTCCGTCTGTCTGTCTGTCTGTCTGTCCGTCCGTCCGTCTGTCACAGCAATTTTATTCCGAAACTATTAAGACTATACATGTGAAACTTGATAGGTAGATGTATTCTGTGAACCGCTTTCCGATTTTGAGAAAAAAATTAAAAAATATTTAAAATAAAGGGGGGCTCCCCATACATGGAACTAAACCTGAAAATATTTTTTTTCATGAAATCGATGCATGTGTGGTATCTATAGACAGTTCTTTAAAAACGACATCGGGGTTTCTAAAACCACTTTTCCATAAAGTCAATCGTTTAAAAGATATAAGCTTCCAAAGTGGTAAAATGTGTGTGTGGCGGACACAACCTCTAACTTCTATAATAATGGAGTGAAAAAACTAAAAAAAAGTATATGTCTGTAGATCTTAATATAAACATTCAACCAAAATTAGTTTGAACGAAATCAGTTCAGCAGTTTTTGAGATACAGCATATTTTATAAAACCGCAAATATAACTTTGTAATTCATACAAACACTATGAAAAACAAATTTATTCGGCGCAGTTGTAAAAAATGTAAAAAAGCCAGTTTTAAGAAATTTGTAAGGTTTTTTTTTTCAAAACAAATTTATTTGGCGCAGTTGTAAAAAATGTAAATAAGCTAGTTTTAAGAAATTTGTAAGGTTTTTTTTTTCGTCAAATAAATTTGCATAATATATTATAGTTACTACGGAACCCTTCATGGGCGAGTCTGACTCGCACTTGGCCAATTTTTTTATGGAATAGTTAATAATGTTAACTTTTTCAATTAGGGGTGACTGAGAGTGTTATAAACGTAAGAGTAGACAAATATTATAATCAGAAAGCTTCGAACTGCTAAGCTATCGGGAGTTACACGTGTTATTGTGGAGTCAACCATAAAAGTTAGACATATGCTGTCGTGGGATAATTTTTATATAATTTTAAGGAGAACATTTCCGTCATGAAATGATTTGTGTAGCTTTAACCATTAAGGTTGCACACGCGACGGAAGCTTAAAAAATGGAGTAACTTCTCCCGTTTTCCCAACATTTCCCTTCACTGCTCTGCTCCTATTGATTGTAGCGTGATGAAAAGTATACTATAACCCGCTCAGGAGTATGAAAAATAATTGTACCAAGTTTCGTTAAAATCCGTTGAGTAGTTTTTGTTTCTATAACGGTTATACAGACGGACAGACAGACAGACAGACAGACAGACAAAAATTTAACTGATTGCATTTTTGGCATGAGTATCGATCCTTAATCACCCCCTGATAGTTATTTTGGAAATATATTTCATGTACAGAATTGACCTCTCTACAGATTTATTATAAGTATAGAAGATAAACGGTTTCAAACAACATTAGTTTATTCAAACAAGGTAAAGTAAAATACAAAACAAAGGTTATTGCCAGCCAGCTTAAACTTCAGTCGGTGGATCTTCGGGTTATGGGGGTTGAAGATGATACCAGTACTGTTGTACTCTTTAAAAGTTTAAATTTAATTTTGTCTTAAATTACCAAGTAAGTAAGTACTTAATTGAATTATATTTCAAGGTACAACCTTCCAGATTTGGTGAAATTAAACTATTACTGACAGCCCGGACCAACGCCTCAACGTACTTTCCGAGGTACGGAAGAATGTCAATTTGTCATCCATCCATTTCCCAGCCTCTGCAAGCGTTGTTTAACCTTAAAGATTGATCCGTGCGTAATTCTTTAGCCACAAGCTCCTGAAATAAAGTGATCCCATTGGTTCTTAACAAACACATCCCTCGCTCCGCTTACTCGCACATCTCTTGTGGAATCGCAACCTTAAATTCAATAAAGGAATTCGATCTACAGCAAAATGAGGTGTAATATGCTGTGGAAATATTAATGTAGCTTCTAAGAATTGGCCTTTGTTACTTACATAACGTTTTTGGCTCACATTTGCATTTACCTCAAAGGGTCTTCTATGCGAAGGAATGCGATGCTAACTCGCTTGTTAGCAATACTGGTTGGAATCTGGTCTTTATGCGTTAAGCACGGATTTGTGTAAAAGGACCACGTACGGGTACGAGAATTGCGTCATCTGAGTCATCTGGAATGAGTCTAGTTGAGTCAGACATCGCAATATCTGTATAGCGTAGGATTTTATCACTTGCAGCAGGTGTATTAGAATTAATTGTCTTTTCGTAGGAAAGCTTCCAGCATATTTTTTTGGTAATTAACACGATGCAACAATAATTACAGTAATTAACAAATAATAAGTTTAAAAATATATTATAATAAGCATAAATAAGGTTAACAAATGTGAAAAAATGACAATAATAATAATTGTAATTTTTTAAATTAATTATTGAAATTAACATAAAATTAAATCTAACATGAAACAGTAAACACTCTCGCATTCTTTCTTTTACAGAACAGCAGAAATGCACGCATCATTTTACTCCATTCCTCCTCAAAATCATATTTTAATTTCAATTCACAAGGTAAATGCCAGAATGAAGACAAAGGTTAATCTGTTCGTAGAAAACACTGAAAAGATCGATTGGAAACTTAAAGACAAGCCTTGTGTCAATAATCTCTTTAGAACGACCTTTATAGGACTTCAAAGAAGCCATTCGCATATTTAACCGAATCAGTATTCAATAAGTAACACTATGAATCAGCGTTTCGATCACATTTCCCAACCATTACGTAATTTCTTCGCGTTTGTTGATACATCTCTCCAAAAACCCCGCAATGGAACATTTCAGGGCATTCGAATGCTTGATTTATTAGGAATTATTGCAGTTAGCTTTGTGAAACGTGTTTTATTTGAAAATCTGCCAACAGCGGTGCGTGTGACCGAAAAACGACAGTTGAAGGTTGTGGGAACTATTAAGTAATCGTTCGATATATATATTTGTGTGAAAACGCCATTTTTGACAGACGACCTTGCTCGGGATTTGCAACACATTCGCTCGATTGATGAATGAAAGCGTTTACGTGTGCGCTCCAAATAAAACGTATGAGTTCACCGAGGTTTTTGTACAATTTATTCATTGGCAACCGTGTGGTTTTAGTACGTGGGATGGTGTCTTTCCGTCAAAAAGCTTTTGTGAATCGATGTGCCAAATTTGAAAAGAAATGATGAAGTCATTATCCATTTGGAACAACAAATTTAAATTACGCTGATAACTGCAATGAACGTAAGACGTAGAAAAATATAAGTTAATTTACAATGATAGGACTCATACATAATACGTAACAATATTCTTTCTTTAAATTTAGAATAAGCTCGCGTTTGACCACCGTCTCACTTGATGGTAAAAGTGATAATATGGTCGAAGATTGAGCACGCTTACCTAAAAGTAATCTATTAACTCTTGACTTAAAGACCCCTAGGTTGTAGCTATCGGGAAACAGACTCCGGCAGGGAATTCCACTCCTTAGCCGTACGCACAATGAAAGTATTCCCAAAACGTTTTATGCGTATGGGTGGGATGTCCACCATGTAACGATAGCGCATCGCCGTTTGTCTTGTAGTCCAATGATGGAACGGGCATGGCGTAAAAGGCCGCTTTTATCGCTTTAACCGCAAATACGTCTTCCAAATACAAATAAAGTAATCAGCCTATAACTTTCCCACAGTTGGGACGGAGGTCTCCTCTCTATGTATATTAAAGGGACAGGGCCGTACTCCACCACGGGACCCAAGGGCGAGTTGGTGAACGTGACATGTCATCGGATATTCGGTCTAAAAAGACTAGTAGTTTTTCTAAAAGATTTAAGAACACAATTATAAGACACTAGCTTCAGCCCGCGATATCGTTCGCGTGGGACGGTTCTCCCGCGTAAATCCCGATCGCGTTGGAATTCCGGGACAAAAATAGTGTATGTGTTATTCCAGGATTTCGACTATCTACATACCAATTTTCTTTCAGATCCTTTCAGCAGTTTTTGCGTGAAAGAGGAACAAACATCCATCCACAGAAACTTTCGTATTATTAGTAAGATACGACAAATAGACACACGCAGCAATACACGATAGAAAATGTATAACAGTAAAAAAAAATGTGAGCACTATACATAAAGTCAATGAAGTATTCAATGGTAATGCCACACTAATAGAAGCAGCACATGTACGCTTGAGCACACTAATTAACGCAAGCAAGTAGGAATATATACCGCAGCGTAAATTAGCGCTGTCGAATGTGAAACAACAGGTAATAAAAATATAACACACTCTGATATTATCTTTACGATCTAAACTGGATTTAGAATTGCAATTTTATTACGAAAATTAAATGCAAAGAATATAAACCGGGTTATAGGAATTTTCTAACTAGATACCGTGTTGCGTCTGTTCTTCCGTGGGCTGGGGACCTGGTGATTTGTAATACAGGCATTTTACGCCTAACTCAGACACCAACTCCTCGCATTGCTAACAAAGAAAACAAAACCTATATGTGAAACCTAGAATAAGTTTATCATTGTAAGGAGAGAAAAAAAAGGAACCCTGGTCCTGGAACGTAAAGGCAACTAAAGCAACAGGGTAGGTTTTTAGTCAGTAATGAAAGCTTGACACTCGCTTCCGCTTCAACCAAATCATTAATGAAACTCCTTTTTATTGATAATAGACTGCGTTTGATCACTATCTCACCTGATGGTAAGCGATGATGTGGTCGAAGATTGAGCACGCTTCCCTAGAAATAACTTATAGCTATCAGGAAACTTAGATTCCGGCAGAGAATTCCGCATCCACTATTGTTTTTAAATTACGAATGAACTCCCCCTTGACTTCGATCACACCTGATGGTAAGTGTAAGATGAGGTCTACGATCGAACGAGCGAGCCCAGAAAATGCCTATTCACTGTTGCTTTAAAGGCTAACGGGTCATATGTGGCAGGGAATAATACGGAAGATATAGAATACAGAAATACAGAAGCCGGCAGAAAATATTTAAGAAAATAAAATAATAAGGCTAAGGAGTAGAATTCCCTGACGGACTCTGTATTTCCTGATCGCTATAACCTGGGAGTCTTTAAGTCAACTAGGCCAGCGTGCTCCATCTTCGACCACATCATCGCTTACCATCAGGTGAGATGGTGGTCAAACGCGAGCTTATTATCAATAAAAATATATATTTTTTTTTAATTACACCTTTAAGTTTAGGCTATTTGCCCAAACTGACTTTACCGAGCATCGGTTTAACGGCTCCTCATCAAGTCTCAAGCCTCAATTTAGAAATATCCAACAACGGACTACATACATAACAAAAACCGTAGTTTGGAACAAGAATTAAGTAATCAGATTCATGAAAACATTTTTGCAAAAAAATAAAACCGACTTCCATATCAAAACACTACAAAGCCAAAAATAATTTTAATTTCGGTAGTCGGTGTTATTGATTTTGTATTTTCTTTTTTTTTCACACCGCCTTCCGAAATTAAAATTATTTTTGGCTTTGTAGTGTTTTGATATGGAAGTCGGTTTTATTTTTTTGCAAAAAAGTTTTTATTTTCGCGCTTTTTAGTGGGTCAGTTTGTAATTAATCTAGTTATAAAAGCCAAAATGTCAACTACAAAACGCTAAAAACGCGCGAACAAAAAACACAATGCAGAGTAAACGAAAAGATCATCAAGGTAAATATTTTTTTTAGACTTTTGTTGATTTTTCAGAAACGACTTGTTCGATTTCGATAAAATTTTCATGGGACCATTTGGGAAGTATACCCTTTCCAAAAAAAAAAATAATTTTTCAAATCGGTTGGCGAGCGAAGGAGCTATGCCTGAACAAACATAAAAAAAAAACAAACAAACATCCGAATTGAGAACCTCCTCCTTTTTCAGAAGTCGGTTAAAAAACACGTCTAACAAGTCGAGTTTCAGATACAATAACGTCTAACGTGATAAAAATAAAAAGTATTGGGAATAGTTTCGTTGTGCGTACAGCTAAGGAGTGGAATCGGAATTCTTTGTCGGCGTTTGTGTTTCCTGGTAGTTATAATCTGGGAGTCTTTAAGTCAAGAGTGAAAAGGTTACTTCTAGGCAAGCGTTCATGCGGCTTTTCATCTTCGACTACATCATCGCTTAACATCAGGTGAGATAGTGGTGAAACAAGCTTATCAACAATAAAAAAGAAGATTTCAACGTTTTCACAACACTGCCAGTTAATTTCGTAATACCTAGTTGTACAAGTAGGACAACACAGCCTTGCTATTATCTAGATAACTGGCTAATATTCTGCGTCCGTGCGACATCTTTATTTTATAGGGTCGGTTGGTAAATATACATTGAAAACATTATAGAACAACCTGCACCTGGCTTGTCTACTGACCACGTTTTTTGCAATAGGTACATATCCATACATAGTACTAATATAATTTATTATAGTTTAGCTGCTTCCATGCCAAATTTCATCCGCCTATTTCCGTATATTTTCATTAACGCGTTTAAACAAACAATATTTTCCGCTTTAGTTTGTAGGAAGTTGTGTAATCGAAATTGGTAGTTTCTTATGGAGAAGCAAGAACTACACTTTTACACTTTTTAAAACATGATTTATTTTCACAATCTATTTATTCATAATACAGTGTATACTGATTGAGCGTACTGATTGAGAAAACAACATCACCTACTATTATTGAAAAAAATATGGGAGAGATTATATGAACTGATCACAGAAGAACAAACAAGAATGCGCTACTGGTTTGCATAGTAACACACAAACAGAAGAAAACAATTGCTAAAATAACAGCTCAAAGAAAACTTTACGCTAAAACCCAGCCACTTGAACCCCAAGTCCCACACTAACACACTATTGTATCAACTGATCACAGAAGAACAAACAAGAATGCGCTACTGGTTTGCATAGTAACACTCAAATAGAAGAAAAAAATTGCTAAAATAACAGCTCAAACAAAACCTTACGCTAAAACCCAGCCACTTGAACCCCAAGTCCCACACTAACACACCATTTCGCAAGTTCGCAACACAAAATAAAACCTACTGACAGCCCGTTCAATATTCATAACATCAACTGAGGCAAACACAAAAGGTACATAATAAGACGCATTCAATACTGCATTACTGATGCAGCACGCAGATCTTCAGATCCATCATTATGAATTCCTCACGTTGAATGCTTTGAAAATGTCCTTGCGTGCACTAACCTAAAATTACCTTCCAAAAGAACCTTAAACTTAAAACAATAAGGACTAATTTCGAGACTCGTATCCTTTTAGATTTGAAGAATCTTTCGCCTCTTCAGTTCTGCATGACAAGGTGGAAATAATAACGGTGTAATTTTATCGCAGAATGTTTAGCACTTTAGTCATATAGTTGACAATTCTGAGTGATTTAACACTGATTGTAGTTAGTAAATGTTCTGTTAAGACTTAGTTTTCTTGTCTTGATCGTGGTGCCGTTAGGTAAGTAAGTTTTGATCCACAAGATAATATAATAGACGCAAATGTTGGCCATGATTTACTGCGTGACTTCGTCTGAGAGTAACTACTGGTGACCTTTCTAGACTTGTGGCTATGATAGTGTATGTAGGTTCTCGACAGGCAATCTAGATTTTGGATTCTGGACACTGTTTAATTTAATGACTTAAAGTTTTCTAAGTTTAGATAGATAGATACTATAATTGTGCTCCCGGCTGTGTTCTTGTGTAAGATTTTTCCGGCTCGGATATTCTGGGATAGAGAACAGTAGCCTATATGTTGCCCTATAACAGTCCCATTAAGATCAGTTCAGCCGTTCCAGAGATTGACTCAGACAAACAGACAGACAGGCAAACAATTTCAAAGAGTTTGAAATTAGAAATTATTTATTTGTTTTATTATCGTGTAAATGACAATAAGCTCTTGAGAAAACACTAACCTATTTTGAAATCACAGACAAACATAAATTTTACTTAATAATCATAGATATAGAAATCTGGTGTGAAATACACATTCTGATAATAATTTGTTTTTCATAATTTTTAAATATGAATTTTCTGTTCTTGTCAAAATCACCATCAACAAAAGAAACAGCTAATCTTGTCTGTACGTATAGATAAAACACTTTATTAGTGTTTTCAAAGGCCCTGTCTGTTATTATAGTCAACGTACTTGCAATAACCATAACCGGAGTGACGAACCGACTGTCTGTCTGCACAATTGTCACTTTAATTCCAAACTCAGACACCTATCCTTTCCGGAAGGGTGCTTCTACTCAATCCAGAGCAAACCCAACCGTGACTCCAAAAGCTAAAGTTCACAATCCATTGCCTTAATACAAAATCAAAACAGCAGAATATGTTTTTGGTAATTTGAACGGTATGCTTCGGAGGATAAGGTTGGAAATGTGTTGTTGTTATCTAAATGAGAGGTGATACGTGCCTAACAGCTGTTTTGTATGACTAGACCCTTTGTTTTACAATTTTCGACGACGCCAAGGACGGACAAAGGACCTTTTGTGGGCTTTGTGAACAATGAGATGGGTTGGAGGCTGGAGTACTCTAAACAAGGGAAAAAATAATATTGCGGTGTTAGATCCTCGTGTAATGATAGTAAGGATACAGAGGTAAGGTTTTGAGGGGTAAAAGGGTGTGTTTGGAGATTAAAGTATGCCTGGAGCCCTGAATAGTTTCATTTCCAACCACAACGGCGTTGGGGTTCAGAATAATGTTCTGAATACACAGTATCTGTCTGTATGGCGATTATGTATTTACTACATTATATAATCTACCATGAAAGGGTGAGTACTATTTCACATGAAGCGAGTGCTTATCTTACCTCCAGAACCTGGTTGCTGGAGATAAACCAGCAACTGGGCCACTAGCAAAATCACAGCAAAATCATGGGATATGTAATAGTAAGTAAATAGGTGTTTAAAAATCTGGTGAGACAGTGTTTTCTATCGAACGCCTTGGAACGGTTTGACAGATTTTTTAAATTCTAAAAATTAAAGGTGAGAATGGTGAGATGGTGGTCAAACACGAACCTATTTTAAATAAAAAAAAATTAAAAAAAAATCTTTTTGGGTATATTCAGTAGGTCTGACAACAGGAAGTTTTTTTTTCTCAAAAAAATGGTTCTGTTTGAACATATATTTCTCCGTACGTTACGTTTCCTACTTTGTATATTTTCAACCGACGACAAAAAGAGGAGGTTATCAATTCGACGCGTATTTTTTTTTTTTTTTTTTTTAATGTATGGTCACCGATTACTCGAAGACGGCTGCACCGATTTGGAAAATTATTTTTTTGATTGAAGGGGTATACTTTGAAATTGGTCCTATCTTCATAAAAGTCAGGATCTGATGATGGGATCTTGGAGGGAACTCTTCAAATATTATAGGCAAACCTATGACGTTTTGGGTATTTATTATAGTAACTTGTGCAGTTGCTCTCAAAAAGTACAATTTAAGGAAGTGGAACTGATGATGAAGACCACAGATGGCCGCCGAAACTACTCAATAATAAGTATTGAGTGGATTGCGATTCGATTACTGGAATATGGATGTTAAGGCGAAAGGATTGGCTAAATTACAAAATAGACCTCTTTTTGAAGGACTACTACTACTAGACGGATGGACTAAATAGTTAAAAAGAAATACCTAATACGCGTAACATATTTGACTTTAAATTTTAAATTTAATTTTCTTATTATTGTTCATACTTTTCTTGGAAAAAAATCGAATATATCCTCTTTATTTTTGCAATAATTTGCTTACTGCTTTGAAATAACTGAACCGATTTAAATATTTCTTTCACACTATTATAGAGAATTTATTGCTTTATTAAATTTAAATTCAAAATTTTACAAAATTATTACTTAAGTGCCGTTAAATCAATAATACCATATTATTACATTAGCGCCCGGCGCGCGCGCTCACTCATTCGCAAGGGCCAGTCTCACCCTAGCGTTCGCACGGGGAGGCTGTGTCGCATGTTAGCGCGCCCCGCTCCTTAAACTTTGCGTCAAAGAGTAAACAGCGTAGATAGTACGTTTGGTACAGTGGTACGGTTGAGCTATTTAAAAATCGGACATTTCGTTTGCGCTTGGACGTATGTGAATATTTAGTTTTAGTGTTGATTGCGAGTGGATTAAACTAAATGTTAAGTAAATAAAGATATTATTTTTATATTTTAGTTTTTATTGTTTCGTAGCCAAATGACACAAACCATTTTTTCTGCAAGTCAATTGTTTGAAATATTATTATTATTTAGCCTGCACTGTCCCACTGCTGGGGAAAGGCCTCCCTTCATTCCTTCCAACGGTCCCGGTTGTGCGGCAATTCTTTCCAATTCTCAAGGAAGACATCAAGTTCGTCCCGCCATCTCCTTCGTGGTCTGCCGCGACCTTGTGTCCCTGTTTCAGGGCACCAATCTTGAGGTTTACGTGCCCACAGCTCGTTCGGCATGCATATCGTTCCTTCGAAATATATTTATTTATTTTATTAACACCATGAAAAACAAAGTTGAAAGAAAAACTGCTTGCTACTATGGAACTCTTCATGGGCGAGTCCGACTCGCACTCGGAAAGTTTTTTTATTAGGGTTCCGTAGCCGAATGGCAAAAAACGGAACCCTTATAGTTTCGGTATGTCTGTCCGTCTGTCTGTCTGTCTGTCCGTCCGTCCGTCCGTATGTCACAGCCATTTTATTCCGAAACTGTTAAGAATATACAAGTGAAACTTAGTAAGTAGATGTATTCTGTAAACTGCTTTCCGATTTTAAGAAAAAAATAAAAGAATATTTAAAATAAAGAGGGGTCCCCATACATGGAACTAGAACTGAAAATATTTTTTTTCATGAAACCTATGCGTGTGTGGTATCCATAGACAGGTCTTTAAAAATGATATAAGGGTTTCTAAAACCACTTTTTCATAAAGTCAATAGTTTAAAACATATAAGCTTCCAAAGTGGTAAAATGTGTCCACCCTCTAACTTCTATAATATTGGAGTGAAAAATCTAAAAAAATATATGTCTGTAGACTTTAATGTAAACTTTCAACCAAAATTTGTTTGAATGAAATCGGGTCAGCAATTTTTGAGATACAGCATATTTTCTAAAACCGCAAATATAACTTTGTAATTCATATAAACACTATGAAAAACAAAGTTATTTAGCGTAGTTGTAAACATGTAAATAAGCTAGTTTTAAGAAATTTTTTAGGTTTTTTTTATTCGTCAAATAAATATACATATATTATACTATTATAGTTACTACGGAACCCTTCATGGGCGAGTCTGACTCGCACTTGGCCAATTTTTTTAGTACATTAAATAAACTTTTTACCAAAAATTAAACCGACTCCCAAAAAACACTGCAAAGTGAAAAATAACTAACCACATTTAAGTAATCGAAGCGGAACACATGAAATACTTATTATTCCTACTCATATATTGAGTAGTTCCAGTGGCCATCTGTTGTATTCATCATCAGGTCCACTTCACAAATTGTGCTTTTCGAATGCAACTGCACAAGTTACTATAATAAATACTCAAATCACTATAGGTGTGCCTATAATATTTGAAGAGTTCCCTCGATTTCTCCAGGATCCCATCATCAGATCCTGACTAAGTGACAATGAGACCAATTTCGAAGTATACCCTTTCAAACAAAAAAAGAATTTTTCAAATCGGTTCAGCCGTCTTTGAGTAATCGGTGAACATACATTAAAAAAAAATATACGCGTCAAATTGATAACCTCCTCCTTTTTTGTCGTCGGTTGATAAAAGCGTTACTATTTATTTTCACAAAAACAAATTTATATTTTTATATTTTGATTCACTCTAACTACAATAACTACTCACTAAAGAATATTTTGTTCTCAAAACAAGCATTGCAAATGTTTTGAGTCCGACTATATTCAATCGATTTATGATGATGAAAGCTAATAGGTAGCGACAAAAATCCTTCGAACGTATCTGCGTCTGGTGATACCTATGACATTCGGGGGAGCGCGCGGGCGCTCGGGGTGGTCAGCACTGGCCGCTTGTTTCACGTTCAATGCTCAAGGACGTTGGGCTATCCTTTCACCTTAAGCACTTTATGCTCGTCACAATGCATATGGTGATGTAGAGCTGATGGTGAAGTACCAGGAGAACTCCTCAACAATTAACGGCCCAGCATTGGGAAAAGCAATATTTTGTAAAAGGTTATAAGTAGTTGACATTTAGGCTCTTGTATCTAGGTAAATTAAAAATAGACCAACTAAAAAGAGTGAAATAAAAACTATTTACCAAAAAAATTAAACCGCCTCTCAAAAACACTGCAAAGTGAAAAATAACTTTAATTTCGGAAGTCGGTGCCAAAAACGAAAATACAAAACTAAAGACACCAACTACCGAAATTAAAGTTATTTTTCACTTTGCAGTGTTTTTGAGAGTCGGTTTAATTTTTTTGGTAAAAAGTTTTTTGCGTATACGTTTGCCGGGTGAGCTAGATTTTTTACTAAACACAATGCCAATATGCAAAAGCAAAATTCTCCATAAAAGATTAGTTAATTGTCCCTTCAAAGAACTGAAACACACAAGAAACTTACGTAACTTGCTATATCAAGGGGTTAATCTCGAATCTTTAATGTGAGAACATAAAGACAATGCAATACGAGGCAGAAATCAGGAAGGCATGGCTCATCGGTCTAATGACCAGTATTTCTCCCCAACCAGCCTATCAAGACCTCTCAAATACTAACAGAAGACACCTATAACTTCTGGAGTTGTAGCACCAAAGAAGGGAGGGGTAGGTCTAGAAGTTTGGTGCCACGCATGTTGGACATTTCTAGCGCCTGATTACTTTTTAACCTGTGTGAACCCTATAAATAGGATATGGTGCAATTTGTGATGGAAAATAAATATGGTTGTTTGTTGATCGTGGTTATGTTGAAGTGTTTGATGTGGGTTTACATCTTTTTGTATTTTATTAGATGCATATGTGACTCCGTCCGTATTCGTTTGATATGGATCTTTTTGATAAACCCGTTTCTATCTTTTAAACGATTGACTTTGAGAATAAAATAGTTTTAGAAATCTTATGTCGTTTTCTATAGACCTACACGTATTTAAGTATAGGTGTGATGAAAATTATTTAAAAAAAACAGTTCCATGTATAGGAAGCTCCTTAATATATTTTCGTATAATAATAGCAAAGCGGTTTATAGAATACCGTTGCTTATGCAACGGACTGACTTGTGTGCTGACAAAAGGGAGGAGGCTTTTTTCCAACAGTGGGACATAATAAGCTAGATAAATAGAAAGTCACAGTTTTTCACGAAATAATCTTTTGACCCGTTACCGATAAAATCTCCAAAGCTTGTCAACAAATAAAATAGCTCCATGTACTCACTATTGTCATATAATAATTGAATAGGCACGAAATTATATCACAGGTAACAATAAAATTCCGTTCTTGAACAGATTGTAATAATAGTTGTATACATTGTAGCAAAAAACCTTTTTATTTGGATTTTTCATTGGTTTTCGTAAAAACTTGTTGATAAGATCTGATCTTAGAAAATATAAAATGATGGCAAAGAAAAATTTTTTTTTTTTGGTTTATACTGAAATAAGTGAGTTTTGTTACTTCATCAGTAAGTTATCCAGATTTTAACGACATTAATCCACAATATTCCTGTATAATATGTGAATAAATGACCATCGTAACATATAGACATTCTTAAGTAGTTCCGGCTACCTTGCTTGGCAGTAATTACCAGAAGTCAGTAACCAAAAAATTTGTTATTGGTGTTGCCGAGGAGTGCCGTGTTACCCAGTTACTGGGTAGCGGAGTTCAGATAGCCAGTACTCACCAGATTCTCAATAGATTGGAAACCAACCCCAACATCATGGGAAAAGTCTCACCAGATGATGATATAAACTTTCAACTAAGTAGGTAAGTTAATTTCTCCAACGTATATACACCATATTCCCACCCAGCCTCGGTATATAGATACTATCTAGGTAGATAGATATTATAGTTTAGAGAAAATCGTCAACTGTCTCAGTATTTCACACACCACGGATGTGGGAATGTTCTAACGAGATACCGCGGCCTCGTAACTCAAGGGCAACTGAAACAGGGGGGTTTTTAGTCAGTAGAAGTCTGACACTCCCTTCCGCTCCAGTCAGAGCTCCCTCTTGTTTGAAGATTATCCCCCGAAAAAATTTAAGTATTTGAAAATTTCATACGATATTGAATTATATTCGTATTTCGAAAACTCATTAACATTGTTTGCACTACCCAAATATCTACTATATACCAAAACACACACGCTCAAAGCAATCACACTCATATAAAATTGCCCACTAATAATTAGGTACATTACGCTTATGGCAAGGCAAAACGCAGGGCGCGACAGGTTGGATAACTTACTGATGACGTAACGAAACTTACTTAATAACTTAAATATACTTAGGACTAGTTCTACCAGTACAGATATAGGCGTTAACTTAACTCCTAATGTAATGTTAGACGCCTGATAAAATCTTTATAGCAATTCATTGAGATGTTTATTGGTTGTGTTTTGAAATGCAGTAAATTGGTTGTAATAAGTTTTCTTTTAATTAATTTTAAATCCAAACCGGAATAAAGTCAGACAATAAAATATAGTTTCACTTACAATAGGGCTCAAGGTTACCTAGGGTTTTCAGTCAAGCAATATTACTTTTTTGCACAAATGATAAAACTGACACTTAAATAAAGAAAAAAAAAATAATAGGCTGGCGTTAAAAATAACAATAATTGATTATGTTCATGTTATGTTCGTTTGCAGTCGCATTGTTGACAATGTTTAAAAAACAAGTGGCCAAATGTGACTCAGAATCACCCATGAATGGTTCCGTAGTAGCAAGCATAGATTTGCAAAAAATTACTTGTTTTAAAGGTATAATATGAATTTTTTAACATTCCAGACTGTGTCTCGTTCAAACCAATTTTCTTTGAAAGTGTTCCATTACAATCTCCAGTACATATTTTTTTAGTTTATTCACTCATTTCATACCTACCCAAGCTTTAGTAACTCCGGGGTTGCGGGAATGTTCAAACGAGATACCGCGACCCCAAAACGTAAGGGCGTTTGAAGGAAGTTGCACCTGTAGACTTGAGCCATCCCATGTTTATATAGACCCCCAACCATCGTCACATCAACATGATATAGTGCTTCTCATAATCTCCATGAATCATAAAGAAACTTCAATACATTTCCTATCGATCTTGAACTTCGATCACCGACCACGTTTTGACGATAATCCGCTATGACGAAAATAAACCGGAAAGTCGAATTAAAACACGTTTCCATCGTATATTCAACGCCTTACTCTCGAAGTACCAGGGCGGCCTTGCTGGGTACCTCTCACTACAACACAGTACCATTTAAGAGCCCATGGTATGTGATAAATAGGTATTTGTATTTCTGCTACTTATGTATATAAATGTTATACTTGTAGGATTGCATGGCGCGTAAATGTTACTGGTTTTGTAGGGCGATTTGGACAACGCCTTATGAATTGTAGGACTGTACAAGAAACGCTGTATGTAGCACCAATGGAAAAAAATAATTTCGGAAGTAAGTGTTTGTCTTTCTACATCGACTTCCGATATTGAAGTTTTTCTGTGCTTTGGAGTCACGGGAATATTCTAACGAGATTCCGCGGCCGCAGAACGCAAGGGAAACAGTAAAATCAGGGAGGATTTTTAGTCAGTAGAAGTCTGACACTCCCTTC
Source organism: Tholera decimalis (assembly GCA_943138885.2). Lineage (NCBI taxonomy): Eukaryota > Metazoa > Arthropoda > Insecta > Lepidoptera > Noctuidae > Tholera > Tholera decimalis. The sequence goes on along the minus strand of OW964569.2, from coordinate 38,191,041 downwards.
CACTCCACCCAGTACTTATTAGAACACAATGTATTTTTGCTGTACTTTGTAGTGTTTTTACCTACCTTGTTCTGTTGAAAAAAAACATCAAATGACTTCTCCCGCTCTGGGTGGAGCGGAACAGGGTGAGTTTTTAGTCAGTAGAAGTCTGACACCGGGAGTGTCAGACTTCTACTGACTAAAAACTTCAGTTGCCCTTGTGGTCCGGGGCCGCGGTATCTCGCTAGAACATTTCCTACCTACTTACTATCTTCGAAATGTATAAGACAGGGCCGTGATTGTTCACGCCTTATAACTAGCATCGGTATATCAGGAGACATATATACGACCCCAATTAGTTTGCAAATGACAACGCAACATGTGTAAACTTTCTACGCTTAAGTGGCTAATACCCTAGTATTTAGGCTGGAGAAAGTACTTATTAGAACACTACGTGACATGGGAGACACTTGAATATAGAAGTCAACAGCATTGTAGGTATAGGGAATACTTTCATTATGTGTACAGATTGAAATTTCCTGTCGGAGTCTGTGTTTCCTGATAGCTATAACCTGGGGGTCTTTTATTTAAGAGTGAATAAGTAACTTCTAGGTAAGCGTGCATCGCTTACTATCAAGTGAGATATTAGTCAAACACAAGCCTATTTATACTAATATTATAAAAAGGAAAGATTTGTATTATTGTATAATTTAAAAGTTCACATTTTACCTTTGAAATGAATAAACTAAAATACTACACCATTTGAATGCTAAGTTGTCAATAAGTGCCATAGGCTACTGCTTCTGTTTTTGCTGAAAAAAAAAAACTTTTCACGCGAACGAAACCGCGGGTAGATTCAAGATTATTTATTTGTTGAAACATGAGTACACATATAAAGCATGCAAGTTACTAAAATCACATTATATAGATCAGTCATGTTTGGTCTTAGTGGCGTACAAATATTTAAATGTCACTGATATAAGTTAGTGGATAATTATAATATTAGATTAAATAAGAACAAAATAGTAAAATGTCAATTTTGAAAACAAATAAATTGATATACGGTCATAATTATGTAACAATTATTAAATGTCAATTAAAATTATTACACTTCAATTTTTTTTACAGAATATGTCAAAGAAGTATTGATAATAGGTATTGTTACTGCATGGTATTAAAAGTTGTCATTGAGAAATTCTAGAATACTGTAGTACCTATGCTTTCCCTTTAAGCAGTATCTTTAATTAATTTTTTATTATACAGACATTAAGTTCTTTCCAACTATTTGGGAGCTTATTGAAAATTTTAGGGGCCATGCAGAAAACAATCTTGTGTATCAATGCTGTTTGTAGAAACTAGTCAACAGCAAAAACTAAATAGGCTCTATAAATCTTGTATTGGCTAGGTTTGAATTACAAATACTGTTCATTATGAATAATACCTAAGCGTTAAATGGTGGCTTGATGCAAGTATTGTGGCAATAGCTTAGGTGAGGCTATTTCAGCCCCTTATTGGCTGATTTTTGGAATAAAAGTAGCCTATGTCACACTTCGAGTCTTCAACTATCTCTATGCCTAATTATATCTAAATCGGTTTAGCAGTTCAGCCTTAAAAGCGTACCTAACAGACAGACTTTCGCGTACTTACTAATATTAGTATGGATGTCTATGTTTTTGAGTAATTAATGAAATACTGAGGTGATCAAGTAAACTAAAGTTTTATTACTCATTGAAACACGAACAAAGCTGATTAATACAAAATTAAACTAAAACAAAAACGAATTGCTATCTACTTTAGATTAAATACTAAATTGCGATCCTACCAAAAATCCTTCCAGTTATTGATCTGGTCTGAAGCAAAACATTCAACTCTAATACAAATGAAGCGTCAATAGCTTAATGGATAAGGTATTGGAATTGTGATCGAAAGGTCATGAGTTCGAACCCCACCCCATTACACTATTGACGTGAACCCACTCCAGACACAAGCATATTTAGCTTAGTTGGAGGGGTTAATAAGATTGTCTATTTTGTTTGTATTGTTGAATCTAGTAATGTGAATTCTACGCATACTGCCAGTTATCTAAAAAAAAAAATTACACTTGCGTCTTTAGTAACCAAATAACTGTACAGCCATTGCCCTCAATGTAGATCGTCAAAACACAATTTCGCAATAATTTATCGATCGCAGAACCTCAAAAACGGTATCAGTCCAAAACGGTGGTAATAACTGCAATGTACTCATAAAATTGTACTCATTGCAGACATATATCTACTATTTGTGCTTGTACTCATTAACATTCTAGTTCAACACTTATTGTGGTGTGGAGGAATCTAGCAGCTATTTGCAAATGAGTTTTAAGACAATAACCTCAGAATTCAAATTGCTGTAGGTACTCAAAGACCTGGCGGGACTCTATATAATAGGCCCTTGCGGGTATTTTCTAACGAGATTACTCGCAAGGACAACTAAAAGAACAGGGAAGGTTTTTAGTCAGTTAAAGTCTGACACTCCTAACCGCTCCACCTATAGGAAGAAGCCATTAATTGATTCATTCTCTACCAGTCAACCAAGGGTGGTGAAGAGATAGTGTAATAAGTACAATAATTAAATACGAGAAATGATAATTAAGTACAAAAAAATATTTAAAAAAAATATAAAATAAAACAGTCCATTCATCTCCATATTTTTTTGTTGACGTAGGTACTTATTTAAGTTATTACCTACATCAAAGAATTGATCACTAAAATACATATAAAACAAAGAAATCCTGACTCATCATCGCCCAGTCCGAACTCTCGGATGCACAAAGCTGTTTATACAAAGTTTCCATATAAAAAATGAATACAAGGAATTATAAGCTGGATTTATTAAAAATTGCCACACGTTAAAGAATGTACAGGCGAACTAAGTATTTATATCAAATGATAAATGTTTATTTTGCAAATTGGTATATTAATAACACTTTTACATGTAATTTTTTTCCGTTTATTTAAATGAGCAAGGTATTACAAATAAGTGTTTTTATTGCTTTGTTTTTTTTTTTAATCGACAATAGGTCACCTGATGGTAAGTGATGATGTGATCGAAGATGGAGCACGCTTACCTAAAAGTAAACTATTCACTCTTGACTTAAAAACCCCTTTTTTTCTGGGTGGGAAAATCATCGGATGACTTCTCCCGCTCTGGGTCAAGCGGAAGGGAGTGTCAGACTTCTACTGACTGACCCCACGATCCCCTCCCACCCCCCGATCCACCCTTGTACGCACGAAACGTTTTGGGAATACTTTCATAGTGCGTACAGCTAAGGAGTGGAATTCCCTGCCGGAACCTGTGTTTCCTGATCACTATAACCTGGGAGTCTTTAAGTCAAGAGTGAATAGGTTACTTCTAGGCCAGCGTGCTCCATCTTCGACCACATCGTCACTTACCATCAGGTGAGATGGTGGTCAAACGCGAGCCTATTATCAATAAAAAAAATCTAATACATATTTTATAATCACACCATAAAACTACTATTTACTATTATCCGTTCAATAGTTTTTGCGTGAAAGATTAACAAACATCCGTACATCTATCTGCATCCTCACAAACTTTCGCATTTATAATATTAACAAGAAGTAAGATAAGATAGTCATGCTTAGTTACTTAAAAACGATCTATTAATAGTTTCCTTTAACAGTTGGGAGAATCTACCATTCAATTACAACAGAGTAACTCACAACAGAGAAGCGAACACCATTTTAAAACTACCGACACTGAAATAAAAACGGCGTCACTCGACCCAAAGCAAACATAAATAAACTATATAATAAAATCTAAACTTTCTGATGCAGGATGTTCACCGTAACGTGTTTATGCGCGTGCGATCTAAATCTGGCAACACCTGGTTTGGACGTAAACAGTGAACGGATGAAATATTTTGGTGAATGATGGATTTTTAGGCGAGAATAAGCTGTTTTTCTTTTTTAAACTTTTTTTTTTTTGCTCGTCCCGATATTTGTTACTTTAATCTGCTGTATTTTATCATCTATTTTGAGTGTCGCTTCCAGTCCACACAGACTCACTGAGTATTAAAGATTCATTGCCTATAGAGCGACTGCCTATCTCCACAACCAAGCAGCTGGGTATCACAATACCCCTTCCTTGGCAAAGCTGGTGTCTGATTTTCTGGCTACCTATTTCCCTACCGGCTCTCAAAGATGTTCGATTTGTTATAAAAGCCATTCAAAAATCGATATAAAGGCAAGTGTTACTTAACTTCCAACCCGTTACTTTAATATTACTTTCCTTTCCGGAGGGAAATCATCAATTGAAGAGTCATTGTTGTACTGACTAAAATCGCACCCTGTTCCTTCGCTGTTCCTGGGCTGCGGTATCTTGCTTGAACTTTCCCGCAACCCCGAATTTAATCAGTTCCTACTGCTGAAACAACAGGCCTTATCTCTATGACAGAGACTGACTTTAATATTGTCTTAAAATACCAAGTGGTGTGCAGCCTATATCTCAGATCCACAGTCATTTATATGAAGAAACGATTAAAGCAGCAATAAAATTAATCATTCCCACTAACAAGGACATAATTTCCCTCATAATTAATACAAATACGACATACACATCCTGGTTGAATCAGAATTTACCTTTTAACTTAACGTGGTCTGAGACATGCAGGACCTTTGCAAGTATTCATTGCATCCGTACCAGGGTCTCATGTTTGCTAAAAACTAGTAATACTTATTGATAATTTCGTCTTCATATATTGCCAGGCACATCCGGGTTAGCCCGGTTATTAATGGGTGGAATATACCGTTGATGTGAAGGACGATTAAAGGATTATGTGGAGCCGAGAGGAAGTACAGGTTTAGCATTTACTGTCAACAAACATGTCATGTGTTAAGTTTAATCGATTTTAGTCTTTATTGCAAACTCGTTAGAATATTCCCGCAATGAATAATATGAACCTGGATTTGCGTTAAAAATAAGCGACCACATCATCACTTACCGTCAAGTGAGATGGTGGTCAAACTCGAGCCTAATACCAATGATAAAAAAGTAAAGCATGTTAACGTTCTCGTCTAAGATTTTATAAATAAATCCTATGCAATTTACCTATTGACTTTTGGCAAGAACTTGTAAAAATCAGCAAAACAAACAGCAAATAATAATACACTACTATTTCGCTTTTTACTGTATTAATTTGTTATGACGTGATGAGCTCGTGGTATAATAATAACAGCTTTATGAATCGACCTTAGAACAACAACGCATAGAAGAGGCGTCTAGAACAAAACACGAGCGATTTCGTGTGTCCACTTTATTTTCTTTGTGTGCGTGAGCCGAATGTGTCTACGGTCTTCAAACGCACACAAATATAGCTTTCAGTGATACCATTACCAGACCATTACCCACAAAAATGGGAAAACGCACTATTATGTTGCTGGATCAATTCAAGTATTTTATGTTATGAAACTAGATAAGATGATGTTTTTTCATGTAATATGACTTATATGACATATATTTACGGAAGGTAAACGAAATGAGATATCGTTTATTGCGTTTACAATGTTTGATGTGTAATGTGTTATAATGATATTATAGAAATGTATTAATTGCTTGAAAAATCTCGTTTGATATCAATTAAAAGTATGTGTTGTATTTATGAAATAGAAAAATATTATTGAGAACATTACTTAAATGAAAAAAATCTTAATCAATAAAATTGTCATCTTTATGATGCCACTCTTCGAACTAACAGTAACTTTTAGTTATAAAACACTGTAGGTAGTAGCTGTAAATAAATATAGTTTAGTTTGACGCATACATAATTGCCGCCAAAACTATATTTTTTTAAAACAAAAATAAGCACAAAAGAAATCAATATGGGTATTTTTTTCCTCACGTATAGCAACATTGAATTGTTAAAAGTTAGGTTATTAGAATTTTTGTTTGATGGTCGATTTACTTAAATATAATGTATAAAATGTAAGTATTTACTTGTGAAATGTAATTTGATTACACGATTTTTGTTTTCCTGAAGGACTATGACATCCCTTTACGCTACAAACGGTTGTTTTAAATTATTTACTCGCGAGCTCTGTTCGGCAGAATGTGACCTTGAGTACTGACGGCTCGTCGAGCAAAGTTAGCCAAAAATGGCTAAGTTTTAGTTGCCTCACTTTTTGCACTCGTACTATCCTTCTATGCGTTGTTGTTCTAAGGAATCGACCTTTAAAGTTAATAAGCATCACTTGCCTAGGTCGGTCCACGGATGACCGTCTTACTAATCAATTACTCAAACTACAACAGCCTATGTTATTTGCTGATAAAGTGTACTTATTTGGAGAAAGAACTGAAATCATTCCGGTAGTTTTTTTAGCTTATTCATTACAAAATAACCAAAAACAAATCTTTCTTCTTAATAGATAGTATATATTGATGCTTTAACAGCCTGTGGCTGGTTTTAAAACATGAACTAATTTCGAGATAGGAATATAAGTCTAGCGCGCGCTACCAGACAATCAGAAAACCCACAGAGGTTCGCACCGTCACAAAATAATCAGTCAGTACTAAAGACTGTTGACACACACAAATTAGACCTCATCCCACAGATCACAGTACCAGGGTCGCAGGTTTGCGAGGAACAAACAGACGGACAAACAAAGCGCCCACCCCTTCCGGCTTTAGGTATGCGTGTGCGCAGACCACGCATTATGGCCTGATTGTCGGCTGATAACATTATTAAAGTGACATGTGTTCTATTATTTAGGGTAATTAATGGGCTTGGAGAAGTCATACTGTTTGTTTAAAATTTGAGAATTCCATTCATTTGGAACTAAGCCTACAGCGCAAAAATATTTAAATCTAGCTTCTACCCGCGACTTCGTTAGCCTGGGAGGGATAAAAAGTAGCCTAAGTGTCATTCCAGGATGTCAACTATATACTTATCAGATTTCATTCAGATCCATTCAGTAGTTTTTGCGTGAAAGAGTAACGAAATCCATCCATCCTCACAAACTTTTACATTTATTATGAGTAAGAAGTAAAATAATGAGCCTAAAACGTTCCCTCACTGCATAGGTCTATGATAGCTTATGGGTCTTACGACGCGAACTTCCGAGTAGGTTAGTGGATATCGAATGTCTATCGAATTTTTCGGTTCCTCACGATGCCTTCACTGTTTTAAGAGTAGTGGTTATCATGGAACTGACTAGGTTCGAACCCATAACCTACCTTAAAAAGCAGACACCATAATCAATTAAATAATTAATTGATTAGCAAACATCGGAAATTATACCGTACCGAATGAATGACTTGACTGACTTGACTTGACTTGACTGATGGTAAACGAAGCCGAAGATGAAGCAAGCTCACCTAGAAGTAACCTATTCACTCTTGACTTAAAGACCCCCAGGTTATAGCTATCAGGAAACACAGACTCCTGTAGGGTTTCCAATCTTTATATTCATTGTTTTGTTTGGAAAAAAACACCAGCGAAATACGTTCATAAACCTTGGCACCTTATACAAATTGAATTTCAGATTGAATAAAATGCAACCTTACTCAAAATTAAATTGGCTTTAGTGACAAAAGCAGTTAGTTCATCGCTTAATCCTGTTTCTTGTATCTGATTCATACTTTTTCCTGAGACTCAGTGCGCATGCGTAGGTGGTTAAGTCCAAATGGACGATTCAAAAGCGTCTCATACAAACAATTTCACCATTATACCCAGTCATATAATATTTTTATAGACCTTAAAGAAAGTCACGATTTTATTGAGGATTTTATTGGATTACAGTAAAGGCTGGAACGTCATTTATTATATCAAACAAGAATGATAACTCTCATAATATCTCATTAACTGTATTAATACTAAATTGTTTTTTTATCGGTCCTTTGGCGCTAAATATTTTAAGGCTATGCGGTCAACGGCCAGTACAAGACCACCATTTTGAATTTATCTAAATTATATAGTTATGACACGACAAACATTGGCTTTCTGACCTTTCAAATGTATGAGAGGGAACATGATACAAAAATAATTAATAAAATCGGTCCAGCCATTTTCTAGTTTTAGTGACACTAACGAACAGCATTTTTTTAAATAAAGAAGATAATTACTTTACTAAGATATAAGTCACACTGTTACTAGCATGTGAGTTATGTTACTGGAATAAAATTATTGGATTATTATTAAGTATGTTGTTTTTCCCCAAAGATTGAAGATTTTACTAATTACTAGTTTAGATATTTTTGACAATACAGATTTATAGCCATTCCTACCAAAGAACGCTTGGATTCATTCCTTATTTCTCAATATAAGCCGGAGACCTTTTCAAGCGTTTAATCTTCGACCACATCATCACTTACCATCAGGTGAGATGGTGGTCAAACGCGAGACTATTATCTATAAAAAAACCGGGTAGAAAGTACAGCATATTTTTTAATCACCGAAATTATTATGGAAATAATAATAATTAAATTAAGGTGATAAAATACCGGTAGCAATAAACCAAAAGGGACAGACGTAACTTTTATGGTATCACCTTTAAAATTAATCCGGACATGAGCCGATCGTAAATGTTGGACTAATAAAAAATTATATTAATTCCTGACAATTAATGTTCCAATAATTTCGTTAAATTTTACCTTTGCGGGATATTAACCAGGATATATTTATTTATCATTAAAAAATAGAACTAGCAATGTAGCAAATAGAATTCACATACTACCAATCTTGTTAACCCCTCCAACTAAGCTTAACATGCTTGTGTCTTGAATGGGTTCACCGCAATAGTGTAATGGGTTAGGTTCGAACCTGCAAACTCTCGATCACAAGTCCGACCTTAGATATTAGGCTGTTGACGCTGCTTAAGTTCTCAATTAGAAACATAAAAAATTGGCCAAGTGCGTGTCAGACTCCCCATGAAGGGTTCCGTAGTTAGTAAGGGGTCATCCATAAATTACGTCACACGAATTTCATGATTTTTGCCCCTCCCCCCTCCTTGTCACAGCTGGTCACATTTGTGAGACTACCCCCCTCCCTAGTGTGACGTCACATATTTTGCAAACATTTAGAAATTATTGAATGAAAACAGCGGTTTCGAAATCAGTTTTAATTCCATTTTTTTTTTTTTTATAGAATTAACATCAAGTCAAACACGAAAAAAAAATTATTAGAATTATATTAATTAAAGATACAAACTTAATAATCTTGAGTCCATGGACTTTAAATGAATTTAAATAATAATTGAATGTAATCACTTATCGTTTCCACCCTGTGTACATACATCAGCAATACCTAGTCAGTTTAGCTTGGTTGTTATTATTACAAAATCCAGTTGAACTTGTGATGTTGACGACGAAGGAATTTTGGAAAAAAAATCATAAGTATCACTTTCTTTCTCGTCATTTTTATTTGCAATTCTTTGATTTTAGATTCCACTTTACCTTCAACATCATCACTATTTTTTAAACTTTTCCATACGTTTGAATTTATGCCTGAAATACGGGACGTCCAGTGAAATACGGGACGTCTGGCAACACTACGCGTAACACTAGTAGAGCGAGTGGTCTAAAAACTATTGGTATCTTATATTTACACAGATATAGTTGTATATGTTTTTGTGGTTTTCGTAAAGTATTAGTTTAAAGTTCGTGTTACACTTAGATTATAATAGATTTTGAAATGTGACGTCACGAAATTTAGGACCCCTCCCACCCCCTTGTCACACAATGTCACATTTCGTCGACCCCCTCTCTCCCCCTTAACGTGTGATGTAATTTATGGATGGCCCCTAACTATAATAATATAATATGTATACGTCGCAGGTTTTTCATAAAATTAGGTTTTTGATCAAAAACCTAGGTTTATGATGAAAAACCGGAAGATGACACATTTTAAACTCAATTTCATCATAAACCCGTAACAATCCAGATTTTTTATCAAAAACCTGAACTAGTCTGGGTTTATGATAAAGTTCCCTTGTTCCCTTTCGATAAGTATGTTTTGTTCTTTTTGACATTAATCACACAGAATCTTTGATCCATACCCAACAACCTAGTTCATCAAATTTGCAGGTAGATATTATCAGAAGAAAATGAAGGGTGTGGAGTACGGACCTCGGCATAGCGGGGTCGTTGGTGGAGAGCAGCAAAGGGTCAGGCTGGGTCATATTATTATTAATGGGTTATTTATTGCTACTGGCTCAGCACCGCGGGCTGGCTCGTTTGGCAAAGGTCGGGGAGGGTGGACGTTACAAGTACGCGGACGTCACGATGGGCCTCGTCGGCGAGGCTGGAATATGGAACACGTTTTGTTTATGTATTTCTTTAGAGTGCTAGTTTCCCTACTGCTCTCTTGTCGGATTGTGGTGGGATCGTCGGGTTTGTCTAGGACGAGACGCGTACGACGAACCCGGGAAATTTTTGAGAGTGTGGTTCGGCCGGCCGGTACAATCAGGGGGTTTGTGTGTTTTCCAGCAGAGGCAAAGTAACGCACTGAATGGTACTTCAACACTTGCTTTATAGTCAGCATTTTGTGGTTACGTGGAAATCCTCGTTCCTCAAGTACCAGGGCGCGCCCGTGGCCTTTCGGAGAAATCGATTTTGGATAACTGGCATCCTATGTATCTGAGCCGGACTAGCATAAGCCAACGCCGGACAGGCGTATGTTAGAATAGGGCGTATGCACGTGGTAAAAATGCGTAGTTTACATTTTAGGGAGAGTTTGCTGTGTGCATTTAGCATGCAATGTAACCTACCGAGAGCGAAAGCGGCTTGCGAGCGAACCGACTTTATATGCTCTTTTAAATTGAATTATTTGTCATAAAACAAAGCAAACCCGTGATTTTGACAAGAACTTTGTCATAAACCCAAACTTGTTCAGGTTTTTGATAAAAAATCTGGATTGTTACAGGTTTATGATGAAATTGAGTTTAAAATGTGTCATTTTACGGTTTTTCATCAAAAACCTAGGTTTTAGATCAAAAACCTAATTTTATGAAAAAACCTGCGACATATATTTATTTGACAAAAAAAAAAACTTACAAATTTCTTAAAACTAGCTTATTTACATTTTTTACAACTACGCTAGATTAGTTTGTTTTTCATAGAGTTTGTATAAATTATAAAGTTATATTTGCGGTTTTAGAAAATATGCCATATCTCAAAACCTGCTGACCCGATCTCATTCAAACCAATTTTGATTGAAAGTTTACATTTTTCACTCCAGGTAAAGATCTTCATAGAATACATCTACCTACCAAGTTTCACATGTATAGTCCTAATAGTTTTGGAATAAAATAGCTGTGACACACGGACGGACATGACAAAACTATAAGGGTTCCGTTTTTTGCCATTTGCTACGGAACCCTAAAAATCCAGCCACACTTAACTCAATCTGTGTCCGTCACCGGGGCTTACAAAACCAGCATACTTATCTACACCCCATAATTATGGCAAAATGGCGAAACAGATATCACCTTAGTTCCCACCACGTAACAGACACACCTGTATGAACAATGCTGATAGACTTACGTCATTGTTCAGTCGAGACTATAAAGTTACATGAATGTAATGTTTAGTGTTTACTGTTGAAGGATTAATGGGAGCTAATTAATAAATAACTAGTACTATAAATGCAACACTAACTCTGTCTGTCTGTCGTTATGCTTTCACGCCTTACCCCCGATAACCGATTTTGATGAAATTTGGTACGGTGATAGACTGGACACAGGCTTTTTCACTGAAAAAACCAAAATCTGCCTTTGCAGACACCGTCTACTATAGGTACCGTCTTGTCGTACTAAGCGCTTGTCTTCCGCATTTATTGTGCGCACAGCCCACACCAATTTCTTCTTTTCGGCTACCACATATGACCTCTCAGCCTTTAAAGCAAGAATGGACAGGCATTCTAGGCTAGCTCGCTCCATCGTAGACCTCACCTATCGCTTCCCATGGGGCGTGATCGAGGTCAAGAACGAGCTTCTCCGTAATAATAAAAAAATCCCTTACACAAATTTCAATTTTAAGAGTATTTTAATCCGTTATTTCCGGGAAATGTTCGAAGACACCGTTACTTACAAATCAATACAACATACAATCATGTTAAGAATAAAACCTTTATTTTTAAGTGGAACCATCGTTAACACAGAAACTAAAGTTATGTATAAAATATGGATGCCTGTGTTATTGGCTGAGCAAATCTGTATAATCGTTTATGATGGTGATTGTAAGGGAAAGGTGTACATCGAAATTGGCCTCGCTAAGGTCAGTCAGATAAACTCGTTACATTGGGTTACTGCAAGAAAAATCTTAAGAATGCCCTTGAGAGATGTCCAACGAAAGTAATCGCACTCTTAGAAAAGTGATATCACTGACTACCTCAAAATTACCATTTTTGTGGTTAAGTAAGTTTAATTGTTTTTTTTTTTTTTTGGTTCAGGCACATAAAATGAGTGATTAAAATGTCTCTTGAACGGGTCTTTGTAAAAACGGATCTTTTCATGGAAAATCCTTACGGTTTTTTTGTACGGTTTTCACCAATAGATAGTGTAATTCCTGATCCTGATCAAATGCGACGATATAAGTTCAACATGTCGGAAAAAAATTAAGCCGATCGGGAGCTTTAATCGATAACGCTAACAAAACCTTTTGAGTTATAACAAAACAATGTGGGATTGTTTCTCTTTTACAGATCTACAAAAAAGTCCGCGATAGTATATGTAAGGATAACCATAGCTTTAAAACCACGGTACCGAATTCGATAACAGAGAAAAAGTTGACTACTAAAAATGGTTCCAGATAACTGATACCTAATACGCACGTGAAATCAGACCTTCCATTAGTCCTTGTCCAGATATTCTCGAAGCCTCGCCTCCGATGCATCAGCCTGCAACCATGACTAAGAGCGCCGCATAAGACAATATGCCCCGAAATTGGACCGAGTCGATATTTTACACCAATTGGCATCCGTGGGCGTCACCTTGACACGGGTTAAGCTCGAAAGAGGTCGACGAAAGGAGGCGTACCTTCCGAATTTATTTCTGATCATACGGAACAGTTTCTGCTGAAATTGGTATCAGGATAAGTGGAAAAGAATCTGGCGCTTTCACGTCGAAATTGGGTCGCATTATCAGATGTATTATAAGGTTGTTGGAAGTATGAGCTGCTGAGATATGCAAGATTATAGTGGATTCCAGAGAACAGAATGAACGAAAAAAATCCTTTTGAATAGCATCATCGAAGCGAAAGAAGAATATGGACTTTCATTAAAACTGAATAAATTCCACGTTCGTACATGGTAATTTCTCTTCAAGCGGTATCCAAACACGTATTTTGTATTGTTTCCAATATCAAGAATTAATATTCCTTCACCGTACTCATACGGACGTCAATAAAAAGTATTCACTGATGACAGAATAGCAATTACTTTGAAATGTTCAAACGACAACCGATAGCGCTCAGACGTAAAAGATAGTAGTAAAACATTTAGTCGTTCATTGAATATTCTCAACGCAACGATGGCTGCAAATTAAAATTTCTAGGAACGCAAGAGATGCATTTAAAAGAAAATATGCTTCATGATCAAGACAATAGGTAGCACTTTCGTTTGGAACTCAATGAGCACGAAATTGACACAGTTCCATAAGTGATTTATCGCGCTACCGTAGGCATTCTGTCTCCATACCATAATCTCTTACCAGTCACCGTTTACAAAGAAAGTGTTAAAAATATTATGGATAATGATAAATGAGCAAGTGAAAGGCAAATTATATTGTATGCAAAAATAGTCACCGATATGTAGAACGGGAGATTAAAGATTAATTCCGATATGTTAAAGAGCTTATGGTCGCATATGAATTCATTTTGACTTCACCCAAATATAAACAATGCCACTCAGTAATAATGACTATAATTGCTTGCCATTTATTGCTCTGCACTTATCAGGGCCGTCAACCCCTTTCTCTTGGACTTGCATCAAAGAAAAAGTAAGTCCATTTGAAAAGATTGACCCAAATACTTGGACAGGTTTAGTAACAGTATCGTATCAGCTTGTAATCTGTGGATAATTGAAATTCAGTCGATAACAAGAGGAATTAAGGACGGAAGAAGTTTGAACTACGAAATAATGTCAACTTTTTTGAAGTGAACATTATTTTAAGTTTTCTGTTCATCATTTTCACATAATATAATTCATATAGATTCATATTACAAGTGCGAAAGTTTGGATGTTTGGATGGATGGATGTGTGTAAATCACGCCAAAACTACTGAACGAATCTGAATGTTTGTTAAGTAGATAGTCTAGGCTTCTGCCTCGACTTCGTTTGCGGGAGAGTTTTCCCGTCCCGTTTGCTAGTAGTTAATATAATAGATTACTAGTTAGTACACAATTACTCCTGTATAATAGTGTTACGCCAGTCGCTTAGCTAAGTACGTCGAGAAACTTCAACCGACATCTAGAACGTTCGAGACACTAACGCCACCTGGTGACGAGTAGCAGTACTAAGTATCTTGAGTAGCTTCTGGAACATTCTTGGCAGTATAGGCAGTGAGTCGATTGTACAAGAATGTTCTAGAACACAGATCTGGGTATAAATCGCTCGCAAAGGAACGCAGAGTCAGTCTTATTAGAAGATACGAGGCGATATCATCGAAACTCTACAAGTGAATTTCAGTGCGATTTAATTTTTATTTTGTGTTTATCTAATTAAAGTGTTAATTTTGGTTTAATTGGCGTAAATTATTTCTATCCCGAACCCCAGCTCGTAACAATAGTTTTAAAGTATATTTATTAGTGTAAGCTGTCTAAACCAAAATATACGTAATTAAATAATGAACTTAGTATCTCACTAGTTGCTGGGAGCACAACTAAAACTGCTACTTAATAACCAATCTTAATCAACGTGAAATATGTATTAATAAAATAAAATAAAAATAAAATTCGATTATTTCAGGTCCAAGACCCATCTATACTATATAATATTATAAAGCGGAAAAGTTTGTTAGTTTGTTTGTTTGTTTGTTTGTTTGTTTGCTTGAACGCGCTAATCTTCGAAAGTACTGGGTGGATTTGGATGAAATTTGGTATGGAAGTAGCTTGAAGCTTGAGGAAGGTTATAGGCTACTTTTTACCCGACTGCAAAAAAAGGAGAGTTATGTTTTTACCGTGATAGAATCCACGGGAGCGAAGCCCCGCGAGAGTACTAGTATAAAATAAAATAAAAATACACAAATTCAAACAATTGCTCGGCTTCCTAATTTAAAATACAAATGGAGAAATACCTGTATTAATTAGAAGAGTTCCTTCAGTTGTACCCTTGCGTTCCGAAGTCAGTGTAACCTCGTTAGAACATTGCCGGACTTTTTTTTATTAGTACAGGCTTGCGTTTGACAACCATCTCACCAGATGAAAACAATGATGTGGTCGAAGATGAAGCACGCTTTTAGAAGTAACCTGTTCACACTTGACTAAAAGACTTAAGTGCATTATCTTGGTTCATAATTTTCATATCCCCTGTGAGTTTCTATAAATGCTTCAGATGAATTCTTGTGCTACTCGTATTCAAAAGGAAGTAGGACTAATTCTTATCTTTAGGTCATACGGTATTCTAGATTAATGCGGTATTAAGAACCTAGTTTTTGTTTAATCATAAAATCTTTTACAACTGTACTTCCTTCGTATGATTTCTAAGCTACCTGTATTTAATTTTCTTGGCATTTCCCGGCCTTATAAATTGATATTGCATATTATTAACCGATTCCGTAATGTTTATGGAATGTGCTGTATCATGTAACTTACCGTATTTAAATGTTTTTAAAACAATTTTTTTCATCAGTAAATTAAGATATTATGAAATATTATTTTTACGGTTTAAGACATTTCTCAAAAAGAATACAGTTCACTTATTATGAGAAATACAATTTAACCTTAATACTAAATACAGACAATAGGTAAGTACTCATAAATAATTTGCTTGTAGCATTTATAATATACTTTTCTCTAACTACCCACACGTACCTAGAGAAACTAGGAAAATAAGTAAGTAAACAATTACATGTCGTTTCTGGATAGCAACTGTATAGCAATTAGTTATGTTGTAGGTAATTTGTTTTATTTTGAGATGAGAAAAAACTTTTTGCGAATAACTAAATGAATAATTGATATATTTATTTGCAAGAATATAGGTAGGTAACAAAATTTTTAATTTCTAGAGGGTTTCACTATATTCGGCAATACAGCTGTACCTACAAATATTTAGATTTCACATCTCAGTTTTTCTGGCATGCAGAATTATCGTGATTAAAAATACACCACGAACAAAGCATCTAAAAGGCTCGTGCAAGCCATGTTATAAGTTGAGCTATACGTAATCTGACAAATGCTTGCACTGTATGCACAGGCCCACTGAAATCTGTGAGCATCTTTGCTCAAAAGATGGCCTCAGACAAGGTTCCCATAGACAAAAGAACCAACTGTTTAGATTGTATAGAATTTAAAAGAGACGGACCCCTGAATTTGTTTCGGTGTTTTTTCTTATAGTAGGCAGTTAGGAAAAACCGGCCTCATCTAATTTTTTACGAGAAAATTACGTATAAGTGTTATTTAATAATCATTTGCATAATAAAGATCATATATCATCTATGAACGCTCAAATTTGTCGACTAAGAACCTACTCCATAAGAACTTTCAACCATATATTACACCAGAAGAAAGTATCACTCATATTTATTTATCGCCATTCATATGAAACATTTCCTATGAAATTACAATGCTTTCACCAACAAACGCGGCGACGATTAAATGCAAATATATATCGATGTTTCTTTCCGTAACGAGTAGTTCTGACGATGACCGGTGTTTAAAAGCATAAATCTTTACTGATATTATAAAGCGGAAACGTTTGTTTGTTTGTTTATACGCGCTAATCTTCGAAAGTACTGGGTGGATTTGGATGAAATTTGGTATAGAAGTAGCTTGAAGCTTGGGGAAGGTTATAGGTTACTTTTTACTCAACTACCAAAAAGGAGGGTTTGGTTTTTTTTATTGAAAATAGGTCCGCGTTTGACCACTATCTCACCTGTTGGTAAGTGATGATGTGATCGAAGATGGAGCACGCTTACCTAAAAGTAACCTATTCACTCTGGACTTGACTCCTAGGTTGCAGCTGTCGGGAAACAGACTCCGGCAGGGAATTCCATTCCTACGCCGTACGCATAATGAAGGTATTTCCAAAACGTTTTGTGCGTATGGGTGGTCCACCATGTAACGATGGCGCTTCGCAGTTTGTCTCGTAGTCCGATGATGGAACGGGCTTGGAGGAATTAGATTGTGTAATTCCATCGCACACTCCCCGAAATGTAACCGATAGAAAACCGATAGACTTGCAACTCGTCGTCGGTGTTCAAGGCTCTGGAGCTTTGACTCGACCAGTGCATCGTTGCCAATGAGTCTCTTGGCCCGCTTCTCAATAATGTCAAGCGCGTCCAGTTGGTATTTCGCAGATCCATCCCAAAGATGAGAGCAGTATTCCATACACGACCGAATCTGGGCTTGATCTTTTTTATCGTGATACTGATAAAGTCCACGAGAGCGAAGCCACGCGCTTCTGCTAGTGTTGGATATTGGGAGCAGCCATTTTTACAATGTCAATGTTGAATAAATTGTGGTTTGTCTTTGTTTTCATTTAATTATAGCTGTGTTGATTGCTTAATTGATTGTGCTGTCGGAATTTGTTGGTGCTTGGTTTGAGATGGTTGATTGTGGGGAATACCATCGTGTCACCGCACCCGATTATTTAGGCTTACGTTTGACCACCATTTCAACTAATGGTAAGCAATGATGTGGTCGAAGATGAAGCACTCTTACCTAGAAGTAACCTGTTCACTACTGACTTAAAGAATGCGGGAATGTTCTAACGAGATACCGCGGCCTCGGAACTTGAAGGCAGCTGAAGGAACAGGGTGGGTTTTTAGTCAGTAGAAGTCTGACACTCCCTTCCGCTTAACCCAGAGGGGGAGAAATCATTCGATGGTTTTCTTACTCGAAAAAAAATGGTTACCGCTATTAGGAAACACGGAGTCCGACAGGGAATTCCACTTTTTATACGCACAATGAAAGTATTCCTTCCGTTTTGTGCGTATGGGTGGGATGTCCACCATGTAACGATAGCGCATTGCCGTTCGGCTTATAGTCCGATGATGGAACGGGCTTGGTGGAATTAGATTGTGCAATTCCATCGCACACTCCCTGAATGGTAATCGATACACTTGCAACACGTCGACGATGTTTAAGGCTTCAAAGGGCCTCGTCAAAGTCATCGTCAGGCTCTGGATCTTTTACAAGGTAAGAAGAGAAACACCGTGTAGTTTTAGTCAGTAGAAGCCTGACAGACCGAGAGGTCTACCCCACAGCAGAGGACATCCACGCGAAAAAAAAACAATGTCAGACACAGTACCTAGTTGTTTTGGGAGACTGGCATTTTTACGTCCATCACAGTATGTGCTTAATTTTTTTTTTATATCTGTAGGATATTGATTAGGTTATTGAGTAGCGATGTCAATCTTGGACCCAGCCGTTTTGCGGGAATAATACCTCGGCTACGTAGCAAAAGGGCAATTGCAGGAATAAGGTGGGATTTTCGTTGGTAGAAGTCTGTTACTCCCGCTCCAGGAGGAGTCATTTGCTGACATACATGTTTAAGTAATGAAGCAGGAATGAGTTGTACCAAAACATACCTCCCTCTTTTTAAGTCGGTTAGTAAAATAAACTATTATCTGTTAACGTTTTTGCTTGATTGTCCATATGTGAGGCACTGTTGTGTTGTGACCGGCATATTGTTAAGGTAAATAAAAGAAAAATAACCTGACATTTTCTATGTAATAGCTGTAGACTGGTAATTTAATGCGACTTTTAATTTGGAATTTAACTTGACTTTTAATATGACATTTAATTTGTATTTAATTTGACATGTTTTCTTTTAATATTAATTTAATTGACTTTTAATATATCATTAATTCTTTTTGTATGAAAATTTCTCCATTTGTATTTTAAATTAGGAAGCCGAGCAATTGTTTCAATTTTTGTATTTTTATTTTATTTTATATGGGTCTTGGACCTGAAATAAATGAATTTTATTTTCATTTTTTTATTTATTTTATAACGCAAAGTTAGGCATTTTTTTAAAGTGTACTAGGAATTTGGGTAGGTTAACCAACTAAGATAAATATGCTTGTGTCTGGAGTGGGTTCACGTTAATAGTGTAATGGGTGGGGTTCGAACCCGCGACCTCTCGATCACAAGTCCGACACATGAACCATTGGTCTATTGACGCTTACTAATAGAAACAGACGTAATACATTATACATCGAAAACCTTTGACCATGCTTTTAACTAAACATAATAACATTGTCGTGACACACTCGTAGTTAAGATTATCTCCAAAACAAACACGACTTTGACAAGTGCTGTTATTTATGAATAACTAGTTGTGCCCGTGGCTTCGTTCGCATGGGATGTTTTTCACGTGGAATTTTTTAATCATAAATAGCCAAATGCTGCTCTATGAAAACCTCTATCTTACAGTGAAAGTCCCATTAAAATCGGTTCAGCTATTCCAAAGATTTGCCCTGACATACAGACTGATAAAAAAATAAAAAGAGTTTGTTGTGTTTTAGTATCGTCATAAGCACTTGAGAAAACAGTTGTTTTGAAATTACAGACAGACACTTCGATTTTATTTATGTATAGACACAAGCCAAGACTAAGCAAGGTCACAAGCAAAACAGTAGGATACAATATAGCACAAAAAATTAAGGTTGAACAAGATGTAGCGATAGCGTTACATGGTAATATTATCACAATGTACGACTTTGAATTCGTAATGCTGTACGTGAATGATTTTTGAATTAAGTTGCGAATGTGAGAAAAAGATAGGTGATATGAGTTGGAATGTAATATTGTTTGTAAAAGCCTGAATAGGTAGAAATTAACTCACAAAATGGTGAAGGAAATCATTGTGAACACAATCCACACCTATTTAACAATATTGTTTATTCTATGGTAACAATAGCGGTCTTATCGCTGAAAGCGATATCTTCCAGACAACCTTTGGAAGGACTTTAAAAACTTTAATGAAACTAGGGAGGGCAAAATTAGTTTACTTACTACATATATACTCATAAATATAAATATATATGCAGATATATTAATAATATTCCACAAACGAATAGCTTGCACCGTTAACGATGAGCCATAGAATTTAGTGAAATGTGCAGGCATTAAAAGTCTCAAATTCTCCGATGATCTCAAATCTCTAACATGTGTGTCATGAATGAAGGAACTTAAAACGTTCTTTGAGATAAAATGGAGTTGTAAGATTGAAGAGAATACTGTAGATTAATGATAAAATATGTGCATTCCGGCGAAGGCGGATCGGCAGCCACTTGAGTTTAATGCAAAACTCAGAAACATGATCATATTTGCGCAAACCAAATATGAATCTGATACAAAATTTTTGGAGTAGTTCAAGCTTATCTAGCTACTTCAGTAAGATCTAGGTAACTTGCATCAGCATAGTCGAGAACAGGGAGAAGAAGGGATTGGGCAAGCGTAGTTTTAGTGGCAATCGGCAGGAAATTGCGCAATCTGCGTAAAGACCCCGCAGAGGCAAACAGTTTGGGGTTTAGTTACTTCTTGCAACTGGGGACCCCAAGACAAATCCTTATCAATATAAATACCTAGGTCTTTTACTGATTCACAGTAAGGTATAGCAGCTCCATTAAAAACGATTTGGGGAAGGGTCGTCCAGTTAACTTTGGAACGTAGCCAATATATACCAATATTTACCTTTGACATGGCTGTACGTGATGGTATACGTCGGAGTCTGTGTTTCATGGTAGCTATAATAACTTGGGAGTCTTTAAGTCAAGAGTGAATAGGTTACTTTTAGGTAAGCGTGCTCCATCTTCGACCACATCATCACTTACCATCAGGTGAGATGGTGGTCAAACGCGAGACTATTATCAACAAAAAAAAAACATTGTGAAGAAACCGGCTTGTCCTAGGATAGAAAAGTCTGAAGACATTAGCCATCCACCAGCTCGTAATGAGCCCGCTTGATGGATTGCGGCCTAATCCCTCTCAAAGAGAGGAAGCCTGTGTCCCAGCAGTTGGAACGCTATAAGCTGATGAAGTAGAAACAATTAAATTCAAAATTGGCACATCCAAACGAAAGGAAGTTAAT
This sequence comes from Tholera decimalis, assembly GCA_943138885.2. Classification (NCBI taxonomy): domain Eukaryota; kingdom Metazoa; phylum Arthropoda; class Insecta; order Lepidoptera; family Noctuidae; genus Tholera; species Tholera decimalis. The sequence goes on along the minus strand of OW964569.2, from coordinate 38,169,818 downwards.
GTAGACGAGTTTGAATGAGGGTTTTCTGTAATAACTACCACCAGGCGGCAGCACAGAGGCATCAGGCCCGGGTACCTGTCAAACGCTTAAGCTTTTTGACATCTGTCAAATTGACGTCAATGTCATGTATATGTCGCAGTCATCTGGTTGAATCTGCTATTTGATTGAATGACTAGCGCGTTCATTGAATGACGACATTTAATTGAATGATTAGGCCGAACGTAGATTGAACAAGCGTCACTCAACGTCCAACTAGTTAGCGGATTGTAAAATAGCCCTCTGAACAGAGCGGACATAAAATCAGTACTTAGTTCAAATTTAGTTCATTTTTTTCACACTGCGGCGCTAGTAGTCACTAAAAAAAACATTGCGTCAAACAGCTCGCACAGATAACACTGTGTTGATTTTTTTTTTCGATTAAATTTACTTTAAAGTGTGTTATTTGTAATAAAATAGTGTGACAGCATGGATTCACCTATTATTGCTAACCTAACCTAACCAAACATTACAAAGTCAGCTATATCCCATTCAACGACTTCACTAAATGACGTTCAGTCAAGACGTTGAACGTTACATTCAACGACTTGACGAGTTGTCCTTTAGTCATTCAATGAACGCGTTAAGTCATTCAATCAAATAGCAGATTCCACCAGATGACTACGACATGTACATCAAAGATTCGATTCCAAAGACCTCTCGCCTTTGTAGCGCCAACTGGTGGTTTAAATTTTTCAGAACACCCTCATTGGATGAAAATAGCATGCATCGTTCTAAGCACGTAAATCCTCTGGTCTCGGCTGTCATTTGAACATCTTTAACAGTCGTTACGGGTAGTCACAGACCAGTAAATCTGACATAGTCTAGCCAAGAGGTATCGTGTTACCCAGTTACTGGGTTGTGGAGGTCAGATAGGCAGTCGCTCCATGTAAAACACTAGTGCTCAGCTGCATCCGGGTAGACTGGAAACTGACCCAAGAATTAGGAAAAAGGCTACGCAGATCATGAACATGCATCAGTCTATAGTCGTACTGTAAAAGTTAAATCTGTTGAAGAACTTCTTCTTAGCGTGTCGATGGCAAATAGCTAGATGGAGTCAGCCCAGAACTGGGCAACAAGTTTGGCATCTTCGGTAGCTTCCATCAAGTCCTGCAGTGAGCAGTTGACAAGGCACGCAGGACAGGAAATTAAGTGTGCCATGGTTTGTGAAACAGAACCACATATACACCCCAAGGCAGAGGCATCGATAAATCTCCACCTGAACAGATTTTCTTTGCTGCGACCAACCTGGGTACGGAGTCTGTTTAAAGACTTCCAGGTCAGCCATGGCAGCTCATGTCCAGGTGGTAGATGCTCAGCTGGTTGAAGAACTCAAACTGATACTATAACGTATAAACAAAATGGTAAAATTCCAAAATACGAGAACATTCCATTACTACAATTAAGATCATCGTAACACAAAAGTTAAGCAGCAAGAGATAAGAAGACGAAAATAACGAGATCATAAATTGTGATTCGCAAACGAGCTATAAAATAATTGATTGTCAAGTTTAATATCTTTGCGAATAAAAATTATACATCGAAGTTGATTAAAAAATAAAATATCGACCTTAACCTGAGTAAATAGGCATTAAAATATTTAGCACAAACCTCGGAGCCAAATGCAATGCATTCTTTGCTTTAATTTAAACAGGCGTACTGCTTTATAATTAAACATGTTTTCCTTGTAAACAGTCAAAATAAATTCACTTGTTTTGTTTTTGGGTACCACTTCCAGTACCGTTTGTCCATCGGTATATTATCAGAATATTTTATCAGATGATCAAATATTTTTATTATTGAGTTGGGGTTTCAAAAGAATCTGTCCTCTGGTTCCTTTTCTATTCTAGTTATCTAAGTATGTATCCTAACATTAAAGCGGAAAAGTTTGTTTGTTTGTTTAAACGCGTTTATTTTCCAAAGTACTGGATGTAGCTCCAAGAAGGCTATAGGTTACTTTTTATCCGACTGCAAAAAAGTAGAGTTATGTTTATCGTGATTAAGACCACGGGAGTAAAGGCCCACGCAACACCTAGTGTTATATTTATAGAAAGGGGTAATATTTTAGGAACTAGTAAATTGTAGTGAAGCTTCTAGGAAGAAATCTCTGGACACACTGAACCGATTTTGAAATTCTTTCACCGACAGAAAGCTATAATATTCCTGAGTGACATGGTCTATAGACACGCGAGGGAAGCCGTGGACATTAACATTTGGAATAATACCGCTACAGTTTTAAAAAAGTCTTAGTACCTTCTAAGAAGACGACCACAAGTAAGAGAGTGAATCGAACGCTGCTGTCAAAGGACTAGTAGTTTTGACAGTTGACAGTTGGAACGTGACGTTAGTTTGACAACTGACATTAACCTACAAGTGCTCACAAGTGCTTCAACTTATGTCACTTATTAATAATTACGAGCAATTTATACTTTACAGCTATATCTACAGTAATAATTTAACCAGCACAAAACAAATTGCCTCATTCACCTTGAATAATTCGTTTACTTGAACATTGTCTTATGGCTGTGTCACTGATCACTTTCAAGCCGTAAGTCGTTATTGATTAGTATCCGGATCATAAACTAGCTAGTTAATTCGACTTTATTTATGATTCTGGGAAATATCCGGGAATTACAGCATAGTCTCCTTGCCTCCCTTGCCTTGTGTCTTCCTTGCTTTGTTTAATCCGAGCCAAAATATGCTCTTGTCGGTCTATGTGTTGTTGAGAGCAGTGGTGGCTAGTGGTTGGCCACCGACTCGACTTGCCGAGTTGTGTAGGTCATGGGTTCTAACAGCTCTCAAAAAAAAAACACCTTGAAGAAACCGGTATGTCTCAGGATTGCAAATCCGAAGACATGCAGCATCAATCAAACTGCACTAGGCGCGGTGGATTACGGCCCATTTCCTCTCATAGAGAAGGCCTGTTTCCCAGCAGTAGCCGTTATGTATATTATGTTATTTTTCAACCCAAATTCCCATATCTACTCTCTTATAATATCTAAGATCCGCAGTGAAAACCACTACACTATATTAATCTCACTTTGTAAGGTTAATGCTACTTGGTCGATATACCGTCTTGTCGTACTGAGCGCTTCTCCTCTAAATTTATTGTGCGCACCGCCAAGGTGTGGAACTCTCTGCCGGCTTCTGTGTTCCCTGCCACTTATGACCCGTCAGCCTTTAAAGCAAAAGTGAACAGGCATCTTCTGGGCTCGCTCCTTCCATCGTAGATCTCTCATCTATCGCGAAGGCATCTAAGGTGTCCCATCATGTTTTCCTAGGACTGCCAAGACCTCGACTAGCTGTCTCAGGGCTCCATTTTAGTGAATGACCCAAAACTGTGATGGCATACGACTGCTATAAGTTGCCCAGACCCACTTCAGTCTTGTAGATTATTATTTATTTATATTCATAATAAGCACGTTTGACCGCCATCTCACCTGTTGGTAAACGATGATATGGTCGAAGATGAAGCACGCATGCCTAGAAGTAACCTATTCAGTCTTGACTTTTAATTTTCTTGGCTTTTGAACTACATCGGCAATTTGTGTTTTGGAGCGAATCGTGATGTTTCTTATACGGTCTGTATGTTTAACATTCAGTATACTAAAACTCCCATTATTATTTTTTGATGTATGATACGAATACAATCGAATTTTTAATCTGTATAATAAATTGATGTGTTTTAATTACAGTATCAGCACAGACTTTGATTTATGATTTCATTGCTTTGTTGTAAAGTTTGTTTGGTTGGTTTGCTATAGGGTCAATGTGGACCATTTCAAGAGCGAAACGAAAAAGTATACAGAGTAGACCTATAGTAGCCCTTACTATTGGTACATTGGGAAATAGAACTACAATAACTAGTTCTATTTTAAAGTAAAACTCGCTTCTACTCGCACCTTCGCTTGCGTGACATTTTTTAAAATCAACCAAATATAAACTTGGCCATGTCCTTTTCCAAGGTCTAATCTATCTCTGTGCCAAATTTTATCGAAATCGAATAAATGGATTAGCCACATTTATAATATTTGTAGGTAGAGAATTTGTCTACAGGTGATAAGAATTCATGCGCAAACAATGGGCTCAAGGATTCGTTTAGTTACATACAATTAGGTTTGTCACGATCTACCCTCAATTAAAGTTTAATTACTGAGCGGTGCCAAGTGTCGCCACGCGTTCCGCATGTTATTATGCTTATTTTGTAATACGCCATGCATTTATTCAAGATTAAATTATCGAAAGTGCAACAGAAGAGATAGGAATGGAATAAGACGGTTATTACTTAGTTATTTGTTAAATTGATAAAAAGAAACAGAAAAAGAACTCTGTACACGCGTACGCATTCATAAATTGCGACGTTGCCGTCCTTCAAGTACGCATGTACACAAAGTTTCTTTTACGTATCAATTTAACATTTTTAGTGAAAATTTTAATATAAAAAGAAATCATTTTGTTTTCGAATGGTAATATTTTTTTACGCATGTATGGATGCTATACTATTGCGGGTTAACGGTAACGCCCTCTATTAGTATATATATACACGTTACATACTGTATATAAACACGTTTTTTATTTGTGACTAGATGGGCCCGCGACTTCGTTCGCAAGGGAGACAATATATTTATGAGTAATATGTTTAATTTGATGTTATTTAATTTTTATATTATTTGAAATTTCAAATGCGTTTATGTTATGATAGTTGTCTCTGTATGGGTTTCAAAATTGCCTGAAATAAACGATATTTCATTTTAATTTAATATTATATACGCGGTTTTTCCTGCGTTTATCCCAATAAAAATATTATAAGCCTAGCCTTTAATCTTCCTGCCGGGGTCCTGGGACTCATCCCATTACCGTGACCCCGGTACGTAAAGGGCTATTGAAGGAACACCGTGGATTTTAGTCAGTACAAGTCTGACAGTCCCTCCGGCCCTGCCCGGGGTGGGAGGACTTATTTGATGATTTTACCACGTAAAAAAAAGCCTTTAATCTTGAAATCTCCCAGTGAAATTTCCATTAAAATCGGTTCAGTTGTTTTAAAGATAAGCCCGGACAAACAGAAAGACACACAGACAAAAAAGATGTTTGTGTTTTAGTATCGTGTAAATAACTATAAGTACTTGACACAACACACTTATTTTAGAATTACAGACAGACGGTTCAATTTTATTATTTACATGGAAGTGTGTATAGATTAAGATTGAACGAGAATGGCACACATTCTATCAGTAAAGGCACCCAAATAATTTGCAAATCAAAATGACTGACAGTGCCAGTAAAACTAAATTTTATACTGCAATGAGGAATCAATCAAAACAAATCAATCAATAAATAATTCCCCTTTATTTTTTGGTAAGCCATGATTTTGAAAAACTTAAAAATTGCAAAACTATGGGTGTCAACTTACAAACAAATTTATAATAATAAAGAGGTAAAAGTTTGTAATTTTGTACGTAGGCAGTAATCCCTGGAACTGGTTGTCCAATTCCATTTTTTTTTAATTGTTAGTAAGGGGCATTATTTGTAGTGGATATAAATTATTTCGTAATCCACGCGGACGAAGCCGCGGCCGAAGTGCTAGTTTTTAAATAAAATAATAAATTCGAGAGAAAGGAATCCTTGAAAACGGTTGCAATTATTAAATCATACGAAATCGATATATTTTTGACAGCCGATACATTAGTTTGGCGGTCGTAAAGATTTTAAAAGATGTATAAGGACATAGCAGTAATAATTTACATTGACTAAGACAGAAAACAAGAATATTATACTAAGTAGGAACTAGAGGATTATTTCGTAAAAGAAACAATATGAACATCTTAGCAACTTCAAAGCCATATACAGACAATTTAATTATAGGACACATGGGGACTTTGCTTTTAATAAAAACTAGTGGTTGCCCACTCGTCAAAAAACGGCCCACCCGGCTCCCCCCCTTCCTACGCCTATGCCTCTTTCGTTTGCATTCGAGTAAAAAGTAGCATATAACCTTTCTCAAGGTTCAAGCTAGTTCCATACCAAATTTCATCCATCAATTTAGCTTAATTAAACAAACTTTTCCGCTTTTTAATATTAGTACAGAACTATAGATTTTACCTTTCTGCACACATATGACCCGTCAACCTTTTTTTTTCTTTAAAGCAAGAGTGAATAGACATTTTCTGGGCTCGCTCGTTCGATCGTAGACCTCATCTTACACTTACCATCAGGTGTGATCTAGGTCAAAAGCGGGCTCATTTGTAATCTATACTAATATTATAAAGCTGAAGAGTTTGTTTGTTTGTTTGCTTGAACGCGCTAATCTCAGGAACTACGGTTCTGATTTGAAAAATTCTTTCAATGTTAGATAGCCCATTTATCGAGGAAGGCTATAGGCTATATATCATCACGCTATGACCAATAGGAGCGGAGCACTAATGAAGAATGTTTCAAAATCGGGGGATTTTTTTTCCACGCGGACGAAGTCGCGGTCGGACGCTAGTAAAAAATAAAAAAAACACCGTCTCCGTATAAACGATGCCAATTTTCATACCCCTCCGTCTACGCAATTTTGTGCGGTGCAACGTTTTTGCTTCAAGTATAATGTAAATACAGATCATAATAAAGTTACATGTTAAATTGAGGTGAAGGATTACTGACATAAGAAATATTGAATTACATAAGAATCGTTGCAGTTATCAAGATTCATAGCTTTGCAACTATCGCTGAGTATCTCCACCATTTCACCTGATGGTAAGCGATGATGTGATCGAAGATGAAGCACGCTTGCCTAGAAGTAACATTTTCACTTTTAACTTAAAGACTTCTTGAATCTATTGCCCTACGCAGACCACAGTATTCTAGACAAGAACCTTTTTTTTAATGAGAACTAGCACTTTGGGTAGAATCCACATTACTAGCAATTTTGTTAACCCCTCCAACCAAGCTAAATATGCTTGTATCTGGAGGAGGTTCACGGAAATAGTGTATTATATATACATCACAAGTCAGACCACCTTCTTTGTAAAAAACTCGCTTCTTTGTAAAAGACATTCTTCTTTGTAGCTTAAGGATTATAATTACGGGCGTCGGGAGTCACAGGGTGACTCCCAGCCACCGTAGGCGCGGGCCTGCGGGCTGCGAGCAATGGGCAGCTCTCCGCCTGACTGAAACCAGGCCCGGGTAGAAGGCGCGTCGTGTTCCACGCGCGCCTCAAAGACTGTCAGCAAAATTGTCGGGGCTCGAAACACGAAGGGCATATTATGAAACACGGATGGGTTTTAGTCAGCAAAAGTCTGACACACTCTCCCGCTTCGCCAAAATCGGGAGGCAGTCATTGGATGAATTCCCACCCTTAAAAAATAATAAAAGGATTATAATTACCACGTAAGACGTTCCAACGTTTCTCCAATTGAACCTGAATGTAACATACAATAACAATTCTATATCAGTACCTAAAACGCCAGGTTCCGAGCCCCGACCGTGTGGCATCGTTTATTTTTGTACCCACTGCTTCTGGCAGTGCTGTTTACCCCCCATCTATTTTAGGAAGCACCCAACACGTGTATTTACCTTACGAAAGACGCAGTTTACACTTCGGAATGCATCGTTTGTGCGTTTTTAACAAAGAAAGGAAATTCTTGACGTTTTGTGTTCGTCAACATCATTATCGCCTATAAACAAATACGTAACAGATCACTTGAATCTTGTATTTTAAATCGTTTTTAGCGCTTCTTTTATCTGTTACAATAAACAATACTTTACTCTGGGTGAAGACACATGTTGTGCTTGACAACCAGAGATATTTAAACATGAACAACCATTTAGGTTACAGATATTTTTTTAAAGAGAATTAGCAATGTGAGTAGAAGTCACATTACTAACGATCTTGTTAACCTCTCCAACTAAGCTAAATATGCTTGTGTCCGGAGTGGGTCTAAATTGCAGTCAAGGGAAAATATTATTAGAAAACAAAATCTTTTCTTCATTACCCGTATAATTACCAGATATAATATCATGTAATCAACAGAGGACACTTAGGTACAAGTTACATCATAGACTCGATTGCGTAATCAAACGGTGAAACAAAATTATTTACAGACAATTTAAATCCTAAAATGGTAGCAGAAATTAACATTTCAAACAATTGCAAATGATTGCAAAATGGCGGCTACCAATTTAGGCCTGATAGTTAGCGCCATGTCAAGGCGATTTTAGAATAGTTTTTGCGCATTCAAAAATTTCGTAAATATCGTCGGAAAAAAGATTATATTAACTTCAAACGGTGTGGTTTTGTTATGATTGATATTCGGATAACGGCTTACCTTTATTATAGAAAAGCCATTTCTGATAGAAGAAATGTCTATTTTAATAGGTAAAAAACAACAGATAGTTATTAGTGTTGCTAGGTCCGATTTGTTTTAAATCGGGACAGAAGGTAAAGAAAATCGGGATTTAGGGTTGTAGATCGGGACAAACAATAAAAAATTGGCCAAGTGCCAGTCAGAATCACTCATGAAGGGTTCCGTAGTAACTACAGAAAATACCTTTTTTTCATAGTGTTTGTACGAAATACAAAGTTATATTTGCGGTTTTAGAAAATGTGCTATATCTCAAAAACTGCTGTTCCTATCTCGTTCAAACCAATTTTCTTCGAAAGTTTTCATTAAGATCTATAGCATATATACATACAGTATGTTAACTAACAGAGAGCGTTTCCATTAACCTGCAATAGTATAGCATCCATACATGCTAAAAAAAATATTACCATTCGAAAACACTCTGTACCCGCGTACGCATTCTTAAATGAATTGCAACGTTGCCGTCCTTCAAGTACGCGTGTACAGAGTGTTTCTTTTACGTATCAAGTTAACATTTTTAGTGATTCATATTTTAATACTAGCTTTTGCCCGCGACTCCGTCCGCGTGGAATAGTTACTTTGGGCTAACGTTAAATTTAACCCCGATTTTGAAGCATTCTTCATTGGCGCTCCGCTCCTATTGGCCTTAGCGTAATGATATAATTAGCCTATAGCCTTTCTCTATATGTATATTGACTATTTAATTAAAAAAATATTTTTCAATTCGAACCCGTAGTTCCTGAAATTATCGCGTTCAAACAAACAAACAAATTCTTCAGCCTTATATTATTAGTATAGATAGCTGTTGCCCGCGACTTCGTCCACGTTTCCGTCGTTTTTCGTAAAAAAAAAGTAGCCTATGTCCTTCCTCACGGTTCAGTGATTTTGATGTAACAGACAGATTAACTTTCGTAATTTAGTAGGGAAATATAATATGTCAATCTATAACATTGTTGAAAAATATCGCAATACCGAACCGCACAATATTATTGTTAATAGCTGTGCCCGCGACTCCGTCAGCGTGTAACTCCTTGTGTGTTATGATGTTAATGTATTGGTAATATTGTTTAGATCACGTTTACATGAGGCTTAAGTACCTATAGAACGAAAATACTTCAGCGCAAAGCTTCCGGGTAAACTATGTTGAAAGTTGACCCGTCCGGCACGTGAACATAAAGATTTCTAGAACTGCTAACCCGGGAAAGAGCGACGTACAACTGACCATGCGAGAAACAACTGACACCGAGATCTACTCCAGCAACACGAAGCTGTCCTTGAGCCTTATTAATTGTCATTGCATAACACACCGATACAGGGAATTGCGTTCTTTTAAATTGGAATGGAAAATTATTTGGTATTATGGGAATTCTGGGAATAAAGACGGTTTCTCCTGCACCGCAACCTGTTAAAATTTGAGCCTCGATTATATTTTGTTGCAACTGGGTTACTTTTAGCCGAGTTCCATTGCAAAGTTGTGGTGGTTTTAAATTTCGGAGCAGAATAATAATCAGAAAGCTTCGAACTGCAAAGCTATCGGGAGTTACACGTGTTATTGTGAGTCAACCATAAAAGATAGACATATGCTGTCGTGGGATATTTTTTATATAATTTTAAGGAGAACATTTCCGTCATGAATGATTTCTGTGTAGCTTTAACCATTAAGGTTGCACACGCGACGGAAGCTTAAAAAATGGAGTAACTTCTCCCGTTTTCCCAACATTTCCCTTCACTGCTCTGCTCCTATTGATTGTAGCGCGATGAAAAGTATACTATAACCAGCTCAGGAGTATGAAAAATAATTATACCAAGTTTCATTAAAATCCGTCAAGTAGTTTTTGTTTCTATAACGGTTATACAGACAGACAGACAGACAGACAGACAAAAATTTTACTGATTGCATTTTTGGCATCAGTATCGATCCCTAATCAACCCCTGATAATTATTTTGTAAATATATTTCATGTACAGAATTGACCTCTCTACAGATTTATTATAAGTATAGATTAAAACATATAAAAACGTTTTGTTTTCGAGTGGTAATATTGTTTTAGCATGTATGGATGCTATACTATTGCGGGTTAACGGGAACGCCCTCTGTTAGTTAACATACTGTATATACATTTTACCACTTTGGAAGCGTATATCTTTTATATATTTGTATCGGGAGCCCCCTTTTTATTTTGTCTTACAATCGTGAAAGCGATTCACAGAATACATCTACCCACCAAGTTTCACATGTGTAGTCCTAATAGTTTCGCAATAAAATGGCTGTGACATACGGATAGATATACATGACGACTCTATAAGGGTTCCGTTTTTTGCCATTCGGCTACGGAATCTTAAAAAACAAGTTTTGTAAAAGTAAAGTTTAATTTATTAACCGACTTCTGAAAAAGGAGGAGGTTCTCAATTCGGATGTTTGTTTATTTTTTTTTATGTTTGTTCGGGCATAGCACCGTCGCTTGCCAACCGATTTCAAAAATTCTTTTTTTGTTGGAAAGGGTATACTTCCCAAATGGTCCCATGAAAATTTTATCAAAATCGGATAAGCCGTTTCTGAAAAATCAACAAAAGTCTAAAAAAATATATACATTGATGATCTTTTCGTTTACTCTGCATTGTGTTTTTTGTTCGCGCGTTTTTATTTTTTTGTAGTTGACATTTTGGCTTTTATAACTAGATTAAAAAAAAATGTACCCACTAAAAAGCGCGAAAATAAAAACTTTTTTGCAAAAAAATAAAACCGACTTCCATATCAAAACACTACAAAGCCAAAAATAATTTTAATTTCGGTAGTCGGTGTTATTGGTTTTGTATTTTCTTTTTTTTCACACCGCCTTCCGAAATTAAAATTATTTTTGGCTTTGTAGTGTTTTGATATGGAAGTCGGTTTTATTTTTTTGCAAAAAAGTTTTTATTACTATACACTTGAGAGCAATAAAATCGCACACCCCAGATTTTTACAAAGAGAGCTGGATTTTCTTAATACAATTAATAAAAAATAAAAAGTTGTAATGTCAACTTAAAGGATATTTCATTACCTTTCCATCGATACTACTAAACCATGTGCTACATGTCGCTAGCACAGTTCTTGATTATATGGAAGAGCCAATATTAACGTGATGGCGTGGCCAGCTCGCAGTCCTGATCTCAACTCAATCAAGCATGTTTGAAACGAGCTTAGAAGGCTGGTAAGAGCAATAAGTCCAGCTCCCACACACCTTTGAAAGGGCTGCAATAGCCATCGAAGAGGAGTGGGACGGTATACCACAGGAATTCATCGTAAATGTTATACGGTCGATAAAAAACTGATTGATTGCTATAATTAGAGCTAGGTTAGGTAACACTAAATATTAATAAAGATTTTCTGGTTAATTTCAATTCTATGTGACATTTTCTAAATGCAAGCGTCACATTTTACTTGTAAGTTTCATTTCATCTCGTGAAATATCCTTTTCAGCATTTTTAATAATGTTTAGTAGTATCATTAGAAAGGTAATGAATTAATCTATAAGTTGACATTGCAACTTTTTAATTTTTACCAATTTTATTAAGAAAATTCAGCTTTTGTTGTAATAATCCGGGATGTGCGATTTTATTGCTCTCAAGTGTATTTTATCTGCTATTAATATCGCAAATCACGTACGATGAACCACAGTAATAATTATTATGATCTGAGGGATAACGAATGAACGAACGAACGAAGATCAATTGATTGAGTAAAGCCAAAGTGCATACGCACACGGACGTGTCTCTAAAGACAGAAAACATAAATCGATTGAAATAGAAAATTTTGCCACTTGGCACTTACCTCTGGAGCGAATAAAGTTAACAAAACATAACTCTAGTGATGTGATGCATGTTATTTTTAGCGCATTGTTATAATCAACAACGTGATGTGATGCGTAATTTTATTTATTTTATAATAATAATGCTTATTGTTATTTTTTGTATTTATCGGGACATTTCATGTCCTGATCAGTAGCAAATCGGGACGCGTCCCCAAACCCCTAATAATCGGGACGTCCCGCGAAAATCGGTACACCTGGCAACACTAATAGTTATATATAGATAGGTACCTTCTGTTATTTTTTACTACGTTTTAATCGTCTAACTCAAATCTTGCTCAAATGAGGATACAGGAAAGGGATAAGGGACAGGGAAGATTCTAGAATTGACGATTTATTAAAGTCATCATCTATGTTTTTGCATAGGTAATAAAAATAGATGTCACTGACAAGCCACTGACATTCTATTCTAGAGAGGTAATTAAAAATTTACCAGTTTATACAATTTGTGTGATTTCCTAAGCAATGAAAGTTAGAGTTCAATGAACTGTCGGCTCAAGATTCTAGTGTTCACCTCCTACTTAACAATGCAATTTGTTTTTAAGGTATCTTAATAAGTTGTCACCAGAATGGAAGATGAATCCTATTAGTTATTAGTTATGTTGCAAAACACGTGTATTGGCATAAGAAATGCGACATTATCTATTCATTCATTATCTTCAAGGAATGTAATTTCAAATCAGTTCATTGATGGCGGCCATTCAAAACAGATAATATGCACATTCTCAATTTGAATTTGAGTAGCTGAAACCGTTGGTGGCACTGAATGGCAAAAGCAGGAGCTTAGGTATTCCCTAACAATGAACTTATGGTTCCAAATTCAAAATTGTCTATAGAGTAATTGTACGAGTATGTGCGGAGATTGTTTGTTTTGCTTCCGAATGAGTTACAATTGCCTAAAGCCCGATTTACACTTCAACAAGTACAGTAGCGAGTTAACTTGCGTCATCGGCGAGTTAAGTTGTTATTGTCGTTTGAACGGCAAAAGCGAGTTAAGTAGTAGTACATTAACAACTTAATTCGCCAATGACGCAAGTTAACTCGCTACTGTACTTGTTGAAGTGTAAATCGGGCTTAAGTCTAAGTACTTTCAAGTAGGTAGTAAGTAGTTAGGTAGGTATATCGTTGTTGATCTTTCGATCCAAATACCTACGAGTACGAAGATAGATTGGCAGACAAATATCTATCTTATGAACTCCGGAGAACAGATTATTCCCACCATACACTGGTACCTCGTATTCGAATATCTGCGAGTTATTCAACTAAGAATTGAGGTTACATTACACACACATACATACAAACAATACGACGTGTTCATAGATGGGTAAAGTGGGGCACAATAGGATGCGAATTTCGGCATGCCATGTATTGTCTGATTGCCGAGATGCAGTCACAATAATAGAGATTAGACCCCTGTGGATCGGAATGTGACAACACTATTGTTATAATACCATAGCTATGCACACTATATGCTTAGAGGGCCGAAGCCTGCCGGGGTCGTGGGACTCATCCCGTTACCGTGACCCCGGTACGTAAAGGGTTATTGAAGGAACACCGTGGATTTTAGTCAGTAAAAGTCTGACAGTCCCTCCCACCCTGCCCGGGGTGGGAGGACTTATTTGATAATTTTACCATGCTAAAAAAAAAATGCACACTATATGCTATGTACACACTGTATTAGTATTTAGTGTACACACTAATATAGTGTGTATACTAAATACTATCACATAAAAAACAATAAATTTATTGTAAGAAGGCCTTTAGCCGAACACTTTTTACATGCCAACCAAAGCACCCGTAGCAGACGAACGACGCTTTGCCACAAAATCTTATAAAACTCGCAAAACAGGGGACAAAAACCTCCAAATGTCTATAATTAGCGAAAAAACTGACGCCTTTGACCACTAAAATGCAAATTCCACATCCGACCGGTTTGAAAGCAATGTTTTTATAAGAACCAATGTTTAGAACACCCGTGCGTCGTCTAAATTCAGCCAGGTAATAGATCGGTATACGACCTACTTAGAGTTCTTGATACAGATTATACAATACCCAGCTAGTGATACGAGCGAGATATTTTTTTCCGCGAAAGTCTGCGTCTAAGCGTGCCTTGGCAAAGCATGGAAAGTACAGTTAAAATAACTAAAATACTTACGAGACTCCGGACAGCACACAACGGAGATGCTTAGAAAGATTACGTTTTTTGAAACGTTATACACACTGTTTATGACACACAGATTGTTAGTTCACTGTTTTGGTGCACTAAATGTTTTATTTGTATGTTTAGGGTATTATTTGTGTTGAATTCACAGCTGAGTTCTATTATGCGGTTCACGGTTTAGGTTGACGAGGAGCAGCGAGCGACCTTCCTGCGTGGATACGACGCGGCGAGACGCGGCGTACTGACGGCCGGCGGGGAGCGAACGAAACGTCATCGTTGCGCGTTGCGCGCGATCTCCCACTCTCCAGTACGTTCCGATTTATGGTCAGATGGTTTGTGTTATTTTCAAAATATTTTTGTTTCAGAGTGCGTGTTTATCAGATTCAAACATTTACAACGTTTTTGGTAAGAAACAGCTCAACTGATGAATCCGCAGTGTTTTTGTTGTTGTTCTGTGTTCTGACTAATGTTATTTTAATGTTATGACTATTTTTTATATTTTATTTTACCAAAAAGAGTTGAAAGTAGGAATTGAATGATATAAATAATAATTAAGAACTGAAATATACTTCAAAACCTCTGTTTCCCAAATCCCAATGCTAAACTCTCAGTAATAGAAAAGCTTGACTTTATACAGCGGTAGTTTAATTAAAACTATGCTGGAGTGAGGAGTTGGCGCAGCGAAATGCAAGTTTAAATCGACCTGTTCTAAGAGATTGTAAATATCCGTGTTTAGAAGTAGAGCTGTTGTATCACTAGATAGAATATAGTAACTATATCGTAAACGTTTCTTTGTACTCCTCTGCTCCAGAAGGAGTTTATTTTCATGAGTTCCAACGCAACGTAGGTATATAAATATTTAATTTCTTGGCACCTCCTTAAGGTGATACGTAAAAAATAAGACATAGCTCGAGGGGCGTAGCTTAACGGAAGACGCGGGGAGCACCCCCGCTAGAATATATTGCAAACTCGAGCGCACGCTCGCGGTGAGTTTGCGATGTAGTTTGTGTGTTTTGATGTTTTAGAATAGAGAAGGCACGGAGTCGCCAAAATCAAATACATTTCTTTTTAATCTGAATTAAACTAACTTATTCATTATATTGTTAGGTATTTAGTGTTTTACTTTATTTAAGAATGACAAAAAATAATATAACGTGTGTAAATGAACAGACCGTAACAGTAAATGATCATATTGACCTAAGAAAAAGAACTACTAGTGTAGTAACCAAATTCTTACTATGATTTTATTTAATTAATTTACTTAAAATGAGTAGTAACAAAAAGTTGCTTCAAAACTACGCTTTTTAACACGCTTTTATTAGGTCGACCTGTATGTAACTAACTATGTAATGGAATCTAAGGCAACTACTTTAACCATCTTCCAAGGGTCGTAGCGTAATGAAAATTAGCAACTGTATGTAGTTCTGATGACAATACAATAATATGGTAATGTCGAACTGATCTGATGATGGAGCCGGAAGATATGAACTGGAACTTCATGATGGAAAATCGTATCATAGCTGTTTTGGATTTCTTAGAAAAGTCTTGTAATGAACTTTGACCACGATTAGGTTTCAAGGTCTGATGATGAAGCCGGAAGATAGGCAGTGGCATTCCATGATGGAATATCGTATCATAGTCGTGTTTGTACTTGTGAGAAAAGCCACGTAATGGACTTTGAACACGATCAGGTTTCAAACAGGATCAGGTTTCAGGATAACAAACCTAAAGAAAATCCGTTATCGGTTTTCTTAACCTTTTTGTCAACTTTTTGTGATGTCACTTTCAAATCCTCTGGGGTGATTGACCGTTTAATTGTTCACTACTCGTGGGAATAATATAAAAAAAGAAACAGCAACACAAAGAAAACGGAGGCTACAAAAAAAAAGGAAAAGCGCGAACAAATTTTTTGTTTTTACGTGCACTTATAAAAGCGTGTTTTTCTAGTGATTTTTAAACTATTAATTTATTATTAATTAATTAAAGATTATTCATCCAATTAAATTTTTTGATGGATATTTTCTTACGAATAAAAGCCAGAGATTTAATTAAAAATTACTACATTATTTTCTTGGAATACATGTCTCTCGCCTTCATTTAATATTTCATCAGAGACATTTCCCCCGCGTGTTTTATTTTCTTTGTTTGTATCCTTGCCCCTATTTTTATTAATTACATATTCTGGATCACGCATCTCTCATGTACCGAGGATCTACCAGTCATATCATTATTTTCAATCTCTATTTCATATGGTAGAGGCTCAACATCTTCACTGACCTCTAGTGAATGCACCAAATCATCGTCGCGTATTTCCCTTTCCGTGTCCAACTGGCGACATCGGTCTCGCGAAATACACACGCTTTTGTATTACTACACAATTCAACCAACCCGTGCTCAACTCGCGTCAAATGAGTACGTTTTTGCGGTCAAGCAACGTTAAAAGAGGTTTTACAAAATAGTGTGCAATTGAATTGAACACGGTTTTTTAACTGGTCTGTTCGAAACAAATCCGTACTGATTTAGCGGGGTGCGTCTCATATCATAAAAAGTTATTTGGTATATTTTCATTTCAATAACGTTCACAAGATAGTGAGTTATACCAACTGTTGATGTAATTTCTTTAGACATAACATTTATATACTCTAAAACTTATTTCGTATAACGTTATTGGATATAACGTTTATTTAATCGAAAATCATTAAGCCTATCGTTTAAAATATATAATATTGCGAGTAATTTGATTGAGCGTGCTGCGGAAGCGGCGTGACAGAAACGAATTGCTGCGAAACCGATTCCACGTATGTTCCATGTCTGTCCTACCCCTAGAGTGTTATTTAAAATCGCGTAGGCGTGAGGCGCAGGTGGTTTTAACACTCGCCGCCGCGGCTGAGGCTGGTCGGCGAAGCCAGCCAGCAGTGCTATTCTCTAAATGACAAATTCATGGCTGTAAGCTGCGACGAACTCGTCGACGAGACAGCCTTGAGATCGACCGAGCGTGCAGCGCTGATTCAAACTGTATTCCCTAACGTGATTGTGGTCGTCGACGAACTCAAAGCTGTAGCCTCCCGTCGCTGATTCGTAGACGAATAAGGGCTTGACAAAAATTCTTATAATCATAATTGATTAATCTCGACTGAGCGTTTTATGGGTTCAAAATATATTTTAAAGATCTATCTTTAAGTATTTTAAGGAATAGAGTAAGACTATCAACAAATTTCATATTAAAAAGAGTTTATTTCATATTTTTTATTATAACATTTTTAGGCTGAATGATGATTCCTTTGCCTATTTTGGGCAACGCGACGCGGCGATGAACACAAAGAACCGGTGTTGTCAACTTAATAGGATTTCCACTAAACCTGGGTTTTTATTTAAATTACTATGATTACATGTTGTTTTATTTTAATTCAATCAAATCTTCAAATGGACCTCGTAAACAGCAACTGAATATCGGTACTATGAAACTAAATAAAATAAAAAATGTGACTAATCTAGTTTAATTCTAGTGGTTTGAAAAAGCACCGCTAGTGGACTCGGCAAAAAAATGTTGGCAACATCATAAACAAAACAAAACAATTCTGAACCGACGCTAACCACTTTAACTTCTCCGTGATTTCAAAATTCTAGTTTGAAAGTTTTAATTTCATACATTTTAGTGCATATTATCGATAATATCTGTATCAGCGATTGCTTTGAACATAAGTAGGACTAAGAACTCCGCTCCGAAGACGGCCCACTGATCCTATAAAGAGCTTAAGAGAATACCTTTCGAAATGTGAGTATTGTTAATTTCACTAATGTGTCACATTATGAATGTATGATCCACGATATACCTACTAATGAAATGATGGAAACTACATAACGGTTGTATAAATACAGTTGTATGTAGGTACATAGAGCTTTAATGCTGTAACGAAATATTTATGTTTTAAGCATGCCAAGAAGTGCGATCCCATCCCGTGCGCAAGTAGAGGTGTTAATAGAGAGTTTGGAAGAGCGACGTTGGCTTGCCACAGGGCACCCTCGGACATCACATGCACGAGACCACACACAAGCGGCATGGCAAGAAGTAGCCATCAAGCTAAACAGTGATGGAAGTGGCTGCATTAAAAGTTGGAAGCAATGGTCAAAGGTTTGTTAACAGCATGTACCTAGGTATTGCATTACTGGTGTGCTTTGTCAGCTATGTATGCATGCATACTGTCAAAGTACATAAGTTTCTTAAACTAAGTTAATTTCCAGTACTTAAGTTATGTACATTGGCTATAATTGTAACATAGGACATATTTCATTACTTATTATGTTATGATGCAAAATATTTAGACATTGTTTTTTTTTAGTATTGGAAGGATAAGAAGTCAGCGGTAAGAAAAAAAGCTAGTCAAATACGGATGGCTAGGCAACGAACCGGTGGTGGTGAACTAGAGGAAGGGTTTCTATCTGCAATAGAAGAAAAAATAGTTGCAATAATGGGTGGCGAAAGCTTTGTAACTGGTGATAGGGAGCTAGAAATTGACCTTCATGTATTTATGTTTTTTTAGTTATGCTTGTTTTAATTTCATTTATGAAATCTTTACTAAGTTGCATAAAATAATAAGTTATTTCCTGAAATATCAATCTAATTTTCAATTACTTATTTAATTTTTAGCCTGTTAATGAACCTGGGCCAAGTTTTAATTTTACTCCTGACATGCCAAATGCTGAAGTACCAGATGATGTGCTCTTGGTATGTTTATTGAAATATTATTTAACACATATGTACCCGTTTTACTTCCTAAAAGCATTGATAGAAGACAAAATTTGTTTGCTGAGTATACAAGATGTCACAGAGGAGGCAAATGTAACACCAGTGTCAGAGAGCATTCTTCAGGTATTACTAGATTTCAATTACTTATATTACATAATATGAAAACTGTATACTGTGAAGTTATAAATTACAAATTTAATTTTGTAGAGTCATGTCCCTGTAGAACATACTACGGCAGGCATGCTCCGGACTGAACAGTCCACACCTTCAATACCAGTAAGTTAATTCTAATAAAATAAAATATTGTGATGTTAAATTCTAAATTAGGTTGATGATGCTGATTACAATATAAAATATATTTGCAGGATGTACAACCAGGACCATCTTGGCATAGACACTCCAACCAACCAATAGAAAACCATCCTAATACGGAACAAATGGTGAGGTTTCAAGTAAAAGTCTTACAATATGTTAAAATGGACAATTAGATTAAAAAAACATTTTTGTATTACAGTTTGAGACTAGGACAATACCACCTGCAGGCTGCAGTGCCTCTCAGGAGTAATGCCCGATTTGCCTCTCTCTCATGTAAGGTTAACTTAATTTGATTAATATTATTGGTTTAGTGTAAATAGCACTACATTGTATAGTAGTATGTCTCACTTTTGATTCCTAGGTTGGGCCAAGTTGTTGGGATTTTATTTAGGTTTTTCAGCAGCAGCCCAAATACTATTATTCAATCAACACGTGTATAAGTATTTATACTACATTCCTTCAGAGAGAATGATGTGACGCTGTCATACCTACTTAATGACCTTTATATTTGTTTTACCTTTAGTTAGCTATTAATTTGTTGCGTTTTTTATGTTCATAGCACCTCATAGACGTCGAACAGTACGACGCCGACTGATCCAGCGCTCACCACCTTCTCAACGGCGTTCACAAATGGCGAGCCTGACTGAACGTTTTGTCGCCATTGAAGAGAAGCGTTTGGAAAACGAAAGACTCCTAATTGAAAACCAGCAGAGGTTGTTAGAGACATTTAAAGAAATAAGTGAGTCATGGTCCAGGCAGACACAAGCACTGCAGGATTTATGTGCATCCATCAGAAGAGGGAGTTGAATGTCTCAAACAATTTTTTTTATCTAAGTTTAGAATTAAGATTATGATAGATTTTAAGAAATTTAAATTTATGTGTAAGTACTGTTCTTTGTTGTAAATGTTTATGTTTGTAATGGTAAATAAAACATTATTATGTAGGTATCTATTTAATTTCTCATGATGCCCCATAATGTATGCACATTTTTTTTTTTAAATAGAAACAAAGAAATAAATACATACTTAATCTAATTATTTTTCATTATATTATTACCTAGGTAGGTACCATATTATTTCACACCTTAGTTATATGACAAAATTGTAATTGTTTATCTAAAAAGCTAATACAGATTCATCTAGAACTAAACACTACAATAACAATTACTTAAATTAAATTATACTTTAATTAAAAATAAAAATGCCTATCTAGTCTTACCATAATTAGCTAATCAATTATGGTGAGTACCTTTATACAATCTAAACATGTTTTCCACATCTGAAAAGAACGAAAAGCATATTTAGAATTTTAGATATGACGTGCTCGCCATAATTGATTTACCAAATCTCGCCTACTTATCTGACCACTCACTAAGTCATCATGTGTTGGAGCCTGATTTGTTAGGATTCCAACCTAACCTAGATTCTTCATCTAAGTCACATTGGTCTAAATTAGGAGCTGGTAGCCCGGCTCTGTTACACATGTTGTGTAAAACGCAGCAAGCTATCACTATTTTACCCACCATTATAGGATCATAGTGCAATACCCTATGAACTAATAAACATCTGAACCGTCCTTTCAGTACTCCAATAGTCCTTTCCACACTGTTTCGTGCACTGCTGTGCAAATCGTTATAATGGCTCTCTGGAGTCCCAGTTTCTGGATTACTAAAGGGAGTCATTAAATAAGGCCTTTGAGGATATCCTGAGTCACCTGAAATCAATTAATGAAGCTGGAATTAAGCACAATTTTGACTTGTGTTAAGTTATCATTGTGTTGTAAAAAATAACTTACCAAGTAAGTACACTTTTTCTTCATTATTAATTAAATTTTCCAAATGCTCCTTTACTCTAGTGTTTGAAAAAACAAAACTATCATGTGTTGCACCCCCAAAAGTCACATCCACACGCAAGATGTTCAGATCAGCATCATTAATCTGAAATAAGTAGGTAGGATAATAATTATATACAAAATATAGATTCCTTGTATTCCTACATTATTTTAAATAGGAAAGATCAAGTTTACTTACAATTAAAACATTCCGGGCATGATAGCCTTTTCGGCAATAATATCTCTCCTCATGTTCCTTAGGACGTATCATGGAAATCAGGGTGCCATCAACGCAACCTAGCACCCCTGGAATTTTGAATTTCTGATAAAACCTGTAATCAGCATTCAAACAAACAATGGCTCTTGTTAATCAAGACTGAGACTAACAAGAAAACAGAAACTTTTGATAAGTACTTGCCTTGACTTGAGCATTTGTCGATCATTGTAGTTTTGCGGAAATCTAATATATTTACTAATGATCTTCTTATTATTCAGAGCATCAACAACTTCGTGGATTGCCCTAGAGGCAGAAGCCTGAGATATGTATGTGTCTACATTCTTGCCAATGATTTTTTGGTAACTTCCATTAGCCAAAAATGAAAGAGTGCATAATATCTGAAACATCAAAAATTCAATAGCCTTTTGTTGGTGTTGTGACCCTTATTATCTTATGAAACCTAGCTGTTAACAAACCTTGAGCCTCTTGGTTAAACCACTGGAACGAACTCGCGGACGCATAAGTGGAGTTAGGTCATTTTCCAATAAATTTATTAAATCCTCAGAAAGCCTGTAAATATGTATAAACTCTGTATCACGGGAAATTGTTTTAAACTTTCTTATTTGTTTCGCTTGTCGAGTTTTCTTCAAATCATCACTTTTCTTAGCTTCTTCTAATAAATGCAGCTTTATAATTAACCGAGCTGCCATTATTTCAAATAAGTGTTTATTAAACTATATTTTATGAGACAAAATATTTTTTTAAAGGAAGTACAGTTTTATTTTTGTCACGAGTATGCGCGAATATTGTAGCTTTCGGATTTGACAGCTAGAAGCATGGCTGTGGGCGAGGCTGTAAGCCACTTCGTCGCTGTTTTTTCTTATGGAATACCAAAATGTATGAAGAACTGTCAATTTGCCCGCCGCTGGGTAGTTTTAACTCACAGCCGTCACAGCCTTGAGCGCTAGTGTAGCTTTACGCAGCTTAGTGAATACTAAACTGAGTTTCACCGCTGCGGCAGCGCTGTACCACAAGGCTGTATCATTAGAGAATAGCATAGCAGCAAGCCGCAGCCGCGGTGGTGAGCGTGAAACACATCTGCGAGGATAAGCTTGCATGGGACCGCCGGAGCCCTGCAGCACCGGAGCCGTGACAGAAACTATGCCTGCTGCATGTTGCATGCTTGCTTGCATCAGAGGTGGATCTACCTATGGGCTATTTGAGCTGCAGCCCAGGGCCCCATGGATATAAGGGCCCCCCTGCCAGTTTTCATTAATAAAATAGACGATACTTTTAAATCTATATTATATAATAAATCGAAAATATGTAAAATTCAAACACAATTTTGGCAACGCCATAATCGGCCAATCCGTATGTGCGACTATCGAGAACGAAGCAGGGAATTCCCTTGTCTCTTATAATGATCGGGTATTCAGTGTTAAAAAATACTTAATACCCCTAGGAAGGGCGTAGGGTAGTTTCCTAAAATATTTTATTTAGTCCGTCACGTAGTTTAACAAAAAACATTCGATACGTATTTTTTTTTTATTTCACGTAAAAATTGAAAAATTTGAAAAATTAAGACGATACAGTGAGTTGAAGTTTCGCGTGACGTCACACTCCGGTATAATTCTTGGCACTGTGTGACGTCAGCAGCCCCCACTCCTATACTTTGAAGCTTTCCATTTTGTGAATTTTTCTTGACTTGAAAGGGCAAAAAATACGTGATCAATATTTTTTGAAGTTCTACCTGATGAACCAAATAAAATAATTATTTTGTATCACAGGAAACTACCCTATTGCGTTGGGTTGTACCGCCACAATTTTGTTATTGTCATCTAAATACAAACTTAGTGTTTAATTGTCACAACTGTGTGTGAGTATGGGTATTTAGTGTGCTATTAAGTGATAAGTAACATATTCTAATCAAATTCAAATTATTTATAAAACGTAAACTATTTCAGGAAGCTATTTACACAGTCAAAGATAATATTGAGGATTAAAAGGCTTGGGAATTAGTTTCTCCAATGATATACGTACTTATGTGCTCTTTTTTAATATATTTTGCTGAGTTAATGATTGACTTTCTAAAGTATTGTATATACCTACTTTGTATTTAATTATTTCTTTTTTCGTTTTTTGATCTTTTATATTTTTATTATTATGAATGTGAGGAATATGTAGGTTATTATTTATTTTTATGTTATTTTCATTATAATTTATAGTTGATGTATGGCTGTTTGAGTATTTGTCTTACCTACCCAAATGTCCTTAGTTTGATACTGTTCGTCAGATCGTTGAGCTCCTTAAGTTCAAAGTTGAGCTACACGATAACTGACAAATGTTTGCACTCTGGATGGTCCGCTCAAATTTGTGACTTATCGTACTTATAATAATTGAAAGTAATCTGATTATGATATGATCCTACAATGCTCCTAATTTAAGAAATCTACACTAATATTATAAAGCAGTAAAGTTTGTTTCTTTGAATGCGCTAATCTTTGAAAGTACTGGGTGGATTAAGATAAAATTTGGTATTGAAGTAGGTTGAAGCTTGAGAAGTGTGATAGGCTTCTTTTTACCCAACTGCTAGTTTGTAAAGTCTTTGCATATTTTCCTTCAATATAAGATAAGATAAGATGAAATTTATTTGTACATAAGAAAAGACACGTAATACATAAAAGAAAAACAGTAGGTTGTACAGCAAATCTAAAAATTAGTGTCAGATTTCCGGCACCTAAACTAGGTACGCAGACCTGTATCTTAGGAGTCGGAGATATTTCGGCATTGGCAATAAATAACACGACCGTGACATTTCTGTTACAATATTTCTGTTGTCAACAGCAAAAGAAGGTTGTGTGTGTGTTTATGAGTGTCTGGAAGGTTTGTGTGTGAGTAGGTGTGTGTATATGCGTGTGTGGGCGACGGTGTGATTATGTGTGAATGAGAGATAGTATGATTCCATAGGAGTATAAATAAATTTAAGTTTCGATACACAATATTTTTTCTGCTTCGTCATAAGATAAATGAAGTAGCCAGTTCTTAAGTTTTTTTTAATTCGTGAGTGGTGAGTCTATAAATGGAAATAATTTTATTAATTTTGTTATAAATACGTGAACTTTGTGCTAAAAATTGACGACTTGCAAATGCATATCGACAAGGGATTGCTTTGCATACTGGAAAACCTTTGCGCCTTTGAAGTAGGTTTTTGTCTAGAGGAAGAGTACGGTGTCTTCGCTGGATAGAACGGAGGATATATAGCTGTCTGACTGTGAGGATTTGTGCGTCAGAATATAGCTGGTCAGTAGAGAAGTCTCTTGGTTTAAAGAGCATCACTTTCAGTACTGCTCGTTGTCAGTTATGTTTAATTTTTAAATAATTTATAAATATTTGATATTTAATAACAGGGCTTTACCTATGAATTCGCTGTTTTGCCGTACTGGCAATTTCAAATTATAATATTAAATCATATACTGTCCTCTTAATCTGTATCATGGATACTGTGGAGTTTTTTTTTGCCGGTTTTTCTCCCTAGAAAACGACCAATTTCAAACCATGCACTAACTTCTGACGTATTGTAAGTGCCCATGTGGGCCTATGTGAAATAAATATGTTGAGTTTGAGTTCGATAATCATATTGTTTTGGCTAATAATTATAATTTCAAATTAATTTTATTTTATAATTTGGAATTCTTGTTTCAAAGTTTGGCATAACCGTGCCCCTTGTACCTACGGCCCACAACCTCAACGACGTTTACAAAACGAACTCTAAAAATGAATGCACCACCCGTTATTAGTTTGCTCGTGTCCGATCTGGAAATTTCGACCTGAAAAATGAACCCTTTGGTTGTCGATGACGAATTAAAGGCGATTGTGGGAGCTGATGACACCCAATCTGCGGCTGAATTAGAAGCAGCTTTCAACGCTAGTATCAAAACAATATTGGTTTACTTGCGTCAAATTGGCAAGGTAAAAAAGCTTGACGTCTACCCCACGAATTCAGTGATCATCACCGCGAAGGACGCATCGAGACGTACCTTGCACTGCTTAACAGGCACACAAACGAAATAATTTTGTTGCCTGCGGTGAAAAATGGATCCTGTTTGACAATCGTAAGCGAAATTGGTTAGATCCTGGATTAGCATCTAAACGTTTTCCTAAACGAAAACTGACTCCTAGAAAAGTGATGGTCCCTGTTTGGTGGTCTAACCCTGGTGTAATGAGTTATCTACCAAACAGGATGAGCATTACTGCAGAACTGAACACAATTATGGAGAAGCTCGCACATCTCCAACCAGCTTTGGTCAATCGCTCGGCTCCGCTGCTCTTGCACGACAACGCGCGTCCTCATACTACACAGCAGACGGTCTACAAGTTACAAGAGCTGGTGTTGGAAGTTCTCCGCCATCTGTCGTACTCACTAGACCTTGCACCTACAGACTTCTACTTTTTCCTGAATTCTAAACTTCTCGGAAAAAAATCAACATCATAGAGGCAGTAAAAATGCCTTTGCAGAATTTGTTGCCTCCCGTCCAACTGATTTCTTCAAGAAGGGTATCAATAAGCTACCAGTGCGTTGGAAAAGATGCATCGATTGCATGGGTGATTACTTTGATAAATAGAAATAAAATATATAGAAAAAAACACGATGACTGATTTCATGAATAACGGAAATATCATTGGTAATGACTTTCAGTATTAATATACCAGACGTACTACAGGGCACCATCCTCACTTGGTCAATATACCACTTTGTCATACTATGTAATTCTCCTCTACATTTATTGTGCGCACTTTGTCGGTCGGACTTCGGTCGGACTTCGACCGGTCTTCGAATCGGTTTGGAACTCTCTGTCGGCTTCTGTGTTCTTTTCCACATATGACCCGTCTGCCACCTTTAAAGTAAGAGTGAAAAATCTCCGGCAGATGCCTTGCCACTACGAATTTTGGCCCTGGCAACGCACTTTCTTTCTATTTCATTAAGAAAAAAGCAGAAGAAAAATATTAGTTTAGTCCTGTCAAATTAAGATATTCCATAGACAATTTTAGACTCGATTAAAAAATTGGTTACTAAAAATACGTCAATTTACGTCAGGCGCTGACTAATTTGACAGAAATAAACTAATATTTTCTGTCCTTTTATAATGAAATAGTAAGAAAAAGATGCACTGAACTTTAGTTTAGTTTGTGAACAAGACAATCCGCGCCAATGTATTTCTTTCTATCTTAATAGGAAATAAACAGTTTACTGACTAATTTTTTTCCAAGAAGTTAGTAGTTAGACACTGTTGATCATCCAAATTTAAAAATTATAATGGCGACTCTAATCTTCTGTTTTCCGAATCACATGTAATATTCGAGGTCTGCTCCGGCGCTGTGATTTTGTCTCTGTAAAATAAAACTGGTATGTAAATATTAAAAAATAGGGAACCCTCATAGTTCGTCATGTCTGTCCGTGCGTCCGTTCGTATGTCACAGCCATTTTATTCCGAAGCTATTAGGACTATACATGTGAAACTTGGTAGGTAGATGTATTTTGTAAACCGCTTTCAGATTTTATAAAAAAAATATTTAAAATAAAGGGGGGCTCACCATACATGGAACTGAAACTGAAAAAATTTTTTTTTTTCATGAAACCTATGTGTGTGTGGTATCTATAGACAGGTCTATAAAAATGACATAGGGGTTTCTGAAACTACTTTTTATAAAGTCAATCGTTTAAAAGATATACGCTCCCAAAGTGGTAGAATGTGTACCTCCCCCCCAACCCTCTAACTTCTGTAATAATGGAATGAAAATCTAAAAAAATATATGTCTGTAGATCTTAATGTATACTTTCAACCAAAATTGATTTGAACGAGATCGGGTCAGCATTTTTGTGATACAACATATTTTCTAAAACCGCAAATATAACTTTGTAATTCATACAAACACTATGAAAAACAAAGTTATTTGGCGTAGTTGTAAAAAATGTAAATAACTTAGTTTTAAGAAATTTGTAAGGTTTTGTTTTTCGTCAAATAAATATACATATTATGTTATATTATATTATAATAGTTACTACGAAACCCTTCATGGGCGAGTCTGACTCGCACTTGGCCAATTATTTTCCGTCATTTTACGAGCATGATCCCTCAGGCGTTCCAAATGTTGGTTTTTAGGGTTCCGTAGCCGAATGGCAAAAAACGGAACCCTTATAGTTTCGACATGTCTGTCCGTCTGTCTGTCTGTCCGTCCGTCCGTATGTCACAGCCATTTTATTCCGAAACTATTAAGACTATACATGTAAAACTTGATAGATAGATGTATTCTGTGAACCGCTTTCCGATTTTAAGAGAAAATTTAAAAAATATTTAAAATAAAGGGGGCTCCTCATACATGGAACTGAAACTGAAAATATTTTTTTTCATGAAACCTATACGTGTGTGGTATTTATAGACAGGTCTTTAAAAATGACATTAAGGTTTCTAAAATTACTTTTTCATAAAGTTAATCGTTTAAAAGATATACGCTTCCAAAGTGGTAAAATGTGTGTCCTCTAACTTCTATAATAATGAAGTGAAAAATCTAAAAAAAACCATATGTTGTAGATCTTAATGTAAACTTTCAACCAAAATTAGTTTGAACGAGATCGAGTCAACATTTTTTGAGATACAGTATATTTTCTAAAACCGCAAATATAACTTTGTAATTCATACAAACACTATGAAAAACAAAGTTATTTGGCGTAGTTGTAAAAATTGTAAATAAGCTACTTTTAAGAAATTTGTAAGGTTTTTGGTTTTTTTTTTCAAATAAATATATTAAGTATATTATATTTATTATAGTTACTACGGAACCCTTCATGGGCGAGTCCAACTCGCACTTGGCCAATTTTTTCACCTTTCGTTGTCTTTTATACTTATTCCCCATATCGGTAAACTAATGTTATATAAACATTGTTCACTTGTCAAATATAGATAAATAAAATCAGAAAACAAGACTAAACAATAACTATTTCGATAAAAAATTATAATCACGGTTGTGGGAGGAATCGACACAGGTCTATCACTGACAAAGGCCGCAGGCGAACTGGGCGGGCATAAGAAAGTGACAGAGTCTATTACTTCCACGTGCGAAAAAAAGAGAGCGCAACAATACGCTGGAACCAAAATAAAATAACGTAAGCGCCAAACCAAATAAAAATTGTTTAAAAATAAATTAAGCTATG
The DNA here is from genome assembly GCA_943138885.2 of Tholera decimalis. Lineage (NCBI taxonomy): Eukaryota > Metazoa > Arthropoda > Insecta > Lepidoptera > Noctuidae > Tholera > Tholera decimalis. The sequence continues at coordinate 38,141,112 of OW964569.2, read as the reverse complement.
TATCAAAAAATATTTTCAGACAGAGTTTTCAATTACCTATTATGCACATTTTGAATGCAATTTTGAAATGAAATTCCTTAGGATTTTAGAATTATAGTGAATAATAAAAAAGAATAGAGGTCTTTTCGGAATCAAATTCGACGGAGCAAATTTAACCCAATTGCGTTTTCCTTCGGTCAAAGTATTAATGAAATAGTCAATAAACATATTACCAAAAATTAAATCCATACTTGCTGGAATAGTGAAATAAATGGTGACGAAAAAACCCCTAATTTATTTTGGTATCGCCTTAAGTCTAAGCCTTCGGCCGAATACATTCCAATATGTAACCATAACATTATGCAAGGCATGTTAAATGCTTAATGCGGAGTTACAAAAATCGTTATGTTTAAGCTGAGGCTTAGAGCTAGTGCCTCACTCTATCTACAACTACCTACTAGGTATGTCTTACCATGATGTCTAGAAAATAATATTTTTATTTATTAGCCTACACTGTCCCACTACTGAGCAAAAGCCTCCTCCAATTCTTTCCATACACTTTTTTCCCCGCGTTGCTTCAATCCAGCCTTCTTGATATCAAAATAGTAATAAACATAATCAAAATTATACTTATTTTTATTTTATACACTAGGTATCTAAATCGAACTAGGGTAAATACGCTAAACGTCGCCCCCCCCCCCAATCTTCGGCCGTCTGTACGTTTTCGGCTTGCGTTCATTCAAAAGGTAATTAAGTGACAATTTTGCTATCTGAATTACAACCTTAGTTCATACTCTATATGTACAAACCGTTACTATTCGATTACGTCACTCGCTCTTCGCACACTGAACGTAAGTCGCGACTACGCCGTTGAAGCGTCAAGTTTGCGTTAAAAGTAGTTTACCTGATGTGAATACCCATACTTCGGGAATTGATATTACTACGGTAAGACATTTCTATATTTTTGTTTTGAGCTTTATTATCACTAAAACGTTATTTTTACTATATTTTGAGATAGTTTTTTCAACGTTTTGCGTATTGTTTTAAGGGCAAAATAGGAGGCCGTCAATAGAGCGCCAGTTTTGACTTTAAACCCGATTCTCGGCCGTGGCCGACTTAAAGTAACTGCAGTCTGTTTTATAAATTCCAATTCTACCAATTCCATTGGTTTAACAAGAGAATTTGCAAAGCTTACAGGCTAATAAATCTATTTTACGTTTAATTGCCAAATACCGGCCGGGGTGATATTAGTTGAATCTCGAGAAATAAGGGTCCTTAGCCAAAGTAACATTGCTTCGTAGCGAGACGATATCTACATTCATCGTCGTCTCTGATTGTCGCGATCGTTGTGTCGAAAACAGTGTCGAATTGTTTAGTGATGTACCAACCCGGAATAAACACAACTCGAGTTAACTCGTGTTGAAATTCACGTAACTCGAGTTCAACTCGAGTTAACTGGGTGAAATGAAACTGAGTAAATGATTTTTCGTAACAATATTTAAACAAAATTGAACAAATTCAGCATAAATATGTCCATACATTATATTGGTCCCCATGGACCATTATAATTAAAGTAGGTAAAATTCAAATAAAAAAGAAATGTATTTATTTATGCTTTATGTATTTAGGATTAAATTTTCATAACATAAATAAATTAAGTATTTCTATTAATTAACAACAAAACTATATTTGTATGAATCTGAAAACGGTTTGCACTTAGCATGTCCATTCACTGGCGATTCAAATAAATGCCAAACAACAGATTTCCTTTTAGGTCCCGGCATTTTTTCTATACAGTACCTAATAATTTGAAAAATTAACAACAATAACAACCGGTACTCCAAAATAACCTCAAATCTGCAACAATGCAATGTTGTGTTGTTGTGACATTGACATAATTGACATTTGTAGCGAATTAAATGAATGAAAAAAAAAAGTTATTTAAAAAATCTAAAAAAACCCGACTGCTCAACTGAAATGCAAGGAACAAGCACATTTTTATTTTAAAAAGTGACAAGCAGGCGGGACCCAAAAGATCGTATTTTTTTTTAAATTTGACGGGTCCACCTGCTTGTCATTTTTTAAAATAAAAATGTGCTTGTTCCTTGTATTTCAGTTGAGCAGTCGGGTTTTTTAGATTTTTAAATAACTTTTTTTTCAACTTTTCAGTTAAAATATTAATTAACATTTTTTTAATTTTCCCGGTCGTGTCACATTAGCACCTCACCGGATTCAGAAAGTAAAAGAGCTCAAGTCCATATTTTAAACTTTCTCTTTGTATTGTTTTTGCTACTATTACACTAATGATAAATATGATATACCTTTTTGAAATCCTTGTGGTAAGCCCTTTAATTTGATAACCATATTGTGGTATTCGAAAAAAAATTTTTTTTTTCACTATGTATAATGAGAATGACTTCGCACAGCCGCCATGTTCGATTTTTTCAAATGTCACCTATCTAAGAACACTTGGGCTGCTAAGACAAATCTAACGATACTTGAATTATGTGAATCCGTTCAGTGGTTCTGGAGATATGAGGTAATAAAGAATATTACAAACATACATACATACAAGATACGCGCGAAAAACATAACCCTTCCTTTGCAGTCGGGTAAATAGTCATAAATGATCGGCAAACCTCACATTAACCTCGCGTATTCAAATCGACTAAATCGAGTTAAAGAGAATTCAACTCCATAATCCGACTCGATCTAAGCCCAACTCGAGTTAGTAAATCAAGTTGACACATCACTAATCAGTGTCAGTCAAGAAGTGTCAAATCGGATCAAAAATCAAAATCATCAAACCCGTGAACTTTTTATTTGTTGTTGCTTTTAATGATAAGAATAATTATATAGTGAGTGTTGCGTTTAATCTTGTTCAAATTATAATAAAAACAATATTTTGACAGTGGTAAGTGAATAGAGTGTTATTACTTTTAGATCGTCTCCAAAACTTAATGGTATTCAAAATAAAACGATGTTGGAGTAATCTGTATTTTAATTTTTAGTGATAAAACATGAAATCAAGAGTGCGAGCAAGTCCCGAACAATTGTCAACGCTGCTTGAGTATATGGAAACGTAATTAAATCCAAGTTTTATACATGAGTATGTAATGTAAACAATGACGCGATCTTATCAATGAAATACTTATATTGAATCTTTGTTTGTTTATGTTACAGTCATGGTGACCTGGCGAGGCCTCTTGCTGGATCACAAGGTCGGGTAAGGTCAGACCGATTATGGTCTGAACTTACCAACATTTTGAATGCTGTTGGCGGTGGTGTCAGCAGGACTACAGATAAGTGGAAAAAAGTAAGGACCTAATGAACATTTTTGGATAGACTGGTGTGATGCTAGCAATCCTAGCTATGTTTTCAAGGGTTTTGCATAAGTAGACACACCCTTGCGGTTATGAAGGTTGGCTTGTCATTGATTCTCTGTTATTACTAGACTGGGGATTTTCGACATGATTACGATCAGTCTCTGACACCCATAGTTCAAGCTATGCTTTGGGGTCCGATGGCCATATGAGAACATGCCCCGGATGTTTATTGACTTTTCAATTAATTTCAAAAGTACTTACCAAATTTTTGGCTTTTTAATCTCATTTACATTTATAACATACTTATGACTATGACTGATCTAGGTGTGGGCAGATTGGAAGTCTAAGACGAAAAAAGGGCATTGACCATAAGGCAATCATGCAAGAGGGACTGGAGGTGGGCTAGCAAGCAGGCAAACCTTGTCAGCTAGTGATGAAAGAGCGCTGGCTATAATGGGTGCTTTAGCAGTGGACGAGCAAGTCTCTGTAGAAGAGCTAGGATTTAATGTAAGTATTTTACATCTTCAAGGCTCATGCTCTATAATGAGCTAATTTTCTCTAGTAGGCAGATGTTTTATAAAATATTCAAATTTCTATTAACAATGGTCAATCAACAATAAAAATAAATGATGTTAGTTAATGGCAACAAAAGTTACTTAGTTAACATGAAAGACACCATTTCATTTTTATTTTTTGATTATTTAGTTTAAATTGGTTTAAGTGGTTATTAATTATTATTTGTAAATATTATATATAACTGAAAAAATGTTGTCATAATTTTTACATAACTACATCCTAAAATAAATATTTTTTTCAGTAATACATAATTTCATTAAAATATATACATTATTTTAATAAATCTACCACAACCAATCTTTTTCAGGGACCTCAATGTTCTGCACAAGATGATCCCGGCGCCCAAGATGATACAGTATATTTTGGAAATTGTAGATGGTAAGTCTAGATTTAAAATATCATAATATTTTTTATAGTGAATTTTTATTATGTAAGTACATAATGTAAAACCCCTCCCCAAAAAGGAAACCTCAGTTTTGCTATTTATATTCTATATCTGTGTGGGTCAATTTTCATCCAAATTTGTTCAGCCGTTTTTGCGTGATTGACTAAGAAACAAATATCCAAACCTTCACATTTTACAATATTAGCAGGATTTGATTTAAGAAAACATTTTCAACAAACAAAGGAGGTATCCATAAATTGTCCAAAGTAACACTCATTTTCTTTTGCAGAAACTCCACAACTGACATCTTCACCACAACCTTCCACTTCACAGCCATCAAATAATTGGCTTCTGCCTTCCTCATCCCAGATGCAAACACCACCACCCCTCCCGCTCGTGCGCACTCCACCTTCGGCTCAAGGACGGGAGCCTGGCTTGGACATGACGTCGTGTGTACATCTCTTCCTGGGATCCTGGTTCAGCATTTGATATAGGTGTCATCAACCAGAACCGCTGTGAATAGCCAGAATCTCCTAAAAAAAATTTTTTTTTTGTTAATAGACTACTCCAGTTCTAATAAAGAATTGTATAATCGTTGTTTATTTGTAGTTATGCTCACTTAAATATAGTAAATTACTACTTGGAGTATAAGGCCATTTCAGATGTCTCACTATTTACAATATAAGGAATAACTTACCTAATAACCAAACGTGTTCACCACTTTCATAAAGCCCTTGCATATATGTGCCCACGTGACTCGCAGACCATATGTGGGAGTCATGTGTAGCATCACCAAATTTTGCATTAACATTTGTTATGTGTAAGTCATAATCACACATCTGAAAAGAAAATGAAATAAAACTATAGGTAGGTATTGTTTGGTTTCCACAAAGAACCAAATTGCATTGGAGAGAAGGGATTTAATTGAGTGCTGATAAATAAAGTTACTTAATCTGATATATCATATACTTATTTCTTTACATGATGTGACATATAATAAATATAATAATAATAGCCCTTAATTATTAGAATTAAGGTACCTACTTACAAAACAAGACATTTTATAGATTTTACAATAATATGCCCCTTTATTTCGCTGTGCTGCTTGGCATAGGCTTCCTCTAACATTCTTCATTGAGTTCATATGATAAATAAGGGATATTTTATATTTATAAAGACATAGTTATATACATAGTTTCGATGAAGTTTGTTAACCACATAGTTTTATATTATGATTAGAATTTAATGATATCCTTTTCTATTAAAAAACATATGTTCTTCCTCAACCGGTCTTGTGATAGCAATATTAGGTACAGTCAATGCACCCATCACACCAGGCAAATTATGTGTCCTATGAAATCTGTAAATTATTTTACAACAAATACCAAAAAGTTACTATTGAGGTATGTAGGAACCTAAGAAAAAAATTTAAAAGGTTTTGACCTATTTAAAAAAAAAACTTACGTACTTATCTTTAATTAAGGATCTCTCGTGTGGCGTTTGTGGATACACTATCCACCTGTTGACCATCTAATTGTGATTAAGGGCGTTCACAAATCACGACCTCCCTGATGCAGCGACTTGTTGTCCGCTGCGTCAAATACTGGCCCACACCCACAAATTTTTTGTACGACCCTGTAGCTAATAAGCTAAGAGCACACAGCACCTGAAAAATACAATAATACATAGGTAGGTAGGTACCTACCTATGTATTATTGTATTTTTAAATCACATCAACCCAAATAGGTATTTGGGTTGATTTGATTTTATTTTAATTTACAGCAGTTAATAAAGTATTGTGCGCATTGTGCGGTACCATAAAGTTATTGTTGTATGGTAAAAACTAAAGCCGGCTCTTCACGTTGGCCAACGCAGTGGTGAATGTAGTGGCCAATACCTATTGGCCAACGTGTAGATGGGGTGTTTGTGTACCCAAGATGAACAAACACCCCATCTACACGTTGGCCAATAGGCATTGGCCACTACATTCGCTACTATGTTATATGCTATAAGAAGACGAAGATGCTTTAATCCAAGTTATAAAGTGCGACAACTAACAACTTATGTAGGTACCTAGATGTCTGCATTACCTATAATTAAATTGGTTTATTAATGTAAAATTTCTTACCTTTATTTCCAGGGGAATTTCAGGGGAACCTTTTAATCCAGCATGACCTTTTAGGTCGTTACATAACTTCCTAAATGTTTTTTTATTAAGCCTGAAATGTTGAATAAACAACAATTCTGGCATATCCTCAATTGTTTCCAATTGCCGTCGCTGTCTTAATCGCTTTTGGCGCCTCACCCAGGTATTCTCGTTATTGTTTCATATTGAATACGACACGCACTTGGCTGTTATAAAACCTACGGAACCCTACACTGCGCGTGGCCCGACACGCACTTGACCGGTTTTTTGGTTACTTACCGATGATAGGTGACGTTAGGTGATGTGTTTAGTTTTACCCTTCCTTTATAATTTCGGCACAGTTTAATAGCGCATACCATCATTTTATCACTGTTATTTGTTTATTACTTAGCGCGCATAATACGTAGTGACACCAAAGCGACACGATCGGCACTAATCACTAATCGGCGGGTAAGAACTTATAAGCCAACAGCTGGCTGATATTTTTTGACACGTTTGCGCGCATTTGATGCTCCATCTAGAGATTATATGATCTAAGGATTATAAACGAAGAAATAAAAACGCATTAACCACTTAGTGTCAAAAATCAGCTGTTGAATGAATTCCGGCCAAATTGTTTCAATAACTACAACGTTTTAACATTCGTTTCGTTATCTTTTTTGGCGATCACGATCGAAGCGAAGGCGAACACTGAAAGCGCTGCTTGTCTACGCATAGTACGCATTTGTATGGGATAAACACGATAACGATTCGTTGCGAATTTATAACATTGTCTACCAACTTGCGATAACGATGTCGATTGACCACGTGACTTATGTCAATCCCATACATTTCAGTCTTTTCTAACTTCGTTATCGTTTTAAATTGTTACTTTGGCTAAGCCCCAAGGTACTCGAAATAGGGGCCGATATTAGAAATATTAAAGATCGTAATGTCGACCAGCCTCAAATTCGGACGCCACTATACAGGCTGATTACTTTTGTATTGTTTCATTGATTGGGTGGTAGGTAGTCATTTTTAATTTATTAATCAAACTTATTTTCTCAAATTTAAATATGTATTATGACAAGTATATTTTATTAATATTATTAAGAAGTTTAGTTTTAATGTAGGTATTGACAATATTGAATACATATTTATGGTAGCTAATTATGGTTTGGGAATTTGGGATATAAATATATATTGCTCTTTGGAACTTGCTATCTATGAAACCCTTGTTTATTAGCTTAAAAAATGTCTTTGAAGTTTACTTACTTTCATTGATTCATTAACCTGCACGTGACAAAAAGCTCGTTCGTTTTCACTTAATGCTTTTAATTTAAGGTACTACAATGACAGAGCAGGTAGATGCAAGGCCTTCGCGAAAGCAAAGAAAATTATGCGGTTACGATCGCAATAAAATAAAAGAAACTCTTGGGGCAATAGGTAATGGGATGTCCATTCGTGCATTAAACTATTTGGCATCCCACGAACAACGTTACAAGTATTTTATTTTATTGTGATGTTTTAATTTGTTATAATTTTAGTACCTAACATTGTTGAGGAGAAAAATATATTTTAGTAATAAACAAATACAATTACAAATGTATACTTAGTGTGATATTAGACTCCTGCCAAAATAAATCATATTAATAATATTTGTCAGTCTTAATTTAAAACATCCTATACCCGGCCGACATTTGGGAAAAACGCGACCGACCATGGGCCGTCAATGGCCGACTTTAGGGTGTTTTCGTTCTCGACTCATCTAAGCCTTAAAACTTTTTTCTTTTAATAGAAATGTCAACCTTATGCATATAAACATGAAATAGACATATGAAACTATCCAAAACCGCATCAGAAGCTATCCTTCGTTGTAAACTGATGGCGCCAGAGCGATCCCCAGTCAGAAAATCCGTTAGGTGGCCGACATTTGGCGTATTTACCTACATATTACAAAACGCGAACACCATATTTTTCGAATAGTAAAACCCACATAACATTTCGGAACGTCGAGCGACTGTGAATTACCGCCTACTAACAAAACAAAATATTTTACCCAGTCCTATGCGTATGGGCTGCGGGAATGTTGCCGGGGTCGCGGGAATGTTCTAACGAGATACCGCGGCCCCAGAACTTAAGGGCAGCTGAAGAAACAAGGTGGGTTTTTAGTCAGTAGAAGTCTGACACTAAGGGAGTGTCAGACTTCTACTGACTAAATAAAAACTTTTTTGCAAAAAATAAAACCGACTTCCATATCAAAACACTACAATGCCAAAAATAATTTTAATTTCGGTAGTCGGTGTTATTGGTTTTGTATTTTCTTTTTTTCACACCGCCTTCCGAAATTAAAATTATTTTTGGCATTGTAGTGTTTTGATATGGAAGTCGGTTTTATTTTTTGCAATAAAGTTTTTATTTTCGCGCTTTTTAGTGGATCAGTTTTAATTAATCTAGTTACAAAAGCCAAAATGTCGACTACTTATCACCTTCACCAGCAGAGTAAACGAAAAGGTCGTCTATGTAAATATCTTTTTCAGACTTTTGTCTATTTATCAGAAACGGCCTGTCCGATTTCGATAAAATTTTCATGGGACCATTTGGAAAGTATACCCTTTTCAACAAAAAAAGAATTTTTCAAATCGGTTGGCAAGCGACGGAGATATGCCCGAACAAACATAAAAAAAAAAAAACAAACAAACATCCGAATTGAGAACCTCCTCCTTTTTTAGAAGTCGGTTAAAAACCACTTCTCCCGCTCCACCCAGAGCGGGAGAAGTCATTCGCTGATTTTCCCATCCGGAAAAAAAGCTACCATTACAACACCAGCGTGCAGCGCTTTAAACTCAGTTAAAATCAGATATGCCTACGATGGGTAGTGTAAAAAATTTCGGACGGAAAATAAAAGAAAAAAAGATATTTTTCCAATATTTTTAAAATTTTTCCAATATTATTCCGATATTTTTCCATTTCAAAGAAGCTTATTTTAATACATAAACAAGTTAATTATGTGTACACTAAAACAATATCAATATTACTACTGCTAGTAATAACATATTAAATTTAATTAGGAGGACGAAACGAAAAACAAGTATTTATTTATTTTTGCAACACCAATTCACATACAGGGAATTCCCCGTTTGAGTTATTAAATGCCGCTAGGTGCTTTTTAATTTAGTACCAGTACTATTTCTTAAAGGTTAGAAATAGATGGTAATAAGGACAAACTCGTGTGGAATCTGTACGAAAAACAAAATAACAGTGTATCTTATGAATATTGTAACAAAACATTTCGTTATGCTCAATGATATTATAAAGTACAGATATGTTACGTTCATAGTAATTTGCGTTGAAATTTGTTCCGCGTAGTAAAAACTGCACACATCACGAATATCTATGGCACACATTGACAAGTTTTACTGATAAGTAGAACAAAAGATACGAAACAACACGCAAGTGAAAGAGATAGCTATAATTCTAACAATTGCGCTTCAAATGAGTCCTTGTGCCATAGGATAACATTTATAGCCGTAGAGTGGACACTCGATTGAAGAGTAAGTACGTAGGTAACAAATTAAACATCATAATGGTTAATCACGGATCAAGTATTATCACCAGTGATCGGAGTAGGTAGATTGAAATGGGGTCATTGATCCGAAACGTATATATTAATATGGACATTCCTCCAGAATTGGTGGATTATTAAAAAAAAAACGGAACTTATGTAGGAATTTTATTCTGCCAGAGTGGAAGGAGTCATTTGATGATTTGCCATCCTCAAAAAAAAGGTAGGAATTGTAATAAAATGAGCAATATTATTCTTTATTATTCATCATATTTTTTTTAACGGCACACAGTCACGATTTGACGTCATTTATTCTACCCTTAATGCAAATTACCATGACCACTATGAAAATATTTAAATTTAAGTGCAACAATTTATGTCTATCTATAAAAGTTCTAGTCATAAAAGGCTAAAAATAAAAAAAAATAAAAAATTAAAGCTTCGATCGGAATTAGATTGTTTTTATTATTCAACAGATAAATAATGAATTAATTTAGTTTTTATACCTTCCTTTAAATTTTGAATTGAGTAGGAATAATATCACTACCAACATTAACAATGTTTAATTGAATCCGGAAATACCGGAATTACTTTCCGGGAAAATGGCTTATCCATGTTATTCTTTCTGTGTGCATTTATGATACAAGTACCAAAAATCAATCTACCTACTCCGATCACTGATTATCACTAATGTTTGTATTCAGCTAAGCCCATTATATTCAAAAGTAAAATAGAATTTAATAGTCATTATGTTAATGAAATAATTTATGATCAGTCATAACAATAATTGTATGATTCGAAAACTTCGTCAAATCGGAACTTCATCTTGGATGAAGCAGGTGGAAAGCTAGTAATTAATAAATAATCAATTTCATGACACAACTATAGGTTTCATAATGAAATGTCATGTAGCGGTTTCTTTGTAGGTACCTATACTGACCAAACAAATTCAACGTTAGCGAAAATGCAAGCAACAGGTAGCTGACATTTTATAAAACATTATGCAGGCAGCATTATGTTTTATAAAATGTTTTAGTTACCTACCTCTATAATTGGAACTGCATTTTTTTAAGCATTGTCCGACCACATTTCGGAAAATATTTGTTAGTACCGTGGAAGACTACATATCCTGCTGTTTTTTGATGTTATCCAATCTGATTCGCTTTTTTGTTCACGAACAATTGCGATCCAATCTTGAAGTCGAACCTGATCCCTCGGAAACCTAATTCAATAAAAAAAACAGTTATAATTCTCAATAATCAGTCAAATCAACTTTAGTCAAAAAAATTGGAACACAAAACAAATTAAAACAAGTCAATCAATATCGCTTCTACACTTGTAAACTTTTAACTAATCTATGTCCGCACGCACGCATCCTTATCGCTCTCGCGACAAAACAAGTTGCTCTCTCTGTCTTCACCTACATATGGCTCCTAAGCATAATTTATTGGCAAGTTTGGAAAATAAATGAAATATAAAAGTAATCTTAATATATTTGCATTCTCACATGTGGTATGAGATCCTTTGTATTTTGTTTACTTTGGAAGTATATTTCGTACACTTCCGAAACTCACACGATGGCATTTTTGATAAATAAAATCTAAGCACACGGGTATTGCGGTGCGGCACGCTTGTGGTTGCGTTCGACGCAGACTAGTTGCAAGACGTTCCAATTAGCTCGTGTTCGAGTCTTCACGACGCGCGCGCCTATAACATATCTGTACTATAAAATATCATTGGTTATGCTAATATAATAGGTAATGCGGTCCCACTCTTTGCAATAAATGTCCACAACATGTGAAAATCGACGCCCCCCGCGAATAATCCGGTAATCGTAAAAGTGTAAATGTTCAGGAAAAATAAAAACCATTTTTCCTTAATAACTTCCTTAAACAACAAGTATTAGAGACTTTTTATATCGTATATGGAAGCAAATTTTTTCAGCTATCTGGTAATTTCAACAAAATTTAAGTAGTCCCAAGGGCTTCGTTATTATTTAGCTGGATGCATTTTACTATATTAGTGTAGGTCAAGCTCTGGTCAGTAATGTCATTTACGATATTGTTCGTGTAAATTTATATTTTCGACGGCAACAGTAAAATCTTGTTGCGTTATTATTCGCGTAAATTGATATTTTCGACGGCAACAGTAAAATTGTGTTGCGCTATTATTCGTGTAATTTGTTTTGTATACTGAACATTTTGTAAAACGCAATTATTATGTTATTCGATTGTTTAACAGTAACGTACATTTTATTGTTTTGACTGTTGTTGTGTTGTTAGGTCCGGTTGAAAATCAGCGTCGGGCACTAGTTGCCTGGCATTATGCTGAACAGGACATATTTGGCGCGGCCGTGAGTAACACAGTGGGTTGTTGATGTTAGTTTTAAGTTTTTATTTTATTATGTTTTACTGTGTAAATTTGCGTCATGTAGCCAATAAAGGTTTTTCTTTCTTTCTTTCTGACAATTACTGTTTATTCGAACAGTTTACTTAAGTATTATTTGATGATTATTGTAGTATTTTTTTTATTGTAAATAGGTTCGAGTTTGACCACCATCACACCTGATGGTAAGTGATGATGTGGTCGAAGATGGAACACGCTCAGGGGCGGATCTACCTATGGGCTATTTGGGCTGCAGCCCAGGGCCCCGTGGATATGAGGGCCCCCCTGCCAGTGCTCATTAAAAAAAAAGACGATACTGTTTAATCTATATATATATAATAAATCGGAAATAAGTAAAATTAACATAATATTGGCAGCGCCATAATCGATTAATCCGACGACTATCGAGAACGAAGCAGGGAATTCTCTTGTCGCTTATCAATGATCAGGTATTCAGTATTTTTTAGCTAGAGAGGGCGTTTTGTTACAAGGCGGCAAGCACCCGCAGCGCAATTGCTTCGGGTGGTACCACCGCAATTTTGTTCTTGTCGTCTAAATACAAACTCAGTGTTCAATTGTCACAACTGTGTGTGAGTATGGGTATTTCGTGTGCTATTAAGTGATAAGTAATTTATCCTAATTAAATTCAAATTATTTCTAAAACGTAACCTATGCCAGAAAGCTTTTTACACAGTCAAAGATTATATTGAGGACAAAAAGGCTTGGGAATGAGCTGCTCCAATGATATACCTACTTATGTGAGCTTTTTATATATATTATTTTACTGAGTTAATGATTGACTTTCTAAAGTGTTGTATATACTTTTTAATCTATTGTTTCTTTTTCGTTTTTTATTTTTATTATTGTAAATGTGAGAAATATGTAGGTTATTATTTATTTTTATGTTATTTTCATGATAATTTATACTTGATGTCTGGCAGTTTGAGTATTTGTGTGGCCTACCCAAATGTCCTTACTTTGATATTGTTCGTCAGATCGTTGAGCCCCTTAAGTTCGAAGTTGAGCTACACGATAAGTGACAAATGCTTGCACTTTCTAGACAGATCCACTCAAATCTGCATGCTCCTTTCCTCAAAAGACACAACAGATATGAACCTTCACGCTTCTCATATGGTTTGACGAATACAAATTATATGGATTTTAAAAGAGACGTTGACCTCTGAGTTTGTTTCGGTGTTTCTTCTCAGAGTAGTCAATTATCAAAGACCGGCCTCATATACCTTAACATAAAACACAAAAAAATACATGTACCTAAAAGTGTTATGTATAACCAATTTACAAATCACGGGTACGTTAAAAATGCCACCTTCAATATATTTGCAGATTAACTGTCTATAACAACTAAGTACAAAATAAAAGCAATAAGTTGACATTCTTAAAACATAATCGAGTAACAACTTCCTTCAGACTATTCCTGATTGTATATTTTTAAGCGTTTTTCTGATCAAATTCGAAAATTCGAGTAATTATGGAATATGAGTACCATCGTGGCAGCAAAGCCTCGTTGTCGTCGCTGATGTTGCGGGTCGTAGGTACAAGTGGCACGCAACATCAGCGACCACAATGAGGCTTTGCTGCCACGACTTTTACGGAACGAACACTACAAACGAATGCACCACCTGTTATTAGTTTTCTCGCTTCCGATCTAGAAATTTCGACCTGAAAAATGAAGCCCATGGTCGTCGAAAAACTTTGGTCTATAATGACGAATTAAAGACGATTGTGGGAGCTGGTGATACTCAATCTACGGCTGAATTAGCAGCAGCTTTCGACGCTAGCATCAAATCTATATTGGTTCACTTGCGTCAAATTGTTTATTTATTTATTATTTATTAATGTAGGGAAAATTAACAGTTGCGTATTAAAAAATAACAAAAATGTCTTAAACTATAAACTTATCTAATACACAACCCACAACATTTTCCTCAGATTACTGTAAAAATTTTAAACAATCTGTGAGCAGACATGTGCAGAATTGTTCAACCACGCTATTAATTATTACGATAAACAAACCTTAGCATTGGCAAGGTAATAAAGTCTGACGTCTACCCCACGAATTCAGTGACCATCAGCACGAAGGACGCATCGAGACGTACCTTGCACTGCTCAACAGGCACACAAACGAAAGAATTTCGTTGCTTGCGACAAAAAATGGATCCTGTTCGACAATCGCAAGCGCTCAGCAAATTGGTTGGATCTTGGTTTAGCATCTAAACAATTCCCTAAACGAAAGTTGACCCCTAGAAAAGTGATGGTTTGATGAAAGGTGATGTTTGGTTGTCTAACCCCGGTGTAACTCATCCCAGCTTCTTACCAAACAGGGTGAGCTGCAGAACTGAACACAATGATGGAGAAGCTCGCACAGTTCCAACCAGCTTTGGTCAATCACTCGGCTTCGCTGCTCCTGCACTAACTCATACTACACAGCAGACGGTCTACAAGTTACAAGAGCTGGGGTTGGAAGTTCTCTGCCATTCGTCGTACTAACTAGACTTTGCACCTGCAGATTTCTATTTTGACCTGAATTTGGATAACTTCTTGGCGGGAAAAAAATCAACACCCGAGAAGCAGTAAAAATGCCTTTGAAGAATTTGTTGCCTCTCGTCCAACCGATTTCTTCAAAAATCATTATAAGCTACCACTGCGTTGGAAAAGATGCATCGATTGCACGGGTGTCTACTTTGATTAATAGAAATAAAAATATAGAAAAAATATACGTTATTTCATGAAAAACGGCAGTTTCATTGGTTGTTCGATCGCGAGTCTGATCGCAAGTTTACTCGAACGCTCAATAGATGGCGTTGTTAGGAAAGAGCGCCATATATTATAACGCGGTGTCAAGATTCTCCGCCGATGAATGACATCAGTTTGATTTTTTGAATATATAGTACTTGCTCATTACGGAGATAGTTGTTTTATTTACAATAAGTTCCCCGGGCTGTTGTCGAGTGCCAACCATATTTGGTCCTACCGAGTCGGATTGCGAAAAGTGTAATCGCGTCGACAAGTGAAGTGACAGTTTTGTGTCGTCTGGTGAGGCATAGAAACCAGGGTGGATCGCTCTGAAGTGCCTGTAAATCCCCGTGTGTGTGTAGGGGATCAGCGGAGTACAGCAGTGAGGTTGCAGCCGGCTCCGCCAGGGGGCGCCACCAGCATCGAGGCTCACTTCATGCGGCAACAGCGACAACAGCAGAGTCCAGAGGGCAACGGGACATCAGCAACTTCATCAAGAGTGACGACACACTCAGCGGTACCAGCAGTGACATAGGAGCAACGACGTGTTTGGAGAAGGTTTGGCAGACAAAACCGTGAGTTTCAACCCAATGTAATTAATTGGTAGACTTTAAATTTCTCTCAGTGAATTTTGAAGATCAGTTTAGTGAAAATACAAAGTGCTCGAGACTTTTAAGATTTTAGTAGTAGACTTAGAATAAATTGCAGATAAAGTATTCTGCCGGGAAAACTATGCCCGATTTGTCTAAATTTAAACTTCTTTTGCATTTGATACGTAATTAATTCTCAATATTAATTACGTAATTATTATATGTTCTATGTTTATCGTGTTTAATTGAACACTTTTAAATATTTAATGGTTTTGTGTATCGACTTCTAATTTTTCGTCGGTTGCATTGTATTGATTTATTAAAATACCTCTGTAGCGTTTGTACACAATGGAGTCCTTGAGTAAATTGCAAATAAACAATAAATTGGTAATAGAAAAAGGTAGAATTAACTTTAAAAAATCACCCAAAGATCGACTCACACAAAGTTACATTGAGACTAGATTAGAATCTTTAGAGGTACAGTGGAAACAATTTGTTGAAACGCATATGCGCATAATAGAAAAGGCAACCGACGAGGAATTAAAAAAGAATGTGTATTTTACGGCGGAAATATATGATGTTACTGAAGAGTTGTACATATCATATAAGTCCGAATTAAAAGAGCACTTACAACAAACTTGTCCGCTTAAAAGTGCAAATCCTAGCAATAATAACCAATCTACTCAAAATAATTCAAATGTGAAATTGCCACAAATTAGTTTGCCTACGTTCACGGGGCTATATTCTGAATGGGTCACATTCCGTGATTTATTTACGTCATTAATTCATAAAAACGTAACATTAGATGACGTTCAAAAACTCCATTATCTAAAAGGTCATCTCTCAGGCGAAGCAGAACAGTTGCTTCGACACATTCCTGTAACTGCATCTAATTACAATGAGTGTTGGTCAATTCTAAACAAACGATTTGACAATAAAAGATTTTTAGCTAACTGTATGCTCAAACGGCTTGTCCATCAATCGTCCATTAGTAAGGAGTCTTCGACCAATGTTAAAACGTTGTTAGACACGACGGTTGATTGTTTGTATGGTTTACGCAGTCTAGGTATTGACATTAGTTCATGGGATGCAATTGTTGTATATTTAAGCTCAGAGAAATTAGACAGCGAGTCCCGTAAATTGTGGGAATTAAGAATTAGTTCAAGTTCTAACGATGACCTACCAACGTTTGAGGAGTTCAAAACTTTTATGGAGTCTAGGTTTAGGGCCTTAGAGTATTTAGACCCTAAAGCAAACAAAAGTGCTAAAAGTGAAAATAATGCCAAATCTTTTCATGTCGCCTCTCAAGGTTGTGTATTATGTTCTGGCGATCATAAATTGTGTCATTGTAAACAATTTACTAAGAAAAATTGTGATGAGCGTCGTGAATTTGCCCGAGTCAGTAAGCTTTGTTACAACTGTCTAGGGACGAACCATTCCGTCTATTCTTGTCGTCAGCGTACCAAATGTCACCTTTGTAAGAAGAAGCACCACACACTGCTTCACCCAAAATCAACTGCTAATGCTGCTGAAATTGTTGATGGTTCAGCAGAAACGAAGGTGGTAGCTGCGAATGCAGCCACCTCTTCCAGTCAAAGCGATACCAAACCCATTTGTTGTTTTGCGGATGTTCACAACCATGGTCTGCTAGCCACAGCCTTGGTCAACGTTGAGTCGAGAACCGGTACTGCTGTTGTGTTAAGAGCTCTAATGGATCAGGGCTCTCAAGTCTCTTTCATCACAGAGGCTGCAGTACAGTTGCTTGGACTGAGAAAAACACCTGCTCGCACTGACATATTTCGACTAGGCGATGACGAGGGACACTCAATGCCCTCTAAGTGGATAGTTAGGTTTAAACTACAGTCTCGTGTAGATCCCACATTTGTCTTATATGTAGATGCGTATGTATTGAATAAACTCACATCTCATCTACCAGAAAAGAAGATTATTCAGGTATCAGCTTCGTTCTCGTCCTTAAAATTAGCTGATCCGACTTTCGATACGCCAGGGAAAATCGATTTACTTTTAAGTACGCGTGTGGTCGGAGAAGTTATGTTGGACGGTTTAGTCAAGGGTCCGCCGGGATCTCCAGTCGCTCAGAAGACTCATTTGGGATGGATCCTGTCAGGCGAGATCCCATCGTCGGCAATCTCTAGGTCAGTATGTTATCATACTGTAGTTCAGTCAGCGGATGTCAATGACCTTTTGCGTAAGTTTTGGGAGTTGGAGTCAGAGCCCTCAGTTCGTAGCGTGATCTTTACTGAAGAAGAACAAAAATGCGAGGATTTCTATTCCAAAACCACCAAACGCGACGCGACTGGGAGGTATGTCGTAAAACTACCATTCAAAACCGATTTACCCTGTTGCACGTCTGGTGGATCAGAGGTCATTGCCCGTAGGCGCTTTATCAACCTAGAGAAAAGATTAGTAAAAGAACCGAAATTTAGGACACAGTATAGTGCAGTCTTAAATGAGTATATTGATCTGGGACATGCTGAAGTTGTCCCCGAAATAGAGTTAGGTAAGAATGCGTGCTACCTACCACATCACGCGGTGGTGCGTGAGGATAAAAGCACCACTAAGGTTAGGGTCGTCTTTAACGCTTCATGTTCAGGCCACAATAGTGTATCATTGAATACAGAGTTAATGGTTGGCCCAACCCTACAACCCGAGCTGCGTCAAACTATCATGCGGTGGCGATGTCACCCCATAAGTTTGGTTGCAGACATAGAGAAAATGTACCGTCAGGTAAAGGTTGCAATCGAGGACGCTGATTATCAGCGCATTCTGTGGCGCGACAATCCAAACGCTGAACTGAAGCATATACGGTTACTGCGTGTTACTTTTGGAACGTCCTCTGCGCCATACCTAGCGGTCAGGTCTCTCCAGCAACTAGCTCGAGACGAAGGAAGTGACTTTCCTCTAGCGGCAGACAGAGTCCTTACATCGTTCTATGTTGATGACCTGTTAACGGGCTGTCAGTCTGCCGCTGAGGGAGAACTTATTTATCATCAGCTGAATCAGTTGTTAGCTCGTGGGGGCTTCAAACTTCAAAAGTGGTCCAGCAGCAGTGACGAATTGTTATCCAAAATGAATGAGGATACTGCTGGGCAGGACAATCTCGATATTAAGATGGATGAGTTGCACAACAACTTCCTCCACCTGAAACCTCCATAACCAAGCGAAAGGTAATCTCTGACATCGCTCGCTTATTCGACCCTCTTGGCTGGCTCGCGCCGGTTATAATAACAGCCAAGGTGTTTATTCAACGCTTGTGGTTAGCGGGATCCGAATGGGACGAGGTACTTCCAGATCTCCTCTTAAAGGAATGGCTTAGTTATAGAGACAACCTTTATCATCTTAGGAACTTCCGTCTGCCACGGTGGATTCACACGAGTCAACTCGACGTCTTGCTAGAGTTGCACGGATTCTCTGACGCATCTAATGTTGCTTACGCAGCCGCTGTCTATGTTCGGTGTATTGATGCTAATGGTCGAGTTCATGTTAGTCTTATCGCAGCTAAGACCAGGGTGGCCCCTGTCAAACAGGTATCCATACCTCGTTTAGAGTTATGCGGCGCATTGCTGCTTTCAAAACTTCTGCGTGAAGTTTCCGACACCTTGGGTATCTGTAAGGAAAACATGCATGCCTGGACTGACTCGACAGTGGTGCTCGCATGGTTGAGCAGCCACCCCAGCCGCTGGAAAACATTCGTAGGCAACCGAGTGTCTGAAATACTTACCGTTATGGAAAATAGTCAGTGGTCGCACGTCCAGTCCAATGATAATCCTGCAGATATCGCGTCGCGTGGCGTGAATCCTGCAGAGTGCGTTGACCTAGAGTTGTGGACACAGGGACCTAGTTGGCTGAAAAATAAAGAGATTAATTATAGTAGAAGGGAAATTAAAGAAACTAACCTAGAAGAGAGGAAATCAGTAGTAGCATGCAATATAGCAGTAAAGGAAACAAGTGAGGATACCATAATTTCAAAATATTCGTCTCTTAGAAAACTTACAAGAGTAGTAGCCTATTGTAAAAGGTTCTTAAAGTTTAAAAATAAAAATTATAGCACTAAATTCAGTAAATTTCTAACACCTTCTGAAATTCAAAGGGCATTACTTACCTGCATTAAATTATGTCAAGGAGAACATTTTGAATCGGAGATAGATAGTCTAAAGACAAAGGGAGAAGTAAACAAAAAAGGAGTACTTACCTCGCTCAATCCATACCTGGATCAGGAACAGATTTTGAGAGTTGGCGGTAGGTTGCACAAGGCCAACCTTCACGAAGACTCGAAGCATCCTATAATTCTTCCTCGTAAGTCACATTTAACTCACCTCCTAATCGCTGACGCTCATGAGAGAACGTTGCACGGTGGGCCTCAGTTAGTTCTTAATTATTTACGATCCAAATATTGGATAATAAATGCAAAGAGTGTCGTAAGACAATACGTGCGCAAATGTGTCAGTTGCATCCGTCATTCATCTCGGTCTGTACATCCTTTAATGGGGTCATTGCCCTCTGCTAGGGTCAATGTTAGCCGACCTTTCTTTAGAAGTGGCGTTGACTATGCAGGTCCTATTAGTATCCGTCCTACAAAGGGTCGCGGTTATCACTCGACCAAAGGATACATTTGTTTGTTCGTGTGTATGGCTACTCGGGCCATACATTTAGAAGTCGTCAGTGACATGACATCTCAAGCCTTTTTAGCAGCCTTTAAGCGCTTTACAGCGAGACGAGGCCATTGTGGTGAGATGTGGAGTGATAATGGCACTACCTTTGTTGGAGCCAACAAGGAATTAAAGGCGCTGTTACGCCACGAAAGGTCCGGCATAGCAGCTGATATTGCCGATTGGTTGGCAACCAACGGGACAACTTGGAGCTTCATTCCACCTCATTCTCCGAACTTCGGAGGTCTTTGGGAGGCTGGAGTGAAGTCAACAAAACACCACCTCAAAAGAGTAATTGGTACAAGCACACTCACTTTTGAGGAAATGGCAACAACACTTGCTCAAATTGAGGCCTGTCTGAACTCCAGGCCTATTTCTGCAATCAGTACTAGCCCAGAGGATCCATGCCCATTAACACCGGGTCATTTTCTGGTTGGCGAGCCTTTGATTCTCGTACCCGAAGTTAACTTCGAAAATTCAAATATCACTACGTTAAGACGATGGCAATTGACTCAACGTATGGTTCAAGACTTCTGGCGTAGGTGGTCTCGTGAGTATCTGTGTCAGTTCCACCAAAGGAACAAATGGATTCATAAAACCTTAGAACCAAAGTTGGGTGACGTAGTGTTGGTCATGGAAGATGATCTTCCACCTGCCAGATGGCTCTACGGTGTTATTACAGAAAAGCATACTGGCTCGGACAACATCACAAGGGTTGTCTCTTTGCGCTGCAAGGGTTCGATAATAAAAAGACCTGTGTCAAAGTTAATTGTGTTGCCTATCACCCAATAATTTGTGCCTACCTTATAAATAGTTGTAAGTTCTTGTTTACTGTTATTTCTATTAATGTTAAGGATTATGTAATCGTTGGTTAAATTACAATTTAAGGTTATCATTAAGAATTTATGTTCTTTTATGTTTGTTATTTAGTTGTTCAAATCATACAGTCCACTAGTGTTTAACTTCCCACCGAATTGTTGTCGCATGGTGGGCGGTCAGTTAGTTTTGTTTTGTTTAAACTAAATTCTGGACATTCTGTCCATGGTGGGCGGGATGTTCGATCGCGAGTCTGATCGCAAGTTTACTCGAACGCTCAATAGATGGCGTTGTTAGGAAAGAGCGCCATATATTATAACGCGGTGTCAAGATTCTCCGCCGATGAATGACATCAGTTTGATTTTTTGAATATATAGTACTTGCTCATTACGGAGATAGTTGTTTTATTTACAATAAGTTCCCCGGGCTGTTGTCGAGTGCCAACCATTGGTAAAGATCTAATATTGAATATATTAGATGAACACCTGACGTAAAGAAGTAATATTTTTTCTTAAATCTTAAATATTAATTATTTTGACATTAACAATCTCTAGCTGTGAACCTGAGCGCTCTTTTACTAAGATGTGGTATATCGAAAACAAATATACGACAAAAAAGTTGAACGAGTGACTGTCTAAATCATTTGTCAATTCTTTCCATATATTATGATTTAAAAAAGGATAAGTGATGAGCAAATAACTGTTTGTACTTATATAAATTACTATGCTAGTACTTAATATAGGCCTGATTTTTCCATCTCCCTTTTACTACTGATCTACCAGACGTACTGCAGGGTACTATCCTCATTTGGTCAATATACCATCTTGTCATACTAAGCGATTCTCCTCTACATTTATTGTGCGCACGGCCAAGGTTTGGAACTTTCTGCGGGCTTCTGTGTTCCTGACCACATATGACTCGTCTGCCGCCTTTAAAGTAAGAGTGAACAGGCAACTTCTGTGCTTTGTCGTTCTATAGTAGACCTCGTCTGTCGTTTACTATCAGGCGTGATCGAGGTCAAGAGCGAGCTCATCAATAACAAAAAAATATAAAAAGAACTCTTATTAAATTAATTTAATTTAATTCATTTTAATCCTGTACCTTATTCTCATCAAATATATATAGAAAACAGTTTCTTGACAAAATGACAATTATTTGAATAATTAAGAGGCCCCCGAGTAGTTGTAGCCCAGGGCCCTACAAATTCACGATCCGCCTCTGAACACGCTTACCTAAAAGTAACCTATTCACTCTTGACTTAAAGACTCCTAGGTTATAGGTATCGGGAAACACAGAATCCAGCAGGGAATTCCACTCCTTAGCCGTACGTACAATGAAGGTATTCCCAAAATGTTTTGTGCGTATGGGTGGGATCCCCACCATGTAACGATGGCGCTTCGCCGTTTGTCGCGTAGTCCGATGATGGAACGGGCTTGGCGGAATCAGATTGTGTAATTCCATCGCACACTCCCCGAAATGTAACCGAAATGTAGGAAGTGAGGTACATTTAAATCTTGCAATGAGGTCAAGTGGGGTGAATGGGACTCTGATCAGATCATGTTATATTGCGAACTTGCTAATAGTAAATTAAGGCATATTGACTTTCCTGTGAAACTTGGTCTGTGTGCTGATAATGTTAGTAGCAACAGGTGTCATTATGAATTAATTGATAAATTGTATAACAGTGTTGTAGGTGCTTTGACTGAAGCTGCGCGAAGCAGTCATATGCTAGGAAAGTTTAGGAAACAAAAACATGTTATTGGATGGAATAAGTATGTTTGGAGGACTCATATGGAGGCACGAAGTAGCTTTCAGACCTGGATGCTACACGGTAAACCAAAATCTGGCAATATTTATAACACTATGCGTGAAACCAGATACGACAATGATTTAAGCCAAAGCTTAAATGGTGTCAAGACAACATGGATCAGATTAAGATGGACATAATATTAGCCACGCACGTGTGTGTAATTTTAGTAATATAAGTTTAACTAATAACATAGATGTTAGTGTTACTAATCTATTTATGGATGTATCTAATCTGAAATAAATGTCTAAATAAAATAAATAAATGAGCTCTTGCCGTTGCAATAGGCATAACCGAAGACGGTACATGTCCTTACAGGTTAAGAAAACGAGCGCGGGGTATTGGTAATAGTCTATTTATATTTAGATGATATATTATAACTTACACGAATAATATCGTAATATCAATATAGAAAAGGGTTGCGTAAGGAGCCACTCGATAATGAATGTAGCTGGAAATCGTTTTCTTAATAAAACCCCGAATAATCCTGTACTAGCACTTACATAATTAAGGTAGAAGACTATTTACCCGAATAATATCGTAACAATGTTTACTGTCTAATCATATTGATATTTTTTTTCGTAAAGATCTTAAACCATATTATTCGTTTAAAATACATTTTAATGAATTTTTATGGAATATATGCGTAGTTTTTCATATCTTCGTAAATAAAGTTAGAAAAATTCTGAAAAAAATTACATGGTGTATTTTAACTTCTAGATGCCGAAAAATGCATAACATGAAAAACCCCGTAATAGGTCATTACCGGTTTATTCGCGGGGGACGTCGAAATTATAATAAGTTCGAAAACATCGCGAACTTTGCCGGAAGGAGTAGATTACAAAAATAGTTTGCCTTCTACTTCATCCTATCAGTCATATTCGGCAGGAGCGACAGCACAGTGTCTGAGAGATACGTATCCAGCGCGCGTGCTGGTGGGATAGATCTGGTCTCGCCGTGAGGCCATGGTTGGACGCTTGAAATTGTACTTGAAGACTATCTCCGAATGGGGTGATGCCAACTTGGTCAAGTTTAATGCAGCTAAGACCCAGGCGTGTCTCTTATCCGCAAGGCTCCAAAAAGGAGCCGGCTCCTTTCCATGGTGTAACCGTGCCGACAACTGATCGTATTGAGCTTCTTGGGGTAACATTGACCCTCAATTTTGGTTCGTTCACCGAGGCTAAGGCTCAACTAGCATAAAAAAATTGAGAACCCTTGCAAAGGTAAGACAGTACTGCACAACGGAACAGCTTCTCAAGCTCAAGCTAAATCGTGTATGGAGTATGTACCCTCATCTTTGGTATGGGTCTGCCAAATATCAACTGGACGCGCTTGAGTCTAACGAGAAACGGACCAAGAGACTATTTGCCAACGATGCACGGGTTTATTCAAAGCTCCAGAGCCTTGAACATCAGCGACGTGTTGCAAGCCTATCAGTTACATTCCGTGGAGTGTGAGATAGAATTGCATAATCTGATTCCACCAAGCCCGTTCCATCATCGAACTACAAGACAAACGGTAATGCGCCATCGTTACATGGTGGTCATCCCACCCTTACGCACAAAAAGTTTTGGGAGTACTTTCATTATGCGTACGGCTGGAGTAGATTTCCCCGCAGGTGTCTGTGGTTCCTGATGGCTATAATCTGGGGGTCTTTAAGTCAAGAGTGAATAGGTTACTTCTAGGTAGTCGTGCTACATCTTCATCACTTACCATGATGATGGTGAGACGCTTAACCAACTCGAGCTTATTATCAATAAAAACAAGCTAGTTCGATAAATGAGAAGAAGGTGTTTTTTTTTATTACGGGAAGCCCACTTTTGACCTAGATCTTGCCTGATGGTAAGCAATAGATGGGATGGGTCTACGATGGAACCAGCGAACCCAGAAGATGCATATTTACTCTTGCTTTAAAGGGTAACAGGTCATAAGTGACAGGGAATACAGAAGCCGGCAGAGAGTTCCATAGCTTGGCTGTGCGCACAATAAATTTGGAGATGAAGCACTTGGTATGACAAGACGGTATATCAATCAAATGCGCCTGGTAGACCGGTAGTGAAAGAGAGATGGAGGGATCAGGTAATGTAGTTCCTGCGCATACTCTCCGAAGTACAATCAGTAGAAAACAGAGAGACAAGCAACTGTTCGCCGATGAGCCAGGCTATGAAGCTTGTCCACTAGCGCCTCATTACCTATAAGCCTTGAAGGATATTGATAAATTGATTGCTTTAGCAACCGCATCCGGAGCCCTGACAAGTTTTGGATAGAGCATCCACTATGGAAAAAATTTTTTCGTGCTTTTATACCATCGTATCAGTTCTCAAAAATTATGAAGAACGATCTGCTCATATTATTTAGGAGATTTATTGTTTGTAGATACAGATGCAGGAGGAAATGTTAACCATGATTCCCTTTTTACAAATGACGATTCGGATTCATCTTCAACTGAATATATGTGATTATTCCTAATCATTTTTAATTTATCATAATATGTATGGATGTACATGTTTGTTGTATATTTTCATTTAAATTTAAAAAAATCAATAAATCATTTAATTCATAATTTGATTAACTTCCCTTGGTAATTTATTATGTTTATTTTAAGTTACCACTACAAAAAAGCACTGCTAAGACTACCAGCATTTTCACGTTGTATGGCAAGGCTTATTCTTTGGGCAAAGAACGAGCCAGCCCTCTAGTCACGCAAGGAATCGATCAGCCGGCGAGACGCGCACTTGGGCCATATGACTCAAGTGTTTTAACCCTTATTCAAAGTAAAATTATACACTAAACAATATTTTTCCATTATTTTTCCATATTTTTATTTTTCCGAAAATAAAAGGAAAAATTTCCAAGTTTTTAAAAATTTCCGAAAATTACCCATCACTGGATATGCCTGTTTATTAAGCATCGATAGCTACCAAGACGTAGGAACAACTATCATTCCCTCGTGAATAAATTATTATCGTATTACAGTTTCAGCTTCAGCTTCAGTTTCAGCTTCAGTTTCAGCTTCAGCTTCAGTTTCAGCTTCAGTTTCAACTTCAGTTTTGGTTTTAGCTTCAGTTTCCGTTTCAGTTTCAGCTTCAGTTTTAGTTTCAGCTTCAGTTTCAGCCTCAGCTTCAGTTTCAGCTTCAACTTCAGTTTCAGTTTCAGTTTCAGTTTCAATTTCAGCTTCAGTTTCAGCTTCAGTTTTGGGTTCAGGTTCAGCTTCAGTTTCAGCTTAAGTTTTGGTTTCAGCTTCAGTTTCAGTTACAGTTTTAGCTTCAGCTTTAGTTTCAGCTTCAGCTTCAGTATCAGTTTCAGCATCAGTTTCAGCTTCCACTTCAGTTTCAGCTTCAGTTTCAGCTTCAGTTTCAGCTTCAGTTTCAGCTTCAGTTTTGGTTTCAGCTTCAGTATCAGCTTCAGTTGCAGCTTCAGTTTCGGTTTCTGCTTCAGCTTGAGTTTCAGTTTCAGCTTCAGTTTCCGTTTCAGTTTCAGTTTTAGCTTCAGTTTTAGTTTCAGTTTCAGTTCCAGCCTCAGCTTCAGTTTCAGTTTTAACTTCAGTTTCAGCTTTAGTTTCAGCTTCAGTCTAGCTACAGTTTCAGCTTCAGTTTTGGTTTCAGCTTCAGTATCAGCATCAGCGTCAGCTTCAGTTTTAGCTTCAGTTTCAGCTTCAGTTTTGGTTTCAGCTTCAGTTTCAGCTTCAGTTTCAGCTTCAGCTTCAGTTTCAGCTTCAAATTCAGCTTCAGTTTTAGTTTCAGTTCCAGTTTCAGTTTCAGCTTGAGTTTCAGTTTCAGCTTCAGTTTCAGTTTTAGCTTCAGTTTGGTTTAGCTTCAGTTTTGGTTTCAGTTTCAGCTTCAGTTTTGGTTTCAGCTTCAGTTTCAGTTTCAAGTTCAGTTTCAGTTTTAGCTTCAGTTCCAGCTTCAGTTTCGGCTTCAGTTTCAGTTAAGGATTCAATTTCAGCTTCAGTTTCAACTAACGTTTCAGCTTCAGTTTCAGCTTCAGTTTTAGCTTCAGTTTTAACTTCAGCTTCAGCTTCAGTATCAGTTTCAGATTCAGTTTCAGTTTCAGCTAGAGTTTCAGCTTCAGTTTCAACTTCAGTTTCAGCTTTAGTTTCATCTTCAGTTTTGGTTTCAGCTTCAATTTTGGTTTCAGCTTCAGCTTCAGTTTTGGTTTCAGCTTTAGTTTCAGCTTCAGTTTTGGTTTCTGCTTTAGTTTC
The DNA here is from genome assembly GCA_943138885.2 of Tholera decimalis. Lineage (NCBI taxonomy): Eukaryota > Metazoa > Arthropoda > Insecta > Lepidoptera > Noctuidae > Tholera > Tholera decimalis. The sequence continues at coordinate 38,113,933 of OW964569.2, read as the reverse complement.
AGCTTCAGTTTCAGTTTCAGCTTCGGTTTTGGTTTCAGTTTCAGTTTCAGCTTCAGCTTCAGTTTCAGCTTCAGTTATGGTTTTGGTTTCAGCTTCAGTTTCAGCTTCAGTTTTGGTTTCAGCTTCAGTTTTAGCTTTAGTTTTGGTTTCAGTTTCAACTTCAGTTTCTATAAATATAACTTTTATTTAATAGTTATTTATCGTATTTTTTATACGACTTAATCATGGGGTAATGAAAAACACAATAAAAAAGAGATATAGCGGAAGTCATTGTGAATAAATTATCTGTCAGTCATGACATCTGCATTTCCTAATTCCAGGGTTGCCAGGGGGTTATTTAGTATAATATTGTATGTAGAGGGGACATGATTTCTCATTATTTTGTATATCATTATTTAAGATAGATCCATTTTGAAAGTCTAAATACACACATCAAAAGTGTCTAGGGATCAACATATATTTTTGCAATAACTTTTCTCCTGATTGATATTAATTAAAATTTTCTTTAAGGATTCATCAAATAAAGTGTTTTCGTTTGTCACAGTAACGATAAACTAAGTCACCTTTGCATTAATAAAGAAATTTGCCATTTTCCTAATAAAGGGATTTTTGACATTTGAACCACTAACATTAAAGTTCGAAAAAAAGACTGAAATAACAGTTTTCTTTAAAATTTTATTGGGTAACTTAAACAATTAATAATCCGTGTTTCTACCGCGAACACCAACAACACAAGAACATCGGTTTGGCATACTCAAAATGAGTTCATCCAAATCACGCTGTGGAATGGCCGCCCATGTTCGTTGCAACAACAAAAAAAGGTCTTCTTGCGACTGGATACCCTCCATATTCGGCAGAGCTCTTCTCTGTAGCATATCCCATGCATGCTCAATCGGGTTCAAGTCTGGCGACTGAGCAAGCCAGAGCAGGACATTGATGTTAGCTGCGGCGAGAGTCTGTCTTACAATTCTTGCGGTGTGCGGTCGTGCATTATCATGCATTAACTGAAATAAGGGACCGATTTGCACTTGTAGAGGAACGATGATGTCAGATACAATCGTCTCAGCATAAATTTGAGCGTTGAGGTTGCCTCTGATCCAAATCAACTCAGTTCTTCCGCCGATCCAAATACCCGCCCATACCATGATGGTTCCACCACTATAAGGATGGACTTCCTGGCAGGATTTTAATCGCTGTTGGCGTCCAGGGGTTCTCCAGTGTCGTATACGTCTTGTATCCGGTCTCATACCAAAACGAGACTCATTAGAAAAGCACACGAAACGCCATTGTTCTTCTGCCCAATTTCTGTGTTCAAGAGCCCATTGATATCGAATCCTACGATTGTGCATTGCTATAGGTGGTACCCGTAGCGGTCTTCGGGAATGAAGGTTCACATCATGCAAGCGGTTTCTGACTGTTTGGTCGCTAATTAAGTTCCCTGAAGAGTGATGAAGCCTCACGGCTAACATCATGGCGGTTATTGTTGGAGCTCTTCGAGTTAAGATTTGAATGTATCGGTCTTGTCTCCGTGTGGTGCAGCGATACCGTCCTCCATGGCGCTCAGCCACGGTACCAGTGCTTCGGTAACGTGTCCAAAGTCGACTGATAACACTCTGACTTGTATTCAGAGCTAAAGCCACAGTACGTTGCCGGGAACCAGCTTCTATCATTCCCACGGCTCTGAGCATTTCTTCCCTGCTTAAATGACGTCGCCGCTCCATAATAACGTTGGTTTTAATCAGTAGTAGGGAAACAGTAGCACTAATAATGTCTTCAATGCGTTGTATGTTTTTATAGGGAAAATATTGACAGCTGATTTTCATCTTTTACTCGAATTTGATTAACAGTTCCTGTTTCAAATTATGAAATGCACCAAAAAGGATCCATATAAATTTATAAAATCATAAATTTATTACAAAGCCACATCTCAATCTCAAGAAATCCGCATAAAAATGCTTGATCCCTAGACACTTTTGATGTGTGTATATCAGTTTACGCATTACGTCGTAACTATTTTTGTTAATTACAACGTTTCTGGTCCTGAATAACTGTGGCTTTATGTTGATATCGATAGTGGATAAAAAGACTTTTAGTTTGAATTAAGTTCTATTTAATTCATTTTCGGTTTTATTTCTCAATGACCTTAAATGTTTTTACTTTTCATAACCTAAACACGTTTTGTTATCTCGGTATTCCCATGATTTATTTATAGGTTTATAGGTTTATTACCAGTCAATTTAGTATACTTTTCATAACCTAAACACGTTTTTGTTATCTCGGTATTCTCATGATTTATTTATAGGTTTATAGGTTTATTACCAGTCAATTTATTATTCATATTATTATTGTCTGTTGAGTTGGAAAAGTGGGCCGGATGAAGTATGGGCCGTTGCCGGAATCCTTTCATTGGCAGTACTGAGTACATAGTAATGGGTGGGGAAATCATCGAATAACTTCTCCCGCTCTAGGTTAAGCGGAAGGGACTGTCAGACTTCTACCCTGTCACCCTGTCCCTTCAGCTGCCCGTAAGTTCCGGGGCCACGGTATCTTGTTAGTACATTTCCGCAAACCCGGCGGGCTAGTTTTTTTTACGTTGAATATAAAAAGCGAAGTACCTTATCTATTTACTATTTAGAGACATCAGAATGCGATAGAAAAGTATACTACCTATCTTACATAGTAGGTACATAATATTTCAAATGCAAGCATCAAGAATATATCTACCTAACGTACGTAATAGCTATCGTTATTTTGCAGTTATTAGTTTAAAATGTTAATAATATTAATTATTAGCCAAGGTCTAACTCTCTGCTGACTTCTGTGTTCTCTGCCACATATTATCCGTCAGTCTTTAAAGCATGAGTGAATAGGCATTTTCTGGGCTCGCTCGTCCGATCGTAGACGTAGACCTCATCTTACACTTATCATGAGGTGTGATCGAGGTCAAAAGTGGGCTCATTCGTAACAAAAAAAATAAAAAATATAACAACCAAGACTATAGGTAGGTATAGGTACTTAGGAATTTATATCCAAAGTATAAAATACAACTTATCCATTATTGTAGTGCTGAAGTCAATAAACTATATTATATAATCAATTTATAATAACAAACTCACGAAACATTGAATTTACCTCAAGTCCAACTGCAAGTCAAAAAGTAAATCCTTCAAAGTAATCGCGAAGTCAAATAATCAATAAAGTATCAAAATCCAAAGCTCAATGTCAGGGGTTCAAGTGATAATAGCACAGTCAGCCCTAGTATACATACATTCACAACACGCACGACCTAAAATTACGTAAAATTACTAAATAAAGTTATTTAAACTCTTCAATAACTAAACTATGTCAGTACCAATTTTGTTTCAGAGATTTTGTACTTTTAAGGCCCTAAGTTGCGTTAAAATTTGTGTTAAAATACGGAAATTTGGGGACTCAGAACTTTCAAATTCCTTATTCTTTAACTATTTTTGTTCATCACCGGCATAGATAATGACAAGACAAATCGATATTATACTCAACTTTGAAAGTACGATATCAAATAATGGAGTAATCCCACAAGTACAATTTTATGGAGAAAATGTCTTAAGACTAGATTTTGGAGTAAAATAATACCGCCTATGTTAATACGTTGATCACCTTGCGGAGGGAACGGAATAAAATGCCTACGCCTCTGTTATAAGTGCAGATAGTCTGAACTGCATAACAATTTAGTATTTAGTTATGCAACGCGGCGATTATTTAAGTTATGTAACTAAAATGCTTGATTACTTATGTAAGCTCTAACCCCATTATTAGGTATTTAGGCGCAGCGAAGGTTAGGTAGATAAATGCTAAGGTCTGCTAGATTTGATTAGTTAAAATGGCTGAGTGCTTTTAGGGACACCTACGTGGGTATTGCAGACAAAATTACTGCCAAAGTGTAACGCTAATGTTTATTTTTTATATTTTTGGCGCTAATGTGTCAAGGCTTACAAACATATAGGGCTAGGATAAAGAAAATCGCAATGTATTTATGTGTACTACTTCTGTCACTGTACTATTTGTATGATAAACAGCGTTACATGCTGATTGCTTGTAACGATATGTTTTGAATAGAACAATTTGATGTTGTTTATTAAATCTATATGAATTAAAAACAAAGGCCCAATGTACTGGGTACATGCATCACAATTCACATCAGAACACATGCACCTATTTTTGATTAATTCGTTCTTTGATGTGCTTGCTGTGATTGTCGAAGTTTATATAAAAGTCTTTTTTTATTTGTACCTAAACGAATTATGAGCGCAGACAAACTGGCGGGCTAATGCTAGTGTTGAAATCCTCCAAGCAACGCCGCCTGCCGCTGGAAACCAGCGCTATGACTGTTTTACACAGATATGACGAATATTTTTCAAACTCGTGAAATCCCTATTTTTATTAGATTCTGCTCACAGACAGGAGTTACAGACAGCCCACTCTACAGAGCCTGCATGGAAGCAGACGAAACAGCGGCTCACCTGCTACGAAGCTGCCCTGTAGTCGCGGATTATGGGACCAAATATTTCGGCAACTCAGGTAACCTCCACGATATGGTAAGCAAAGCTCGCCTTCCTGGAAGAACTGGCAGGGATGGCATGACAAATCTATCCTACCCATACGCAAAATACGCGCTTGGTCGTGGAGTTGCAAATACCTGCCCGTTATAGGTACAGACGCACAGCACAGCACATGAAGCTATCCGAAACTGTCAAATTTTCCCAATCAACCTTGAACCTAATTTCTTTAACAATGAAGTTGAAAATCTATTAAAGAAATTTGACAGATTGTTGTAGCTGGCGTCGGTACATACATACACACAAAGCTTCCACTCGCGTTTTCGTTCGCATCGGAGTCGATAAAACCTAAGCGGTTTTTCTCGTGTAAAACCTTATATCGCGGGAATTCCTGGATAAAGAATCCTAACCTCCAATATCATCCTATGAAATTCCCATTGAAATCGGTCCAGTACGTCGATTCTATAAAATTCGAACAACAACTCGCATCTCACATAGCTATTCACTGTCACTTCGCTTATGGTTCAAAGTGACCTTGATTTTGCATTCTGTAAACAGCGTCGAAGTGACGGAGGAATTACCTTACCGAATGCCACTTCTCACGTCATCTCATACTTTATCTGTCAAAATCTTTAGTTTAACTAGCTGACACGCTCGCAAGGGTAGCGCTAGCGCGCTAGTGTGAATTCGAATTAACAACCGAGTTTTTAGAATACCAATCAATAAACTCACAGCGGATTCAGATTCGAAGTTTAGAATGAGGTCTTACAGAATAACACAGCAGCTCTTTCAGAGATTACACCGACAGACAGAAAAAAACGTTTGTTTGTGTTTTAGTACCGTGTATAACACTTGATAAAATAACACAGTTATTTTGAAATCATATTAGACAGTCATTTAAATTTTATGGATGTTATGTACGAGCATGTAATTAGCATTTGGTCAAATCTTTTCATACAATTGTGGCCGAAAAATAAACGTATTTTTTAATATGTTCATAAGTTGGTTCACAAGTTGTGGAATTCTCTGCCGGCTTCTGTGTTCCCTGCCACTTATGTCCTTTCAGCCTTTAAAGTAAGTAAGAGTAAATAAACATCTTCTGGGCTCGCTCGTCACATCGTAGACCTCATCTATCGCTTACCATCAGGCGAGACCGAGGTCATGACGGGCTCATCCGTAACAAAAGCTGTATGTATGCCTCATGCTTGACGCAAACGCAATTTATTTCATTATTTTACAAAAGCGTGTAAATTCTTTACTTTTTCGATATTATTTATTTGGTTATCATTACTATTTTAGTAGATAGCCTCTTTAAAATGACCATTCACTTGTGTATCACCAATGTCTTATCAAGACAAGTCATACCTAGGTACTTTTATGTCCACGTTCCGATCAAAAGGAAGCGACGAATATAAAATCTATTTAATGTTTTACGAGGAAATATTAAAAATACATTAAAATGATTTATAGGTCTGTTTACGCCGGTGCCCGCATTCGATACTATTGTAACTACATATCTATAAATAGTAACTTAGTGTTAGGTATAGTAAGAAACTTAGGGTTTTGTATGCGGAACCCTCATCGCACTTTAGAATAAAAGCGACATAACTAAAAATGCTAATTTTTGGGGGCGAGCAAGAAAATCTTTGAAAAGCAGTGTTGGGTTAATTTAAATAACGGGCTAGCAGGCGCGCGAGGCTTCACTGCCGTGGACTTTACCAAGATAAAACATAACCCTCCTTTTTTAGTCAGATAATAAGTAGTCTATAACTTTCCTCAAGCTTCAAGTTACTTCCGTTCCAAATTTCATCCAAATCTACCCAGTACTTTCGAAGATTCGCGCGTTCAAACAAACAAACAAACTTATTCGCTTTACAATATCCAATCCAAAAAATCCAATAATAGTACAGATTCCTCCCATGATCGATATTATCTTTGTTGCTCGTAATTCAAGCCCCTATTACTACGTGCCTTTAGAGTGGTTTTTAGGTTCGGTTTGTTGCAACATCAGAAGCTACGGGAATTTGGAGTTACGCTAGCTTCATTGTTAAGTGTGTGATATAGGATCACAGTCTAATTGCTCGGAATCTACTGGACCAAGTCACTTCAAGGGTCCTTACACGAACTTCTTTGGCTCAAATACAATTAGCAATTAAGTTGGTTGCATAGATAAAATAAAGTTGGTTGGTTGTTAGTAGGTTACTTTATGGAAAAATTTAACTTTGCCGTGTGACCTACTCTTTCATTTGATAGGTCACACGGCAAAGTTTAATTTTTTCATAGTAAGTTATCATAACAAATTCTTCTTTAAAGCTTCCCTTATGAGTTCTGTCTTAGGGTCTGGAGAAACCGAGTTGACGGCGCATCGTGGGCCATAAAAGATGGGGTCCATGGAGCCATTGCTTACAGGTGTTGCGGACATAAATATCGTGGCCCCCGCCAACTGAAGAAACAGGGTGCCCTTTTTGTCAGTAGAATAAAATGTAAGTATACCAAAAATTATTGATATAATTCTAAAAAATGCTATCTATTATTGTCTCAGGATTAAATAAAACATATGTAGTTATATAAGCAATACGATGATGCATAGCATTAAAACCAGAATGATTTAGTTTATGAAAAGTGATGCGTTTACTGGGACGGTGCCAAAGGAATACGTCATGTTTTAGATAGTGCATCTAGATTTTGCTCGTGTAGAACAAGACTCGTTAGCTCAGTAGGTTAGAGCACCGATATATAAATTCACTTGACCATCGGAGGGCGGAGGTTCAAATCCTTCACGAGTCAGACTTTCTACGTTTTCTTTTTAAAACTTTTAATAGCAACTTAATTTATTATGAATGTTCTTTTAGAATTATTCCCATTACAATTATTAAAGAAATTGTAACGTTAGGCCTCTAGGGATTTTCATTTACAATTTAGTCCTTAGCAAAAAGCATAATTAATATAAGATTAAGGACTACGTTGAAGACAAAACTGTTTGGCAATGATTCCTTTTGCTCATGTGGCTTCCCTGGTTTATTGTTATTGCGTTAATGTCAAGAGGTCTAATTACAACTCCACTTTCGTGTATGATGTAATTCATTTATTGTTTTACTTTGTCTTGTTTATAAGTATGACTCTTACTTATAGCACAAGTTTTACCTAGTTAGGAGGATGCTCGGAATATCGTGGACAGAATTCCGCACCAACGTCTCCATAGTCCGTACTTCAGGAGCTCGGCATCACGCAGCGTCTGTCGGCCGTAGTACAGTCGCGCATACAGCAGTCTCTAGGCGGGGGAATGACCCCATAGAGCGGCTGGTCGTTCAAGGAAAGGTGGAGGGAACCAGGACGCGTGGCAGGGCATCTAAACGCTGGACTGAACAACGTGAGTGCTGATTAGCACTGGAAAGCGGCCTATCTGAGTGCGCCGAGCACTCTGCCAACAGGAACAGATGACGGGAGATCATGCGGAGAGCTGTGTCCGCCCCTACCACCAACGCGGATGTTCGACGTGACTACGACCGCTCTGTCAAGAGCGAAGCGAAAAAGAAGTTACCTAGTTTAAGTACCAGTGATCACACTATTGTATTTTTTACCAATTAATAGTTATGATTATGATGAATATACGATAAAAACTAGAACGTTCCGCCGCTTCTCATATCCTATGGCCTTCAGCGGACCATAGGTACTCCTTGTAGGACCCTGAAGCTGTATCTGGAGATTTAAATAATGGACAAACTGTCATGATGTATTCTAATAGTACATCGACAGTGCAAACATTTATATGTGGGAAAACAGCCAAGAAATACGTCATTTTGTGGATAGTGAATCTAGATTTTGCTCGTGTGGAACAAGACTCGTTAGCTCAGTAGGTTAGAGCACCGATATATAAATTCACTTGACCATCGGAGGGCGGAGGTTCAAATCCTTCACGAGTCAGACCTTTTCTCTTACTTTTTTTACCCCTAAAAACAGCCTTAATATGTCCGCTGGGTACAGGTCTCCTATAAAGCTCGAAACATACCTAGTCTTCTAAGAAATATTGTTAAAATCTGAGAGATATTTTCTGGCGTCGACCGGTCTGTCGTTGATAATGAGCCTCGTGGCTCGTTTCTCGACAGTCCCAGAGATAGGAGCAGTACTCCATAGACGGCCGAACTTGCGCTTGATAAAAGTTGAGCAGCTGTTCCGGTGTGAAGTACTGTGTTTATCTCTGACCTTTGCTAGGACTCCCAACTTTTTGGCAGTTAGTTGTATAATAATATTCCACCAAAAACATGTAAAAAACTAGCCAAGTCTGGATGGAGCTGCGACCGGCCGTTGAACATTGTTTATGCAAATTGAATTGTTGACACATCCAAGTCAACGGCCAAGTCACATAAAATCTAACCATATTAATAAAGAAATCGCAGTAAATAACCTTAGACTTGGCTTGGCTTTGCTTAGTGATTTCATTACTTTTTATAGAGAAACACGTAGTTATATAAAGACTAGGCTTGTTTTTACAAGAACTTTTGATGGGATTTCACTTCTTTTTGCAGAAAACTATTTTTTATTTGATTAGTATTTATACACTCTAGACCTTTCATTATTAGGTTTTTTTTTATTAGACTTTTTTTTATAAGACATTAAATACTTCGGTCTCCAGTTTCATATACATCAATAGAAGGGGCTTATCACACTGAATAATTTTTATCAAGGCGCATTTCCATATCTCCCATAGTTTAGCTGAGCTCTTTGGGTTCTTCATCAGATACTCCAGAACTATTTTTTTTTTATTTCAAAAGAAAGGGCTAACCACGCTTAATAAATTTTGTGAAAACAGCATGTCGGTAATTTTAATAGTTTGGCTGGTCTGTTACGGTTTGTCCACAGAATAATGTTCAAAAATCGGCAATACATCATGTATTGCCGATTTTTGAACATTATTATTTTTTACCGCCCTAATGTGTTCCGAAATTCTACAAGCTACGGTACGATTTGTCGGACCGATGTACGACTTTCCACAGCTGCACACTCAGCATGGTGAAAATCCCGTTTTAAGTTCTAATAGTACTACTTCTATTTTGATGATCAGTGAGCCAATGAATCATTGAGTGTCGAATTAGCACAACTTTGCTTTTGCATAACTTAGGAAATAAATAAGCGTCAAACATGATTTTTTGTGGTTAAGGTGTGTGCTTATAGCTTACTAGATGACGATGTTTTCAGCGTTCCATAGGTATCCAAAGGTTCTCAAATAGGAGCAAGAAAATACACCAAAATGGTTCCAGAAAAAGGATGGTAAGGCAGTGTTTGCTTCGCGCTCGACCTGGCGGGGGCACTGCCGTGCCCCCAGATATTCATGTTTCATGATTTATCAAAACATACATAAGCGATAAGACGCATAGCATTAATAACAAAATGATTACAAATGTTTTTATGAAAAGTTTCGCGTTTGTTGGGATGATGCCAAAGGAATGCGTCATTTTGTGGATAGTGCATCTAGATTTTGCTATTGTGGAACAAGACTCGTTAGCTCAGTAGGTTAGAGCACCGATATATAAATTTACTTGACCATCGGAGGGCGGAGGTTCAAATCCTTCACGAGTCAGACTTTTTCTATTATTTTTACCCTTAAAAAGCAGCCTTAATACATCCGCTGGGTCAAGGTCTCTTATAAAGCTTGAGTGGTATATAATCTGACACTTTCTTCAGTTCCACCCAGGGCGGGAGAAATCGTTGAATGATATTCCACTTGAAAAAAAAGGCCATCTGCGAAATATTGTAAAATATTTTCTTAAGTATTTTATCATATTCTTAGATGACGAAATAAGGGCGTCATATCGTCGTTAGATAAATGATAATGCGGATACTCCTTAGAAAGAGAAAAGTTTACGGTAAGTACTAGTAATGTAGTGAACACCCACCCAGTCAAATGACATTCACGGAATTTTATAATGAAAACAGGATGTTTGGTAAATGGAGATTATTTGGTTTTTCACATGTCTGTGTATTTACCTGTTTGAAAAAATTGATTGAACGCTGTTACAACTAAATAAACGATAAGTCGAAAGCATAACCCTTGTCCCAAGTCGACTGACGACCTGGGGTTGCGGGAATATTCTAAGTCTAACCAGATACCGCGGCCCCGAACCACAAGGGCGACTGAGCGAACAGGGTGGGTTTCTAGTCAGTAGAAGTCTGACATTCCCTTCCACTTAGTCCAAAGCGGGAGAAGTCATTTGATGATTTTCTCCACAAAAAAAAAACAGTTTGTTTACCCGAAGGCGATGGATATACAGTATGTTAACTAACAGAGGGCGTTCCCGTTAACCCGCAATAGTATAAGTACATCAATCAGATCGCCGCACACGCGGCCCTTCATTCATAAATAAATTGAGACGTTACCGTCCTTCAATTACGCGTGTACAGAGTGTTTCTTTTACGTATCAATTTAACATTTTTAGTGAATATATTAATATTTAAAAAAAAATTGTTTTCGAATGGTAGGTAATATATTTTTAGCATGTATGGATGCTATATTATTGCGGGGTAACGGGAACGCCCTCTGTTAGTTAACACACTGTATTTTCATAATACCACTATTATATTCTTGTGTCATCGTTTTATAAAACATACATTAACGATACGATGCATCGCAAGAATTCAAGAATGATTTCATTAAGAAAAGTGACGCTTTTATTGGTATGGAGCCAAAGAATACGTCATTTTGTGGGTAGTGCATCTAAATTTTGCTAGTATAAAACAAGACTCGTTAGCTCAGTAGGTTAGAGCACCGATATATAAATTCACTTGACCATCGGAGGGCGGAGGTTCAAATCCTTCACGAGTCAGACTTTAATCTTTATTTTTTATCTTAAAAGCAGCTTTAATATTCGCTGTTGGATATTAATCTTCCTTATTAATATCGACACATAGATTGGTATTTATTAAGTAGAAATCTAACACTACCTTCATCTCCAGCCATAGCAAAAGAAGTTATTTGGTTATATTACCCAGAAAACAGGTCTCCTGATTGTTAATATCTGAAATGTATTTTCTGAATTATTTCGTCATATTTCGTTATACGTACTTAACAGCATACTAGTGCCATTTAGATAAATGATAAGTAAAAAGAGGAAAATACTCCTGAAAAGCGTAAGTATTAGAGGCAACACCCCTCTTAAATGACACTGAAAGAATTTTAAAACAGAAAAATAGGAAGTTTATTTTTATTTTTATTGATAATAGGCTCGCGTTTGTCCACCATCTCACCTGATGGTAAGTGACGATGTGGTCGAAGATGGAACACGCTTGCCTAGAAGTAACCTATTCACTCTTGACTTAAAGACCCCTAGATTATAGCTATCGGGAAACAGACTGCGGCAGGGAATTCCACTCCTGAGCCGCACAATGAAAGTATTTCCAAACCGTTTTGTGTGCATTGGTGGGATATTCACCATGTAACGATGGCGCATCGCCGTTTGTCTTATAGTCCGATGATGGAACGGGTTTGATCGTGTGATTCCATCGCACACTCCCCAAAATGTAGCCGATAGAAAACCGATAGACTGTCAACTCGTCGTCGATGTTCAGGGTAGTTCTTTGAGGTCCCTCAAAACGCGGTCACACGGTCTTAATTCGTAACCTATTATAACATTCAGTCTTAGTACTAAATACAGATTAATTTCTATTTATATGTGTACATAATTTAAACATTAAATATCTAAAATTATTTATAAAGTTTATAAAAAAATATATCTAATGTCGAAAACGGGAGCAAAATCGGTGTTCTTCGCGCGTCACACTCTGTTCGCGCTCACGGCAAACTTTGATAACTTTTGTATTCAATTCATAAGCATATAATGTAATAGGTACATCAAATTAATTTTATTTAACTATGCATCATAATTATCACAGAACATTAATTTTCTCTCTTAAGTTACAATAGTTAATAGAAGTTATGTCTCTGTCACACGATTTTGTTAGTTTCGAGTGCGCGCAACAATACTGCACCTATCTTCCAAGAGTGCCAGTTTTTCGCTACACGTTTTAGCTGCGCGGACGCTCAGTAGCAATGTCTCCATATGTAAATCGAGAGTTACCGTGTTGCTAGGTTAAAAATACGGTGTTTCTAGACCAAATTACGGTGAATTTACTAAAAGTGTACCGTGTAAATTACCGTGCAATTTTTCAAAGTAAAAAAAAAAACATTATTGTGAAATGAATCAAAACACTATTTGCTTTTCAAATTATTAACAAAAAATAATAACATAATATGTTTTACGTCATTCATCCATATCACTTACGTTCCTTCTAGTATTTAAATAAACCCAGGTCTGCTGGAATAAATTTTTAAGGAAATAAGCAGCACCTATGTGCGCTTTTGGCTCTATTTAAATTTTTTTGTAAGTGTCATGTGTGTACATAAATAAATAAGGTTGAGAATGAGAATAGATTGCCAACGCTTGTTCGTAGAGATAGACGTTTAGATATTGTGGGATTCCCCTCGGACTCCAGCAGTATTGCCTTTACAAACTTGACTGACGTGAAATTCGTTGTAGGACTTTTAGGCAGTACACGATGAAACATGTACAACAAAGTAATTCATAATGGTAATACGGTGATTTATGACACGGTAATACATCAATACCTTGACGGTAGATAACGGCTTGATACCGGTGCATCTACGGTAATTACCGTGTATATGGAGACACTGCTCAGTAGTATCCCGGCGTCAGTGGGTCAGACAGGTACGTTCATCGCTTCTAAACAAAAAAATATGAGATGCGTTATTCTTTGAATATTTTCAAGTAGCCTTGGTCTAGAAACTTTTATGCCCTTTTTTTGAAGGATAATGCTTATAATTTTCTAAAGAAAGCGAAACTATGGCACCCCAAAGTGCAAAGGAGCGACGGGAGAAAAAGCGTCTAGCAGAGATAAGAAGACGAGGAAGAATAAAAAATGATACAGAGTTACACAATGCAGTAAAAATGAAGGCAAGAGAAAGGGACTACAAAAGAAAAGCAAAAGGGAATGTCATCCCAGTTAGTGAAATGAGAAGTAGAACGAAAAGAGCCGTGAGAGAGCAAAACCGCATAAAAAGCCGACTTTTTCGTCAAAGAATGAAAGAGCGAGAGAACGTTGCTCTTCAGAAAAATATGATTGAGTGCCCCGAAACTTCAAATTTAGTTGAAGATCCACTGTGCTCTCCTAAATTACCTACCCCTCAACTAGTGCCAGCTTCATCGCTTGAATCTCAAAAAAGCGTCTTCATTTCAAGACGGGTAACTAGACAGTATAAACAACACATTGAGGCTTCATGTTCTTCTGAAGTAGTTTCATTGGGTTCTTCCACTGGGTTCTTCCCTGCATTGCAAGATTTATTGACAACATTGATTTGTTGACAACTTAAGACAAACATTTTGTGATGACTTCTTAAAAGAACTTCAAAGAAGAAAGACTGAAAAATAAATGCAAAAAATTGTTTGCAATTATTTCTAATTATATTTATTATATAAGTATCTTAAATATTGATATTTTTATTATGTTTAGTGGTAATTCACAAATGAGTGATAGCCATGAAAATGTCTTTTTATAAATTCTAAATGATACGAGACTGAAAATTTATAAAAATAATAATTATGTAGACTACTAATAAAGCTGCTGGCAGAAAATAGTATGTTTTATGATTCTAAGCATTTCTATTCAAAAGCAAGATAATGTCTTATCTGCCAGCAATAGTAGTAAGTAATAATTATGTTTATAATATAAATTATTTTTAAAGTTTAATTTCTGGGAGCAAAGCAATTGTTATCAACCTAACCCAACGAGCACATTAGTGGAAATTGCAGCCTATTTTGTTACTTTCGGCTGTAGAATAGCGGTTTAAGGGTTCAAACAGCAGTTCAAAGTTGCATATCTGCATCCGTAAACGTCTGTAGCTATAAAAGTTACTTAAGGTGCTATAAGCTGAATCAAACACTACCCTAGCCTTCACAGTAGTTCACGGTAGAACTCATTTACCACTTTCACCTTTATATGAGAGTTACGAAGGTCATTCTGCCACTCACAGCTGCACAGTGGTTTCCATTGTAACTTTTATAGGTTATAGTTATAGTAACCACTATTATACTACTATAAGTTTCATTACAGAAATAATAGAAACTCTTATGCATACTATAGTTACAAAAAAATCATCAGTGTAACTAAGGCCTTTAGTAGCAATAGTCATTCCTTGCAGGCTCAATCCATTCGCCATTTTACAGCCGCTTTTGTAACTATAAACTACTAACGAACTCTACGAGAGCGCACAAAAAGGTTTTAATATTGTCACTAACTGGCTAAACAACAATCTACTAACACTAAATATTGATAAAATAAAATAAAAATGGATGCTAAACGAATAAATATGTAACTAGATCTTATAACCTCAAAAACAGGAAAATAGGAGCTTTTTGTGGCTGTGAGTTGCACTAGGAGAACAAAAATCACTGGAAGCGTTAGAAGGGTGAAAATTAGCGCTATGATTCTCAAAAGGGAGTTATTAGAGCTCAAACTGCAGGTTATGACTACAATACAATGACGCCATGATTTTTTAAGAAAACTTATAATTCACTTGCAAAATTGAGTTGATATACATTGGTTTTTCAGTTAAATGTGCATTAAATGTACCGGTAAATAATCGGCCACTTGCAAATAGTAAGTTATCGACACGTAAAAATACGGAAATAAAATTTATTCTGTATAACAAATAAAAAATATCACATATCTTTTGTTAATTTTTTAAATATCATAAAAGCACGTTAAAATTACTCGAAAATTATCTTATATATCTACAGTAAACTGGACAGCGTTTTAAGTATCATTACATATCTTGCTAATACAGAATACAAACTTTTACTTCTTTTTGTTTTATTTTCATGATGGCGACGAAAACACTTTACCAAAATATTACTAATAATGTCAACTGAAGATATGCAATAAAGAACTATAATCAATTCATTCGTTCAAAGTAGTTCAAAATCATTCAAAAGTAGCGCTATGAGAGCTTTAGTAAAGCGTTAATAAATCGTTATAGCTATTAAGGAACCTTTATGCAACCGTTGTGCAGGTTAAATGGAACTTTAGGTTGCATAAAATGGCGCCCAAATAGCGCTAAAGCGGCTGCTTTAAGTCTGTAGTAGACGCTCTAGCGCTTACGTCTATTACCATAAGTAATAATCGGATACGCTCCAAAGCCCTAATGTAGCCCATTTGTGCTAGTTGGGAAGTTAATAATGAGTACTAATAAGCTGATGTCAAAACATTATAATTGTTGATCTCAAATACAAGTGGATTCATAAATAATAAGTATTTTATTTTATAAACTGGAAATTTGAAAAAAAATAAGGATTTAAAACTATATTTTGCTTGTAGAGAATACGTCTGTAACTTTCGTGCCGTCTTTCGTAACTTTTGTGGGCGCAGAAATTTAAAAATAGAATATCTCTGTAGTTTATGCACCGATTCACATAAAATAAAAAAAATTACGTATTATTTTTATATCGTCTTAAATGTGTGTACATTTATTTGTAGATTATTAAAAAAAAATTAGCCATGAAAGTTACGCGGAGAATACTTTTTGAAGAACTACCCTTCAAGGCTCTGGAGCTTTGATTCGACCAGTGAATCGTTGCCAATGAGTCTCTTGGCTCTTTTCTCGATAGAGTCAAGCGCGTCCAGTTGGTATTTGGCAGATCCATCCCAAATATGAGAGCAGTACTCCATACACGACCGAACGTTAAAGTTTGATAAATAGAGATGATTTGGTTTTCCATATGACTATTTACTTGTTTTTGAAAAGAATGATTGAACACTGAACATCATTACAATTGCATAGTTCCACGTGCGCGTCATGGAGCAGTCAGCCTTATTGATGAGACCAATGCCTGCCGGGATTGTAAGAATGTTCTAAAGAGATACCGCAGCCCGGGTCACGAGGGCAATTGGAGGAATAGGAAGGGTGGATTTTTGTCAGTATTGAGACACTCCTTTTCGTTCCACCCAGAGTCGGAGGAGTCATTTCATGATTTTCTCCCCGAAAAAAGAAACCTGAACCTGTTGACCTGAAGATAATAGCATTGTATGCGCGGCTGTTGAGTGAGGCGCACACAGCTTGGATGTATGTTTGTAATGAAAGTCACTGATAGCCAACTAAAATGATATACTATTTTGATAACTGAACTATCGCGTAGGTAACTATAATGCTAAAATATATGAAAAGTGAATGATTGCTAGTGAGTACAACTGTGTATGAATATTGAACGAGTACTGACGCGTAACAATATAATTTGTACGAATTGACGTAAAATTGATGATCTTACGTTGCGCGCCTATCATGTACGATGCGTGGCTCGTACTAGAATGGTTTTATAAAAACATACATTAACGATGCATAGCAACAAATAAGGATGATGTAATTTCAACTGTTTTATGACAAGTAATTGGAATGGAGCCAAAGGAATACGTGATTTTGTGGATAGTGCATCTAGATTTTGCTAGTGTACAACAAGACTCGTTAGCTCAGTAGGTTAGAGCACCGATATATAAATTCACTTGACCATCGGAGGGCGGAGGTTCAAATCCTTCACGAGTCAAACCTTTTCTCTTATTTTTTTAACTCTTAAACAGCAGCTTCTATGTCTGCTGTTGGATATAGGTCTCCCCCATATCTCGACATACACATAAATTGGTATTCATTCAGTACAAGTCATACTTTTTAAATCGAGTTCTCCCAGTTCATTGGAAACTGTTGCATTAAGCCGCTAGTGACTCTCGTTTACCTGTATTATACAGTATGTTAACTAACAGAAGGCGTTCCCGTTAAATCACAATAGTAAAGCATCCATACATGCTATGAAAAATATTACCAATTGAAAACAAAATGCTTTTATTGTTTTTAATATTTTAATATTCACTAAAAATGTTCTCTGTACACGCGTACGCATTCATAAATAAATTTCGACGTTGCCGTCCTTGAAGTACGCGTGTACAGTGTTTCTTTTACGTATCAATTTAATATTTTAGTGAATATTTTAATATAAAAAAAAACATTTTGTTTTCGAATGGTAATATATTTTTAGCATGTATGGATGCTATACTATTGCGGGTTAACGGGAACGCCCTCTGTTAGTTAACATACTGTATACTAGCAGTAGTAGCAGTGGCACGGGGCTTCGCTCCCGTGGAATTTATCACGGTAATAACACAACCCTTCTTTTTGAAATCTGGTAAAACGTAACCGTCCTCAAGCTTCAAGCTACTTGCATACCAAATTTCATTCACATCCACCCAGTACTTTTAGAATATTAGCGCGTTCAAACAAACTTTTCCGCTTTATAATATTAGTATAGATCATAGGCACACTTTGTAGGGCTTTAAAGTCGTATCTGTAGATTTCAGTAAGTATTGAAAAGCTTTTAAAATGACGTGTCCTAATAATATAAAGGCGGTGCGGATATAATGTGGAAAAGAGCCAAAAATACGTCATCTTGTAGATAATGCATCTAGATTTTGCTCTTGTAGTACAAGACTCGTTAGCTCAGTAGGTTAGAGCACCGATATATAAATTCACTTGACCATCGGAGGGCGGAGGTTCAAATCCTTCACGAGTCAGACTTTTTCTCTTATTTTTTTAACTCTAAAACAGCTGTCTCTATACGTCCGCTGCGCGTAATTCTTTTCCAATTCTTTTCACGCTAAGAAAGCCTTAATACGACCGCTGTTGGATATAGTCCTCTAAACTCGACACATATTTATTACTAGCTTCCGCCCGCGACTTCGTCAGCGTGGAAAAAAATCCCCCGATTTTAAAACATTCTTCATTAGTGCTCCACTCCTATTGGTCTTAGCGTGATGATATATAGCCTATAGCCTTCCTCGATAAATGGGCTATCTAACACTGAAAGAATTTTTCAAATCAGAACCGTAGTTCCTGAGATTAGCGCGTTCAAGCAAACAAACAAACAAACTCTTCAGCTTTATAATATTAAGTATAGATGATGGGTATTTGTAAAAGAAAAAGCTTGTAGTAGAAGTCTGAAACTCTCTTACGCACTACTTGGTGTGGGAGGGGCAAAAAAACCTAAGGCCATGCGCGCACTGCAATGCGGTGGAACGCGGTGCGCCTCAATCTGTATCACACATCGAAAATTTGTATAAATACAAAGAAATCTGTATGTATGGCAATATTGTCAGACAAAAGATGCGTTGTTTTCACCGCAGTGCGCGGTGCTACATACATTCCTATGCGATATAAGAATAATTGTGGTAGATTCACCGCAATTTTGCAGCGAGGGGCTACCGGTGACTCTACCGCACGCATTTATTCCACCGCAGTGCGCGCACTTCTATGACACTTCATACTTCACAGATTTTGCGTTTCCAAAACGCAACGCAGTGCGCGCACGGCGTAACACTTGTACTTTTCCGCGGTCGCGGGAATGTTTAAACAAGTTACCTTAGCTCCGGAAAGCATAGACAACTGAAGGAACTTGATCGGTTTTAACTCAGTAGGAGACTGACACTATCTCCCGCTACACCCAGAGTGAGAGGTGTCATTTGATGATTTTCCCCCGAAAAGCAAAGCCAAACTGTAGGGACAGTGTGTGTTTGTGTGTGTATGAAATAACATTGTACCAAAATGTTTGAAACTTTTGCAATTAGATAAATATTTATTAATTTTTATAATGCTTTTTCTTAAAAATATTGGCCAATTGCGAGTCAGACTCGCCCATGAAGGGTTCCGTAGTAACTATGCCAAATAACTTTGTTTTTCATAGTGTTTATATGAGTTACAAAGTTATATTTGCCGTTTTAGAAAATATGCTGTATCTCAAAAACTACTGACCCGATCTCGTTCAAACTAATTTTTGTTGAAAGTTTATATTATGATGTACAGCATATATTTTTTAGATTTTTCAATTCATTAAGAAGTTAGAGGGAACACATTTTACCACTTTGGAAGCGTATATTTTTTAAACGATTAACTTTATGAAAAAGAGGTTTAGAAACCTCAATGTCCTTTTTAAAGGCCTGTCTATAAATACTACATACGCATAGGTTTCATGAAAAAAAAAATATTTTCAGTTTCAGTTCCATGTATGGGGGGCCCCCATCCGTCCTTTATTTTAAATATTTTTCTTAAAATCGGAAAGCAGTTCACAGAATAATCTCTACCTACCAAGTTTTCCATGTATAGTTCTAATAGTTTCGAAATAAAATGGCTGTGACATACGGACGGACGGACAGACAGACAGACAGACAAACATGACGAAAATATAAGGGTTCCGTTTTTTGCCATTCGGCTACGGAACCCTAAAAAGGGGGGAAAGAGTGTAGGGATACGGTAAGTTTATGTGTGCGTATGAAATAACAGTGTCAACAAAAGTAGTATGAGATGGTGTGGCCAGGATAGGCGAGCAATTTTGCTCCCCGACGCGTCCAGACCCGGTACACTGTCTATTATAGAAATATAAGCATAACCATTTTGAAGTCTGCCGGAGTCTGTTTCCTGATAGCAATAGCCTGGGAGTTTGCAAGTCAAGTCTCACCATCAGGTGAGATGGTGTTCAAACGCGAACCTATACTAAATAAAAAAAAAAAAAAGCTAATATTGGGTCTTTACTTACGACTAGGGTTGCCAGACTTTTTATCAGCCTGTAAGGGATAGATACTTAAATAGTCAAAAAAATACGGGATTTAAATTGTTTATCTGGGATAAATAAAATACCAAATTATTTACTAAAATACTAAGATGTATAATGTTTTTGAATATTTTTCAGAGGAACGCGCATGTTTTAACCTTTTTTTTAGTTGTATTTGACATATTCAAAAAGCCGAGTACATCGGTATAAACCAAAGACCTTAGACCTCACTACCTCTGATCTCAGTCGCTCGCGCGCAGCCTAGCCAAGTGCATGTACGCAGTATAGAACTTCATAAGCGGATGAGACATGCGAAATCGAATTGATATACGGGACAGAGTCGGTTCCGGCGGGACATTTGAATGTATGCCTGAAATACGGGACGTCCCGTGAAATACGGGACGTCTGGCAACACTACTTACGACACTATCAAATGGCATGGCTTAAATCCATATAGTTGAATTCATAGTTCTCAGTCAAGTTCGAAGTGACCGGATTATTAAAACGATAACTTTACAGGTGGAGACCCCATAAAACCGTAGTTTCTTTAACAAACTGCACGTCCAGTTACATACATTGCTAGCACAGTTACCACGGGACAAGTAAATAATCGCGATAATCGAGTGGACACACCATTTCCTTTATATTCGTTTAATACAGATTAGTCTGAGTGGCTCGCGAGATCGTCGTGTTTTCCGCTCTGGTCGACGTCAATGTTGGATTATTAAATACGGCTCAGGATATTTATTTCTGTGAAGAATTACAAATTCATTTATGGAGGAAATATTAATAGTTTTAAACAATATTATCAGCAAGTAAGCGTAGAAAAATAAAAAAAAATATACAGTATGCTAACTAACAGAGGGCGTTCCCGTTAACCCGCAATTGTATAGCATCCATAGCTTGTTATCTTGCATGCATGATTTTTTTTTCTTGTATGTATACACATGTTTACGCAAATAAATAAATCTAATCTAAAGTAATCATACATGCTAAAAAAATATTACCATTCGAAAACAAAATGTTTTTTAATTAAAATATTTACTAAAAATGTTAAATTGATACATAAAAGAAACACTCTGTACACGCGTACGCATTCATGAATAAATTGCGACGTTACCGTCCTTCAAGTACGCGTGTATAGAGTTTATCACGATAAATACATAGACCTCCTTCCTTTGCAGTCGGGTAAATAGTAAGCTATAGCCTCCCTCAATCTACAAGTTACTTCTTTATAAAATTTCATCCAAATCCAACCAGTACTTTTGAAGATTAGAGCATTTAAAGATATAATTAAAAACTTTAGATAAAAGAGTCTAGCTATTTTTTAATATGTATTATCTAAAATAAATATTGCTTTGCTCAGTGGAAAGACATATGAATAGACCACTTACATTCCTTCTCATTTACCCAACATCTATTATAAATTCATAACTAAACAAGATCTTATCTCGATTAGCTATAGATCAATTAAATAAATACCATCTTTCTCCTTACATCCGCTTCTGGACCACGAGCCAAGAATTTTCACGTCCAGGTACATCTGATCTTACGGTGCCACCCAGTAAACCCATCTATATTAATGACCAGCAGTAACACAGCTTCCGATAAGGAATTAACGGGAAACTTATGATTTAGACTATGGAGTCACAATGTTGGATGTCTTGATATATGTATGAATGTTGTAATTGAATGCTTAATGAAGTGGTTAGTAGTGATTCTTATTTTTCCTCCCGTTATTCGTATTTGAGTTGTTGGTGATGGGTTTCTTGGAGAAAATGGTGGACTATTTTATGTACGAAATGCTTTGAGAATACTTTCATTGTACAGGTAAGGAGTGGAATTCCCTGCCGGAGTTTGTGTTTCCTGATAGCTGTAACCTGGGGTCTTCTTAATTATTAACTTCTAGGTAAGCGTGCTTTATATTCGACCGCATCATCGCTTAGAGTCATGGCATCAGAAGAGACGGAAGTCAATTGCGAGTCTATCTTACTTGTTACTAATATTATAAAAGCTAAAGATTGTAAGGATGAATGTTTGTTTAATGATTAATGTGTTGAACTGTAGTTTACCGCACTGTCTGGCAGTTTGAGTGCTTTATACGGCCCACCCAAATGTCCTAACTTTGGTATTGTTCGTCAAATCGTTGAAGCTCCTTAAGATATAAGTTGAGCTACGCGATATTTGACAAATGCTTGCACTGTTTGGACGGACCTGCTCAAATCTGTATGATTCTGTCCTTTAAAGGGCGCCACAGGCATAAACCTACATGGCTCTCATATGATTTGATTACTACACATTGTATGGACTTTAAAAGAGACGTTGACCTCTGAGTTTGTTTCAGTGTTTCTTCTCAGAGTAGTCAGTTAGGAAACACTGGCCTCATCTAGTTTACATTTACGGAAAAAAAAATGACTTGTAAAAGTGTTACTTATAACCCATTTGCAAAATAAACATCATTATTTCATTATAACTACTGAACGGATCTGAATGAAATGTGGTAAGTAGACAGTTGTCATCTTGGAATAACACATGGGCTACGTTTTATTCCCACGCGATCGGGATTTTGGCGGAAAAACCCTCCCACGCGAATAGGGTTGCCATCACCAAATTTGCCGGCCCCAGACAAAGACTTATTTACCCTAGACATTTGGGTAAAATCACAGTTTTTCCCCGGAAACCGTAGAAAAATAAATTTAAGAATTTGAAACTAAAAACAACGATATTTAATTATGGTTTTTATTTACTGATAAAGTGATAACATTTTAGAGCTTTAGAACTTCTTTAATAACAGTCTCTTCCTTTTCATTTAATCAACCTAACATAAACAATGAGATGAAATACCATAGGAAAATAATAATAGAGATCGTGCTTTTTGGTACCCGTAAGACCAATGTGTGTCCGGGTTTTACCTGGACACTTATTGGGAAAATCTACGGGAAATCCTAAAAACTAGGAGAAATCCGGGAAAACCCCGACGGATGGCAACCCTACACGCGAACGAAGTCGCGGGTAGAAAGAAGCTAGTTTATAATAATTAAACAAACAAACCGTCAAATATACAGGCTGTTTAAGAATGTCGTGAATGTATTGAAGCCTGACGTTCTGTATCTAACAAAGATTAGACGTGAAATTTATTTTGATTTATCTCAGATTTGGTTTAGATCAGACAGCTTGAAAATACTGATTTGTTTGAAACTTTAAGTTGTCTTTTGCAGTTAAATTTGAAAGGACCCTTTTTATTTTTAACCGACTTCAAAAAAGGAGGTTCTGTATTCGACCAGTATGTATGTATATATGTATGTATGTTTGTATATCCACGATTTGAATAAATAAATTAATAGGTTTCATCACCTCGGGTGTGCCCCAGAATGCGGCGTTCTTTGCCTATCAAAACTATTCATTGGCTTGGCACCGACTTCAGACATGTGAGTAGATACCTAGCCCTTATTTTTAACGGAATAAGACATCCAATAAAACAATATTTAAGGTTATTTCTCTCTTTGTAGTGCAAGACTTTTTTTGTAAGTTTTTAAGTCGGTTAAATTTTTGTAAAAAAAGTTTTTTTAAGTAACCGGTTTACTTACTGTTTTAAAGAAAACACACTTGCACTGCGGCTGCGGGAGCACTTAAATATTTATTTATTTATGGAACGGAGAACCAACAGCTAATCTACATCAATTGCAGGGGTATACGTAAATTAAAGCAATTACAGCAAACAATATATATATTCTTCAACGTAGCCCCCGACAGGGGGAAGATGTTTGACTTCCCCGCAAAAGAGAAAGGGTCTTCCCCAACAATACGAAGGTCACACCACACAAACACAACACAATGATCCCATAACTTGAATTAATGCAATAATTGCTAAAGAATCTCGAATGGCGTGCATTGCTGACAGTTACAAGATTCAACTCAGAGTCTTCCCACGATGCAATCATGGCACGCTTGTAATTAAAAGATGGCTGACTCAAGTATTTTGAAGATCTTGGAATTGATAAGTGTTTGACTCTGGTCATTCCGTCATTAATGCTATCTTACCTTATAAAACTTGGTTATAAAATTATTGTTACGGAAATATTAGTCACGGAACGGTATTCGACATGGACCACATTGTTTTGTGTAGGTTCTTGGTAAAAATGTTGGAATGTTATAAATTACTTTATATAGTTTCTTATCTTAAGTAAGGCATTCGATAGATACTGCCTCTAAAGAAACTTTAAAGAAAAGCAAACCTATAACTAATTAAATTTAAATGTTTGTTTGTGATTTCAAAATAACTGTGTTTTCCCAAATGATTTTAATTAAATACACGATACTAATACACTAACAAACATTTTTTTGTTTGTTTGAACAGGCTAATCTTATTTTTTTGTTAATAGTTAATAGGCTTACGTTTGACCACCATCCCACCTGATGTTAAGCGACGATGTGGTCGAAGATGAATCACGCTTGCCTAGAAGTAACCTATTCACTCTTGACTTAAAGACTCCCGGGTTATAGCTATCAGGAAACACAGACTCCGGCAGAGAATTCCACTCCTTATCTGTACGCACGATGAAAGTATTCCCAAAACGTTTTGCGCGTATGGTTGGGATGTCCACCATGTAACGATGGCGCATCGCTGTTTGTCTTGTAGTCCGATGATGGAACGGGCTTGGTTGAATTAGATTATGCAATTCCATCGCACACTCCCCGAAATGTAACCGATAGAAAACTGGTAGGCTTGCAACACGCCGCCGGCCGTGGCCAATGATCCTCTTGGCCCATTTCTGTGTGTTTCGTGTTTAATCTGTGGAAAGTTGGAACCAATTTTAATGGTACTTTCACTAGAAGATAGAGGTGGCAAAAGAGATTATAAGGGAACATATAGAAACTTTTTACCTGGAATTTCCATGCGATAGGGATTTATGCGTGATAAGCCACGTGACAAATCTGAAAGAGACATTGGGCACAGCTATGTTATAAATAAGTTGTATACATCCAGCACACACACCAAACTTTTTTTTTTTTTACGTGGTAAAATTATCAAATAAATCCTCCCACCCCGGGCAGGGTGGGAGGGACTGTCAGACTTTTACTGACTAAAATCCACGGTGTTCCTTCAATAACCCTTTACGTACCGGGGCCACGGTAATGGGATGAGTCCCACGACCCCGGCAGGCTTCGGCCCTCTGCAGAGGGGGCCTCGTCATGTTGCTGACGCTCTTTGAGGCGCGCGTGGAACACGACGCGCCGTCGACCCGGGCATGGTCCATGGTCGGACAGCGAGTTGCCCTTTACTCGCTGTCCGCATGCCCGCGCCTACGGTGGCCGGAGATCGTCGGACGACGTCCGACGCCGTGGGCGTCTACCACTGTGGCTGGGCTGGAGGGAGGACGCCATCCTCTCCCTTACGCGGCCCGCCTCCTTTTTCGGAAACATGACTGCTTCGCAGAAGGAGGCGACCGCTTCCCACTCCCTCTCGCCCCGCAGCATGGCCTCGACCAATGCCGGGCGCGAGAGGTCTCCACCTATCGCCGCCGTGAGGACACGTCGGTGCTCTGCCCAGGCGGGGCAGTCTTGCACCGTGTGCTCTACGGTGTCCTCAGGGCGACCCTCGCAGTGGTGACACCCAGGCGTTTCCTCCTTTCCCATCAGACACAGGTACCTCCCGAAACTTCCGTGTCCACTCCTCAAAGAGGGGTCTTACCGCCGCAATTGCGGCGTGCCCGGCCGTCGGTTGCGACAGTCGTTCCCTCCATACTGCCCTGAGATCGCGCCGGAGCTCTTCCCGCCGCGCCTCGACTTCTCGAGGCAGCGGGGATACGCCCCGGCGCTGCGCCTCCACGCGCCATTCATAAACGCGCTGGAGGGCAGTCGCCTCCAGATCCCAGGGCAGCAATCCGGCAAGGAGGTTGGCCGATTCGCCGGCGATCGTGCGGTATCCCCGGATCATTCGGATAGCCATGACCCTCTGGCATGCGACCAACTTTATTGGTCGCGTCCGGATGCTCAGGGCCCACACTGGGGACCCGTAGAGGGCCATGGACCGCACGACGCCGGCGTACAGCCTTCGGCAGGAGGCGTTTGGCCCGCTGAGATTAGGCAGGAGTCGCCTGAAGGCGGCTGCTGCCCGGTTCAGCTTTGGGGCCAAACTCAGGAAATGCTCCCTGAAGTTCCACCGGCTGTCGAGGACGAGTCCCAGGTACTTCATCGTCCTACCGATGCCGATGCGAACCCCCTCCACCGTTATGTGGGACTTGGACCGTGGCGCATTCCGACCGCCATGGAAGCACATGGCCTCTGTCTTGTGCAGCGCCACGTCGAGTCCCAACTGCCGGATCCTATGAACGACTGTCGCAACCGCTTGCGTCGCCAGGTCGGCCGCCGCCTGGTGCGACTCTCCCTGCGCCAGGACGAGCGTGTCGTCAGCGTAACATATTACGCTGACGCCGTCAGGGAGGTCGCCGCGCAGCACCCAGTCGTATCCGATGTTCCACAGGGGCGGCCCCAAGACCGATCCCTGTGGGACACCGCACGACATCTCTCGCCGGTTCCACTCTCCCCGGTGACCGGGGTAGATGACGGCTCTGTCCGTCAGGTAGTCCTCGACTATGCGACGGAGGTAGGTCGGCACCCGGTGATACCGGAGTGCCTCCCTGATGCAACTCCAGGGCAGGGTGTTGAAGGCGTTGGTGATGTCCAAAGACACTGCCAAGACGACCCTGCCCTGGGATACCGCATCCCCCGTCGTGAGGGCTCTCAAGCGCCCCCTGCGGAAGCCAAACTGGCACTCCGCAAGATCCGGGCCCACCCGATTCAGGTGCCCGAAGAGGCGGTCTGCAATTACTCTTTCCAAGAGCTTTCCCGCCTCGTCGAGCAGCACGATGGGCCGGAATGCGGACGGAGAGTCCGCAGGGCGCCTGGCTTTCTGGATCAGGACCAGCTTTCCCGTCTTCCAGCGAAGTGGAAACTGGCCCCTCTCCAGGCATGCGCTAAAGAGCCCCCCTAGTCGAGGCCCAAGAGTCTCCGAGGCCAGGACCCAGGCTTTCCCTGGCAGGCCGTCGGGTCCTGGGGCGGTATTTTTGGCCTTGAGCCGTTGTACCACCACTCTCAAGTCTACCTCGGTCACCTCTGGAGCGTCGTAGACGTCGTCGTCGCTGTGGTCCGCGTTTGCGCCAGCTTCAGGTTCCGTCGGAGACGGAGCCATGGGCGGGGGAGCATGCTTCCCTCGCGATGGGAACAGGGCGCTCACCACGTCCTCCAAGAACTGAGGCTGGAGACTCTGCGTCAACGGGGGAGCCCAGGGGCGGAGCCTCCCTCGCACCTACTTGTAGGGGCGGCCCCATGGGTCCCCGTCCAGAGTCGCCAGCATCTCCTCCCGGGCCAGTTCCTTGGCCCGCACACACACCACACTACAGCAAAAATCACAAAATACACAAGAGGAATCACAATCGAACATAGTAAACATAAACACAAAATCTTATGATACCAACGAACTTACTAGAAACAATACTGTTCCTCTTATCCATGCTTACGATACAACTGTCTCGGTATCCTACTCCAGGTCTCGGGTTCAATTCCCGAGTCTGACAAAAAAAGCGTCTTTCTGTTAGAAATTTCTCAGTTGTAGCCCGGAGTTTGGAAGTTGGTGGTGTGAAAAGCCTCTGATCTCTCTCCGGTCATGTCGGATTGCCTTTCCATCGGGCAATGAGAGTAAAGGAACAGAATTCACATACTTGTGCAATATAACATCTCCTGCGCAGATGGCTAATCAAGTATGAAACCGAAATCGGTTAGTAGGACTATTATTACATACGATAGTGACTAAGTATAGGAAGGTCACAGCGTCAGTGCAGTTGACAAAGCACCTGCATATAAGTGCACACGCACGACAAAAGTGAATGTGCGACAACGCGACACTGACCTTGTCGCTTCAGATGTGGGCGATACGATCACTTATCTTAACGCTCTACTTGTTGTGGGGTAGAAAATAAACCTGAGTATTTGCATAATCAATCGATACATAAATTCCTTGGATTTTATGGACTTGTCTGAAGGCATATATTACTCTATTTTTTTTATGCACCTGCCATGTTATCTCTTCACCATCCATGGTTGACTGGTAGAGAATGCCTATGGCATTAAGTCCGCCTTTGTACATTTTGTGTTGCATAAAGTTTTAATAAATAAATAAATAATTAAATATATGTATGTATGTAATTTGTAAAGGAGTTTGCGTACTTACTGGGAGTGTCGATGTATGGCAAGGTTTTTTTTTCGGGTGGTAAAATCATTGAATGACCCCCGCTGTGGGTGGAACGGAAGGGAGTGTCAGACTTCTATTGACTAAAAACCCACCCTGTTCTTTTAACTAGAAAAAATATAATAAATAAAAACTTTATTCATTTACAGATTATGTAGTACAACAAGGAAATACACTCAACATTATAGAGACTTTTTAGGGTTCCGTTGTCAACAAGGAACCCTTGTAGTTTCGCCATGTCCGTCTGTCTGTCCGTCTGTCCGCGGTTTAGCTCAAAAACCATTGGTACTAGAAAGTTGTACTTTGGTATGAGTATACACGTTAATGACGCCGAAAAAGTGGTAAAATAAAATTTTGAAAAAAAAACAATTATTTAGGGTACCTCCCATACATGTAAAGTGGGATAATAATTTTTTTTTTCGTTCTTCCCATAGTGTGGGATATCGTTGGATAGGTCTTTCAAAAATATTAGGGGTTTGGTAACATCGTTTTTTGATTAAGTAAACTGTTCGTGACTTATCAAGCTTTAAAGTACCAATTTTCGTTAGAGTCAAGTGTCCGCCTCCTCTATCAATTAAACAGTTGTAGTTAGAAAATCAAATGTCACGGCAGTAGTACCTATATATAACGAAATTTCAAGGAAAACTATCACACATAAGTGGGCTTTACAAGTTTACGAGTAATAGTCGACCAATTGTATTTGACTCGAAAATTTCGAACAACTCTATAGAAATGTCGATAGATGACGCTAAGCGCCAGTTTCTATCGTGCTAGTTTCTTGTGACGATTGAGTAATGTAGCTGTGTGTCCGTATTTAAATTCAAAACACCGGATATGACAAGTTTTATACAAATCTCTAAAAAAAATTAAAACTATCCGTGCAAAATTGTCGGATCAGGTGTGGATTTGTATAGGAAGTCAAATTAGTTAGGTAGTCATGTTTGGCTTTTAGTTAGAGCATGGTACAAAACGATCAGTCAGCGAATACGACACGCACTTGGCTGTTATAAAAACTATGGAACCCTACACTGCGCGTGGCCCGACACGCACTTGACCGGTTTTTATTTGAACTACATTTACACAGCTGTCATACTGCTTTCCTAGCTAGACTAGTTAAAAGCCTGTGATTAGGATAAGCAATTGCCACCCCCCTGGGTTAGGTTTGTAAAGGTAAACTAACTTAAGAACTAAGTATAATGTTTAAAAGTTTACAAGTAGGCACTACAACTTAAAAAGTAAAGTTACAAAATTATGGTAGTATGGTTGTTTGTTGATGGTGTGCGTTGTGTAATTGTGTGTGAGTGTATGAATATGTATGTATATTTATGTGAATGTGTGTGTGTGTTAACTGCCACTGTGCTGTGTGGTCTCTTTGAGCTGCGGAACACGACGTATCGTCGACCCGGGCCTGGTTCTGGTCCTTACTTTCCGCTGAAATGATGGTGATGATTAAAGTTTAGTTTGTAACTATGATCCTCGTGTGCTGTCATACAGGTTGTCCAAATTTAGGGGTCGAGATCACCCTGATAGAGTTGCAGGAATATTCTAAAAGGATACAGCAGCCTGATATCGTGAAGGTAACTGAAGAAATATGGTGGTTTTTAGTCAGTAGAAGTCTGTCACTCTTTTCCACTTCATCTAGAGTGTCATTTGGTTATATTCATCCCGAAAAAAAAAAGAAAAGAAGCCCTAAGATCAAAAGAAAAAAAGTTTCATTGTGCGTACAGCTAAGGAGTGGAATTCCCTGCCGGAGTCCGTTTCCTGATAGCCTGGAAGTCAAGAGTGAATAGGTTACTTCTAGGCAAGCGTGCTTCATCTTCGACCACATCATCGCTTACCGTCAGGTGAGATGATGGTCAAACGCAATCGTATCAACAATAAAGAAAGATTGATTACTAATTGGGATGATGCTTTGTTTCAGTAGGATAAGTGTTAAATGAAGAACAATTAGTAAATTGTTCTTCATTTAACACTTATCCTGTAGAACATTTCTGACGGACAGACGGTCAAAAAACAAAGTGATCCTGTGATGAAAGCATGTAAATGTAAACTGTACAATCATTTTTACGACATCAAAGCTTTATTAATTAATCCGGTATCCTTGACACTGAGAATTGGAACTCCAATTCCGAACTCTATAATTACTAGCCATCTGCTTTATCATATTCGTTACGCTTAATTTTCATCTGTAATCATTCAGTTCATAACGTCTTCAATTGCTAGATGATTGTTAATTGAATCGCTCTCTTATTCAGCTTCCTAATTGATCTAAATAGTTTGATTGATAAAACCTCTAGGCTCAGTCCTACAGAGCACTGAAGTGATAGACGCCTTGGCCATCACTGTGCCCTGCTAAGATGAAAAATACTATCGAAATCGGAGGAAGTTTTGAGAAAATCAACTATTGTGATTTTTTCTGCACAAACCTCTACTTAATGGAAGATTCCGATATAAAACTTCTTAGGTTTTTTAATGTTTTAAGATAGATGGCGCTACTTGGCTTATCTGCTCCAGTTGGTGCGAAATGGTTATAATAATTGAATATTACGACCTCATATGGCATATATTAAATTTATGAAAAACATGACGTCTAAGGACTGTCACAGAATAACAAATGATAGCTGATAGAATTTGTTTAACTTTCTTGGACACCTGATCAGCCCATTGTCTGAGACTGCGTCCTCTTGGTAGTTTACGTCCATTGCCAGCAACTATGAGTTATTCCAAATTGTCTGTACAAAAAAATATGTGTATATTGTATACATTACGGTTAAAGATGTTTATTTCTCATAAGAAAGACAATGGTATTCACTTACATGAGAAACTTAAATCTAAACTATCTGGTTGCTGATGAGCGTAGTACAGAGTCTAATACCTTGAATATCGAGTGGCCAAACTAAACAGCCACATATTGTTTATATTAGTCAGTATTCTCCTCACAAATGGTAAAATGTCTACATAATATGATATTTTAGCAATGGCGTCTTAAGCCACTGCCGTCACAGCGTTTCCATGCTCTATGCTGAATCCAGCCAGCCGATATTAAAACGATATTTGCCACAGGCATTGCGATTGCGAAACGGTTAAAGAACGATTAGCATGTCAATCTAGTATATAGCTGTTGTTAGTATAATATTCGCATTGACATTCTAATTGTCTGACATTATCTTAGAATTAGTATAATCATGCCCATGTTGGTTTGACAACTAGTAGGAAACGAATTATGTGGTCGGCTTATTTCGCATTAGCCGTTGGTTACTTTAGCGACTGATTTGCATACCATTCAGTTGAAAACCAGCGTCAGGTATTTTTAACCCCCAACGCAAAAAGGGGGGTGTTATAAGTTTGACGTGTCTGTGTGTCTGTGGCATCGTAGCTCCTAAACGAATGGACCGATTATGATGCGGTGTTTTTTGTTAGAAAGCTAACGTGATCAAGATGGTTCTTAGTAACGATTTATGAAGATCTGTTCAGGTGTTTCAAGGTTGTCGAGGGTTTCTTAAGTTTTATAATTAATTTTGAAGTGAAAACTTCTTAAGCGGCGCTGTGC
This sequence comes from Tholera decimalis, assembly GCA_943138885.2. Lineage (NCBI taxonomy): Eukaryota > Metazoa > Arthropoda > Insecta > Lepidoptera > Noctuidae > Tholera > Tholera decimalis. The sequence goes on along the minus strand of OW964569.2, from coordinate 38,081,947 downwards.
ACTTTTTTGTAATGGGTAAAAATGTTAAACTCGCGTCAGGACACGTGACCTGATCGAAAATTCGTAAGACGGACGGAGAGTAGACAGCCGGCGCGGCGTAGGACAGGAAGTATCCCCTCTCTTTCTACGGCGCGGCGAAAATGTATGCCTACGCAAACTTTTTAATGTAATATAAATTGTCTGTGTACGATAGCGCAATAAATAAATATTGTATTCTACCACATAAATGATAGTACTTTTATACTGATAATTAAAGCAATTCGTGCAAAATTATTCCCTAACCATTCCAAAATATCAAAAATGCACAACGTTAATATTCAAGTTTTCACTTCTGCCGGCACTCCTGGAGTGCAACCCGTCGTTTTTTTTTTACTAGTACTCAGCTGCAGCTGGTTGAGGAGCTCGTGATTAAATAATGACAGCCCCACGGGTCGAACTCCAAGGTTAAGCAACGCTTTCCAAGGTCGATATGTGGATCGATGACCACGTTTATATAATTATGGAGATTCCTCCGAGCCTCGGAAAGCATGTAGAGCCGTTAGAAAGCATGTAAAGCCGTTGATACCGGCTGTTGTTTGTACGTCTTTGACAGTTGTTACGGGTAGACATTAGCCAGATAATCTGACACAGATCTTGCGAATTTTTTTTCTACATATTGCGCAGTGCACTGCATGGATATAAAAGTGAAATCCATTATTTCGCTTGTGAGAAGCCCATTATTCTACAATAAATATAATACTCATAGGTAATTCAACACCAGCATCGTTGATTGCAACGCCTACCAAAAATAATAATAAATACTTTACTTAGAAACTCATTAAAGACTTTAGAGACACTTAAATCCCTTACCAAATAACCTTCAACGATAAAATTCCATCACAACTTCATCAATAATGAAATGTTTAATCAATTAACCGTTCATTTTATAAAAGGCAGCAATTAATTTAGCGTTCAAAAGGCGGGTGGTATGATTACACACGACTGCGAGACGAATCAGCGATCACACGGTAGCCGGCGCGTATTTGTATGTTAATTTTTAACGAGATCTGCAAACAAAAAAGTAAACGTCCTTTTTGAACTGCGTATTAAGGTGAGGATGGAGAGGGACGATGTTAAAACGATATGAATCAAATCACTTTTGCTCCTGATTTCCGAAAAAGACTAAGGCGAGGCAATGTGTAGAAAAAGGTAACTAAAATAACAATATTGTGTGCTTGTGTACACAGTTTATGAATTTGGTAAACTAAAGTGAGGTAAAGTAGTGCATATCTGCGTGTCGTTTTCTCCTGATTGGGTACAGATAATTATTTTAGATTTTAACTATTATTTTAGCATATTATATATGTATTTTATTATTTGTATATAATTTCGATAATTTATGATATTTTATTTACTTGTACACCTACCACATTGTGGTCTTTTTAACCCAAAGTTTGACTGGTAGAGAATGTCAGATTGCATTAGGTCTGCCCATGTACCAATATCCATACTAATATTATAAATGTGAAAGTAACTCTGTCTGTCTGTGTGTTACCTTATCACGCCTAAGCCGCTGAACCGATTTAGATGAAATTTGGCATGGGAATAGTTTAGGACCCTGGGAAGAACATAGGATAGTTTTTATCCCGAAATTCCTACGGGATCAGGATTTAAGCGGGAAATCCCTTCCACGCGAACGAAGTCGCGGGCGGAAGCTAGTTGTATATAAAGTTTAAATAAATAAATAATCATAATGTGCTTAACCTATTCTCAAACATGATGGGGCCGGCTTCCAGTCCGGATGCAGCTGAATGACTGTCTATCTGAACTCCACATTCCGCAAGCTCTGACACCTAAAACTTTTATTATGTCACCGGTCTTTGGTAAGGAGTATCGTGTTACGCCACTAAACTCCTTAGCAAAACTGGGGTCAGAGTTCGGCCTTCTGAATACCCGTAAAATGTCAAAGATGTACAAATGACAAGACCAACGGCTTAACAGTTTTCTGAAGCACGGAGGAAGCTCAATACGTTAACATAGTCACCCATCCATTAACTGTTACTGAAGGTTGAAGATCGTATGTGTAGCTGTTAAGCCTGCAATACATGTTGGCCGAGCGTAGGCCAACGCGAGCGTTGGAAAATAGGTACAAGGCAAGAAATAATGTCGACAAGTTCGTTGAACGCCAATGCAGACTACCAATGTAGAAGAGGATCTGTAGAGCTGCCCACACGTTGCCCGAGCGCAGGCGAGCGCCTTTGACTTGTGACCAAAAACCGACACCGATCCGAAGTGAGGCAAGTGACCACGAGCAACGGCGAGCGAAGACAAGTTGCACCAAATGAGCTCTATACACGTTGGCGCTGGCCTCCACTCGGCCAACTAGGCAAGTGACACCGAGCGATAGCAAGACAAGGCAAATATACCGTCTACATGTTGGTATTGGCCTTCACTCGACAACGCTCGGCCAACATGTATTGCAGGCTTTATAATTATTAAGCCGAGCATAACAGTAAGGTTTGAGTGCAACACTAGTACTTACTGCATGAAGTTAGACTGGAAACCGTTCCTAACATATTTTTTTAAAAAGAAATACCAATTTGGCCAGAACTCACATTCCTACAAATCTTGTTAACCTCTCCAACTAAGCTAAATATGCTTGTGTCTGGAATGGGTTCACGGCAATAGTGTGGGTGGGGTTCCAACCCGCGACCTCTCTAGCCATTCAGCTATTGACGCTTTAAGTAGGTTGGAAAAACGCAAACCAGATGATGAGGAGGGTCATTGGCGACGAGAAATTCGTCGAGGCAAAGCTCCAGAGCCTTGAACATCGGCGACGTGTTGCTAGCCTATCGGTTTTCTATCGGTTACATTTCGGGGAGTGTGCGATGGAATTGCACAATATAATTCCACCAAGCCCGTTCCATATTGGACTACAAGATAAACGGGGATGCACCATCGTTACATGGCGGACATCCCACCCATACGCACAAAACGTTTTGGGAATGGTTTCATTATGCGTGCAGCTATGGAGTAAAATTCTCTGCCGGAGTCTGTATTTCCTGATAGCTATAACCTAATCGTGTTTAAGTCAAGAGTGGATAGGTTACTTCTAGGCAAGCGTGCTTCATCTTCGACCCCATCATCGCTTGACATCAGGTGAGATGGTGGTGAACTCGTGGTTAAATACGTTTCCAAGGACAAGGAACAATTACTGAGGTCTGTCTGAGGATGTGTGTGTGGCCATGCATTATCGTTACTCGAAATATTCTCCGTATTAATGGGAGCTGGTTCAGCCCGGGGCGACGGGCCGTGATTTTACTTAATTCTGGTCCCTCCTCTGATGTGGTGTGATGCTATTATTTATAGGCTTACCTCCACATAATATATGCAGTCTGAATAATCCATTTTACAGACCTTGGTCAAGGTTTTTGTTTTTGGGTAGACTTTGACAAACTGAAATTTTCTTTTTCATAGTATTTGTATGAATTACAAAGTTATATTTGCGGTTTTAGAAAATATGCTACATCTCAAAAACTGCTGACCCGATCTCGTTCAAACCAATTTTCGTTGAAAGCTTACATTAAAATCTACAGCATTTATTTTTTTAGTTTTTTCCCTGCATTATTATACAACTTAGAGGGGGGGGTGGGGGGGGGTGGGGGGGGGCACACATACAACATACAAAATATTTTCGGCTTCAGTTCCATGTATGACGAGCCCCCCTCAATTTTAAATATTTTTTTCTTAAAATCGGAAAGCGGTTCACACCCAACTAGCACAAATGGGCTGCATAAGGGCTTTGGAGCGTATCCGATTATTACTTATGGTAATAGACGTAAGCGCTAGAGCGTCTACTACAGACTTAAATCAACCGCTTTAGCGCTCCAAAGTTCCATTTAACCTGCACAACGGTTGCATAAAGGTTCCTTAATAGCTATAACGATTTATTAACGCTATACTAAAGTTCTCATAGCGCTACTATTGAATGATTTTGAACTACTTTGAACGAATGAATTGATTATAGTTCTTTATTGTATGTCTTCAGTTGACATTACTTGTAATATTTTGGTAAAGTGTTTTCGTCGCCATCATGAAAATAAAACAAAAAGAAGTAAAAGTTTGTATTCTGTATTAGCAAGATATATAAAGATACTTAAAACGCTGTCCAGTTTACTGGAGATATATAAGATAATTTTCGAATAATTTTAACGCGCTTTTATGTTATTTAAAAAATTAACAAAAGATATGTGATATTTTTTATTTGTTACACAGAATAAATTTTATTTCCGTTTTTTTACGTGTCGATAACTTACTATTTGCAAGTGGCCGATTGTTTACCGGTACATTTAATGCACATTTAACTGAAAAACCAATGTATATCAACTCAATTTTGCAAGTGAATTATATGTTTTCTTAAAAAATCATGGCGTCATTGTAATGTAGTCATAACCTATAGTTTTAGCTCTAATAACTCCCTTTTGAGAATCATAGCGCTAATTTTCACCCTTCTAACGCTTCCAGTGATTTTTGTTCCCCTAGTGCAACTCACAGCCACAAAAAGCTCATATTTTCCTGTTTTTGAGGTTATAAGATGTAGTTACGTACTTATTCGTTTAGTATCCATTTTTATTGTTTAGTGTTTAGTGTTTTTAAATGTTTTATGATAGTTACAAAAGCGGCTGTAAAATGGCGAATGGATTGAGCGTGCAAGGAATGACAATTGCTACTAAAGGCCTTAGTTACACTGATGATTTTTTTGTAACTATAGTATGCATAAGAGTTTCTATTATTTCTATAATGAAACTTATAGTAGTATAATAGTGGTTACTATAACTATAACCTATAAAAGTTACAATGGAAACCACTGTACAGCTGTGAGTGGCAGAATGACCTTCGTAACTCTCATATAAAGGTGTAAGTGGTAAATGAGTTCTACCGTGGACTACTGTGAAGGCTAGGGTAGTATTTGATTCAGCTTATAGCACCTTAAGTAACTTTTATAGCTATAGACGTTTACGGATGCAGATATGCAACTTTGAACTGCTTTTTGAACCCTTAAAGCGCTATTTTACAGCCGAAAGTAACAAAATAGGCTGCAATTTCCACTAATGTGCTCGTTGGGCAGAATACATCTACCTACCAAGTTTCATGTGTATAGTCCTAATAGTTTCGGAATAAAATGGCTGTGACATACGGACGGACGGACAGACAGACAGACAAGACGAAAAGACATTTAAAACACTAACACTTAGCTGCATCCAGTTAGACTGGAAGATGATCCCAAAATAAACTCTTTTGCAAAAAAAAACGGGCTCTTTAGATTTTTTTCTCTACTTCAATGAAGAAGAACAAGAAATAGGTTTTATTAATTTGACGATGTATTGGCATGTTATTTGAAGCATCCTGGCATGATTCTTTACGTTCCAAATTTAAAATTTGAAATTAATAAAACAAAAATAATGATTATTATGGATTATTCTAAAATTGCATTACTAATGGCGCGAATTGCTGAAACGATTTTTAACTGATTACGATATTTTAAAACTTTTTGGATATTTTCTGCAAATTAAACAATTTAATCTTTCTTTTTACATTAAATACCACTTTTTGATATGAGTGATAAAGCGATAAGGGCCGGTAAAATTATAGCCCTACTTGAAGAAGGTTGTTCGCAAACTTACGTGTCTCAGCGGCTAAATGTGAGTCGTTCAACTGTCCAGAGGACTTGGCAACGGTATCAAGAGACCGGTTCGGTTAAAAGAAGACCCGGTTCGGGAAGAAAACGATGCACAGAACCAAGAGATGACCGCTTTTTGGTGAGTCAGGCGTTGCGGAATCGTAAAGCGTCAAGTGTGGATCTGAAGAAGAGCCTTGAAGAAGTAAGAGGAGTAGAAGTTAGCTTGTGGACGGTCAGGAGGAGGCTTTTGGCTGCCAATATCAGGAGTTACCGCCCAGCTCGGGGCCCTAAATGACTCCGTGAGCACCGTGTTGCTCGACTTCAGTTTGCTCGGAACTGTGCTTCATGGACTCTGGAGGACTGGAATAAAGTATTGTTTTCTGATGAAGCTAGAATCTCTTTGTGTGGAGAGGACCGACGCCGGCGAGTGCTGCGAAGACCACGGGAACGCTATGCGAAAGTGTTTTTCGAAGAAATCACTCCTTATGACGGAGGCTCCGTTATGTTTGGGCAGCAATTAATTTGACGGAGCGTACGGAGTTAGTTTTCATAGAAAATGGAACATTAAATGCACACCGGTACATAATGGTAGTCCTAATTCCATATACACAACCCACATTGACTGCACTTGGGGAAGATTCAATTTTTATGGACGACAATGCTCGCCCGCACCGTTTTGGCGACGTGGAAGCGTACATGCAAGCAGTTGGGATCCGTCGTTTAGATTGGCCAGCTCGAAGTCTTGACCTCAATCCAATTGAGCATGTCTGGGATGTTCTAAAAAGACGGGTAAGATCAGTGCAACCTGCTCCACAAAACATCAGGGAGCTAAAAAGAGTCATTGCAGAAGAGTGGGAACGTATTACTCAAAACGTTATTAAAAACATCGTGGAAAGCTTGCCCAAAAGGATTCAAGCTGTGATTTTGGCAAGAGGAGGTCACACTCGTTATTAGGTTTTTACATTTGAAACTTTATTTAACCCTAGAGTACTAATCATCGCCTGAGAGGCCGCCCGCGGTCGGTTTTTTCTGGTTATTTTGAAATTGCGGGGACGTGTCGCGCCGTGCTTTCGCGCCAACTCAGTGTAGCCCACGACGCGGCGGGGAGAGCTTGCTCGCTCGGCGGGGATACAGCGTTCCCGAGATATTGCCTACGTGATCGCCTGGGAGGCGATCATTAGTATTAAAGGTAGGTTTTTTACTATTGACTTAATTTACATTTTTGAGTTTTTTCTTTGTTTACTCACTATTATAAGATATAAAATACATGTTTTATTTCATAGATGGATCTCAACGAGCAGCAGATAGCAAATTACTTGGAAGATGACACCTCTGATAGTGAGACCGAGGATAATTTAGAAGTCGCGGATTACGATTCTGATGACAGTGTGGTTGATCCCACTTTTGTTCCATACCGACTCGAAAATGAGTTACAAAATATTGTGCTAGATGACCCTGATCCTCAAGACCGAAGCTTCCCAATACCGTCATCATCCGGAAGCACTTTACCAAATCCACAAACATCACCTACTTCAGAAACACAGACGACGGAGGAGCTCATTGTTTTGCCTTCTACGCCTGTTGTGAGAGGTAAGAACAACTATATTTGGGCTAGAGATACTTCTGGTAAACCAACGTCTAATAGAACTGTTGCCAGGAACATAGTCCACATTTTTCCTGGTCCAAAACTAGATGGAAGGGATGTCATAAAACCTTTAGAATGCTTTGAAAAGTTTTTCACTCCTGACATGAAATGGGATGAAATACTCCTACGCACCAATGAAGATATTTCAGTCAAAGCCAGCAAATATAAACAGCAAAGCTCGACTATTGCACCGATTAGACAAGCAGAACTTCAGGCTCTTCTCGGATTTATAATTTTTAGTGGCGCCATGGGCAATAACGATTTACCAACTAAAGAACTTTTTAATCCTGTACTTTGCGGATCAAAATATATAGCTGCAATGAGTTTAGATCGTTTTGAGTTCCTTTTACGATGTCTCCATTTTGATGATCGTAAGACTCGTGAAGATAGAAAAAAACATGACAAATTTGCACCAATTCGAAACATCTGGGAGATTTTTATACAGAGATGTCGAGACCTTTATAAACCAGGCTCGTATGTAACGATTGATGAACAGTTACTGGCTTTCAGAGGGCGATGTCCATTTCGAATGTACATACCAAATAAACCCGCAAAGTATGGATTGAAGATAATTTTAGCTTGTGATGTCAACAGTAAATACATGTTTGATGCTTGTCCATACTTAGGAAAAACCCGAGAAATCACCCCTACCGAACCTCTAGGTACTCATTATTGCAAACTGCTTACAAAAACAATTTATGGGAGTAATCGTAACATCACTGCAGATAATTGGTTTACGTCTGTGCCTCTAGCAGAACAACTTCTCGAAGATCCATACAAATTAACATTTCTGGGAACTATCAAAGCCAATAAAAAAGAAATACCAGCCGAGTTCAAGCATGACCCATCACGCCGTGAAGGCACATCTATGTTTGGTTTTCACGATAAATTGACACTAGTTAGTCATAAACCTAAGCCTCAAAAAACAGTACTATTGTTATCTACGATGCATGATGAACCAACTGTTGATCCTGTAACGAAAAAACCTGCAATCATATTGTCTTACAATAAAACTAAAGGTGCTGTAGATACATTTGACCAAATGTGTGGTCACTTGAGTTGTAATCGCAAAACTAGACGTTGGCCGGTTTGCTTCGTTTATGGAATGATAAACATGGGTGTACTGAATAGCTATATATTGCATATATCTAATTCGAAATCTTGCGGGGCTAAACCAATGAATAGAAGAATTTCATGAAAGAACTAAGCGATGAATTGTGTCGACCGTGGTGTGCAAAACGAGCTGAAGAAAGACCAAAACTGAGGAAACGAGTTAGAGATGCTATACATGAGGTGATAAACACTGAAACTACAGAAAATAATGAAGAACCGAGTATAAAAAAGGCAAGCGCAGTATGTGCAGTTATTGCCCCGCTAAAAAAAGACGCATGAGTGTTTATTACTGTGCTAAATGTAAAAAAAAATATTGTTTGGAACATCGATCTCCTAACTGCTATTTGTGTGATAAAAAATAGAAGTCTGAGTTCGACTTAGTCTGCAGTAAGCTATGTGATGATTAGACTTGTTTTTTGTTATGTTTTTCATACTTTATATATTATATTGTAGTTTTTATACCAAAACAGTGGTCCAATGTCAACATTTTTTTTTTAAATAAAATATCCCTTAAGGCTGTGTTAGAAAGTTAAGTATTATGTGTAAGGCTGATTTTAAGACAAATAAGAGTTTCTCAGATATATATATTTTTGCATTTCATAAAGGCAGAGGTATGCCTGTTATTTTGTTATAAATTTTGTTACATTTTAATAAAAAATTAGTACTAAAATTTTGCTTTATTTATAAAGTAGCCTCCCAGGCGATAATTAGTATTAAGCAGTAATGAATTTATATTAGTACTCTAGGGTTAATTAAACAAAGTGAAAAAAAATCTTGTCTTAATTGCCGACCACTTCTTATTGTTTGGGCGTGTACATCGGTTTTAAAGAATCCGTCGTTTTTTTTTCTTTTAATTGCCCGAATTCACTTCACGTGCATTAATTTACACGATTATAAGTATACAGACTACGTCAAAGCAATAAATTTCATTTAATTAACTCAAATCGACCTTAGAACGTAAATTTCCTTAGGTGCCCGTTTTTTTTGCAAAAGAGTGTAGTTGCGAAGGGGTTTGGTAGGATGCTGATGATATAACAGCATTGGACGTTTTTCGCCTCCAATGAATGAATCTATCTTTATCTAGCGCTATTCAATTTTCTAGCCATGAAATCTATTCATTAATAAAATTTACGAGCCATAAAATAGATAATTGGTTTATAACGGAATATTAAATTATATTGCAATTTGATTACTGGTACGGCCGTAAGTGAAAACTAGGTTATCTGCAACAAATTGCCTGCCTTTGGAACTGTGTATACCTGAATACCTGAGGTGAACTAAATCGCTGTGAATTTTCTATGAATTTCCATATATTATTTAAATGTACTTCATTTTGTAAATGTGCCAGATAAGTTAAAAATGAGGTCTGTGGCAGGTTTATTGGTTTTGAGTGTGCTAAAGTAGAAACTATGAAAGCACCAAAAGTTACTCCGACGAAAGGATTGAAGGACAAACTTGCCTTCATCATCTTCATCAGTTTCTAAGTATCAATAGCCTAATGATTTGGACTTGTGATCGATAGGTCGCGGGTTCGAACCCTAACCATTACACTATTGCCCTGAACCCACTTCAGACACAAGCATATTTAGCTTAGTTGGAGGGGTTAACAAGTTGCTAATAATGTGAATTTTACCAGCATTGCTAGTTCTCTTACAAAATAATCCGCTACACGGTCTATCTCTGTTCTATCTTCTGATTGATTAGGTGGGAAGTGGTAATTACTTACTATTTTTAACCGACTTCCAAGTGGAGGTTCTGTATTCGATCAGTAAGTATGTATGTATACAAGGTGTAACAGATTAAGCGCAATACCTCAGACACCCCAATTAGAATATTAAATTATAAGGCTAAAACAATATCCGTAACTAAATAAATTGAAACCAAACCTAGAGATTTTTTATAAAATAGTTATCCTTACTAAACGCAAAACGTATGTGTGTACACACAATATCCTTACGCAGACGCATACACTTATGCAATATTAGCGGGCGACACGCACACGAGCGCATTTCCTTGAATTAAGGATTGTATTAATTTGTCATGATACTGTGTTTCCAATTTAAGTTAAATGAAAGATTATTCCGTCAAAATTTCACATTTCTTTTTTGTGACGGAAATCGATTCAGAAGCCGATTCTGAACCAACTACTTTCAGGAATTGCGTTTATTTTGTTACACGTTGTATATGTTTGTATATCCGCGATTTTCTCAGAAACTACTGATCCGAATTCGATCGCGTTTTCGTTGTTTGAAAGCATATTTTACAAGGCAGGTTTTAGTATATAACACATCAGATTCTTATCTAGACCTTTGGAGAAAAGCAATGGAACTCTTCAATAAAAATAAGGGCTGAAGTCAGTGCCAAGATAAATGAATAGGTTTCATCACCTCGGGTGTGCCCGAGGATGCGGCGTTGTTTGTCTATCAAAACTATTCATTGGCTTGGCACCGACTTCAGACATGTGAGTAGATACCTAGCCCTTATTTTTAACGGAATTAGACATCCAATAAAACAATATTTAAGGTTATTTCTCTCTTTGTAGTGCAAGTCTTTTTTGTAAGTTTTAAAGTCGGTTAAATTATTTGTAAAAAAAGTTTTGCTATTCCTCCGTTGTTTTTTTTTATGATTGATTTTATTATTTATGATATATACTTTATTGTACACTTTATAATATTTCTATGGGTACAAAAATTAAAACTAGTGTACACTGGGCGGTTGCAGGTTCCGAGACAGTTTTATCATTTCTCCAGGACCCTTTCTATTGATTATCTGGCTGACTTGGTAGTACTTGACTCTTAGGTATTACTGTTTGGGAACATGTGGCGAAATTGTCCCCAAAATATACGTCACGATCTATTCTCCAAATGATATCGCAAAAATATATTTTTATGTAAAAAGAATCTACTCATTATAATTGATCGGATACTCTTAAAACTTGCTTCTTGCCCTTTTTTTCGGGTGTTAAAATCATCGAATAACTTCTCCCGCTCTCGAGGAAGGCCAAAGAACTTTGTGAGGAGTGAGTGTTGTGAAAATTGTGTGAGGAGTGATATGAAAGAAACCGGTCAAGTGCGTGTCGGGCCACGCGCAGTGTAGGGTTCCGTAGTTTGTATAACAGCCAAGTGCGTGTCGTATTCGCTGACTGATCGTTTCGTACCATGCTCTAACTAAAAGCCAAAAATGACTACCTAACTAATTTGATTTCCTATATAAATCCTCACCTGATCCGACAATTTTGCACGGAAAGTTTTAATTTTTTTTAGAGATTTGTATAAATAAAACTTGTCATAGCCGGTGTTTTGAATTTAAATATATTCTATTATTACTATTTCAATCTCCAAATACCTACACTCAACGAGACTTGATTATGAATTTCACAATTCAACTATTTCAATTTTATCTCTAGCCTCTACACACCATCTCAAGAACTTATTTTTTTTTTCTACACACAATCTCAAAAACTTATTTTTTTTAGGTAGGGCCACTCGTAGTTCAGCACATTAAGGCTGGTCACTACTTAACTGGGCGATCAACAAAAGCTCAATTTTTTTTTTGATGGGGCCTCTCTTATTTCAGCATAGTAAGGCTGGTACAGTAGCAGTAGCTGGCCTTAGTTAGTTAGTTGAGTACAACCGGGTGATCCTGTAGTGACCTCTAAAATTAAAGGCCCCCAGCCAGGGCTTACAAACTAGAATTACATTTTAAACAACCGTACGCTAAGGGCACTCCCTGTGGAGTACGGGCCTTGGCATAGCTTGGTCGTTGGTGAAGGGCAGCAAAGGGACAGGCTGGGTCCATATAATTTAAGGGGTTATTTATCGCTACTGGCTCAGCATCGCGGGCTGGCTCGTTTGGCAAAGGTCGGGGAGAGTTTCCGTTACAAGTACGCGGACGTCGCGATGGGCCTCGTCGGCGAGGCCGGAATACGGAACGCGTTTTATTTCTGTATTTCCTAAGAGTGGTAGTTTCCCTACTGCTCTCTTGTCGGATGGTGGTGAGGTTGTCGGGCTCGTCTAGGACGTTACGCGGGCGACGAACCCGAGAAATATTGGAGGGTCTGTATCGGGCGGCCGATACGATCAGGGGGTTTGTGTGGTTTTCAGCAGAGGTGAAGTAACGCACTGAATGGCGTTTCAGCACTTGCTTTATGGTCGGGGCAAAAACTTAATAATTTTCATAACTACCCAACGAGCACATTAGTGGAAATAGCAGCCTATTTTGTTACTTTGGGCTGTAAAATAGCGGTTTAAGGGTTCAAAAAGCAGTTCAGAGTTGCATATCTGCATCCGTAAACGTCTATAGTTATAAAAGTTACTTAAGGTGCTATAAGCTGAATCAAATACTACCCTAGCCTTCACAGTAGTACACGGTAGAACTCATTTACCACTTACACCTTTATATGAGAGTTACGAAGGTCATTCTGCCAATCACAGCTGCATAGTAGTTTCCATTGTAACTTGTGTAGGTTATAGTTATAGTAACCACTATTATACTACTATAAGTTTCATTATAGAAATAATAGAAACTCTTATGCATACTATAGTTACAAAAAAATCATCAGTGTAACTAAGGCCTTTAGTAGCAATAGTCATTCCTTGCAGGCTCAATCCATTCGCCATTTTACAGCCACTTTTGTAACTATTATAAAACATTTTATAAAATGGATGCTAAACGAATAAGTACGTAACTAGATCTTATTTATTTATTATATACTTTATTGTACACCTTAAAATACACTTAAGGATACAAATAATTAATCTTATAACCTCAAAAACAGGAAAATAGGAGCTTTTTGTGGCTGTGAGTTGCACTAGGGGAACAAAAATCACTGGAAGCGTTAGAAGGGTGAAAATTAGCGCTATGATTCTCAAAAGGGAGTTATTAGAGCTCAAACTGCAGGTTATGACTACATTACAATGACGCCATGATTTTTTAAGAAAACTTATAAATCACTTGCAAAGTTGAGTTGATATACATTGGTTTTCTGTTAAATGTGCATTAAATGTACCGGTAAACAATCGGCCACTTGCAAATAGTAAGTTATCGACACGTAAAAATACGGAAATAAAATTTATTCTGTATCTACAAATAAAAAATATCACATATCTTTTGTTAATTTTTTAAATATCATAAAAGCGCGTTAAAATTACTCGAAAATTATCTTATATATCTACAGTAAACTGGACAGCGTATTAAGTATCTTTATATATCTTGCTAATACAGAATACAAACATTTACTTCTTTTTGTTTTATTTTCATGATGGCGACGAAAACACTTTACCAAAATATTCCAAACAATGTCAACTGAAGATATACAATAAAGAACTATAATCAATTCATTCGTTCAAAGTAGTTCAAAATCATTTAAAAGTAGTGCTACGAGAGCTTTAGTATAGCGTTAATAAATCGTTATAGCTATTAAGGAACCTTTATGCAACCGTTGTGCAGGTTAAATGGAACTTTAGGTTGCATAAAATGGCGCCCAAATAGCGCTAAAGCGGCTGCTTTTAGTCTGCAGTAGACGCTCTAGCGCTTACGTCTATTACCATAAATAATAATCGGATACGCTCCAAAGCTCTAATGCAGCCCATTTGTGCTAGTTGGGTACCTACTTATAGTTTTGGCTGTAACGAAACCATTGTGAGATATAATTCGATGACAACGCCATCTAGTTAGAAAAGAAGTACTAATTGTTACACAAAACTGAAAAATGAGACTGGTTTGACACAATCCTCAACTAATTTAATTACTTAAACACAACTAACTATAATTTTACTGGACAGAAACTGTTTTTTAACCGACTTCTAAAGAAGGAGTAGGTTATCAATTCGTCACGTATATATAATATATATTTTTTTATGTATGTGCACCGATTACTCCGTCAATTGTGGATCGATTTAGAAAATTATTTTTTCGTTTGAAATGGTATGCTCTCGAGGTAGTACCATTGTCACCAAATTAGAATTTGATGAAGGGATCTCATGGAAATCGAAGGAAGTCCTCTAATTTTAAAGGCAATCGCATAGCGATTTTGGTATTTTTTATAGTAACTTGTGCATTTTCTCTCAGAAAGCACCATTTGGTGAAGCGGAACTGATGAAGAAGATCACAGATGGCCACCGGAACTACTCAATAATAAGTATTTCACGAGTTGCGGTTCGATTACTTTAAAATGGTTGCTAAGCAATTTATGGTCGTCACAATGTGAATGGTGAAATGGAGCTGATGGTGAAATACCAGGAGAACTCCTCAACAATTAACACCCCTGCATCGGGAAAAGCAATATTTTATAAAAGGTGATGAGCAAGTTGACATTAGGCTATTGTAACTTAGATAAATTATAAACAGATCCAAAGACACCATCTTCTGAAATTAAAGTTATTTTCACATTGTACCTAGTGGTTTTTGGGAAGTCGGTATTTTTTTGTTAAAAATTTTTTTTTATAATATTTATTTAAATATGAAACAAGCGCGATGCAACGGACGCTTAGCGCCATCTATCGACATTTCTATGGAGTTGTTCGAAATTTTCGAGTCAAATACAATTGGTCGACTATTACTCGTAAACTTGTAAAGCCCACTCATGTGTGATAGTTTTTCTTTAAACTTCGTTATATATAGGTACTACTGCCATGACATTTGAATTTCAAACTACAACCGTTTAGTTGATAGAGGGGGAGGACACTTGACTCTAACGAAAATTGGTACTTTAAAGCTTGATAAGTCACGAACAGTTTACTTAATCAAAAAACGGTCTTACCAAACCCCTAATATTTTTGAAAGACCTATCCAACGATATCCCACACTATGGGAAGGACGAAAAAAAAATTTATCATCTCACTTTACATGTAGGGGAGGTACCCTAAATAATTGATTTTTTCAAAATTTTATTTTACCACTTTTTTGGCGTCATTAACGTGTATACTCATTCCAAATTACAAATTTCTAGTACCAATAGTTTTTGAGCTAAACCGCGGACAGACGGACAGACAGACGGACATGGCGAAACTATAAGGGTTCCTTGTTGACTACGGAACCCTAAAAAAGGAGTAAATAATGCTGTGAAGTCTGACAGGGGAGAATGGAAGAAGAATATGTGTTACGCCGACCCCAAGTGACTGGGATAAGGGCAGGGAGATGATGATAATGACTTCTCCCGCTGTGAGTGGAGCGGACGGGAGTGTCAGACTTCTACTGACTCAAAACTCATCCTGTTTCTCAGATGCCTTTGTGTCCGGGGCTGCGGTATCTCATTAACCCCAACAGGCCAACCCCACTGTACTGCTTTTTGAGACTCGCATGGAACTTGACGCGTCGTTGACTATTTAAAATAGATTTTGTTACATTTATAAGCAAGATGATTATTTCTTGTAGATTAACAGGAGTTGTCTACCTCTGTTAATCCGCAGTGTCGTATTAACGAGGTTTTATAGTGTTTGCATCTGATTTATAATATTTCTTTATATGATGCCCAAGGTATAATCGGGAGCGTATTCTTCTGCTTATCTTGTCGATGGCTTGTTTTATATGTATAAGTTTGGCCCAAAAACTCAGCTATGCGAATTTCGCTTGCTGATGCCGACATAAAGTCGTCAAGTGGACAGGTGACAGCAAGATAGAAGGTCTGTGGGGTCACGCCGCATATACAGAGATTATCATCAACACAGCCATCTGTAAATCCTCATCTATGTAGATTATCTTTACTACGCCCGACTTGAGTTCGCAATCTGCTAAGGCATTTCCAAGGTAACGAATTATCATAATCATCTATTAATTAAAAAACAAAGACACTAAGGTATATTTTAATAAAACCTCCTTTATTTAAGGCAACTCTCTCTCTGTGGTCGACCCTTGATGACTGAAGATCGCAATCATCAATCTTCACCCAGCGATTTGTCAGGCTTTTCCATTTTTTGCTGTCAAAGGCTAATTGGACCACTTCTTCGAACCTTGGGGAGCTGCTCTGCTTCAGTTGGTCCGACTATCTTAATGGAGATCTCCCTCTGAACCTCTTGCCCTCTCTTGCCCTCCACGTTGGCACAGATGATCAGCTTTTCCAAGTTATCATCTTGGCTGCGGATAATGTGACCGAAATAATTTGGCAACTACCCATAAAAACCATCAAAAAATCTTATAAATAAACTAGCCGTTGCCCGCGACTTCACGTCGGAGGTTTTTCCCGTGTAAATTCCGATTCCGTGAGAAATTCCAAAAATCTTTTCTTAGTGCTCCCTTACACACCCCAAGGACTACACAAGCCAAATTTCAGCTTCTTGCGTCCAGTAGTTTCGGCTGTGCGTTGTCTGTCAGTCAGTCAGTAACGAAAGCGTTTTATATACAGAGTTGATACGACAGAGGGGCATTAAATTACACTACGTATACTATATATACGTGTTTAGTGTTAATTTGATACAGTTAAAAAATAAAAAGAGCCAAAAAAGATTTTTTTTTTCAAAGAAACTAAATAGCTTACAAATCAGAGTAAAACGCAACCACCCTTTGTAAATAAATGTGACTGACCTTAAATACCTAGGTAACAGTGGCAACGTAGCGCGGCGTGTGTTATCTCTTGTCTTGGTCATATTTATCGCTTTAAGGTGCATCTCATCAAAATCATTTGCGACTAAACTACTTTTCCTATTTAATTGATTTTTGGTACAAAGCTTGAAAATGGTACCTAGTATACGCAGTTTAAAGGAAAGCCCCTCGGTCGTATCAACTCTGTATATTGATTGACTATTACATAATAACATTGATCTATTAAATTAATATCAATGCGAGGTTTAGGTTAATATCAATGGATTCATGCTTGTTGTACCTAATATTGGCTAAACATATCTAATACATAAAAACCTCGTCTGTATGTGTTTGTTGGCGAACTCCTCCGAAACAACTTGACTGATTTTTATGTTTTTTTGGGTATATTTGGTAGGTCTGAAATAGGTCAGTATGCTATTTTTTTTCTTTAGATATAATTTTATTTGGAAAAACAACATTTGCCGGGTCAGTCGGTCAGTAGTAACACAGGGGATACACCCAACACAGGGGAAGGGGTTAATGGATAAAATTATGGTGATGATTTCGTTGTTTGATTAAGATTTCAAGAGCAGATATACCTACTCGCAGGTATATTCTCCATAATAGATAGACAGAATATACTTTATTGTACACAACAAATTTAAACACACTTAAATAACAATACCTATGGCTAAAACTTTGGTTACAATAGCGGTCTTATCGCTGAGAGCGATATCTTCCAGACAACCTTTGTAATGACTTTACAAGCTTTAATTGAAATGGGGAGGACTAAATTAATGTACTACAAATACTCATAACAGGAAAACTAGTTAAAATAATTAAACAAAATTGTTATTAATTGTACCACACTCTTATACTAGGCGCCACATCGATCTGTCAGCTCTGCATCTCTCTCGTCGGCTTAGATCTTAGCTCAGCTTATCTGCATCATTGATATCGTGAACCTATGTGAGGATTGCAACGCAAATTCCAACACAGCACAGTTCAATAACTTAGAAAACTATTTGCAACTATGTATTTTTGGTTGGTATGTACTACGTTTCCTTTTTTCGCTTTCTATGAGCCCGCTCTTGACATATGTAGATCCTAGATGGTAAGCAATAGTTGAAGTTTGCGGTGAAACGAGCGAGCCCAGAAGATGCCTGTTAATTTCTAATACGGGTAAAGTTTTTTTTTACTGATGAAAGGCTCGCGTTTGTCCACCATCTCACCTGATGGTAAGTGATGATGTGGTCGAAGATGGAGTACGCTTACCTAGATGTAACCTATTCACTCTAGACTTAAAGACACCTAGGTTATAGCTATCGGGCAACACAGACTCCGGAAATTCCACTCCTTAGCCGTACGCACAATGAAGGTACTCCCAAAACGTTTTGTGCGTATGGGTGGAATGTCCACCATGTAACGATGGCGCATCGCCGTTTATCTTGTAGTCCGATGATGGAACGGGCTTGGAGGAATTAGACTGTGTAATTCCATCGCACACTCCCCGAAATGTAACCGATAGAAAACGGATAGACTAGCAACTCGTCGTCGATGTTCAAGGCTCTGGAGCTTTGACTCGACCAGTGTATCGTTGCCAATGAGTCTTTTGGCCCGTTTCTCGATAGACTCAAGCGCGTCCAGTTGGTACTGGGCAGATCCATCCCAAAGATGAGAGCAGTACTTCATACACGACCGAACCTGGGCTTGATACAGGTTGAGCAGCTGTTCTGTTGTGAAGTACCGTCTCACCTTTACCAGGATTCCCAACTTTTTTGATGCTAGTTGAGCCTTAGCCTCGATAAACGGAAAGCACGGTAACCCGTTAGTCCCGGCTATTATTTGTACGTCTTTGACAGTGGTTAAGGGTAGTCAGAAGCCAGAAAACCTAAAACTTGTCTTACCAAGGGGTATTGTGTTACCCAACTACTGGGTTTTGGACTTAGCTGCATCCCATTAGACTGGAAGCTAACCCCAACATACAAAGTTGGAAAAAGGCTAAGCAGATGGTGATGATTGTACATACTTTATTTGTTTTTCCAAATAAATGTATAGACTTCAGACTACGAATCAAAACGTGTGAACTTCGGTACGTCGAATCTGTAAAATTCGAACAACAACTCGCATCTCACATAGTTATTCACTGTCACTTCGCTTATGGTTCAAAGTGACCTTGATTTTGCATTCTGTAAACAGCGTCGAAGTGACGGAGGAATTACCTTACCGAATCATTTTTTGTTTCATGTCCCGATTATCATTTTTTAAACTTTAACAGTCGTAACGGGTAGTCAAAAGCCAGAATCTGATACCAGTCTTGCTATGCGTAATCAACCCCATTTACCAGTACGTCGATTCTGTAAAATTCGAACAACAACTCGCATCTCACATAGCTATTCACTGTCACTTCGCTTATGCCCCTTCTCACGTCATCTCATACTTTATCTGTCAAAATCTTTAGTTCAACTCGCTGACACGCTTGGAACGGTAGCGCTAGTGTAAATCCGAATTAACAACCGAGTTTTTAGAATGCCAATCAATAAACTCACAGCGGATTCAGATTCGAAGTTTAGAATGAGGTCTTACAGAATAACACAGCTGGGCGTCATTGCAATCACCCGCATCAAAATCAAGTTGCAAGATCTTCGTATATAAAGTTACTCAAGTGATTTTGGACACCGTGTGTGGATTAGACAATCGTCAAATACCCGGAGCTCAGTTACAATTCCCTTGAGGATTTGTCAGACTCGGGTGAATGCGTAACACTCAATTTCTTATATAAAACTTGTGGGATATGCGGAACAGGGTGTAAAGTCCTGCAATTCTATTGGAAAGGAAGGATCTTCCAACCAGACAGGTGTTTCGTCTGGTGGGCAACTGTCTAGTTTTTATTATATGCAGGCTAGTTGTACGGTAAACTCTGCTTGCGTGATGCAGGATTTCTGTCATTAGTTTTGTATATTATGAGATAGATGTCGCTACAAATCTTTTATCTGAAATACAGTCTACTCAATACCTAACATTTCTGGATTCTACAATCATCGTTCATCGCCAAGTTCTTTTGACTTAAACCATACAGGATATAATAGTGTAAGCCTGCACACTGCACAGCTGTCACGGAGGATGTAGATATGTTTGGAATGTCCAGATAGATGCACAGGAACAGGATCACAACTGATGGCCGATAAGGACTACCTAAGTCTGTCTGACATGACTCTAGATCCCACAAGATGGCGGCAGTGTGATAGCGTATAGATGGCGCTAGCGTCGCTGATTTTGCCGGAAGGAGAAAAGATCGGTTTAATAAATCTTAAGCTCTCGTGTTTAAGAGATTAATGTTTAGTTTTGACTTGTCAAACTTGTTCCGAGATGGTTATTTGAATTCTAAAGATAGTAAGTTAAAATATAAAATGAAAATTACAGAGATGAATTCTGTAGGTAGTTAGTAAGTTATATATATCGTAGAATAAGCTCGTGGTTAAATAATAAGAGCTCCTAGGATCGATTTGGTAAAGCAATGTTTGCTGAGATCAGTCCAGATGGAGTACATAACATAATTATTAATTATCGACAAAGGGAAGGTAAATTCGCTGAACTGACATGTTGATTCCATAGATAAAATAAATAAGTAGATTTGGTCAACAGACGAAATTATATCGGAACCGTGTGTCTCCAGTTAGGCGCTGGGCGGGGCAACAACTACACATGCAGTTTAATAAAATCAATAGATACGCACTCGCGCACACACCCGCATTTCTTAAATCAGAACGTACTATACAATCAATAATAAACCTTATTCCGTCAAACACAGCGTGTATTTACCATGCACCGTAGAATTTACCCACACAAAAACATCGGTCGCTATCGTTGTGCTGTGCAAAAGCAATTTATTTTACATATACGCTAGTGATTGACTAAATCGGAAAGTTATCGATTCTTCCATTTATTATTGTACAATTTTTTTTGGGCACCTGAAAATGAACCAAATAAAAAAATGGCATGTCCAGAAAATATTACAATAACAATAAACATATTATTAAGAACATAACATTACATAATTATTATTAAGTACTACCTACTAAGTATTAAGGGCTACCCTGGCGCTTTCGACTTAAATCTTAATATGTATTTAATTATCATAGTGATAGGTCAAATAGAAGTCGATGTTAACTTACATTACGCTCTTGATCGGAACATACCAGCCGTATAGGTTGTATAGAATCCTGAAAAGTTGAATGACTGATTTTATGAATACCCTAAATCATGAGAATAGCTTTCAGTAATAAAATAAAATTTAACACACTTCTGCAAATATCAGTTGTACTCTTAATTTTGGAATTGTCCATTCAAAAAGCCTGCGACTTTTCTTTAGAGACTAGAACATTTCTGCGTTGAAGTGAACCGAGCATATGGTGCTATTTTTTGTAGGGTACCAGTTAGGTGGCATGCCTGTGGCATCAATCCATTCCTTTTTTATGTTACCATCTTTTGGGAAGCTGAAAAGTACGAAAAGCACTTATTTATCATTTACATACATCCTAAGCTACTTCTAAACGTCACCATATAATAAGCATCGCAATAATTACGTAACACACTATAAATCAAGATCTGAATGATTTTGACGTATATTGCTAATCCATTGCTTCATATGTTCGAAATATTGGTCTGCTCAACAACGTAAATACCGCAGTGAGTGTTATTGATTTAGCATAATGAAACCGATTCCTACTGTAAGTGTGTTACGCAACTATTACCTGCGGGGTAACCGCAGGTAATAGTTTAGTAGGTTATAATAGGTTTTTGTTATAAGAAAAATCCTAGTTAGTAGAGAAATTGTTAAATATATGAAAACAAACACACATCCATGCATAACAAATAAATAGCATGAATATATTGACTTATTTTAAGCTCAATTCACAAATATATTATCTGAACCATGCCGATTATTATAACGCATTCAAAGCTTCAATGGAAGCAAAATACAAAAACCATAAAAAAATAAAGAAACAGCATGAGAATAAGGCATAACATACGATAATTCTAAACCGAAAAACACCACCGATTATTAACCTAAAATTAAAGTAACTTACTTTACGAATATTGGTTACGCATTTCTCTACTACTCTGTAAAAAAATCAAAATAAGTAAAAAAAACATTATTTACATCGATCTTCCAACCGGGCTAAAACGGTTGACAGATTGAAAAATAAACTATTGTAGCGACGGCGACGTCGGAACTCCTTACGCATGCTGCGGGCGTAAAATAAATTGTTTATTTTTTTTTACTTTTTTGTACACTTGACTTTTCAACGTATTTTTATTTCTGTCATCTCATGTAAAATAAAAGTTAAACATATTTTCTTAGAGGTTTCCGTATGTTATAAAAAACTTTTTACCAAAAAATTAAACAGACACCCAAAAAACACTGCAAAGTGAAAAATAACTTTAATTTCGGTAGTCGGTGTCTTTAGTTTTGTATTTTCGTTTTTGGCACCGATTTCCGAAATTAAAGTTATTTTTCACTTTGCAGTGTTTTTTGGGAGTCGGTTTAATTTTTTGGTAAAAAGTTTTTATTTCACTCTTTTTAGTTGGTCGATTTTTAATTTACCTAGTTACAAGAGCCTAAATGTCAACTACTTATATTCATTTACAAAATATTGCTTTTCCCAATGTTGGGCTGTTGTTTGTTGAGGAGTTCTCCTGGTAGTTCACCATCAGCTTCACTTCACCATATGCATTGTGACGAGCATATTGTGCTTAATAACCACATTCAAGTAATCGAAGCGGAACACATGAACTACTTATTATTCCTACTTATATATTGAGTAGTTCCAGTGGCCATCGGTGGTCTTCATCATCAGGTCTACTTCAAAATGGTGCTTTTCGAATGCAACTACACAAGTTACTATAAAAAATACTCAAATCACTATAGGTGTGCCTATAATATTTGAAGAGTTCCCTCGATTTCTCCAGGATCCCATCATCAGATCCTGACTTGGTGACAATGGGACCAATTTCAATGTATACCCTTTCAAACAAAAAAAGCATTTTTCAAATCGGTTCAGCCGTCTCCGAGTAATCGGTGATCATACATAAAAAAAATAATAATAATATACGCGTCGAATTGATAACCTCCTCTTTTTTAAGTCATCGGTTGAAAAACCCCTAAACTATAATAGCAATATTTCATTCGTCAATCGACATTGCTGTCGATAGCCTACGTTAGTGGATCTGCACAAGCACATCACTAATTCGTCGCAAGAAGTGGCGGCCTCACTACGCGATGAATCCGCGTAATAGAGTTTCGTATGTTATGTTTACATTGCTTGTCCAGTTACTTAGTGACGAACTCAGGTAGTGGTTAAGGAGCAATGTATTTATAGCAAAAGGAGTACAGTCGCTCTGATATTTGAAAACAAAAATAACATAGTATAACCAAGAAATATTTTACGATTTATTGTTTTTCATGATTTTAAAGACAAATATTGTAAAATACTTGTACTTACATATGGTAAGTGATTCCATGATTCACATAGATTTGATTTTGGCTTCGGTTTTTACAAGATACCACAGAACAACTCGGCATTCATATATGTTATCACGATCGCCGTCGAAAGCGCACTAGTTCGCGGAGACGGCCACTTGCCTGTGACATGAGCCCTGTGGCCATGTCGCGCGGACACCGATACGCCCCCTTACCACTTCTCTGTATTTTTGATTTCTGTGGTTGATTCCTTTATTTCTGTAAAAACACGACTTTAAAAGTTTTGTGATAAAATTATAGTTCTTTTTCTATGAGGAGCATACCTAAGGATGAAGAATAAAATCTAGATATTCATGAAAATAAATGATCTTTATTAACGTAAAGGCGCCTAATAACGACCCCTCAAAATCGGCACCCATTACCGTCCGTTTCATAAAACTATCATTTTATAGAGTTGCATTAAAGTTAGACAAGTCGTTGCTTTAGAGAAAATATAGATGTATTTGTAATGCAAATATTCATCACTTGCTTGTGCGCGTAAACCAACGATTTAAAGAATAATTGCACAGTTTGTCGTCGGACTCCGGATATAGCGCATATTTAGTAGTGTCCCGCTCCCGATTACGTAAGTACACCTATTTCTTTTTTAGCATAATATATAATTGTAAAGCAATCTAATGAACCTTTTAATTATTTTGATACCTTCTTAATACTGTCATAAACACAAATAATAACTAATTTTAATGAGATACAGCTTTATTTTGCTTCAAATTCAATATTAAAATGTGGCGGTGATAGGAACAATAATCTCAATTTTATTCCTATTACCGACCTAAGTCGTTGTTAGGTTTTTGACGAATATTTTAATTTCTACTTTTTATGTTATAATGCATCAATTAATAAGTAGTCGGCTATACTAATTTAATTAGTTAGTGTGTCAAGTTGTATTTGACCTATTAGCGCCATACATAATAAGAGTATCGATACTGTGAAAATCAACTTTATTCTTATGTAAATGTTTTGATGAATGTAGGATGTACAATTCTCTAATATTGTATTTTATAGTTAAAATACCATTAAAATAAAATTAGCATAGCTACTGGCACCTGTATAATCATACAAATATTCTAAAAAACAATACATTTTCTCAATACATATTCATTTCATTGGGTCGGTAATAGGTTATACAGAATTTCTTCAATAGAACCTATTACCGATGTACCTGTACTTTTTAACCGACTTCAAAAAGAATGAGGTTCTCAATTCTTCTGTATGTTTTTTTTTTTTGTTTTTGTGCATAGTGTGTTAGTAATTATTTTTATTTTTTTTTGCCTAGTAGGTAAATATAATGTAATTAACATTAATAACAATTTAAAATATTTAGAAAAAGTATAAAACTGTAATTAATTTTTCATTAAAAACTATTATTAAAAATACCCACCCACCCACCACCCACCCACCACCCACTGCTAAGCAAAGGTTTAGTAGTTTAGTATATTCGACTAGGTAAATTTTGATTCAGAAACATGGAACGATTAAAACGTACGTAATATACAGCTAATCAACTTGACTCTGCATTGATGGCTATCGATAATGGAGCAAGTATCTATGAAACCTCAAAGAGATTTAGAATTCCTAGAACAACTCTTCGTGACAAGAGAAATCACAAGTACTCTAATGAAAATTGTGGGGTCACCTGTCTTCACCAAGCACGAAGAACGCCATTTAATAGACTGGATTCACTGTTATATTTCAATATGTAATTCATATTATGAAGCATATCTCTTAAGACTGATTAAAGGCTGGTTATAATTGTAACATTCTGTATTCTAAAGAATTAAACCCACACGAGCATTTTTATTTGACTGAATTTGTTCGCGCGGTAATAGGTGCCACAAAAACGGTAATAGGAACACACGCATGGTTTGAGTCGGTAATAGGAACATAGCCCTTTTCATCAATTTATATTTTTTTTTAATATTTATTTCATTTTTTCGAATTGTTTCTATATCTGACAGACAAGATCATTAGTTTCAGTACTTGAATAAAAATAAAAAATGACACCAGTTATTAAGCATGTGCTTATTTTTTGCACATAAATGTGAACTTGGCTTAAACTGGCGGTAATAGGCGCGTTTACGTTATTTCGTTTTACTCAATATTGTTTAGTGCCTTTATTTTTAAAATTAGGTGTCTAACGACACCTAATTTCTATATTAGGTGTCGGTAAAGTGAAAATCACTCTGACAATAAAGGTCGGTTTAAGCGGCAAACAATGTGTACCTACTATTGTTTTTCCGTGACGTGTATTCAGGGTATCAGGGCTTTATGAAGTTATATTATATCCAAAAATGTAACTCACAAAAATGAAGGAAATAAGTACCAATCTTTAGAGCGTCTGATGCAGTTTTTGTTTTTTTTATTTTTATTACTGATGGGCCCACTCTTGACCTCGATCACGCCTGATGGTAAGCGATAGATCAGGTGGGACGAGCGAGCCCAGAAGATGCCTATTCACTCGTGCTTTTTTTTTTTCAAATTCAAATTCAAAATTAAATTCAAATTCAAATTCATTTATTTGCTAATATGGGTTATGGGTATACAGTTGGTAAAAGAAATAGAGCACAGTTCAGCCATATTACGCCCTGCGGCATGCAAATCTCAAGCAATTACACATTAATACAAAAAATTGTTAATTGTAAAACATAAAAAGTACTTAATAAAAATAAAAAATAAACAATAATAATTATAATGTCACTTAAAGAATTAAAATGTCATAAAGTATTAAACGAGAATGTCAAGATATATGTATTATTTATTGATAAATGTTAAAGTAATATATAACAATGTCAATATTTAAAATGTATGTAATATTATTATATCACGCCAACAGCATTATTTATGGGATTAACATATGTCCTTACATCCTCTCTTAAGTAGTCCTGAACGGTATAATAACATTTATAAAGCAAAAATCTTTTTAAATTCTTTTTGAACACATTGATGGATGGAGTTTCTACTATAGACTTCGGTAAGTGGTTGTAAATACGCGGTGCCATACTGAAAATACTTTTAGCATACAAAGCCGTCGTTTTAGGTTTGCCCCAAATTTTATTAATATGTCGCTTACTTCTATACTTATTAAATAGTTGTTTATTATTTCTTGCAAAGACAGCAATCTCATAAATGTAGACACAAGGCAGAGTTAATATATTGTGCTTGATAAAATATGGTCTGCAGCTATCGGTCTGGTGGATGTTAAACATACCCCTAATACACCGCTTTTGCGCCTTAAATGCCATTTCCCTATTGGTGGAATGACCCCAGAATATAATACCATATTTTATCAGGGATCCCACGTAGCCATGATACGCTGCAAGTACAGCAGAGGTGCTTACTGTTTTTGCTAGCATATGTAAGGCGTATGATTGCTTATTTAATTTTTTGTTTAGAGTATCAATATGTGTCTTCCAATTTAAATTATAATCAATTGACATGCCTAAGAATTTTGTAGTTTCTATTTCATTTATTTTGTTTCCTGTATAATTTATATTAATGTCAGTAAATTGGGCTTTACGATTGCGAAATATCATAATTTTAGTTTTATCAAAGTTCATTTTTAAATTATTATTTGTTAGCCATTTTATAATATCACTTAAAGTTTTGTTTATATCTTGTTCTAAGGATAACTTGTTCTTGTTTGTGAAAACGACAGTACTATCATCAGCAAAAAGTATAGTGGGATGATTAGTTACCCTTGGAAGGTCATTTATATAAATTATAAAGAGCAGAGGGCCCAAAACACTCCCTTGTGGCACACCTTGTTTGACTTCTCTATATTCCGAAGTGTAATTAATTTCTTCTCTAGATTTGGTGCATATTCGAGTAACTAATGTGGACTGTTTTCTGTTAGTTAGATAAGAAGCTATAAGATCTAATGAAGTACCCCGAATTCCATACGTGTATAATTTATTTAATAAAATTTGGTGATCCACGTAATCAAACGCTTTACTTAGATCCATATACAGTGCGCATGCTGGAATTTTATTGTCTAAGCTAGTCATGACTGTGGTCAGAAAGTCGTAGACGGCCATATTAATCGTTTTATTTTTCCTAAAACCTATCTGTTCTTTAGCAAATAAATTGAATTTTTCAAAGTAGTCATTTATCCTGTCATAAATAACTCTTTCATAGACTTTAGAAAGCACCGGTACAAGTGCTATGGGCCTATAACAATTCATATTGCTGGCATCATCTTTCTTAAAAAGGGGTTTAATTATGGTTAATTTAAGTTTATCAGGAAAATAACCATTAACGATAGACAGGTTAATAAGATGACTTAATATATAGAATATTTTTATTGGAGCTTGTTTTAAAATTTTAGTCGATATACTGTCATAACCAGTACTGTTAGTATTTTTTAAGTTAAAAATTATTTTATGTATTTCTTGGGGCGTAGTTGGATACATAAATAATGTTTTCGAGTGATTAGGTAAGATCTCTGTTTTATCATTGATACTTGCGTTCCCTTTTATTTGGTCTATAAAAAAAATATTAAAACAGTCCGCAATGTTTTGAGGATCATCAATACATTTTTTACCGTCTATATTAATTTGATCAATTTCTTTTTTGGCACATTACACATTGTTTTATTGATAACATTCCAAGTAGCCCTACACTTGTTTTGAGCTGTTTGGATAAAGTAATTGTTCTGAGACTTTTTTGTCAGTTTTATAACACGTTGCAATCTACTCGCAAAAATTTTAAAATTAGTTTTGTTTATGTCATTTCGATTCTTACGATACTTCCATAATAATTGCTGTTTACGCATGCAGCATTTTCTTATTCCTTTAGTCATCCATCGGGCTCGTACTTGGGAGTATCTTTTAATTCGAATATACGGAAAGCATAAATTATAAAATAAAATAAATAAATCATAAAAAATGTCAAAAGCTTCCTGCGGGTCATTATTTCCAAGGACGTCATTAAATGAAATCGAATTTATGTAATCATTAAATTTCTTAATATTATCTTTACCGTAATCTCGTCTCTTTACATACCAATGTTTTAGAGAGCAGCTAACTTTTACGGGACAAGTTAGTAATTGTGCCGTGTGATCAGATAAGGCAAACTCCATAGTTTTACATTTACATCCACGAATGTTATACAAGAAATTATCAATGCATGTTCCACTAATGGGTCTTGTTGGTTCAAATAAGCCTAACTTTAGGTTGTGACATGCTAGTGTATCCATGAATATTGTAGTCATTTTATTTTTGTTTAAAACATTTATGTTAAAGTCGCCACAAATTATTATTTTCTTTTTACTGTAGGAGTACTTTCCAAGTAGTCTGTTTAAAGTGTCGAAAAATATGTTTAAATCATTTGTTTTTACTCTAGGCGGTCGGTATATGCAAAATATCAAGATATTATGATTTAGAAGTTCGATACCCGAGCACTCCATAACGCCTTCAACACAGTATTGATTAAGTGTAGTTATAGGTTTAAACGCATGATTATTACGGACTAAGATACATGAACCCCCTCGACGATTATTCCTGGAGAAAAAGGACCCTTGAATATAATTAGGAATATTGATTAAATCCGTATCAGTATTCAGCATATTATGCTCTGTGAGACATACGACATCTACTGGATTTTTTGCGTCTTGGAGTGATGATAAAGATATAGATAATAAATCCATTTTCCTAGCAAGTCCATTGATGTTTTGATGAAGGATGTTTATATTATTATATACGAAAAAAAAAATCTGATTTCTTTGAGGAATTTTGAATTTCAGGATTAATTTCAGTATCAGGAATTATATTATTTGAAATCTCAAAGTCTATAATATTATATTGTAAATTGTCAAAAATTGTTCTCATTCCATAATTGTTCAAACGACCACTATTATTTGAAAACATAGTACAATCATATAATAAGTTTAAATTAGAGTCGAATATTATAGCGTAGTCATAAATTTGTACGTCATGATATAACAAACTATTAAACATTTCAATTCTCTTATTGAACATACTAGAGTATAAATTACACTTATATGTAGGCAGACAAAGGATAACATTTGTATGAGCTAACTTTAAGAGATGTTCCCTAATGTTAGATATTAGGTCAGAATAGTTTTTAGTTTTATTAAAATCTTCACTACCTATAAGAATTACACAATAGTCTCGCATAGTATAATTAGTTAGTTTTGAGTCTAGATTACTTACAAGCGTACTTATTCCACAGTTAGTTGTGATATAGTGGCATATCTGATGGTTTGGAAAGGCGTTTTGAGCCAAGGATAGTACTTTGTTAGTCTTATTACTACTTATTATACACAATTTGTTTTGCAGTTGAGACGTGTTGCTATCATTTTTCTGAGGGCTTCCAATAAATTCTTTATCAAACTTCAATGCAGTTTTCACACGATTTGAAGTAGATCCTTGTTTGTAGTCTCCTTGAACGGTGTTTCGTGTTAAGTCCATGTGAGTTGTAGAATGTTGTTTCTTGCAGGGAGTAGACAATCTCACATTATTTTTAGGAGTTCCAATTTCGCTGGTTAATTTCCTTGTTGCTGTTTTCACTAGTTGATATTTGTTATTTAAAGTGATAATAGTATTTTTTAATTCGGTATTTTCTATTGATAAATTGTTTATCTCGCCATGGGCTGCCAAAAGTTGTGACTTAAGTTCACCGATTTCTCGCTGTAAGTCTAGTACTTTATCATTTTCCTCGTCATCTGATATGTTCGGCATGCTATTAGTGGTGCCATCTAGTGTCCTATTATTACAACTACTGACATCGTGATCTGTCGTCTCTGACAGTGATTTTGTTCGAGTTCTTCGCAGAGTAATATTCTCGAAGAAATTCATTTTGTTATAATATTTAACAAAGCAAATCTTTAGAACAAAGCAGTGTTAAAAGTGAGGTTCGAACGCAGTGCCTATGGGCGCACGAGACGTATAG
Organism: Tholera decimalis; assembly: GCA_943138885.2. Classification (NCBI taxonomy): domain Eukaryota; kingdom Metazoa; phylum Arthropoda; class Insecta; order Lepidoptera; family Noctuidae; genus Tholera; species Tholera decimalis. Next base: position 38,051,560 of record OW964569.2, on the reverse strand, counting down.
CGGAAGCCACAGCCGCTCTACCAACCCAACATTAGAAATTGGGGCGAAATAAGTAATCATTAGCCACTAGATGCTTGTTACGTCAAATAACGTAGACATAGTGGGGTGACACCCGGGTTCAAAGTCCAGTGCCTTTGTTTTTGTAATGTAGGTACGAGGCGGTTTATATTTGAATTATCTTTGTTTGCAATCACAGTTTTTTTCACTTTTTGTTAATGTTTTTCTACAAAATAAGCAGTCTATCACTAATATAGGTATTATTTATTCAAAACTTGCACTATATAATACGTATTTAATTGTTTTGAAAAAGTTTTAACACTTCATTCGCACTATTTGATTAATTTTGATAACACAGCTGATTGTTTATAAGTTCACTTGATAACAGTGTCTTTGCTTTATCAATATGTCCTTTCTCAAATACACTTAGTTTTATCATTAAACTATAACTTAAACTATTTTTAAATAATTTTTAAGTACGGACTTGATGTTTACGTGACTACTAGCGCCATGCCAAAAGCCTCCTCGTTGCCCTTTAAGCCTATATGTGATGGGACCCATTGCAATCTCAGATTTTTATTATACTTAGTGCTTGCACTCGTGCTTTAAAGACTGAAAGGTCATATGTGGCAGGGAACACAGAAGCCGGCAGAGAATTCCACAGCTTGGCTGTGCGCACAATAAATGTGGAGAAGAAGCGCTTGGTACGACAAGACGGTATATCAACCAAGTGTGGGTGGTACCCAGCCGTGCGTCTGGTATCAAATTTTTGATAATAATTAAAAAAAAAAACAACGCATATCAAGGTCGAGCCGTGGACCGTCTTGAAATATCCATCAAAGATTCATCCATGCGCCGTAAAGCACGTTAGACTGTTAGTTCCGGCTCTCATTTGTTAGTGCATCTTTGACAATCATTACTTCTTGTAAAATGCCAAATAATAGGACACCAACTAACCCAACTACTGGGTTATGGAGTTCAAATAGGCAGTTGCTTCATGTGAAGCACTGGTACTCAGTTCCATCCAGCTAGACTAGAAGCCGACCGAGATGATGATGAACCAGAAGACACAAGCATTTTTTAATCGAAATCGAGTTTTTTTTTTCAAACTTGTTATGAAGACATAAAGGAGACTAAACTCTCATAAACATACATACAATAAACGAGGAGCTGGCGAATAGAACCAAATTAGTTCGCAAAAATAAATTTTACACACTGGCTAAAAAACTAATATCAGTATATGGAGGTGATTAATAACATAACAATGCATTATTATAGGTAGGTGGATTAGATCTATTGTTGCATGAGTAATTTTTTTTTTTAATTTTTTATTCTAGAAGTTATTCGAGAAATAAAAATGTACTAATCTGGTTTTGTATGAAAAAGGTTTAACTCTAAACACCCACAATGATTGTTAGTTACAGCTGTTTTTTTATCATATTTTAGTTGCGAGATTAATGGCAGTGTTGCCGTCCAAAAATGTAGACATTTTCTACTTCGTGTTTTATTTTTGCTGTACATTTCCGATTTTGATTAAAAATGTGGTGAAGAAATGAATACTTTAAAGGACAAGACCGCTTCAGAGTGAAAATAGATGAAATTTTTATAATCTTTAAGTTGGATATCAGATTGATTCGGTTTCGTTTGAAAATGCACGTTTTAAAGCCTTTTTTGGCAAACTAAGAGCCGATTTTGATTGAAAATATTAACAGGGGTCGACGCAACGGGTCTTGGACATCACGATTCGAAAAAAAAATGCTTTTGAATTTATAGTGGACTACTCCGGTTCTGTTCGCCAGCTCCTCAAACATACCTTCAGTACCAAATAAACAAATGACTGTAACATACGAGACAGCGAACAAATACACAAACAGGCGACAAGCTATCAACATTTCAGCGCTACATACATCTCTTCAATATTACGCGCGGTAAGGTGCATGCCACCGCCATGTTTTATACGTGTTACATTAATAACTTTGATTATGTAGTTGTTAACTACTATGTGTAGTTTTAATGGTCGGAGCTAAGATTAGAAAATTGCATTCGGATTTGTTGCTTGGTGGTTTGTTACGATACTTATTCGTAAGATTTGGTAACGGGTGGCTGTTTTGATGATTAGAATTGACGACATTTAGAATTGAATAAGATGTATTTATTTACATTACATATGTTACCAAAAAAATGAAAATACCGTTAGATTATAATATATCTAGTGAGATTGTAATCTATCGATAAATTGTTATCCGTACCATACTTATTTAACTCATTATTTTGAGACAACGTTAGTACTAAGGCAAGAAAATACGTTGAATAACTATCAAATCAAATCATTTGCCTATTTCAGACATCCCTCTCGCGTCATGTACCTACTTATTTTCTGGAGTCGTGATTCCCCCTACAAGAAATAATTTTTTCTTTGACGATCGTTTTCCATCGGTACCTATCCTTAATTACAAACATACATACATACCTACATATACTTATTAATTTTTATAGTGTAATAAGAACTTAAAACTATGTTAGCAACTACTCTATATAGGAAATTTATAAACTATGTCACACTCATAGGCACAAAAAGTTTTGGGAATACATTCATTATGCGTACAGCTAAGGAGTGGAATTCCCTGCCGGAGTCTGTGTTTACTGATAGCTATAACCTGGAGGTCTTTAAGTAAAGAGTGAATAAGTTACTTCTAGGCAAGCGAGCTTCATCTTTGACCACATGATCGCTTACCATCAGGTGAGATGTTAGTTAAACGCGAGTCTATTTAGAATAACAAAAAGGTCGCTAGTCATTTATTTATCCTAACACCGTCCCTCCAAGTACTCAACTCGCATCATTCACATCCAAATGCAAATAATTTCCATTGACAAATAATTGGCGCTAATCGTGTCCTTCAGATAAGCCGATACTACAGTGTACAATGGTAAGGCTTGCCCTACGCGTCACCGGTGCACTGCACAGGCGCCCTTGTTGTTGCAATAACCTAGGGCTGCTTGGAGAAAGTACTAAGTTGTTTTTTATTTTATGCCGGGGTCCCTCAGGGGTCTGTTCTCTCAGCAACTTTATTCTTGCTGCACATTAACGATCTGCTAATGCCTGGTACCTTTGGGTATGCAGACGACAGCACAGTTTCTGAGAGATATGTGTCCAGCGCGCGAGCTGGTGGGTCACAGATCCAGTCTCTCCGTGAGGACATGGTCGGGCGCTTGAACTTGACCTTGAAGGCTGTCTCCGAATGGGGCGATGCCAACCTGGTCAAGTTTAATGCAGCTAAGACCCAGGCGTGTCTCTTCTCCGCAAAAAGGAGCCAATTCGAACCGGCTCCTACTTTCCGAGGTGTAACCGTGCCGATAACCGACCGTATCGAGCTTCTGGGGGTAACACTAACTTCTACCCTCAATTTTAGCCCGTTTATCGAGGCTAAGGCTCAACTAGCATCAAAAAAGTTAGGAATCCTAGCAAATGTGAGACGGTACTTTACACCCGAACAGTTGCTCAATCTATATCAAGCACAGGTTCGGTCGTGTATGGAGTACTGCTCTCATCTTTGGGATGGATCTGCTAAATACCAACTGGACGCGCTTGAGTCTATCGAGAAGTGGGCCAAGACACTCATTGGCAACGATGCACTGGTCGAGTCAAAGCTCCAGAGCCTTGAACATCGACGACGAGTTGCAAGTCTATCGGTTTTCTATCGGTTACATTTCGGGGAGTGTGCGATGGAATTACACAATCTAATTCCACCAAGCCCGTTCCATCATCGGACTACGAGACAAACGGCAAAGCGCCATCGTTACATGGTGGACATCCCACCCATACGCACAAAACGTTTTGGGAATACCTTCATTGTGCGTACGGCTAAGGAGTGGAATTCCCTGCCGGAGTCTGTGTTTCCCGATAGCTATAACCTAGGAGTCTTTAAGTCAAGAGTGAATAGGTTACTTTTAGGTAAGCGTGCTCCATCTTCGACCACATCATCACTTACCATCAGGTGAGATGGTGGTCAAACGCGAACCTATTTTAAATAAAAAAAAAATAGTTTTATTACGGATGAACCTGAACTCTTGTCCTCGCGATAGATGAGATCTACGATGGGACTAGCGAACTCTGAAGATGCCTATTTACTCTTGCTTTAAAAGCTGTAAGGTCATAAGTGGCAGGGAACACAGAAGCCGGCAGAGAATTCCAAAGTTTGGCTGTGCGCACAATAAATGTAGAGGAGAAGTGCTTGGTACGACAAGACGGTATATCAACCAAGTGTGGATGGTACCCAACCGTGCGTCTGGTAGACCGGAGTGAAAGAGGAATTAGGTCAGGTCATGTTTTATTATCAGCTTTTATTTAGCACTTGCTTTTGCGGCTCCTATAATTAAAAATGACATTGAGGTTTGTAAAACCACTTCTTCATAAAGTTAATCGTTTAAAAGTGGTAAAATGTATGTCCCCCCGTCTAACGACTATAATAATGGAGTAAAAATCTAAAAAAATATATGCTGTAGATCTTAATGCAATCTTTCAACCAAAATAAAATTGAACGAGATCGGGTCAGCAGTTTTTGAGATACAGCATATTTTATAAAACCGCAAATATAACTTTGTAATTTATACAAACACTATAAAAAACAAAGTTATTTGGCGTAGTTGTAAAAATTGTAAATGAGCTACTTTTAAGAAATTTGTACGGTTTTTTTGTCAAATAAGTATAATATATTATATTTATTATAGTTACTACGGAACCCTTCATGGGCAAGTCTGACTCGCACTTGGCCAATTTTTTAGGTATGAGAGGACAACATAGAGCAATTGACAAAATACAATGTAATAAAACAAATCAGAAATTAATCTCAGTCTACAGTGTTCTCGCATTCACATTAAAAAAATGTTTAACAAAACTGCAAATAAACTACACATAAAAATAAAACTATAAACAAGTAAAATAAAATAAAAATAATAACAAGCACTCTCACAAAAAAGTGGAGTTGTTAATTCACCTTTATACAATAACGCAGTCACAATAAGCCAGGGAAGCCACATGTGCAAAAGGAATCATTGCCAAACAGTCTTATCTTCAACGTAGTCCTTAATCTTATAATATGCTTTTTTCAAAAGGACATTAGATTGTGGTCAAACGCGAAACGATCATCAAAAAGAAAAGAAAAGGTTTTGTTATTGATTTTGAAGTAGTGTCTAATGTTTGAAGTTTTATCTAACCATGAAACTTTTTTCCTGCTTTTGAAGTAGGAATTATACAAACATAGTAAGGACAAGACTGATCACGCAGTTCTTTTAAGCTTTGGTTTCCTAGGAAAGCGGTGCCGTCATATAGTGGCCGTAATATTACGGACGCAAAAAGGTGGTCGTCTTTACGGTGACGACATGTGGAAAGTTCCACGGCCGTTTTAACATAGTCTGCTTCATCGCCATCAATGAAACGTTCACGAAACCATCTGTCACCGACAAGACGGCCGTCATGCAAATGGCGGCACCGCTTTTTGACGTCACGGTGTCAGTTACCGCTCTCTAGGAAACCGCGCCATTTTGTTTACATAGACAACGTTTTAGTGACGTCATTCACCGCTGTATTACGGCCGCTATATGACGGCACCGCTATCCTAGGAAAACAAAGCTTTACGCCATGAATCGGCCGACATGGACCCGACTAGACTGAAGCGACCAAGCCGTCATCGAATAACTTATAGTTTGTGAACAGGAAAATGAACGCGAAATTCTTCTTTTTCTTCTTATCATGTGGGTAGTAAGTTAGACCTTACTACCCTTACGACCCCATACACCCTAGTGTCAGAGTTTCTAAACCGCCTCAAGGGCGTCTGACGTGGTCTATTTTGACGACCGTCATTTGGCGACCGAGACCGTGCTTCCGTGCTTTCCGAAGCACGGAACCATATTTTTATCGGACATTTAGATGATTCAGGCCTACAATGCCCTAGCCAAACAGGAAACAACTTTACAAAGTATGCTTCCCGCGGGAATCGAACCCACGACCACCGGGTCACAAGGCAAACGCCTAAACCACTCGACCACGGAGGCAGTTCGACGCGCCATTAAGAATGAATTATTTTCTGGTGAACGCGTCTTTACATGCCACGTAAAGACGCGTCGGTTAACTACATATTGTTACTATGAATGGACCTAGTGGTAACAGGCATGACTTGCGAGTTGTGTCAGAGTGGGTTCAAGCCCAGGCAGACACATTACTTTGTGGATCACTATACTGCTCTCAATACAAGGAAAACATCGTGAACTCTGGACCCGCGTGGTGGATTAAGGCCCATTCTCACTTATAGAGAGGAGGAATGCGTCTTAGCAGTAACGTTAAGAGGAGGCTCCCTAAATTGTATGTAATTATGTATTAATATTCTGAAACAATCACTCATACAATCAAAATATAACTTTAGTATATGATTTATTGGATCTTTTTCTTTCCATGTCTAGACCAGTTTTGTAATTGGAACATTTGTGTGCTAAACGCTAACGCAGCAGTAATAAAGTTGAATATCGCGTGTGCTCTTTCACCATGTTCGGGTTCGAAACTAAATGTCGTAAGTCTCAATTCTTATTCATTTATTTATATATTGACATACACACAAGTTATTGAAGAAAAATTTTTTTTCACGTTTTTTAGTGGGTCGGTTTGTAATTTATCTAGTTACAAAAGCCATAATGCCAACAACTTATCACCTTTTACAAAATATTGCTTTTCCCGATGCATAGCCGTTAATTTTTGAAGAGTTCTCCTGGTACTTGACCATCAGCTCTACATCACCATATGTATTGTGACGAGCATAAAGTGTTTAACATCCGTACTCAAGTAATCGAATCGCAATCCACGAAATACTTATTATTGAGGAGTTTCAGTGGCCATCTGTGGTCTTCATCATCAGTTCGACTTCCCCAAATGGTACTTTTCGGAAGCAACTGTTCAAGGTACTATAAGAAATACCCAAAACGCTATAGGTGTGCCTATTATATTTGAAGAGTTCCCTCGATTTCTCCAGGATCCCATCATCAAATCCTGATTTCGTAATAATGGTACCAACTAGAAAGTATACCCATTCAAACGCAAAAAGAATTTTTCAAATCGGTCCAGCCGTCTCTGAGTTATGAGGTAACACACATAAAAAAAAAAGTTCAAGACGAATTGAGAACCTCCTTTTTTAAGTCGGTTAAAAAGAGATACAGATAGAGTATGCACATATACTGAAAACAATATAAGTAACCGTGGGCCCCAAACTAGGCACAGCCTGTATCTTGGTGGCCCAGGATAACAGATTTGGCATATATAAAGTTCACTGCGACAACACAACTTAGCAATGATAGCAACATTTTAATAAAATTTAGTTATAATCAAATATTATTAGAATAGTAAAAAATTCATTGAAGATCAGTAACAAAAACAAATTAAATTAGGTTGAGAAAGTTAAATGGAAAAATAAAATTAATATTAATCAAAACGTAATAAAACAGATTAATATCAACGTCGAATAAACAATTCCGGTTACAATTAGAATGCAATAAAGTCAATTACACAATTATAATAGAGTCTGATCCAAATTAATACACAATCAAACATTTAAAAATAAAAAGGAATAAAAAAAAAACACTACAGTCTCACACCCACCAGTAGTGTTGAGGTATGTGTGTACGAATGTTTTCTGGAGAGAAGAGTTGTCGATTTCGTTTATAACTAAAGTAATAATTGGTCTAGAGAAAAAATATCTTACACTATAATGTATATACTTCAATACTAATTTTAGACACAAAAGCCGAGTAATCTTGATTAAATTTTGAATAATCTTTAAAAAGTCATGATTTTCGATTAAAAAATGAATCGAGTGAAAATGTTCCAATTATGTAACTGGTCTTAGATATGTAAAGAAAAAGATTCAATCAATCATATACTAAAGTTTTATTTTGATTGTATGTGTGATCGTTTCAGAATATTAATGCAAAGTTACATATAATTTAGGGAGCCTCCTCATTTAACGTGTTAAACGTGAGGACTTTTAATTGGCTCACTGTCTACTATACTATATATTTTCTGTTCTTAATAGCTGTTAGTCTTCCATGCTTCTTAAATAAAGAAATAAATATGTTATTACTAATTTCCCCCTACCACTAACGGTCATAAGATTAAAACTAGTAAAAGTAGTTTGTTTTTTCTAAAGATACCTAAATCTAAAATGTCTCTTCAGAATTTTTAATTTTTCTTTGAAATCTTGTCGCCAATTACAAATTAGTAAATAATAATAAATTGGAATATATTGTCAGCCCTGAAAATTCCCTGAGGCGCGTGACTATTCGCGCAGCTGTCTACATCTAACCGTTAATGATTTACAGTGTGTACGCAGCCCTAGGCCGATGTCTAGCTGAGCTAGAATTAATGACTGTTAGCCGCTATCTAATGGGCCGACTTAGTTTGTTTACTACATTATATCTAGGTAGACCTTCATGGAGTCAGGTCACCAAGATGTGTAGTTCAACTTCAATAAATTCATATTTTTTTTTACTATTGTTGGCTTGCGTTGCGACCACATCTCACCTGATGCTAAGCGATGATGTGGGCGAAGATGAAGCATGCTTGCGTAGAAGTAACCTATTCACTCTTGACTTAGACTCACAGGTTATAGCTATCAGGAAACACTGACACCGGCAAAGAATTGCATGCCTTATTTTATACAATAACACTTTGTGTAATTAAATTTTAAATAAATATTGTGTAAAGTATAGATCCTGTTCTCTTTATTGCACTTTGAATCAACTCTCTATAATTTCCCATCACTGAAATATAAATGTTTTGAATTATGAAAGTAATTTACATACAACAAAGCTTTGGGAATTTCTATGGAAAGAGCTGTAAAAATTCAAACGTCTATATTCATTTGACAGGCCTGTTGGTCTAGTGGTCAGTGGCCCTGACTGCTATGGTCGTGGGTTCGATTCCCACCCAGGACCAATGTTTGTGTGATGAGCACGATCATTTGTTCTTTTTCTGGGTGTACTTTATCTATAATATGTATGTATTTACAAATATATATGTATGTTTATCAGTTGTCTAGTAATCATACCACAAGCTCTGCTTAGTATGGGACTAGATGGCGTTGTGTGAAAGTTGTGGAATATTATTATTATTATATTTAATTCTACGACTGTTTTTGTCCCCTGTTACCGAAACACATGTACAGGCTGCTGCAACTTCAAGGGGGAAAAAATAGTATGGAGTTTGAGGGGTAAATAATGGTAGATTTTGCTGTCTCACCTGTTCAGTGCGCTTCCTCTTTCTTTCATGACAGTCAGCCATTTTTAGGGTTCCGTAGCCGAATGGCAAAAAACGGAACCCTTATAGTTTCGACATGTCTGTCCGTCTGTCTGTCTGTCCGTCCGTCCGTATGTCACAGCCATTTTATTCCGAAACTATTAGGACTATACCTGTAAAACTTGGTAGGTAGATGTATTCTGTGAACGGCTTTCCGATTTTAAGAGAAAATTTAAAAAATATTTAAAATAAAGGGGGCTCCCCATACATGGAACTGAAACTGAATATATTTTTTTTCATGAAACCTATACGTGTGTGGTATCTATAGACAGGTCTTTAAAAATGACATTAAGGTTTCTAAAATGAATTTTTCATACAGTTAATCGTTTAAAAGATATACGCGTCCAAAGTGGTAAAATGTGTGTCCCCCCTCTAACTTCTATAATAATGAAGTGAAAAATCTAAAAAAAAAACCAAATGATGTAGATCTTAATGTAAACTTTCAACCAAAATTAGTTTGAATGAGATCGAGTCAGTAGTTTCTGAGATACAGTATATTTTCTAAAACCGCAAATATAACTTTGTAATTCATACAAATACTATGACAAACAAAGTTATTTGGCGTAGTTGTAAAAATTGTAAATAAGCTAGTGTTAAGAAATTTGTAGGGTGTTTGTTTTTTTTTTCAAATTAATGTATTAAATATAAATATTATAGTTACTACGGAACCCTTCTTGGGCGAGTCCGACTCGCACTTGGCCAATTTTTTAATCTATGGTCGGCCATACATGTTTACTTGTCGTGTCTTCTTGTAATCTGTAACTTTGTGCCTATTATTTTCTGGTACTAAATAATTTGATTTACGATTATTTTATTATCTTAATTTGTAAAAAGTGATCGGTTCTTGTTCAGTAAACATAATTGTAGCATAATGCCACCTAATAGCATTGAGGTAGCAATGCCTAATAGCCGATTTATTTTATAACTTGTGAAGTATCGTACTTTTGAAGTCGTGAAGGTAATGAAAAAAAGAAGTTTATGGCAAAATTTCCATTAGATGAGGCTCGGTAAGTATTCAATTAGATGTTTGATTATATATTTTAATTAAAACATGGTACTAAAAGGCTTAACCAATATTTTAATTTTCAATTTTATTTTGTGATAGTGATGTGCTGTAACGCAAATGGCTGTTATCAATTATCGATAAATGGTGTGTGTTTTTAATTGTTTATAAACAACGTTAATAAAAGCGAGAGGCATTAAATGAAACCGCATTTACTTTGTATATAATTTTCAGGCTACACCAAAAATCAGGTCACTAGTTTAGTCACAGGACATTTTGAAGATTTTTCTTAGTTAAAACACAGTATCTTCCCGAGCACCTGACTAAGTAGGGTGCGTCTCATCTTACTTCTTATCTTTTCTTATTTCTTACTTCTTTCTTACTAATACTTAATATTATAAAAGCGAATGTTTTTGAGGATGGATGGATGTTTGTTACTCTTTCACGCAAAAACTGCTGAACGGATCTGAATGAAATTTGGTAAGTAGATGGTTTACATCCTGGAATAACACATAGGCTACTTTTGAAGTTGTGGGCAGACGCTAGTATCATATAAAGTTATTTGGTATATTTTCATTTCAATAACGTTGCAGTCAATGATTATCAAATAAATAAAGAATACATGGTCACTGACGTTCTGACGACGGAGCTCCATCGAATGAAATATGAAATGTTTATGACCGCTATAGGTTTGCAATTGGGAGTCGTGAAATAGTTATATAATGTCTAGTCTTCTCAATAATATGATAAGAAATTAAAGAAGTTAGTTAGCTTTAAACAACCTTTCCCGAGTAAGTAGCTTTCATGCATAGAGCCTGTTTAAGATAATTTACACTGACATTAGTCCTTCATGTAATGAAAATTAACACACCAGAAGTAACCACATAGATGTCCGAAATCATTTCATCTGAAAGAAGGTAGCAGTCAATGAAATGTTTATCAAATACAAGAATACAGAAGACATGGTCGTTCATGTTCTGACGACGGAGCTCCATCGAATGAAATATGAAATGTTTATGACCGCTATGGGTTTGCGTCTAGAAGAATATTGGGAGTAAATTACTACAATCTTTGACATATATTATTTAGTCTAATAATCTGTACTAGAAAAAATATACTGTTTGTCTTAAAAACTACAATCCTTGCTTTATTTCAAACCAAACCCACTATTCAATTTAAAAAAGTTAAAAGTAAGCCCGTTTACGACCTGTATACTTTATCGATATCGATAAAGAAGCTACTACCATTGCTCAGCACTATTTAGTCTGATAGGTTAGTAGGACTGTTGTATGACGTCTTGTTCCCCGTGTATGTCCGGATGTTCGTTCAGTTGGTATTGAAGAGACATGTAAAAAGTTTTTATTTTTTTAGTACTAAGTCCCGACTCTTAAAACATAGTGTATTACATTCTCTGTATTCAATTATGTATTATTCTCTGCCACATATGACCCGTCAGCCTTTAAAGCAAGAGTAAACAGGCATTTTCTGAGCTCACTCGTTCTGTCGTAGACCTCATCTTACACTTACCATCAGGTGTGATCGAGGTCAAGAGCGGGTTTATTCGTAATAAAAAAAAATCAACCATTTGTAATAATTTGTATTTGTATATATAATTTGTATTTGTAATAATTTGTATCATTTTAAGTAGGTATTTTATGAACTTTAGCAGGGTACTACGAGATTCGCGAGGGATAGCTGGACCATATTTCTTTTCAAAAAGCAGTCAGGAGCATTGACAGGGCCTGATAGAGCCATTGGCTACAGGGGTTGTTGGAATATTTTAACAAGATGCCACGGCCCCGGAATGCAAAAACAACTGAAAAAGCCACCCTGGATTTTAGTCAGAAGAAGTCTGACACTCCCTTCCACTGCATCCACTGCGGGATGAGTCATGATTGTCCCAACCGAAAAAAGGGTAATACCAGAAACATTTATAAAATTTAAACTAAATGAGGTCGGTGTTTCCTAACTGACTACCCACAACAACAAACACTGATACAAACTCAGTACTTATACATCGATGCATATTTCTTTACGACGCATACTTATCTATTAATAACAGTTCCTACTTTGAAATACTCATAAACACAACCATAAACAAAACTAATTAACTATTTCTCTCATATCTTGCTAATGCTCATAAAATTGCAATTTCGTGTTTCATTACAGGTGTTTTCACGTTAGCGGCCACGCGGCAAGGTATAATCATGTTAATATTAAGTTTAATTGTTTTGCAAGGTAAGCTTCCGTTATTTGTACCATTTATTATAATAATTATAGTTTGTAATTAGATATATCTCCGTATTTCACCATAGATTAATACCACTGGATTCTGTTCGTCATGCGTCTTATAAGGCACCACCTCCCTCCCAGACAGTTTTCATCATGGTTTTAAGATCACTCTAAGGCCTTTATTGTATTATCAAATATATTTTCAGTATTTCCGGTGTCTTTTTGCTACGACATAGAATTACAAGGAAAAGTGAAAGTAGCAAACAAAATCTTGGGAGCATTGAGGCAACCAACAGAATTTATGAATCTATTACTAAGTTATTTACCCCCAAGTATCATGGGAAAAGGCAAATTGCCGAAAGCCTTAGAAACTCTAGCCATGCCGTACTTAAGAACAAGAAATAATACAGAAAAGACCGATAATAATACAACAGAGATTGATGATAACATAACAGAGACTGATCATAACCAGATAACTGATCCACCAAAGAAGTTAGAGATCTCAACCTTAGAACTGGAAGAATTCTTGAAGCACCTTCAGGAAACAGGAAAAACGAACATCAGAAACCTGAGTGCACAAATAGTAGCAAAATTAAACATAAAACGCAATATCACTCGTATAATAAGAATTGTTACAGCCGATTATACAAATACGCTTAAAAACTATTACGAATATCTGGAAAAAAATAAAAAAGATGCCGACATAGATTTGCTATATCTAGATATGGTCGAAACATCATGTCGATTACTTTTCGATGAAGAAAAGAAACTATTGAACGACATTATTATGCACGAAAATGATAATGATCATCATGGAAGCTTCAAGAATTTTTCTAGGAAACTTATGAACCGTAATTATATGTACAAGAGAGCAATGATGAGATATGTATGTGACACCTACAAGGTGTGTAAAGAATACCCTGCTGTCAGTGATTACGGTGCAGAAATAATAAGCGAAGTTTTAATGCTTAATGACAAACAATTTATCACTGTCCTTCAAATATTGAGTAAAATTTTAAAACAAAATGAAAAACATATATTAAGGATCATGGATAAGGAAGACAGAAACTTAATCAGTGCGAAACTTAAACATTTTACCACTGATTTATTTGCCACCAAAGAATTTTTAGCTTTGGTCAGAGCAGTAATAACCCAAAGGTTTAAACCTGTTTCAAGAGGTAGTGAAGAATTTAAAATGAAGACTAAAGCTACAAGGATGCTCCTCGACATATTTGACAAAGCACTTAATGTTGAAGACGATGTCATAGGCATAGATTCTGATAATTGTGTTCAAGCTATCAAAAACTGGGCCACTGATAAAAGACATGATATTGAAGACATCCTAAACGACTTCGTGAAAAATTTAATAATAAGACTTCAACATAACCTGACAAAAATTGCAAGAACAGAAATAAAATATTTAATTACAGCCATAATGAGAGGGAGTACGGAAGATATTGACAATTTGTTGAAGTCTGGCTCGAAATATGTTAAAGGCAATGATTTTCATCCAGATGTAGATATTTTGACTTATTGAGTTAAATAAGAAATTAAGAATAATAATAAGAATTCACAAAAAAAAAATAGAAATCCTACTTATACTTCATATGCACACATACCCACGCCTGCAAATACACACCGACTAAGCTATTTACCGCCGCCCCAATACCGCCACCGCCGCTGATTGAATTCTGTTTCTGAGATACTGACCTACCAGGTTTCAGAGACAGTGTTTATATATTTTGTTAAATAGTTTGTTATGTTATATATGAACTGCTAAACGTTCATTATTATCCATGTGTGCATGTATAGGGCAAATAAATAAAATACAAGTGTTATTAAGTGAAATTGTGTTTCAATAACATAAATAGGCATCTTCTGGGCTCACTCATCCTATCGTAGACCTCATCTATGGCTTACCATAAGATCGAGGTTAAGAGTGGCTTATCTGTAATAAAAAATACAAATGATTTAAAGGATTCGGATAAAACTAGAATTATTCTGTGATAATAAAATGGCTACTCAAAGATAAAGGTATTAAAGGAATGTTCTAGTATTAATCCTAGTGAATAATAATAAGTTTAATAACAATCAAGATGTCGATTGTTATTCGAAGAGTCTTGATTGTTATTTATTTATTTTCTAAAAGGAGAACTAGAAATGTGGGTAGAATTCACAAAACTAACAATCATGTTAACCCTCCCAAATAATGTAAATCTGCTTGTGTCCGGAGTGGGTTTCACGGTAATAATGTATTGGGTGGGGTTCGAGCCTGCAACCTCTCGATCACAAATCCGACACGTAAGCCATTAGGCCATTGACTCTTTAAAAAATCATGCGGTACACATTATAGAGTTCTTTATGTATGAGCATATGAGTAAATTGGCTTTTATACTACACCTGCTTGGAAAGTTCCTTGATACTTTATCAAATTTACGGTAGAAAGTACGTCATTGCATATCGAACAAATATGCGGGGAGAAAACGCATCTGAGCGGGAGAGAAAAGTGTATGAAAATCCATTTCTTACGTGGTTTTTCTTTTTTAATTTTGGGTAACGCCGGTAACCTAAATATCAAAAGCCAAAAAGTTTTTACAGTGAGTTTTTATCTCCAAGTTCGCAAAATGACACTGGCCACTAGCTGTGTGTTGGATGGTGTCGGGCTGGCAGTGCGACCCTGCGGCGGCAGGATAAACAATTTGAAAAAAGAACATGTGAAAATTGCAGACGCCATTAGCGCCATTTTCAATTTGTGTGTTGTTTGAGGATTCAGTTTTCGTAGAAAGTAAAATAAAACTATCAAAATGATAAGTAGTGATAGTGATGATGAAGATTTTTTAACTCCGCCGCAGTTGAAGGAAACAGCAATACTGATTGATAACCTTTTACCACAGAAATCATTGAAATAAATAAAGATACAATAAATAAACATACAATTAGTAAAGATTTATTTTTTTATTTTCCTCGTAGGTGTAGTATAAAGCACTATGTATCACTCGAGAGAAAGTACGATTCCCGATCTCAGGTGTTTTAAAGCCCTCGCCTACGGCTCGGGCTTCAAACGACACCCTCGACGGTAATCGGTCACTTTCTCCTCTCGGTGAACAATGTACTATTCCATGACTGTTATGCATAAATTTGTTGATATTTACAAACCTACGTTTTAATAATAAAAAAAATGACGGTTTGCACTCCGGGAGTGCCGGCAGAAGTGAAAACTTGAATATTAACGTTGTGCAATTTTGATATTTTGGAATGGTTAGGGAATAATTTTGCACGAATTGCTTTAATTATCAGTATAAAAGTACTATCATTTATGTGATAGAATACAATATTTATTTATTGCGCTATCGTATACAAACATGACAATTTATATTACATTAAAAACTTTATCTCTTAGAAAAATCAACTTTCATCCATAATTTCGACGACTTTTTCACCATCATTATTACCAGAACCATCATCGCCAATCTCTAAAACTACGAAACAGCAGGCGCAGGCATACATTTTCGCCGCGCCGTAGAAAGAGAGGGGGATACTTCCTCTCCTACGCCGCGCCGGCTGTCTACTCTCCGTCCGTCTTATGAATTTTTGATCAGATCACGTGTCCTGACGCGAGTTTAACATTTTTTACCCATTACAAAAAAGTGCACAAAGCCGCTAAAGAAATTTTCACTTAAAAAAATATATATTTCAGTCCACAAGTTCCATAGTTTTGTTAGTATTACACATGAGCTATAAACTATGTTAGTAACAAACGCCCATACATTTAAATACTGTTAGTAGGTACACGATATTTACATACTATGTTAGTAACAATAAAATACACATCACTTCATATACCATTAACATCTTAACCTTAACTATATCTAAAATATGGTGACAAAAATTCTCTCATCTGATGGTAAGTGGTAGGGTTGCCGATCCCAGACAAAGACTTATAAACCCCGGACATTTGGCTAAAATCACAGTTTTTCCCCGGACACCGTAGAAAAATAAATTTTTGAATTTGAAACTAAAAACAACGATGTTTAATTATATAGTTTTTAGTTACTGATAAAGTGATAACATTGTAGAGCTTTAGAACTTTTTTAATAACAATATCTTCCTTTTCATTTAATCAACGTAACATAAACAATAAGATGAAATACCATAGAAAAATAATAATAGAGATCGTGCTTTTTGGTACCCGTAAGACCAATGTATGTCCGGGATTTACCTGGACGCTTATTGGGAAAATCCCCCCGGACGCCCCCGGACGCTCTCCAAAATAGGACAAATCAGGGAAAACCCGGACGGATGGCAACCCTAGTAAGCGGTGACGTGGTCACAGATGAAGCTCACGCATCTAGAAGTAGGTACCTATGTTTCCTGATGGCTGACAGTGTCTCATCATCTGTTCCATCATCATCTCATCTTGTCGGCGCATCACCTATGCGCGTGATCCACGGTGGGGAATGCGCGGGGTCCCGGGGGGGTCGAGCCTGCTCCGAGCGACCGCTGCGCGCCCGCCACCACCACTCAGCTCACCGACACGCTCCGCCACGGGCATTTCTTTGTAATATTAATTGTGGGATTACACCTATTTTTTATACAGTCCACTAGCTTTTTATTCTTGAGTCCAATTGAGCCTATTCAATGGTCCTTCGATTGCGCAGTGGTCCTCAGATCGCGCAAAAATAATTTCCGGTTTTGCCATAATTATCATCGTCAACTTCAACGGTCGTCGTGTTCGTCTGAGCGAACTTTGACCGCTCGCGAGCACCACGCGGTACGACTACGAAGAAAAGAACAAAGGAGTCGTTCCCGAGGGAGCCTGCATCGTCATCGTGGGAGCTGATGTCATTCTTTGGGAGTATAATACTGTATTTGAGTGAGTCCGTTCCAATTAGTTATTTTTCTGCTTCTTTTTCCTGCCGAAAATCGTTGATTCATCTTATAAATATCTTTCAGTTTATACACGATTCACGATTTCAGTGTGAAACATCCCATTGTCTTATGCAGTAAACATACACTTACAAAACTTATATTTCAAATGCAACATTTAAAGCTTGTACATGCTGGTCCACAGTTGTTATTGTCACATATACGACAAACTTATTGGCCTCTAGGTGGCAGAAACTTGTCTAGATTTGTCGTGAATAAATGTCTTAAATGTTTTAGGCACAAGGCTCAGAACGTACAGGATAATGGGTCAGCTACCTAGCTCAAGAACAAATCTTGAGTTTCCTTTTTTAAATAGCTATGTTGACTATGCTGGGCCAGTATTGGTGGCCAATCGTAAAGGCCGAGGATGCAAACTTACAAAATCCTATATGTGCATCTTTGTTTGCTCGGCAGTGAAAGCCGTACATTTGGAGCTCGTCACCGACCTCACCACTGAAGCCTACATGGCCGCTCTAAATCGTTTCGTGGCGCGTCGTGGCAAGCCTCGAAGTATCACGTCCGATAACGGGACTAACTTTGTAGGCGCATCAGACGAGATGTGTAGATTCTTGCAATCATCAAATGTTGCATCTAAAATGGCGCAGGAAGGTATCGAATTTATTTTTACGCCTGCATACAGCCCTAATTTCAATTCATTGGCTGAAGCTGCTGTAAAATCATGTAAGCATCATTTAAAACGGTTGCTGCATCTCACTCATTTCACCTTCGAAGAGATGGCTACCTGTCTCACTCATATAGAGGCGGTTCTTAATTTACGCCCTCTCACTCCTCTTTCTTCAGACCCTAACGATTTTTCGGCACTCACTCCCTTTCACTTCCTAATTGGACGGCCATTCTTATCAGTACCACATCCTCAGGTGACTGAAGCCAACATCACGCGGTTGGATCGCTGGAGGAGAATCCAGCACATCAGGCAGCATTTCTGGCGACGGTTTCATAATGAATATACTTCTCTGCTGCAGGCAAAATCCAAGTGGTTTCATTCCAGAGGTGAAGTGAAGCTTGGGTCCTTAGTCTTGATAAAGGACAAAACAACGCCACCTCTGCTCTGGTCCCTGGGCCGGGTCATGAAGACCTATCCTGGCGTAGATGGAATCACGAGAGTGGCTGAACTGAAGACGAAGCGGGGCACCATTCGTCGTGCCTTCAACTGCATCTGCCCCCTACCAGTCGAACATTGAAGACTTCCCTTCAACCCGGGGAATATGTCGGCGCATCACCTATGCGCGTGATCCACGGCGGGGAATGCGCGGGGTCCCGGGGGGGTCGAGCCTGCTCCGAGCGACCGCTGCGCGCCTGCCACCACCACTCAGCTCACCGACGCGCTCCGCCACGGGCATTTCTTTGTAATATTAATTGTGGGATTACACCTATTTTTTATACAGTCCACTAGCTTTTTATTCTTGAGTCCAATTGAGCCTATTCACATCTGCTTAGCCTTTTCTCAACCATGTTGGGGCTGGCTTCCAGTCTAACTAGATGCAGTCTATCTGACCTCTACAACCCAGAAGCTAACACGATTCACACGGCTTCTGACTTCCCATCTGTCAAAGATGTTCAAATGACAGCGAGGACCAACAGCTTAACCCGTTCGCTGACAGTGAGCACTTACCCTGACACCACATTACGACAGTAGAATTTTCCATACTAAATGACAAATCAACGTAGTACTCGTGCACAAGCAACCAATATGAAACTACCTACAAAATACTCGTGTTACGGCAGTAAGAAATATGAAATTACTCATAATATGACAGTAGATACTGCTCTTCATAATACTTATATGAAATATTTTCGTGAGACGACGTACTCTTAAAAATAAGTGGCCCGTCCTTCGACGTACTGTCATAACGCACTATTTTAATTTCCCGCCTAACGACGTACTGTCAGCGAACGTGTTAACATGCTTTCCGAGTCACGTGAGTATTACACCACCAACTTCAAAACTCCTGGCTATTACTGAGAAATTCCTTCAGAAAAACCCAACAGCACTTTTGGCCCGACCCGAGACCTCGAGCGCAGTACGTCGATTCTGTAAAATTCGAACAACAACTCGCATCTCACATAGTTATTCACTGTCACTTCGCTTATGGTTCAAAGTGACCTTGATTTTTAACCAACTTCAAAAAAAGGAGGTTTACAATTCGTCTTGATTTTTTTTTTTTTTTTATGTATTTTACCTCATAACTCGGAGACGGCTGGACCGATTTGAAAATTCTTTTTGCGTTTGAATGGGTATAGTCTCTAGTTGGTCCCATTGTTACGAAATTAGGATCTGATGATGAGATCCTGGAGAAATCGAGGGAACTCTTCATATATTATAGGCACACCTATAGCGTTTTGGGTATTTCTTAAAGTACCTTGTACAGTTGCTCTAGAAAAGCACCATTTGAGGAAGTGGAACTGATGATGAAGACCCCAGATGGCCACCGAAACTACTCAATAATAAGTATTTCGTGGATTGCGATTAGATTACATGAATATGGATGTTAAGCACTTAATGCTCGTCACAATGCATATGGTGAAGTAGAGCTGATGGTGATGTACCAGGAGAACTCCTCAAAAATTAACGGCTCTGCACCGGGAAAAGCAATATTTTGTTAAAGGTGATAATTAGTTGACATTTTGGCTTTTGTAACTAGATAAATTACAAACCGACCCACTAAAAAGAGTGAAAAAAAACTTTTTAGCAAAAAATAGAACCGACTTCCATATAAAAACACTACAAAGGCAAAAATAACTTTAATTTCGGAAGGCGGTGTCTTTAGTTTTGTATATATTTTCGTTTTTGACACCGCCTTCCGAAATTTAAGTTATTTTTGCCTTTGTAGTGTTTTTATATGGAAGTCGGTTCTATTTTTTGCTAAAAAGTTTTTTGCATTCTGTAAACAGCGTCGAAGTGACGGAGGAATTACCTTACCGAATGCCACTTCTCACGTCATCTCATACTTTATCTGTCAAAATCTTTAGTTCAACTCGCTGACACGCTCGCAAGGGTAGCGCTCGTGAAAATTCGAATTAACAACCGAGTTTTTAGAATGCCAATCAATAAACTCACAGCGGATTCAGATTCGAAGTTTAGTATGAGGTCTTACAGAATAACACAGCTGCAGTCGCGCTAATCGACCATCGAGGCAGTCTGTATTTTCATTGTCTGTTTGTTATATTATCCATACTAGTTGTGCGGCTGGCTAATTTAGTTTATTTTAGTAACTGTATTTGCGGTGCGTAACAAAACGATTGACATGCGCTTGGAGATGGGGTAAACGAGTTGCAAGGGTGTTGGACTGTAGCATGCAACCCGAATAAGGATAGGAGCACAAACCTTTTCACTGAAGCCGGTGCAGAAGTAGTTGGGCCTCAATTTTGCTGTTTTCACAAAATCAAACACAAACACAAATTGTTGTTACTTAGTCCGTGAAAATATGATGAATCGAAGATTGACAATTTATTGTTCATAGCAGGATGACGTGCGTGCGAGTTGCGGGTCAAATCGGAAGTGGGGTTTGCGACCCACAAAATGGCGTAGCCAATCTACGTCATCCTCGCGAAGTTTTGTGTGAGAAAGGACCACCGCAACCACATACTAACGTTACAAATGCGGAGGTCCGTCTGTCTGTCTGCTACCAAACCATCGATTATGATGAAATTTGCTATCTAACACTATTCAAATTTCACGATAATCGGTTTAGCGGTTTAATAGTATACAGAAAGATGGACTTTCACATTTATATGAAGTCCTGAATAAGAAGGTCAAACATAGACTGCGTAGGAAATCGCGTGCCGATCTCCGGCCACCGTAGACGCGGGCCTGCGGTTGGTGAGCAGGGGTAGCTCACCGTCCGGTAAGGACCAGGCCCGGGTCGGCGGCACCACGCCGCGCGCCGTGCCGTGTTCCGCGTGCGCCTCAAAGAGCAATCAGCAGCATTGATGGAGAAGTTCTGACGAGTCAACACGTCCCTGGAACGTAAGGGCAAACATTGACTACATTTTTATCGGCGCTAAGGGACTGAAGCAGGAGATGAACGTTTGTAAGAAAAATCGTTCCAACGAAGTCATGGGCAAAGGCTAGTAATTCTGTGCAACGCACCTTAATCCTTCAGACATCCTGCCTGTAATGTAATATCTCATGTGCATACGTTCGGTCAGTGAATATACCAAGCCAAGGGGAAAGGTATTGTCTTTTTTTCTTAACGTGTAAATAATATTTTCTTCTTTAAAAAGTATGTAGATTCACTCGCTTTCGCTTATTTAGTTCAAATATAAAATTGATTTGAACAATATGTGGATAATGTCGTGAGCTACACAATTACACATATACCAATACTTTTGTAATAATTTATAATTTTAATCACATTTGTGTAACTGTTGGTTTTCCCCAAATGAATAAATGATCAGAATATGCCAAGTCAAGGGGTTGTGAGAGTTACTTCACTACCTGACGAGTGACGCGTCACCCAGCGTCATGTACATAGCACTTGTGATCTCACGTACATTATAGCACTTTACGTAGCTATTGGGCAGTAGCCAAAGGAATTCGTCATTTTGTGGATAGTGCAGCTAAATTTTAATATTGTAGAACAAGACGCGTTAGCGCAGTAGGTAAGAGCACCGATATATAAATTCACTTGACCATCGGAGGGCGGAGGTTCAAATCCTTCACGAGTCAGACTTTTTCACGTACCTAAGCTAATTAACTTTTAAAGGCAGGTAACGTATAACTTTTTATGATAGGTTTTTAAAAGTTATGCCCATAAGGCCCATAAGAACATTGAGGTAATATGTACTACATACTAGAGGAGCTGTCCTTAGCAAAGGACATGTTCCATTTTGACAAGAGTTTTAACTAAAGTTCGCTGCTGCGCTGAAACAATAGTAGTAGTCGTCTAACAAAACAGGAAAAACACGCATTGCTTGAACGGAACAAAAGGTCGAAAGCGCCGTGATTTTCATGGCGTTTATGCGTTTCGTTCAACGTTCTGCTACAAAATGTCGCTCATATAGACTAAACTACTGACTGACTACAGAAGTGACATAGCTTTATACCTAACAAGCTTCATTCGTATTTCTTTTTCATAATTTATTATTAATTGAAGTATACGTAAAACAAAATTTTGTTTATATATATAATCAATTACGGCTACAATTAGTAAAACATTCAAAGAATTGATATAAAATTATCGCTTTCATTATGTTTCTTGAATACCAATCATAACAAACGTGTCACAGCACTACGAGGGTCAATAACTTTCCACGTCACTTGCGTCACACGATAGTTCCCTTTATTTTACTTAATTTAAAAAATTCGGTCTCTGGTATCAATAAAAAAAATTAATTCAGATGTCCAAATAATGTCAATGTATTGAAATTTGTAATAAGTTCTACACACGTAGACATAGGATTACAAAATCCTTGCCATATCGTTTGTTATCATCCGAAGAAGCCGTGCATTTGGTATGTATGTATATACCCTTTTAATTACACGCTGTATATTTATACTACTCTTGACTATGTGATTTTGACGTCAAGAATCTAGAAAGCCGAGTAATACTGTTAAAAATTTAATTTTATGTGGGTCGCGGATGTAAATTAGATACTGTGTTTTAATTTGTTAAACTGTGATAACGATTGTCATGTATTTCCTACATGATGACTGTTTACCTATACTTTGCTCAAAGTGAATTCTGAATTTTTGCCAATAGACACTGAATTAGCTGACATTATAAAAGTGGTGTTTTACGGTATGTACATATGCTACCAACTTTCACGATAGTTTTCACAAGACGCCAAGTTGAATGTTGTATGGATGTATTGTCAAGGCGTAAGCACTTAGGTAGCCTTTAAGTAGATCACAGGGACCTACACCTGGTTAATGGTTGGTGGAGCATTTTACATTAAGTCTATTGTTGGCTTTGAAGCTGCATGTAGAGAGTTGATGAGTTGAGAGTACATGATGGCAAAGCTTTAAGAATACCTACGTAACATAATTCATATTTGTGTTGAGGATACAGCTATTCACATGTGGGAAAGCAGCCAAGAAATACGTAATTTTGTGGATAGTGCATCTAGATTTTGCTCGTGTAGTACAAGACTCGTTAGCTCAGTAGGTTAGAGCACCGATATATAAATTCACTTGACCATCGGAGGGCGGAGGTTCAAATCCTTCACGAGTCAGACTTTTTATGTTGCAGTTTTACAAGTTATCTTTTTTTTGCTGTACTATGAACTTATACGGCGGTATTCACAAATTGTCATGTTCAATAATGGATGAATATTGTATACTATATAGCTGTTACAAGCAGCCTCATAATATAACAAAACGTAAAATGGTCCGGTACTTCTTGATTCTTATGGCCTTCAGCAAATCATAGGTACCTACACCTTGTTAGAGGCTTGTGTATTATTTTTCATTAAATTATTTTACTAATTATTTATTTTAAGAAATTTATCTTTATACTGCACAATAAATAATTGAATTTAAAAAAAAAACACTGCTAAACCCTTAGATTATAAAACAAAATTTATAATCTACGGCTCAACCCAACTATGTACTTACATAAAAATAAAAATAAAAAAAATAACAAAAAAAAACAAGCTTAGGCGTCAAAATACTCCTCCATTAAATTAAATTAAATTCTTAACTTTGAAGCTGTTTCTACACAATTATTATATGTTGGAAAAGCTTTATGATGACGTATCGTACTTACTATATATTGTGATGGAGGGTGTAGATAGGGTTGCCACCCGTACTTTATAATAAAGTATTGAACGTTATTTCAGGTACTTGTACTCTATACTTTATGAGAACAATAAAGTACACGAAAATACTTTATTTCGCATGATTCTTTGGTATTTTGAAAACTTTAGTCATAATAAACAAAGCGTCTCTGAATTTGATAAAAAATGAATTACTTATTTACTTTAATTTAAATATAGACTGTAAAGATGCTGTGCAATTGTTTAGTAGAGATACTAATTTGATACAAACTGCAAAAAGTATTAAGAAATATGTTTTTAAACATAACTAGGTGCCCACCCCGGCTTCGCTCGGGTGCAATTTTTCTTCCGGTAACATACAGTTTTCTCTCCAAACCCTATCCAGACAATTGTTACGAACAAAACAAAAAATAATTAGTCAAATAAATGCAGCTGTTCTGAACTAATGCGCTTACGTACATATACATTGTTCCTTCAACTAGGCTCAAGAAAATTGGGGGCTCATTTAGATGTCAGTGTATACGTTTTTACAATAAACTTCTCAGTCATGTGCAAGAACTAAGCCTCAATAAATTTAAATCATTTGTGAAGCAGAAAATTTGCCAGAAAGCTTTTTGTTCTGTTAAAGACTATCTTGCGGACAAAAATGCTTGGGATTGAGCTGCTCCAATTACATCGGTTTTGTTTGATTTTTTACTCATTTCTTTTTGTATAATGATTATTTCATATACATTTTGACATGATAAAATATTATTTCCTTTTTCAGTTAATAGAATACACTTTTTTACTTTACCATTTTTAATTTTGTTTGTACAAGATGACAATATCATTTTCTTTTCAAGTAATATATTTTATTTTTGTAAAAGCAAAAGCTATGTTGTGAATGTGATAGCATTGTGGGATAACAACGAATATTATGAATAGATTACCGCACTCTCTGGCAGTTTGAGCGCTTTATACGACCCACCCAAATGTCCTTACTTTGGTATTGTTCGTCAAATCGTTCGAGCTCCTTAAGGTTGTTTTTTTTATTATTATTATTGACTAGCTTTTGCCCGCGACCTCGTTTCGCGTGGGTCGGTTTTCCCGCGTCAATCCCGATCCCATGGGAATTTCGGGATAAAAAGTATGTATGTATCCAGGATATCAGCTATCTACTTATCAAATTTCATTCACATCCGTTCAGTAGTTTTTGCGTGAAAGAGTAACAAACATCCATCCATCCTCACAAACTTTCGCATTTATAATATTAGTAAGAAGAAGTAAGATGGGCCCACTCTTGCTCCCGCCTGATGGTAAGCGATAAATGAGGTCTAAGATGGGACGAGCGAGCCTAGAAGATGCCTATTTACTCGTACTTTAAAGGCTGAAAGGTCATAAGTGGCAGGGAACACAGAAGTCGGCAGAGAATTCCACAGCTTGGCTGTGCGCACAATAAATATATAGGAGAAGCGCTTGGTACGACGAGACGGTATATCAACCAAATGTAGGTGGTACCCAGCTGTGCGTCTGGTAGACCGGTAGTGAAAGGGAGATGGAGGAATCAGGTCATGGAGCTTCTGCGCACACTCCTCGAAGTACAAGCTGTAGAAAACCGACAGGCAAGCAACGATTCGACGATGAGCCAGGCTATGAAGCTTGTCCACCAGCACCTCGTCGCCTATAAGCCTTTTAGCTCTGCGCTCGATCGAGTCCAATGCAGCAAGTTGGTACTTTGCAGAGCCATTGAGCTACGCGATATTTGACAAATGCTTGCACTGTTTGGATAGGCCTGTTCAAATCTGTGTGATTCTGTTCTCTAAAGGGCGCCACAGGCTTAAACCTATATGGGTCTCATATGATTTCATCACTACAGATTGTATGGACCTTAAAAAGACGTTGACCTCTGAGTTTGTTTAAATTTTTCTTCTCAGAGTAGTCAGTTAGGAAACACTGGCCTCATCTAGTTTACATTTACGAAAAAAGACGTGTGAAAGTGTTATTTATAATCTATTTGCAAAGTAAATATCAATAATTACATTCGGCAATTGATTTTTAGTAAGCAACCCGCCCTGGCTTCGCACAGGTTCTTTACAGAAAATATAATATAGCCTAGGTATGTTACTCCGAGGAGATGTAACTTTCGGTAAAATTGGTTGAGTAGTTTTTGAGTTAAATCGTAATAAACAAAAAATCAATCATCTTTCCTCGTTATAGGTACATAATATTAATTTAGATGATAAGGATTAATACCGTATTTGTGTAAATACCTTTTACATTACCGCCTTATAATTGCCAATTTTTAAAGTATTACAATGGACATAGGTAAGATGTTATCTTTAACATATAGACATAAGCCATCGCGGACTTTTCTGTAGGCATATATAAGATACACAATTCCACCATACATTGATATACTACATAAACTTTCGGACTCCCTCGGCTCGGAAGCGAGGCGCCCGGTCAAATCACGGCGACACGAAATTAATTTCATTGCGCATTATTTTGATTTTGCTATATCTCCTAAGGTATTCATTTAATTTGAATGGAGTAAAGGGAAAAATAATTTTCATGAAGTGTTCAAGCCAACTAACGTATTTAAAATGATAAGGATTAATACAGTATTTGTGTAAATAGCTTTCGAATTAGCGCTTTATAATTGCATATTTTTTAAAGTATTAAAATGGATGTATAGTATGTTATCCGTAAAAGATAGGTATATGCCATTGCAGACGTTTTGTATATATTTTTAAGGTGTACAGTACTGTAGTACATTATTTTGATCTATCTCGTACGGTTAAGCCAGCGCTAGCAATGTAAGCGCAAAAAAATGTTTATTAAGACATCACATTAGAAACCTCTAAAATTATCATTGTTTCTCTACTATATTATGCATGTATTATACATATGAACCTTCCTCTTGAATCATTCTATCTATTAAAAAAAGCGCATCAAAATCCGTTGCGTAGTTTTAAAGATCTAAGCATACATAGGGACAAACAGCGGAAAGCGACTTTGAAAATAAATTGTACTTTATTTTGATGCTATGTACTTTTTTTTTCTTACCTATTTTATCCAATGTACTTTAACTGCACAAAAAAGGTGGCAACCCTAGGTGTAGACGTTGAAATGTGGAAAATAGCCAAGAAACACGTCATTTTCAACCGACGACCAAAAGAGGAGGTTATCAATTCGACGCGTATATTTTTTTTTTTTTTTTTTTTTTTTTTTATGTATGATCATCGAGTACTCGAAGACGGCTGAGCCGATTTGGAAAATTCTTTTTTTGTTCGAATGGGTATACTTCGAAATTGGTACCACTATCACCAAAGTCAGGATCTGATGATGGGATCCTGGAGAAATCGAGGGAACTCTTCAAATATTATAGGCACACCTATGGCGTTTTGGGTATTTCTTATAGTAACTTGTGCAGTTGCTCTCAAAAAGTACCATTTGGGGAAGTGGAACTGATGATGAAGACCACAGATGGCCGCCGAAACTACTCAATAATAAGTATTAAGTGGATTGCGATTCGATTACTTGAATATGGATGTTAAGCACTTTATGCTCGTCACAATGCATATGGTGATGTAGAGCTGATGGTGAAGTACCAGGAGAACTCCTCAACAATTAACGGCCCAGCATTGGGAAAAGCAATATTTTGTAAACGGTTATAAGTAGTTGACATTTAGGCTCTTGTAACTAGGTAAATTAAAAATCATCCAACTAAAAAGAGTGAAAAAAAAACTTTTTAACAAAAAATTAAACCGACTCCCAAAAAACACTGCAAAGTGAAAAATAACTTTAATTTCGGAAGTCGGTGCCAAAAACGAAAAAACAAAACTAAAGACACCGACTACCGAAATTAAAGTTATTTTTCACTTTGCAGTGTTTTTTGGGAGTCGGTTTAATTTTTTGTTAAAAAGTTTTTTTATGGATAGTGCATCTATATTTTGCTCGTGTAGTACAAGACTCGTTAGCTCAGTAGGTTAGAGCACCGATATATAAATTTACTTGACCATCGGAGGGCGGAGGTTCAAATCCTTCACGAGTCAAATCATTATTTTCTCGTATTTTTTTATTCTTAAAGCAGCCACGAGTTAGACTTTTTCACGTCAAGTTATAGTTTTACAAGTCATCTTATTTGTGGTGCTGTCTTACATATATCGCACCCTTAGTAATATAAGGGCACAACTCAAAAAAGTAGATTTTTGACTACTCGCGTTTCATGATCCTGGATTCCTATATTACAGATATATTTTTTCATATAACATGCTTATTATTTAAGTTAGGCAACCGATAAGCTAGTTAACCGATTAGTTAACTGGTTAGTTAACCGGTAGCGAATTTAATTTTGAGCCCTTAGCATTTAAAACCTCAGTTTGCAAAAATTTTGACTTGATTCCTTATATTACTGAGGGTGCGATATATTCTTATTATGTTTGCCTGTTAAGTCATATTTCTGTCAGTACTATTGATTAATTCATTGCTTGGACGCTTGTAAGTACACTTTTTTTTTCTGGGTGGGAAAATCATCATACGATGACTCCCGCTGTGGGTGGAGCGGAAGGGAGTGTCAGACTTCTACTGACTAAAAACCCACCCTGCTCCTTCTGTTGCCCTAGCACTCCGGGGCCGCAGTATCTCGTTAGAACATTCCCGCAACCCCGTAAGGCAATGGCCCTATCGAGCCCCGTCAATGCTGCTGACTGCTCTTTGAGGCGCGCGCGGAACACGACGCGCCGCCAACTCATTTCTGGTCCTTACCGTAAGGTGAGCTACCCCTGCTCGCCGTCCGCAAACCAGCGTCTAAAGTCAGACACCCGGGGAGTCTCTCGCGGCAGCTGGGGCGTGAGGAAGATAACTAACTCTCCCTCACGCGTTCAGCCTCCTCCTTTACCAGCATGACTGCTTCGCAGAAGGAGGTGACTGCATCTCATTTCCTCCCACTCCAAACCATGGTCTGAACCAAGGCCGGGTGCGAGAGGTCACCGCCGCCGATCACCTCTACGAGAACACGGTAGTGTTCCGCGAAATTAGGGCACACCTCGACCGTGTACTCCACCGTGTCCTCCGGATGGTCCTTATAACGATACAGGTACATCCGAAACAGGTACCTCCCGAAACAACTGTGTCCGATTAGTAGGGGAGGGGTGCCATGAAAGGGACATTTTTGATTTTGAGGTTCTAGTAAGTGATTGAGAAAATATTTGGAACAGATTGGAGTCGAATAGAAAGCGTTAATTATTAAACTGTTAAATGAATTGCAATAATTGCCATTAATCAATTATTAGATGTTTTATTTTTCGCATCTTTAAAAAATGTGTATTTTGTCCTTTTACATACGTATGGCGTTTCCCTTACACGTTGTATAAGCGATTAAGGATAAATGATTAAATATCGAATTAACATGTCAAATTAATTTTAATTAATTAAGTAGAAAATGTGATATGAACGACAGAGTTTCCTACGTATCCTAGAATCTAGGGGTCAAACGTCCTTTGGAGAGTGCTCCAAAAGACGGTTGACCCCTAGATTCTCCTCCCGCTCCCGCCTGGTCCAGCTTTGGAGCCAAACGACGGAAGTGTCCGTCGTTTAGCTCCAAAGCTGAACCAGGCGGGGGCGGGGGCTCCTATCCAATCTAGGAGGGCCAAACACATGGCGTGCGGAGGTGCTTAACCGGGGTGAAACTCCGCTACCGCTGCTAATTGCAGCACAGCTGATAGAGCTCCGGCACGATCTCACGATCGCATGGAAAGAGCGACAATCGCAACTGAGGGCTGGGCACGCCGCAATCGCGGCGATAAGTCCTCTCATTGAGGAGTGGCTTGAGAGACGCCACGGCGTCCTAACCTTCCGCCTGATGCAGGTAGGTATATGATGGCAAAACTTTAAGAATACGTATCATAATACGTACATATCTATGTGGATAGAGATATTCACATGTGGGAAAACAGCCAAGAAATACGTCATTTTGTGGATAGAGCATCTAGATTTTCTCGTGTAGTACAAGACTCGTTAGCTCAGTAGGTTAGAGCACCGATATATAAACTCACTTGACCATCGGAGGGCGGAGGTTCAAATCCTTCACGAGTCAGACTTTTTCACGTACCTACTTAAGCGAATTAACATTTGATAGCAAGTAACGCATAACTTATTATGATTGGATTTCGAAACTTATTCCCATAAGAATTCTTAATGAGTTCTCGCAGTTCTTTGGAAAGTGTGCACTATCCACTCCCATTTACGTATAACTTGATCATCAGAGTCTCAAATCATTATCGACTCAGACTTTTCCTACGTTACGTAATTATACAATACAACAACAAATAGTTTAAATTTACGAAAAAAATATGTTTTAGAAGTCTTTTCAGGGTGTATTTTGTTCATATTATTTTATAATGAATAAAATGTACAAAGTAGATTAATACGCGGATTTAATGACTTGAATGATTCTCTACTGATCAACATTATTTTCCAAAACTTACCACACCCCATTCAATGCAGCAACTTGCAACATTATCAATATTTATCACTGCAAAAATTAAAAAAGACTGAGACAAAACCTTTTTTATTTATTTAATCACCAACTTGCAATTAAAGTTATTACATACCACACATGCAAGTTATAGGTTAGATTAATAGTAATATATAGCATAAATAATTATCCTCGTAAGGCCCAACAGCCTAATTTAATGACAAAAAAATATAGGCACTGCGGCCCAAGACAGTTTTAAAATCATTAAATTACGGCCCAGCGACCTAAACTTATGACATGATATTTAATCCTATTTTTGGTTTAATCGCGCCAATTTAAATCTGCCACCACACAAAAAGGACAGGATAAAAATTGGCGGGATCTTAACTAATTTTAGGTATAGGAAATACCCCTTAAAAAAATAAAGTCAAAAACATTTCGTAATAACACTTTTTTGTTCAAAGTTCTGGGCCGCAACTACTTGCACCTATTTTTAGTACATTGGGTCGTAACTTATATCAACCTAAATTTAGGTTGGGCCTTACGAGGCTATACGGAAAATTAAAAAGAATAAATAATAATAAGTAGTAAATATTTAGCAACCAAATTAACGTACAGTATTTTTAATTTTTACACCTTAAGATTCCTTAACTTCTGTACAAATTGACAGTAAGTATATCTGAAAGAGGAAGCAAAACGCATGAGGGAGAGAAAACGCGGTTTCTCGGGGTAACTATAGGAACAGGGTGGGTTTTCAATCAGTAGGAGTCTGCCATCCCATCCCGCCCAATCCAGAGCGAAAGTATACCTAAAGATATTTCATAGTTCTTGTTTCAAGATTAGATCAAAACATATATAAACGATATGATGCATAGCATTAGTAGCAAATCCGGGGAGTTAGGCCAGTTAGGCTTTAAATAGGCCCCCCGCGGGAGAGAAATCTCCAAAATTTCCTCATTAAATTTTTGATCCATTCGCCAATCATGGCGAACTCCAATATTTTGGAGATATTGTTAGAGATCCTTAGGGAAAACCCTGCTATTTCCGCCAAATATGGCGGAAAAATCCAGCGTGAAATCGCTAATAGTCCTCCGGCTACCGAAGCCAACGTCGCTGATTTTAGTGACGCGCTTGACAGCCCATTATCTCCCCCGCTTGCCGATCAAGGCATCCCAGTTGGTCAATTCACGGAAGTGTTTATTAACTCCGATCCCATTGTTCATCAAACAACGAACGACTTCCAGGTAGATAGCCCTCTATTGCCCCCGCCCGCCGACAAAGTCGTGCCGATCGCCCGATTCCCGAAATCACCCATTGTTTCCGGCCCACCTACTAATCCCATTGTTCATAAAACAATGGACGCCGCGCAGGTGTGCGCTGCACCTGAATTCCGTGAAATGGACATCACCGAACCTATGTCCAATAACAACTCCGACAATGATTTGTCATCATGCCCCTCATCCTCGGAAGACGACTTTCAAGTCGTCACCGGCGGCAAGAGGAAGAAAGGGAAAACCTCCCAGGCCAGCAAGGCCAAAAAGACCACCGCGTCACCCCCGTCCCCAACTCAAACGCCCGTACGACCCGCTAGCCCCGTCCCAACGACCTCCACTCGCGCGCAGGATAGTCGTCCCCCCAGCCCGATAGCCCAAACTTCCTCAACCCAAAGGAAGCAACGCCCTCCGCCCCCCTTTTACATCCAGGACAAGGGGAAATGGACTGATGTGTCTAAGATGTGTGTTGATCGAAAGATCAACTACACAAACGCCCGTGCCTGCCAAAATGGCATTAAAGTCACCGTCCCTACGTCGAACGACTATAGGGAACTATATCGCGCCCTCCGTGAAAGGAATATTTCCTTTCACACTTTCTCCTTCCCCGAGGACACGCCCACTCGTGTAGTTATTAAACGTGTCCCTAAAGAAATCCTAGTACAGGATATTAAAGACGACCTTGCCGATCAAGGTATACCAGTGATCGCCGTCCATCGCTTACATAAAGCGAGAGGCGGTGAGTTGTACGACATGGTTCTTGTCATTTGTGAACCAACCGAAGGTCATCACCCAATATTTAAGATTAAGTCTATTTGCTCCCTATCCGGTATCTCAATAGAAAAGCCCTACAAAACCGCAACAGTGGGACAATGCCACCGTTGCCAACTGTATGGCCATGCGCAGAGCAACTGCTATGCGACTCCCAGATGTGTCAAGTGTCTGGGCGAGCATAGCACTGCGGACTGCCCACGGCCTAAAGACCGAACCCTCTGTTCGGAACCACCCAGCTGCGTTCTCTGCGGCCAGACCGGTCACCCGGCAAACTACCGCGGCTGTCTCAAAGCCCCCAAACTCGCTCCTAAATTAGCGAAGCGCGCCAACGCCCGCCAACAGAGAGAGGCACCTTCTTCTCAAATTCCCCAACGTCTCGCTCCTCAGAGACCGTCCCCGTGGAACAGGCTAAACCACGAAAAAGCCTTTCCCTCCTTGGCCCCTGCCAAACCTTTGCAGGCACTGATGGATATACCCATCGCAGCGCAGATCCTGCCTATAGCCGTGGCTACAGAGCCCACAGCCAGTCACAAACCCGCGCCTCAAACCACTGCTGCTCCTGCAGTCAAACAACCGCCCAATCCCTCACCCGTCGCGCACGGCGAGGCTTGCGCCCAGACTATACTACGCCATTATAGGTTATTTATGACCCGCCAAGGCAGATCTCTCCGCGATGCCCTTCTGGCTGCCGAACAGCAGAATAACGGCAAAATTACGACGGCAATGTACAGCCAAATATTCAGCACACACAGTGATGTGGTGCTAGGTCTCGACCAGATGGATGCGATGGACTGATCCAATGGATTCCCAACGCACAAACCACACTAGGCCTCGATCCCTCAAATTAGGTTTTTTCAACGCCAATGGCATTTTCAACCAACGCGCCGAAATAACTAAATTCCTCCGCGACCACCAATTAGACGTCCTCCTTATACAGGAGACCCTTTTGAAACCCCACCGCGCTGATCCCAAAATTGCGAATTACCGTCTAGTTCGCAATGACAGAACACGTTGCCACGGCGGCGGTACCCTTATTTATTATAGAAAGGAGTTATACTGCATCCCTCTGACCCCACCCGCGCCTCTCTCTCACCTAGAGTACTCTGCCTGTCGACTAGGCATGACTGGTCATCCTCCGATAACCATCATCTCTGCCTACCATCCCCCACCATCGGTCGCGTCTCTTGCTTCAGACGATCCTATCGCGCTCACCAGCGATCTCACGACTCTCTTCGGCCTGAGTGACTCCGTCTTACTAGCGGGCGATCTCAACGCCAAACACCCCGCTTGGAACAGCAACACGACAAATGCCAGAGGCAGAATCGTGTATAACCTAGGCGCGACCCTAAACTACGACGTCATCGCTCCGATGACTCCCACCCACTACCCACACGACCCCAACCATAACCCCGATGTCCTCGATGTGGCGCTCCTAAAGAATGTAAACCTCCGTTTACACTCCATAGAAGCGCTTCACGAGCTCAACTCGGATCACCGTCCCGTTATCCTACACCTAGGTTCCCGCTCGGGTAACCATGATCCTACCCAACCTCCTCCGACCCAATTGATCACTGACTGGAGGAAAGTAAGTGAAAAACTGAAATCCACCACGTCGCCTCAATTGGACACCATTCCTGACCACATAGTCTCAGTCGCTGACACGACGGCGGCGATCGACTCGCTTACAAATCACGTACAATCCGTCCTGAACGATTGTTCAAGGGAAGTTCCTGTAGTGGAAGACCACCGCTGGAAACTCCCGGACGATGTACGGAATCTGATAACCGAGAAGAACGCAGCCATCCGTGCGTACAGCGCTTTTCCCTGCGCCGCAAACAAAGCTCACATGCGCAACTTACAGCGTGCTGTAAGGAAACGCATTACCGAGCAGCGTAATGCGAGCTGGGACAAGATGCTGAGCGAACTTGAGCCCACCCATCTTGCCTTCTGGCAGCTTCAGAGGAAGTTACGATCCACTGAAGAGGCCACAATGCCTCCTCTCATTCGTCCCGATAAGAGTGTCGCCTTCGATAACTCTGAAAAAGCAGAATGCCTAGCCGACAGCCTAGAGTCCCAGTGTTCTCCCAGCTCTCAACCAGTAGACCAAGCCCACCTCGATATGGTGAACGCCGAAGTCGAACGTAGAACTTCCCTTCCGCCCGTCGAAGATCCCGATAATCCACTGGCCCCCATCACTCCTGATGAGGTCCAGGATATCATTAAAAGTCTCCAACCGCGAAAAGCCCCTGGCTCCGACGGCATCACCAATAGGGTTTTCAAACTTTTCCCCGCCCAGCTTATAGTGCTAATGACTGCCATCTTCAATGGTGCATTGAGCAATAATATGTTCCCCGCAACCTGGAAACAGGCCACCGTCATAGGTATTCCCAAACCAGGCAAGCCCAAGTCTGACCCGTCTAGCTACCGTCCCATTAGCTTACTCAACGTCCTTGGTAAAATCTATGAAAGGCTTATATATAAGCGGCTCAAAGATTTTGCCGAAGCAAAGAGTCTTATACCCAATGAGCAGTTTGGATTTAGAACCGAACACTCATGTATCCAACAAGTCCACCGCATCATAGAACATGTCAGCGCCGGCTTCCAACGGGGCGCAATAACGGGAGCCTTATTCTTCGACATAGCGAAAGCGTTCGACAAAGTCTGGCACAATGCCTTAATCTATAAGCTATACCAACTCGGCGTGCCTGACCGTCTCGTGCTCATCCTACGGGACTTTTTATCGAATCGCACCTTTCGTTACCGAATTGAGGGGGAGCTTTCCTCCCCCCATCCCATTCGCGCAGGAGTTCCTCAAGGCTCCGTACTATCCCCCCTCGTTTTCACGCTATTCACTAGCGATATCCCCAAGCATAAAAATACTCAGCTAGCCCTATTTGCCGACGATACGGCTATCTATTATACCGGTCTTAAACCCGATGCCATCGCTCGCACTCTCCAAACTTCCGCAAACACTCTGGCCAAGTGGTTCCGGAAATGGAGAATCGAAGTCAATCCAGACAAAAGCCAGGCAGTCCTCTTTTCTAAGCCGCGGATAAACCCACCCTCCCCCCGTCCGATTACCATGTACGGCAAGCCGATCCCCTGGGAAAAGCAAGCCAAATACTTAGGCGTGGTCCTCGATAAACACCTTTCCTTCGCTGAGCACATAAAGCAGGCACGTTCGCGCGCCGCTTTCGCTCTAGGTAGGCTCCACTTCATTCTTAGCTCCCGCAGCAAGTTATCACTCAGGTGCAAGCTGCGTATTTTCACCGCGGTCATCCGTCCCATCATGACCTACGCCTGCGTTGTTTTCGCACACGCAAAGCCCTACCTCCTCCACAAGATGCAGACCCTTCAAAACCGATTCCTCCGTAGAGTCACGGGAGCCCCCTTTTATGTTCGAAATGAGCTTCTTCACGTAGACCTCAAGATGCCCACCATCCAGCAGTTCATGAAACGTGTCTCCAAGCGTTTCTTTGATACTGCAATCCAACATAGGAATCCCCTTATCGTATCGGCCGCCCAATACGAACCCTCGCGTATCTCTAAGATTCGCCGACCAAGGCATACCCTTGTCACTCCCGATGACGCAATCACCCTGCTCCAAGAGAGCCGTAGGGAAACAAGTACAGTGGCACACAAAAACAAAAACCGACCGTCCTTCCGTCCTCGCCGCCGAGGCCCGCCGCGACGTCCCCGTAATAGTCCGCCCCGACCCTTGCCAGAGCCAGCCCGCGACGCTGAGCCAGTAGCTTTAAATTCCATTATTAATAATAAAAATGATATGATCCAGCCTGTCCCTAGCTACCCTCCCACTGCGACGCCCTAAGCCGAGGTCCGTACCCCACAGGGGGTGCCCTTAGCGTGTAGTCGCCTAGTTTGTAAGTTTTCTAATAAGCCCTGGCTGGAGGCTTTAATTAATTTATTAATTAAGGCAACCACAGGCAAGCCCGGTTAAGCAGCCGACAACCTCAGAGGTTGACCTGCGAGATGCCACACACAAAAAAAAAAAAAAAAAAAGCATTAGTAGCAAAATTATCACAGCTGTTTTTATAAAAAGTTACGCCTTCATTGGCATAAAGCCAAAGGAATTCGTCATTTTGTGGATGTTCCATCTAGATTTTGCTAGTGTACAACAAGACTCGTTAGCTCAGTAGGTTAGAGCACCGATATATAAATTCACTTGACCATCGGAGGGCGGAGGTTCAAATCCTTCACGAGTCAGACTTTTTTTGTTTTATGTTATAAATTTAGGAGTTATCTTAGTTGTGGTGCTATTTTACATATACATACTTATTATGTTAGTTTTTTAAGACATATTTATTTATTGTACAACTTTGTATAGATTGAATAAGTATATAACGAGAATGATACCTGGCCTTAGAAACACTTCCCGAATGTTTCGACGAGCAAAAGAGCCTGAGAATTTTATTATTATTATATCTGCCAGATATATTCAGATGATTGCGGGTTTTGGATTAGACTCGTGCAGCTCAGGAAAGTAAGGCACCCGATAGAATAGAACATTTTAAACGTTTTTAACCGACTTCAAAAAAAAGGAGGAGGTTCTCAAATCATCTTGAACTTTTTTTTTTTGTATGTTGCCTCATAACTCGCAGATGGCTAGACCGATTTGGAAAATTCTTTTTTTGTTTGAAAGTGTATACTTTCTAGTTGGTCCCATTGTCTTCATGATTGGGTCTGATGATAGAATCATGGAGAAATCGAGGAAACTCTTCAAATATTATAGGCACACGTATGGCGTTTTGGGTATTTCTTATAGTACCTTGTGCAGCTGCTTTTGAAAAATACCATTTGAGGAAGTGGAACTGATGATGAAGACCCCAGATAGCCACCGAAACTACTAAATAATAAGTATTTCGTGGATTGCGATTAGATTACTTGAATATAGATGTTAAGCACTTTATGCTCGTCACAATGCATATCTCTCTGCACCGGGAAAAGCTATATTTTGTAAAAGGTGATAAGTAGTTGACATTTTGGCTTCTTTAACTAGATAAATTACAAACCGACCCACTAAAAAGCGTTAAAAAAAAACTTAAAAAAAAAAATAGAACCGACTTCCATATAAAAACACTACAAAGGCAAAAATAACTTTAATTTCGGAAGGCGGTGTCAAAAAAAAAGAAAATGCAAAACAAATACCACCGACTACGGAAATTAAAGTTATTTTTGCCTTTGTAGTGTTTTTATATGGAAGTCGGTTCTATATTTTTGTTAAAAAGTATTTTTTCCTTTGCTGTTCTCCCATACAATAATAAGCATAAGGCTTTACAATCATTTAACCCTCCAGATACATCTTTAAAGCTAAGAATAGGCTTATCTAAACTAATATTACAAAGAAGTAAAATTTGTTTGTAAGTTTCATTAGTAAGCTACATTATTGGGGAGTGAAATAATTTATAACTTGACAAAGTAGAACAACAAATAATTACGTCAGAAAAAGTCTGACTCGTGAAGGATTTGAACCTCCGCCCTCCGATAGTCAAGTGAATTTATATATCGGTGCTCTAACCTACTGAGCTAACGAGTCTTGTACTACACGAACAAAATCTAGATTCACTATCTACAAAATGACGTAAGTCTTGGCTGTTTCCAACATTTGAATGTGCGTACTACCTACGTATCGTCTACATATTATGATACGTCACCATAAAAGCTTTGCCGTTATTCAACTCTTCAGATATAGCTTCAAATCATAGACCAGTGCTAACAAATCCATAGGAATCCTATAAGGTGAACCTATCAATCTACGTAGCGACATGTCGTGTCGGGGGGCTATGTCGAAGAGCATACATATACTGGCAGATAAGTTTTTTTTTGTTTCTATGCCTGATGGGCTCGAGTTTGACCACTATCTCACCTGATGGTAAGCGATGGTGTGGCCGAAGATGAAGAACACTTGCCTAGAAGTAACATATTCACTCTTGACTTAAAAATCCCTAGGTTATAGCTATTAGGAAACACAGACTCCGGCAGGGAATTTCACTCCTTAGCCGTACGCACAATGAAAGTATCCCCAAAACGTTTTGTGGGTGGGATGTCCACCATATTACGATGGCGCATCGCTGTTCGTCTTGTAGTACTATGATGGAACGAGCTTGATGGATTCATTCATTTATAGTCAGCCTTGTTCCATTTACTGCTGAGTACAGGCGTCCTCCCTATTGTGCTATATTTCCCTGAGCTGCGAGAGTCTAAGCCAGCTTTTATTTGAATGTCGTCCACCGATCAGGCAGACACAATGATTTTGATTCATTGTTTTTTTTTTTAAGCCTAGTGCCTAAGCCTAAAGACTAAGGGTGTTGGACTTCTGATCGAAAGTTCGCGGGGTTGAAGCCCATTCATTACGGTATTACTGTGAAACTATTCCAGACACAAGCATATTTAGCTTCGTTGGAGAGGTTAACAAAATTATTAGTAATGCGAATTCTAAAAAAAAAATTAATAGTTAATTCACAAGCTTTTTGACTTTTGCTTGTTAAAACGTATATTTAAACTAAATTAATTGTAGAGTAAATAAATGGTGTGAAAATATTTAACTCGTGAAGGATTTGAACCTCCGCCCTCCGATGGTCAAGTGAATTTATATATCGGTGCTCTAACCTACTGAGCTAACGAGTCTTGTACTACACGAGCAAAATCTAGATGCACTATCCACAAAATGACGTATTCCTTTGGCTCCATTCCCACATGTGAATGTAAGCACTCTCCTCATTATTATTTATGATATACGTTATCATAAAACTTTGCCACACATATCTGTCAGATACAAGTTTATAATAAACAATAGCTTAAATCCATACCACTTTTACTAACGCGAAATTGTGTATAGTTTTCCTTCCTTCATGTCGAAACAGAGCAAGTATGTGGTTTGTTGCGGAGAT
The DNA here is from genome assembly GCA_943138885.2 of Tholera decimalis. Classification (NCBI taxonomy): domain Eukaryota; kingdom Metazoa; phylum Arthropoda; class Insecta; order Lepidoptera; family Noctuidae; genus Tholera; species Tholera decimalis. The sequence continues at coordinate 38,011,917 of OW964569.2, read as the reverse complement.
ACTTAAAAAGGCTTTGAGAGTGGCATATTCTACTCATGTTCGCTGTATTTAAACTTTTATGCGAGCGAAACCACGAGCAGGGTAAAATAATCCTCAAGTGACGGAGTTCAAGAGATAGCTATTATCTGCTGAAGTCTATAAGATGCGAGAAACGCCGGCCTGATCTATGTGTGAACGTATGGGAGGCTTATGCGCACACATCCTTACTAGACATGGGTAGCTCGCGAATGAGAGATAAAATTGAGCTGGCTCTTTAATCGCAATGTATCTCTCAGTCGCTCACGGAATAGCTCACTAGCTCATTTAGCTCTTTGACTCAATACTCTATCTATGAGTGTAACGAACGATACCGACGAAGCGCGGACAGCGGCCGACAATACCCGAACTTCCCCGACGTTGTATTGTATGTAGCTCACTGACCGACTCTTCAGCTCAATACGTCATTGTAAAATAAATCTTATAATCGTTGACTTAAAAGTGCTTTAGCACTTTTACATAAGTATGAAAATCCTTAGGGGATAATAGTTTGTGATTTTGTGTTCTTGTAAACAAAACAAACGCCACAATTTTTTTAAATGTACCTACTCTTATTGTTTCGGCGGAATATCGTGTCGCATGTTGCTAAGCGCAGTTTAGTTTTAGTTGCTTGTAGTTAGTTAGAATTAGTAAGTAATAAGTAGTGTTAAAAATTTAGATGCACTATCTACAAAATTACGTATTTTTTGGCTGTTTTCCCACATTTCAATGTCTGCGTCCTCCACATATTGTGAAACCTCATCATAAACGATTTGCTCTCATGAATTAATGCGTCACTGTTGTAGAATATCTTCCATATATGTCAAAATCTGTTTTATCATAATCGCAGCTATTTCAATGTCCATCCACAAAAAAAAACTCACTCACTTTAATCAAATCATGTACAATTGTTTCGGAAACAAATTACATAGTTACCACAATTTATCCAGGCAGTAAACTTGAACAACTCATTTAACCAAGGAATCTATAAATAAGTTCTTGAGGTAACTCCGGCTTGATACATTTCAAGCCGAAGTTGCAGGAATACTCTAAAGAGATGATACCACTGCTCCGGAAGCAAGGGCAAACTGAAGGAACCCGGTGGGTTTTTAGTCAATAAAAGTCTGATTCCTCCTCAGTCATTTTTGTATTTTCTTCGAAAAAAGAAAAGATAATGCATCTACAAAGACAAGCATAACTTATACGTTACTAGGACCTAACGTATAAGTTATGCTTGTCTTTTGAAAGATAAAAACTTAAGTTCATGAAAAAGTCTGACTCGTGAAGGATTTGAACCTCCGCCCTCCGATGGTCAAGTGAGTTTATATATCGGTGCTCTAACCTACTGAGCTAACGAGTCTTGTTCTAAAAAAGCAAAATCGAAATGCACTATCCACAAAATGACATATTTCTTGGCAGTTTTCCCGCATTTGAATGACTGCATTCCCCATACAAATATATAGCAAGTACGTCATCATGAAGCTTTTCCATCATGTGAGTGTTCAGATACAGCTTTTAAGGTATACAAATATATTTATTGGAACAAAAAAATCAGTATACAAAAGTTTCAGTTAAGTTATGGCGTAATACTATGGGGAAACAATACACATGCACCAACACTTTTCACACTACAAAAACGACTCATCAGAATACTGATAAACATAGAGAACACAGACAGCTGCAAACCATACTTCCAAGAACACAAACTTTTAACCCTTCCCTGTATTTACATCTTGGAAATATGCGTTAGACACAACCAACACTTATTTACTATACGAGAACACATACAATCTAACTATACACTACGACACAAAAATAGGCTTAACTTACCTGGGGGCTCTAAACAGAAATTACACTCCACAAGCACCTTAGTAAAAATCAGTCAGTAAAAATATACAATAAATTGCCAGATATAATTAAAAATGAACAAAAATGTAATATATTTATGAATAAATTAAAACAATTTCTTATCTATAAATGTTATTATGATGTAAATGAATATTTCAGTGATAAATAAAATAAATTTATAAAATATAGTATCTTAAAAATGTATAAAACTTATGTAGGAGTAGTTTAAGTTATAAACATACACATTTTATTTATAATAATTGTAAAGCCCTCTTCCTCTATTATAATTTGCTGTGCCCGACAGGGTCCACAATGATCTGTAAACAATTGATTTTTTTTTATGCACCTACCACCTAAGTTCACACTGTGGAACGCAATAAATGATTGAGTATTGAGTTTGTTTACGTTAACAATCGCATTAGCATGAAATACTGTGCCGCAATCATTAGCGCCCACCTCCAAGAGGGAACTACAGCGTTCCATGAATTTACAAAATAGAAAAAACTAACAAAAATAGTTTTAGATTTTGGAATGTATGAGTGTGTGAATGCATGGAATGTAAGTGAAGTGTATGTATGTGTAGGCGTACAAGTGAGTTTGTAAAGAATTTAATGTTAAATCTAAATATATATAACTCAAAGGTGACTGACTGACTGACATAGTGATCTATCAATGCACAGCCCAAACCACTGGACGGATCAGGCTGAAATTTGGCATGCAGGTAGATGTTATGACGTAGGCATCCGCTAAGAAAGGATTATGCGAAATTCCCACGGGATCGGGATTTACACGGGAAAATCTTCCCACGCGGGCGAAGCAGCTGGCGCAAGCTAGTTATTCATAATACTCAAAGAAAGTGCTGAAGACCATTGGATGTCTGAAGCACCGGACTAAGCTATGTCCGGAAACAAAAGAACAGCAGAGAGGTATTAAGGATGCTTTAATAAAATAATATTTATAGCCGCACGGATCAATCTTCGAGGTTAAGCAACACTTGTTGGGGTTGGTATGTGGATGGGTAACCATCTTAAAATATCGACATTCCTGCGTGCTTCGGAACGCACGTTAAGCGATTCAGTCTTGTCAAATATTTAGTATCAAAATCTAGATGCGCTATCTACAAAATGACTTATCTCTTGGCTGTTTTCCATAATATGTTAATGTCTACATTTGTAGTATGGTACTTCATCTTAAAGCTTCACAATTATTTAACTCTACAGATACAACTTCAATGCCAAAAATTACCTTCACTAAAAAATTTAGACTTCACAAGCTGTGCCTACGATCTAGTGAAGGCTGCCTGCTCCTTGAATATACAACATTCATCCATTATTGAACATAAAAACTTGTGAATACCGCCGTATAAGTTAATAGTAAAGCAAAAAAAAGATAAATTGTTAAACTGCAACATAAAAAGTCTGACTCGTGAAGGATTTGAACCTCCGCCCTCCGATGGTCAAGTGAATTTATATATCGGTGCTCTAACCTACTGAGCTAACGAGTCTTGTTCAATCATATCTGAATCCAAATGCAGTATCCACAGAATGACGTATTTCTTGGCTGTTCGCCCACATTTCGATGTCTATAGCATATAGATTTGTAGAATGATACGTCATCTTAAAGCTTTAATCGTGTAAGTCTCCATATAAAGTTTCAAAGCAAAGAACAGATTTACTATAAAAAACTAGAAGGTATAAGGTGTACCTGTGAACTGCATTCGCCTCGAAAACACATCCATCCATCATGCAACCAGTCTCATTGTGTTGAGAAAACCGCCTTATATGTTGGCATAATATAAAATCCAGGAGCTCCATGACCTGATTCCTCCATCTCCCTTTCACTACCGGTCTACCAGACGCACGGCTGGGTACCACCACACTTGGTTGATATACCGTCTTGTCATACCAAGCGCTTCTCCTCCACATTTATTGTGCGCACAGCTAAGCTGTGGAATTCTCTGCCGGCTTCTGTGTTCCCTGCCACTTATGACCTTTTAGCCTTTAAAGCAAGAGTAAATAGGCATCTTCTGGGCTCGCTCGTCACATCGTAGACCTCATCTATCGCTTACCATCAGGCGAGATCGAGGTCAAGAGAGGGCTCATCAGTAGTAAAAAAAAATACTAGCTGTTGCCCGCGATTTCGTTCGCGTCGGAGGTTTTTCCCGTGTAAATTCCGATCCCGTGGGAAATTACAAAAATCCTTACTTAGTGCCTACACACCCCAAGGAACATACACGCCAAATTTCAGCTTCTTGCGCCCAGTACTTTCGGCTGTGTGTTGTCTGTCAGTCAGTCATAAACGGAAACGTTTTATACAACGTGTAACGGAAACCCCATATCTATCCAAAAGGACTGAAGACAACATCTGGTATGGAGTGTCTATGCAAAGTTTCAGCTCAAAATAAGTGACTCACAGAATTGGCCACAAATTATTGGTTTCATAATTATGTTTCTTGAATACCGGTAATAACAAACGTGTCACAGCACTATGAGGGTCATCAATTTCCACGTCACTTGCCAATAAAACGTCAATTCTCTTAGTTCTTCTTAATTTGAAAATTCGGTCTCTGGTAGCAATCTATTGAAATTTCTAATAAGCTCCACACATGAAGTCATAGGATTACAAGACCCTTGTTATATCGTTTGTTATCATCCAAAGAAGCCGTGCACTCGGTATGTATATGTATACCCTTTAAATTACACGTTGTATAATATATATTGATTTAAATAAATTATTATTTATTTAAACTAAAAATACGCTTTTATTTACTGCACTAAATAATGAGCCCAAACTCGATATGTTTTCTAGTAGGCAGTCCAAGGTTCCATCAACTCCATTCCAATTCAGAGCAGCTCAATGTACCATAATATTGTAATGTCATCTAATCTACATATAATTGCCAAGTTTTATGATGATTCAACAATTAGAAGTGCGTGTAATTCACATTCTTAGATTTTATTACATAGTTTGTTACAGCTCGACCTAATAAAAGCGTGTTAAAATATCTCTTCTTTTTTGTTACTTCGCTCTTGATAGAGCGGTCGTGGTCACGTTGAGGCGTCCGCGTTGGTGGTAGGGGCGGAAACAGTTCTCCGCACGATCTCCCGCCATCTGTCCCTGTTGGCAGCGTGCCTAGCACACTCAGGTCGTCGCTTCCCAGTGCTGATTTCACCTGGTCAGTCCAGCACATTGGTGACCTGCCACGCGACCTGGTTCCTTCCAACTTTCCTTGAACGACTAACCGCTCTATGGAGTCGTTCCCCCGCTTAGAGACGTGGCCAAAGTACTGCAGTATGCGCGACTGTACTACGGCCGACAGACGCTGCGTGATGCCGAGCTCCTGAAGTATGGACACGTTCGTGCGGAATTCTGTTCACGATATTCTAAGTATCTTCCTCCAGCACCACATCTCCAGAGATCTTCCCCTTTTCCAACTCGCGCACTGTCCACGTCTCCGCTGCGTACAGAAATATGGGGAAAATTAGTATTCGCACGAGCCTGACTTTTGTGGCTTTGGTAATATTACGATTACTCCACACTGTGTAATTTCTCCATCGCAGTCTATCTCTTATAGTCTATGTATTATTCGTTAATCCTCAAGTATTGTCCCACATGGTTTGGGAATGAAGCATATGCTTTATTCGTCACATGCCAACCACCACCATGTCAACCATGTGGGACAATACCGTTGTTGTGTGACAATGTTTGAGACAAAACTGAAAATATTATATGTACCGAACGAAGAATAACTCGCCATCCTTAAACGGCAGAACGTGACTTTGCACTAAATATATTGTAACATTTCTGCCCACCAATTCTATAGAAATACGTAATTTATATTATTAAAACCCAAACCATTTTGATGACATTTTAATGGCTTATTTATCACTAAATCTTTTGCCTCTCGGCAGATATACATAGGTATTACCCAATTTTTTGCTTAGGTGACAAATTGCCTTAATCAACTCATTATTTGGAACCTAAGCATTGACACGTGAAATGGTTGTAGTAATTTTTCGTGACTGCCAAACGAGCTCTATTTTGCACTAACTATACCTACTTAATTAATCTTCATTATTACGAGTACTAATATCATTTTGTTAAAGTCTGTCAGTCTGTGACGCTTTTGTTTTACCCAGGCCGGTCCGTGGAAGGATCTTAACATATTATCGACTTTCCTGCGTGTCTCGCATAGCACGTTAGGCTCAATTTACACTGCCGCGGAATGGAATGGAAGGTACTTTTTGCAACGAAATTGTACATAGCATAATGAACTTTGTCAATCATATAACATGGGTACAAACTAAATGGGAGCCAAAAAAGGTCGCGCGACTTCCGGGGAATCCTCGCGCATTCTCGAGAATTCCCCTAGCTACTGTCGGCGCCGTCTGTGGAATCCGCGGGAAGTGGCGCGAACCCGAGTCGGTTTGGTCGGTCACAACAGTGCGGTGCTAACTAATAGATCTAGATTGAACGTCACTCATGGCGCAGTCGCGCGAATTCGCTGGAATGCGCGAGAACACTCGAGCATTCCAGCGAATTTGCGCGCTTCTCGCGTCATGAGGCGAAATTGACGATTCCATTCCATTCCATTCCGCGGCGGTGTAAATTGAGCCTTAAGCTGATGATCCCGGCTGTCAGTTATAAATCTTTGTCAGCCGTTACGAGTAGTCAGAAGCCAAAAAATCTGATAGCAGGCTTGCAAGGGGGGTGGTGCCAAAGTGGGTATACTTTTATCATGAACACGTTAACATAATACATACAGTACCTAAGTCGACTCGAACAATAGTGCAAAAGCTTTATATTGCGTTTTCTTAACACATATCTTGAGCGATGATGGAAAGAGCGAGACCAGAAGATGTCTGTTCACTTGTTTTAAAGGCTGAAGGACATAAGTGTAAGGGAACACAGAAGCTGGCAGAGAGTTTCACAACTTGGTTGTGCGCATGAAATCAAAAATCTCCATTTTAAAAAGGTCTCTCTATTACACTTCCAGTAACGGTCCGGTCTAACATGCTGGTAGAAAGATTTGCACGTTGCACGACACCAGTAAAAATCACACTTTTCAGCCGTCTACCAGTCTTTTTAAACATGCAGTCTTTGGACCAGATTCACACGAAGGACACAGTGATATGCGTGCCCAATATAATGATGCTTTCAGGATGGTTGGGGCTGTCGAGGCGATGTAGATTGTCCAATATATTTGCGGAGGTGCACACAGACGATTTCTACGCAATACATGATTAGAAAGAGGACGGCCTTTATGATCAGCCGCCTGCATAACACCACCAATAGTGTCCTGAGCGTTTTCATAGACCAGTGGGACTTTTATGCTGTGTTACTGATTATGGAAAAATAATAAGGTGTTGGTCTTGTGACACTGCACTATTGCGGTGAACCCACTCCAGATGCAAGAATATTTAGCTCAATAGGAGGGGTTAACAGGATTGTTAGTAATGTGAATTCTACCCACATTCTCATTTCTCTTTTCTTGTTTTTTCTTTTAAAGATCCATAATTCCCTGCCGGAGCCTGTGTTTCCCGATAAAGTCAAGATTGAATAGGTTTCTTCTAGGTAAGCGTGCTCCATCTTCGACCACATCATCACTTACCATCAGGTGAGATGATGATCAAACGCGAACCTATCATCAATAAAAACAAATAACAGTTGAGGATAATATCTGTTATTATTTGTGTATACTTTTGTTGCTATTAAGTTATTATGTTTAGGTACCTATTATGAACCTATGTCTGAAATAAATCACTTGCTTTTGTTTTACAAAAAAATCCAAATCATACTTATTTTTCCACGTTAAAAAAGTGCCATCGCTTCAATTCACAGACTTATAATTATATTATTATATTTATATTAAGAGCAGGTATCTCAAATGTCGCTTGTTGATACAAAATGTCACATGGCAAGTTTTGCAAGTGACTCATGGCTACGAAGAATATATTTTTAATACTTTTTGCATTCCAACCTTGCTATAGCGAATGCAAACGACTTTTTTGCAAAAGTACTCGTAAATACGAAACGTCATTAGTTGAAAGGGAAATCGGAAACTTCCATTGATGTGGGTGAGGAAAGAAAAATTAACAGGTTTTAAAAGAAAAGCTATAGATAGCTGGCTTGTTTGAAAGATTATAATAATTATAGTCCTTATTATAGTTATTAGTCCTTCTGACCGATTTTAACCACAGCAGCTACTCTCAGAGGAGATTAGCCATCGGTGCAAGAGATATTACAAGTATGTGCGATAGGTACAGGTGCTAAAAACCCTAAAGCACGTTGTGTCCAAATGCGGAATCAATCCCGAGTAGGGCTTCCAATCCCGCAGCCTAAATTCAATGTCGGTATTTGCGGGACTACGAATTTTCAATCCCGCGGGATCTCGGTATTTGCGGGATTCGGCATATTGAAACAATGAATTAATCAACTTTTTAATTGATTAATTCATTGTTTTATTTGCCTTATAAAATGTGAATATTTTCATCAACTAACTCCACATTTATTTACGTATTACTATTAGTATGAGATCAATCAAATTATTTTTTCTTCACAAAAACAGTAATAAATACTGAATAAAAAACTTTACTGATATTTTAAGCTACATACTTAGGCTACCACTGACTGAAATTTGATTATATTAAGCTACATAAGCTGTGAAAAATGGGCGACATCGGCCCCCGCGCAGGGCTGGGCAAAATACATGCTTTGCTTTAATTGAAATACAAATTACAAAATACTGTATCGCAAGTAATTAAAATACGAAATACAAAATATCTTTAAGTAAGGTATTTGAAATATAAAATACAAAATACAGTATTTAAGCTATTTTTAATTGAAATACAAATTTCAAAATAAGTAATCTCTAGATTCTGCCGAGTCTGCTATTGCCATAGTCTCGGAATGGTGGATCATTGGATGGAGCATGGAGCTTACAGACTAACTGACAAAGGCTTGCACTGACGGGACGGGTCTACTCAAATCTGTTTGGTCTTTCCTCAAAAGGCCATTTCAGACTAATCTACATAATCCTCATAAACGATTGTGAATAAGTGCACTATGTAGGTTTTTTTTATTTTTATTTATTCGAGTTAAACATAATAAATTGTCTGGCAGTTTGAGTGCTTTTTGCGGCCTACCTAAAGCTACCTTGGTATTGTTCGTCAAAACGTTAAGCTCCTTGTTCTAAGTTGATATACGTCATTTGACAAATGCTTGCACTGTATGGACAGGCCCACTCAAATCTGTGAGCATCTTTCTTCAAAAGACCGCCTCAGACTGAAACCTACAAGGTTCCCATATAATTAATTCAGTGTAGATTGTATGGACTTTAAAAGAGACGGACCCCTGAGTTTGTTTCGGTGTTTCTTCTCAGGGTAGTCAGTTAGGAAACACCGGCCTCATCTAGTTAATATTTAAGGAAAAAAATGACGTGTAAAACTGTTATTTAATAACCAATTTGCAAAATAAAGATCATTTATCATTTATCATTGATTTTTAGGGTTCCGTAGCCGAATGGCAAAAAACTGAACCCTTATAGTTTCGTCATGTCTTTCCGTCCGTCTGTCTGTCTGTCTGTCTGTCTGTCTGTCTGTCCGTCCGTCGCGTCGGTCCGTATGTCACAGTCATTTTATTCCGAAACTATTAGGACTATACATGTGAAACTTGGTAGGTAGATGTATTCTATGAACCGCTTTCCGATTTTAAGAAAAAAAAATAAAAAAATATTTAAAATAAAGGGGGGCTGCCCATACATGGAACTAAAACTGATTTTTTTTTTTCATGAAACCTTTGCTTGTGTGATATTTATAGACAGGTCTTTAAAAATGATATAGGGGTCTCTAAAACCACTTTTTCATAAAGTCAATCGTTTAAAAGATATAAGCTTCCAAAGTGGTAAAATGCCCCCACCCCCCCTCTAACTTCTGTAATAATGGAGTGAAAAGTCTAAAAAAATACATATCTGTAGATCTTAATGTAAACTTTCAACCAAAATTGGTTTGAACGAGATCGGGTCAGCAATTTTTGAGATACAGCATATTTTCTAAAACCGCAAATATAACTTTGTAATTCATACAAACACTATGAAAAATAAAGTTATTTGGCGTAGTTGTAAAAAATGTAAATAAAATAGTTTTAAGAAATTTGTAAGGTTTTTTTTCGTTAAATAAATATATAAGGTTGGGGTAAAAGTCTTTTCGCATTATAGTATGTATGAACTTGTAATAAAATCACTTTGGCTATACTATTTGTATCTAGCTGGTTTTGGTATCATTGAAAGTTTAAATTTTAAAGAACATAATTCCAAAGTCAAATAAGGAAAATGTGTGATTTTCATTTGTTTGTCGTACTGTCAAGATGAGTGACTCTAATGAAGAAATTCGATACATTTTAAAATCTTACTACAAAAAAGGTAAAAATGCAACGCAAGCCGCGAAAAAAATTTGCGATGTTTATGGACCTAATGCAGTGTCTGTGAGAGTAGCACAAATTTGGTTTAAGCGTTTTCAATCCGGAAAAGTTTGATGTCAAAGATGCACGTCGCTCTGGTCTCCCTATTACGTATAAAATGGATGCCATTTTTGAAAAAGTGGAGCAAGATCGGCATATCAGTAGTTACGATGTAGCTGAAGAACTGCGAATTGACCACAAAACAGTTTTGGCGCATTTGAAAAAAAATGGGTACACAAAAAGCTCGATATTTGGGTACCTCACGAGCTCACTGAAAGAAACCTAATGAACCGTGTACTCATTTGTGATTCTTTATTACGACGAAATGAAACCGAACCATTTTTGAAGAAGCTGATAACTGGTGATGAAAAAATTTTTACCAATAAATTAAACCGACTCCCAAAAACATTGCAAAGTGAAAAATAACTTTAATTTCGGAAGTCGGTGCCAAAAACGAAAATACAAAACTAAAACAAAACAACAAAACAAAGTTATTTCACTCTTTTTAGTTGGTCTATTTTTAATTTACCTAGTTACACGAGCCTAAATGTCAACTACTTACAACCTTTTACAAAATATTGCTTTTCCCAATGCTGGGCCGTTAATTGTTGAGGAGTTCACCTGGTACTTCACCATCAGCTCTACATCACCATATGCATTGTGACGAGCTTAAAGTGCTTAACAACCATATTCAAGTAATGGAATCGCAATCCACCCAATACTTATTATTGAGTAGTTTCGGCGGCCATCTGTGGTCTTCATCATCAGTTCCACTTCCTCAAACGGTACTTTTTGAGAGCAACTGCACAAGTTACTATAATAAATACCCAAAACGTCATAGGTGTGCCTATAAAATTTGAAGAGTTCCCTCGATTTCTCCAGGATCCCAACATCAGATCCTGACGTTTATGAAAATGGGACCAATTTCGAAGTATACCCTTTCAATCAAAAACAGAATTTTCCAAATCGGTTCAGCCGTCTTCAAGTAATCAATGATCATACATAAAAAAGAAAAAAAAAAATTACGCGTCGAATTGATAACCTCCTCTTTTTGTCGTCGGTTGAAAAGTGGATCATGTACGACAAGAACGTGCGAAAAAGGTCGTGGTCAAAGGCCGGTCAGGCTTCACAAGCTGTGGCGAAACCCGGGTTAACTCGCAACAAGGTGATGCTGTGTGTGTGGTGGGATTGGAAGGGCATTATACATTATGAGCTGTTACCACCAGGCGGGACCATCGATTCTGAACTCTACTGCGAACAACTGATGAGATTAAAGCAAGAAGTTGAGAGAAAGCGGCCGGAATTAATCAACAGAAGGGGTGTGGTTTTTCATCATGATAACGCTAGACCTCACACATCTTTAGCAACTCAGCGAAAATTAAGAGAGTTTGGCTGGGAGGTGTTAATGCATCCACCGTATAGTCCTGACCTTGACCCTTCAGATTTCCACCTGTTTCGGTCTCTTCAGAATTCTCTAGGCAGTGTCAGGTTAACATCACTAGAGGACTGCCAAAACCACTTGTCGCGGTATTTTGATCAGAAGTCCCAAAATTTCTATGCCAATGGGATCATGTCCCTACCTACAAGATGGCAAAAAGTTATCGAACAAAATGGTACCTACATAGTTTAGTTAAATGTAAATAAACTATATTAAAAAGTGTTTTGAATTTTCTTAAAAAATGCGAAGAAACTTTTTCCCAACCTATTACGTATTATATTATATTATTATAGTTACAACGGAACCCTTCATGGGCGAGTTCGACTCGCACTTGGCCAATTTTTTATTTGTAGATTTTGACAAGTTTGGTAATTTATTATTATAATGTTCAACCACTGACACTCCATTGAAAGAAATGGCTTAGAATGGTAATCTCGTACACAATGACAAATGAATGATTGACTTACGCGGTAATCTGCTAAAATATTTACAGTTCCAACCGAATTTTGGTCAATTAGCACCATTTTGTATTGTAATAAATATAGGCTTCTCTATTAAAGATAATTTAAAACACATAAATCAAAATAAATCAAAACACCGGCCGCTAAAAAAAAAACAGATAAAACGTCAGTAAGCAGTAATGTCACATTTGACTTTGACAGCTAATATATTATTGAATTGTATACCTAGTTTTACTACATTTCTATTAACAGGTTTTATAATAATGGCAATATAACTATGTCAATTTATAACACAATTTTACTAGGAGACCATTATGAATTTAACAGATTACGAACTTTTAGCAAAATGACAATGCCATTGATCGACAATTAAGAAATCAATGATAGACTATTGTGGCACTATTGCAATAGCAGACTTGAGGCCCAGCACGGGCTGAAAAGTAGAGGAAAACAACATGAATTAATCAGTAAAACCAGTTTCCTTTCATGAACACTAACTTTTTAAATGTACTATCAGACAAATAGCCTCTTGTTGGAGAATGAATAAAACCTGCTAAAAACAATCTTTTTACAGGTCCTGATGAGCACAAACTTTTGTTTAATTGTTTGAACACATTTTCGTTAATTCTACACAGAACAGAAGCTTTATTTATTCCGTGTTTGCAAAGAGTATGTAAAACCTAACGGTAAGAGACGGGAGTGCTATAGAAAAATAGCGATGTATGAAACGTGCACTCTAGACTAATACCAACCTAACAGAACCACGACGTAATACATACTGCCAACATAATGTCATTATTAGTGATGTGACTGGGGTGACTGGCGAAAACGTATCGATACCGGCTACGATAGATTCTGGATTTCTTTTTATTTTTACGAAATAAATTAATGAAAGAAAATTTAAACTCAGATACTTTTACTACATATTTATTCAAGACATTAAACACTAAACTACTATTAACTTATAATAATTAAAAAAAATATTTTAGTATTTAGAACAATCCGTTTCCAGTATGATCGTCTGTTTGTGAGGTTGATGTTGAAGGTTCTGTAACATAAAAAAGATATATAATTAAAATATGGCTGTTCATCAAATACAAGAAATATATTGACATATCCGTTAAAACAAGTAAACTATACTAACTTGGTTCATATAAAAAACCATGGTGGTAGTAATGTTCCTTCTTTGTAACCGGCGATAATTCTGTAAACAGTTCTTCTTCGTCAGTTCTTCTGGCTGACAATGGTTGACTGCTAGCAATACAATGTAGTGGAAATCCAACTAAAATGTCATCAGATAATGGTGTAGATGAGATTTCCAGACACGGAATAGCAGTTTTCTCCGGAAATGCTTTTCACAAAGATTTTTTTTTATTACTTGATATTTCAACTGATGCAACTTTTCTATTGGCACATAAACTAAGTCTTCTTTTCCTGCTGCTTTGACCCATTGTTTACACCTAAAAAGTGGGTGATGAGTTAGTATTATAAGAATGTAACAAACCCCTAAGACGAACCATTATAACTACAATATGTATTATCATATGCCAAAATTTTACCACTTATTTTGTTGCAAGGAAATTTATAATGACAAAACAAACTAATTGAGAAAACATTGATTTCACTTTCTTTTTAAGTACCTAATTATCATTTTCATGATCAGCTTAGCCTGTAGATGTCTACTGCTGAACAGACTTCTCGTCATTTCAATAACTAAATATCGATATCGATAAATCCAGGTTGATGGGTAAACACTATGTAATGTTTTGTAAAAGTTATTTTCTTTGTTAAAATGCACTAAACCTTTAGGAACCATCTTTATAGAAATAAATAACTAATTATGCTTACCGTTCTTCATCTAATGGAAATTTAGCCATAAAAACACGTTTGTTATCACCAACCCGGTTATGTTTTTATATGACAAATTTCGCACGTTATTTTTCTCATATTTCTTTATATATCACAAATTTCTCATATTATCTCTCATATTTCTCAAATTTCTTCCAACAAAATGATTTTTAAATACACTTTTATGCAATAAACACGCAAAAATAATAACTTTGGAAAACCAAACAAACAAATTGTCAAATGCTAGTGACAGTCTGTGACAGTCAAAATGGCGGTCGATGTAATCCATCTATGTTGTGACGAATCATAGGCCGATAATGCCCCAGAGTTCTAAGTGTTCTTCTTAATTTTATCGGATTATAGAAGCCATTAAAAAGGACGTCCGTTTCATACATCGTTTTTTTGTATAGGAGTTTCGCCAGACTGCGTGTTTGGAAAAAACTAAAACAAACCGTTATGACTTGACAAATAGACATCTTAACTTGACATTGACAATTTGACGTAAGTCCATTTTTTGCGTTTTGTGGCTGCTTTACCATCATTACACTCTCGCGGTCTCGCTTCGCACTCACACTCACGATCGCTAAATGAATGAAGGTTAAATGTATTTTAATGTTAAAATGTATTTTGAAGCCTCAAGTATTTGAAATACAAATTACAAAATACCTCGGCGTCTGGTATTTGAAATACGAATTACAAATTACATTTCAAAGAAGTAATTGAAATACAAATACCAAATACGTATTTGTATTTCAATTACGTATTTTAATTACAAGTAATTCAAATACTGCCCAACCCTGCCCCCGCGTTGTTTGCCACCAGTCACCGAGCGATCGCGCTCGCGAGAGGTCGCTTGCATGCTGTTTTCAGTCCCGCAAATCCCGCGGATCCCGTGCCCGTAATCCCGCATCACGCGGGATTGGATAATGACGCGGGATCCTGCAATACCGAGATCTCGGTATTCCGGGATTGGAAGCCCTAAACCCGAGACCCCTTCAATAGACCAACGAGGCAGGTCGGAGAAAAGACTATAATAAATATATCTAGAACATGTCTAAAACCCGTGTCTCAGTTCCTCCTAAAAAGAGTTATTATCTGTTGTGTTACTTAGACCCCTTGGCAAAACTGGTGCCGGCTTCTGACTACCTGTAAGGACTGAGAGACGGGAAAATGACGGCTAGGCCCAACGGCTTAACGTGCTTCGGAGGTATCCTGATAGATTAAGATGGTCACCCATCTACAGGCTGACCTCGGCAAGCGTTGCTTAACTTTGAAGATCGAACCGTGCAGTATTTAAATAAATACACAATAGTTACACACACAAACGCAAGTCCGTTCCTGCGTGGAGTATTGCAGCCACTTGTGGGATGGCTCTGCAAAGTACCAACTTGCTGCATTGGACTCGATCGAGCGCAGAGCTATAAGGCTTATAGGCTACGAGGTGCTGGTGGACAAGCTTCATAGCCTGGCTCATCGGCGCACCGTTGCTTGCCTGTCGGTTTTCTACAGATTGTACTTCGGGGAGTGTGCGCAGGAGCTCCATGACCTGATTCCTCCATCTCCCTTTCACTACCGGTCTACCAGACGCACGGCTGGGTACCATCCACACTTGGTTGATATACCGTCTTGTCGTACCAAGCGCTTCTCCTCCACAGTTATTGTGCGCACAGCCAAGCTGTGGAATTCTCTGCCGGCTTCTGTGTTCCCTGCCACTTATGACCTTTCAGCCTTTAAAGCACGAGTAAATAGGCATCTTCTGGACTCGCTCGTCACATCGCAGACCTCATCTATCGCTTACCATCAGGCGAGATCGAGGTCAAGAGTGGGCCCATCAATAATAATAAAAAAATGTATTTTGTATTTCTACCTTTCTGTTTCTCCAGGCTAATTCCTGGAACAGCTGGACCGATTTTAATGGGAAACTGAAAGTTAGAGGAGGTTATAGGGCAACAAATAGGCCTTTTATCCCGTAATCCCCACGGGAATTTGACCATCCACGCGAACGAGCTCGAGGGCACAGCTAGTCTTTCATAAAATGTCAAAATAGTCCAACAGTAAAAATACCAATACCGTGTTATGTGAATTCCAGACGCCCACACTGGTCTGGAGTGACTTCACACGAATCATATGACCACCGGGTGACCATATTTTGTTTTAACAAAGAATTCATTAATATTGCTGTGTCATTTAAAATATTATGCAAGTACAAATACCGCACAAAATTAAAAAAAAAAAATCTTATAGTAGTGGATTATGGAACTATGAGAAGCACAATATACTTATTGAGTATTGGTAAAACGCTCACAACCTCGCAGGACTGTATAACTAACATCATAAAAAAAACTTTAATTTTATGACTTTTTAGAAAACATCATCCCATAAAAAACAATACTTGTCAAAAACCCAAGTCTCGCAACTTAGTTGTTCTACCGTAAAAAGTTGTGAGATCCATGTAATACCAAGTCGGTTATTAATTTAAAACACAATATATCTCACAAGTAATACATATATAAATTAAATTGTTTATTGCGATTGCCAAGTCAATCTATTTATTTAAAACGGTAAAGATTTTTAATATTGATATGGTCACTATAAGATGTCGTTAGGTTAGATAATTACGTAACAACTTAAGACAGAAGGTCCCTTAAGTAGGGACTGAATAAATTAATAACCGACTTGGTATTACATGGATCTCACAACTTTTTACGGTAGAACAACTAAGTTGCGAGGCTTGGGTTTTTGACAAGTATTGTTTTTTATGGGATCTCATTGCTTTTTGTAGAAAGTCCTACTTTTTTCCTTTCCCGTACCTTCTACTTCTTGTATACCAACAACGAGTTTTCTTAAAGCCCTCTCTCTGTCTTATGAGCTTTTCTTATTTTTGTAGGTAGCCTTCCTTTTTTTATTTTCCGGTACTACTTCTTGAACTTCAGCTAAAGTTTTTTTCAAAGCCCACTCCCTGTCTCTATGTGTTTTTTTCGGAGGCTTTGATACGCACATATGAATACGCATGTACGTCTTTTGCATTAGTTAGTAATAATTAATGCCGCACTCGTCAAACGTCTCGGTTAAAGTTAATCCATAAGTAAGTAATTATGCAATTTCGGGCAATTTACTCTACTTAATACTCCCCAATACTCTTAATATTTCTTGCTATTTTATTCCGTTGACCATTTAACAAGTTACCTTTGAGCATAATTATTATATCTAGGTACCTATCTACACTGGAAGACACGGTGGAGCATATGGTCGAGGTGTGCCCTGCATGGGTGGAGCACCTTCGTATCCTCATAGAGGCGATCAGCGGCGGCGACTTCTCGCGCCCTGCTCTGGTTTAGACCATGGTGCGAAGCGAGAGGGAATGAGATGCAGTCACCTTCTGCTGCGAAGCAGTCATGCTGGCGAAGGAGGAGGCCTAACGTGCGAGGGAGAGGCAACTCTCTTCCTCGCGCCCCAGCCGCCGAGGGAGACGCCCCGGGCGTCGTGGATCGCGAGTCGATTTCGGGCCACCGTAGGCGCAGGCCTGCGGATGGCGAGCAGGTGTCGCTCACCGTCAGGCCCGGGTCGGCGGCGCGTTGTGTTCCACGCGCGCCTCAAAAAGCTGTTAATACCAGTGACGGGGCCTCATAGGGTCATTGCCTGTCGGGGTTTACGGGAAAGCTCCATCGAGATACCGCGGCCCCGGAACTTTAGGGCTTACGAAGGAATAGGGTGGGTTTTTAGTCAGTAGAATTCTGATACACCCGAGCGGAAGAAGTCCCTCGATGATATTTTTCACCAAAAAAAAAAAGTACCCATCTACATCTATTATTTCATTATATTATACAGGTACACTGATTAATTAACTGCAAATGTAACTTTGTAATCCTATATATTTATATGGGATTACAAAGGTATTTATGCAGTTGATGTATCTAGAAAACTGGAACGAAATTGAAAAATATTATAGTTTTTCCTTGATTCATATACTAAACACTAATTGTATTCTAAAGAACAAAGGCGAAAAAATTGTTAATAGAATATTTGAGCGTCTATAAATGTCATGTTTGCAAATGTTAATAAAATAATTTCTTAGCTTTTTTCAAGATATGCTTATGAACTGACCCACTCTAATAAAAAAAAAATATTTTTTGGAAATACAATTGACTAATATGATCACAAGGGGTTAGATTATTTTTTTCCTTTGCAATTTGACTTCATGTCTTTTAGCCAATATTGTCTCAGTTGAAAGTTCTCTGCTGGTTTCTCTGCCATATATTAGTAAATCTACTCCAATTTATTTAAAGTGCTTTGCCCTTATTACATAAGTATACTTTACAAGCGTATTGATAAACCATAATAAATATAATTGCAGATTTTTGTTAAGAATTCTGCTGAATAAATAAATACTAAAATAAAGTAATACTGCAAGCAAAGTATGGCAACAATACGACATGACATTGACATCTGCGTAAGGTGTATTGACAACTGCTGCTATCTCGTGTAATGTCGGTTGTGTTTCCGTACTTTTGAAATTATTATCTGCTTCTGTGTATAAACTCAGTTTTTCCTTTCGACTAGTGCTTGCCTAAGGATTCCGATCAGCTGCTATTTACGCCGTCGACGTTTTGCTTTGACTTTTTTGGACTACGATTCTATCTGATACTTTAGACTTTGTTGTTTGTGCATCCATTTGTATATCACAATTGGAAGTCGTGTAATGCCTACTCGCATAATGTGTGTTAACTGCCGCATAAGTGGTAGTGGTCAATGGTTACTTTAAAAGAGATTTTAAATTACTGAGGCACGAATATTTCCATAGATCACTTCCCCACATGATGCAAAACTTTCAGATAGCAGCAGCTTTACTAAATAAGTTTGGTGCTCGCCTGCAAGATAATGAATATGCCAAAGAAATATTGAACATAATTAGGCAAAATATGAATTTAGAAAATAATATGGCTAGTATTGTTGATGCTGTCAATATGAATAAAAGAACTTCTAATTTCCAAAACATATCAGCAAACAGAAACAATGTTTACTTTCCTGTTTTAGAATATAGAGACCTCATTCTATTCGCCCTGAGAACGTACCAAATACGACAATCACGTTCATATTGTGGTGAACATGTACGTTTCCACGGCGGATACAGAATTGAGGTATGCAGTGAGTGAGTGAATTCATCTGAATACAATCTTAAACGCAGTACTGATACAACCCTTATTAGAGGCAAAATTAAATCACGCCATGTCTCTAGAAGGCAATACGTTTAATTATATTAATAGAAAATAATGTGCCCGGCCGTGCAGGAATAATAGAGTACTATTGCAGTTGCTTAGTGAGAACTAGTGGGAAGACGAACTGTCGGATGTTGCGCGCATACCATGACGGTAGTTTGGTATCTTGGATGGGCCAGACATCAGACAACTATTACTACACCAGCAGGTTTTTTTGACGATATTATCATAAGAGAAGATGAAGAATACATACATACATATATAAAACAAATTGTTTCATTTTTATAAGTACTTATTACCTACTTTTATAGTATTTATTTATTTAATCCATTTATTAAGATCCATTTATAAGAATTCCAATTATTAAGATCCATATTTGAGGATGGCAAACAGATGTTCCGACTGTTTCCGTTCGAATGACTTCTCCCGCTCTGGGTAAAACGGAATCGCTTCCGCTTTACCCAGAGCGGTATCAGACTACTACTGACTAAAAACCCACCCTGTTCCTTCAGCTGCCCTTAAGTTCCGGGGCCGTGGTATCTTGTTAGAACATTACCGGGGTTGTGCGCCGGCAGGCAATGGCCTTATGGGGCCCCGTCACTGGTGCTGACAGCTCTTTGAGGCGCGCGTGGAACATGATGCGCCGTTGACCCGGGCCTGGTCCTTACCGGACGGTGAGCTACCCCTGCTCGCCGTCCGCAAGCCCGCGCCCACGGTGGCCGGAGATTGGCTCGCGATCCCCGACACACGGGGCGTCGTCCGCGGCTGGGGCGTGAGGAAGAGAGTTGCCACTCCTTCGCGCGTTCGGCCTTCTCTTTCGCTAGCATTACTGCTTCGCAGAAGGAGGCGACTGCATTCTATTCCCACTCGCTCCGCTCCAGGGTCGGGCGGGAGGTCACCGCTGCCGATAGCCTTAACGAGGAAACGGCGAAGCTCTACCCAAGCGGGGAACATCTCCACCGTATGCTCCACCGTGTTTTCCGGGTGGTCCACGCAATGTCGACACCCGGGCGTGTCCTCCCGCTGAATCCGAAATAGGTACCTCTCAAAACACCCGTGTCCAGTAAGCACCTGCGTCAGGTGGAAGGTGAGGACGCCGTGGTGTCTCTCCAGCCACTTCTCAAAGACGGGACTTATCGCCGCGATTGCGGCGTGCCCAGCCTTCGGTTGCGACAGCCACTTTTTCCATGCTGCCGTGAGATCGTGGGCGGGAGACCCCTGGCCAACTGACAATGGCTCACTACTAGGTCTATGTTTTCCACACTAGCGTTGACTATGGATATAATCAAGTCTGCGGTACCAGTCTGCTTCCAATAAATCGATTTACGTAAGAATGGCCAGACATAACCTCTAAAACTTCTTCAACGAATATCTTTTTTTCAAGAGTTCCTTGAATAGTGGATCTTAAGGCAAAAATGATCATGAATTGAAACTCTATACTCTTGTATATTTTCCATTAATAGACGCTACAAAATTATGCCAACAAAAATTTGTTAGAGGATTCGCCATTGTTCTTTGAAGCTTCTATGTCTGCTAGAAGTGCTTTAGACTTTTGATGATCGGTCAGTCAGTGAGTGACAAAATTTACAAAATTAAGGAACTTTGACTCGTTATAATTCTTAAACTAGTGGTTCAAATTTAATGAAATTTGAAATATACTGTGTTTATACAATGCCTGTTTGGTTACTGAAAATTCAGGCTTCTAGTTTTATCCACAACGAAGTTATAGGGGGTCGAAAATGGCCTGAATTGCTTCGAGAAAAGAATGGTACGGCCGTGCCGCTTTTTTGCTCGACTTGGCGGGGGCACTGCCGTGCCCCCAGATACATTATCATTAGAACTTAAAACGGGATATTTACCATGTGTATTTATTGTTTTGAGTTTCCGATATTGTAATGATACTGTTAGTGACCATGTTAGCTTAAAAACAATACATTTACCAAAAACTAACCTTCAAGATCCCCTTCGATGCCTTTTTACTTCAAAAAAAGGAGGAGGTTCTCAATTCGTCTTGAACTTTTTTTTATGTATGTTACCTCATAACTCGCAGATGGCTGGACCGATTTGGAAAATTATTTTTTGTTTGAAAGAGTATTTATTTTTTAGTTGGTCTAATTGTCGTCACGTCTGGATCTGATGATGGAATCATGGAGAAATCGAGAGAACTCTTCAAATATTATAGGCACACCTATAGCGTTTTGGGTATTTCTTATAGTACCTTGTGCAGTTGCTCTCGAAAAGCACCATTTGAGGAAGTGGAACTGATGATGAAGACCCCAGATGGCCACCGAAACTACTCAATAATAAGTATTTCGTCGATTGCGATTAGATGACTTGAATATAGATGTTAAGCACTTTATGCTCGTTACAATGCATATGGTAAAGTAGAGCTGATGGTGATATACCAGGAGAACTCCTCAAAAATTAACGGCTCTGCACCGGGAAAAGCAATATTTTATAAAAGGTGATAAGTAGTTGACATTTTGGCTTTTGTAACTAGATAAATTACAAACTGACCCACTAAAAAGTTTTTTTTGTATTATCAGTTTACCTATATTACTAACAATTTGTTTTACTTCTCAGATGCGTAACATTTTTAACTTTCAATTGTTTTATGAAAATCTGATGAACTAAAATATGATGAGTCATAAGAGTTTGTTAGTGTTTTACCAATAACCATTACTCAGAAGACAGCCGCTGAGGTTTAATTTTCTACAGCATGTAGTGGTTTCGTTTATTAAGTTGTCATAACTGCGACTGCTGAGCATGCAGTCTCAAATAGAGCTTTTTGTCTATAACAAATTTCTCAGTAGTATCCCGGAGGGTGGATATTGGGGGTATAACAACACCATACCTCGGGAAACACGTTAAACCGTAGATGTCGGCTGTCATCTGGACATCTTTCACAGTCGTTACCGGTAGAGCGCAGCCAGAAAATCTGACGTTGATCTGGCCAAGGGGTATAGCCAGTTACTGAGTTGTGGAGGTCTGATTGGCACTAGCGCAAAGTAAAACACTAATACTCCGCTGCATTTGGTTGGTTGAATAAAGTCTAAGCAGGTGATGATAGTGTATTAACAACTCCACTTTCGTGTGTCTTTTTATTTTTTTCTATGATAATCCATCCGATTTGACAGATTTTCTTTTTGTTTAATTTTTAACCGACTTCAAAAAAGGAGGAGGTTCTCAGCTCGTCTTGAAATATTTTTATCGTATCATAACTCGGAGATGGCTGGACTGATTCGGAAAATTCTTTTTGCGTTTGAAAGGGTGTGAAAAAAAAAAGAAAATGCGAAACCACTAACACCGACTACCGAAATTAAAGTTATTTTTGGCTTTGTAGGTAGTGTTTTGATATGGAAGTCGGTTCTATTTTTTACTAAAAATGTTTTATTACTAATTTATCCTTCATTATTGAAGTCTAATGTTGTCGCTTCTCAAGTTTATTTTAATATAATATAAAGCTTTTTTTTGTGAATGGGAGAACACTGTAGAATCTTAGATTTATTTAACAATTTTTTATTTGTAATTCCATTGTGTTGTATTACTTGGTGGTCTATACTGTCCTCTCATACCTAATTAATTAACCTGTATTATGGATACATTGTAAAAATGATATTTTGATTTGAAAAGAGTAACTGTGGAGTTTCTTGCCGGTTCTTCTCCATAGAAAACGAACAATTTCGGACCGTGCCCTAACTGCTGACGTTTTGTAGTAGGCCTATGTGAAATAAAACATTTTGAGTTTTTAAGTTTGATAGTGGTTTCGTAAGCAATAGGCTGAGTAAGTTTGTACAAGTATTAGTATTATATACTTATGTTAACTCAGAGTTATAGTTATAGGTACAGGCAATCGCTGCCCCAGGCACTATTTTTCAATACATAACTATTTTATATGCGGTATGGAAGTTATTAATAAGCTTTAAGAATAATAGCCAACTTAATAGATCTTTTACTAAGCATAACAAGTTTTAAGACCGAAAGAGATTATTATTTAGAATTTAGCTATTTCAATATCGTTATGTAGCTCAAAGCTTATTTGCAATATTTTTATTACTCAAACAGATAATTCAGATCCCTACTATACCTTACTTTTAACTTTAACTTTTATTTAAGTACTTGAAATACTGGTTACACTTTTCGTCGCTGTAGAATGATAACCTCGTATGTCCAAAAGTCCAAACTTCACATGGAACGAAAAAAAACGGTTAATATTGTCAATTTTTTATAATTTTTATGTGCTGTTATCTCATGTTTTGAATGATAAAAAGGTCTTATTTATGTTATTAACCAATGCGTTACTTAACTGGATTATGCCAGAGAAATTATATAAGAGATTTTCTGTTCTTATATCTACGTAGTATTTTTGTTTAAACGCCCATCTCTACAACGTGTAACGGGAACCCCATATCTATCCCAAAGGGCTGAAGACAACATCTGGTATGAAGTCTCTATGCACAGTTTCAGCTCAAAATAAGTCACTCAAAGAATTGATACCAAATTATCGGTTTCATATGTTTCTTGAATATCAATCATAGCAAACATGTTACAGCAATAAGAGGGTCAATAACTTTCACGTCACTTGCCAATAACACGATAATTCTCTTCGTTCCTCTTAATTTGAATATTTCGGTCTCTGGTATCAATGTATTGAAATTTCTAATAAGTTCCACACATGTAGACGTAGGATTAAAAAACCCTTGCCATATCGTTTTTTGGTATGTATATACCCTTTAAATTACACGTTGTATAAATAAGAGGTTTCCGTTTTACTCCATAAATGGCACTTGTAGTTATATACTGGGTTCACAGTTTCGCCGTATTATAAAATACGTGGTTTCCATACGATTTTTACAAAAAAAAAAGTTTTTTTGATATACGAGGTATTCATTCTACAGCGACGTTTTATTTATTTGTTCGTTATGTATTTTCTTAATATAACTAGCAATTTGGGTAAAACTCACATCATTATCTACACCATCTTGTTAACCACCCCATGCAACTAAGCTAACTTTGCTTGTGAGTGGAATGGGTTCACAGCAATAGGTATTGTTATGAATGGTGTTAGAAACCGCGACCTTTCGATCACAATTCGGACACTTTTGCCATTAGGTTATTGAATTGTATATATATATGTAATAACTTTGCTATTCGTTGCGTGGCCAAGAACTGTTGCATCATTTCTCTGAGATAACAAGTAGACCAAAACAACAGCCTTGAATCTCACCCACCTTCATTGCCTCGCCAATTTTCTGGCAGTCACCAATGTTGATTTTGGCTTGCTGTAAATACAGATGAGAATAGCGTGTTGAACTTGTCCCCTAACTATTACCTAGAACGGGATATCCTACTAGCGTAGCAGTTTTCTGTTCAGTTGGTATAATGGCTAGTAACATGCAATATCATGAATAGGGAGCGCTTGCAAATGAGCGTATAATTAGTTCCTTGAAGGTAAGCGGATCTCAGTTTTTTTTTTTTTTGTGTGTGGCATCTCGCAGGTCAACCTCTGAGGTTGTCGGCTGCTTAACCGGGCTTGCCTGTGGTTGCCTTAATTAATTAATTAATTAAAGCCTCCAGCCAGGGCTTATTAGAAAACTTACAAACTAGGCGACTACACGCTAAGGGCACCCCCTGTGGGGTACGGACCTCGGCTTAGGGCGTCGCAGTGGGAGGGCAGCTAGGGACAGGCTGGATCATATCATTTTTATTATTAATAAGGGAATTTAAAGCTACTGGCTCAGCGTCGCGGGCTGGCTCTGGCAAGGGTTGGGGCGGACTATTACGGGGACGTCGCGGCGGGCCTCGGCGGCGAGGACGGAAGGACGGTCGGTTTTTGTTTTTGTGTGCCACTGTACTTGTTTCCCTACGGCTCTCTTGGAGCAGGGTGATTGCGTCATCGGGAGTGACAAGGGTGTGCCTTGGTCGGCGAATCTTAGAGATACGCGAGGGTTCGTATTGGGCGGCCGATACGATAAGGGGATTCCTATGTTGGATTGCAGTATCAAAGAAACGCTTGGAGACACGTTTCATGAACTGCTGGATGGTGGGCATCTTGAGGTCTACGTGAAGAAGCTCATTTCGAACATAAAAGGGGGCTCCCGTGACTCTACGGAGGAATCGGTTTTGAAGGGTCTGCATCTTGTGGAGGAGGTAGGGCTTTGCGTGTGCGAAAACAACGCAGGCGTAGGTCATGATGGGACGGATGACCGCGGTGAAAATACGCAGCTTGCACCTGAGTGATAACTTGCTGCGGGAGCTAAGAATGAAGTGGAGCCTACCTAGAGCGAAAGCGGCGCGCGAACGTGCCTGCTTTATGTGCTCAGCGAAGGAAAGGTGTTTATCGAGGACCACGCCTAAGTATTTGGCTTGCTTTTCCCAGGGGATCGGCTTGCCGTACATGGTAATCGGACGGGGGGAGGGTGGGTTTATCCGCGGCTTAGAAAAGAGGACTGCCTGGCTTTTGTCTGGATTGACTTCGATTCTCCATTTCCGGAACCACTTGGCCAGAGTGTTTGCGGAAGTTTGGAGAGTGCGAGCGATGGCATCGGGTTTAAGACCGGTATAATAGATAGCCGTATCGTCGGCAAATAGGGCTAGCTGAGTATTTTTATGTTTGGGGATATCGCTAGTGAATAGCGTGAAAACGAGGGGGGATAGTACGGAGCCTTGAGGAACTCCTGCGCGAATGGGATGGGGGGAGGAAAGCTCCCCCTCAATTCGGTAACGAAAAGTGCGATTCGATAAAAAGTCCCGTAGGATGAGCACGAGACGGTCAGGCACGCCGAGTTGGTATAGCTTATAGATTAAGCCATTGTGCCAGACTTTGTCGAACGCTTTCGCTATGTCGAAGAATAAGGCTCCCGTTATTGCGCCCCGTTGGAAGCCGGCGCTGACGTATTCTATGATGCGGTGGACTTGTTGGATACATGAGTGTTCGGTTCTAAATCCAAACTGCTCATTGGGTATAAGACTCTTTGCTTCGGCAAAATCTTTGAGCCGCTTATATATAAGCCTTTCATAGATTTTACCAAGGACGTTGAGTAAGCTAATGGGACGGTAGCTAGACGGGTCAGACTTGGGCTTGCCTGGTTTGGGAATACCTATGACGGTGGCCTGTTTCCAGGTTGCGGGGAACATATTATTGCTCAATGCACCATTGAAGATGGCAGTCATTAGCACTATAAGCTGGGCGGGGAAAAGTTTGAAAACCCTATTGGAGATGCCGTCGGAGCCAGGGGCTTTTCGCGGTTGGAGACTTTTAATGATATCCTGGACCTCATCAGGAGTGATGGGGGCCAGTGGATTATCGGGATCTTCGACGGGCGGAAGGGAAGTTCTACGTTCGACTTCGGCGTTCACCATATCGAGGTGGGCTTGGTCTACTGGTTGAGAGCTGGGAGAACACTGGGACTCTAGGCTGTCGGCTAGGCATTCTGCTTTTTCAGAGTTATCGAAGGCGACACTCTTATCGGGACGAATGAGAGGAGGCATTGTGGCCTCTTCAGTGGATCGTAACTTCCTCTGAAGCTGCCAGAAGGCAAGATGGGTGGGCTCAAGTTCGCTCAGCATCTTGTCCCAGCTCGCATTACGCTGCTCGGTAATGCGTTTCCTTACAGCACGCTGTAAGTTGCGCATGTGAGCTTTGTTTGCGGCGCAGGGAAAAGCGCTGTACGCACGGATGGCTGCGTTCTTCTCGGTTATCAGATTCCGTACATCGTCCGGGAGTTTCCAGCGGTGGTCTTCCACTACAGGAACTTCCCTTGAACAATCGTTCAGGACGGATTGTACGTGATTTGTAAGCGAGTCGATCGCCGCCGTCGTGTCAGCGACTGAGACTATGTGGTCAGGAATGGTGTCCAATTGAGGCGACGTGGTGGATTTCAGTTTTTCACTTACTTTCCTCCAGTCGGTGATCAATTGGGTCGGAGGAGGTTGGGTAGGATCATGGTTACCCGAGCGGAAACCTAGGTGTAGGATAACGGGACGGTGATCCGAGTTGAGCTCGTGAAGCGCTTCTATGGAGTGTAAACGGAGGTTTACATTCTTTAGGAGCGCCACATCGAGGACATCGGGGTTATGGTTGGGGTCGTGTGGGTAGTTGGTGGGAGTCATCGGAGCGATGACGTCGTAGTTTAGGGTCGCGCCTAGGTTATACACGATTCTGCCTCTGGCATTTGTCGTGTTGCTGTTCCAAGCGGGGTGTTTGGCGTTGAGATCGCCCGCTAGTAAGACGGAGTCACTCAGGCCGAAGAGAGTCGTGAGATCGCTGGTGAGCGCGATAGGATCGTCTGAAGCAAGAGACGCGACCGATGGTGGGGGATGGTAGGCAGAGATGATGATTATCGGAGGATGACCAGTCATGCCTAGTCGACAGGCAGAGTACTCTAGGTGAGAGAGAGGCGCGGGTGGGGTCAGAGGGATGCAGTATAACTCCTTTCTATAATAAATAAGGGTACCGCCGCCGTGGCAACGTGTTCTGTCATTACGAACTAGACGGTAATTCGCAATTTTGGGATCAGCGCGGTGGGGTTTCAAAAGGGTCTCCTGTATAAGGAGGACGTCTAATTGGTGGTCGCGGAGGAATTTAGTTATTTCGGCGCGTTGGTTGAAAATTCCATTGGCGTTGAAAAAACCTAATTTGAGGGATCGAGGCCTAGTGTGGTTTGTGCGTTGGGAATCCATTGGATCAGTCCATCGCATCCATCTGGTCGAGACCTAGCACCACATCACTGTGTGTGCTGAATATTTGGCTGTACATTGCCGTCGTAATTTTGCCGTTATTCTGCTGTTCGGCAGCCAGAAGGGCATCGCGGAGAGATCTGGCTTGGCGGGTCATAAATAACCTATAATGGCGCAGTATAGTCTGGGCGCAAGCCTCGCCATGCGCGACGGGTGAGGGATTGGGCGGTTGTTTGACTGCAGGAGCAGCAGTGGTTTGAGGCGCGGGTTTGTGACTGGCTGTGGGCTCTGTAGCCACGGCTATAGGCAGGATCTGCGCTGCGATGGGTATATCCATCAGTGCCTGCAAAGGTTTGGCAGGGGCCAAGGAGGGAAAGGCTTTTTCGTGGTTTAGCCTGTTCCACGGGGACGGTCTCTGAGGAGCGAGACGTTGGGGAATTTGAGAAGAGGGTGCCTCTCTCTGTTGGCGGACGTTGGCGCGCTTCGCTAATTTAGGAGCGAGTTTGGGGGCTTTGGGACAGCCGCGGTAGTTTGCCGGGTGACCGGTCTGGCCGCAGAGAACGCAGCTGGGTGGTTCCGAACAGAGGGTTCGGTCTTTAGGCCGTGGGCAGTCCGCAGTGCTATGCTCGCCCAGACACTTGACGCATCTGGGAGTCGCATAGCAGTTGCTCTGCGCATGGCCATACAGTTGGCAACGGTGGCATTGTCCCACTGTTGCGGTTTTGTAGGGCTTTTCTATTGAGATACCGGATAGGGAGCAAATAGACTTAATCTTAAATATTGGGTGATGACCTTCGGTTGGTTCACAAATGACAAGAACCATGTCGTACAATTCACCGCCTCTCGCTTTATGTAAGCGATGGACGGCGATCACTGGTATACCTTGATCGGCAAGGTCGTCTTTAATATCCTGTACTAGGATTTCTTTAGGGACACGTTTAATAATAACACGAGTGGGCGTGTCCTCGGGGAAGGAGAAAGTGTGAAAGGAAATATTCCTTTCACGGAGGGCGCGATATAGTTCCCTATAGTCGTTCGACGTAGGGACGGTGACTTTAATGCCATTTTGGCAGGCACGGGCGTTTGTGTAGTTGATCTTTCGATCAACACACATCTTGGACACATCAGTCCATTTACCCTTGTCCTGGATGTAAAAGGGGGGCGGAGGGCGTTGCTTCCTTTGGGCTGAGGAAGTTTGGGCTATCGGGCTGGCGGGACGACTATTCTGCGCTCGAGCAGAGGTAGTTGGGGCGGGGCTAGCGGGTCGAACGGGCGTTTGAGTTGGGGACGGGGGCGACGCGGTGGTCTTTTTGGCCTTGCTGGCCTGGGAGGTTTTCCCTTTCTTCCTCTTGCCACCGGTGACGACTTGAAAGTCGTCTTCCGAGGACGAGGGGCATGATGACAAATCATTGTCAGAGTTGTTATTGGACACAGGTTCGGTGGTGTCCATTTCACGGAATTCAGGTGCAGCGCACACCTGCGCGGCGTCCATTGTTTTAGGAACAATGGGATTAGCAGGTGGGCCGGAAACAATGGGTGATTTCGGGAATCGGGCGATCGGCACGACTTTGTCGGCGGGCGGGGGCAATAAAGGGCTATCTACCTGGAAGTCGTTCGTTGTTTGACGAACACTGGGATCGGAGTTAATAAATACTTCCGTGAACTGGCCTACCGGGATGCCTTGATCGGCAAGCGGGGGAGATAATGGGCTGTCAAGCGCGTCACTAAAATCAGCGACGTTGGCTTCGGTAGCCGGGGGACAATTAGCGATTTCACGCTGGATTTTTCCGCCATATTTGGCGGAAATAGTAGGGTTTTCCCTAAGGATTTCTAACAGAATCTCCAAAATATTGGAGTTCGCCATGATTGGCAATTGGATCAAAATTGAATGGGGAAATTTTGGAGATTTCTCTCCCGCAGGGGGCCTATTTAAAGCCTAACTGGCCTAACTCCCCGGATGGATGGGTCCGGGGATGTGTAACCCTCCCAGTCGGGTAGAGACTGGGAGGTGAGTACCTAATGGTGAGCCCTAAGCTTGTAACCGGTCGCCAGTCTTATTGTGCGAACCGGGCCCTATTGGGTCTAGTGCGAAGGGGTAGACACACCCAACCGACACTAGGTGTGTAGCTGAAAAGGAAACTCAGTAACTAGGTTTGACTAGGAGATCCCCCAAGGCCAAAACCTAGCACTCGACTCCAATTTACTGCTTCACCCTGAAGGGGATCAGCGGGTGCGTCGGGTCAGCACCCCCTTGGTATTGTTGACACCGTGAGGTTTCCAACCAAGGACCACGAAACTGTGGTTTTACCCTGAAGGGGCCAAACCAAATTGTTTTTGACGATACTCTGTTATAGAAACAGGATATCCTTCACCGCCTCGAAAAAGGCGGATCCGGACCAGGCGTCGTAGTCGTAGACTACGAGTGACGTCACGGCGAGCGTGACGAAGCGTAGCGATGACTCAGGCACGGAACGATCGAGAGCGCGGAGCGGTACGACCGTCGCGGGCGAGTGTCGGAAGCGGAATCGCGGATCTCAGCAAGGCACCTGGACTTATATTATTATTTTTTTGTTTTTATAGTTGATAGGCTTGCGTTTGACCATAATCTCACCTGATGTTAAGCGATGATGTGGTCGAAGATGAAGCACGCTTGCCTAGAAGTACAATGAAAGTATTCCCAAAACGTTTCGTGCGTATGGGTGAGATGTCCACCATGTAACGACGGCGCATCGCCGTTTGTCTTGTAATCCGATGATGGAACGGGCTTGGTGGAATAAGACTGCAATTCCATCGCACACTCCCCGAAATGTAACCGATAGAAAACTGACTGTCTTGCAACACGTCGCCGATGTTCTAGGCTCTGGAGCCTTATTTCAAGATTAAGGTTGTATTTTTTTAAGACAGCATTACTATCTTGAATGGCAAATATTTTAGTGAATACCTGATCTTTAATGTCTCTGGTAAACAAACTTTTTAAGACCCTATTATTTAATTTAATGAGTTGTCACTTGAGGGTTACCCGGTTTAAATATCATGGCCATATCATTTTAATAAAAGGGCCCTTTAAAATTAGGTCGACATACATCGTGAGCTTAGTTAGGTCTCTAGAATGTGGGTTGCGGGAATGCTCTAACGAGATACGGCGAACCCGGAACGTAAGTGAAGTAACAGTCAGTAGAAGTGTGACATTTCTTTCCGCTCCACCTAGAGCGAACGATGATTTTCCCACCGGAAAAAAAAATGAGTATAACGTTGCTAGATGTAATATGTTGGCACACAGATTTGCCCGGTGTAGTGAACTACGATTGCACTATTCAAAGCATATTGCTAGAACTTCTACACCAGCTCCCTGTGAGTAAACTATACATGTAAAGCAGAGTGCTGTTGGGACTGCCGAGATTTTGCCCTTAGACCGTTATTACTAAGAAGTGAGCTTCTGTAGTATCATTTAATAAATGCGTGTTCAACTCATCTTTGAACTGAGAACTTCAAACGCATGGATGAAATGTCTCCATGACACAGGATTGTTATAACAAGGAAGGGGTCATTAATCTTTTTGTTAAATGTTTATTAAGTGTTCTGTTTGTATCTTCTGTTAATGGCAAATAAACTTATTGCTTTTTTTACTATTATTAATAAATAGTTAATTTGGAGGAGTGCAATACGGTTTTATAATAATGCATTTGAAATAATTTAAATTATGGTCAAACTTCGACCACTGGGCGTCCACTATTTATTATAAGTTTATACCTTAATTCCAGTTTCTGTTTTTTCTGACTCCAAGGTAGGTACACGAACTAGGGTCCTACCAAGGCTGTTGAAAGCCGAAGCCCGTAATAAACATGACGAGTTATAGAGTGGCACGTGCGGGTAACAATGGTGCTTTACGATCTACAATCTTTGTGTTTATACGTAAATACTTAAATGGGAAGTCGTTATAGTGCTGGCGATACAGTAAGACAAGTTACGCGAGCGATATGTCAAGATTTGTCAGTGAAAATATAACAACCTTTTATTTAGACAAATATTTTAATATTTTAATCGGGAGGATGGGTTTCAACTGTCGAGGGCCTGGAATCCAGTGGTTCAAAAGTGTAAAAACCGAAAAAGTTCCGTAGAAAGTTCATGAGTCGACACGGTGAGTTTTGTGTGTCGGGAACAGAATCGAGTGTTTAATGATACCTGTGACCGTGGTAGCGGTGTCGCTAACAGAAAACGAACGAGAAAGAGGGTAGACCGATTTGTCTGCTCATAAACTTCCACCCGCAATTACTTCAGTTCATCCGTGATCATGGCGCTTGCAACAGTGCCGAAATATCGGAAACTCAAAACAATAAATAAACATGGTAAATGTCACGTTTTAAGTTCTAATGATACTGTTAGTGACCATGTTAGCTTAAAAAATATGTACATATGAATAAAATTCGTCATGTTTTCTTAGATTTTGAATTGTGTGTTTTCTCAAGTGCTTAGGTATTTAGGTTAAGACAGGTAGAATGCCGAATAACTTGCAGAGTAGCATGTAGAATAGATTCTCGTGGTCTGATAAATTAATAAAATATATGAATATACCTAGTTATTTTCATGAAAAACAAACTTTGTGTTTATTTTTGTCTTTCTGTCTTTCTGTTTGTCTCGGCTAATTGTAACGGGAATTACGCGGGACAAGCCGCGTTTGTAATATCAACACCCATGCCAATAAAGTCGCGCGCACAGTTGGTCTTCTAGTGATACTTTTTGGGGATATGCTGAGTAGGGTGTAAAGTTCCGCATTTCCATTGAAAAGGGAGGATACTCCAGAACAAACAGTTGTTTTTGTTTGGTGGTCAATTGCCCAATGTTTGTTGTCTGCTAAATTGTATGCAGGATATTTGTGCAGTAAACTCGGCTTGCGCGATACAGGATTTCTAAAGATAGATCGTATGTTGTGAGATACATGTCGCTACATATTCACAAAACTACTTTTTAGGGTTCCGTAGCCAAATGGTAAAAAATGGAACCCTTATAGATTCGTCATGTCTGTCTGTTTGCCTGTCTGTCTATCTGTCTGTCTGTCCGTCCATATGTCACAGCCATTTTATTGCGAAACTATAAGGACTAAACACGTGAAACATGGTAGGTAGATGTATTCTGTTAATCGATTTTTGTTTTTAAAATACTTATATTAATACTAAACTAACTAACTTTCATTGTGCGCACGGCTAAGAAGTGGAATTCCCTGCCGGAGTCTGTGTTTCTTGATCGCTATAACCTGGGGATCTTTAAGTCAAGAATGAATAGGTTACTTCTAGGTAAGCGTGCTCCATCTTCGACGACATCATCACTTAACATCAGGTGAGACGGTGGTCAAACGCGAGCCTATTATCAATAAAAAAAGTTAGGGGTTTATCCATACATGGAACTGAAACTAAAAATATTTTGTATTTTATACAAACACTATGAAAAACAAAGTTATTTTGCGTGAATACTACGTGACCCTTCATGGGCGAGTCTGAATATTTTTATTTTATTTAAAAAAGCAGTTAGGCAAGTCAACCAAGGAAGGTGAACAGGTAACATGGCAGATGCAATATAGCGTAAGTGAGTGATACTGGCCAAAAACAACATACAAGCTGAATTATTGCTGTGAGGGTTGCGGGAATGTTTTGACGAGATAACGCGGCCATGGAATGCAAGGACAACTGAAAAACAGTTTGGCTTTTTAGTCAGTAGAAGCCTGACACTCACTTTAGCTCCACCAAGAGCGAAACGAGTCATTTGATGACTTACGCTCCGAAAAAAAAAAAATTGTTGAATGAACTATGTTTAATTACCAAAGAGTAAGTTCAAAAGTCTCGCAGACTCGACATACTTATTGCTCGTCCACTAGGAGCTAAGTTTATTTCGAGGAAAGCACATGGAATGTAAGGATTTGATTGTGTGCCGGTTTACAGTCAATTGTTTGTTTTCGACATCGTTTCAGACCGAAGTTTGTAGTTTTGTTTTTGTTCTTAATTTTTACTAGCCTCTGCCTGCGGCTTCGCTCGCGTGTTAAGTTCTGCATCATGTGTTTCAGTTTTTGAAATCAACTATAGCCTATGCCCAGACTTAATAGCTATATAACAAAAAAAAAAAAACATTTAAATCCGTCTAGTAATTCCGGAGATTAGCGTGTACAAACAAACAAAAATTCTTGATCTACTAATGTTTTTTAATATTCAATGCACAGACACCTGTTTTTTATATATTGATGTGGACTTGTTTCGTAAAAGTACCGTAGGTACTCACTGTATGCTACGTACTCAGTGAGAGGATTGTGAAATAATCCCCTTTTGTGCTATAAAAATTGATCCTAGCTGTTTATTCTGTTGTAAGTGCTTCAGTGTGACCCAAATACAGGGTGTCCCAGAAGTCGATGTCAAGGCGGAATCAGGTGATAGGTCAAGTCATAATGTTAACAGAAAAATGTAAAACAAAATTTTTTACACGTCGATCACAACGCGCCGTCGACCCGGGCCAGGTCAATTGAATGTCTTTTTTCCACAATGTAAAATAAAAAATAAACGTCCTCGACTACCCAGTAGCTAGTAGCCAATCTATCAATTAATATCTTGCTTTACACAGATTGCTCATAAGACTACAAGTTTTCTTAATAGAAAAAAATCCAATTACACTTTTGCTGGACTTTTAAATCTTGATCAATAAATCTATGTAGCTAGTAATTTACACAGAGCATATAGAGGCATCGGGGCACCTATGCATCTGACGGTTTTGTCAATGCTTTTCATAATATGTATAATTTTATTCCCTGGTAAGATCTATTTTGGAGTATTTATTAACACTCATATATATCGCATAGAATCCATACAGAGAAGGTTTGTTAGAGTTTTAAGTGCGAAATATGGCCTCAAACGTAAACTACCCAATTACAATCAGCGTCTCACTCACTTTCACATAAAGAGTCTAGAGAGAAGGAGATGGGTTAGTGATTTAAGTATCTGCATAAAATTGTTAATGGCTCCTTTGATATTCAATTACTTGGTTAGATAAACTTTAAAATACCAACTCGACCTGTGCGCACTCCACAATTGTTCAGTATTTCCTCTAGTAACATGAATGTTTCTGAAAACAATCCGTTGTCCAGAATGTGTAGTCAATATAATGTAATATGCTCTAATTTAGACTTGTTTTTGAACAGTTTTAACGAATATAGAAATATTTAAATATATGTAACTCAAAGGTGACTGACTGACTGACTGACATAGTGATCTATCAACGCACAGCCCAAACCACTGGACGGATCGGGTTGAAATTTGGCATGCAGGTAGATGTTATGACGTAGGCATCCGCTAAGAAAGGATTTTGCGAAATTCCCACGGGATCGGGATTTACACGGGAAAAACTTCCAACGTGGGCGAAGCCGCTGGCACAAGCTAGTGCTGTATAAAATGTAATTACAACCATAATTATCATTTAGTAACTTTAGGCTCTATATTAACATAACCGTACCGTCACTAATGAAGTATTTTTAATAATGAATTCTGTGTACAGTAATAATTGGTCCTCAGATTTATGTAATGTATATTGTTATAGCTGTACTAAATGCCTTAGTCTGTAGTCTGTCTCTGTACTTATTAAGATAAAATAAAATATAAATAAAATAATCCTCCTGACTAATTTCAGCTATGGCAGCCAATCTCAGTGGAATTTAGCCATCTGCGTAGGAGATTTATATTTATTTATATTATAGTGCACAAGTATAGCTATAGGTGCATTCTCTGTTCTTTTACTCTCTTAGCCTGATAAGACGGCAATCTGACACGACCGGAGAGAAATCAGGCGCAGGATCGACTTAATGTGCTTTGCAAGGCACAGGGGTATCACATTGCCAATTTCATACTGAGAAGTAGCTATTAGAAAAACCCAATAATATTTCTTGCTCGACACGGAAATCTAACCCTCTTGCTTAGCAGTTACGCTTGCGACCACTAGGCCGTCCAGACAGCCACTTTTCTTGTAAATCAAACGTTTCAGTGAGTGTGAATATTTGCTGTTAGAATTGGCAGTTTGTGTCGGCGCTTCGATAGGTAGTCAAAGTTATTGCTCAACTTATCACCGGTAGCCGTCGATAAGTGACAAGATTTTTCGCGTGGGTTCTCTCGCCCAGTTGTCGTAGTGTGATGTTAAATAGCCTTTGCCTTTGTCTTGGACTGGGCTATCAAATACTTTATTCTTTAGGTTTATTGTGTACGGTACCTATATTTAAAGAATACTTTTCATTTTCTGGTTTGGTTGTTGTTTAGGTGAGGTTTGCATTGACGTATTCACGTCAATTATAAGTAAGAACACCTCAACCTTCCTCATAAATCACTCCATCAAAAGGCGAGAGCCGTGTTAATATTCGTATAAGAGTTTATCGAGGTGAGACAGACACAGAAAAATGCAGCACTCCGTAATAATTAGTGACATAGGGTCGGTTAGTCGGTTTGACGTTCTATGCTCTGTGGTTTCCTGCACCAAGTAAAAATTACAAGCCTCAGTAACTATTAAGTTAGTTACATTCTACGTATTAATAGTTATTCATTCAGATTTGAATTACGATACCGTACATCTTAACGTTAGTTCATAATAAATGCAAAAACTACATCCCGTGTGAAGCGTTGGTGATCCAGTGTGAGCTGAACTTTCCTTTGCTGTTTTTTTTATAAGGATAAGCTGGCCACATTAATCCTATCTACTGCGAAAATGCCAAAATTAAGCGCCAACAGCTTGATATACAACGTGTAATTTAAAGGGTATATACATACCAAGTGCATGGCTTCTTTGGATGATAACAAACGATATGGCAAGGGTTTTGTAATCCTAAGTCTACGTCTGTAGAACTTATTACAAATTCCAATACACTGATACCAGAGACCGAATTTATCAAATTAAGAAGAACGAAAAGAATTATCGTGTTATTGGCAAGTGACGTGGAAAGTTATTGACCCTCATAGTGCTGTGACAGGTTTGTTGTGATTGGTATTCAAGAAATATATGAAATCAGTAATTTGGTATCAATTCTTTGAGTCAGTTATTTTATGCTGAAACTGTGCATAGAGACTCCATACCAGATGTTGTCTTCAGTCCTGTTGGATAGATATGGGGTTTCCGTTACACGTTGTATAATTATTTATTTATTTATTTATTTATTTACACTTTATGCACATAGGTACAAAGGCGGACTTAATGCCGTAGGCATTCTCTACCAGTCAACCATGAGTGGTGAAGAGATAGTGTGGGAGGTGCAATATGAACGTGTGATGTAAAATTAGAAAAACAAATATATATATATATAATAATAGTAATAACACAAAAACCCTAGTATCACTAAAAAATAGAAATCAACAAAATAATATTTATAAATAAATACTTATATATTTATATATATACAAATATATATAATAAAGAAGCAAATGAAAACCGAATGTGGAAATTCTGCTTATTGGTGTAGAAAATAGATCCGCAATTTCTTTTTAAATGCATAGCGACTGTCAGCCGTTCTGATCTCGAGAGGAAGTGCATTCCAGAGGAGAATCGACTGGATGTGAAAAGAAGAATGAACAAAGTCAGATGTATGAGAAGGGCAGAGTAAGAGAAGATTATTGGATGAACGTAGATTCTTACTGTGTGAAGAACATAGAAATTGAAAGTGAGGCATTAGATAAGAAGGAGGGCTGGGAGAGTTGAGTAAAGTGAAAAGCGTTGTCAAAGCACGCAAACTTCTCCTCTGGCGAATGGTCATCCATTTAAGCTCAGATCTGAAACTTGACGTTGACACTTGTTAATAGACTTGTGGTCAAGAGGTCGTAGGTTTAAACCCTCTATGACTCCTCTCACTGTGGGTGGAGCGGAAGGGAATGCCAGAGGTCAACCCACCATGCTTATTCAGTTGCTCTTGCGTTCCACGATATCTCGTTAGAATATTCTCGCAACCCCGAAAAGATGGTCTGGCCAGTCTGGCATGCGCGAGCGCGTGTTGTGTCGGGCGTGCGTCGATGTGTCGCTCGCGCGGATAGTCTCCCTCTAATAGCGGAGCGCTGCTCATGCCAGCCTGGCGGGCAGGACGACCTCAGCCCATCATTAGATATTTAGTGTGTTTGTGCAATTTTGTTTACGTCGAAATATAGTTTAAGTTTAGTATATAGGTAGTATTAAGTAGTTTGATATGTTTAATATTATATAATTTAAAGATTCCACGAGAACATTGCCGACAAACTGCACTGCAGTTTGGCAGAAGTTATAACATGCATTTACTTGTGAAACTTGTCTTAATAAATAAATTTAAAAAAAGATTAAACCTTGGAGAAGGACTTGGCTGTTTTTTTTTGCTGAAAAAAAACTTTTCATTCGAGAGACCCCACGGGCTGAAGGTAGTAAGATATAATATGAGGATTTCTAAGTCCTAATAGACGATTACGGATTTAAGTTTAATCAAGTTTCGATTATTTATTTCTAAAATAAATTACAATGAATAGATAGTAAATAAACTAGACGCCTGAAGTTATTTTAGTCATCCATTTCTCTCAATTGCGTTGCAATGCGTTTATTTTTTTGTAGAAATAATGTTGTAAGTTGCCTTTTTTTGAAACAGTTCTCAAAAACAACCTTGAAATAAGAACAATTTCTTATTGATCATCAATATGCGGCAACGCAGTATACTTTAAAGTTAGAACGATTAGACAGGCTTTAGACAAATCGACTTCTTCAAGCCATGGAGAATTAAAGACTACCGACGTCATAATGTTGCCCTTGAGGAGATCGTGGCTAAATGAGAATTTTCTTGCTAAATAATAACAGCTGCAAGGGTTGATCTTAAAGGTTAAGCAACCTTGCCAAGGTCGATTTGTGGATGGGTGGCCTCGACAAAAAAAGTTTAAGTCGTTGATTCTGGTTGTCATTTGTACATCTTTGACAGTCGTTACGGGCTGTCAGCTTCCAGTAAATCTGACACTGATCTTACCAAGGGGTCTCGTGTTACCCAGTTACTGGGTTTTGGAGGTCAGATAGTCAGTCACTCCATGTAAAACACTTGTACTCTGCTGCATTGCCACGTTGTATGACTATGCTTATTCTTTGGGCAAAGAACGAGCCAGCTCTCTGGTCATGCAAGGAATCGATCAGCCGGCGACACAATCTATGTATATAAGAGCGAAATACCACTCACTGATTTCTCACGAAATCTCAGAAACTACAAATAGTAGGGCTCTCAAATTTTGCATGGGGTTTCCTTTTAGTACGTAGATGCTCGTTAAAACGGGATTTTGAGAAATTTCCACGCGATCGGGACTTACACGGGAAAAACTTCCCACGCGAGCAACTGCTAGTTCCTTATAAACGAGACGCGCACTCGGGCCCCATGATAGCGAAGTGGAGAAGTACTTTGACACCTAAGTTTTTTTTTATGTACCTAGTTATGTTTAGCAGTGATAAATAAATAAATAAATGTTACAAAAAAAAAACAACTACGTCATACATAAACTAACACAATCAGCCTGTAGCTTTCCCACTGTTAGATCTCAGGCTTTTCGCGTTTGACCACCATCTCACCTGATGGTAAGTGATGATGTGGTCGAAGATGGAGCACGCTTACCTAGAAGTAACCTATTCACTCTTAACTTAAAGACCCCCAGGTTATAGCTATCAAGAAACACATACTCCGGCAGGGAATTCCACTCCTTAGCCGTACGCACAATGAAAGTATTCCCAAAACGTTTTGTGCGTATGGGTGGGATGTCCACCATGTAACGATGGCGCATCACCGTTTGTCTTGTATTCCGATGATGGCACGGGCTTGGTGGAATCTATCTATGACAGGGAGTGGGCCGTAATTCAACTTCCGAGCCGTGGGGATTGGTGAATGTCGTATTTCACTGGATAATTGGAGGTTTCCGCACGATAATGACCTTCAGTTTTCAGAGCAGTGGTGAAAATGGAAATAACACCAAGTAATGTCAATAGCCCAATGGATAAGGTGACGGACTTGTGATCGAGAGGTCCCGAGTTCGAACCCCACCCATTTCACTATTGGCGTGAACCCACTCTAGACACAAGCATATTGAGCTTAGTTGGAGGGGTTAACAAGATTGCTAGTAATGTGAATTCTACCCACATTGCTAGAAATAATTAAAAAAAAAAAACAAATAGCCTGCCTAGGTTCGAACCGACATCTCGTAATTTATACCTGTAACCACTTTTACTCAATTGACAAAATAAACTTTGTTTAAATAGCTTTTATAGCTCGATATAACCATCGGCACGAAACTTTAGCGGTGACCGTTATTGCGCAGAAGTAAAAATTAAGGTACCTGAGGGGGGCTAGCGGAATGAAGGGCGGGCGTGCGTAGCGCCGATTGGCTCTCCAGCCACATTATGTTCCCCGCGCCGATACGACGCTCCGCGCACATCCCGTGTACAGTCGCGTCATTAATTGTATTGTAATTGCTGTTAATTTTTGTTGTTGTTTTTTTTGTAAGGTTGAATTTGTTTGTTAAATTTAGTTTTTAGTTCGTTTGTGACTTTAAAGTGAATACACCTAGAAGAAATACTGTTTTGAAAAGACAGGCAAGGAAAATGGTTTATGTCGTGAATTGCTTTTTAAAAAGGGAATCTAACGAATTAATTGATTCTGTGAAACAAATTAAAAGTGAGATTGACGAAGCTACAAATACTTTATTCAGTCATTCGGACAGCATCACTGTAAATTTGAGAATGGTTCTCTGTAGATTCAGATTCACTGTAGATTCTCTGATTCAGATTAGACTTAAATCTAAAATATTTTTATTTTAATTAACAAATAATGTTTTTATTTTTATACTCCCCACAAAACTTGTTAAAAATTACATCTTAGGTACCTACTATAAATCCTTGGACATTGGCTTTGGAGATAAACTATTTATTAAAGTATAGGTAATATTATTTGCATGCGCGACAGTACTCATGCGTAGCTATCCTCTACATTTCGTTCAGCGCTAGACCTACTATTTGACATTACATTAAAATAATGTCATGAACGTTATTTAGCTAACAATTGTATTGCGTGCGCGACAGTACCCATGCGCAGCAATCCCCTCCACGTATCGTTCAGCGCTAGACTTACGTGCCGCTACTTATACTGTGCTATCTATAGCTAACAGTGGTACACACCTGTATCCAGTCTATAACCAGTCGTTTATCGATCTGGTTTAATTAAAATCTGCGGCAGATGGTGCAGTTCGGCCATTCATCAATGAGATAGGGACTTATTGATGCACTGTGGTGTTGCCACGTAAGATATGTGACGCGTGTGATATAGAAATAGTAGAAAATTTCTTAAGGAAGTTAATAGGTAACTATTGATTTAGTATTGGTTAGGAAACTTGTCCTATTGTATTTTATGAAAAATAAAGGTAATAAAGTAGACGTATTCATTTCCTGTTATTAATACATTTTTTTTGCTGGTATAAGTAAAAGAAATGACAAATTCTGCTGGAACTTGTTTTTTTGACCTGGAGGTCTTTAAGTTAAGAGTGAACCGGTTACTTCTACGTAACCGTGCTTCATGTTCGACCACATCATCCTTTACCAACAGGTGAGATGGTGGTCAAATGCGAGACTATAATCAATAAAAAAGACAAGCTATTTAGACACAATAATTTTCTCATTCACAATCCAATGTCTCTACAAACGTATGAGTGTATAACTCCAGAATAATGTAAGCAAAGTTTATTTCTGACTCCCAAGCGGTCAGTACCTAACCTTAGAGCATTGAACTTAACCGACTGAGTTGAATGGAGTGATGTGTTTGTTTTGACGTGGCGCGCGTGATTCACTGTTTGGTTAATATAAAGGACAAGTTTATGTCCGCGGCTTCACTCGCATGATGTTTCTGCAAAAAAGGAGCATATAGGCACCTTTTCGAAAGACATAGGGTCCTTTTCTAACGGCATAGATGAGGATCAAGATGGTTTAGACGTGAAGTACATATCAATAAAATTGAAGTTTTTGTCTGTGATTTCCAAATAACATCACGTGTTGTCAAATGCTTTTAGTTCTTAACGCCATATTAAACACAAACAAACACATTTTTTCTGTTGGTCCAAGCTAATCTCTGGAACGGCTGAATCGATTTAATGGGACTTTAACTGGAATATAAAGGAGGTTATAGGCCAAAATGATGATATACGCTGTCGCGGGCTCAGCCAATCGTAAATAAATAATATTTATTTTGTAAGTAGCTCAAAAATTTTCACACGACAATAATTTTAGTCACTTTAAATTAGATTAGGCCGGTGGGCCTTACTGACTGACTGTGACTAACGTGAAAAGATATACTGAAACAAACTCACTCTTTTAAAGTTCATAGAATTCGTACTGGTCAAATAATAAGAGATCCGTCTAAGTCTCCCTTTGCTTTGCCACACTAGGCGGAAATTCCGTCGCCGAACTTCCGCGGCGGAACGCCAATACATGTTATTGCATATAAAATACAAATAGCGGGCGCACTACGCGGAAGATCGGTTGTTCCATCGCGGACGAGAGCGGACCGCTCATTCGCTCGCGTCTGCTCGGTCGTCGGCGCACCGATCTTCCGTCAGCGTAAGGCCGTGCGCGCATTGCGTTGCGTTTTGGAAACGCAAAATCTGTGAAGTATGGAGTGTCATAGAAGTGCGCGCACTGCGGTGGAATAAACGCGTGCGGTAGAGTCACCGGTGGCCCCTCGCTGCAAAATTGCGGTGAGTCTACCGCAAATATTTTTGTATCGCATAGGAATGTATGTAGTACCGCGCACTGCGGTGAAACAAACGCACGTTTTGTCTGATAATCCTACTATCCTACTTCCTACTAATATTATAAATGCGAAAGTTTGTGAGGATGGATGGATGTTTGTTACTCTTTCACGCAAAAACTACTGAACGGATCTGAATGAAATTTGGTAATTAGATAGTTGACATTCTGGAATAACACATAGGTTACTTTTATCCCGAAATTCCCACGGGATCGGGATTTGCGCGGGAAAACCTTTCTACGCGTACGAAGTCGCGGGTTGAAGCTAGTGTTGCCATAAATACAGATTTCTTTGTATTTATACATATTTTCGATATATGATACAGATTAGCACTCGATATAGATTTTTATACAAATTTCATACTGTATTGATCAAATTAACTGTTACAACTAAAACAGAACTTAGCAAAATAAATTACCTAGATACCGCATTTATTACGTTACACACACACCATTGTATGATTCTATTCTTTATGGTTATTTTTTATTTTTTCATAATACAACGTTAATTT
Source organism: Tholera decimalis (assembly GCA_943138885.2). Classification (NCBI taxonomy): domain Eukaryota; kingdom Metazoa; phylum Arthropoda; class Insecta; order Lepidoptera; family Noctuidae; genus Tholera; species Tholera decimalis. The sequence continues at coordinate 37,968,659 of OW964569.2, read as the reverse complement.
CAAAATTTTAATTTAGATTTTTTTATTGATGAGTATTTGTATTAAGGAGAAAATCCCATATTGTGTGATGATGCCGCCAAAAAAAAAACAATTTTCAAGCACTTACTTGCAAGTACTACGTCAATAGATACCTACGTTAAAATAATGTACTACGGAAATGTATATATCATAAAAAGGCCGACAAAAAAGTCCGCGATAGCATATATCTATCTCATAAGGTTGACTCACAAAAACCATTTTTATCTCTAAATAATTAATTTAAAATATTACTCTATTTGCAAAAGGTAATTTCTACTAATAAATACTAATCTTTATCCAAATAAGTATATGGATATATTTAAACAATTAATTACAACAAATATACAAAATTATGTACTAAAATACAAACTACAATAAAGCATCAAAAAATTCGTCCTCAACGCTGTCGGCTGGCAACGTAGCTAAGATACTGGCGGCATTGCCTCGTTGTATGGCAATGCTTAGCCGTTGACCAAAGAAATAGCCAGCCCTTGGGTCGCGGGAAGCGTCAACGAGCCTTTTCGATATTTCTTTAAAAAGGCTGTGAGCACACGGGCCCCATGGTCCGAGAGTTTCGACCCCAAACGGCTCGAAAATATAGTTATCACCGAGATGACTATATTTACGCCGCTTGAGGTTTTCCGCAGCCGCAGCGGGAGCGCCAGCACAACATGATGAACTGGGAAGATGGGATGGCGCGACAGTATCGACACAAGTTGCGTCCCACACTAAAGGCCTACCCATCTTCCAAGGAAACAATGACATGCCGTCCGGTCTCTTGCCATCGTCACGCGCCAGTCCAATGGGTTCCAATACGGCTGGAACGCCGACGGTGACAAGGGCTCGTCGGATAATGTCATTTAAGTTGGCATGTCGTGCAAAACGACCCGCACTACGGCTGCAAGAGAGACCATGGTGCCCGAGGCTGTTGACCGCTTCCCCACAATTACAGCGATGAGGGGAACAACAAGGGGCTCCTAGGCGTAGTGAAGCAGCGATGCGGAAAGTGGTGTCGTCGAACAAAGTGCCAAGATTTGAGGACGGTAGAGCATGTAACCAAAGACCTGATTCCCACTTTCCCACAGCCAGCAGACGAGCACACTCAGCAGAAGTAGCAGACGTGGTTAGTAAATTATTCAGAACTACTCTGCAGAGCGGCTCGTCCCACCGCCTCTGGGAAGATGGTATAACAGGTAGGTCAGAATTCGGACAAGCGAGATTCCAGGCATCAATAGCCTCAGTGAAGCACGGCACATTGAAATCAATCAGTGTGGAAGCCAGGATATTCCTGATTAATTTCTCAGTGCTGTGGACCGAGGAAATGAAAGCCGGTAAACTAATACTAGAAATTTTGTGGATTCCGAGCCCTCCCATGCGGATGGGAAGAGAGGCTTGGGCCCAAGCTCGGTCATCCAAAGCCACATTCAGAATTAAGGACAAAGTTCGTCTGATAATTTGATCCATTTGAACTAAAAGTTGATGGTGCTTCCACAAATGGGAAGCACGAAGAGAGTATGTTAATTTAGGGCCGAAACAGCAGAAACGAATTATAGTGATGGTCGAGTGCATATTGATTTGGAGCAATCTTTCCGAAACGTCATTGAATTTATTAATTTGTTCTGCAATAAAGTCGGGAAAGGAAGTATCAAAGATTGGAGAACCAAGGCGACGGAGAGAACTTTTCTCAATAATTTGAATTCTAGGAGCTATTTCGTTAAATTTAGAGAGAGTCAGTAGTCTGTCAGTGTTATCTGTTAAAAATAATTCACATTTTGAAAGGTTGAGGTCAAGGCCAATAGAATGTAGTTCATTTTTTAAGAAATTTAGGTCTGCTAAAATATTTTCTACATCACCTCCCAAGGTTCCGTCGTCAAGATACCAAACATTGAATTTAGAATTTAGCTTTCGAATTATTGGGTGAATAGCTAAACTGAAAATCACTGGCCCGAGAGGGTCACCTTGTTGACAGCCAACAGCTGATTCTAATAGATTGTCTCGAAACAATAATTTGGATGGATTTCTATAGCATTGCCAAAGGAAACTATAAATTTGGGGTAATTCTTTTTTAGTCTCAGCCAACAAAGTGTCCCTGTTAACTGAATTGAAGGCGTTCTTTATGTCAACCTTCAGAATGGCCTCGCTTTTCCCAGAATTTAGGTATGTCGACAAAGCGTGTACGGCAGCCTCACAGCCCCCTTTGGAACCGTAACCAAGTTGCAGGGGCTGAAATTTTTCCGAAACAGCCTCACCATAAAATTTACAGCAAATCTTGGCTGGCATACGGCGGTAGGTGGTTCCCACGGCAATGGGACGAATGCCGCCATCTTTCTTGCGTAGCGCACATAAATTGGCGCCATACAGAATATCGATGACAGATTCGTTTACCTTGCCGGAGAGCATAAGGTTAACTAGAGCCGTCAGCTCCCTCAAGAGCGACTCACCAGCTACCCCGGCGCCTGAACAAATGAGGTCCTTCAGGTGCTGCGGACTCAGGCCGTCGAGACCGCCAGCGGAGCCGCTCCGGAACGAGCTAACGGCTGTGATTACCTCTCGACCTGAAATGGTGAGGGAGTGAATATCAGGATCAGGAGGGTCGGGAAAAGCAAGATCATACGCTGGGGCAGGGTGTTTGGTCTTCAGAGCTTCGAGAGTCTCTGAAGAACAAGGTGCCACCACATCGCTGCTGAAGAGAATCCTGGCAGCTCCGCTAATATCACCGTCCCCTAACTTCGTTTCTACCAAATGGGATATACCTCGTGAAGAGGTAATTCTAAGAGAGGGAGAATCGAAATCAAAACTTGGAGCCGAAACATTACAATTTTCTTTAATTTGAGCTGTTAAAGTCTTTTTTGTGGCAGGATTCTTTTTCACGTGAAGAACTTTGTAGGGGAAGGTAAGCAGTTGTTCACAGGCGCTTTGTGAGTTCTCCCGGACAGCTTGGCGAACGCAACTAGCCAGGTGTTGAGCAACTAGAGGTTTGGCGCCGCGGGGAACTCGCTTCAGAACCGGAACGGATTTTTTTAAATTTGAAAGTGTTTTCCAAAAAGGGTCGGAAGTGGTATTAGAAGGTGTGGAAATAGGTATGGAAGCAGAGTCTGAAGGTGCATTTTGCGACTTATGTATTTTCCCAATATGCACATTCAGACCCCGCTTACCTTTGAAAAAGCGTGCCTGGGTACAGAGCGGGCATCTCTCTAGGGTGTTCAGCGATGTTGAAGGTTGACTAGCACCACCAACAACCACATCGCTGTTGCTACTGAACATCAAGAACTAAAATAAATAAAATTTAAGAAGCTATATTAAAACTATAATACATTAAAAATAACTTAAAAATTAAATAAACTAAGAAAACTATAGAATATAAAACAGAAAAGTTCATGTAAAATACCACTATGTTGCACTAGTTTTGCTTGAAATAGATTTTTTGGATATCCTGATAGATTTAAACGTACTTTCCTTAGTATTTTCAGAAGTCTTTTAATGTTTTTATCTCTTATTCTTATGAGTAATAAGTATATTATTTACCTTGGTCATTTAATGTAGATCAAAAATTTCCCTTTACTTTTTTCATTTAAATGTTTAGAAGTTATCACAGATTTAAAATTACGCAGTCAAGAATTTTCTTCTTTTGTTTTCTTCGACAAACGTTTGTCGAAGAAAACAATTGTTAAGGACCTCGTACAAAGTCAGGCCAGGCCGCTAGTATATAGGTATTTTTCGTAAATGTAAACTAGATAAGGCCGGTTTTTCCCTGAGAAAAACTTTTTTGGATAAGAACGTATATATCTTACGGAAACTTAGTAAGTTAGTTTGCAATTTATCTAGCTCCAATAGCCAGAATGACAATTTTTGCATCATTCATTTTCAGATTAATATTAAATTAAATAAAAGTTTGCACCTATGACATTAATTATTTACGTATTTTACGTATGCGCGGCACTACGAATACGAGAGTCTTGGATAGCACACAACAATCTTTGACGGATTTCCTAAGCACAGCAAATTAACGTTGTTTATAAAAAAATGAAAAATAACTATAAAGAACAGAATCATACAATGGTGTGTGTAACGTAATAAATGTATCTAGGTAATTTATTTTGCCAAGTTCTGTCTCTAGTTGTATCAGTTAATTTTATCAATACAGTGTGAAATTTGTATAAAAATCTGTATCGAGTGTTAATCTGAATCACACATCGAAAATATGTATAAATACGAAGAAATCTGTATGTATGGCAACATTGTCAGACGAAAGGTGCGTTTTTCTCACCGCAGTGCGCGCACCTGAGATTGCGGTTATTCTACCGGTGCGGTAGAATTACCGCAATTACGGCCACCGCAAGGCAGTGCGCGCACGGCCTAAGATCGGCAACGTCGCATTACAGGTATTTGTATGCATCGCGCCACATTCAGCGGATAACTCGCAGTGACGACGCACGCACAGGATATTTGACACTGAATGATTTATTATCGAAGTGCAAAATAGAGTTTGCCTTTGGGACTCTAGAGAAAAGCCGGATATAACTGCAAAGAAACGAGCATGGGAAGAGTTTGTGAAAATATTGTACGACAATTAAGTCTTAGTTGCATATATACAGGGTATGAAATTGCCCAGTTTCTAGTCGAAGAGTATTTAAGGGATGAACCCAATATTTACGCTTTCTTCTTCTTTCTTCTTCTAATGCCTCATAAATAGCTATCACTTCTATCGGATCCATCACGAATTCACGACCACACCGTATAAGCGCAGGCAGCCGACTGATGATCTGCCACTGAATATTCAGTATGGCTGGTACCGTATAGAACGGATTGACCACCGCGGAAGTTCGGCGACGGAATTTCCGTCTAGTGTGGCAAAGGCCTAAGTGTCGCCACCAATACTGTGACGGACATGTGACGTCTTTTGAATTAGGCTTTTAATAATATAATCAAAAGTCTAAAAATTAAGTTTCAAGCTTCTAGCTTTAAAAATGACTCAATTTCCATACAAATTTTCTTCCCCTATTTCAACCCCTTACAGTCCTTTTTTCGCATTAAAAAGTAGCCTATGTCCTTTCTCAGGCTCTAGACTATATCCGTACCAAATTTCATTAAACTCGGTTCAGTAGCTTAGGCGTGATTGCGTAACACAGACAGACAGAGTTACTTTCGCATTTATAATATTAGTAAGGATTATAAGTGGATTGTAATCTGTTGTAATTGCCTTGTGAATAAATAAATAAATAAGCAAGTCAGCAGCTGCTGTCTTATTCTGTAAGACCTCATTCTGAACTTCGAATCTGAATCCGCTGTAAGTTTATTGATGGGAATTCTAAACACTCGGTTGTTAATTCGAATTTACACTAGCGCTACCCTTGCGAGCGTGTCAGCGAGTTGAACTAAAGATTTTGACAGATAAAGTATGAGATAACGTGAGAAGTGGCATTCGGTAAGGTAATTCCTCCGTCACTTCGACGCTGTTTACAGAATGCAAAATCAAAGTCACTTTGAACCATAAGCGAAGTGACGGTGAATAGCTATGTGAGATGCGAGTTGTTGTTCGAATTTTACAGATTCAAGATTCATTTATTTCTCGAAACATGAGTATACATACAAGGCATGTAGGTTGTTTACAATAAGAAAATAAAATCCGTCATTTTTGGCCTTCTTGGCATACAAATATACAAGAAAAGTAATTAAGAAGACGTATTGGAATAAAGCTAAAAATATGATACAATTATCAACTAAAATAAGAATTTAATTATTTAAATAATACATTGTCGATTTAAATTAATTCAGTCTAAATATAAACAACTAGCTTCCGCCCGCGACTTCGTCCGCGTGGAAAAAAAAATCCCCCGATTTTGAAACATTCTTCATTAGTGCTCCGCTCCTATTGGTCTTAGCGTGATGATATATAGCCTATAGCCTTCCTCGATAAATGGGCTATCTAACACTGAAAGAATTTTTCAAATCAGAACCGTAGTATTATAAAAATGTAATTAAATATTTGTTAAGTGTAGATAAAAAAAAGCTACAAACATTATTAAATTGTCACATCAAAAAATTTAAGTACATATGTATACAATGATCTAATTATAATTAATGTCACTGTAAATTATCTAAATTGTACAAATTACAATAAACTCTTGTTAGATTTCTACTTTGTCATTTAAAAATTCTAAAACACTATAATATGCTATAATATGCTGAATCGACGTACTAACCCCAAAATAGTTGGAAAAGACTAAGAAGATAGTCTTTTCCCAACTATTTTGGAGTCTACAACCCAGTAATATGATACCCCTTGGTTAGACCAGTGTCAGACTTACTGGTCTCTGACTACCCGTAACGACTGATAAAGATGTCGAAGTAAGCCGGGATCAACGACGAGGTACGGGGTACCAGACGGCCATCTTCAAAATTCAAATCTAAATAAAAAAAAAATCTTAATATTATTATTGTTTTTTTTTTTAAGTTAATTGATTATGTAATATATTTATTAATTATATACATAAGTTAAAAATCTTTTTAGCAAAAAATAGAACCGACTTCTATAAAAAAAATTTTTGCAAAAAATAGAACCGACTTCCATATCAAAACACTACAAAGCCAAAAATAACTTTAATTTCGGTAGTCGGTGTCATTTGTTTTGTATTTTCTTTTTTTTTTTGACACCGCCTTCCGAAACTAAAGTTATTTTTGGCTTTGTAGTGTTTTGATATGGAAGTCGGTTCTATTTTTTGCTAAAAATATTTTTTTCGCGCTTTTTAGTGGGTCGGTTTGTAATTTATCTAGTAACAAAAGCCAAAATGTCAACTACTTATCACCTTTTAAAAAATATTTCTTTTCCCGGTGCAGAGCCTTTAATTTTTGAGGAGTTCTCCTGGTATATCAGCATCAGTTCTACTTCACTCTTCACACTTCACTCAGTGAAGCACGGCACATTGAAATCAATCAGTGTGGAAGCCAGGATATTCCTGATTAATTTCTCAGTGCTGTGGACCGAGGAAATGAAAGCCGGTAAACTAATACTAGAAATTTTGTGGATTCCGAGCCCTCCCATGCGGATGGGAAGAGAGGCTTGGGCCCAAGCTCGGTCATCCAAAGCCACATTCAGAATTAAGGACAAAGTTCGTCTGATAATTTGATCCATTTGAACTAAAAGTTGATGGTGCTTCCACAAATGGGAAGCACGAAGAGAGTATGTTAATTTAGGGCCGAAACAGCAGAAACGAATTATAGTGATGGTCGAGTGCATATTGATTTGGAGCAATCTTTCCGAAACGTCATTGAATTTATTAATTTGTTCTGCAATAAAGTCGGGAAAGGAAGTATCAAAGATTGGAGAACCAAGGCGACGGAGAGAACTTTTCTCAATAATTTGAATTCTAGGAGCTATTTCGTTAAATTTAGAGAGAGTCAGTAGTCTGTCAGTGTTATCTGTTAAAAATAATTCACATTTTGAAAGGTTGAGGTCAAGGCCAATAGAATGTAGTTCATTTTTTAAGAAATTTAGGTCTGCTAAAATATTTTCTACATCACCTCCCAAGGTTCCGTCGTCAAGATACCAAACATTGAATTTAGAATTTAGCTTTCGAATTATTGGGTGAATAGCTAAACTGAAAATCACTGGCCCGAGAGGGTCACCTTGTTGACAGCCAACAGCTGATTCTAATAGATTGTCTCGAAACAATAATTTGGATGGATTTCTATAGCATTGCCAAAGGAAACTATAAATTTGGGGTAATTCTTTTTTAGTCTCAGCCAACAAAGTGTCCCTGTTAACTGAATTGAAGGCGTTCTTTATGTCAACCTTCAGAATGGCCTCGCTTTTCCCAGAATTTAGGTATGTCGACAAAGCGTGTACGGCAGCCTCACAGCCCCCTTTGGAACCGTAACCAAGTTGCAGGGGCTGAAATTTTTCCGAAACAGCCTCACCATAAAATTTACAGCAAATCTTGGCTGGCATACGGCGGTAGGTGGTTCCCACGGCAATGGGACGAATGCCGCCATCTTTCTTGCGTAGCGCACATAAATTGGCGCCATACAGAATATCGATGACAGATTCGTTTACCTTGCCGGAGAGCATAAGGTTAACTAGAGCCGTCAGCTCCCTCAAGAGCGACTCACCAGCTACCCCGGCGCCTGAACAAATGAGGTCCTTCAGGTGCTGCGGACTCAGGCCGTCGAGACCGCCAGCGGAGCCGCTCCGGAACGAGCTAACGGCTGTGATTACCTCTCGACCTGAAATGGTGAGGGAGTGAATATCAGGATCAGGAGGGTCGGGAAAAGCAAGATCATACGCTGGGGCAGGGTGTTTGGTCTTCAGAGCTTCGAGAGTCTCTGAAGAACAAGGTGCCACCACATCGCTGCTGAAGAGAATCCTGGCAGCTCCGCTAATATCACCGTCCCCTAACTTCGTTTCTACCAAATGGGATATACCTCGTGAAGAGGTAATTCTAAGAGAGGGAGAATCGAAATCAAAACTTGGAGCCGAAACATTACAATTTTCTTTAATTTGAGCTGTTAAAGTCTTTTTTGTGGCAGGATTCTTTTTCACGTGAAGAACTTTGTAGGGGAAGGTAAGCAGTTGTTCACAGGCGCTTTGTGAGTTCTCCCGGACAGCTTGGCGAACGCAACTAGCCAGGTGTTGAGCAACTAGAGGTTTGGCGCCGCGGGGAACTCGCTTCAGAACCGGAACGGATTTTTTTAAATTTGAAAGTGTTTTCCAAAAAGGGTCGGAAGTGGTATTAGAAGGTGTGGAAATAGGTATGGAAGCAGAGTCTGAAGGTGCATTTTGCGACTTATGTATTTTCCCAATATGCACATTCAGACCCCGCTTACCTTTGAAAAAGCGTGCCTGGGTACAGAGCGGGCATCTCTCTAGGGTGTTCAGCGATGTTGAAGGTTGACTAGCACCACCAACAACCACATCGCTGTTGCTACTGAACATCAAGAACTAAAATAAATAAAATTTAAGAAGCTATATTAAAACTATAATACATTAAAAATAACTTAAAAATTAAATAAACTAAGAAAACTATAGAATATAAAACAGAAAAGTTCATGTAAAATACCACTATGTTGCACTAGTTTTGCTTGAAATAGATTTTTTGGATATCCTGATAGATTTAAACGTACTTTCCTTAGTATTTTCAGAAGTCTTTTAATGTTTTTATCTCTTATTCTTATGAGTAATAAGTATATTATTTACCTTGGTCATTTAATGTAGATCAAAAATTTCCCTTTACTTTTTTCATTTAAATGTTTAGAAGTTATCACAGATTTAAAATTACGCAGTCAAGAATTTTCTTCTTTTGTTTTCTTCGACAAACGTTTGTCGAAGAAAACAATTGTTAAGGACCTCGTACAAAGTCAGGCCAGGCCGCTAGTATATAGGTATTTTTCGTAAATGTAAACTAGATAAGGCCGGTTTTTCCCTGAGAAAAACTTTTTTGGATAAGAACGTATATATCTTACGGAAACTTAGTAAGTTAGTTTGCAATTTATCTAGCTCCAATAGCCAGAATGACAATTTTTGCATCATTCATTTTCAGATTAATATTAAATTAAATAAAAGTTTGCACCTATGACATTAATTATTTACGTATTTTACGTATGCGCGGCACTACGAATACGAGAGTCTTGGATAGCACACAACAATCTTTGACGGATTTCCTAAGCACAGCAAATTAACGTTGTTTATAAAAAAATGAAAAATAACTATAAAGAACAGAATCATACAATGGTGTGTGTAACGTAATAAATGTATCTAGGTAATTTATTTTGCCAAGTTCTGTCTCTAGTTGTATCAGTTAATTTTATCAATACAGTGTGAAATTTGTATAAAAATCTGTATCGAGTGTTAATCTGAATCACACATCGAAAATATGTATAAATACGAAGAAATCTGTATGTATGGCAACATTGTCAGACGAAAGGTGCGTTTTTCTCACCGCAGTGCGCGCACCTGAGATTGCGGTTATTCTACCGGTGCGGTAGAATTACCGCAATTACGGCCACCGCAAGGCAGTGCGCGCACGGCCTAAGATCGGCAACGTCGCATTACAGGTATTTGTATGCATCGCGCCACATTCAGCGGATAACTCGCAGTGACGACGCACGCACAGGATATTTGACACTGAATGATTTATTATCGAAGTGCAAAATAGAGTTTGCCTTTGGGACTCTAGAGAAAAGCCGGATATAACTGCAAAGAAACGAGCATGGGAAGAGTTTGTGAAAATATTGTACGACAATTAAGTCTTAGTTGCATATATACAGGGTATGAAATTGCCCAGTTTCTAGTCGAAGAGTATTTAAGGGATGAACCCAATATTTACGCTTTCTTCTTCTTTCTTCTTCTAATGCCTCATAAATAGCTATCACTTCTATCGGATCCATCACGAATTCACGACCACACCGTATAAGCGCAGGCAGCCGACTGATGATCTGCCACTGAATATTCAGTATGGCTGGTACCGTATAGAACGGATTGACCACCGCGGAAGTTCGGCGACGGAATTTCCGTCTAGTGTGGCAAAGGCCTAAGTGTCGCCACCAATACTGTGACGGACATGTGACGTCTTTTGAATTAGGCTTTTAATAATATAATCAAAAGTCTAAAAATTAAGTTTCAAGCTTCTAGCTTTAAAAATGACTCAATTTCCATACAAATTTTCTTCCCCTATTTCAACCCCTTACAGTCCTTTTTTCGCATTAAAAAGTAGCCTATGTCCTTTCTCAGGCTCTAGACTATATCCGTACCAAATTTCATTAAACTCGGTTCAGTAGCTTAGGCGTGATTGCGTAACACAGACAGACAGAGTTACTTTCGCATTTATAATATTAGTAAGGATTATAAGTGGATTGTAATCTGTTGTAATTGCCTTGTGAATAAATAAATAAATAAGCAAGTCAGCAGCTGCTGTCTTATTCTGTAAGACCTCATTCTGAACTTCGAATCTGAATCCGCTGTAAGTTTATTGATGGGAATTCTAAACACTCGGTTGTTAATTCGAATTTACACTAGCGCTACCCTTGCGAGCGTGTCAGCGAGTTGAACTAAAGATTTTGACAGATAAAGTATGAGATAACGTGAGAAGTGGCATTCGGTAAGGTAATTCCTCCGTCACTTCGACGCTGTTTACAGAATGCAAAATCAAAGTCACTTTGAACCATAAGCGAAGTGACGGTGAATAGCTATGTGAGATGCGAGTTGTTGTTCGAATTTTACAGATTCAAGATTCATTTATTTCTCGAAACATGAGTATACATACAAGGCATGTAGGTTGTTTACAATAAGAAAATAAAATCCGTCATTTTTGGCCTTCTTGGCATACAAATATACAAGAAAAGTAATTAAGAAGACGTATTGGAATAAAGCTAAAAATATGATACAATTATCAACTAAAATAAGAATTTAATTATTTAAATAATACATTGTCGATTTAAATTAATTCAGTCTAAATATAAACAACTAGCTTCCGCCCGCGACTTCGTCCGCGTGGAAAAAAAAATCCCCCGATTTTGAAACATTCTTCATTAGTGCTCCGCTCCTATTGGTCTTAGCGTGATGATATATAGCCTATAGCCTTCCTCGATAAATGGGCTATCTAACACTGAAAGAATTTTTCAAATCAGAACCGTAGTATTATAAAAATGTAATTAAATATTTGTTAAGTGTAGATAAAAAAAAGCTACAAACATTATTAAATTGTCACATCAAAAAATTTAAGTACATATGTATACAATGATCTAATTATAATTAATGTCACTGTAAATTATCTAAATTGTACAAATTACAATAAACTCTTGTTAGATTTCTACTTTGTCATTTAAAAATTCTAAAACACTATAATATGCTATAATATGCTGAATCGACGTACTAACCCCAAAATAGTTGGAAAAGACTAAGAAGATAGTCTTTTCCCAACTATTTTGGAGTCTACAACCCAGTAATATGATACCCCTTGGTTAGACCAGTGTCAGACTTACTGGTCTCTGACTACCCGTAACGACTGATAAAGATGTCGAAGTAAGCCGGGATCAACGACGAGGTACGGGGTACCAGACGGCCATCTTCAAAATTCAAATCTAAATAAAAAAAAAATCTTAATATTATTATTGTTTTTTTTTTTAAGTTAATTGATTATGTAATATATTTATTAATTATATACATAAGTTAAAAATCTTTTTAGCAAAAAATAGAACCGACTTCTATAAAAAAAATTTTTGCAAAAAATAGAACCGACTTCCATATCAAAACACTACAAAGCCAAAAATAACTTTAATTTCGGTAGTCGGTGTCATTTGTTTTGTATTTTCTTTTTTTTTTTGACACCGCCTTCCGAAACTAAAGTTATTTTTGGCTTTGTAGTGTTTTGATATGGAAGTCGGTTCTATTTTTTGCTAAAAATATTTTTTTCGCGCTTTTTAGTGGGTCGGTTTGTAATTTATCTAGTAACAAAAGCCAAAATGTCAACTACTTATCACCTTTTAAAAAATATTTCTTTTCCCGGTGCAGAGCCTTTAATTTTTGAGGAGTTCTCCTGGTATATCAGCATCAGTTCTACTTCACCATATGCATTGTGACGAACATAAAGTGCTTAACATCTATATTCAAGTAATCTAACCGCAATCCACGAAATACTTATTATTGAGTAGCTTTGTTGGTCATCTGGGGTCTTCATCATCAGTTCCACTTCCTCAAATGGTGCTTTTCGAGAGCAACTGCACAAGGTACTATAAGAAATACCCAAAACGCTATGGGTGTGCCTATAATATTTGAAGAGTCTCCTCGATTTCTCCATGATTCTATCATCAGACCCAAACGTGACGACAATGGGACTAACTAGAAAGTATACCCTTTTAAACAAAAAAAGAATTTTTCAAATCGGTCCAGCCATCTGCGAGTTATGAGGTAACATACATAAAACAAAAGTTAAAGACGAATTGAGAACCTCCTCCTTTTTTTAAAGTCGGTTAAAAATTGATTATAAATTGATCCCACAGTCAAACTGTCCGTTCAGTTTTGTGGGACATTGTACCTTGACAAAATACTTTGTACCTTGTAAACAATAAAATAAATAATAAACTCCGAGCTACTACTAACTATTTACTAATCTATGCTACTACTACGAAATTCCTTACAGAAAAACCCAATAACACTTTTTGCTTGACCCGGGAATAGAACCCGATACCTCGTGCTCAGCAGTCACGCTTATGGCCACTCTACCAACAAAGCAGTTAGGTTTTGAATTAAGCAAGTATTAAATAAATAATAATCAGTTCTCTGACACCGTGGGCTTGGTCTAAATGTCATAACAAGCGCACAAGGCCAAGCCGCATTTCTATTAGAATTCCAGATTATGCATTAAATCTGCGTCTAGATTCTAGACTCGTTTCAATTGTGACCTAACGACTAGTTTGTTAATGTCACTGTTTATTATTTGTTATTAATAATAGAATGTACAGTGGGCCACATATTTTTATTATATTTCACCTTCAAGAGTAATTTAAGTTTCAAAAACACGGTAAAAATATTAATAATAATAATTAATACGTAATAATATACGTCCGACGCTGTGGGTAGTGACTGTCTCAGTCGTAAGATGATCATTCCTATCCTTGACAACATTCTTCCGGCCATCCTTTATATCCTTAACTTCTCTATTTCTAGTAGTATCTTTCCACAAGCTTGGAAAGACGCTCAAGTTATCCCGTTACCTAAGAAATCGCATCCCGCATCTTTCTCTGACTACCGACCCATTTCCATTCTTCCTTTTCTATCCAAAGTCCTTGAAAAACTTGTACATCAACAACTCAGCGCCTTCCTTTCAAAACATAATCTTTTAAATCCCTTCCAATCTGGTTTTCGACCTGGTCACAGCACTACCTCAGCACTCGTTCATATTACGGATGATATAAGGTCAGGCATGGAGATGGGGAAGTTAACGGTACTCGCACTACTTGACTTTAGCAATGCTTTTAATACAGTTGACTTCGACATTCTGCTTGGCGTTCTATGCTCTTTTAACATATCTCCTTCGGTAATTGACTGGTTTCGTAGTTACCTGTTTGGTCGCCGGCAGCGTATTTGCATGGAGGATTCTTTCTCTTCTTGGTGTGACACCTCTGCCGGTGTGCCGCAGGGTGGCGTTTTATCTCCTTTACTTTTCGTACTTTTTATTAATGCTATCACTCAACGACTATCTTCCTTCTACCACTTGTATGCTGATGATTTGCAAAGAAGAATGACCACTTTCCATACATTTCAAAACCTGACGATAAAAGTTGATGTATAGTTATAAGGTATCGAAGAAATACTACCTTTAAGTTTAGAAAATAATGTCACGTAGTCATTTTTGCGATTAAAACGCTACGAATTCCAAAAATTATTAATGTTAGGTACTTTTTAGGTTAGGATTTGCCGTTAAGATTTAATGTGCTAGACCTAACTTATTAACTCTCGAATTGTAATCTAAAATAGAAATAAGACGGTTAGACCATAAAAATAATTATGGTCTAACCGTCTTTTTTATTTTGTGAATTCTTTCAAACTAACTTACGTCGCTGCTTAGGTACTCTCGATGATTGGCACAAAAATCGAGTGTCGTGCATAATAATTTCTGTTTCTCCAGCACAAATAACTTGTACTAGATATAGTAAAGAGACATACTAGACATAGTAAAGAACGACGATAAATAGTTTGTATACCTCTAAAAAGTAGGTACAACATAGTTCTTGTATTGTCAAAAGGGGTCACTTGTCTTAATAACACAATTCATTGGCTTTCGGTATATATATATAGTACATATGATTAACAAAAAGGGAAAAATAAATCATACACTATGTTAAAGTGAAATGGTTTATTAATCATCATAATTTTCATCTAAATCTCTTATAACTACATCATTCAGAAATTCTGCTGGCGCAGAGATATTTTTTTGATAGCTAGCCCATCCAAGATACCACACTAATGTCATTACTTGAGCGCAACATCCACAGGTTCATCGACCGGCCGAACAATTCTAACAATATTCGACTATACCAGATCTGCCAGACACATTGTTTTCTATTAAAATATAGACATAATATTGTTTTCTTGAAATATGCTGGGATTTAATTTTTCCTCTTATTAATGTCAAGTCACCACTTCCCCTCAGATTGTATTGAGAAAAATCTTGTGTCCCTACATATTTCTATTCTATATGATCCATGAAATTGAATATGTTCCCCGTAATATGATCTGGCTCGCCTTATCTGGTAAGTACCTAGAGCAAACAGTATTAATTCACTAGGTATAACTTAATCTTAGAAACATAAATAAATTATCTCTGTTGGCTGTTATACTCTGAAAAACAGTAGACCTTCTATTCATATTTAGTTCGTCGACCAATAGGGCAGAAGTAGACACACCACGAGCTTCATCAGCTTGTCCAAGACATATGGCAGCATGCTTACAAGTCATCCAGCATGATGACATCTATGAAAGAAAACATTGAGTTATTAATATCAGGTATTGTAAATTAATAAAAGACATTTTCACATGATCTTCATGGTCAAAAAGAGAAATCACCAGAGTTACGATATGAAGTAATATACACATAATGAACAATATAGAAACATAAATACCTGACATGGTGCAATCCTTGTTTGTATAACATTATTTATATGTTGTTGTTCTTCTGAAAGATTGTCAAAAACAATAGAATGGCTCTGACGATTAAGTGTTGATCGTCCACAAAGGGTGCACACTTGTCTTTGACCTGGTCGAGATGACCCTGAAGCTTGAACACCATCACCGCTTGTCATTAATAGCTGGTTTAAGATTCTCATAAGGAGTTCATTACAAGATTCACAAATGTAATCATCCTCAGTAATCTGAAATAGGAAATTCAATATAAACTTCTTTTGTTTACAATTGATATATGTAATAGTTTAGGTACTGCCAAGATTAATAGTTCAAAACGAAACTTGAATTATCAATACAAAACTGTATTAGTTTTAATACATCTTTCGGTCAGTAGCTTGTGTGTTGTCATACATTATAAAGAAGCGCCAGGCTGATAGTTTTTTGATAAGGATATTATAGATAGTTTTAGATTAAAAATAATAAACATAAATACTTACGATTACTGGTGATATCCACCCACTAAGTAACGAAATAACTCTTGTGTTGAGTTCATGAACGAGATAACGCCGAAACGTATTTAAGCAGACGTTGCAGTTTATGCAAAGTATACGTCGACTTTTTGTTGACAGCGGCATTTTCAAGAAGACGTATTTACGGAAAGCAAAGGTCGTCAGATCAGGAAGATATCGAGATCCAGGGGGCAACAAATAGGAGACTGCACAGTGCACTGATTTCAATCAGACAACTGACAAATGTCAAAAAAACTCCGTTTCAATCATCAATGATGCACTAAATGATTATTTAATTTAATTAATATTTTATTTTCAATGAATCTTTATTATATAAAGACTAATAAAGAAATACAAATTGATTAAATAAAACGTAAAATAATGTATAAAACTCAGAAACAGAGCTGAATAAATTCCAGTAACAATGCGTAAAATGAAACGTTATAGAAAAAGTGAATTGAGGTACGTTCAAAACATGGTATTATGTAACCACAAACGTAAAATAAGCTTACAGAAAAAATGAAAAATATTTTTCTCCTACGTTTCTTTTAAAATTGTGATAAGCGTAATTGATACACAATCCAATTAGCCGAATTTTAACATTTATTTCATAACTATACATCGTCAGGTCCAAAATGGTCATTGTTCTTTACACGCAAGCACCCCTCGTCGAATTATCTGATGCCATTGGGACAATTAATGGGGACCTCGCTCGGATTAGTGATTGGAGCACTGAGTTCGGACTGAAAATTAATCCCGCCAAAACCCAAGTAATTGTTGTTGGTAGCTCCCGGACTATCTCTAAGATCGACTGGTCGACACTTCCCGAAGTTTCATTTAATAACACCGTCATTCCGTTCAGTCACGCCGTGAAAAACTTGGGGATATACATCGACAAAACTCTGTCTTGGACGAAGCAACTGCAGGAAGTCAGTCGTAAACTGTTTGCTTCTGCAGGCTCCCTGAGACGGCTTCGTAATTTTCTTCCCATCACCACTAAAATTGCAATTGCACAGTCTCTTCTTCTTCCTATCTTGGACTATGCTGATGCCAGCTATCTTGATTTGACCCAAGACCAATTTGACAAGCTAGAGCGACTTCAAAATCTCTGTATTAGGTTTATATTTGGCTTGCGCAAATATGACCATGTTTCTGAATTTCGTACTAAGCTCAAATGGCTTCCTATTAGGTTTCGCCGGAATGTTCATTTACTTTCTCTGCTTTATAATGTCTTATTTAATCCTTTAACTCCTTTTTATCTTAAAGACCGTTTTCGGTTTCTCTGTGACACACATTCAAGGTCCTTGAGATCATCGGAAAATTTAGAGTTAAGTATCCGTATGCATTCCACTTCTTTCTTCGATAAATCTTTCACTATCCAAGCAGCCCGTTTATGGAATGCATTGCCCATAGATGTGAGGCGTGCTCAAACATTACCTACTTTCAAAAAAATGGTGAAAGAGCACTACCTCTCACTATAATTTAATTTTTCCCCTCCTTTCTCTATTATGATTTTGATATGTATTAGTATATATTATATTCATATATATGGTATGTATTTTATATTATTATGTTTAATTAGTATGATGTTGTACACTGACAGCCCTAAATCTGTCTCCTTTCATTTCTATCCATCCAAAGGTTGTCTGTAAGAGATTGCCCTGTGCGATAAGACCGCCCATTGTACCTACACTAGTTTTATTATTTGTATCTTTAAATGTATTGTAAGGTGTACAATAAAGTATATAATAAATAAATAAATAATAAATAAATAAAAAATCTTTTACTCTCCTTAAATTGTTTTTATCATAAATGTCTTAGTTTTTTCAATATACGTTTTAAGAATATAGTTTATTGATTATATATAGGTAAATAGTACAACGTACCCGCATATTTATTTTCTCCTTCTGTGTCAAATCCACCCAAAGGTTGTATGTAAAAGATCGCTTTTAGCGATAAGACCGCCTATTGTATCACTCTTTTTTAGTTGTTAAGTCCTTATTTTTTTCTGTTACGATGTGCCTAAGAAATTAACACATCTCATATCCAAAATGCAGGCTGCACAGTTGGCGCAGTGGTTGAACAATTGGCTGCTGCCGCACTGGAACAAGTGTTTGTATGACCTACACATAGTTGTTTCGGCTCTGGGTGTATATAAAAATGCACTCGTGATATCGGGGAAATTCCTTGTGTACAGTCTATAGATACTAATTTTATAAAGAGTAAAGATTTATATTTCTGAATGTATAATGTATGTGAATAGATAGTTTGTACTCTTTATTGAAGACCATAACAGAATGAAACAAAGGGTGTTACAATGGGCGGTCTTATGGCTAAAAGCAATTTTTACAGACAACCTTTGGATGGATTTGACACAGCAGGAGAATAAATAAATAATAAATTGAATTAAATTAGTTATGCTATGTTATCACTGAGTGACATAGGCTACATATATGCTGTAAAAAAAAACTTTTTACGCGAGCGAAGCCGCGGGCCTAATCTGTTTAATATAAACTCGGTAATAAATCTCGAATCTCTGTTTAATATCGAACTCCTCCGAAACGGCTTGACCGATTTTTACCCGACTGCAAAGGAAGGGTTATGTTTTTAACGCGTATCTTGTATGTAATATTTTTTATTACCTCATATCTACAGAACCTCTGAACGGATTTACGTAATTGAGGTATAGTTTGATTTGTCTTAGCAACCCCAGTATTCTTAGATAGGTAACGAAAAAAATTAAACATGGCGGCTGTGCGACGTCATTGTACTTAATGAAATTTTGTTTTTTACAATTTCTAGAATATGGGTACCAAATTAAAGGGCTCAACACAAGGACTTCAAAAAGGTACCTATATCATAATTATCATTAGCATAATACTAAAAAAAAAAATATAATGAGAAAGTTTAAAAATATGGAATTAGCTCTTTCACTTTCTAAATCCGGTGGGATGCCAATGTGATACGACCCGGGAAACTCAAAATTGTTAATTAATATTTGTACTAAGAAGCTGAAAACAAAAAAGTTATTTAAAAAGACTAAAAAACCCAACTGCTCAACTGAAATGCAAGAAACAAGCACATTTTTATTTTAAAAAGTGACAAGCAAAGCAGGCAGGACCAAATTAAACATACCTAATATATATTTTTTTATATAACATAATATATATAGTCGGGTATTTTATTTAGACTTTTTAAATAACTTTTTTACTAAGAAATATCTTTGCATTTTTTTTTCACTAGAAATAATTGATATGGCAAAAAGATAACGTTTGTCGGGTCAGCTAGAATATGCATAAAAACTTCAAATCATTTAGCAGCAGTTTAGTGATGTTGATAATCCAACAAACTTTTTACTTTCCGGTGGGAAAATCATCTAATAACTCCTCCCGCTCTGGGTGGAGCGGAAGGGAGTGTCAGAGGTCAGACAGGTGTCAGACTTCTACTGACTTTTAGTCTGTAGAAGTCTGACACCTGCCTGTTCCTTACACTGATCTAACGTTTCGGTACCACAGTATCTCGTTAGAACTTTCTCGCAAACCCGGATGGCATCAAACTTGTGATTAACATAGAATAGTGACAAATCTAACGAAAATGTCACAAACCTTCTTCAAAAATGTCAAATGTACCTGGTAAACATCCCACCGATACGCACAAAACGGTTTAAGAATCCTTACATTGTGCGTTCAACTAAGGAGTGGAATTCCCTGCCGGATTCTGTGTTTCCTGATAGCTATAACCTGGGAGTCTTTAAGTCAAGAGTGAATTGAATATGTTACTTACTTCTAGGCAAACGTGCTTCATCTTCGACCACATCATCGCTTACCACCAGGTGAGATGGTGGTCAAACACGGACCGGTCAACACTATAAAAAACTGCATCGGAATCGCTGCAACTTGATTTCTTTGGAACTTAGGAAATTCCCCGCACATATGCTATGCGACTAACTGTACATTTATCAATTAATTCCGAGTTATGATACCTACAAGCGTAACTTGCATTAATTTGATTGACATTTAATATTAATGTTACGACTGACTGATTGACATATTTGATTATTCCTTATAAAATTAAAAAGATTAATGTCGAGAGGAAAGTTTTGGGTATAAATTATGATTAGTAAAAAAAAAACGAGTTATTCCGTTCGGATCCCCCTGATCTGATCCCCTGCTTGTATTTTTTTTTAAATTCCGGTCTGATCCCCTACAAACTTTGTCATTCCGGTCTGATCCCCTTACTCTTTTTGAATGCTAAGTACAGTCAAGAAAAAATAGTTCATGTAGTAAAATATTTGTCTTTATTTGTTTAACTATTTAATACCGTCACTGGTAATCAGCGACTTGGTGTTTTAATTTATAAGTATATGTGTATTTAAACCAACCAATATATTATAATCCAATATATTAAATCATTCTAGTTCCACGTGAATGCGTACTAAGTAACGCAAATGGTCTCTATGAACACAGAAAGAAGATGTCGGGTTTATAAAATCTTTCTTTTAGACTAACTTTTTATTAGCAGTGCAACAGAATATCAGTTAAATAAGGAAGGGTCATTATTTAAAATGAAGAAATACTTGGATACTTTTTCGGAAGAACACTTTTTCTGCCCTACACTAACTAAAAAGCCGCTAACCCTAAAAAGTATTTTTCGAGTAAACGTAAAAATAAGTGAGAAATGATTTTTCTACAAAACTACGCTAGCTAGGACGATGGTAAATTATTTTTGTGGGTATAGCTGCAGCCGCTTCTGTGCACAATATATGAGAGGCTTTTTTTAAAGTAAATAAAAGAATCTTTTTAGTATTGTATTATATTTTAGTATTGCATATACAAGTATTGTGGTTTAGTCACTTTTTAACAAAAGAAGTGTAAAAAAAAATATTTTGTTTAACTGCTCAGCAAAATTGCTATATCTCGAAAAGTATTAATCGTAGGAAAATGATTCTTAGACCAAAAGATAGAGAATCAAAAGTAGTTTAAGTATACATTAAAAAGTGAAAAATGACCTTTTGTGGCTTAACGGCCTTTTAGATAGTGCAGGGCAGCTTTGTACAGAGCACAATTAAGATATAGACTAACACTGTTAAATTGGTTAACATTTCCTCGTAGTCTACAAATCTTAATTTGTAGCTGATTGGCTACTTCACGTGGCCGAGACGATAACCACAATGCGCACCTATATATTTGCAAGTATAAATAAGAATAATAAGTATATAGAATAAATTTATTAAAAACTTTTATAAAATAAGTTATTAAATCTGCAGTGGTATTAGTAATTAAGTGATCTATCTTAAAATTACTAATCTGAGCTTTAGTCTAAGATCTCAGGGCTCCCAGACGTTAGGTACTTATTTTCGAAGTAACGAAATGTACGGTACTTCTGTAGGGTCTAATCTATCTCTGTACCGAATTTGATCAAAATCGGTTAAATGGTATTTTACTTTATTCATTTTAGGAAAACTTACAGCTAACTTACATTTGAATACTGAAATACAATATTTAGGTGATGGCCAATGGTACAAGTTTTCACACACATGACGATTTGTTAGATGATTTGTTTGTATAGACGTGAAAGTGTAGCAGACAGACAGAGTTACTTTTGCATTTATTACCCGCCATGTCGTGAAATTATAAACTAACTCTCGTTCAGTAGATTACACAGGCTGACAAAATTTTTAACCAGAAACCAGACTATATCTTTCCAAAGGTTTTTGATGCGCTGAATCCAAATCTGGCCTCAGAATTGCTCCATCACGTCAGGTTTCTGAGATATCCAAACCTAAACCTAAAAGTGCAAAAAGTACCGCTTTTGCCCGATTTTGAGGTTATGTAGACTCACGAATTATTTTTTCTAAAAAAAATAAGGGTTACCATATTAAAGAACAAGTCTTCTTCTTTCAAATGCCAGTTAGTTTGCTCAAATATTTTTTTTTCGCTGAGTTATCGTGTTTTGAAGTTCTCATCTTTGTACCTGAAAATCAATTGAGATCATAGACGTGATACAGTTGATTACTCATTTACTGCAAATGAGTCTCATTTTTCTTAAAAAATAAGACTTATTTCAAAAAATATGCGACTTAACTCGCTTTTCCTAAAGGTAAGTGGGTTAACCTGCTTGTGGTTTGGTAGGGGTCGTGTCTAGTGGACAGGAGGTAGATGGGGGTAGCTAGATGTGGGTTGGTAGTTTAAGGGGTTCAGTGAGTTGGCCCACTTATGGTGAGACAAAATATTAAGAAAAATAAGACTCATTTGAAGAAAATGAGTAATCGACTGTATCACGTCTATGATCTCAATTGATTTTCAGGTATATGAAAATTCACAAACATGAAAACTTCAAAATGCGATATCTCAGCGAAAAAAAAAATATTTGAGCAAACTGACTAGCCTCGGATTCAGCGCATCGAAAACCTTCGGAAATATAAATAGTGTAGTTTCTGGTTAAGCAGTTTGGTTAAATTTTGTTGGCCTGTCTTATCTTAATAATTTTTCTTTCACTGTTCACAATGTCAGTAATTTCTTAACTTAGAAAATCAGATTTAGAATATGACATACTGACTTACTGAAGGATATATAATGTGAGTACAAAGTATGTTTATAACACGAAATGTCTTCTTCATAATCATAATTTTGTTGTTCCATAAACACATATATTCATCATCAAAAGAATTCCACATCGTGACTACTTATAATGTTTTCATTTGAATGTTGGTTTGTTTGTTAATCATAATTGAAGGGTAGTAGGTAAACACTACTCTGAATTGTTTTTGTTATTGGGTTTATAGGGGAAAGTGTGAACACTTAGATTGTTCTAAAAGACAAATGAACAATCAGAAACAATACATAAAACGATCATCGTTTTTTGTGTTGTATACCTTAGTTTTTCGTGAATGAAATGAAATCTTTTACTGGCTTAAATAAAACTATTCTGTTATATTAATGTTATTATAATAATTATTATTTGAATTGCTTATCCAGCGGCGTATACTGCTTATATTGAAGCGTTAATAGCCAACGCATTAATAGCAAATATTTTTGTTAATAGTCGCAGGTTCGAACCCCACCCATTACAATAATACCGTGAACCCACTCCAGACACAAGCATATTTAGCTAAGTTGGAGGAGTTAACAAGGTGTTAATTCGGTGAATCTCGGGAGAACCTTCATCGCACAAAAGAGGTGTATACGTGCGAAATGTAAAACTAGACCCACTCACATCCTGTAAACCACTGTTTAAGAAACTTAGAATACTAACATTAACTGGTATTTATATTGAGGAAATATGTATATTTACAAAGTCTCATCCTGTGATGTTAGAAAAACTGGGAAATAAATGCAATTTTAAAACTAGATTTCCTAATAGTTCCGTTTTAATTGGCCAAGTTGTTACCCTATGTGTTAAAATTTATAACAAGGTTCCAGACCGAATTAAGGAACTTCCAATGGTCCGCTTCAAAAGGGCTTTACGCAGATGGTTGATTGAGAATCCCTTTTTAACCGACTTCAAAAAAAGGAGGTTTACAATTCGTCTTGAACTGTTTTTTTTTTATGTATGTTACCTCATAACTCGGAGACGGCTGAACCGATTTAAAAAATTCTTTTTGCGTTTGAATGGGTATACTTTCTAGTTGGTCCCATTGTAACGAAATCAGGATCTGATGATGGGATCTTGGAGAAATCGAGGGAACTCTTCAAATATTATAGGCACACCTATAGGGTTTTGAGTATTTCTTATAGTACCTTGAGCAGTTGCTTCTGAAAAGTATCATTTGGGGAAGTTGAACTGATGATGAAGACCACAGATGGCCACTGAAACTCCTCAATAATAAGTATTTCGTGGATTGCGATTCGGTTAATTGAGTACGGATGTTAAACACTTTATGCTCGTCACAATACATATGGTGATGTAGAGCTGATGGTCAAGTACAAGGAGAACTCCTCAAAAATTAACGGCTATGCATCAGGAAAAGCAATATTTTGTAAAAGGTGATAAGTTGTTGACATTATGGCTTTTGTAACTAGATAAATTACAAACCGACCCACTAAAAAGCGAGAAAAAAAATTTTACCAAAAAATAGAACCGACTTCCATATCAAAACACTACAAAACCAAAAATAACTTTAATTACGGAAGGCGATGTGAAAAAAAAAAGAAAATCCAAAACCAATAACACCGACTTCCGAAATTAAAGTTATTTTTGGTTTTGTAGTGTTTTGATATGGCAGTCGGTTCTATTTTTTGCTAAAATTTTTTTATACTATACAGAAATTCCTTCAGTTCAAATTTATTTAATCTAATATCTAATTAATTTTACCTTTAAATAATTAAATTAATTTAAACAAAAATTTGCATGTCATAATATTATGATTAATATGTTAAGCTACTATTATAATAACCATTGTAAGAACTTTGTAAATCTTTGACTTTGAAGATTAAAAAAATATATATAATGTTAATATGCGGACAATGCAGTGGGCTGCAATATTATTTACAAACTGAATAATTTATTCTTGTGTGCACTTACTTTAGTAGCTGCGTAGCTGATTGTTATGGTTTACAATAAAGAGTGTACCGGAAACCCCATATCTATCCAACAGGGCTGAGAGAGAACATCTGGTATGGAGTCTCCATGCACAGTTTCAGCTCAAAACAAGTGATTCAAAGAATTGATACAAAATTATCGGTTTCATATATTTCTTGAATACCAATCATAACAAACCTGTCACAGCACTATGAGGGTCAATAACTTTCCACTTCTATTGCCAATAACACGACAATTCTCTTTGTTCTTTTTAATTTGTAAAAATTTGGTCTGTGGTATCAATTTAAAGAAAATCGTCTTGAAATTTTATTTTTCAAGGTTTATTGAAATTTCTAATAAGTTCCACACAATCATGTAGAGATAGGATTACAAAACCCTTTTTTTTCCGGGTGGAAAAATCATCACTTTTCCCGCTCGGGTTGGAGCGGAAGGGAGTGTCAGACTTCTACTGACTAAAAACCCACCCCGTTTCTTCAGCTGCCCTTGCGTTCCGGGGCCACGGTATCTTGTTAGAAAATTCCCGCAACCCCGACAGGCGATGAATCTATGGAGCTCCGTCACTAGACTGCTGACGACTCTTTGAGGTAGCCTTGGAACACGGCGCACCGCCAACCCGGGCTTGGTCCTTACCGGATGGTGAGTTACCCATTACTCGCAGTCCGCAAGCCCGTGCCTACGGTGGCCGGAGATCGGCTCGCGGTCCCCGTCGTATTACAAAACCCTTGCCATATCGTTTGTTAACATCCAAAAAACCGTGCACTTAATATGTACACCCTTTAAATTAGGTACACGTTTTATAATTATAAATCATCTAAAAATTCAACTTTAACGCTGTCAGCTGGTAATTTAACTAAGAAATTGGTTACATTGCTATGTTGTATGGCAATGCTTGCTTAAGGCTTAGGCTCCGGTGCTCAGGACTTTATCAAAGAAATTTCGAAAAGGCCGTTTGACACTGGATACGTATCCATAATACAGGCTAATTAGGTATGAGAGGACAGTATAGAGCAATTAATACAGCACAATGGAATTACAAATAAAAAATTGTTAAACAAATCTAAGAGTCTACAGTGTTCTTCCATTCACAAAAAAGCTTTATATTATATTAAAATAAACTTGAGAAGCGACAACATTAGACTTCAGTAATGAAGTATACATTAATAATAAAAATGAAGCAAAAAGAAAATCTCTCAAATCGGATGGATTATAGTAGAGAAAAAAATAATAATTAAAAGACACTCACGAAAGTAGAGTTGTTAATACACTAGTCGATAACGCAATTACAATAAGCCAGGGAAGCCACATGTGCAGAAGGAAGGAATCATCGCCAAGCAGTCCTGTCTTCAACTTAGTTTACTTGTATATATCACATTTATTTCCAAGAGAGAATAATGGTGGTTGTACAAAAAGCAATGAGATACAGCTATTCTAATATTATGAAGAGGCAAGATTTGTATTTTTGAATGATTTTTGAAGAAATTTTTGAAATAGGTCCACCTATTTCAAAATTCTTTTCATCATTAGAGAGCTCCTTTATCACTGAGAGACACAGGCTAAACATTTATTGCTGAAAAAAAAATTAACACGCGAGTGAAGCCGCAAGCAGAACCTAGTCTGTAATAAAAATACTGACTCGATAACAACCCGAGTTTTCATTCAGATTTTAATTTTACCGGAGATTGCAAACAAATTTTCGTTTAAATTCGTTCATAATATTATTTTATGAAAGCAGACGGAGTTTGTCAAATTATGACAGAGAAAAACATGGAACTGGGAGCGATTCAGAGAACTTGGTCTTGGTTTATGGTTTGGTTTGTTTATTGATGAGTATTTTATAATAATAATAATTTATTTCAGGCAAATTGGTTCATACCAATAAACTACACTCTACGTTCACTAAAACTTTTTTATCGGGAATGGATGATTTGTTCATGGTTCCAAAATTAAATCTTCTTTCTTTTTGATTGATTTGCTCTACTGTTTTCCGTAAAACATAGTGTATTACATTTTCTTTGGTTTTCCGTTTTGGCGCTGAGATTGAGTTGCATGTGTTATTCAGATTTAACGCAAATACTGGTTTCAGTTAGATCACACGTAGTGTGTATTACTAATTTCATAATGGAGAAAAACATCGAACGAACGGTTTGTCTTAAATATTGTATAGCCAATGCAATTTCATGTTCGGAGAAAATAAAAATGTTACAAAAGGCTCACGGTGAATCGATTTTATCAAAAACACGTGCTTATGAGAGGTGCAAAGCGTTTGAAAGCGGTCGAGATGCGATGGAAGATTTGCCACGCTCTGGTTGGCCATCAACGTCTTCAACTGAAATTAACATCGCAAAATTGAGGAAATAGTGACTGAAAATCCTCATTCAAGTTTATGCTAGAACCAGACAATTGTGTATTATTGATCGTATCCCGGTATTTTCTTGACAGAGTAGTATAACCATAACAAACTAATACTTATTACTTAACCAAAACTACACAAATAATAAAAATATTAGTTTATTCGGGTTAAACATGATTGTCTGGCAGTTTGAGTGCATTTTGCGGCCTACCCAAACGTCCTTACCTTGGTATTGTTCGTCAAATCGTTAAGCTCCTTGTTCTAAGTTGAGCTATACGTCATTTGACAAATGCTTGCACTGTATGGACAGGTCCACTCAAATCTGTAAGCATCTTGCTTCAAAAGACCGCCTCAGACTGAAACTTACAAGGTTCCCATATAATTAAACCAGTACTTATACATTGTATATTCCCAAAACGTTTAGTGCATATGGGTGGGATGTCCGCCATGTAACGATGGTGCATCGCCGTTTGTCTTGTAGTCCGATGATGGAACGGGCTTGACGGAATTAGATTGTGTAATTCCATCGCACACTACCCGAAATGTAACCGGTAGACGGGCCCCTGAGTTTGTTTCGGTGTTTCTTCTCAGGGTAGTCAGTTAGGAAACACCGGCCTCATCTAGTTAATATTTTAGAAAAAAATACGTATAAAAGTGTTATTTAATAACCAATTTGCAAAATAAAGATCATTTATCAATAAATAACTATTATTATTGTTACGAGCTGGGGTTCGGGATAGAAATAATTAACGCCAATTAAACCAAAATTAACACTTTAATTAATTAAACACAAAATAAAAAATTTACACAAATATTTGCAACACAACACTTGTCACTTAACACTTAAATCGCACTGAAATTCACTAGTAAAGCTTCGATTATATCACGTATTCGCCTTAATAAGACTGACTCTCTGCGCCCCTTTGCGATCTATTTATACCCCGGTCTATGAGTTTTTTTTTTTTTTTTTTTTTATTGAAAATAGGTTCGCGTTTGACCACTATCTCACCCGATGGCAAGTGATGATGTGATCGAAGATGGAGCACGCTTACCTAAAAGTAACCTATTCACTTTGGACTTAAAGACTCCTAGGTTATAGCTATCGGGAAACACAGACTCCGGCAGGGAATTCCACTCCTTAGCCGTACGCACAATGAAGGTATTCCCAAAACGTTTTGTGCGTATGGGTGGGATGTCCACCATGTAACGATGGCGCTTCGCCGTTTGTCTCGTAGTTCGATGATGGAATGGGCTTGGCGGAATTAGATTGTGTAATTCCATCGCACACTCCCCGAAATGTAACCGATAGAAAACCGATAGACTTGCAACTCGCCGTCGGTGTTCAAGGCTCTGGAGCTTTGACTCGACCAGTGCATCGTTGCCAATGAGTCTCTTGGCCCGCTTCTCAATAGAGTTCCAGAACATTCCTGTAAAATCGACTCACTGTTTATCCTTCTAAGAATATTCCAGAGCTAGGTACTTGAGATACACAGTACCGCTATTCGCCGCTAGATGGCGTTAGTGTCTCGACTAGATAAACACAGTACCGCTACTCACCGCTAGATGGCTTTAGTGTCTCGAACATTCTAGATTTCTGTCGAAGTTTCTCGACGTACTGCACTAAGCGACTGGCGTAACATTATAGTCTTACTCCTGACCGATTTTTGCTACGCGCCATGTGTACGTGCACGGGTACAGATACAGTCTCTGTTCCGATGACAGCGCAATCCGACACAACCAAAGAGAGATCCGGCACAGGACCAACGGCTTTACGTGCTTTCTAAAGCACGAAGGAATCACTCCGCCATCTTCCAAACTCCGGGCTACTACTGAGATTTTTTTATTACAAAAACCCAATAGAAATTATTGCCTGACCCGGGAATCAAACCTAAAAACTCTTGCTCAGCTCGCGACCATCGAGGGAGTTACTAAGATATAACATATCCCACCCATACGCACAAAACGTTTTGGGAATACCTTCATTGTGCGTACGGCTAAGGAGTGGAATTCCCTGCCGGAGTCTGTGTTTCCCGATAGCTACAACCTAGGAGTCTTTAAGTCAAGAGTGAATAGGTTACTTTTAGGTAAGTGAGCTCCATCTTCGGCCACATCATCACTTACCATCAGGTGAGATGGTGGTCAAAGGAGAACCTATTTTCAATAAAAAAAAAAAGTAATTTTAACACTCATTATGGTAAGTTATTAATTAAGTTTCGCAAATCTTCACAGATTTGCGAAACTTAATTAATAACTCACGTCTGTGTTTCCCGATAACTAGGTATAAACTGGGGAGTCTTTAAGTCAAAAGTGAATAGGTTTCTTCTAGGTAAGCGTGCTCCATCTTCGACCACATCATCACTTTACCACCAGGTGAGATGGTGGTCACACGCGAACCTATAAAGAATAAAAAGAAAACAGTAATTGTTAGATAGGTATCTTTTAGAGCACCGATATAAGAAAATACAATAAAAAAGGAAGAAAATAAACTGCCACTTATTGCCTCATAAAATAGGAATGTGTAAAGGACAGTCGCTTGACAACCAACCGGCAAATATGTAAATCATTATCTATCTATACTTATAATAAATCTGTAGAGAGGTCAATTCTGTACATGAAATATATTTCCAAAATAACTATCAGGGGGTGATTAAGGATCGATACTCATGCCAAAAATGCAATCAGTTAAATTTTTGTCTGTCTGTCTGTCTGTCTGTCTGTCTGTCTGTCTGTATAACCGTTATAGAAACAAAAACTACTCGACGGATTTTAACGAAACTTGGTACAATTATTTTTCATACTCCTGAGCGGGTTATAGTATACTTTTCATCACGCTACAATCAATAGGAGCAGAGCAGTGAAGGGAAATGTTGGGAAAACGGGAGAAGTTACTCCATTTTTTAAGCTTCCGTCGCGTGTGCAACCTTAATGGTTAAAGCTACACAAATAATTTCATGACGGAAATGTTCTCCTTAAAATTATA
The DNA here is from genome assembly GCA_943138885.2 of Tholera decimalis. Lineage (NCBI taxonomy): Eukaryota > Metazoa > Arthropoda > Insecta > Lepidoptera > Noctuidae > Tholera > Tholera decimalis. Next base: position 37,938,645 of record OW964569.2, on the reverse strand, counting down.
TAAAAAATATCCCACGACAGCATATGTCTAACTTTTATGGTTGACTCACAATAACACGTGTAACTCCCGATAGCTTAGCAGTTCGAAGCTTTCTGATTATAATATTTGTCTACTCTTACGTTTATAACACTCTCAGTCACCCCTAATTGAAAAAGTTAACATTATTAACTATTTCATAAAAAAATTGGCCAAGTGCGAGTCAGACTCGCCCATGAAGGGTTCCGTAGTAACTATAATATAATATGCAAATTTATTTGACGAAAAAAAAACCTTACAAATTTCTTAAAACTAGCTTATTTACATTTTTTACAACTGCGCCAAATAAATTTGTTTTAAAAAAAAAACCTTACACATTTCTTAAAACTGGCTTTTTTACATTTTTTACAACTGCGCCGAATAAATTTGTTTTTCATAGTGTTTGTATGAATTACAAAGTTATATTTGCGGTTTTAGAAAATATGCTGTATCTCAAAAACTGCTGAACTGATTTCGTTCAAACTAATTTTGGTTGAAAGTTTATATAAAGATCTACAGACATATATTTTTTAGATTTTTCACTCCATTATTATAGAAGTTAGAGGTTGTGTCCGCCACACACACATTTTACCACTTTGGAAGCTTATATCTTTTAAACGATTGACTTTATGGAAAAGTGGTTTTAGAAACCCCGATGTTGTTTTTAAAGAACTGTCTATAGATACCACACATGCATCGATTCCATGAAAAAAAATATTTTCAGGTTTAGTTCCATGTATGGGGGGCTCCCTTTATTTTAAATATTTTTTAATTTTTTTCTCAAAATCGGAAAGCGGTTCACAGAATACATCTACCTATCAAGTTTCACATGTATAGTCCTAATAGTTTCGGAATAAAATTGCTGTGACAGACGGACGGACGGACAGACAGACAGACAGACAGACGGACAGACATGTCGAAACTATAAAGATTCCGTTTTTTGCCATTCGGCTACGAAACCATAAAAAGAATCATATAAATCGGTATAGGAACACCAAAGTTATACATGAAATACGCTTATAATAATAAGCCATCGCGCGTGAATACTGAATCATGCTATAAGGATTATTTTTGAGAATCGGTCGCCGCGCTCGACGCGTCTCGCGGTCGAAGCGTTCTCTAGGTACCTAAGCCTTATGTGAACGTGATCTAAACAATATTACCAATACATTAACTTACGCTGACGGAGTCGCGGGCACAGCTATATTGTATCATTACGCTAAGGCCAATAGGAGCGGAGCGCCAATGAAGAATGCTTCAAAATCGGGGTTAAATTTAACGTTAGCCCAAAGTAACTATTCCACGCGGACGAAGTCGCGGGCAAAATCTAGTCACAAATAATTTGTATAAATACTAATGTGCATTTAAAGATAAAAGGGAAACATTAAAATTAAACGACAATCATCGCCATTTTATATATTATTGCCGTCGTTAAACTGTTTAATAGACATGTTGATATAAAATACTTTTGATTTTATCTGTTAAAAGCGTAGAATGTTAAAGAGAAAATTATACAAGGTGTTTCAAAAGTGCGTCGTCGTATTTAAGGGTTGTGTATTTGATGTAATAGTAATTAAATAATTGCAAAAAATAAAAATAATTAGTACTTTATATTTATCAAAAAAAACCCGTCTGAAAATATTACTTTTACAAGCACTGACTGTTGTAAATTATTGAGTAGCTTCTGCTTGCGGCTTCGTTCACGTGGGAGAGATTTTCCAGGTAAATTCCGATCCCAGAATTCCGTAATTCCGGGATAGAAAGAAGCCTACGTGTTATTCCAAGATGTCAACTATCTACTTACCAAATTTCATTCAGATCCGCTCAGTATTTTGCTTGAAAGAGTAAGAAACATCCTTACATTTATACATCCATCCTGACAAACTTCCGAATTTATAATATTAGTACCTAAGATAAGATGTAATTGGCCCCACTTTATGAAATTGTCACGTCAAACTTAACCGTTTTTTATCCGTAATAAAAAAGAGAACTCTACACCCTTCCACACTTCATCACTCCGGCCAATTAGGATATCTAGTATAAAGTATCATACGCTCATCCCAAATATATACGTGTAATTTAAAGGGTGCACATACCAAGTGCACGGCTTCTTTGGATGATAACAAACGATATGGCAAGGGTTTTGTAATCCTATGTCTACATGTGTGGAACTTATTAGAAATTTCAATACATTGATACCCGAGGCCGAAATTTTCAAATTAAGTAGAACGAAGAGAATTATCGTGTTATTGGCAAGTGACGTGGAAGTTATTGACCCTCGTAGTGCTGTGACACGTTTGTTATGATTGGTATCCAAGAAACATATGAAACCAATAATTTGGGGTCAATTCTTGGAGTCACTCATTTTGACCTGAAACTGTGTATAGAGACTCCATACCAGATGTTGTCTTCAGCCCTTTTGGATAGATATGGGATTTCCGTTACACGTTGTATAGAATTCAACTATGGAGAGATGGCGGGACATCGTGAGGAGAGCTACATCCGCCACTCCAGTATATACTACATGTTGAACACGACCACTCTGGCAAGAGTGATAGGACCATGAAGAAGATATATAGAAATCATTTATTTCAGACAAAGTCCATAAAAGTGCTAGTAATAATTTTCTTACGATCTATGTTAGTAAATATTAAATTAATACCTAATTCCCCGTAACGATCTCGAACCAGTGTGCCTGTATAGGGCAGTCGTTCCGAGGTGCAATCATTTGCAAAATGCTGTTGTTGCTACCATGCATTATCTCAATTAATCAAAAATATTTTATTTCACTTTTTTTGGCCTACATGGGTACTTATAAAACGGCTTAAATTTAAACGCTTCCCTACATGAATAAATGCTCACCAATTTGACTAAAACAAAATATTATGTTAGGTGGCCGACGAAGGTGCGAGCTACGTGCGCTACAAAGAGGCGACTCTTCTGATTTCGGACGGTGCCACAAGGTTATTTGGCGAGCATTTATCCATTATGGCAAGTATTTCGAATTTTTTGGTATTAAAATAGGAACTTTTCTGGTATGCGTTTAAACACAAGCCTTATAAAGCGTCAAAAGCTAGTGCATGGTTTGAATTGGTAATTTTCTATGAAGAGGAACCGCCAAGAAACTCCATGGCCCTGAAAATGTGACGCCACTGTCTTGCGCATTATAGCGTAGAATTGATAGATTGGTTGATATCGCACTGCAATAGCGCAGCAATCGCACCATATTTAATGAGACTTTTATTGGATGATAGATGAAGTTATAGGACAACATAATTATGAGTTTCATTATACATTTCATCCCGAAACTCCAGCGGGAACGGATTTTACGGGACAAAAATCTCCCATGCAAACGAAGTCGCAGGCACACCAAGTCTTTTAATAATATTGCATTTCGATCAAGTGGAATCGAGTAAGTAATAAAATATTAGCTAAGATTTTAATGGAATATCAGATGTAGATTTTGCCTGACCTGGCATGCAACATTCTTTTGCAATAAGTTTAAGAATTTCAATGGCAAACAAGGTCTCCGAAGACAGTTGCATAATTTACGTAGCTAGATTAATAAGAGAACTGAATATATGGTATGCGCAGTGGCTGAGCGATCAGCGCTTAATATAATACAATAAAAATAAAACAAAATAGTTTATTTATTTAACAAAATTAGTACAATTGGATCCTTCTCTTTAACCAAGAAAGCCTGTAGTAGAAGACTCTGCTGTTCCATAACAAAAGAAATAATAATTTAAAAGTACCAAACATTTTCCATAAACAATCAAATATTAGTAACAAATTAATTAATAAGCTAAGTAATGACGTGCACGTGGAACACGACGACGTGTCACTAACCCGGGCTGCAGTAAATTAGCTAGCCAGACACCTACTTATGTAATCATTTGATTGATAAAAAATAAGAATCTCTAGCTGTCCATTCATTAATCTCCTATATAATAATAATAATAATAATAATAATCTGTGGCCCGGCTGTCAACAGGCTTGTCAAAAAATTTTCTTCGCGATTCTTTTTGAATAAATATTTATTAAATTACAATGCACCATGTTCAACAAAACCAAATCAGTTAAAAAAAAAAACTAACAGAAATGCATAACATACCAGTTTGGTAAAAACCCCATATGAAGCAATACGAACGAAGATCGAATAGAATACAGACGATGATATAATGTTGACAAGACGCCGGGCACAATTACAACAACCCACACGCCCAACACCTGCGGAATCGTCGCTCAGCTCCGCCTCGCAGCCGCCGGGACCTGCTCCAGCCGTGAGTGAAGAGACTCCGGCCGCTGCAGCTGCGTCGAGCTCGAGCGACGAATACTTCTCGCCGCCGACGACACCACCACCTGCGCGTCGGCGAGGAAGAGGCCGCCCTCCGGCCGGCTTAGGACTTCGAGGCCCACCGGCCTCCGATGGGGTCCCCGCTGCCGGTGGAAGTGTGCAGCGCATGCGATGGACACATTCCATCAATGAAAATGTCATGCGCTCATACTTTGGGGCTACAGAGGGGGGAACTAACCTGACTGCGTACCGTGGTCGGATGCTCTCTCTGTTTCAGGTACTTGAACCAGCTGTCAACGTTTCGGCCCAACGACTATCGGATCAGGTGCGGGTCATCCAGCGTAACCGTATGTTGGATGACGCCGTACTTGATAGACTACGCCTCGAATCACGGTGCAGCCGTGTCTCATCTGCTTCGCCACTGGCCGCGGTGCAACTACAACCCAGTATTTCACCGCGACCCGACCACGTCGGTGAAGATGATGATGACGAGGCTATAACCGTGAGTACCCAGTGCAGTGAACGATTGAGGAGTGCTTTGGAGTGTGCATTACGGGAGTATCGCTCCACACCGCCTGAGCTTAGACCTCGTCTGCCTCGTTTACCCATGCATAAGAAAAATAGGGCGCTAGTGTGTGCTCTAGATTCACTGCTGTCAAATTATTTTGACAATAGTGAAGACCTCACCGATACTCATTCGATCCTATACTGTGCAGCTGTAGCGGCTTGTCGGGTAGCTCATGTCAAGTTTCCAAAGACTGACAGAGTTATTCGACCAGCTGTACCAGCTTGGCAGGGCAGGATCGAACGTCGTATTGCTGAGGCTAGAGCACTCATTGGTAAACTTATCTGCTTCAGGCAGGGCAACACTCGTCCTAGAGTGATGCGCTTTGTGAGGCGGGCGTTTGCGGGGACTGATATCAGTCCTCGGGATTATCTGACCCGCGTCACAGAGCGTATCGACTTCCTGAAGCAGAAAGTCTATGCATGGGCAAATCGAATTCGTCGATATAAGCGGCGGGTGGAGCGATACACTCAGAATCGCACATTCCAAAGCAATGAAAGGTGGGTTTATAGGGCCTGGGAGCGACCTAACCAAGGTGTGACTGATACGTGCCTACCGAATGATGACGCCATGTGTTCGTTCTGGCGCAGCATCTGGTCGGTGCCTGTCAGCCACACCGAGGGTGACTGGATGAGTGAGATCAGGCGCACGTGCGATCTTATACCAGAAATGGGGGCAATTACGATCAGCCCCCAAGATGTAACCCGTGCAGTCCGTCCGTTATCCAACTGGAAATCTCCAGGGCCGGACGGGCTGCACAATTTCTGGATAAAATGGTTTCTAAGCTCGCACGCTCGCTTGGCCGCTCAGTTCCAGTCTGCCCTAGAGCTAGGATCGCTACCTCAATTCCTAACTACAGGAATAACCCACCTGCTCCATAAATCAGGCAGTACTTCGGAACCTAAAAATTATAGACCGATCACGTGCTTACCGACGGTCTATAAAGTTCTTACATCCATCCTGAGAGCCAAAATTAATAATCACATAGATACAAATTCAATCATGTCTGCTTCTCAGAATGGATGTAGGAACGGGTCCCGCGGTACTAAGGAGCTTCTCCTAATCGATATTGCCATAAACCAACAGGTTCGTCGTTCCCGAAGGAATCTGTCGACATGTTGGATAGATTATAAGAAGGCCTATGACTCGGTTCCACATACATGGCTCATGAAGGTGTTGGAGTTGTACAAAATAAATCCAATACTCCGCACTTTCCTTGAGTCATGTATGGGGCAATGGAAGACGGTCCTCTGCTATCCAGGATGTCGACAGATCCAGGAAAACAGCGAACCTATTAGGATTGAGCGTGGTATTTTTCAGGGCGACAGTCTGAGCCCACTGTGGTTTTGTCTGGCTCTCAACCCTCTCAGTACACTGCTGGAGGGTTCGGGGCAAGGCTACCAGTTGAGAAGAGGTGGTCAGGTCATATCACACTTGCTTTTCATGGATGATTTGAAACTTTTTGCCCCCAACAACTTGCAACTCATGGAGCTACTGAAGGTAACGGAAACCTTCAGTAGCGCCATCAGGATGGAATTTGGGGTGGACAAATGTGCGGTCATGCATGTAAAGCGAGGAGTGATTATGGAATCCGTGGGAACTCAGCTCTCGGATTCCATACACCTAAGATCCCTCGGCTCAACTGAAACCTACAAGTATTTGGGTATGTCAGAGGCACTAGGCATCAATGTTGCTTATGTTAAACAGTCATTGAAGGAACGCTTCTTTGGCCGCCTGAATAAAGTACTGAATAGTCTTCTATCAGGCGGAAACAAGGTGCGTGCCTTCAATGGTTGGGTCATGCCAGTATTGATGTACTCTTTTGGCATACTCAAATGGACTCAGACTGAACTTGACGCCTTGGACAGGCGGGTCCGCACAACGCTGACTGCAAATCGAATGCATCACCCACGTTCATCGGTGATGAGGCTGTATATCCCGCGGAAGTGCGGGGGTCGTGGCTTTTTAAATGCAAAGACCCTGCACAACCGCGAGGTATGCAGCCTTAGGGAATATTTCCTAGAAGCCGACGTGGGTATGCATCGAGATGTGGTAGCGGTGGACAAAGGCCTCACTCCGCTCTCCTTAGGTACCGAGAATTGGCGCAAACCTGTAGTATTAGATACTAATGACCGCAGAGAAGTATGGCAGAGCAAGGAGCTTCACGGACGCTATTACCGGGCCCTTCATGGGTCTGACGTAGATACGTTAGCGTCCGTAGCCTGGCTACGTTTTGGTGACCTCTTCGGGGAAACCGAAGGTTTTGTCTGTGCAATTATGGATGAAGTTATGATGACGAATAACTATCGGAAATATATTGTGAAGGATGGTACGGTAGACATATGTCGGGCATGTCACAAACCGGGAGAATCCATTCGTCACATTATCTCCGGTTGTTCTCGTCTGGCTAACGGAGACTATTTGCATAGACACAACCTTGTAGCTAGGATTGTTCACCAGCAACTTGCTCTTAAATACAATCTCGTGGAATCAGAAGTACCGTACTATAGGTATGTGCCCGACCCAGTTCTCGAAAATGGCAATATTACACTGTACTGGGATCGGTCTATCATCACTGACAGGACTATTGTTGCCAATAAGCCTGATATAGTGGTAATAGACCGATTAGAGCGTCGCACAGTGATTGTTGATATAGCGGTCCCTCATGACGAGAACCTCGTGAAAGCCGAGAAAGATAAGCAAATTAAGTATCTTGACTTGGCTCACGAGGTTGTTGACATGTGGGATGTGGATACAGCAATCATTGTGCCGATAGTCGTCTCAGCCAATGGCATAATAGCCAAGAGCCTCGACAAACATCTTAGGAGGCTCTCGTTGGGCAGCTGGATCAAGGGCTTGGTCCAGAAAGCAGTACTTCTGGACACGGCGCGAATTGTTAGGAGGTTTCTCTCTCAAGAGCCCTGACCACCGGTAGCTTGGACCCTGTTCCCGATACCGGTGGGCTACTGTTTTTTATATTTTTAAATGTTTTTTTGTTTTTTTTTATAGAAATATTTAAAAATATAAACAATATGTACATAAAATGTAATAAAAGAATTAATAATAATAATAATCTGTGGTCCGGCTGTCAACAAGCACGTCAAAAATTTTTTCATCCTGATTTTATCAATAATTTTGATATAAAATAGTTATTTAAAATGTTCGATCAATCGAAAATAGTTAAAAAAAAACTACAATCCATGAGTCCTACCTACACTACATCTACTATCCATAAAAATAGACCAATGTAAATGAAAACTTCGTGAATTGAAATCTATGTTGACCAGAAGCCGGACACGATTGCTCCAAACTACACGCCCAAGATCTTCGGATTCGTCGCTCAGCTCCGCCTCGCAGCCGCCAGGACCTGCTCCAGCCGTGAGTGAAGAGACTCCGGCCGCTGCAGTTGCGTCGAGCTCGAGCGACGAGTACTTCTCGCCGCCGACGACACCACCACCTGCGCGTCGACGGGGAAGAGGCCGACCTCCGGCCTGCTTGGAACCTCGAGGCCCACCGGCCTCTGATAGGGTTCCCGCTGCCGGTGGAAGTGTGCAGCGCATGCGATGGACTCAATCCATTAATGAGAACGTCATGCGCTCATACTATGGGGCTACAGAAGGAGAAACTAACCTGACTGCGTACCGTGGTCGGATGCTCTCTCTGTTTCAGGTACTTGAGCCAACTGTCAACGTTTCGGCCCAGCGACTATCGGATCAAGTGCGTGTCATCCAACGTAACCGTATGTTGGATGAAGCCGTACTTGATCGCCTCCGTTCGGACATGAGTAGCTATGTCACTTCACATCCGATGCCGACTGTGGTGGCACCACCACAACCCAACGTTCAAGTTGAGGAGAGTAGTGACAGAGTTACAAACGTAAGTACCCAGTATAATGAGCAATTGAGGAGTGCTTTGGAGTGTGCTATTCGGGAATATCGCAACATGCCGCCTGAAATAAGACCACGCTTACCTCGTTTGCCCATGCATAATAGGAATAGGGCACTGGTGGCTGCTCTGGATTCGCAGTTGTCAGACTATTTTGATAACTGCGAAGACCTCGCCGATACCCACTCTGTCTTATACTGCGCAGCTGTCGCGGCATGTCGTGTAGCTAATGTTAAAATTTCTAATGACATAGCTACACGACCTAAACCCGCTGTGCCAGCTTGGCAGTGTAGGATAGAGCGCCGCATTGGTGAGGCCAGGGCACTCATTGGAAAACTTGTTTGCTTTAGGGAGGGCAACACTCGCCCGAGAGTGATGCGCTTTGTGAGACGGGCGTTTTTGGGAACCAACATTCACCCACAAAATTATATGTACTGTGTCACAGAGCGCATCGACTTCCTAAAGCAGAAGGTATATGCATGGGCAAACCGTATCCGGAGGTACAGACGGCGAGTGGAGCGATTCATCCAGAATCGCACATTCCGAAGTAACGAAAGGTGGGTATATAGGGCTTGGGAGCGACCGGACCAAGGTGCGACTGACGTGTGCCTGCCCGATGATGACGCCTTCTGTACGTTCTGGCGCAACATCTGGTCGGTACCTGTCAGTCACACCGAAGGTGATTGGACCCGGGAGGTCGAGCAAGCGTGCGATCCAATACAAGAAATGGGGGCAATCATTATCAGCCCACAAGATATAGCCCATGCAGTCCATCCGCTGCCTAATTGGAAGTCTCCAGGACCGGATGGACTGCATAACTTCTGGATCAAGTGGCTAACAAGATCGCACGCTCGCTTGGCGTCTCAGTTCCAATCTGCCCTAGAATCTGGCTCACTACCCGAGTTCTTCACCACTGGAGTTACCCACCTGCTCCACAAATCTGGTAGCACCGCGGAACCCAAAAATTATAGACCAATCACGTGTCTGCCAACGGTCTATAAGGTTCTGACATCCATTTTGAGGGTTAAAATTAACAAACACATTGACGACAATCACATCATGTCTACCTCTCAAAATGGATGTAAGAATGGGTCCCGCGGTACTAAGGAGCTACTCCTCATTGACATGGCCATTAGCCAACAGGTTCGACGTTCCAAAAAAGATCTGTCGACATGTTGGATAGACTACAAGAAGGCCTATGACTCAGTGCCTCATACATGGCTCATGAGGGTGCTAGAATTGTATAAAATTAATGCAACTTTACGCACCTTTCTGATATCATGTATGGGACAATGGAGGACAGTTCTTCGCTATCCAGGATGTCGATACATCCCAAGGTACAGCGAACCGGTAAGGATCGAGCGTGGTATATTCCAGGGCGATAGTTTGAGTCCGCTTTGGTTTTGCTTAGCCTTGAATCCTCTAAGCACACTGCTGGAGAATTCAAGACTAGGCTATAGGTTGAAAAGAGGTGGTCAGGTTATTTCTCACCTCCTTTACATGGATGATTTAAAACTTTTTGGCGCCACTAGTCTACAACTGAGAGAACTACTGAAGGTAACTGAAACTTTCAGTAGTGCCATCAGGATGGAGTTTGGTGTCGACAAATGTGCGATTATGCATGTAAAGCGAGGGGAGATTGTGGAATCCGTGGGATCTCAACTCACGAATTCCATAAACCTGAGGTCCCTTTCTCCAACCGAAACTTACAAGTATCTAGGTATGTCGGAGGCGTTAGGTATCAATGTAACTAGCATGAAGCAATCGTTGACAGAGCGCTTCTTTGGCCGCCTAAAAAAGGTACTAAATAGCCTTCTTTCGGGCGGGAACAAGGTGCGTGCTTTCAATGGTTGGGTCATGCCAGTATTGATATACTCTTTCGGCGTACTTAAATGGACACAAACGGAACTTGACGCCCTGGATAGGAGAGTCCGTACACTACTGACTGCATATCGAATGCATCACCCACGTTCATCGGTAATGAGACTGTATATCCCACGGAAATGCGGAGGTCGAGGCTTTTTGAATGCCAAAACTCTCCACAACCGCGAGGTATGCAGTCTCAGGGAATATTTTCTTGCTTCTGAAGTGGGTATGCATCGAAATGTAGTAGCGGTGGACAAGGGACTCACCCCGCTCTCCTTGGCTAATGAGAACTGGCGCAAACCTGCAGTGCTAGACACTAACGATCGAAGGAGGATATGGCAGAGTAAGGAGCTACACGGACGATTTTTCCGGGCCCTTCATGGACCCGATGTAGACCAGTTAGCGTCCGTAGCTTGGTTGCGCTTCGGTGACCTCTTTGGGGAAACCGAAGGTTTTGTTTGTGCAATTATGGACGAAGTTATCATGACGAACAACTACCGGAAATTTATTGTGAAGGATGGCACGGTTGACATGTGTCGGGCATGTCACCGTCCGGGTGAATCAATCCGTCACATTGTCTCTGGTTGTTCTCGTCTTGCTAATGGAGAATACTTGCATAGGCACAACCTTGCAGCCAAGATTATTCATCAGCAACTTGCTCTGAAATATTCTCTTGTGGAATCGGAAGTGCCGTACTATAGGTATGTGCCCGACCCAGTTCTCGATAATGGCCATATCACATTATACTGGGATCGGTCCATCATCACTGACAGGACTATTGTAGCCAATAAGCCTGATATAGTGGTGGTGGACCGAAACGAGAGGCGTGCCATGATTGTCGACATAACCATCCCGCATGACGAGAACCTCGTGAAAGCCGAGAAAGATAAGCAAATCAAATATCTTGACTTGGCGCATGAGATTGTCGACATGTGGGATGTGAACTCGGCAGTCGTTGTACCGATAGTCGTCTCAGCCAATGGCTTAATAGCCAAGAGCCTCGACCAACACCTTAGGAGGCTCTCGTTAGGCGGCTGGATCAAGGGCTTGCTTCAGAAAGCGGTGCTCCTGGACACGGCGCGTATCGTTAGGAGGTTCCTCTCTCTAGAGCCCTGACCACCGGTAGCTTGGACCCTGTTCCCGATACCGGGGGGCTACTATTTTTTATATTTTTAAATGTTTTTTGTGTTTTATAGAAATATTTAAAAATGTAATTTGTATGTATATAATTAGAAATAAAGAGATAATAATAAAAAGTTTATTTATCTCCATAGGTAAGTTAGTACAGTGCATTTCTTAAAATCAGTCATGAAGTTGGTACATATTTGGTAATTACACTATTTTGAACCCTGTCTCTTAAACTAGGCTTATACCTGTCTCTTAAGAGGCAGTGTTCGGCATTTATATGAATTTATGTACATATTGAGTGCATATGCGAAACGCGTGAACATCTAATAGTTGATAATTGATCATTAGTGTAGCGAGATGTGCCTGTTGTTTTTGATAGAGTGGTTTGTTAGTGTTTTCCTATATGTGTGTATATGTGTGTGTGTGCGTGCGTTTGTTTGTGGATGTTTGAATGTCTTTATGTGTGGGCATGTATGTGTACTTGTATATGGCATATATATATATATATATTTAGTTAATATTATACTATGTATGTTAGTAATGCTTCTGTGCTGTCGTAGTTTTGGTTCAATAGCCATTCCGTAGTTTTAGTTTTAACATTGTGAGTGTTTAGGTCAAGTATGTTTAGCTGTTTGTGTATTTTTTTGTAAATGTACCTACTTATTACATAATGTTGGTGCTTAGCAAAGGTAGTTTTGTGTGGAACACCTAAAGGGATGTTTGTCCGCTTTTTGGGATTCGACGGTGGTATGCTCAAATGAGATCTGAGGACTGAGCGAAGTATAAACAACTGACGAACCGTCAAGACCCTACAGTCCGAGTAAAGCTGCACCGTAGGATATCTGTAGGGCTTTTTCATCATCACTTTGAGTACAGCCCTCTGAGCTCTCTCCACCTGTATAAGGTTAGTTTTGGTTGCACCACCCCAAACTGTAACACAATACCCGATTATCGATTGACATAGTGCAAGATAAACCAGCTTGAGTGTATCACCGTCAGCCGATTCCCTAAGCGTTCTAAAAATAGAGATAAGACGCATAATTTTGTTTGATAACATGTTAAGTTGCTTGTCCCATCTTAATCTGTCATCTATATGTACGCCTAAGTACTTTACACTGTCCGCTCTGACCAGAGCAGGACAGGGGCAAGATGCTGATGGGCTCAGGCAAGAGTGCGCCTGGATACTGAAGGTCCGTGATGGTTTTGTATTACTGCGTATAGAGAAGGGAATGTAGGACGTCTTGTCGAGATTTAGCGTCAGCAAGTTCGAATTCATCCAATACATAATTGTTCTCAGTACGGATTCCGCCTGCACTTTAATTTCCTCCCATGTTGACGCATATACAAGTATGGCAGTATCATCGGCATATGTATAAATGTCAGTGCTTGGGAATATCATATTGCAAAGATCATTTATATAAATTTGGAATAATAAAGGTCCCAGCACGCTGCCCTGGGGCACACCAAAAGTTACAATTTCGTCATTGCTGAGATAATCATCAATTTTTACTTGTTGCCTGCGATTCATAAGATAATCTTTAAATAACTCGAGACATGTGCCACGTATACCTATATATTCCAATTTAGAAATCAAATATAAAGTTTAACAGTATATGTTAAAGTTAATTCATTAATTATTTATGTTAGAACTGTGCAAAATAACGGCAAAACACCAAGTCAACACACACAGCCCTTATCAGTCCAAGATCACTTTATCTGCGATCTAATCACACTCTAATAACTGATACTCACCATATCAAATATCATCACAGCCCCGTCACTAACGGTGCGCCGGCGCAGCATCACTTCGGCGCACTTCGGGGCCGCTCGGGATTGCTCGAGTGGCCTGTCCGATTAATAGCCTTTGATCAGCTGATAAATAGTGCGACTTTAATTATGTGAACTTGAGTTTGATGTTTAGGGTAAAGTCAAAGAGTAGTTACATAAAGAGGGTCACTTATGTTTTTGAGGTGGTTGGTTGTTTTTCCGAATTAATAGTACCTACTCTCTGAGACTTGTTGGAATAGGTACACGTAATTTGATTTGGGGACGGCTAACAGTCGCTATGAATTTTAAGAGAAAATTGCAGTTCTACTTGCGAAACAAATAAGCAGAACTTATTTTATTATTTAATAAATATATTATTAGTTGTATCTGTCATTATTAAACGATAAGCTCCTTAACGTAGCCTTTACCCCAATACGTCACTGCAGCAAACACAAGCTACACTTGCAACAGGGGACATAAGCGGTACCTATTATATCAGAGAACTATCGAAATACACTAAATAGTTCGAGCGCAGAGCAAAAAGGCTTATTAGCGACGAGATGCTAGTGGACAAGCTTCATAGCCTGGCTCATCGGCGAACCGTTGCTTGCCTGTCGGTTTTCTATAGGTTATACTTCGAGGAGTGTGCGCAGGAACTCTCTGACCTGATTACTCTATTTCCATTTCACTACCAGTCTACCAGACGCACGGCTGGGTACCATATACACTTGGTTGATATACCGTCTTGTCGTACCAAGCGCTTCTCCTCCACATTTATTGTGCGCACAGCCAAGCTGTGGAAGTCTCTGCCGGCTTCTGTGTTCCCTGCCACTTATGACCTTTCAGCCTTTAAAGCAAGAGTAAATAGGCATCTTCTGGGCTCGCTCGTCACATCGTAGACCTCATCTATCGCTTACCACTAGGCGAGATCGAGGTTAAGTGCGAGCTCACAAGTAATAATAAAAAAATAAATAGAGTACATAAAACTGAATCTCCTCTAATAATCATTGTTTGTTTTAGTCATCTACATTATTTTAATCTACATCATTGCTTTGTAGAAAGTTAAGGGGCTTTTGATATTCAACGACTAAGAGATAATATGGAAAGGGTGCAAATAAAATTAATTATAGATTATATTATGTTAAACTTATAAATAAGAGATATTTTTAATGTTGTTATGTTTTATTTTTATAATGTTGCTTGATTTTTACTTTTGATTGAACGTTTAACTTGGTTTTTGTTACGGATGTAAGTCGGAAATAATGGTTTAATAATAGTAATAAAGTGGTGGTTCACGGGGATATTGGTTAATAAAAATTAACGTGTTTTGCCTAGCCCGAGTACCTTCAGTAGTGATACAAAGAAAAATAACAGAAAGTCGATTTTAAACGGTTCGAATAGATAATTTCGTTCGCATTTTCGTCATCAATACGACTGCAACTCATCGACGACCAATCATCATGATTACGATCATCTGCTAACTGTTCCCAACTACATAGATAGATAGAATATACTTTATTGTACACCAACAATTAAAACATACCTACTGTAGCGTAAATAAGATTAAGTGCACAGTAAAACACAAACCGCTACTTTACACGTTTAATTTTGATTAAAAGGAAAAAGATAGAAAACAAGTACTTAATTAAAAAAATATAAAAAAGTTAAATATTAGTTATTATTGGGAACCTTTCAGTGATGGCGTGGGTTAACTTAGCGGAAAGAAAAAAATGTTATCGAAAGTATTATGCAAATATTTTTAACTTACCTAACAAAAAATCGATTGCAATCGGTTATAGCTAGGCGAATACGCAATATTAGTAATTTTAGTTACAAAAAAAACACTAAGAGCATCCAACGCGTCTTGATAGGCCTTAGGTTAGAAAGAGTTTTTGACGTGATAATTTTTAGATTAGAAATATACAAATTAGGTGCACTATTTAAAATAAAACTCCTGCTGCGAAAACTCGGTAATTCCCGGACGGCTGGACACGACTGTGGGAAGTAACGTAGAAATCACGGAGCCACTGCGCAGCGGGGTCCGCATCTACCTCGTACCCTCTTCAGGCCTTTGAGATGGACGTCTCAGGCACAGGATGTGCTCGGATACCGGGCGAGAGCGCCCCGACCTCCGTCGTCGATAACCGACGTCGCTTGCCCGTAGGGTGGAGCCAAAAATTGGCTTGTAACGGGATCTAAACAAAAAAGAAACTTCAGACCACCGATGCAAGCTGAATCTTTGATTAATTATGAAACTAGTGCGAAATGGATCGAAAAGAAAAAAAGGCGACAATACATACCAAATTAACCAGAAAATCACCCACAGACTATCCTTTTGCTAGGACACTTTATATTTTTTATTGGCTTAACACCAACATAAAAAACTTTCACTTCATAATTTCGATATGAATCAAAAAATAAGGTCGACCATCACATATCGGGTCCCAAAAATGTAATGACGCCGTCAAAAGGCAAAACATCCGAGGATATTTTTCACGATTCCTTGTTCAAATGTGAATAACAGCTATGAAGAAAAAATTTTATTGAAAAGTTTGGATTAGAATTGGAGGAAGTTTTAACCGTAGCGGTTTTACGCTACAGTACCCCATTTCCAGTAAAAAAAAAAATGAGAGTAGCAACCCTAAAGGTGAGTGGCAACCCTAAAGGAAAGGTGAGTGACAACCCTAAAAGAAAGGTGGTTGACAACCCTAAAAAAAAGGTGGTTGACAACCCTAAAAGAAAGGTGGTTGACAACCCTAAAAGAAAGGTGGTCGACAACCCTAAAAGAAAGGTGGTTGACAACCCTAAAAGAAAGGTGAGAGATCAACCCAAGTGAATGTATCAACCCAGTGAGAGGGTGACAACGCTATAACAGATTGACATCACAACAACAGATTGAAAACACAACAACAGATTGAAAACACAATAACAGATTGAAAACACAATAACAGATTGACAACACAAAAGGGATAGCATCAACCAAGAGTGAAAACCATAATATATACAAATTAAATAAACTAGCCTAACTAACTTTAAACTAAATACATCAAATCAACGACATCGAAGTGCAGCTGATACTGAATAAAATTGAAAGCCGGCCTCCAGTTTAGACGTTAACAGTGCGAGCTTCAGATGCGTCTCCTAAACCTACATTAGAATAGAAAAACAAACGATAGAACTAGAATAATATTCTTAAATATATAGGAACAAAGAACAAAATTCAAGACGAAACAAATAAGAGTTGAGATTAAGAAATAACCTAAAAATAACTTCAAAGGAAGTCAAACAAAAACTCGAAGTCGAACACAAAAGTTCGAAGTCAGATAATAACTCGAAGTGAGACACGACACAAAGTCCAACACGACTCAAAGTCAAACACGACTCAAAGTCAAACACGACTCAAAGTGAAACACGACTCAAAGTCTAACACGACTCAAAGTCAAGAGCTTAAGTTATAGAGGGATAAGTTAGAAGGTTAAGTTAAAGAGAGAGGGTTAAGTTGAAGAGGGTGGACCTTAAATCAAAATCAAAAATACGACGCTTAATGAGAGGAAATGGTTATGAATAAATATTAACTCCAGGGAGGAATGAGGGTCGAAATAATAAAAGAGGTGTCGTTAATTGAAAACTAATGGCCTAACATAAGTAATGCTGATTAAGTTAAGAATATGGAACAAATTAATTCATTTAAGTATGTCTTTTATATGATATTGTCCAATATGATGAGAATCACAGTCTTGTAGGACATATGTAGTCATGGAGATGACTCTGATCACACGACATTTAATGAAACGAGGAGCAAGCTTTCCTGTAAAGTATTCAGCAGCTGACGATTTTGAAAAATTACGCCTCCATACAATGTCGCCGGCATTGAGTGTAATAGCCGTGCGGTTCGTATTGTAATTTCGTGAATTACGGAGAAAAGCAGAAGAAAGATTGTCCGCTACTTTTGCGTAAATCTCGGCGAGCGAAGTCAGATTACTCGCGTGTTGTTCCCGACTTTCAGCTAAATTAGTGCTTAGAGTCTGGATATTCGCACGCGATGAATCCATACAGACTTCTCTACCGAATATGAGAAAGTTTGGCGTAAACCCTGTGGCTAAATTAATACATGAATTGAGGTAAAGTTTGACCTTGGGTAACAATTTAGCCCAATTCCTTTGGTTCTCGCCAACCAATATGCTCAAACAAGTAACGACACTTTGGTTATAACGTTCTACCGTGTTTGCTTGTGGAGTGTAATAAGGGGTATACGTAGGGGATTCAATGCGAAACGATCTAAGAAAGTTTAAAAACTGATTACTACGAAAAACGGTAGCATTATCACAGAGAATAGACCGTGGAACTCCGAAGTTAAAAAATATTTCAGATTCCAAAGCTTTTATAACTGAATTGGCGTCAATCCTTTTAAGGGGGACTAACCAAACATATTTAGAAAAAACATCGACCATAGATAAAATGTATTTGAACCCATAATAAGCGATTGGAAGCGGTCCAATAACGTCGATAGAAATCATTTGTAAAGGTAAAGAAACTTCCTTTGGATAACACATATGACCACGTGGTTGGGAATTCGCGATCTTATAAGCTTTACAAACCTCACATTGCCTTAAAGTCTCAGAAACATCTCGAAACATATTTGGCCAGTAAAAGTTATCCTTGAGCTTAAAATAAGTCTTTGAAACTCCAGGATGAATAGAGAGAGGATTATTATGAGCTTCCCATATAGCGGATTTAACCTTTTCAACGGGTAAAACTATGCGCCAAGGATCAGAGCACAATGGGTTAGTGATTGGCATGCGTCTTAACAGAACACCGTTCCGAATGGCGTAAGCAGGAAACGTTTGAGGGGAGTCACGAGCCCCTAAATACACCTTTTTATACCATCTATCATTGGTATGGTTAGGTCCTTGATCGAATGTAACCGGACTCGCGTACATTCTAGATAAAGCGTCTGGAACGACGTGTTGCGACCCTTTGCGATGAATGATATCAAACGTGTATTGGGAAATCACAGTAGCCCATCGCGCCAAACGCCCTGAGGGATTACTTAGTGTGAGGAGCCATTTCAAGGCCATATGATCGGTTATAACAGAAAACTTCATTCCATCTAAATAACAGCGAAAATGCTTAATGGAATCAAGAACGGATAAAAGTTCACGTTCGGTTGTACTATAATTGCGTTCTGCTTTTGAGAATAAGCGTGAATAATAAGCGATAGGATGTTCAACACCATCGAACTTTTGAGAAAGAACCGAACCAAGACCGACAGCTGACGCATCACATTGCAAAATGAAGGGCTTCGAGAAATCTGGACAAGCCATAACGGGAGTATTGATGAGCGCATCCTTTAATTTTAGGAATGCTTGATCGGCGGCATCATCCCAACTTATAGGGTCACGACCCTTCTTTTTTCCTATAAGGGCAGTGAGTGGAGCTATTATAGAAGAAAAACCATCAACAAAACGCCTATAATATGAGCATAACCCAATAAAACCACGTAGTGACTTAGCTGTAGTAGGAACGGGATAATCCCTAATAGCATCGAGCTTGCTGGGATCAGTTTGTAAACCCTTTTCGTTAATGATATAACCCAAATATTTCAATTCGCTTTTACAGAACTCGCATTTTTTTAGGTTAATAGTTAAACCGGCCTCCTTGAGACGGTTTAGTACTTTTCTAAGGAGCGAGAGGTGACTATCAAAGTCTTTTGATATTATGATTAGATCATCGACGTAACCGAAAACGCAATTATCACTGGTCGAAGTGAATTCAAAATTAACGATCATATCAGTAAGGCGCTGCATCTCGGAAGCTGCATTCGTGAGACCAAATGGCATTCTGACGAACTCAAATAAACCTCGTTGTGGAACTATGAACGCGGTTCTTTCACAACTCTCATCATCAGCGAGAGGAATCTGCCAAAATGCACTCCTAAAATCGAGAGAACTTATATACCTTGCACCTCGAAGGTTGTCAAGAATATCGTGAATACGGGGGAGCGGATAAGAATCTCTAGTAGTAACGCTATTCAATTTCCTACTATCAACGCAAAAACGTACAGAACCGTCCTTTTTGGTAACCATCACAACAGGACTGGCCCATGGAGAACGTGAGGGACGAATGACACCCATCTCCAGCATCTTATCGATTTCCTCATTGAGCAACTTTAACTTAACAGGCGAAAGAGGGTAAAACCGTTGTCTAATTGGTGGTCCAGTAGTGTTTATTTTGTGTGATAGCCAAGTAGTCTTACCAAGGCCAACTTTATCGGATGAAATGACATCGAATTCCTCAATGACCCGTTGCAACTTTAGCTCTTGGTCTGGTAATAAAACGTTACGAGGGTGAATGTATCGAACCTCGCTAATGCAATTAATCTGAGGAAGGGATTGAGAGTCAGAAGGAAGGGTATGTGGGTCAGGAGGTAGGGAATTAGAGTCGGGAGGAAGGTACATATTACCTTTGATATTTTTGTTAAAAGCTTGACTAAAAACTGAAGTCAAACCGAACTTATTCCAAAATTCGATACCTAAAATAACTGAAGAAGACATAGAACGTGCTACTAAAAATTCGTGGATAAAAGTCGTACCATTAAACTTAACTGGGAGAAAGATAGTTCCTAAAATATCAATAGGAGAGTTATTAGCGGAAATAACACGTGGGCACTGGACGTTTGATTTTAAAGAAATACCCAGTTGTTGGGTTAAACAATCACTAATAAGGGACATTTGTGCACCAGAGTCAAGAAGGGCTTTAACGACCCGGTTACACAATATGATCTCGATGAAAGGACGGTTATCAGATGAATCGGACGCTATCACCGGTGACACTGTACGGAGTAATGCGTGTCGCCGGTGGGCTAAACATTTTTTGGATTGCATTTTGGGCAATCACGAGTTATAAAACCAGGTGTGCGGCATTTAAAACATAGCATACCAGGGAAATCAGGGCAAGTACGATAGGGGTGTCCCGTTTTATTGCATTTTGGACAGAATTGTGATTGATTTGTTGTGCTTGAAACTAATTTTGTAGATTTGGGCAAAAAACTTTCAAAATGCGATGCAGTGTCAATGAGCGCATCTAAGTCAGTAAATTTATGTATCGATAAGCATGGAAAATATCTAGGATGCATGTTGTGAGTGATAATTTCTAATAGTTCAGATTTATCGACCGGTTTACGTAATGTATCATTCAATTGAGAAATCTGATGCACAAAATGTAAAACAGGTTGATCTGATTTCTGTTTTGTATTCCTAACTTGTTGACCGGTTTTAAATTCGAAATCAATTTCCCCGAATGTTTTGAAGAATTTTTCTTTTAATTCGGGGTAAGTCATATCAGGTCGACGGATTGACCTATAATAATTCAAGGCGCGACCGGATAACACTTCGTGGAAGCGTTTAAGCAGATAACTGTCAGTTATGTCGTCTGCATCCTTCTCTTCTTCGATACTGGTAAAAAAATTTCGAACACTGGTATCTCCAGTATAATTTATGTTCCATTTTCTTAGCGAAAATCGTTTTAGAAAGTAACCGGGACAGTCCTCGGATTTCATCGGAGAAGGTAAGTTAGAACGACTAGTACCCGGAGTGGGCCTAGGCGGAATGGGAGGAGGTCTAGAAATAATAATACTTCCGTGTAAAGGAGTCTCAACGATAGAACCTTCTTCGGACATTTTTAAACACAAAATAGAAATAGGTTAAATGAAAGAGCGGGACTTAGCAGGAAATCGTTAGATATCGTGCCGTAATATCGATGCGGGAAGAAGACAACAACATGAACGTCAAAGGAATCGGCTGGGCTAAGAATCCAACAAAACAGATACTAGCAAATAGCAGACAAGCAAACAGACGGGCTAAAAAAAATAAGAAAGGTAGACACTAGCACGCGACCATTCAAAAAGCTTACCTTTGGTCACGATGCCTAACCATCCACACATCAAACACACTCTACGGGAAACTAACTACCGCTACCTACTGGGATAAAATAAAACTCGGGATAGATACGTATATTTTGGGAGAAAATAAAAGAATTGGAAATTGGGTATAGTTAGAAAGTTAATCTTTAAAATTGAATTTCACAAACATCACACAATTTAGCAAAGAACATAAATTCAGTTAGCAATTCTGTAGTCCAGTCGTATGAATCGGGAAAACATTCAAGACAGGTAATCCTTTTAACTTCCATACGGGTATCTGACCAATTCTAAAACCTGAAACTCACAACAAGAAAGATGAAAATTAAAGATTGCTCTCAAGAGCAACCACACACGAGATAACAAAAAAAAAGGTATTTTAGTAATAATTAATATGCAAACTTACTTTAATTCGGGCGCCATATTGTAGCGTAAATAAGATTAAGTGCACAGTAAAACACAAACCGCTACTTTACACGTTTAATTTTGATTAAAAGGAAAAAGATAGAAAACAAGTACTTAATTAAAAAAATATAAAAAAGTTAAATATTAGTTATTATTGGGAACCTTTCAGTGATGGCGTGGGTTAACTTAGCGGAAAGAAAAAAATGTTATCGAAAGTATTATGCAAATATTTTTAACTTACCTAACAAAAAATCGATTGCAATCGGTTATAGCTAGGCGAATACGCAATATTAGTAATTTTAGTTACAAAAAAAACACTAAGAGCATCCAACGCGTCTTGATAGGCCTTAGGTTAGAAAGAGTTTTTGACGTGATAATTTTTAGATTAGAAATATACAAATTAGGTGCACTATTTAAAATAAAACTCCTGCTGCGAAAACTCGGTAATTCCCGGACGGCTGGACACGACTGTGGGAAGTAACGTAGAAATCACGGAGCCACTGCGCAGCGGGGTCCGCATCTACCTCGTACCCTCTTCAGGCCTTTGAGATGGACGTCTCAGGCACAGGATGTGCTCGGATACCGGGCGAGAGCGCCCCGACCTCCGTCGTCGATAACCGACGTCGCTTGCCCGTAGGGTGGAGCCAAAAATTGGCTTGTAACGGGATCTAAACAAAAAAGAAACTTCAGACCACCGATGCAAGCTGAATCTTTGATTAATTATGAAACTAGTGCGAAATGGATCGAAAAGAAAAAAAGGCGACAATACATACCAAATTAACCAGAAAATCACCCACAGACTATCCTTTTGCTAGGACACTTTATATTTTTTATTGGCTTAACACCAACATAAAAAACTTTCACTTCATAATTTCGATATGAATCAAAAAATAAGGTCGACCATCACATATCGGGTCCCAAAAATGTAATGACGCCGTCAAAAGGCAAAACATCCGAGGATATTTTTCACGATTCCTTGTTCAAATGTGAATAACAGCTATGAAGAAAAAATTTTATTGAAAAGTTTGGATTAGAATTGGAGGAAGTTTTAACCGTAGCGGTTTTACGCTACACTACTTAGGTATATAAAATTATTGTATAATTATTTTGGGTTCGGCTTCCAGTCTACCCAGATATTTAAACATATACACAAGGAACAAAGAAATTTTACAATATTTATATTCGGCTAGATCGATACACATAACTTGAAACTTCCGGTTCCGACACCCAAACCAGGACACATCTCAGGTGTCGGCGTTCCTTCCAAGCTGGTCACAAAAATATAGCCTAAAATAGTAGGTATTACAAAACAAAAAATTAAAAATTATAAATAAAAATATAAATTAAAATAAATTAATATGAAACTAAATGAATCTAAAACAAAACAAAAAGCAAAAAGTTTGTCCGAAAATATTAAATAAATAAACTGCTCATTGATGTGTGTGCAAGTGTGTATGTGTGTGTAGTGTAACTGTGAGTGTACGTGAGATTTTTACATTTTAGTGTTTTTACATGGAATGACTGCCTACTTGACTTCCACAACCCGATAAACGCTGGTAAACACGATACCCCAAGGGGTTCCAAGGGGTGCCAGGGGGAAAAATTGGTGCCAGATTTCCTGGCTTCGGACTACTCGTAAAGACTGTCAAAGGTGTACTAATGACAGCCGGGACCATCGACTTAGCGTACTTTTCGGGGAAGGACAATTCTTGATATTTATTTATTTATTTAAACGTTATGTAAAATTAATATATTAATTAGTACCCTATCTGCTCCATGCCCGCCAATGCCGCAAAAATGGCCCGTCCAACCTGTCGGCAATGACGGTAAGGAGACTATTACCACTGTCCCGCACTCTACCCGCTATCGAGGTCCCCTGTTCCGCATTATTGTATAGAAATAATTCACGCGTACCTTTGCGAACATTCCCGACACGCTGCAGAAGCGAGGCAGACGCAACAGTGCCCTTAAGGAATTGTTGTACTGAACGTGGAGAACGCTATATGATTTTTGCGAGTATGATACCCATAGGCTTCCCGTATAAAATGATGTGCAGTAGGCTCGAAACAAGGTGATTTCGACTTCCTTGTAGCAACGAGCAAACCTACGGGCTATCATATTCGCCCGCACCGACAGCGCCCTCCTTTCTCGCTCAATATCAGCGTCGTCCTTCAATTCGGACGTCACAATATGGCCCAAGTATTTAAAGGTTAGTACCCGCTCCAAGTGCACGCCGCACAACTTGACCGGTGGTACCTCCGCCGGACATTTGGTTCCTGCTCTGAAGACCATAAGCTTGCATATAAACAATAGTGGTACATGGTCATTATGTTAAGATGGTCCGGCCTATGTGGTTGTTAATATTTAGCACTAACCGCTTCGACCACGACCAATCGTTAGCGCTAAACATCTCCAAAACTAGTTTAAATTCACTGGCCTATTAGGCAAAGAAGCTACGATTATTGACATGGTTTAATAAAGTGAAATAAACCAGGATTAAGTGAAGATAATGATGCTGTAAATACCTTTACGGTAAGTCTCTCTGATGAGTAGGCAGACGTATTGAGGCGGTTTACGAAATGGGGGAATATCCAACAGATTATGTACTTAGCTGTAACTGATATGGTGCTGTGATGTTTATCTGCTTTCTAAGTCCTTGTCAGGTAGCGGCTTATTATGTCCATTTACGTTTCATTCGGTGGATAGCGATTGAAGAAACAATACTTGGTAAGTACTAGATTGGATTTCTAAAACATGCTATTAATATTTTGTTTGAAGTTGGAAGGGTTGACAACATTACTATTTCTTTTTAAAATTAGAATTCAGCCTATTTCGATCATACTGGGACATAGGCTTCCTCTCTATTAGAGGGAATAGACCGTAATCGACCACACTGGTTATGGTATGTTCACGATATTTTCCTTCACTGATTTGAAAACAGTGGTAATCAAAAAAAGATACATTTAATTCAGGATTCCAAAGTCCCATATCGACGCCTTAGAGTGAAAACCTCGTAAGTGAAAAAGGAGTAACTTTTCAGGAGGAAGAAAAACCTGCGTGCTACAAAATTTTTGTATGGTTTCTTTCATGTTTTTTTTTTAATTAATTTATATGTAAATTTAACCCGTTTTTATATCCAGAACTGTTGGATATTATGTATAATATGAAAAATATTATACATAATATCGAACAGTTCAGAAATGCATAATCCATGGCCTGATTACGCTAAACTGACGACGCGATGCGAGTGTTTACGAGGTTCTCACTTACTATCTTAGATAGCGTTTCGAGTATCGAATGAACATATTAGGATGTGTGTTGCAAAGATTGCTATCTGGAAACGCAATAAAAAAAATTGGAAAAAAAATGTACTCCCGAGGTTTTCACTCTAAGGCGACGATATAGACACATACATTAAAGACAGTTACATTACATTATAAATTACCTTAAACATCCATAATTTGTATGTAATAAAAATTACAATTAAATCAAAGAAAAACATGCAAAACAGATAGGATCCCAACCCACACGCGACATGTCTCCCACAACAATGTCGTATATAGGGATAGCCTACCTGCTATCATTTTTAAAATAGTGTTGGAGCTAGTCCACAGTCGGCGCACTAGGGATGCACTTACGCATAGTCGTTTAAAAGCAGCTAGTACGCGCCTCAGCAAACATTCCTGAGGCGCTGCAGAAGCGGGGCAGCCCCACAATTGCCCTAAACGCGTTATTATATTGTACACGGAGAGTACTGTAACTTTTCTGCATGTAGTTAGCCCACAGGCTGAAATCAATTACAAAAGGTAATGTGCCTGATGGTGTTCGAAACCAAGACCAGCAAATCGCGCGCGCGGCCCTTCAAAGTTAAATGTCATAGTACGTAATTGTTTTAACTGAATAGAAATCCAAATAACAGTAGATATAGAAATGTATACTAGGTACCTGCTCTAGGGTGGCCCCTGCCTACCGGGTTTGTGGAAAGGTTCTTATGAGATACCGCAGTTCCGGACGGACGGTCGTGTAATAATAAAATTTTCCTCCCAAAAAAAGCGATCACAGGTCATTTGATGACCCCCCCCCCCCCCCAAAGGGTTATATTTTCCTTGAGTTTTCCTTTACCAAATAACTGTTTTTTTAGAAGATCTAAGGAATGATAGATCATGATAGATTTAAGAAAAATGATGGGCTGAAAATAACAATAGATCTATCTCATTTCTCTCAGTACTGAGAACCATGACAGTTGTCAGTACATCAACCTCGTGCTGCGATACTGCGTGCGCGCAAATATTTGTGACACGGACGGCTGTGTTGCCTTTGTTTTATCTTTGCGCTTAGAGATATTTTACATTCGATAACAGCGTGTCTCATGGGTTACCTCGTGATAGTTGCTAGTTTTTTTCATGATAGGTTTGCGTTTAACCACTACCTCATCTGATGGTAGGTAAGCGATGATGTGGTTGAAGATGAAGCACGCTCGCCTAGAAGTAATCTCTTCACTCTTGACTTAAAGACCCCTAGGTTGTAGCTATCTAGATACACAGACTCCGGCAGGGAATAGGCTCGTGTTTGACCACCGTCTCACCTGATGGTATGCGATGATGTGTCCGAAAATTGAGCGCACTTACATACTAGAAACCGATTCATTATACATATTTTAAGTTTTATCATAGTGACTATAATAAACTAATAAAAAAGTCTTATAAGTACCTACTATAATGGCTCGTATCAAGTATTTAAATATTTATTGCAATCCATAATGTACAGATACAGGTATTGGTACATAGTACATAAAAAAATTGGCCAAGGGCGAGTCAGACTCGCCCATGAAGGGTTCCGTAGTAACTACGCCAAATAACTTTGTTTTTCATAGTATTTGTTTGAATTACAATGTTAATTTGCGGTTTTAGAAAATATGCCTTATCTCAAAAACTGCTCGTACCGATCTCGTTCAAACTAATTTTATTGAAAGTTTACATTAAGATATACGGTATATATAGATTTTTTAGATTTTTCCCTTCATTATTATAGAAGTCAGAGGGGCGGGGACATACATTTTACCACTTTGGAAGCGTATATCTTTTAAACGATTGAATTTATGAAAAAGTGGTTTTAGAAACCTCAATGTCATTTTAAAGACCTTTCTATACTACACACGCATAGAATTATAAAATAAAAATCGGTTTCAGTTCATGCATGGGGAGCCCCCGTTTATTTTAAATATTTTTTTCTTAAAATCAGAAAGCGGTGCACAGAATACATCTACCTACCAAGTTTCGCACGTATGGTCCTAATAGTTTCGGAATAAAATGGCTGTGACATACGGACGAACGGACAGACAGACAGACATGACGAAACTATAAGGGTTCCGTTTTTTACCAATCGGCTACGGAACCCTAAAAAGAAACGATTATGAACCCTGTCGGGCACGGCAAAATTAGAATGAGTAGGATGAGCGTAAATATAGATTTTCCATAATCCAAAACTTTAATTGAAATCAAATCATTATCTGCTGAAATGTATTACATATTTATTATATAAATATATGCTTTATATTGTATTGAAGCAATAACAGCCGACTTTAAATCTTCTTGAAGGTTAAGGGCCACAAAAAGAAGGTCTATGGATAAGTAACCGTTTTAACATATTAGGTATTCCGTGTTTCGGAAAGTGCGATAAACAGTTGGTCCCGGCTGTAAGTTTAAGACCAGGCACTCTAAAATATTTTTCATGCAAGCTCCGCCCCCATGCACCCCGGTTAGGCCGTTGTATGCTAAACGCTAACGTAGCAGTAATAAAGTTGAATATCGCGTGCGCTCTTTCACCATGTTCGAGTCCGAAACTGCCGTTGTGTACTAAACACTAACGCAGCAGTAATAAAGTTGAATATCGCGTGCGCTCTTTTATCATGTTCGTGTTCGAAACTAAATGTCGTAAGTTTCAATTCTTATTTCGTTTATAACTAAAGTAATAATTGATCTAGAGAAAAATACAAATTTTAGACATAAAAGCCGAGTAATCTGGATTAAATTTTGAATAATCTTTAAAAAAGACATGATTTTCGATTAAAAAATGAATCGAGCGAAAATGTTCCAATAACGTAACTGGTCTAGATATGTAAAGATAAAGATCCAATAAATCATATACGAAAGTTCCATTTTGATTGTATGCAGTATTAATGCAAAGTTACATACAATATAGGGGGCCTCCTCTTAACATCGTTGACAGTCGTTACGTAGTCGTTCAAGTCAGAAGCCAGAAAATCTGAACACAGTCGTGTCTAAGGCTCGATAGCCTCCCCTGCCCCCTCGTGTCACTCTGTTAATGGATTGAGTAACACAAATAGGCTCATGTTGTATACAACGTGTAACGGAAACCCCATGTCTATTCAAAAGAGCTGAAGACAACATCTGGTATGGAGTCTCTATGCACAGTTTCAGCACAAAATAACTGACTCAAAGAAATCAAAGAAAAAGAAAATAACTGATGCCAAATTATTGGTTTCATATATTTCTTGAATACCAATCATAACAAACGTGTCACAGCACTACGAGGGTCAATAACTTTCCACGTCACTTGCCAATAGCACGATAATTCTTTTCGTTCTTCTTAATTTGAAAAATTCGGTGTCTGGTATAAGTTTTACACACGTAGACTTAGGATTACAAAACCATTGCCATATCGTTTGTTATCATCCAAAGAAGCCATGCACTTGGTATGTATATGTTACGGCTAAAGGTGGGTGTGAACATAAACTTAAGATTAGCCGGCTAAACTTAGGTCTAACTTCGAGGAGGTGTTAATGTTAGTTTCTTCTATCTTTAGCCGGCTAAACTTAAGTGTAACTGCAGGCCCTTGGTTAAAAATGTAGAAGGAAATGAAAAAGGAAACAATGTAATAATGTTTACTATTTTGACACGAAAACTTTTATTAAAAAATAATCACCCTCATTAAGTCATTACACATACTTTTAGGCATGTATTTAACGCGGCGACAAACTAATCTGATTTAGAGATTTAAAAATAATTAAAATGAGTAGAAAAAATAATAGGTTGGCAGCTACAGTGAAGTAGCATTTTAAGCATAAAGTAGTAGCTTTATATTGAGTTCCAAGCTTTGTTTAAATTTAAGTTGGCAGTGATTTTATGGTGTAGCAACTGAATTTATTGTTAGGCGACAACAGTTTTTACGCAAAATCGGCTCCTATTTCTGGGTGGTTTAAAAACCCCCGAGTCGGGGTGTTAACCAATAGTTGCTAATAATACAATGTTTGATATCCGTCTGTTAATATTAGCTGCCAAGTCATTATTTTTTATAACCAAGTAGTTAGTCGCCCAATAAGTTCTTAGTTGCCTCAAAAATAATTTGCCATACATTTTTAGCCGTTTCGTTTCGGTTAATATGCACATTAGCCGGCTAAAGATGGAATATTACGATACAAACTAACATGATATCGAACTTTAGCTGCTTCTCGAAGATAAACCCAAGTTTAGCCGGCTAATCTTAATTTTATGTTCACACCCTACACCCACCTTTAGCCGTAACATACATATACCTTTTAAATTACACGTTGTATACCATATTTAAATATAAGCTAGATACATGATTTTTCCTAACCTATGTGTTTGTTTTTATTGATAATAGGTTCGCGTTTGACCACCATCTTACCTGATACTGATAGTAAGTGATGATGTGGTCGAAGATGGAGCACGCTTACCTAAAAGTAACCTATTCACTCTTGACTTAAAGACTCCTAGGCTGTAGCTGTCGGGAAACACAGACTCCGGCAGGGAATTCCACTCCTTAGCTGTACGCACAATGAAAGAATTCCCAAAACGTTTACCTACCACGAACACCTACCAACAAGAAACAACTACCACGAAGTACAAAGTCGACGGCCGCCTCTTTACGCTGCCGTCATAATGTGACACTGGCAGAGTAGTCGTAACCGGCTCAATTCCCATAACAGTCAAATAGAATAGAATATTTATTGATTCAACTAAATTACATCACATAGTTTATGAGACAATTTTTTTTGTACGTATACATATATTTAAACTAAACTAGTTGAACCAGTGTTCAACTAGTTTAGTTTACGTATACCAGTGTATCCAAAGTAAGATTTAACTTGTTTTTTAGGTACCAGAGCTCTCGCAATTTAACAGGACATTAACTTAAGTCTATATAATTAGGTCGTGTGAGTTACATAAAATATTCATTATTTGAATCATTCGAAGAAAGGAAAAATAAAGCATTCATATAAAAATTAATATTAAATTAAATATTTAAAAAACCAGCTAAGTATGCAAAACATAAAAAATAATGGTCGCGGCGGGATATCGCTATGTAACAAACTTTAAATATTGATTCTGAATTGTCTAAGTCATAAAGATCATGCATCACCACTTTCACTACCCTTATGTATTAAATGGCTGAACTGATTTTGATAAAACATGTCTGATTGTAATATACAATTTGATACCCCACTTCGATTATTCATCCCCACTTTGACCCCCCATACCTAGTAAATGGCTAAACCAATTTTGACAAAACATATCTAAGAACCACTGCCAGAAAACATGCTTTTTAATGAAAAAACCGCATCGCAATCGGTTCACGCGCATAAAAGATTTGGTGCCGCAGACACACACACACAGATACACAAAGCGGTCAAACTTATAATAGCCCTCTCTTTGCGTCGGGGTTTATAAAAGGAACAGTAACAAGAGTGATTAATCTATGTACCATACAAACTATTAGTAGAAAGAGTATTCTAGCCAATTCTATAGCCTCATATAAAATAGCACTCAGCTGCATCCTGTTAGACTCAAAGCTGACCTTAAAATAATTGGAAAAAGGCAGTTCAGATCCATGTCTGATAAGAAGTAATTAACTAATTACAATATGGACAATTTCCTAATTGTCACTGGTCATTAAACAAAAGTACAACCATATGTCAATTACTTGATCAATCGTGCGTTAACCTGCGTCACACCCGTCTGATGTGAAAGGTCCTTAACGTTTGTGTTAGCATGCGACAGTACCATGGCGGTGTGTCAATTATATCACGACTGTACACTGTTTGCTGTCTCATATCACTTTCTTTGATTGAGACATGTAGGAAAATGTTAAATACTGGCTTTGCTCGCGTATTGTTAATTATGCCAAGGAAACTTGGGCTTGAAATGTCAAGTAAATTCATTTGGAGTGTCTATGCGCACTTGTCTATAAATGCATATTGCGCAGTTCTTTGAGAGTCTGGGATTTAAGAGCACAGCTGTCAGAACAAGCAAATAAAAAAGTAGGGTCACCAAGTGTCTGAAATTCGGCGATAATTCGGATAACTTCGAATGCATAAAAATATTGCTTTCTGCATATATAAAGTTTACCCGTGCCAGATTTCATACTCTTTTTTAAGGATACGTAAAAATCCAATGAATGATCTGGGCGAAGCTGGAAGGTGTGTCAGACTTTTACTGACTGAAAACCCATCCGTGTTCCGTAGTTTGTACTTCGTGTTCCGGGGCCGCGGTAACTCTTTCGAACAATTCCAAAACCCCGGCAAATTTCATACTCTTTTGTCCACATAATTTTCGAAAAAAGGGGTACAAAGGTTCATAAGTTCAGCTACACGATAACTGAAAAATGCCGGCACTGTCTTGACAGGTCCGCTCTTTGTGTGCTTATTTCTTCAAAAGAGCACCACAGATATGAATCTACATGCTTTTCATATGATTAGAACAATACGAATTGTATGGACACTTTAAAAGAGACGTTGACCTATGGGTTTGTTTCCGAGTTTCTTCTCAGAGTAGTCAATTAGGAAACACCGGCCTCATCTAGCTAAACATAAAACGTAAAAAAAACGTGACGTGTAAATTTTTTATTTATAACCAATTTACAAAATAAATGTTACATTCGATTTCAAAGTTTTTGTATAATATATATAAAAGTAAAATAATGTAACGTATGGGGTTGAAAATGGATCGACCTGTGGACTGGAAATATGATAGATAGATATAGTCTTTATTGTACACCATAACAGAATTAACTGAGGACTAAAAAACTACAAAGGGTGTTACAATGAGCGGTCTTATCGCTAAATAAAATAAAATAATAGCCATGCAGGGCTTAGAATTTATTTATTTTCTCACCACAAATTAATACATTAGGTAGGTACCTAAGTGACGTAAGGTACAGCCAATTTAAAGATCATTTGTGGGAGACTGGTGCCTAAACTAGGTCTTTTTTTGGGGTAAGGCTGCGTAAATTTTTATCTTATTTTCTATGTGTAAAACAGATAAAAATTTACGCGGCCTGATCTTTAAATTGTCGGTACCTTACGTCAATTACCTACCTAATGTATTATTTATCTGTTTTACACATAGAAAAACGGATAAAACTTTAAAAAACTTGGCCAGTTCAGTCGGTAACGATCTTTACCCACCTTTCCGGTGTATTCGTGCGACGTGGCCAGCCCACTCCCACTTCAGCTTGACTATTTTAACTCCAACATCAGCTACCTGAGTAATGGAGTGTAGGGTGGTGTTACTAACGCGATATGTTCGCTAAAACTTATTATGCTGTGCTCCATCACCCGCTGACACAGATCCAGAGCCTTTAACATCGACGACGAGTTGCAAGTCTATCGGTTACATTTCGGGGAGTGTGCGATGGAATTACACAATCTAATACCGCCATGCCTATTCCATCATCGACTACAAGATAACGGCGATGCGCCATCGTTACATGGTAGACATCCCACCCATACGCACAAAATTTTTGTGCGTAGTAAGTAAGTTTTGGGAATACTTTCATTGTACGTACGGCTAGGAAGTGGAATACCATGCCGAAGTCAGTGTTTCCGATAACTATAACCTGGGTCTTTAAGCCAAGAGTGAACAGGTTACTTCTAGGTAAGCGTGCTCCATCTTCGACCACATCATCACTTACCATCAGGTGAGGTAGTGGTCAAACGTGAGCTAATTATCAATAAAAAAAAGTTCCAATTCAACATTAAAATATTTTATTTTACTTAAGCCTACATGACCTCATATAAAACAACATAAGTAATTGCACTGTTTTAATAGATCGTTTGCTATGGATTACTCTTTTCGATACTTAATTGATATTCACAAGTTTTTTTGCTATGACAGAACCGTAACAGTATAAACCAATTAACATTAATGTAAAATTACAAATAAAAAATTAATCCAAGAGACTACAGTGTTCTCACTAATTATCGCTAAGATTAGTTAATAACCACTACCGATAAGTGCTTGAACACAAAGAAGCGAAAAGAGAGAGGTAACCATAGATTAGTAACAGAATATATTTCAATTATTCCTTGGGAAACTACTGATGAAATATTTTGGTTAAGATATTAACAGCCTTACAGGTCGATCTTTAAATTCAAATTCAAATTCAAATTCTTTATTGCGAACTAAGTGTACAATATTTTTTTTTGAAGA
The DNA here is from genome assembly GCA_943138885.2 of Tholera decimalis. Classification (NCBI taxonomy): domain Eukaryota; kingdom Metazoa; phylum Arthropoda; class Insecta; order Lepidoptera; family Noctuidae; genus Tholera; species Tholera decimalis. The sequence goes on along the minus strand of OW964569.2, from coordinate 37,905,328 downwards.
TGTTAACAATAGGAAGGTTCTTAGAACTTAGTTGCCTGTTAAGGCGTTGCAATTTATGTTTATCTTATAGTCTATCTTACAGTTTTCTTACAGGTTACATTATATTAATTACAAATTATCATTATTTTTTTAATTATATCACAGTATTTATGTCACTTAATATTTAATATCACATTTTAATATTTTTAAATTATTATTTTTCTTCAAGGAATTCTTTTATGGAATAATATGCTTTTATAATAAGGAAGTCTTTTAACTTCCTTTTAAAAGTACTAATTGAATTTGACTTAATTTCTATGGGTAACTTATTATATATTTTTATGGCCATACAAAATATACTGTTGCTATACACTTTAGTGTGGGATGATTTATTGCGTAATATATTCTTAAGTCTACTGCTTGTTAATGTGTCATAGCTACTGATGTCCGATTTAATTAAAATTGAAGCCGCATAGATATAAAGACAAGGAAGGGTTAATATCTTGAGGGTTATAAAATGGGGTTTACATGAATCTGTTTGGTGTATCCCACATATAGATCTTATACACTTTTTTTGAGCCTTAAACGCAAATTCCTTATCGGTTGAGTACCCCCAATATAAAATCCCATACGACAGAGTGGATCCCACGTAGGCATGATAAGCATTTAGAAGTGTAATTTGGTTAGATACTTTTTTGAGCATATAGAGGGCATAGGAGAATTGATTTAATTTGCTACATACACTATTTACATGTGTTTTCCATGACAAATTAGAATCTATATGAATACCTAGAAATTTTGTATTTGTAACCTCAGATACCGTTTCATTATTGTATTTAATAGTTAAAGGAGTTGATTTAGCATTTTTATTTTTGAAATTCATATAATGGGTTTTTTTAAGATTTATTTTAAGATTATTAATATTTAGCCAAGTAATTATTTTAGATAAGGCATCATTTATCTCTAATTCATGAGTGTTGTTTTTATTATTTGTGAAAATAGCCGTACTATCATCCGCAAATAAAACCATAGGCTGTAAAATAGCGTTAGGTAAATCATTTATATAAATGAGAAATAGCAATGGTCCTAGTATTGATCCTTGAGGTACACCAAATTTTATAGACCTTGGGCTCGATGTATATTTTATTTCTGTTTTTGTTAATGGACATAACTGTATTATTTCAGTAAACTGTATATATTTAAGGTAAAGCAACGCTTGTCATGGTCAGACCGAGGATGGGTGACCAAAGTGACCATCTTAATACTTTTGTCTGTCTGTTTGTTACACTTTCACGTCTAAACTAACTGATTTTGACGAGATTGGTTACTGATATAGATGATGTACACCTTGAGATTCGTCATGTCTGTCTGTCTATCTGTCTGTCCGTAAATCACAGCCATTTTATTCCGAAACTATTTGGACTACACATCTGAAACTGGGTAGGTTGATGTATTCTGTTAACCGCTTCCTAATTTTTATAAAAAAATATTGACATTGAGATTGAGGTTTGTAAAACCACTTTTTCTTAAAGTCAATCGTTTAATATGTGCCCCCCCCCCTCAAACTTCTGTAATAATGGAGTGAGAAATCTAAAAAAAATGTATGCTTCTTATGATGATCTTAATAAAAACTTTCAACGAAAATTGATTTGAACGAGATCGAGTCAAAAGTTTTAGGGATATAGCACATTTTCTAAAACCGCAAATATAACTTTGTATTTCATACACACACTATGAAAAACAAAGTTATTTAGCGTAGTTACTACGACACCTTTTATGGGCGAGTCTGACTCGCACTTGGCCAATTTTTTACTTTTCAGGCGAGGAATAATATAAATACAAAATCCCTGTGTCACTATGGACTGGAAGCATGATTTTTTTCCGTGTCGTACACATGTTTTTCTATTACCTACACGAAAATTATATAAAAGATGACGTAATTCTCACACCACATTAACGGAACAAATGTTTATAATCCCAAAAGCCTAAAGAAATAAGATAGCTCTCTTTTTCACATGTTTTTGTTTGTATTATGATAAATTTATTTAAGATGAACGCCAAATAGAGGCGAGATTTTTCAACCGCTTATGAAATAACTTTGAAAACTCCTGACTCTTCATGCGATAAGGTATTAGTTTTTTGGAATTCTAGTGTAATGTGTAGATGGAATGAAAATTGCATATTATAATGCATTTTTACCTACATGACCCCTATCAGAGTTTTTGAAGCCCCAGGCGTGTGTAACTGAATAACACAGGTTACTTCTAGGTAAGCGTGCTTCATCTTCGACCACAACATCAGTTACTATCAGGTGAGGTAGTGATCAAACGCGATCATATCACCACTAAAAAACATTCTATTGTGTTAACGTTGATCAAATTTGGACAGCAAAGGTCAAAATTGATATTCAATTGAAGATTACTATGCGAGGTAATATTTTGGTTCTCATAAACAACTAAATGTGTTGAATTAGCTATGAAGATACTCATAGTTACTCTTCCGACTACAGTAAAGATAGTGTCTAAAAATAAAATGTCGCATAATCTCCACAAACAGAAGTACAATTGTCTTTTTCGCTAATAATGCTTATACAGTTCTTGCAGTACACTCCAAACCGTTTCCACAAAACCACGCGAAGAATAATCTCATTATTTAATTGCGCGGCGTAATAAAAATAGCTTCATAAATCAAAATGTCAGCACATCTCAGTCAGTCTGAGCTCTGAAACAACATGGGCGATAAGATAAGACCCGCGTCGGTAGTCAGTCGCTTTGAGGCTATGGATAACTTCGGGTACCGCGAAATGGGGTGGCCTTCTCCTCTTCAGACACCCTCGCCCACCACGCCAACAAGAAACCGCTACCGAACAGGCAGCGTCAGATCCAGAGCACCCAGAGAACCTGAAGAGTTTCCACTAAACCCAACTTTCCCCAAAAATGTTCGGAACATCGATCTTCTGGAATCGGCACGAGAACCCGGCAAAGCGAAGGAGTACCTCTTCGTTGGCCCATCACCACCCGCTGAAGATGCACCTAATATGTACCACAGTTTTGATGTCCTCGCTCCAGATCCTGAAGCCAGGTTGACAGAAGAAGCCGCTAGAAGAAGTTTGTGTGAAAAAGCGTTGACGCTAGGAGCCGCAAGATTCTTTGATGATGTGGAGTGTGGTTTGATCACTACTGATAATATTGAGGAACATATCAGTTCTGCTCCTGAAGTGGTTGTGAATTTGACGCTTCTATGGGCTGCGTTACTAGCCAGGGATGAACTGTTGCCAGCTATTTTAGAAGCAGGTGCCGATATCCACTATTCTGAGCCAGCTGGATTGACAGCTTTACATCTAGCTGCATTTAGTGGCGCAGGCAGAGCTGCTGTTTTTCTGCTCTCCCGAGGTGCTGATGTTGATTTTGCTCCAAAATACTTCGCTCCTCTCCATTGTGCCGCGTTTGGTAATTCATTAGAAGTGGCTGAAATACTTATAGCTAACGGAGCTTCGTTACATGCTGTTGTGCAGAGAGCTGGATGTGAAGATAATCTAGTGCATTGTTCAGTGAGAGCTGATGCGGTTGAATGTATGGAACTCTTCATAGAAAGAGGTGTGGATCCTGCATATGTTACCTCAGGAGGATTGAATGCCTTACATTTAGCTGCTGAACTTGGTGCTCAAAGGTGTCTGTCATTTCTACTAAAAGAAACAAAGATAATTGTAAATGGTGTGACGAAACAAAGAGATAAGGAATGCACGGCAATACACTTGGCGGCAGCAAGAGGTTACGCTGAATGTATAGAACTATTGTTATCAGAAGGTGCAAAAGCAAACACAAAAAACTACAGAGGCTTTACGGCATTGCATCTTGCTGCTAGGTGTTCAAGCATTGAATGCGTAGAAGTACTACTAAGAGATGGAAACGCAGATCCAAATGTCGAAGACTACGATAAGAGAACGCCATTACACGCAGCAATTGGTCGAGCGGAACGTGCCTGTGACATTATTGACATGCTTGTAAGTTGGGGAGCCCAAGTCAACAAGAAAGACGAATACGGATATTCACCCCTACACTTAGCTGCTATGGATAATCTGACTCAATGCGTGGAGACTCTCATATTCCTTGGCGCTGATGTAACTTCGAAGTCAAAGAAAGGACATACAGCTCTGAGTGTTATTGCTAGGAAAACTCCTAAATCACTTGCTATATTGAGACATAATCTGGATTGTGGAATTTCCCTGAATCAACCAAGTGAAGCTAATGAAGAAGTGCAAATCGAGTTCGATTTTGGCAGAATGTTGAAGTTTTCTTATCCCCGTGAGATCACATATTTAAACAGTTTGATAGATGAAGGTCAGAAAGACATATTACTTCATCCGTTATGTTCCGCGTTCTTGTTTATGAAATGGAGGAAGATAAGGAAATTTTATTTGGCAAGACTCATTTTTTGTTTTCTTTTCGTGTCATTTTTATCTATTTACGTGTTGACTGCTGTCGTTAAGACCTGTAAGGGTAAATATGCAGAGAAATATGGTGTCTTGAACGAACTTTGTCAAAAACAATCCTTGCTCGGTCTTATTCTAACTAACAACCCTATAGAATTCGAAAGATGGGTCCTTATGGCTATCACTGCATTTGAGATTCTTAGAAAACTCACGGGCATAACTGGGTATTCAAGCTTTTATCAATACTTTACGACTTTTGAGAATCTGATGGAATGGTTTGTCTTGCTCTCTGTATTTTCTCTTTACAAAATACATAATGATTACAGCTGGCAGAACCATGTTGGTGGTTATGCTGTTTTAGGTGCTTGGACCAACTTGATGCTGATGATGGGTCAACTTCCAATGTTTGGTGATTATGTGGCCATGTATCAAAAAGTATTGACAGAATTCTTGAAGTTATTGTTGGCTTACATGTGCCTTCTTCTCGGCTTCACAATCTGCTTCTGTGTCGTTTTTCCCAATGAGGAAATGTTTTCAAATCCTTTGATGGGCTTCATCAGTACCTTATCAATGATGGTTGGAGAGTTGAATTTGAATATCTTGATCAATGATCCAACAAAGGACGATCCTCCATTGATTTTTGAGCTATCAGCTCAAATTATATTCATTCTGTTTCTTATGTTCGTAACTATTATCCTCATGAACTTGCTTGTCGGTATTGCTGTCCATGATATCCAAGGCTTACGCAAAACTGCTGGTCTATCGAAACTAGTAAGGCAGACAAAACTGATTTTGTTCGTTGAAATGGGAATGTTCAGTGCCTGGCTTCCTAAATGTCTTCACAAATATGTTTATCGAACCGCACTGGTTTCTCCTGAAGCTGGGAAAGTAATTTTGAGTGTAAAACCTCTAAATCCTAGAGAAAAGAGATTGCCTACTGACATTATGATGGCAGCTTATGAGTTAGCTCAGCTAAACAAAGTAAAATCCGGTAGATCTATTAAAGAAATCCTATACAAAAATAAATACACATCAAAATTGAAGAACGAGGGCCAATTCGCGCAAGATCATAACTTCAGTTTGGAGATCAGAGGAATGCAGGAGAAAATAGATCAAGCAACGTTTAATATGAAGAAGATTGATCAGGAAATAAGGCATTTGAATACTCTTTTAATGGACCAACAGACTCTTCTGCATAACTTCTTTAAGTACACAGATCTGATCCCGTACAGAGCTCCCCACGTTTCTACTCCAGCTTATGCGCCGGAGTCTCCTATATTCTTCTCTAGCAACACAAGTCAGAGTCAGTATTCGGAGAGTACAAATAAGTGATTTTTAAGACTGGAATGACAGGGAGATTTCATGGTTTGCAGGAGTTAAGCACTGATACAAGATGATGGAAGAAATACTTCGGATACAAAAGTTCCAGGAGTGTCTTAAGATTATGATATGTTCTTTAAAATATTTTGATGTTCTACGATCCAAAATTGTTGATTTTCAGTACATTTTATTGCAAAAATGTAAATGATTAAGTCAGGGTAATATTGTGATAGATTTACTTTTAGAATTAGCTTCTTGATTATAATCTCAGTATTAATATTAATTATAAACTATTTTAAGTTGATTGTCAGCGTGAGAAATTGTTGATTAGGGAACCAATAGCACTACAAGAAGTGCGTAGTTTTCATTTATATACACATTTTCAGTTGTAAAATTCAATCCCTTGAAATACCATAATCATGTAAACATTGCAAGAAATGTTGATAAAGATTAGTTTCCAAGAAACTTAATTTAATAAGGAACGTGACTATATCAATTCAAGGTTAAAAATATTATGTTAACACCATAATTACAACATTACTTAAAAATTAATTACTTTGTTTGACTATTATATGTGATAAGATGAATTCTTACAGTAAATAATGTCTTATGTACCACCTTTCATTGGTTAACTGATAACAAAACGTTGCTACTGCTATCACGTTGTCATTTTAATAAATCTTATTTTTATATACTTTGTGTGTTTTAATTACCTGTGGGAAAGGGTAATATATAATTTGTTAGATTAACTTTGACTCCTGGTAATATATATACAACGTGTAATTTAAAGGGTATTTACATACCAAGTGCACGGCTTCTTTAGATGATAACAAACGATATGGCAAGGGTTTTGTAATCCATGTGTGGAATTTATTACAAATTTCAATACATTGATACCAGAGACCAAAATTTTCAAATAAAGAAGAACGAACAGAATTATTATGTTATTGACAAGTGACGTGAAAGTAATTGACCCTTGTAGTGCTGTGACACGTTTGTTATGATTGGTATTCAAGAAACATATGAAACCGATAATTTGGTATCAATTCTTTGAGTCACTTATTTTTAACTGAAACTGTGCATAGAGACTCTATACCAGATGTTGTCTTCAGCCCTTTTGGATAGATATGGGGTTTCCGTTAAACGTTGTATATGTTTAAATATTAGTATAGACCATAGATAAAATAAATACAAAAGTAGATTTGGTCAACAGACGAAATTATATCGGAACCGTGTGTCTCCAGTTAGGCGCTGGGCGGGGCAACAACTACACATGCAGTTTAATAAAATCAATAGATACGCACTCGCACACACACCCGCATTTCTTAAATCAGAACGTACTATACAATCAATAATAAACCTTATTCCGCCAAACACAGCGTGTATTTACCATGCACCATAGAACTTACCCACACAAAAACATCGGTCGCTATCGTTGTGCTGTGCAAAAGCAATTTATTTTACATAACCGCTAGTGATTGACTAAATCGGAAAGTTATCGATTCTTCCATTTATTATTGTACAATTTTTTTTGGGCACCTGAAAATGAATCAAATAAAAAATGGCATGTCCAGAAAATATTACAATAACAATAAACATATTATTAAGAACATAACATTACATAATTATTATTAAGTACTACCTACTAAGTATTAAGGGCTACCCTGGCGCTTTCGACTTAAATCTTAATATTTAATTATCATAGTGATAGGTCAAATAGAAGTCGATGTTAACTTACATTACGCTCTTGATCGGAACATACCAGCCGTATAGGTTGTATAGAATCCTGAAAAGTTGAATGACTGATTTTATGAATACCCTAAATCATGAGAATAGCTTTCAGTAATAAAATAAAATTTAACACACTTCTGCAAAAATCAGTTGTACTCTTAATTTTGGAATTGTCCATTCAAAACGCCTGCGACTTTTCTTTAGAGACTAGAACATTTCTGCGTTGAAGTGAACCGAGCATATGGTGCTATTTTTTGTAGGGTACCAGTTAGATGGCATGCCTGTGGCATCAATCCATTCCTTTTTTATGTTACCACCTTTTGGGAAGCTGAAAAGTACGAAAAGCACTTATTTATCATTTACATACATCCTAAGCTACTTCTAAACGTCACCATATAATAAGCATCGCAATAATTACGTAACACACTATAAATCAAGATCTGAATGATTTTGACGTATATTGCTAATCCATTGCTTCATATGTTCGAAATATTGGTCTGCTCAACAACGTAAATACCGCAGTGAGTGTTGTTGATTTAGCATAATGAAACCGATTCCTACTGTAAGTGTGTTACGCAACTATTACCTGCGGGGTAACCGCAGGTAATAGTTTAGTAGGTTATAATAGGTTTTTGTTATAAGAAAAATCCTAGTTAGTAGAGAAATTGTTAAATATATGAAAACAAACACACATCCATGCATAACAAATAAATAGCATGAATATATTGACTTATTTTAAGCTCAATTCACAAATATATTATCTGAACCATGCCGATTATTATAACGCATTCGAAGCTTCAATGGAAGCAAAATCCAAAAACCATAAAAAATAAAGAAACAGCATGAGGATAAGGCATAACATACGATAATTCTAAACCGAAAAACACCACCGATTATTAACCTAAAATTAAAGTAACTTACTTTACGAATATTGGTTATGCATTTCTCTACTACTCTGTAAAAAAATCAAAATAAGTAAAAAAACATTATTTACATCGATCTTCCAACCGGGCTAAAACGGTTGACAGATTGAAAATAAACTATTGTAGCGACGGCGACGTCGAAACTCCTTACGCATGCTGCGGGCGTAAAATAAATTGTTTATTTTTTTTTACTTTTTTGTACACTTGACTTTTCAACGTATTTTTATTTCTGTCATCTCATGTAAAATAAAAGTTAAACATATTTTCTTAGAGGTTTCCGTATGTTATAAAAAACTTTTTACCAAAAAATTAAACAGACTCCCAAAAAACACTGCAAAGTGAAAAATAACTTTAATTTCGGTAGTCGGTGTCTTTAGTTTTGTATTTTCGTTTTTGGCACCGAATTCCGAAATTAAAGTTATTTTTCACTTTGTAGTGTTTTTTGGGAGTCGGTTTAATTTTTTGGTAAAAAGTTTTTATTTCACTCTTTTTAGTTGGTCGATTTTTAATTTACCTAGTTACAAGAGCCTAAATGTCAACTACTTATATTCATTTACAAAATATTGCTTTTCCCAATGTTGGGCTGTTATATGTTGAGGAGTTCTCCTGGTAGTTCACCATCAGCTTCACTTCACCATATGCATTGTGACGAGCATATCCGCCAGTGGTGCCATTATTGCCGCCAGTCACCACTTTGGTCACCACAGAGTGTGTGGTTGTAGAATTACGTACTAAATGTCGCTATAAGTCGCTAGGTCAAGAAATAAATATTAATACTAATTATCTAATTATCAATTTGAAAATATTAAAGAGTCAAAAAAATCCCTAAAAATACCCCTAAAAATTTCAGACCCCTAAAAAAATCCTATCTCACTTATTTACCCCCTAAATCTGGGGGAAAACCCCTAAGTTGGGAACCGTGGGAGACGGCCACTTGCCTGTGACATGAGCCCTGTGGCCATGTCGCGCGGACACCGATACGCCCCCTTACCACTTCTCCTGTATTTTTGATTTCTGTGGTATAGACACTGACTTTAAGAATATCCTTGATTATACCAAACTAATAAACATATTCGTAGTAAGACTGTTTGTTGGCTTTTATGAAGTAAACTACATATTGGTACAACGAAGGTCTCTTAGTTAATTTTTGTTAGTTCATTAAATTTATTAATAACCAGCTGTTGCCCGCGACTTCGTTCGCATGCGTGGTTTACGAATAAATCCCGTTCTTAGTGCTCACTTACATCCTTCGAGAAACCTATATACAAAGCTTCAAGTGAATCCATTGAAGAAACAAAAAGTTTCATGTGTTTACATGAAACTTTTTAACCCCTTAGGGGGAGAATTTCGAGGGAACTCTCTTAGTACTGCCCTACATTCTTGACGGACCATACAAACAAACTTTCAGCTTCATGCGCATACTAGTTTTAGCTGTGTGTTGTCTGTCAGTCAGCCAGTCACTCACTAACGGAAGAGTTTCAGATATTCATTATCATATTAATGAATATCTTGCAGAACAATTCCCTGTGACAAAGATTGATTGAATTAAGTTTGTATTTTATTTATCTTGACATGTATACTTCTGATATTTTATTTTTATTTTTAGTTTTGACATGTATAATTTGACTTTTTTATTTTTTACTTTTGACATTTAATATTTTTATTTTTGACATGTATAGTTTTGAAATTCATTTTTTAATTATTGCTAATCTCTATAAATTTATATTATTGGGTTTAAATTTAAATTGTTTAATTGATTATTTGAAACATTTGCGCGCCATCGTATAGGCAAACATATCTGAACTTTATATTAATTTTTATTTTATCTTACATGCGTTTTTATTCTGTATTTGTACACGTTTGGAGGAAATAAAGAAATCTTATCTTTTTTTTACATTTGATAGGCTTGCGTTTGACCATAATCTCACCTGATGTTAAGCGATAATGTGGTCGAAGATGAAGCACGCTTGCCTAGAAGTAACCTATGCACTCTTGACTCCCAGGTTATAACTATCAGGAAACACAGACTCCGGCAGGGAATTCCACTCCTTAGCTGTACACACAATGAAAGTATTCCCAAAACGTTTCGTGCGTATGGGTGGGATGTCCACCATGTAACGATGGCGCATCGCCGTTGTAGTCCGATGATGGAACGGGCTTGGTGGAATAAGACTGTGCAATTCCATCGCACACTCCCCGAAATGTAACTGGTAGAAAACTGATAGGCTTGCAACACGTTGCCAATGTTCTCGTGCAGGGTCAGGACTGGGGAGAAGTTCGGAAGCGAGCGGAGTTTGCGCTGGGGATCGTGATGTCGTGGTTGGGAGCTAACATTCTTACATTAAACATCGATAAAACTAAATATATCCCGTTTTCAATTAGATCTTGTACGCAGCCGGAAGACTCGTTTGTTGTCAGAGCCCACACTTGTAATGAACAGTTAGATCAATGTGTCTGTCCTCCCCTAGTCAGAACAACACAAGTCAGGTACCTCGGTATCATGATAGATAACCTGATGTCCTGGAAAGTGCAAATTGATAGAACGTCTGGCAGAGTGAGGAAACGCATAGCGATTTTTAAGAGTCTGCGCCATAGTGCAGACTTAGGTACACTTCGGATGGTCTACTTCTCACTCTGTCAGTCAGTACTCTCATTCGGGATAACGACTTGGGGAGGTGCTCCAAAAACTTGTTTCATTAAACTGGAAAGAGCGCAACGAGCTGTTCTTAAGGTCATGACTTCTAAACATTTCCGGTATAGAACAATACAATTGTATAAAGACTGTAAAGTTATGACTGTTAGACAGCTCTTTGTGCTCAATACCATCTTGCGCAGGCACGGCTCTCTGATATACTGTGCTGGTCGTCTGGCAAATATGAGATCAAAGTATGTCTGTCCTATAGAACGATACAAAACTAATTTGGCTGAAAGACACTTTCGAGTATTAGGTAGTCGAATTTATAACGCAGTTAACAAGCGATGCAATATTTATGGCTTAAATAAATTCGAATGTAAAAAGAAAGTGAGTCAGTGGCTCACAACTCTTACCTACGAGGAGACTGAAAAGTTACTTGGAAAGCTTTTCTAAAATTTTCTGCTTTTTCGAACAACACTAACATACTACAAGCGCATACATCACACACACATACGCACACACGACACATATACATAAAACATACACACGACACATACACATGACACATGCAGTCATACTTTACACCACAAACCTCACCAAATTCACACTAGAGAGAGGCTATAGATTATTATTTTTCTTGTATAATTATTTTTTTTCTATTGTTTGTTTCTTTGTTTTATAACTTAGTTTTCTTTTTGTACTCAATCGTTAGCTACTTACCCAATGTAACTCCGTACTAGTTTTGTATAAATTGAGGAATGTATTAACAGAGAGAACCCTGGCACCCATAACACAAGTTTAATCTTAGCTTGGGTGCCAGTGGAGTAATCATTGATTTATTTATGCAATTTTAAAGAATATTGTCCTAAAATCAAGTTATTGTCATAGGTAAAAATTGTAAAAAATTGGAATAAAGAATATTATTATTGTAAAAATTGGAATAAAGAATATTATTATTATTATATTATTATTATTACTTGTCTCGATCAGTTTCTCGTTGCCGTTGAGCCTTTTAGCCCGTTTCTCTATAGACTCAAGTGCATAAAGCTGGTATTTGGCAGATCCGTCCCAGAGATGAGATCAGTACTCTATACACGACCGAACTTGCGCTTGATAGAGGTTGAGCAGCTGTTCCGGTGTGAAGTATATCTTATCTTATCTTACATAACATAACCCACCTATCCATGTTCCAACTGCTGGAACATAGCCTTCTTCTTTACGAAAGGCCATAATCGGTGGATTATGGCCTTTCGTAGAGATCATCCTCCTACTAGATCTAGGCCCGCGTGGTGACGCGGGCCTAGTTCTAGTTGGAGGATGGTAGCTGTCTCTAAAATATTGGTTTTTGGACATGGTTTTCTCACACCATTTTTCTTCCTTTCCTTTAAGTTTGAGTACTTGTGTGGCCTACACAAATGTCCTTTGGTTTTTTTGTCAAATTGTTGAGCTCTTTAAGTTCTAAGTTGAGCTACACGATAACTGACAAATGCTTGCACTGTGCGTGGTTATTTCCTCAAAAGAATACCACAGACATGAACCTACATGCTTCTCATATAAAAATACAAATTGTCTGGACTTTAAAAGAGACTTTGAACTCTGAGTTTGTTTCGGTGTTTCTTCTCAGAGTAGTCAGTTAGGAAATACCAGCCTCGTCTAGCTAAACTTAACACGCAAAAAAACATGACGTGTAAAAGTGTTATTTATAACCAATTTACAAAATAAATATTTCATTTGATTTCTTTTAATTTCATTTCGACGTTTTGACAGCAGTGGTGACGATGAAGATGACACCAAATGATGTGCCTGATTTTTTTTAAATTTTAGGTTATTTCCAAGGCTGCTTTCCAATCTGGATGAAGCGGGAGTTTGTTATTGACTAAATCTCACCCGTGTTCCGACCTATGCCCTTCGTTCTCCGAGGCCGCGGTAACTCTTTCTAAAAATTCCGCAATCCCGGCAGGATTCTGCAACCTCGGTTGGAATGCCTAGGATTGAATCCATCAACTTGTAAATGGTGCCTATTTCTAGGAATTTACTGCTCTAATTATGTTTATTAAAAAAAAAAATTATAAACAACAGGCAGCATAAAAATAATTGCCACGCCCGATTGCATTCTGGTAATTTACTGCAATTGATTGAAGTGAATACTAATTAATTAATATTAAACGTCCTTTTATATAACTTTCGAATATTCCTGCTTTTTATTTGTGTCGTAAATATTATTGTTTATTCCGGGTAGGTACTAATATTAATTATTATAATATTCAGTCGCATATTTTAGGTATTGATGTTTTCCTGGTTTACCATTGGTTTACATTATTTATGTGATCTATCTAAGTAGCTAGTTTCTACTTAGCTACGACCACCGGTTAAAAAACATGCCGTTGGGGTAACGTTACTCCAGCGGAATCTGTTTTTCATGAATATCGTTGGTTCGGCTGGACGCACAAATTCTAAATTTCGGGCACATTTACACGAGATGGGGTACTAATTATCTGTCAAGTAGAAATCCTGAAAAGCGACAACATTCCGCTGACGTAACGCACACCGTCAAATCGCTCTCTTCGATAAGACCTCTTCGAGAAGTTAAATAGGTGTGTTTAAATTTTGGTGTACAATACATTATTTTTTTTTCTATCGTTTATTATTTGAAACATGCGAGTAAACTTGTCACAAACTTAAACACACCGCCTAAACCATCGGGGTTTATCTGTGGTATGCTAGCCGTGACAACTCGATGCCACATATACACACTTATCTCAAATGTCCTGAAAATAATCTACTTTGCACTTTGTCAGTCAGTATTGGGATACTGCATTTCTGTCTGGGGAGGGTCTCACAAGACATTTCTTATTAAGCTCGAAAGAGCACAAAGAGCGGCAATTAAAGTTATTCTTTCCAAACCAAGGCTATACCCTACTGCAAAACTATACAAAGAGTTTAATGTCCTTACTGTACGCCAATTATTTATTTCACGCAATCTTATTTATGCACACACCCATTTACCAAGTATCGGCTCCCAAATAGATAATAGAAGAAGAAACGACATCGTATTCAAAACCACTCCACACAAAACAGTATTTGCAAAGAGATATCCCTATATAATAGCTCCTTATATATACAATAAAATGAGTAAACATGTGTCCTTAAAGAAACTACGTCATATCAAATTTAAAAAAGTAGTTAAAAACTTGTTAGTTGTATTAAATTACCAGTAAATCGAAAATTTATTAACTGTTCCTGGGTAACACATTTACACGCTAAGTTCCTACATATCTACTTCCTTACACGTATGCATTACATTCCAAATTATATACACACCCACATTCACACACACACACACACACACACACAGAGATACACACATACAAATGTAATTATGTCTCGTACAAACATTCTACTTTTCATTACCTAATTTTTTACTTTGTTTTAATATTAATTTTTAATTTTTAATTACCTTGTTTATATGTATATGTAATTAATAACGGATTATTGCACAATACTTCATATATTGTAATATTAGACCAACCACGAATTGTAACTGTTGCTTATAGCACAGGTGCTTATACCTAGTTTAAGTGACAGTGCTCATATTGTTAACATAATTTATTTAAGCCAAATAAACGTTATTATTATAAACGTTATTATTATTACTTATCATTAAAAGTAACACTTATTAACTATGAATCTAAATAATACGATAATTCTTTTCGTTCTTCTTAATTTGAAAAATTCGGTCTCTGGTATCAGTGTATTGGAATTTGTAAGTTCTACACACGTAGACTTAGGATTACAAAACCCTTGCCATATCTTTTGTTATCATCCAAAGAAGCCATGCGCTTGGTATGTATATACCCTTTAAATTACACGTTGTATAGGCTCTCCAAAAAATATACACAACTCATACCCGCAGGTACATACATACATACAGGTGACCTTCCGTGTTGTATATAAGGTCCTTCACATAATATAAAGGAAGAAATTGAAGAAAACTACGACTCTTTAATTGGAATACCAAAAAAAATGCACTGATCGTAATTATTTAATAAAATGGAAACCAGCAATGTGGGTAGAATTCCCATCACTAGCAATCTAGTTAAGCCCTCCAACTAATCTAAATAGGCTTGCGTCTAGAGTGAGTTCACGACAATAGTGTAATCTGTGTAATGGGTGGGGTTCGAACACGCATCCTATCGATCACAAGTCATTAGGTTAGCCATTAGGTTATTGATGCTTTGATAACTTGTTGATTTATTCTCGCAGGAATGGAACCCTCTTAAAAAAGTGGGGTCGTTTTGATTTTTTTTTTTGTGGTTATTATAAGTATTTTAACCACATAATGTAGCAAAAACGTCAATATTTTCATTTGTTTCGACGTAGGAATCAAACCCTGTGGTATTAGGAGTTGGAGTTACGAGTAATAAAGGGACAGCCTATTCATAGATCATGGAAGAGATACCTAAATATAAAGATAGTAAATTTAAATGTACATACATTTAAATTTACTCAACACTGCATTTTAAAAATAGTAATTTTTGAGTTCAGACAATTTCATTCTAAGAGTGGTATTATGTAACCATGTCAAATCGATGGCTAAATCCTGCAAGAAAGTAAGAGATTTCCTTACAATCCTAATAACCACATTACGAAGCTTTCAATAAATGCATAAAGGTTTTCCGCCCAGACGTGAGTTTATACATAGTATCGAAAGAATCTCAGCAATATTGAGTAGTGCTCGCTAAATAAACCGGGCCTTAATAAGGGTTAAGGCACATGTGCACTGATACACAAACATCTAATTTCTTCCGTTAATGTAAACAAATTATTTAGGTAGGCACATCTGCTTAGCCTTTTTCCAGCTATATTGGGGCTGGCTTCAAGTCTAACCGGTTGTATCTACCCACTAAAAGGAACCCCCACGCAAAATTTGAGAGCCCTACTACTTGTAGTTTCTGAGATTTCGTGATTAATCAGTGAGTGGTATTTCGCTTTTATATCTTCTAATATACAGGGTTAAATGTAAAACACTGAAAACCTCTCAGGACTATGTTACTAACATCATAATCAACAACTTTTGTTCTATGACTTTTAAGAATTCGTCATATTTTAGTTCACCAGAGTTTCATACAAAAATAAAGATATTTAAATTGAACGCCCTAAATGTTACGAACTCTATGCGAAGCAAAAGAAAGCAATTTACACTATCGCTTTCTTTTGCTTTGGATAGATACATGCGTTTAGGGCGTTCAATTTAAATATTTTTATTTTTATATGAAAATCTGGTGAACTAAAATATGACGAATTTTTAAAAGTCATAGAACAAAAGTTGTTGATTATGATGTTAGTAAGAGGTTTTTGGTGTTTTACAATTAACCCTGTATAAAATTCTCGTGTCACAATGTTAGTTACCTTACTCCTCCGAAACGGCTTTACTGATTTTTACCAAATTTTATATGCATATTCAGTAGGTCTGAGAATCGGCTACTATCTACTTTTTATCCCGGAATTCCCACGGGATCGGGATTTACGCGGGAAATCCTCCCACACGAACGAAGTTGCGGGCAGCAGCTAGTAATACATAGATTATACTGCCAAGGATTATACGTATGGTTGATTGATAGATAGATAGATAGAATATACTTTATTGTACACCAATAATTTAATCACACTTAAATAACAATATTGTAAGTAAAATTAGTTACAATGGCGGTGTTATCGCTGAGAGCGATATCTTCCAGACAACCTTTGGAAGGACTTCACGAGCTTTAAATAAAATGGGGAGGGCTATATTAGTGTACTACTGTACAAATATTCATCAATAACGGAAAAACTAATAAAAATAAATAAATATATAAATACAAATACAATACATAAGTATGTACATAAAATAAATAAATATATAATGTGTTCTTTAACATCGTGTGGAGAAAACAAAGGCATAATCATAAGTTTGAAATAAAATGATTAGCAACCGAGCTTTTAAAAACTGCGAGTGACTGAGCTTGTCTTACTGACACCGGCAATCCATTCCACAACCGAATAGCCTGCACCGTAAACGACTGGTCGTAAAATTTTGTGGAATGTGTAGGCATCAAAAGTCTCAAATTCTCTGATGATGTCAGATCTCTAACATGTGTGTCATGAATTGATACTGAATCTTAAGGCAGGATCTGGAGGTAAATTGGCATAGAGATAGATTATAGTTCTAAATAGTACATAGCCTAAAGTGGCATGTCTTAGGACCGAAAATCCAAAGACATGCGATTTTTACCAACCCACACTAGGCCCGCGTCGTGAATTACGGATTATTCCCTTTCATAGAGATGTGAGCCTGTGTCCCAGTATTAGGAACGTTATGGTTCAGCTATTTTTTTTAATGTATTTGTTAAGAGATCAGTAGGTCTGTACAGATACAATCGTAACTCGCAATGCTTATTCGATTAGAAAATAAATCAGTTTCGTTTATTTTCTTTCGGACTTTCAGTACCTATTAAACAACTATTTGTGATTGTTTACGAGACTTAAGCAATTGGAGATCTTTATTTTCTTTAAGATTGCAGCGCGTTCTACCTCGCAACATACGAACTTTCGCTTTAAATCCTGTATCGCGCAAGCAGAGTTTACTCTCTACCAGACAAAACACCTGTCTGGTCGGAGAATCCTCCCTTTTCAACGGGATTGCGGGACTTTATACCCTGTTCCGTATATCTCCTAAAAATCTTCATGTAGTAGTAAACTTGTTCGATCCTTCAATCAGCCAGCCAACGGTAACTGGTGTTCGAACAGTCCACGGTACGTGGAGCTTTACCGTTGCTTGCAAACAAACAATAGGCTCTTAGGCCTCACTTTAATGGTTAAACTTTACCCAATTAGATATTCCAACATGCACACTCATCTGCGGCTGGTTGACGACAGCGTGCGACCTTGGTAGATCGCGTCCGTGAGGTAGTATGTGTGTAAATAGGTAATGAGTAATTGAAACGTGTAATGTGGGAAAGTGGTGTCACGGCGGTCACAAAGGACGCAAGCTTCAAAGTGTGGTCCAGGCCGGGATGTAGCACAAACTTCGCACCAGATTGGAGCAGCTATTTATCACTAATTCACCATTACTTTCAGCAAATTTCGCGTGTCAGACCGGCTGACGACATTCGGCGTGGTAGTTCAAAATATCCCAGGGTTTTAGTCAATTCGGGATTCTAGATTTCAATTCATCACTAATCTCAACCGATTTGTCTTTTAACCGCGTAGATTCAACAGGATTTTAATTACAATCAATGAATCGATCTCAACAAGGCAGTTAGTTTTTACAAGGAAAATTATATGTCAAGTCAAAAAGTTATGTCAAGACCACAGATAATTAATTGCCATACCAAAAATATACGTTCGGTTACACATATCGGACGGAACAAAACTAATAAAGTAGGTCCAAGCTAAAGTATGAGTCCTACATGTGCACAAGACCTAAGTCGATAATAATTAAAACGCAATGCAGTCCCCGCCTCGCCACGCGAAGCCGACCTTGCGCGTGCGCCGTACTCTTGTGCACACAAGCGATCTATCTCTTAGCTATCTTTTATTTACAATTACTTTAATAATAAGTGATTTAATTTTAATGTTAAAATTATAATTAATATCATTTTAATTAACCCACTGCTTATACTTTCACTGTTAACAGGCGGACAATGTCATACTAAATATAATATATTGGGACTATATATAGTTACACTGAATGATTATGTTTTTAATATTGTATCTTTTTATTTTCACATAAATAAATAAATAATTTATTTTTATTTGGACTTAAAAATCTCGGGAGATTAAAATGATCTAAGTCAACGCTTTTCAGGGTCGTTCATTGATCGCGGAACCGAAAGAGATAGCACCGAAAGGTTCTGGTATGGTGACCACTTACCGGGAGACGCTGCATTGGAAGACCTACCAGAAGTAGACCGATAGCCTAGTGCGAGACATACAGAACCTTGTTGAAGTGGCCACACTTTAGGGAGGTCAATGTTCTGACGTCACCAGCCCTCTATGACACAAGGTCCGAGGTTGCGGCGGGAATGATTCAGTGGACCTCTTAAGGCTGAAATGATGGTCATGATCACATGATGATGAATTCCTTTGTGGTGAGGGTTCCTTCAGAACATCAGTCGACTTGCATGATTTAGAGATAGAATATGCAATATACTTAGACTTAGAATACAAATAGACCACGTTCTTGAAAGTCCTTCCAAAGGACTTTCAAAACTTTAATTAAAGTGGGGAGGCCTAAATTAGTGTACTACATAATTATACTCATAAAAACAGAAAAAAGTATAAGTAATAATGATGAAACAATTCTGGCCGATTAAATAAAAGTATTCATTTTATTTTCATCATAAATAAAATGTTTAAAGATACTTATTTTAATGATGTATGCTTATTTTTATATGGGTCTTAGTAGCCTGAAATAAAGGAATGAATAAACATGTTACTACATTAGTTGCTTGAAAAATAAAAAAATAAGGTTTTTACAATTTGCCAGGACATTTGCTCCCGACTATACCATTTACCGTCGCTCTTACAAACATGGCTGGCTTCTATTTGAAATGTTTTTATTAAACCACATCAAAGATGCCGCCATAACATATGGCTACCATGGCTTGGACTAAATAATAACTGTTTAACTAACTATTAACTAACTATCTGAATAAACTGTTAAGGCGATGCTTCGTCTTGTTTTAAATTAGCAAGCTTTTATAACTCATCTAGTTAGTAACATTGGTTAAATCTCGTAACAGTGTTTTTAGACAATTCTCTCCGACCGATTTAGCTGTATATTTTGCATATACTCGTACGTTTCATTTAAATGACAATGCACGTTTTGCTAAAAAAATCCAATATTATGGTGGGCTCGCAAAATGGCGGGCTGGTTAATTTAATTTTTATGAAATAAGTACAAAAACAAAACCACTTTAAATTTACAATCATTAAAAAAAAACAACTAAGAATGATGTAACATGTCCGTGACTACCGCATTACTCACATTGCCAATTGTTTTATAAATATTATTGAATGAAAATCATTAAAATATTTGACTGATTTTCCGGGTGGAGCGGAAGAAAGTGTCAGTATCTTACTTTTGTTTTTATTTATAATAGACTCGCGTTTAACCACCAACTCACCTGATGGTAAGTGATGATGTGGTCGAAGATGAAGCATGCTTACCTAGAAGTAACCTATTCACTCTTGAATTAAAGTGCCCCAGGTTATATCTATCAGGAAACACAGACTTACTGACTAAGACCCACCCTGTTACTTGCTTTCATGTCGTTTCAGGGCCGCGGTATTTTATTAAAAGCTTTTCGCAACCCCGACAGGTATAGGCCCGCTGGGCTCCGTCATTGGTACGTACTGACTGCTCAATGAGATCGTACTACCGTTGACTCGGGCAGTAGTGTGTCCCCTTAATTTATTATTAACGATAATTTCAGAATACTTTGAACTAATTTGTGTGCTCCCGATCTTACGTTGATGTAAAGTGAGGACTTATACCTATTATTGCCATTTTAGTAACTAATTCATTAACACTGGGTGAAGCTATTTGAAAGGATAGAGACCTTTAATTTTCTTATATTGCTTGCTTGGTGATTTCTCTTTTTTTGGGTGGGAAAATCAACAAATAACTCCTCTCGTTGTATGCAGCAACTATTTACTCAACCACTGAGCCCACCATATCGTCAAATTGTAAGCTAAAACATATTTAATATAAAAGTGTAATAGACAAACCTAGATCGATGTTTTATAACTTAGCTGCTTTATTCCCAATTCATTTGGAGTCATCACATACATAAGTTATTGATATTCCTCCTCCCTGCGTCGTTTTCCTCACAGAACCGATAAAAGAGGTTGGAAAGGAAATAGTTCCTGATTTGTATGAGAACGCGTGTTGCCGCTTATCTCCCACTCTATAGCTCCACTACAAGCAAGAGGTCCGTTACGTATGCGAATTACGCACACAAATAAATTACACACACTTAAATCGAGAGCTTGCTACTGATTGTAACTCACTGTCTATAAACATGCGACGTGCATCACGGCCAATCAGGGCAAAGGACGAAACGTCAGTGGTTGAAGTATGAAGGACGCAACGCATGCAGTACATTGTAAGCGGACTTAGTCATTGCGTTGATTAAGCGAGTACACATCGGGCAATGTATATTTTTTGCAACTTGTTGCAATAATGTTGTTAATGTTCGGAATTTAATAGTGATCAGAATATTTTTATGTTTTTTACAAATAAAATTGTAATTAAATGTTATTTTCGACTTACCGATGAAAAGATATACCTCCTCGCTCTATACTTGCGGTCTAACTTTTTGTTTTACAGGATATAATTGCACAACATGGCATTTTAAACCAGAGCTCTATGTTCCGAAGTAATCCGAAGCGCACTAAACGCCTATGATTTTCGTATCATAAATGTGGCGCGCTCGTCACGCCCACATTACCATTCCAACCTTATTCATCTATTCCGTGGTTTTCCTCATAATTGACGGTGGTGACCTATCATTTGCATTATTACGAACTAACTTTCTCCAGTGAAAATTGATATTATTTATCCGAATATTTTTCACTTATTTTTCATTCAACGATAGACCAAGTTTTGGTGGGTTTCTCCTTGTGTATCAAATGCATCCAAAGGTTGTCTGTAAAATATCGCTTTTAGCGAGAAGACCGTTCCTTTTTGTTGGTAAATCCTTATTTGATTCTTTTATGGTGTAAAATAAAATTATATCTACCTATCCATCTATTTGGGTTACAAATAAATTGTCAGTCTATATTATGACCAGTATTATTATTGGTATGACCATTGACCATCTCAAAATACGAAACTAATTAAAACCAAATTATAAACAAAGCAATATTTGAAAGTTCCCATACCGTTCCAGGCCACCGAATAATTTATGAAGTCGCACAAAGTGATTAAATCGAGCATTCATTTGATTAACTCGCATGCCAAAGTGCAACACAAATAGATTGGCGCCGAATAAATACCGGAGATATAGCATCTACATATTAATACGCGAAGCAATGACTTTATGCCTTTCTTTGAAAGCCTGTCTGTAGAATATACCAGTACTTTTTAGTAGGCTGTGCGCGCGACTTCATTCGAGCAGATTTCCCGCGTAAATCCCAGTCCCATGGGAATTGGGGGATATAAAGTAAGCTACTTCTTATTCCCTGTCTGGGTTGCGGAATTGTTCGAAAGAGTTACCGTGGCCTCGGAACACGAAAGCAAAATGGGTTTTAAGCTAGTAAAAGTCTCACACGTCCCCTCGCTTCGCCCACATCGGAAGACAGTCATTGGAAGATTTCCCAACCCAAAAAAATGGCTACTTCTTATCTCCCAAATTTGTTAAGGATTAAAGATATCAATTAAAAAAAAAATCATTTAGTTCAGCCGTTTTGGAGTAACTGAGTAACAAACATACATCTAAACTTTATAATATTAGTAGTATTCTTCGAAATACCTACTGAAATACCTACTTATTATCTGGTGTATAAAAATATCTATTTACTACGGCCACTGATTTGAAAACCACTTGATCGCACATACGTTGCTCCGACGCACGAAAACTATGCGAGTTTTTGATCTTATATATTGGCTACGATACACGAACCATTTTAGTTGTGACCAAGTATTAGGCCTGTGTGCATGCTAAACAATTACAAATTTAAATTTTTGTATCCAATTTATAACGCATAATAATGCTTTCATGCGCGTTGAAGTGGCGTGGAAAACATTCCCAGACATCTAGATACCAAATGGATGACATAACTATTCATCAGTAATGAAATAATATGAAAATTATTTATCATTTAATCAGATTATAAGCTACCGCAGAGGTCCATTTAAAATGGTGGTTTGGGTGGTCAAGGACAAAATTGTGTCGCGCGTTGATCTCTTTTGGAAATGTCTCTTTCTTACATGAAGAAATTCTAATTCTTTTATCCCTGTGTTTTCATCTGTATTTTTATCGTAAAAATCTGTGCTGTTACCTATAACGGCTGGATACGATATCGATAATTATAAAATTAAAATTATTTTTTTAAATTAAATTCAGATAGTTGTCATAAAATACCTATCTACATTAACCGACTTAAAAAAAATTGGCCAAGTGCGAGTCAGACTCGCCCATGAAGGGTTCCGTAGTAACTATAATAATATAATATAATAATTATGTATATTTATTTGACGAATAAAAAAAAACCCTTAAAATTTCTTAAAACTAGCTTTTTTATTTACATTTTTACAACTACGCTAAGTAACTTTGTTTTTCATAGTGTTTGTATGAAATACAAAGTTATATATGTGGTATTAGAAAATATGCTGTATCTCAAAAACTGCTGAGCCGATTTCGTTCAAATCAATTCTGGTTGAAAGTTTGCATTAAGATCTATAGACATATATTTTTTTTAGATTTTTCACTCCATCATTATAGAAGTAAGAGGGGGGGACACATTTTACCACTTTGGCTTTATGAAAAAGTGGTTCTAGAAACCCTTATCCCATCAAAAACATAAATGTGAAATGAGAGCCAAGTTCAATATTATTATATATGCCTTGGTTATTGACTTTAAAGACAAAAGAAGTGAAATCTAAATGGGTGCCAAGTTCAATGGTCAGTCCTGAAATTTATTTATAACAATATAAAATATCATTTATTCTTATAACTTAGGAGAATACATTGTGGCGTAAGGTTTGACCTGGTTAGTTCTCATATACGAATTATTATGTTCGATGGTTAGTTTCTACCAGCAAGCCAAATTTTCGGAATAATAAAATAAGAACCGACAAGTAACAGGTTTAGAACTTGCGAAGGCTATAATATAATTCGTATATGAAAACTAGCCAAGTCAGACCTTAGGCTACAATATATTCTCCTAAGTTATAAGAATAAATGATATTTTATATTGTTATAAATAAATTTCAGGACTGACCATTGAACTTGGCACCCATTTAGATTTAACTTCTTTTGTCTTTAAAGTCAATAACCAAGGCATATATAATAATATTGAACTTGGCTCTCATTTCACATTTATGTTTTTGATGGGATATCATTACTTTTTGTACATAAATTAGTAGTAGGTACTTATTTATAACAAAATTAATACTAAATGGTTTTTTGTTAAACTACTGTATTTTCCTACGTTTACGGGGTATAATTGTCCTTTTTATGTTATTTTCTATATTATCTTGTACCTTTGAAATGTTCGAGTGAATTGCCCATTCAGTATCCGGAATTCATTTTACGCGTTTTGCCTCCATGGTGTAGTGACCCTCTAAGATAATAGGTGGCGCTAGTGGTTGTAGAATACGGTTAGTTACACGTAATAAATACGAAAATTTACTATATTCTTATTTATAAGTATAAAAACGGATTAATTTGGATTAAGAAAAATTAAGGGTGTTATTCAACTCGTTATATATTCACATAATAATCTTAAAATCAACATATAGAGATTTACAGGCACTAATTATAAGTTAAGTGAAAATTATAATAAAATGATAAAAAATTACCAGTTTCTAATTTTGTCCTTTGTACTCACCTAATTACCTATCTGAATGCCGAATTTGAACTTTCTAAGTCATCTGGAACTGGGTTATAGTTTTGATCTATAGGTCAGTCATAAAAACGACGATTTTTGGACGTTAATATCTAAATAATCGTTTGAGATAAGTTTATAAGATTTAGAACACATATGTATCTCACCAGTCTCAATATATGAGCCAAATTTGAGAAGTATTGGTGAAATAGTTTTTGAGTTATGAGGGGCTCAAAAGTGGCACCAAATGGTTAGTGTAATATTACACACGGTGAGCTGCGCGCCAGTACTTGGCTTGACACGCTCCCGCGTGTCTAGATATCATTTTTAAAGACCTGTCTATAGATACCACACACGCATAGGTTTCATGTAAAAAAATATCTTCAGTTCTAGTTCCATGTATGTGGTCCTTTATTTTAAATACTTTTTTTTTTCTTTAAAATAGATAAGCGGTTCACAGAATACATCTATCTACTAAGTTTCACATGTATAGTTTTAATAGTTTCGGAATAAAATGGCTGTGACATACGGACGGACGGACAGACAGACAGACAGACAGACAGACAGACGGACAGACATATTGAAATTGAAATTGAAATTGAAAACCATTTATTCGGTTATAAACACACACAACAACAGAAAAATACAAACATAAAAAAGAAAAAAAAAAAATTACACTAAGAATTTCGCTGAGCATGTCTACACCGATAGGGTTACCAACTCAGCATTTGCTGGGCGAAAGACACCCAGCGCACGGTGGGCTGAAAAACGGCTTTCATAGACTTAGGCATTTTATTTTGCAGGTGCCAGTTTTTGTGCCGGATATCACTTCTATTTGTTATAACAATATACAAAAATGACACCAGAATTGATTCTGCACAAAAACGAAGGAATTATAATTTTTTTACGAAAATTTTGTATGGAGCTAGTATGAAAAATCGAAATATCTCTGAAACGGCAGCGATAACCGTAATATCCTTATAGGAGGTTTTAGTACTAATTATTTATAATTTTTTGACATACGTTACATAATGGTTGTAGATGCCTTTTTTTTTTTTTAAATCGTCAAAATATTTTTATTTATTTTTACATATTAAACGTTCCTTTTAGTGTTTAAGTTGAAGAATTCAGAGCTTTAACAACTCTTAACATAAAATAGCATCACCCCTATAGACCTGAAGGACTAGACAGAGGTGTGTAGTATCTTGTTGATCTTGTAAGATTTCCAACAATACCAAATAGTTGAATATCAGTGTCAAAGTGCCCATGCTGTCGCTTCTTTTAGAAAGATAGGGGAATGAAATTGTTAATTGATCATACCCTAAAAGTATGATTACAACATAACCGGACACATAATAATATCGACACAAAAGGAATTTTAAAACCTTGCATACGTTCAAAATACAAAATAACATATTGTGTAGTCATCTAATGAGTCTGATGACAAGTAATTAAGTAATTAGAATGATGGTTGTAGTCTTCTGATTCTAATGAGCCTATTAAGTGATTAAATGATTTGAAATATCTCGCAACAATACCAACTAAGAACTGCATTCACCTTTTTATAATTAGTGAGCTAATGTGATTTGCTAATGTTGATTAGTTCTACTATGAGTTCTACGAAATGTTTTTGACGATTATAAATTTTTATTATCATATCTTTTATAACTTTAATGAGGGTAGTTAACTAATTATTGACTTTATACAATAAAAGGGCTATAATTTTGTTCCATAATTTAGATTGTTCACAACCGTGTAACTGCTAACACTAAAACTATTTGCTTTGCGACTACAAAATCTTAGAATGGAAAGTTTAATCACCAACTTAGATTTGTTTGTTCTTCTAAAAAGTGAGTGTCCTTCATTTAATCATGAAGTATTGTTTAGTGCAATTGTGTCCCGCATAGGCGATTGCCTTTCTGCCGAAGATCAAGTAACTCTCAAAGAATTTTGCCGGAGATTCACGCGAGCTGCTTTAAACAGGTGGCAGAAATCTAAACGATTCTTTGATAAGTTTAGAAATACGTACGGAGAGTGGTTGCAAGCAAATATTGATTGGCCGAGTTGCGTGCAAACTTTAATAAATCAAGAACCAACTGTTGATGAGATACCAAGAGCACGCTCAGTCTCTCCAGAACCTTCGACATCATCGACTGTTGGAACAATGACAAAAAGGTCCCGAAAACCATTCAAAGATCTGGGAAGCAAACAGAAAAAGAGAAGATCTAGTGAGCACATAGGCGAGGATTCCTGTGAATTGGCATATGCAGCTGCAGCACGTTTAAAAGAAGAAGGTTATGAAGATATCGCATCTGTAATCAATTATATGATCAAAAATCCAGAAGCTGCCGTTAAAATCAAGGAAAGCATTAAGAAAACAGTAATATTTACACCAGAGAAAGCACTTGGATTGCTTCTTTCACTTAAGCTTTCAAAGTGGCAATATATTACGTTGCGAGAACTGCCATTCGGGAAGGTGCTAAGGATATTTACCCATCCTACTATAAACTGCAACAAACTAAGCTTGCATGCTACCCTCCTAATCAATCAGTATCAGTTACGGATTCATCAGCTAGAATTACACTTCAAGCTTTACTTGACATCACGGTGAAGCGGATTCTTCAAAGTCTTTCTGATAATGTGGAAAATAAGCAGCTAAAGCTGATATCGAAGTGGGGATTTGATGGTGCTTCCAATCAAAGCCGATACAAGCAGAAAATGGACGGCGAGCATGATGATTCAAGCATTTTCATGACCTCCTTGGTGCCACTGAAACTGACAGATGGAGATAATACTATATGGACAAACCCGAAACCATGCTCAACTTTTTATTGTCGTCCGGTTCAGTTCACTTTTGTAAAAGAAAGCCATGCAGTTGTCATTGATAACAAAAGAAAAATGGATGAGGAAATTGAGGCCCTTAACCCCACAGAGTGCATTAATAGTTGTTACTATTAATGCACTCTGTGGGGTTAACCCTGTTGGGTGACTCATAAACTAATGATGACAATGATCGACGCAAAAGTCTGCACGTACCTTTCTGAAGCTAGATCAAATGCATCATGCTACCTGTGCTTAGCAAAACCAACAGAAATGAACCACTTAGATGCTGTAACATCAAAAACTGTGTGTTCTGACATATATGAATTTGGCCTATCATCCCTACATGCCCGTATAAATTGCATGGAATGTCTGTTACACATTGCGTACAGACTTGACTTCAAACAGTGGGCAGCAAGAAGTAATGAGCATAAAGATATGTTACAAAACAGAAAAAAAACATTCAAAATAAATTTAAAGAGGAGCTCAATCTGTTAATTGATATAGTAAAACAAGGCTCGGGAACTACCAATGACGGGAATACCGCAAGGAAGTTTTTCGAGTTTCCCAATAAAACTGCAGCTATTACTGGGTTGGATCAAAACCTGATAAAAAGATTTGCTGTTATTTTGCAAGCAATAACATCTGGTGAGAAGATCGATGTCATCAAATTTAAAGATTTTGCTCGCAAAACAGCAGAAAAGTACGTGGAATTATACGACTGGTACTACATGTCATCAACCGTACATAAACTATTAATACACGGAGCTGACATAATCGAAAAAAATGATATTGTCCCGATTGGGACTCTCTCGGAAGAAGCCTCAGAGTCTCGAAACAAAGATTTTAGGAGGTTCCGGGAACATCATTCGCGGAAAAGAAGCAGGCAAGATTCTAATCAAGATATCCTAAATATGCTTGTTGTTTCTTCGGATCCTTTTCTAAGTGCACAAAGGCCGAAGTTAGATGCCAAAAGGAAGACAACCTTGTTTGCTGAAACTCTCGACCTAATACAGTTTCCGGAAACTGAGTTCGAGTTTGTAGGTATATCCGATCTGGATTCTGACTCGGAATTGGAGTCCGACAACGAAAGTGGTAAAGAAAATTTGTAAAATTTAATTATTTTTCTTTATGTTCTTTTGTTATTTATGTTAGTTTATTGTACCAATATGTTTAGTTAATAATTTCATAAATTATAGTTTCAAATATGTATTTTGTATAATTGAATTTATTAGATATTATTTTTGTTACTTCTGTTTTATTTAAATTACCTATCAATAAAAAGTTTATATACAGTCTTTTTTTTTTCACATATTCTTAATATTTGGGGAAAAAGCATGCTTCCTAACGATGTTCTTAACTTTGACACAGTTCATGGATCGTTTTGAACAGTTTCATATGTTAAAATAAATAATGTTAGTACTATAATCCCCTATAAGGATATTATTATTATTATGTGTCCGGTTATGTTGTAATCATACTTTTAGGGTATGATCAATTAACAATTTCATTCCCCTATCTTTCAAAAAGAAGCGACAGCATGGGCACTTTGACACTGATATTCAACTATTTGGTATTGTTGGAAATCTTACAAGATCAACAAGACACTACACACCTCTGTCTAGTCCTTCAGGTCTATAGGGGTGATGCTATTTTATGATAAGAGTTGTTAAAGCTCTGAATTCTTCAACTTAAACACTAAAAGGAACGTTTAAATATGTAAAAATAAATAAAAATATTTTGACGATTTTTAAAAAAAAAAAGGCATCTACAACCATTATGTAACGTATGTCAAAAAATCATAAATAATTAGTACTATAACCCCCTATAAGGATATTACGGTTATCGCTGCCGTTTTAGAGATATTTCGATTTTTCATACTAGCTCCATACAAAATTTTCGTAAAAAAATTATAATTCCTTCGTTTCTGTGCAGAATCAATTCTGGTGTCATTTTTGTATATTGTTATAACTAATAGAAGTGATATCCGGCAAAAAAACTCGCACTTGCAAAATAAAATGCCTAAGTCTATGAAAGCCGATTTTCAGCCCACCGTGCAGCGCTGGTTTTCAGTTGGCACCCCGCAGTGACACACGGACGAGGGTAAATAGACTAATGTTAATAAATGTGTAGTGTATTAAATACATAAATAAAATAATATTGTAACGTTTAATATCGTGCTACGTACTAAAAATAAAAAATAAAAAAAATTTAAATTGTAATTTGAAACTCGCCACCAAAAAGCGCGTTAGTTGCCTAGTATCAAATTGCCCGCCAGAGGAAAAAAAAAAAAAATAAATAATAACAAAAAAGTGACAAAAAGAAAAGTTTTTAATGAAATACGAATTATTATTAAAACTAGATAAAATAAAATTGATCAAATAAATTTTACAACAGGTGTTGAGATTTCAAATAACTGCCCTAATACTAAGTTTGTCAAATAAAATTGAGTAATTAATTATCTTATTAGAATAGAATTACCTATAGCATATTGTAACTAAATAAATATTACATATCGAAACTATAAGGGTTCCGTTTTTTTCCATTCGGCCACGGAACCCTAAAAAGGAGAAAGTTCTGATATTTTCTTCTTCTGTGTGACATGCATGTTTTCATTTTAGATTTCCCAAGATTCCAGATTAAAAAGAAAAGTGGATGGATAAGGTTACTAGGGAATATTGGTTTCTAGTTTGGTTTTTATTGATATATTTAATGTTGAGAAAAGTCAAAATAATATAAGATACCTATATCCAATCTTTCTAGGCTTCAAATATTATGACGGAGTCTAATATTAATTAACTTGGACCTT
This sequence comes from Tholera decimalis, assembly GCA_943138885.2. NCBI lineage: Eukaryota > Metazoa > Arthropoda > Insecta > Lepidoptera > Noctuidae > Tholera > Tholera decimalis. Next base: position 37,875,086 of record OW964569.2, on the reverse strand, counting down.
TGCATTACAATATCGCCCTCGTTAGTTACTTTGGTTCCGGGGTTGCGGTAATGGTCTCTATGAGATACCGCGGCCCCGGAACTTAAGGGCAGCTGAAGGAACAGGGTGGGTTTTTAGTCAGTAGAAGTCTGACACTCCCTTCCATTTTACCCAGTGCGGGAGGAGTCATTCGATGATTTTCCCACCCAGGAAAAAGAAACAGATTCCTTTGTTTCGATGTCGAGTCCACGGGTTAAGTGTATGTAGGAGGGAGGAGTCATTAGATAAATCATCTAATGGTGGTGAGTACCACCAAAAAAATAATTATTAGCTTCAGCAGGCACTAGTGCCTGAATAAATATATTTATTATGGAATATAAAATAAATATAAAATAATATATGGCCGGCTACATTGTCCATGCTCAGACAAAGCAAATAAAATGCCTAACTGGTATTGGAGCGTTGATTGGTGTTACAAATCAAAACGCCTTACAATTTCAAAAAGACACTAAAACAAGTTATTGTACGGATCCACCACAGTAATAGAAATTTGTCGTCGTTGTGAAATTAATATTAAAAGGGCAATCAACGAGAGCGGTTCGAAAGTGCTGTCTCAGAAATATAATTCCAATTATTTTATGAGATCGGTTTTAAAATCACTGATTGGGTATAATTTATTCCCGGATATTAATTTTAATCAATATGAAATAGAAACTACCAATTATTTGATTGAATTAGCAAGATGCATAATTCAGAAATATGTAGACGCTCGGTTATCATTTTTTAGCAAAAACAATCAGGACCCTAAAACTTTAATTCGAAAAACAATTACCAAATTAATTCATTTTAAAAATCAATAATAACAGCATACTTGTTTTTCTTTTTGTAATTGAGACTGATAATTATTAAATATTATTATGTGATTTTATTGAGTAATTTTATAATGTTATCGATATCGATAACTTTCCCTCAATCAAGTAGAGCAATCCCTAACTCGGCATATCTATGAAGCTTGACTTTGAACTGACCAATTGCAGTAGCGCATTTTTTCCTCGCCTCCCAACCCGTATTGGTGAGTTGTGTTCTTCAAAGAAATCGGCCTATAAGCTCTCTAGGTTAAGGTGATACGTAAAAAATAAGACATAGCTCGAGGGGCGTAGCTTAACGGAAGACGCGGGGAGCACCCCCGCTAGAATACATTGCAAACTCGAGCGCACGCTCGCGGTGAGTTTGCGATGTAGTTTGTGTGTTTTGATGTTTTAGAATAGAGAAGGCACGGAGTCGCCAAAATCAAATACATTTCTTTTTAATCTGAATTAAACTAACTTATTCATTATATTGTTAGGTATTTAGTGTTTTACTTTATTTAAGAATGACAAAAAATAATATAACGTGTGTAAATGCACAGACCGTAACAGTAAATGATCATATTGACCTAAGAAAAAGAACTACTAGTGTAGTAAACAAATTCTTACTATGATTTTATTTAATTAATTTACTTAAAATGAGTAGTAACAAAAAGTTGCTTCGAAACTACGCTTTTTAACACGCTTTTATTAGGTCGACCTGTATGTAACTAACTATGTAATGGAATCTAAGGCAACTACTTTAACCATCTTCCAAGGGTCGTAGCGTAATGAAAATTAGCAACTGTATGTAGTTCTGATGACAATACAATAATATGGTACTGTCGAACTGATCTGATGATGAAGCCGGAAGATATGAACTGGAACTTCATGATGGAAAATCGTATCATAGCTGTTTTGGATTTCTTAGAAAAGTCTTGTAATGAACTTTGACCACGATTAGGTTTCAAGGTCTGATGATGAAGCCGGAAGATAGGCAGTGGCATTCCATGATGGAATATCGTATCATTGTCGTGTTTGTACTTGTGAGAAAAGCCACGTAATGGACTTTGAACACGATCAGGTTTCAAACAGGATCAGGTTTGAGGATAACAAACCTAAAGAAAATCCGTTATCGGTTTTCTTAACCTTTTTGTCAACTTTTTGTGATGTCACTTTCAAATCCTCTGGGGTGATTGACCGTTTAATTGTTCACTACTCGTGGGAATAATATAAAAACAGAAACAGCAACACAAAGAAAACGGAGGCTACAAAAAAAAAAGGAAAAGCGCGAAGAAATTTTTTGTTTTTACGTGCACTTATAAAAGCGTGTTTTTCTAGTGATTTTTAAACTATTAATTTATTATTAATTAATTAAAGATTATTCATCCAATTAAATTTTTTGATGGATATTTTCTCACGAATAAAAGTCAGAGATTTAATTAAAAATTACTAAAATCTATAACTACACTATTTTCTTGGAATACATGTCTGTCGCCTTCATTTAATATTTCATCAGAGACATTTCCCCCGCGTGTTTTATTTTCTTTGTTTGTATCCTTGCCCCTATTTTTATTAATTACATATTCTGGATCACGGATCTCTCATGTACCGAGGATCTACCAGTCATATCATTATTTTCAATCTCTATTTCATATGGTAGAGGCTCATCATCTTCACTGACCTCTAGTGAATGCACTAAATCATCGTCGCGTATTTCCCTTTCCGTGTCCAACTGGCGACATCGGTCTCGCGAAATACACACGCTTTTGTATTACTACACAATTCAACCAACCCGTGCTCAACTCGCGTCAAATGAGTACGTTTTTGCGGTCAAGCAACGTTAAAAGAGGTTTTACAAAATAGTGTGCAATTGAATTGAACACGGTTTTTTAACTGGTCTGTTCGAAACAAATCCGTACTGATTTAGCGGGGTGCGTCTCATATCATAAAAAGTTATTTGGTATATTTTCATTTCAATAACGTTCACAAGATAGTGAGTTATACCAACTGTTGATGTAATTTCTTTAGACATAACATTTATATACTCTAAAACTTATTTCGTATAACGTTATTGGATATAACGTTTATTTAATCGAAAATCATTAAGCCTATCGTTTAAAATATATAATATTGCGAGTAATTTGATTGAGCGTGCTGCGGAAGCGGCGTGACAGAAACGAATTGCTGCGAAACCGATTCCACGTCTGTTCCATGTCTGTCCTACCCCTAGAGTGTTATTTAAAAACGCGTAGGCGCGGAGGGGCGAGGCGGCCCGCGAGGTGAGGAGCAGGTGGTTTTAACACTCGCCGCCGCGGCTGAGGCTAGTCGGCGAAGCCAGCCAGCAAGCCGCAGCCGCGGTGGTGAGCGTGAAACACATCTGCGAGGATAAGCTTGCATGGGACCGCCGGAGCCCTGCAGCACCGGAGCCGTGACAGAAACTATGCCTCTAGTTTCTGTCACGGCTCCGGTGCTGCAGGGCTCCGGCGGTCCCATGGTCAGTAGAGAAGTCTCTTGGTTTAAAGAGCATCACTTTCAGTACTGCTCGTTGTCAGTTATGTTTAATTTTTAAATAATTTATAAATATTTGATATTTAATAACAGGGCTTTACCTATGTATTCGCTGTTTTGCCGTACTGGCAATTTCAAATTATAATATTAAATCATATACTGTCCTCTTAATCTGTATCATGGATACTGTGGAGTTTTTTTGCCGGTTTTTCTCCCTAGAAAACGACCAATTTCAAACCATGCACTAACTTCTGACGTATTGTAAGTGCCCATGTGGGCCTATCTGAAATAAATATGTTGAGTTTGAGTTCGATAATCATATTGTTTTGGCTAATAATTATAATTTCAAATTAATTTTATTTTATAATTTGGAATTCTTGTTTCAAAGTTTGGCATAACCGTGCCCCTTGTACCTACGGCCCACAACCTCAACGACGTTTACAAAACGAACTCTAAAAACGAATGCACCACCCGTTATTAGTTTGCTCGTGTCCGATCTGGAAATTTCGACTTGAAAAATGAACCCTTTGGTTGCTGATGACGAATTAAAGGCGATTGTGGGAGCTGATGACACCCAATCTGCGGCTGAATTAGAAGCAGCTTTCAACGCTAGTATCAAAACAATATTGGTTTACTTGCGTCAAATTGGCAAGGTAAAAAAGCTTGACGTCTGCCCCACGAATTCAGTGATCATCACCGCGAAGAACGCATCGAGACGTACCTTGCACTGCTTAACAGGCACACAAACGAAATAATCTTGTTGCCTGCGGTGAAAAATGGATCCTGTTCGACAATCGTAAGCGAAATTGATTAGATCCTGGATTAGCATCTAAACGTTTTCCTAAACGAAAACTGACCCCTAGAAAAGTGTTGGTCCCTGTTTGGTGGTCTAACCCTGGTGTAATGAGTTATCTACCAAACAGGATGAGCATTACTGCAGAACTGAACACAATTATGGAGAAGCTCGCACATCTCCAACCAGCTTTGGTCAATCGCTCGGCTCCGCTGCTCTTGCACGACAACGCGCGTCCTCATACTACACAGCAGACGGTCTACAAGTTACAAGAGCTGGTGTTGGAAGTTCTCCGCCATCTGTCGTACTCACTAGACCTTGCACCTACAGACTTCTACTTTTTCCTGAATTCTAAACTTCTCGGAAAAAAATCAACATCATAGAGGCAGTAAAAATGCCTTTGCAGAATTTGTTGCCTCCCGTCCAACTGATTTCTTCAAGAAGGGTATCAATAAGCTACCAGTGCGTTGGAAAAGATGCATCGATTGCATGGGTGATTACTTTGATAAATAGAAATAAAATATATAGAAAAAAACACGATGACTGATTTCATGAATAACGGCAATATCATTGGTAATGGCTTTCAGTATTAATATACCAGACGTACTACAGGGCACCATCCTCACTTGGTCAATGTACCACTTTGTCATACTATGTAATTCTCCTCTACATTTATTGTGCGCACTTTGTCGGTCGGACTTCGGTCGGACTTCGGTCGGACTTCGACCGGTCTTCGAATCGGTTTGGAGCTCTCTGTCGGCTTCTGTATTCTTTTCCACATATGACCCGTCTGCCACCTTTAAAGTAAGAGTGAAAAATCTCCGGCAGATGCCTTGCCACCACGAATTTTGGCCCTGGCAACGCACTTTCTTTCTATTTCATTAAGAAAACAGCAGAAGAAAAATATTAGTTTAGTCCTGTCAAATTAAGATATTCCATAGACAATTTTAGACTCGATTAAAAAATTGGTTACTAAAAATACGTCAATTTACGTCAGACGCTGACTAATTTGACAGAAATAAACTAATATTTTCTGTCCTTTTATAATGAAATAGTAAGAAAAAGATGCACTGAACTTTAGTTTAGTTTGTGAACAAGACAATCCGCGCCAATGTATTTCTTTTTATCTTAATAGGAAATAAACAGTTTACTGACTAATTTTTTTCCAAGAAGTTAGTAGTTAGACACTGTTGATCATCCAAATTTAAAAATTATAATGGCGACTCTAATCTTCTGTTTTCCGAATCACATGTAATATCCGAGGTCTGCTCCGGCGCTGTGATTTTGTCTCTGTAAAATAAAACTGGTATGTAAATATTAAAAAATAGGGAACCCTCATAGTTCGTCATGTCTGTCCGTGTGTCCGTTCGTATGTCACAGCCATTTTATTCCGAAGCTATTAGGACTATACATGTGAAACTTGGTAGGTAGATGTATTCTGTAAACCGCTTTCAGATTTTATAAAAAAAAATATTTAAAATAAAGGGGGGCTCACCATACATGGAACTGAAACTGAAAAATTTTTTATTTCATGAAACCTATCTGTGTGTGGTATCTATAGACAGGTCTATAAAAATGACATAGGGGTTTCTGAAACTACTTTTTATAAAGTCAATCGTTTAAAAGATATACGCTCCCAAAGTGGTAAAATGTGTACCTCCCCCCCCCCCCCCCCCCCCTCTAACTTCTGTAATAATGGAATGAAAATCTAAAAAAATATATGTCTGTAGATCTTAATGTATACTTTCAACCAAAATTGGTTTGAACGAGATCGGGTCAGCATTTTTTGTGATACAACATATTTTCTAAAACCGCAAATATAACTTTGTAATTCATACAAACACTATGAAAAACAAAGTTATTTGGCGTAGTTGTAAAAAATGTAAATAACTTAGTTTTAAGAAATTTGTAAGGTTTTGTTTTTCGTCAAATAAATATACATATTATATTATAATAGTTACTACGAAACCCTTCATGGGCGAGTCTGACTCGCACTTGGCCAATTATTTTCCGTCATTTTACGAGCATGATCCCTCAGGCGTTCCAAATGTCGGTTTTTAGGGTTCCGTAGCCGAATGGCAAAAATCGGAACCCTTATAGTTTCGACATGTCTGTCCGTCTGTCTGTCTGTCCGTCCGTCCGTATGTCACAGCCATTTTATTCCGAAACTATTAAGACTATACATGTAAAACTTGATAGATAGATGTATTCTGTGAACCGCTTTCCGATTTTAAGAGAAAATTTAAAAAATATTTAAAATAAAGGGGGCTCCTCATACATGGAACTGAAACTGAAAATATTTTTTTTCATGAAACCTATACGTGTGTGGTATCTATAGACAGGTCTTTAAAAATGACATTAAGGTTTCTAAAATTACTTTTTCATAAAGTTATTCGTTTAAAAGATATACGCTTCCAAAGTGGTAAAATGTGTGTCCCCCCTCTAACTTCTATAATAATGAAGTGAAAAATCTAAAAAAACCATATATTGTAGATCTTAATGTAAACTTTCAACCAAAATTAGTTTGAACGAGATCGAGTCAACATTTTTTGAGATACAGTATATTTTCTAAAACCGCAAATATAACTTTGTAATTCATACAAACACTATGAAAAACAAAGTTATTTGGCGTAGTTGTAAAAATTGTAAATAAGCTACTTTTAAGAAATTTGTAAGGTTTTTGGTTTTTTTTTTTTTCAAATAAATATATTAATTATATTATATTTATTATAGTTACTACGGAACCCTTCATGGGCGAGTCCAACTCGCACTTGGCCAATTTTTTCACCTTTCGTTGTCTTTTATACTTATTCCCCATATCGGTAAACTAATGTTATATATAAACATTGTTCACTTGTCAAATATAGATAAATAAAATCAGAAAACAAGACTAAACAATAACTATTTCGATAAAAAATTATAATCACGGTTGCGGGAGGAATCGACACAGGTCTATCACTGACAAAGGCCGCAGGCGAACTGGGCGGGCATAAGAAAGTGACAGAGTCTATTACTTCCACGTGCGAAAAAAAGAGAGCGCAACAATACGCTGGAACCAAAATAAAACAACGTAAGCGCCAAACCAAATAAAAATTGTTTAAAAATAAATTAAGCTATGTATCAAAAAATATTTTCAGACAGAGTTTTCAATTACCTATTATGCACATTTTGAATGCAATTTTGAAATGAAATTCCTTAGGATTTTAGAATTATAGTGAACAATAAAAAAGAATAGAGGTCTTTTCGGAATCAAATTCGACGGAGCAAATTTAACCCAATTGCGTTTTCCTTCGGTCAAAGTATTAATGAAATAGTCAATAAACATATTACCAAAAATAAAATCCATACTTGCTGGAATAGTGAAATAAATGTTGACGAAAAAACCCCTAATTTATTTTGGTATCGCCTTAAATACTCTCTGACTACGGCACACAGAATGGATTACGGATATAACATATTTGAGAAAATTATATCCCCTTTTCACGCAAGCGAATTCAGATACGGTACCTAATTATCATTACAATTCAAAACGGTATATTTACCATGTATATTATACTAGCTTACGCCCGCGACTTCGTCCGCGTGGAAAAAAAATCCCCCGATTTTGAAACATTCTTCATTAGTGCTCCGCTCCTATTGATCTTAGCGTGATGATAAATGGGCTATCTAACACTGAAAGAATTTTTCAAATCAGAACCGTAGTTCCTGAGATTAGCGCGTTCAAGCAAACAAACAAACAAACAAACTCTTCAGCTTTATAATATTAGTATAGATTTATTTTTTCGAGTTTCCGATATTTCAACACTGTTGCAAGTGTTTATCCGTGATCGTGGCGCTTGCAACAGTGCCGAAATATCGAAAACTCGAAACAATTGATACATATGATAAATATCCAGTTTGTTGTAGTTGTAACAATACTGTTAGTGACCATATTAGCTTAAAAATAGGTACGAATCAATCAATTTGAGAATCCGCAAACAAAAATATCATCCTCACCTACCATCACATCTCTCTCGAACTATTCTCCACTGAAGATATCATCAAAAATACCGCTAGGATATAACTAATTACTGTCATATTTCTGTCTGACCGTCAATAACGCATTCCGTCTGAGTCCCGACTATTTATGTACTAACTAATGGGACAGGTAACACACTGCTTTAGCAAATACACCATGCATCACAGCGGAATGTTTTTGAAGATATTACTGGACATTCCGAACATTTTCCCCAGGTTATATGGTCGCTGAGGAAATATGTGTGCCGGGAATTGGCAACATTGGGATTTTTTTTGAGTTGCAACACGAATTATTTGTTTTCTACGTCGCGCGTTAGTCTGTTTTGAGTTGTTAGAAAATCAAAATCAAAATTGTTTTTATTTTACATAGGCCTAAATTGGGCACTCATAAAACGTCAGAAGTTAGTGCACGGTTTGAAATTGGTCGTTTCCTATGGAGAAGAACCGGCAAGAAACTCCACGGTCACTCAAAAAGTACATTAGGTAAGGATTTATTTTTACCTGACTGCGCCATAAGAAGAGTTATGTTTAGTTATTGATTGTTAAACAGTCAATGGGATAAATCAATTCGAAACATAGGACGACACGGTTGGCTCTGTGGTTGAGCCATAGGCTGCTGCGCTGCGTGTGGGTTCATTTCCCATTTTCTGTTCTGTGCATTTCCCGCACGGGAACAAATGTTGAGAGGACCTACAAATTTTTGTTACGTGAGTTTATAAAAATGCATTCACGGTAAGTACTGTAGAAGTTCTTAGTGTGAGGAAATTACTTTTTAACACGCTTTTATTAGGTCGACCTGTATGTAACTAACTATGTAATGAAATCTAAGGTAACTAATTTAACCATCTTCCAAGGGTTGTAGTATAATGAAAATTGGCAGCTGTATGTAGTTCTGATGACAATACAATAACATGGTACTGTCGAACTGATCTGATGATGGAGCCGGAAGATATGATCTGGAACTTCATGATGGAAAATCGTATCGTATCGCTCTTTTGGATTTCTTAGAAAAGTCTTGTAATGAACTTTGACCACGATTAGGTTTTAAGGTCTGATGATGAAGCCGGAAGATAGGCACTGGCATTCCATGATGGAATATCGTATCATAGTCGTGTTTGCACTTGTGAGAAAGGCCACGTAATGGACTTTGAACACAATTAGGTTTGAAGGCTATAACAAACCTAAAGAAAATCCGTTATAGGTTTTTGAATTACCGCGTAATCCATAGATTTATTATTAGGTCGATCTGTAACGAACTAAATATGTAATAAAATCTAAGAATCTGAATTAAACTTACTTCTAATTGTTTTATCATCATGAAACTTGGCAATTGAAATGTGGATTAGACGAAAATACAATATTATGGTACCATCAAGCTGCTCTGACCATGGAATTGGAAGGAGGCTGATGGAACCTTGGACTGCCTACGAGTAAACATTTCTAATTTCTGCTCATTACATTAGTCTTAAAAGCGTGTTTTTGGTTTTTTAAACTATTAATTTTATTTATTCAAATAACCGAATAGCATGATTGTCAGGGCATCATAATTATGGTTTTGTTAATGTTTCCATTACGCCTACTTTCTAGAACAAAAAATATATCGCAAAATGAATACGGAGAACTGTCAAACAGGCGTTAGTTGCTGTGATGGGTTTGGTAAATTAACAGCCAATCAAATCGCTTGATTTGTATCTAATTTCTAATACGTTGATACTGTTTTTCGAAATTGCTGGCTATTTTACACAGTAAAATCATTATCTACTCTGCCTTTTCTCTCAAGTATAATCAGTAACGGTTAAATTAGTTCCGTCCACACCAAAATACAAATAACATTGTTGTCTCAGCATGCGAGCTTAAACCTAAATTAATGGTACTTAAGTAGCAATTTGTTGTGATCATAAATCGGCCGGTACATATGCGGTGCGTCTAATTATAAAGCGCCGTGTACACTGATTCAGTGCGCGCAAATAGATGCGCGTACGCATCCGACTCACGCGCCAATTTTAGTGTCTCCGATTGACGATACGTTTATAAATTGAATGCACTTGGATGATTTGGTGTGGAATGACGAAAAATATTTCCGGTTTATTTTCTTATCTTGTTTTATGTTCTTTCTAAATGGTGAATCCATGGAGTGTGCTGGTGGTGTCGTTATAACCGACAGGGCAAGAGTGGATTATATTGGTTTACGTACTAATAGATAGGATATGGTATGATATTTTGTGCTATTCTGATGGATTCTTCTATTTTGCAAAATAAAAAGACAGCACAGTACCCACAAAGGGTAGCCGTGCCGATCCTGTCAATTATAGATCAATCGCCTTAACTTCTATACTGTGTAAAGTATCTGAAAGGGTACTCAACAACAAGTAGCTGGCACACCTTGCAATGTGCCTCCTCAGTGACCACCAGTATGGTTTCCACCGTGGTGGGTCCACTGGAGATCTTGTTGTGTATGTTACTCACTGTTAGGGCGAGGCCTTTGAGAAACACGGTAAAGCCCTAGCAGTATCCTTTGACAGGGTCTAGCACGCTAGTCTGCTGAGCAAGCTTCCTACATTCGGTGTTCCTGCTGGCTTATGCAACTGGATTTCTGACATCTTGAGTGAGCGGTATGGCAATTAATGCCGGTGTTTCTCAAGGGTCTGTTCTTTCTGTGACTTCTTTTCTGCTACATATCAATGACCTACTTCAGCTGGGAGCAGTGGGTATGCGGATGACAGCACAGTCTCAGAGCGTTACTTATCTAGTACTCGAGCTGATAATAACGAAATTTCCACTCTCAGAAGGGCCGAAGAAAGGCAGAAGAGAGCATGAGTTTAACCTTAAGTCTCGTTTCCCAATGGTGCGACGACAATCTGGTCAAATTCAACACTCTGAAAACACAGCCTTGTCTTTTCAATACAATTTTTTGAGCTTTTGGCCATGGAGTTCGCGTCAGACCTCAATTTCGGCTCAACCATCGGATCCAGAGCTCAGACTGCAGCAAAAAAGCTGGTAATCCTACATAAGGTGAGGCAGTACTACTACGCCTAGACAGCTTCTAAATCTGTATAAAGCACAGGTCTGTTCCTGCGTGGAGTATTGCAACCATTTGTGGGATGGCTCTGCAAAACACCAAATTGCTGCACTGGACTTGATCTAGCGCAGAGCTAACAGGCTTATAGGCGACGAGGCGCTAGTGGATAAGCTTCATAGCCTGGCTAATCGGCGAACCGTTGCGTTGCTTGCCTATCGGTTTTCTATAGATTGTACTTCTCGGAGTGTGCGCAGGAGCTCCAAGACCTGATCCTACATGCTTCTCATGTACAAATACAAATTGTATGGACTTTAGAAGAGACTTTGACCTCTGAGTTTGTTTCGGTTTTTCTTCTCAGAGTAGTCAGTTAGGGAATACCGGCCTCATCTAGCTAAATTAAACCTAACACGCAAAAAAACATGACGTGTAAAAGTGTTATTTATAACCAATTTACAAAATAAATATTTCATTTCATTTCACAACTCAGATTTGCTAACTAACATACTTTACCAACGTAGCCCATATATAAAATTGACAGTCATCATTTGCTTAGACTTATCCCAGCTATGTCAGGGCCGGTTTCCAGTATAACCGGACGCAACTGAATACCTACTAGTGTTTTACGTGGAGCGAATTCCTCTCTGACCTCCAATTCCCAATAGCTTAAAAAACTAAAAAACGTTTTATTAAAAATGTCAAATTAAATAGGGAAAGATTTTTGCTAAAACAATTAGATGCATATTCTTTTAATTTGGAACAAAGTACTGTTACGAGCTGGGGTTCGGGATAGAAATAATTAACGCCAATTAGACCAAAATTAACACTTTAATTAAATAAACAGAAAACAAAAATTAACACAGTTATTCACAGTACAATACTTGTCACTTAACACTTAAATCGCACCGAAATTCACTTGTAAAGCTTCGATTATATCGCCTCGTATCTTGAAATAAGACTGCCTCTCTGCGTCAGTGTTCCCAACTCCAGCAAAATCTTGTCTCTAGATTTATTATCTGAAGTCGCTAAAAGTCGCTAAAACTGATTCAACTAGAGACGGATCCCGGATTTACTTACTTTCCGGTTACTGAAGGCCATTACCAGCCTGGAAAGGGATGGGGGAGGCAAGTGAAGAAGAATGTACTACATAAGCAATACAATCTTTATTATTAAAAAATAAATCAACACAACAAACACGCCTTATGTACAGTCAGCATCAAAATTATTACCTTAGATGAATCTTTAAAGATTGGTTTCAGCCATCCCTTGAATTCGGGCTCGGTTTCTAATGTTTCTCGATATTTTTGAATGTACTGCTTCTTTTTCGGAGGTAAATCCATAATTTTGTTCACCACAAGTCCACAAAACAGTTCATACACTTTGTAATTACTATGATGGGTAACGAATTAAAAATTAGCCTAGGTACAGCGTATAAAGAATTTAGAATCCGAATAGAACTTCACTCAAACTAGTAGTGACTTGCGTAAGTACGTAGATAGGAAAAGTACGAAAACTACGGAACATAATAAAAAATACGGGGATTCCCCGAACACATTGCTCTAATGTTACCACTGGTAAAGATAATTTAATTGCGAACGAGCATTTTTTAAAAAGGTGTTGGGCATATATATGTTTTGTTTTCTTGTAGTTTGAAAAGTCGTCAGCTAAGTCGCTAGATAATTTTTGTCGTCAAATCTTTTTCCTTGTCGCTAAGGCTTAAGCAAAAGTCGTCATTTCTAGCGACAAAGTCGCTAAATTGGCAACACTGCTCTGCGTCCCTTTGCGATCTATTTATACCCCACTCTGCGTTCTAGAGCATTCTTGTACAATCGATTCACTGCCTAAACTGCCAAGAATATTCCAGGAGCTACTTGAGATACGCAGTACTGCTACTCGCCGCCAGGTGGCGTTAGTGTATCGAACATTCTAGATGTCGGTCGAAGTTTCTCGACGTACTTATCTAAGCGACTGTCGTATCAGTACTAAGAAGTACAAAATTAACACTGAGGACTTGCAACCTGAACTGAATCGTTTACAGGAAAAACTCAGTTCAATGACACAAGTATAATACCTCTAAAAATCTAATGAGGGAACACGTGTTGGCAATGAATGAACTGATAAGCTCACAAACTACCAACTGTGAGTATTGTCAACCAACTTCCAAAATAGACACGCCATATCTTTAATTGTCAACATGCACTACCAATAACATCACACAGCGGCCTTGTGTTAGTTTACCACTTCCTTATTATCTATGAATATCCGGGACAGTCAATTTTAAACCACTGTATGCTTGGTTGCTCTTTACTTGACATAATGACAAAGTAATTAATTATAACTTTACCCAAGACTCAACATTGTTAATATTTATTCGTAATAGAGAGGTAATGTAAAGAAAGGTGAAATATGTCATTTTTAACCGACTTCTAAAAAAGGAGGAGGTTCTCAATTCGGATGAATGTATTTTTTTTTTTTATGTTTGTCCACGCATAACTCCGTCGTTTGCCAACCGATTTGAAAAATTCTGATCTTGTTAGAAAGGGTATACTTTCCAAATGGTCCCATGAAAATTTTATCGAAATCGGATAAGCCGTTTCTGAAAAATCAACAAAAGTCTAAAAAAATGTTTACGTTGATGATCTTTTCGTTTACTCTGCATTGCGTTTTTTGTTCGCGCATAACTCCGTCATTTACGAACCGATTTGGAAAATTCACTGACCCACTAAAAAGCACGAAAATAAAAACTTTTTTGCAAAAAATAAAACCGACTTCCATATCAAAACACTACAAAGCCAAAAATAATTTTAATTTCGGAAGGCGGTGTGAAAAAAAAAGAAAATACAAATCCAATAACACCGACTACCGAAATTAAAATTATTTTTGGCTTTGTAGTGTTTTGATATGGAAGTTGGTTTTATTTTTTGCAAAAAAGTTTTTATAGAGCAACTTTAGCTTAGAAAAAAATGTAATGTTTACAATTCCATATAGCAACAGCTTGCCTTAGGAAGAAAATTACCTTAGGTATAATATATAAATTTCAAGTAATTGATATTAACAATTACCTTGGTAATAGTTTTTATTTAACCAAAGATAGATACTATCTTTCAAATTATTGTAGAAGACAGTTAGCTGTGTCGCTATCATATTATTTTAGTATTACAGCCAAGGATTTGGCTAAACAAGTTGCTTTTATTTTCAATAAACGTTATGCAGGAACTATAATAATGCTACATATAAAAGGCACATGGAGATTGTTTACATTTAAGTTAAAACCTAACTGCTGGTATATTTTATTGTAATCATGATTTGTTGAGATTAAAACTTTTCTCATCTTTTAGGCTACTATAGACTATATTTGCTAAGCTTGTTGGGATTAGGCTCAAGAATCATCTGTTGATGAAGCACAACAACTTGGCCAACGCAGTGTTTGTCTTCGCTGTGGTCGTTCTCTTGCATCAAGAGTCCGCCACCTACTTAACACGAGCTTTTTAGATTATAATTGTAGATGAATAAAAGATAACTGTTATTCAAAAAGTTGTTTTTATTTTAAACATCATCTCCCATTTTTTTTCTTTTTTTTCCTGGTTGGGTAAATCAATCAATCAAATATATTTATTAGAAAAAATATATTACATATAATGAAGCTCAGTTTCCTGAACTAGGCCTAGCCTGTATCTCAGGAACACAGTGACTTCCCAAGTCTTATATTCTAGTTCTTATATACCAAAAATATTTAATGTTGAATTTAAGAAAAAAAAAACAAAATAGTGGAAAAATTATTAAAAAACCCCACCCTGTTCCTTCAGCTGCCCTTAAGTTCCGAGGCCGTGATATCTCGTTAGAACATTACCGGGGTTGTGCCCCGGCAGGCAATGGCCTTATGGGGCCCCATCACTCGGCTCGCGATCCCAGACGCACAGGGCGTCTTCCGCGGTGGTTGGGGCGTGAGGAAGAGAGGTGCCTCTCCATCGCGCGTTCGGCCTTCTCTTTCGCTAGCATTACTGCTTCGCAGAAGGAGGCGACTGCATTCCATTCCCACTCGCTCCGCTCCAGGGCCGGGCGCGAGAGGTCATCGCCGCCGATAGCCTCAACGAGGAAACGGCGAAGCTCTGCCCAAGCGGGGCACACCTCCACTGTATGCTCCACCGTGTTCTCCGGGTGGTCCACGCAATGTCGACACCCGGGCGTGTCCTCCCGCTGAATCTGAAATAGGTACCTCCCAAAACACCCGTGGCGTCTCTCCAGCCACTTCTCAAAGACGGGACTTATCGCCGCGATTGTGGCGTGCCCAGCCTTCGGTTGCGACAACCGCCTTTTCCATGCTGCCGTGTGATCGTGGGCGGGAGACCCCTGGCCAACTGACAATGGCTCACTACTAGGTCTATGTTTTCCACACTAGCGTTGACAATGGATATAATCAAGTCTACGGTACCAGTCTGCTTTCAACAAATCGGTTTACGTAATAATGGCCAGACATAACCTCTAAAACTTCTTCAACGAATATCTTTTTTTTCAAGAGTTCCTTTAATAGTGGATCTTAAGGCAAAAATGATCATGAATTGAAACTCTATACTCTTGTATATTGTCCATTAATAGACGCTACAAAATTATGCCAACAAAAATTTGTTAGAGGATCCGCCATTGTTCTTTGCTTAATTTTATTTTTTTCTAAGCTGTGTGATTATACGAGTAGTAATTGCAATTATGGTGGGCCGACCTGAGGCGCGAAACCGTGATTGTTGGAAGAAATGGAGGCAGGCCTTTGATCAGGAGTGGCACACTAAAAGCTAATATAAGCGTCGATAGCCTAATTCCTAAGATGTCATACTTGTGATCGAGACGTCGAGGGTTGATTCCCACCCATTATACTCTTTGCCGTAAACCCACTCCAGACACAAGCATATTTAGCTAAATAGATTGCTAGTAATCACGAGTTTTACCCACATTGATAGTTCTTATAAGAAATATTGCACCTTTACTCGGACTTTTAATTCGATGCAGTAAGCTGACGTAAGCATGCATCGTTTACTAAAATAATAAAAACCTAAAAAAAAACCTAAAATAAATTTAACCTAATAGTGATGGATTCAATCAATCGAATAATAAATGAGCGATTTTTATCATGAGATATATAAATAAATTATGAAATTTATACTATTATGTTTTATTTTGAAGTAGTAACTAGATTTTATTATAAATAAATCGGTTATTATTGTAAATATTCATATCTAACCAGACATGATAAAAAACTCTTTTGGAAATTGTTTAATGTGATGAATATTATTATATATTTAGACAGGCCCGTTGGTATAGTGGTCAGTGGCCCTGACTGCTGTGCGCAAGGTCGTGGGTTCGATTCCCACCTAGGACAAATGTTTGTGTGATGAGCACGGTCATTTGTTCTTTGTCTGGGTGTAATTTATCTATAATATGTATGTATTTAGAAATATATATGTAGGTTTATCAGTTGTCTAGTACCCATACCACAAGCTCCTGCTTAGTTTGGGACTAGATGGCGTTGTGTGAAAAGTTGTGGAATATTATTATTATTTCCTTTATTTCATATACCTCTCAAAAATTACATTTTTAAATATTTTTCTATAAAAAAGTGACAATAAAAAAACATTTAAAAATATAAAAAATGGTAGTCCACTGGTATCGGGAGCGGGGTCCAAGCTACCGGTGGTTAGGTCTCCAGAGAAAGGAACCTCCTCACAATACGAGCTGTATCGAGGAGAACTGCCTTCTGTATCAGGCCCTTTATCCAGCTGTGCAAAGCCAGCTTCGACAGATGGTCGTCGAAGCTTTTAGCTATCAGCCCATTGACTGATATGACAATCGGCACAATGACAGCAGAGTCCACATCCCACATGTCAACAACCTCATGAGCTAAGTCGAGATACTTAATGTGTTTCTCTTTCTCAGCTTTCACGAGATTCTCGTCATGTGGGATGGTAACATTGATTATCATTGCGCGGCGCACTAATCGGTCTATCACCACTATATCAGGCTTATTGGCAACAATAGTCCTATCAGTGATGATAGACCGATCCCAGTACTATTATTATTATTATTATTATATTATAATATTTTAATAAATTGCGCGAGATTAATATTACACGATTTATATTAAGTTAGCATGTGTATAGCATACAAATTTTCCAAATTACTGTCCAAATATTTGTATGCCAATAAAAAGACTTACAATGTACCTTGTTTTATGGAAATAAATACTAATATTCTTTTTCTTATTAAAAAAAACTGCCCCCGTACCACTGTGACCTAAAACCCGTTCGAATGGGTACCCATTAGGAACAGGGAACTGTTGAAAAAAAAAAAAACAAAAATTATCATGATCTATTCGTTATATTTTTCAAGCCCTTTATAATAACATTTTACTTTTAACCAAATATTTACACCTCATGACTAAAAAAATTACCAGTTTTTTGTTTCTTTTCGTATATTCAACTGTTGAAGTCACGGTTAGGTGCAGTGGTTGACTGCCGCGCTGCATGTCACTGGTTAGGATTCCGTACGGGGCAAAAGTTTGATTGGCCTACATAGAGACAGGTAAGTACTTGTTCTGGGTCCGGGTGTTTGTGCTTGTGACTTATATGTATGTATGTCCACGATACCACGAATCAAGAGAAAATAGTAGTGTATTAAAAAAAATATCATAATTACCTTTCATGTTCAGTTAAAATGCCACAGGGAAACATACAAATTATAATAGAATACCAGTCTCAAAAACTTTTCAGGATCTTAGATACTTACCAACATAAAGGTTTTTTTACTGAAGAAACAAGTAATATTTTAAGTCATCCGCCATTACACTAAGGAAAAATTTTTTGTATAGGAATATAATTAAAGGTGGCCGAAGAATCTGAACGATTAAGAAACTTTTAATGTTATTAGAGTAATCACAACCTTATTAGCGAATAATCTTACCATCTAACTATTTAATAGATCTCATATCACGAGTCTGTAATTTCTGCTTCGTTTTTTTTTTAGCTTTATGTTACAACTACATTTTCATTTGTTCTTTTTCATATTGTTTACTCCATTTTCTTTAGAAAAGCTAATTTTAGACGTGAAGGGGTCCGGGTTGTGACCTGTAACACGGGTTTTTTTTTTTTAAACCTGTTGTCTCTCACAGAGATTACAGCTAAGGAAATTGTACCTATATTAACTACTAGCTGACCCGCCACGACTTCGTTCGCGTGGTATCCTACCCCTACCCAACCGATACCACTACCCCTATCCTACCGATACCCTACACATACCTTACTCTATCCCTACCCTACCCAAACCCTACACTACCCCTACCCTACCCTAACAATATCCTACCCCTACCCTACCCTACCGTACCGTCCCCTACCCCTACCCTACCCTACCCCTACCCTTGAGACCTTTCCTACTTTTTTTATTTTTTTTCAATAGAACCTTCTCCCGACAAAACCAAACACAACAAAAAAAGAATCAGCCAAATCGAACCAGCCGTTTTCGTGTTTTGCGCTTAGCAACACATTTAGCGATTCATTTTTATTATATGATTTTTATTATTGATTTTTTCTGCTGCAGTTAAATAGGTATGATAAATAGAAGGGTGATTTCAATAGCTGATCCAATGTGCTGAACCGGTTTTTCTGCTTCTTTAAGCGACCTTTCAAACTACAAGCAGCATAACGCGTATTGAAAAATCATTGCCTGTTGACTTTTGTTAGGCGGTTGGTTAGGAAGAAGCGACAAAGTATGATTCACCCGGCACGTGATTTAGCAGTGGTAAGGTAATGTTTATTGTCATAGATTATTCACATAAAATATCAATACCCTGGTCCAAAAACTAGTGTTGACTGTATCGTAGGAACCTGACTTCACCAGTTTATTTATTTGTTAAAGGTAGCTTTATGGCTTACAGGTATTTAATATAAAATTATTACTTAAAAGTTACGCCAATTATAAAGTACATTCTGGTTAAAGTTATCAGCGGATAAAAATTACCTAGCAATATCAATAACATTATTTATGTTCTCACGAATAAATGAGAGCCAACTTCAGTTAACACAAAACAAAACCTGCCCTTCAAACTTTGGCGTACTTGTGTCCCTCTTCCTATAGACTTAAAATTCTATCATAATGTTTTATTATTCAGAAATGCGAACCAAAGTCATTTTGGGTAAACCTTAATCCCATAAAAAACAATACCTATTTGTCAAAAAAAACCAAGTCACGCAACTCAATTCTTCCATCGTAAAAAGTTGTGAGATCCATGTAATACCAAGTCGGTTATTAACTTATTCAGTCCTTACTTAAGGGACCTGTCTTAAGTTGTTACGTAATTATCTAACATAACAACATGTTATAGTAACCATATCAATATTAATAGTAGATTATTAACCAAGGGCTGTATGACATCAATTGCATACGAGGTTTTTGGCGCCTGAGCGAAGCGAAGGCGCTAATTAACCCGAGTATGCAATTGATGCTTACGCCCGAGATAAATACTCTGCTTTACATATCGATTGTGAGGTAAGTAAACAACAAGACAGCAGGTTTCAATGAACATTTATTAAGAAGAAAAAAATGTGTATTTAATTAAAATTAATAGTAAAATTATTACAATTTGTAAGAGATATGGTCACGTTCTTTTTAGGTATATTTATAGTTTGAATATGAGTTTTTGATGATAAGACTTGAGTTTGAGTGACTTGAGGTTCTTGCATCGTAAATGGCGGCAGTTGACTGGTACTATTTTCTTCATTAAAAAATGGCTCAGATGATGTGCTTTGACGTGGTGATTTTAAGTTTATATTTTCTGTTATTTTAGAAGTAATTTTGCTTTTGTTTGCCATCGAATCTTCGATATAACCTTCGGCCACTTTGCTGGACTTCCAGCCGCCGTGCCTTTTTAACAGAGTGAGGTTGGCTCCCGAATCAGCCAATAGAGTCGCTGATGTTCTGCGAAAGCAATGCCCGGTGTATAACTCTACGTTACTCAGTTTTAAATATGTGGCTATTTGCTTTGGCATGCCTGTAAATTTGTTTTTTCCTATTACTTGTCTGTGGCATTTTCCTTTACTGTAATTAAGAAAAAAACGATTTGTATCCACGTTTTCAGGCCGAAGAGCTTGATATTTTTCAACATAATTTGCAAATTCTTCATGCACAACAAATGACCGGTCAATTTTAGTTTTCGTGTTAGGCAGTTTTATGAGTAGTAATTTGTTATGTTTTTCTACATTTTCTATTGTCAAGTTTGTCAATTCCACGGTTCTGCAGGCTCCCGATATCCCAAAAATTAGAACAACCTGTAAAAAAGACATAAGTTGTATTAAAGGCACCAAATTCGCATAGTATTTCTGTGAAATATTTTGGTAACTTATTAAAAAGGGCAAGTAAATACGTAGGTACCTTTATTGCTAAATAAATTTCATCCGGAGCTTCATTTAAGAATTTCTGTACTTCTTCTGCAGTAAATACCTTCGATTTCTTGCTTTTAAAGCCGTCAGACTGCCTTTTCAAGAAAGCAGTAAGTTTAGAAAAATCTTTCAAATTCACGTCATGTTTTGTCATCATTGTAGATTTTAGCATGGAATAAAAGCACCATAAACTGGAAGGTTGTAGCCTCTTAGATAATTCATCAAAATATGATATAAAAACACTTTCAGAAAGAGATTTCACTTTTTTTTCTGACCGCCATTTCATAAATTCGTCGTATGCCTTTACATATCTTTCTTTCGAGTTCGGCGGTAATATATTTTCGACAACTGTTTTTGCCCTTTCTTTAATAAAATCGGGCGTTAGATCTATGTCTTCGTCACTAGACATTTTTAAAACTTTTGAAAAAGAACTCAAACAAGAAAATTAATTATTTTCGCGATGCTTTCGCGCCTACTAATAGACTGCCTTTTTTTTTCACGCACGCAAGCGCGTCAAATCTTGCTGGCCAGTTTGATTTTTAAATCGATTCCATCTAACATACGATGTGGAAACAAATAGTTCCATATTTAAAATAAAATCTTTATAAAATAAATTGTCTAGATTCCGATTCGAGTAATTAATCGATACCGAGAAAAAAAAAATTAACTTTTTAAAAATATTCTTCGTGCAGTATGAGTATGACAGTTCTTTTTTCAAATTCCAAAACCTATGCTGTAATGATAGTCATACACCCCGGCATTCAGGGGTGTAAGGGTGTACTTACAGAGCAAGAGATATGTAAAAATCTTTAACGTTTTAAATAAATAGATTGACTCGGCCATCCAATCTCAGTCAATCCAAAATCCATTGGAAAACCAAAGTCATTTTGGGAAACCTTAATAATGGTTCGTCAGTCAGCTTTTTGCTTACAGTCACGCTGAACGTTGGCCACATGATAAACAAAGATAATGTAAATTTTTCCTCGACATAACCCCAGTTAAGCATCATTCAGTAGATAATTTTGCTCCCTATCGTTAAGCTACTGCTGGAGACTTAATTTGAAGCGTCAATTAGGCTAATGGCTATGGTGTCGGAATTGTGATTAAGAAGTCACGGTTTCGAAACCCACCCACACACTGTTGCCGTGAACTCACTCCAGTCACAAACATATTTAGCTCAGTTGGAGGGGTTAACAAGATTGCTAGTGATGTGTATTCTACCTACACTGCTTGTTCTCTTTTTTAAATAGAGGATGCCTTATAATACCTATGGCATTGTCTACTTACTAATCAGTCATGGAGATAAAATGGCCGGTGCAAAAAACGTGGAAAAAATAAATTAGATAAATAGTTTATCACAAGTAAATACTATTACTAAAATAAAATTACATAACTACTCGTACTAACAGATTATACTTATCGCGAGGGGAATCGGTTTGCCCTTGTTCATGAACTTTGATACGATTTCATGAGTGTGCATGTACAGTAAAAATATTTAGCCACTTTCTTGTCAAGCCGAAAACAGATACGTCATTGTCATCCAATACATCATGTTTGGTATCGTCGGGATATTTATCTACCATATTGTTTTCAGTTTCCAATATTCAAAACAATAAATAAACATGGTAAATGTCACGTTTTAAGTTCTAATTATACTGTTAGTGACCATGTTAGCTTAAACACTTATGTCAGCGTTGGTATTATCTCTTGGGGTTACGAATACTCCAATTATTCTTTCCCTGGATACAGTGCAGCTGTCTCCTGCTACATGGATGAGATCACTTGTTATGCTGCCTAGAAATGTACCTGTATACATTTAGAATTAAGAATATAAAAAGAAATTTAATCAAGGTTCAGAAGGTAATTTTATTTTTATCATAATGTTTATTTATACTAATTTTGACTGCAGAGTAGTTAGGTTGACTACACGCCCACTATTGGCCTCAAATTACACATAAATTATGTTATCAAGCCATACTTACTCGTGAAGCAGTGAAAAGAATTGAAAATATGAAATAAATTAACTGGAAATGACACTACAAATTCATCTAATCTCACAACAGCCATATCACCTGGAAAAATTATAATGAAACAACCAGTAAATGATACCGTTAATCTAAAGCATCAAAGTGCGGTAGTTCCAGTTATCTTAATCGTTTTTACAATGGATTTGTTCGGCTAAATATAAAAATGAGGGAGGATTAGCATCTCTGCAGTAGTATTGAACACCAACATGGCATCACAGCTTGTTTTCCTGACCCTCGCCTTGCTAGCAGGTAACGTTTTTAAATCAAATTTTGGAAGAGCTGAACAAAATGTTTAGATACAACTCTAAACCACTCCTTTATTGCCTTATAAAACCTCCTTTAGCGGCTGAAATTACCGTCTTGTGGTGAAGGAGCTGTATAGGACATTCGACAACAGTGACACAGACTATTTTATTTCACTTTTATAAGCTCTTTAACATGCAAGGCCTTAATGACAAGAAATTTGTGATTGATGTGTGAGAACCAACAAAAAAGTAATATCCAAAATAATCACAATAATATACCGAATTCAGAGTTCATAAATCCTTACAAGAACAGGCAGCTTTCTAGTGGTGAAAACATATGTAGATTTAGTTATGCATGATATTTATTTTGCAAATTGATAATTAAATACACCTTTATACATCATTTTTCGTAAATTTAAACAAGATAAGGCCAATGTTTCTTAACGGACTACCCTAAGAAGAAACTCCGAAACAATCTCAGTAGGCAAAGTCATTTTTAAAGTTCAATTTGTACTGGACAAATCTTATCAGAACCTCTTTTGAGAAATGATGCATACAGAGTCTATTTCGTATTTTATTATTTACAGTAAATAACATAATTATAAAAACAAATATAATACAGGCGAAAATAAAAGGGAAATTATAGGGCATCGAAAAATTTATCAACATCGCTATAATTGGGAAAAGTGCCCAGAACACTGGCCGCATTGCCACGTTGAATGGCAATGCTTATTCTCTGTCCAAAGAAAAGGCCAGCCCTCTGGTCACTTGGAAGGATTTGATTGGGTCTGTCCAAGCAGTGGAAGCATTTGTCAAGTATCATATGGCTCAGTTTATCTTGGTTGTTCTCTCTAGGCTCTGCCTACTCCACTCCGACCAGGATTGTGGGAGGCAGTACGACCGGCATCGACAAGTACCCTTCCATCGTTGCGGTGGAGTTCCTCAACCCCTGGGCTACAACCTGGAGTCAATCTTGCGCTGCCAATATTTTAACGTCCCGCTATGTTTTGTCTGCTGCACATTGCTTTGAGGGACCGTGAGTATATTCATAATCACCATGAGGCTTCTTCCTTTCTTCTTCTTTGCTATTTTTCGTGAAAAATTTAACATTCGATTTATATGAATATATAGTACCTAGATACTTGTTTTTAGTTTGCAAACACAAACAAGTACTCACGTAATTGTGAAACTATTTCAAAGATTCCTCAAATATTTTTTGATCTATGAGCGACCATTGATTCTAAG
The DNA here is from genome assembly GCA_943138885.2 of Tholera decimalis. Classification (NCBI taxonomy): domain Eukaryota; kingdom Metazoa; phylum Arthropoda; class Insecta; order Lepidoptera; family Noctuidae; genus Tholera; species Tholera decimalis. The sequence continues at coordinate 37,850,989 of OW964569.2, read as the reverse complement.
ATACTTTTTGTTACAATCATTTCAGGCTCTTCAGCATTAGTGCTCGCCGTATCAGGGCCGGCTCTTCTTACCGTAACACTGGTGGCATTGTAGCCTATGCTTCTGCCAACTTCAACCATCCAACCTACGGTTATAACGGTTATGATGGTGACATTAGCGTGATCCGCCTCGAGACCTGGTTGGAGTTCAGCCCTGTAGTGAAGCCAGGCATCATCATCGCCTCAGGTTTCGTATTACCTGACAATCTACCAGTTGTCCACGCGGGATGGGGAGTGACTGCGGTAAGCTGTTTTTTTATTGTAACTTTTCCTGTGTATTCAACCATTACTTGCTTGGCGAACAAAAACAATTTTCGACTTCTTCCGTTTTTGGAAGTCAATTAAAAATGTGTTGCATTTGCAGGAAGGTGGTCAACAGTCCTCTGTTCTCAGAGAGGTGACAGTTTACACCATCAGCAATGAGATATGTGCTGCGCGATACGCGTCTCTCAACACACCGGTCGCGATTACTGAGAACATGATCTGCGCTGGTCTCCTGGATATCGGTGGTAAGGATGCCTGTCAGGGAGACTCTGGAGGTCCTCTTTACTCTAATAACATCCTCGTCGGTATTGTGTCCTGGCATCAGGGCTGCGGCAACGCGACCTTCCCCGGTGTCAACACTGCTGTTAGCTCTTACACTAACTGGATCATCTCTGTTGCTAGCTAAATGACTCATTCCTGTTGTATCTACTCAATAAATTTAGTAAGAAATGTTTGTTTATGTGTGTTTGGTCTTATAAAATATAAATACAAACCTTTTTTGGTATCTTTTACTTTGTTTATGTTAAAAATAATTACCTGATATTTATTCATAATTTAATTACCTCATGATTTGGTTTAACTTTAAATAAAGTGGAAATTAATCACTTTTAGCAGTTGTTATTGATAATTTATTACTCTCGGTAATATCGTATCATAATACAATATAAGTATATATATATTATATAATAATTTATTTTTACAAGAAAGACTTTTGTGACACTTGAAAAGATGCTTAGCGCACGTCTTTTTTGGAGAATTATTACATTTGTAGATACTAAGGTTAAATTATTAATAAAATCATTTAATTGTATTCTATTTGGTCTACCAACAATTGTTTACACCAATTTTTGTTACAAAACACATTTATAACTTAATACAGTGCAACAATTATTTATAGGTAAACACCACTTGATCTAAAAATGGTTACGCTATTAGTCGGCTATAAGTTTATAATATAAAAGCAAACTTAAACTTTGTATCTAAATATTTGCTACTTATACAACGTGTAACAGAATAAACGCAATTCCTGAAGGTAGTTGGTTCAGAATCGGCTTCTGAATCGATTACCGTCATAAAAAATAAGTGTTAAATTTTGACGGAAAAATCTTTCATTTAACTTAAAATGAAAACACAGTAGGTATCATGACAAATTAATACAATACTTAATTCAAGGAAATGCGCTCGTGTGTGTGTCGGCTGCTAACATTGCATGAATGTATGCGTCTGCGTAAGGATATTGTATGACGCACATACGTTTTTTGTTTAGTAAGGGTTTTGAAGTCTACGTTTGGTTTCAATTTATTTAGTTACAGATGTTGTTTTAGACTTATAATTTAATATTCTAGGGTGTCTGAGGTATTGTGCTTAATCTGTTACATATATCCTAAACATTTAAAGCATCATTGTATTGTAGTTATAATATTTGTAACAACAAGATTATTTGTTACAAGGAAGTAGGCACATTGTTCAATATTCTTTTCCTTGATAATAGGACCATCGATAACAGTGATTAATTTCTTAAATTTACCCTGACTTTAACTTTTGTAATTATTAAGAATCATAAGTTTTGAAGCTAACATGGTCACAAATAGTATCATTAGAACTTAAAACATCCGTGGTCATAGCGCTTGCAACAGTGCCGAAATATTGGAAACAGTAAATACACATGGTAAACACTGCTAAACCTAAATATGTACATAAAAAAAAAACAAAGGCGTCAAAGTACTCCTCCACATCGCTGTCGTCCGGAAACGTGCCCACAATACTGGCAGCATTGCCACGTTGTATGGCAATGCTTATTCTTTGGGCAAAGAACGAGCCAGCCATTGCAATTGTGTACTCATATTTAGATGTAATCAAGGCTGCCTTTGAAGAGTAATACGATAAAAGCAGTTATGATGAACATGCTAAAGAGCTCATTGCTCAGAAATAACAACCACAAAAGATTTATTTTTAACGAGCTACGTCCGTGACTTTGTTAAAGTGAAAATCGACATTAACCCGCGGTAATTCCGGGATGAAAAGTAGCGTATATGTTGCTCTATAACCTCCTCTATCTTTCAGCGAAAAGCCCATTAAAATCGGTTCAGCGGTTTCCGTTCGGCATGGACAAACAGAAAGATAGAGAACAATTTAAAAAGCGTGTTTTGGTATCGTGTATATAATTATAATAACTACACAGTCATTTTTAAATGACAGACAGACACTCTATTTTATATAGTTAGATAGGAACAGTCACAATACCTCCCGTACTAGTTGTTACTGCATTAAGGTGAGGTATTAATTACCATTGCCGTGACCCATATTCAACAAACCTAATTATTTATGGTTATGTTGTAACTAAGCTCCTTTTGCAGAGGAGAAAGAAAAAAAAATAGAAAATAGTCTTTTAACTATTTTTTCTTAAACTTTACATTATTCTGGCTTTGCTTTGATTTCGTGTGTGTATATGAGAGGGTGTGTGTGTGTGTGGATATAATGTGTATTTTAAGGTATGTAATGTATGAAGTTTGCTTTTTAAGACTAAAGGTTTTAAAGGTTTCTTCAGTACTATTATAGTTTAAGGTGAGTAAGTGTTTTCGAAAGATATTCTTAAATACAGTGTGAATTGTATCTTCGAAAACTCAAGATGAATAAAAAAAATATAATTAATTATAAATATATGGCGCTAGGAAGAAAAAAAAAACTTTGACTTACACCTAGGCTTTTTGTAAACTTTGTGAGCTCTTATTTAGTATTTGTGTTTATTCGTCAACTATACATATATTGATATAGTTGACGAATACTTAGAACCACAGTTAATTTATATAGTTCGTCGGTCGGGAATCTAAATTTATATATAATTTATTATATACCAAAAATCTCAATATCTATATCTAAAACAGACCTAATCTATATACAGCATGTCCCAAACCTCAACGATAAGCCAACACCGGAGGATAGACCAGCCCATGACTACTCGAGAAAAAAAAATATATATCTCAATTTTTTTAAGTTATAGATTTTTTTTTTCTAAATTTAACACTATTTTAGGTATTTTTTATTACCATGACCACAATTTTATAAACATTTTTGTTTTTTTTTATAGGCAATCTGAATAGCATACCTATCCATCACAATCCTTAAAAAATCGAGAATACCTCTAGTTTTTTCACAACAATTAATCAAATTATTTATTTTTATCTATATTTTTTGTTAAGATTTTCAGTTTTACTCATCGTGGTGTAAAAAATAAGTACGAACACTACTATGGCAAATTCCAAAATGGTATAATACTCTATTACAATCAGCCACAAAAAATATCCATACTAATTTAAAACAAGAATCAAATTATAGATAGATAATAAGATAGAGATATATTTACGTTAAAAAGAGACGACAACATGGCAAACCCCCCCACAAAATTTGGAGAAGGCGGATGTCCAGTTGTAGACGTCTTTTGGCTGATATGATGATACATATCTTAGAAGTTAGAGAGAGATAGATAGATAGAGATATTTACATTGAAAAGAGACAACAACATGGCAGATAGAGAAGCTGTTATTATTCTCAGCAAAAATCTTCTAAAAATTTAGGGAATTAAATAAATTTGATTAATCTTTGTGAAAACCTAGAGGCATTCTGGATTTTTAAGGATTGTGATGGATAGCAATCTTATTCAGGTTGCTTATAAAAAAAACAAACACAAAATGTTTATAAAATTGTGGTCATGGTAATGAAAAATACCTAAAAAGGATGAATAAACACAAGAACGAACACGTCCACTTAGTCTTGCTGCTTGCAAAGCAATCAAAGGTCACCATTGATAGAAAATTTCTCTTCATCAGTCGCTCTATAGTTCTCGCTATCAACTTACTATGAATTGGTAGCAATGGAAGTGACAATGAAATGCCTGCCTGCCCGTCAGCCTCGTAGGTCGTGATCGCAAGGGCGACTGCTGAGCACAAAATTTTGGTTTCGATTAATTAAAAGTGCTGTTGTGTTTTTCTGTTAGAAATTTCTCAGTGGTATCCCGTAGTTTGGAAGTTGGCGGTGTAATACCCTCGTGTTTTGGAAAGCATGTGAAGTCGTTGACCCTGGCTGCCATTTTTTTTTTTTTTTTTAATATTAGTCTCGCGTTTGACCACCATCTCACCAGATGGTAAGTGATGATGTGGTCGAAGATGGAGCACGCTTGCCTAGAAGTAGCCTATTCAATCTTGACTTAAAGAACCCCAGGTAATAGCGATCAAGAAACACAGACTCCAGCAGGGAATTCCAATCCTTAACCGTATACGCACAATGAAAGTATTCCCAAAACGTTTTGTGCGTATAGGTGGGATGTCCACCATGTAACGATGGCGCATCGCCATTTGTCTTGAAGTCCGATGATGGAACGGGCTTGGCGGAATTAGATTGTGTAATTCCATCGCAAACTCCACGAAAAGTAACCGATAGAAAAGCGATAGACTTGCAACTCGTTGTCGTTGCATCGTTGCCAATGATTCTCTTGGCCCGTTTCTCGATAGACTCAAGCGTGTCCAGTTGGTATTTGGCAGATCCATCCCAAAGATGAGAGCAGTATACACGACCGATATCTTTGACTGTCTGTCTGTGACTGTGTCTGAAAAGGTTAAGAAGATGATGAAGATGGTAGTGGCAATTAAAAGCTATCTAATAAATGGTAGTTAGAGCATCTGAGTATCTCTAACTGCTGCGCCTTTTATTTCATATATTGTTTATAGGTTGTAGTTTGATCACCATCTCACCTATGGTACCTAAGCGATGAAGTCGACGAAGATGAAGCAAGCTTAACTAGAAATAAACTATTCACTCTTGACTTATAGACCTCCAGATTTTAGCTATCAGGACACACCAACTCCAGCAGGGAATCTCGCTCTTTAGCTTTAGCATTGAAAATATTCCCAAAACGTTTAACGCTTGGCTGAGATGTACACTATGTAATGATGGGATTTATTTACTAAGAGCAATATACAACGTGTAACGGAAACCACATATCTATCCAAAAGGACTGAAGACAATATCTGGTATGGAGTTTCTATGCAAAGTTTCAGTTCAAAATAAGTGACTCACAGAATTGACCCCAAATTATTGGTTTCATATGTTTCTTGAATACCAGTAAAAACAAACGTGTCACAGCACTATGAGGGTCATCACTTTCCACATCACTTGCCAATAAAACGATAATTCTCTTCGTTCTTCTTAATTTGAAAAATTCGATCTCTGGTACCAGATTTGATACCAGAGATAATAATACATTGGTATTGAAATTTCTAATATGCTCCACACATGTTCACATAGGATTAGAAAATCCTTGTCATATTGTTTATTATCATCCAAAGAAGCCGTGCACTTGGTATGTATATACCCTTTAAATTACACGTTGTATAGCTATACGTACAATATACATACGTGCATAAGAACAACTCATCACAGGCGCTAACAATAGCTCACTGTGTATATAGTCTCAGAATAAGTAATTCTCAGCATAAGGAAAAATATAATTCTATTTGAAATAAAGAGGGCAGTGGTGCCCAGTCTGTGCGGGAGTGTTCTAACTAGTTACTGCAACCCCGGAACCCAAGAACGATATAAGGAAAATCGTACACTCAGTTCCCGTCTACCCAGAGCGGGAACGACGCCTGTGATTTGATGATTTCTCAATGAAAAAATATATTAAAAAAAATTGGCCAAGTACGAGTCAGAATCGTCCATGAAGGGTTCCATAGTAACTACGCCCAATAACTTTGTTTTTCATAGTGTTTGTATGAAATACAAAGTTTTATTTGCGGTTTTTGAAAATATGCTATATCTCAAAAACTACTGACCTGATCTCGTTCAAACCAATTTTCTTTAAAAGTTTTTATTAATATCTACAGCATATATATTTTTTTAGATTTTTCACTTACATTAATATAGAAGTTAGTGGGACACACGGCTTTAAGAAGAAGTGGTTTTAGAAACCTCAATGTCATTTTAAAGACCTGTCTATAGATCCCACACACGTATATGTTTGATGAAAAAAATATTTTTAGTTTCAGTTCTATGTATGGGGAGCTTAATTTTACATATTTTTTAATTATTTAATAAAAATCGGAAAGCGGTTAACAGGATACCTCTACCTACCAAGTTTCACATGTGTAGTCTTAACAGTTTTGGAATAAAATGGCTGTGACATACGGACGGACAGAGGTTCCGTTTTCTGCCATTCGGTAACGGAACCCTTAAAAATTTATGTTTTCATGGGTTCGAAACATTACTTTGTGTTCTTCATCACGACTACTCTTGAAACGGTGAAACAAAATATTGTAAAACCCGCACGTTTTAGGATCAAAAGATCCGAAAACAGGCGACATACAAATACAAATAAATTTATTATTTCACCATGGTAAACAATACAATATAAATACACTGTCACCTAAAATAGGATTCCCTGTGCTATAGGTGACAGTAGGAATCGCGGTTAACCTACTTACAAATAATTGCTTATCATCACGTTTCATTTTATATGGAAAGAAAAAAAAAAACAATTTTTTTATAATAGAAAAAAAAACAAAATATCGAAAACAGTATTAAAAAAATTGGCCAAGTGCGAGTCGGACTCGCCCATGAAGGGTTCCGTAGTAACTATGATAAATATAATATACTTAATATATTTATTTGAAAAAAAAAAAAAAACAAAAAACCTTACAAATTTCTTAAAATTAGCTTATTTACAACTACGCCAAATAACTTTGTTTTTCATAGTATTTGTATGAATTACAAAGGTGTATTTGCGGTTTTAGAAAATATACTCTATCTCAAAAACTGCTGACTCGATCTCGTTCAAATTAATTTTGGTTGAAAGTTTACATTAAGATCTACAACATATGGTTTTTTTTTATATTTTTCACTTCATTATTATAGAAGTTAGAGGGGGGACACACACATTTTACCACTTTGGAAGCGTATATATTTTAAACGATTAACTTTATGAAAAAGTCATTTTAAAAACCTTAATGTCATTTTTAAAGACCTGTCTATAGATACCACACACGTATAGGTTTCATGAAAGAAAATATTTTCAGTTTCAGTTCCATGTATGGGGAGGCCCCTTTATTTTAAATATGTTTTAAATTTTCTCTTACAATCGGAAAGCGGTTCACAGAATACATCTATTTACCAAGTTTTACATGTATAGTCCTAATAGATTCGGAATAAAATGGCTGTGACATACGGACGGACGGACAGACAGACAGACGGACAGACATGTCGAAACTATAAGGGTTCCGTTTTTTGCCATTCGGCTACGGAACCCTAAAAATAATAAATAAATTTGGGGAAACTAAGTAACATTTATTTAAACATGCCAAAGTTATATTATGTATCATTAGATTAATTAAATTAAATATGTATCAAATGTGTGCGAGTGTGTTGTCTGAGTGTGTGTGTGTATGTGTATGTGTGTGTGTGATGAAGGTATGTTTTGTGTGTGAGGAATTGATGAATAATGAAAGACATGGGTAGTAAAAGGACTGTGCGTGATTTGTAATTGGTGGACGTGTTTTAGTTATAACCATCTTCATTGGCCCTGCGAGGAGGATCACGGTTTATTCCCTCCCTCTCATATAGAGGAGGCCTGTGTCGCAGCAGTGTAAACGATAAAGGCAGAATTATTATTATATTGTATATTTATTATGTACCTATCTTTATTCCTAATCATTTATTGAATGTGCGTAAACAATACATGGGTTCTAAAAATAGCGATATAATATGAGCTGCGTAGTAACGGTAGGTTATATTTACGATGTTTTTTTTTTGTTTTATTGATAATAGGCTCGCGTTTGACCACCATCTCACCTGATGGTAAGTGATGATGTGGTCGAAGATGGAGCACGCTTACCTAAAAGTAACCTATTCACTCTTGACTAAAAGACATCTAGGTTATAGCTATCGGGAAACACAAACTCCGGCAGGGAATTTCACTCCATAGCCGTACGCACAATGAAGGTATTCCCAAAACGTTTTGTGCGAGATTCTTCCAATTCTTTCTATTTTTTGTGTGTTCTAGAAAAAAAAAAGAACAAGTATATTTTAATTCATCAGTAACATTTTAGATCTTATTATATTTTTTCACCATTTCCTAGCATACAAATATTTGAACACTAAAAAAGTTAAATTGTATATCTCATCCACAAAAACTGTTTTCATGTAAAACGATGCCAAGACGAGTCGGATTGTCAAAAAGTTATCCAATCTCATTAGAATCAAGCTTCCAAGCTACACCATGCGCGTAGGATTAAAAAATATTACTATGTTAATAAATTATTCTTTGTTCACTTTTCTGTTATACATTAGTTTTTAAAACTATTAACGAAACGACAAAGCTAATTATTTAGACTAAAGTGTAGAACTCTTTCTTCTTTGGATTGGAGAAGGTTTAAAAGTTTTTCTTCTTATAAATCTACTAGAAAAGGTTGACCAAGACAAAGCAAGAGAAGCACCATGACACTCTCTTGAGCTTTCTTTGCCTCGTTTTGGCAAGGGCACTACCGTGCCTCCAGATTTAATATTATGTTATTACTAAATGAATTTATTTCAAAGAACTATGTTAGTATGAGTTAACTTATAAAATTGATCTAGTAATACAATACTTATGACTTTTAATCAATTTAATTATTCCAAAAAACTAAGTTATTATGAGTTAACATGAAACTGACCTAGAAATACCTACATATACCTGCTTGCTAAACACAACGGTACTTATTTTATATTTGGATATAATTTATAGTGCAATTATGATAAGCGATTTTATAGATAAACTCAGTCATTTTTATTTATCGTTAATCAATTATTGTAAATAGAACTATAACAACAGCTTTGGTATAATCTTTATTTACAGTTTTACAATGAGTTATTTGGTATAATCAGATGTTGTAATTATTTTTTGATGTAGGGCGATGCGTCAGTTGATTTGAACATGGCAACGCAGATCCTGCTTGTTCTGGCACTCTTTGCAGGTATTTATAATCTTAATCATAAAATAAATTAATAGTTTAAAAAACCAAAAACACGCTTTTAAGACTAATGTAATGAGCAGAAATTAGAAATGTTTACTAGTAGGCACTCCAAGGTTCCATCAGCCACCTTCCAATTCCATCGTCAGACCAGCTCGATGGTACCATAATATTGTATTGTCACCTAATCTACACATAATTGCCAAGTTTCATGATGATATAACAATTAGCAGTAGGTACGTTTAATTCAGATTCTTAGATTTTATTGCATATGTAGTTCGTTACAGATCGACGTAATAATAAATCTATGTATTACGCGATAATTCAAAAAGGTTAAGAAAACCGATAACGGATTTTCTTTAGGTTTGTTATAACCTTGAAACCTGATCGTGTTCAAAGTCCATTACGTGACCTTTCTCACAAGTGCAAACACGACTATAATACGATATTCTATCATGGAATGCCAGTGCCTATCTTTCGGCTTCATCATCAGACCTTGAAACCTAATCGTGGTCAAAGTTCATTACAAGACTTTTCTAAGAAATCCAAAACAGCTATGATACGATTTTCCATCATGAAGTTCCAGTTCATATCTTCCGGCTTCATCATCAGATCAGTTTGACAGTACCATATTATTGTATTGTCATCAGAACTACATACAGCTGCCAATTTTCATTACGCTACGACCCTTGGAAGATGGTTAAATTAGTTACCTTAGATTTCATTACATAGTTAGTTACATACAGGTCGACCTAATAAAAGCGTGTCTAATAATTTGCCTCGCCTTTTCTGGTCAGTTTCCAGTCTGACCAAATCCAGCTGAGTATCCAAACTTGTAGCGAGTGCCTATGTCACCTCCGAAGCCTAATAAAATTATTACATTTCTAATTGTTACTAGCTAAAACCAAATTGTAAAGAATGAATTGTTTTGTCACTCTATAAAATTTCCCTTTTTTCGGGTGAAAAATTTATCGAATTGCTGACTTCTCTCGCTCTGGGTGGGGTGGAAGGGAGTGTCAGACTTCTACTGACTAAAAACCCACTCTGTTCTTTCAGCTGCCCTTGCTTTTCTGTGGCCGTGATATCTCGTTGGGTCATTGCCGCAACCCCGGTATAAAATTTTCCTGGACTTGATTTTTATATATAGATAGATAACACGGTGTCACTCGGCAAGATTGGTGTCCTATTTTTCTGGCTTTTGACTACCAGTAAAGACTGTTAATGATGTACACATGATATTCGTGACCAACGTGCTTACCAAGACTAGAAATAATCTTTATGTAGTAAGATGAATCCGCGACCCAACTGTGGCAAGCGTCGATTAACTAAGAAAATCGACCCGTGTGGGTTTTATTATTTTAGTTACAAGCTCAAGCTCCCTGGCCCTTTTTAACTCACTAACTCTACTAAGATGATATTGATTCTCTTACGGGTGTACCGCACGAATAAATTTTCGAGGTTACAATTATCTACTATTCCGACAATTCATTTCGTACACTTAGCCTTTTCATTGAAACTTTCGGTAGTAAAAGTGATTCAAGCGTCCATCACGGTAATGGAAGAACTCTCGAAAAACCTAATTATTATTAATAGGTTGCTTGACTAAACTTAGGTATTGAACTTAATTATTAATAGCTTAATTACGTCAACTTGATGAATTGAGTCGAACATCGATTGTTGAAACGATAGAGAACAGCCACTTTATTCCGAAATTATTAAGTTCAGTAATTCTTTTATGAAATTAAAAGCATCTGGGGGAAGTTACCGCCTACAGAAAAGGTCTGGCAATATAAAATATATATTTTTAATAATATTCTGTACAACATCTATACTTATAATAAATCTGTAGAGAGGTCAATTCTGTACATGAAATATATTTCCAAAATAACTATCAGGGGGTGATTAAGGATCGATACTCATGCCAAAAATGCAATCAGTTAAATTTTTGTCTCTCTGTCTGTCTGTCTGTCTGTCTGTCTGTCTGTCTGTATAACCGTTATAGAAACAAAAACTACTCGACGGATTTTAACGAAACTTGGTACAATTATTTTTCATACTCCTGAGCTGGTTATAGTATACTTTTCATCACGCTACAATCAATAGGAGCAGAGCAGTGAAGGGAAATGTTGGGAAAACGGGAGAAGTTACTCCATTTTTTAAGCTTCCGTCGCGTGTGCAACCTTAATAGTTAAAGCTACACAAATCATTTCATGACGGACTCCTTAAAATTATATAAAAAATATCCCACGACAGCATATGTCTAACTTTTATGGTTGACTCACAATAACAGGTGTAACTCCCGATAGCTTAGCAGTTCGAAGCTTTCTGATTATAATATTTGTCTACTCTTACGTTTATAACACTCTCAGTCACCCCTAATTGAAAAAGTTAACATTATTAACTATTCCATAAAAAATTGGCCAAGTGCGAGTCAGACTCGCCCATGAAGGGTTCCGTAGTAACTATAATATACTATGCAAATTTATTTGACGAAAAAAAACCCTTATAAATTTCTTAAAACTAGCTTATTTACATTTTTTACAACTGCGCCAAATAAATTTGTTTTGAAAAAAAAACCTTACAAATTTCTTAAAACTGGCTTTTTTACAACTGCGCCGAATAAATTTGTTTTTCATAGTGTTTGTATGAATTACAAAGTTATATTTGCGGTTTTAGAAAATATGCTAGAAAATATGTTCAAACTAATTTTGGTTGAAAGTTTAAATTAAGATCTACAGACATATATTTTTTTTAGATTTTTCACTCCATTATTATAGAAGTTAGAGGTTGTGTCCGCCACACACACATTTTACCACTTTGGAAGCTTATATCTTTTAAACGATTGACTTTATGGAAAAGTGGTTTTAGAAACCCCGATGTCGTTTTTAAAGAACTGTCTATAGATACCACACATGCATCGATTAAATGAAAAAAAATATTTTCAGGTTTAGTTCCATGTATGGGAAAAATAAAAATATTTAAAATAAAGGGGGGCTCCCTTTATTTTAAATATTTTTAATTTTTTTCTCAAAATCGGAAAGCGGTTCACAGAATACATCTACCTATCAAGTTTCACATGTATAGTCCTAATAGTTTCGGAATAAAATTGCTGTGACAGACGGACGGACGGACAGACAGACAGACAGACAGACGGACAGACATGTCGAAACTATAAAGATTCCGTTTTTTGCCATTCGGCTACGAAACCGTAAAAAGAATCATATAAATCGGTATAGAAACACCAAAGTTATTTTTTGAAATACGCTTATAAGCCATCGCGCGTGAATACTGAATCATGCTATAAGGATTATTTTTGAGAATCGGTCGCCGCGCTCGACGCGTCTCGCGGTCGAAGCGTTCTCTAGGTACTTAAGCCTCATGTGAACGTGATCTAAACAATATTACCAATACATTAACTTACGCTGACGGAGTCGCGGGCACAGCTATATTGAATCATTACGCTAAGGCCAATAGGAGCGGAGCGCCAATGAAGAATGCTTCAAAATCGGGGTTAAATTTAACGTTAGCCTAAAGTAACTTTTCCACGGGGACGAAGTCGCGGGCAAAAGCTAGTATTATATAAGAATTTAACAAAAGTAACTTATGTTTCTCTCTACGTTTTGTACCTGCTTCCTGTGATCGGGCAGCCAAGCAAGTCAAGCTTGCGAGTATGCACACACTCTTAAATACATTATAAGAGTATCCATTCCGTAAATTTCGTTACTTCGATAATAAAGAAAGTCTAAAATAGAGTAAGATCCCAGGGGGGATCTTACTCCATTTGAAAGGTCTTTAGAAATTACGTTGAGATTTCTTCTCAAATAATCGTTTGAAAGATGACTTTCCAAATAGGTAAAATGTCTCACCCGTCTAACTTTTAAAACGAGAAAAATCTAAATAAAATATATGCTCTATTTCGGTTTGAATAAGATACAGTTAGCAGTAATTTTTTGCTGGCGAAAAATACTACGACGGAAACCGGGTGAGTCTGACTCGTACTTCGCCAGGTTATTTTCGTAAAAAGTTTGAGGAGCCGGTGTTTCCTGACTACCCTGCGAAGAAACATCTACGGGTACGCTATAATCTTCCATCTTTTTCTAGGCCTGGCCTGCGCCACCCCTGCCTCCCGTATCTTGGGTGGTGCCCCAACCACTGTCACGCAGTACCCTTCCATTGTCCAGGTAGAGTCAGCGGGTGCCTCTTCTGGTATCTGGTGGCAAATCTGCGGAGGCAACATCCTCACATCCAAATATATTCTGTCTGCTGCACACTGCTTCCACGGAATGTGAGTTTTGACAAAGTTTATAATTTTCGCTTGTTTGTATTGATAAACTCTAAAACTACTGGACCGATTCCAAAAAATTCTGTCTTCAATATTAAGGTACATTATCAGCAAGTAACATCTACATTAATTTCGCTCTAACGTTTTCACGCGATTGAAGCAGCGGGCGGATGCTAGTTTATTATCTTAACAAATATTATAATGCGGGAAAGGCTGTTTCTTTGTTTTAACGCGCTAATTTTCGAAGCTACTGGGTGAATTTGGATAAAATTTAGTATAAAAGTAGCTCGAATGTTGAGAAAGGTTGTAGACAAATTTTTCCGCTGACTGTAATCGAATGGTGTATGTTTTAGTAGTAAGTGATGTAGCCTCCATTCTAAATCACTTTAAATAGACTCCAGCAGATTTGGTCGTCCTGACATTGGTTGGAACCTGTTTAATTAGCCTCCGGCGCAAGAGTGCTCCGGGGTAGTTTTAGTCAGAGTCTAAAGGCTGTTCTCTTTACACTATAAATAAAATAAATGTTAAAGAGATCAATTTAATGAAAAAATCATTTAGAAATGTTACTTAAAAATGTTAACAAACAAAAAACATAAAACGTCCAACGTTTTATTTTTTTAATTCATTAACGTTGACAGTGTTCGATATGAACCGAAAGACTGAACAGTGTTAGATGGTATGTAACAGAAGCAAAATACAATGCGCGCTTACTGACTGTACACATATGTAGCCTGAAAACAAAAAAGTGATAAGCCCATCTATTTCCAGTTACTATGAACCCAAGAACCGACGCATCAGGGCTGGTTCCTCTACGCGTGGTTACGGAGGTCAGGTCGTCTACGTAGAAATCGAGATCAACCATCCTACCTATGGAGCTAATGACATGGATGGGGATATTTCTCTGGTCCGGCTCAAGGGTTCTCTGGTGTACAGCCCCCTCATCCAACAAGGTGCCATCATCGCTGATGGTTTCTACATGCCACAAGGAATTCCTGTCGATTTGGTTGGTTGGGGCGCTACTGAGGTTAGTTCATTTTTTGGGTTTTCGGATCACTAACGAATATTTGTAACAATAATTATGTGAAGTCCCGACTGCCATTTGAATATCTTTGACTGTGTTTGCGGGTAGCCAGAAAATATTTGCCAGCTACTGGATCGTGGAGATCAGATAGTCTTCCGCCCCATATAGAACAACTAGCGACCCGGCCCGGCTTCGCTCGGGTAATAAAGTTTATATTTGCTTATAGATGATTTTACTTAATCAATTTCTCGTCTATCGTTTCTCGTCGTCATTTACATTAAATCCTCAACGTATCTGACGTATTTAATTGGATAAGGAATAATACTGTACAGGCGCTTCTAAACGGGCTTTATTATTCTGCAATTTGTGGCTGCACTATGGGCAACTAATTGCCCGGCCATTACAAAAACATTGCTCGGACACTGATGTCCGAGCAATCTATGGCTGGGCCATGTGTTGCGATATGTCGGCTATAGGGTGGCTCATGATACAGACTCTTAAACGGGCTACACAAATCGGCAACAATGGCTGACGAAATCACATTTGTTGCAGCAGCTTACATTATTTTAAAATCAAAAATGATTTTAAAATAATTGATATCTCAAATTTATCAGCGATTACAATCCATCCATCTTTTTTAGCATTTCTGGCTTTGTATATACCACTTTTAACATCCCACAACTGAGGGTGTAAATGTACTTCATTAACGAAATCTATAACCTTCTCGTTAGTCCACGTATTAGTAATTTTTGTAAATATAATATAACCTCAAAAACAAACAAGCACAGGTCAGTCAGTCAAACAAAGCACTGAACATAGCAATTATATTCATAACAAACTTCATATCGGTAGAAAAAGATGCACTATGCCATTACAATAGAGAGCGACTGAAACAACAATAGAACTGGCTGGGCAACATTGCAGTTAAATCGATCGCTCAGCGATCGCCCGGCAATCTATCGAACAATATCGGCCACACATGGCCATACCCAAAATGTTTGTCAACTATTGCCGGGACATTACTGCAATATTGCATAGTCTGGCTGGTATTGCTGGCAATGTTGCCGGCCATTGTATTACAGCCACATATTGCAGAAAAATATAGCCCGTTTAGAAGTGCCTTACTGTTAAAAAAAGATTCGAAGCCCATCATTTTAATGTAATTTGTAAAAGAAAAAAATGGTTATTGTGGGTTATTCTTGGGAGATAGACATATGCCATCGCGGACTTTTTTGTAGATAAAAACTTTTTACCAAAAATGAAACCGACTCCCAAAAAACACTGCAAAGTGAAAAATAACTTTAATTTCGGTAGTCGGTGTCTTTAGTTTTGTATTTTCGTTTTTGGCACCGACTTCCGAAATTAAAGTTATTTTTCACTTTGCAGTGTTTTTTGGGAGTCGGTTTAATTTTTTGGTAAAAAGTTTTTATTTCACTCTTTTTAGTTGGTTGATTTTTAATTTACCTAGTTACAAGAGCCTAAATGTCAACTACTTATAACATTTTACAAAATATTGCTATTCCCAATGCTGGGCCGTTAATTTTTGAGGAGTTCTCCTGGTACTTCACCATCAGCTATACATCACTATATGCATTATGACGAGCATAAAGTGCTTAATATCCATATTCAAGTAATCGAATCGCAATCCACGAAATACTTATTATTGAGAAGTTTCGGCGGCCATCCGTGGTCTTCATCGTCAGTTCCACTTCCCCAAATGGTACTTTTTGAGAGCAACTGCACAAGTTACAATAAGAAATACCCAAAATGCCATAGGTGTGCCTATAATATTTGAAGAGTTCCCTCGATTTCTCCAGGATCCCATCATCAGATCAAAAAAAAAAAATATTCGCGTCGAATTGATAACCTCCTCCTTTTTTTGTCGTCGGTTGATTGGCAGCGTTTTCGATTAAAGCTCCCGATAGGCTTAATTCTTTCCATGTATGGTCTTAATAGTTTCGGAATAAAATTGCTGTGATATACGGACGGACAGACAGACAGACAGACAGACGAACAGACATATCGAAACTATAAGGGTTCCGTTTTTTGCCATTCGGCTACGGAACCCTAAAAAACCCACATCAAAATACGTTACGGAGTTTTTAAGATCTAAGCATACATAGGGACAGATAGACAGGGAAGCGACTTTGTTTTATACACGGAACAGGTTTTATACTATGTAGTGAGAGTACCAAGCATCCGCATCCGATTAGATTTGAGGCTTCCAATCTAATTGGCTCAGACCCCAACATAATTAAGTTCTACTTTCTTATATTTGACTCACCACTATCTATCTTCTCTTTCAGCTTGGAGGCTTACCTTCCAACGAGCTACGAGATGCTACCGTCTACATTGTCAACAGGACAATCTGCGCTGAACGCTATGCTAGTCTTTCGATTCCAAGGATTGTCACGGAGAATATGATCTGTGCCAGTCTTCTTGATATTGGCGGTAAGGATGCCTGCCAAGGTGACTTCGGTGGACCTCTATACTACGGCAAGATCCTCGTGGGAATCATGTCTTGGGGAGAGGGGTGTGCCAACAAGAATCTGCCTGGAGTCAGCACTGCTGTGTCTTCGTATACTCAATGGATCCTTACTACCGCACTTTAATAAAGACTAAAATTGTGTTGTAATTTTCGCTTTTATTTTGTCTATTATTTTATGTACTGTTAGACTCGTTTAAAGAAAACTTCGTGCGTCTCATGTATTACTTTTATTCATACATTTATAACTTTTTCTATATTTCAAAAGTACAGTAAAATATTCCAATACTTAGATAAATACTACACTCTTCGCTGGTTACAACAAGAATGCCGAGTCAGCCTCACGTATAGCCTTTTATACCTTCTGTCATTACGCCTTCTACCGCGTTTTACGAAAATAATCATTTAACATCTACCCTCAACTAACAATAATTGAATAGAGTTTAACAAAATATACTTCCATTTTAAATTAAACCTAACACTCGTCCATCCTGACAGCGTGTATGCATACACGTATCTTGTGATAACCTAACACTCGGCCGACTAGACATTCTTTAAAATTTATCAAAATTTTACGATTAACAGCATTAATCAATCCTCATATCCATTACATCTAAAATCTAGTACGAGCAAACCTGGTCTCGCAATAATTAACTACAGTGAGAAAATCTGTTCTCACATAAGACAAGGACGTGTGAGCTAACCTGTTCTCACAAAAGATAGTTTCAAACCAATTAGTATCAATACAAAATCAAACCATTGTCCATTTATCAATATAGAAGGAGCAAACTTATTCTCACTAAAGATTTACTAAGCAATTCATTGCTCATTTTTATTACATCTAAAATTTAGTACGAGCAAACCTGGTCTCGCTATAGTAGTAATTAATTAAAGTGAGCAAATCTGTTCCCACATAACACGAGTTATTTGTGAGCTAACATGTTCTCTATAAAGCTTTACTGATCAAATCAGTCCTCATGTACATTACATCTAAAATCTAGCAAGAGGAAACCTGATCTCAAAATATTGGTAATTAACTCTGGTGAGCAAAACTATTTCCACAACATGAGAATGTGTGGGCTGTTCTTACAGATAATATAGATATAGAGTGAGCAAATCTATTCTCATTAAAAAAATTACACAGCAAATCAGTTCTCATATCAAAACATTTAAAATATAGTACGAGCAAACGTGGTCTCGAAATATTAGTTCTGTTCTCTCTAAAGCTTTACTGATCAAATCAGTCCTCATGTACATTACATCTAAAATCTAGCAAGAGGAAACCTGATCTCAAAATATTGGTAATTAACTCTGGTGAGCAAAACTATTTCCACAACATTAGAATGTGTGGGCTGTTCTTACAGATAATATAGATATAGAGTGAGCAAATCCATTCTCATTAAAAAATTACACAGCAAATCAGTTCTCATATCAAAACATTTAATATATAGTACGAGCAAACGTGATCTCGAAATATTAGTGATTAACTAACCTAGTGAGCAAATCTGTTCCCACATAACACTACAGTGTGTGACTGTGAGCTAGCCTGTTCTCACAAAAGTTTACAATCAGTCAGCATGTTTATTACAATTGTTCATAAAACCATTTATCGATATAGAGTAAGCAAACCTGTTCTCACTAAAGATTTACTAAAAATAAAACTTACAATCTCAAAACATTTAATATATAGTACGAGCAAACGTGGTCTCGAAATATTAGTTATTAACTAACCTAGTGAGCAAATCTGTTCCCACATAACACTACAGTGTGTGACTGTGAGCTAGCCTGTTCTCACAAAAGTTTACAATCAGTCAGCATGTTTATTACAATTGTTCATAAAACCGTTTATCGATATAGAGTAAGCAAACCTGTTCTCACTAAATATTTACTAAAAATAAAACTTACAATCTTATAACCCAGTGATATATAGTTATATGGTAGTGAGCAAATATGTTCTCACTCAAGGAAAATAATGCAGTAAGTACAAATTCAACGTTATAGCTTACTTCAACAATTTAACTTAAACAGTAACTTTGTAGTACATATCACTTGCTCGTATAATCCAAACAAAAGACATCATCATCTTAATAATTGCAACCAAATACAGTTACAGAACACATCTATATTACTTTTACTTGTACCACAAGCAAATATTACAGAAGTTTTATCATAAAAATTGTTCTAACAACAAAAACTTCAAAATTACTTTAACCTCATACACATTAGTCTTACTCAAATATGATATAATATGTCGATACTGATCCATAATCCGGCCCTTCAATGTACTTATATATATATATATATAAAATATGGTTTAACCGAAATACATACTATATTGAAGTTTAAAAGGCTCGAGGTTGAGCCGCTCAGATTATTATATTGTACAAGAGCCATTAGTAATTCTTACAAATTATAATTTCTTTTATTCTATCTTGTACACATTGACATTCTTAAGACTTTTTAATTCTTTAGACATGAACAATTGCTTTAATTATAAAGCATATATATATATTTTTTTTTTGTAATGTGTATGTGTGTGTAATTATTATGAATATTTGAAATATGTAGGTTGTATAAACATCGGGATAAACATACATATTTTTTTTTTGCGACACATGATTTCGCTTTCTGGACGAGCCCACTCAAATCTGTGTGCATCTTTACAAGGCTCACATATGATTCGACCAGTACAGATTGTACGGGCTTCAAAACAGACTAATTTCATTTAATAATGGCTGTCTACTTCATCGCCTATTCTATCGATGTCGCTATCGTCATTAGCTTGCATGGATTAATATTTCATACGGTTTGCAGCTACAGAAGAGCCGCTTTTGTGCTTCATGTTACTGTACGCTGGTATGGATATTATTTTATACCGTTTATTTCCCAATATCCCCTACGCGAAATAAATACAATAACATACGATAGGAGTAATACTTTTACAGTTAGTGTAAAAAGCCATTTGCGTTAGTTTAACTGAATCCCTTCGTTGTATATAATTATGTCATTTTGTGAGCTGGTTTCCTATTTTTGTCCTAATAAATCTTTTGTTATCTGTTCACCATTAACCATGTTATTTTCTACCAACTCCAACCTTTACCCCGTTTAGTATTGTTTATGCCCCATTGAATTTTCACTACCTGGATATCCAAATTCTTTGCATAATTATTTAAATTTTAGGCGGTTAAACAACCGACTATATTATATTATTAAAAAGTAATCCATATTATTAAGGAGGAATTCGTTATATACCCTTTTTCATAGAACATAGTATACATCTATTTATGTTATAGAAATTAAGTTTGCTAGAAAATACGTGTCTTTCATTAAAACCCGTGGTGATAACCATCCTGGCTTTAAAAATGTACATTGAAAAAACTAAAATATTAAATTTTAAATCCCAGAAAAGTAAACATATCCTCCTTAAAATTGCACCTAGAGATCAAATAGTATTACTCTTGATCACAGAGTACTTTCATATATATACTTTTGATGAACATTTCACATATTGATGAAATATATTTAGATCAACCGCGCTAATGGTATATCATTCCTATGTTTGTTCTATTATCCGATATGGTATCATCGTGTGAAATTGTTTGATTTTAGCCTATGAAACCGATATGAATATAAATTATATGATAATTTTAATTTCTTTTTATACTGCTTGAAACATATTTTAGTATTCCACCGACACTTGAAATATATAAATTCAGAATAAAAAGTTGGGTTACGATTAACGTATGCGTGGTGCCGTAAAAAAAATGTCTATTGGCCAGCTAGTGTTGCTGATTTAAGAGATTTTCCCCGATTTCAGGAAATACGGACGGTTGTCGGGAATAAATCAGATATTGATAAAATTCGGAATATTTCGGGTATTTTGAACGTAAAGATAGAAATAGAAATAATAATAAAATATTGAATGGTTATTAATTTAACCCTAGTAAATAATATATAATCGTCAGCTAATTGAGGATGGGAAATCTCCCATGCTTCTTCAGTCTGACGCTTTGTCTCATTCACTTAGTAAAGCTCACATTCGCATGTTTAACTGACTGATTATTTCTGAATTTGAGTTGATCACATATAGGTACATAATATAATTTCAATAAATCAAATGGGCACTGTATCTGTATGTATTGACATTAAATAAATGAATATCTAAAAAAATATTTTTAAAAACAAAAACCGGAACCGGGAATTTCTGGCATAGCATTCGGGTATGATAGCTTTTCGTAATTGGCAACACTGGTGTGCTTATACTTCACTTATTTAAATTTTTATTGAAACGTTCTTTGCTTTGCGATTTTATATGCGTTTTATGGTTTGGCTTGATAACGGACTCTCTTGGTAGACTCGGCTGTGTATAAAGGACTATTTTCGGACTTGATTTCGATAAATTGATTATTTTTTGTATCTTCAAGCGTCCGTTAGTAAAAATTGATTTACTATGAATCCATAAAATATTTAGAGTCTATCTAAGTCATTTTCGATTCAAACGATTCTTAGGCGTGACATGTATGGAGCCGGAAAAATGTCCTTTTACTATGGACTGATTCTTGCAAACCATTATTTAAATCCAATAACCTATTCACAGTTCCTTATATTTAGATACTTGAAATAGCCAAATTTGTAAAAAATAATTCTTCACTTTTTGAAGCTAATAAAAATAATAATACGCGGAAAGTTACACAACATCAATTAAAATTGCCTGTACCTAGAATAGAATTATTCAGCTGAGTTTATATGGCCCTGCTTGTTTATAATTCCATACCAAAATTTATTACCGATCTTCCCTACAGAAAATACTGCAGTTTTTTTTTAAAGTGGCTCATTTCAGTTTTTATTCAATAGCTGATTTTTTTTTTATTAAAAAAAAGGTTCTTGTCCATTACAGAAATATATTGTAAAATTATTATTGTATAAAGTCTGGTTGGAAATTTTGGTAGTAATGTTTGGTTTTTTTTTATATTTTGTTTTTACTTCATGTTTTTAAAATATTATTATAAGTATTCAATTAGTTATAGTTAAGATTATATTAGGCACCCTATTATAGTTTAATATTTGCAAGCCAATTTATTGCGAAATGTGTCATTGCGTTAAGTATTATATTATGCTTACATCTTTTGTACCACATTTTAAGCAAATAAATGAATTTTATTTGATTTGTTAAAATTATATAATAAACTTCCGGATGCCATAAATGGAATTGGTGAAATATTATTTATTAACCAACTCAAGCAGATATTACTTCATACATTCAACGATTATTTGAATGAGAATAATGATAATTAAATTATATGGGCATTGGTCTTAATATATATAATTATGATTTATTTTACTTAGACATGATAACGGTTAATATTTCGACTGGTTTTTCTTATTCTATGACACTTATTATTATTATTATTTTAATCTATTTAGGTACACGTTTTATGTATTCTAAAATTTAATTTTTGAATTATTGTATTAATTTTATGTTTTGCCGAATCCCACAGGGTCCATAATTGTATCTTAGCTATAAGCGATTATTATTACATCTAAAACGATATTATGGAACGAAAACAAATATATGAATAAGAATCAGATTTCCTATAAGGCATTCCCTTATTAATGTGACGTCACTCCCATCAGTATATAATGACTTCATTGACCTTAACTAGAAATTCTGACTCAACGTCATTTAATTTATTTTATAACTATTGGGTGGGACACAGCTGATCTGTATTCAATATGGAAGATCTGTATCATGTACTACCTATACTATGACCCACAATAAAAGGTTGTATTGATTGATTAACATTATTTTACGAACTTCATCATGTTCAGTTAAAAGAGAGCTATCCGGTAAATTCTTAAATTTATGACTGCGAATCAGAATCCTTATACTCATTAATGAATTGTAATAGTTGATCAGGATTAGAACAGCGCAATGCTAATTTTTATTTCTACAATAGGACTTTTGAACTTAGACATTTTTGCATGTATTCCCTATCGATTTAAAAGGCTTGTACTTCTATATTTTTGTTTTAGAATATATATATATATACATTATACCATATCTATATTAATTTTATAAAGTAGAAAAGGTTCTTTGTTTGTTTGAACGCGCTAATCTTCGAAAGTACTGGTTGGATTTGGGGTGCAATTTGGTATGGAAGTAGCTTGAAGCTTGATTATCTTATTAACTTAACTTATTTCTCTTTTACCCGACTGCAAGAGAAGGAGGTTATATGATGTAGAAGCCCCGCGCGACTGCTAGTGTATTAGTATATTATTATTATTATATATAGAATGTATTTGTAACCAAAGCGATTATTTTCACTGTGTTGTAGCCTATCAATACTCAGTGAAGAGCGTTGTGGGCTGCAATATTGATTAAACGTTTTGTGTATTTATTCTTTCTGTGTTTTGTATTGTGACTGTTGTGTATTGACAGTGTGAACAGTGTTATTCTTCTTAAATATATAATATATAATAACTACTCACAATAATAATTAAGTTCCATTGATTCATTCAATAGACTTTTACGGTCAAACGTGTTCGTTAATTTTTCTTGCCATTCTCGTCATAAAAATGAAATTATGTTTAAAAACTTTCGTACCAAAGTTTTATCATCCCAGCCATACACTAAGGCACATTCGTTTTTTTTTTTAGCCAAATACGAAACCGTTAGTTTCTAGAAGAGGGGGTCACAAAATTTGGGAGAATTTTTTTATAGTTTAACTTTTTATTAATGGGATTACTAAGGTTTGATGGCTGAGATGGTAAATTTAATCTATAATTTTCGCAATAACGTTAGTGGAAAAATCAAATGGGCGGCGAGTCTACTTACGATCTACATTACATTAAAACTATGACTAGGGGATTCAGAGAAAGAAATGCGTCTGCACCTATAAGCACGCGATCGCCTCTTGCTCTCACGGTACCTTTTCTATGCTCTTCAGGGTCAGTATTCCGACCACGAGTAGCCCGGTTAAGGCCGCGGCTGGGCCCGTTTAATTTACTTCGCACGTAGTCAGATCCAGGATTGTCCTCACGTGGTAGACGAGATTCACTACTTGTTGGAGTTTGCAAGCATCGGCGTTTACGTCTTGCCTCCTGATCGTTATTGTCCGTGATCTGCGAACTCCAAAATAACCATATTTGAGAATACTTGTAAGAATGTATAGATTGTTTTTTCTTTTTCTAATAAGTGTGGCTGAAAGAATTCTTTTTTTAATAATAATTTAGTAAAGGTAATAAGTCCTTATTTGTTAATGTTGTGGTGTATAATAAAGAATATATCTATCTACGAGTTATATACTGTGGTTCGATTTATATCTGTTAATTAGTTTTTTTTTTTTACACCGTCATAAACTTTTTCACTGCCTGCCAATACCGACACTATCGGAGAGTAACCCCGACCAAGCACAGGATCTACAGACAATGCTTAACCCTTCCTTATTGAACACAACACCGGAGAGTAGCCCCGGTCAGAAACATTCAACAAGTAAGTCCCTACCTAACGTAGGTATTCTTAAAACAATTATGAAATTAAATCTAATAACCGTCTGCAACCTTACACTGTCAGAGAGTAGCCCCAACCAAGTGCAAGATCCACAGACAATTTTCAATCCTTCCTTATTGAACACAACACCGGAGAGTAGCCCCGGTCAGAAACATTCAATAAGTGAACTTTCCTACCCTAACCTACAATGATCAGTCTTAAAAGAATCAAACAGACATTAAATCAAATCATCGTCTATAGTTCCAACACTATCGGAGAGTCGCCCCGACCAAGTGAAAGATCCACACACAATGCTTAACCATTGCTTATTAAACACAACACCGGAGAGTAGCCCCGGTCAGAAACATTCAACAAGCAGGTCCCTATACAACGTAAAAAAATAAATCATTTTATTATTTCTATTTTCTGATGCAAGCCACCCAAGAAAACTATTAAAACTAACAAAGCTCGTGCTATTGCAGTTCCTATTATTCCGCTAGCGATTTGCACCAGAAAAGCAAACAGCCTGTTTATTTCATTTTCATGCACAAATTTTAACGAAATAAAATGATTATAGACGTGTACTTACGTGAAACGCAGTTTCATCCCACTTCTGAAGTGTTAGACTCGTTTAAAGAAAACTCCGTGCGTCTCATGTATTACTTTTATTCATACATTTATAACTTTTTCTATATTTAAAAAGTACAGTAAAATATTCCAATACTTAGATAAATACTACACTTTTCGCTGGTTACAACAAGAATGCCGAGTCAGCCTCACGTATAGCCTTTTATACCTTCTGTCATTACGCCTTCTACCGCGTTTTACGAAAATAATCATTTAACAACTACCCTCAACTAACAATAATTGAATAGAGTTTAACAAAATATACTTCCATTTTAAATTAAACCTAACAGTACCAATAAATATTAATTCTGTTTTTATTTATTCAGAATTATTTTTCTTTGATTTTATGTGTCACAATGTGTCATAGAATTTTGATAC
The DNA here is from genome assembly GCA_943138885.2 of Tholera decimalis. Lineage (NCBI taxonomy): Eukaryota > Metazoa > Arthropoda > Insecta > Lepidoptera > Noctuidae > Tholera > Tholera decimalis. The sequence continues at coordinate 37,825,409 of OW964569.2, read as the reverse complement.
CTTGCATTTCAACCCGTCAGTTGTGACGACGCTGCGTGTCACGCGTTTGATTCCTGCACAGGAGCAAATGTTTGTATGGCCAGAAAGTGTCGGATTTCTGTTTTTCAACCGACGACAAAAAGAGGAGGTTATCAATTCGACGCGTATATTTTTTTTATGTATGATCATCAGTGATCGGAGTAGGTAGATTGATTTTTGGTACTTGTATCATAAATGCACACAGAAAGAATAACATGGATAAGCCATTTTCCCGGAAAGTAATTCCGGTATTTCCGGATTCAATTAAACATTGTTAATGTTGGTAGTGATATTATTCCTACTCAATAAAAAATTTAAAGGAAGGTATAAAAACTAAATTAATTCATTATTTATCCGTTGAATAATAAAAACAATCTAATTCCGATCGAAGCTTTAATTTTTATTTTTTTAATTCCTACCTTTTTTTTGAGGATGGCAAATCATCAAATGACTCCTTCCACTCTGGCAGAATAAAATTCCTACATAAGTTCCGGTTTTTTTTAATAATCGACAAATTCCGGAGGAATGTCCATATTAATATATACGTTTCGGATCAATGACCCCATTTCAATCTACCTACTCCGATCACTGATGATCATCGAGTACTCGAAGACGGCTGAACCGATTTGGAAAATTCTTTTTTTGTTCGAATGGGTATACTTCGAAATTGGTACCACTATCACCAAAGTCAGGATCTGATGATGGGATCCTGGAGAAATCGAGGGAACTCTTCAAATATTATAGGCACACCTATGGCGTTTTGGGTATTTCTTATAGTAACTTGTGCAGTTGCTCTCAAAAAGTACCATTTGGGGAAGTAGAACTGATGATGAAGACCACAGATGGCCGCCGAAACTACTCAATAATAAGTATTAAGTGGATTGCGATTCGATTACTTGAATATGGATGTTAAGCACTTTATGCTCGTCACAATGCATATGGTGATGTAGAGCTGATGGTGAAGTACCAGGAGAACTCCTCAACAATTAACGGCCCAGCATTGGGATAAGCAATATTTTGTAAAAGGTTATAAGTAGTTGACATTTAGGCTCTTGTAACTAGGTAAATTAAAAATCATCCAACTAAAAAGAGTGAAAAAAAAACTTTTTAACAAAAAATTAAACCGACTCCCAAAAAACACTGCAAAGTAAAAAATAAATTTAATTTCGGAAGTCGGTGCCAAAAACGAAAAAACAAAACTAAAGACACCGACTACCGAAATTAAAGTTATTTTTCACTTTGCAGTGTTTTTTGGGAGTCGGTTTAATTTTTTGTTAAAAAGTTTTTTTGTAAAATCGTTAAGTTCTGTCCATCCAAAAGTGCGATAAGACCGCCCATTGTACACTAGTTTTAGCTTATATATCCATAAAAATATTTTAAAGTGTACAATAAAGTATACAGTAATAATGCACTCACAATACGGGAGAGATTTCAAAGTTAATACAGTACCAAAAATAAACTTTTTACCAAAAAATTAAACCGACTCCCAAAAACACTGCAAAGTGAAAAATAACTTTCGGTAGTCGGTGTCTTTAGTTTTGTATTTTCGTTTTTGGCACCGACTTCAGAAATTAAAGTTATTTTTCACATTGCAGTGTTTTTGGGAGTCGGTTTAATTTTTTGGTAAAAAGTTTTTATTTCACTCTTTTTAGTTGGTCGATTTTTAATTTACCTATTAAAAGAGCCTAAATGTCAACTACTAATAACCTTTTACAAAATATTGCTTTTCCCAATGCTGGGCCGTTAATTGTTGAGGAGTTTTCCCTCTCTTTTCCATCAGCTCTACATCACCATATGCATTGTGACGAACATAAAGTGCTTAACATCCATATTCAAGTAATCGAATCGCAATCCACGAAATACTTATTATTGAGTAGTTTCGGCGGCCATCTGTGGTCTTCATCATCAGTTCTACTTCCCCAAATGGTACTTTTTGAGAGCAACTGCACAAGTTACTATAAGAAATACCCAAAACGCCATAGGTGTGCCTATAATATTTGAAGAGTTCCCACGATTTCTCAAAGATCCCATCATCAGATCCTGACCTGGTGACAATGGGACCAATTTCGAAGTATACCCTTTCAAACAAAAAAACAATTTTCCAAATCGGTTCAGCCGTCTTCGAGTAATCGGTGATCATACATTAAAAAAAATATATATATACTTACGCGTCGAATTGATAACCTCCTCTTTTTGTCGTCGGTTGAAAATGTTACATCCAGTAAAAGGAAGATTGTCTTCATCTTCATCATAAACATTAACAGCCTATATTGTTCACACTGCTGGGTCGCTGACCTCCTCTCAAAAAGAGGGAATAGGCCATATCCACCACGCAGAACAAGTGCGGCTTGGTGTAAATTGCCTTACCCATATCATTAATAACGTTGAGGCTTTCAGTTCAATCAGCTTCTTGATTCCACTACTTTTAATTGAGCGTTTATTATGACTTCAAGAACCAAAATGTTGGGGGACCAAAGATTGAATAAAACAAAGATGGAAATTCTTTATCTTTACACCTGAGTAATAATAAGTAAGTACCTATATAACTAAATACCGGTTAAGCTGTAAAAGACATGAATAAATAAATTATTTGGTACCTAGTAGTTTTATTTGCTTGTGACACGCTTATTGCTTTTTTATCTTGGATAAGATACAATACAATAATAAACTGGCAATTGCCGTGATAATTATACGACCGTTGGCATACTGGTTGAGCAATAGGCTACTGCGCTACGGCGCGGTAGATATTACGCCATTAGATTCCTTATGGTCTACTACAGATAGGTAGGTATTTGTTCTGGGGCAGGGTGTTGCACATTAATGCACATTGGAACCATTATCAGTAACAAAAAATGGAATAATGTGTGAGTTAAATTACATTCTAGAACAAACTTATCTCATCAAGTATTTCTCAATATTTTTGGTATACATTTCAACCAAATTTATTTTGTCTACAACCTATATTTTCCTTTGGGCAGGATCAACAAGTTTCCAAGTATTTTCCTGTATAGAAGAAGAAATGAACTCAAACGTAAGTTCTATTGAAAAATATGTTTCTTAAAGCAACATCTAAAATTTGTATATCGAACTATTAATGTGCGACACCACCTGGGTGATAGGGATGCCACTGAAAGTTTTACACAGATTTTGTACAGCTGGCGTTGAAAATAATTTTACACTTGTATAAATGGTATTGTAATAAATTTATTTACTATAGTGCAAAAGCGTGTTCCCAGTGCCTTGAATTAACAGAACAAAATTTACGAATTAATCCAAGTTATAAATGGAAAAGAAATGATCTGTCTGTTTTTTTATCATTTTATGTCTTAGCGGATTTGAATAAAACTGGAGACACTCGTGTTGGTACACTTTATGTCTCTATTATGTTAATAAAAAATAATATATTATAATATAATGTATTCTTATAGCTGCATCGCTTCCAGCTTTAGCGCTATTAAAAAATGTTTAGTACGCCATCTAGTATTTTGAAAACGAACCATTTACGTGCGGCTCCACCTCGGTCAGTAAGATTTGGCGCTAAAAAGTTACACACGTTTTGCACAGATGGCGTTAAAAACAATTTCACAAAAAGTGCGCTTTCAAATTCAATGCTGATAATAATATCTTTTCTTTTGCGACTGCGTGATCGACACAGAATTACAATTTGCAATTGTACCTTCATTTAATCACAGGAACAAAAATTACTAATTTCATTCATACTATAATGTTTTCGGTCACGTTTACAGGTTCGGTCGTGTATGAAGTACCTACTGCTCTCATCTTTGGGATGGATCTGCGAAATACCAACTGGACGCGCTTGAGTCTATCGAGAAACCGGCCACGAGACTCATTGGCAACGATTCATTGGTCGAATCAAAGCTCCAGAGCCTTGAACATCGACGACGAGTTGCAAGTCTATCGGTATTCTATCAGTTACATTTGGGGGAGTGTGCGATGGAATTACACAATCTAATTCCGCCAAGCCCATTCCATCATCGGACTACAAGACAAACGGCGATGCGCCATCGGCAATACTTTCATTATGCGTACTGCTAAGGAGTGGAATTCCCTGCCGGAGTCTGTGTTTCCTGTTCGTTATAACTAGGCAAGCGTGCTCTATCTTCGACCACATCATCACTTACCATCAGGTGAGATGGTGGTCAAACGCAAGCCTATTACCAATAAAAAAAAAAAAACGCAAGTATTTAGGTAGGTACCTATCTGTCTGTCTGGTTGTTAGGTTTTTACATCTTATAAAATTTGATGCTCGTGATTTCCTAGTGATTTGAAGAATGCAACCAAGACGTTTTATCTTTTTTTTTCAACACAGGTAAATGACTTGTTTATCTATCTAGGTCTTGGTTTCCGCACTTAGATCCTACGTGGGCCATTAGCAGCCATAATTTTAACCAGCCTACCTCCCTTCGGAAGTAAATTGAAGGCAATACGGTATTGTGTAATATAATAAAAACAAAAATATTGTACTAATGGATCGCATCACGCTTTCATTTTGTCAATGCACTCGTTTTTATTGTATAGATAATTTAATTTATCTTGTAGAGAATATTTTGACCATACAAACAATGGATTTAGAATTCACTCGATTGTAAATGACATACCTAGCGATTTTATTCATCACACAATTAGGGTGCTCTGTTTGTTGCTCTTTCACGCAAAAACTTCTGAACGGATCCCAATGAAATAGTAAGTACCTAGATAGTTGATATCCTAGAATAACACATAGGCTAGTTTTTATCCCGGAATTCCCACGGGACTGGGATTTATGTGGGTAAAACCTCCCACGCAATCGAAGTCGCGGGCAAAAACTATTAATGAATACGTTGATAGTTACTTTATCTTTATATACTATCAATGTAGGGAATAGCTACGCAATCTTTATTGCCAATATGATAATACATTGGGTATTTGGGTTGCTAACAACGGTTGCTCAACAATAAAATGTCTGCCGAAAAATTCAATTCAGTAGCGAAAAGTGACATGTTCTTCGTCATGGTCATAGATATATTTTATATTTCTATGGTCATGGCGTATGTAATAAAATCCAGCTTATGGGGGATACCACAAGCTTAGCCTTTAAATACAGGCCATCTTTTACATACTCGTACATGTTATGTATATCATTATATTGTGGATGTCATGTATATCATAGATATGAAGCAGAAATAGAATCGCAGAGAGAACAAAAAACATCTTTGTTGCATAATCCAGCAGGAACACTGTATCAAGGAAGCTAGCTCAGCAGACTAGCGTGCCAAACTCTGTCAAAGGCCTTTGAAATGTCGAGGGACACGGCAAGGTTGGCTGGCCGGCTTCGCCATGTAACATACACAAAAAGATCTCCGGTCGACCGACCACGGAGGAAGCCATACTGGTGGTCACTGAGGAGCTCATTGTCTTCAAGGTATACCAGTGACTTACTGTTGATTATCCTCTCCATAACTTTACAGAGTATGGATTGCAAAGCAATTGGCCTATAGATTGCAGGGTTGGTACGGCTACCCTTTTTGGGTTGCATATTAGCCAGCATCCAGGACACCACTCCTGTTTTAACAGAAAGACTATACAGGCGAGTCAATATAGGAGACAACTCCGGGGCACAGCTTGTTAAGACTCGAGCTGGTACTCCATCCGGTGTACTATTTATCTACACATATATAATACAGAAACAATAATCTACATTCTCAAAACATATACATACATTTTAAAAAAATCGGATCCATTCCGTTACTTATTCTGAACAAACTATATTTAGGTTGATGTGTGTTGAAGCTCTCTTGTTCAACTTTTTGAATTATTTCGAATTTAGATGCTCTCTGCACTTTAAGGTGTTAATCCATTTATATCGACCATCTTATACACCACAGCACCGCAGTCATTGACCGTGTTGTTTCAAACAAACCATTGGTATAAGCCAAGTATTATTGGAAACAATGCACTGGTCGAGTCAAACCTTCAGAGCCTTGAACACCGGCGACGAGTTGCAAGTCTATCGGTTTTCTATCGGTTAGATTTTGGGGAGTGTGCGATGGAATGGAATTGCACAATTTAATTCCACCAAACCCGGTCCATCATCGGACTACACAACAAACGACGATGGGCCATCGTTACATGGTGGAAATCCTACCCATATGAACAAAACCTTTTGGGAATACTTTCATTCTGCGTACAGCTTCTTAGCACATTCCACATTCCACTTCTTAGTGGAAATTCCTACCAAAGTCTGTGTTTCCAGATAGCTATAACCTGGGGGTGTTTAAGTCAAGAGTGAATAGGATAGGTCTGTATTTCAAGGTAAGCATGTTTCATCTTCGACCACTTCATCGCTTACCATCAGGTGAGATGGTGGACAAACGCAAGTCAATAATAAAAAAGTGTCACGCCCCAATCATCTAGGAAACATTGGCCTGATGTCATTTCGTCACGACTATTTATCAGTGCAAACTCTCGTTGCATGATAATCATCAACAATAAAAGTGGGCAATTAAATAGGCCGATATCAAAGTTTGAATAAATTGGGGATCCGTACTTTAATAATATTTTAGTCGGAGGAGTTGAGGCAAAGTATCAGCGACCACTTTATTCCACTGAAGCGGAGAGTAGATCAAGCTGCTGGTTTTACGGAAGGTATAATACAAAAATCACATGGGTCGATTTTTGTATCGTTGATATGTTCACGTTCGACCTCCATCTCACCTGATGGGAAGCGACGATGTGGTCGAAGATGAAGCACAGTTACCTAGAAATAACCCATTCACTTTTGACTTAAAGACCCCCAGGTTTTATCTATCAGGAAACACAGACTCCGGCAGGGAATTCCACTCGTTAGCTGTACGCACAATAAAAGTATTTCTTAAACGTTTTGCGTATGCGTATGGGTGCGATGTCTTCCATGTAACATCGTCCAGAGATAAACTTAACTTTTTGCAGAAACTAACTTGTGGATAGGTAACCATAAACCATAATATTGCAACACTAACCCGCGACTTTGTTCGTACCATTTTCCATACATTTTTTTTCTATTTTATCAACATTGGTTTAGCGATGTAGCGATGATAACGGAACAGACAGACATACAGACTTTCGCATAGACAAGTATTTGTACTATTGGTATCTTCTTTTCAGAGCCCTGACTTTGAGTCTAGAGTTTATGAAAGTTTACTTTTTTATACTCATATTTTATAAATGTAAAATAATATATGTAAGTATAAACAATTTAGTAAATGAAAAGCATAACTAAGGAAAAGCTGTTTCGTAACCTAATAAAATGTTCTTTACGTGGGGCAACTCGACCGATGCCGACAGAGTTTTCAAACTTCAAAAAGTTACATCCGAGTTATTAACAAGGTGTGGTTCTTAGACAGGTGTAAACTTTTATTTCAATAAATTAATAGTTTAAAAAACATTTGAAAAACACGCTTTTATAAACGCACGTAAAAACAAAAAAAATGTTAAGAAAACCGATAACGGATTTTCTTTAGGTTTGTTATAACCTTGAAACCTGATCGTATTCAAGGTCTATTACGTGGCCTTTCTCACCAGTGCAAACACGACTATGATATATCATGGAATGCCAGTGCCTATCTTCCGACTTCATCATCAGATCTTGAAACCTAATCGTGGTCAAAGTTCATTACAAGACTTTTCTAAGAAATTCAAAACAGTTATGATACGATTTTCCATCATGAAGTTCCAGTTTATATCTTCCGGCTTCATCATCAGATCAGTTCGACAGTACCATATTATTGTATTGTCATCAGAACTACATACAGCTGCCAATTTTCATTACGCTACGACCCTTGGAAGATGGTTAAATTAGTTACCTTAGATTCCATTACATACTTAGTTTATTACATACTACATACAGGTCGACCTAATAAAAGCGTCTTAAAAATATAAAATACTTCCACTGCTCTGTATGTAGATAAAAGATATCTGCATTTTTACAATGGAACACATGCATTACTTTAAGCAACGTAGTGAGGTTCTGCCGAGGCAAAAAAGGGCTAAATTCCATAACCTATTTTATTCACCATTTTTTTTTTTTTTTTTAGGTAGGGCCACTCTTAGATCAGCTCACTAAGACTGTGCGTCTACTTAACCGGTCTGTCCTGTGGTGACCTCTAATAAATTAAAGGCCCCCAGCCAGGGCTTACAAACTAAAATATACTTACAAGCTAATGACCGCACGACGCCGACCCTGTGGAGTACGGGCCTCGGCATAGCGGGGTCATTTTGGGAGGGCAGCAAAGGGACAGGCTGGGTCGTATTTAGGGGAGTATTTATTGCTACTGGCTCAGCATCGCGGGCTGGCTCGTTTGGCAAAGGTCGGGGAGGATTTCCGATGTCGCGATGGGCCTCGTCGGCGAGGCCGGAATACGGAACGCGTTTTGTATGTGTATTTTCTAAGAGTGCTGGTTTCCCTACTGCTGTCTTGTCGGATGGTGGTGGGGTCGTCGGGCTCGTCTAGGACGTTACGCGACGAACCCGAGAAATCTTGGAGGGTCTGTATCGGGCGGCCGATACGATCAGGGGGTTAGTGTGGGTATCAGCAGAGGTGAAGTAACGCACTGACATGCGTTTCAACACTTGCTTTATGGTCGGGAGTTTGAGGTCTACGTGGAGATCCTCGTTCCTCTTGAGAAGAATCGAAAGGCCACGGGTGCGCCCTGGTTCTTGAACCAGGGCGCACCCGTGGCCTTTCGGAGAAAACGGTTCTGAATGACCTGCATCCTATGGATCTGACTGGGACTGGCTTGAGCAAACACCGGACAGGCGTAAGTCATGATGGGACGTATGCACGTCGTGTAAATACGGATTTTACACCTAAGGGAGAGCTTACTGTGCTTATTCAGCAGGGCGTGGAGCCTACTGAGAGCGAAAGCGGCTCGCGAGCGAACCGTCTATATGTGCTCGATGAAATTGAGGGACTGGTCTAAGATTACACCTAAGTATTTGGCTCGCTTCTCCCAAGGGATTGGCTTGCCAAACATAGTGATCGGGCGGGGGAGGGTGGGCTGACTACGGCGAGCCCTGCGAAACAGGACTGCTTGACTTTTGTCGGGGTTTACCTCAATCCTCCATTTCCTAAACCATTCGCCTAGTGCGTTGGCTGAGGTCTGGAGGGCATGAGCAATGTAATCGGGACTTTTTCCCGAGTAATAGATGGCCGTGTCGTCGGCAAATAGGGATAACTCTACTGGGGGCATGTTGGGGATGTCGCTAGTGAATAGCGTGAAGAGCGGGGGGGAGAGCCCGGCTCCCTGAGGGACGCCGGCTCTGATAGGGCGGGGAGTGGAAAGCGCTCCTTCGATACGATATCTGAAGGAGCGGTTCGACAGAAAGTCTCGAATGATGAGCACGAGACGATCCGGCACGGCTAGTTGGTAAAGCTTATAAATTAAGCCATTGTGCCAGACTTTGTCGAAGGCCTTCGCTATGTCGAAGAATAGGGCCTCCGTCATCAGACCGCGTTGAAAGTGGCCGCTAATGTGCTCTACGATGCGGTGGGCTTGGTGGACACTGGAATGATGGGCTCTAAAGCCAAACTGCTCGTTAGGGATTAGGCTCTTTGCCTCGACAAAGTCCTTGAGCTGATTAAGAATAATCCGCTCGTAGACCTTGCCGAGGGCGCTAAGCAGACTAATGGGTCTATAACTAGTCGGGAGGGACTTGGGCTTTTTGGGTTTTGGGATACCTATCACTATAGCCTCTTTCCAAGCTTGTGGAAACAAGTTATTGGACATGGCGCCATTGAAGATGGCAGCCAGTAGGACTATGATCGTACGTGGGAGGAGTTTAAGCGAGGTGGAAGATACGCGGATACTATGGTGATGGAGGGATGACCCGTCATGCCTAGCCGGCAAACGGATACCTCTAAGTGGGCAAGGGACGGCGGATCCATAGGGATGCAGTGCAGGGAGTTCCTATAATATATTAGAGTGCCACCTTTGTGGCATCTAGTCCTATCGTTCCTAACTAACCTGTAATTAGCTATCTTGGGATCCCTAAGGTGGGGTTTGAGGAAGGTCTCTTGGACCAGAAGGATGTCGAGACTATGATCGCGAAGGAAAGTCGCGATCTCGTCCCGTTGATTGCTGATGCCATTGGCATTGAAATAACCTAGCTTTAGGGATCGGGGCTTTAATCTCCTACTAGCCGTGTTATACATTATGGCTGTTTAAAAAGGTTGGCAAAATGGCTTTTGACGTCAGGATACTTACAGTATACCTGGATCAGGGATTCAATGCTACGGCAGGCCACGACCTCCGTTGCCATTTGGATGGCGCGGGGGGACTGGAAGAATTTAAACGTATTCGCTAGGATGAGGAACGGATCGAGTTCCGGCTCATCCGAGCGAGGGGGTGACTGGGGAGGAGGAGGAGGCTGAGAAGCCACAACGACCGGAGCGGGGGGCGTGATGGGTTGATCCATCAACCCTGGGACTTTCGGCCTTAGTGCCGGGAAGTTTTGAGCGTGATTCGCCGCCGTCCAAGGAGTTGGACGCTGGGGACTGAGGGTCTGGGGGTCTGGGGTAGAGTGTAGGACACTCTCGTCCCTGGCGTGCGCTAGCGCGCGTTGCCAGTTTTGGGGCGGAGGTTTTCGGGGCTTTCGGACAGCCTCGGTAGTTTGCAGGGTGGCCAGATTGCCCGCACAGCACGCAGCTGGGCGGGTCTGGGCACTGGGACCTATCTGGGGCGATTGCACTCGACGGTGCCGTGATCGCCCAGGCACTTTACGCACCGAGGTTTGCCGAAGCAATTCTTCTGTGCATGCCCGTAAAGCTGGCAACGGTGGCATTGGCCTACCGTACCACTTTTGTGTGGCTTCTCTATGAGTATGCCTGACAGACTCCATACCGTTTTTAGGGAAAAGATGGGGTGGGGACCTTCGGAGGTGGGATGACTAATGACGAGGACGTTGTTAGACGCCTTGCCTCCTCTGCCGTGCATACGGTGCACCTCAATCACCGGGATGTTCTGGGACTCTAGGTCGCAGACGATCTCGGTGGTGGGGATCTCACTAGGGATCCGGCAGAGGACCACACGTACGGGCTTGCTCTCATGGAGCGTGTACGTGTGGTGGGGGATATTTCGAGCCTTGAGTAGCTTCGAAAGCGCGCGATGGTCGTTAGCTGTCGCTAACCCTACTTTTATGCCGTTCTGAACGGCGCAGGCATTCGTGTAGGCGATGCGTTGCTCACCACACGCTTTGGACACGTTTATCCAAGCCCCCTTATCATGGATGAAGATGGGTGGGGGAGGGATGGTCTTGCGCACTGAGGCGCTGACTACTGGGGTAGGGCTGGGCCTAGTGGCCGAGGATGTAGAGGGCTGGCTTTGCACTAAGCGTGCTGGCTCGGGAGGGGAGGGTTTCTTGGCCTTAGGGGCCTGGGAGGACGAGGCCTGCGACCTCTTCTTCCTCTTTCCCTCGACGAGGATAAACTCGTCGGAGGAAGAGGTTCGATCGGAGGAGGAGTGCTCGGACTCCGCTCGCTCAGAGCGCTCAGAGTGTATGCACTCTGCGCGCTCCGAGCGCTCGCCTTCCGAGTTCTCGTTGACATCTTGTTCCTCCTCCTCAGAGTCCATTTCGACGTCTTGGGGGGAGGGGGACCTATCTGCGATGGGCGCGGGGGTGGGACCTATCTCCGGCTGCGGGGTGGGTGGCAACGCGGGGGGTGTTTGAGACGGGGATTGTCTTTGATGGAGTCAATCTCCACCTCAAACTCCTTGAGAAGGACGGGGTTCTTATAGAGTATTTTTCCTAGGACCTCGGTGGTTTGATTTAGTTTGATCTGAAGGGACTCTACCTTAGCGGATAGAGTCTCCAATATGGCCTCCATGGTCTCCATGTTGGAGGCGTAAAAGGGGGGATCCTATTCTCCTAAACCTAACATATGAGCCTCGAGGAGACACGTCAAACGTGAGCTCCCCGAGCAGACGGTCCCCAAAGAGCCCTGCCCCGGAGTTTCTCCTAACACTACGCTACCGAGAAGAGAAACCCAGACAAACTCGGTAACTGTGTTGCCGTCTGATGTGGCCTGAAGGGCCCTATTTGCCTACCCCTCCGGGCGGGAATGACCCGGAGGTGAGTACGCTCCCTGCGGGGATAGCAGGGAGGTGTGTGCCTAATGGTGTGCCCTAAGCTTGTAACCGGTCGCCAGTCTTAATGTGCGAACCGGGCCCTATTGGGTCTAGTGCGAAGGGGTAGATACCCAACCGACACTAGGTGTGTAAGCTGTGAAGAGAACTCAGTAACTAGCCAAACTAACAAGGCCAAAACCTAGCACTCGATTCCAATTGACTGCTTCACCCAGTAGGGGATCAGCGGGTGCGTCGGGTCAGCACCCCCTTGGTATTGTTGACACCGTGAGGTTTCCAACCAAGGACCACGAAACTGTGGTTTTACCCTGAAGGGGCCAAACCAAATTGTTTTTGACGATTCTCTGTTAGAGAAACACGATATCCTTCACCGCCTCGAAAAAGGCGGATCCGGACCAGGCGTCGTAGTCGGCGACTACGAGTGACGTCACGGCTAGAGCATGGATACCGGTTTTCGATAATATCGAAAAACCGGAATATCGGACCATAAATCCGATATTGAAAAAACCGATATTGGATTTCAAATATCGGTTTTTCGATATTTGATATAAAAGAAACTAGAAGCAAATTGAAAAGAATACCTTTCGGTTAATAATATGTATGCTGCAGTGTCATTTATAAATGATTATTTCCATATAAAAGTGTACAACACTTGGGCCGGCGCGGCGCCCGGCACATAAGTACATGCAACATAAAAACTTTTTACAAAAAAATTAAACCGACTTCCAAAAAACACTGCAAAGTGAAAAATAACTTTAATTTCGGTAGTCGGTGTCTTTAGTTTTGTATTTTCGTTTTTGGCACCGACTTCCGAAATTAAAGCTATTTTTCACTTTGCAGTGTTTTTTGGAAGTCGGATTAATTTTTTTGTAAAAAGTTTTTATTTCACTCTTTTTAGTTGGTCGATTTATAATTTACCTAGTTACAAAAGCCTAAATCTCAACTACTTATAACCTTTTACAAAATATTGCTTTTCCCAATGCTGGGCCGTTAATTGTTGAGGAGTTCTCCTTGTACTTCACCTAATGTATTGTGACGAGCATATTGTGCTTCATAACCATATTCAAGTAATCGAAGCGGAACCCATGAAATACTTATTATTCCTACTTATATATTGACTATTAAGTAGTTCCAGTGGCCATCTGTGGTCTTCATCATCAGGTCCACTTCACAAATGGTGCTGTTCGAATGCAACTACACAAGTTACTATAAAAAATACTGAAATCACTATAGATGTGCCTAAAATATTTGAAGAGTTCCCTCGATTTCTCCAGGATCCCATCATCAGATCCTGACTTGGTGGCAATGGGACCAATTTCAAAGTATACCCTTTTAAACAAAATAAGAATTTTCCAAATCGGTTCAGCCGTCTTCGAGTAATCGGTGATCATACATTAAAAAAAAAATTATTTACGCGTCGAATTGATAACCTTCTCCTTTTTTGTCGTCGGTTGAAAATAAGATCTTATCTCAAAGACAATATTTTGGGTGCCTACTGCTACATTTTCAACCGACGACAAAAAAGGAGAAGGTTATCAATTCGACGCGTACCTATATATTTTTTTTTATATTACTGATGAGCCCGGAAGGTGCTCCTTCACTATTGCTTTGAAGGCAGACGGGTGATTTGTGGAAGGAAACAGAGTTCCAATCCTTGGCCGTGCACACAATAAATGTAGAGGAGAATCGTTAAGTACGACTCACAAGACGGTGTATTGAACAAGGTAGGATGTTACCTTGTAGTACGTCTAGTAGATCGGTAGTGAAAAGTGTAGGAAGAATCAGGTCGATTTCCTGCGCACAATCTCCGAAGTACAATCTGTGGAATACCGACAAGCAAGCAACGTTTCACCGATGAGCCAGGCTGTTGCCAGCTTACCTGCCAACACCGCTTCGCCTAAGAAAGAGCCTTTTAGCTCTGCGTTAAACGAGTTAAGTGCAGCAAGATGTTATTTTGCTGAACCATCGCACAAGTGACTGCAATTCTCCATACAAGAACAGACCTGTGCTGTATACAAATTCAAAAGCTATCCATGTGTCCACCTCACCTTGTGAAGGATTCCCAACTTCTTTTTTGCTGCAGTCAAAGCTTTTGACTCAATGGTTAAGCCGGAGTTTAAGTCAGATGATAACTCCATGCCCAAGAGCTCCAGGCGGTTGGTAACTGGTACGTATAGATGCACCTCGGCTATTAATTATAATTAAAATTGGCTCCTTTTCGCAGTGAAGAGATAAACCTGTGTTTTCAAAGCATTGAATTTGACCAGATTGTCGTCGCCCCATTGGAAAACGAGATTTAAGTTCAAATTCATTCGGTTTACCATTGCCTTTCCAAGAGAGTCTATTTCGTCTCTGCTAGCTCTGGCACTTGATAAGTACCTCTTTGAGACTGTGCTGTCATCCGCGTACCCAAGAACTCCTTGCTGGAACAGGTCGTCGATATGCAGCAAAAAAGAGTCGCAAAGAGAATAGACCCCCGAGGAACACCGCATTGACAGCCATAAGATCCAATGAGCAGCCATCGATGACCACTCGGATTGACCGCTCACTTAAGAAATCAGAAATCCAGTTGTATAGGCCAGCATGCCACAGCAGCATGCCAAATGCAGAAAGCTTGCTCAGCAGACTAGCGTGCCAGATAACTATATGTAGATAGGGACTCAGCAAGAGCATTGCCGTGTTTCTTAATGGCCTTGCCCCAGCAGTGCGTAACATATGTATACACAAGAAGATCTCCGGTCGACCGACCAAGGTGGAAGCCATACTGGCGGTCACTAAGGAGCTAAACTACTCGTAAACTGCTTCCGCCACCGCCTAATTTTGTTTAGCCCCAGGAGCATCTGTCACCCGGACGTGACTTGCAGTGGTCAATTCGGAAAGCAATCAATCGCCTGCGAACCCAAGTAGATCGCGGTAAGCAAAATTTAGCAAAATGGGGCATTATATGCCAAGCTGACACCTAGTGCAATTGCGGCGTTCCTGATCAAAAAATGTCCTATCTGATGGAGTGTAGCCCAAAAACGTTTACACATTAGAAGACCTAATAAACGCCACAGAAAATGCGACTGGCGTGGCCCAATACATTTAAAGTACGTGATTTACCATAGATACGAAGAAGAAGAAGAGTCTTTGTCTTCAAGTAAGGAGCTCTTTGTCTTCAAGCTACGCTAGTAGCTTATTATTGAGTACCCTTTCCATCACTTTGCAGAGTATTGAGGTTAAGGCGATTGTTCTATAATTTGACAGGATCGGCACAACTATCCTTTTTGGGTACTGGTTGCACATTCGCAAGCTTCCAGGACTCTGGATTTCAGGACTTACTCTAGTTTCAAGAGTGCGATACAGGCGAATCAATATAGGTGACAACTCCAGAGCTCAACTTTTTACGTCCGGCCCGCTGGCTTTGTTCACGTCTAGTCTGCAAAGGACTTTACGGACCTCCTAGTGAATTACTAAAACTTACCTTCCATATTCCAGCAATTGCGATCTCGTGAATTGCCGTAGTCTTCGTCTTTAAAGCCATAAGATGACTATGTAGTCACCCCTCCAATTGAATAATTATCCAGTTCTTTGCGTTTATTGTAATCTTTACTTATATGTATATTATTTTACTCAATCACTTATTTTAACTTTTGTTGATTTTTTAATTTTATGACATAAGCAGCATGTTAAGAAATTTGTCTTTTTTGTATATCATACATTTTAAATTCTAACTCTAATATAAGATTGCAATGAAATATTTTTAATAATAAATGACGTTGATTTTATATTTCTGTATACTTTGATACGGTCTCTTAATTCTAATATTTGGACCCTAACAACGTTAAAACGAATTTGAACATTTTATTTCCATAATATCGGAAAAATATCGAAATACCGGAAAACCGATATTAAAAAATTTAATATCGAAACAAAACCGGTATTGGGAATAGGTTCCGATAGTCCATGCTCTAGTCTAGTAGTAGTAGAAAAATGTGTATAATATGTGTGTTTTGATTTATAATAATCTCCCAAATGAATTGAAATGATTAAAAACTGTTTTTATAGTATTAGGGAATTTATGGAAATTGGAAATAAAAGTGAATAATTTAATTAGTAAAATAATGTTGACGATAAAATTGTATATAATAATTATATTAATCGAATTTATGACAACTGTATATGATAATACTAATTTAATTGAATGGAGTAATAATAATTCAATGACATAAATATAAATTATTTGCACGCTTGCTTGCAGGCAGAATACAGTGACTTTTAGGATATAAGATCTTTCCTTATAAACAAAGTATTTCTTACAAATAAACATTTTGATTTGATTTAATATTCTTGTGTAATAAAATGAGTAGAAACTAAATGAATGAAACAGGTAGGTCTCCCCAGTTCCACACTAAAATTAGTTCAATGAATAATTCTATGTTACCTACATAAACTATTCACATTCAATCTTCTCGCAACCACAGCGCTGAAATTAGCTCCAAGTGGGAATTATTAACACATTAATGAGATACACGTTGGCCTTATGATTAGGTACTCGTAATTGTAACCTATAATTCTAATTCTAGCTACCCTTTTTATACCAATTAGCAGCTTAGCATGTACGGTATTTATAGTTTATTATGTTTAGGGGTGGAAATGTCCTGATCCAATTTCGGCTTTTCTTAAGAAAAATGTTCTAAAATTGCAGCGCCATCTACAGGATCTAATCGTGAATTTATACCATTACAAGTCTACTCAAACATTCATATATTCTTTTTATCTATACAGCTATTTAGAAGTTTTAATGACATACTAATAAACACTAAGAAGAATTTATTTTGAAATAAATGAACAAAGTAATTTATAATCATATAACAAAATTAAAAATTAAATTATTTTACAACTCGCGAACCGTCTCTAGTCAATAAACACAAAATTTTGATAAAAACAAGCACTGAAAAACCATTCTCATAAATCACACGAGGATGGCACATCCTCATTACCATCCGTTTTCTTCATTGAAGAAAACCGCATGAAAATCTATCGGGAAGTTTTTGAGTTTATCGCGAACAGACCGACAGATACCTACGGCGGGAGACTTTGTTATGTAAGATGAAAGGAGCATATTTTGGCAGATATTAAATCTTAGCTGGCACAGGCCTTCTATACAGATTGTTTAAAATAATAGGCTAGTGTATTTGCATTTAGGTACAGACTACAGAAATCAGAAACAGTTAGACCTATCATCTATCAACGCTGTTCTAAAATATGTGTAGCGACATCTACTAAACGATAGAAATCCTGAATCGCACAAGCAAAGTTTACCGCACAACTAGCCTGCATATAAATCACCCGATCACAAACACCGGGCAGTTACACACCAGACAAAAACACCTGTCTGGTCGGAAGATCCTCCCTTTTCAATGGGAATGCGGGACTTTACACCCTATTCCGCATATCCCCAAATATGTAAGGCGAAGGAGATAAATTAACCAGTTTCCTCATTACATAATCATCTCATCTGCTAAGCCTTGTAATTACTCATTCTATAAATTCGCCCTTTTGTTTGAATTTTAGATCTGTGTACAGTTTATATGAGCACATCAAACGAGTTTAGGTTTAATAGGAGACCTAGAAATTACTCTCTGATTCATCATCATTTCACGTTCATTGCTGGACATAAGTAAGTATGTAATCCGAACTTCCTATAATATAAGAACTTGGCTAAGGACTTGTGATCGAGAGATCGCGGGCTCGAACTCCACCCATTTATTACACTATACTCTATAGCCGTGAACCCACTCCAGACACAAGCATTTAGTTTAGTTGGAGGGGTTCACAAGATTGCTAGTAATGTTAATTCTACCCAACATTGCTAGTTCTCTTAGTTCAATACCACCTCTTCGTCGCCTTGCTATCAATTACAATAAGTTCTTCTCTGACTTGGATCTATTTTCACTACCAGTTAGAAGATTAAGAAATTTGCTTTTATATAAAATTAGAAATTTGGCCTGAGTAATTTTAGCTTTGCAATTGTATACACCTAGTAATTTTGAACATCTGTACTGTATCCTAACTTTAATAACAATACTGTCTTTTTCTTATACAGACGCCAGCACATGAAGCTACCCGAAACTGTCAAATTTTCTCAATCAATCTTGAACCTAATTTCTTTTAGCAATAAAGTTGAAAATCTATTAAAGAAATTTGACAGCTTGTTGTAGCATCTGTGGAGAATGTTGTTGGTTGCACATTTGTATAACCCTATATGTTCGTATTTTTTTGTTATGAATAATGTATAACTGTTTGTTTTCCCTAATAAATAAAATAAAATAAAAATTAAAAAAATAATAAAAAACCTTTTAATAAAAAGAAAAAAAAAACTATATTGAGGAAAAAACTATAGTGTTTCACATGGAGTGACTATCTATCTGATCTTGACCTCCATAACCCAGTATCCGGGTTACACTATCGTGTAACCCAGATACTGGGTTATCCCAGTATTATGGCCAGGCCAAGACCAGAGTCAGATTTTCTGGCTTCAGGCTACCCTTAAAGACTGTCAAAGAAGTCTAAAAGACCGGGACTAACGGCTTAATTTAATATTATTTAGCCACACCACTGCAAAATATAATAAACGGGCCCAATAACCAAATAAAATAATTATCAGTGTCTACAAGTAATCAATCATGAACTGAGATAAAACTAATACTTCACACAAATGATAAGTCGTTAATATAAAATGAGATAATCCATAATTGTGTTACATTCGTTGTTTTTGCAAAATGGCGCTACTGTGCTGGGCTGTTCTCCTACTTGCCGGTAAATATTATTCCTATGCTATATCTTCCATTAAACTTTGGAACATGCTACCCCTTGACATCAAGAAGGCCGAGTCTAAATTCTCTTTTAAGCGTAAAATGAGAAACCACTACTTAAAAGCCTGTCATTCTTAGTTTGGTTTTCGCCATAAATATATTTATTGTGAGTTCTCTTAGTCAGAAAGATTATTATAAAGCACCGTATTTCTTAGTCTATTATTTTAGCATATATATATATGTATTTTATTATTATGTATATACAACGTGTAATTTAAAGGGTATATACATACCGAGTGCACGGCTTCTTTGGATGATAACAAACGATATGGCCAGGGTTTTCTTAGGGTGGAGCTTATTAGAAATTTCAATACATTGATACCAGAGACCGAATTTTTCAAATTAAGAAGAACGAAAAGAATTATCGTGTTATTGGCAAGTGACGTGGAAAGTTATTGACCCTCGTAGTGCTGTGACACGTTTGTTATGATCGGTATTCAAGAAATATATGAAACCAATAATTTGGTATCAATTCTTTGAGTCAGTTATTTTGTGCTGAAACTGTGCATAGAGACTCCATACCAGATGTTGTCTTCAGTCCATTTGGATAGATATGGGGTTTCCGTTGCACGTTGTATATTACTATTACTACTTACTTGTACACCTACCATTTTGTGGTCTTTTTAACCCAAAGGTTGACTGGTAGAGAATGCCTTGTTGCATTAAGTTCGCGCATTTATTTAAAATTTATGTACTTACAATAGTGGTACTATTGTAAGTACATAAATTTTAAATAAATAAATTAATATCGCTTATCTGTCTTCACGGTTAAGCAACGCTAGTTGAGATCGGTCCGTAGAAAGGTGAACAGCGAATCATATCTAGATTTCCCCGTGCCTTGGAAACCATATTGAGCCGCTGTCATTTATACATTTTTGGTAGTCGCTATAGGAAGTTAGAAGCTACAAAACCTAACAGCAGTCTTGCGAGGGGAAAAGTGTTAATTGTGGAGGTTGTGGAGTCAAATAGACAGTTGCTCCATGTAAAATAGTGGTATGTAACTCCATACAGTTAGACTACCCGCTGTGGGCAGAGCGGAAGGGAGTGTCAAACTTCTACTGAATAACTGAAGCGCGCGCGAAATATGGC
Source organism: Tholera decimalis (assembly GCA_943138885.2). Classification (NCBI taxonomy): domain Eukaryota; kingdom Metazoa; phylum Arthropoda; class Insecta; order Lepidoptera; family Noctuidae; genus Tholera; species Tholera decimalis. Next base: position 37,805,326 of record OW964569.2, on the reverse strand, counting down.
GCGTCGCCGATTCGGGCCTGGTCCTTACCAGACAGTGAGCTACCCCTGCTTACCGTCTGCAGGCCTGCGTCTACGGTGGCCGGAGATCCGCTCGCGATTCCCGACGCCCGGAGCGTCTCCCGTGGCGGCTGGGGCGTGAGAACGAAATTTGTCTCTCCCTAACGCGTTCAGCTTCCTTCTTCGCTAGCATGATTGCTTCGGAAAGGAGGCGACTGTATCCCATTCTCCCTCACCCCGCACCATGATCTGAACCAAGGCCGGACGCGAGAGGTCGCAGCCGCCGATCGCCTCCACGAGGACACGGCGGTGCTCCGCCCAAGCGGAGCACACCTCCACTGTATGCTCCACTGTGTCCTCTGGGTAACAGTTAGGCTGGACGCCGATCCCAAAATAGTTGGTGTTATGGGAAAATGATAGGCAGATGCTGATGATATCTTCAAGATTAATCAGTGTTTGTTGGGGTGGGTTCGTTGGTGTGACATTACCGAGGTTCCGTGCTTCGGAAAGCACGTCAACCCAGCTGGTGACGGGTAATCAGAGACTAAGGAATGTGCCACCCATAGATATAATCCATACTAATATTATAAATGCGAAAGTAACTCTGTCTGTATGTTACCTTTTCACGTCTAAACCGCTAATCCGATTTAGATGAAATTTGGCATGGGAATAGTTTAGGACCCTGGAAAGGACATAGGATAGTTTTTATCCCGAAATTCCCACGAGATCGGGAATTACGCGGGAAAAACCTCCCACGCGAGCGCAGTCGCTGGCAAAAGCTAGTATTTTATATTTCTATGGTGCCACCAGTGTTGTTAGGGGATTTCGTATTGCCAGTAACAGGGTTGTGGAGGTCAGAAAATACTGGCCTCTCATACTTAAAAAAAACTGTATTTTGAGAACATTGTAAAAATCAATTAAGTTTTGAAAAGAGGAAACGAAACGGAGTGTCTTACCGGTTCTTCTCCATACGAAATGGCTAATTCGAATCGTGTAGGTACTTGCTTGTGACGTTTTATCAGTGCCCTTGTAGGCCTATGCATAATAAGATATTTTTTATTTTTGTTTGATTGTAATTGATTAAGAACGGTAGTCGCTTTATATGAACCATTGATAACTCACTGCATTTGTTAAGATTGAAAACCGATTCTAATGTACCTAGTTGGGAAAAGGCAGGCAGATTTGAACGGATATTGTTGCAAGTTTTATTTAAACAAACCCAATTTTAATAATAATTAATTTTTTTATTAAAGTAACATAACTCATAGCGTTTTTAACAATGGAATTATTTTCATAAGAGTAATAAAACTGCTCACTTCAGTACAAGATAATATTATTTATTACTGTATCATGATTACATATTATGTACGCACGAACAAAGTTACGATTATATGAACCACAGAACACTATATGTGAACTATCCAATCCAATTACACAATAACTTAGTACTAGTGGATGCAAGAGATGAATTGCGTGTTCAACTCTGACAACTGCCAACAGCATTATCCTACCGTCGTCGTTGCGCGCCATTTTTAAACTGACAGGTCGGGGTTGCCAGCACGATAAGTCGGTTATTTAAATAGTCTAACTATATGATCCTAACATAAGGCTAGTTTATCAGTTCTAAAATATCTGTTAGAAACCAACTTCCAAAATTAGGAAAGTTATTTTGATTTTCTAGAAGTGTTTTAAATTTGAATTCCACTGATTTCTTAGTGTAAGTTTTATTTGGAGCTGTGTTACACAAGAAATATTTAAACTAAACTTTTCTTTCGGTTGGGACAATCATCGAATGACTTCTCCCGCTCTGGGTGGAGTGGAAGGGAGTGTCAGACATCTAATGACTAAAAATCCATCATCCATGTTTCTTCAGCTGCCCTTGCGTACCGTGGTGTCTCGTTAGGACAGACCCGCAACTTCGGATATACCTAAACTAAATCTGCACATATGAGATCTGTTCGGTAGTTTTAGCGTGAAAAAGTAACAAAACATCTATCCATCCATTCCATACTCACAAACTTTCGGATTTATAATAATTAAACAACAATAAGAGATTCAATTTCAGTAAAACAGTTAGTATTAAGACCGTCAAGCAAGAATGCCGATCTCTTTCTTATACTCATTCGGTTATAACGAAGGTTGATTTAAATCCATACTACTTAAACTATAAATGCGAAAATACCTACGTTTAGATGCAAACGTAATAATTATTATGTTTACTTCTAAATGTAGGTACCTATTTATTCCTGCTTATCATTAACAACAGACGCAAAAACCACCTACATTTTTTTAAAAGAGAATCAGCAATGTGTGTTGAATTATCATGACTAGCAATCTTGTTAACCCCTCCAACTAAGCTAAACGTGCTTGTGTTTCAAGTGGGTTTACACGTTCGCTAACAGTACGTCGCACGGTGGGCTGAAAATCGGCTTTCATAGACTTAGGCATTTTATTTTGCAAGTGCGAGTTTTTTTGCCGGATATCACTTCTATTAGTTATAACAATATACAAAAATGACACCAGAATTGATTCTGCACAGAAACGAAGGAATTATAATTTTTTTACGAAAATTTTGTATGGAGCTAGTATGAAAAATCGAAATATCTCTAAAACGGCAGCGATAACCGTAATATCCTTATAGGGGGTTATAGTACTAATTATTTATGATTTTTTGACATACGTTACATAATGGTTGTAGATGCCTTTTTTTTTAAAAAATCGTCAAAATATTTTTATTTATTTTTACATATTTAAACGTTCCTTTTAGTGTTTAAGTTGAAGAATTCAGAGCTTTAACAACTCTTATCATAAAATAGCATCACCCCTATAGACCTGAAGGACTAGACAGAGGTGTGTAGTGTCTTGTTGATCTTGTAAGATTTCCAACAATACCAAATAGTTGAATATCAGTGTCAAAGTGCCCATGCTGTCGCTTCTTTTTGAAAGATAGGGGAATGAAATTGTTAATGGATCATACCCTAAAAGTATGATTACAACATAACCGGACACATAATAATAATAATATCCTTATAGGGGATTATAGTACTAACATTATTTATTTTAAAATATGAAACTGTTCAAAACGATCCATGAACTGTGTCAAAGTTAAGAACATCGTTAGGAAGCATCCTTTTTCCCCAAATATTAAGAATATGTTAAAAAAAAAAAGACTGTATATAAACTTTTTATTGATAGGTAATTTAAATATACATATTTGAAACTATAATTTATGAAATTATTAACTAAACATATTGGTACAATAAACTAACATAAATAACAAAAGAACATAAAGAAAAATAATTAAATTTTACAAATTTTCTTTACAACTTTCGTTGTCGGACTCCAATTCCGAGTCAGAATCCAGATCGGATATACCTACAAACTCAAACTCAGTTTCCGGAAACTGTATTAGGTCGAGAGTTTCAGCAAAAAAGGTTGTCTTCCTTTTGGCATCTAACTTCGGCCTTTGTGCACTTAGAAAAGGATCCGAAGAAACAACAAGCATATTTAGGATATCTTGATTAGAATCTTGCCTGCTTCTTTTCCGCGAATGATGTTCCCGGAACCTCCTAAAATCTTTGTTTCGAGACTCTGAGGCTTCTTCCGAGAGAGTCCCAATCGGGACAATATCATTTTTTTCGATTATGTCAGCTCCGTGTATTAATAGTTTATGTACGGTTGATGACATGTAGTACCAGTCGTATAATTCCACGTACTTTTCTGCTGTTTTGCGAGCAAAATCTTTAAATTTGATGACATCGATCTTCTCACCAGATGTTATTGCTTGCAAAATAACAGCAAATCTTTTTATCAGGTTTTGATCCAACCCAGTAATAGCTGCAGTTTTATTGGGAAACTCGAAAAACTTCCTTGCGGTATTCCCGTCATTGGTAGTTCCCGAGCCTTGTTTTACTATATCAATTAACAGATTGAGCTCCTCTTTAAATTTATTTTGAATGTTTTTTTTTCTGTTTTGTAACATATCTTTATGCTCATTACTTCTTGCTGCCCACTGTTTGAAGTCAAGTCTGTACGCAATGTGTAACAGACATTCCATGCAATTTATACGGGCATGTAGGGATGATAGGCCAAATTCATATATGTCAGAACACACAGTTTTTGATGTTACAGCATCTAAGTGGTTCATTTCTGTTGGTTTTGCTAAGCACAGGTAGCATGATGCATTTGATCTAGCTTCAGAAAGGTACGTGCAGACTTTTGCGTCGATCATTGTCATCATTAGTTTATGAGTCACCCTGTTACTATTAATGCACTCTGTGGGGTTAAGGGCCTCAATTTCCTCATCCATTTTTCTTTTGTTATCAATGACAACTGCATGGCTTTCTTTTACAAAAGTGAACTGAACCGGACGACAATAAAAAGTTGAGCATGGTTTCGGGTTGGTCCATATAGTATTATCTCCATCTGTCAGTTTCAGTGGCACCAAGGAGGTCATGAAAATGCTTGAATCATCATGCTCGCCGTCCATTTTCTGCTTGTATCGGCTTTGATTGGAAGCACCATCAAATCCCCACTTCGATATCAGCTTTAACTGCTTATTTTCCACATTATCAGAAAGACTTTGAAGAATCCGCTTCACCGTGATGTCAAGTAAAGCTTGAAGTGTAATTCTAGCTGATGAATCCGTAACTGATACTGATTGATTAGGAGGGTAGCATGCAAGCTTAGTTTGTTGCAGTTTATAGTAGGATGGGTAAATATCCTTAGCACCTTCCCGAATGGCAGTCTCTCGCAACGTAATATATTGCCACTTTGAAAGCTTAAGTGAAAGAAGCAATCCAAGTGCTTTCTCTGGTGTAAATATTACTGTTTTCTTAATGCTTTCCTTGATTTTAACGGCAGCTTCTGGATTTTTGATCATATAATTGATTACAGATGCGATATCTTCATAACCTTCTTCTTTTAAACGTGCTGCAGCTTATGCAGCAATTCACAGGAATCCTCGCCCATGTGCTCACTAGATCTTCTCTTTTTCTGTTTGCTTCCCAGATCTTTGAATGGTTTTCGGGACCTTTTTGTCATTGTTCCAACAGTCGATGATGTCGAAGGTTCTGGAGAGACTGAGCGTGCTCTTGGTATCTCATCAACAGTTGGTTCTTGATTTATTAAAGTTTGCACGCAACTCGGCCAATCAATATTTGCTTGCAACCACTCTCCGTACGTATTTCTAAACTTATCAAAGAATCGTTTAGATTTCTGCCACCTGTTTAAAGCAGCTCGCGTGAATCTCCGGCAAAATTCTTTGAGAGTTACTTGATCTTCGGCAGAAAGGCAATCGCCTATGCGGGACACAATTGCACTAAACAATACTTCATGATTAAATGAAGGACACTCACTTTTTAGAAGAACAAACAAATCTAAGTTGGTGATTAAACTTTCCATTCTAAGATTTTGTAGTCGCAAAGCAAATAGTTTTAGTGTTAGCAGTTACACGGTTGTGAACAATCTAAATTATGGAACAAAATTATAGCCCTTTTATTGTATAAAGTCAATAATTAGTTAACTACCCTCATTAAAGTTATAAAAGATATGATAATAAAAATTTATAATCGTCAAAAACATTTCGTAGAACTCATAGTAGAACTAATCAACATTAGCAAATCACATTAGCTCACTAATTATAAAAAGGTGAATGAAGTTCTTAGTTGGTATTGTTGCGAGATATTTCAAATCATTTAATCACTTAATAGGCTCATTAGAATCAGAAGACTACAACCATCATTCTAATTACTTAATTACTTGTCATCAGACTCATTAGATGACTACACAATATGTTATTTTGTATTTTGAACGTATGCAAGGTTTTAAAATTCCTTTTGTGTCGATATTATTATGTGTCCGGTTATGTTGTAATCATACTTTTAGGGTATGATCAATTAACAATTTCATTCCCCTATCTTTCTAAAAGAAGCGACAGCATGGGCACTTTGACACTGATATTCAACTATTTGGTATTGTTGGAAATCTTACAAGATCAACAAGATACTACACACCTCTGTCTAGTCCTTCAGGTCTATAGGGGTGATGCTATTTTATGTTAAGAGTTGTTAAAGCTCTGAATTCTTCAACTTAAACACTAAAAGGAACGTTTAATATGTAAAAATAAATAAAAATATTTTGAAAATTTAAAAAAAAAAGGCATCTACAACCATTATGTAACGTATGTCAAAAAATCATAAATAATTAGTACTAAAACCTCCTATAAGGATATTACGGTTATCGCTGCCGTTTCAGAGATATTTCGATTTTTCATACTAGCTCCATACAAAATTTTCGTAAAAAAATTATAATTCCTTCGTTTTTGTGCAGAATCAATTCTGGTGTCATTTTTGTATATTGTTATAACAAATAGAAGTGATATCCGGCACAAAAACTGGCACTTGCAAAATAAAATGCCTAAGTCTATGAAAGCCGTTTTTCAGCCCACCGTGCGTCGTTAGGCGGGAAATTAAAATGGTGCGTTATTTATGACAGTACGTCGAGAGACCGGCCACTTATTTTTAAGAGTAGTCGTCTCACGATAATTTTTCATATAAATATTATAAAGAGCAGTATCCACTGTCATATTATGAGCAATTTCATATTTGCTTGCTTGTGCACGAGTACTACGTTGATTTGTCATTTAGTATGGAAAATTCTACTGTCGTAATGTGGTGTCAGGGTAAGTGCTCACTGTCAGCGAACGTGTTAAGGCAATAGTGTATAAGATCCAAATTTCAACGAAAAAAAATTGTTTCCGTTTTCTTTGCTGCTCATAGTGCCCCTAAGCATACACTCCAACTCTTAAAACTCCGCCCCTAAGACGACCCACTGACCAATAATTTCTTTCTTTCTTTCTGATGAGGTTCAAACCCGAGACCTCTCGATCACCTTTAAGAATGGCAGAAGTTTTATCATCTTGACACGTACCTTCACGATTTCCAGGTGTAGTCTCATCCGCTGAGCTGGGCACCCAAACCTCCGTGGAGCAGTACCCCAGCATCGCGCAGGTGGAGAACAAGGCAGGCCTCCTTTGGTTGCAGCACTGCGTGGCTAGCGTGCTCACCTCATACCACGTATTGTCAACGGCTCAGTGTTTCTCCGGCGTGTAAGTATCTATCTCAATCCGAATTTTTTGCTAATAACCTTACTTAATAATATAAATGCGAAAAGTTGTGAGGGTGGATGAATTAATGTACGGATGTTTGTTTCTGTTTCATGCAAAAACTACATACTAAACGGATTTGAATGGAATTTGTTAAGTAGTTGATATCCTGAAAAAACACATAGGCTACTTTTATCCCGGAATCCCGGGAAAGCTCTCCCACGCGAACGAAGTTGCGGGCTGAAGCTAGCTCATAATAATTGTGTATTTATTATAGGTACAAAATGTTGTATATAATTATGTACGTCAAGATTCAATGGCGAACTGCTGCCTCCTAAACTAAACCTAGAGCTTGTTTTAGGAGCCAAAGTTCGTCCAGAAATATGCTCTAAATATGGCTTTAAATATTGTAACTAACTACTACTTGATTAAAAATCATAGCATGATTAAACAACGCACTAACTTGGTTTCGTAGTTACCTGTGTGGCCACCGACAACGTATTTGCATTGAAGGTACATCATCTTCATGGTGCAATACTACTGCTGGCGTACCACAGGGGGGCGTTCTCTGTCCTCTTCTTTTCGCCATATTTATAAATTCTATTTCAAATGAACTTCTCTCATCTTATCATCTTTATGCTGACGATCTGCAAATTTATTCGCAAGCTCCCGTTGAAGAACTGTCTGAGGCGGTGAATATTGTGAATAAAGACTTAGCGCGTATTTCTGATTGGAGTTGGGATCATGGTTTCCTGCGAAGACTCAAGTCATTATTGTTGGCAGCCCTAGGCTAAGTTCCAAAATTAACTGGACGACCCTTCCTCAAATCGTTTTTGATGGAGCTGCTATACCTTACTGTGACTCAGTAAAAGACCTAGGTATTTATATTGATAGGGATTTGTCTTGGGGTCCCCAGTTGCAAGAAGTAAGCCGCAAACTTTTTGCCTCTGCGGAGTCTTTACGCAGATTGCACAATTTCCTGGCGACTGCCACTAAAATTGCGCTTGCCCAATCCCTTCTTCTCCCTGATCTAGACTATGCCGATGCAAGTTATCCAGATCTTACTGAAGTGCAGCTAGATAAGCTTGAACGACTCCAAATTTTTTGTATCAGATTCATATTAAGTTTGCGCAAATATGATCATGTTTCTGAGTTTCGCATTAAACTCAAGTGGCTGCCGATCCGCCTTCGCTGGAATGCACATAAATTTTATCATTACTTTACAGTATTCTCTTCAATCCTACAACTCCGTTCTATCTCAAAGAACGCTTTAAGTTCCTTCATGACACACATGTTAGAGATTTGAGATCATCGGAGAATTTGAGACTTTCAATGCCTGCACATTTCACTAAATTCTATGGCTCATCGTTTACGGTACAAGTTATTCGTTTGTGGAATGCGTTGCCGGTGTCAGTAAGACAAGCTCAGTCACTGGCTACTTTTAAAAGCTCAGTTGCAAATTTTTTTTTCCAATTTATGATTATTCTTTTGTTTTCTCTCCACATGATGTTAAAGAACACATTATATGTATTGTTTATTTAATTACCTATGTATTTTATTGTATTTATATATATGTATATATTTGCATATATATTTATTTATTTTAATATTTAAATAATTTTTGTTTCTCAGTTTTTAAGAGTAATGTAGTAAGTACACCAATTTAGCCCTCCCCACTTTAATTAAAGTTTTTAAAGTCCTTCCAAAGGTTGTCTGGAAGATATCGCTTTCAGCGAAAAGACCGCCATTGTTACCATAGAATAAGCAATATTGTTAAATAGGTGTGTTTAAATTTTGGTGTACAATAAAGTATATTCTACCTCTATCTAACTTGGTCTAAACTGTATAATGGTCTATACTGTCCGCTCGTACCTGTAATATAGATCCATTGTGGAAATGAATTATGTGTTAAGAAGAGTATCCGTAGACTTTCTTGCCGCTTCATCTCCATAGGAAGCGACCAATTTCAAACCGTTCGAACGTTTTGAGTTTGAATGATTAAGATATAATTTACATTATAGTTACTATCGACGAGTACGAGAAACAGGAATTTACGAAGGCTAAGAATAATCCCAAAAAAATGTGGGAAACTATCAAAAACATTACTCACACTAAGCGTGACTCACCTTCGCCTTCTGAACTTCTGACGCTTTGCCACACGCCTCTAAAATCTGTTGACTACGTAAATTCCTATTTCACACAGGTTGGCAAGAATCTCGCAGACAATATTACTCTCACTCAGAACTGCTCTCAATCGTTGTTCGGGAAAACCCGGACTACATTGAACTCGATGGTTTTGCTGGAGACGGATGAGAGTGAGGTTGCGCGTATTATAGGGGAACTCCGTTCAAATAGTGCCTCGGGTTGGGATGGCATTTCTTCTCAACTAATAAAATCTACAAGCAACGTACTGGTTCCCTTAATCACACACATCTGTAACCTCTCTCTGACTACAGGAATATTTCCAAGAGCCCTAAAAAAGGCCCTAGTTCACCCTATTTATAAATCAGGTGACAGAGGCAGTGTCAATAATTATCGCCCGATCTCGGTACTTCCAGCAATCTCTAAAATTTTGGAAAAAATACTATACAGGAACCTTAACAACTTTGTTAGTAAACATAAACTTATTTCACAAAACCAATACGGGTTTCGAAAAGGATTATCCACCGAAGATGCTGTGTCCGCCGTACTTAACTGTGCTGTGGACAAACTTGATAGGAAAATGAAATGCCTAGGTATATTCCTAGACCTCTCGAAGGCGTTTGACACTGTCTCTGTTCCTATCCTCCTGTCAAAGTTAGAGTCAATTGGGGTGCGTGGAATTGCTCTTGATATATTTGAGAGCTTCCTCTCTGAACGTACACAGTGCGTTAAAATAGGAGACTGTGTTAGTGTGGATGAGTCGATAGCGTTCGGCGTGCCCCAGGGCAGTCTGATCAGTCCCTTGCTCTTCTCCATCTACGTAAATGAGCTCTGCGAGCTCTCCCACCCATCGGCATATGTTGTGGCCTACGCCGATGACACCGCAATTCTGGCTTATGGTCACGATTGGCAGGCGGCAAGTGATGTTGCAGAAGAAGTCCTGAGGCAAATAAACTATTGGTTGTCCAAAAACAGCCTTACTTTAAACGTCGAGAAAACTAAATTAGTCACGTTCACCTCTCGTCTCTCGGCGCAACCACCGGAACGTACGATCATAGTCAAGGCACACAAATGTAACGCTCCAGATGGTAATTGTACATGCCCTACCGTAACCAGGGTCCCCGAGATAAGATATCTCGGACTTCAACTTGACGCCTGTCTGTCCTGGAAAACTCACCTTCAATCCCTGTCATCACGTATAAGGAAACTCATTTATGTTTTTAAAAAACTAAGATTATCTGCTCACATTGAGACCTTAAATATGGTGTATAATGCGCTATGTGGATCAATAGTAGGGTACTGTATTACAGCCTGGGGCGGGGCCGCTAAGACAGTAATTATCAAGGTAGAGCGCGCACAACGTGCTGTGATCAAAGTTCTACTGGGGAGGCCTTTCCGTTATCCGACTCGCCAATTATATTTGGACTACAAAGCTGTAACAGTGAGGCAACTATTTGTTCTGCGCACAGTCATGCGTAAGCACGCTACTCTTCCACCTCCTGACACTAGTAGGTCCACCCCAAGGAGAAGACCAATGCCTGCTTGCCCCAGACTACATGCCAATACAACTTTTGCAAAGCGCCATTATCCATACTTGAGCTCTCTACTGTATAACAAATTGCACACAAAACTTAACACACACGCATTAAATGCAAACCAATGTAAACATAAAACTAAACAATATCTTATGTCGCTAGACTATGACGAAACAGAAAATCTAATTAATACACCATATAAATGACATTCTGTGTAATGTTGAAACAACTAATTATCTTATCTATCATTATACTTCTTAAATTCGCGTCTCTCTCACTCACTTTTATATATCTGTATAAATTCTAACATATCACACCCACTACCATACCATTTTACACACATACGCCATCATCTTATACGGCTCCTTGCACTCACTTCACCTTCGCGCACACACACACACACACACGCACACACACACACACACACACACACACACACATACACACACACACACACGAACACAAACACACCAACCGCATACATATCTCATCTTTGTCTGTTGGTCGGGAAATCAGAATTAAATTAAACTGTTATTAACAAAGTAAATGTGTCACCTACTTACAAAATATCTATAATCTTAAAAGTTCACATGGATGGATCCAATGTCCCCATAACACAGGATTTTCCTAGCATGGGGGGGGGGCTTTTTGATAAATGTTTTTTAAGAGCTCTGATTGTATCGTTTAATTGACTGTAATTCTGTTAATGGCAAAATAAACTTATTATATTAAACTTATTATTATTATTATCAAACAATATTTCGTTACATTCAAATCATTTTTTTTTATTACAAATTTTGACCGTTTTGTTTTGGCAGTCGGTTGTACTATAGCGAACAATATAATAAGATAAATAAAGTAAGATTTATCATACCTCCTACCTCAAAAATCAAATTTAGAGACATAAAGGATAGCGTCAATGGTTAAAGTTCGTTCGTGTAGTAATACAGGAGGTTATAGGGCAACAGAATAAAGAAACAATATTTCCCGCACCCCTCTGTATTTCGGGGAAAGTCCCATTAAAATCACTGCAGCCGTTCCAGTGATTAGTCCGGACAACACACTGAAAGACAGACATAAATTTAAAAAACTTTTTTTTAAGTTTTAGTATCGTTTCAATAGCTACAAGCACTTTAGAAAACATAGTTATTTTAAAACCAAGGACATTCTTTTTAGTATGATTTAAACAAAAATCTCCCACAATTTGAAGCGTCAGTAGCTTAATGGCTAAGGTGTCAGACTTGTTACCGAGAGGTCGCAGGTTCAAACCCACCCAGACACAAGCACAGCTTGGAGGGGTTAACAAGATTGCAAGTTATGTAAACTCTACCCACATTCCTAATCGTAAATGTAATCTAAAAACAAAATAACTACAAGTACTTAAGAAAAAACTTATTTTAAATCACACAATTTTAAAACTAAAGAAATTAATTTTTCTTCCACAACGTTTCAGGAACTACTCAGACCGCAATCGCCGTATCAGAGCTGGCACATCTTACCGCGGCAAAGACGGCATTGTACGTGAAGTGAGCCGGGTCTACCTTCATCCCTACTTCGGCCAGCTGCATAACGACGCAGACATCGCCGTCGTTCGCTTGCAGGAGGCACTGGTATTTGGAGACAATGTCAAGCAGGCCTACATTCTTGGCCAGGGTATCTACCTGCCTACTGGCTTGGGTTTGAAGCTGGTCAGCTGGGGTACTACCACTGTAAGTATATTAGAACTGGTTCGTATTTGGCATACTCTTGAGTGGCTGATTTACCAGATAGAGAAATCCATGTCCCATCCCGTGTTGACGGCGCGTCATGTTCCATTCGCGCATCAATGAGCAGTCAAGACCATTGACAGCGTCCGATAGGGTCAGGCCTGCCAGGGTTGCAGAAATGTTTTAACGAGATACCATGACCCTGGAACGCCAGCAATTGAAGAAATAGGTTGGGGTTTTATAGTCAGTAGAAGTCTGATACTTCCTTCCGCTCCACTCGGAGCAGGAGATGTCATTTGATGATTTACTCCCCGAAAAAAGGCCATTATAAACACTTTATGTATTTTATTTATAACATGGCTTTGTTAGACTCTGTCCGAAAATCAAGCTTAGATTTTAACATGGAAAAGTGGATCAGCCTGTGTCATCGCCTTTCCAAAAAAAACACCATAATCCCATCTGGAAAAGTAGGTTAGCGTACAGCCGTATAAAACACAATAAAAAACATCTGAACCTATATCAAATTACCGTAAAATCCGTTGGTTTCAATCGCAGCTATCCGAAATATAATTTATTTGCTCTGAAATTTATTTATTTATTTAAGACTAGCTGCTGCCCGCAACTTCGTTCGCTTGGAAGGATTTCCCGCGTAAATCCCGATCCCGTGAGAATTCTGGGTAGCCTATGTGTTAGTCCAGGATTTCAAATATCTACTTACAAAATTTCATTAAAATCCATCCACTAGGTCCGGAGATTAGCATGTACACAGACACACACACAGTACAACAGACAAACAGACAGATTTTTTTTTGCCGTGCTTCCGTTTCTTTACCCATCTCTATTATTATTTTTGTATAATATTTAATTGTACAGACACACTTTTTTACTGTTTTATTATATGTTTAGATATAAAAGTATGGAAGACTAACCGCTATTAAATACAGAAAAATATACAGTACAGTAGACAGTGAGCCAATTAAAAGTCCTCACGTTTAGAGGCAGGAAAATCTTACAGTGAACACTTAAAAGGTATAATATAACCATATCATACATACAATATTCAAAATGACTAAATATAAAGCAGATATATATAGCAGTAACTATAGATATTAATATTTATTGAAGAAATCAAGGCTTAGGCGTATTCTGGCTGCAATCACACTTGTTGTAAACGGGTCAAAATCGTGCTGCTGAATTAGCATTTTTATAACAAATACATAAAAAAATATAGTACAGTTAACTGTTAACTATATCTTCGAGCCGTTTCAAGCCGGGATCGACATTCTCGAAGACCCAAAGGCAGGCTTTATCAGAGGCTAAGCAATGCCATAAAACGTGGCAATCTGGCTGAAATTATCGACCGAAAACGTTGAGGACGAACTTTTGAAGCTATATTTTAGTTTATCGTTTAGTTTAGATTAAATAGTTTGAATGTGAAAGTGACCTGTCTCAAAAATATCAGTTTTTGGGGTTGAGCTAGTAATTCTTTAAGAAAGCAATGTTGAGTGAATATACATCTGTCTCGTGAGATATATACATATTTGTATATAGGTCTTTTTTGGGTGGGAAAATCATCTAATGACTCCTTCCGCTATGTGTGGAGCGGAAGGGAGTGTAAGACTTTCTACCTGTGAATCTACTGACTAAAAACAAACCCTGTACCTTCAACTGCACTTATGTCCCGGGGCCGCGGTATCTCGTTAAAACATTCCCGCAACACTACCTATCTAGGTCTAGAGCAGTGTTTATATCATAATCAAAAGTAACAGGATTTTAGAAAGAAGGATTTAGGTTAGGTTGTCTGTAAAAGGTCGCTTTTAGCGATAAGACCACCCATTGTAACACCCTTTGTAGTTGTTAAGTTTTTATTTAATTCTGTTATGGTGTACAATAAATAGTATATCTATCTATCTATTCTAAGGATGCGATATGTTCCTATTAAAACAAACTGTACATTATAAAAACCACAATTTCTTCACCAGGAGGGAGGCAACATTGGCGACAACTATCTCTACGAGCTGGACCTGTACACCATCAACTATGAGGAGTGTATAGAGACCTATCTCAAAGTGGACCTCCCTAACAACACCGTCACAGAAAACATGATCTGCACTGGACTCCGGACCACCCAGGGTCGAGATCTGGACTCCAGGGACGTAGGAGCTCCCCTGTTCTACTCCGGAGTAACTATGGGTATCGTCTCGTTTGGCGTGTCTGATGGGGAGGACAGTATCCCCGTCGTGAGTACTGCTATTGCTTCTTTCTCCGACTGGATCGTTGAGACGGCGACTTACTAGATTTTTAATGATGAATGAGGAAGCTGCTGTTGTGAATTAGTTTAACACATTAACCTATTTTGCATTTGGCCGATTTGTATTATAAATAAATAGTTTTGGTCTAGATTTTGATGTTATTTTAAAGAGCAGGTTGTTCTATTTTTCTGTTTTTACTTTATTTTTTTGGTTTCGCTTGCATGAAAAGTTGGCTAAAGTCACTCAAGAATAATGTGGATTTCTATTGATGAAACAATTTTCAACAACAGTCCAATAGTTTTTTAGTTTATTCGTTACAATCAATAAACAACATTTTCTCTTTATAATATTGGTATAGACATAGATTAATTTGTCCGGAATGCTTACTCGATGACAATAACAAAAAAAATTGTAAACCAGGCGCTAAGGAATGTTACTGGATGCTACGCCCTAAGGTTATACGCCATTTTCGTAAATGGCCCTAATATCCCGCGGAACGCAGCATACATTGCCTAAGTCTTTCTTGACGGTCACCGGTGACCCCCACGGCCCCAACAGAATAGTATATTGCCGGTCATCGGTGACTCCCATGGCAGATAATGTGTTAAGTAAAAATATTTATTGCACAATATATAGTATACAGAATGGAATCAAGTGTTACTTTGCGGAAATCCATACCAAACTAATACTTCTGAAAAATATCTTGTTCCGCCAATTCGAATTAACACATATTTTTCTGATGTATTCGTTTACAATATCTAGTTTTAATTGCGCCGAGAATGATGTTTTCGAACTTGATTAGAGTATGCAACACCGAACTCCCGCCTGCAAATATATGCACAAGCAAAAGATAGGGCCATGCAACATGCAACCCAACGTAGCGTTATATGATTTACTAAAAAGACACCTGATTCCATTTTGTAATTGTTTTAAGATTTAGTTTAAGAACTTAATTATAAAGACTCGCCCTATATTATATACTTTTGTACAAAACTAACTTGCATTTTTGTTTTACCATGACATGTTATTTGCCTTCATAATAAGATTCGGTGAATTGGTGAACAGGGAAAATCTACGTCCAGAAGTACAGATGCCAGCACATGAAGCTACCCGAAACTGTCAAATTTTCCCAGTCAACCTTGAACCTAATTTCTTTAACGGTAAAGTTGAAAATCTATTAAAGAAATTTGACAGATTGTTGTAGCTGAAATGATCAAGATGAAATAAGAAGCCGGTAATGTGGCGATGCTTGGTAAGGGCTTCGTGGCTATAGAGCTTGTGTCTAAAAATAACAGCCGTACGGGTCGATTCTTTTAGGTTAAGCAACGCTGGCCAAGGTCAGTCTGTGAATGAGTGACCGTTTTTACACATCGAGATTCCTCCTTGCCCCGGAAATTACGTTAAGCCGTTGGTCCCGGCTGTTATTTGAACATCTTTGACAGTTTTTATGGGTATTCAGAAGCCAGGAAATCTGATAGCAGTCTTGCCAAGGGGTATTCTGTTACCCAGTTACTGGGTTGTAGAGGTCAGATAGGCAGTCACTTCATGTAAAACACTGGTACTCAGTTATATCCGGTTACACTGAAAGCCAACCGCAACATGTTTGGGAACAGGCTAAGCAAATGATGACGTTTGGTAAGTGCCTATGTAGGTACAACTGCAAACGTTTGCATCACAGAACAGATAAAAGAGGTTAGAAAGGAAATAGTTCCTGATTTGTATGAGAACGCGTGTCGCCGCTTGTCTCTCACTCTTTAGCTACACTACAAGCAAGAGGCCCGTTACGTATGCGAATTACGCACACAAATAAATTACACACACTTAAATCGAGAGCTTGCTACTGATTGTAACTCACTGTCGATAAACATGCAACACGGCCAAGCAGGGCAAAGGACGAAACGTCAATATTTGAAGTGTTGAGGATGCAACGCATGCAGTACATTGTAAGCGGACTTGGTCATTGCGTTGATTAAGCGAGTACACATCGGGAAATGTATATTTTTTTAACTTGTAGCAATAATGTTGTTAATGTTGGGAATTTCATAGTAATCAGAATATTTTTATGTTTTTTACAAATAAAACTGTAATTAAATATTATTTTCGACTTACTGATAGAAAGATATACCTCCTCGCTTTATACTTGCGGTCTGACTTTTTGTTTTACAGGTTATAATTGCACAACACGGCATTTTAAAGCAGAGCTCTGTGTTCCGAAGTAATCCGAAGCGCACTAAACGCGGTGAATGAATTAATCGGTCGCGCTATGATTTTCGTATCATAAATGTGGCGCGCTCGCCACGCCCACATTACCATTCCAACCTTATTCATCTATTCCGTGGGCTTGATCTAGCACCAAAAATTCGAACGGCATGACTGTGACATCCGTCATCCACAGTGGGCTCACGTGTTGGATAATGGCCTATTTTCTCTTATAAAGAGGAAGCTTGTTGAAAGTTAGAGGCTAGTCATATTATGAGCTCTTCGATAACGACTGATTAGAGACCTACCTCGAATTACAACTAGAGATGAGTCGTATTCACTAGAACAGATCCGAAGAATAGGTAAATTTCGATACTAAGCGGCACCTATTTTCACTTTGACAATACCTAGTATTATGAAGTATTGCGAAATCCAACTGCTCTTAGGCCTTATAGCACTAACGTGTAATTGCATTCCATTCACTCAACACCTTATTGAGTCTGCTTTACCGCTCATTCATGTTTCTCAAAATCATTCGTTTGTCAGTCACTTGAATTTAAACCCTAATTCAAAGTACATAAAAGTAACGCGACGCGCACGCGTTTTGTGCAAGAATATATACTACGCTGTTCCGTAGTCTTCCCATCCTTATTCTTTCAATACTCGAGACTAGTCAGTAATCATTCGATCCGAGAATACTCGATCCGAATGAGTACCAACTAGTCTCGACAAGACTAAGTATTACGAACTACCTATGATGAAGTCCAATTACTACCTACCTAGTCTTATCACTGATTGCTAGTGCTGACACTGGACAAACAAAGTTCCATAGAAATATCAAGTACAGGAGAAGTGGCAACGAGGCGTGTCCGTGAAGCTCAAAGACCGTCATCGTAAAATTTAACCAAAATACCGTGTTCATTTGTTGTTTAGCAGTTTCCTGCAAAATTAGTAGCCACAATAAAAACTTGACTTGGACTAAGTACGTGCACCATGACCACATTCGATAAGTATTGTTACTAGGTGGACTAGGTGGAACAGGTATCTGGATCACGTATTTTTAAATACTAAGAATAGGTGCACCTAGTCCCAAATTTACCTAGTGCAACCCATCTCTAATTACAACATCGCTACAGATAGAATCGTCTGTGCTGGTCTCCGAGCTTACGTATAATAACATTTATTTGGACCTTAAAAGCATGCACATACAAACATTTACACAGAAATACAATTAGGTATACACACAATAAAAACCTTAACATAAATTTAAGACTAATTCATTGAAATAATGGAGTAAACTCTGGTACCCAAGAAAAGATATAACTTGTGTTTTGGGTACCAGCATTCTCTAATCAAACAAAAAAATATATTTGACATTCGATGCATTGGTTTAAGTTACTACTAATTATTTAAATAACCTATCTAGTATATCTCTGATGGGATAGACAGTTTTACGGTGGTGTGCCCCAATATTTCTTCTTATTCTAGAACTAGCAATATGGGTAGAATTCACATTACTAGCAATCTTGTTAACCCCTCCAACTAAGCTAAAAATGTTTGTGTCTGGAGTGGGTTCAGTTTGAAACCCACATTGGGTGGGGTTCAAACCCGCGCCATTATTACAAACCTTAGCCATTAGCCTATTGACGCTTAAAAATACATCTAGATAAATGTTAATAAAAATACTTAATTCTATACCAAATTAAAGTTTATTCTCCCCTCTATACTGTTACGAATGATGACAACTTCTGCGTGCGGCACTTAGCCTGCAATACATGTTGGCCGAGCGTAGGCCAACGCGAGCGTTGGCAAATAGGTACAAGGCAAGAAATAAACAAGTTCGTCGAACGCCAATGCAGACGACCAATGTAGAAGACGGTCTGTAGAGCTGCCCACACGTTGGCCGAGCGCAGGCGAGCGCCTTTGATTTGTGACCAAAAACCGACACCGATCCGAAGTGAGGCAAGTGATCACGAGCAACGGCGAGCAAAGACAAGTTGCACCAAATGAGCTCTATACACGTTGGCGCTGGTCTTCACTTGGCCAACTAGGCAAGTGACACCGAGCGATAGCAAGACAAGTAAAATATACTGTCTACATGTTGGTATTGGCCTTCACTCGACAACGCTCGGCCAACATGTATTGCAGGCTTTAGAGGCATCCATATGTTGCAGTGTAGAGGACAGAATAAACTTTAATTTGGTTTTTAAATAACTTGAAAAACACGTAAGTGTAAATAATTAACAATAAGATACCTGTTTACACCAGGCAACTCATGGATTGCGGTTAACTGAGAGCTGATAACCATTTTTTGTTAGATTCCTTACATTATTTTCTTCCAAATGATGTAAGGTACACTTAAAAACATGTCTTTCACCCGTGTTAAGCACTCTACTTTTCATTTCGAATATAATGAAAGTAAAAAATAGTATATTTTCTAAAATGTTTATTGATAATAATAACATGAATAGTAAGTACCTATTTAAAATTAATTGAGAAGTTAGAACAATTTATGAAATTGAAAGTAAATTGTTTGTTTGGAATATTTACGCTGTTTGATATGTTATGAAAAATTTGGCTGTGCTGAATTTTTGTAAAAGTAGGAGACTCTAGCAGTTGATTAAACGGTGGAATCCATGGCGCAGACTCCCTTGAAGTAGTTGGTTGAGGCGAAGTGCGGCGTAAATTTATAGTCTCAGTTAATTTGTTTGAAATTTTAGTTTGGTTTTAGACAGAATCTTAAATCTTTGTAGCCTTCCGCGACTGTGCTGGATTTCCATCCTCCATGTCTTTTTAACACAATCAAGTTCGCCCCAGAATCGGCTAACAGTGTCGCTGACGTTCTTCTATAACAATACCCGGTATACTGTTCACAGTTTGCTAAAGTCAAATATGTTGCTATTTGCTTCGGCATACCTGAGATTTTATTTTTACCGATCACTTGTTTATAGCATTTTCCCTTTTGGTAGTTGAGAAAAAAGCGATCTGTTTTTATGTCATTAGGTCTGATTTTTTTATATTTTTTTACTATTTGTATAAACTCTTCTCGTACAATAAACGTGCGCTCAATATTTGTTTTTGTTTTAGTCAATTTTACGAGTAATAACTGGCCTTCATTTTCAAAGTCGTTAATTGTTAAATTAGTGAGTTCACTTTCTGTAGGTGCCGCTTATACCGAGTATCAATACCATTTGTGAAAAACATGATTTGTTCACTTACTATTAATCTTTTAGGTACCTATGTAGATAACAAGCAGATATCTTTTACTCCAGAAATGCACGCCTATCCAACGTTTTTACTCTCAATTTACGCAATTTAGTCAGTGTGTTTGATTGCCTCTTTTTTTGAAAACCTGGCTATAATACATTAGAGTAAATTCGTTGGGATCGATGTTTATTTTTAGAGTAAAAGACCTCTCCCTACCTAGATATACGTTTATAGCTTACCTTCACGGCCAAATATATCTCGTCAGGAGATTCATTTAAGAATGTTTCCACTTCGTAAGAGGTTTAGATTTTTTGCTCTTGAACTCCTGGGACTGTCTTTTCAGAAAGGATGTTAGATTATGGATTTTTTTCAAATCGACATTGTGTTTTACTCTTAGTGTACTCTTGAGCATTGAATACCTGATCCATAGCGTAGAAAGCTTTATTTTACCAGATAGTCCATTGAAGTATGTAAGTATGTATTTAAGTATATTTCCTTTGAAATTTCTGGTAAAAGATGTTCGATGACTGTATTTACCTCGTCTTTAACAGAATCTTGGGTCAATATTTCATAATCACTTGAACTCATTTTTAATAAGATATTAGTCTAAATTTAAACCGAGATATCGATATAGCTTACAGAGTTAGTATCCCGCCAAATTATGTAGTCTATTTAAAATTTCAACTATGGAACACACCACGTCACTGCCGCGGGCGGACCCACTTAGTTTTTTTTTTTCGTCGCATCTATTCGAAAAGGACGACTTGGTTCGTTTTTAAATGCACCCAAAGGTGGTGTTTTCTATAAGAAAAAGTTTTAGCAGGCAGTAATGAGTTTTTAATCCTCTTTATAAGAGCGCCGCAATTATCTTTGCCGCACAATTTTTGAATTTGGAACATCTTAGTGTTCAGCGCCAAAGAAATCGAACGCAAATATTGTTTGAATAAAGACTGGCTGGTGCATAGATGATACATATATGGCTGGTGCGACGGCCCATAGTCGCAACGCAGCGCCGCGCGCCGGCTGAATAAAAAAGGAAAAAATCAAATTAAAAACGTGCGAACTAGTCGAACTACAGACCACGTTTTCGTAAATTTTCACGGATTGTTAGAAGTTTTGTTTTGAAAAATGAATTCTTCAAGTGACAGTGAAAGTATAGAATTAACTCCTGAAAGTATTAGAACTGACGCAAGAAATGTGATGGATAATCTATTCATAATTGCGAAAATGTCTCAAATGTAAATATAAGTTTTTAGTTGTTTTATTATTAGATACTGTTTAATTTCAATTTAGTTGTTACTCTATGTTTTATTAAATAATAATATTACAATAAAATATGAAGCGCCTTTTATTTTCTCATGTGATTTCTCATGGTGATGAAAAGTAGAGTGTATCACTCGGGCGCAAAATATATTTTTGGCTCGGGCGACGTACTTTGAATCCCTCGTTACGTTCAGGATTCTACTAAAGAATCCCTCGCTACGTTTGGGATTCTGCTCTAGACTCACTTCGCTCTGAATTCAAAAAAGCGCCCTCGTCGTAAAAATATTATTTTGCTCCCTTATGATCTAAGTACTATTTTCTTTTTAATTCACACTGGCTGTTTATGCACTCACAAGACCGCAGCATTTTTAGGGTTCCGTAGTCAATAGTTTCGCCATGTCCGTCTGTCTGTCTGTCTTCTGTCTGTCCGCGGTTTAGCTCAAAAACTATTGGTACTAGAAAATTGTAATTTGGCATGAGTATACACGTTAATGACGCCGAAAAAGTGGTAAAATACAATTTTGAAAAAAAAAAACAATTATTTAGGGTACCTCCCCTACATGTAAAGTGAGATGATAATTTTTTTTTTCGTCCTTCTCATAGTGTGGGATATCGTTGGATAGGTCTTTCAAAAATATTAGGGGTTTGGGAAGACCATTTCATTTCATTTCATTTAAAACCAACTAAACGGTTGTAGTTAGAAATTCAAATGTCACGGCAGTAGTACATATATATAACGAAGTTTAAAGGAAAACTATCACACATAAGTGGGCTTTACAAGTTTACGAGTACTAGTCGACCAATTGTATTTGACTCGAAAATTTCGAACAACTCCATATAAATGTCGATAGATGGCGCTAAGCGTCAGTTGTATCGCGCTAGTTTCATATTTAAATAAGTATTATAAAAAAAAATTAACAAAAAAAACTGACTTCCAAAAAACCACTAGGTACAATGTGAAAAATAACTTTAATTTTAGAAGATGGTGTCTGGATCTATATTTTAGTTTTTTGCCACCGACTTCCGAAATTAAAGTTATTTTTCACATTGTAGTGTTTTTTTGGAAGTCGGTTTTTTTTTTCAATTCCCATTGGTTCCAGCTGAGGTTGTTACAATTCACAAAAGCCAGGGTTCCACATTAGAAAAAGTTGGTGTACATGTAAAGCCCGGTATTTCCAGGCTAATGTTATATGTTGCTTGCTCACGTACCACATGTGCTGAAGGTTTATTTATCGTTACTGAATGTTTTCATCCTCCACGTCCACTTTCCGACCAAGATTCAGTCGTAATGGAAATGGAAAAGCTGCGTCGAAATCCTCTAATACCTATGTATCGGTTTTTGAGGGAACCCCACAGTTCATAACAAATTATGTTCCATAATGTTCAATGCTTACGTGCACACTTGCAAGATACTGTAAGCGATCCTCAAATAATGGCTTCAGATATCTACTTAGCAGTTGAAACGTGGAGCTGCTCTCAAGATTATTTTTATATAACTGATTTTAAGGAAATAATTAGAACAAGTGGCCCTAAACAGTCTAGTTCAAACCCAGGTTTTGGTGTGTCTGCATGGGCAAAAAATTATATTGAATATAGCAACCCACGGTATTACATTGACATTGCTGGAGGTGACCACTACACGGATTACCAGTCTTTATTACATCCACTTCCCTCTACACGCGGTGGTACTCAAATAGATCATATTTTTTCAAACTCGCCTTGTGAAGTTGGATTTTATAATTTCTTCTTCAGTTACCATCGCCCTATGTGGGCCCGTTTTTAGAGTGAATCCAAATTAATATGTTTTTATTTATTTATTATTTTGCTATACAACATGTAACGGAAACGCCATATCTATCCAAAAGGGCTGAAGACAACATCTGGTATGGAGTTTCTATGCACAGTTTCAGCACAAAATAACTGACTCAAAGAATTGATACCAAATTATCGGTTTCATATATTTCTTGAATACAAATCATAACAAACGTGTCACAGCACTACGAGGGTCAATAACTTCTTGCCAATAACACGATAATACTTTTCGTTCTTCTTAATTTGTAAAATTCGGTCTCTGGTAATAATAATTTGTAATAAGTTCTACACACGTAGACTTAGGACTACAAAACCCTTGCCGTATCGTTTGTTATCATCCAAAGAAGCCGTGCACTTGGTATGTATATACCCTTTAAATTACACGTTGTATAATATCAAACACAAAGCTCCCCCAGCAAACTACTTCCTCAATTTTATTTTTGTGACGACTGAGTAGTGCAGCTCTGTGTCCTGTTTAAATTCAAAACACCGGCTATGACAAGTTTTATACAAATCTCTAAAAAAATTAAACTTTCCGTGCAAAATTGTCGAATCAGGTAAGGATTTGTATAGGAAGTCAAATTGGTTAGGTAGTCATGTTTAGCTTTTAGTTAGAGCGTGGTACGAAACGATCAGTTAGCGAATACGACACGCACTTGGCTGTTATAAAAACTACGGAACCCTACGCTGCACGTGGCTCGACATGCACTTGACCGGTTTTTTATTTTCGTTATACTTTTTGCACATATATCAGGTCCGACTATTATTGTACAAAATGAAACAATAAATGTATGTATTTTAACTTATTATATTTATTTTATTACACTTTTAGAAAAACACTAGTCTTTACAAGACCAGTGGAGATAATCTGTTAAAAATAAAAATAACAAAATGTAGCCTCTTCTTCTTTGGCTAATTTAACTAACAACTTTCTAATCCATACAACGTGTAATTTAAAGGGTATATACATACCAAGTGCACGGCTTCTTTGGATGATAATAAACGATATGGCAAGGGTTTTCTAATCCTATGTGTACATGTGTGGAACTTATTAGAAATTTCAATACATTGATACCAGAGACCGAATTTTTCAAATTAAGAAGAACGTAAAGATTTATCGTTTTATTGGCAAGTGACGTGGAAAGTGATGACCCTCATAGTGCTGTGACACGTTTGTTATTATTGGTATTCAAGAAACATACGAAATTAACAATTTGGGGTCAATTCTGTGAGTCACTTATTTTGAGCTGAAACTTTGCATAGAGACTCCATAGCAGATGTTGTCTTCAGTCCTTTTGGATAGATATGGGGTTTCCGTTACACGTTGTAGGTATATAAAAATAAAATAAAACAAAATTTGCCAAGTGCATTTGGTAAATTAATCAACTTTATGTTCACCACAAATTGCAGTGGTATATTTAGTGCATAATGACTTAGTCATGCGTCTTTTAGTGTATGGACAGAGACCACAGATTTTTCTTTCTCTATTGTTTGGTGGCTCTATTTGCGGTAGGTTACTGCTGGATTATGGCTGGCTCTGTCCATGACTTTTTCCATGCCTTACACCCAATTCTTCTGAGATTGGCTTTGATCTGCGTTGGCATGGAGGGAATTTCCAAACGGATTTTGAGCCCCGGTTCTTTAAGTTGCGAATGCAACTTCTTCACGAAGTCACGACGGTTTAATAGTTATTTATAACCTTGTACTGAGGCATTGTTGCAGTTAATAATGTAACTGTTGATACATGCTATACTCATCATTCCATAGAATACACACATTGGCCATCGATTCGTTTTTCTGCTGCATGAGATAACTGAGCACATTTGATCGAAGGCCTGCGCTTAATTCTGGTTGAGGCACATGACACATCATCCATCAAAACCGGAAAAACCCGTTCTTGAATATCTTCTCTAGATTCTTCTATCTGATAATCACTTTCAACACCATCATCCATCAGAATATCTTCCGTTTCACTATCCGGTATGTCCTCCGAAGCCCTAATTTCAGCCCTAAAGCCAGCCAGTAATTGTCTCGAAGACATGTTGAAAACTGCAAAAAAACAAAACAACATGAATTGCAAATTTATACACAAACCCTAACCATTCGTCGAAACGACGAACAATATCGTAATATCTCGAAAACTATTGTACTTACCTACCGAAGCCGTGCACGTCGCGAAAGAGCTAGGAGAACATTGAGTTGACAAGCAACGCGGTTGTGATCGCCGTACGGGTCGATAAATGACAGCTAATTTTCTGTCGCGTGCTCGTCGAATTGACGAACGTTAGGTGTCTAGGGTTAAGGATTACTTTCAACCAAAATCGGTTTGAACGAGATATGGTCAGCAGTTTTTGTCTACCAGACGCAAAGCTGGGTACCACCCACACTTGGTGGATATACCGTCTTGTCGTACCAAGCGCTTCTCCTCCACATTTATTGTGTGCACAGCCAAGCTGTGGTATTATCTGCCGGCTTCTGTGTTCCCTGACACTTAAGACCTTTCAGCCTTTAAAGCAGGAGTAAATAGGCATCTTCTGGGCTCGCTCGTCCCATCTTAGACCTCATCTATCGCTTACCATCAGGCGAGATCGAGGTCAAGAGTGGGCCCATCAGTAATAAAAAAAGAGTATGCAATTTCAAAAACCGCAAATATAACTGAAACTATGTCATGTATACACACAAATTGATTTGTTTTTTATTATTATTTACGCACTATGTAAAACAGGTATTTTTCGTTAATCTAGTAGTAAGCATGCTACTACAGAACCCTTCATGGGCGAGTTTGGTTCCCACTTGGTCACTTTTTAACGACTAAAACATTTTGTTTCTTAATAAAAAAATGTACTTACAGCTGTTTCGTTTATCATACTTATGTTTTTGATAGCGGAGCTTGTATTTCGATGACACGGTCGGAGCAGTGGTTGTGCTATCGACTGCTGCGCCGCGTGTCACAGGTTCGATTCTCACACCGGAACAACTGTTTGCATGGCCTACAAAAGTTGTTTTGGGTCTGGGTGTTTGTAAAAATGCATTCAAGATACAAGAGAAATTCTTAGTGTGGAGTTATTTGTTTGTTACTGATGAGACCGCTGTAGTATGTGTCCACCATTATGTATAATAATCGTGTTTATCCTCAAATATATTCAGTATAACTCAACTCGTCTTTCATTCAATACGCCTCACAATACATGGCGACCCTGCCAGGCGTCTGGCTCGGGTGTACATTCCGTTGCCCATATTAAGAGTACGGTACATGACCTAAAATTATTAAGATAGCTACAATGATTTACTCGTACTACGATATCGGACTGTGTGCTGTTTTCCAACGAACAACTGCAAATACGTGTCCCGAAGGTTTCCCCAATTACAAATTACCATAATGGGAGGCTCTACATCCAAAACAGAGGAAGTGTTTTTGGCGCAAACTGCTTCTGGTAGCGCAGAGAATATTGCGCACCTGAAGACTGAAAAATCACTTTGGTGCGATTAACTATACCCTGATCGTAATCTGTGTTGTCCTGACATTGGGGGCGGTATTCGTTATTTGGCGTATATACAAAAGGTGCCATGAAAAGCTGGTAGAGCGTCGACTGAACGAGTTTGCATTGCAAAGATATGCAAGTATCTTTCGCCGGGAGCGACGTCAATTGGAAAAAGAAGGAGCGGTCTAGCGATACAAGTGATAAGTGACGTGTTTTTTGTTTTATGGATATTCTGTGTGAGCTACTATCTATGTGCGGATTTTTTCGAATTGAGGTATATTTTATATTTTTTCACTTTTGTTTCTACGTATATTAATTAGTAACCATAATATACACGTGCGCAATGGCATAAAATCTGTTGAGATATTAAGACTGCTTATTTCAGCTCAGTAATCAAAGTTATCAATATCACAGGGTAATTATTAATTATGACATGGTTAAACATAGTTGGTAAACACCAACTATGTTTAAATTTAAATATTTGTTATGGCAGATATTCTAGAGTGCCTGTATAAGGACGTAAAAGAGTTTACTTGCTAAAAATAGGTTCCGAACGACGACGGGAATATATAAGTATATCTAAACAAGCTGAGGCAAATATTTTATGTAGCCAGTATACTTCCTTGATAAATAAATTGCAAGATGATATTGAGAAGGGAATAGCAAAAAAAAAATCAATAGAGTCATAAAAAAAAACAATTAATAGAGTCAATTAATAAGTATAGTTCTTTATTTTTGAGCTAATGTAACGAAATAGTAAAATTTTGCTCAGAAAGTACAATTAAAGGAGAAGTCAGCAAAATGAGTACGGACACATTTGATTTGAAGATTGCTCTAAATCTCTTACCGGTGATGAACGATCACGATGACGTGACTAGACAACTAATTGAAAATATTGATTATTACAACTCAATACTTGAAAAGGCAGATTGTAAGAGAAAAATAATACAGTTCGTCTTAAAAAGTAGGCTTTCCCAAAATGCCAAATTAAAATTATCCTCTAATTATAGTACAGTTGAGGATTTATTAAAGGACATGCGCCAGCTACTTCTGCCAAGAAAGTCGCCCACTGCTCTCCAGACTAAGCTGCAAAGAGCAATACAGAAGGACAAGTCCGTAGCTGATTTTGGTAAGGAGATAACAGAATTATTTCTGGACCTTACTATTTCTCAGGCCGACGGCGACTCATCAGCATACAAAGTATTGAATCCAATTAACGAAAAATATGCGATAAAACGATTTGCCGATGGTTTGGTAAACAGTGAGTTGAGCACTATTATTGCAGCGCGTAACTTCTCATCCCTAAAAGACGCGATACAGGCAGCTCTGGATGAGAAAGTGTCTACTTCAGCTGATTCGACCGAAGTTTTAGGTACGTACCAAGATCAAGCCAGTACTACAGAACAGTTTCCTAATAGGTATTTTAGAGGTCATCGAGGACGAAACGGTCGTCAGCAGGGATTTTATTCGAGGAACTTTGTGCCAGGTCAAGCAGGAAATCCTTCACAATGTCAGAATAGACAAGATTCGGGTCTCAGTTTGAGATCTAGCCGACGGGGTGGCAACCGGGGTCGAATTTCTACTGGTCGGGGACCAGGAAATAACGCTATCGAAAGTGCTAATACTCTAGATGTGGAAAATGAAGCGCCAGAAATTAATGAGCAATTAGTGACTGAGTCCCTAAATCATTTTTTCGATCCTAATTTTATTTATAATTTTAATTCGTTAAATAAGGTCTCATTCGATATCGGTTGTCATCATAACCATAATTGGCTGATTGATACTGGTGCATCAATTTCAGTTGTCAACACTGATATGATAGCTTGTTTAAAAATACCTTTCCATATAGATAAACTTAGAATTAAAGGAATAGGCGGTGATGTCATTTCAGACGGTTACGTGTTTATTAACTTGCGTCGAAATAATGTTAGTCTTAGACACAAATTTTATGTTTTAAAAACACTCCCTACCAAAGTAAAAGGTATTTTAGGCTATGATTTTTTCCAAAAGTTTAAGGCTGTATTAAATTTTGAGTTAAAATCTTTACAACTAACTTCAACCTCCGGGAATACTATTACATTACCATTTGATGGAAACTTAAATGACAGCAATAACACTTTAAGGATTTGTGCTAGAAGCGAATCAATTCATTATGTTGAAATAAATATATCAGATGAGTCAGTTATTGAGTGCCAGGAATTATATAACGGCGTATTTGTTGCTAATGCAATTGTGAAACCCATTAATGGCACGATCCCTATAAAGATATTGAACACTAGGGACGAAGTTATAGATGTACATAATATTGCGTTAAATACATCAAAACTAAGTGACTATCAAATATGTGAATTTAAAAAACCAGTCATGAACTCTAGTAGGGTTAAAAAGTTATTTTCGTTATTAAAATTAGATGGATTAAATGAAGAAGAAACAAAATCAATAGAAAATATATGTGCTAAATTCCCTGATGTTTTCCACCTACCAGGCGATAAATTATCAACTACTCCTGTATACCAGCAAACTATCGAACTAAAATCGCATACAACCCCGGTGTATACCAAACCTTATCGGCTACCGCACTCGCAAAAGGCAGAGGTTGACAAGCAAATACAAAAGATGCTAGAAGACGGAATTATAGAAGAAAGTAGAAGTTCATGGTCAAGCCCATTATTGTTAATACCAAAAAACCAAGATTCTAAGGGTATAAAAAAGTGGCGAGTAGTGATAGATTACAGAAAATTAAATGACCACATACAAGATGATAAATTCCCACTACCAAATATCAGTGATATTTTAGATTCCTTGTCTGGTTCCATGTATTTTTCTCATTTATATCTTTTCCAAGGATTTTATCAAACAAGTTTACATCCTAACAGTAGACCCTACACAGCATTTACGACTAGCAAAAATCAGTACCAAATGACCAGACTTCCTATGGGGCTGAAAACTAGTCCAAATGCATTCTCACGTATGATGACGTTGGCGATGTCTGGTCTAAATTATGAGAAGTGTCTGGTTTATCAGGACGATCTAGCTGTTTTCGGGCGTAATTTGAACGACCATAACCAAAATTTAATATACGTACTTTATCGGTTACGAGAAGTCAATTTAAAACTAAATCCAGAAAAATGCGCATTTTTACAGAGGCAAATATTATACTTAGGTCACATTGTATCGGAGAAGGGAATTTTACCCGATCCACAAAAAACAAAAGTAGTCGAAAACTATCCCAAGCCACAGAATACCCAAGAAGTAAAGCGTTTCGTTGCTTTCTTAAATTATTATCGGAAATTTATACCGAATTTCGCAGAACACGCTTATGCATTAAACCAGCTTTGTCATAAAAATGTTCCATTTGTTTGGTCGGAAAACTGTGAATGTGCATTTCAACACCTAAAAAAAAGTTTAATAAGGCCACCGGTGCTTCAATACCCAGATTTATCAAAAACCAATACATTTATTTTGCAAACGGATGCCTCAGGAACCGCAATAGGTTCGGTTTTCTGACATTGCAAATGTGTTCAATAACTTCTTTATCGATATAGTTGAAACTAACATATCTTCAACAAATAAAAATAATAACCTGACTAATATTGAAAGTAACGACAACAGCATTTTTCTAAACCCTACAAATCCTTCTGAAATTTTTTCGATATTAAAATCATTAAAAAGCACCAAAGCAGCTGGTTATGACAATCTCACTACAGACCTTTTAAAAAATATCGCTCAATTATTAACTTATCGTTAGAGCAAGGCTGTTTTCCAGATAAACTTAAAATTTCTATTATAAAGCAACTTTATAAAAAAGGATTAAAAACAGATAAGAATAACTACCGTCCTATTGCATTCATACCAATTCTATCGCAGGTCTTTGAAAAAGTCATGTTTAAGAGATTTTTCTCTTTTTGTAATAAGTATAATATTCTTGCTAAAGAACAATACGGGTTTAGAAAAAATAGGTCAACGTCGCTCGCAGCGTTTAATTTGGTGAAATTGATTTTAAATAACATTAATAAGAAAGTTACAACATCAGCTCTGTTCTTAGACTTAAGCAAAGCTTTCGATTTTGTTCACCATTCTATACTCATCAGTAAATTGAATAAAATAGGCATAAGAGGTCCTGCCTTAGAGTGGTTTAAATCATACCTATCGAATAGAAGTCAAATCACAAGAATCACTAAATACGATGAAAAAACGAACAAAATCACCAGCTTTGATTCTCACCCTCGTCATAATCGGTATGGAGTACCGCAAGGCAGCATTTTAGGGCCACTGTTATTTCTTATATATGTTAACGATCTCCCTCAAGCAGTCGGAAAAAATTGTGTTCTTTTTTGCTGATGACACAACCGTAATCCTAGATTGTAAAAACATTGAAACTTATGAGTTGGACATAAATAAAACATTAAACAAAATTTTGTCATGGCTAGAGAATAATGAATTAAAACTAAATGTAGGAAAGACTAAAATGTTAAACTTCAAAACGCAAAAAGCAAATGCCTCCAACTTAAAATATCACATAACAACCAATTAATTGAACAAGTTCACAAAACAAAGTTTCTTGGAATAACACTCGATGAACACTTTACCTGGAAAGAACACATTGATGAAATATGCATGAAAATTAATCGATTTATAATTTGCAGTGAAAAAAGTTAAAAATGAGACTAATAAAGCTACTGCTATGATGGTGTATCACGCATATATTATGTTCCATAATTCGGTATGGCATCATTGTATGGGGTAATTCCTCTGAAGTCTCCCGAATTCTAATAGCTCAAAAAAAAATGCATTCGCGCTATCTTTAACATGGACTGGACTGAATCATGTAGGCCAGTGTTTAAATCACACAAGCTTCTAACTGTTCCTTGCATATACATTTACGAAATCGCAAAAATTGTTAAAACTAACCATTCTCTTTTTGAAGCTAAAGACAACTTAAACAAGCGTAAAGTCACCCAATATTTATTAAAGATCCCTATACCCAGAATAGAACTATTCAGACGCAGCTGCGTATATATGGCACCACTTATATATAACTCATTACCGAATTGGATCACTGAACTTCCTTACAAAAAAATTTGCGTGGTCTTAAAAAGTGGTTGATATCACACAGTTTCTATTCAATTACTGAATTTCTTGACAAAAAGTCATGTCCATCCTATCACTTCAGGAATGCATTATAATGACTTTTGAGTTTTGTAAACCTTGTAAATTAATTTATGTAGAATTTTAGTTTGAAAAAAAATGTTATTTACATTTAATTTTCGAGTGTTATTTTATAAGTCAGCACATTTTACTTTGATTGTTATTTATAAGTTTACACTAGTATTATATAACCTTACTGTGTAGTACTGTAGCTGTTTAGCTCTGTATATAAATATTTGCACGCCAATTCTAAATGGCAGTATGTGTCTTGCACTGAATTTCTTGTAACATCTCTACCTACCACATTTTATGCAAATAAATGATTTATGATTATGTTTAATTTTTTATGTAATAGCGATGGTCGACCCGTGGCCTACGCTAGTCGTGGATTAAACGACGCTGAAAAAAGATACCAAACTATTGAAAAGGAACTCCTTGCAATAGTCTGGAGCGTAAAATACTTCCGGCCTTATTTATATGGCCGACAGTTTAAAATACAAACTGACCATCGACCTTTGGTATACTTGTTCGGAATGCGAGACCCGTCTAGTCGATTATTAAAATTTCGTTTACAATTAGAGGAATATAACTTTATTATTGAATATCTGAAAGGTAGTAAAAACTCCGCGGCTGATGCGTTATCGCGAATAACTTTGACTTCAGATGATCTAAAAGATTATATTGTTCTTAACGTTCTAACAAGGGCACAAAGTAAACAATTGGCGTTGAACAAACAAACAAACTGCCAAAACTTCACAAATAATAGTATTCACAGTAGTACAGGGATGGAACAAGCTAAGGTTGTAGAGAATTTAAAAAAAACCATTGAACTTTGTCGAATTGTCTCTAACTACTATCAGAGAAATAAATAAAATAAAAAGTCAGACCTTGTTAGAGTATTCTTATTATTTCATATATGTGCCAAGTAAATCTATTATTTACTTAAATCCAAGGTCTCGATCATCGTTTACGCGAGACGAAATGATGAGAGACTTGAGATTATTATGTAAAAAAATAAATATTAATGAGTTATGTATAATTAATAATGATAAAAACATAGAATTTATAAAGAGGATATTAGAAACTATAAAAAATAACATAAATTGGTCAGGTCCACGTATTTGTATATTAAAAGGAATACAAAAAATAAATAACCTTGACGATAGGCGCGTCATTCTAAATGACTTTCATCTGTTGCCTACAAGTGGGCACGCGGGCATTAGACGTATGTCTAATAATATTAAAAGATATTACTTTTGGCCCAGAATGGAAAAAGATATAAGAGATTTTGTAGCTAAGTGTGATGCATGTCAGAAACAAAAACATTCGAATAACACTAAACAACCGATGACAATAACAAGTACCGCAAATTCGTCATTTGAAAAGGTTTATCTCGATTTGGTAGGGCCATTGCCAAAAGATGACAATAACTATTGTTACATCCTCACACTGCAATGTGAGTTAACTAAATTCGTGGAAGCTTACCCGCTACGTAATAAGGACACGGTAAGTGTAGCAAAATCATTTGTCAGCAATTTTATTTTACGCTACGGCATTCCACGAGATATTGGCACAGACAGAGGAACAGAGTTCATGTCCTCCACGATGGCAGAGGTATGTAAGCTTTTAAAAATAAATCACCTAACATCCACAGCATACCATCACGAAAGTTTGGGGGCATTGGAAAACTCTCATAAACACCTGATGGCATATGTACGGATTAACTGCTTGAACCATCCCAACGCATGGAGTGAATGGTTATCATATTGGTGTTTTTCTTACAACAATACTGTGCATTCAGAAACTAAATATACGCCCCATGAGCTAGTGTTCGGTAAGTTATGTAATATCCCGAGTAATTTACGTAGCGGCGTTGATCCTTTATATAACCTCAATACCCTTTAGAATTAAAATATAGGCTCCAAGTTGCTCAAAATGATGCTAAAAACAATTTGATAATAAGTAAATTAAAAAGAAAAGATCAGTATGACAGCTGGGTAAACTCCATAAATTATAGTAAGGGTAGTCATATTTTATTGAAAAATCCATCAGGAAATAAAATGGATAGTATCTATGTAGGGCCATTTATAGTGTTAGATGATTTAGGTTGCAATGTCAAAATATTGCGTAATAATAAGGAAGATATTGTACACAAAAATCGTACAAAGCTTTATAAGACGTAAATCGTAAATAGTAGTTACCTGTTGTTTTGTAAAAAAAAAATTTGCAAGTTTTAATTTCCTACTCTCTCATTATGGTTACTGTGTCTCGAACTTATCTTATACCTATGCTATGTAAGCACCTAGCACTTAAAAAGCGTAATGCAATCAGTGACGTTATGTGTAAATGGCACCTAAGTGTAGAATGTAAACAAATACAGATTTAATGAATTGTAATCGTTAGTGTTCTAAAGTTTAAGAATATTAATTAAGAAATATTTGATAATCCAGAATGAAAGAATAATATATTTTCTGTATTTAGCAATAAGTATAAATGCTATATTTTGGAACATTAAACATTATGTAAAAAAAAAAGACATTTAAATCTAGTTGTAAGTACAAATGTATTTTTTTTTCTCGGGGTGGAAGGTGTAGTATGTGTCCACCATTATGAATAATAATCGTGTTTATCCTCAAATATATTCAGTATAACTCAACTTGGCTTCGATCTCGCCTGATGGTAAGCTATAAACGAGGTCTACGATGGTAAGAACGAGCCCAAAAGATGCCTGTTCACGTTTGCTTTAAAGGCTGACGGGTCATATTCCACAACGTCCTTCTTCTACATCTTAACAATT
Organism: Tholera decimalis; assembly: GCA_943138885.2. Taxonomy (NCBI): domain Eukaryota; kingdom Metazoa; phylum Arthropoda; class Insecta; order Lepidoptera; family Noctuidae; genus Tholera; species Tholera decimalis. The sequence continues at coordinate 37,770,681 of OW964569.2, read as the reverse complement.
TCATCACACTTGTATTAGCTTGTTTTTTTATTTATTTCTTTTTTTTCGGACTTCTAAGGCCCATAGAAAATATACATACATAATAAGTAACAATAGACTAATACATATTTTTCTAATTCATACAAAAAAGAAATACATTCTAGTACACAATACTTACTAATATCATAAATGCGAAAGTAACTCCGTCTGTCTGTGTGTTACGCAATCACGCCTAAACTACTGACTACTGAACCGATTTTAATAAAATTTGGTACGGACATAGTCTAAAGCCTGAGAAAGGACATAGGCTACTTTTTAATGCGAAAAAAGGGCTGTAAAGGGTTGAAATAGGGGATGAAAATTTGTATAGAAATTACGTCATTTTTAAAGCTAGAAGCTTGAAACTTATTTATTAGACTTTTGATTAAATATTGATAAATACGATATTGAAATTACGTATGAGTTTTGTTTTCAAAATAATTAGCCTAAAAAATTTAAAATGCTGCCGAAAGTCACTATTCCGCGCGGACGAAGTCGCGGGCACAGCTAGTAAACTATATACTAACACATATTTTTATAACACTATCACTATGCACGAAGTGGCTCCAGGATTCTTTAGGCAACTTGGGGTGGTTCAGGGGACATAAGCACCCATATATAGCTTAGTCACAGTTCAAATTGCATTGCAACAAAATATGCATTATCAAATGATTAGATATAAATTATTGCTTTTATCTGGTATCTAGGGAAATTATCGAGTGGAGACTCAATTCGATATTTACAGCATATAGAAAAGGAATTGTGCTAATTAAAGTTTTTATTTAATTATTCAAACTTTATGCAACACAGGTGGTACAAAGGCGGAGTTAATGCTTTAGGCATTCTCTACTAGTCAACCGTGGGTGATATAAGTGTTATTTTTGACATGGCTTACAGCCACAGGATAAATGATATTTTGTTAGAGATTTGAGTTTGTGTTTCCCGATAGCTATAACCTAGGGGTCTTCAAGTCAAGAGTGAATAGGTTACTTCTAGGTAAGCGTGCTCCATCATCATCACTTACGATCAGGTGAGATGGTGGTGAAACGCGAACCTATCTATACTAATATTATAAAGCGGTTCGTTTAAGTAAAAAGTTTGTTCGTTTGTTTGTTTGCTTGAACGCGCTAATCTTCGAAAGTACTGGGTGGATTTGGATGCAATTTGGTATGGAAGTAGCTTGAAGCTTGAGGAAGGTTATAGGCTACTTTTTACGCGACTGCAAAAAAGGAGAGTTATGTTTTTACCGTGATAGAATACACGGGAGCGAAGCCCCGCGTGAGTACTAGTTATCAATAAAAAAATATTACGTCATGATCATCGTACTGGTGGAAAACAAACCCGAGATGCGGGAATGTTCAAACGAGTTTCTGCTGCTCCAGAACAACGGGATAGGAAGGAACAAGGTAGCAAAGGGTTGTTTTCCAAGGTGCGAAGGGATCTCGATTTGTTAAGGAGTTTCTGGTCAACCATCCAAGATTCCACCTCGGAAAATGTCGCTTAACCTTGAATAGGAACCCGTGTGGCTGTTATTATTTAGCCACAAGGTCCTTCTATTATCAATACAACTTATTGGCAAAATAAATAATATTTATCATTTATTATAAGGACTTTGACTATCTCAGCAATTAATGTACTTATAACGGTTATGCAATACCTATTTATTGTTGATAATCTTTGATTACTTAATTGAAGCTTTAAAACTTGCTTAAGGTGGGGTAAACATCGTTGTAAATTATTGCAATTTTAATGGGAGGGCAGTAAAGTAAGCCTTGCTATAAAATTCTTGGGGAAACCCCAACAGGTATTCATCGAAGTATTTAGCTCATCTGGCTGTTAATAGGTTGGGTGTCCTAGCCAAGATGAGACACACCGAAATATCTACTCGACTTATATCAAGCGCAAGCTTGGGCGCGTATGGAGTATTGCTTTCATCTCTGGGACGGATCTGCCAAATACCAGCTTGACGCACTTGAGTCTATCGAGAAATGGGCCAAAAGGCTCATTGGCAATGTCAGACTGGTCGAGGCGAACCGTTGAACATCGTCGATTTGTTGCAAGCCTATCTTTTATATTTCAGGGAGTCTGCGATGGAATTGCACAATTTAATTTCACCAAGCCCGTTCTCTGACTGGACTACAAGACGAACAGCACTGCGCCATCGTTACATGGTGGACATCCACCCATACCTACAAAACTTTGTAGAAATACTTTTTTTATGCGTACAGCAGTACAGTAGAATTCCCTGCTGGAATCTCAGTTTCCTGATGAGGCGACGTTTCTAATAAAACTGTAACTTGATTGACTAACACACCCAGCGGTTGACGCACAACCGAAACCACTGAGCTTAAATGGAATAAATAGGAATTAATTCCACTTCCAAGGGTTTCCCCCTTAATATAATAGGGGTTTAAAGATTGCATGGAATCCATCAGTTTTGAAGTTAGATATCTGAAATTTCGGATACGGAGTAGAACTGGACATGGTGGACATCCCACCCATACGCACAAAACGCTTTGGGAATAATTTTATCGTGCATATAGGTAAGGAGTGGAATTCTGTGTCGGAGAATGTGTTTCCTGATAGCTATAGCCTGGAAGTCATTAAGTCAAGGGCAAATAGGTAACTTCTAAGTAAGCGTCCTTCACCTTCGACCACATCATCGCTTACCATCAAGTGAGATGGTGGTCAAACATGAGCCTATCAACAATTTAACCTCTCAAGGACAACCTTTATTTACGTCAACTATTAGTTGCCCAGCGGGGCTCAACTAATACTTGTTTACTGGCACGTTTTTGTGCCGCTGGGGCACTAGAGGTTAAAAAAAATGAGTGTTACTGTTAACCAAAGGTTATCTATACGTTTTCCGCAGTTCCTCATACTGCACCGTCATACCTTGCTTTGGAAGCATTGCTATTAGCTGGAATAGCCTGCTAGTGCATCCGAAGTAGGTTTTACGGCTTTTCAGTCACTGAAACCTACCCGTAAATCGGGTAGTACGAGTCAGTTGGTAACATCATCTTTTCAGGGCGACTACAGTTCTAGTAAGTGGTTATAACATTCGTATCGGGGTAGATTTTAAGGCAATCAATATTATTTATTCGGCACGTCTCGTACAAAGCTGTATCCACAAGGTTGGTGTGGTTCATTACTGCATATAAAATAGTCATTCATTATTTTGATGAGAAGATAGTGTTGTAGAAAAAACTTAGTTTTTAATTATTCATTTATTTAAATAGAACAGCCCAAACAAATAACAGTATTAAATATAATTATTTAACACATTCATGCATTCTTCTCTCAAAAATTCAAACATTCTGACAGTATTATGTGTTATCTTCCATTCAACCACAAACATATCTAAATGTGTGTTTGAGTCCAAGAGAGCGTTAATAGAGCCTAGAGTTCGAGGAATAGGCGACTTGGAGTGAGCAACTGTACGGCGATTTGGAACAGTCAGTAGGCGGTGTTTTCTATGAGCACAGTAATTGTCTGAAACAACAGGTTTTTATTCAGTAAAATGATCTCCCAAATATTTATTTAATTATTTAAACTTTATGCACATGGGTGGACTAAATATATCAAGGCATTCTCTACCAGTCAAAATCGATATCATGCGTTAATTTTCGTTCCGTTCGGTATAGGAAATGAAATTATGTGAAATTTGGAAAATGATCGTAAGTTTTGGTTTATTTGCAAGTATCAATAAAAGAGTACCATGTTGCATAAGAGGCCTACTTTATTATTAGGTAAATTAAGATTTGATATCATAGGACTCAAAATAAATACTAACTATTTTAGGTTAAAGAAAATGTAAAGTCGATATTCGGAGGTTTCCGGATGCCAACACGACTAAGCGGCTGAACAGATTTTGATGATACTTCGCACACGGTTAGACTACATCCTGAAAAAGGACATAGGATACTTTGTATTCGAGTCGTAACTGTCCCTTGGGATAAATTTGAATTCCACACGGGCGAAACCGCTAGAAGAAGTTAGTTTGTAAATGCTTTTAAAATGGTGATCTTTGTGTAGGCTTTAATATAAGTTAGAAGATAAGTTTTAAATGTTAGAGCTAAACTTTTTCTGCGTCCGCAGCATAATAACGAGATCTTTAACCTTTTATTTAGGATTAGAAGTCACATTAAACTGTCTACTAAGGTTCCATTAAGTAAAACTCGGTTCTAACGCTTACGCTTACCACAATTTTGTGTTCAGTTCTTTGGGTTTCTTACCTAAAAGAGCTACAACGGAACCCATTTATTCAGCTGTTTGTCGGTCTGCAGATCTCTCTTTATCGAGGGAGCGAGGGAGAGGCATCTCTCTTCCTTACGCCCCAGCCGCTGCGGGAGACCCCCCGGACGTCGGGGATGGCGTGCAGATCTCCGGCTACCGTAGGCGTGGGCTTGCGGACGGCGAGCAGGGTTAGCTCACCGTCCGGTAAGGATCAGGCCCGGGTCGGCGGCGCGTCGTGTTTCACGCGCGCCTCAAAGAGCTTTCAGAAATAGTGACGGGGTCCTATAGGGCCATTGCCTGCCGGGGTTGCAGGAATGATCTAACGAGATACCGCGGCTCCGGGACTTAAGAGCAGCTGAAGGAACAGGGTGGGTTTTTAGTCAGTAGAAGTCTGACACTCTCTTCCGCCCCACCCAGAGCGGGAGAAGTCATTCGATGATTTTCCAACACAGAGAAAAAAAGGACCTATCCTAGGTATCCTTCCTAACTAAATATTAGCCTTAAGGAGGTTTGGTATCGTTTCTGTGATACTAAATACTTCTTTTTCCTTTTCTTTCCGACGAACACCGAGTTTACCCTACACCTGTATTGTGAGGAGAAATAAACGCATATATTATATTATTATTATAGTAATAAACTTCTGCCTATCTCCCATGAGGAAATACAGGTGTATTGTAATCTATACTAATAATTACTTATACTCTGACATCGACTCATACTGGGCTGGTGGACTAAGGTTCATTCACTTTCCAGATCCATTTCCCACAGAGTTGATGCCTGTGTCTTAGCAGTCGAAACATTATAAGCTGAGTATCAAAGATGATACTTTATACTAATATCATAAATATTTGATGTTTAAATAGATGTTTGTTACACACATTGTTCTTCAGATTCAGATCTGTATGAAAATTAGCATAGATATTGATTATAGTCTTGAATAGCACATATAAAGGGTTTTTCAATAAGAACAGGTACATGTTGAAATGAAATAAAACAAGCTGTGTGTTTAAACACAATTCTTTTTTTTTTATTTCAAAGGCCCACATGTGCCTCATGTGTGAAATATGGCATTCTTCCCACACCTCGGCTTCTTACAGAGGCACGAATCCGAGTGGTCCAATATTCAATGACTCTTATGCCCTATGCATAAGAGTCATTGAATACGGTCCGGTTGAGTTTGATGGCCTGTGTGACTTGAGGATGCATTGTAGCGTGATAGTCGATTAAACTAAAATCGAATTACCACGCTCATCCCTAATGTCTATGGTTTCACGGAGTGACAACACTTATGTGGTGACCGGCTATATAATTCTAACCTCCGGTTCGCTTAGTTCTATTTCACCGCCTACAGTTGCAAGTAACTAATTTAGAAACCCCTCTGTGCCCAAGGGTAAGTGCTCGTCGTATCTGCCATTTTCTCTCCATCTTGCCAAATCGTAATCCTCTTATTTCACCATAATCTGCAGCGTTTGTAAATTAATATAATTGCCCGGTTGTCAAGATGGCTTCCGTCTGGAACATAACTGTGTTATTTCATTGTCATCTGTTTTCCACTAGTGTTGCTAAATTTGTGAAGCGTAAGCAGGCCGCAGCATCCCTTGCCTGCTGTGTCATAGCAGCTACGAGCTTAAACGCTTCGTCACGCGGTTACCTTCTATATCGTTGCACGCGGCATGCTTGCGCTTACCTATAACCTTTGTGAACCGCCGCGATGGTGAGTTTCCCCATTCGTTTCCTGGGTACTGTTCTTTGGGCTTACGGCTGGGAGACGCACGCATCGCTGGCGCTCACTATTCCTGGCACCACGCTTACAGAAGCACCCTTCGTGTGATTCCAGGGTTTTTTTTCTTCTTCGTTTTTCTCTACTGCCTTCGGTCTCGAAATTCAACTACTGCAACGTCTGCCACGCGACGGGTGTCACCGCTGCCTCCGTCACCACTGCCGGAGAGACGCGCTGTCGCGTGGTCTACCTGCCAACCTCTGCGCCTGCCACGTGCGAGTTGGGTGAGAAGGAGAGACCTCCTCCCGTGGCCTGCCCTGCCTATCCTCTGCTTCGGGCACGTGGTCGCTGCCGGCTTCGGGATCGGTCCGCCGGTCTGCGTGCGTCGCGGCCAGAGCTCAGGGCAGTACCATCCATTACCCTCGACCAGTGAAGGAACCCCCTGTGAACTGAACCCACCCCATTTCGAAAATAAATGCTGTAAACCTGTGGCTTATATCTTTTATTCCACCTCCTAAACCACAACGCCACAGCATTATCACCTGGTGAACCTCGCATGGGTTTGCGTCGTCCCATATGATTCCCATTGCGGCCCAATCTCTCTCATAGAGAGGAGGCTTTTGAAAAATAATAATTAAAGTATAATTGAAGAGAAAAACACTAGTACCTTTAAATTCTTAGAAATCTAAGTCGCGCAAGATCTTTCTATTCTATTCTACTCATCAATCTTTTTGGTCACTTTAAATTGAATTATAACTCCGAGAAGACACACCAAAACAAACTCTGAAGTCAAGGCCTGTTTTAAAGTTCGTATAATACGTGAAGGTCAAATACTTTTTTTTTGCTTTTCCCATACCAGGAAAATCCGTACAAAAATCAATCCGTTGAACTTTCCTTAAACAAAAATCCAGACAAGCAACCACTATCTGTAGGCCACACAAATATGTTCCGGTTGAGGAATTGAACCCGCGCCAGCCAGTCGCTCAATCACTACGCCAATCATGTCATTATCATATGAAAGTCATGTAGGTTAATGTCTAGATGGTTAATGACACTGAAATACATTTTCACAGGATCTCTAATAAAATTTTTTTTTACCTTACAATATTGTTTATTAAATATTCGTGTAACCTCAGCAGTAACGCAGGCCAAAGCAATACCTTAACAAAATGAGCTCATAAATAAACTCCTAACATATTTCCACCAAGTCCTGAAATAGAGGAAAGGAATTCAAAATTCAATCATGTGAATGTTTGGGTATATCCAATAAGGTGCGGTACTGAGCGATGTTGAAATTAAATAATTAAAATAATAAATCTTTCATATTTGGCGTAAAATAAACTTTGTTGGAATGGGACTCGCATATAAAATCTTATTTAACTTCCACACTCAATTTTGGCCCGTATATCGAGGCTAAGGCTCAGTTAGCATCAAAAAAGTTGGGAATCCTAGCCAAGGTGAGACGGTACTTCATACCGGAATAGCTGCTCAATTTGTATCAAGCCCAGCGTGTATGGAATACTGCTCTCATCTTTGGGATGGATCTGCGAAATACCAACTGGACGCGCTTGAGTCTATCGAGAAGCGGGCCAAGAGACTCATTGGCAACGATGCACTGGTCGAGTCAAAGCTCCAGAGCCTTGAACACCGACGACGAGTTGCAAGTCTATCGGTTTTCTATCGGTTACATTTCGGGGAGTGTGCGACGGAATTACACAATCTAATTCCGCCAAGCCCGTTCCATCATCAGACTACGAGACAAACGGCGAAGCGCCATCGTTACATGGTGGACATCCCATCCATACGCACAAAACGTTTTGGGAATACCTTCATTGTGCGTACGGCTAAGGAGTGGAATTCCCTGCCGGAGTCTGTGTTTCCCGACAGCTACAACCTAGGAGTCTTGAAGTCCAGAGTGAATAGGTTACTTTTAGGTAAGCGTGCTCCATCTTCGATCATATCATCACTTACCATCAGGTGAGATAGTGGTCAAACGCGAAGCTATTTTCACTAAAAAAAAAAAACTCAGGTGTTACTTTGCTGAAATCCATACCAAGCTGATACTTCAGGATATCTAGTGTTAATTCCGCCAAAAACTAAATGATCAATCTTGCATGCAGTATGCAGCACCACCCTCCCGCCCGCAAATATATTCACATGCGGAAGGGATGCAATAAAAACATACCACATGCAAACCAACCACACGTGTGACACGTGTTTCGCCCCTCCACGGAGCACCCTCAGGAGATGTTGATCTCGTCGTAGGTATTAGTTACTTATTTATTTATAAAGCACCAGTAGTCACGCGGGCTTTCGCTCCCGTTGACTTGTGCGACAAAAACTTAACCCTCCTTTATTTACAGTCGGGTACAAAGTATCCTATAACGTTCCTTAAGCTTCAAGCTAATTCCATTCTCATCTGAATCCATCCAGAACTTTCGAAGATTAGCGCGTTTGAACAAACAACCAAACAAACTTTTCCGCTTTATGATATTAGTATAGATAACTAATTTTAAACTAAACCATACACTTAAACGTATGCATGTAAGTAGGTACTTTATTAGTTACTAAGTAGCTTCGGCCCACGGCTTCACTCATGAGAAACATTTAGCCTATGTCACTCAAGAATAATGTAATTTTCTATTGGTGAAAGAATTTTCCAAATCGGTCTGGTAGTTCCAGAGTTTATTCGTTAGAAACATTCAAAAATAAAGTATTTTGTAGTATCGTAGCAGAATTGTGCAAAAGTGGCTACGGATTTGGCTACGAGTAATAAAAAACGGTGATGCGGTTTTCGCTGGAGGAGATGGCGTGACGAGTTAGATTCCTATCTGAGTAATTGGCCGTGCCAGTGGATAGAGAAAACTGGAAAGAAGAGAGGCCTTTGCCCTGCAGTGGGACACTACAGGCTTTTAATTAATAAAGAAATAATAAAAAGTACCGATATAATGGGTATAAATAAATAGTTAAGTGATAAAAGACATACGAAGGTCTCATCTCATTATGGAAGTCGTGGAGTTGAGCAGGACACTACGCAACGCGTGGTGATGGCAGTTGGATAAACCTGCGACCGAGTGGCTTCCAAGGACTGGAAAGAGAGGCGTTGGTCGTCCGCCAGCGAGATGGGCAGATGACATTGTTGCCATCGCGGGTACATCATGGATGAGACTGGCACATGAAGGGAACATAACCAAAGAGACACCTATACCCAGCAATGGGTAAAGTAAGGCCGTGGGTGATGATGATACAAATGCAAATTATATTTATTGAAACAAAAAACAGTTTACAAAAGTTTGTGTACGTTAAAAATCGCATTAGTATCAAATACTGTGTCGCGACTATTAGTGCCCACCTCCAAGAAGAGAAACTACAACGTTCCATGTATTTACAAAATTTTTTTTTACAAAAAATGGAACCGACTTCCATATCAAAACACTACAAAGCCAAAAATAACTTTAATTTCGGTAGTCGGTGTTATTGGTTTTGGATTTTCTTTTTTTTTTTTCACACCGCCTTCCGAAATTAAAGTTATTTTTGACTTTGTAGTGTTTTGATATGGAAGTCGGTTCTATTTTTTGTAAAAAAAAAATTTTCATTTTTTAGTGGGTCGGTTTGTAATTTATCTAATTACAAAAGCCATAATGTCAACAACTTATCACCTTTTACAAAATATTGCTTTTCCCGATGCATAGCCGTTAATTTTTGAGGAGTTCTCCTGGTACTTGACCATCAGCTCTACATCACCATATGTATTGTGACGAGCATAAAGTGTTTAACATCCGTACTCAAGTAATCGAATCGCAATCCACGAAATACTTATTATTGAGTAGTTTCAGTGGCCATCTGTGGTCTTCATCATCAGTTCCACTTCCCCAAATGGTGCTTTTCGAGAGCAACAACCATCAGATCCTGATTTCGTAACAATGGGACAAACTAGAAAGTATACCCTTTCAAACGCAAAAAGAATTTTCCAAATCGGTCCAGCCGTCTCCGAGTTATGAGGTAACATACATAAAAAAAAAGTTCAAGACGAATTGTAAACCTCCTTTTTTTGAAGTCGGTTAAAAATAGGAAAAAATAACTGAAATATATATTTTAGATTTGGAATGTATGAGAGTGTGAATGTGCGGATTGTTAGTGTAGTCATGTAGTGTATGTATGTGTAGGCGTGTGAGTATGTAAAGGTTATGTTTGTTGGTTAACGTGATTTAGAAGGCAGTGAGGAATGAAAGGCACAATTCAACTTTGAAAAAAAAATGGTACACCACGGACTATCTCTCGCTTTGCGTCAAATGCATCAAAGTGTGTCTTGTCTGTAAAATATCACTTTTATCTATAAGACCACCCATTGTTAAATTATTTCATTTGATAAATCTTTATTATGATTTAATCTCTGGAACAACAAGCTAGGCTTAATAACATCGAGATCTGCAACCTGCCTGAGAGACGTGATGAAGACCTGCTCGGGCTCGTGGAGAAAATTGGTACGGCCATAAAGTGCTCGATTCCCCGTCAAGATGTGCTGGCCGTTCACCGCGTCCCTCATGCACGTACACAGGATAGTAGCCGACCGAAAAATGTCATCGTGAAATTGTCTTCTCGCACCCTCCGTGATAATGTATTGAGTGCTTATCGTTTGTCTAAAAATATTACGTCTAACCAAATTGGAATGTCAGGTACTCCTTATAAAATGTATATTAATGAGCATCTTACTCTTTATAACAAAAAGTTATTTCGTGCATGCCGCGAGGCGGCTAGTAAACATAATATTAAGTATGTGTGGATTAGGAATGCAACTATACTTGTTAAAGCTAGCGATAATTCAAAAACCCTCGCTGTACGCAGTCACAATGACGTCAACAAGATCGCGCAGTGTAGTCTTCAAAGTGAATAGTTTTGCTCAATACTGTGTATATATTGACTACTACAACTTAAATCAAATGCTCGCTCAACCTAAACCTAATAAGTTATGTACTACTCATATTGTATGCCGTATGAATGCTGTTATTTATCCAAATCTTGTGACAGTCGTTTTTGCTATGTTTTTTTTTATATTTTTGTAATTTTATTCGCCTTTGTTGTTTATATAGTGTTACCGTTAATTCACACCCAGAAGCCGATAGCATAATAAGCTCGTTAGCTAATTACCCAACAAACTTATTGTTAAAACTTGTACAGTATATGTTTTTGCTATACATAACCATGCATGCAACCCGACGTTATAACGCTACCTACGACGAACGGATCCAAGTTTTCAAATGTACCCGAAACTTATTTTTATTTTTTTGCTTTATTTGTTGTTTACTCCTTATGTACTTAAATGGACACAATGCTTAACAATCACACTTTATCTTTCTTTTATCAAAACTGTAGAGGAATCCGCACTAAATTGCACACACTTTATACCAACATTTTTTCCTTGTCGTTTGACGTAATCATACTAACGGAAACATGGCTAACGCCTAACATAATGGACAAAGAATTCATTGACGACCGCTATTTGGTATTTAGGGACGATCGTGACCGTATTTCCTCTAACAAACGTGAAGGCGGGGGTGTTCTGATAGCCGTGCTGCGCGAACTCCGGCCTGTGAGGATATCAACGTGTCCCTCTCCTACTGGTATCGAGCATGTTGTGATACAAGTGCCCGCGTCGCGCCCTAACACACACCACGTTATCAGCGCTGCCTACATACCACCACGAACACAAGACGATGTATACCTATCACATCTGTTTGCATTGGAAAATATGATCACTGCGCCCTGCATCGAATCGTTTTATATTACCGGTGATTACAATCTGCCCGATATTGTATGGTCGGGCAATGGTGATCATACGGTGACTTACTCTCAAAACATAGTGAGTCGGTCTTTATTTGATTTAATTGCTGTTACGAACGCTTCGCAATACAACACTATTAAAAACAATTTGGGTCGTGTCTTGGATTTATTTATTAGCAATATCGAATGCCAGTTGCAGCCTGACATTTCTTTGGTCCAGTCTGATAGCCATCATCCTCCATTTTCTGTTTTGTCCTCGCTGGAGATATAACATACTCCTATGAAACGTCACTCCACTATAAAATACAATTTCTTTAAAGCTAATTATCAGGAAATCAACGCAGAACTAAATAAGGCAAATTGGGATACAATGTTTCTTAATCTCTCCAGTGAACAGTGCGTAGATACATTTTATGAATATTTGTACGGCATTATCAGACTACATGTTCCATTGTCACGTCATAAATCCACTTCATTTCCGGTTTGGTTTAGCGCTTCGCTAATTAAAATATTTAAAAATAAAGAACGTGCTTGGATTCGATGGAAAAAACTACGTAACCTTTCTGATTATGAAAAATTTTCTATTCAGCGCAAACGTTTTAAACTAATCTGCGAACAGTGTTACAATAAGTACATGCAATCGGTGGAACATAGCATACCTCAAAATGTTAAGTACTTCTGGAAGTACGTTTCGAACCGTAAGAAAGCCATTGCCATTCCAACCTTATTCATCTATTCCGCGGTCAGAAACCATCAAATCTGATCTGATCTATACAAGGTGTATCGTGTTACCCAGTTACTGGGTTTTGGAGGTCAGATAGGCACTCGCTCCATGTAAAACACTAGAACAGCTGTTCTTCCTAAATACAGTATTTAGGAAAAGTCTATGCAGATGATGATAATATTTACAGGTATTATAAAACCAATACGACAGAGGCTTATTACTAAATAAACATTGTGACTGAGGATTTGAATGATGACCTGGACATCGAGAGGGAGCGGAGAGCGTTGTCAGTACGATGTCATATGCTGGCTCGCAGGTTTGCACGATGTACTAAAGAAGCAAAAATAACTCTTTTTAAGGCATATTGCCAGTCATTTTACACGTGCAGCCTGTGGGTTAGTCATACGCAAAGGGCTTATAGCGCTCTCCGTGTCCAGTATAATAACGGATTCTCTTGGGGTTTCCACGTTTCTCTAGTGCGTCGGCCATGTTTGCTGAAGGGAGAGTGGATAGCTTTCAAGCAATTATGCGCAACAGAGCGGCATCCTTGATGCACAGGATACGGGGGAGGGCCAGCAGTATCCTGAGAGTGATTGTGGACAAGCCAGACTATCCGTTCCTGTTTTATTGAACCCGTTTGCATAACAGCGGTTCTAGTGCAGCAGATGGACTGAAGTACATGAATTAGATTTTGGAATATTTAATTGTATTTGATTTTAATTTTGTAATGTTCATTTTATTATTTTGAAGTTTTAATTTGATGGAATTGGTTATTTATTGACAAATTGTTACTAACATAGCATAAGTTATCTTACTAACACTTTATGGATTTTTTGTCTGATTTATAATAAATAATAATAATAAATAAGGAACATAAAGAACACAATACACGAATAACATTACGTTTGGTAATATATGATGAACAGTGCAGCCCATCAACACACGTACCTGTCTGAAACACACGGGCGGATGCATAGCCGTTAATTTTTGAGGAGTTCTCCTGGTACTTGACCATCAGCTCTACATCACCATATGTATTGTGACGAGCATAAAGTGTTTAACATCCGTACTCAAGTAATCGAATCGCAATCCACGAAATACTTATTATTGAGTAGTTTCAGTGGCCATCTGTGGTCTTCATCATCAGTTCCACTTCCCCAAATGGTGCTTTTCGAGAGCAACAACCATCAGATCCTGATTTCGTAACAATGGGACAAACTAGAAAGTATACCCTTTCAAACGCAAAAAGAATTTTCCAAATCGGTCCAGCCGTCTCCGAGTTATGAGGTAACATACATAAAAAAAAAGTTCAAGACGAATTGTAAACCTCCTTTTTTTGAAGTCGGTTAAAAATAGGAAAAAATAACTGAAATATATATTTTAGATTTGGAATGTATGAGAGTGTGAATGTGCGGATTGTTAGTGTAGTCATGTAGTGTATGTATGTGTAGGCGTGTGAGTATGTAAAGGTTATGTTTGTTGGTTAACGTGATTTAGAAGGCAGTGAGGAATGAAAGGCACAATTCAACTTTGAAAAAAAAATGGTACACCACGGACTATCTCTCGCTTTGCGTCAAATGCATCAAAGTGTGTCTTGTCTGTAAAATATCACTTTTATCTATAAGACCACCCATTGTTAAATTATTTCATTTGATAAATCTTTATTATGATTTAATCTCTGGAACAACAAGCTAGGCTTAATAACATCGAGATCTGCAACCTGCCTGAGAGACGTGATGAAGACCTGCTCGGGCTCGTGGAGAAAATTGGTACGGCCATAAAGTGCTCGATTCCCCGTCAAGATGTGCTGGCCGTTCACCGCGTCCCTCATGCACGTACACAGGATAGTAGCCGACCGAAAAATGTCATCGTGAAATTGTCTTCTCGCACCCTCCGTGATAATGTATTGAGTGCTTATCGTTTGTCTAAAAATATTACGTCTAACCAAATTGGAATGTCAGGTACTCCTTATAAAATGTATATTAATGAGCATCTTACTCTTTATAACAAAAAGTTATTTCGTGCATGCCGCGAGGCGGCTAGTAAACATAATATTAAGTACTAGCTTTTGCCCGCGACTTCTTCCGCGTGGAATAGTTACTTTGGGCTAACGTTAAATTTAACCCCGATTTTGAAGCATTCTTCATTGGCGCTCCGCTCCTATTGGCCTTAGCGTAATGATACAATATAGCTGTGCCCGCGACTCCGTCAGCGTAAGTTAATGTATTGGTAATATTGTTTAGATCACGTTCACATGAGGCTTAAGTACCTAGAGAACGCTTCGACCGCGAGATGCGTCGAGCGCGGCGACCGATTCTCAAAAATAATCCTTATAGCATGATTCAGTATTAACGCGCGATGGCTTATTATTATAAGCGTATTTCATGTATAACTTTGGTGTTTCTATACCGATTTATATGATTCTTTTTACGGTTTCGTAGCCGAATGGCAAAAAACGGAATCTTTATAGTTTCGACATGTCTGTCCGTCTGTCTGTCTGTCTGTCTGTCCGTCCGTCCGTCTGTCACAGCAATTTTATTCCGAAACTATTAGGACTATACATGTGAAACTTGATAGGTAGATGTATTCTGTGAACCGCTTTCCGATTTTGAGAAAAAAATTAAAATAATATTTAAAATAAAGGGGGGCTCCCCATACATGGAACTAAACCTGAAAATATTTTTTTTCATGAAATCGATGCATGTGTAGTATCTATAGACAGTTCTTTAAAAACGACATCGGGGTTTCTAAAACCACTTTTCCATAAAGTCAATCGTTTAAAAGATATAAGCTTCCAAAGTGGTAAAATGTGTGTGTGGCGGACACAACCTCTAACTTCTATAATAATGGAGTGAAAAATCTAAAAAGAATATATGTCTGTAGATCTTAATATCTATCAACCAAACTATACTACAATAACTTTCAACCAAAATTAGTTTGAACGAAATCAGTTCAGCAGTTTTTGAGATACAGCATATTTTCTAAAACCGCAAATATAACTTTGTAATTCATACAAACACTATGAAAAACAAATTTATTCGGCGCAGTTGTAAAAAATGTAAAAAAGCCAGTTTTAAGAAATTTGTAAGGTTTTTTTTTCAAAACAAATTTATTTGGCGCAGTTGTAAAAAATGTAAATAAGCTAGTTTTAAGAAATTTGTAAGGTTTTTTTTCGTCAAATAAATTTGCATACTATATTATAGTTACTACGGAACCCTTCATGGGCGAGTCTGACTCGCACTTGGCCAATTTTTTTATGGAATAGTTAATAATGTTAACTTTTTCAATTAGGGGTGACTGAGAGTGTTATAAACGTAAGCGTAGACAAATATTATAATCAGAAAGCTTCGAACTGCTAAGCTATCGGGAGTTACACGTGTTATTGTGAGTCAACCATAAAAGTTAGACATATGCTGTTGTGGGATATTTTTTATATAATTTTAAGGAGAACATTTCCGTCATGAAATGATTTGTGTAGCTTTAACCATTAAGGTTGCACACGCGACGGAAGCTTAAAATATGGAGTAACTTCTCCCGTTTTCCCAACATTTCCCTTCACTGCTCTGCTCCTATTGATTGTAGCGTGATGAAAAGTATACTATAACCCGCTCAGGAGTATGAAAAATAATTGTACCAAGTTTCGTTAAAATCCGTCGAGTAGTTTTTGTTTCTATAACGGTTATACAGACAGACAGACAGACAGACAGACAGACAGACAGACAAAAATTTAATTTATTGCATTTTTGGCATGAGTATCGATCCTTAATCACCCCCTGATAGTTATTTTGGAAATATATTTCATGTACAGAATTGACCTCTCTACAGATTTATTATAAGTATATAGATATAGATGTGTGGATTAGGAATGCAACTATACTTGTTAAAGCTAGCGATAATTCAAAAACCCTCGCTGTACGCAGTCACAATGACGTCAACAAGATCGCGCAGTGTAGTCTTCAAAGTGAATAGTTTTGCTCAATACTGTGTATATATTGACTACTACAACTTAAATCAAATGCTCGCTCAACCTAAACCTAATAAGTTATGTACTACTCATATTGTATGCCGTATGAATGCTGTTATTTATCCAAATCTTGTGACAGTCGTTTTTGCTATGTTTTTTTTTATATTTTTGTAATTTTATTCGCCTTTGTTGTTTATATAGTGTTACCGTTAATTCACACCCAGAAGCCGATAGCATAATAAGCTCGTTAGCTAATTACCCAACAAACTTATTGTTAAAACTTGTACAGTATATGTTTTTGCTATACATAACCATGCATGCAACCCGACGTTATAACGCTACCTACGACGAACGGATCCAAGTTTTCAAATGTACCCGAAACTTATTTTTATTTTTTTGCTTTATTTGTTGTTTACTCCTTATGTACTTAAATGGACACAATGCTTAACAATCACACTTTATCTTTCTTTTATCAAAACTGTAGAGGAATCCGCACTAAATTGCACACACTTTATACCAACATTTTTTCCTTGTCGTTTGACGTAATCATACTAACGGAAACATGGCTAACGCCTAACATAATGGACAAAGAATTCATTGACGACCGCTATTTGGTATTTAGGGACGATCGTGACCGTATTTCCTCTAACAAACGTGAAGGCGGGGGTGTTCTGATAGCCGTGCTGCGCGAACTCCGGCCTGTGAGGATATCAACGTGTCCCTCTCCTACTGGTATCGAGCATGTTGTGATACAAGTGCCCGCGTCGCGCCCTAACACACACCACGTTATCAGCGCTGCCTACATACCACCACGAACACAAGACGATGTATACCTATCACATCTGTTTGCATTGGAAAATATGATCACTGCGCCCTGCATCGAATCGTTTTATATTACCGGTGATTACAATCTGCCCGATATTGTATGGTCGGGCAATGGTGATCATACGGTGACTTACTCTCAAAACATAGTGAGTCGGTCTTTATTTGATTTAATTGCTGTTACGAACGCTTCGCAATACAACACTATTAAAAACAATTTGGGTCGTGTCTTGGATTTATTTATTAGCAATATCGAATGCCAGTTGCAGCCTGACATTTCTTTGGTCCAGTCTGATAGCCATCATCCTCCATTTTCTGTTTTGTCCTCGCTGGAGATATAACATACTCCTATGAAACGTCACTCCACTATAAAATACAATTTCTTTAAAGCTAATTATCAGGAAATCAACGCAGAACTAAATAAGGCAAATTGGGATACAATGTTTCTTAATCTCTCCAGTGAACAGTGCGTAGATACATTTTATGAATATTTGTACGGCATTATCAGACTACATGTTCCATTGTCACGTCATAAATCCACTTCATTTCCGGTTTGGTTTAGCGCTTCGCTAATTAAAATATTTAAAAATAAAGAACGTGCTTGGATTCGATGGAAAAAACTACGTAACCTTTCTGATTATGAAAAATTTTCTATTCAGCGCAAACGTTTTAAACTAATCTGCGAACAGTGTTACAATAAGTACATGCAATCGGTGGAACATAGCATACCTCAAAATGTTAAGTACTTCTGGAAGTACGTTTCGAACCGTAAGAAAGATTCTGGGCTTCCGGCTACTATGCAGTTCAAAACTACATCATCCAATTGCCCAATTGAAATATGCTCGTTGTTTTCGAATTTCTTTCACTCGGTGTATGAGCCCTCAACATTTGACCCTAACACGTGGACACCCCCTCTTACCCTTCACGAGAATTCTGTATGCATTCCGGATATTTACCTCGATATAAATGAAATATTTAAAGCACTTTCCTCTTTAGACTTAACTAAAGGGGCTGGTCCAGACGGCGTGCCGCCTTCTTTTCTAAAATACACTGCAAAAAATATATGTATTCCGCTACACTTTATATTTAATAAATGCCTCAAGGAAGGGATTTTCCCTACTGTTTGGAAGAGGGCTTTTATCACACCCATTCACAAAAGTGGAGACAAAGGCAATGTTGAAAATTACCGGCCAATATCTATCTTGTCCACCTTGTCTAAGCTTTTTGAAGGTCTAGTGCACGGTCACCTATATCCACAATTAAATCACATTATTATACCAGAACAACATGGTTTCGTGAAATCGAGATCCACTATAACTAATTTAATGGTGTTTACCCAATATCTTTTTGAAAACATGGATATGCGCACGCAGGTTGATGCTGTGTACACTGATTTCCGGAAAGCTTTTGATAAGGTGGACCACAAATTACTTCTCGATAAAATCGCCTTCAATGGCATAAGAGGCAACTTACTCAGATGGTTTGCATCTTATATATTTCAACGAACTCAAAAAGTGGTCGTTAATGGATTCGAGTCTGATTATGTGGTTGTTGATTCGGGTGTGCCCCAAGGATCTGTTTTAGGCCCTTTGCTTTTTATCTTATTCATAAATGACATAAAATCATGTATACTCAACTCTAAATTTCTTATGTATGCCGATGACATCAAAATTTATAAGGCTTGCACGAATATTCAGGATTGCTTGCTGCTACAAGAGGATTTACTCAGACTTTCACATTACTGTGTAGTCAATAAACTTCATCTTAGTCTTCCAAAATGTTATTTCATATCCTTTACTAAAAACATTAAAACTATTGACTTCCAATACATGTTAAATAACAAAACAATGAATAAAACAATCTGCATACGTGATCTTGGAGTACAACTGGATCATAAATTACATTTAGATATCCACATAAACAATATAATTAACAGGGCCTTTCGGATGTATGGTTTTGTCATGCGATCTTGCAAGGATTTCAAAAAACCTTCTACTTTTTTATTTTTGTATAAAGCTTTAGTTCGCTCACAATTGGAATATGCGGTACCTATTTGGTGCCCTCTATACAATAAATACAAAACTAGTATAGAAGCGGTACAAAAAAAATTTCTTCGTGCTGTAAATTATAAGTGCTTCCATACAAGGATTCCGTACACAGATTTATTAAAGCATTTCAAACTATTAACCTTGGATTCCAGACGTCACTTGCTAATGGTTATGATGCTGTATGGTATATGCCACAATAAGTTTAACTGTACTAAGTTGACTAATCGGCTATGTTATGTAGTACCTCGCACTGTAATACGGCGGGAGGTGCGCGTACCTCGACTATTCTATACTGCACGCTGCAGGACGAATGCTGGGGTACGTGCCCCTCTCCGAAGGCTGGTGGAAACGTACAACACACATTTCATGGACCTAGACATTTTCGCGCTGTCGCATTCCAAATTTAAGAAAAAGGCATCGCATTTATTAGCTTCTTACCATTAATTACTTGTCCACCGCACCAGATTAATTTGTTATAGTTTTCTTTATTTCTCAGTCAATTTTATTTTTCATATATGTATTTAAATATACCTGTACGCGTCCGCATCTTTACTCATAATGTCATTTCGTGGACAATAGTGTGGGTTATACGTTTTTTACCTTTTAAGATAACCACTTTTTGTAAAATACTTTAATGTATAACTGTTTTTTGTCCCAAACAAATAAAATAAAATAAAAAATAAAAATAAAATATGGTACACAATAATCTGTCTATCTTAAGCAAGGCTTAGTCTTGTATTAAAGTTAAAGTCGAAAGATTAGGAGCGTTTAGAGACACAGTCTTTATGTAGCGTTTTGACGTTCTAGAAACTAAGTAAAGAAAGTAAAATTAAGTAGTCTAAATCCATATAAATAGCTTTTACGATTAATTCTTGTTTTCAATTCAACCAGCCTTTTTACTATGAAAACCAAAATATAGCTAGTTAATTTCCATTAAAATGTTATCTTAATATCTGCAGTTAGCAACAGTTTCGAGTCATAAAACTGAAAAAATGCATTGATAGGTACTCATATGTAATCTAAGGCTTTTCGAGGATTGCAACCAAATCTATATATGGTACGAGCAGTCTGTACAATTTTGGGATTCTATATAATACCAAAGGCATGTTTGGGGCTACCAGGAAATATGAAATTTCCTGTTACGTAGTTTACCTAAATTATGCATACAATGACCAAGTATTATAGGTACCTGTTGCAATTTTGTTTACTGCTGAACGACGGTGTCTTGGGTTCGATTCCAGGGTTGGGCAAAAAGTACTATTGAGATTTTCTGTAAGGAATTTCTCAGTAGTAGCTCGGAGTTTGGAAGTCGGCGGTGTGATACCCCCGTGCTTCGCAAAGCACTTTAAGCCTTTGGTGCCGGTTGTCATTTGGAGATCTTTGACAGTCGTTACAGATAGTCAGAAGCACAGAACAGATAAAAGAGGTTAGAAAGGAAATAGTTTCTGATTTGTATGAGAACGCGTGTCACTGCTTGTCTCCCACTCTTTTAGCTCCACTACAAGCAAGAGGCCCGTTACGTATGCGAATTACGCACACAAATAAATTACACACACTTAAATCGAGAGCTTGCTACTGATATTCACTGTCGATAAACATGCGCCGTGCATCACGCAAAGGACGAAACGTCAATGGTTGAAGTGTGGAGCACGCGACGCATGCAGTACATTGTAAGCGGACTTGGTCATTGCGTTAATTAAGCGAGTACACATCGGGCAATGTATATGTTTTGTAACTTGTTGCAATAATATTGTTAATGTTGGGAATTTCATAGTGATCAGAATATTTTTATGTTGTTTTTTACAAATAAAATTGTAATTAAATGTTATTTTCGACTTACCGATGGAAAGATATACCTCTTCGCTCTATACTTGCGGTATAACTTTTTGTTTTACAGGTTATAATTGCACAACACGGCATTTCAAAGCAAAGCTCTGTGTTCCGAAGTAATCCGAAGCGCACTAAACGCAGTGAATAGATTAATCGGTCGAGCTATGATTTTCGTATCATAAATGTGGCGCGCTCGCCACGCCCAGATTGCCATTCCAACCTTATTCATCTATTCCGCGGTCAGAAACCATCACATCTGATCTGATCTATACAAGGTGTATCGTGTTACCCAGTTACTGGGTTTTGGAGGTCAGATAGGCACTCGCTCCATGTAAAACACTAGAACAGCTGTTCTTCCTAAATACAGTATTTAGGAAAAGTCTATGCAGATGATGATAATATTTACAGGTATTATAAAACCAATACGACAGAGGCTTATTACTAAATAAACATTGTGACTGAGGATTTGAATGATGACCTGGACATCGAGAGGGAGCGGAGAGCGTTGTCAGTACGATGTCATATGCTGGCTCGCAGGTTTGCACGATGTACTAAAGAAGCAAAAATAACTCTTTTTAAGGCATATTGCCAGTCATTTTACACGTGCAGCCTGTGGGTTAGTCATACGCAAAGGGCTTATAGCGCTCTCCGTGTCCAGTATAATAACGGATTCTCTTGGGGCTTCCACGTTTCTCTAGTGCGTCGGTCATGTTTGCTGAAGGGAGAGTGGATAGCTTTCAAGCAATTATGCGCAACAGAGCGGCATCCTTGATGCACAGGATACGGGGGAGGGCCAGCAGTATCCTGAGAGTGATTGTGGACAAGCCAGACTATCCGTTCCTGTTTTATTGAACCCGTTTGCATAACAGCGGTTCTAGTGCAGCAGATGGACTGAAGTACATGAATTAGATTTTGGAATATTTAATTGTATTTGATTTTAATTTTGTAATGTTCATTTTATTATTTTGAAGTTTTAATTTGATGGAATTGGTTATTTATTGACAAATTGTTACTAACATAGCATAAGTTATCTTACTAACACTTTATGGATTTTTTGTCTGATTTATAATAAATAATAATAATAAATAAGGAACATAAAGAACACAATACACGAATAACATTACGTTTGGTAATATATGATGAACAGTGCAGCCCATCAACACACGTACCTGTCTGAAACACACGGGCTCAACCGCCCTAAAACCTTCGTATTATGCACTTTCCCGTTCAACATTTTAAATTAGTATGAGGTGAGTGCCAGTTCCCTCCTAACCTTTACACCAATGTGGGAATCGAGGTGTTGGTGGTTACCTTAAAGACGATGCACTATAATAAGGTTTCAAAGAGACAGCCAAGTGAACTCGGTACGTTTATAGGCACGGGGTTGTGGGAACAGGGTGGGGTTTTAGTTAATAAAAGTCTGACACATTCTTCCTTTCCCAAGCAAGCCGCTTTTCCAGCCAAACAGATGATTCGTCCGCTCTACGTAGAGCGGACCAATTATCTGCTTGGCCGTGGAGTTTCTTGCCGGTTCTTTTCCATAGGAAACCACCAATTTCGTACCATGCACTAGCTTTTGACGACTTATTAGTGCTCATATAAGCCTGTGTGAAATAAAAATATTAGCCTTTGCCAACTATGTAGGGCCTGCTACAAGTCTAACCTAGCTATTAGTATAATTAACGCCAATTAAACCAAAATTAACACTTTAATTAAATAAACACAAAACAAAAATTAACACAGTTATTCACAGTACAATACTTGTCACTTAACACTTAAATCGCACCGAAATTCACTTGTAAAGCTTCGATTATATCGCCTCGTATTTTGAGTTAAGACTACCGTCTGCGTTCCTCTGCAATCTATTTACACCCCGGTCTATGAGTTCTAGAACATTCTTGTAAAATCGACTCACTGTCTATACTGCCAAGAATGTTCCAGAAGCTACTTGAGATACTCAGTAGTGCTACTCGCCGAAAGATGGCCTTAGTGTCTCGAACGTATTAGAAGTCGGTCGAAGTTTCTCGATATACTCAGTACTGCTACTCGCCGCTAGGTGGCGGTAGTGTCTCGAACATTCTAGATGTTGGTTAAAGTTTCTCGACGTACTTAGCTAAGCGACTGGCGTAACAATACGATCTATTTGACCTCCAAGATCCATTAGCTGAGCGTCACGATGTACTTAGCCCGTAAACTGGTATCACTAGTATCAGATTTTCTGGTTTCTGACTACCCATAACGTCTGTTAAGAATGTAAAAATTACAGTCGGGAAGGACCGGCTTTAAAGTAAAACTATTTAAGGCGTATTGCCAGTGCTTTTACACGGGGTATCTGTGTCTTTAGGTCAACTATATCAAAAGAACGCTAAATTACCCACGCGTTTAGTATAATATTTTTAGGATGCTGTTGGGACTGCCACGATGGTGCATCGCTTCTGCTATGTTTGCGCAAAACCGAGCTTACGGTTTCCACGCCGTCATTAGCAAGAGAACCGCGTCACTATTGTCAAGTTTGCGGGCGAGTGGCAACAGCGTTCTAAAAACTGTGGTGGAGAGTATCGACTCTCCGATTATTAAAAGTTTTTTGAGAAGGACAATCACTAACCATTAATTTGGGGATGTCCTTTTCACAATACTATTTGGTCTGTCTTCTTCTCTATTGTATTTTAACTACTAACACTAGTAATAAGTTATATTATTGTTTCCTAACACGCTGGATCATTGCTGTCTGAGAATAAATAATTATTATTATTATTTACGTACTTTCCGGGGACCGCCAACTTCCAAACTCCAGGCTATTCATGAGAAATTTCTTATAGAAAAACCCTATAGTACTTTTTACCCGACCGAATCGAACCCGAGATCCCATGCTTAGGAATCGTGCTTGCGACCACTTTTATATAATTATATTTAACTTTTCATTATATTGTCACTGGCCCACATCACCAGTTTCTTTTTCAAAATTGTATAGAATACAAGATAATGCAGTTTGTCGGTAACTTGTATATATGTAAATACACATGCATATCTCTCCACCTTATCCCCTGATAAAATTGACTATAAACATTAAGACATAATGAATAAAAAATTGGGTTATGATGTATAAGATAAAAGATAGCAAATGCAGTACTTTGGGTATAAATAATAGCACAGGAGTTGTTCCGGCACAGTTCATTCGAGACATCGATTTGGAAGTCAGAAACAATCATGGTATCCCTTCGCTTCGCTCTTCTCCTGGTAGCAGGTAAACTCTTTATAAAATAACTATATTTGTAAAATGGTCAAATAAGAGTCGGACTCGCCCATGGTATTGTAGTAGTTACGCGAAATAACTCTGTTTTTCATAGTGTTTCTATAAATGACAAAGTCTTATTTGCGACTTTTTTAATGTGCGCAACTATATCTTAAAAACTGCTGATTATATTTCGTACAAACTAGTTTCATATGATAAAAGGACCATGTTTTTCTATAACTAGATATCTCTAAAGAGGTTTTTCGGATCGTTCGGTTCCGCTAAGAGGGTAAAAGGGAATCTTCTTAAGATATAATATGAATGTACCATTTCTTATTCTTTTACGAGTACTGTTTCTTAACTCCGAGAACAGTCCTTTTTTATAACTTATAGTTATTTTTGGCTCAAATCTTGCATGTAAATTTAAAAGCAGTCAGTCAGCAATAGGTTTAGATGAAATTTTACAATACACGTTTAGTTTGGTTGACATTTAAAGGTTAACTAAGTTACGTCATTAAAATCCAATATGGCGGACGTTCCAAAATAGTGAACTACTTTTTATTTGCACTGTCATGATATACATAGGGATCAAAGAAAGGATTTGCTGCGTAAAATACGAAAACAACAAAAACCCTTTTTAGAATTTCAAATCTTATACCACGGCCTTGGAACCTAAAGGCAACTGAAGGATCAGGGTAGGTTTTATTCAGTAAAAGTCTGACACACATAGAGCGGGAGAAATCATTTGATGATTTTCTCACTAAAAAAAAACTAGTTATTTATAAATTAAATTAGGAAGGGTTTAAACTTCTATATTAATTTTCTTGTATTTGTTTCCCAGGTTTCGCGTTCGCCTCTGCGGCCAAGATTGAGGACTTCCCCAGTATAGTCCAGATAGAGAAAGGCGTTGGCCGCGTTTGGGTCCAGACCTGTGTGGGTACAACCCTCACCTCTCGTCACGTCCTAAGTGCTGCCCACTGTTTCCTTGGATCGTAAGTAGATAATAGCAGACTTGTCGTACCAAGCGCTTCTCCGCTACATTTATTGTGCGCAACCAAGGTGTGGAACTCTCTGCCCTCTTCTGTGTTCCTTACCGCATATAAACCGTAACTCTTTAAAGCAAGAGTGAACAGACACTTTCTGGGCACGCTCTTTCTATCCTAGACCTCATCTATCTTTTACTATCAGGCGTGAACGAAGTCAAGAGAGGGCTCAACAGTAATAAAAAACCGAATAATATGTATTTCTTAAGCATTAGCCTTCTTCTAATATATAAAATTCTCGTGTCACAGTTTTCGTTGCCATACTCCTCCGAAACGGCTTGACCGATTTTGATGAAATTTTTTGTGCTTATCTGGTATCTATGAGAATCGGCTACTATCTACTTTTTATCCCGGAATTCCCAAGGGATCGGGATTTACGCGGGAAATCCTCCCACGCGAACGAAGTTGCGGGCAGCAGCTAGTAATATATAAAAACATAAGACGGTGAGAAAGCAACAAATAATACATACAAACTCTCGTATCGCCAATGCTGAATAAGTTCCATTTACTTTGGCTAAATTACAATTAATAAAAATACGTATTATTTTTATTAGTTTTGTGTCAATCCTCGAGTCAAGTCAAGTCTTGAGATCCACTCACAGATCGGGAAACAGAGTCACGTTAACTCTTTGTTCTTGCGTCTGATTTCATTCCTTGGTCGTATTGGATTGCCATTCCATCACAATATGCTAAACAAATCCTACAACTATCAGCGCTCATAATTGTATACCTACTGAAAAATGCTTAAGACATAGCTTGTACCGTTTAGACTGAAAAATTCTTTTTTTCGTTTGAAAGGGTATACTTTCTAGTTGGTCCCATAGTTATGAAAACAAGATCTGATGGTTGTTGCTCTCGAAAAGCATCATTTGGGGAAGTGGAACTGATGATGAAGACTACAGATGGCCACCGAAACTACTCAATAATAAGTATTTCGTGGATTGCGATTCGATTACTTGAATATGGATGTTAAGCACTTCATGCTCATCACAATGCATATTGTGATGTAGAAGCTGATGGTGAAGTACCAGGAGAAATCCTCAAAAATTAACGGTTCTGCAATCTATACTAATATTATAAAGCGGAAAAGTTTGTTAGTTTGTTTGTTTGTTTGTTTGTTTGTTTGTTTGCTTGAACGCGCTAATCTTCGAAAGTACTGGGTGGATTTGGATGAAATTTGGTATGGAAGTAGCTTGAAGCTTGAGGAAGGTTATAGGCTACTTTTTACCCGACTGCAAAAAAGGAGAGTTATGTTTTTACCGTGATAGAATCCACGGGAGCGAAGCCCCGCGAGAGTACTAGTATTTTATAAAAGGTGATAAGTAGTTGACATTTTCGCTTTTGTAACTAGATAAATTACAAACCGACCCACTAAAAAGCTTGAAAAAATACTTTTTAACGAAAAATAAAACCAACTTCCATATCAAAACACTACAAAGCCAAAAATTACTTTAATTTCGGAAGGCGGTTTAAAGAAAAAAGAACATCGACTACCGAATTTAAAGTTATTTTTGGCTTTGTAGTGTTTTGATATGGAAGTCGGTTTTATTTTTTGTTAAAAAGTTTTTTAATACCTAACCTTAACACAAAACTATGTTCCTATCAACTTTCCTATTTAACACCCTTGTACATTTTCAGGTCCATTACCACCCGTTTAACCCGTGTAAGGGCAGGTGCTTCCGAGCGCGGCCGTGGTGGCCAGATTGTCGGAGTTCAATACGCCATCAGGCATCCCGACTACTCCATCAAGAAGTTCGACAGCAACCTGGCCATCATTCGTCTCCAGTCTTACTTGGTCTTAGGCAACACTGTCGCTCAGGCTACCATTGTCGCTTCAGGCGTAGTCTTCCCTGCGAACGTAGGCGTCACTCTTGCCGGTTGGGGCCGTACTGCTGTAAGTAGAATATTCTTTGGAGAATTTTGTGGAATTCAACACTTTAATTACAAAAATTAAGTATTTAAGACAACACTACTATTAGATATACTGATCATTCAATCAAATAATTGAAGCTAGTAGTAGTTTGAAGGTGTAATTCCTGTTAGCGATTTTTGCGAAATCCTAGAGCTTACCATTACTTAAAATTTTTCGATTATTCCCGATGTCCACCACTTGTCTGGACACCACTGGAGGACAGCGAGACAACTTTAAAACATTATTCTCGTTGTCCACCACTGGGGGACAGCATTACAACTTTGTAAATTATTTCCATTCGACGCCACTGGTGGAAACTGTTGATTTAATTGTTTGGAATATAACTAGGAATATAATTTAGAAATATCTAATTTAGTCTCACCCTTAGCCCTGCTAAAAATCAAATCCGTAAGTATATTAAGCCATCCTTTACCGGTCTCTAGATAAATAATTTAAATTGATGGCCAGTGGGAATGGGATCAAAAGAGTTGTGCCATTGTCCCCAACGGCGGCCATAGGGAATATTAAAAAATCCGTGTCGCTCTCCACCAGTGGTGGCCAGACAAGTGGTGGACATCGGGAATAATCGAAATTTTTGCCTACGAGCTTCTTACTGATAAGTTTTTTTTTTTATTAAAAATAGGTTCGCGTTTGACCACCATCTCACCTGATGGTAAGTGATGATGTGGTCGAAGATGGAGCACGCTTACCTAAAAATAACCTATTCATTCTTGACTTAAAAACTCCTAGGTTATAGCTATCGGCAAACACAGACTCCGGCAGGGAATTTCACTCCTTAGCCGTACGCAAAATGAAGGTATTCCCAAAACGTTTTGTGCATATGGGTGGGATGTCCACCATGTAACGATAGCGCTTCGCCGTTTGTCTCGTAGTCCGATGATGGAACGGGCTTGGTGGAATTAGATTGTGTAATTCCATCGCACACTCCCCGAAATGTAATCGATAGAAAACCGATAGACTTGCAACTCGTCGTCGATGTTCAAGGCTCTGGAGTTTTTATTGTCCGTCCACTTTCGTCGTTCCACTCCACACCCAGAAAGCTAGACTTCTTTCTCTAATTCTTTTTGTCTTTTTTCACAACGTTATTATTAAAACGCCTTTCTTCTTTCAACAGCAAGACGTGATCTGGGCCGACCGCGACCTGGCTAGCACTCGGCTCTACACCACTGACCACAAGGAATGCGCCGCCAGATACAATGACCTCCCCGTTTCCATTGGCATCACCAAGAACATGATCTGCGCTAGCATCCCCGGCACCTCTGGTACCCACTGGGGAGTTAGGGATGGTGGATCCCCCATCTTCTACGATGGCATCCTTGTTGGTTTCCTGTCCTTTGGCAGCCCTTACGGTGAGAATTTCCCATTGGTTGCCACCGCCGTATCTCCGTTCACCAAATGGATCGTCGAACACGCATCTTACTAAGTCTTGAAAATGACTGTCGTATTTATTATAAATATATTAATTTTGGTTACTTTCTAAAGTTGTTGTTGTTATTTTAATTTCTAATAATTATCATTTTTATTCCACCAACTTTAGTTCATCGTCATTTTCCGGCCGTTCTGTTACTTGTCCCTAGTCTTACCTTGTTAACCGTTATGCTATCACTAACTCTTCTTTCATAAGTATCACTCCACACATATTGCATCAATCTCTTTATGGCTTCCGTCTTCATCTAGCTATCTATATTTACCAATTTAACTGTTTTATTGATATACGTTCTGTATATTTTATTAACATGCATTCGTATATATTTATTCCAAATTCTAAGCTGTAAGGAAAGATTTCAGCTGTGCTTGTGACACAATAGATTAAAAAATAGAAACGTCATTGATTGAAACTAAAAATATATATAAAATGTAGATCAAACAATCTCACACGTTGCACTAATAAACGATCACTATCAATAGATATACTATACGAGACTTATTACACATTATGGGCATATTAACAAATACTGTTTCTTTAGAATTTGCTTATTTATTTTGGGAATATGTACACGCAGTAAAGACTCTTTAAGCTGTTGCTCTTGCATCTGATATTTCTCCGGTTGTATCGGATTGCCGTTTCATTGGACTATCAGAGTACAGGAACAGAGACTCCACCAGTACCACAACACATAATCTCAGAGACCAAACCACTGTGACCAAAATCGGTCAGAAAGACCATTATTAAAGGGCATAGTGCGATAAATAAAAAAGACTATCTTATATAGAATTCATGAAGAAGTTATATAAGATAGGGGAAAAGTAGATTACCACCTGCAAATAAATAACTCATTAATCCCTCAAAAAGAAGATAAAGTGTAACCAAGTCCATATAACAACATTTTTTTTTTGTTGTTACATCCATTGACGTCATCGCAAATAAACGTATAAAATATTGATAAGTAATCGGCTACCTCGTTACGCCAGCAGTATTGTGGTCGTGAGCGCGAATACATAGCGTAGGGTCTTGAGTTCCGTTTCAGTTTCCTAGTGGAGGCGGTCGGCGGCGGCGACCTGATTCGGCCGGTCCAGATCCAAACCTTGATGCGAGGCGATGGGGAGCGGAAAGTAGTCATCCCTGCCACTGCGGCAGAAACTCCGGGCATCGGGGATCGCGAGCCGATCTCTGGCCACCGTAGGCGCGGGCTTTCGGACGGTGAGCAGGGGACCTCACCGGCCGGTAAGGACCAGGCTAGAATCGACGGCGCGTTGTTTTCCACGCATACTTCAATGAGAAGTTAGCCTAAAGACGTGGCCCTATAGGGCTAATATTTGCAGGGGTTGTGGCAATGTTCTAAAGAGTTACTGTGGCCCCGAGCCGTAAGGGCAGCTGAAGAAACAGGGCGGGTTATAGTCAGTAGAAGTCTGACATCCTTTTCCGCCCGACCTACAGCAGGAAGAGTAATTTAACTCCGAAAAAAGGGGCTTGAGTTCGAAATTTTAAAATTTAATTATTTTTATAAAAAAGTACATGAATCTTATACGAAACTAGCTATGTGGGTAGAATTCATATTACTAGCAATCTTGTTAACCCCTCCAACAAAGCTAAGTATGCTTGTATCTGGAGTGGGTTCACGGCAAAAGTATAATGGGTGGGATTCGAACATGCGACCTTTCGATCGCAAGTCCAACACCTTTGCCTGGCGCTTAAATACGGAATCTTGTATTACAACAAAATCTGTACTCAATTTCGTGATTCGGCTAAAGGTAAATATTTTTAAATAAATTATTTATTTTAAATAAATATACATCTAAATGTATATTTAATTAAAATAACGAAACAAGTTTACAATATTTAATTTATTATCTTTTGTTATATGACACCAAAACAATAACATTTTATCTGGGTGTGTGTAAAGCATGAATAATATTTTTATCTAAACATTATATCTAGAAATATATCCAAAACAGTAGGACAGTAGCACTCAAAGCAAAATGTAATTATCATCTTTGTGGTTCTTGTATTTTGAAAAAAGAAACCTTTGGTACTTACAGTATTTCCTAATATTTACACAACCTTCTGAAATTGATTGACGTTTAGAATACATTGCGATGGTTTGTACCTTAGTTTGGATTAAATTGTTTAAAGTTACAGTAAATAAATAGGTTAAAGTTAAGTGTTATATTGCGACTTGAATTTGAACCTAATTAAGTACAAGAATTGATCTGCTGATTAGTAGGTTAATACCTGAGGTGGGCTTTTGAAGACACGCCACACGGATTTGAGTAGGCCTGTCTAGATAATGCAAGCATTTGCCATTTATCGTGTTGCTCAAATTAAAAGTTAAGGAACTCAACTTGTAAGACTTAAACATAAATGATATTGCCCAATTCTGAGACTGGAACGGCCTCCTCTTTTTAAGGGTAAGTGGATTCACTATGCGGGCCTAGGTGCTGCATATATCTTTTTTCAGTCTAGAAAATGTACTATATCTCAAAAACTATTAACCCAATCTCATTCAAACCAATTTTCGTTGAGAGTTTACATTAAGATCTACAGCATATATTTTTTTTTTAGATTTTCACTCCATTATTATAGAAGTTAGAAGGGGGGGGGGGGGGGGAGGGTTCTCCTTCACAGTTTTGAGAGTAGAGGTGATGACGACATAATGTAATGTGCCTGAGTTGGTACGAACTCAGAACCGGACGCCACGAATTGTAGGTCATGCCTGCTAGCCCTGACTCGCACTTGGCCAGTTTTTAGTACTGGTGGAGTACTAAAAATTGGCCAAGTGCGAGTCAGACTCGCCCATGAAGGGTTCCGTAGTAACAACGCCCAATTACTTGGTTTTTTATAGTGTTTGTATGAAATACAAAGTTATATTTGCGGTTTTAGAAAACGTATTATATCTCAAAAACTCATAACTCGATCTCGTTCAAACCAATTATTGTTGAAAGTTTTTATTAAGATCTACAGTACATATTTTTTTGAGATTTTTCACTACATTATTATAGAAGTTAGAGGGGGTGGACACATATTTTGCCACTTTGGAAGCGTATATCTTTTAAACGATGGACTTTAAGAAAAAGTGGTTTTAGAGACCACTTATATCATTTTATCATTTTCAAAGACCTGTCTATAGATACCACACACGCATAGATTTGATGAAAATAAAAGAAATTTTATATATTTTTTAAATGTTTAATAAAAATCGGAAAGCGGTTAACAGAATACATCTACCTACCAAGTTTCACATGTGTAGTCCTAATAGTTTCAGAATAAAATGGCTGTGACATACGGACGGACAAACAGACAGACAGACAGACATGACGAAATTATAAGGGTTCTGTTTTTTGCCATTCGGCTACGGAACCCTAAAAAGGCTCTATCTTAGCCGTTGGTAAATACAGTCTTAATAAATCCATGTATTTGGACTTTTCATTTTTAATCATTACCATCATTATCTAGTTAGTTTTTTCCTAACTATGTTGGGGTCAGCTTCCAGTCTGACCTCTACAACCCAGTAACTGGGTAACACGATACTTCTTAGCCAAACCAGTTTCTGGTTTTCTGGTTTCGGACTACCCGTAACGAGTGTTAAAGATCTCCAAATGACAGCTGGGACCTACTGACTTCTTCCTCTCTAGAAGAGGATGTCAGACTTCTATTGACAAAAACCCACCCTGTTCCGTGTAACCCCTGCAAGTATTATCGGGCACATCATTCTGCTGACAGAACATTGAGGCGTGCGTGGAACACGACGCGCTATCGACCCGAGCCTGGTACCTACCACCTACCTACTACCTACCTACTACCTACCTACTACCTACCTACTACCTACTTACTACCTACCTACTACCTACATACTACCTACCTACTACCTACCTACTACCTACCTACTACCTACCTACTACCTACCTACTACCTACCTACTACCTACCTACTACCTACCTACTACCTACCTACTACCTACCTACTACCTACCTACTACTACCTACCTACTACTACCTACCTACTACCTACCTACTACCTACCTTCTACCTACCTACTACCTACCTACTACCTACCTACTACCTACCTACTACCTACCTACTACCTACCTACTACCTACCTACTACCTACCTACTACCTACCTACTACCTACCTACTACCTACCTACTACCTACCTACTACCTACCTACTACCTACCTACTACCTACCTACTACCTACCTACTACCTACCTACTACCTACCTACTACCTACCTACTACCTACCTACTACCTACCTACTACCTACCTACTACCTACCTACTACCTACCTACTACCTACCTACTACCTACCTACTACCTACCTACTACCTACCTACTACCTACCTACTACCTACCTACTACCTACCTACTACCTACCTACTACCTACCTAC
Source organism: Tholera decimalis (assembly GCA_943138885.2). Classification (NCBI taxonomy): domain Eukaryota; kingdom Metazoa; phylum Arthropoda; class Insecta; order Lepidoptera; family Noctuidae; genus Tholera; species Tholera decimalis. Next base: position 37,737,503 of record OW964569.2, on the reverse strand, counting down.
TACCTACCTACTACCTACCTACTAACTTAACTCAATATGTTAATGTGGTCACCCATCCACAGACAAACCTCTGCCAACATTGCTTAACCTTAAAGATTGTACCGTGCGGCTATTATTATTTAGCCACGAGCTCCGTAATTTTTCCTGTTGAAATAATTATTCCACGTTTTCTCAGTACAAACTTACTTAAGTTACTTTTCTCAGTAAAAACTTACCCCGACATAATGAATAATTGAAGCACAGAGAAAAAGAAGACTGGGAAGAGCTAGATTAGAAATGCTATTACTCATTAATTTTTGAGTTAAAGGAATGTATGTAAAAAAGATTTCTGTATAGTGTCAGTTGTCTTTAGCGTGTAAAAACAAACAAAAAAAATTGATGTATGACACTTTAATAAGAAGCAACAAAAGCTTTATATTTTTGTTTATTAAATAATTAATGATCTTTATTTTGCAAACTGGTTATTAAATAACACTTTTACACGTAATTTTTTTCGTAAATATTAACTAGATGAGGCCGGTGTTTCCTAACTGACTACCCTGAGAAGAAACACCGAAACAAACTCAGGGGTCCGTCTCTTTTAAAGTCCATACAATCTACACTGGTTTAATTATATGGGAATCTTGTAGGTTTCAGTCTGAGGCGGTCTTTTGAATAAAGTTTTTTTTTTTATAGTTTATAGGCTTGCGTTTGACCACAATCTCACCTGATTTTAAGCGATGATGTGGTCGAAGATGAAGCACGCTTGCCTAGAAGTAACCTATTCACTCTTGACTTAAAGACTCCCAGGTTATAACTATCAGGAAATACAGACTCCGGCAGGGAATTCCACTCCTTAGCCGTACGCACAATGCACCTGTCCGTACAGTGCAAGCATCTGTCAAATGACATATAGCTGAACTTAGAACAATCAGCTTAACGAACTGACGAACAATACCAAGATAAGGACGTTTGGGTAGGCCGCAAAAGCACTCAAACTGCCAGACAATCATGTTTAACTCGAAAAAATAACCTACATATTTCACATATTCACAATCGTTTATGAGGATTATGTAGATTATTCTGAAATGGCCTTTTGAGGAAAGAACCACACAGATAGATAGATAGATAGATATACTCTTTATTGTACACCATAACAGAATTAAATAAGGACTTAAAAACTACAAAGGGTGTTACAATGGGCGGTCTTATCGCTAAAAGCGATCTTTTACAGACAACCTTTAGATGGATTTGACACAGCAGGAGAAAATAAATTCGCGGGTAGTCCATGATGTACTATTTACTTATATACAATAAATAAGTAATAACACAGATTTGAGTAGACCCGTCCTGTCAGTGTAAGCCTTTGTCAATTAGACTGTATATATGTATATATATACTCATTACATTCTTATTATTTTTATTATTGATAAGCTTGCGTTTGACCACCATCTCACCTGATGTTAAGCGATGATGTGGTCGAAGATGAAGCACGCTTGCCTAGAAGCAACCTATTCACTCTTGACTTAAAGACTCCCAGGTTATAGCTATCAGGAAACATAGACTCCGGCAGAGAATTCCACTCCTTAGCTGTACGCACAAGGAAACTATTCCCAAAACGTTTTGTGCGTATGGGTGAGATGAATTCTTCCATAAGTGTGGTTTCCTCAAAAACATACCTACTGTTTTCCCAGGAATAATACAGTCTATCTGGCTGTGAGTATACTTGTCTAAGAAAAATGTATAAAGAAGAGGAAACATTATGGTTATTGCCTTGATCTGAAGGAAAAGTATGGTCATTGTTAGTATTTAAATGAAACGGTGCCTGTTAGTATAATAACAGCAATATGTGAACCTACAATGTATTGCTAAAATACGTCACGACATTGTTCGTATCTAAAAACGATTTTCTTTTTAACCGACTTCAAAAAAGGAGGTTCTGTATTCGATCAGTATATATGTATGTATATATGTATGTATGTATATATGTATGTATGTATGTTTGAATATCCGCGATTTTCTCAGAAACTACTCCAATTTCGATCGCGTTTTCGTTGTTTGAAAGCATATTTTACAAGGATGGTTTTAGTATATAACACATCAGGTTCTGATGAAGAGCTTCGAAGATAAGTGATGGAACTCTTCAATTTAAAACAACGAATCTCCCACGATTGCTGCCCTCGTATATCAATGTACTGTTTAGCATAATTAGCCTATTAATATCACCACAGCTGAGGCACACACCTGAATCACGTCTGAAATGGTTTAAATGGGTAAAAAAGACGTGTACAGCAAACTCTCTTTTTAAAAAGTAAGTGCGAACGGTATGTAGGTATCTCAAGTAACAGAAACAATGATACACTAAAAAGCATAAAATAAAAACATTTCTACAAAAAATTTAACCGACTTCAAAACTTACAAAAAAAAAACGTACACTACAAAAAGAGAAATAACCTTAAATATTGTTTTATTGGATGTCTAATTCCGTTAAAAAGAAGGCCTAGGTATCTACTCACATGGCTGAAGTCGGGTGCCAAGATAAATGAATAGGTTTCATCACCTCGGGTGTGCCCGAGAATGCAGCGTTCTTTGCCTATCAAAAATATTCATTGGCTTGGCACCGACTTCAGCCATCTGAGTAGTGTAGTGTGTAAGACTTATGTATGTTATGTAAAAGTTTTTTTCGTAGCAGCGCTAAATTAATAAATCACCAAATTTTGTTTTTTTTTGCCACCAGTTAGAACATTCAGATTTACTTTTGGTTAGTATGTGCGCAGGTACAGATGCACTACGCCCCGGGCGTTGGGGATCGCGTGCCGATCTCCTGCCACCGTATGAGCGGGCTTGCGGACGGCGAGCAGGGGTATATCACCGGCCAGTAAGGACCAGGCCTGGGTCGATGGCACGTCGTGTTCCACGCATGCCTCATTGATCAGTCAGTAGAATGACGTGCCCGAAAGGGCTAATGCTTGCAGAGGTTGCACTTGAACGAACATGGTGGGTTTTTGTCAGCAGAAGTCTGACATCCTCTTCTAGAGCGGAAGAAATCGTTCGATGCTTTTTCCACCAAACAAAAAACAAGTGCACTCTCTGTTCCTTTACTTTCACTGATAAGGCGCAGGACCAGCGACTTAACTTCTAAACTCCGGGCTATTACTGAGAAATATCTACTTCAAAAACCCAATAGCAATTTGCCCGGTCTAGGAATCAAACCCCAGAAATCTTGCACAACAGTTGCGCTTGCGACCACTGTTCACGCAAGCTCCGCCCCCATCACCCCGGTTAGGCCGTTGTATACCTACTAAACGCTAACGCAGCAGTAACAACGTTGAATATCGCGTGCGCTCTTTCACCATGTTCGGTTTCGTAACAGCCATTGTGTGCTAAACGCTAATGCAGCAGTAATAAAGTTGAATATTGCGTGCGCTCTTTTACCATATTCGGGTTCGAAACTAAATGTCGTAAGTCTCAATTCTTATTTCGTTTATAACTAAAGTGATAATTGATCTAAAGGATTAATCTATACTAATATTATAAAGCTGAAGAGTTTGTTTGTTTGTTTGTTTGTTTGCTTGAACGCGCTAATCTCAGGAACTACGGTTCTGATTTGAAAAATTCTTTCAGTGTTAGATAGCCCATTTATCGAGGAAGGCTATAGGCTATATATCATCACGCTAAGACCAATAGGAGCGGAGCACTAATGAAGAATCTTTCAAAATCGGGGTTTTTTTTTTCCACGTGAACGAAGTCGCGGGCGGAAGTTAGTGTCCTATATTTGGATAATAAACTATATTCTCTTACTGTCAATACTAATTTTAGACATAAAAACCGAGTAATCTTGATTAAATTTTGAATAATCTTTAAAAAAGACATGATTTTCGATTAAAAAATGAATCGAGCGAAAATGTACCAATTACGAAACTGGTCTAGACATGTAAAGAAAAAGATCCAATAAATCATAATATACTAAAGTCCCATTTTGATTGTACGCGTGATTGTTTCAGAATATTAAGGCAAAGTTACATACAAATTAGGGAGCCTCGTCTTAACACCGAGGCAGTTACCATACAGCAATAAGATAACCGTGAATCCTGATTCACAATAAATCGATTCAATAAATTGATTCCATTCAAATTTATCGGTATTAAAATAAGTGCATTTCTGATAGGCGTTCAAACAAAAAAAAGCCTTTTACGTATATTATGTGTGACGTTTGTTTTATTTGTGCATTTTGACATAGTTTAAGAGATAACCAATGTATCTTTATTAGGGATTTATTCGAAAAACAAAACCAACTATCAATCCGGTAATCCTACAAAAATATTGTGTTTTTCCATTTGATACAAACAGCTGCAGATGTAATCGACAATACAATTTATATTAGATACGTTCGCATCTGGAGTGAGAAGGGAAATAGAGCCTCTAGGGATTTGGACGTTCACTTTGTAACTACGTAGTTTCAGGAAACTCTACGGGCTTCAGTGAAATACAAAACAATATTTTCAGATTCAGCGGGTTGGCAAATATTTTTAGTGAAAACTGATATGTTTCTAAGATGTTTTCTAAGACTGAGGTATGATTGGAACATTTTGTGTCACATAAAAAATATAATAAAAAAACCAGTCCATAATGTTGCTACTGCTGGGACATGAACATAGGTCTCTATATGAAAATGAAGCGGTAGTTGTCACCAATCTTCGAATTTTTGGACCTGTGACATGCCGATTGATACGGCGGGAGGACACGCCCGGGTGTCGTCATTATGAGGACCACCTGGAAGACACGGTGGAGCATACGGTCGACGTGTGCCCTGCATGGGTGGAGCACCGTCGTGTCCTCATAGAGGCGATCGACGGCGGCGAACTCTCGCGCCCTGCTCTGGTTCAGACCAGCGCCATAGTGCGAAGCGAGAGGGAATGGGATGCAGTCGCCTCCTTCTGCGAAGCAGTCATGCTAGCGAAGGAGGAGGTTGAACGCGCGAGGGAGAGGCAACTATCTTCCTTGCGCCCCAGCCACCGCGAGGGACGCCCCGGGCATCGGGGATCGTGAGCCAATTTCCGGCAACCGTAGGCGCGGGCCTGCGAACGGCGAGCAGGGGTAGCTCACCGTCTGGTAAGGACCAGGCCCAGGTCGGCGGCGTATCGTGTTCCACGGACGCCTCAAAGAGCTGTCAACACCAGTGACGGGGCCTCATAGGGCCATTGCCTGCCGGGGTTGGCGGGAAAGTTCTATCGAGATACCGCGTACCCGGAACTTTAGGGCAGTCGAAGGAACAGGGTGGGTTTTTAGTCAGTAGAAGTGTGACACACCCTTCCGCTTAACCCAGAGCAGGAGAAGTCATTCGACGATTTTCCCACCCAGAAAAAAAAAGTATGCTGGTTTCCTAAAAATGCTTTCCTTCACCGATTCAAGAGCAGTGGTAATGATATAAAATACACAAAGTAATGTGCCTATCTGGATTCAAACCCTCGACAATCTTTAAGGTCTTGTTGCGGTTGCAACGTAGTCTACAGATCACGGGATCATAGTGTGAAAACCATCAATACGAAATAGCGCGAACTTTTCGTTGCGATCTAATGACTATATTCCCGCCATGGGTGGAAGGAAAGGTAGTGTCCGACTTCTACTCTTTAAATACCCTCCTACTTCTTCAATTGCTCACACGTTCTCACGTATCTCCCTAGAACATTCCCACAACCCAGACAGAATAAATAAGCCAAAATAAACGTGTCTGTCCGTTTGTTGTCATAAGTCAAATTACTGTTCCAATTATGCTGTCGAGTCCGTCACAGTCGAAAGTGCACTACGCCAGTACTACACCACAACTCGTGAGTCATGCCTGTAAGCCCTAAACCAACATTGCTTAAAAGGCTCTATCTGAGCCTTTTAAAACTATAGAAGTTTATATAAATATACTATTTACTTGGAATTTCCATTCCAAACCATCATAATTATCTACTTAGCCATTACAACTAATGATAAATGATAATTAATGATCTTTATTTTGCAAATTGGTGGTTATTAAATAACACTTTTACACGTCATTTTTTCTTAACTATTAACTAGATGAGGCCGGTGTTTCCTAAACTCAGAAACACCGAAACAAACTCAGGGGTCCGTCTCTTTTAAAGTCCACACAATCGATACTGGTTTAATTACATAGGAATCTTGTAGGTTTCAGTCTAAGGCGATCGTTTGAAGAAAGATGCTCACTGATTTGAGTGGGCCTGTCCATACAGTGCAAACATTTGTCAAATGACGTATAGCTCAACTTAGAACAAGGAGCTTAACGATTTGACGAACAATACCAAGGTAAGGACGTTTGGGAAGGCCGCAAAAAGCACTCAAACTGCCAGACAATCATGATTAACTCGAATAAAATAACCTACATAGCTCACATATTTTATTCACAATTTTATATACACAATGCTTTCGACATGCCGAAAATGCACTAAAACATATTATGAACTGGCTAACAAACAACTTGCTTGCCCTGAATGTACAGAAAACGGTGTATGTTCCCTTTGCCATTAGGTCAAATCTAGCCCCACCGCTATCTTATCTTCTTAAAGCCCACACTTGTACTTCTCTGTCTCCTCCTATATGTGACTGCCTCAGCATATCTAGGATTACTAGCGTGAAATATCTGGGCACTCGTATTGATCAACAACTTAATAAAAAACTACGCAAGTCTGTGGATAGTAATACCCTGAAACTGGTATATTCTGCACTATATCAGTCAGTTCTTTCATACTGTATTCCAGTTTGGGGGGAGGGGGTGCAACATTAAACGAATTTATTAGGCTTAAGCGTGCACAACGGGCGGTCTCGGCCTCGAAGATATTCCACAATACAATTATATGCCGAACGTGAAGTGTTAACTGTCAGGCAGCTATATGTTCTCCATACGGTAATCCGTAAACACTATTCCCGTCCCCACAAAGAACAAAAATATTTAAATTATTCACAAAATCAAAATATCAATGCAAACATACGTTACACAATTATCTATTAACACTCACTCATCAACACACAGAGGATCTTCTTTTAGGCAACCTTCCAAGTTTAATATAAAACTAATTTCGATTTTCCGCACACGACACTCCCTCTCATTCATCATAATTACACAGTTACATACAACACACACATACACACCTCAATCACATATTAATGCTATACCTTCACTTCTTTTGATTTGTAAAAGTATAACCTTTATTTTTATTTTATTTTGCGATGTAATTGGTCTAGAGCTGTAAAAATTTCTTGCTTGTAAAATTGTTGCGGAGGGACACTGATCTTCTAAGATACAGGTTCTAACCTAGTTTAGAGTTAAGGGTTTCAATGTATTGTCGCCTCTCAATGTATGGTACTTCTACTGTACCAATGTAATAGTTTTTAAGGTTTTAGTTCAGTAAAGATTTATTATTTATTATTATTATTCACAATCGTTTATGAGGATTATGTAGATTAGTCTGAAATAGCCTTTTGAGAAAAGAACCACACAGATTTGAGTAGACCCGTCCTGTCAGTGCAAGCCTTTGTCAGTTAGTCTGTAAGCTCAACTTTGGACTACTAAGGAGCTCAACGACCTGACGAACAATGCCAAAGACGGGACATTTGAGTAGGTCGCGAAAGTACTCAAACTATCAGACATCGTCGTAAGAAAGAGAAGAAATAAAAAAAATGAAAAATTAACACATAATCCTCGCATTTAAGTACATAATTAAATAATTAAAAAGAAATATTATACTTTACAAAGTAAATATTCATGTCAAAATAAAACATTATACTTTATAAAGTCAAAATAAATATTGAAAAAATAAAAATAATGTCAATATGTATAAAAATAAAATACAAGAAATTGTGACTGTAAACACTAATCGCTCCCTGTATATTATTGGAGCAGCTCAATCCCAAGCGTTTTTATCCTCAATATCGACGGTTAAAAGGAAATAGGGTATAAGCGACAAAAAAATAAATGTTCAGAAGAGCCATTCAAAATTTAGAATTTTAGAAAAACTGATGTATTTTTTTATTAAAACATCGTGAAAACTAAAACACTTTTTAATTTTCCCATCTGGAAATATGATAAAATAAAAGATAATAGACCACAAGAAACAGTCGGTTTTTAAAACAATACCAGTCCAAAATGTCGCTTATACCCTATTTCCTTTTACCGTCGATATAGTCTTTAAACAGCAGATAATATTAATGTTTTACATATAGGCACATAACACGATACCTCTTGGTTAGATCAGTTTCAGATTTCCTAGCTTCTGACTACCCGTAACGACGGTCAAATATGTTGAAATGACAGCCGGAACTAACATCTTAAAGTCCTTCCTAAAAAAATTTAAACAAGTCCCTTAAAAAAATACACGCTAATTATATTTGCAGTGTTCGAGTATCTACAGTCTCCGAGGATAACATTGTACAACGAGTCTATGGTTAACCAAACAAGTGCTTGTCTCTAAGCAAAGCTTAGAAATAAAAAATCTTGCTGTAATAAAAATTCTTTGTTAAAAATAATGTTTACACAGGCGGACTAGCGGACAATGAAGTGATCAGTTAGGGTCCTTTTTCCTTTTAAACCCTAAGAATCAAAATGAAAACCTAGCTAGGCACAAAATCAGTACTCTTTAAACGTCAAACATTAGTTAAACGTGAGACTGGATGAAACAAATCTCCAAAGCCCGAACATTGGTTTTATATCCGTTTTATTTCGGGCAGTTTGCGATGGAATTGCATAATCTGATTCCACCAAGCCTGTTCCGTCATCAGACTGAAAGACGGACAGCGATGCGCCATCGTTGCATTATGGACACCCCCCCATACGCACAAAATGTTTTGGGAATAATTTCATCGTGCGTACAGCTAAGTACCTACCTAGTGGAATTCCCTACCGGGGTATCTTTAGTTTATATCTATAACCTAGCAGTCTAAATCAAGAGTGAATAGGTTACTTTTAGCGAACTTTATCTTTGACCACAGGTGAGATAGTGATCATCAATAGTTTATGAAATATTATTATTTTTTTTATTTATTACATCTGACTGTAATTTTTGAAGAACTTAACTCCTTTAAATGAATGATAATGGTGTTCACCCACATACAACTTTTTCTCATTTCTATAGAAATATCAGGATATGAACTGCAATCAAGTTCATACGTCATTGCTCATTTACATAACTTTCTAATAAGTAATGGAATCACGCATTACTTTGTAGAAATCCACAGAGCAACATGTATTTATAACTAGCTTCTCCTGAAGAGTTTTTTCAGTGAAAAAGTCTTATGTCCTTCCCCAAGGTCTAATCTATCTCTGCACAAAATTTCATCGTTCAATCGGTTGAGTGGTTTAGTCATGGCATGGGATGCAGTCGCCTCCGCGTGCGAAGCAGTCGTACTAGGAACGTGTAGGTAGAGAAAACTCTTCGCGTCGGGGATCGGAGACGATCTCCGGCCACCGTAGGCGCGGGCTTGTGGACGGCGAGCAGGGGTAGCTCACCGTATGGTAAAGACCACCTCAAAGAGCAGTCAGCATTAACGGGGCCAGTCATTCAAGTCAGTCAGGGGTCAATCAAGGAACAGTGAGAGTTTTTAATTAGTAAGAAGTCTGAAAGTTCCTTCCGCTCAACCTAGAACGGGAGAACTCATTTGATTATTTTCCTACCGAAAAAAAAAAACGTGTGCAGCATCATTCGCAGTTTAAGCAGTCAGTTGAGTCAACATCTACTAAGTCTGTTCCATAGGACAAAAAACGTCTTGAGTAGGTATTGTACTCAACATAATATACTTAGACAGTTTCCTTGTAAGTTGCATTGCATAATTTTCTGCATGCATGCATGCATGATCAACGAAATAAGTTTCTAAGCTAACGTGGTCACTAACAGTATCATTAGAACTTAAAACAGGATATTTAACCATGTGTATTTATTATACAACGTGTAATTTAAAGGGTATATATAATACCAAGTGCATGGCTTCTTTGGATGATAACAAACGATATGGCAAGGATTTTGTAATCCTAAGTCTACGTCTGTAGAACTTATTATAAATTCCAATACACTGATACCAGACACCGAATTTTTCAAATTAAGAACGAAAAAAATTATCGTGTTATTGGCAAGTGACGTGGAAAGTTATTGACCCTCGTAGTGCTGTGACACGTTTGTTATCATTGGTATTCAAGAAATATATGAAACCAATAATTTGGTATAAATTTTTTTGAGTCAGTTATTTTGTGTTGAAACTGTGCATAGAGACTCCATACCAGATGTTGTCTTCAGCCCTTTTGGATAGATATGGGGTTTCCATGACACGTTATATATTTCGAGTTTCCGATATTTTGGCACTGTTGCAAGCGCCTATGATCACGGATGAACTGGAGTAATTGCGGGTGGACGTTTATGAGCAGACGAATCGTCTACCCTAGCTCTTTCTCGTTCGTTTTTTTATGTTAGAACAAAACTAAAACAATAAATACACATGGTAATTTTACATTTTAAGGTCCTATGATCAAAAAATTTTGGCGGAATTAGTACCAAATATTTTTAGTAGTATTAGTTATTAGTTCATAACTGTCTGAATAACAAATGGATAATCCCAAGTCATAATCTATGTAGCTAAAACTGGTAGTAAGCCAGTAATAAAATTGGGAATTTTATAATTTTGATAGGTACAAACATTATCTAAATCAATGAGAACACGTGACATAGAATAAACACTCGTGGTTCCGTCGAAAAAGTAAACTTTAAACTAATCCATCCAAAACATAGCACATGTTTTTCTCCAAGTATAAAGTAAAATTATACAGAGTTGATACGACCGAGGGACTTTCCTTTAAACTGCGTATACTAGGTACCATTTTCAAGCTTTGTACCAAAAAACAATTACATAGGAGAAGCAGTATAGTCGCAAATTATTTTGATGAGATGCACCTTAAAGCGATAAATCTGACCAAGACAAGAGATAACACACGACGCGCTACGTTGCGACTTTATTACCTAGGTATTTAAGGTCAGTCACATTTATTTATAAAGTGTGGTTGCGTTTTACTCTGATTTGTAAGCTAATTAGTTTGTTTGAAAAAAAAAAAAGATTTTTTTGGGTCTTTTTATTTTTTAACTGTATCAAATTAACACTAAACACGTATAGTATACGTAGTGTAATTTAATGCCCCTCTGTCGTATCAACTCTTTATATGTTTGTTTCAAGTTTTGATGTGGAGATAGTTAAAGGCTGGAGAGTAACACAGGCTACGCTTTTCGCTGAACATATAATTTTCACGCGGGCGAAGCCGCAGCCAGAAGCTCGTATTAGGTATTAATTATTAGTTACTAGCTTGTGCCCGCGTGGGAGATTTTTCCCGTGGGAATTCTCTGCTATTCCAGGATTTTACCATACCAAACCAAATCTCATTCAGATCCGTTCAGTAGTTTATCCTTCCTCACGAACTTTCGCATTTATAATATTAGAACGAAGTACGATACGAATATTATAAATTGTAAGTATATATATATATTTCAATGTTTTTTTTAATAGTTTACAAGCCACACATATATGTAGGTTAAATAGCCAGGGTGCAGCAATCTAGCACCAGCCATATACAGTCAACGGCTATCGCTGAAAACCAGCGCTATGCTCTTTCTAACGCAGCATTATGCTGAGCGATGGTTTTTATTCACAGAAGAGACACATATTTTCCCAATAGGTAAAAATCCTTCATTCGTTTATTTTGTTTTGGTTGGCCCGCTCATTACCTCGGTCTCGCCTGAAATCTCGTATTAAATGAGATCTACGATGGAACGAGCGAGCCCAGAAGATGAACAAAAGCTGAAGAAAATATCGTTTGTTTATTTTTTCTATGGTATGCCTAGAGTTAAACGCAAATTCTTTCTTTATAATTTTTTATAATTAATTACATTTTAAATATTATTATGTTCAAAGTTGTTATACCTATGCCATACACATTTTTATTCGATTTGTATTAATAGTATTCTGTATTTCTTAATTGAAATATACTGTTTATAGCAAAAATATTTCTACTCATACATCTTTGCGAATTCTGAGTTTATTGTTTTGTTTGCCGAGCCGAGCTATTTCTGAATAATTCAGAACAATACAACAGCTAAGTCATGATTAAAATGGCTAAACGTTTTCCAAAGGTTGACGGAACCCTAAAATCGATACAAAGTGCTATAAAAAGGATTCCACTTGTGTTAATACACTACGTTTGTTAACATGGCAAAGCTGACTTGTGTATTTTTGTTGATTGCAGGTTAGTACAATATTAATAAATGATTCAGTAAAGTGCCCCATACCTATTTAACTATGCATATATTGATCATGGATGAAATAAAATATTTAAGATAACTGCAACCGTATATACATCCGAAAGTGTTGAAAAGTGAAATATTTTTCTAAATCCACGAATATTAATAAAAATACGTAAACACAGATCCCCAAAATGCCCACTCGTCACCACTTGCAACAAACTACCCTCCAATATATGTCTGTTGTAAATGTAAAGATCGTAAATGCTCATAATAAAACCAGTCTTCTACCGTTGTTGTTGTTATGTTGTACTGTTGTTTGTTGTAGTTTCAGTCTACTGGGACACAGGCCTCCCCTCTATGAAAGGTAATGGGCCGTAATACACCACTAGGGTCCAGTCTGTTTCTGCTTCCTTAAGACGTTATCTTTCATTGTTTAAAAAAAAAAATATGATATGATAGGAAAAATATGGATTGTGCAAGAAATGATGTAAAAAAAAAGTATGATGACATCGGACAAGGGGAAAAGGGGGAAAAAATGTGTAGCGTCGACCCCAAGTAACTGTGATAAGGGCAGGAGGGAGGTTTTTTTTATTAGTTACACAAAGCCAACCAAAATTCAACAAAATATAAGATAAGACTGCGATTGTAACCATTTAATTAAGAAATTATGTTAAATAGGTGTGTTTATATTTTGGTGTACAATAAAGTATATTCTATCTACCTATCTATCTTATCTTAATAAATTATGTAAACACCAATATTTGCACGCCACATATGGCAGAATTTGTAGAAGTTATTATATAATAATTTTAAGACCTGACAATTTCAGATTACCATGTTCAGACAAATAAATGATTATTTATTTATTTGTTAAACCATCCTTAACACTATGTTTACAGACTTAAACCTAATACGACAGTGTAGCTTTCAGTTATATTTACTTAAAACTAAATTATAGTAAAAAAAATATATAAGATTAAACAACATTAAATTAAAAAACACATTCCGTAACTATATATATGTTACTACATTTAACAGAATCTTTGCGAATTCACTCATATTGCACGTAAATATAAATCAATCCTTTCACGAAGTTCGTTCACTACTCGGATTGTTCTGGTCAACGATGTTTTCGCCAGTAGATTGGTTCTGGCTACTGGCACGAGTAGCAGTGATTATTATAGTGATTATGATTATCATAATGGTGTTTGTGTAACATTTCAGCTGCAGTCTGCGCCCACGCGAGTCGTATCGTGGGTGGAAAACCCACCACCATCGAGCAGCACCCTGGAATCGTCCAGGTGGACTTTCGTAATGGGATCCTGTGGGGACAATCATGCGCAGCTAATATCCTCAACAGTAAATATGTCCTATCGGCTGCACACTGCTTTGATGGGATGTGAGTAACCACCAGATTTATCAGCTACTGTTCTTTCAAACTACGTTGAGGTCAGTTACAACGTTCGTGATAATAAATAATTAATTTATTTAATAAATTAATTAGTAATTTGTTTATTTACCCTCGTCTATGTGCCAACTGAAAACCAGCGCTGGGTGTCTTTCGCCCAGCAAATGCTGAGTTGGTAACCCTTTCGGTGTAGACATGCTCAGCGAAATTCTTAGTGTTATTTTTTTAATGTTTGTAATTTTCTGTTGTTGTGTGTGTTTATCACCTAATAAATGATTTTCAAATTCAAATTCAATATAATCTCCCGAGTCTACAGTCTTCTCGGATTCATAATAAAGGAGCTATATTAAAGCCCTAGCTTCTGCCCGCAGTTTCACTCGCGTGTAAAGCTTTTTAATGTTTTGTACCTTTGTAACTCATTAATGCCTCAGCAATGTACTGGTGAAAGAACTTTTAAAATCGGATGAATACTTTCGACGAAAACTGTATGCTATAGGGGAAGGAGCAATTAAACTTCGTAAATTGACTAGTTATTTATATTGTATATTGAGTAAATACAGAAAACACAAACATTAGGTACTTATTTAAAGGTAAGGTAACGATTCTAATACGAACTTATTACAACAACCGGGCCGGCGCGCGGCTTACGCGCGTACGTGTGTATTGGAAGCTAGCTCGCGGCGCACTACTAAGAATGGACGATGTGCTAGGATCGTGCGGCGTCAACTCGGGCGCGGAGACGGGCGGGGCGCCGGCTCGGACATGGGGGCTGTAGGGTGCACGCTTGTGGCGAATGACTACTTTGTAAAATACTACGCGCTACAATGCATACAAACTCACTCATAACAAGTATTACTCCTTTACATGGAGTGACTTGCTATCTAACCACCACAACATCAGAGACATTTCTTACATAAAAACCCAATAACGCTTTTTCCCGACCCGGGAATTAAATACGAGACCACATGTTCAGACTCGACCAGCGAGGCAGTTAATCTGACACAGTTCTAGCAATGTTCTTCTTCTTCTGTAGTCTGGTTTCCGCACCTAGTCTCTGCACGAGAACACTGTGCGTGAGCCGTGTCGGGCGTCACTCCATCCAGCCAACCTCTCTCCAGAAGCAGATCAGGTCTTTGGGTCTATTCAGGATGTCTGTAAGGAAATTCAATGACCCGAGGGTTTGTTTCCGTATGTCGGTGATTTCCGTGCACTCTAGGAGCACGTGTCCCACCGTTTCCTCCGTCCCCATGCATGCCCTGCACAGGGGACTGTCCGTTATACCTATTGTGTGGTAGTGTTTGTTCAGTGAGCAGTGCCCGGTGATGGTCCCCACCACCATTCGCAGGCTTCTTCTGTCCAGGTGTAGAAGGCGCCTGGTTAGTTTTTTAGTCTAGCAACGTTAAAACAATATGTCTTTTTTCGAAACAATGTCGGTTTCCCGTCTGATCAGATCTAACTGCATATCAGTATTTTACTTGCAGCGACTACCTGTCTGACCTGCATGATAAAAAACGATATCCCGCGATAAGAAAGTTTGTTCACCTTATGAGTACCCAGTATTCCTAGATTTGAAGAAGTACTGCTTTATTTAAAGACATGAACCTAACCTCTTTCAATCCATTAATCATTTATCAGGTCAACATTAGTAAAATATATGAAACTAGAAACGATCTAAGTTCTGCCGTAAAAGCATACAAAAAATTAATTAGGTTACATTAAATTAAATTATATTAGATTAAATCAAACTACTTCATATTAAATTAAATTATATCATTTAAGGGCCCTGTTTTTTTTTTTATTTTAAGAAGTACAGAGACAGACTGCAGACTAACACATTTCAATACAGCTATTACAATATATAGTACATACATCTCTAAAGTCCAATTATTACTGGACATTATATTTATACAACGTGTAACGGAAACCCCATATCTATCCAAAAGGGGTGATATGGTATGGAGTCTCTATGCACAGTTCCAAATTATTGGTTTCATATATTTCTTGAATACCAATCATAACAAACGTGTTACAGCACTACGCGGGGCAATAACTTTCCACATCACTTGCCAATAACACGATAATTCTTTTCGTTCTTCTTAATTTGAAAAATTCGGTCTCTGTATCAGTGTATTGGAATTTGTAATAAGTTCTACACACGTAGACTTAGGATTACAAAACCCTTGCCATATCGTTTGTTATCATCCAAAAAAGCCATGCACTTGGTATGTATATACCCTTTAAATTACACGTTGTATATATTTTTTGTTTTAATTATCATACACTGGGCTTTTGTCCTTTATCGTGGGCGCATTACATACACCCGGACCGAGAACCGGTGTAATAATATATTTGTAGGCCATGCAAACATTTGTTCCGGTGTGGAAATCGAACCCGCGACACGCAGCGCTGCAGTGAATTTCTAAACCACTGCGCCAACCTTGTCGTTGCTATATCTATACATAATTATATAAATAGCATTCAACGGAAAATTTTGTTAGTTTGTTTAAACGCGCTAATCTGTGAAATCAATGGGTGAATTTGGATGACATTGTATGTTATTATTATAGGTACGGAATAGCTTGAACCATGAAGAAGACTACAGGCTAATTTCAACCCGATTGCATAGAACCC
The DNA here is from genome assembly GCA_943138885.2 of Tholera decimalis. Taxonomy (NCBI): domain Eukaryota; kingdom Metazoa; phylum Arthropoda; class Insecta; order Lepidoptera; family Noctuidae; genus Tholera; species Tholera decimalis. Next base: position 37,721,207 of record OW964569.2, on the reverse strand, counting down.
CTGCGCTAGTCACAGTTCACTCCCGACGACTTTATCATGATAAAAACATTACCTCCTTCTTTGGCAGTCGGGTAAAAAGAAGCCTCTAACCAACTTCATTAAAATTCACCTTGTACTTTCGAAGTTTAGCATTTTTAAGTAAACAAACATTACTTTAGTTTTCTTCAGTGCTTATACACGATTAATTTTACATCGTTCTGGAACCGAAACACAGTAACTCCAAATGAGTAATAGGTACTATTGGCATTGTTATTGTTTTTTTAGGACATCTCATAAAGAAGTTAGAAATTTATCACTTTTATTCTGTCATTCGAGTTAAATTTTAGTAGCACTGCCACTATTTCATTCATAAACGCAAGATCGTACGCGATCCGCTCGTTGATGACGTAGCGCGGCACAGCTGTTCGTGTGCAAATCAGTTGATAGCGCACTCGCGGTGGGTCAACAGACGTCGGACGAATAACCGGCTGCAAGTAAGTACCTACAAGTAGGTATTTCATTTCAGGTATGATTTAGGTTGGTGTAAGTCCATTTATCTTCATTATTTCTCGTTGTATCGTAAGCACGGCACGATGTTTACCACTAGCACATCTCCCCATAAACGAGAGAAATTAATTGACATTTAATTCACCACTCTCGCATCACGAAATCACCTACTAATCGTACTATTCAACTAGACACAAATAAAGTCTGAATTCGCTTTTCGTATTTTTATTTATGTACCTATTTATCTACAGCATGTAACAAAAACCTTGTCCGATCCGTAAGGGTATTATTCGGCATTACGTAACCCATTTAATGGATTTGAGATAATAATTTTTCCCCAGTAAAAACGACAAAGTTCACGTGTTTAGTACTTACCTAAAGTTTTGAGTCAAAGAAGCCGCTTGAACGAGAAGGTTTTTACGATTCTTTTTCGCGCGCCGCCAAACAAACGTACCTACCTATAACGAAAGATACCTACGCTACGTCATACCTTAGAGGACGCGTAGGTATCAGCTGACATTGCTTGTAGGCATAGTGATCCGGATTTCAGACCTAATTCTGTGTGTTTATCAAGAAACAATTAAGTTATTAAATTAAACGTAACCCTGATAAGGGTTTTTTTACGTGATGTGCTTTTAGCAATGTACTTACCTACTGTAGGTATCAAGTTCATTAAAACATTGACTTGTTGGTCAGTGGGTAGTCTTAGGAGGTTGTTGCATACTTCGGCGTTCGTGCTTCACATGTCCACATCACATTCGACACCTTTTCACACACGTGGGGTCCGCGGCAAACATATCCAGCACTTGTTCCTTGATTGCCACATTGCGCTACCAGGTCCACGAGGACGGGTAGACCACAAGGAATTCCAGCATCAGTGGTCTGCACTCGTGCCCATGAACACTGTCTGTGGTGTACACACATTACACACGGTTATGCAGGCGTTGGAATGCACGCTCCGAGGTACTGTCACACCTGGCTTATTTGCAAAACGCACCTCATACGTTCTACGCGCAGCTGCATAATTACAGTCGGTCTTGCCTAAGCATATCAACAAAATTTTCCTGATTGGAATACGACATTGTTCGCGAAATGATAGCGGCACGTGATACGCACAGACGTCCGATCAAAAGCAACCCCCACGAAAGACTGGCGAAGCAACAAGTAGAGCTACTAGACTCTAGAGAGCGTACCGGCACGGGTACCGGTAGGTAGCTAGTCGGCGACATCAAAGAGTCGGCGACTAGTTAAAAGAGTGCCTACAACTCGGTCCTGTAGGGCGGTGTTCTTTGAAATAAAAATAGATTTTTCAATGGGTACCGTTCGCATGTGTTGCCGTTTGGCGATACGTTTTACACGCACATAAACATTGATCGCAAGGAAGCGTTACTTCGGGTTCTCATTATTTCACAAAAATAACAATTAATTTAATATTTCGTAAATTTTTTTATTGTTATTTATTGAAAATAATAGACTCAATCGATTCGAGTTCGATGGTCGAGTTCAGAACTTTCGGTTCCAGAACGACCTAAAATTAACCGTGTAGTTATTTACTCTATGGCTAAAACACAAACAAAAATTCAGTTTTTGTATGTCTATCTCTCTGTTTATTCGGGCTAATCTCTGGAACAGCCGAACCAATTTTAATGACACATTCACTGGAAGATAAGATAGTGGAGATTGTAGGAGTTCGCGTTAGATTGGGATTTGCTCGGGACAAACCTCTTTCGCGAACGAAGTTCAAGGGCGTCACTGGTCTAAAATAAACTCTCGTTAAACTACCGAAAAAATATGTACCGCAATCTTTTATTGGTTTTATGATTAGGATTACTATAATCACATAAACAATTAATCTTTTTATCAACTCGCCGTTTTAAATACCTTTATTAGCGGCTCCAGCGTTTTGTCATACCTAATCCTTTGCGTATCATCTTTTAATGTTTATACGCATAAAATACCGATCCCGTGGGAATTCCGGGATTAAAAGTAGCCTACGTGTTATTCTAGGATGTGAACTATCTACTTACCAAATTTCATTCAGATCCGTTCAGTAGTTTTTACGTGAAAGTGAAAGACCCACAAACATACGTACATCCTCACAAACTTTCACGTTTATAATATTACTAGCTTCTGCCCGCGACTTCGTTCTGTCATAGCCCTTCAAAGAGGCTTTTTAAAAAAGAAATGATTTAAATAGATAATTATTATTTATTTAATTAATTAATACAATTAAGAAAAAGGGACCCTTATGCAATCGATCACCGTAAAGGTTTAAAATAGACTGACTTTAGTACCAATGATCATTGCTGATTACGAGTATTGTACTGAGATGGTTGAAAGCCATGGTGATTAAGCAATTTAGGGTTCAGTGTGTGCTTATAACAGTTCGCGTGGGAGAATTTTCCCGAAAGTAGCCTATGTGTTATTCCAGGATGTGAACTATCTATTTACCAAATTTCATTCAGATTTGTTCAGTAGTTTTTGTGTTTTTAGTATTATCACAAACTTTCACATCTATACTAATATTATAAAGCTGAAGAGTTTGTTTGTTTGTTTGCTTGAACGCGCTAATCTCAGGAACTACACTTCTGATTTGAAAAAATCTTTTAGTGTTAGATAGCCCATTTATCGAGGAAGGCTATATATAGGCTATATATCATCACGCTAAGACCAATAGGAGCGGAGCACTAATGAAGAATATTTCAAAATCAGGGGATTTTTTTCCACGCGGACGAAGTCGCGGGCGGAAGCTAGTTTATAATATTAGTAAGATAAGATAAGATAAGTAAGACTCAGTCTATAACATTCTCACTGCTGGGACATAGGTCTCTTCTCTATGGGAGGGAATGGGCCCATCCACCTTGCGGGTCCAGTTCTGGCTGGTGGATATCGCGTAGCTTCTGAATATATAGTCAAAAAGCTTATAGTTGACGAGGCGCTAGTGAAATTAAATGAAAATAAATGAAATATTTATTTTTGTAAATTGGTTATAAATAACACTTTTACACGTCATTGTTTTTTGCGTATTAAGTTTAGCTAGATGAGGCCAGTGCTTCCTGACTACTCTGAGAAGAAACACCGAAATAAACTTAGAGGTCAGTCTCTTTTAAAGTCCATACAATTTGTGTTGGTCCAATTATATGAAAAACTAGCTTCTGCCCGCGGTTTCGCTCGCGTGTAAAAGTTTTTTTTCCCAGGGTTTAAATCAATGTTAGTCAATTAATGTCACTATCCAGGCCTCCAACTATCACTTGCTCCGTTTTACGTGTAAAAATCGGCCAGGTGTGGGACGGACGCGCCCATGAACGGTTCCGTAGTAGCAAGCAAAAAAAAAAAACTTAGCAAAAACTAATTAGTTTTTCATAGTGTTTGTATGAACGATAAAGTTATTATTGCGGTTTTTAAAATATAAAACTGCTGACTGTATTTCTTTCAAACAAATTTTCATTGAAAGTTTTCAGTAATATAATTATATAGCACTAGCTTTTACCCGCGACTTCGTACGCGTAGAAAGGTTTTCCCGCGCAAATCCCGATCCCGTGGGAATTTCGGGATAAAACGTAGCCTATGTGTTATTCCAGAATGTCATCTATCTACTTATAAAATTTCATTCAGATCCGTTCAGTAGTTTTTACGTGAAAGAGTAACAAACATCCATCCATCCTCACAAACTTTCGCATTTATAATATTAGTAGGATTAGTAGGATAGGATAGTAGGATAGGATAGGATTATAATATTAGTAGGATTAGTAGGACATGTAGGTTCATGTCTGTGTTGCTCTTTGAGGAAATAACCACACAGATTTGAGTGGACCTGTTCAGACAGTGCAAGCATTTGTCAGTTATCGTGTAGCTAGCTCAACTTAGAACTTAAGGAGCTCAACGATCTGAGGAATAATACCAAAGTAAGGACAGTGGGCAAGCTTCTCAGCCTGACTCATCGGCATAACGTTGCTTGCCTGTCGGTCTTCTAGAGATTGTACTATGGGGAATGTGCGCAGGAGCTGCATGACCTGATCCCTCCATCTCCATTTCACTGCAGGACTACCAGACGCACGGCTGGGTACCATCCACACTTGGTTGATATACCGTCTTGTTGCACCAAGCGCTTTTCTTCCACATTTATTGTACGTAAGTACAGCCAAGCTGTGGAACTCTCTGCCGGCTTCTGTGTTCCCTGCCACTTATGACCTTTCAGCCTTTAAAGCAAGAGTGACTAGGCATCTTTTGGGCTCGCTCGTTCCATTGTAGAGCTCATCTATCGCTTACCATCAGTCGAGATTGAGGTCAAGAGTAGGCTAATCACGATTAAAAAAAATTATATTCACATTCATTAACCTTTTCACCGCCAAGCACTTCTATAGAAGTTCGGGATTTTCGTGCCACCAGCGCCACAACTTCTATAGAAGTTGTTCATTTTAACTATCTTATTAAAATAAATTTACTGTGATTAAAAGCTTTGTTTCATTTTATTATTTAAGATAGCACAGTCTACTACCCTGTTTTTTTTATTTTTCTACACAAAATAAGCCCTAGTTTGTCCTAAAATCGGCAAAAACAGAAACTCCGAATTTTGTTACTTTCCTCAGAACGCCAATCACTTCATATCAAGTTGGCCAGTGATGTGCCGTGAAAGGTTGATTTCACCATTGAAATATTTATAAATACAGAAAGTTACGAATATCGAAAACAATTTGAGGTCAATAAAATATGAACTTAGTTATCTACTTCATTACAAAGGATAGTAGATGAATTTCGACCTTCAGGTAGATGCCGATACGTAATTATAAAGTTGTTTCCAATTCTTGTCGATAGTTATTTTCCCATCTCTACAAAACAATTGGTCGTCTATGCCCCTGTGCGCCACCGAGTGCCACGAACTACTATAGAAGTTGGTCAGTGACGTCATAGGCGTGCGGCTGTCAAGGTCACTTTAGCATAGTGCAGCACAAAATCGGATTCGCGCGCACGCATCTTTCTTTCTTTCACTTGATAACAAATAGAAAAATGAGTGAAGAACTTGATTCGGACGAATTTCTTAAAATTTTGCAAGGTGTGGAATCGGACTCGGAGTATTTTGTGGAGAAACAACACTTAAAAAACAATGCTTTGATAAGTACACGGCTACAAGCGTGATAGAATTTAAATATATACTTACTTTGCATTTAAAAAAACACTTTAAAAACAATTAAAAATTCTGCCACTCAGATACCTACGGTAAAAAACGTTGACTGAAGTTATTAAAAAAAAACACAGGAATAAACAAAAATAGAAGAAAAAAAGACCATAGACCCCATCCCTGATCAGAATCGAATTCAACGTGCCCTCAGTGCCAATAACTTGATATGAAGTTAAAGAATGAGATCATGAAACAAATAGAGATGTATCCCATTCCTTATAGTTCTAATTGAGTTATGTATTAGTTTCTTTGATACTCATAATTTATACTGTTTTTTCTTATTAAGGATACTGTGAAATAAAACAAATCTGGAAATATTTAATCAGTTTTTATTTATATTCGTAAAATCAACTTTAAATCTTAACTTTACGCGTACAAATCTTATTCATCGATATGACGATATCCCCATCACTACTGTTTTGTTTACTGTATTTTTAGTTATACATTTATAGCTTGGCGCTCGGCGAGGCATTGCGTTTTGTGTACGTTGGCGGCGAAAAGGTTAAATATATAAGACATGATGTTTTCTTTAACGGTTTTGAGAACAGTGGTAATGATGTTGTAGCGACATCTATCTCGCAACAAATAAACTCAAACTATAGAAATCCTGTATCACGCAAGCAGAGTTTACCGCATAACTAGCCTATATACATATCTCCCGATCACAAACATCGGGCAGTTGCCCACCAGACTAAACACCTGTCTGGTCGGAGGATCCTCCCTTTTCAATGGGATGCGGGACTTAACACCCTGTTCCGCATATCCACAAAATGTAAATTGCAATAAGTAATGTATCTGCCTTGGTTCGAACCCAACTCGTAAGTCGTGCCCGTAACCACTGAGCCAACGCTTCTCTTATCAATATACATATGAAAATAGTAAAAAAGTTTGTCTGTACCTACACTGAATATATTTACTAAATCTAATTTAGGCCCCCTAAATTATTTTTTGTAGGAAACAGTGTTAGAACAAGAAATTAAAAAGAATGTTTATCTATTTTTCTATTTGTACACGCTAATCTACGGAACTACTCGACGACTTTGAATGAAACTTTGACGATTTTATTATACAGCCATTCAGTCTGGGCACCATATAGGTTATAATTGAATTTAGAAAGTAGAAGACGTGATGCAAAACTTTACATGCGAGCGAAGCCATAGGCAGAAGGTAATATTAAAATATTTGATAACATTAATACAAAATATTAAATAATATTTTTTTTTAATGAAACGTCTCTTTGTTACTAAAATCAGGTACTAAACAAAATACCGAATGAATTAATTGCTTATTTTTATTAATAGTAGATGACTCACTAGATAAAATTAGTGTACAAAGCAGTCTTATCGCACAGGGCAATGTATTACAGACAACATTTGGATGGACAGAATTAAAGAAGGTAGATGTTTGGCTATCATTGTACAAACTTTAAAAAAAAAATTGTAAATTTTAAAAAGTGTAAGCAGAGTTTCATAACCCCCTTTCTATAACTTTTTATTAATATATATATATATATAATATTAATAAAAAGTTAAAATATGTATGTAAGTTTATATTGTGTATGTAGGTGTAATATTTTATCTACTTAGTTTATTTTTTTATGCAGCTGCCATGTTATCTCTTCACCACCCTTGGTTGACAGGTAGAGAATGCCTATGGCATTAAGGGCGCCTCCAAATTAGCCGCGCGGCAGTAGCGCGGCTGCAGCGCTGCCGCCGCGCTGCTTTGAAAATCCATATAAATATTAACGCGCAGCGGCAGCGCTGCTGTCGCGCTGCGGCCGCGCGTCATTTTTTTGCATTTATTTGTATGGATTAACAAAGCAGCGCGACTAATTTGAAGGCGCCCTTAGTCCGCCTTTGTACATTTTGTATTACATAAAGTTTTAATAAATAATAAATAACAGACTCTGTTACATTGTTCTGAGATCTCAACTACCGTTTAATAAATAGCAATAGGATAATCGCTAATTGCAAGACTCTTGCGAGACTCTCGTTTGGGCAACACTAATTAATCCATACTTTTTTTTATCGTGGTTAAATTATCAAATAAGTCCTCTCACCCCGGGCAGGGTGGGAGGGACTGTCAGACTTTTACTGACTAAAATCCACGGCGCTCCTTCAATAACCCTTTACGTACCGGGGTCACGGTAATGGGATGAGTCCCACGACCCCGGCAGGCATTGGCCCTCTACGGGGGGGCCTCGACATATTGCTGACGCTCTTTGAGGCGCGCGTGGAACACAACGCGCCGTCGACACGGGCATGGTCCATGGTCGGACAGCGAGTTGCCCTTTACTCGCTGTCCGCATGCCCGCGCCTACGGTGGCCGGAGATCGTCGGCCGACGTCCGACGCCGTGGGCGTCTACCACTGCGGCTGGGCTGGAGGGAGGACGCCATTCTCTCCCTCTCGCGGCCCGCCTCCTCCTTCGGAAGCATGACTGCTTCGCAGAAGGAGGCGACCGCTTCCCACTCCCTCTCGCCCCGCAGCATGGCCTCGACCAATGCCGGGCGCGAGAGGTCTCCGCCTATTGCCGCCGTGAGGACACGTCGGTGCTCTGCCCAAGCGGGGCAGTCCTGCACCGTGTGCTCGACTGTGTCCTTAGGGCAACAATTAATCTATACTTAATATAATAAATGCGAAAGCCTGTCTGTATCTCTCTCTGCTCGTTTTCACGATTAAACCACAGCACTGATTTGGAATGGAAACAGTTGAAAGCCGAGAATCATAAATGATGATAAACGATAAAATTATTTTATTTTTATCTAGCCTATGCAGTATTTTTCTTGGAAGTCGGTTTTATTTTTTGTTAAAATGTTTTTTTGTATATTTAACTATGGCTAGTTAAATATATAAACGAGTATAAAGTGCTTAACAGCCATATTAAAATAATCGAATCGCAACTCACGAAATACCCCAAGGAGTCAGACAGGGCTGTGTGCTTGCTCCTACCCTTTTTGGTATTTTCTTCTCGACACTGCTCTTGACTGCTTTTGAAAATTGTGACGTCGGAGTACATCTGCATACACGAAAGGACGGAAGACTTTATAACCTTGGACTCCTTAAGTCAAAAAAAGGCAACTCCTTTATGCAGATGATGCTGCACTTGGGAAAGCGAACTGCAAGAGTTGGTGACTGGATTTGGTTGAGCTTGTCATCTTTTCTTCATGAGTATAAACACAAAGAAAATGGTCGTAATGGTGTAAGGTGTAAGTGAGCCTCCTAAAATCACCCTCGATGACGCTGCAATTGATGTCGTGGATAGCTTCTGTTATCTTGGCTTAACCACCACAAACTCCATTTGAAACGACAAAGAGATAGATACTCGAATTGGTAAGGTATCAACCGTTTTTGGAAAGCTTTGTCGCGTATGTAACTGCAAGCTCACTATATATACCAAGGTCCTTGTATACCAAACCTGCGACTTGAGTACTCTTGTATGCCTCAGAATCATGGACGACGTACGCGAAACATGAGAGCAAGCTTAACGCTTTCCATATGCGTTGCCTGAGGACTATACTTGGAGTCACTTAGAAGGATAGAATGAGCAACGAGGTAGTTCTTTCAAAAACGGGCTGCCAGAGTATAACTGCCATGCTAAAGCAAAGAAGACTTCGCTGGCTTGGTCACGTGCACCGCATGGCTCCAGAAAGACTACCGCGTCAAATTAAGTTGGGTCAGATAGCAGACGTAAAAAGACCCACTGGACGTCCTATTCTAAGATTCAAAGACTCCTGCAAGCGGGATATGATCAGTTTCGGAATTTAGATCGACAGTTGGGAGAAACGTGCAAACGTGAGACCTGAATGGCGCCAAGAGATCAAAACCGGAGCGTCAAAGCTTGATAAAAACTGGTTCGAGAAACTTAAGCAGAAAAGTCTTCGCTGAGTACTTCCATCACCTGCGGACACGCCTTTCATCTGTGCAAGAAATGTCGGGCTACTATCGAGCTATATAGCCACCGAAGACGCTGCGGAAACCCGTAGACCCATTGGTGCTGCAACAATCATCTATACAGATGCTGTGGCCAATGATGAATATTTTCTGTCGTCTAGTGACAATTATTTGTACAAACATGTGTCAAACTTGTATTTTTTTGCAAAAAGAGTGAAATTAAATACTCATTTTGTAAATTGGTTATAAACATTGGTTATAAATAATATTTTTACACGTCATCTTTTTGCGGGGTTTTTTTTTATTTTTTTTTATTGAAAATAGGTTCGCGTTTAGCTAGATGAGGCCGGGGTTTCCTAACTGATTATTCTGAAAAGAAACACAAAAAACGACTCATATCAAAATTGTTTTATTTTGACGTAGAGTACTCAACACACCGGGGTTGCAGGAAAGTTCTAACGATGTACCGCGGCCCCGGAACTTAAGGGCAGCTGAAGGAACAGGGTGGATTTTTAGTCAGTAGAAGTCTGACACTACCCTCTGCTTTACCGAGAGCGGGAGACGTCATTCAATGGTTTTCCCACCCAGATAAAATTTATTTTAGCACAAAAATGAAACCGTCTTCAAAACACCATAAAAGCACTAAAAAGTTAAAAATAATACTATAACCTACCTATATTAATAAACTTAACCTAACCTACGATTAACCTATAATAGAATTTATCAAATTTTGGAGTCAAAAAATCGAATAATTTTCCAAATCGGTTCGTAAATGACGGAGTTATGCTCGAACAAAAAACGCAATGCAGAGGAAACGAAAAGATCGTCAATATAGTTTTTTTTTAGATTTTGTTTATTTTTCAGAAATGGATTCGATTCCGATTTCGATAAAATTTTCATGGGACCATTTGAAAAGTATACCTTTTCTAACAAAAAATTTGTTTTTTTATCTCAGTTGGCAAGCGACAGAGTTCTACCCGGACAAACATAAAAAAAATACAAGCATCCGAATTGAAAACCTCCTCCTTTTTTAAGGAGAAGGTTCTCAATTCGGATGAAGTCGGTTAAAAAAGAGCGTAGACAACACTAGTATCTTAAAAAAAACCTTTATTTCCAGATTGTTCAACATTCGCAATCGCCGTATCCGAGCTGGTACGGACAGACGTGGTAGCGGTGGTGTGGTCATCAATCTCAGTCGAAGGGTTAACCACCCATCCTTTGGCCGCAATGGACAGGATGGTGACATCAGCGTGGTCCAGCTAGCCACACCCCTGGTCTACAGTAGCCAGATCAGGGCCATCAAAATTCCTCCTCAAGGTTACGTTATACCAGCTGGTCTGCCTGTTGTGCACGCTGGTTGGGGCACTACTTCGGTAAGTGAAGGTTTGCTGATAAACTCCCTACTTTTGCTGTGAAAGACCTTTAGGAGCAGCTTTTTATCAGACTTCTACTGGGCTCTAAAGGGCGCCACAGACATAAACCTACATGGCTCTCATATGATTTGATCACCACAGATTGTATGGACTTTAAAAGAGACGTTGACCTCTGAGTTTGTTTCAATTTTTCTTCTCAGAGTGGTCAGTTAGGAAACACTGGCCTCATCTAGTTTACATTTACGAAAAAAATTACGTGTGAAAGTGTTATTTATGTATAACCTATTTGCAAAATAAACATCATTATTTCATTTCATGATTACCCAGGTCATTGTAGTCGGCAGTTCTAGGTTGGCATCTAAGGTAAACTGGTCACAGCTACCTCAGGTTATTTTCAACGGCACAGCTATTCCACTAAGCGAGAAAGTTAAGAACCTTGGGGTTTGGTTGGACAAATATATTTCGTGGGGTCCCCAATTACAAGAGGTGAGTCGCAAATTATTTGCTTCTGCCAGTTCCCTAAGACGGTTGCGTAACTTTTGGCCAACTGCCACTAAAATTGCACTAGCACAGTCTCTTATACATCCCATTCTAGACTACGCTGATGTCAGTTATCTTGATCTCACAGAGGCACAACTTGATAAACTTGAACGACTTCAAATATTTTGCATAAGATTTATATTTGGTTTGCGCAAATATGATCACGTATCCGAACTTCGTACGAAACTCAAGTGGCTTCCTATACGTCTTCGCCGGAACTTACACATCTTGTCTCTGCTTTACAGTATTCTGTTCAATCCTAAGACCCCCTCTTATGTTAAAGAACATTTTAAGTTCCTCCATGACACACATGCCAAATTTGTGAGGTCATTGGAAAACTTGAGGCTAGAGGTACCGAGTCACTCCACCAATTTCTTTGGTAAGTCATTCCCAGCCCAAGCAGTACGACTGTGGAATACTCTTCCCGTGTCAGTAAGACAAGCACAAACCCTTCCTTCTTTCAAAAATATGGTAAAAGATCTCTATCTCTCTCTTTAAGTTGTTACTATTTTTTATATAACTCAGCTTTGTTCTTTTTATGTATGTATATGTGTATTGAGTATGTAGGTTATTACTTATTTATTGTATATAAGTGAATAGTACAACATGGACTACCCGCGTATTTATTTTCTCCTGCTTGTCAAATCCATCCAAAGGTTGTCTGTAAAAGATCGCTTTTAGCGATAAGACCGCCCATTGTAACACCCTTTGTAGTTTTTAAGTCCTTATTTAATTATGTTAAGGTGTACAATAAAGAGTATATCTATCTATCTATCTGACTAAAAACCCACCCTTTTCCTTCAGCTGCTTTTGCGTTCCGGGTCTGCGGTATCTCGTTAGAACATTCTCGCAACCCCGGAAGGATAGGTGTACCTTGGCAGTAAACCAACTCGTATTTAGTGATGGCAAACGACCATGCCATGCCGTGAGGTCCCCTCTACGCCACTTGTGTGTGCTTGTACTTCTACACGTTGCTGCTTTTCTGTGTGAGCTGTGTAATGATTCTATCCCACTTTTGTTTACCTGCTTTTTCTCTTTTATTCAGTTCATATTTCTTAAAAGGTATTTATCAATTATAAATTAAAATATCAATATAAAAGATCTACATCTGACGGGCGTCCCACGACGGCCTATATTTTTTATCTATTAGCCTGTTCCGTCCCACTCCTGGACAAAATCCTCACTCCACTTCTTCTATTTCTTTCCGCACATCCTACCTCCAGTTCCTACGTAACCTATCCAGTTCATCTTACCATCTCCTTCGCGGTCTACCGCGATCCCTTCTCCCCGCTCCTATTAAAATAAAATTAAAAATGAAACTAACTCTCTCTGCCTGTTACACATTCACGTCTAAACCAATTAAACGATTTTGATAAAATATCGTAAAGAGAAGAACAAAAAGAACATAGCCTAGGCAAACTTTCTACGCCAGCGAATCGTCATTTACAAGTCCTGTCACACTCTAGATCAATTTAGCCTTTTTGTCGTGGGGAAACCTTCGCCTAAGGAAATAAAACCGAGCATGGGACTCTTACTTCACTTAAAACATCACGGTAGTCACCATCAGGCTATGAAGAGAAGCCCCAGGTCCTCTTAACAGACTATTTTCAAGGTCTCTGGGCAACGCCTGTTTAGGCACCTCCTTGGGGAGACTGCAGAAGGGTCTCTCGTGAGCCTCGCTATGTTGAGGCGACGAGGTCTATCTAGCCGTAAACGAGCACAAGAGACTTTCAATAAAGCTTACTAATAGTAAAACTATTCACCATCTGCTTAACCTTTTCCAAACCATGTCGGTGTTCGGTTTCGAGTCTAACCGGCCGGATGTAGCTGAGTACTAGTGTTTTACATAGACCGACTGCCTATCTGACCTCCACAACCCAGTAACTGGGTAATATGATACTCGTTGGCCAGACCAGTGTACAATTTTGCTGGCTTCTAACTACGAGTAACGATTCTCAAAGATATAGTTGATGTCTGGCAGTTTGAATATTTGTGTGGCCTACCCAAATGTCCTTACTTTGGTATTGTTCGTCAGATCGTTGAGCTCTTTAGTTCGAAGTTGAGCTACACGAATAACTGACAAATTCTTGCACTGTCTGGACAGGTCCGCTCAAATCTGCGTGCTCCTTTCCTCAAAAGATACAACAGACATGAACCTTCATGCTTCTCATATGGTTTGATAAATACAAATTGTATGGACTTTAAAAGAGACGTTGACCTCTGAGTTTGTTTCGGTGTTTCTTCTCAGAGCAGTCAGTTAGGAAACACCGGCCTCATCTAGCTTAACTTAAAACACAAAAAATCACGTGTAAAAGTGTTATATATAACCAACTAGCGACCCGGCCCGGCTTCGCTCGGGTAATAAAGGTTATATTTGCTTTATATGATTTTGCTTAATCAAATTCTCGTCCGGTAATTTGCCACACCCAAACATCGGCGATAACTCATAAGATATTCATTTTATTGATATAGTGTAAAAAGCAATTTTGATCTACATTAAATCTTCAACATATCTGACGTATTTAATTGGATAAGGAGTAATACTGTACTGTTAAAAAAAGGTTCGTATATGACCTATCATTTTAATGTAATTTGTAAAAGAAACAAATTGTTATTATGGGTTATTCTTGTGAGATAGACATATGTCATCGCGTATTTTTGTAGATCTATAAAAGAGAAAAACTCGCGCCATATATTGTATTTTTATAACTCAAAAGGTTTTGGCAGCGTTTTCGATTAAAGCTCCCGATAGGCTTAATTCTTTCCGACATATTGAAGTAATATCGTCGTATTTCATTCAATGTACACAAAACCTCAACGTATTATACACTAAAACCTTTCCCAGGAATCACTCTATCTATTAAAAAACCCGCATATAAATCCGTTGTGGAGTTTTTAAGATCTAAGCATACATAGGGACCAGACAGACAGGGAAGCGACTTTGTTTTATACTGTGTAGTGATTTACAAAATAAATATTTCATTTCATTTCAAATATGTCCAAATGATAACCGTGACAGACGGCTTTCCGTGCTTTTCTAAGCACTCAGAAATCTCGATATTTAAAGCTTAAAGATCGACGCTTGCGGCTGTTTTTATTTGGCAACGAGATAATAAACCATTGCAGCTCTATAATAATTATGTTTCTTACTCTCTATAAATGATAAATGATCTTTATTTTGCAAATTGTTTATTAAATAACACTTTTACACGTCATTTTTTTTTGTAAATATTAACTAGATGAGGCCGGTGTTTCCTAACTGACTACCCTGAGAAGAAACACCGAAACACACTCTGGGGTCAGTCTCTTTTAAAGTCCATACAATCTACGCTGGTTTAATTATATGGGAACCTTGTAGGTTTCTGTCTGAGGCGGTCTTTTGAAGAAAGATGCTCAAAGATTTGAGTGGGCCTGTCCGTACAGTGCAAGCATATGTCAATTGACGTGATAATAAGTATCTTTCTTACCTCTCTTACCTTTTTCTGCCCACAGTCGGGAGGAGTTTCTTCAGCTATCCTACGTGACGTCACGATTTTCACCATCGCCAATGAAGTCTGTACCGCCCGATACGCCAGCCTGTCACGTCCTCAAAGAGTTACTGGGAACATGATCTGTGCTGGTATCCTCGATGTAGGTGGCAAGGATGCTTGCCAGGGTGACTCCGGTGGTCCCCTCTACTATAATGGCATACTCATTGGCATCGTGTCCTGGGGAAGAGGCTGTGCTGACCCCTTCTTTCCAGGAGTGAGCGCTGCCGTATCTTCCTACACTGACTGGATTGTGGCAACAGCTATCTGATCTTACTGAATTTTGAAATAATTAATGATAAGTGTTTTATACATACATAAGTGATTATAAGTGTTTAATTTTGACATCTGTTTTATTGAAAATATATCTTTAAAAATCGATTTCAAAACAAACTTAATCTGGGGGCACAGTAGTGTCCACGCCAAGACATGCCAAGCGAAGCAGAAAGGCAGTACCTTTTGTCGAAGCGCTTCATACCTTGGGGTTCGATTATTCCAGATTAACAAAATTCTCGGGATATGATTTCAATAGTACTTAGACTTATTAAACATATAAAGTTTCTATTGCATAGTTAATATTTTTTATTGATATCTAAAGAACTCCGAGTTCGTCACTGACTCACTCACTCACTAAATGATAAATGATCTTTATTTCGCAAATTGGTTATTAAATAACACGTAATTTTTTTCGTAAATTTAAACTAGATGAGGCCGGTGTTTCCTAACAGACAATCCTGAGAAGAAACACCGAAACAAACTCAGAGGTCAGTCAGTCTCCTTTAAATTCCATTCAATTCAAGTTAAATTATATGGGAACCTTGTAGGTTACCGCCTGAGGCGATCTTTTGAGGAAAGATGCTCACAGATTTAACTGACTCACTGATGATGATAAAAATTCCTTAGGTACTTCCTGAAGTTCTAGAAACCAGAAATTTGGTATGAAGCTAGTATTGGTACACAAACAATAAAATAATCCAACACCTTGCACCTTGCACCAATTCTATTTTTACTCTTTATTAATGACATTACTGACCAAATCCATCACTGTAAGTATCTTATGTTTGCTGACGACCTCAAAATTTATAAAACCATTACCTCAAATGAAGATGCTAACCTAATACAAGAGGATTTAGATAGAATTGACCAATGGTGTAACCGGAATCACATGAAACTTAACGTACAAAAGTGTAGTCATATACGATTTACTAGAAAAAAACAATCCAATACTGTATCATCTATACTAATATTATAAAGCTGAAGAGTTTGTTTGTTTGTTTGTTTGTTTGCTTGAACGTGCTAATCTCAGGAACTACCGTTCTGATTTGAAAAATTCTTTCAGTGTTAGATAGCACATTTATCGAGGAAGGCTATAGGCTATATATCATCACGCTAACACCAATGGGAGCGGAGCAGTAATGAAGAATGTTTCAAAATCGGGGGATTTTTTTTTCCACGGGGACGAAGTCGCGGGCGGAAGCTAGTATAATATAAAAGGAGTGCTGTTAGAAACTGTAAATGAGGTTCGTGATCTTGGAGAGGACAGTAAAATAAACTTCAGAAGTCATATTGATAACATCGTTACGAAATCAGCACGACCACTAGGATTTCTAAAGAGGAGCACTAAGGGGTTCAAGCTAGTAAGAACAAAAATTGTGCTATATAATGCCTTAGTTCGGAGCCACCTAGAATTTGCCAGCGTGATGTGGAATCCACACTACGCAGTTCACTTACAAAGGATAGAAAATATCCAAAGGGCCTTCACAAAACATTTAACACCTTCGGTGATATATCTCCTCGATGTCCATATAAGCAACGTACTCAATGTTATCAAATGAATACTCTGCGCGACCGACGACTGATACATTATTTAATGTTCTTCTTCAAACTGATTAATCGTAAATTAGACAGCACTAAATTAATAGAACAAATAGGACTAAAAGTTCCCTGCAAAATTCCCAGATATCCCATAACTCATCTATTTCATACAAAAAAATCTAACATAAATATAGGAGTAAACTCACCTCTTAATAGGCTCAGTCAGCAGATGAATCTATATTAATATTATAAAGCGGAAAAGTTTGTTTGTTTGTTTGAACGCGCTAATCTTCGAAAGTACTGGGTGGATTTGGATGCAATTTGGTATGGAAGTAGCTTGAAGCTTGAGGAAGGTTATAGGCTACTTTTTACGCGACTGCAAAAAACGAGAGATGTTTTTACCGTGATAGAATCCACGGGAGCGAAGCCCCGCGTGAGTACTAGTTCATTTATAAAATCCGTTCCAGATGTTGATATACATCATGATTCCATAACTATCTTTAAAACCCAATTGCTAGAATCCCGAGACCCAAAATCCCAAATTTATTAAGATATCTATACTAATATTATAAAGCGGAAAAGTTTGTTAGTTTGTTTGTTTGTTTGTTTGTTTGTTTGCTTGAACGCGCTAATCTTCGAAAGTACTGGGTGGATTTGGATGAAATATGGTATGGAAGTAGCTTGAAGCTTGAGGAAGGTTATAGGCTACTTTTTACCCGACTGCAAAAAAGGAGAGTTATGTTTTTACCGTGATAGAATCCACGGGAGCGAAGCCCCGCGAGAGTACTAGTATAGTATATTTATATTGTTGAACTATAAGTGTTACTTTGTTAGCTGTTAGCGTATGCTTGATCTCATTCATCGAAATAACTTTTTTATTTTTATTTTATAATTATTATTATTTTTTCTCTTGATTTATGTAATTTTATAATTTGTCTTTTGTTATTTTGTATTGTAATTGTATAAGAATATTTGCTTAAGTTAGTTACCACTTCTACTAAGAATGCTGGTTAACCTGTAATTGGCAACTGTGTAAGCCTAAAACGATTTGTTACATATTGTTAAAATATTTTATACACAGAATCTGTTGGTGAACCTTTTTGAATAAATAAATATAACTTTTTTCCTTTTAACGGCGCTTCGGACCACTAGGCCACCGAGAACGTTTCATGTTTCAGATAAAACCTGCAAAGGTTATATCGATTAAAGGTTTAAAATTAGGCGTTCACCTAATTTTAAGCCCTCTTCAATCAAAGTATCAATTACCAATGACACTTAAACTAACTTGAAATTAAACTATCCAACTTTAGCGACAAAGGATCTGTTGCCAGCCCACATTAAACGATGCCAATCTGTGGCACTAATGATCGAATTAATTCAAAAACCAGTTCTACGTATATTAGTACCTAGGTGTTATTTTTCAAAAGGAAAATGCGATAACGGGATTGGAAGGTAGAGAAAATAATAATAAGCTTAATTCTTACGAGTATTATATTTTATTTATTTGTTTAATCTTTATGTACAATAGTGGTACATGGGCGGACTTAAAGAAACAAGGCATCCTAAGATACGGTATCATATTTTGGGGAAATTCTACCAATGCTAACACGGCATTTAAGGCCCAAAAGAGATGCATTAGAGCGATGTTTGGACTAAAATCGGATGATACATGTAAACCATATTTTAAAAAATACAAGCTACTGACTCTTCCTTGTCTCTACATCCTCGAAACCGCAATGTTTGTTAAAACAAACCCCAATTTGTTTCCACGTCTCCAGGACGGGGTACCGCGTAACAGACGGAATATGACCATTTTTCGAGTCTATCCAGCTAAAACGAAACTCATGCGCAAAAGTATCGTCTGCATGGCGCCCACTATATTTAACATTTTGCCTAAACGTTGGAAGGAGCTAAATAGTAAGGCATTCAAGCATCAACTAAAAAGGTTTCTTTCGCAAAAGGCATACTATTGTGTCTCTGAATTTGTAAACGAAAAAGTGTTTTCTTTTGACTGATCGACTTAACTACTGAGACTTTTTCCTGACATTAATATTATTATATTTTTTTCTGTTGACATAAATACTATTGAATATGAATGTAATTAATATAGAATCTGGACATTAATACTAAACTATATTTGACATGAAATACTAAATTGACAATGGAAATTTTGGATAAGAATGATTTTAAATTTATATAATTTTCAACTTTGTAGATGCCTATTTGAGTTAATGTTTTGATTATTTGTAATTACTCTCATCAACTATGTGAAATATTTGTACGCCGATACTGACGGCTAAACATGACTGGACTCAAACAAAATAATATCTTGCATGCTCTTGTATGTATACCATGTTTAAACAAATAAAGATCTCTCTTTCTCTCTCTCTCTCCCTGTACCAGTCAATCTTTGGGTTAACCCTGCAGTGGTCGCGCGGACTACATAATATGTAGTCCACGGGTTCAATATCAAAAAAATCTCTAAAACTATAGGCGTTAGTTTCTTGCGCCGATAAGTACTTTTAAATGAATAATTGAGAAACGCATTCTGAGCAGCACAAGCACCGGTCGCTTGCGGACGTGTTACAGTAGCTCCGCAAAGATCCTGGACTACACACGTAGTCCGCGCAACCAATTACGTAAGTACTTTTTTATATTTATATATTTTATGTCATAATTACAAGAAATCCTTACTTGAATTTAACTATTTTTTATTATGTTCTGTTTTTGTATATTCATGTAACATTATATTTTTAGAATAAAATGGACAATCGAAAAGCTGCTCAGATTGGGCGCGTGAATTAAGCTAATACGTCACCGAAACTTACCGAGTCAAGCTCTGACGATTTAGTTTTTTTTTTTCATTTATGAATTATAATACAGAGGTTGTGATTGAATTTTATTGATTGTGTCTAAATCAATAACATTTAATTTTTTTTATTTCAGTTTAAAAATGGACTACGTATTTAGTCTACGCGACTACTTCCGTCTCATTTAGATGCGCGACTACTGTAGGGTTAAAAAGACCACAATGTGGTAGGTGTACAAGTAAATAAAATGTCATAAATTATCAAAATATTATACAAATAATATTATACGTAATAATGAAATACATACCACATTATACTGGGAGCGGTCCTTCATCACTGACAGGACTATTGTAGTCAATAAGCCTGATATAGTGGTGGTGGACCAAATTGAAAGGCGTGCCATGATTGTCGACGTAACCATCCCGCATGACGAGAACCTCGTGAAAGCCGACAAAGATAAGCAAATCAAGTATCTTGACTTCGCCCACGAGATTGTCGACATGTGGGATGTGAACTCGGCAATCATTGTACCGATAGTCGTCTCAGCCAATGGCTTAATAGCCAAGAGCCTCGACCAACACCTTAGGAGGCTCTTGTTAGGCGGCTGGATCAAGAGCTAGGTTCAGAAAGCGGTACTCTTGGACACGGCACGGATCGTTAGGAGGTTCATACCTCAGGACCCTATTACCGATAACAGTGGGCTACTATTTTTTATATTTTTAAATGTTTTTTTTTTGTTTTTATATAAATATTTAAAAATGTAATTCATAAGTATATAGATTAAATAAAGGAAATAACTGATAAATACGATGCTGTATAATAAGTAATCTTTGTAGTTAAGAGAACTCACAACAATTATGGCGAAGACCAAATTAAGAATGATAAGCTTTTAAGTAGTGGCTTCTCATATTGCGGTTATAAGAAAATTTTGACTTGGCCTTCTTGATGTCAAAATGAGATGTTTCAGAGTTTAACGGTAGTACTTTATTTATTTCGGACGAGTCCACTCTTCGATGTCGCCTAAAGATAAGCGATGGATGAGGTCTACGATGAAACGAGTGAGCCCGGAAGATGCCCGTTCACTCTTGTTCTAGATGCTAACGGATCATATGTGGTAGGCAATACAGCAGCCGGCAGAGAGTAATTCACCTTGGCTGTATGCACACTAAGTATGTGTGTTTTCAGTGGCGGTACCTTCATATAAGCCCAAAAGCCAAAAGCGGGTAAAGGTGTTTGCAAAAGATGGACGAGAAGTGCATATAAAGTGCATACTCAACACAGGTTCTCAGGCATCGCTGATCACTGCAAAGGCAGTGGAGGTCTTAGGATATACTCCTAAGCGAAATGATATAAACCTCATTGGTGTAACAGAGAGCCAGAACAAAGTCAGCTATTGTATTCCGTTAAAAGTACATTCTTTGACATCACAATTTAATACTCTAGTTAGCTGTCATGTAGTTGATAAAATCACTTGTAACTTACCTCAATCAGTGGCGGTACCTTCATATAAGCCCAAAAGCCCGGCATGCCTTACTAAAAAATGCTCGATAGAGAATCAATGTCAAACCCGAACTATTTAAAAGTTCGCGCGCTTAATTCTTATCAAAATAACACAATGTATCTACTGAGTACACTACTACGCATCGCGATTGTTCGCGCGCAGAGTTTCGCATTTGTAGCATCTAATGATCTACATATTGCTATCTCGCTTACACGCACCGGCTTTTACCGGGCTTTCAAATACTTATCTGTCACTTTCGCACTTATAGCGATGTGCCGTATAACGAGTTAGGCCTTGTGCTTAGAAAAAATCGATCACTATGGCAGATTTAAGCAGGGCATTCGTATGAAGTTGCATGCGTATGCGTGACCTTGTCAGCTTGCCAACTCTGCAGTGTTGCCGTTTTAGCCACACGTTGAAAGATCTTGGAGATTTTTAACGTGTTTGGAAACTTTTTTAACATTTATCAACAATAAAAACTAGCGACTTTTAAAATAACGAAATTAAATACAGTCAAAACCGTTTACAACAACATCATTTAGAACAACATACCGGTTATATAGACCAAAATCATAGGTACAAAATACTTTGTACCTTGAAAACATCACCGGTTATTACGACTATCGGTTTTTACAACCAAATATGAGTGGTCCCTTGGATGTTGTTATAACAGATTTTGACTGTATTCAAGCAATATCTTAAAAAAAAAAAAAAAAATAGCTAGATTTTTCATATACCTGGCGACTTTTTTTGCCTAAATGACAACACTTGAGTAGTTCCCGACATCCTAGAGTGCAGCTAACTTCAGTTTCATTTGCTTGAGTGAGTGAGAAAAGTTTTTGTTTGTTTTCTAAGATCCGTAGTATTATAGTACTCTATGTCTAAGATTTTCTCAGTGATACAATTGTTTTGGTGATTTACCTACAACAATGGAGGTAATTGTACCTTGTGAGGATTTAAAATGCGTTCAAGTTTTGATTGGCGAAGATAAGGTAAAATCTTTAAACTTTGCTCAGAAAAAACAGTTAATTTCTTCATTAAAACCGACGCCTAATCTGTGTATTTCTCAGACTAGTAAATCGCATAAACGAAAATTTAATAGATCAGTCAATCATTTCATTCATGAGAATAACCTCGAAGATGCCTTTCCCGAGCTGTTAAAGTTAGCGTATCTTGTTGTAACTATTCCGGCTACAAGTTCTTCCGCGGAACGTGCTTTTTCGTCTCTTAAACGTATCCATACCTATCTGAGAAATACACAAGGTCAAGAGCGTCTTTCCGAATTATTAATGATAGCTATTGAAAAACAGTTGTTGGTAGAATTCAAACGATCACCAACATTTTACTCTGATGTAATTAAATCATTTCTTAAGAAAGATAGATGATTCCAATTAGAATATAAATAATTTATTTAAATTCCTTATTACATTCTATCTAGCTATTTTTTAACTTTCGTTTTGTAACTTTTTGTTTTGTTTTTTTTTTGTCTGTAACCTGGGTTCTGTTACGAAGGAAGCAACTACTTACCATAACTTTGTCCCCTCAAGCAATGAAGCAAACCAAACGGCTTTTTTCAAAGCCACCGGAGGTATGCAATTGCTGATATGTTTATTATATTCAATCTAGCACTAGCATGCCTTCAGTGTGCTTTGGTTACCTCATTCACCGCACGACAAGCAAGAGTGAAATTGAAGAAAGAAGAGGAAAGAAGAAGATGGATGAATTCACTTTTAATTTATTGTACCTAACCAGTAGTTTATGAGAAAATTGCGATGATACATACGTAGGTACCTACATACTCAGTCGAAAACTGAACTTTCTTTTTTTGAAATCGGTTAAAATTTTATTGGGCTTGCGTTATTTTGAAACCCTAGGCACGCCACTGTGTGTTTTTATTATTGGAAAACTGGCAGCGAGTCACATTACTTTGTAATTTAGCTGTATAATCATCACTTGACTGCCTCGTTGGGCGACTGCTGAGCACGATATCCCGAGTTCGATTCCCTGGTCGGACAAAAGTGCTATTAGGGTTTTCTGTAAGGAATTTCTCAGTAATAGCCCGGAGTTTGGGAGTTGGCGGTGTGATACCCCCGTGTCTCGGTGCAAGTTAAGCCGTTGGTCCTGGCTATCATTTTGACATTTTTGGCATTGGTCTATCCAAGAAGTATGGTGGTGTCCAGCTGAAGGGTTCTGGAGGTTAAATAGACAGTCACTCCATGTAAGACACTAATACTTAACACTTAAGACCAGGCAGTGCAAAATAATTTTCACGCAAGCTCCGCCCCCATCGACCCCGGTTTGGCCGTTGTATACTAAACACTAACGTAGAAGTAATAAAGTTGAATATGGCTTGCGCTCTTTCACCATGTCCGGTTTCGAAACTGCTGTTGTGTGCTAAACGCTAACGCAGTAATAAAGTTGAATATCGCATGCGCTCATTTAACATATTCGGGTTCGAAACTAAATGTAGTAAGTCTCAATTCTTATTTCTTTTATAACTAAAGTGATAATTGATCTAAAGGAAAAATGTCCTATATTTGGATAATAAACTATATTTTCTTACTGTCAATACTAATTTTAGACATAAAAGCCGAGTAATCTTGATTAAATTTTGAATAATCTTTAAAAAAGATATGATTTTCGATTAAAAAATGAATCGAGCGAAAATGTTCCAGTTACGAAACTGGTTTATACATGGAAAGAAAAAGATCCAATAAATCATATACTAAAGTTTCATTTTGATTGTATGCGTGATTGTTTTAGAATTTAATACAAAATTACATACAATTTAGGGAGCCTCCTCTTCTCACTCTTTATCTCGCTCGCACACTACTGGCCGCGGTCACGCGAGCAAGCGAGACAGGGTGGCAGGGAAAATACTCCAAGACACCGATAATTTAAACTAAATTTCTTTTTACTGTGAAAACATTGGTAATTTAAAAAAAGTAAATAACATTAGATTTACTTTATAGTTGGTTCAATTAATATGCAAGGTTTCATTATCTAATTTGAAGTTATTTTTGAATACCAGCGGTTTATTGTTCGGTTTGGAGGTAACTTTGGAAAATTTTTTCTATCAAGAAAATTTTATGGAATCGTGTTTTCATTAAGCATACTACCTAACATTAATCCTCAACTTTACCATATATTTATTTCAAAATTATTGCTGCAGTATTTTCGACATAACGGAGGATCATGCTAAGCCATTTGAGGTAGTATGCCGTTAGACTGGAAGCGATCCAACCAAAGTTAGGTTATATATTAGGGTATAATCATCACTTCTCTCAACACGGTAAAGGAAAACATCGTGAAGGATATATCCTCCTAGGATATATCCATATACAACGTGTAACAGAATAAACGCAATTCCTGAAAGTTGTTGGTTCAGAATTGGCTTCTGAATTGATTTCCGTCATAAAATAAAAAAATATGTATTTAATTTTGACGGAAAAATCTCTCATTTGCTCTTATATTATTATTAATTAATTATTATATATTGCCCTGTTTGTTAAAATCAATTTAAATTTATTTAAAAAACTATCCGATGTAAAAAAGACTCCAATGCGTTCACAATATATGCATCAATTGTGCGACAGAAAATGTAGAACCGCTTTGTTGAAAAAAAGTTAGCTCCTAAAATTTATAATAAAATTCCTGATGTAATAAAAAATATGCCATTAATTTACGAAATGTCTCTACTCGCTATTAATAGATAAATGTTATTATAATGTTGATTTTATGAATGATAATTTTTAATTGTAATTTGTCAAGTAGATTGTCTGTCTTTGTTTTTTTTTTCTATTGTTGATTTTGTTTATTTTATAATTTAGCTTAAAATAGTATATTGTTATATTTTGTAAGTATTTAATTTTTTATTTTCGTTAGTTTTTTGTTTAGATTTTTAAGTACATATTTATCTAAAATTGTATGCCTTCACGGTAAAACATAGTGCTTAAATATTTATTTATACCAAAGACCTTTATGTTACTTAAGTTTCACAAATAAATATTCTGATTCTGATTACTTAACTTAAAATAGAAACACAGTATCATGACAAATTAATACAATCCTTAATTCAAGAATATGCGTTCGTGTGCGTGTCGGCCACTAACATTGCATGAGTGTATGTGTCTGCGGAAGGATATTGTATGGAGCACATACGTTTTGCGTTTATTAAGGATAACTATTTTAAACCTCGGTTTGGTTTCAATTTATTTAGTTACGGATGTTGTTTCAGACTTATAATTTAATATTCTAATTGGGGTGTTTGTGGTATTACGCTTAATCTGTTACGCCTTGTATATCCTAGAAGTATTTATAAACATTGAAGTCATATGATATCCACCAACCCACATTTTGCTCGCGTATTGTTTTACAGCATATTCCCGTAGGTGAGTTTTGTGCTCCTCCAGTATTGGAGCGCCTACACAATAAATTATCATTAGCAATAATTATTCATCCTTTTAAAATATTTTTTGCTATGTACTTTGTCATTCCTTTTTCATTCAATTCATATTCATACCTACAGCCTTTTAGTGCTTTTTGCGGCCTACCCAAAGGTCCTTACCTTGGTATTGTTCGTCAAATCGTTAAGCTCCTTGTTCTAAGTTAAGCTATACGTCATTTGACAAATGCTTGCACTGTATGGACAGGCCCACTCAAATCTGTGAGCATCTTTCTTCAAAAGACCGCCTCAGACTGAAACCTACAAGGTTCCCATATAATTAAACCAGTGTAGATTGTATGGACTTTAAAAGAGACGGACCCCTGAGTTATTTTCGGTGTTTCTTCTCAGGGTAGTCAGTTAGGAAACACCGGCCTCATCTAGTTAATATTTACGAAAAAAATGATGTGTAAAAGTGTTATTTAATAACCAATTTGCAAAATAAAGATCATTTATCATTTACACGTAACGCGGCTACTTGCCGCTTTTTTAATTATAAATCCCGCTAATGACTAGCACAAGCAGTAACAACTTTATAGGTTGACAATAGCTATAACAGTGAAGTCTTGTTACAACATTCCCGTGACCCCCGGCAGACATGATCTTGTATACCTAAAGATTGTGATCAGTCAATACAGTACCACATCTAGCCCAGGCCACCTTCGCTTCACACGTCTGATGCCTTTGATGTCATCAATAAGGGTTTAGTTTAGATCACGCGTCTTTCTGAGGTCTTTTCGATACCATTTCAGTGTTTCTTTCTATTTACACCATTTTGGAATTATAATATGTAGATAAAATCGATAAAAAAGTGATCCTAAAAGAAAAAAGATATCTGGGGGTTTAAACTCATTTAACGATTTAAATGAGTAAACGGAAAAGATATGGTGATCCTCACTATACGATTATAGTGAGGATCACCATATCTTTTCCGTTTTTTTATTTTCCGCCTTAATTCATCACTTTAATGGTCGTGAAATATTCTTACAAGTAGTTAAATTATTAATTGTATCCGTTAAATAATGTAAGTATTAAATTATCTTATTCTTAATTTTTTTAATGCATGATATGGTCTCTGTTGCGTCCCAAATGTAATTTGAACGCTCTTTTGGTGTGGCAACATTCTATTGTCTTTGATGTTGACACTTGACATAACCTCTTGACTTGACAGATTGATTTTGCTTGTTGGAAAAATGTCCGCACGTTTGGGACTTTGATTTGATTGTAATTGGTAAACTATTGTTGAATTCGCCCGTTGAGACCGATAATTGGGTCGCGAATTATTTGGTGGTTGAAGTGTATTCCCCATTTGTTGAAAACCCCGGGATATTGTTGAATTATACGCCGCCTTGTCGTCGGTCGGCCGGCACGCGGAATTTGTTGTAAATCGTATTGGATCTCACGAGATATGAACAGATTAATTGTGTTCAGTGATTGATTGAACTTTGTAATCTCGGATTAACAAGAATCCAGTGATATTTCTCGGAACACATCGCCTTATTGTCTACCACGCGTAGCGCGCGCTTGCTGGAAACGAGTTGGGTGTGATGCTGGTCAGGACGGCGCCATCTGAAGATCGACGCCTTGGGACCGTCCTAGAACCCGTAACTTACATCACACGTTACAATTACTCACCTCATATCACATACAAACCACACTTGGAGCGTGACCTTGGAAGGTCGAACTTGGCGTCCCCAGCACTCAGGTTAGTGGTACATTTTGTTTATTGAAATAAGGCCTAAGAGCCTACCACAACGTAGGGCTCCGCGTAATCGCGGACAGTTCGACATACCAGTTACCGTTGGCTGGGCTTGGGGTCGAACATTTTGGTAGCAGAGCGTGGTTTTATAAGATCCACATAGTACATTGGAAGTTTTGACTATTGTTGAAAGTAGCTTTGGTTCAATTACTTAACATAACTTGTAACTCGATAAGTTCTGAATATTGCTTTGTCAGCCGGGCTCAAATAGTACTTGTAGTTGTACTGTAATTTGTAGTGCTAGCCCCTTGGTATTGTACAGACAAACAAGATTTGTTTGTGAAATTAGGAATTATTGGTATAATTTGGTATAATTTGGTACATAATTTGGTACATAAGTTGGTATATTGTTGTAAAAGTTGTTTGGTGTTTGTTGCAATTAATAATTGAATGTCATTGATCTGAATTTGAAAGGTTATCTAAATAATAATTACACATAGTCTAACAACATAGGACTTGAATTGTGTGTATTGCTTATTGCATTTATTTGTATTTATTGGATTTTGTTAGAGATTGTCCGGCTCAATATTATACAGACAATTGTTGTGCTTATTGATGTTTAATTTGAGGTTGATCCAGCATTGTATTATACATTGAATTGTTATTTATTTTGTAACTAGCCATCTGTACCAAGCTAGATTCATACTTGGAATAAGTACAGGGTTGAATTTGGACCTGAAATAATTGAATTTGAATTTTTATTTTGTTGAAACTATTTGGCCGGCTAACAAGTCATTGCTGTTTGTTTAATATTTGATTGTTGGTTGTTGATTGTTGTTTTGTATTAATATTTGATTGTTGCAATGGCCTCATTAAGGGCAGTCAGGGAGGCTGCTGCGGGATTGACCTCACAGTTGAGATGGTTCACATCGGCAGCTGCAACTGTTGACCGTGTGGAATTGGAGGAGCTCACCCTTGCTCGGTATGGGCAAGTGATTGAGAGGATCAAGTCAGCTGATGCTGCGCTCACGCGCTTCAACGAGTACATCATGGACGTGGATTTGGGGGTGATGGATCAGACAGCCCGCGATAAGATTTTGGGTGACTATGACCAGATTGTCCACCTGGGGGATGTCATATGTCTACGAGCGCGGGAAATTTTGAAGAGCCGGGTGCCTGATGCGGCCAAGCCGCAGACCCCTGTTGTTGCAGGCCCTGGACTGTTGAGTAGGCTGCCCACCCTGGAGCTGCCACATTTTGACGGTCGCTTGGACCACTGGCTGGGCTTCCTAGATCTCTTTGAGAGTCTTGTCGATGCACGCTCGGACCTCGGACCTGCCCAGAGGCTGGCCTATTTATTGTCTGTCCTGGAGGGCGAAGCCAGAGCCTTGGTGCAGCACTTGCCGGTGACGGATTCCTCTTACCCGACCGCTCTGGAGCTTCTGTCCCGACGGTATCAGAACAAGCGCTGCCTGGCTGATGTGCACATCGACCAGATTTTGGGGCTACCGGCCATTGTCAGCACGTCGACGTTGCGCACTGACTTGCTGAACCCGTTGGTTTCAGCGACCAACGCTTTGAGACGCTTGGAGTTACCGGTAGAACATTGGTCCTACTTGTTGGTGCACATAGTGCTGCAGTTGCTCCCCGCGGAGTTGAGGTCACGTTTTGAGCAGGAGTATGGTGGGGATGGTGCCACCCATCTTCCCCCCTTTGACGACCTCCTCAAATTTTTGGAAGACGAGTGTCGGTTTGCGGATAACACTCGTGGCGCTACGGGGTCGCCCCCACTACCTTCTCAGCCCAGAGACCAGGGACGGACTAGGGCCCGGGGGCCTGTTGATGTTCCCCCCGCCCCCCGTTTTGCTGGCGCCCGGAGTCCGCGGGCTAGGGGGCCTGTTGATGATCGCCCCGCCCCTCGTTTTGCTGGCGCCCGGAGTCCTCGGGCTAGGGGGCCTGTTGATGATCGCCCCGCCCCCCGTTTGGCTGGCGCCCGGAGTCCTCGGGCTAGGGGGCCTGTTGATGTTCGCCCCGCCCCCCGTTTTGATGGTGCCCGGAGTCCTCATCATTGTGACTTTTGTAAGGCAACGGGGCATGTCATGGCGCGTTGCCCGGATTTTTTGAATTTGCACGTAAGTTCCCGCCGCCGCATTGTCAACGCACGCCGTTTGTGCTTTTCGTGCTTGGGGGCCCACTTCCATCGGGACTGCCCCGACCCCCGCCCGTGTAGAATTTGTGAAGGGTCCCACTTGGAGATTTTGTGCGCCAACGCGAACCGCTCCAGCAGACCAGCTTCTGAGGGGGGTTCGCGCATGGGGGGGTACCCCGGAGACGAGCACCGGGCTGAGACCCGCGATTCTGTACGCCGCACTCCACCCCCCGCGCAAGTTGAACGGGAGCCCCACGAGCGCCATTTGGTCTTCCCTCGTCAGGGAGAACGCGCATTGGCTGCTAGGCAGCAGTGGCCGGGTCGGCGCCGCTCCCTTTCCCCTCCGTTGGCGGAACGTCCCCGGCTGGAGTCGCGCCTTCCGCCATTCGGGCATTCGGTGGGATATGCCCCTCCAGTGATGGCGAGCGGCTTGGGACACCGCGCGGACGAATGGTTTGATTGTTGGCCTCGTCGTGAACGAAGGCAGCCTGGAAGCGGCGATCGGTCGCCGCCCAGGCATCACTAAGAGATTGACGCCTGCCCCGCTAAAGGAACCCCCCGATCAAGACGGTTTTGTTGCCAACGGCCTCGGTCACGGTCTGGGGACCCTTGGGTGACTCGATTGTGGTCTGTGCCATTTTGGAGACGGGAGTCCGGGGTTGCCTTTGTCTTCTTAGTTAGCGGGACAGGTTGGCCTGAAGGTGAACGACCTTTCAGGCAAGATTTGGGGAATTGGCGAACCGGCTGACACCACTGTTGAGGGAAGGACCTGGTTTGAGGTCACCCTTGTGAGTTGTCCTTACCCTAAAATTGGTGCTCCTGCCCTTGTTGTAACTGAACTTGGTACAATTGTTGGTGACTGATCGTCACACTAAGAACTCGCATGCCGGTTGCAATGCGCTGTTGGCCATTCTGCAGCGAGAATTTTGGATTTTGTCGGCTGATCGCGTCAATGAGGCGAGGCCCTTTGCTGGCGTCGTAACGGATTTTGTTGGTCCCCCTTTGTTGAAGACGTCCACCCTTCGTAATAGCAAGATTGTTGGGGCTTATTTGTGTGTTTGTCTGCCTGTCAACCAAGGCAGTACATTTGGAGCTGGTAACCTCCCTCTCGACAGAGGCCTTTGAGGCGACTTGGGAAAGATTTGTGTCTCGCCGTGGGTTACCTTCGTTGATTAGGTCTGATTGCGGTACGAATTACAAGGGTACAAGTAACTATTTGAAGGAGCTATACGCCTTCCTTAATGAGAGCCAGGTTGATATTGGTAATAGTTTGGCCCGCCGAGGGTTCACTTGGTTGTTTGACCCGCCAGCCTGCCCCCCATTGGGGGGGTATTTTTGGGGCCGCGGTGAAAGCGGCAAAGGGACGCTGGCGGAGATTGTTGGGAGACACCGTTCTCACCTTAGAGGAACTATCTACGGTATTTGGCCGCATTGAAGCTGTGTTGAATTTGCAACCTTGTCAAGACTTCCAATTGATTAGCGGACGGGTAGGCCCGTTCGGGGGGGGTAGATGTTGCGTCCCAAATGTAATTTGAACGCTCTTTTGGTGTGGCAACATTCTATTGTCTTTGATGTTGACACTTGACATAACCTCTTGACTTGACAGATTGATTTTGCTTGTTGGAAAAATGTCCGCACGTTTGGGACTTTGATTTGATTGTAATTGGTAAACTATTGTTGAATTCGCCCGTTGAGACCGATAATTGGGTCGCGAATTATTTGGTGGTTGAAGTGTATTCCCCATTTGTTGAAAACCCCGGGATATTGTTGAATTATACGCCGCCTTATCGTCGGTCGGCCGGCACGCGGAATTTGTTGTAAATCGTATTGGATCTCACGAGATATGAACAGATTAATTGTGTTCAGTGATTGATTGAACTTTGTAATCTCGGATTAACAAGAATCCAGTGATATTTCTCGGAACACATCGCCTTATTGTCTACCACGCGTAGCGCGCGCTTGCTGGAAACGAGTTGGGTGTGATGCTGGTCAGGACGGCGCCATCTGAAGATCGACGCCTTGGGACCGTCCTAGAACCCGTAACTTACATCACACGTTACAATTACTCACCTCATATCACATACAAACCACACTTGGAGCGTGACCTTGGAAGGTCGAACTTGGCGTCCCCAGCACTCAGGTTAGTGGTACATTTTGTTTATTGAAATAAGGCCTAAGAGCCTACCACAACGTAGGGCTCCGCGTAATCGCGGACAGTTCGACATACCAGTTACCGTTGGCTGGGCTTGGGGTCGAACAGTCTCTATAACTCAAGAAACCGAAATCCTTAAACTCAATGCTAGAATCCTTACCAGTTTATTGTTTAAGCTTGTATGGTGATCCTTGTTGGAGATCCAAATTAAATAAATAAAGTGATTTGTCTACCTTGCAACCCAATACAAACAATCTGAAACAAAGGCCCCTAGAATCTAGACTCAAATTTCAGGTAACCCTCGCAGGCCCGCGATCAATAGTTCCCGCCTATCCCGTCTCGTTCTACGCATGCGCGGCGGCCATCTTGGCTCCCTAAACAACTCGGAGAATCGGGAGAGATTGCATTGCAACACTCCAAAACAAAACATAGACTCAGTGCGTGCAAAATATTTAATAAAATGGGTAAAGGTAACTCAGAGAGGGATCCTGAAGGTAAGGAAATAACCATGTTCTGTTTAAATCTGTGTTTTTATTAATATTTGTATTGAAAATACGACATATTCGTGTTTTTTTAGTGATTTTTCGGGAGAAGAGAGTGTTTTGTGTGTGAATGAGACTGCGGACCTGAGTGTAACATAGTTCCTGTCTTAATAGATTCTATTTTATTCCACCAAAAATATAATAAATAAATTAGTCTTTGTGTGACTTATGGTGTTAAAACTTCTTAATGTTTAATATGTCTTAGAGGTTGTTAACCTGTGGCTAGCTAATGCACGAAGTTGGTCTGACATGTACCAATGTGGGGATGGGGTTGGTGGGTTTAAAGTAAATTAGCTTAGTCATTTCATGTTCAATCTTTTGTTTTCTTTGTTAGCAAAATGTTTTCTTATATAACTAGATTTAACATGTTAAATAGTACAAATTACTCGTGTATGTACGAGTAATTTGTACTATTTAATATTAATATATCAATTCAATTTTAGTATTTCAGATATAATTTATAAATAAAATTACCTACTAGGTAATGATGGTTAGTAAATTAATTATTATTAAAGCCTATGAAGTTATGTATTTCAATTTGTAAAATGATATTGTTATTAACGCTGCCCACAACGGTTTCTACCGTCTCATACTTTTATGCCGCGCGCTTTATTAGGTACAAAGGGATGGATATAATCTGTGAGTCACTAGTTTTATCCAAGCTGAAACTACGTATGTGGCGTCCGTTCTTGGTAGAACAAATAATTTGATCCAGTAACCACTAACTGCATGTGCAAGTTTTTGTTTTAATATCTCATAATCTCACCCAGATCTTACCACACCATTTCTAAATAAGTGTACTTAAATATTAATTTTATTAAAACAGGACACATATTTTAATAACATTCTCATTAAAATACCCTATCAAGGGCCATATCAACAGCATATAGGGGGACTTCTGGGCCCCATGACCCAGAAGTCGGATAAACTACATTTGCAACCATAATATAATAAATCCATACGAATATTAAAGATGCCAGTCTGTCTGTCTGTTTGTTTTGATTTTGCGGCTAAACCACAGCACCAATTTGGATGAAGTTGAAGACCCAGGATCAAATATAGGTTACTTTTTAGAAATCTAAGCCATGTTTAATACATTTTGTTTTCTCAAATTAAGCGGGTGAAACCGCGGGGAAAACATAGTGATTAATAAATATATTGTTAGTCAAATTTATATTTATATATAAAGGTACATATAACTTATATTGTTTCGTCTAATGATTGACAAATTACCCAAACGCAAGTGAAACCGCAAAAAAAACTTCTAAAAAGAAACAAAATTCAGTGCTAAAATTCCGTTTCTATAGTTTCAGAAGACATGGTGGAATCGATAGACGAGTTGAAAGAACGACTGTCAGTTATGAAGAAGATGATGGAGGAGCGTAAGGCGACTGGCTCCAATACCAAGGAACTGTTCCAGGGACAGGCTTCCAGCCTCCATGGAACCACCATGATAGACGGGAATTTCCTTAGTTTTGTCTTCGGAGGATCCTTATTCGTAATCATCAGTGTCTCAGTGTATGCCTTCTACAATCTCTACCATGCAGTGCTCAAGAAATTCCCCTCAACCCACACGGAGTTGTAAATTGAACTCTATCGAAACATTACAAGGTTTATTTGTGATTGGTATTAATGTGTGAAAACGGACAATATTGTTTTCTTAGTTCGGAATCATTAAAAGTATGATTAACTTTTTGGTTTGTGTTTTATTGTTCTGCTTGCTCATTCTTGCGGCTTCGATTAAATGATTTTTTCAGCAAAAAATGCCCAATCCAATGTCACTCAGTAATTTCTGTATAACTTATAACTTAGCTTTCTATTATTAGTGAAAGAATATTCAGATAATATCGGATAAGTAGTTCAAATAATGTATTAAATCCGCATAAAGGCTAACAGTACTAGCTTTCCAATCAAAGTTGAAAAGCATTATGAAATAGGTCCCTGATAGTCCCTTCGTCCGATATTTTAGGGGAACTGAAATAATCAAACTCGGTAATATGGTATATAAATAGTTTAGATTTTCGCTTAAAACAGTACCGGACCAGTCGTTTGGGAATTCCCTGCCGGATTCCTGATGGTTTTAATAGGTAACCTGGGGGTTTTAATAAGTTTCCTTTCCCTGTAACTTTCAGATTCTTTCTCAATTATGCATGTAAAATTTTTTAGTAAGTAAATGATTTTTGTAATGTATGTATTACGTTCAATTAATATTATTTATGATGTTTGTACGCTTACAGCCCTAAATCTGTCTCCTTTAAGTTTTGTCCATCCAAAGGTCTGTAAGCCCTGTGCGATAAGACCGCCCATTGTACACTAGTTTTACTTTTAGTATCCGTAGAAATATTATACATAAATAAGCGTGTGACAGGATCTGTAAATTTATGTAATAAAATACGAACAGTAATAAAAATCTTTATATCCTTATAGTAATTCTAAATTGTCGATCATTGTTAAAATTAAATTAATTTATATCGAAACTTCTGGTATTAAATATTATCTTTTACTAACATTCGTAAGGGAAAACTAAAATATAGAATTAATAATTAGTTCTAGATTTAATAAGTTATTTGATGTAATAATTTTAGTAAATGTATTTTAAAGTAACGGAAGTGCTGTTCTTGGTTGATCAATTGACTTAAGCCCGACTTACACTTCAATAAGTACAGTACTCCATAGGAAACGACCAATTTCGAACCGTGCTAACTTCTGACGTTTTATGAGTGCCCATTTAGGCCTATGTAAAATAAAACAATTTTGATTTTGATTTTGATTTTATCGGCGACTTAAGTGGTTATTGTAGTTTGAACGGCAAAAGTGAGTTGTGGATTAAGTTGAGTTAAATAGATCGCGATCCTATTTTTCGACGAGTCCAGTGCGAAGTAGCCCCCTCTCTCGCGTCTCCCGCCCCCCGCCAACTTAACTGGCTGGAATGTAGACGGGCGAGTTTAGTACAGGCCATAAATTTGTAGGTAGCGGCCGCGAACACGTTTTTTTTGCGTAAAAATGAAGTGGTCTGATAATACTACATTTGCTTTTGTGCAAGAATACTTAAAACATGAGTGTTTGTATAATTCAAAATGCAACAATTACCGCATAAAACAAGTTAGACATGCAGCTCTTATTAAAATTTGTAAGGTTATGAACATTAGTGATTTCGGACCAAAGGAGGCCATCTCAAAAATAAAAAGTATCAGATCTACATACAGCCAAGAACTTAAAAAAATAAATGAATCTACAAAAAGTGGAGCGGGAACTAACGATGTTTACGTACCGACTCTGAAATGGTTCAAATTATACCATAATGTAATAAAGGACAAATATTTAACACCAAAAGAAACTCAAAGTAATTTGGTAAGTGGACTGTTTTATTATTTATTAATTAAATACATGGTAGGTAGTGAGATATTTAATGTATCATTCTTAGTTGCCAACTCACTGATCCATTTCCGACAAATAGCGTAATCATCACGCACGATACGAGCTCTCTTTGCAGAGTGATTGATACTGCTTCTAGATAATGATATGAGACCATCGCTTGGCACCTCTCTCCAATTACCAAGTATTGTTTGGCCAGTGTTGATATCTTCCTCGTCAATTGTCACAGAGTTATCAACATTTTTTAAATATCTGAGCCAGTTATGTAAAGCACAGCAAGCCTTTACAATTTTAATAACTTTATCTGGATGAAATGGTAAAGGTTTTTCGAATATTCTAAAACGGCTAACTAGAACACTGAATGCATTGTCAACTACACGACGGGCTCGAGAAAGTCTGTAGTTGAATACTTTATGAGCAGTGGTCATATAGCTGCTTCCGCCATACGGCTTCATTAAATAAGTCTTCAACGGAAAAGCATTGTCCCCTACAATACAGTGATTTTCTGGTAGCATACTTTCCAATCGATTGCTGAGGCTACATCTTTGAAACACGCCTCCATCGGATACCCTGCCGTTGCAACCAACATCGATATATGTAAAGTTGTAGTCATCGTCAAGCATGGCCATTAGCACTATGCTATTTTGATGTTTGTAATTATAGTAATAGCTTCCTGATTCAAAGGGCGCCTTTATTACAACATGCTTCCCATCGATAGCACCACAACATCTGGGAAAATTTCATTTATTTTTAAAACCCTCTTCAATTTTCTTCCACTGGTTTTCATCGCTTGGAACCTGAAACATAAATTTAATAGTAAAAATACTTTTCAGAACTCGGCAAGGACTGCGATGGAAGGAATCGCTTCAGCTGACCACGAGTCTACTAGCCAGGAAGTTCCAGGTTCTAGCAAAGATTCTCAAGATATTCCCATTATACAAGAAACAGAAGCTGCTAAGAAACCTGTGTATAGCCGTAAAAGAAACTTCAAATCCTTAGAAAATTTGGTGAAAAAAGTCAAAGGTGTTGGAGAGATGGTTCAAACCCCAATGGGAAACAACGACAATGAGTTTAATATTTTTGGAAAGAGTGTCGCTGCACAATTGAATGCCATGCCTCTTATACTGGCATTACAAGCGCAATCACATATTCAAAATTATTTAACATCTCTTCGGATAAATTCAATAGCGAACCCGTTAAATCTACAAGCTTATTCCCCTTCTCCACCGTCTTACACGACCTATATTTCTTCACCTTCGCCAACGATAAATAACTAGCTCAGTTTCTGGAGTTTCTTTGAACAATAATTCTACACAGAACCTAGAAACATATTCTCCTCCAGCAACGGCACCAGCAACATATCATATACCTTCAACAGTGGTCATAAATAGCTCAGTGTCAGGACCATCCTTGGATAGTCATAATGACGAATCTACATTAGATCAATCTAATGAACTACATGGCGAAGGCAACATATTGGATTTGAATTCAATAACAAATGACTAAGACTGGCTCTAAACGTAGTGTTTTTTTTTAATACATAATTCACATATTATGTTTTTTTGTTTCTTACCTGTATATAATCCTTGAGTGCTTCGTAAATCGCATCACATACTTCAGAAATCATCGTTGATATGCTAGCTTTTGATGTTCTGAACATATGCGCTAAAGTACGCAAACTGGTTCCATTTGAAAGCATGTACAATACAATTTGTAATTTCAATTCTGCTGTTAAAACACGTCTCATGAACGTATCCGACCTTTGAACCGCAATGTATTTTTATCTAATAAAAATAGAAATGAGGGCTCACTCATTCGTAAAGCATATCTATATTCAACTGTGTATTCTACAGACAATTCCATAAGAAGGTTACTACTGGTACCACGTTCTTTTCTTCTAGCAATCCACTTTCTTTCCCATATGCGTTTGGGTCTATTTATTTCTATTATATTGATACTAATTCTGTCACTATAGCACGTAAATTGGTATTGAGTAATTCAACGTCCATTTTCTGGATTAAAACAACTGTTTCGGAGGAACTAAACAACCACAGAACAGAAAAAAATCAATAAACAACCGAACGACTAGTCTTCTCGGGATGGCAACTTATGACTACTCACTCGCCTACGTTTGGACAATACTTACAACTTACTACTTATTACTTAACTGTCTGAGTTCTTAACTGGCTACAGTACTTATTGAAGTGTAAATCGGGCTTTAGACAGTGTAGCATCAAAGCAATGGATAGTGCGCGGCCAGTTCTGTTGAGCCTCGACTACGGAACGGATCACTTCTCTTCAAAGATAACTATTTTGTTTTATTATTAGTATGGATCATAAACTGATGTATTTTTATGTGTTATATGAATATAATGTGTTGTATAACTATTATGTATTATGTACATTATGTATTAAAGTAGATGTAGATATTACAACATCTTTTGTGTAGTTGTGTACTCTCCTTGCCTCATTATAATAATGATGGTCCAATAAAATATATACAGATACACCTTCGTTTCCTTGTCATTCCCTTGATTGTAATACTTTTCACGTGTGAAGGCCCAGGTCGGCGGCGCGTTGTGTTCAAAGCTGTCAGCAATAGTGACGGGGTCCTATAGGGTCATTGCCTGCCGGGGTTGCGGGAATGTTCTAACGAGATACCGCGGCCCCGGAACTTGAAGGCTCTGAAGGAACAGGGTGGGTTTTTAGTCAGTAGAAGTCTGACACTCCATTCCGCTCCACCCAGAGCGGGAGAAGTCATTCGATGATTTTCCCATACAGAAACAAAAAGGGTTTTGTAATCCTATGTCGACATGTGTGGAACTTATTGGAAATTTCAATACATTGATACCAGGAACCGAATTTTTCAAATTAAGAAGAACGAAGAAATGTCGTGTTATTGGCAAGTGACGTGGAAATTTATTGACCCTCGTAGTGCTGTGACACGTTTGTTATTATTGGTATTCAAGAAACATATATGTAACCATCATTCCTAATTCGTTGTATGTAACCGATAATTTGGTATCAATTCTTTAAGTCACTTATTTGGAGCTGAAACTGTGCATAGAGACTTCATACTAGATTTTGTTTTCAGACCTTTTGAATAGGTGTAACGGAAACCATATGTTTCCTTTACACGCTGTATAAATATAATGTGTTCTTAAACATTGTGTGGAGAGAAAAAAAATATATTTTCAACTGAGCTTTTATAAGCAGCGAGTGACTGAGCTTGTCTCACTTACACCGGCAATGAATTCCACAAACGAATAGCCTGTACCACAAATGAATGATCGTAAAATTTGAAGGAATTTGTAGGCATCGAAAGTCTCAAATTCTCCGTTGGAAGGAACGAAGGAACTTAAAACTAGACTTTAGATAAAATGGAATTTTTGGATTGAAGAAATTATTGTAGAGTAATATGTGGATTCCGGCGAAGGCGGAAGCCATTTGAGTTTATAGCGAAACTCAGAAACATGATCATATTAGTGTAAAACCAAGAATAAATCTAATAAAAAAAAAATAGAGTCGTTATCGCTTATCTCGCTTCATTTTGGTGAGATCTGCTTAACTTGCATCAGCATAGTCGAGAGTAGGGAGAAGCAGGGATTAGTGGCAGTCGGCAATAAATTGTATACGCAATTTCAAAGTCTTTTACAGTAAGGTATATTATAGCTCCATTAAAAATGGTTTGGAGAAGTGTCATACATAGCCTAACCGTAGTTTGTAGGATTAACCCTCAAACCACCTCAACAACAATTTCCTTAACGGGAGCTTGGGAACAAATTGCTAAACTACGAAACAAATTAATTGTTGTTAGAGATATGAACATAAAAGAGCAGAGCAATCTGAACTGAACATCAAAATCGCGGTTTTGAAAGCATTACTGAAGTCAGGAAGTAAGGAAAGTGCCGTCAGTTTTGCACAGAGTCTGTTTCTATAGAAGAAAATACTAAGCTGATTACGGATAAGGCGTTCTAGAACTTTGGATAATAGGAAATAGGATGGAATGTAGAAAAA
The DNA here is from genome assembly GCA_943138885.2 of Tholera decimalis. Taxonomy (NCBI): domain Eukaryota; kingdom Metazoa; phylum Arthropoda; class Insecta; order Lepidoptera; family Noctuidae; genus Tholera; species Tholera decimalis. The sequence continues at coordinate 37,681,706 of OW964569.2, read as the reverse complement.
TAAACTGGTTTTTTTTGAAGATTGGTTATTTGTGTTTCTTTCCATGAAGATGAAAAAACACCAGAGGATACGGATTAATTGAGGATAGGTATGGCAAATATGGCGAAGCAGGTGTTTGTGATGATGCAGGGCTGAATCACCCCAGATTTACAAGTTGCGCTTGTAACCACAAGACCACCGAGACAGTAAAAAAGTAAGGTATTGTTAATGAGTAAGTCGCACAAAAAAAGAATATTTTTTTAGACTGTAAAAAGTATCTGTATTTACTAGAAACCTGTTCGTGTACGGTGGTGAAACTTCAAACGGAACATAAACAAATAACCAGAAACATTTTAGACATTTTCGATACCTACGTTCAATTAGAACGACATGAATTAGACACTAAGTGCAAACTCAGTTTCCATATTCATTTGCGAACAAGTTTGTAATAACAGAGCCGCGACTCAAACCTCATTCAGATTCTACTGTTAAATACGCTTTCAACACCTTATGAACGTCGTAAGCCCCAACCAGTGCACAAGGTGATTTCGGACGTAATTCTACGTGATAAGGTTGAATTTTGTGTGGGATAAATCTCAGTGGGAGTTGAAAAGGGGCAGCCAAATAAATGCATTATGCATTTTGCAAATTCGTCTAATTTCAAGAGCGACGTGAAGGCTGTTGGTGTTTTATGTCATTTTGAATTCGCTTTTAATTTTCCTGTAGGGGGGGGGGGGGGGGTTGAAACTGTTGAAAGGGGTAGTTATGAATTAAGTATTTTTCAGTGTCGCGCGTCAGAGAAATTATAAAGCAATTTTGATTTGAATGAGTCATTACATTCTAATGACCGACTGGCTAAAAATTTACATGTAACAGGTAAAAGCATAGCTATCACCTATAAGAACGCCATGGTCTTTTTTACCGTGTGTTAATTAAAATGTCTAGTTTACAATAAAGTATATTTTACCTTTGATTTTTTTTTTTATTTTTTTTTTCAGTTTTTGAGAATATGAACTACGGGTTTCCGAAAGACTATTCCATTGGAGTTTTTACGACATTTAACACAATTAAATATTGCATTAGTACTATAATATATTTATGAAATGCGAAATTTTGTAGCTGCCAGCTATAGGACTTTTTGATTTATATATAAATATAATTAATTTAATTTATTACTAATTTCGGACAACGAAAATCCATTGTGTTCGTAAAAGTACCTTAAGAACTATTTTTAGTACAAGAAAACAAAGTAATAAAATTGGAATAAAGTTTAGAAACATTTCGTGAAGATGGCCAATACCAACAAAATGTTTCAGAAAAGTGGAATATGGTTTTTCCGCCTGTGTATGTAGGATGCTCATGTCACATAATTTCTATGACTGTATTCGCGTGAAAATTGCTTTTATTAACTTTAAAAAATTTATAAAAAATTGATATTAACTTTTATTTCCTATATCAACTTCTTAGGGATTAAATTAGTCTTAGTAGGCCCCGACACCCAGGCAACGGCCTAGTCTCGGGGCCTACTGGCCGTTCAGGTCATCACTTTACATCGATAATATAAATTGAAAACAATACATTAAATAATTGCTAATTTAAAAAGAAGATACAATAATCATTGTGACTTATTAGTCACTACAATTATTGTATCTTCTTTTTAATTCTATTGAATAGGAACTAATACTTAATTATTTCAAGATTTCCAGTAGTTTTTCCGTGTCTGTTTAATTGAGTTTTGACAAATATTTCAATGCTATTAAATTAAACCTATTATAATTTAAACTGTTAGCACTCTGTTCATCTTGTTATACAAATAATGTCCTAAAAATAAATAAAATCGTTTAGCTAAGGCTAAACATGCTTTCGCTAAACGATTTTATTTATTTTCTGAGAGTTAGCAAATACTAGATCTAAACTAATACTTCAGGAAAATATCCAACATCTGTTGAGGATGCTCAGTGGCGGGGCGAAACACGTGTCGAGTGTGGTTTGTTTTGCATTTCATTTCATTTATTTCATAAACAATTTTAACATTGTGTTGAAAATTTTCGCTTTAAATACACACAAAAAAAACTTTATGCAAAAAAATAAAGTGTCTTCAAAAAACCATAAAAGCACTAAAAAGTTAAAAATAATACTATAACCTACCTATATAAATATACCTATAATAAACCTAACCTAACCTACGATTAATTTATGATAGAATTTAACAAATTTTTTGGAGTCGGTGCCAAACGACTGTTAATTCCAGAGTATTTTCCCATTTTCAACTGACGACAAAAAAAGGAGGAGTTTATCAATTCGACGCGTATATATATATTTTTTAAGTATGATCACCGATTACTCGAAGACGGCTGAACCGATTTGGAAAATTCTTTTTTTGTTTGAAAGGGTATACTTCGAAATTGGTCCCATTGTCACCAAGTCAGGATCTGATGATGGGATCCTGGAGAAATTAAGGGAAATCTTCAAATATTACAGGCACATCTATGGCGATTTGAGTATTTTTTATAGTAACTTGTGTAGTTGCATTCGTGAAGTGGACATGATGATGAAGACCACAGATGGCCACTGGAACTACTCAATATATAAGTAGGAATAATAAGTATTTCATGTGTTCCGCTTCGATTACTTCAATATGTTTATTAAGCACAATATGCTCGTCACAATGCATATGGTGAAGTGAAGCTGATGGTGAAGTACCAGGAGAACTCCACAACAAATAACGGCCCAACATTGGGAAAAGCAATATTTTGTAAATGAATATAAGTAGTTGACATTTAGGCTCTTGTAACTAGGTAAATTAAAAATCGATTAACTAAAAAGAGTGAAATAAAAACTTTTTACCAAGAAATTAAACTGACTCCCAAAAAACACTGCAAAGTGAAAAATAACTTTAATTTCGTAAGTCGGTGCCAAAAACGAAAATACAAAACTAAAGACACCGACTACCGAAATTAAAGTTATTTTTCACTTTGCAGTGTTTTTTGGGAGTTGGTTTAATTTTTTGGTAAAAAGTATTTTAATTCTCGAATTCACCGACTCCAAAAAATTGTTAAATTTTATCATAGGTTAATCGTAGGTTAGGTTAGGTTTTGTTTTCAGGTTATAGTATTATTTTTAAATTTTTAGTGCTTTTATGGTTTTTTGAAGTCGGTTTATTTTCTTGCAAAAAATTTTTTATTTGTTAATTTTTAGTGACATATTTTTAATATTATAAAATATGAGTAGCGCTAGTAAATATGCTTCTCGTATGAGAAAACGGCGTCGAACTGAAACTGAGAATGAAAAACTATTATTTTTCTTATTTGTGGTACACCTGGAAAGTGCATACCGTTACAGTTCCAACAAGCTCAAACACAGCTAAGATACATTGTCTTGTTATGGAGTTCCGGTGCCTGTCTCTTGGATTCATCATCAGATCTGATAGTAGAATGGTACTTATTGAACGCAAATGCTTCACTTGTTTTAGAAAATACCAAAATCACTTTTCATCAATGTCAACTTTTCACCATTACATCAATGTAGATTTTTTATTAGACTTTAGTTAATTTTTCAGAAACGGCTTGTTCGATTTCAATAAAATTTTCATGGGACTATTTGGAAAGTATACCTTTTCTAACAAAAGATTTTTTCAAATCGGTTGGCAAGCGACGGAGTTATGCCCAGACAAACAAAAAAAATACAAACATCCGAATTGAGAACCTCCTCCTTTTTTAGAAATTGGTTAAAAATAAATAAAATACAGGTAAAAACTAATAAAAAAAAACTTACTACACTATTTCAAATAATATTCTTAGAATGGCATTGTTACACAAATCACAGTATAATTGTATCAAATATAAACAATGTAAAACATAAATAAATACAAATTCAACCATTAAAAGTCAGAAGTAAAAATGATAATAATACTCAAAATTTAAATAATAATATCAATCAAATTAGCAAGTCCACTATATTACGATGTCCATATTATGTCAAATAGATTTTTTTTGCATGTGGATGTATGCATGTTTGCATGTGGTATGTTTTTATTGCATCCCTGCTGCATGTGCATATATTTGCGGGCGAGAGAGCTGTGCTGCATACTGCATGCAAGATTGATCATCTCGTTTTTGGCGAAATTAATACTAGATATTTCCCTAAAGTATTAGTTTGGTATAGATTTCCGCAAAGTAACATCTGATTCCATTTTGTATATTAAACTAGATCTTTTTGCCTTCTACCTGAGGGAACTGGATTAAAATTAAGTTCAGTATGTTGGAGTAAAACTATATTTAAAATAAAAAATCGTCGAACGGTAAGCACATTACATGACATGTAAAGCGTGAGGAACATCTGAATGGTCGAAAAGAACCTTTAAAACTCAAGGTGCAATTGGTAAAATTGATTTACCGGCGCCACCCCAGGACGTTATACAGTATGCAATAATAGATTGACACAACGGCTTTGTGTCATAAACCTGTAAATAAACCTGTTTAATTAATTAAACATCAGCTACATCACGTAAATTTTTAAAAACTTACATTAGTTTACGCACTGTGGATATAATGTGAAAAATAGCTTTATTACCTACTGTGTCTGATTGGGTTCAAAAAACTCTCTTAACGTTAAATATAGATAAAACTATGTACCTACACAAGTATGGGTAGAACCTAGCTAATAACCCTAAAATAAGCGTCTAGCGTAATAAACGTCAATAGATTAATGGATTAATGATTTAGCTTAGTTGGAGGGCTTAACAAGATGGATAGTAGTACGAATTCTTCCCACATTGCTAGTTTTCTTAAAAATTGTCAGGCAGCGCCCAACATCCTGTATGTTATATTAAATTTACAATCAAGAAAACTTCTAAACTATACTCCTTCAGCTATAAAGTTTCAAATATGGCGTCTTCTAAACCACTCTGGTATAAGTTTCAAATTGTGGTAGTGTGCTTTCAAAGATATAAGTAACTTTATGTTAACTTAATAAGTTATCTTGTACGATGATCGCTTTACTTTTAAGTTGGAAGAGCTCCAAGGATTCGTATGAAAATTAATAGTGGGATGGGAATGTATCCTTCTTAGTACCAAGTTATATAAATATTATTTAGCGATACACAAATCATAAAATTAATGGAAAAACAAAAATATTTTGTTTCACACAGGGCTACATGGGCACTTATAAACTGTAAAACAAGGAAACTGTTAGGTATGTGTGAGGTATATGCTGGGAGTCAGGGCTTAAGGTACAACGATAGAAAGAGTGAGTAAACTTAGTCAGTCTGAATATATACCACAAGTGTATCTCAACGGAGTATCTTTGAGTCGTGTCTCTAAGTTTAGGTATCTAGGGCATGTTGTGACCGAAACCCTTCATGATGATGCAGATATTGAGAGAGAACGGAGAGCATTGTCGGTGCGAGCTAGTGTTGCCCAAACGAGAGTCTCGCAAGAGTCTTGCAATTAGCTATTATCCTATTGCTATTTATTAAACGGTAGTTGATATCTCAGAACAATGTAACAGACTCTGTTACATTGTTCTGAGATCTCAACTCTTGCGAGACTCTCGTTTGGGCAACACTAGTGCGAGCTAATATATTAGTGCATAGATTTTCTAGGTGTACAGCACAGGTAAAGGCAACTTTGTTCAGTGCCTACTGTCAAAGATTTTACACCAGTGCCTCTTAGACCAACTACATGCAGCGGGCCTACAATGCTCTCAGATTACAATACAACAACGTCTTTAGGATTCTAGTGCGGCTACCTAGATTTTGTAGTGCTAATACTCGCGCGTCGGCAAACATGCCTGAGCATGTTTCACGCGAGTGTTGATGAATTTGCTATAATGCGCATGATACTGTTTCGAGCTGGAGTTCGGGATAGAAATATTTTACACCAATTAGACCAAAATTAACACTTTAATTAAGTAAACACAAAATAAAAATTAACACAGTTATTCACGATATCGCCTCGGATCTTCAAATAAGAGTGCTGTCTGCGTTCCTCTGCGATCTATTTATACCCCGGTCTATGAGTTCTAGAATATTCTTGTAAAATCGACTCACCGCCTACACTGCCAAGAATATTCCAGAAGCTACTCGAGATACTCAGTACTGCTACTCGCCGCTAGATGGCGTTAGCGTCTCGAACATTCTAGATTTCTGTCGAAGTTTCTCAACGTACTTCACTAAGCGACTGGCGTAACAATACCAAGAAGCTGTTATTTTTTTATAGTCAGCCTCACTAATGTGCAGAATTCGAGGGAGTGGCAACGGAATACTAAGGATGCTTCCAAATAGATCAGAGTCGGCAGTAGTGAAGAGGATAATCAGGCTCTGTGTGGCCTGATGACATCAAAATTTTGTTATTATTATTATTCATGGAGCATGGCTATTAATTTCAATTAAATTTTTATTTCAATTAATTCTTATTTTATTGTTTCTTTAATTTAATCAATGCTAAAAATAGTACTCACTTAGTCGTAAGTTAATTTGTTACTGACAAAATATGGACGATGATGTCTGAAATAACGAATCTTTATTTTTATTTATTTTTATAAAACGTCAGGAGCTAGTGCAATTTTCGGAAAACAGCAATAGCATACTTTCACTATTAGCTCATTGTTTATAATTGTAATTCACAGGGTTTGGCTGGTAAATTTTGAGAGAGAGGTCGTGAAATAATAAACGTGACTTGTTCTTTGAGTCAATCAGGTTGCTATATATTTTGTGAAAATTGACAAGTGACAATTTTACAGATAATAAAAACATTGCCATTACAATAAAATTAATGTTGCAATTAAATTAAATCGGCTGTTTCAAATCAAAACATATTAACTCGTTCCATCAAAAATGTTCAGGAGAGCCAAAAAACGGGTCGGCTACTTTGATTCGTTCGCCCGAAGAAACTAGAAAAGATAGCGATTTGATGTTTGGCGAAAAGTTGTGGTATATTGTTGACATTCGTTTTTAATAATCGTTATAGTTATGGAGTTTATGGGTACACTTGAATCGCTCATACTTTGTTTTTATTTGTGAATTTACTCAAATATTATTGTAAAAACAATATCAAAACTTAGTAAGCCTGCTTACTAGGTTATCAATTTGATTTTCTATGGTAAAAGTAAAGACTACACAAATTCATTATTCATAGTGTTTATAACTGAATGGAATAAAAACAATCCCTAAGTACGTATGAATGTTGATTTTGATTAAAAATCCTGTTAGTTTATAAAAAGATATTTATCAACTTACATCAAAAGGCTCTTAAATCAAAACATGACTAAAACTCTCAATAGTCAACTGAAACTAAAAAAAGTAAACCTAAGCTAAAATCATTCTTATTGATAATGAACTACTCGTTGTCATTAGTAACGATTTGACCATCAGTTTGCAAATCAGTGGAGTTATCACTCGTGGGTAGATTCAGCCAAAACTCCCTTCTGTTCAATGGCATTAGGGGGACCAGTTTTGAAACAATACCATCTTCTTCGATGATTTTACCCCTCGGGGGATAGTATTTGAAAGTGGGAGAATAGTGTAGACATTAAATTTCTGCATCAAGAAGTTCAGCTCTTTGTAAGACTCATCAAAATCTGTTTTATAGAACAGATTTCGTGAACCTTTGAGGAACTTAGCTTCAACCACTGGGTTTAGCAAAAATGTGCTGAAAGGATTGTCATTTGTGTTACGCCGTGGAACTCGTTTTTTTTTTTACCCATTGGTATGATTTTTGCACTTCGATAATGTCAATGTTCTTTCTAGAGTTCGCTATAACATACTTGTAGTCCTCGTAATCATAAACTCCATCTCGACGCCTCATCTCTTTCTTATTGTTTCCGTGTACGCTGTCAGCAGACATATGGGTATGGTCTTTAGTGAGAAATATCAAAGTGATAGTGTCAATATTAATATACTCAGAATTAACAATCATTACTAGCGCTGTAAACAAAAACCAGTTTTTATTTTGTCCAGTGCAATTGTCACACCACAAAATTAATTTTTTCACATCGCTTTCCGAAATAAGAAAAGCCATCAATGCATCTATTATATTATTGGCATCTCGACCCATCATTGCTTCTTGCCACACAACACACTTGCTGTTTATCTTTGCGTTTTTACATATTATTCCGCAATCAACACATTGGTCTCCTTTAGGATATTTTAAGGAAACTTTCATTGATTTCATGGTATTTCTGTAGGTTTCAATAGAACATTTGACATCAGGATTCTTCGATATGAAGTCAGCATGCATAGATTGCAGCGTAAGCGTTTGTGGCCAGTACCGTGTCAGCGGTGCATTGTTTCTCCTATAGTGGCTCAATGCCGGGTTATAGCTCATGATGTGGGCTTCGATTGGTGTTCTTGATAGTCTAGGTTTCTTGCCACCTCGATTCTCTTTAACATCTTTGTAAAAGGCTTTACGTTTTAAAGCTCTACTTAGCTCGGTAATAACACCATCAGTACAATAACCAAGAGTATTCAGGAAAAAGGATTTACAAACATTTATCTCCTCATTTCCGAGATAAAAGTAGTAATATCTTGACTCGTTTTTTACGTGTTTTTTGTCAGAGTGAGGAACAGATGCAGATTTCTCTTTGACTGGTGCAATCTTTACACATTTGTTCAAAAAGTGGCGGCGCTGAGTGTACTTCATATTCCAGTAACCATTCCAAATATCCTCTCTCTGTTTTTCTGTGAAGTTATTGCAATGTCGTCTACATTTACCGTTGCACATTTTAGGTATCATGGGATGCATCGTTTTATTTTTTATAACCTTTGCTGTTTCTTTGGGATTATGTGAAATTTCAATTAATGTACTCGTATGAAATATAGGGCTTGGATAATTTGCAGTGCACCGAGCTGGTGGGCGGTAGCCATCTGCCTGTTCAGAGTCAATAAAAATAATTGTATTTGGGAAAGATGCAATGAAAATTGGCATTTCTGGTATAGGAGATTGCATTGGAGGTAGTTTGGGTAGATTTTCAATGGCAAACGTAGGTTCTAGGAGACCGAGATCGAGAGGAATTATCATCAAATAACTGTAGTGCAGGTTTTTGTACTACCAAAGGTGTATAATCGGGATCAGCTACGGAGTCATCACTCAAGTAAGCAGTATCAAATCCAAAGTTACTATCAGAAACGATACTATCACAGATCGTTAAATTTTCGGCCTGTAAGGTTGTCGGTCCGGGATAATGAGTTAAACAAGTGCCTTCATTGGAATCTCGTTTATTACTAATCATCATAGAGTACATTCGTTAATATAAGTATTGATTCTTAACATTAGAATACATGAGCACACATACATAAGTCTTACACACTACACGCCCACCGACAAAATAAAATAAAAATAATGGTTACATTTATTTTTATTTTTCGATTATATGCTTACAGCTAATAATAATATTTTTCTTAAATGAAATATTCATGAAAGATAATAAGAATTATAATAATGGAATATACAATTTGATTACACTCAAATTAATGATTACAATAACAATACAATCAAATTAAGTTACATTCATGTGAACTGCTTACAAACATTTAAAATCATTTTACATATGGTTTGGTTCTATTTTTATGTACTATTACTTCTTTTCCTTTATACAATATTTTTAAATTAGGATTACAATCTTCTATTACTTCGTATGGTCCTGTATATAGCGGATCAAATTTGTTTACAGTTTGTTCATTTTTAAGTAGTATCATATCACCAGTACTGTACGTAACAGGGTTGGTATACAAATCATATTTATTTTTTCGGACCTGTTTACAAATAATTAAATTTTGTCTTGCGTCATACTGTGATTTTTGAAGTCTATATTTGAGTTGTTGTGGATAATCATCGTAGTTATATAGCGGTTCAATATCTGAAGTTAAATTACTAGGTAAATTACATTGTTTTCCAAATACGAGTTCATATGGAGTGTATTTAGGTTCTGTATGTACAGTCGTATTAAAAGCAAAGCACCAATATGGAAGCCATAAACTCCAATTTTGGGGTTGGTTCTCCGTTTGTATGCGAAGGAATGATAGTAAATTTTTATGTGTATTTTCTAAGCCTCCTATTGTTTGGTGATGGTATGCAGTTGATGTTTTTTGTGTTATTTTTAGTATTTTACATACTTCATTCATTACTTTTGAAACGAACTCCGTACCGCGATCTGATATAATATTTCTTGGAATGCCATAACGCAATACAAAATTATTAATGAAAGCCGTCGCCACTGAAACTGTATCCTTATTTATAAGCGGATAAGCTTCTTCATACTTGCTAAGATCACACTGTAGTGTGAGTATATACTTATAATTATCACTATCCTTACTTAAGGGCCCAACTAAATCTAAGAATACTCTATCAAATGCCGAATGTCCTGTATCTGTCAGTACCATTGGCTGTCTTATGTGCCTAAAATGTTTCTGTCGCTGGCATTTATCGCAGCGATTTACAAACTCCGTGACGTCATATTCTAATTTTGGCTAAAAATAACGTCGTTTTATATTGTTTATCATTCGTCGTATACCAGCGTGGCCGCTACTTGGTAACAAGTGATAGTCATTTAATATGATACGTTTCGTATCGCGATCATTTATAACTTTTACACCTTTTATAATATATAAACGTGGTCCGGACCAATTAGGTGTAATATTTATGCTTTGAATTAAATCTCTTATTATATCAATGTTTTTATTACTTTGTACAATGTACACAGTATCAAGTTTCATTTGTTTACAGTAATTAGCCAACTCCCGTACAAAGGCATCTCGTGCGCATTGTAATCGGCAGGATTGGTTTACTCTAAGTATACAATTTGATGCATCATAACTAAATAATATATTTGATTGTTTAGTCCATTCTTGTTCATTCACAAACCTTAACTCAGGGCAATCCTTTGGTTTTTTAAGCAACTCCATAACTCTTGGGTGATCAGACCAGTCGTTTGTAGATTGCTGAGCAACCATAGGGTTGTTCCTCACACCTTGTTCACTTTGTTCACACATACGATTTTTCTGACCTCGGGTTAATACAGACACAACGTGCTGATTAATTTCCTTCAATTCATCGCTTGTTATTCGGATACGTGACAAGGCATCTGCAGCTGCATTGTCAGTACCTCGGACATACTCTATTATGTAATCGTACTCCTCTATTATTAAACGAAACTTAGTCAAACGACTAGATGGATTTGTTTGATTAAATAAGTAAACTAATGGTTTGTGGTCGGTTTTGATTACAAACTTTCTACCGTAAAGATATGGTCGGAAATACTTTACTGACCATACGATAGCGAGTAACTCTTTTTCTATCGTGGGGTACCTTATTTCTGCTTTATTAAGACTACGACTTGCATAAGCAATTGGTCTGTTATCACTATTGCATAATACGGACCCGATTGCATAACCGGACGCGTCTGTTTGTAATACAAATTATTGTTTTTATCGAAGTTGGGATATTGTAAGACTGGTGGTGATATTAATGACTCTTTTAGGGATTCAAAGGATTTCTGACACTCAGGTGACCATTCAAAATTAAAGTTTTTTCGACACAGTCTGTTAAGCGGTAATGATATTGCAGCAAAATCGGGTATAAACTTTCTATAAAAGTTGACAAACGCTATGAATCTTTTTGTTTCGTCTGCATTTTTGGGCACGGGATAATTTTTACTATGTTTACTTTCTCTAAATCTGGTTTAATTCCTTCGGATGTGACGACATGTCCTAATAACTGCATTTCTTTTCTTAGGAAATCGCATTTCATTGGATTAAGTTTTAAGTTAACTTTGCGCAATCTAGTTAAAATATCTATTAGATTTTTATTATGAATTTGCAAATTATGACCAAAACAGATTAAATTATCTAAATAAACAAATAATTTATCATATGTAAGTCCAGACATGGCAATAGTCATTAGACGAGAAAATGCACTTGGGCTAATCTTTAATCCCATAGGTAACCGGGTCATTTGATACTGGCCTGAAGGCGTAGTGAATGCTGTATACTTTCTGCTATCTGGTTTTAATTTTGCCTGATAATAAGCTTGTGATAAATCTAATTGTGAAAAATACATTGAACCGGATAGTGAATCTAAAATATCGGTTATGTTCGGAAGTGGAAATTTATCGTCTAAAATTCTAGTATTTAATTTACGAAAATCTATTACCAATCTCCATTTCTTAGAAGTATCATCTGATTTTTTGGGTACCAACAAAATAGGGCTTGACCACTCACTTTTTGCTGGCTCTATAATATTTTCAGACAGCATTTTCTCTACTTGTGCTTCAATTTCCTTACGCTGTGAAAAGGGCAATCTATACTGTCTAGTATAAACTGGATCAGCGTTTGGTCGTAACTGCATGCCTTGTTCGTAAAGGTTAGTGGTAGATAACTTATCATTTGGCGGATGAAATAGGTACATCCGAAAATTTTGCGCATATGTTTTCGATTGATGACCTTTCTTCGTCGTTTAGATGACTTAATTTTAAAAGAGAAAACATAGTGCGTACTCTGTCTCCATCAATTTTACTATCTCGTTCTAAATTCCAGATATCATATTCTGATAATAAATGTATTTCCGGTGTAAAATAATTAAGATCAACTTGCGTTTCGCGAGTATTTAATATTTGTATACTAATTTGTCAATTTTTTGGTTTACAAATACTTCCGGCTATAAAAACTCCGTCGCATAATTGATTCGGTAAAATTAAACAGTCCTCGTTAAAACTACTATCTAACATAAATATTTTCTCACATCTCGGTTGTATACTTAAAAAACTCGTTTTATTCTGTGAACTATTAATCATAGGCAGAGTCAAATTATTGTCATTCTTCTTTAAAGTTATGGTATTATTTTCATAATTCAAAATAGCTTTAAATTTACTCATAAAATCTCTACCGATTATACCATGTTGTAGACCTGGTAATGTGCGCATAATGTAAAATTTGTGTACAAATTCCTGCCCATTTGCGATCATTGTAACATAAACATAACCTGGTGTTAGAACTCTGCCCCCAATGCCATTTATGTACATGCATTCCGTTTGGATTGGAAGATTCCAACGTGTTATAGTTTCGTATTTCAATACTGAGAGTGATGCTCCAGTATCTATAAGCAATCCATATTTGGTACCTTGTACTAAGAATTCCACCGAGCTGTTATTGTTACAAGCAAATATAAAATGATTATCGAAAAAACTGTAATGGTTCAGAAATGTGTTTTTCTGTATGTTGGGGCGTTCGATTTCGGTCATTTAAATCGATATTATTCATACTATTATCAATAGTATGCACATCACCACTGCGCGTAAAAATCCTTCTAGTCCTACTGCGTGATGAACCCCGCATATGACCACTATTGTTGCTGAACTGTTGTCGGATTTTTTGGTTTTGCCTAAAATTATGAAAAGATCCTCTACTATTTCCTCTCTGTATAAATCGATTGTTATTCGATCGATTAGGACGCCTGTTGTTACTATAACTATATCCGCGATTTCTAAATGAGCTACCTTGGTATCCGAAATACACAGAAGCGTCTGAACTTTGCCGATTGCATAACAATTCCTCATCCTTAGCTGCTCTTATGGTATCCTTCAAAGTATCATAATTACGGGCCGCTAAAATAGTGCGGATTTCGCGGTTACGCAAGCCGTCAATGAAGCTTTTAATCGCAATTTTCTCATTTTGAGGGCGTAATATTTTATATGCAGTTTGATCCTCACCTGCTTGCGCGACCGTCAAATCCACAAAAAGCTGCTCGACCTTAGACCCATATTTTTCTATAGAAATACCGTTTTGATTGATTTGTGTCAACTCCTTGTGTATTGCTGTACTTGACTTCTTTGTAAGAAGGTGTTGGCGCATTTCAATAATAAGTGACTCACAACTGTCATAAGAGGTAGACAACCTTAACTTAGCATTCTCGTTTAATCTTGTTTTTAATACAAATTTAACTAACATTTTGTTGCCTTCTTCGGTGAGTGAAGAACTATATAACTCTATGGTATCAATTAGACTTTTCGTGATATTTTCATCACCGTTCATAACCGGTAATAATGCCACGGCAGTTCTATAATTAAAAGCCTCCATATTGTCTACTTCGGTTCTAGTTTCGACCGTACGCTTGGCACTAGTTTGGGAATATGTTTGGAGCAAAAAAATTGTATTTGGGTAAAAGTCTTTTCAAATAAATCACAGTATGATTGTATTTCCTGTAAAACACTAGTACTAAATTGTTTCTTATCAATCTGTATCGATATGGTTTTTAAAAATTCATCAAATTGACATTTTAACAATGTTGCTTCCTGTAACTTTTGCTTTAGAATAGTTTCTGTCCTTTTAGGGTAACTTAGTTTTTTCAAATTATGTTCAATATTTTTTAATTGGTCATATAACACACCAAGGTCATTTGCCATTACCAAATTAATAAAGATATATCCATAAGGACAATAATTATTCTGTGATTACATAAAAATAAACATAAAAAAAATAGTAAGCTAATTCATAAAGAGAATAGAAACTGGTTTGTTGGTTTCACTTAACGATTGATCATAACTCACGACACTTTTCACTGATTATTATGTTCGATCACTTACTGCGGTTTCTGGCCTCTGATACCAGCCTCCTGGCGAGTCTCCTGGCGCTGCTGGCGGCACTCGTAACAGACACGAGTCTCCGGGATCGGTCGACGGAATGAACGTGATAGGTTTTGTGTGAAAACCTCATTCCTTATCCACGAATGATGACAATTTCGGTACAGTTTATACACTGCATAAAGTCCGGCGATTCCGAGTAAGGTGCAAATAATAAACATCACGATACTAATGTTTTTTTTTTTTTTTATTATTATTATGTTTGACAAATGGTAGTTCTGCATAGAAGCCGAATTTGAACCTCCCGATGCACTTTGTGATATAAAAACGTCCTCTTTTTCTATATTTGACCGGCACATGTTAGTTTTAAAAAAAAAATTATTGTGTTAAGAAAATCACTTATAGCATTGTCCGTTAATTAAGTCGCGCGACCGAACTCGGCACCCGTCTCAGATGGCAGGGTCGCCATGTAAGGTTGTCGGTCCGGGATAATGAGTTAAACAAGTGCCTTCATTGGAATCTCGTTTATTACTAATCATCATAGAGTACATTCGTTAATATAAGTATTGATTCTTAACATTAGAATACATGAGCACACATACATAAGTCTTACACACTACAAGCCGATGACCCAGGGATCGGATTGTTGTAGTCGATAATAGTTTGGTCAGTACCTGTTTTAGCTTCATCATTTGTTCTGAAAGCGGAAAAAAGAACAAACTAAACATATGCAACCAACACCGAAAACAAAAAAGACAAATAATAAGTTAGTAAGTATTAGTTAAATAGCTTGGGTAAAGAAAAAAAAACACACTACCTAGTTAAAATTATTATCTCTATTCAGGATAATTAGCAAAACAAACCCTTAAAATAAGTCACATTCATTACACGAAAGCCAGCCCAACATCCTAGTTTTGTTAGCTTTATTATGAATATAATGCAACGTTAATTCTATTTTGAGGTTATGTCACGTTTCTTTTACATTTTCGTAACTATAATGAATAAGTTATTTCTTACCTGCTTTCGTTTTCGTTCTGCAAAGCACGCATTATTCGTCTGGACCGATAAAATTGCATGTGACTCATTTTATTATTTTATAACATAGAGCAAATCACTTCATGCGCCGGAACACTGGACTTACTAAACGAAATTTCATTGACTTTACAATCGGCGCCAAATTCAAAACATAGCAAGTTGGTATTTCAAATTCATAACTCAGTAAGTCGCTTGAGCTACTAGGGTTTTAAATTTGTATTCTGACATACTAAGTTTAGAATTTGTACTTCAAGGAAATTTTCGTAATCATGCCAAATTGCATAGACTTACTAAATTATTTTTTTTTAAATTGCGTATGAAACTGGGTATTTAAGGTTCACATCATTTTGATACTGTCCAGTAAGTCGAAAAATGCCAAAAACGTATTTTTTTTCAAATCACCTGTTACTAGGTTTTGAATTTGGGCAGCCGAAATGTTGGGGATGCCAACATACTGCCCGCAGGGACAAAAGTACAAGTAACAAAATGAATGTTGCATTTTTATGAAATTAGTTCAAACCAACTAAAAACTAAACATTATGTAAACTTATGTAACGTTATGTACTAACAAAATTTATATTTTTAAATACCACGAAATAACACATTTAAAATGTACAACATTTTTTGTTTCATATTATATGGTGAACTAGTACTACTGTGTTACTAACTAGACAATAAAGCTTTACAAAACACTTCACTTAGAACTACTTATTTTTATTAGGTGCAAAGTAACAACACAATAACTACTTATGATTAATATTGAGATAGGTGTTAATTTCTTAAGTAGAAATGCTTTAAACCTTTACTCTTAAAAACTAAAATAGACATGTTTATAATATTTAAATACTACACTTAAAAACTTAAATTTAACCTTACTTATTAACTTAACCGTTTGCTTAGACTGTACTACACTCTACGGGTAAAACACAGATCTTTACAATAGAACGTTTATGGGTTTTACCATTTGCTGTTTTAAATTCCACAACTCTGACTTTATTATCAGCCCCTGGGAAAATTTGCGTTACTCTGGCCATTGGCCAATACATTGGTGCAGTGTTATCTTCTTTTTTAATATTACTAAAGATCCTATTTTTACATTTGGATGGCAATCTCTCCACTTAGGCCGAGATTGCAATATATTCAAATAACACTTATTCCATACTTTCCAAAATGAATTTTTCATGTTTATACATATTTTCCAAAATTTTAAGTTAATTGTAAGTTTTACATCTGGTTCTGGATAAGTGTTTAGCGCAGATCCTCTTAAAAAATGACCAGGAGTAAGACAAGAAAAATCATTAATGTCGTTCGACAGTGGCATTAGTGGTCTACTATTTAATATAGATTCAATTTGACACAGTACAGTGTTTAATTCTTCATATGTGAGTAAAGCCTTCTGAACCACCCTTTTTAAATGGAATTTGAAACTTTTCACGCCTGCTTCTGCCAAACCAGCAAATATAGGGGAGTAGCATGGGATAAAATTAAAATTGATGCCTTTCTGTGCCGAAAAATCATGAATTTCCTTTTGATGCTCCTTTAAATTTTGTAATTTATACAATTCTTGCAGCTGTTTATCTGCGCACTTGAAAGTTGATGCATTATCACTATAGATATCAGTGGGCAGGCCCCTTCGTGCTATGAATCTTTTCAAACAGGCGAGAAAGGTTTCTGTTTTAAGATTTGAAGCTAGCTCTAGGTGTATGGCTTTAGTTGCAAAGCACACGAATACACATACATATGCCTTACTTACTATTGGTTTTCTAATTCTGGATTGTTTTATTAAAATTGGTCCAGCAAAATCTAATCCAATTTTTTGGAAAGGTCGACATGCATTTACTCTATCATGAGGCAGAGATCCCATCAATTGTTTGGCCGTGTCTGCTTTTAATTTAAAGCAAATAACGCATTTATGAATGACTTTTTTAACTTCTTGAATACCATTTACAATCCAAAACTTTTGGTTTATTGTTGACAGCACCAGTCTTTGCCCTGCATGGAGATTCTTTACATGTTCGCTTTGAATAATTAATTGTGTGACGCGAGAATCTCGAGGCAGAACTGCTGGATGTTTCTGAGAATATGGAATAGAAGCATTTTGTATGCGACCTCCTACCCTGACTATACCCCTGTCGTCTATAAAGGGACATAGTGGCTTTAAGTTACCTTTTAAAATTTTGGCGCAGCTTTGACAATCATCAATAACGAATCATTTAATTCTTTGCTTGTTACTTTGATGATACTTTGTATACTGAACAAAACGTAGTATGTATACGTTGCATTTTATTTATGTCTGAGAACTTATCAAGAAAGTCCAAACATACTTGTTCTTCTGGAAGAGTGCAAACAAATGCTTTTGAGGGAGCAGCACCACTCTTGGTCTCCAGCAAGTCACCATCAAACGCCAAGTCTGACAAATTATTGGGATTGTACTCACCACAATGCAAGAGGCTCGGACCACTCCACCATAAAGGATGACTAAGCAATTCATGCGGCAAGATACCTCTGCTTAGGCAATCAGCTGGGTTTTCCTCAGAGCTTATATACGCCCAGTTAAATCTATGTGTAAGGTGTACAATGACTTTTACCCTATTTGACACATACGCATTGAGTGTATTTATATTGGTTTTTATCCATGCTAAAACTATTTGTGAATCAGAATATAAGACAACATTATGAATTTTTAATTTAAGTTGCAGTGTGTTATATACTCTGGCAACAAGTTTGGCTAGCAATACGGCAGCATTAAGCTCAAGCCTAGGCACAGTTAATTTTTGTTTCAACGGATTGACACGTGATTTTGAACCGAATAAGGAGACCTTGACTGCGCCAGTGACATCAACAACCCTGAGATAAACACAACATCTATATGCAGCAGAGCTTGAAGCATCGCAAAATCCTATGATTTGGATGGAATGCGTATTGCATGAAACATAACGTGGAATAGCTATAGCCGTCATGACATTAATGCTATCATAAAAGTCACACCATGCTTTAAGCAGCTTGTCAGCTAGTTTTCCATCCCAAGCTATATGGGCTTGCCATATCCTTTGCATAATTACCTTGGCTCTTACCACCGCAGGCCCAGCTAATCCTAGTGGCTCATAAAATTTACCGATGAAGCTTAATATTTCACGTTTAGTGGTAGGCATGCAAGTGTTAGAATTTGGGCTTGAAAGCATGAATGTGTCACTATTAATGTTATAATGAATGCTTAATGTTTTAAGAGAAGCATTGGTTTTCTCTAACTCTATATTATCAAAATGTTGTAGTGATTCAGGTATGTCAGTTAACAATTCAGGACAGTTTGAAAACTATTTATGTAATTGGAAACCACCTATTTTCAAAAGTTCGCAAAGTTGTCCAAATAAGAGGAACACTTTAAACCATATGTGACAGTGTTTAACTGTATGCATTGAATGTTATCCTTGGGGCTATCCCTCCAAAGGATATTTTGTAAAGATCTAAACTTATGTTCCAACGAAACCTGTCTGAACATACTTTTTATATCCGTTATGAAAATATATTTTTCAACTCTGAATAATAACAAAATATCTACCAATTCTTTTTGAACTATGGGACCATTCAATAACACATCATTCAGTGAAATCTTGGTATTGGTTTTCATAGACCCATCAAATACTACCCGACACTTAGTTGTCTTTTTGTCAAGTCTTAGGACGGGGTGATGTGGCAAGAAATATACTGGGTCAGTACAAAGGTCATATTTACTGATATCTATGACTGTGCCATGGCCTTGCTTCAAATAGTCATGTATAAATTCTTTATATAAATTGTAAAGAATATGATCCTTTTGCAATCTGATTTCTAAATTAAGAAATCTTTTTAAAGCTAAATTAAAGGAATTCCCAAGAGTTGTATTGATTGATTCTAAAGGCAACTTAAGAGGTAGTGCAACTTGAAACTTATTGTTTTTAGTATCTAATATTACACTGCTACAAAATAGCTTCTCACATGCCTCATGCTCAGGTAATTTTTCAGGATAGACTTCAGGAATACTTTCAGTCTCCCAAAATTTGCAAAGTGTATCATTTACAGAATCATCACATGTTTGACAATATAAAGATGTTACTTGTTTTGAGTGTGGAGCTGCAGGTACAGAACCAGCAATTACCTATCCAAATTGAGTGCGTAGCACTGGAACAGTAGGTGTAGTGGCGCTGCCTCCAGGATGAGTGAGCTCCTGGATGCCCACTTTAGGCTCAGGCGGTAGCAGCACCTGAAAGAATACATCAGCACCTAATAACATGTATATAACACCGGGTTTATTAAAGGTTTGGTCATCAAGATGGATATGTTGGGGAAGAACCATATTTTGTAAATTTATTTTTACCTGAGGCAGTTTGGTGGTAATATTGTTTAATATAAAACAAGTTACAGGGATGTTAAATTCATTTACAATTGAATATAACTGTATGTTGACCTTTTTTCCAATATTAATTGAACTACCAATACCCAATACCGGGGTGTTGGCTTCCTTGGGTTCTAATTTTAATAGTTGTACAAGCTCACTTGTAATAAAAGATATTTGAGACCCACTGTCAAGGAGGGCCCTAACATGTACCTCAGTCCCATTAGCCGCTATTAGCTTAATTCGGACAGTAGGCAACAAAACATGTTTTGTATTTGACTCTGTAAACAAAGTCACAGGTGACTGGGCCTTATCTAGGTGAAGTAAAGTATTGTGCCTTTCTTTGAATACTTCACATTTAAAGAAGAACCTGCACTTCTTGCTGTGATTGTTTAGACAGATATTGCATAGGTTATTATCTGTGACAAATTTTAAGCGATCTGAAACAGACATTAATTTAAACTTAGGACAAACAAATAATTTATGGGACAACTTACATAGTATGCAGACTGTTGGTGGCGGCGTGGTGTTTATGGATCCGTTTCCTGCATCACGTTTTTAACAGTTACCATTTGAGTCGCTTTAGCTGTGAGGACCTTTACCGGAGTCTTCTCTGCATCCTCAAGTGCAAGTGCTCGCTTCTTTAAAAACGCGATGAAGTCACAAACTTTAGGGTTTTTATCTCTAATAAGTTGGTATTCTTTACTGCAATACATATCCAGCTTTCGTGTCAGTATACAAAGAATAATTGGATCCCATGAGCTAATGTCATGTTTTAAATTTTTTAGAGCAGCTAGCTGCTGTTTCACAGTAGATACAAACATCCTAATATTATGTGCTGTTGACTTAGCTATATGCATTATGTCTAGTAAGTTATTAATATGCTCACAAGTTATTTTATACTCGTTGTCATAACGATCCTGTAATATAATTCTGGCCTCGCTATAGCTTTCGGCTACTAAAGGTAGATTCTTGACGAGGTCGAGAGGCTCGTCTTGTAAGAAATTACGAAGATAGAACAACTTTTGAATACTTTCTAAACTGAGATTGCGATGAATTAATGCGTCAAATAATCCTATGAAGGATTTGTACTCTGAGTACTTACCCGTAAATATTGGTACATTGACTTGAGGCAATTTAGTTAGCTGTTTTGAATGAGGATGCTGCTGCGGTGATGGCGTACTGGTAATGGAAGTACTGTTAAGAAGGGATTTTATGACTGTTAGCGTGTCTAAATATTTGGACTCGACGGCGTCAAATTTGTCGGCCGTTGGATCAATAGCACAAATTTCCAAGTTCAAGTTTTCGAATTTATCAAAGGTAGATCTCAGGCGCTCTTCTTTTAGAAGAAGGGCTTGATGATCGCAATCGCCTTTTCTCTCTTTGAACAGGTTATAGTACTTTGTTAACATCTTTTGTACATCTATACTATACATATAAATAAAATGGGGTGTCTGTCTGTGATTTCTAAATACAGTGGAGTAGATTATCCAGACTTCATATGGAAACGCGATTATCCGGACTATCGAATCGATGCTCATTAATTTCTTTGGACAAATAATACCTTAAAAAAACATGCAGCTACCAGCAAGCACTTTCATTCTCCTGGTTATTCTATTATCCTTTTTTTTTCGTTGGGAAAATCATCAAATGACTCTTCCCGCTCTGCGGTGAGTGGAAGAGCATGTAAGACTTCTACTGATAATCCTCCCTGAAACCGCTGCGAAAAAACAACACATACCTTACCTTTGCACACACTCTCATCATTATACACAGACAAATACTTACAAACACACACACACACTCACACACGCACACTCACACACGCACACGCACAAAACAATGACATTTTATAAAATATGTAAATGTATGAATTGTAATTGTAGATCAATTTGTTTATTAATAGGATGATGCTAACTTACCCTAGCAAACACTTGTTCTCCTGCAATTTCTTAATGTGATAATTATTATCATTAAGTTTGGGCTTGTACCAGCGTCCTTAATACAAGTTATTTTGAGTAAGGGTGTTGGGTGCAACACCTAACAGTTTTTATTAACTCAATTGAAAGTGTAACTTAGGATTATTTCTGTTCACATTGTAATATTATGCGGTTAAATATATTTATTATTTACTAGCTGACCCGCCACGACTTCATTCGCGTGGTATCCTACCCCTACCCAACCGATACCACTACCCCTATCCTACCCCTACCCTATCCCTACCTTACCCCTACCTACCCCTACCCTACCCCTACCCTAGTGTTGCCCAAACGAGAGTCTCGCAAGAGTCTTGCAATTAGCGATTATCCTATTGCTATTTATTAAACGGTAGTTGAGATCTCAGAACAATGTAACAGAGTAGGTACATTTTGAGCTTGAATTGACATAGGCCAACCAAATGAATCAATTTAATTGAGACTCTTGAAGACTCTTGCGAGACTCTCATTTGGGCAACACTACCCTACCCTACACCAACCCTGCCCCTACCCTACTCTCCATTCTTTTTTTCTCAACTTTTAAACCTTCCCTAGACCTCCACGAACATTTCAAAACCAAGATAAGATAAATCCGTTCAGTCGTTCTCGAGTTTTAGCGAGACTAACGAACAGCAATTAATTTTTATATATATAGATTTACTGACTAAAAACCCACCCTGTACCTTCAACTGCTCTTGCGTTCCGGGGCCGCGGTATCTCGTTAGAACAATCCCGCACCTCCGGCGGGCAATGGCCCTGTCAAACCCGTCAATGCTGCTGACTGGGCTCTCGTTCAGATCCTGCAAAGTGCAGGTAGCCGTGCACGATGAACATGGCAAGAGTGGGCCATATCTCGTAAAGGGGCTTCACACTGGAATTGCATCTGAGTTGGGTTAAGGATTGGATCAATCGGTTTAGTGATCACCAGATTGGCCCCTGCAGCTCTTATATAAGGTGTATCTATTCATACACGAAATATTTTAAGGGATATACCTACTCGTATAGCTGGTAGAGAAACCATAGCAAGGAAAAAACATATTATTATACTATATAAAGCTAAATTACCACTCACTGACTCACTGACATAATTGTTCTCCCAGATGGTGGATGGGGAGGTGGGTATATTTTGACAGATTCGTAAACAAGTAACTCTGAAACCTACGGGAAAAGTGCCAAACCTCCCCTTTTCCCTCCCCTTCTCCCCCCTCCCTATCGTATCTCGGAAACTACGAGACCCGTATTTTTTTTTTACGGATTCGTATAGAGGAGGCTCGGTTAAGTAAAAACCACTTTTCAAAGTCCCCCCCCCCCCGCCCCCCTTCTCCCCCCCTTAAGGCGGATCTCGGAATCTAAGAGACTTGGAACATTTTTTTTTTCAGATTCATTTAGAGTGGCAATGCTTTAGTCGAAATACTTGTGCAACCCCCCCCCCATTTCCCCCCCCCTTTTTTTTTTTTTTTCACCAGCACGCGAGGTGCTTGCACCTCGCGCAACACGCAAATACTTGATTTAGAGGGACAATGCTTTAGTTTTTCTCACAAGCACGCGAGGTGCTTGCACCTCGCGCAACACGCAAATACTAAACCCCCCCATCTCCCCCCATCTCCCCCCATCATCCCCCCCACTTTTTTTTTTTTTCACAAGCACGCGAGGTGCTTGCACCTCGCGCAACACGCAAATACTTGATTTAGAGGGGCAATGCTTTAGTTTTGTTCACAAGCACGCGAGGTGCTTGCACCTCGCGCAACACGCAAATACTAGTTATACTATATAAAGCTAGATTACCACTGACTGACTGACTGACTCACTCACTCATTGACATAATTGTTCTCCCAGATGGTGGATGGGGAGGTGGGTATATTTTGACAGATTCGTAAACAAGTAACTCTCAAACCTACGGGAAAAGTGCCAAACCCCCCCTTTTCCCCCCTTCTCCCCCCCCCCCCCTATCGTATCTCGGAAACTACGAGACCCGTATTTTTTTCTTTTTACGGATTCGTATAGAGGAGGCTCGGTAAAGTAAAAATCATTTTTCAAAGTCCCCCCCCGCCCCCCTTCTCCCCCCCTTTAGGCGGATCTCGGAATCTAAGAGACTTGGAACATTTTTTTTTTCAGATTCATTTAGAGGGGCAATGCGTTAGTCAAAATACTTCTGCAACCCCCCCCCCATAACCCCCCCCACTTTTTTTTTTTTTTCACAAGCACGCGAGGTGCTTGCACCTCGCGCAACACGCAAATACTAAACCCCCATCTCCCCCCCCACTTTTTTTTTTTCACAAGCACGCGAGGTGCTTGCACCTCGCGCAGCACGCAAATACTTGATTTAGAGGGGCAATGCTTTAGTTTTTTTCACAAGCACGCGAGGTGCTTGCACCTCGCGCAACACGCAAATACTAGTTATTATATTATACTATATAAAGCTAAATTACCACTCACTGACTCACTGACATAATTGTTCTCCCAGATGGTGGATGGGGAGGTGGGTATATTTTGACAGATTCGTAAACAAGTAACTCTGAAACCTACGGGAAAAGTGCCAAACCTCCCCTTTTCCCCCCCCTTCTCCCCCCTCCCTATCGTATCTCGGAAACTACGAGACCCGTATTTTTTTTTTTTACGGATTCGTATAGATTAGGCTCGGTAAAGTAAAAACCATTTTTCAAAGTCCTCCCTCCCCGCCCCCCTTCTCCCCCCCTTTAGGCGGATCTCGGAATCTAAGAGACTTGGAACATTTTTTTTTTCAGATTCATTTAGAGGGGCAATGCTTTAGTCGAAATACTTGTGCAACCCCCCCCCTCTTTTTTTTTTTTTTTTTTTTTCACAAGCTCGCGAGGTGCTTGCACCTCGCGCAACACGCAAATACTTGATTTAGAGGGGCAATGCTTTAGATTTCTTCACAAGCACGCGAGGTGCTTGCACCTCGCGCAACATGCAAATACTAGTTATATTATATAAAGCTAGATTACCACTCACTCATTGACATAATTGTTCTCCCAGATGGTGGATGGGGAGGTGGGTATATTTTGACAGATTCGTAAACAAGTAACTCTGAAACCTACGGGAAAAGTGCCAAACCCCCCCTTTTCCCCCCCCTTCTCCCCCCCCCCCCTATCGTATCTCGGAAACTACGAGACCCGTATTTTTTTCTTTTTACGGATTCGTATAGAGGAGGCTCGGTAAAGTAAAAACCATTTTTCAAAGTCCCCCCCCCGCTCCCCTTCTCCCCCCCTTTAGGCGGATCTCGGAATCTAAGAGACTTGGAACATTTTTTTTTTCAGATTCATTTAGAGGGGCAATGCTTTAGTCGAAATACTTGTGAAACCCCCCCCTTTATCACCCCCCCCTCTTTTTTTTTTTTTTTTTTCACAAGCACGCGAGGTGCTTGCACCTCGCGCAACACGCAAATACTTGATTTAGAGGGGCAATGCTTTAGATTTCTTCACAAGCACGCGAGGTGCTTGCACCTCGCGCAACATGCAAATACTAGTTATATTATATAAAGCTAGATTACCACTCACTCATTGACATAATTGTTCTCCCAGATGGTGGATGGGGAGGTGGGTATATTTTGACAGATTCGTAAACAAGTAACTCTCAAACCTACGGGAAAAATGCCAAACCTCCCCTTTTCCCCCCCCTTCTCCCCCCCCCCTATCGTATCTCGGAAACTACGAGACCCGTATTTTTTTCTTTTTACGGATTCGTATAGAGGAGGCTCGGTAAAGTAAAAACCATTTTTCAAAGTCCCCCCCCCCTTCTCCCCCCCTTTAGGCGGATCTCGGAATCTAAGAGACTTGGAACATTTTTTTTTTCAGATTCATTTAGAGGGGCAATGCTTTAGTCGAAATAATTGTGCAACCCCCCCCCCCCCATTTCCCCCCCTCCCTTTTTTTTTTTGTTTTTTTCACAAGCACGCGAGGTGCTTGCACCTCGCGCAACACGCAAATACTAAACCCCCCCCATCACCCCCCCATTTTTTTTTTTTCACAAGCACGCGAGGTACTTGCACCTCGCGCAACACGCAAATACTAGTTATACTATATAAAGCTAAATTACCACTCACTCACTCACTGACTGACTGACTGACTCATTGACATAATTGTTCTCCCAGATGGTGGATGGGGAGGTGGGTATATTTTGACAGATTCGTAAACAAGTAACTCTCAAACCTACGGGAAAAGTGCCAAACCTCCCCTTTTCCCCCCCCTTCTCCCCCCACCCCCTATCGTATCTCGGAAACTACGAGACCCGTATTTTTTGTTTTTTACGGATTCGTATAGAGGAAGCTTGGTAAAGTAAAAACCATTTTTCAAAGTCCCCCCCCCGCCCCCCTTCTCCCCCCTTTAGGCGGATCTCGGAATTTAAGAGAACATTATTTTTTTCAGATTCATTTAGAGGGGCAATGCTTTAGTCGAAATACTTGTGCAAACCCCCCCCCCCCATCACCCACCCTCTTTTTTTTTTTATTTTTTCACAAGCACGCGAGGTGCTTGCACCTCGCGCAACACGCAAATACTAAACCCCCCCATCTCCCCCCATTTTTTTTTTACAAATACTAGTTATACTATATAAAGCTAAATTACCACTCACTCACTCACTGACTGACTGACTGACTCATTGACATAATTGTTCTCCCAGATGGTGGATGGGGAGGTGGGTATATTTTGACAGATTCGTAAACAAGTAACTCTCAAACCTACGGGAAAAGTGCCAAACCTCCCCTTTTCACCCCCCTTCTCCCCCCTCCCTATCGTATCTCGGAAACTACGAGACCCGTATTTTTTTCTTTTTGCGGATTCGTATAGAGGAGGCTCGGTAAAGTAAAAACCATTTTTCAAAGTCGCCCCCCTTGCCCCCCTTCTCACCCCCTTTAGGCGGATCTCGGAAATTAAGAGACTTGGAATTTTTTTTTTCAGATTCATTTAGAGGGGCAATGCTTTAGTCGAAATAATTGTGAAACATCACCACCCCCCCCCATTTTTTTTTTCTCAAGCACGCGAGGTGCTTGCACCTCGCGCAACACGCAAATACTAGACAAGTAACTCTCAAACCTACGGGAAAAGTGCCAAACCTCCCCTTTTCACCCCCCTTCTCCCCCCTCCCTATCGTATCTCGGAAACTACGAGACCAGTATTTTTTGTTTTTTAAGGATTCGTATAGAGGAGGCTCGGTAAAGAAAAACCATTTTTCAAAGTCGCCCCCCTTGCCCCCCTTCTCACCCCCTTTAGGCGGATCTCGGAAATTAAGAGACTTGGAACATTTTTTTTTCAAGTTCATTTAGAGGGGCAATGCTTTAGTCGAAATAATTGTGCAACCCCACCCCATTCCCCCCTCCCATTTTTTTTCCACAAGCACGCGAGGTGCTTGCACCTCGCGCAACACGCAAAAACAAGTAACTCTCAAACCTACGGGAAAAGTGCCAAACCTCCCCTTTTCACCCCCCTTCTCTCCCCTCCCTATCGTAACTCGGAAACTACGAGACCCGTATTTTTTGTTTTTTACGGATTCGTATAGAGGAGGCTCGGGAAAGTAAAAACATTTTTTTTTTCAGATTCATTTAGAGGGGCAATGCTTTAGTTTTTTTCACAAGCACGCGAGGTGCTTGCACCTCGCGCAACACGCAAATACCAGTCTAGATATATTATTTAAATAAATAAATAATTTAATATTATAATAATATAATAATAATAATAACATTCCACAACTTTTTCACACAACGCCATCTAGTCCCAAACTAAGCAGAGCTTGTGATATGGATACTAGACAACTGATAAACATACATATATATTTCTAAATACATACATATTATAGATAAATTACACCCAGACAAAGAACAAATGACCGTGCTCATCACACAA
Organism: Tholera decimalis; assembly: GCA_943138885.2. Classification (NCBI taxonomy): domain Eukaryota; kingdom Metazoa; phylum Arthropoda; class Insecta; order Lepidoptera; family Noctuidae; genus Tholera; species Tholera decimalis. Next base: position 37,653,915 of record OW964569.2, on the reverse strand, counting down.
ACATTTGTCCTAGGTGGGAATCGAACCCCACCAACTGTGTCCCCACGTTGTCGTCGTGGTGGGGCTTGCGTGTTTCGATGATCTCTGGGGCCATGCCGGTAGAGGCACTCATGCCGGACGGGCCCAGAGGGAGAAACCAGACCAAGAGGGACACACCGGGGGAAAGGCGCGCCGCCTGGAGGATCGAGCAGCTAGCTCGAGCTTCTAGACGGCGCGGGGCCCGGCCTCAGAGATCGGGTCAAGGGGGAGGAAAGGTTCACTTCCGGTATGCGTCTAATCTTTAGACGTAACCGTGAAGTGAACCAGGGGAGGGGAAATGGGAGTAGGGACGGAGGAACTCACCTCGCTAAAAAAGTATAGAAATGGCAGACAAAGTTTTTGAGAAAGCTACCCAGGCGGGTCCCAGCTGCTCTTCAGCTGGGGAGTCCCGCACCGGACACGTCCGGTCAGTCCCGTCGTACTCTGGGGGGGACAACAAAGGCTTTTACCCCAATTTTGCCCCGGCAGTCGCCGCATTGAGCCAGGGAGGCTCACGTGCCCGTGAGGTGGAGTCGCTGGACTTGTCCAGCACGTCCACTTCACCGGCACCGAATTCTGAGCGAGCGCAGAGCGCCGCTCCGCGGAGGAAGGGGGCGCTGGTGCTCGGGTCGGAGACCGACTCGGCATCGGACGCCGAGAGCTTCCAGAGCATGGTCTCTGGGAGCGCAGTGAGGAGCGACGAGGGGGGCGCCGATAGGAGGAAGGAGTTCCTCAAGCGCCCCCGCGAGGACGTGACGTCGTCGGAGGAAGGGCTTGTCTCGGCCCGTAAGATCCCCACAAGCGTGCGGGGTAAAGGCCGAGGCATGACTTCGGGGAGAGGGCCTTCCTCTGGAGAGCCCAACACTGGTCTGGCCTCGAGCGAGGCCAAACTAGAAGAGGCCGTGGCAGCTGCCATCCGCACCATCTCGCGGAAGCGCAACAGAAAGAGCAAGGAGGACGCGATCGGCGAAGCCACGGCCTCCATCTTAGCGGCCATGCGGACTTACGGCGGGGCTCCAGCTGCAAGGGACGATATGTCCGATCTGCGGCCGGAGGTCACCCGCCTGACTGCCGCCATTGAGGCTCTCCAGAGGGAGAACGCCGCCCTCAAGGCGGACCTGGCCGCAATCCGGGGAGGCGGCCAGCGGAATGCGCCGCCGCGGGGCCAAAAGGAGAAAGGCCAGCCCACACCAGCGGAGGACTCGGTTCTCGACCTGGTGCGACAGGAGCTGGCCGCCTTCCAGCAGCGGTTCTCCGTATTGGAGAGCCACGTGCTGCGACCCCCGCTGGCGGCGACTTCGTACGCGGCTGTGGCCGCGTCCAAGCCTCCCCAGACGACGACGAGGCCGCCTCAGGCGAAGACGGCCACGGTGCGGACGGCACCAGTGACGGCGGCCCCTGCGAGGGCAAAGACGGCCCCGGCCAAGCCGAAATCGGGCCCATCAAAGCCACCTCCGACCCCGACACCTGCGGGGCCGAAGCAGGCGGCCAAAAAGAAGAAGGCCCAGGCCGGGAACCAGCCGTCCCAGCAGCCTCCTCCAAAGACACCTCCGGCCGGCGCCGACTGGCAAGTGGCCGGGGAGAAGAGGAAGGCTGCTGGCGCAGCCAGGTCCTCGCGGCGTAGGGAGAGACGGCGGCGGCGAGACGCCGCGGCGCGATTGCGCGCCCCCAAGACCGCGGCTGTAGTGATCACACTGCAGCCGGACGCGGTGAAGAGGGGCGTGTCGTACCGCGACGTGCTAGCGAAGGCGCGGATGGCGATCGACATCACGGAGCTCGGCATCGTCGGCGGCCTCCGTCACCGGGTCACTGCAACGGGGGCTCGGATGCTGGAGATCCCCGGCGCGGCCAGTGGCCCTGCCGCTGACGCTCTCGCCGAACGGCTCAGAGCGTCCTTAAATGCGGAGGAGGCCCGAGTCTCCAGACCCACCAAGCGCGCAGACATGCGCATATTGGGTCTGGATGACTCCGTGACGGCCGAGGAAGTGGTGGCCGCCGTCGCCAGGACTGGGGGGTGCCCTCCCGATCAGGTGAGGGCGGGCGCCCTGCGTCCTGGCTTCACGGGGGGGCAAACCATTACGGTTAGTTGCCCCGTCCCGGCGGTCAAAAAGATCCAGGAGGGCCGAAGGCTCCTGGTTGGTTGGGTGTCTGCGCAGGTGAAAAACCTGGATCCCAGACCCCTGAGGTGCTTCCGCTGCCAAGTGGGCAACCATGCGGCATGCGTGTGCACCTCGGAGGTAGACCGCAGCGATAGGTGCTTCCGCTGCGGTCAGCCCGGTCACAAGGCCGGCTCGTGCTCCGCCCCGCCTCACTGCTTCGCATGTGAGGCGGTTGGCAAGCCGGCCGATCACCGGGCGGGGGGCAAGTCCTGCGCCCCACCCACCAAAGCCAGGCGCAGAGGTAGGCCCTCTGCCGCCGTCGACACCGCCACCGCCGCCGCCGCCGCCGCCGTCGCTACTGCCGCCGCTGTCGCCGTTGTGGCTGAACCCCCGCGAGGGGCCCTGGAGGAGGCTGCAATGGATCCCGATTAATGGCCCCATTGCGCTTCCTCCAGGCGAACATCAACCACTGCGCCGCTGCTCAGGAACTTTTGCTCCAGAGCATGGCGCAGTGGTTGATCAACGTCGCCGTGGTCGCCGAGCCGTATTTTGTCCTGCCCAGGAATGACTGGGTGGCGGACTTGAACGGCTCGGTGACCCTCGTTTCGTCGGCCGCCGCCGGTACCCCGCCCCTCGATCGCGTCAAGAGAGGGCGTGGGATCGTCGCAGCACGGTTCGAGGAGATCGCTGTGGTAGGCGTTTATTTCTCCCCGAACCGAACTCTCGCCGAGATCCAGAACTCCCTAACGGAGCTGGGAGACGTCGTCGTCGCCCTCGGTTCCCTCCCCGCCCTCGTCCTCGGGGACTTCAACGCCAAAAATCCGGCTTGGGGTTCCCGGTCCATGGACCATGGGCGGGGCAGGATGCTCGAGCACTGGGCCCGTGCGCAGGGCCTGGTAATCGAGAACCGGGGTTCTGTCCCCACGTGCGTGCGGTTTACGGGTGAGTCGGTGGTGGACGTTACGTTCGCCACCCCCAGCCTGTCACCGCGCGTCACCGACTGGCGCGTTGTGGAGGAGGTGGAGACCTATTCCGACCACCGGTATATCCGGTTCGACGTCTCCGCCCAGACCCCAGACGCGCCGGTCCGACGGGACCTGAGTGGTCCGCGATGGGCGCTGAAGCAGATGGACCGGGAGCTATTCCTGGAAGCCTCGATCGTGCAGGCCTGGGGGTCACCCCCGGACAGGCCTGCCGACATAAACGACGAGGCGGAGTGGTTCCGGGAGGCCATGTCGGAGATCTGCGACGTGGCCATGCCCCGGGTCCGGCAAGGACGCGCCCGGCGTCAGCTGTACTGGTGGTCGAGCGAGCTAGCAGCGCTGCGCGAAGCGTGCGTTGCGGCGCGACGCCGGTACACCAGGTTCCGCAGGCGCCGCACCCGACCTTCGGATGCGGCGACTGTAGAGGCGGAGCTGTACGAGGGCTACAGGGCAGCGAAGGCCGTCCTCCGAGACGAGATCTGGCGGGCCAAGGAACTGGCCCGGGAGGAGATGCTGGCGACTCTGGACGGGGACCCATGGGGCCGCCCCTACAAGTGGGTGCGAGAGAAGCTCCGCCCCTGGGCTCCCCCGTTGACAAAGAGTCTCCAGCCTCAGTTCTTGGAGGACGTGGTGAGCGCCCTGTTCCCATCGCGAGGGGAGCACGCTCCCCCGCCCATGGCTCCGTCTCCGACGGAACCTGAAGCTGGCGCAAACGCGGACCACAGCGACGACGACGTCTACGACGCTCCAGAGGTGACCGAGGTAGATTTGAGAGTGGCGGTACAACGGCTCAAGGCCAAAAATACCGCCCCAGGACCCGACGGCTTGCCAGGGAAAGCGTGGGTCCTGGCCTCGGAGACTCTCGGGCCTCGACTAGGGGAGCTCTTTAGCGCATGCCTGGAGAGGGGCCAGTTTCCGCTTCGCTGGAAGACGGGAAAGCTGGTCCTGATCCAGAAAGCCGGGCGCCCTGCGGACTCTCCATCCGCATTCCGGCCCATCGTGCTGCTCGACGAGGCGGGCAAGCTCTTGGAAAGAGTAATTGCAGACCGCCTCTTCGGGCACCTGAATCAGGTGGGCCCGGATCTTGCGGAGTGCCAGTTTGGCTTCCGCAGGGGGCGCTCGACGGTGGATGCCATCATGCGCGTGAGAGCCCTCACGACGGGGGACGCGGTATCCCGGGGCAGGGTCGTCTTGGCGGTGTCTTTGGACATCACCAACGCCTTTAACACCCTGCCCTGGAGTTGCATCAGGGAGGCACTACGGTATCACCGGGTGCCAACCTACCTCCGTCGCATAGTCGAGGACTACCTGACGGACAGAGCCGTCATCTACCCCGGTCACCGGGGAGAGTGGAACCGGCGAGAGATGTCGTGCGGTGTCCCACAGGGATCGGTCTTGGGGCCGCCCCTGTGGAACATCGGATACGACTGGGTGCTGCGCGGCGACCTCCCTGACGGCGTCAGCGTAGTATGTTACGCTGACGACACGCTCGTCCTGGCGCAGGGAGAGTCGCACCAGGCGGCGGCCGACCTGGCGACGCAAGCGGTTGCGACAGTCGTTCATAGGATCCGGCAGTTGGGACTCGAGGTGGCGCTGCACAAGACCGAGGCCATGTGCTTTCATGGCGGTCGGAACGCGCCACGGTCCGAGTCCCACATAACGGTGGAGGGGGTTCGCATCGGCGTTGGGAGGACGATGAAGTACCTGGGACTCGTCCTCGACAGCCGGTGGAACTTCAGGGAGCACTTCCTGAGTTTGGCCCCAAAGCTGAACCGGGCAGCAGCCGCCTTCAGGCGACTCCTGCCTAATCTCAGCGGGCCAAACGCCTCCTGCCGAAGGCTGTACGCCGGCGTCGTGCGGTCCATGGCCCTCTACGGGTCCCCAGTGTGGGCCCTGTGCATCCGGACGCGACCACTAAAGTTGGTCGCATGCCAGAGGGTCATGGCTATCCGAATGATCCGGGGATACCGCACGATCGCCGGCGAATCGGCCAACCTCCTTGCCGGATTGCTGCCCTGGGATCTGGAGGCGACTGCCCTCCAGCGCGTCTATGAATGACGCGTGGAGGCGCAGCGCCGGGGCGTATCCCCGCTGCCTCGAGAAGTCGAGACGCGGCGGGAAGAGCTCCGGCGCGATCTCAGGGCAGTATGGAGGGAGCGACTGTCGCAACCGACGGCCGGGCACGCCGCAATTGCGGCGGTAAGACCCCTCTTTGAGGAGTGGCTAGATCGGCGTCACGGCGTCCTGACCTACCGCATGACGCAGGTCCTCACCGGACACGGAAGTTTCGGGAGGTACCTGTGTCTGATGGGTAAGGAAGAGACGCCTGGGTGTCACCACTGCGAGGGTTGCCCTGAGGACACAGTCGAGCACACGGTGCAGGACTGCCCAGCTTGGGCAGAGCACCGACGTGTCCTCACGGCGACAATAGGCGGAGACCTCTCGCGCCCGGCCTTGGTCGAGGCCATGCTGCGGGGCGAGAGGGAGTGGGAAGCGGTCGCCTCCTTCTGCGAAGCAGTCATGCTTTCGAAGGAGGAGGCGGGCCGCGTGAGGGAGAGGATGGCGTCCTCCCTCCAGCCCAGCCGCAGTGGTAGACGCCCACGGCGTCGGACGTCGGCCGACGATCTCCGGCCACCGTAGGCGCGGGCACGCGGACAGCGAGTAAAGGGCAACTCGCTGTCCGACCATGGACCATGCCCGGGTCGACGGCGCGTCGTGTTCCACGCGCGCCTCAAAGAGCGTCAGCAACATGACGAGGCCCCCTCTGCAGAGGGCCGAAGCCTGCCGGGGTCGTGGGACTCATCCCGTTACCGTGGCCCCGGTATGTAAAGGGTTATTGAAGGAACACCGTGGATTTTAGTCAGTAAAAGTCTGACAGTCCCTCCCACCCTGCCCGGGGTGGGAGGACTTATTTGATAATTTTACCACGTTAAAAAAAAAAAAAAAAAAAATGTGGGAATCGAACCCACGACCTTACACACAATACACATAATAAATACTGGTTCCTTCTTATTTTTTGACATCCAATACGCCAGTTTACGCGGGAGGCCGCGGTATTTGATACGGTGCGTGGCTTTTATGATGATCAAAGAGTTTTTCTCTTTGATCATATGAAATTTATAATAATTACGTAAAATAAAAAAAACATTGAGATTCATTTTTTCGTGTTTATACTTTCTTTACCAGCTCTATAGCTGAGAATATTTTAAGAGACATACCTATGTATGTCTCTTAAAATATTTCGTGTATGAATACATACACCTTATATAACGTGTAACGGAAACCCCATATCTATCCAAAAGGGCAGAAGACAACATCTGGTATGGAGTCTCTATGCATAGTTTCAGCTCAAAATAATTGACTGAAAGAATTGATACCAAATTATTGGTTTCATATATTTCTTGAATACCAATCATAACAAATGTGTCACAGCACTACGAGGGTCAATAACTTTCCACGTCACTTGCCAATAACACGATAATTCTTTTCTTTCTTCTTAATTTGAAAAATTCGGTCTCTGGTATCAGTGTATTGGAATTTGTAATAAGTTCTAAGCACGTAGACTTAGGATTACAAAACCCTTGCCATATCGTTTGTTATCATCCAAAGAAGCCATGCACTTGGTATGTATATACCCTTTAAATTACACGTTGTATAAGTTTTTTTTTTTTTTTTTATTTTTTTTTTTTTTATTTAGAATAGGTTCGCGTTTGACCACCATCTCACCTGATGGTAAGTGATGATGTGGTCGAAGATGGAGCACGCTTACCTAAAAGTAACCTATTCACTCTTGACTTAAAGACTCCTAGGTTATAGCTATCGGGAAACACAGACTCCGGCAGGGAATTCCACTCCTTAGCCGTACGCACAATGAAGGTATTCCCAAAACGTTTGGTGCGTATGGGTGGGATGTCCACCATGTAACGATGGCGCTTCGCCGTTTGTCTCGTAGTCCGATGATGGAACGGGCTTGTTGGAATTAAATTGTGTAATTCCATCGCACACTCCCCGAAATGTAATGTAAATGTAAAGTGTTATTATAATCGGTCATATAACAAAATAACGTCAAAAATAATAAAAAAGCGTGAATAAATAAGCGTCACAAGTCCACATACAGTGAAGTTTGTCATTCAGAAGACCTCACACTACACTAGTGCCTCTAGAGGCGAATTCAAACACGATAGCCCTTTTTAAGTTCCATTGGTATGTAACGTATATCGTATGTATATCGTGAAACTAAGTTATAACAGCAGTAAAACTAATTTAACAATCCTAAAATTACCAACAGACGACTATTTTGATAATTTCTACTGTAGTTACTAACTTGTAGATACGACTAACTGGTTTAGTATTTCGAGTTACCTAGAAAGTTTTCAGTTAACGTTTGTGGCTTACGGCTATTATAAAATGAACATTCGGCTTTCAACTCAAGATATGTAAACTAGATTATCTCGTTTAATTTATTATAAACTAGTAGTTGCTCGCGACTTCGTTCGCGTGGGAAGTTTTTCCCGTATAAATCCCGATCCCGTGGGAATTTCGGAAAATCCCGTCTTAGCGAGTATTTACGTACTAAAAGGAACTCCCATGCGAAATTTGAGAGCCCTGCTACTTGTAGTTTCTGGGATTTCGTGATTAATCAGTGAGTGGTTTTTCGCTTTTATCTATACTAATATTATAAAGCTGAAGAGTTTGTTTGTTTGTTTGCTTGAACGCGCTAATCTCAGGAACTACGGTTCTGATTTGAAAAATTCTTTCAGTGGTAGATAGCCTTTTTATCGAGGAAGGCTATATATCATCACGCTAAGACCAATAGGAGCGGAGCACTAATGAAGAATGTTTCAAAATCGGGGGATTTTTTTTCCACGCGGACGAAGTCGCGGGCGGAAGCTAGTATTATATAATAGATATATAGTTAAAACTGATATAATCTATATTATAGAATATATCAGTTTTAACTATATATATATATAGTCCTATAGACCCTTGTCGTTATCCTAGGCTATGTAGACTAATAATAAAGACGCGTATAGATATATCTATACGCGGGTCACTGTTTGAAAACAATGTACTACAAACATTTGCTGGGATAAAACTATAATGAACTAGCGTCTAAGTTCTGCCCGCGACTTCGTTCGTGTGGGAGGGGTAAATCCCAATCCCGTAAAAATTCCGGGCTAAAAAGTTGTATATGTGTTATTTCAGGGTTTTAAATATACATTTTAATGTATAATTGAAATCCTGAAGCGTCAATAGTCTAATGGTTAAGGTGTCGGACTTGCGATCGAGAGGTCGCGGGTTCGAACCCCACCCATTCCACTGTAGCCGTGAACCCACTCCAGATACAAACATATTTAGCTTAGTTGGAGGGGTTAACAAGATTGCTAGTAATATGAATTCTACCCAAATTGCTAGTAATCTTTAAAGACAAAAAATGTAATAATAATTTCTGACTCAATATTTTATTGCCCATCACTGACTTTATATTATTGTTTTAATTTGTAAATAAATTATATGTTTGACAGTTTTCTATTGTAACTTAGTATCTAGTTCTATAATGATTAATTTGTAATCTATAGATTTATTTTAATCTGTTTATTTATGTCAGAATTGTTAATTTTAATGAATTTGCAATATTTTATTTATTTGAATCATAAACTTATGTTAATATTTGCACACCATGACAATATGGTAAACATGTTAGCACAACTCCATGTGCTTGTAACACCTTGCATGTATTTTACTGTTTTTATAAGATTGTTACATGTACACTCATGTTTAAGCAAATAAAATTATCTGAATCTTAATTATCTAAGTACATACCAAACTTCATTCAGAGCCGTTCAGTAGTTTTTGCGTAAAATACTATCAAACATCTATCTTTACATTAATCTTCACAAACTTTCGCATTTATACTGTTAGTACCTTTCCGGTAACTCCGGCAGCGTCGGGCCTCGTCAATGGTGCTGACTATTCTTGAACTCGGGAACTAGAAAATAACTTTTAATGAAATACTACGTTTTAACTAGTATACTATTGTTACGCCAGTCGCTTACTGAAGTACGTCGAGAAACTTCGACAGAAATCTAGAATGTTCGAGACACTAATGCCATCTAGCGGCGAGTAGCAGTACTGAGTATCTCGAGTAGCTTCTGGAATATTTCTGGCAGTGTAGGCGGTGAGTCAATTTTACAAGAATGTTCTAGAACTCATAGACCGGGGTATAAATAGATCGAAGAAGAACGTAGAGAGCAGTCTTATTTGAAGATACGAGGCGATATAATCGAATATTTACAAGTGAATTTCGGTGCGATTTGAGTGTTAAGTGACAATTATTGTACTGTGATTAACTGCGTTAATTTTTGTTTTGTGTTTATTTAATTAAAGTGTTAATTTCGGTCTAATTGGCGTTAATTATTTCTATCCCGAACCCCAGCTCGTAACACTAATTTATAACAACATCTTTTCTTCTTTCTATTATATTATAATCACTTGCTGTTTTGAATATCTTTTTTTTTATTGTTGGCCATCATCTCACCTAATGTTAAGCGATGATGTGGTCGAAGATGAAGCACGCTTGCCTAGAAGTAACCTACTCACTCGTGACTTAAATACCCCCAGGGTTAAAGCTGTCAGGAAACACAGACTCCGGAAGGGAATTCCACTCCTTAGCCGTACGCACATTGAAAGTATTCCTAAAACGTTTCATGCATATGGGTTGAATGCCCACCATATAACGATGGCGCATTATCGTTCATGTTGTAGTCCGATAATGGAACGATATTTGATATTTGTTGCATATTTGTTTTAAAAAATACGTAAAAATATAGTTTAATAGATACCTTACATACACCTAAGCAGTAAGGCTTAAGAATTTTATAACAGTAAAATTATAATAATGGAGAAACTTTTGACTGTATCTACATATTTTAGCTAACTTTCCTGTCGTAGGTCTGCAGGAAGAAATTTAATTTTGAAAAAAATCTATTTTTTCAAAATAAAGATACGCGGCTGTTGTAATTGTTAATTATGGGTATGTATACCAATCTAAATGTTTTATAAATATATTATTTATTTATTTAAATAGGTTCACCAACAATTTCTTACACTAGTTTTATGGCTAACACAACATGTTTAAAAGCAGACTAAAGTGTAACAATCACTTAAAGGTAAACTCTGAATGCATTAGTTATATTTATATCTATATATACTATAATTATAAATAACATTAATCTATCGATAATATTTTTACACACACACACATACAATAACACGCTTCTTTACACTTGCTAGCCCAGTATAGCATTCACACATTACCATACACATACACACACCCACCCCCACATACACACACCCATACATTCTAGAATTAAGCTTCTTTATTTACAAAATTTTGTTCATATTTAGGTTAACTTACCTTTCTTTTATTTATATACAATTGTAAGTAGATCAACAGAGTCCATACAAAAAAAAATTACAAATCTCTATGGCCGTCTACTGTCTCTTAAAATACAGGTATACCCTAGTTTAAGAGGCAGCGTACGTATATTGTTAGCACACATCACCTTTTACCATAATTATAGTCAATAAGATTGTATATTTCATCATAGTTCCTAGTTTAAGATTTCTACTTCATCTGTACTTGGATTCAATAAAAATATTATTATTATTATTTCCTTTATTCAACACTTTTCTCAAAAATTACATTTCTAAATATTTTTGTATAAAAAAAAACTTACAATAAAAAACGTTTAAAAGTATAAAAAATGGTAGTCCACTGGTGTCGGGAGCAAGGTCCAAGCTACCGATGGTTAGGTCTCCAGAGAAAGGAACCTCCTCACAATACGAGCTGTATCGAGGAGAACTGCCTTCTGTATCAGGCCCTTTATCCAGCTGTGCAACGCCAGCTTCGACAGAAGGTCGTCGAAGCTTTTAGCTATCAGCCCATTGGCTGATATGACAATCGGCACAATGACAGCCGAGTCCACATTCCACATGTCAACAACCTCATGAGCTAAGTCGAGATACTTTATGTGTTTCTCTTTCTCAGCTTTCACTAGATTCTCGTCATGTGGGATGGTAACATCGATTATCATTTCGCGGCGCACTAATCGGTCTATCACCACTATATCAGGCTTATTGGCATCAATAGTCCTATCATATTATTATAATGGAGTCATCGACTTCCACAATCCTTTATTACTATTTACTATCCAGTCGCGTGGGGCTTCGGTTTCGTGGACTTTATCACGATAAAACATATACCCTCCTTCTTTTTAAGTCAGGTGAAAGCCTTAACCTTCTTCAATCTTTAAACTACTTCCATGCCAAATTTCATCCGAATCCACCCAGCACTTTCGAAGATTGATGCCTTTGTACGATGTTTTTAACCGACTTCTGAAAAAGGAGGAGGTTCTCAATTCGGATGTTTGTTTGTTTTTTTTTTATGTTTGTTCGGGCATAGCTTAGTCGCCCGCCAACCGATTTGAAAAATTCTTTTTTTGTTGGAAAGGGTATACTTCCCAAATGGTCCCATAAAAATTTTATCGACATCGAACAAGCCGTTTCTGAAAAATTAACAAAAGTCTAAAAAAAATATTTACATTGATGATCTTTTCGGTTACTCTATATTGTGTTTTTTGTTCGCGCGTTTTTAGTTTTTTGTAGTTGACATTTTGGCTTTTATAACTAGATTAATTACAAATTGACCCACTAAAAAGCGCGAAAATAAAAACTTTTTTGCAAAAAAATAAAACCGACTTCCATATCAAAACACTACAAAGCCAAAAATAATTTTAATTTCGGGAGGCGGTGTAAAAAAAAAAAGAAAATACAAAACCAATAACACCGACTACCGAAATTAAAATTATTTTTGGCTTTGTAGTGTTTTGATATGGAAGTCGGTTTTATTTTTTTGCAAAAAAGTTTTTTTATGACATTTATACAACGTATAACGGAAACCCCATATCTGACCAAAAGGACTGAAGACAATATCTGGTATGGAGTTTCTATGCAAAGTTTCAGCTCAAAATAAGTGACTCACAGAATTGACACCAAATTATCGGTTTCATATGTTTCTTGAATACCAATAATAACAAACGTGTCACAGCACTATGAGGGTCATCACTTTCCACGTCACTAGCCAATAACACGATAATTCTCTTCGTTCTTCTTAATTTGAAAAATTCGGTCTCTGGTATCAATGTATTGAAATTTCTAATAAGCTCCACACATGTAGACATAGGATTACAAAACCCTTGCTACATCGTTTTTTATCATCCAAAGAAGGCGTGCACTCGGTATGTATATACCCTTTAAATTACACGTTGTATATTCAATATTTCTACGACAAACAAACAAACCTTTCCTCTTTTATAATACTAGTATGGATTTGATTACATTTATCTTCGCAATATGACAAAATCTCATAAAAACGTGTAATAGGTTTGACTGTAGGATAACTTGTTATTTTTAAACATAAATAACTACAAATTTACGTTAGATAACTACAAATTAACAAGTATGCGAGTAGAATTATCTTAAATTATGTTTTTAAACAGGCTTTTCTTGGTTTCATTCTGAATAGCTGCCGGCAGTTTGTTAGCTTGATAGTTCTATCATCTTTATAATTGGTGGCTCGGGAAGTGGCGTAACAATAGGGGGCACAACGGGCAAAATGTCACCGGCGGGGGCCCGTGCCAGCTGGAAGTGGCCCCCGGTCCGTAGTCCAGGGCCGTGATTATGGGATCCTAACATGTATTACTTTTATCTTCAAATAGCACTTCGCCCATGACTTTGTCCGCGTGGATTTCAAACAATTTTTATTTATTGCCTAAAGCACTCACAAATAATGCACCTATGTTAAATTTCATCAAAATCGGTTCAGCAATTTTAGCGTGAAAATGGAACATACATACACACTTTCGAATTTATAATATTAGTAGCGATTAGTAGAATAGATGAATATAATGTAGGACTTAAGTGCGTACCTACACAACTGTTAAAATAAAGTAGCTGTGATTATAGTCTAATACGCTCGTTTAATTAAAAATTACTAGAAACTAATTACGTTTTACGCGTTTGTACCTATGTGGGGAGGGCCCCCTCCACTGTCTTTACCACTGGCCTCACACTATAGTTACGCCACTGGATTCTGGGTACATTGAACCTAGTCTATTAATTCTTTTGTCTCAGTAGTTCGCCCAGTCTTGCCTAAGGGTATCGTGTTATCCAGCCACTGGGTTGCAGAGGTCAGAAAGTCAGTCGCTCCATGTAAAACATTAGTTTTATTTATTTATTTGTTTCAGGCCACCAAAGGTCCATAGAAAAATATACATACATATCAACTATAAACTAATACATACAACGAACACTATTTCAGACGAGTAGTCTGTAACGTCGTCGTGTGTCGTGTATCTGTCCACGGAATCGCCGGAACACAACACCTTTCGATTACCTTACGATACCACACAACGATAGGTTTCATGAAAAAAAAAAATTTCAGTTTCAGTTCCATGTATGGGGAGTCCCAATTTATTTAAATTTTTTTTTTCTTTAAATTGGAAAGCGGTTCACAGAATACATCTACCTACCAACTTTCACATGTATAATCCTAATAGTTTCGGAATAAAATGGCTGTGACATACGGACGAATGGACAGGCAGACAGACATGACGAAACTATAAGGGTTCCGTTTTTTGCCATTCTTTTTTTTTAATGATAATAGGCTCGCGTCTGACCACCATCTCACCTGATGGTAAGCGATGATGTGGTCGAAGATGAAGCACGCTTGCCTAGAAGTAACCTATTCACTCTCGACGACTTAAAGAGATTCGGCTACGGAACCCTAAAAAGTCATTTCGTACTAATAACATTTAAATATCAAAATTTGGTGGATTACGGCCAATAGACTTTCTCCATATAGCAATCACACCCATAGAGCTCATAGTAACAACAGCTACCTGTGCGTAGTTGCTGAAAACATCCATAGTCCGATATGGATAATAAATTAATTAATAATAATATAATTAAATAAATCTGAAAAACCAAAATAAATTCCTAACATTAATTTACTACAAGTATGTGTGCGACATGGATTTTCATATGAAAAACTGAAGATGTGGTGGCCTGATGCTGTGCAAGTGAGCGCGTGTGACACAGAATCCATCCATCATGTACTGGATTTGAGCAAGACCACTGCGCGCAAAATGTTGGACTCTGACAAAATCAGCTCTCCATTGGTGTAATTGCTGCAAGGCGTTCAAATGCGAGGATAAATAAATAAATGGACGCAATGGATCAAAGTGCATATCACGTTGGCTAACTCAAATTTTTTCTCAAATGTTTTGTTTCTTATTGTTATGTGTGGACGGTGTATAATTTACTAACATAGTTTTAATTTCCTTCTTTCAATGTAATACTAACACTTTATGGACTGAATAAGTCTGAAATAAATGTTTTGAATTGAATTGAATAGGGAAAGAGGTTCTGTCGTAGTAGTGGGAACCTTATAAGCTGATTATGTATACAATACATCGGGGTTGCGGGAAAAAAGGTACAATACAATCTTTATGTATAGGTATCTACACAATATATATATTACTGCAACCTTTAAGTAGAATTTTAAGAAGGAGGGCTTCGGAGTTACGCGTGACAGGGACCGCATCTGAATAGAGTTCATAAACGTTTTGTTGTTCGTTCTTATATCATTTGAAATTTGTTTTAATGCAAAAAAAAATATGGAATACCAGCTTCTGCCCGTGACTTCGTTCGCGTAGTAGGATTAAATCTCGATCCCGCGGGAATTCCGGGATAAAAAATACCTGCGTGTTATTCCAGGATGTCAACTATCTACTTACTAAATTTCATTGAGATCCGTTCAGTAGTTTTTGCGTGAAAGAGTAACGAACATCCTTACATCCATCCTCACAAACTTTCGCGTTTATAATATTAGTAAGACTTTATGTCTGTCCGTGTAATAAAACAATGATCATTATAACAATATTCATTGTTCGGGATAGAAAGGTGGTCTGCCCAAATGATTTTTTGTGAGTGGCATCTCGCAGGTCAACCTCTGAGGTTGTCGGCTGCTTAACCGGACTTGCCTGTGGTTGCCTTAATTATAATAATTAAAGCCTCCAGCCAGGGCTTATTATAAAACTTACAAACTAGGCGACTATACGCTAAGAGCACCCCTTGTGGGGTACGGACCTCGGCTTAGGGCGTCGCAGGGGGAGGGCAGCTAGGGGCATGCTGGATCATATCATTATTATTATTAATAAGGGAATTTAAAGCTACTGGCTCAGCGTCGCGGGCTGGCTCTGGCAAGGGTCGGGGCGGGCAGTTACGGGGACGTCGCGGCAGGCCTCGGCGGCGAGGACGGAAGGACGGTCGGTTTTTGTGTTTGTGTGCCACTGTACTTGTTTCGGCTTAGGGCGACGCAGGGGGAGGTCAGCCAGGGGCAGGCTGCATCGGATCATTATTATTATTTGTTAAGCTACTGGCGCAGCGACGCGTCCGTCAAATCGATGGCTAGCCCTGAAAAATATAAATATAATTAGAAAAAATCTAAAAATCTGACTGCTCAGCCGAAATGCAAGAAACAAGCTCATTTTCATTATAAAAGTGACAAGCAGACGGAAGCCTATTGATCATATAATTACAAAATATGGGATGGGTCCCATCGGCTTGTCACTTTTGTCATGTCTTTAGTGACACTTGCAAAGTAAAGACAAATTGATTGACGTAACAATTATCAAAATATACTCACGCGTTTGGCTTCTATACCAGGACTTTATTTCGATGCAGTAGTTTCAGTGTTGTAAGGTAAATTAATCGATTCGAGAATAAAATTGAATAACGATGTAAAGACTTTTGTCAGGACTTCAAAAATAAAACGTCAAATACATCATGATAATACTTTTTATTATTTGCAACATCAAACTTATACATCCCCCATTGTGCAAAACTGTATCAGGATCCAATTCACCTATCCCCAGAATTTGCAGGCTTCTTAATAATTGCGATGAATCAATAGACATTTTTTCCACAACACTTAAAAAAATCAAGCACCAAGTCCATCAAAAAAGTAATCTACCGTACTGTTTTTTTTCTATGTCTACTATATAAACTACGAACTAGTTGTTGTTAGCGTTATTTCTGCACTAGTATTATATTCTATTGATAATAATAAAAATCTAATCTAAAAATCTGTTCCGGTTCTGAAGCGAGTTCCCCGCGGCGCCAAACCTCTAGTTGCTCAACACCTGGCTAGTTGCGTTCGCCAAGCTGTCCGAGAGAACTCACAAAGCGCCTGGGAACAACTGCTTACCTTCCCCTACAAATTCTTCACGTGAAAAAGAATCCGGCCACAAAAAAGACTTTAACAGCTCAAATTAAAGAAAATTGTAATGTTTCGGCTCCAAGTTTTGATTTCGATTCTCCCTCTCTTAGAATTACCTCTACTCGAGGTATATCCCATTTGGTAGAAACGAAGTTAGGGGACGGTGATATTAGCGGAGCTGCCAGGATTCTCTTCAGCAGCGATGTGGTGGCACCTTGTTCTTCAGAGACTCTCGAAGCTCTGAAGACCAAACACCCTGCTCCAGCGTATGATCTTGCTTTTCCCGACCCTCCTGATCCTGATATTCACTCCCTCACCATTTCAGGTCGAGAGGTAATCACAGCCGTTAGCTCGTTCCGGAGCGGCTCCGCTGGCGGTCTCGACGGCCTGAGTCCGCAGCACCTGAAGGACCTCATTTGTTCAGGCGCCGGGGTAGCTGGTGAGTCGCTCTTGAGGGAGTTGACGGCTCTAGTTAATCTTATGCTCTCCGGCAAGGTAAACAAATCTGTCATCGATATTCTGTATGGCGCCAATTTATGTGCGCTACGCAAGAAAGATGGCGGCATTCGTCCCATTGCCGTGGGAACCACCTACCGCCGTATGGCAGCCAAGATTTGCTGTAAATTTTATGGTGAGGCTGTTTCGGAAAAATTTCAGCCCCTGCAACTTGGTTACGGTTCCAAAGGGGGCTGTGAGGCTGCCGTACACGCTTTGTCGACATACCTAAATTCTGGGAAAAGCGAGGCCATTCTGAAGGTTGACATAAAGAACGCCTTCAATTCAGTTAACAGGGACACTTTGTTGGCTGAGACCAAAAAAGAATTACCCCAAATTTATAGTTTCCTTTGGCAATGCTATAGAAATCCATCCAAATTATTGTTTCGAGACAATCTATTAGAATCAGCTGTTGGCTGTCAACAAGGTGACCCTCTCGGGCCAGTGATTTTCAGTTTAGCTATTCACCCAATAATTCGAAAGCTAAATTCTAAATTCAATGTTTGGTATCTTGACGACGGAACCTTGGGAGGTGATGTAGAAAATATTTTAGCAGACCTAAATTTCTTAAAAAATAAAAAATAAAAAAACTACATTCTATTGGCCTTGACCTCAACCTTTCAAAATGTGAATTATTTTTAACAGATAACACTGACAGACTACTGACTCTCTCTAAATTTAACGAAATAGCACCTGGAATTCAAATTATTGAGAAAAGTTCTCTCCGTCTCCTTGGTTCTCCAATCTTTGATACTTCCTTTCCCGACTTTATTGCAGAACAAATTAATAAATTCAATGACGTTTCGGAAAGATTGCTCCAAATCAATATGCACTCGGCCATCACTATAATTCGTTTCTGCTGTTTCGGCCCTAAATTAACATACTCTCTTCGTGCTTCCCATTTGTGGAAGCACCATCAACTTTTAGTTCAAATGGATCAAATTATCAGACGAACT
Organism: Tholera decimalis; assembly: GCA_943138885.2. Taxonomy (NCBI): domain Eukaryota; kingdom Metazoa; phylum Arthropoda; class Insecta; order Lepidoptera; family Noctuidae; genus Tholera; species Tholera decimalis. The sequence goes on along the minus strand of OW964569.2, from coordinate 37,636,022 downwards.
TTGTCCTTAATTCTGAATGTGGCTTTGGATGACCGAGCTTGGGCCCAAGCCTCTCTTCCCATCCGCATGGGAGGGCTCGGAATCCGCAAAATTTCTAGTATTAGTTTACCGGCTTTCATTTCCTCGGTCCACAGCACTGAGAAATTAATCAGGAATATCCTGGCTTCCACACTGATTGATTTCAATGTGCCGTGCTTCACTGAGGCTATTGATGCCTGGAATCTCGCTTGTCCGAATTCTCACCTACCTGTTATACCATCTTCCCAGAGGCGGTGGGACGAGCCGCTCTGCAGAGTAGTTCTGAATAATTTACTAACCACGTCTGCTACTTCTGCTGAGTGTGCTCGTCTGCTGGCTGTGGGAAAGTGGGAATCAGGTCTTTGGTTACATGCTCTACCATCCTCAAATCTAGGCACTTTGTTCGACGACACCACTTTCCGCATCGCTGCTTCACTACGCCTAGGAGCCCCTTGTTGTTCCCCTCATCGCTGTAATTGTGGAGAAGCGGTCAACAGCCTCGGGCACCATGGTCTCTCTTGCAGCCGTAGTGCGGGTCGTTTTGCACGACATGCCAACTTAAATGACATTATCCGACGAGCCCTTGTCACCGTCGGCGTTCCAGCCGTTTTGGAACCCATTGGACTGGCGCGTGACGATGGCAAGAGACCAGACGGCATGTCATTGTTTCCTTGGAAGATGGGTAGGCCTTTAGTGTGGGACGCAACTTGTGTCGATACTGTCGCGCCATCCCATCTTCCCAGTTCATCATGTTGTGCTGGCGCTGCCGCTGCGGCTGCGGAAAACCTCAAGCGGCGTAAATATAGTTATCTCGGTGATAACTATATTTTCGAGCCGTTTGGGGTCGAAACTCTCGGACCATGGGGCCCGTGTGCTCACAGCCTTTTTAAAGAAATATCGAAAAGGCTCGTTGACGCTTCCCGCGACCCAAGGGCTGGCTATTTCTTTGGTCAACGGCTAAGCATTGCCATACAACGAGGCAATGCCGCCAGTATCTTAGGTACGTTGCCAGCCGACAGCGTTGAGGATGAATTTTTTGATGCTTTATTGTAGTTTGTATTTTAGTACATAATTTTGTATATTTGTTGTAATTAATTGTTTAAATAAAAAACTTCTATTGATGTTATAATTTTGTTTTAGCATGCTGTATCTGTCGCGTCATATTGTACACTATATTTGTAACATATTGCATGTAATATAAGGATAATCAGTGTAACAATTGTAGATAGGCCAATAAATAAATAAAACATGCCCCGTACCTCATTCCATCGAGGTTTAGGTCGCAGTGGTACGGGGGCAGGCTTTTTAAAAGTTTATCCCGCGCATGTTTCCCGCGACTTCGTCCGCGTTTCCGTCGTTTTTCGTAAGAAAAAAGTAGCCTATGTCCTTCCTCACGGTTCACTGATTTTGATGTAACAGACAGATTAACTTTCGTAATTTAGTAAGGAAATGTAATATGTCAATCTATAATACTGTTGAAAAATATCGCAATACGGAACCGCACAATATTATTGTTAATAGCTGTGTCCGCGACTCCGTCAGCGTGTAACTCCTTGTGTGTTATTAAGTAAATGTATTGTTAATATTGTTTAGATCACGTTCACATGATGCTTAAGTACCTATAGAACGAAATTTTATACCTACGGCCGCGAGACGCGTCGAGCGCGGCCACCGATTCTCAAAAGTAATCCTTATAGCATGATTCAGTATTCACGCGCGATGGCTTATTATTAGCGTATTTCATGTAGGTATAACTTTGGTGTTTCTATACCGATTTATATGATTCTTTTTTATGGAATAGTTAATAATGTTAACTTTTTCAATTAGGGGTGACTGAGAGTGTTATAAACGTAAGAGTAGACAAATATTATAATCAGAAAGCTTCGAACTGCTAAGCTATCGGGAGTTACACGTATTATTGTGAGTCAACCATAAAAGACAGACATATTCTGTCGTGGGATATTTTTTATATAATTTTAAGGAGAACATTTCCGTCATGAAATGATTTCTGTGTAGCTTTAACCATTAAGCACATGCGACGGAAGCTTAAAAAATGGAGTAACTTCTCCCGTTTTCCCAACATTTCCTTTCACTGCTCTGCTCCTTTTGATTGTAGCGTGATCAAAAGTATACTATAACCAGCTCAGGAGTATGAAAAATAATTGTACCAAGTTTCGTTAAAATCCGTCAAGTAGTTTTTGTTTCTATAACGGTTATACAGACAGACAGACAGACAGACAGACAGACAAAAATTTTACTGATTGCATTTTTGGCATCAGTATCGATCCCTAACCAACCCCTGATAGTTATTTTGTAAATATATTTCATGTACAGAATTGACCTCTCTACAGATTTATTATAAGTATAGATAAAATCTAGTTACTACTCAAAAATAAATGAAAATAGCACAAATTGTATCATTTAATTATATTTTTCACAATTAAAACTAGGTCATACAAACATACATACATACAAATATACATACATAGACTGTGAAACACATTACTTTCTGCAGTCGGATTAAAATACAACCAAATGCTGCGCCATCTTTTTATTCGGGAGGAAAATTATCTAATTATGATGGATGGAGCAAAAGAGAAATTCAGACTTCTACTGCTGACTGATCAGAGGGGCGAGTGGAATACGATGTGCCGTCTTCTCAACACTATCCTCAGAACATAATTAATTATCAACATACATAACATAGTTAATGTATCGCAGTTCAGCAATTTTCCTAAACGCGGATTGCCCAGCTAGGAAAATTGCTGAACTGCGATACATTGCCCTTCCCTTTCCGGTGTCAAAGAGTAAGGACGTGTTGCTGTTGCTCCTCACAAAATAATTGAAATCAAGTGTCTAAGTTAACAAAAACAATAAAAAACTATCAGATGTGTGAAAAGTGGTGAAAATACGTGGTGGACAACCAAATAGCAAGATAAAAACATTTACTTCGATATCTAGATCGCCGAATAGGTTAGAAAAATCTTTTTGACGTTGACAGTAAGTTGAATACCAACATACCGAGAGAAACATCCATAGACCATGTTTAGTGCACTTAGGTGGTGTTACCAAGGTGGTTCCAAACCTGTGTTGCTAACTTTGAGCAAGTGTTGCCAGCTGCAAACAAGTGTTGCCAACTTAAAACTAGTGTTGTGATCGTTGACCAGTACAGTGATTCCTTACCCTTACGCACCTCGCGCCGGTGTAACCTATCTATATAATATTACTCTATGCTCTTCATAATTAAACGACGCCTGGTACTTCTACACCGAGTGAATCATCAACATGCCTCTTCAGCGCTCACCCCCGCCTATCTCACCTGCCTCCACGTCTGCCCCTGAGTCGGGCTCCACACTCTCTGTGGTGTGTGCACCTGAGATAATATGTGAATCGGATACTGCATCTGAGAGAAGCGGTAGCAGAAATGTCAGCGTTAGACATAAACGCAGACATGGCGATGACGACATCAAGGAGCTGAAAGGGTTGATCTCATCTTTATCGGCTAAGGTAGACCAAAGCTTTCTTGAACTCAAGCAAAACAACGCAGAACTCAAAGTAAGTTTGCAGTTTATGTCAGATAAATATGACTTGATTTTTAAAACACTCCAAAACCTACAAGAAGCTAGAGCAGAAGATAAGAAGACCATTCAGAAATTAGAAGAAAAAATTGAAGTTCTTGAGCGTAAAAGTAGGTCAGCTACCTTAGAGATACGAAATGTACCCATCTGCTTGCGAGATGACAGGAAGTTTGAGACGAAAGAAGATGCCACCTTGATTGTGAAAACCTTGTCGAAAGCTGTGCAGGTGGATATCCAAGACTGTGATATAAAAGACATATACAGAATCCATACCCACAAAGAAGGCTGTAAACCCATCATAGTTGAGCTAAACAGTGTCCTAAAAAAGGACAAAATAATACAGGGGGTTAAGAATTACAACAAGAAGAAACCACATGAAGGAAAATTAAATACTGGTCACCTAAGTCTACCCGGACCTGTCAAACCTGTGTGTTCATATCAGAAGCCCTAACACCCAACATACAGAAATTATTCTATGCAGCTCGGCAGTTTGCAAAGGAAAATGGTTACATGTACTGCTGGACTTCACGTGGTTCCATATTTCTGCGTAAAGCCGAAGGTGAGCCTCAAACGCGAATCGAATCCGCAGTAAATCTAAAACTCTTATCTAAGAAATGACTATCCTGTACAAACTATCTCATTGTCATTTCTCACAGTTTACTCATTATAAAATATTATTATTTTAAGTTTAGTAATACAGTAACTGCTCATATTTGTTTGATAGTAACATGTATAGTTTACCTAAATAGTACAATTAGTCAATATTTAGTAATTATCTATTATTTACATGCAAAGCCTTTTCTTTTGGAAGCTGTTTTTATCAATATCTCACTGATTTATGATGTAGTTCACCTTGAAAATAATTTATTTAATTTCTTGTACGAAACAAAGTTCGTTATGAAATACTACACAACACAAATGCAATTACACACTCAAAACATTCACACTAAACACTACCATAAACTACTTATTATAAATATCAAATTATTCACTATATTACTTACACGACTTACTAACACAAATGATATACCCTGTGGCACAAACATATTATATTGTTCATTATTATTTAAAATTATAAATTCGATAAGGATAACTTAAATAAATTTATTGATTCTGTTGAATCATTTAATATCTCAAGACCGTATGTGAGTTTGCCAGATCAATGCAAGAGGCATATAAACCCTTCCAAACCAACTTTGAACATACTGCATGTTAACATCCGAAGCCTAAATCGAAACTTCGATGGTCTTAATGTCTTAATACATTCTATTGATGTTAAATGTGACATAGTAGTCCTCTCGGAGTGCTGGTTAAGCAAAGTGATAGATATTCCTGTACTAACTGGCTTTACCTCAACAAGATCCTCATTTAACAATCAAAACGATGGGGTGGTGGTTTATGTGAATTCTGTTTTGTCTCATAAGTTAAGTGAACCGGTACTCCAGGACGCAAACTGTCTTATCTTGAGGATAGGTCTAGACACAGCTATTGTTGCAATATACCGGTCACCTTCAGTCAAAAATATAGAAAATTTTCTCAGCTCCCTAAACAATATTTTAGAATCTCTAGCCTCAACAACAACAGTGGTAGTGATTGGAGATTTAAATATAAATATTCGAACAGATAATAATGACTCTAACTCTGAAGAATATTTAAATACAATGGCATTTCACGGGCTCCTACCTGCCCACATTTTCCCCACTCGCTTTGAAAACTGCTTAGATCATGTATTTTTAAAAACAGATAGACCCTCCACAACTTTGGTCCTAGATTCATATTTTACAGATCATGCACCTATCCTGTTTTGTACTGAACGAAGCCCTCTTAATACTATAAAACCTAAAAATGTGATACGGCATTTAAACTTGCCAGAAATTATTAGCTGCTTAGAAAACTCCGATTACTCAAGTATTATAACTAGTACAGATCCCAATGAAAGTGCGGAAAAACTGATCTCTATTATATCAGATGCAATCAATCAAAACAGTACACTAAAAAAAGTTCCTAACAGAAAGCAGACTATTAAACCATGGATGACTTCGGGTCTCCTAAGGTGCATGCGAAATCGGGATCAACTCCATAAAAAAGCAATACAAAATCCTAAAGACTTCAATGCTAAACTAATATATTCCAGATATCGGAATTACTGTAACAATTTATTGAAAACTATTAAATGCAATCATGACCAACAAGAACTTATGAAGGCAAATGGAAATCCCAAAGCAACTTGGGATATCATAAAAACTATTAGCTACAAAAATACGTCACCCATAAGCAAGTCAGGAGAACTCCTTAATATGTGCAGTGATCCAAAGTCTTCCGTTAATGCTATAAATAAGTATTTTGCAAATGTTGGAGCGGATCTTGCTAGGCAGGTTGTACAACGTGTATCTCGCCGTAACTTTGAATTTGACAGCTTAACAAATCTTCAAGGTAACTCAATTGTATTACTTGAAACCGATTTCTCAGAAATAGAAAATATAATTATAGAACTAAAACAGAATTGTGCAGTAGGTCACGATGGAATACCAGCCTCTGTTATCAAGTCTGCCAGACATGTACTTGTTCCAGCAATAACCCATATTTGTAATTTATGTATCCTACACGGTATTTTCCCTGACACTTTTAAAAAGGCTTTAGTGACACCAGTATTCAAGGGTGGGGATGGTGACCGTGTTGAAAACTATAGGCCTATATCTGTACTCACCACACTGTCCAAAATTATGGAGAAGGTTCTGAACAAAAGATTACTTAGCTATCTTGAATTCAACAACATACTTGCGCCAAATCAATACGGTTTTAGGAAAGGCGTATCAATTGAGGATGCTGTTCTTCAACTGACAAACCAAATTGTGAATAATCTTGATTCTAAGACTAAAACTATAGGTATATTTCTCGATTTAGCCAAGGCCTTTGACACGGTCTCTACTCCTATCCTTCTGCGTGGTTTAGAAAGCCTAGGAATAAGAAATAACGCTCTAAACCTCTTCCGTGATTATCTCACAAACCGTTACCAACGAGTTAAGGTAGACAACTACATCAGTGACGATGTCAAGCTAACCTTTGGCGTACCACAAGGCAGCGTACTGGGGCCTACCCTTTTTCTTCTGTTTGTTAACAGATTGTGTCAGCTGTCAATCCCACACTGCCAGATACTTGTATATGCAGATGACACTGCGCTTATCGTGAGTGGAAAAACATGGGAATCTACTCACCATGCAGCTGAAAATGCTCTTGCCATAGTAATGGATTGGCTTTCATTAAATCTACTAACGCTAAATGTCTCTAAAACACACTTTGTCCCTTTTTCAGCGAACACTGCTACACAACCTAGTATGCCAGACATTCGAGCCCATAGTTGTCACTCAACACGAACTCGTTGCAGTTGCCCTAGTATAAATAGAAGCTCTTGTGTTAAATATTTAGGCGTGCACATTGATAACACATTAAGTTGGCACAAGCATATCAGCGTGACAGTTACGCGTGTTCGCAAACTATTGTTTCCCATGAAAAAACTAAGAAGTGTAGTTGACGAGCGACTGCTTAAAACTGTTTATTTTGCCTTGGCTCAGTCACTTCTTACCTATTGTATATGTGTCTGGGGTGGTACATTTAAAACGTATTTACTTCGCCTTGAGAGGGCCCAAAGAGCTGTCTTGAAAGTCATGCTTCACAAACCTTACCTATACTCGACTACCCAGCTTTATAAAGATATATCTGTACTTACTGTCCGACAACTCTGTGTACTAAACATCACTCTACGTGTACACTCATCATTGACCTATGACCCAAAATTATTAAAGCAAATTAAACGGCGTAAAGATCCTGTATGCCCGCTTGCCACCGCCAAGATTGCTCTGGGGAGGAGAAGCTATCCGTATCTTAGCACTCGTCTTTATAATAGTATTAATGAAACCTACAACATATATTCTTTACCGAAATTTAAATTTAAATTTAATTTAAAGCTATAGTTAGTTGTTTTCTTCAAAAGTTAACCTACAATGAAACTGAAGAATTTTTTTACAAAAAAGGCCTATTAACATTCTATTAACATTCTATATGATGACATACAAAACATACATACACACCCCCGCACATACACCCACAGATCACCCACACCACAACAACACATTCACTCTCATCACACCCACACATACACCCATCCTTTCTTTACTTTTTGTTTATTTTAGTTTAATAATATAAATTATAATATAAGTTAGTTGATTTGTAGTATTAAGTTAAACTTTGGTTGTATATTTAAAGAAACTGCCACAAAAATGTAAAAAACTGTAAAAGGAAGGCGCCTGTGTCTGTAACACAGTGTACACTAGCACAGACACAGACGTACACTCTGTCTCAAAAAATAGCATTGTTCCTTATAAAATGTCGATTTTGTTTTGTTTTTTCTATTTATTGTGATGGACCAACTGTATTTGGCTTTTTGGTAATAAAGTTTTTATTTTATTTATTTATTACATTAACTCCGTTGATTATGTGGGCGCCTAGTGCGTCATACGCATACCTAAGACTGAACATTGGTACCATTAATTGCTGACTCAAGAATAGTGCGATAACATACTGTTATTTACATTCGTTAAAATAATTATCGATATTTGATTGCCTATTTATGTAATAACACTCTAACTTTAGAAAGGCTGACACAATCATAACAACAACGAGCTATTTCAGTGTGCGATTTCAGAGTTTAATTAAATTAGGTGTAGAATTATAAATTTGTATTTTACGTGTATTAAAAATTAAGTATTGTTAAGAATTCTATTGACCAATTGGAAATAGAACCCATGTGGCCTGTGATACAAGTTTTAATTAACCTAGTATAGGCATCAAATATTGTATTACCTACATTATTTCTAAGAGTTACTTTGTAATTTCAGAATTTTACTTTTTGAATAAATAAACTTATACTTAACTAGATGCGAAGGGTGTTGAAAACTTTACACGTAATTTTTAGATTTCAGTACATAGGTAAAGTAAAAAACAATAAAGAGAAACAAAAACACACCTGCTATATCAAAAAGTGAACTAAATAAGTGAACTAAAAGAACCTTTTTAATAAAAAATTGAACCGACTTCAAAACTGCACTACAAAGCGAAAAATAACCTTAAAGAATTTAAACGGAATTAGACATCTAACCGTATCCAATCCGCACCTACAGACATGGCTGAAGTCGGTGCCAATATAAATGAATAGGTTTGATTACCTCGGGCGTGCCCCAGAATGCAGCCAACTTATCCTAAAACTAAAAACTATTAATTGACATCAACGAAAACGCGAGAAAATCGCGGTCTTACAAACATACACAATGCGACCATTTGGAGAGATTAACAGAAAAAACATACCTACAGGAAAAGTAAACAAAGAAATTATTTTACGACAAAGTTACAGAATTAATGTTGCAGAATTAATGACTTTGTTGTATGCGCAAGAATAAGCTGAATAAAAGGTTATTTTTTTAATTATTTTATACAAAAAACGACATGAACAAAAAAAACAAACAGGCTATAATGTTCCCGCTGCTATAAAACAGGTCTTCTCTATATGAGAATGGGAAATAGGCCATAACCGTTCAAGTGCGGTTTGGAGGGTGTCTCAACTCCTTTGATATTTGGATCCTAGCCCTTTAAAATTTAGGTAGACATCATTTATGTCAACCAGGGTCGTTAAGTTTAAGGCTGGTCTTTTCTGAAAGCTCATTGGTATCAGTCACTAGGGTCCGAATACTTGCCGGGGTTGCGGGAATGTTCTAACGAGATACCGGGGCCCCGGAACTTAAGGGCAGCTGAAGAAGTCATTCAAGATTTCCCCAACCGGAAAAATGGACATGTCGTTTTCCTCAAGATACTTTAAGGTACTTTAATAATTCAGTAGCAACTTTAAAACTACATGAAGAAATGTGTTTGGATTTGAACATACGACTTACAACTCGTAAGACGTGCTTATAGGTAATTACTAGTTCGTCTTTTAAACAATTGTGAAAAAATCTAGTATCTCTAGGTATCTCTATCTAATCTAGTGAAATTTCATGACAAAATACACATTTTCAATCTAAACCATTGGTTCCCAACCTGTGGTCCGCAAAAGTTTTAAAATATCAAACATCTAGCAAAAAAGTAACATTTACAAACTAATTTAAGTTTCTATTATAAATATTGTGTTTCTATTGATTTCAACGAACAGGCAAGCTAGCATTTTTATTTCTATCCACAATTAAATTTTCTTTAGGTCAGCCTGGCTCCTGCTACTGATATTTTTTTATTTATATTTTAAAGAAAACTAGTCATGTGTGGTAGAATTCACATTATTAGCAAAGTTACAGTACCTATTATTTTTCTGAGTGGGAAGATCATTCAAATGACTCCTTCCACTGTGAGTAGAGCGGAAGAAGTGTCAGACTTCTACTGACTAAAAACCAACCTTGCTCCTTCAGCTGCCCTCAAGTTCCGGGGCCGCGGGATCCCCGTCACTGTTGCTGACAGATCTTTGAGGCGCGCGTGGAACACAACGCGCCGCCGACCCGGGCTGGTCCTTACTGGACGGTGAGTTACCCCTGCTCGCCGTCCGAAAGCCCGCGCCTACATATTCCGAAGAATCTTATTAACCCTGGAGGGGTTACTAAGTTGCTCCAAATATGCTTGTGTCTGGAGTGGGTTCACGGTAATAATAGTGTAATGGGTGGGGTTCGAACCCGCGCCTACTCCGCCAGAAACATGTTTCCTACACTTATCCAAATGACTGAAACATTCGTTAAAATTAATGCTCATACTAGTTTTACACAATTGTTGCGCGTTGTTTTAGCAAGTGAAGGCGGTATACTTCGTTGTTACTTTGTTGTAATTAACTAATCTCTCGGTCATAAAAGGAAAACTGATATCCCCGCTCTGTCGAATCGACATATGTTAGAAGTCAATTAGGGTTGAGCCCTTCAAGAAAAATATCTGAGGTAATTAATTATTCATTCATTTCAATCATTTCCGTTAGTAATTATATAGTTATTTATAAATCTTTCGTTTTATATCTATCAAATATACGATACACATGCCCTAGGTACAAATTGTCGTTGGCACTGTGAAATAAGTGACTTTACATAATTTATAAGTATCAATAAATTGTTACTAACCATTATGGACCTATTACGTAGAAAATCCTTTAATTATTCACCGTCACAATGATTCAATTAGCCTGAAATTGGACTGACAAAGTTAACCGAAATCGGAGACAGATGAGACACAAACCTGAACTTCCCAGAAAAACGCAAACCCTAAAGGAAAAACCATTACTAAAAGTGTTATATTTAATTCAATCCACGCCAGGTACTAACGAAACTTCGATACAATTTGGATACGAAACCAGACTTGGCGTCATAAAGACAATGCGTACCAACCCTAATAAGACCTGACTCACGCTCCCGGCTGTTAACGACAACAATAATGAACTATACCCATCTCTTTCCCTCCCATTGAAGCTTCGTTCTGCGGTACTACACGAGAGGGGGATAGCAATAAGCTAAATTATGTTATAGGGTGGGAAAATGTGACGTGAACGGAATAAAAATATGGCCTGGGTAGCATACGGCGTACAATGATGGAATCGGGGAATTAATGAAAACGTTACGTTGTTTTGAGTGTAATTTTGGAACTATTATTTCGTAACAGGTAATTTCCGTGTAAACCATTGTTACTGGACTAAGCTTTCATTATTATTTCAAGTAAGCTGTGTTATCGTTTAGGCATGAACTTAAATTATGTTCTAATATGATAAATACAGTAGTAACGATTTCTTTCTATGACTCTATCGATAAGCTGTGTTTTTAACGGTGCCTGGTATGACCAAAGTCTGCCGGGTTTACGCAAATGCTGTAACGTAACGTAACGTGACTACGGGTCTGAGAAAAAGCCAGAGCAACTGAAGTAACAGGGTGAGTAATTAGTTGGTAGGAGACTGGCACTCCCTTCCAGAAGGAATCATTTTATCTTTTTCCCCCCGAAAAAAAGGCTGCATTGCTTGACAACAAAACTTGGTGCACGAATTGACCATACCCTAGAATAGGGAATTGGATTATTTTTATCCTTGTAGCATATTCCTTTGGTAGGAATGAGCCATTTCAAATGGTATTTAGTAACGAAAACGGACAACCATGGTTCATAACACCTAAAGCTGGGCTAGTTATGAAAAACTTTACGTAATAGATCATAAAAACAAATATTTACAGTTTACCAGTCAAATTCTATTCAGTTACTGGGTTATGGAGGACGACTAGGATGTTGCATGTAAAACATAAATACTAAGCTACATTGGGTTTGACTAGAAGTCAACCACAACATATTTGCAAAAAATCTATGCAGATGATGACTTTTCCCATTCTATCATACATGAAGTAAGAGCATCGTAATGCTGGAAAACTGAGCGAGTAATTTCCAAACATTCTAGCCTCTATAAAATACGTTTCAGGAATATATCAGTTCCGGGTAAAAATAACAGTTATCTTACGCCAACGTTCCCACCCCTAGCCACCCCAAGCATGTAACAGGTAAAGGTACTAGCAACTGTAGTCAGTCCGTCTTTGCAGTTCCACTCCGACAGCCCAGCGGCACGGACGCGCGATCGGGAGAAGAAAATTACACAAATATATATTTTTGTCTTTGAAGGTTTTAAAAAACAACACTGTGTACGATTGCAGTCCGTGCGAGTTCCGGTGCATCAATTTTTAAGGTAAGTTTTAAAAATAATACTGTTTTTTTTTTATTCAAAGCGTTTCTCTATATTAATTACCTTGGTAAGATGCGGAAATTATTTGAAAAATTATGACTTGATAATTTTTCAGAAAACAAAGATGTTTAGTCTAGTATTTTACTAAAATTTTCGTGTTTAATCACAGCAATTTTTAAAATAGACATCTACATTTTTCCTTTTTGTGTTTTTATATGAAAAAAAAAAACACAAAGTTTTAACACTGAATAATTCACAAATAAACCGCATGAAACACAAGGGAAGAAAAGCCGTTACTCCATCTACAGATAACAAAGGAACAGTCCTCGAATAAAGCTGTTGCGCGCTATCAACAAGTAGAGAAAACTTCAGGATTTTGTCTGTAAAACACGTATTTTGTTACACTTTGCGGGAAAAAGACTCTTTATATTAAATTCTGGCTGTTTTTTTATGTTATTTTGAAGCTGAAACGAAAGGTATTTGAAGGTTTTCAAGACGAATGGTCGCGTCTGCATTACCGCCCTGCGCGCTTTTTGTTCGCTATTCAAAAGGGAATTAACATTTTCACATGTTTTTTTTTTTGCTAAAAGAAATGTGGGTAAGGAATAAAATTAAACGTAATTGCTCCTATTATTTATTCATTTATTTCAGATAATAAAGATCCGTGCAATTTAAAAACTACACATTTGAATTAGAATATAATACATATATAATACACGTACATAAATTATATTACAATATTTACTATTAATTAAATCTTATAAACTATGATAGTCCATATTACATTATTACCTAAATACGTTTTATTAAACACTGAAAGTTATTTTTTATATTTGCTCTGTTTTATTCACTTAATAGGGACGCCAACAGCACATATGTATACAATTTACACAGATATATAATATAATATAATCCACGTTACGAACACAATATTCGTATAATTTTCTATATCACGTCTGATTGTGTTTTGCAAATACATTCAGACGTAGAATCAGTATAAACCAATTAAAATATTCCTAATAAAAAATATAATTATGAAAAGAAACAAAATTAACAAACTCAACAATCCCCGCTGACAATCCTGACTTAGAAAAGGGTGTTTAAGGGTGTTTTTCGGGTGTATTTCATCACTGGTCGGCTGCACCTTTCCTTAATGATTTGTAAAATTGATTATCTTTTATAACAAACAAACCTAACTCAAAAATTATTAAATATGTAGTTTTATTTTTGGATTGTGTGAGAATCAACCTCACAATAAATCAATTTTTGAGTTAGATTTCTTTCATTCTAAGAGAAAATCTATGTAAAGGTCTAAAGCGTCTAAAGACGCTTTAAAAAGCAGTGTAGGGTTTTCAATACATAGAGCAAGTACATTAATTTAGCAAAGTTACAAAGCCAGCTGTCTCCCAAAATAGGCAAAAACCTGTATCTTGGGAGGTGGTATAAAAGCGATAATTCGTTACATATTATGTCTTCCGTGACCGATGTATATACCGCCCCTTAATTACTCGTTATTCAAACTCTGGGGTTGAGTAGTATTTAAGGTAACTTTATGCCTAAATCAGAAGTAACAGGAATTCAGAGTTTGGTGTCAGGTACACGGCACGATATAAGTCAGGATTTTGTTTGACAGAATTCCAAATACATAGCTACAGTATCATTACCCACTCTTGAAGAAGATTTCATGAATTATTGTTTGAGGTTTAGGTACAGATAAAATTTAAAAAAAATATATATTTAAGGATCATATTTAGCGTTAATTTCAACGATAACTGTTAACAAGTTACCATGTGGTACAATTAACATTTAATATTGATTTGTCATAAATTTCCGCAAATAAAAATCATAACACACACAATTTTAAGGAACTTTTTTATTACGAAATTTCTGCGAAGTAATATTAGTATATTACTTCGCAGAAATTTCGTCTGCCGAAAATTCAGAAAATTTCTTTTCACAACATCTTGATCAACACTTTTTTTTTTCTTGGTGGGGAAATCATCGAATGACTCCACCCGCTGTGGGTGAAGGGTGTGTCAGACTTCTACTGACTAAAAACCCACCCTGCTCCTTCAATTGCTCTAGCGATGGGGGCTGCGGTATCTCGTTAGAACTTTACCAGAAGCGACGAACAAGGGTTGTTTCACGCACGGATAAATTCCAATATATTGAGATGGCTACCCAAACACAGAGCAACCTGGACAAGCATTGCTTATCTTGGATTGGCCCATAGAGCTTAATATTTTCTTTTATTACCAATGAGCACGCTCTTGACTCCGATTACACCTGATGGTAAGTGTAAGATGAGGTCTACGATCGAACGAGCGAGCCCGAAAGATGCCTGTTCACTTTTGCTTTAAAGGCTGACGGGTCATATGTGGCAGGGAACACAGAAGCCGGCAGAGAGTTCCACACCTTGGCTGTGCGCACAATAAATGTAGAGGAGAAGCGCTTAGTACGACAAGACGGTATATCGACCAAGTTTGGATGGTATCCTGCAGTCTGGTAGACCGGTAGTAGAAGGGGGTCGAGTCAATGCAGCTAGCTGGTATTTGCTGAGCCATCCCACAAGTGACTGCAATACTCCATACAGGAATTGACCTGTGCTTTATATAAATTCATCCAGGTGGGAAGTATAGCCTCACTTTTCGTAAGATTCCCAGCTTTTGGCTTCAGTCTGAGCTTTAGACTCAATGGTTGAGCCGAAGTTGAGGTCAGACGTCAACTCCATGCACAAAAGCTCCAGGCGGTCGGTAACCAGTAAGATGTTAATAGTTCCATCTTTTACCATACGTAAGTTGGCAGACAAGTACGACTCACCCTTTTTGTCTCACGCTATGTTGCTGCTGGTCCGAACACCATAGACGCGAGTGTATCTAGCGTCTATGGTGTTCGGATACTAATATACTTGTGTTTATTTAATTCTTTTTTGTATTTTCTGCTAACATAGTTTATAACATTATTGTTACTAAAAATTGAGCCTGGTTGCTATAGATAAACATTTGTTTCATTTAATTAAAATTAAAGAACCGACTGTCATCTAATATCAGTACAAATACCTTATTCTAAAGGTATCCAGTTAATCTCACAGATTTATCTCCGAAGGTAATAAACCCGAGCGAAAATAAGATAATAACAATAAGATGCTTTTTCTCGTAAATGGTTCTAAGCCACCCTAATCACTTTATCACTTGAAGAAGATGCTATAATGGGAATTTATTGAGAGGACGGCTAGAAGTACGCACTTGGGGAGGTACCACAATATCTTTACCCTTGTCAAGCTTCAGTGTAACAGCTTCTTCATAAAACTGCTTTATAAATATGAAAGTTTATATGTATGAGCAGTGATGGCCCAGTGGTTACGTTTCCAACTTATGAGTTGTGTGTCGTGAGTGCGATCGGTGCTGGTGCATTAGTTTAGCTAATTTATAACCAGAGGTCGGAATTAGGTAGAGTTATTTATGCACTTGCATCGAAATGTTAATATTAATATGGATCTTCTCGGGATTTCTAATAGACAATCCCGTGTGACCAACAATATTATGTAAATTTGGAACGTCGCGCGTGCAGTGGTTTAAATTGTGTAAAAACATATAACTTTTTATTTAATAAATCACTGGATTTTTCAGCTCTTCAAAATTAATCCCGGGATTTGGGACATATCCACTATATTCTTTCGTTGTATGAAATCAGTGTCAGTACATAAATAACTCTACCTAATTCCGACCTCTCTTTATATATATATATATATTTTTGTTTTTGCGCACACGATATTGCATTGTTCAATATTATTTTATTTATGTATTTAATTTAAAACACAACACTCTTTAACATTTATTTAATTTACTTGCCCTCGTCCGTGTGTCACTGCTGGGTGCCAAGTGAAAACCAGCGCTGGGTGTCTTCGCCCAGCACATGCTGAGTTTGTGTCCCTTTCGGTGTGGACATGCTCAACGATTTTCATCCTTTTTTTAATAATTTTTGTAATTTTGTATTGTATATTGTTGTGTGTGTGTTCGTTCGAATTAAAGTTTTTCAATTTCAATTTCAATATGGGAGGAAAACGTGAGGAAACCTATGGCTTGTCCTAGGGCCAAAAATTCGATTATAACCCACACTGGGCCCACGTGAAAGATTATGGCCCATTTCGTCTTACAGCGAGCAGGCCTGTATCCTAGCAGATGGAACTTTGGAAGGATGTTTTAACTCAATCACACCTAGATATCTTAACGGATACGAATAAAATTTGACTTTATAATTAATTTGCTTTCCGGGGCACAGGAATCTCGATATTTTAAGATCGTCAATTCGCCACCCATCCAAAGGCAGACCTTAGCAAGCATTACTTAAACTTGAAGATCACTCGTGCGGAAGTTATTATATCATTTGATTTGGTGTTGAGCGACGATGTGATCGAAGATGAAGCTCGCTTACCTAGCTAGGGCTAGAAGTAACTAATTCACTCTTGACTTAAATACCCCAGGGTTATAGCTATCAGGAAACACAGACTCCAGCAGGGAATTCCAATTTTTAGCTGTACGTACAATGAAAGTATTCCCAAAACGATTCATACATATGGGTGGAATATCCACCATGTAACGATGGCGCATCGTCGTTCGTCTTGTAGTCCGACAATGGAACGATATTCGATATTTATTGCATATTTGTTTTAAACAATACGTAACAATATAGTTTGATAGATATCTTACATTCACCTAAGCAGTGAAACCTGAGAATTTTATAAGAACAATAAAATTATAATGATGGAGAAACTTTAGACTGTATCTACATATCTTAGCTAACTTTCCTATCGCAGGTCTGCAGGAAGAAATTTTTCAAAATAATGATACTTGGCTTTAGTTGTAATTTTATGGGTGGGATTCCCACTAAGTAACGATGGCTCATCGCCGTTAGTCTTGTAGTCCAATGATGGAACGAGCTTGGTGGAATTAGATTGTGCAATTCCATCGCACACTCCCCGAAATAAAACCAAGATTAACCTGTACGGCTATTAAAATTTAACCCACGAGCTCTTCAATGCACTTAAAATAAATGGCTACAATAACTCAAAGCTACGTTCCATACGATATTACGTTGGAATCTCAGTAATTCCACTAATAACAATAATATTTCTTCACGTGAAAAATGTCATGTTGTGACCATATTTCATGGTTGTCAGTATAAAATATTAAGCGACATAATTTAAATTGTATGGCGGACTGTTATGGGGTCTGACCTAGCACGCTAGGCCTGAATAATTATGAACTTGATGAGGTTGCGTTATGGGGTAGACAGAAGTTTAGCCAAGTTTGATGGTGTTATTTTATTGACACGGTGTCTTGTAGTTTTAATATGGTTTGTTCATCATTGCGTCAGGGTGTTTGAAAAGTGTGGTGTTGTACAAATGTTTATATAGATACTTATGTATTTAATAGGTAAATTTTTGTGACTTGATTTTGTAATTTTATTCTTGGGTTTACTCTTGAGTCTAATTTTTATTGATAACAGGCTCGCGTTTAACCACCACCTTATCTGATGGTAAGTGATGATGTGGTCGAAGATGGAGCACACTTACCTAAAACACACACATACACAGACTCTGGCAGGGAATTCCACCCCTTAGTCGTACGCACAATGAAAGTTCCCAAAACGTTTTGTGCGTATGGGTGGGATGTACACCATGTAATGGTAATTCGGTGTAATTTGTTTAATAATGTGCTATTATATTCCATAGTCATAAAGAGACTATACGGTTGTATATGTGTTTTTTTTTTCTAAGCGATGCACACAATCTACGAACACCTTCACTTAGATGATCAACCTCATCATACAGACACTTCTGTTTACATAAATATACATATATAACATAGGATAAATTTGCAACTTACTAACTCGTTGGTCTAGTGACTGCTGAGCGCGGGTTCGATTCTCAGGTCGGACAAAAAGTGCTATTGGGTCTTTTTAACCGACTTCTAAGAAAGGAGGAGGTTCTCAATTCGGATGTTTGTATTTTTTTTAATGTTTGTCCGCGCATAACTCCGTCGCTTGCCAACCGATTTAAAAAATTCTTATCTTGTTAGAAAGGGTATACTTCCCAAATGGTCCCATGAAAATTTTATCGAAATCGAACAAGCCGTTTCCGAAAAATCAACAAAAGTCTAAAAAAAATTTACGTTGATGATCTTTTCGTTTACTCTGCATTGCGTTTTTTGTTCGCGCATAACTCCGTCATTTACGAACCGATTTGGAAAATTCACTGACCCACTAAAAAGCACGAAAATAAAAACTTTTTTGCAAAAAATAAAACCGACTTCCATATCAAAACACTACAAAGCCAAAAATAATTTTAATTTCGGAAGGCGGTGTGAAAAAAAAAGAAAATACAAAACCAATAACACCGACTACCGAAATTAAAATTATTTTTGGCTTTGTAGTGTTTTAATATGGAAGTCGGTTTTATTTTTTGCAAAAAAGTTTTTTTACATGAAATTTCTCAGTAGTAGCTCGGAGTTTGGAAGTTGGTGTCTTATCCCCGTACTTCGAAAAGCAGGTTAAACTGTTGGTCCCAGCCATTGATTTAAATAGTAAAGATACGGTCGTCAGGAACTTTGACGGACGCGGTCGCCCTACAAAACACACTAACGCCATCTATTATAACTAAGATGTCAATCGGCATGGTCTGCTCCTAGACGTAACCTTGTAAGAGCGGGGTGTGCTATTTTTCGAGGTACAAAGAAATTAAAAAAAACCTTTTAATTTTCGAAATCTGTATTTGTTGTACATAAAAATACATTTTAATTTGCTTTTAACAAACAATAAAATATAATTTTGTACATAATTTATAAGATTAAATCTTTTCATTTCATCGGCTATAACGCGCGCCGCTGCAGTTATGTCGCACTTTTATGCGGCTTCGCGTCGTCTTGGCCAAAGGTTGAGACACATAAGAAAGAAAATTGTTTTAAATAATGTTAGAAGTTGATTTAATGACATATTTTTAACTTACCGGTGATATGGAATGGTATCCTTTTTTTATTGTGCTGTCGTATTTCACGCAACCCTTCACGACACAACTCGGCATTTTTGCTTGTAAGACTTACCACCGCTCCCGAAGATAGCTGATCGCGTTCTAGTTCACTTCGATAAAGGGAAGACCTCTTTGGGACAATGTTCGAGGCGTCATTATAACATGCGGTCCGCCCAGTCCTTACGCAGTAATATATGTATATGTATATGGTCCCAGCTGACATTTTTAAGCCTGCAATACATGTTGGCCGAGCGTAGGCCAACGCGAGCGTTGGCAAATAGGTACAAGGCAAGAAATAATGTCCACACGTTCGACCAGGGCCCCAAGTCTGCTATTTTTATAAATGTGTCATTCCATCACGATCCCATTGTCATTTTGCTAATAGTTCGTAATCTACTAAATTCATAATGGTTGGTCAGTAGTCTCGTATTAGAATGACATTGCCGTATTGCCATTATTATAAAACCCGTTAGTAGTAATTATTTTCGAAAAACTACCCCTAAATTTGAACATTTATTCATGCCAGATTTAATTTCTATTTAATTTTACATATTATTTCGTTCAATGAAGTGTCAGTGGTTGACCATTGGAAAGCCATTATATTAGTAGATTACCAAACTTGTCAAAATCAACAATTTTGAAATCAATGATAGACTATTTTGACACTATTGTAATAGCAGACTTGAGGCCAAGTTCGTTGAACGCCAATGCATACGACCAATGTAGAAGAGGGTCTGTAGAGCTACCCACACGTTGGCCGAGCGCAGACGAGCGCCTTTGATTTGTGACCAAAAACCGACACCGACCCGAAGTTTTTTTTTTAAAATTAAATATAGGTTCACGTTTGACCACCATCTCACCTGATAGTAAGTGATGATGTAGTCGAAGATGGAGCACGCTTACCTAAAAGTAACCTATTCACTCTTGACTTAAAAACTCCTAGGTTATAGCTATCGGGAAACACAGACTCCGGCAGGGAATTCCACTCCTTAGCCGTACGCACAATGCAACGGCGAGCGAAGACAAGTTGCACCAAATGAGCTCTATACACGTTGGCGCTGGCCTTCACTTGGCCAACTAGGCAAGTGACACCGAGCGATAGCAAGACAAGGCAAATATACCGTCTACATGTTGGTATTGGCCTTCACTCGACAACGCTCGGCCAACATGTATTATTATTATTATATACTTTATTGTACACCTTACAATATTTCTATAGATACAAAAAAAATTAAACTAGTGTACAATGGGCGGTCTTATTGCACAGGGCGATCTCTTACAGACAACCTTTGGATGGACAAACTTAAAGGAGACAGATTAAGGGCTGTCAGTGTACAAACATATAATTGAACATAATAATATAAAATACATACAATACCAAAATTATATACTAATAAATATTACATGTATAATTGAGAAAGAAGGGGAAAAGTTATAGGGAGAGGTAATGCTCCTTCACCATTCTTTTGAACGCTGGTAGCGTTTGAGCACGCCTCACTTCTGTGGGTAATGCATTCCACAAACGAGCTGCATGTATGGTAAAAGATTTGTCAAAGAAAGAAGTGGAATGCATACGAATACTCAACTCTAGATTTTCCGATGATCTCAAGGATCTAGAATGTGTGTCACAGAGGAACTGAAAACGTTCCTTAAGATAGAAAGGAGTGAAAGGATTAAATAGCACATTATAAAGTAGAGAAAGTAAGTGAAGATTCCGGCGAAACCTAATAGGAAGCCATTTGAGCTGAGCACGGAAATTAGAAACGTGGTCATATTTGCGCAAGCCAAATATAAACCTGATATAGAGATTTTGAAGACGCTCTAGCTTGTCCAATTGGTTTTGGGTCAAGTCGAGATAGCTGGCATCAGCATAGTCCAGAATAGGGAGAAGGAGAGTTTGTGCAATTGCAATTTTAGTGGAGATGGGAAGAAATCTGTATTGCAGGTTTTACATATTTGACTCCAGACAATCTGATACTGGTCTTGCCAAGTGGTATCTTGTTATCGAGTTACAGAATTGTGGAGGTCAGATAGGCAGCCGTTTCATGTAAAACATTAGCTTAACGGCATCCGGTAGGACTGGGAGCTGACCCCAATATAGTTAAGAAAGGGTTCAGCAGATAATGATAATGATTAACAATTTCACAAGAGAATTAAAACCCGTACTTCCCGTTGCGCTAGAATCATGAAATGATGGGAGAAGCAGTGTGTTATAGCACATATCAAGGTAAAACCGACCTATCTTGCACAAGTGCACAGAAAATTAGAAAAATTCTCAACAATGAATATTTTGGTGACACTCATGATTAGATGTAATTTGTTTATAATTTATTAGTTTTATGTTGCATGATCTGATCATATTCTTAGTAGTTAAATTTTTAGCTTTAATTCTTAGTTTGTAACCTTAGTGATAAGTATATTATCTATTGTGTTTGGTCAACGAAAATTAGATGTAGGTAACTTGATAGCATATATAAGTGGAAGCTTGTAATTAGCAAATTTCCCTATCCACGAATGTATTTTATCTTTGTTATTAGTCTGTAAAATAAAATGAAAATCTTAATAAAATATGTAGGTACCTACTTATACGTCATAAAAGATAGCTTGATCTCTGCGACTGCTGTCAGTAATATCAGGCCTATGAAGTCCTGAATTTTATAATAGTACAGACAGTACCTGTCAATGTCATACTTTATGGGCATGCCGACCTAATTAGTGATGGGCGTTGATTCACCAGACTATTAACTATCGATATTTTAAATAAAACTCAATTTAAAATTAATTTATCTTTTAATTTTATTGTATATTTGAATACCATAACATTATTTACATTTGTACATACATGATCGAAAATAATAGTGAGTAAATAAAATCCAATTTCTAGCGATTCAGAAACTAATTCAGATATGGATTTGGGGTGTACTCCTTTAAGAGACTAAATGCATTTTATATTAAAATATTAGTTTAATTAAATAACGTTTGTAATTAAATTAAACCCAATTATATGTTACATTAGTATCGATAATAGTAAGAAACGTCGATAATGTCTATCCACAATTTTTTTATATCCTGATAAACCTAGCAATGTCAGTTTGACATATGTCGCAGAGATCAAGCTATATTTTATGCAGTGTAGTTACTTCGGTACTAATGAACTTATGTTATACTTAATAAGTTTGACCGACGCGGTCAGTGCGCAATTCCAAAAAGTTTGCCTGTTTCTTTTACTAAATAAAACAAAATAACTAATTTGTTACGTCTCAATGATCGAACTATTAATTTGTTCTGGTCTGATGGATTAATTAAATCTCGAATCAATTTGTAAGAGCTGCGTAACCTAAATAAATCACGTTTTATGTCCAAACTAGGTCTAAACTTTTAATCTAAGTCTAGATTTTGTTTGCTCCGAAGCCTAGACTTACAGAATAGAAACAGTCTATTGATCGCTCTAAATACGGTGTGCCTTGAATGTAAAGGCGAAGTTTTGCTGAAGCAGAAACGATAGTTATATTTGATAAACACAATAGGTATGTTAGATTTATTTGCATCTACGTATTCTTCTCTAAATATCTTCTAACTGAATGCACTTGACCAATTTTTTTCCATGGATCGACTGCTTGTCTGAACACTTATTTATGCTATTATACATGTATTATATTTATGTATTGTATTGTATTATATATGTATAGTATGGTATTATATTAGTAGTATTATTATTATGGTACAGTATGCATATCCATACATGCTAAAAAAATATTACCATTCGAAAACAAAATGTTTTTTTTTTTTTTTTATATTAAAAATGTTAAATTGATACGTAAAAGAAACACTCTGTACACGCGTACTTGAAGGATGGCAATGTCGCAATTTATTTATGAATGACGGGCCGCGTGTGCGGCGATCTAATTGATGTGCTTATACTATTGCGGGTTAACGGGAACGCCCTCTGTTAGTTAACATACTGTATATACTTATATTAACTACTTTAGTTAGTTTTTGTGTCATCTTAATTAAATTTAAAGGAGAATCCTAATCAATATAGTACACCAACTCGCTAAATCTTTTTGCTACATCTGACTTCGAAAAATACTTTTATTTTAATCTATTTACACGTTCGCGTTCTAAAAAACATAGTTTATTTCTGTAAGTAAAAAATAATAATAAAAGGACCTTCAAGTGTTGCATATTCGCCTCTGTGCTGTAATGAAAATATATTTCAGGCAGAGGGACCCAAACCTAATTCAAACGGCCCAAGGGCTACGGCCCGGCTCGGCCCGACCCGGCCAGTGGGCCATAAATACAAAAATAACACAGAAAAATTGAAATACCCGACCCTATTCGGTTAGCAGTTAAGGGTATTTTATGAAAAAAACTATGATTTTTTTCTCAATATATTCGATGTTTGTTCAAGATTTTCGTTCTGATATTTCGGGCGGGTTCGGCAAATAGAGTTTACTTAACGATTTTGCGAATAAAATCGTAAGACTCGACTTTCGAAGATTGAACAACTGGTTTTTTGGCGGAATATAATACTATAGGTATTTTTCTGTAGTATTAGTTTCGAATTCGACTCCTTACCTAAAGAATTAAATGAACGAAGCGATTTTAAGTTTTCTACAGAAAGCGAAAATTCACTCTGCCGTTCCCTCTTCATTCTTATCGAAAATAGTCTTACTTAACTTACTTTAAAGCATCCTGCGCACACATTTCAAGTTACATTACAATAGTTTTGTATAAAATACTGTAATGTAAGCGCTCTTAAATTGTTAGGAGTAGAGAGAGGAGAGGAAAAAGATTTTAGTTTTTCTTCCTTGGTCAAGAAAACTGTGTTTTCTTTACCAATATGGCAGGAGTATGCAGCTTTTTGCAATGCGCATTAATCTAAGCTGAATCTTTTTGTTGAAGCTCGCGTCGATTGTTTTTATACGACGATGCGAAAATGTTGCGCTTCCCTGGTGCGCCGGGTGCGGGCCAGCCCCAACATAATCTAAAGCCTGCAATACATGTTGGCCGAGCGTTGTCAAGTGAAGGCCAATACCAACATGTAGACGGTATATTTGCCTTGTCTTGCTATCGCTCGGTGTCACTTGCCTAGTTGGCCGAGTGGAGGCCAGCGCCAACGTGTATAGGGCTCATTTGGTGCAACTTATCTTCGCTCGCCGTTGCTCGTGATCACTTGCCTCACTTCGGATCGGTGTCGCTTTCGGTCACAAATCAAAGGCGCTCGCCTGCGCTCGGCCAACGTGTGGGCAGCTCTACAGACCCTCTTCTACATTGGTCGTCTGCATTGGCGCTCGACGAACTTGTCGAACATGTGGACATTATTTCTTGCCTTGTACCAATTTGCCAAAGCTCGCATTGGCCTACGCTCGGCCAACATGTATTGCAGGCTTTACGTTTTATAGCGAGCAAGCTCGACTGCGTATGAGTGAATCGCTGCTGCAAGCTCTCCACGTCAGTGTTGAGCTTCTATTCAAGAACCAACTTTACAATTTGGGTTAAGTTACTAACAGGTTTTAGGAATTTTGTTACTAACCAATTGAGTTTTGTTACTTGAAATAAATTAATTGATTTAAGCATCAAAACCATCCAATATATCTACCACACATGATATATTGAGAAAATATTAACAAACAAATGACGAAACGGTTAGCGCAGTGCCTCAACGTTCAGTTGCTATGCTGTAAGTAGTGGGTTCGATTCCCATACAGAAAAAAAATGGCATGGCCTACAGATAGTTCTTCGGATATGAGTGATATATATGATAAAACACCGTAAAAAATAAAACGCACGCCCGATATGACTAGAATGAATGATAGAATGGAACGTTTAAAAAATCTCTAATCATATTCAAACATAAAACACAGCATTACTACATTAGAAATGAGTCCTTATTTCATTCTGTTATGGTTTACAATAAAGTACATAGTATATCTATCTATTGAAATCAAAATTATTTTATTTCACATAAGCCTACATGCGCACTCATCAAAAGTTAGTGCATGGTTCGAAATGGGTCGTTTTCTATAGAGAAGAACTTATTGATTTTCACAATCTTTGCATAATAGATTAAAAAAAAATTTGGTATGAGAGGAGAGTATAGACCAATTGACTTAATACAATATAATATAACTAATCAGAAATGAATATAATAGTGTTCTCGCATTCACATTAAAAATTAGCTTTACAAAACTGCAAATAAATTAAAGCAAAACACAAAAATATATACAAGTAAAATAAATTTAAAATAACAACAACAAGCACACATATGCGATGGAATTGCACAATTTAATTCCATCAAGCCCGTTCCATCATCGGACTACAAGACAAACGGCGATGCGCCATCGTTACATGGTGGACATCCCACCCATACGCACAAAACATTTTGGGAATACTTTCATCGTGCGTACATCTAACGAGTGGAATTCCCTGTTGGAGTCTGTGTTTCCCGATAGCTAAAACCTGGGAGTCTTTAAATCAAGAGTAAATAGGTTACTTCTAGGCAAGCATGCTTCATCTTCGACCACATCCTCGCTTAACATCAGGTTATATGGTGGTCAAACGTAAGCCTACAAATTATATAAAAGAATGTGGAGTTGTTAAGAGACCTTTATACAAGTACAATAACGCAGTCACAATAAGCCGGGAAAGCCACATGTGCAGAAGTATCTATCTACTTATAATCAATAAGAAATATAGCTACAACTCATAAACCAAACGGAGAAATTGTTTGACATTTCGACATATACCTAGCAATACTTCTCACATGTTCTCACATAGATACATATTTTATGAACACGTCCCAGTAATCAATATGTAACTCATACATATTATGTAACTTATTTCTATTTGTATGTCATGAGAGCTAAAATAGATTGTCGGCATGACAGATATTTGTGAGATTTATGTAATGACATGATTATTTTTTTGGATATTTTCTTTGACGCCGAATAAAATATGTATAACTTAAAATTATGGAGACGAAACAAGATTATTTTTCTTCTCGTTGATTTGATAATGATTTAATGCCATGTATGTATATCTACGTAGACGGGAGCTTCTGAAATGATAACAGCTGCAAGGATAGATTTTCAAAGTTAAGCAATACTTGCTAAGGTCAGTCCCTCGACAGGTCACCATCTTATCATATCAGATTTCTCCGCGCTTCGGAAAACACGTTCAACCTTTGGCCCCGGCTGTCATTTATTCATCTTTGACATTCGTTACGTCTAGTCAGAAGACAGAAAATTTGACACCAATCTTGCCAAAGGCTAAACGTCGGACGTCGGCCGACGATCTCCGGCCACCGTAGGCGCGGGCATGCGGACAGCGAGTAAAGGGCAACGACCATGGACCATGCCCGGGTCGACGGCGCGTTTTGTTCCACGCGCGCCTCAAAGAGCGTCAGCAACATGACGAGGCCCCCCCTGTAGAGGGCCGAAGCCTACCGGGGTCGTGGGACTTATCCCAATACCGTGACCCCGGTACGTAAAGGGCTATTGAAGGAATACCGTGGATTTTAGTCAGTACAAGTCTGACAGTCCCTCCGGCCCTGCCCGGGGTGGGAGGACTCATCTGACGATTTTACAAGGTTGAAAGAAAAAAAAAAGCGTATTATTTGAGGCACGGAATCTCGATTTTTTGAGATAGTCACCTATCCACAGAATAACCTCAGCAATCGTTGTTTAACCTGGAAGATAGAAACTAGATTAGAGATAGATTGACCATAGAAATATAAAAAATTGGCCAAGGAAAAGTCAGACTCGCCCATGAAGGGTTCCGTAGTAACTACTACTAAAATAATCGATAACTTTCCGATTTAGTCAATCACTTTTTTTTTTTTTTTTTTTTTTTTTTTTTTTTCTTTTTTTTTTAGCGTGGTAAAATTATCAAATAAGTCCTCCCACCACGGGCAGGGTGGGAGGGACTGTCAGACTTTTACTGACTAAAATCCACGGTGTTCCTTCAATAACCCTTTACGTACCGGGGTCACGGTAACGGGATGAGTCCCACGACCCCGGCAAGCTTCGGCCCTCTACGGGGGGCCTCATCATATTGCTGACGCTCTTTGAGGCGCGCGTGGAACACGACGCGCCGTCGACCCGGGCATGGTCCATGGTCGGACAGCGAGTTGCCCTTTACTCGCTGTCCGCATGCCCGCGCCTACGGTGGCCGGAGATCGTCGGCCGACGTCCGACGCCGTGGGCGTCTACCACTGCGGCTGGGCTGGAGGGAGGACGCCATCCTCTCCCTCACGCGGCCCGCCTCCTCCTTCGGAAGCATTTAGTCAATCACTAGCGTATATGTAAAATAAATTGCTTTTGCACAGCACAACGATAGCGACCGATGTTTTTGTGTGGGTAAGTTGTACAGTGTATGGTAAATACACGCTGTGTTTGATGGAATAAGGTTTATAATTGGTTTTGTACTACGTTCTGATTTAAGAAATGTGGGTGTGTGCACGAATGCGTATCTATTGATTTTATTGAACTGCCTAAACTAGAGACACATGATTTCGAAATAATTTCGTCTGCCAGCCATATCTTCTTGCTTATTATATCTATGCGTACGACTATTAATATGTAGCCACGACCTCCTTCTCCTAGCTACTACAGGTAGGTACTAAAACCTCCAAACCACAATATGACGACCAATAATCTTCAAACAGAAAAATAAAGTGGGCCTTTTACTTTTTCATATTCATAGCTAGAGTTCCAGGCAAATGCTAAAATATTCAACGTTGAAACTCTTTAACCGGCCACTCTAGTTCTTACGAACACTACCAGAAGAGCACTTTTAGAATCTTTTGTTTAAGCACTTCTAAGAACTACCCTTCTTTCTGACGTCATAGGTTATTTGCGGTCAACGGTTACCTACATAGACGAACCAGCCAAGTGCGTGTTCGTTTGCACAGTGAAAGGTTCTGTAGTCGGGTTGAATGTTTAAGCAAGCACGGTGTTGGTTTTATTGGTTATGAGCGAAGGTTGTAGGTATTTTATAGTGCTTCTCAAATAAAGACTGAACTATTGCCTGACAAATGCTTGCACTGTCTGGACAGGTCCACTCAAATCTGTGTGGTTATTTCCTCAAAGAGCACCACAGACATGAACCTACATGCTTCTCATATGATTGGACCAACACAAATTGTATGGACTTTAAAAGAGACGTTGACCTCTGAGTTTATTTCAGTGTTTCTTCTCAGAGTAGTCAGTTAGGAAACATCAGCCTCATCTAGCTAAACTAAACTTTATATGTATATCTGTGTACACTTTAATCTGTGTTCGTATTTTTCTTGTACTGTCTCTGTTGTTTTTACGGTTCCGTAGCCGAATGGCAAAAAACGGAACCCTTATAGTTTAATATCAGTCTGTCTGTCTGTCCGTCCGTCCGTATGTCACAGCCCTTTTATTCCGAAACTATTAGGACTATACACATGAAACTTTGTAGGTAGATGTATTCTGTGAACCGCTTTACGATTTTAAGAAAAAAATATTTAAAATTAAGGGGGGTCCTCATACATAGAACTGAACTTGCAAAATATTTTTTGTTCATGAAACCTATGCGTGTGTAGTATCTATAGAAAGGTCTTTAAAATGACATTGAGGTTTCTAAAACAAAAGATGGTTCCAAAGTGTTGCAAAAAGGTTCCAAAGTGATAAAATGTGTGAGAGTGGGGAGGGGGACCCCTCTAACTTCTATAATAATGGGGTGAAAAAACTGAGAAAATAAATACTGTACATTTAATGTAAATTTTCAACGAAAATAGGTTTAAACGAGATCGAGTCAGCAGTTTTTGAGATATAGTATACTTTCTAAAACCGCAAATATAACCTTCAAAAATTTATACAAACACTATGAAAAATAAATGTTATTTGGCATAGTTACTACGGAACCCTTCATGGGCGAGTCTGACTTGCACTTGGCCATTTTTTTTTTGTAAAGTAATTCTGCTAGCTTGCTACAAGTAACTTGGAAAACGAAATATTCATTTTGTAAGTTGGTTATAAATAACACTTTTATATATAACGATATATAAAAGTAACACTTTTATAAATAACAATATATAAAATGTTATTTTCAAATTGGTTATAAATAACACTTTTACTAGTTTTGAGCAAGTTGTTATATAAACAACTTGCTCAAAACTAGTGAAAAGTAAAAGCTTCGTTAATTTGAGTACGTAATTATTATGCATGGATGTCTTAACTATATGCACGGCACCTTATTTAATTATTAATTAAATTATGTTCTTAATTACTTATTGTTCTGCTGGAAAAATACATCTTCATGCTACGACTACTTTTTCTTCGCTTATTACGAAGTTTTTCTTTGAAAACTATGAGCATAGTAACTAATATTTTTAGAACGACTTATTTTTGTATTAAAATTGAAAATGAAACAAGTTATATTCATATTTTAATATACTATGTCAAATTCTACTTTGTTGCCAAGTTTAAATCTACTTAAATAAAATTAGGCACAGTGATGATTTAAGTGATCAGACTTTTTAATCAATTTCACTTTACGTACATATTTTGTAAATTATTTAAACTAAAAAATACATAAACTACAAACTACAATTAAGCATCAAAAAATCCTCTACGCTGGTAGATTGCCCAAGAGCCCAAGAGATTGGTTATATTCCCACATTGTATGGCAATGCTTCGCCTTTGGCCAAAGAAATAGCCAGCCTTTCAGATATTTCGTTAAAAAAGGCTGTGAACACACGGACCCAACAGTTCGAGAGTTTCGAAGTTAAATGGCTCAAGTTATAACCGAGACTACATTTACGCCGATTGTGGTTAAAGACTTAAAAACACTATGAAAGATACTCTACTTCATCACAAAAATAAAAACCAACATGAAAGTAGCTCTACTTATCCACAGACAAATCGTTCTACATATAAAACTCGACCCTCAAAAAGTTTATCGACTATAAATTTTGACAATGGCCGACTGTAGGTCAACCTTGGCCTACTGCCCCACTATCACGGTATTGAAAAGTTTGCATTAATATAATGAGACTACGGCATTATAAATGCAGTGCATTACATTCAGGGCTGCCATCCGTCCGGGTTTTCCCGGATTTGTCCTAGTTTGGAGAGCGTCCGGGTCGTCTGGGGGATTTTCCCAATAAGCGTTCAGGTAAAACCCGGACACACATTGGTCTTACGGGTACCAAAAAGCACGATCTCTATTATTATTTTTCTATGGTATTTCATCTCATTGTTTATGTTACGTTGATTAAATGAAAAGGAAGAGACTGTTATTACAAAAGTTTTAAAGCTCTACAATGTTATCACTTTATCAGTAAATAAAAACCATAATTAAACATCGTTGTTTTTAGTTTCAAGTTCAAAAATATATTTTTCTACGGTGTCCGGGGAAAAACTAATTTCACCCAAATGTCCGGGGTTTATAAGTCTTTGTCTGGGGCCGGCAAATTTGGTGATGGCAGCCCTAATTACATTCCATGATCGGTTATTTTATTCGGTTTGCATTCGTAGGGTTGTGTTTAAAATAGGTTTAGTTGACTAAATCTAAACATCCTCTACACATATAAATTAAATAAAACTGAAGTGTCTATCTATGATAACAAATTAACTGTGTTTTCTCAAGTGCTTATAGTTACACGATACTAAAACACAAACTTTAATTTTTTTGTCTCTCTGTTTTTCCGAGCCAATCGCTATCACGCCTGAGCCGATTTTAATAAGGTTTTCACTGTAAAATAGATGCGGGCTACATATAGGCTTATTTTTATCCCGGAATTCCCACGGGATCAGGATAAACTGGTTCATTGCTTCACAAAGTAACAATTGTATATGGCTTGTTTGTATTAACATTATCGTCGTCTATTTTAGAGAGATTACGGAAAGACATTAAGTCGAAAAAAGACATACAAAAACTGCAGTAAAAACTTACAGTAATATCAAAATAACAACAAAAATTGCACTGAGCACGTCCAACCGAAAGGGTTACCAACTCAGCATTTGCTGGGGGAAACATACGCAGCGCTGGTTTTCAGTTGGCACCCAGCAGTGACACACGAACGAGGGTAAATAAAATAGTATAAAAGAATGTGTAGTGTTTGCAATAAATGTATAATATTAAACGTTGTAAATCTTATCAAACATTGAGCCAAATGTATTGGTGGAAATATGCTTCTAGAACGATTAGGTATTGGATGAGTAGGTAACTAGGTATCTAGGTATAGTCGCATTCTAAAACGCAAATTCATAGTTGTGTAGAAATTATTTTGAAGGATTACGAGCAAGTTTG
The DNA here is from genome assembly GCA_943138885.2 of Tholera decimalis. Classification (NCBI taxonomy): domain Eukaryota; kingdom Metazoa; phylum Arthropoda; class Insecta; order Lepidoptera; family Noctuidae; genus Tholera; species Tholera decimalis. Next base: position 37,604,389 of record OW964569.2, on the reverse strand, counting down.
GCTTTAGGGTACTCCTAAAGCCAAACTTGCTCTCGTATAAATGTAAATTGTTATTAACACATTTATTTATTAAACCATCCTTAATACTACCTTTACAGACTTAAACCTAATACGACAGTGTGGCTATCAGTTATATTTACTTATAACTAAATTATAGTTAAAATAATAGATTATTAACCAAGGGGATAAAGCAGTGTCTTCTGTCGCGGGTGACGATTGCGAGCGTAACGAAGGACTCGAGGTTTACTCCCGAGCGTAGCGAGGGTGTTTGATTTAATTTCACCCAAGACTAAAACAGCTTTATCACCGAGGAAAATACTATACTTTACGTACCATTTGAAAAAAAAATTAACACAATAATAATATGAGATAAGCATTTATTAAAAATAATGACAATTAAAAGTAAAAGTTAACATTCGAAACATTGGTCCAATTATTGATAGAGAGAGTTACATTTTTGTTTGGTACATTTATTGTTGATGAGTTGATTTGAGTATTTAATAATCATAACTGCATAATTAATGCGTATTCCTTTTTCAAAAACATGTACCTATAATGCTTGCAAACTCAATGGTGTAAACACAGATATAGTTCAGTATAAATTTAAGTAAGTATTCCAAAGGATATGGCCAATTTTACTATGGACGTCGGCATAGTTATCGAATTTAGTGTACACCAATGATTTTTGGTGTTTTATATTCGTGAATATTGACTCATTAAATTGCTATAAATAAAAAACTCAGAAATCTTGTCATTACACCAGACTAGACAAAAAACCTTTTAACCTTTTAATCAGATCGCTAGCAATAAGGTGTTTAGATTATAATTTCGCTATTAAAAACTTATAGGCGCTTTAAAATAGTGAACAGTTGTGAATTATTGCGTATAACTGATATAGTTTTAGTATTAAACCAATAAACAAAGTAAGGATTTTAAACTGAATATTGACTAACATTTATTAAACTGGGTAATAGTCTCAAAAAATGTGACAATAATAACAAACATTAACATAACATCGCGCCTGTATTCCCCGAAGGGTTGGGCAGAGGTGTTCCTATAGTACACCCAGATTTCACCAGTTATTTTGAGTACCATTTAATAGGGGGCGAGTCTGTTTCTATCAACCAGGCACAAATCTAGACTCCGGGCTGCTACTGAGAAATTCCTGATGAATAAACCCAATATCACTGCTCGACCTGGGAATCGAACTCAGGACCTCATCCTCAGCAGTAGTGCTTGCGACCATTAGACCAACGTGGGAAACAGAATAAAACAAAGGAGTAAAAATTATTATTTATTTACTTATTAGAGAAAATAAATAAAAATATTTTGACATTATAACTATTATATCTTAAATGCTTACGAAGATAATATACATTAGAGCAATGCAGCGATAGTGTTAATAAAGAGACCAAGGGAGGTCAATCAACCAGCTTGGATAGAACAGAACATTTTTATTTCACCAATACACTAACCTGGATTAAGCTTCAGTAATTACATAAATAACTGCTTTAAACATAACCAGACTTGTTAAAAAAATACAATCATAGATTTATTTATTATTATTTTACATTTGTGATTACTGTTCCGTGAGAGAATTTCTGAGACATTTTCAAAGTTCAAAATATTAGCTTTTGACTTCATAATATTAATTATGTCTTCTATATGGATAGCACTAAATGTAGAATGTGTCTCATTCATTTGAGGTAATAAATGCCATTGATCGATGTGTGTGTGACGACAAATGTGTTTCACACAATCTACAGCTGCGAGGAACATAGAAACTATGTTCCTGCAAAAGCAGTCTTTTAAGGAATTGCGGGACCAAATGTACCATTCTGTTTCTGCACTGTTGAAATATACTGTGAACAGATGTGATCGAAGCTCGCTTGTAATTAGAAATGATATGGTATTACTTTCCCATGGCCCTCTTTGAACAGGCGGCAACGGTGGTGGCTCTGGTGGGCTAACAACTTGGCTAACATTAGGGGCTGCTACATCATTATCCAAAGCCAATTCTTGCATGTCTCGTGATGAGTCATGCACTGCCTGTCTATTTGCTCGCATCCAACATACATGGCAAACATAGTTGTTTCTTGAAGGCTGAAAATAAACCACAGTTAGAATAAACACAATAATAAATTAATTCAATCATTAGATAATTCTTATGTTTATATAATTTTTAGTAACAAGGGTATCTTTTTAAATATCTCTTTATGTTTTTAAGTACTATGTTATAGTAAAATGAGCAGTACTATGTTACACATGCCTACTTTAGGCAAGTATATGATGTTAAAGATGAAAAATACATAAAACACAGATATAACAATCATACATACATAGTATGAAAGCTCATTTTTTTATAGATTAATACAACTGGGTATTTATAATAATGAAAAACAAAATGCTTACCACATATTTAGTATTTTGTGATAATAGAACAGCCAGCAACGGACACTCCATACTGACATTATGGTGTCTTATTTTCCTCACTGATTTGCCACAACTAAGGCAAACCATGTTATGCCCCAGTAGTCTCTCTTGTTCACCAGCTTCGGTGTTTAATAATAATAAGCATGGATGACAAATAAATGTATCAAGAGGCAACTGAAAATAAGATGCACTGTAAGATTTCGCATACTAGAACTATATAAAAATAAATCAGGTTAAGTTTTTTCTAGTCCAACTTCTTACCTGGGCATTGGTTATCCAACGCGAAAGTCTTGTTTGATTGTGTGCAGAAAGCGAGGATATGAGATGCCTCTGCAACCTTTGCATGGCTATTCCGCAGTTGATGCACCTCATATTGATCCACAACGCAATGTAAATCAGAGTCCAGTATTAATAGCAAGGTAATCGGGTGGTAGAAGGTATCAGTACGTTGAAATAAGCAGGGGTCAAAAATATTAGAAAATAATCGCAAAAACAAACACAGGACGCCATGTAGAATCTGCAATAACATAATATTGACATTTGACATAGACAATGACACATTGTCAAACAAGTAACGCGTTCCGTTTTCCGATTTTTTTTGTGTCAAATATAAAAAAAAAACTATCTTACGCATCAACTATATGAAAATATAATTTTATTAAATGTCAAAAATACCAACGAAAACAGTTTCGTATAAATAAAATGTTTTTAATAATAGCGTTTTGTCGTCCATATCACACGTCTATGTGATATATGCAAGTAGTATGCTTGATGTGGAACACCCATTATTATATTTATCTTACTCTATGGTCCATTATGGCGGACGTTGACAAATGGTACTTTGAATTCATCTTGATTAGGTACTAATTATTTTGAAATAAACACTGACGAGATCAGAGAGGTTAAAAACTACGTATTAAATCATTTTTTTATTTTTAATATACAATATTATTTACTATGTATGTGTACATGGAATGTACTTTTTTGTCCATGTCATTTAAATCACATTCTCCCCCTAGAGGATGAATGAAATCCAGTACAATTTTCTTTCCCTGTTTTTAACAGATTAAAAATGACTATTGTTATATTCGCCTTTTGTGGCATAGAATGTCACTTTTTAAGCAAGTGATACGAAAAATATATTATTATATAAGATTAACAACATTAAATTAAATAACACATTCCTTATGTTACATGTACATTGTATACAGGGTGGCAGGGACATCGACGCGCAACCGCTTACCATGGATTCAGTATATGATTCTGGAACCCTGCGTTACATTTTTCATCGGCTTTTAATTAATTTAATAAAATTAATAAAAATACGACGCAAAAAAAACGGTAAATTCACTTGTTTCACTTAAAACAGTAATGTAAATAAAACTCGGAAGGGCTACCTGATCAGCTGTGTTGACTTCACAAATTAACTCTAGCAAAACAGCTGATCAGGTGGCCCTTTCGAGTTTTATTTACATTGCAGTTTTAAGTGAAACAAGTGAATTATATTTTTTTATAAAAATCTCATTGGTTTAGATAGAAACAATGATTTTATGCAGTTCTCAGTAAAAAAGTTGCTGAAAAATTCTGAAAAATTAAGAAAAAATCGACGAAAATTTTCAACGCAGAGGGGTCCAGAATCATATACTGAATCCATGGTAAGCGTTTGTGCGTCGATGTCCCTGCCAACCGTTATACAATATCTTATAAAGAGAATCTTTGCGAATATATCAAAATATATCCATCCTTTCATGAAATTCGTTCACTACTCGGATTGTTCTGGTCAGTGATGTTTTCGCCAGTAGATTGTTCCTGGCTACTGGCACGGCTAGCAGTGGCGGGCGCCTCCACACGTATCAATCAGGCACGCTCAGTTTCAGGTGACGCAGCACACCCGGGCTATGTGCTACACCGCGTAGTAATTTCACTAAATACGCGGCGTGTGTAAAGTCCTTTCGTACCCTAAGCTCATTGTACCCGACCATGCCCATCACAAATAGTGTAGGGTACAAAAAGGGTAGAATGGATTTACCTCGTATATTTTTGAATAATTATAGGAGCCTAGTAAATTTATTTTGGACACGCTCCAACATGACACTGTACTTCGCTGAATGGACTGCTCTCTCAGATTTAGGGTAGGTAGAATACAGTTGGATAGGCAAGGAAGTTACAAAAGTTTGCTTAGCCTTTTTTAAACTATGACAGTATTGGCTTCCGTTCCAACCGAACCGCAGCTAGGTACTAGAGCTTTTCATGGAACGACTGCATATCTGATCTTCTTCTTGACCCAGTAGCTGGATCTGGATGGAGTCCCTTGGCAAAACTGGCATAAGATTCTCAAGATTTTAACTACTTGGAGCGATTGTGAAAAATGTACTAATGACAACCGAAACCAACGTCATAACGTGCTTTTTTGGTCACAGAGGAATCTTGATATTAATATATTATGATATCAAAATATCATACATACAAAACATTATACATAAACTCAGGGATAGAATATATTTTATATAATCTATACAGGGTTAATTGTAAAACACCAAAAACCTCTCAGGACTATGTTACTAACATCATAATCAACAACTTTTGTTCTGTCTTTTAAAAATTCGTCATATTTTAGTTCACCAGATTTTCATATAAAAATAAAAATATTTAAATTGAACGCCCTAAACGCATGTAGCGTCTATGCAAAGCAAAAGAAAGCGATAGTATAAATTGCTTTCTTTTGCTTCGCATAGAGTTCGTAACATTTAGGGCGTTCAATTTAAATATTTTTATTTGTATGAAAATCTGGTGAACTAAAATATGACGAATTCTTAAAAGTCATAGAACAAAAGTTGTTGATTATGATGTTAGTAACATAGTCCTGAGAGGTTTTCAGTGTTTTACATTTAACCCTGTATATGTATATAAAAGCGGAATACCACTCACTGATTAATCACGAAATCTCAGAAACTACAAATAGTAAGTAGGGCTCTCAAATTTTGCATGGGGGTTCCTTTTAGTACGTAGATGCTCACTAAGACGGGATTTTGTGAAATTCCCACGGGATCGGGATTTACACGGGAAAAACTTTCCACGTGAACGAAGTCGCAAGCAACTGCTAGTAAAGTATATGATAAATAAATGTTATATAATAAGGTATATTCTATGGAGATATTTATAAAAAAAAATTATTAATTTGCCTGAACTATCAAAGTGCAAATCGATTTTGTAACTATAGAGGTAAATGTCTTACGAAACCTTGCGAATCTGCAATTAGCGCGAACCGTTCTTCGCTGCGGTGGGAAGGTTGTATTGCATTTAAAAAGTGTAATATTTGTATAGTACTAATCAATTTCAATATTCAATTTAATATTTTTTTATTGTAAATTGTCATGCATTTGAAATACTACAAGTACGTAAATTAGTTACGTACTTGTAGTACTTCAATGTCAAATCAAATAGTGATCTACTGCCTCCTAAACTAGAACAACAATCCCAGTTTTAGGAGCCAAAGTTCCTCAAGAAAATGATCACAATTTGGCTTTGGATGAACACAATCCCACGTTATTACCTGTGAGACAACCCTGCAAGCTTTTCATTGAGGCTTTATCCCAGATTGTTGGCCATTATTATAGAAATAAAAGCAGCTGCAAAAGGACCCACGTCAAGATCTCGCTAGGGTGCGCACACTCATCTTACCCGAAATAAATGATTCAATTTATATTCTGATTCGATTTGATTGAACGTACTAAAGGACGTTGTATTTACAAATCTATATTTTACTGTTGAGCGCCATTTTGATTGCGAGGCATTAATTTTAATGTGCAAATAGTAGTTAGTAGTCGTTTATGAAATCGGACAAGTGAGAATCGGGTAACCGCGTAAGTGGTTCCGTATGTATATATTAGTAAAGTCAAAAACAGTTGCAATATAATAAAGCATTGCACTCATGCAAAAGTTTAAGGCAGGTCCATAATCTGCAAGTACATAGGAACTCACCAATTAATAAAAACAATGTCTATATTCAAATGCGTTCCAAGATTTGTAATAAAAGTATCATACCTATTTTTAGCCTGTTTTTGCTGACAAACTGCTTAATTAAAGAAAACTCAACAGCTTATTTTTAGTGTTTCGAAGCCGAATGGCAAAAATCAGAACCCTTATAGGTTCGTCATGCCTATCTGGCTGTCTGAAAGTCCATCCGTATGTCGGTATTTGTGAGACTAATATTATGAAGATCATATTTGTAACAAATTTCATCAGAACTGGTACAGTAGATTATTTTATTTTATTTTATTTTATTTTATTTTTATTAGGAATAACAAACAGTCACATAATAAAACATATACAAAATATTACAAAGAAACTACAATTATGTAACCAACAGCGTTATCCACAACATATACATGAGAAACATAGTACGCGCTATAAAAATAATAATGAAATGAAACGAAAAACAAGATTAAGAAAGATAGTGCACTAACATACAATGAATGCAATAATTAAAACTAAGATTCGACTACAAGACAAAACTAATTAAAACATATAATATATGTAAATATCTTAAACAAATCAAACAAGTTTTCTTAAAACACAACAAAGAAAAAAAAAATGGATATTTAAGGAAACAATAAAAATCAATTATAAATAAATAAGCATAAATTGTATTTGACAGACGCATAGACAGGCTGACAAAGAATGATCCCAAAATGATTCCAATTTTCTTTTAAAAGAACGTATGTATGTAGCCTGGCCCTGGCCGTAACGTATGTAGCTACTTAAAAAGATGAATGGGAAACATTAGTCTTATCGCTTTCTACTGAAAATACTTGAGCATTTTAGTTGGACTTTTCAGTTCGTTTAGTTTATCTGATAATCTTAAAAGAAAAGCTTGAGTTTTGTTTTATATACACAGTTTAAGTAAAATTATTATCTGAACTCGTCTAGCAATTGAGAAAGGGAGAGGACTTTGATCCAACTAGTATGCTTAACAGTTAAAAACATTTGATCAAGAGCACACAATCACACTTTTTAGTGGGTCGGTTTGTAATTTATCTAGTCACAAAAGCCTAAATGTCAACTACCTATCAACTTTAACAAAGTATTGCTTTTCCCGATGGAGAGTCGTTAATTTTCGAGGAGTTATCCTGGTATTTCACCATCAGCTTCACTTCATCATATGCATTGTGAAGAGCATAAAGTGCTTAACAACCACATTCAAGTAATCGAATTGCAACCCTCGAAATACTTATTATTGAGTAGTTCCGGTGGCCTTCTGTGGTCTTTATTATCAGTTCCACTTCACCAAATGGTGCTTTTCGAGAGCAACTGCACAAGTTACCATAAAAAATACACAAATCACTATAGGTGTGCCTATAATATTTTGAAGAGCTCACTCGATTTCTCTATAATTCCATCATCAGATCCTGACGTAATGACAATGGGACCAATTAAGAAGTACCCTTTCAAATAAAAAAAGAACTTTCAAAATCAGTTCAGCCGTCTTCGAGTAATCGGGGAACATACATAAAAAATATTCCGATGAACTGAGAACCTCCTCCTTTTTTCGAAGTCAGTTATAAAAACTTTAAGTTCAAGTCCTCCAAATCGATGTGGCCTATCTCATCATTGATAGCCATCTGCGCAGGAGATATGTTTTTATTTCATGGATAAGGTGTCGGACTTGTGATCTAGAAGTCGCGGGTTCGAACCTCACCCATTACACTATTACCGTGAACCCACTCCAGACACAAGCATATTTAGCTTAGTTGGAGGGATTAACAGGATTGCTATTAATGTGAATTTTACCCACAGTGCTAGAAACATAGGTATTAAAAAAAAATTCTTTGTAAAATTTTCATCATCACCAATGCTCTCAAAGGTGAAAAAACATGGGACCACCTTGCCTTCCCTCTCATAGAGACGAGGCCTGTGTCCCAGCAATGGGAAGCTAATAGATATTTAACTGTTATCTATACAACGTGTAACGGAAACTCCATATGTATCCAAAAGGGCTGAAGACAACATCTGGTATGGAGTCTCTATGCACAGTTTTAGCACAAAATAACTGACTCAAAGAATTGATACCAAATTATTGGTTTCATATATTTCTTGAATACCAAACATAACAAACGTGTCACAGCACTACGAGGGTCAATAATTTTCCACGTCACTTGCCAATAACACGATAATTCTCTTCGTTCTTCTTAATTTGAAAAATTCGGTCTCTGGTATCAGTGTATTGGAATTTGTAATAAGTTCTACACACGTAAACTTAGGATTACAAAACCCTTGCCATATCGTTTGTTATCATCCAAAGAAGACATGCACTTGGTATGTATATACCCTTTAAATTACACGTTGTATATCAGATACCCTACCACAATGTGTTTTTTGAATAACACGTGGCTCCAGTAAAGGTTTCCTTCTTTAAATTTCGGGTTGCATTTTACTATCCAACACCCTCGCAACTCGTGTACCTATCGTCAAGCGTTTGTTAATCGTTTTGTTCCGCATCGCAAATACAGTCCACTAAAATAAACCAAATTAGTCCACCCGCGCCACCATAACCCAAAGGTTGACTGGTAGAGAATGTCTTGCTACATTAAGTCCGCCCATGTAACACTATCTATACTTATAATAAATCTGTAGAGAGGTCAATTCTGTACATGAAATATATTTCCAAAATAACTATCAGGGGTTGATTAAGGATCGATACTCATGCCAAAAATGCTATCAGTTAAATTTTTGTCTGTCTGTCTGTCTGTCTGTCTGTCTGTCTGTCTGTATAACCGTTATAGAAACAAAAACTACTCGACGGATTTTAACGAAACTTGGTACAATTATTTTTCATACTCCTGAGCGGGTTATAGTATACTTTTCATCACGCTACAATCAATAGGAGCAGAGCAGTGAAGGGAAATGTTGAGAAAACGGGAGAAGTTACTCCATTTTTTAAGCTTCCGTCGCGTGTGCAACCTTAATGGTTAAAGCTACACAAATCATTTCATGACGGAAATTTTCTCCTTAAAATTATATAAAAAATATCCCACGACAGCATATGTCTAACTTTTATGGTTGACTCACAATAACACGTGTAACTCCCGATAGCTTAGCAGTTCGAAGCTTTCTGATTATAATATTTGTCTACTCTTACGTTTATAACACTCTCAGTCACCCCTAATTGAAAAAGTTAACATTATTAACTATTCCATAAAAAAATTGGCCAAGTGCGAGTCAGACTCGCCCATGAAGGGTTCCGTAGTAACTATAATATAATATGCAAATTTATTTGACGAAAAAAAAAACCTTACAAATTTCTTAAAAGTAGCTTATTTACATTTTTTACAACTGCGCCAAATAAATTTGTTTTGAAAAAAAGCCTTACAAATTTCATAAAACTGGCTTTTTTACTTTTTTTACAACTGCGCCGAATAAATTTGTTTTTCATAGTGTTTGTATGAATTACAAAGTTATATTTGCGGTTTTAGAAAATATGCTGTATCTAAAAAACTGCTGAACTGATTTCGTTAAAACTAATTTTGGTTGAAAGTTTATATTAAGATCTACAAACATATATTTTTTTTAGATTTTTCACTCCATTATTATAGAAGTTAGAGGTTGTGTCCGCCACACACACATTTTACCACTTTGGAAGCTTATATCTTTTAAACGATTGACTTTATGGAAAAGTGGTTTTAGAAACCCCGATGTCGTTTTTAAAGAACTGTCTATAGATACCACACATGCATCGATTTCATGAAAAAATATATTTTCAGGTTTAGTTCCATGTATGGGGAGCCCCCCTTTATTTTAACGATTTTTTAATTTTTTTCTCAAAATCGGAAAGCGGTTCACAGAATACATCTACCTATCAAGTTTCACATGTATAGTCCTAATATATAAAAATAAAATAAAATTGAATAAAATTGCTGTGACAGACGGACGGACGGACAGACAGACAGACAGACAGACGGACAGACATGTCGAAACTATAAAGATTCCGTTTTTTGCCATTCGGCTACGAAACCGTAAAAAGAATCATATAAATCGGTATAGAAACATCAAAGTTATACATGAAATACGCTTATAATAATAAGCCATCGCGCGTGAATATTGAATCATGCTATAAGGATTATTTTTGAGAATCGGTCGCCGCGCTCGACGCGTCTCGCGGTCGAAGCGTTCTCTAGGTACTTAAGCCTCATGTGAACGTGATCTAAACAATATTACCAATACATTAACTTACGCTGACGGAGTCGCGGGTACAGCTATATTGTATCATTACGCTAAGGCCAATAGGAGCGGAGCGCCAATGAAGATTGCTTCAAAATCGGGGTTAAATTTAACGTTAGCCCAAAGTAAATATTCCACGCGGACGAAGTCGCGGGCAAAAGCTAGTTGTAAATAAATTTCCATTAATTCTTACTAAGCACTTGTGACACCCTGTATTGTCTCTGATTTAGTCTACTCTGTCCAGTTGCTTTGATTTACTGCTTCATAGCACTTAGCCCGATTTGTTAGTCCGAAACATAGGTCCGATTAGAAATATTTACGACTTATAGCCACAGTTCGTATTGCCAAGAACTGTGTTATCTCGGCTGCTTGCCAAATTGGAGGAAACTTGGCTGTTTTTGAGAAATTCCTCTCATAACTTAGAATGTAGTTAGCGGTTAATACCTAAACAGCGACTGCTCAATTTTGTCTAGTGGCCTAGGTGTCGGACTTGTGATCGAGAGATCGCTGGTTCCAACCCCACCCATCACACTTTTGCCCTGAACCCACTACAGACACAAACATATTTAGCTTAGTTTTTTTTTAATATTTGATAGGCTTGCGTTTGACCATAATCTCACCTGATGTTAAGCGATGATGTGGTCGAAGATGAAGCACGCTTGCCCAGAAGTAACCTATTCACACTTGACTTAAAGACTCCCAGGTTATAACTATCAGGAAACATAGACTTCGGGAGGGGATTCCACTCCTTAGACGTACGCGCAATGAAAGTATTCCCAAAACGTTTCGTGCGTATGGGTGGGATGTCCACCATGTAACGATGGCGCATCGCCGTTTGTCTTGTAGTCCGATGATGGAACGGGCTTGGTGGAATAAGACTGTGAAATTCCATCGCAAACTCCCCGAAATGTAACCGATAGAAAACTGATAGGCTTGCAACACGTCGCCGCAAGAATAGTGTCTGGTGTGACTGATGGTGGTGATCACTGGTGTAATGTAATCAACTAAATATTTTCTTATTTCTGTAAATTTCTGGCTTTTAATTACGTCTGTTAAAGATATACGAATGACAACCAGTGCTTAACTTTCTTGTCTTGAATCTTGATATTTTAATATGGTCACCCATCCAAGTATCAACCTCGGAAACTGTTGCTTAACCTTTTTTTATTTGGATGTTATTATTTAGCCACGAGCTCAAAAAAGAGTATTAACCCTTTAATAACTTAGTATTAAGCCTAACGTCCCAAGTACATAGGTACATCTCCGGCGCGGCGCTTCGGAGAGGGATAGCCCTATCCGAAGCGCCGCGCCGTGCCTAATGTTTTCTCTATGAACCATTCGTTACCCCTCCACGCTCCCAGGGGACCAAGCAATATATTTTCTCGCATTTTCGTCTTAATTCCGGCGAGAACCTAAGGGAATTGTGGAACAAAGAAACGTACTTTTTATGTAGGTAGTATTGTGTTCGTTTTACCTATATCTGTCTTTTTAAACATGTAGCGAAGTGGGATGGTTTTGGTTCTAATTTAGACTATAGCGGTATACATAGATTGGCAGTGACTGTTGGGGATCCCTTGGACAGAATTTCGGACCAATGCGTCGATCCTGGAAGAGCTCCGAATCATGGAGAAGTAGAAAAGTTTGTGAGGATGAATGTATGGACGTTGGTTACTATTTAACGCAGAAACTACTGAACTGATCTGAATGAAATTTGGTAGATTTAGTGTTTTTGATTTAGTGTACACGATAATAGAAAAAAAAGTAAGGACTTAACAACGAAGAAAGGGTGATACAATGGGGGGTCTTATCGCTAAAAGCGATCTTTTACAGACAACCTTTAAAAGGATTTGACACAGAAGGATAAAATAGTCGTTACTTTAATAAGGTCTCCTGACCTAGAACATTTCACAATATACATAACCATTACTTTGTTACAGTATTTCCAATCTGCAAAACTATCTGGGTCACTGAGTTCTCTTAACACTGATCAATCCTTATTGTTAAATTAATTATCTACGTGAAGCGTTATTAATTGTTTCCTTGGAAGATGGGTAGGCCTTTAGTGTGGGACGCAACTTGTGTCGATACTGTCGCGCCATCCCATCTTCCCAGTTCATCATGTTGTGCTGGCGCTCCCGCTGCAGCTGCGGAAAACCTCAAGCGGCGTAAATATAGTCATCTCGGTGATAACTATATTTTCGAGCCGTTTGGGGTCGAAACTCTCGGACCATGGGGCCCGTGTGCTCACAGCCTTTTTAAAGAAATATCGAAAAGGCTCGTTGACGCTTCCCGCGACCCAAGGGCTGGCTATTTCTTTGGTCAACGGCTAAGCATTGCCATAGAACGAGGCAATGCCGCCAGTATCTTGGGTACGTTGCCAGCCGACAGCGTTGAGGGTGAATTTTTTGATGCTTTATTGTAGTTTGTATTTTAGTACATAATTTTGTATATTTGTTGTAATTAATTGCTTTAATGTCAAAATAAAAAATGTTATTATCTACGTGATAGATTTTCTTAATAATAACACTTATTCTATCTATATGAAAAGTTCAAATGAAGGGCATTTGAAGTTCCTAGCGCACGTCTTCTTAATAAGAAAAACTAAGCAAGATTACTACACGATCCAGGTAGGATTGGTTGTAATGAGTTTTGTTTGGCCTGTCCTAACTTCCAAGACATTCCGCGACTGAAAAAGTAAGTTCGGCTAGTGTATCTAGGTACGATTTACGTACTCGGTACAGCCGTTGGTCTGCGTAGTTTTTTTTTTGTTTCCTTGAAAAGAGAACCAGCAATATGTTCACGGCAGTATACAACGTGTAACGGAAACCCCATATCTATCCAAAAGGGCTGAAGACAACATCTGATATGGAGTCTCTATGCACAGTTTCAGCTCAAAATAACTGACTCAAAGAATTGATACCAAATTATCGGTTTCATATATTTCTTGAATACCAATCATAACAAACGTGTCACAGCACTACGAGGGTCAATAACTTTCCACGTCACTTGTCAATAACACGATAATTCTTTTCGTTCTTCTTAATTTGAAAAATTCGGTCTCTGGTATCAGTGTATCGATTGAAATTTATTTCTAATAAGTTCCACACATGTAGACTTAGGATTATAAAACCCTTACCACATCGTTTGTTATCATCCAAAGAAGCCATGCACTTGGTATGTATATACCCTTTAAATTACACGTTGTATTTTATTTAGTTTTAATTTTATTTGAAATTTTAATTGCGTTTATGTTATGTTAAATAAGTTATGCTTCTGTATGTTATGGGTTTAAATTTAATTAATTTAAAAATGTAATGGGTGGGTTTCGGACTAGCGATCTCTCGATCACAATTCCGACACCTTTAGGCAATTGAAGCATGATTTGATTGATTTGTAGGCATTTCGACGTAAGAAGACAAAACATCTCATACGCGTCTTATTAATGTATGGCTTGGTAACAGACGTTACAGCTAATCATGATAAAGGTACGGTTTTGTTAGCTCAGAAAGGACAATACTGCACACATTATTAAGGTAAGTTTAACAACTAAGGCCGAAAATACAGCGTTAGGTTAAAATAACTGTTCCAGGGTTGCGGAAACGTTCTAACGAGATACTACGGCCCCGGAACTCAAAGGCAACTGAAGGAACAGGATGACTTTTAAATCAATAGAATTCTAACACACCCTTCCGCTCCACCAGTCAGTCAGGAGTCATTTGATGATTCTCTCCCCGAAAAAAAAGGTTGTTAGGAAATGCGGAGAAACTATTTGATTGTTATAGGTTTGCCGCGAAAAACGTGTTCAGTTGTTTTTGTTGACATTTGCCAGTTGTTAGGGGTGTAGCGACATCTATCTCGCAACATACAAACTAAACGATAGAAATCCTGTATCGCGCAAGCAGAGTTTACCGCACAACTAACCAACATACAAATCGCCAACATCGGGCAGTTCGAAGCATCGGTCAAAAACACCTGTCTGGTCGGAGGATCCTCCCTTTTCAATGGGATTGCGGGACTTTACACCCTGTTCCGCATATATCCCCAAAGGGGTACTCGGAAGCAGAGAAATCTGACACCAGTATTATCAAGTGCTATCGTGTTAAACAGTTTCTGCTAAAGTTTCGTTACCGTAAGGCTTACAAAATTTAAATCAAAATTACTTTATTTCACATAGGCTTACATAGGCACTTATAAATCGTATATCTTATTGAAAAAGCTCAGCGCAGCCGATACCTTCTTACAGTCTTCCGAGCCCAACTTCACAAATTCTACTAGCTTAGTCAAAGTTTGTGGCTTGGCCGTTTCGTTACTCGTACTACAAGAACCGAATAAAGCATCAATAGCCAAATGGCTAAGTTGCATTACACTTAGACACAAGAATATTTAGCTCAATTGGAGGGGTTAACAAGATGTGTTAGTTATGTCAATTCTACCAAAATTGCTAGTTTTCTTTAAAAAATATGGAAGCTTGATCTAGATGAGATCTGATAACTTTTATAGAATGCGAGCCGTAAGGTCTCATCTTGGTGACATTTTTTTATCAGACGGCTCTGTATCTTTTGAAAATACAAGCGTAATGTTCCATTATGTCTTTTTACCTTTAAAAAATGCGACATTTCTTGTCCGTTTTTCAGGCCCTGTCGGCGGTCCCTTATCTCTGACTACCCACTGTTCCTAAATCACATTTGTGACACAAAACATCCCATGTATCTTCGTTTAATTTAATGTGAACAAACCCTTTTTATGGGATTTGTTCCCGGACAGGGATTTCGCGTTTTCCCCTTTACTGCGAAGATATGACCTATTTTAACTTATAAATGTTTTGTTTTACCTTTATTTATTGACACTTCATGCGCATAGCTTTAGTGGCGGACTTAATGTAACGTAGGAACAGGATATGAATATTGTCAACAGATGTACGATGACATTACGACGATACACATTATTTGTACCTAAATGTAGTTAATCATTTTGTTTTTTCATAACCTTACCTAGTATAAGTTTTCCCGCCATCTGTACATTTTTTAATTATTAGTAGACTCGCGTTTGACAGGGCCGGATTAACCATTAGGCGGAGTAGGCAACTGCCTAGGGCCCTCGCATCAACTAGGGGCCCAGGCCTAGTGCACGCACCAAGAAAACATGTTTCTTCGAACGAGAATTTGATGTGCGTGTGAACTCAGGG
Source organism: Tholera decimalis (assembly GCA_943138885.2). Taxonomy (NCBI): domain Eukaryota; kingdom Metazoa; phylum Arthropoda; class Insecta; order Lepidoptera; family Noctuidae; genus Tholera; species Tholera decimalis. The sequence goes on along the minus strand of OW964569.2, from coordinate 37,588,554 downwards.
ACCTCAATGTTATCTCACAAAATACAAATCGTTAGATTTAGTAGTAGAATTAAAACAATTTTAGAAGAAATCTGGGAATAAGTAAACAAATATATTAAAAACCACAGCCCTTAATGTGCGTTTCCTCAGTTCACACACGATTTGGTCAGTCAAAGTAAGAATAGGGGCCCCGAGAATGCCATTATGCCTTAGGGCCTCTGACAGGGTTAATCCGGCTCTGGCGTTTGATCACCAACTTACCTGATGGTAAGCGATGATGTCGTCTATGATGAAGCACGCTTACCTAGAAGTAACCTATTCACTCTTGACTTAAAGACAATAGCCACATGGGATGATCTTTAAGGTAAAACCACGTTTGCGGAGATAGTGGTCAAACGTGAGTATATCTAAAAATAAATGTTCCACAATACTCGACACAAAAAAAAATTTTTAGTATACGGTAATAACCTAACAAAGAAGTATTCTTTTTATAATTCATTCATCAGACCTCCTTGGTGATTAAATTACTTCATTAAGGCTTCCCTTCTTAATGAGCAAAATCCCTTATTCCCTTGATAAATTCAGAAAAGTTAAAACTTCTTTTGTTGAGCAAACGTTACAGGAAAACGGTACACTTTGTGAAACAGAAAATAGCAACGGTAATATCTCCATTGAGAAAGTTTAATGTCGTAAGTCCTTTTATGGAGTACATAAAGCCCGAATAGGGAATTTCGCCATTGTGATATAAAGACGAGCGTTGAATGAATATTGTCTCCGTCTTTTGTTTGCCACAAGAGAATACAAATATTTTAAAACGCTGAAAGAACATAATATGGAAGCAAATATGCCATTGAGTTTATTACAGTTTATTTATTGAAATACACACAAGTTATTGAAGAAAAAATTGGCCAAGTGCGAGTTAGACTCGCCCATGAAGGGTTCCGTAGTAACTATAATAATATAATATAAAAATATATATATTTATTTGACAAAAAAGATCCTTACAAACTAAAAACTAGCTTATTTACATTTTTTACAACTACGCCAAATAACTTTGTTTTTCAGTGTTTGTATGAATTACAAATTATATTTGCGGTTTTAGAAAATATGCTGTATCTCAAAAACTGCTGATCCGATCTCGTTCAAACTTATTTTGATTGAAAGTTTACATTAAGATCTGCAGACACATATTTTTTTAGATTTTTTACTCCATTATTATAGAAAATAGAGGGGGGACACATTTTACCACTTTGGAAGAGTGAACCAGTTTACCACTTTGAAATAGTGGTTTCAAAAACCTCAATGTCATTTTTAAAGACCTGTCTATAGATACCACATACGCATAGGTTTCGTGAAAAAATATATTTTCAGTTTTAGTTCCATGTATGGAGAGCCCCCCTTTATTTAAAATATATTTTTTTCTTAAAATCGGAAAGCGGTTTACAGAATACATCTGCCTACCAAGTTTCACATGTATAGTCCAAATAGTTTCGGAATAAAATGGCTGTGACATACGGACGGACGGACAGACAGACAGACGGACAGACATGATGAAACTATAAGGGTTCCGTTTTTTGCCATTCGGCTACGGATCCCTAAAAAAGCGATTGTTGAATTATTGTTTTTAAATGAGAATTAAATTTTTATAGCGAACGATATTAAAAAGTTTCTATCGAAGGCTGCCTCATTTGTTAAGTGGACGCAAAAGTGACTGCTGACCATGAGATCTCGGGTTCAATTCCCGGGTCAGGAAAAGTGCTATTGGGTTTATCTATAAGAAATTTCTACTCAGTAGCCCGGAGCTTGGAAGATGAAGTGTTCTATTTTCATTTTTGATCAGTTGGATCATCATTCATCACACTACGGAGTCTACTTGCCTTAGAATCTTTTAGTCAGGTAAGAGAAGTCAATTGCGTCATCTGTTAAAAAATGCAGAGAAAAAGAGACTAAGTTTCACATTTATACTATAAGTAAAGTCTAAACGCACATCGTATTTAATGCACAAAGCGTGTTTAACCACTTTAGAGTAGGCTTTTCTATGAATATTTTACAAACTTGGCGAGTCAAAAGGCACACATGATTACACTAGAGGCTTGGAGCTTGGCTTAGCAACGTACCTGTTATACCTATGTAGATTTTTATTCAGCGGAATGAAAAAACAGTTTCGTAGACTGGTCGGTCTTTTATACATATCGACGGTTAAAAGGTAATTGGGCATAAGCGACATTTTGGTCGAAATTGACTTATGAATGCCATTCTACTTAAAATTTTCCGCTCTTTCGAATGCGCTAACTCCCATTGCTCTGTGATGAATTTTTTGTCACTTATGCCCAAGCAAAAACTGCGTTTTGTAGAAAATTACATGCATTTTTCTAAAATATCAAACTTTAAACTGCTCTCCTGAACAATTTGATTTTTGTCGCTTATACCCTATTACCTTTTAACCGTCGATATGTACTAATATATAGTATTTATAATCCATTAGTAGCAAGCTAAATTGTTGGCTAACAGAATTATTAAACGCTTCTTAAATAAACACTTAAAAAAGGCTTAACGCTTGCTTGTAGTTCAAAACATTGTGTTATTTTGAAATCTCAATATGTTAAACCTACGTAGGTTAAAAAAATAAAATAAAATAATTTTATTTTGTAACTTATCCATTTGGTTAGTATACAAACAACTTATTAGGCTACCTTTTTTTTTAATAGTTGATAGGCTTATGTTTGACCACCATCTCACCTGATGTTAAGCGAGGATGTGGTGGAAGATGAAGCACGCTTGCCTAGAAGTAACCTATTCACTTTTGACTTAAATACTCCCAAGTTATAGCTATCGGGAAACACAGACTCCGGTAGGGAATTCCACTCCTTAGCCGTACGCACAATGAAGGTATTTCCAAAATGTTTCGTGCGTATGGGTGGGATATCCACCATGTAACGATGGCGCATCGCCGTTTGTCTTGTAGTTCGACAATGGAACGGACTTGGCGGTATTAGATTGTGTAATTCCATCGCACACTCCCCGAAATGTAACCGATAGAAAATCGATGCAACTCGACGTCGATGTTCAAGGCTCTGGAGCTTTGATTCAACCAGTGAATTGTTGCCAATGAGTCTCTTGGCCCCTTTTCTCCATAGACTCAAGCGCATCCAGTTGGTATTTGGCAGGTCCATCCCAAAGATGAGAGCAGTACTCCATACACGACCGAACCTGGGCTTGATACAGTTTGAACATCTGTTCGGGTGTGAAGTACCGTCTCACCTTTGCTAGGATTCTCAACTTTTTTGCTACTAGTTGAACTTCTATAAGTTTTGCTTAACCTGTGTGGCTGTTTTTTTTTTGCATTATTTAACCACCACATCTACGTAGGTTAAAAAATTAAATTAAATAATTTTATTTTATAAATAATCCATTTGGTTTATTTACAAACAACTTATTAGGCTACCTACCAGGGAAACATACACTACTAATTATTATTAAATGCCACAGTGGCATGTAGGCGTATCCAGTGTCCCAGTAGCTGTTAGGGGCCGTCCTACCTGTCCGTTATAATGTTCAGGATGATGTTGGGGTCGAAACGTATCCTGCGCATGGAAGCAATCTATACCGCCTCTATAAATATGCCAGAGACACTGAAGAACCGTGACAACCCGACCAACACTCCGAAAGCGTTGAAGTATTTATTTATTTAAGGGAGAATAAATAATTCAAACTGTTAGTGCCTTTTCACATGTACCGGTTTCCGGGTAGCCGGCGCCGACTGTCCGGTAACACATTCAGCTTTCACACGATCCGATTATGTATTATTAGTAGGTGTACTATAATAGGACGATAAGTACGAGGGTATGAGAATAAACATGCGCGTGCTCTCGCTGTGGTTGTATCTGGGCGACTGGCCACCGGTGCGTCTGATAGCATGCTGCGTGTTTCATACAGTACTATGCGTCCGGCCGCCGGCTAGCCGGTAGGCGCCAACCGGACGCACAGTCGTGGATCCGCTGAACACCCGGCGACCGCTTGCCGGGCAAATTACGCCTGTACGTGTGAAAAGTAATTTCTGTAGGTGAAAGGTGAAGGGCCTTAAGTCACATTTTATAAAGTATTCAGTAGAGCTCATTAAAGATGTCCATACCCGAAATTTGACATTAAAATCGACAGAGTATAAAAAGTAATTATCGTGTCATTGTCGAATAAAAAGTATGATTATGATGGGTACTTAAGCTATTATATTGAGATATTTTTTTAACAAATATAGTTCCTTAAGGCTGTATTATCGGACTTAAGGTTCTTTAACTTTGAAGCTTTACTAGATATCTTATAGTATGACGGTACTTACGTCTCTCCAGTATCAATAATGTATAGTAAATTTTATTATTTTATAAGTTAGGTACGATACAACATCATAGAAATATAATTATAGTAAAAAGTTTTAATGACATTAAAAATGAAATAACATTATTCATAATATGTTTTATTTAATAAAAATAAAAAATCTTTGTATTTTAAAATCTTTAATAAAATAAATGAAATTAAACAAAACGCTTAATGTTATTCTGGTAAGTCACATGCTGTACCCTCGTGGGCTAATGTATTATAAAAATTATGAAAAATGGGTGGAATCCATTGCAGAGCTTTCTGTGAATCCTGAAATTTTTTAGTGCTTATAAGTTTGTGGCCTAATCGAATAGGCTGCAATATAGGCAGTCTTCTAGGGATCTTCTTCTATTTCTTATTAAGAATAAAGTTGCTGAGAGAACCGACCACTGAGGGACCCTGGCATTAATTTCCAATTGGCCAGATGAGCAGCCATCAATGACCACTCGAATGGACCGATCTCTCAGGAAGTCTTCAATCCAAACGCAAAGTTGGGTGGGTAAACCGAAAGAAGGTAGCTTAGCAATAAGGCTATCGTGTCAGACCCTGTCAAAAGCCTTAGAGATGTCAAGGGACAGCAAGTGCTTCCCCGTGCTTCTCGATAGCCTCACTCCAGATATGAATAGCATACGCTAGAAGATCCCCAGTAGACCGGTTTTTTCGAAAGCCGAATTGTCGGTCACTGAGGATGTCGTTGGCTTTTATGTATGCCAGGAGCTTACTATTGAGTACACGCTCCATACTCTTACAGAGTATGGACGTGACTGAAATAGGTCTGTAGTTGGCCGGGTCAGCACGACTGCCCATTTTGGGTACAGGCTGCACGTGAGCCAGCTTCCATGCGTTCGGCACCTTTCCAGTTTCAAGCGAAAGGCGAAACAAGCGCGTCAAAATTAGAGACAGTTCAGGCGCACAAGTTCTAACAACAATTGCTGGTATCCCGTCGGGGCCACTAACTTTGTTCACGTCAAGATTACTCAGCGGAGTGGGCCAGAAACCCGCCAGGTTTAAGCAGTGGTGGTAGTGAGTGGTGACAGAAGTTCGATTCGACCGACTTTGCCAGGGACCAAAAAGCTTTGCTGCCAGCAGGGTATGAAGCAAGTTTGTTCCCGATTCGGCTAACGTGGTCAAACCGAGCCCTCCGCAAAACCTTTTACAGGATTTGGCAGCCCTGTTGAAAGCTCTCTTCTTCTTAATCACGTCATTTGCTTTGCAGTTTCGAGCATCGACCCATGCTAGGTACGCCGCGTGTTAAAGCGCTACAGCGTGATCACATTCGGCGCCAAACCAAGCTTTCGATCGAGCTTTGCCGGACATTGTTAGGTCATAGAACGGAATGTAGTACTTCATTCTCTGTCGCAAAATATCCGCCACGGCGGCTGCGCACGACGATGAATCATTTGAAGAGAAGCAAGTAGGCTGCCAAAGATAACATGCAAAGAAAGATCGCATGCCATCCCAATCCGCTGACTTGTATCACCATATCCGCCGTTTGCCATTAAGGCTGGGATCGGGCGGGTAGTAGACGGATACAGACTTCACCAGACAGTGGTCGGAACTACCTAACGGTGAAGATGTCGTTACCGAGTAGCGGTCTGGATCTGTAGTCAGCAGAAGGTCCAAGCAATTGGCTGTGTGCGACTCAACATCCAGCACTCTCGTTGCTCCCTGGACCAGCTGAGTGAGATTTGATGCAAGCGCAAGATTGTGCATCTCTCGCCCAGCATTACCCGTGCACTGGTACGGGAAGAGCCACTCCTGGTGATGGGCATTAAAGTCCCCCAGTAACACGAACTGAGCTGAAGGGTACCGCTGCTGGGCCGCATCTGCCGCCTCACTGATGTACTGTGTGAACCTGGTTGTCTCCTGATCTCCACTGTGCGAGCGTTAGACACAGGCATAAATAATTTTGTCCATGCCCGTGTCCACCAGAGCCTAAAGCGTCGAAAACCTGGAGTCCTCAAGGTTACGGAGACGCCGATAGCAGATGTCGTCGCGGGCGTACATGGATACACCCGCACGTGATTTGAAATTGTGCTCCAAGGTGAACCCTGGGTATGAAAGATACGACAAGTCTGACGGACTTCTGATCTGCGTCTCCGAAAGAAACAAAAGAGCAGGTTTTTCAGTCTCGAGGAGGTGGTGGACTGCAACGAGATTTGCAGACCCTTGATATTGCTGAGGTGCACTTTGAGAGAGAGGGATTGCAGCCGCGAGTACGTCTTCGAGTACGTCTAGTATTGCACGAAACACAAATCAAACTAAACGGAGGGAAAGCATGGCCGAGGGCGCGGCGGGAATCGTAGGTACGATGCACCCGCGCAAATCTAACCCGCGAGCGTAATGGTAAAGAACAGTAAGTCCCACATACGATCATTTACTTTTTCACGTCTAGGGACTTAATGTTATTTATAATTTTACATCTGCGAAATTAGCGGCTGTAGGAATTTATGGCTTTTACCATTTGATCAATTGGGGTATTCTGAATAAGTATCATTTAAAATATAAAAATGTAAAAAAATTGACTTAAGGTCATTTAGCTTTCACCTACAGATTTACATAGCCATACACTTCGCCTCCGGGTTTCCGACACCGGCTACCCGGCAACCGGTACATGTGAAAAGGCACTTCCCGTCGCGATATAATTATAAAAGGAAGTGCGTGACGTTTGAGGTGTGACGTAGCAGGGCGAGCCTGAACCGCCATTTTTTAACAAGATTCGGTGCCATTACCGCTGCCACTAACGCTTTCTTACGCTACAAGTTTTGTGTCCAACCCTGCATTTGAAAATATAAATCGTTTGCTCATATCGTCGTTTTCAATCGGATCCACACGCTTAACACAGACTATAAACAATATTGCAGCCCCAGCTTTATCCGAATATTAAAACAGAAAATATAAGCAGTAAATGCCGCTGGATAAGCAATTCAAATAATCATGATTTAACATTAAAATTCAATCACTATTCATTAAAATTATTGAAAACAAAAGAAGGAATACAAAAAAAAAACATTAGTAACATCTTCGACCACATCATCGTTTAAGATCAGGTGAGATTATGATCAAACGCAAGCCAATCAACTATAAAAATAAAAAAAAATGTAGCAGTAATGTGTCTTTATATCCTAAGACTAGTATTTGCATGTTGCGCGAGGTGCAAGCACCTCGCGTGCTTGTGGTGGTGGATTGTACACTTTTAAAACCTGTCGTCGCCGCTGAGTTATTCTTCACCCACTCAACCTTCGTTACGCTAACTCCACTCGGTCTCGCAGGTTCGCTCCACTCAGGCCCTACGTTAGGGTGTCCCGTTCATGTATGGGGGAAAAAAAAATGAGCTACGGCTACGCAAGAGGTATCAAAAGTTGCGTTTTGACACATATATTACGATTATTATAAAATTTAATTAGATATCCGGCATCTACCAGTCCTTGAAGTTTTTCAAATTTGCTATTTTTCGGGGTTCCTAATATAAACTATAAATCATACAAAAATAACATTTAAATGGTTTTTATTAAATTTAAGGGTACAACAATGAGTTAAAGCAAGGTTTAAAATAGTTGAAAGACAAAATAATCGATGGCAACTTTAAAAACGGAACTGGTTTTTGTGACCAAAATTAGGCATTTCTGAGCGAGATTTTAATCTGTTCCTAATAAAACCATCCCGAGCTGTAGCGTCCGTGACGCTTTGAGAAGCCTCCGTCACTAGTTTTACACATCTTTCCACTGACTGTGTGTGGCAGGGAAAGTCAATAATGTCGAGGATGTGTTCTTTAGCCTTAATTCTAAGTTCGTCGTTGGAGACGTGTCGCAAAATTGGTGGAGCTGATATTTCACACTCTTGCCAAAATATTATATCGGTGTAGTCTCGCGCACAGAAGTTAAGCTTTGGTGCTTTAAATACCCTGCGAGAGTTGCTCTTTTCTGCTTCTCTGGCCTTTAATATTTTGCGAGATGCAAGCTCTCGAATATGCTCTCTATCGTCGAATAACATGGCAATAAGCAAGTTTTCTGGGTGCGCAAAAAAAGCGTTTCTTTCGATTACCGAATTTACAATAGATCTCTGACTATCAGGCAAAAATCGAGAGTATATAACCATTTGAAAAATATGCTTGGCTCCATCTTTAAACGATGAGTTTTGCTTGATTAGGAACCAAACAGGAGCGTAAACTTTGACCACGTAGTTCACAAGCAGCTGCAAATTATTTGACGGCGAAACAATACTTACGTAAAGTCTGAGTATGCGATTGGCAGTAGTGAGCCATCTCGAATGCGCCATTTTTCCAGGTTGGCGGTTCGCTAGCTCAAGGGAACAGAAACCAGCCATCACAGCATGACACATTTCGTACAGATACTTTTGATCCGTGCTTAGTTCCTTCACAATATTATCAGGTAATACTAGCAAATTGCCAGACACTGCACAAAAAGACGCTAGAGGTTTACTTTCACAAGCAGCTAGCTGTTTTCCAATAGGTCCTGAATATTCTTTTGGCCCAGATGTGCTACCATCCGGAGACATGAACAAATGACGAAGCGATAATTCATTCGCGTGAAGCATACAAACACACCATTGCAACGGTCTCTTTAAATAGTTTTCCAGGTATTAAATGACACCTCCCTTCCAACCTGTATTCGTAGCAGTACCATCGCACCCCACGCAGATCACCTCTTCCAAGTTCAACCCTTGATTTTCTAACAAAGATATGATAGAAGAGACGATCCCTTTGGCAGTGCCACGACTTGGCGCCATATGTCCCAAATAAATAGATCCCGGCTCTGTGAGAACTGAAATGTGTTCTTGCAAGACTTCTCTGCGGTGGTACCGATCGCCTATTTTCTCGTTTATGAGTGTTTTGTCCTTTCGTCCATCAAAGTAGATACTTTTTATTACAATCGTATCAATGTCTTTGCTGGCCTTGGTCCGTGCTTTTGAAACAGCTCTATGAATTATATTCTTATCAATAACAAGACTTAGATCTTCGGAAGATACCAATCCTACGTCAGCTAAGACCGCCGAAGCGACCGCAGCCGCAGATCGCGTTGATAGTCCATGCCGATCACATACCTTAGCTACTGTTGGCAGCGCCAGAGTGTTCCGATTCAACGAAGTAGATGGAGTCTCATTTACAGGCACGTCACTATTCGCAGAAAGCTTTGTTACAGGCGACTGCGGTCGAGGCGGCAACTCGCGCACCGGAACAGGATTGGTTTTTAGTGATGCACTGGGAAAACATGCGTGGTCTGACTCTTTCCGATTCAAATTTTTTTGTCTCTGATGTTTCTTTAAAAGTCTTGCTGTTTCTTTTGTGTCTATACCGCTTATTGCCATTTTTCTATCACTTCTATGATCCAGTAAAAAGTCTCTTTCAGAAATAGGAACTTTCTTAGGTTTTATGCAGGAACAAATGTCAAACGAAGCGCACTTACAAGCAGCAATATCGAAGAGCTTGTTCGACGATTCCAAAAAGCACTTCACTTTGCTTTCGTAACTATCATTTCTTTTATTTTTGGGATATCTTATCAATGACAGGTATTTGTCGAAATATGATTTCAGCAATTGGGTAACTCGTACGTTGGAAACGATAGGAATCGAAGCTTTGGTCCAAATCGTATCAAGTTTTCCAGAAACGATTGAAAAAACTTCTGTGTTAGAAGGATCTTTCCCATTCTTCTGTAGTTTTAGTTCATTTTTAGTAAACAAAATGAATTTGATAACGTCACTTATCACTGGTAACTGGCGATCGTCAAGTTCTTTATATGATCCCAAAATAGCACAAGTAGTCTCACTTCGTCTTGAACCCATTATTATATATAACAAAAACACGTATTTTATCACAAGGAAGTGCAGAGCGACACCTTACAGCAATAAAACCGCAATAGAAATGAGACGAACTGCCTCACAGTAGAAGTAGAGAATTTAAGACAAAAACATGTCAAAACATGAATTTTGCGAGTTTGTTCCAAACCAATTCCTAACAGAAAATCCCTGCCCTGCCTGCAAATCATAACTTAGGGTTTCACTATCAATGAAATAAAAAATAAAATGGGAATAATGTACATAAAATAGAATAGACGACATTGACTGGAGGGTTATTTAAGTGATAAAAAAATTTAAAAAAATGCCGGTAGAACCCTCAAGATATTTTTTAATGTTTTTTTTTATTATTTTTACGGTAATCTAAAACTAATAATGCAACTTTTGAGGGGGCTTGAGTAGCGAAAAGCGAAAAAAAAATTTTTCGGGACAAAAAGGACAAAAATTTTTCCCTACCCTACGTACCACCGGACAGGTTTCGACGCCTACTATAATATTTGTTCAAACACCTAATGGCTATCTCTAACCGTTATGAAGTTACAGCCTTTTCAATTTTACGGGAGGTTGGGGAGGGGAGGGCATGGCATAAAAAATTTGAAGGCCCGTTTATAGTTAAAAGTAAGAATCAATAGTTTTTTTCAGTAGTAAAAATCAAAATGGGGGGCGTGATGGGGGGGAGACAGGGGGGGTTTGCACAATTATTTTGACTAAAACATTGCCCCTCTAAATTAATCTGAAAAAAAAAATGTTCCAAGACTCTTAATTTCCGAGATCCGCCTAAAAGGGGTGAGAAGGGGGGCAAGGGGGGCGACTTTGAAAATTGGTTTTTACTTTACCGAGCCTCCTCTATACGAATCCGTAAAAAAAAAATATGGGTCTCGTAGTTTCCGAGATACGATAGGGAGGGGGGAGAATGGGGGTGAAAAGGGGAGGTTTGGCACTTTTCCCGTAGGTTTGAGAGTTAGTTGTTTACGAATCTGTCAAAATATACCCACCTCCCCATCCACCATCTGGGAGAACAATTATGTCAATGAGTCAGTGAGTCAGTCAGTGGTAATTTAGCTTTATTATATCCTAAGATATACTAAACCCGCTGTCAAACAGATGGACAGCGGAGGCTTAGTAATAATATAAGGAATCCGTTGATTTTCTTCGGTTTCAAAACCCCTAAAAACGGTTTTCGCTAGAAGGATTGTGTCTCATCAGTATTCAAAAGTGATCCAGTTGAAATTGAGGTCCGAGATAGGATTCAGCCCAAGCGATAACAAATGTATGCAGATTTCTGGCTCACACCTGGTCTCCTATTTTTATAGCTTTTCTTTGCAATACGTGCAAAAAGAATTTAGGTAACAAATACTAGATAAAAAGCCTTAGAATTTGAGAATTCTAAGGTTGATAAAATTTGACATAGAATCAACCTTTTGGTGCCTACACAGTTAGTTCTTTTTATTCACGATAGGCTCGCGTTCGTCCACTGTATCACCTGATGGTAAGCGATGATGTGACCGACGGCGAAGTAAACTTGCTTAGAAGTAATCTAACCACTCTTGACATAATGACCCCCAGGTTCTAGCTATCGGGAAACAAACTCCGGCAGGGAATTCCACTCATTAGCTGTACGCACGATGAAAGTATTCCCAAAACGTTCTGTGCGTACGGGTGGGATGTCCACCATGTAACGATGGTGCAGATACATGGTTAATGCAGCGGCTGAGAAATTGGCTGCTGCGTTTTGTGTCGCGGGTTCGAAGGTTGCCTACCATTTGTTTTCGCCGCTCGCCGCTAGACGCGTCGCAAGACGCGCCGCAATTCGCGCCGCGCTTTGCTGTGGCCAGGGGGTAAGAATTTTAGTGTAGAAATAAAATTGTTTCTCATCAACAAGACATTTTCCTTATTTTGCCCATTCATCTAAAATTATGAATTGCATATTGTGTCGTTATCTATACTCTATACTTAATATTATAAAGCGGAAAAGTTTGTTTGTTTGTTTGCTTGATCGCGCTAATCTTCGAAAGTACTGGGTGGATTTGGATGCAATTTGGTATGGAAGTAGCTTGAAGCTTGAGGAAGGTTATAGGCTACTTTTTACGCGACTGCAAAAAAGGAGAGTTGTGTTTTTACCGTAATAGAATCCACGGGAGCGAAGCCCCGCGTGAGTACTAGTTTTAAATATATAGAAAGCCAATTATAAAATAAAAAAACGTTAACTAAATTTTATTTTCAAAACCTTTAAATATTTTCCAAGCCAAAAGCTTAGAAATCATTTCTGCTAACATTTCTGTACTGTAATCTTCTCGGAGCGCCTCACAGAATCCGTTTCCTATTGGCTCGTTACGTCATGTCCGGTCCAATCGGCTTTGATCACTGACCGGAAACCGTTGAACCACGACAATAATAACCTAATCAGTAACGGCTGGCTGGAGTTAGCTTTTGTGTTGGTAAACAGTATTGAGGTAATCTTGGAGTGGAAGCTTGGGGGTATAAGAAACGTATGGTTAAAAATTGGTACCCTGAGGATTTTTTCTTTAACAACTGCTTGGTTTCTGACCCTATCAGCTTATCCCTTCTGCCTGCTTAATTTAAAGTGAAGTGGAATTTTGAATATTTCTTCCGCCTCCGCTGTTTATTTAATATTTAAAAATGGTATCTTCACAGCTTATACGTTTAAAATATAAAATTATTACTTAAAAGTTACGCCAATGAAGTACACAGATTACAATTAAATCATCACTTACCATCAGGTGAGATGGTGGTCAAACGCGAACCTATTTTAATTAAAAAAAAAATACAGAGTGAACGTATGTCTGTTATTATGTATCATAATAACAAACATAATTATGTTTGTGTTGATATGTGTATTGTACGAGTATATCTAACTGGCTTTATGCTGATTAATTTCGTTCTACACACATGAATTATATCTTTAGGATCTGTCAAGATTTTTCTATTGGTCGGCACTCCTGATTTTGGGTCTTAGGTATTGCAGTAGTTGGAAAAAATGGTAGTTCTTAAGTCAGATAAACGACTGTACTTGTGATATTTTATTTATTTATTAATGTAAATACAAAATGTTTATTTTTGTATAATTGTGAGTAATATTTTTTCGGATAATCATACCACTGTAAAACTAAAACTCGAAATATTTTATTTCACATAGGCTTACATGAGCACTTATAAAACGTCAGACGTTAGTGCACGGTTCGAAATTGGTCGTGTCCTATGGAGAAAGATCTGCAATAAACTCCATGGTTACACTTTTCAAAACATAATTGATTTTCACAATGTATTCTTAATACAAGTTTAATCGGTATGAGAGGACAGTATAGAATATAATTACAAATAACAATTGAAAAAGGAATCTAGAGTGTTTTCCCATTCACGTAAAAAAAACTTTATAAAATATTAAAAATTAAATATAACAAATCTAAAAAGCTAATTTTCATATACAAAAATGACAAGGTGGCGGGACCCATCTCATTTTTGTAATTATAATATCGATTGGTCCTATGTATATGGGCCAAAATGCTAAATTACAACTTTACAGGAGAGGCTTCCAAAGTTTCTATTTACTATAACTTCAGATTGATAAAACCGAAGTTTACGAATCTTTGCTTGTTTGCTAAGACAACTATCCTCCTCATTTGTATTATAGTATTTTATATATACATACATCGGTTTTTTTTACGTCACATTGGCCCTTCTACGTTAGTTTTTGTTAAAATTATTTTTCTCTAAAAATATTTTAAAAGGGCCAATATACTATAAATATTGGTCATTATACGCGTATTACGTTAATTAGCATACGTTATATATTTTTATATTTTTTACTCATAAAATCAAGTAACAATTGAAGTAGTTGATAATTCATTAATTAGAATATAAGCTATTTAGATATTTAGTCATTTATGTCACATTGACACTTATACGTTTTACAATCGGCTTACCTACTAACTCAGTTTTCAGTTAGATCATTTGAATAATTAAAAAACACGCAATCGTTTTATTCATTTATTGAAATAAAAATTAAAGTAGCCTTAAAACTACACTTATTAAAAAAAAAAAACAAAAAAATAATAAGTAAGAACGAATCTTTTATTGGAGATCTTAGTTTTAATTAACAAAATAATGTACCTACTTCATATTATTATTTTCTCAATAAAATTTTAAAAAAAAATAACAATTTTAAAAACCTATCTTGTGTAAATAAACTAAAAAGATCTCTGTAGTGTAATTAAGTAATAAAATCAACAAAATCAACATTAGTATTATTTTTTTTGTTAATTGGTTCGCGTTTGACCACCGTCTCACCTGATGGTAAGTGATGATGTGGTCGAAGATAGAGCACGCTTACCTAAAAGTAACCTATTCACTCTTGACTTAAAGATCCCTAAGTTATAGCTATCGGGAAACACAGACTCCGGCAGGGAATTCCACTCCTTAACTGTACGCACAACGAAGGTATTCCCAAAACGTTTAGTGCGTATGGGTGGGATGTCGACCATGTAACGATGGCGCATCGCCGTTTGTCTTGTAGTCCGATGATGGAACGGGCTTGGCGGAATTTGTTGCGTCCCAAATGTAATTTTGAACGCTCTTTTTGGTGTGGCAACATTCTATTGTCTTTGATGTTGACACTTGACATAACCTTTCTTGACTTGACAGATTGACTTTGCTTGTTGGAAAAATGTCCGCACGTTTGGGACTTTGATTTGATTAATTGGTAAAATATTGTTGGATTCGCGTTTTGAAGCCGATAATTGGGTCGCGAATTATCTATTTGTTGTTTGAAGTGTATTCCCCATTTGCCAAGAACTCCGGGATATTGTTGAATCATACGCCGTATTGCGCCACATCGTGGCACGCGGAATTTGTGAAAAATCGAATTGGATCTCACGGGATATGAACAGATTAATTGTGAACAGTGTTTGATTGAACCTTGTAATCTCGGATTAACAAGAATCCAGTGATATTTCTCGGAACACATCGCCTTATTGTCTACCACGCGTAGCGCGCGCTTGCTGGGAACGAGTTAAGCTGTGATTGCTGTTGTGACCGCGTCAGCTGGATATCGGCGCCTTGGGAACGTTCTACAACACTTGACTTACATCACACCTTTCAATTACTCACCCCATTTTACATACATCAACCACACTTAGGGCGTGGCCTTTGAAGGTCGAACTTGGCGTCCCCAGCACTCAGGTTAGTGGTACATTTTGTTATTGAAATAAGGCCTAAGAGCCTACCACAACGTAGGGCTCCGCGTAATCGCGGACAGTTCGACATACCAGTTACCGTTGGCTGGGCTTGGGGTCGAACAATCTGGTAGCAGAAGCGCGGTTCTTATAATATAAGATCCACTGGTTTAATTGGAAGTTTTGAATATTGTTGAAAACTTAAAACTTGAGTTTAATTACTTAACACAACTTATAACTTGATAAGTTTGAATATATTGCCTTGTCAGCCGGGCTCAAATAGTACTTGTAGTTTGTATTGTGATTTGTACTGTAGCCTCTTTCATTGCATTGACAGGTAGGATTTATTTGTGAAATTAGGAATTATTGGTATAATTTGGTACATAATTTGGTACATAAGTTGGTATATTGTTGTAAAAGTTGTTTGGTATTTGTTGCAATTAATAATTGAATGTCATTGATCTGAATTTGAAAGGTTATCTAAATAATAATTACACATAGTCTAACATAATAGGACTTGAATTGTGTGTACTGGTTATTGCATTTGTAGTAATTATTGGATTGTTGATAGAGATTCTCCGGCTCAATATTATACTTCAATTGTTGTATTTAATTGTTGGTGTGATCCTGCACAATATATACATTGAATTGTTATTTATTTTGTAACTAGCCATCCTTAGCAAGCTAGATTCATACTTGGAATAAGTACAGGGTTGGATTTGGACTTGAAATAATTGAATTTGAATTTTTATTTTGTTGAATATATTTGGCCGGCTAACAAGTCATTGCTGTTTGTTTAATATTTGATTGTTGGTTGTTGATTGTTGTTTTGCATTAATATTTGATTGTTGCAATGGCCTCATTAAGGGCAGTCAGGGAGGCTGCTGCGGGATTGACCTCACAGTTGAGATGGTTCACATCGGCAGCTGCAACTGTTGACCGTGTGGAATTGGAGGAGCTCACCCTTGCTCGGTATGGGCAAGTGATTGAGAGGATCAAGTCAGCTGATGCTGCGCTCACGCGCTTCAACGAGTACATCATGGACGTGGATTTGGGGGTGATGGATCAGACAGCCCGCGATAAGATTTTGGGTGACTATGACCAGATTATCCACCTGGGGGATGTCATATGTCTACGAGCGCGGGAAATTTTGAGGAGCCGGGTGCCTGATGCGGCCAAGCCGCAGACCCCTGTTGTTGCAGGCCCTGGACTATTGAGTAGGCTGCCACCCTGGAGCTGCCACATTTTGACGGTCGCTTGGACCACTGGCTGGGCTTCCTAGATCTCTTTGAGAGTCTTGTCGATGCACGTTTGGACCTCGGACCTGCCCAGAAGCTGGCCTATTTGTTGTCTGTCCTGGAGGGCGAAGCCAGAGCCTTGGTGCAGCACTTGCCGGTGACGGATTCCTCTTACCCGACCGCTCTGGAGCTTCTCTCCCGACGGTATCAGAACAAGCGCTGCCTGGCTGATGTGCACATCGACCAGATTTTGGGGCTACCGGCCATTGTCAGCACGTCGACGTTGCGCACTGACTTGCTGAACCCGTTGGTTTCAGCGACCAACGCTTTGAGACGCTTGGAGTTACCGGTAGAACATTGGTCCTACTTGTTGGTGCACATAGTGCTGCAGTTGCTCCCCGCGGAGTTGAGGTCACGTTTTGAGCAGGAGTATGGTGGGGATGGTGCCACCCATCTTCCCCCCTTTGACGACCTCCTCAAATTTTTGGAAGACGAGTGTCGGTTTGCGGATAACACTCGTGGCGCTACGGGGTCGCCCCCACTACCTTCTCAGCCCAGAGACCAGGGACGGACTAGGGCCCGGGGGCCTGTTGATGTTCCCCCCGCCCCCCGTTTTGCTGGCGCCCGGAGTCCTTGGGCTAGGGGGCCTGTTGATGATCGCCCCGCCCCCCGTTTGGCTGGCGCCCGGAGTCCTCGGGCTAGGGGGCCTGTTGATGTTCGCCCCGCCCCCCGTTTTGATGGTGCCCGGAGTCCTCATCATTGTGACTTTTGTAAGGCAACGGGGCATGTCATGGCGCGTTGCCCGGATTTTTTGAATTTGCACGTAAGTGCCTGCCGCCGTATTGTCAACGCACGCCGTTTGTGCTTTTCGTGCTTGGGGGCCCACTTCCATCGGGACTGCCCCGACCCCCGCCCGTGTAGAATTTGTGATGGGTCCCACTTGGAGATTTTGTGCGCCAACGCGAACCGCTCCAGCAGACCAGCTTCTGAGGGGGGTTCGCGCAGGGGGGGGTACCCCGGAGACGAGCACCGGGCTGAGACCCGCGATTCCGTACGCCGCTCTCCACCCCCCGCGCAAGTTGAACGGGAGCCCCACGAGCGCCATTTGGTCTTCCCTCGTCAGGGAGAACGCGCATTGGCTGCCAGGCAGCAGTGGCCGGGTCGGCGCCGCTGCCTTTCCCCTCCGTTGGCGGAACGTCCCCCGCTGGAGTCGCGGCCTCCGCCATTCGGGCATTCGGTGGGATATGCCCCTCCAGTGATGGCGAGCGGCTTGGGACACCGCGCGGACGACTATTTTGATTGTTGGCCTCGTCGTGAACGAGGGCAACCTGGATGCGGCGATCGGTCGCCGCCCAGGCATCGCTAAGAGATTGACGCCTGCCCCGCTAAAGGACCCCCCCGATCAAGACGGTTTTGTTGCCAACGGCCTCGGTCAAGGTCTGGGGACCCTTGGGTGACTCAATTGTGGTCCGTGCCATTTTGGGCACGGGAGTCCGGGGTTGCCTTTTGTCTTCTTGGTTAGCGGGACAGGTTGGCCTGAAGGTGAACGAACTTTCAGGCAAGATTTGGGGAATTGGCGAACTGGCTGACACCACTGTTGAGGGAAGGACCTGGTTTGAGGTCACCCTTGTGAGTTGTCCTTACCCTAAAATTGGTGCTCCTGCCCTTGTTATAACTGAACTTGGTTCAATTGTTGGTGACTGATCGTCACACTAAGAACTCGCATGCCGGTTGCAATGCGCTGTTGGCCATTCTGCAGCGAGAATTTTGGATTTTGTCGGCTGATCGCGTCAATGAGGCGAGGCCCTTTGCTGGCGTCGTAACGGATTTTGTTGGTCCCCCTTTGTTGAAGACGTCCACCCTTCGTAATAGCAAGATTGTTAGGGCTTATTTGTGTGTTTGTCTGCCTGTCAACCAAGGCAGTACATTTGGAGCTGGTAACCTCCCTCTCGACAGAGGCCTTTGAGGCGACTTTGGAAAGATTTGTGTCTCGCCGTGGGTTGCCTTCGTTGATTAGGTCTGATTGCGGTACGAATTACAAGGGTACAAGTAACTATTTGAAGGAGGTATACGCCTTCCTTAATGAGAACCAGGTTGACATTGGTAATAGTTTGGCCCGCCAAGGGGTCACTTGGTTGTTTGACCCGCCAGCCTGCCCCCCATTGGGGGGGTATTTTTGGGGCCGCGGTGAAAGCGGCAAAGGGACGCTGGCGGAGATTGTTGGGAGACACCGTTCTCACCTTTAATGAACTAGCTACGGTATTTGGCCGCATTGAAGCTGTGTTGAATTTGCAACCTTGTCAAGACTTCCAATTGATTAGCGGACGGGTAGGCCCGTCCGGGGGGGGTAGATGTTGCGTCCCAAATGTAATTTTGAACGCTCTTTTTGGTGTGGCAACATTCTATTGTCTTTGATGTTGACACTTGACATAACCTTTCTTGACTTGACAGATTGACTTTGCTTGTTGGAAAAATGTCCGCACGTTTGGGACTTTGATTTGATTAATTGGTAAAATATTGTTGGATTCGCGTTTTGAAGCCGATAATTGGGTCGCGAATTATCTATTTGTTGTTTGAAGTGTATTCCCCATTTGCCAAGAACTCCGGGATATTGTTGAATCATACGCCGTATTGCGCCACATCGTGGCACGCGGAATTTGTGAAAAATCGAATTGGATCTCACGGGATATGAACAGATTAATTGTGAACAGTGTTTGATTGAACCTTGTAATCTCGGATTAACAAGAATCCAGTGATATTTCTCGGAACACATCGCCTTATTGTCTACCACGCGTAGCGCGCGCTTGCTGGGAACGAGTTAAGCTGTGATTGCTGTTGTGACCGCGTCAGCTGGATATCGGCGCCTTGGGAACGTTCTACAACACTTGACTTACATCACACCTTTCAATTACTCACCCCATTTTACATACATCAACCACACTTAGGGCGTGGCCTTTGAAGGTCGAACTTGGCGTCCCCAGCACTCAGGTTAGTGGTACATTTTGTTATTGAAATAAGGCCTAAGAGCCTACCACAACGTAGGGCTCCGCGTAATCGCGGACAGTTCGACATACCAGTTACCGTTGGCTGGGCTTGGGGTCGAACAGAATTCGATTGTGTAATTCCATCACACACTCCCCGAAATGTAACCAATAGAAAACCGATAGACTTGCAACTCGTCGTCGATGTTCAAGGCTCTGGAGCTTTGACTTGACCAGTGCATCGTTGCCAATGAGTCTCTTGGCCTGTTTCTCAATAGACTCAAGTGCGTCCAAATTGTATTTGGCAGATCTATCCCAAATATGAGAGCAGTACTCCATACACGACCGAACCTGGGCTTGATACAGATTGAGCAACTGTTCCGGTGTGAAGTACCGTCTCACCTTTGATAAGATTCCCAACTTTTTTGATGCTAGTTGAGCCTTAGCCTCGATAAATGGACCAAAATTGAGGGTGGAAGTTAGTGTAACCCCAAGAAGCTCAATATGATCGGTTATCGGCACGATTACATCACAGAAAGTGGGAGCCGGCTCGAATTGGCTCCTTTTTGAGGAGAAGAGACAAGCCTGGGTATTAGCTGTATTAAACTTGACCAAGTTGGCATCACCCCATTCGGAGACAGCCTTCAAGGACAAATTCAAGCGCCTAATCATGTCCTCATGGAGAGACTGGATCTGACCCACCAGCACGCACGCTGGACATATATCTCTCAGCAACTGTGCTGAGAGAACCGACCCCTGAGGGACCCCGATATTAATAGCCAATTGGCAATTTAGCAGTCATCAATGACCACTCGAATGGACCGATCTCTCGGGAAGTCTTTAATCAAAACGCAAAGTTGAGTGGGTAAACCGAAAGAAGGAAGCTTAGCGATAAGGCTATAGTGCCAGACCCTGTCAAAAGCCTTGGAGATGCCAAGGGAAACAGCAAGTGCTTCCCCGTGCTAATTCTTAAAAAGTCTTCATTAATTTTCTTCATTATCGCTTTCATTAATTGACGCAATGTCATTAGATGCTACAAAATTTTCATAATAACTGTGATATGCAAGTGGGATAATATTTTTTCTTTCACTAAATTCCGACTTCTAGACAACTTAGCGCGATAATTGGATGTCATGTTTTACTTATTAAACTAAATTGTAACCCAAAAACACAGAAATTACAATTTGTATTTATCACAGTGCGGCCGTTGCTCCGTTCAATGTATTGTCAAATCAGCTGATTGGTTCAAACAATAAATAAACGCGCGGCAACTCCCCGCGTATAAGTCTCTAACTACTATTAGGACCTTGTACGTTTAAATTCATGTCACATATATACTATACTACACTGTACTACTATATTATACTGTAATAAAAAATCGTGTTTCTATGCAGAAATCTTTATAATATAATATCGATAAGATGCGTTTACCATAAAAAAGTCAAAATGGCAAAATTGTTAGTTTGGCCCATATACATAGGACCCATCGATATGTTCAATTGGATTAAAATAAGTGTCAAACAGGCGCGTTTATCACTTATTTTAATGAAAATTTCTAGGATTATTTTATACAACTATTCGTAGCCGATGTAGACATTTGTTCCGGTGCGGGAATCGAACCTATGACCCGCAGCGCAGCAACCAATCGCTCAACCACTGCGCCAACAATAGCAATGGTTGGCGAAAAGGCACATGCGTTAAGATGTGCCATTTTCGCCATAATAATCAGTTATGATTATTACATTACGTGATCCAATGCAATTAAATTTTTCCCATTTCATTTCATTTGTCTTACCTAACCTTTGCAAGTTGATGTCGATACGTTGTAAGTAGGTATGCTCCCAAAAGTTCCAGAACTCCAGGATTCCAGACTTGCCAAAAAACCGTCTCTAGCTCAAACCTTAGTCTTATTACTATTCCCAGTAAATGCACAAAAAGCTTTTTGTCTACAAAACACATTTGTTTGCTGTCTAAATAAAGTTTTGGACGCAAAACCTACCCTCTTTCCACATACCTACGTCAAGTTTTCTAGCCGAAAACACACTGCTGAAACATGTCAGCTTATAAAACGAATAGCTGACTACAGAACCATAGAAGGATAAAAAGTAGGGTACCGTTTATTATTCGGAGCACAATGGCGCACAACTTTTAACGAGATATTTAAGTTGCTACCAAATGTTATTCTTAGCACGAATACTGGATTTCTAAGCGTTATAATGCTAGCTTTTGAATGTATTGGTGTGTGATTAAGTTGGGTATGGTATTATACACCCGTTAAAGACCAGCATCAGACTATTATGTGCTGAAAATGCTTTTAATTAATACTGAAACGGACCTTTTTGGCGCAGCCGTCAGGCACGGTCTTTTATTGTTTGTCTGAAGCCGGCTCTACACGTTGGCCAACACAGTGGCGAATGTAGTGGCCAATGCGTAGTGGCCAACGTGTAGACGGCGTGTTTGTGCATGTTGGGTGCACAAACACCCCCTCTACACGTTGGCGAATAGTCATTGGCCACTACATTCGCCACTGTGTTGGCCAACGTGTAGAGCCGGCTTGACAAATTAATGTCAAATAAATATTTTTCTTTCTAAAATGATCTAAAGGTTTTATTTTAGCGTACAAAATATTTTTTTTTTTTTAATACTTTTCTTTTCATCAACCAAGATACTTACTTAACCGAACAACCTCCTGCGTTTGATGGTCTATCATTCTACACATGATATTGGCAAAATTGTGGTGGCTCCTCCACAAACGCCACTTAACAAGAGTTGAAGTTGAAAAAGTTGAAGGTTTTTTTTTTAAGTCTTTCGCCCGCGACTTCGTCCATCGTTTTGAACTTTCCTCTACTTAAATTAAAACTCCTTATCTACACATAATTCCTACTTTTTTGCACATTTATATTATGAAATATACGCACAAAACGTTTTGGGAATACTTTCATTGTGCGTACGGCTAAGAAGTGGAATTCCCTGCCGGAGTCTGTGTTTCCTGATCGCTATAACCTGGGGGTCTTTAAGTCAAGAGTGAATAGGCTACTTCTAGGCAAGCGTGCTCCATCTTCGACCACATCGTCACTTACCATCAGGTGAGACGGTGGTCAAACGCGAACCTATTTTTTAATTAAAAATACAAAAAAATAAAAAAAAATATAGTTATGTAACAAACTACAACTATCGCTCCTTGTATGGTTGACTATTTAAACAAATCAAGTTTTCTCCATACTTCGCATTCCGCTTCCGACGCTCGCCCGCGACGGTCGTACCGCTCCGCGCTCTCGATCGTTCCGTGCCTGAGTCATCGCTACGCTTCGTCACGCTCGCCGTGACGTCACTCGTAGTCGCCGACTACGACGCCTGGTCCGGATCCGCCTTTTTCGAGGCGGTGAAGGATATCCTGTTTCTATAACAGAGTATCGTCAAAAACAATTTGGTTTGGCCCCTTCAGGGTAAAACCACAGTTTCGTGGTCCTTGGTTGGAAACCTCACGGTGTCAACAATACCAAGGGGGTGCTGACCCGACGCACCCGCTGATCCCCTTCAGGGTGAAGCAGTAAATTGGAGTCGAGTGCTAGGTTTTGGCCTTGGGGGATCTCCTAGTCAAACCTAGTTACTGAGTTTCCTTTTCAGCTACACACCTAGTGTCGGTTGGGTGTGTCTACCCCTTCGCACTAGACCCAATAGGGCCCGGTTCGCACAATAAGACTGGCGACCGGTTACAAGCTTAGGGCTCACCATTAGGTACTCACCTCCCAGTCTCTACCCGACTGGGAGGGTTACACATCCCCGGACCCATCCATCCGGGGAGTTAGGCCAGTTAGGCTTTAAATAGGCCCCCCGCGGGAGAGAAATCTGCAAAATTTCCCCATTCAATTTTGATCCAATTGCCAATCATGGCGAACTCCAATATTTTGGAGATTCTGTTAGAAATCCTTAGGGAAAACCCTACTATTTCCGCCAAATATGGCGGAAAAATCCAGCGTGAAATCGCTAATTGTCCCCCGGCTACCGAAGCCAACGTCGCTGATTTTAGTGACGCGCTTGACAGCCCATTATCTCCCCCGCTTGCCGATCAAGGCATCCCGGTAGGTCAGTTCACGGAAGTATTTATTAACTCCGATCCCATTGTTCGTCAAACAACGAACGACTTCCAGGTAGATAGCCCTTTATTGCCCCCGCCCGCCGACAAAGTCGTGCCGATCGCCCGATTCCCGAAATCACCCATTGTTTCCGGCCCACCTGCTAATCCCATTGTTCCTAAAACAATGGACGCCGCGCAGGTGTGCGCTGCACCTGAATTCCGTGCAATGGACACCACCGAACCTGTGTCCAATAACAACTCTGACAATGATTTGTCATCATGCCCCTCGTCCTCGGAAGACGACTTTCAAGTCGTCACCGGTGGCAAGAGGAAGAAAGGGAAAACCTCCCAGGCCAGCAAGGCCAAAAAGACCACCGCGTCGCCCCCGTCCCCAACTCAAACGCCCGTTCGACCCGCTAGCCCCGCCCCAACTACCTCTGCTCGAGCGCAGAATAGTCGTCCCGCCAGCCCGATAGCCCAAACTTGCTCAGCCCAAAGGAAGCAACGCCCTCCGCCCCCCTTTTACATCCAGGACAAGGGTAAATGGACTGATGTGTCCAAGATGTGTGTTGATCGAAAGATCAACTACACAAACGCCCGTGCCTGCCAAAATGGCATTAAAGTCACCGTCCCTACGTCGAACGACTATAGGGAACTATATCGCGCCCTCCGTGAAAGGAATATTTCCTTTCACACTTTCTCCTTCCCCGAGGACACGCCCACTCGTGTTATTATTAAACGTGTCCCTAAAGAAATCCTAGTACAGGATATTAAAGACGACCTTGCCGATCAAGGTATACCAGTGATCGCCGTCCATCGCTTACATAAAGCGAGAGGCGGTGAATTGTACGACATGGTTCTTGTCATTTGTGAACCAACCGAAGGTCATCACCCAATATTTAAGATTAAGTCTATCTGCTCCCTATCCGGTATCTCAATAGAAAAGCCCTACAAAACCGCAACAGTGGGACAATGCCACCGTTGCCAACTGTATGGCCATGCGCAGAGCAACTGCTATGCGACTCCCAGATGCGTCAAGTGTCTGGGCGAGCATAGCACTGCGGACTGCCCACGGCCTAAAGACCGAACCCTCTGTTCGGAACCACCCAGCTGCGTTCTCTGCGGCCAGACCGGTCACCCGGCAAACTACCGCGGCTGTCCCAAAGCCCCCAAACTCGCTCCTAAATTAGCGAAGCGCGCCAACGCCCGCCAACAGAGAGAGGCACCTTCTTCTCAAATTCCCCAACGTCTCGCTCCTCAGAGACCGTCCCCGTGGAACAGGCTAAACCACGAAAAAGCCTTTCCCTCCTTGGCCCCTGCCAAACCTTTGCAGGCACTGATGGATATACCCATCGCAGCGCAGATCCTGCCTATAGCCGTGGCTACAGAGCCCACAGCCAGTCACAAACCCGCGCCTCAAACCACTGCTGCTCCTGCAGTCAAACAACCGCCCAATCCCTCACCCGTCGCGCATGGCGAGGCTTGCGCCCAGACTATACTGCGCCATTATAGGTTATTTATGACCCGCCAAGCCAGATCTCTCCGCGATGCCCTTCTGGCTGCCGAACAGCAGAATAACGGCAAAATTACGACGGCAATGTACAGCCAAATATTCAGCACACACAGTGATGTGGTGCTAGGTCTCGACCAGATGGATGCGATGGACTGATCCAATGGATTCCCAACGCACAAACCACACTAGGCCTCGATCCCTCAAATTAGGTTTTTTCAACGCCAATGGAATTTTCAACCAACGCGCCGAAATAACTAAATTCCTCCGCGACCACCAATTAGACGTCCTCCTTATACAGGAGACCCTTTTGAAACCCCACCGCGCTGATCCCAAAATTGCGAATTACCGTCTAGTTCGCAATGACAGAACACGTTGCCACGGCGGCGGTACCCTTATTTATTATAGAAAGGAGTTATACTGCATCCCTCTGACCCCACCCGCGCCTCTCTCTCACCTAGAGTACTCTGCCTGTCGACTAGGCATGACTGGTCATCCTCCGATAACCATCATCTCTGCCTACCATCCCCCACCATCGGTCGCGTCTCTTGCTTCAGACGATCCTATCGCGCTCACCAGCGATCTCACGACTCTCTTCGGCCTGAGTGACTCCGTCTTACTAGCGGGCGATCTCAACGCCAAACACCCCGCTTGGAACAGCAACACGACAAATGCCAGAGGCAGAATCGTGTATAACCTAGGCGCGACCCTAAACTACGACGTCATCGCTCCGATGACTCCCACCCACTACCCACACGACCCCAACCATAACCCCGATGTCCTCGATGTGGCGCTCCTAAAGAATGTAAACCTCCGTTTACACTCCATAGAAGCGCTTCACGAGCTCAACTCGGATCACCGTCCCGTTATCCTACACCTAGGTTCCCGCTCGGGTAACCATGATCCTACCCAACCTCCTCCGACCCAATTGATCACCGACTGGAGGAAAGTAAGTGAAAAACTGAAATCCACCACGTCGCCTCAATTGGACACCATTCCTGACCACATAGTCTCAGTCGCTGACACGACGGCGGCGATCGACTCGCTTACAAATCACGTACAATCCGTCCTGAACGATTGTTCAAGGAAAGTTCCTGTAGTGGAAGACCACCGCTGGAAACTCCCGGACGATGTACGGAATCTGATAACCGAGAAGAACGCAGCCATCCGTGCGTACAGCGCTTTTCCCTGCGCCGCAAACAAAGCTCACATGCGCAACTTACAGCGTGCTGTAAGGAAACGCATTACCGAGCAGCGTAATGCGAGCTGGGACAAGATGCTGAGCGAACTTGAGCCCACCCATCTTGCCTTCTGGCAGCTTCAGAGGAAGTTACGATCCACTGAAGAGGCCACAATGCCTCCTCTCATTCGTCCCGATAAGAGTGTCGCCTTCGATAACTCTGAAAAAGCAGAATGCCTAGCCGACAGCCTAGAGTCCCAGTGTTCTCCCAGCTCTCAACCAGTAGACCAAGCCCACCTCGATATGGTGAACGCCGAAGTCGAACGTAGAACTTCCCTTCCGCCCGTCGAAGATCCCGATAATCCACTGGCCCCCATCACTCCTGATGAGGTCCAGGATATCATTAAAAGTCTCCAACCGCGAAAAGCCCCTGGCTCCGACGGCATCACCAATAGGGTTTTCAAACTTTTCCCCGCCCAGCTTATAGTGCTAATGACTGCCATCTTCAATGGTGCATTGAGCAATAATATGTTCCCCGCAACCTGGAAACAGGCCACCGTCATAGGTATTCCCAAACCAGGCAAGCCCAAGTCTGACCCGTCTAGCTACCGTCCCATTAGCTTACTCAACGTCCTTGGTAAAATCTATGAAAGGCTTATATATAAGCGGCTCAAAGATTTTGCAGAAGCAAAGAGTCTTATACCCAATGAGCAGTTTGGATTTAGAACCGAACACTCATGTATCCAACAAGTCCACCGCATCATAGAACACGTCAGCGCCGGCTTCCAACGGGGCGCAATAACGGGAGCCTTATTCTTCGACATAGCGAAAGCGTTCGACAAAGTCTGGCACAATGGCTTAATCTATAAGCTATACCAACTCGGCGTGCCTGACCGTCTCGTGCTCATCCTACGGGACTTTTTATCGAATCGCACTTTTCGTTACCGAATTGAGGGGGAGCTTTCCTCCCCCCATCCCATTCGCGCAGGAGTTCCTCAAGGCTCCGTACTATCCCCCCTCGTTTTCACGCTATTCACTAGCGATATCCCCAAGCATAAAAATACTCAGCTAGCCCTATTTGCCGACGATACGGCTATCTATTATACCGGTCTTAAACCCGATGCC
The DNA here is from genome assembly GCA_943138885.2 of Tholera decimalis. Classification (NCBI taxonomy): domain Eukaryota; kingdom Metazoa; phylum Arthropoda; class Insecta; order Lepidoptera; family Noctuidae; genus Tholera; species Tholera decimalis. The sequence goes on along the minus strand of OW964569.2, from coordinate 37,561,083 downwards.
ATCGCTCGCACTCTCCAAACTTCCGCAAACACTCTGGCCAAGTGGTTCCGGAAATGGAGAATCGAAGTCAATCCAGACAAAAGCCAGGCAGTCCTCTTTTCTAAGCCGCGGATAAACCCACCCTCCCCCCGTCCGATTACCATGTACGGCAAGCCGATCCCCTGGGAAAAGCAAGCCAAATACTTAGGCGTGGTCCTCGATAAACACCTTTCCTTCGCTGAGCACATAAAGCAGGCACGTTCGCGCGCCGCTTTCGCTCTAGGTAGGCTCCACTTCATTCATAGCTCCCGCAGCAAGTTATCACTCAGGTGCAAGCTGCGTATTTTCACCGCGGTCATCCGTCCCATCATGACCTACGCCTGCGTTGTTTTCGCACACGCAAAGCCCTACCTCCTCCACAAGATGCAGACCCTTCAAAACCGATTCCTCCGTAGAGTCACGGGAGCCCCCTTTTATGTTCGAAATGAGCTTCTTCACGTAGACCTCAAGATGCCCACCATCCAGCAGTTCATGAAACGTGTCTCCAAGCGTTTCTTTGATACTGCAATCCAACATAGGAATCCCCTTATCGTATCGGCCGCCCAATACGAACCCTCGCGTATCTCTAAGATTCGCCGACCAAGGCACACCCTTGTCACTCCCGATGACGCAATCACCCTGCTCCAAGAGAGCCGTAGGGAAACAAGTACAGTGGCACACAAAAACAAAAACCGACCGTCCTTCCGTCCTCGCCGCCGAGGCCCGCCGCGACGTCCCCGTAATAGTCCGCCCCGACCCTTGCCAGAGCCAGCCCGCGACGCTGAGCCAGTAGCTTTAAATTCCCTTATTAATAATAAAAATGATATGATCCAGCCTGTCCCTAACTGCCCTCCCACTGCGACGCCCTAAGCCGAGGTCCGTACCCCACAGGGGGTGCCCTTAGCGTGTAGTCGCCTAGTTTGTAAGTTTTCTAATAAGCCCTGGCTGGAGGCTTTAATTAATTAATTAATTAAGGCAACCACAGGCAAGCCCGGTTAAGCAGCCGACAACCTCAGAGGTTGACCTGCGAGATGCCACACACAAAAAAAAAAAAAAAAAAAACTCCATATTTCGGAAAGTACAAGTCATCGGTCTCGGCTGTTATTTCTATGTCAATTTGACAAGAGTCTTGCTATAGGCTATCGTGTTACTCTCTTACTGGGTTATGGAGATCAAATAGGAAATCGCTCGATGAAGGACACTGGTACTCACATGCATCAGACTAGAGTGGTAGCTGACCCGAACATATTTGGGAAATGGCTAAACAGATGTTAAAAAGTTTGAAAATTAAACAAACATTATTTGATCATTCAGATACCTAGATTTTTTTTTTGGATGAGCGCGCTCTTGATTTCGGTCACTCCTGATGGACCTGATGGGACGAGCGAGCCCAAAAAATCCCTGTTTACTCTTGCTTTAACGGCTGACGGGTCATATACAACATGTAATTTAAAGGGTTTATACATACCAAGTGCACGGCTTCTTTGGATGATAATAAACGATATTGCAAGGGTTTTGTAATCCTATGTCTACATGTGTGAAGTATAATAGCAAAACATTGATACCAGAGGCAGAATTTTCAAATTAAGAAGAACGAAGAGAATCACCGTGTTATTGGCAAGTGACGTGGAAAGTTATCGACGCTCGTAGTGCTGTGACACTTTTGTTATGATTGGTATTTAAGAAAAATATGAAACCGATAATTTGGTATCAATTCTTTGAGTCACTTATTTTGAGCTGAAACTGTGCATAGAGACTCCATACCAGATGTTGTCTTTAGCCCCTTTGTATAGATATGGGGTTTCCGTTACACGTTGTATAGTCGGAACTCAGATACCGGCAGTGAGTTTCACATCTTGGCCGTGCGACGATAAAATACATTTGAAAATAATATGCATAGCCCGCTTCTAACTAATAAATTAATTAAACACTACGTAGTCAACGCGCTACATTCGTTGGCTTCTTACTTATATTACAAAGTAAATCTGAATATATTTTTTGTGCAAATAATTATTTCAATTAAATCAGAATTAAGTATCTCCAAGCTTTTCTCTTTTATCCATCAAACTAGCAACACGAATTATGTCCAACAAGTAAGTAATGATAACGACCAACGTATATACGAACTTTTCTTAACGAACCATAAACTTCATAGAACTAACGCAAAGTTGCCAGTTTCTTATCATGAACTTTGACATAACAAGCGGTGTTGCCATTATTTTTGTTTAACTTAGAACTTCGCGAGATTTCTTGAGATTTGACAGAGTTTGTTTGTTTTCAAACTTAGTCCAGGATAAAAAATGTGGAACATTATCATAAATATACCTACATAGCTGCCTAGTTTGGTATGAGCAGACGTTAAACCTTATTTCATTCCTCTGAGTACAATATATAAACAAAAGTACATTGTTGGCCCATTCGTTACATGGCCGACTTACGAGTGGTCTTATGTTCGAACCCAGTCAGGAACATAACTTTGGTTAATTTATAATTTAGAAAACATCGTAACGAATTGGCACGTTATAAGACCAAACTTTAGAAGATATTTGTAACATCCGGTCCGCGTGCTGGTTTCAGATCCATTCCCTCTAATAGAGAAGAGCCCTATGTCCCGGTTGTTGGAACTTTATAGGCTGGATAACTATTATAAACAATTAAAGAGCGAGACTCTCGCAAAAACAAGTGCTTGAATTGATATTATATTATACTAAGAGTCGTGTGGGTCTTCGCTTCGGTAGTCTTTATCCCAATAAAAAAAAATCCATCTTCGGGATGGATCTGCCAAATACCAACTGGACGCACTTGAATCTTGAGAAACGGGCCAAGAGACTCATTGGCAACGATGCACTGGTCGAGTCAAAGCTCCAGGGCCTTGAACATCGACGACGAGTTGAAAGGCTATCGGTTTTCTATCGGTTAGATTTCGGGGACTGTGCGATGGAATTACACAGTCTAATTCCGTCAAGCCCGTTCCATCATCGGACTACAAGAAAAACGGCGATGCGCCATCGTTACATGGTGGATATCCCACCCATACGCACAAAACGTTTTGGGAATACTTTTATCGTGCGTACGGCTAAGGAGTGGAATTCCCTGCCGGAGTCTGTGTTCTCTGATCGCTATAACCTGGGAGTTTTTAAGTCAAGAGTGAATAGGTTACTTCCAGGCAAGCGTGCTCCATCTTCGACTACATCATCGCTTACCATCAGGTGAGATGGTGGTCAAACGCGAACCTATTATCAATAAAAAACCTCCTATTTTTGCAGTTGGGTAAAAAGTGGCCTATAACCTTTCTGAAGCACCAAGCTACTTTCATACCAAGTCCACCCAGTACTTTCGTAGATAAACGCGTTTAAACGAACAATCTTTTCCACCTTATAATTCATATATTAGGTATTATATTTTATAGAACCAATCAGAAGTATGAAAGGAACAGAGCCAGAGAAGATATAAAATGTAATAATATATCTTAGAAATTACTTGTTAGTGATAAATGAGGACAGAACTAAGCGAGTTAAGTGACTACGGAACCCTAATCAGCCTCCTTCAGGTCCGTCGAGCTCGAGCGTAAAATTTAATAAATTAGGGTCCTAAATAACGGAATCCCTTCCAGGCCAATTTTGTAGTATATGACAGTTAGGTTGGTTATGAAGATTTATATATGTTTTTGTAAAGATTTGTAGCTTTCCTCTCTCGTTTATTTTTTGCTCAATGGATTTAATCTCATCATCTTCCTACCCTTATTTCAGTTACTTGGGGTCGGCGCAACACATTTTCTCCTTCCATTCTCCCCTGTCAGAGGTCACAGCATTATTTACTACTTTTTCTCTCCTATCAAGCAGGTGTGGTTCGAAGGGTGGGGTCACAGGGGACATGACCCACCCCCCCCCCCAATTGTACACCCTAAATAGAAAATCGTCTAAAATATTGTAAAATAAGATGTTCCAAATATTATCACTCGATTTGCCAATAAAAATAGAAGACTTCCATTTGTTTTGTAATGTGTGCAACAAAATTTGTATTGTGCAATAAAGAAAACTCATTTACTCGACATATTTTATGGTTAGTGTCCCCCCCAAAATTCCAGGCTGCGACCGTACCTGATATCAAGTGAGGAATCTCACATAATCCATCTATCAACAAGTTGCCAAAGTATGTGACAGATCTTAGCGAAGGAAAGTTTAAAACCCATTTTAAACGTGTCCTTTTGAAAAAGCATATTATAAGATTAAAGACTACGTTGAAGATAAGACTGCTTGGCAATGATTCCTGCACAGTCATGTGGCTTCTCTGACTTATTTTGACTGCGTTATTGTGTAAAGGTCTATTAACCACTCCACTTTTTTGTGTGTGTGCTTGTTGTTATTATATTTGTTTTATTTTACCTGTATATAATTTTTTTATGTCTATTGCTTTAGTTTATTTGCAGTTTTGTAAAGCTAATTTTTAATATGAATGCGAGAACCCTATAGACTCTGAGATTCATTTATGATTAGTTATATTACATTGTATCAAGTCAATTGGTCTATACTGCCCGCTCATACCAAAAAAATTGTATCTATAATGCAAAGATTGTGAAAATCAAGTTTTTTTTAAAAGAGTAACCGTGGAGTTTCTTGCCGGTTCTTCTCTATAGAAAACGACCAATTTTGAACTGTACACTAACTTCTGACGTTTTATGAGTGCCCATGTAGGCCTATGTAAAATAAAATAGTTCACAACATGGCTAAACTTTCTATTTTAAAAGACGAATTTAATAACATAAATAACTTAATTAAAAGTACAGGTCATCCAAAACTAAGAACGTTAGCGAACATGAACACCTTTAGCTTGCCTAGATTCACAATACATATGGTATGAGAACATACTACCAAAAATAATTAATGAACTTCCCGTGGACATACAAAATAAATACCTTTGCAAACCTAAAATATCAAAATGTAAATTAAAAAACATTTTTTGCAACAGAATGAATTAGTTTAGTTAAGCTTATTTAAATATATATTTAAATGTAAAACTTACAAATTCACTTATTATTTAAAATACTTATAACCCAATTTATCCGAACTCAATAACCATATATAAGCCAGTAAGGGCTTTTGTGGTTTTTTGTATAAGAACGATATGTATGTATACTGAGATTTTGATCATTATTTAAAAAAATCTATTCTTTGGCCTTCCTTTACCTCTCCATCTATAAACATTCAAACCCATTCCTATATTGGATGTAACCTACAAGACAAAAAAAATTGATGATTCACACGTCACACGGCGGCAACACGCGACGATTACGCAGCACGCTCGCGTCGCGCACACGGCGCCCGCGTCACTCACACGCCCGAGGAACGCGCGCGCCTAATGTGGGGAAGGCCTAAATAATAATAAATAATTTCAATTCTATGATTCTTAAAATTGTTCATAACATATTCAGTGAAATTATTATCTATTACTCACCAGCTATGCCCCGTGGTTTTACAACAATACAAACTTTTATCATCTATTTCAACCCTTTAAAATTGAAAAAAGTAGTCTATGTTTGACTCTGGGTTTTTAACTATTTCCATTCCAAATTTCATCCAAATCACTGCAGTGGTATGGCGGTGAGAAAGACAGACTTTCTCATTTATAATATTTGTATGGATTGTTACCATACAAATATTATAAATGATATCGATATTTCAGTTTAGCTTACGCCTTCTACATAAATCACACGTCGGCCATTCAAACCTACGTCATGGTCATAATATCATGTCTTAGAGACGGTCAGTGTCCGCCCATTTGACTGACAATACCGATCATAAATCAAACTCGGCCCTTTAATAGCGTGGATGACAATTCCTAAGTAATGACAGTTTTTGATTGAAAATTGTAGGTACGAAATCACTAGCTAAAGTCGAAAGGTTTCCAAGGTCGACGGCGCATCGTGTAAACGTGTTCCACGCGCGCATTAAAGAGTTTAATTTAAAATGAAAATAAAATTTAATTTTTAATTAAACTCTTTAATTCTATCATTAAAGAGTAGTGAGCACTAATACCAGGGCTCGATATGGCCAATATCTGCTAGGGTTACAGCTTAACGTTATGTTAATGTTCTAGCGAGATACCGCAGCGCGCAGCCCCGGAATGTTAGGGCAACTGAAGGAAAAAACCCACCCTGAGTTTTTCGTTAGTAGGTGTCTGGCACACCCTTGCGATCCACCCAGAGCGAGAAAATTTCGATTATTTTACAAAATGAAATGAATATAACTGTATATTCCTAAAAACACGAGCATAATATGGATTCTGAGGACATGACGCCTTATATTATGTCATGACTAACTTGACTCATTGTTCTATGATCCTCCATCACGAATGGTCTAGAACTTCACGCTTAATTTCATTCCAAGTCACCCCGATGCAAATGGTATTAATTTATGCTATATGATATTTATTTACTAGTCCCGTCCCATAACTCTGTATATTTTCATAAGCACACAAATACAAATGAGAGTGGGCCTCCACACCCCACAGACAAAGCGGAAACGAGGCCGTCCAAAGCTGAAAGCTTTAGATTTTTTTTATTGAATTAAGGCTCGAATTTGACCACCATCTCAACTGATAATAAGTGATGATGTGGTCGAAGATGAAGGACGTTTACCTAGAACCCTATTCACGCATGACTTAAAGACTAAGGTTATAGCTATCGGGAAACAGAGATTCCGACGGGGAATTCCAGTCATTAGCCACTAGCAGTCGTTAGGTAGCGGCGGAGTTGAAGAAACGATCTAATAAGCCCAAACTCAATGTTTTTATTAGTAGCCAGTCCAAGGTTCCAACAGCCACCTTCCAATTCCGTCATCAGACCAGCCCAATGGTACCATAATATTGTATTGTCATCTAATCTACATATAATTGCCAAGTTTTATGATTATACAACAATTAGAAGTGCATGTAATTCAGATTCTTACATTTTATTACATAGTTACAGCTCGACATATAAAAGCGTGTTAAAAATTCAAAAAGGTACCGACGGACAAAACATGACTCTAAAATACGACCACATTATACTAAGTTAGATAAATCGTTGATGTACGATATTGTTACTGTCATGAATTTCAAGGAGTACCTTGAGAAGTACGTATATTGAAGTACCTATATTATACTCGTACTACATTTAAAGTAGGTATTATCAGACGCGAAATGTCACGTAAATACGTATTTTGCATATACGTGGGACTTTGGAGTGATAAATTGTCTCAATTTCATGTTGTGGGTGTAGAGTTAATATGTCTATTGTAGGTGTAATGGTATTGGAGGATTTTGTGGTCTTATGATAATGTACAGTCGGCAAAATAGGTATGCAGGTACAATCGGGTTGGTACGATCGTTGCGAAAAGTCATAGGTACATGTCATGTTTGTTATTTTTTGTGTACGCTTGTTTGGCAGTTACGAATTAGTTAGTAGAATTATTTATGCCAAATTTCATCTAAATCGGTTCAGCGGTTTAGGCGTGAAAATGCAACAGATAGACAAAGATACTTTCACATTTAAAATACTAGCTTTTGTCCGCGACTTCGTTCGCGTGGGAGGTTTTGCCCGCGTAACTCCCGATCCCGTGGGACTTTCGGGATAAAAACTATCCTGTGTCCTTTCCAGGGTCCTAAACTATTCCCATACCAAGTTTTATCTAAATCAGTTCAGCGGTCTAAACCGCTGAACTGATTTACCTTGTCTGTTACCTTTACATGCCTAAGCATGTAAAGGTAACAGACAGACAGAGTTACTTTCGCATTTATACAATATTAAGTATGGATAAGTAAGTATGCTTGTGGATATGGAACTATTGTGTTATTTCGTGCCTATACTTATAGGTGCTTTACAGAGCCTAGGAATGGTTAGCTTTGAGTTTGCATCAAAAAATTCCAGTTATGTATGAACCTAAACAAAAATACAACAAAAAACTTGACCATCTAAATATGGCATGAGCAAGTTGAACGACACAAAATAAATTAGATTATGAACCACTCAAATTAATGGCGGTAACATTTTTCATTACACGGAGTGTTTCATCGTAGTAGGGACGGGTCCCACTGCGGAAGCAGCGATCGGAGATAAGCTATCGTCACTGAGCCTGTTTAGCTAATTTATTGTTTTGCTTTTTTGATATTGTGGGTTTGGCTAGACTTCAATTATTCATATTAGGTCCATTGATTTTCGTTCTATAAAACAAACGGCGATGCGCCATCGTTTCATGGTGGACATCCCACCCATACGCACAAAACGTTTTGGGAATACTTTTATTGTGCATACGGCTAAGGACTGGAATTCTCTGCCGGAGTCTATGTTTCCTGATCGCTATAACCTGGGGGTCTCTAAGTCAAGAGTGAATAGGTTACTTCTAGGCAAGCGTGCTCCATCTGCGACCACATCATCACTTACCATCAGGTGAGATGGTGGTCAAACGCGAGCCTATTATCAATAAAACAAAAAGAATTATAAGTAATTAAAAGGTACTTTCAAGACTGCTTAGTTTTGAAAGTATCTTTAGCTAATTGGTATTCCTAAATAAGGCCTTTTTTCCGCTGAAAAAATCGTCAAATGACCTCTCCCGTATGTCAGTGTGTAAGTGTTAGATTTCTACGGACTAAAATCGCTTCCTGTTCCTTCTGTTACGCTACGTTTCGGGGCTGGGGTATCTAGTTAGAACGTTTCCAGAATCAATCAATCAATCCTGGCAGGAAATTATGTATATTTGGAACATGCGCCAAAAACTAAGTCCACGACGAAAATATAACTGTTCTGTGCGGAGTCGCATCGCAACTTAAATTACAAGATACAGGGTGTTTTACTTTGGTTCGTCAAATCAATGAGCTCCTTAACTTCTAATTTAAGCTATACGATAACTGACAAATGCTCGCACAATCTAGACAGGTCTGCTCAAATCTGTGTGCTTCTTTCCTCAGAAAAGCAACACAGACATGAATTTACATACTTCTCATATGTTTTGACCTGTACGATTTGTATGGACTTTAAAACAGACGTTGACCTCTGAGTTTGTTCCGGTGTTTCTTCTCAGAGTAGTCAACTAGAAAATACCGGCATCATCTAGCTTTTTTTATAGTTCATAGGCTTGCGTTTGACCATAATCTTACCTGATGTTAAGCAATGATGTGGTCGAAGATGAAGCACGCTTGCCTAGAAGTAACCTATTCACTCTTGACTTAAAGACTCCCAGGTTATAACTATCAGGAAAAGTGTTTATTTATAAACAATTTACAAAATAAATATTTCATTTTAAGGCGTTTACTATGCGGTTACCAAATTATCTCCTGAACCTCGTCATGGCAGAGCAGTTTTGTCATAGGGCGTGAAGTTACTTTGCTTCCACGGACAAGTGCCACACGAGCATACTGTGACTTAGTGCATTTACTTAAAGCAATAATTTTGTATGCAGGAATAGGAAAAAAAGGTGCACTGTAACTTTTAAATTAGTAGAAGTCTGACACTCCCTTCCACACAGGGAGGGAGGCATCATTTGATGATTTTTCCAATGATAAAAAAAATCCAAACTGGCCAAAAAAACCCTGATCAAGATCAACGCTCGAGTCACATTACTATTCCCAGTATAACAATGCACATATTATAAGCTCTCTGTCTACCTAAACTCATAACTTTGCTATCCAAATAAAGTTTTGGAGGCAAAACCTATCCCCGGAGTCGGAGGGGGAAAAATAAACAAAACTAGTCTCAACCGTCATCACAAAATGTACAACAATTTACAAACATAACAGTACATTTCCCTGATGGTACATATCAATTACAAGACCAAAATCAGCACGCATGCTTTTCAAATTAAAACGCAGAAAAATTAACAAACAACAAAGAGTAAACTCAATACATAGCTACAGAAAATCGTAGCAATCGTAACTCGATATTTCAATTTAAATCTCATAGTATTTCACAAACATGATTTGGCAATTTTTAGGGTTCCGTACCCAAAGTGTAAAAACGGGACCCTATTACTAAGGCTCCGCTATCTTTCTGTCACCAGGCTGTATCTCATGAACCGTGATAGCTTGACAGTTAAAATTTTCACAGATGTTGTATTTCTGTTACCGCTATAACAACATATACTAAAAACAGAATAAAAAAATCTTTCGGGGGTTCTTATACAACAAAGGTGATTTTTTTTTGCAGTTTTTATAGATAATGGTACGGAACCCTTCGTGCGTGAGTGCGACTCGCACTTGGTCGGTTTTTAATATATTTCTGTTAATTAAGTCGGAAATCCGCTGACAGTTTGACCGGGAGTTAAACGTTGTACAATAATTCTTGGGGTTCCAGCTCGAAAGGTGGAGTTCGTTATGATATTAACAGGTGACCAATCAGCACATAGGTCTATAATATCTATTTTGGTGTAATATTAAAATAAGAAGCATAGCATTAGTATATGTTGGTGTGAGTGAGATATTTAAGCGGCAATACCCTAATAGCTAAGGTGATCGAGAGGTCACCTCATAGGCATTCAGTGAATCACCATACCTATACATACAAACAAATCCAGCCTATAAACGTTTCCCCTGCTGGGATAATGGGGGAAATGGGAGGAATGGGTCACCACGCGGGCCTAGTGCAGCTTGGTAGATATCGCAAGTATTCGAAATTTCGGTCTAAGGATATTTTTTAATTTTTTTATAGTTTGTTTCCTTTACCGTTTTGTGAGCCGTGATGATGATGAAAACTACACAAATTAACGTGCTTGTCTGAGTTCGAACCTCAAATCATATAAACACAAGAGATATGGCAAGAGGGCGTGGCACTTGCGAACGCATCTAGCCTCAAAGCGTCTTGATGCCAGTTTCGGCTATTAGTCGAATGTCAACTTGCGACGTCTTCGCTGCTTATGATTTTTGACAAAATGCCGCATTATTCAGTGCTTGTTTGCAAAAATAACAGCTCTATTGTGAATTAAGTCAAACATGGCATTTCATTTCACACGGAAGTACTAAAATAATATTGTTTTTCTTATTAAATTCGTTAAAACATTACTTCATGATACTAGAAATACGATGAAGTACCAAAAGCAATTATTTTTATTAGGAACAAAAACCATTGATTGTTTAGTACACATCGATCAATGAAACAGCAAGTGTAATAGCGCAATGAATAAGTGTTTTACTGATATCCTCACTCACACAACAGTTTCGTGAACCGGCCGCTGCCAGCTTTTGTTGGTTAGGGATGTAACTAAACGTTTGTGGTTGTCGATATTTTATACGTTCCTACTTACTACGAATGATTACACAAGGGAATAAAATTAGAAGAACCTTGGTAATTTTACCAACTACACACAACAGCTAATCTAAACAGATTAGATGTTATGTATTGTATCTTACTAGGTTTAGCCAGCGACTTCGCTCGCATGCATCTCGAAACTCTACGGGAACTGTACATTTTTCTGGTATACAAAGTAACCTACATGCTATTCCAGACTATAATATATCTCTTTGCCAAATTTCATCCAGATCTATTCAGCCATTCTGGCGTGATTGAGATCCATCCAAACTTTTGCATTTACAATAGTAGTAAAATAATTAATTGTGATTTTGTAGCATGTCCTGACACATACTTTAAGAGTAGTTTCTGTTTCCTCCATACGTGATTCATGCAAAAGTAGTTTTTTTCATAATTTCAATATTAAATAATTAGAATTCTAGAGACTAATGTCGTCTGTATCCATGATTTATCAGATATCCGTTAAAATATACAGTTTGAGTTTGATAGTGAAACTTTTAAGTTAAACATTTCGAAGAGTGTGCGATGGAATTACACAATCTAATTCCGCCAATTCCGTTCCATCATCGGACTACAAGACGAACGGTGATGCGACATCGTTACATGGTGGACATCCCACCCATACGCACTAAACGTTTTGGGAAAACTTTCATTGTGCGTACGGCTAAGGAGTGGAATTCCCTGCTGGAGTCTGTGTTTCCCGATAGCTATAACCTAGGGGTATTTAAGTCAAGAGTGAATAGGTTATTTTTAGGTAAGCGTGCTCCATTTTCGACCACATCATCACTTACCATCAGGTAAGATGGTGGTCAAACGCGTACCTATTATCAATTAAAAAATACTTCGATTTCACTGATTAGTGCTATTACTAAAATTCTACACAGATACAGATATATTGTTTTATTGTATTTTATAGTTTCTAGATCATAATTGTATTTTTACTATACTAACTTTAGTCAGTGAATATTCCAATTATGATCACACTTCACTTGAAACTCCTGTATCGTTTTATTTTCACAGTCAATTAAATATTTTGGAAAAAGATCAGATACTAAAGGATTTATTGGAGGGAAAGGAATTATATCGATATTTTTCTACGATTACAACGACGTACAACTTAACATCATTACTCGCGTAACTTGCATATGTGTGTTTATTCTCCGTTAGTCTGTAGCTACAGTTACAAGAACCGCTCCCTTTTTGCATGTGTTCTATTAGTGAGTTTTTTAGTGTTGCTGTAAGATTCTTTGTGTGTGGGAGAAATGTGAGCTCGTGTGTCGTTCTTATAGTTATTGCTTTTGTGTTAGTGAATTGAGTGGGAGAAATGTGGAGACACCTGAACACGAAATATTTCTTTACAAAGTATACCTCTGTGTTTATATGATCTGTGGTTCGAACCTACGACCCGTCATCGTAATCGTCATCGTCGTAAGTCATCCCTGTAGATAGAAAGAGCTGAGATGTCATCCCAGCTGTTTCTATCTCACCGTTGATTCTTACTTGTTTTTTCAAGCCGCAATAAAAAATAGTGCGGAACCCATCATATGCAGTCCGAACTAGACCTTAATGGGTTTTATAGCAATCAGCTTGTTTGCTTAACTGAAAACTTTTACAATTTTATACATAGAAGTAAATTGGCAGTTTTCGACGAAGCCTGGAAAGTAGACAACAGTGTTAAAAAGTATCAGGTGGATTTGTCTTGGGATTTTCGAATTTTTTTTTTTTCTTTTTTTTTTTTTTTTTTTTTTTTTTTTTAGTAAGCGGGCGACGAAAATATTATCTCATTTCTGTTATTTATTTTGGAAGTGTGAAGTCTTTTGTTTATATTCTCGATTGTTTACTTGTTTGAACATGCCTTTCTTTGCAATTTTTGTTCTTAACTCAGGTACTAAAGATGATGAATCACCTGCTTCGCCTTATCCCAAATTATGTTGAGGTGTACTTCAACCTCAGAATACAGAAAAGAACCAGAAGCCGTGAGCACGCTTAATACTGAAGCCACAAAAACTACTCCTTAATGGAGCAGTTTGACGCGCAGCCGATCAGTTGCTCTGTGAACGTTATATCACGTAACGTGTTTTATCGGTGTCCAATTTATTTAAATTATGCCGCCTTGTGTCGTTCCTAACTGTAAAAGTGCAGCGAGGCTAAAAAAAACAGGATGGGATCACATTTCACGTGTAAGTAGCGCATTCACTTATCGTCTTATTTAATTACTCAATAAATTGTTTAGTTTGTAATTGTCATAGAGAATGATGCATCCATCTTGTTAGTGTTGCCAATACAAGAGTTTTGAATTTTCCTTCTTTTTATAACCTACTGAGGGCTTTTATTTGTTGTAGTATATTAATAATTTATAAATTTGATCAAAAATATTTTAACGGACTTGAAAAATAAAGGTTATCAGTGCAACCTGTATATATGTATATGTAATTATGTATATGATATTGTTTGAAAAGTATCTAGACATAAGATTTCATCATTTATCTAAATGTAAATCTGTGTTAATAAGTTCAAACCAACCTAACACGTATACATTTACTAAAATAATATATATATTAATATTTTATAACTATGTACCTGATTATCTCAAGTAAAGAGAAGCTCGTTTAGTATAGAAAATAAACAATTTTGATTTTATTATTATCATATATAATGTCTGAGCTAGCAACATTACGCGGGTGGGAAGTGTGCCTGGCGGGGGACACTTATCTTGTATTTGGACGTAGGGCGTGGCTTGCGATTACAGTTGAAAGCGGCTTCTGGTTCTCTGGTTCTTTTTCCGTATTCTGAGACTTCAACTCTAACAGGTCACTCAACCGCTATGAAATGAAATGAAATATTTTATTTTGTAAATTGGTTATAAATAACACCTTTTCACGTCATGTTTTTATGCGTTTTAGTTTAGCTAGATGCGGCCAGTGGCGTATGGTCTGTTCACTTCCATACACAGACTGGCAGTTTTGAATCTGTGTATTCTGGTTAAATTTTTAGTGTTCCGTACCCAAAGGGTAAAAACGGGACGCTATTTCTAAGACTTCGCTGTCTGTCCATCCGTCTGTCTGTCACCAGGCTGTATCTCAAGAACCGCGATAGCTAGACAGTTGAAATTTTCACAAATCATGTATTTCTGTTGCCGCTATAACAACAAATACTAAAAACAAAATAAAATAAATATGATTTTTTGCCGTTTTTATAGAAAACGGTACGAAACCCTTCGTGCGCGAATCCGACTCGCACTTGGCCGATTTTGGAACGGACCTACCGTTAAGTTAGTTATTAAATTTTAAGCAAAAATAAAAAAGTAGGTATAAAGTATACAATAATTTTTATTTATTTATTTAAGAAGTATGGATGACTAACAGCTATTAAATACAGAAAATAAATAGTATAGGAGACAGTGAGCCAATTAAAATTAGCCAGATGGCTTTGAGGCAGGCCTCGTAGAAGATGGTGAGATGAGCTGGACCAAACCAGTGATAGCATGAATCGAATGTTTTTATAATCCTACGTCAGGCAGGTCGCTGCATTACAGTAAGCATTTTATTTTACCTCGATTTAATTTAACATAAATCATAATTTTACAAATATTTATTGAATTTGAAAATTTTATTGAATATTAATTAATTCAATTCAATTCAATTTATTTATGTCGGATAATTCCATATTTGTTTGTTAGTAACATGTGAATTTACAAGCTAGTGTTAGTAATAGCCTATTAATAAATGTATTTACTTTCTGGACTATCTGTACTTTTCAATGAACATGTTATTTGAACTAAAAAAAAAACAACATATACATATATAATGGCCAGTGGTTCACTTTGGCCCTAGAAAAGACAATATGGAAGTGTGAACAGACACGAGTTACGAGTTGTAGGACGTGGCTCATTCTCATATCATTTAACCAAAACATACCCATTTTAAAAGAGACTTTTACTTCAGAGTTTGTTTTGGTGTTTCTACTCAAAGTAGTCAGCAAGGAAATACTGGCCTCATCCAGTTTATAAATAATAAATACGATATACGAATAGATCTTTATTATTGTCAGATAAAACATAATATTATATGTAAATGGAAACTTATGAAAAAAAAAACTATATGCTAAGTGTTCAGGACTGCAATTGGCCAGTGCAACGGTAACTGGACGGTCCGAACTTGTCCACGATACGCGGAGCTATAAACGTTGCTTACAATAAACAAAGGCCTACTTCTACTAGGCTTCGGCCCACAAACCATACAAATTACAGGTCTAACCACTAACCTTCTGTGCTGGGTTCTCCAAGCTTCGACCATCCCAAGGCCACGCCCCAAGTGTGGTATGTATGTAATATGAGATGAGTAATTGAAAAGTGTAATGTAAGTCAAGTGTGTGGACGTTCACAAGGCGCCGTCTCCAGATGGCGCGGTTCCAACTCAGCATCACACCCAACTCGTTTCCACCAAGCGCGTGCCACGAGGTGACGCAATAAGGCGATATGTTCCGAGAAATATCCCTGGATTCTCGTCAATCCGGGAGTACAAAGTTCAACAATAAATAATTCGCGACCCAATTATCGGTTTCAACAGGCGAATCCAACGATATTTTACCAATTATAATTAACTCAAGAGGGTCCCGACGACCGGCATTTTTTTCAGCAAGCAAAGTCTATCTGTCAAAGTCAAGTAATGTCAAAATCAAATTCTTTATGTCAAAAGGGTGCGTTCTGTTTCACGTCGGACCGAACATCTACCCCCCCCGGACGGGCCTACCCGTCCGCTAATCAATTGGAAGTCTTGACAAGGTTGCAAATTCAACACAGCTTCAATGCGGCCAAATACCGTAGCTAGTTCATTAAAGGTGAGAACGGTGTCTCCCAACAATCTCCGCCAGCGTCCCTTTGCCGCTTTCACCGCGGCCCCAAAAATACCCCCCCAATGGGGGGCAGGCTGGCGGGTCAAACAACCAAGTGACCCCTCGGCGGGCCAAACTATTACCAATATCAACCTGGCTCTCATTAAGGAAGGCGTATACCTCCTTCAAATAGTTACTTGTACCCTTGTAATTCGTACCGCAATCAGACCTAATCAACGAAGGTAACCCACGGCGAGACACAAATCTTTCCAAAGTCACCTCAAAGGCCTCTGTCGAGAGGGAGGTTACCAGCTCCAAATGTACTGCCTTGGTTGACAGGCAGACAAACACACAAATAAGCCCTAACAATCTTGCTATTACGAAGGGTGGACGTCTTCAACAAAAGGGGACCAATAAGTCCGTTACGACGCCAGCAAAGGGCCTCGCCTCATTGACGCGATCAGCCGATAAAATCCAAAATTCTCGCTGCAGAATGGCCAACAGCGCATTACAACCGGCATGCGAGTTCTTAACGTGACGATCAGTCACCAACAATTGAACCAAGTGGCCCTCCTTGGGCAACAAAAGGGGGTGACGGGCCCCATAAGGAAGGCTAGAGTGCCTCAACCGTCCTTCAACAGGGTTTCCTGAAGTGGCTCGTCCCAACCAAGTTCAGTTATAACAAGGGCAGGAGCACCAATTTTAGGGTAAGGACAACTCACAAGGGTGATTTCAAACCAGGTCCTTCCCTCAACAGTGGTGACAGCCGTTTCGCCAATTCCACAAATCCTGCCTGAAAGGTCGTTCACCTTCAGGCCAACCTGTCCCGCTAACCAAGACGACAAAAGGCAACCCCGGACTCCCGTGCCCAAAATGGCACGGACCACAATTGAGTCACCCAAGGGTCCCCAGACCTTGACCGAGGCCGTTGGCAACAAAACCGTCTTGATCGGGGGGGTCCTTTAGCGGGCAGGCGTCAATCTCTTAGTGATGCCTGGGCGGCGACCGATCACCGCTTCCAGGTTGCCTTCGTTCACGACGAGGCCAACAATCCAAATATTCGTCTGCGCGGTGTCCCGAGCCGCTCGCCATCACTGGAGGGGCATATCCCACCGGATGCCCGAATGGCGGAGGGCGCGACTCCAGCCGGGGACGTTCCGCCAACGGAGGGGAAAGGCAGCGGCGCCGACCCGGCCACTGCTGCCTAGCAGCCAATGCGCGTTCTCCCTGACGAGGGGAGACCAAATGGCGCTCGCGGGGCTCCCGTTCAACTTGCGCGGGGGGTGGAGTGCAGCGTACAGAATTGCGGGCCTCAGCCCGGTGCTCGTCTCCGAGGTACCCCCCCCCTGCGCGAACCCTCCTCAGAAGATGGTCTGCTGGAGCGGTTCGCGTTGGCGCACAAAATCTCCAAGTGGGACCCTTTACAAATTCTACACGGGCGGGGGTCGGGGCAGTCCCGATGAAAGTGGGCCCCCAAGCACGATAAGCACAAACGGCGTACGTTGACAATACGGCGGCGGGCACTTACGTGCAAATTCAAAAAGTCCTGGCAACGCGCCATGACATGCCCCGTTGCCTTACAAAAGTCACAATGATGAGGACTCCGGGCACCAGCAAAACGGGGGGCGTGGTAATCATCAACAGGCCCCCTGGCCCGAGGACTCCGGGCGCCAGCCAAACGGGGGGCGGGGCGATCATCAACAGGCCCCCTAGCCCGAGGACTCCGGGCGCCAGCAAAACGGGGGACGGGGGGAACATCAACAGGCCCCCGAGCCCTAGTCCGTCCCTGGTCTCTGGGCTGAGAAGGTAGTGGGGGTGACCCCGTGGCGCCAAGAGTGTTATCCGCAAACCGACACTCGTCTTCCAAAAATTTGAGGAGGTCGTCAAAGGGGGGAAGATGGGTGGCACTATCCCCACCATACTTCTGCTCAAAACGTGACCTCAACTCCGCGGGGAGCAACTGCAGCACTATGTGCACCAACAAGTAGGACCAATGTTCCACCGGTAACTCCAAGCGTCTCAAAGCGTTGGTTGCTGAAACCAACGGGTTCAGCAAGTCAGTGCGCAACGTCGACGTGCTGACAATGGCCGGTAGCCCCAAAATCTGGTCGATGTGCACATCAGCCAGGCAGCGCTTGTTCTGATACCGTCGGGAGAGAAGCTCCAGAGCGGTCGGGTAGGAGGAATCCGTCACCGGCAAGTGCTGCACCAAGGCTCTGGCTTCGCCCTCCAGGACAGACAATAAATAGGCCAGCTTCTGGGCAGGTCCGAGGTCCGAGCGTGCATCCACAAGACTTTCAAAAAGATTTAGGAAGCCCAGCCAGTGGTCCAAGCGACCGTCAAAATGTGGCAGCACCAGGGTGGGCAGCCTACTCAATAGTCCAGGGCCTGCAACAACAGGGGTCTGCGGCTTGGCCGCATCAGGCACCCGACTCTTCAAAATTTCCCACGCTCGTAGACATATGACATCCCCCAGGTGGACAATCTGGTCATAGTCACCCAAAATCTTATCGCGGGCTGTCTGATCCATCACCCCCAAATCCACGTCCATGATGTACTCGTTGAAGCGCGTGAGCGCAGCATCAGCTGACTTGATCCTCTCAATCACTTGCCCATACCGAGCAAGGGTGAGCTCTTCCAATTCCACACGCTCAACAGTTGCAGCTGCCGATGTGAACCATCTCAACTGTGAGGTCAATCCCGCAGCAGCCTCCCTGACTGCCCTTAATGAGGCCATTGCAACAATCAAATATTAATACAAAACACCAATCAACAACCAACAATCAAATATTAAACAAACAGCAATGACTTGTTAGTCGACCAAATAATCTCAACAAAATAAAAATTCAAATTCAATTATTTCAAGTCCAAATCCGACCCTGTACTTATTCCAAGTATGAATCTACCTTGGTACAGATGGCTAGTTACAAGATAAAAAACAATTCAATGTATATATTGTGCAGGATCACACCAACAATTAAATACAACAATTGAAGTATAATATTGCTCCGGACAATCTCTAACAACAATCCAATAATTACTATAAATGCAATAACCAATACACACAATTCCAAGTCCTATTATGTTAGACTATGTGTAATTATTATTTAGATAACCTTTCAAATTCAGATCAATGACATTCAATTATTAATTGCAACAAATACCAAATTATGTACCAAATTATACCTAATAATTCCTAATTTCACAAATAAATCCTATTTGTCAATTCAATTCTAAGGGGCTAGCACTACAATTACAGTACAAACCACAAGTACTATTTGAGCCCGGCTGACAAAGCAACACATTCAAACTTATCAAGTTATAAGTTGTGTTAAGTAATTAAACTCAAGTTTTAAGTTTTAAGTTTTCAACAATATTCAAAACTTCCAATTAAA
This sequence comes from Tholera decimalis, assembly GCA_943138885.2. Lineage (NCBI taxonomy): Eukaryota > Metazoa > Arthropoda > Insecta > Lepidoptera > Noctuidae > Tholera > Tholera decimalis. Next base: position 37,541,562 of record OW964569.2, on the reverse strand, counting down.
CCAGTGGATCTTATATTATAAGAGCCGCGCTCTGCTACCACTTTGTTCAGGACTGCAATTGGCCAGTGCAACGGTAACTGGACGGTCCGAACTTGTCCACGATACGCGGAGCTATAAACGTTGCTTACAATAAACAAAGGCCTACTTCTACTAGGCTTCGGCCCACAAACCATACAAATTACAGGTCTAACCACTAACCTTCTGTGCTGGGTTCTCCAAGCTTCGACCTTCCTTCCTTTGTTTTTCCTTTTTATTTGACTGAATGTTTTATTGTAAATACGATTACCAACTTATTGTAAATTGAATGTGGGCTTTTATCGTCTTGAATTTGTTATTTTCTTTGACATGTATCTTTTTGTTTGTTTTATTTGCATGGTATTGTTTTATTTTACAAAATTTCTACACGATGTATATTGTTCAGAAATAAATGACTTATGACTTCCCAAGGCCACGCCCCAAGTGTGGTATGTATGTAATATGAGATGAGTAATTGAAAAGTGTAATGTAAGTCAAGTGTGTGGACGTTCACAAGGCGCCGTCTCCAGATGGCGCGGTTCCAACTCAGCATCACACCCAACTCGTTTCCACCAAGCGCGTGCCACGAGGTGACGCAATAAGGCGATATGTTCCGAGAAATATCCCTGGATTCTCGTCAATCCGGGAGTACAAAGTTCAACAATAAATAATTCGCGACCCAATTATCGGTTTCAACAGGCGAATCCAACGATATTTTACCAATTATAATTAACTCAAGAGGGTCCCGACGACCGGCATTTTTTTCAGCAAGCAAAGTCTATCTGTCAAAGTCAAGTAATGTCAAAATCAAATTCTTTATGTCAAAAGGGTGCGTTCTGTTTCACGTCGGACCGAACACTAAGTTTAAATACGGATTTTAAATTCTAAATTCAAATTTTCATGTCAAATGAGTAAAGTACCTAAGCTTGAATATTTTATGCAGACGCCTATTCGTAAACCAAAAAATAAATGAACACAAAAGTGATTTGAATTTCAAATACAAACAGACCGTGAATATTTAAAGTTAATTGCTTGGTGACAATTTTACGATAACAATCGTCACAACGGGATTAACGTTTGTTTTAATATTGAAATTCGAGACTTTATTGGTTTATTGTTAAAAACATTGATACGAGATTTACTTTATTCGTTGTTTAATTATTTATTTGTATGACCACACTTTATTGTTACACCAATATCTTAACATAGTACAAAGCAAAGTCACTTCCCTGTGTCTGTCCCTATGTATGCTTAAATCTTTAAAACTACGCAACGGATTTTGATGTAGTTTCTTTCAATAGAAAGAGTGATTCAATAGGAAGGTTTTTAAGTATATAACATGCATAATATAGTAGAGGAACACTGATAATTTTTGAGGTTTCTAATGTGATGTCGCAAATAAACACATTTTTTGCGCTTGCTTTGCAAAAGCTGGCTGAACCCTACGAGATAGATCAAAATAATGTACTACAGTATTGTACACCTTAAAAAGATCAACAAAAAAGTCTTCAATGGCATATGTCTATCTCTTATAGATAACCCACAACAACCATTTTTTTATCCTTTACTTTTTATGAGAAATACGAGCATATTTTATGAAGCGATTTTAAGCAATACAGCATTAATCCTTATCCAATTAAGTACCCTAAATACATTGTGCATTTAATATAAATCAATATTGCCCTTCACAGAATAAAATTTAAATAAATAGTTTCAAAGATATTACAGATTTAAAATGCAAGGACATAGCGGTTGCGGCGCGGTGCCGGCGAAGGCACGGCGCGCGTGCCTATGTTGCTTAGATTTGAGCGTTGAATGTTTTTCCCATGGTAAATTATATGTCGCACTTTCAAGAGTAATTACCAGTGATCGGAATAGGTAGAGCTATTTAGGTTCATTGACCGGAAACATTGATGTTAATATTCCACGGGATTCCTACTGATACTACGGGATTTTATTGAATTTCATTATTTTTGTCAATATGTATAAAATAAATAGTTTGTATTGTAATATGTTTTTGTACAACTTCAGAATAAAAATGTTTAATTGATTGTTGATTCTTGAATAAGAAATTGTTACTTAAAAAAATATATGTGGTTTAATGAATGAAGTTTATCTATTTATTATACTATCCTTAATCCCGTCCTTCTTATATTTACCCGCCAAATAGGAAGTGTAATCTTTCAATAGTCCTGAAGGCGAGAAAGTTTTTTTATGATTTTACTACTTAAAAACCAAATCCCGGGACTCGGGGAATATCCATATTTTTCTATCCTAAGGCATAAAACAGCTCTACCTATTCCGATCTATGGTAATTACTAAAGAGAACATGTATGTCGAATGACAAAAAGGCTGTCAACGATGTATATAAAGACATGCTATAGTATATTTAATATAAACATTGCACCCGTGCGAAGCCGGGGCGGGTCGCTAGTTAAATACTAAAAAGAAAATCTAAAATATATGAAACATACAGGTATAAAGTTACCAATTAAGAAACAGACATATTATACAAATACTTTAACAGATATACATTTATATTAACATAGGTGTTGACTTGACTTTTAGTCAAAGAAAAAAAAAAGAATTATAAGTGATATCAACAGAAATGATAATAATACAATAACAGATAATATTCCCTCCCAAGTTTTTTGAATTGTTGGTACCTAAACTAAACTCGTTGAGACCAGAGTCAAGTGGTATGGCCATGTAATGCGTAGACCAGACGATTATGTCGCGAAGAAGTAACATTCCATCGCAACAGGCACAAAGGGAAGGGTTAGAGCGCCAGCCACAGGGGTAACGTCAGTCCAATGAGACATTTAACATCATTCATAGAACAAATGGCGTGATATGGCTAAGAAGATCAGAAGAAATTTTTTGAACAAAGGTAGTGATTATGCGCGTTTTATATCCATTCTATAAACGAACGGCCTGAACAGTAATCAGCAGCACGGTTTAGCAACGTTGCATTTTCGAAGTTTTTCATCGGTAATCAAATGACGCTCCCTGGTTCAATCGGATACACCTGACCCTATAGAATTTATCTACAAAATTTGTAGATTCAAAAATAGTTGAATGGATTAGCTTTTTAAGTCTCATGTTATTTGTTTTTTTTTTGTTTGTTTCGGTTTTTAATTCATGTTATATAATTCAAATTTCAAATTTAGAACTAAAAGAGATTATTTTTATCGATGTTCTTTTTAAACATTAATAAATGCAATAATTTTGTTTTCCTTCTTACGAAAATTTATTTATAACAAGCTTTCACTGGTTATATCCAATAATTGAAAAGAAGCACATATTAACCATTTGTATGTTGCAACTAACAAATGTGTACAATTTGTGGGAGATCCATTAAATCTATATTAATATTATAACGCAGATGTGCAGATGTTTTTTTGTTCAAATGCGCTAAGCATCGAAAGTACTGAGTGGATTTGGATGAAATTTGGTACGCAAATAGCTTGAAGTTCAAGGAAGGTTATAGATTTTTACTTGACTGCAAAGGTGGATTATGTTTTATCGTGATAAACTCCACGGGAGCGAAGCCCCGCGCGTCTGTTAGTAATAATAAAAAATTAGTAGTAGTAACTACGCAAAATAACTTTGTTTTTCATAGTATTTGTATGAATTACAAAGTTATATTTGCGGTGTTAGAAAATATACTATATCTCAAAAACTAATAACTCGATCTCGTTCAAACCAATTTTCCTTGAAAGTTTACATTAAGATCTATAGCATATATATTTTTTAGATTTTTCTTCATTATTATAGAAGGTAGAGGGGGACACACATTTTACCACTTTGTGACTCTATGAAAAAGTGGTTTTAAAAACCTCAATGTCATTTTTAAGGACCTGTCTATACTTAGTCGGGCCATAAATTCTGTCACATAGGTAAAATTTCGAATTCAGAATGCAAGCCAAGGAAAATATTATGGGCATTCGAAATTTGAATATTTAAACAAAATGAAAGCAAAGAATTCCTCGAATTTTGTTCATTTTCTAAAATGGAGTGGACGCGCAAAGAAGACAGAGTTGCACTAATTGCATTGCATCGTTGCGGTCACGCGCCAACTGAGATTTTTAAACTGCTGAAAAATTTGAAAATTCCACTGAGATTTATTTATCGAACTATCAAATGATTCAGGGAAGATTCAAGATTAGAAGATAAACAAAGGAGCGGTCGACCTCGTACTGTTCGGACTCCAGCGGTCATCAAAGCAGTAAAGGCGCGAATCCAACGAAATCCTGTCCGCAAGCAAAAAATGTTGGCTCTGCAGATGGGACTAAGCAGAACTACTATTAAAAGGGTGTTAAATGAAGACCTAGGGCTGCGTGCTTATAGAAAAAAAAAACAGCACATCTTCTTAACGCATGGCTGAAAAAAATCAGACACGAAAGAAGCCGGGTTTTGTTAATGCGGTACGCGGGAAAAAAATACTGCGAAATACTTTTTTCGGACGAAAAAAATTTTAATGTTGAGGAGACTTTCAACAAACAAAATGATAAAGTGTATGCACACTCTAGTGAAGAAGCGAGCAGACGTATGCCACGTGTTCAGCGTGGTTCCGTTCCCTTCGGCATTCATGGTTTGGCTTGGGGTGTCCTATTTGGGTCCAACGGAGGTGATTTTTTGTGAAAAAGGAGTGAAAACCAGTGCCCTCGTATATCAAAACACAGTCCTTACAAACATTGTGGAACCTCTTTCACAAACAATGTTCGAAAACAGGCACTGTGTATTCCAGCAGGATTCTGCGCCGGCTCATAAAGCGAAAAGTACCTAAAACTGGCTCAAGACCCGTGGAATCGACTTTATCAGGCATGAGGATTGGCCCTCATACAGTCCAGACTTGAATCCCTAGGATTACAAAATATGGCAGCACTTAGAGGAGAAGGTCTGCGCTAAACCCCATCGCAACTTGGAGTCACTTAAAGCATCCCTGATTAAAGCAGTCGCCGATATTGATATGAACGTCGTGCGTGCTTCGATTGATGACTGGCCTTGCAGATTGAAGGCTTGTATCGAAGCAAAAGGAGGACATTTTGAATCATTTTAATGTGTTTTAAATCTGTCTTTTATACCCATTCATTTGATATATAAATAGTTGTAGTGCGTAACTCATTGTGTCATTTATTTAACTTTCCATATGTGACAAAACTTATGACCAGACCCGAGTAGATACCACACACGCATAGGTTTCATGAAAAAAAAATATTTTCAGTTTCAGTTCCATGTATGGGGTTCCATTTAATTTTAAGTATATTTATATTTTTTTCTTAATATCGGAAAGCGGTTCACAGAATACATCTACTTACCAAGTTTCACATGTATAGTTTCGGACATCATTTCGAAAATCTTCTACACAGTCCCTTACGAAGTATTAAATGTATTAAACGCTAGGTAGGTTTTTTTGTACAAAAAAAAACACAGTCAATTCACTCGCTTTAACCATTTATTCGTAACCAACAATGAATAAATGAATGTTTGAAAAGTATCTATGTGCAAACAAATTACAAATACGTGTTCATTGTTAGGGGTCAGGTTTTGAATAGAACATTACCAGTCTGCAGATATGTATTTATGTATTATTAAATACATAGGTGCAACTATCTTTAAAGGAATTTCCAAAGTGATAGTGTAGGGAAAAAATAACATTAGAAATAGGTACAAAAAATGTGATCGATTAGCACAATAGATTAACGATTCAGTTTAATCAACATTACTACGAAAAATAATTAATGGGAAAATATTAAAAATTAATTCCAAAAATAATCAAAAATCTAGGAATAAATTAAAAATCTAGATATATACCCATCTACGTACCGCCCTAGGCAAGTGTTGCTTAACCTTGCAGATTAACCTGCGGCTATAATTATTTAACCACGAGCCCCTTTGTCGCTTATAAAACCACAAATCATACATGAAACTTCGCACACTGGGATCATCAAGTAATCAATAATTATTACATCCATATTAATGAGCCCATGTGTTATTGCTCAGTGCGAAGGAACACGCTTCACTTTGATGAATTACCTATTAATTAATTCGTCCTATAATAACTATGTGAGCCGTTGGTGAACATATGGTGTGTAGCCATGAAAGTTTTCAATGTCATAATTATGAAGTGGTAAACCGTGACGGGCAGAAAAAGGAAAATGTATTTATTAATATATTTCCACTTTATGCACATAGGCACAAAGGCGGACTTAATGCCGTAAGCATTCTCTACCAGTCAACCATGAGTGGTGATGAGATAGTGTGGGAGGTGCAATATGTACGTGACAAGAGAAATTATAAAAAAAAAAACACAAAAACCTAGTATCATAGATGAGAGATTTAAGTACATAAATAATATATATAAATAAATATTTATATAAATATATATTTATATACTAAAGAGACAAATGAAATTAAAGTAGATCGTTATAGCTGTACTTAAGTATACTACGAGTACACTTATCTGTTTATGTTTACTAGCGGAAGCTTGTAATTGGCCTATTTCTGCATATTGTCAATGATCACTCAAATGTATTAGCTGTAAGCTTCCTTAAAATTGATAAAATAAAATAGTAATACATATGTAAAATCCTTGCAAAGTTTGTCTGGAAGATATCGCTCTCAGCGATAAGACCGCCATTGTACCCAATTTTTTTTTTAATTGTTATTAAGTGTGATTCAATTATTGGTGTACAATAAAATATATTCTATCTATCTATCTATCTCTATGTAATTCAGCTTATGTGGTTCCCACTGTTGGGACACAGCCACCTCTCTGTGAGAGGGAATGGGCCGTAATGAATCACGCGGGCTCTTTGTTGGTTGGTGGATATCGCATGCTTCCAGTTTTGCGGCCCTATTCCTCGTGATGTTTTCCTTCACCGTTTCGTATTTATGGTCATCGTCTTTGTGTTTTTGGTCCTAGGACACACGGTTCTGACAGCAGTGGTGATTACTCAAAGTAATATACATACCAGACCGGGATCGTATCACACATAGTCAGTAGATATACCTACTTAACATGCATAGGATAACATGATTATTGATAAAATGATGAATTACTAACTGTTGCACGCGAGTTCATTCGCAGCATTTTGCATTAAAAATTTCTACCCGCCTTTACAGTTTTTGAAAAAAAAGTAGTCTAGTTTTGACCTCGGGTCTTCAACTATCTACAAACCAAATTTAGTTAAAATTGATTGATTAGTTTAACAGTTAAAGCATTACAGACAGAGAGACTTTCAGATTTATAAAATTAATATGGAATTAAAATTGACAATGATTCAAAAGGAGTCGTTTTTGATTTTTCGACAAAAGGTCATGGAAATAATAAAAACGGCCAAGTGCGAGTCGGACTCGTGCACGAAGGGCTACGTACCATTATCTATAAAAAACGGTAAAAAAATCTCGTTAGTTGTATGGGAGCCCTCCTTAAATATTTATTTTATTCTGTTTATAGTACCTATTTGTTGTTATAGCGGCAACAGAAATACACCGACTGTGAAAATTTCAACTGTCTAGCTATCACGGTTCATGAGATACAGCCTGGTGACAGACAGACTGACAGCGGGGCCTTAGTAATAGGGTCCCGTTTTTACCCTTTGGGTACGGAACCCTAAAAACAACTAATTCCATTACAGTACACGCCTCTACTAATCAAAACTTTTGATTACAAGAAACCAAATCAAACATACTCAAATTGAATATAAACTTGGGTTTACATCGTCTGAAACAGTGGGATTGAACATACAAATTCATGCGCACTGAACGCCCATGAATTCGGCAAAATAAAGAAGTATGCAGTAGTGGGGAGGTTAATCAGGCTTCATATGGACTGTTTTTTTTTTTATAAGAGAGCAAACGTATGTATGAAGTGATCTTTTCAAACGCCTAGTTGATACTTCGCATTTCCTAAGGGCTGGCTTTTACCTTGCACTATAAGTGGTACTTGAGGTATGCAATGTGGCAATGCTGCCAGCGTTTTGGGCATATTACCAGCGGACAACGATTCGTATGAATTTTTAGATTTATTGAATAAATTAAATGTATAATATATAATACTTTTATGTTCTTTCTATGTTTGAAATGGTTTTTAACAGACTTCTAAAAAAGGAGGAGGTTCTCAATTCGGATGTTAGTATTTTGTTTTATTTTTTATGTTTGTTCGGGCATAACTTCGTCGCTTGCCAACCGATTTAAAAAATTCTTCATTGTTGGAAAGAGTATACTTTTTAGATGATTCCTTTAAAATTTTATCGAAATTGGACAAGCCGTTTCTGAAAAATCAACAAAAGTCTAAAAAAATCTACATTGACGATCTTTTCGTTTACTCTGCATTGCGTTTTTTGTTCGCGCATAACTCCGTCATTTACGGACCGATTTGGAAAATTCTTTTTTTTTGTTCCAAAGCCTATGCTTTCCAATTCGTCCCATAGTCACCAAGTCGGGATCTAATGATGGAATCTTGGCGAAATCGAGGGAACACTTCAAATTTTATAGGAAAACGAAAAGCGATTTTGGTATTTTCTAAAAAAGTGAAGCATTTGCGTTTAATAAGAACCATTCTATTCTACTATCAGATCTGACGATGAATCCTAGAGACAGGCACCGGAACTCCATAACAAGACAATGTATCTTAGCTGTGTTTGGGCTTGTTGGAATTGGAACGGTATGCATTTTAAGGTGTACCACGAATAATAAAAATAAAAAGTATCGTTTTTCATTCTCAGTTTCAGTTTGACGCCTTATATTAGACGAGAGACGAGTTATATTATAGTCATTTAGGTATCGTACATTGCTTGGCACCGACTCCAAAAAAATTGTTAAATTTTATTATAGGTTAATCGTAGGTTAGGTTAGGCTTATTAATATAGGCAGGTTATTTTTAACTTTATAGTGCTTTTATGGTTTTTGGAAGTCTGTTTCTTTTTTTACTGTTGAAATATTGTTTCGTTTCTTTTTGGGTAGAAAATTGGGAAACGGTGCCACCGTTTCAACTACCGACTTGTCAGTGTCTATCAGTCTATTTCTAAACTGACGTCTACACGTATAAATTCGGCTTTGAAGTTCGTTTTACGGGCTAAAAAACAATATCTTTGAGTGAAATATGAAAGAAATATTTTTCTGGTCTTATCGTACCTAAATAAACTATTTTTACAAGCTTCTGACTATGGCCTCGCTCGCGTCAAAATTTGTTTTCAGCGCAGATTTAAATGTAACCTATGTCCTTTACCAAGGTATAATCTATCATATACCATATATCTATACCAAATTTCATAAAACAAGTTAGGTTGATTAGACGTGAAAGTGTCAGAGACAGACAGACAGAGTTACTTTTGCATTTATAACATTAAGTAGAAATACTTTATAAATAATACAGGCCTACCAGATGAACTGCTGGGTACCATCCACACTTAGTTTATATACCGTCTTGTTACACCAAGCGCTTTACTTCCACATTTATTGTACGCACAGCCAAGTTGTGGAACTGTCTGCCAGCTTCTATGTTCCCTGCCACTTATGAGTTTTCAGCCTTTAAAGCAAGAGTGAACAGACTCTTTTGGGCTCGTACTCTCCTTCGTAGACCTCATGTATTGCTTACCATCAGGTGAGATCGAGTTCAAGAGTGAGCTCATACTGAATAAAATAATGTAATATTAATAATTAAAAAAATAAATCATAACCTATGAGAGTCACCTTAAAAAATAATCGTATTTCTTATTAAGGCGATTATAGAAATACCTAAATATTCTGCGAAAATTTCATCCACCATCACCTACTGAGTTTTATAACATACAGCCCTCTATGAGACAGACGAAAGATCTCTAGAGTTGAACCCTATAAACGGCAAACAGTAATCGTCACGCTTTCAATGTAACAGCAGTTATATAACTTTAATATCTTGTATACATTTTACATCCGAAGTTTGGATCGAATTATCTCCTTTTCAAATACAGTAAATAAACCCAATTCCACAACACAGTGTAAAACAATAAACGTTAAAATTAAGTTCAAAACCGCTGTAAACCGAGTGTTAAACTTTAACAGCGAGAGATAAAGTTTATAGCGCCCATTACAAATTGTTAATACTTGTAAACCAGAATTTATTAGGTAAACTAGAATCTAAAGATCTAAGTTATATACTTGGAGCTGGAAAGTTTTGGTATCTAACGTAACAAGTATAATGTAACTAGCTTAAATACCTAGTACGGATACTTTCAAGCCCTTGAGTAGAGAGTATTATTTAATGATTAAAGTATTGTCTCGAAAGATAGATACTGTTCATGGCTTTCCATTGAAGTTTATTTTCAGTCAGTCATCCATCATTGGCCTATTATATAAACGCCGATGAGCCATAATTGTTACATGGTGGACATCCCAATTCCCACCCTTATGCACAAATCATTTTGGGGATTCCCTGCTGGAGTTTGTTTTCCTGATAGCTATACACTAGATGTCTTTAAGTAAAGAGTTAATGGTTACTTCTAGGCAAGCTTGCTTCATTTTCAACCACATCATTGCAGGTGGTCAAACGCGAGCCTATCTGAAAAAAAAAAACTACTTGCTGAAGTTTTGTCAGTTAAGATCTGTCATCTTTATAAGGATAAGTTTGACAGATAAAAGCCAGAAAATTTCGCTCAATGTTAAACTAAAAAAATCTGTCATGAAAAACAAAACCGCCCAAACCCCATCTGGATAATTGAACAATCTTTACTAAGCGTGAAATTAGGTCTTTATACAGGTTGCTACAAAAGCCTAAATTGTATAACCTAATAAAAATTTACAACCTTTCAGCTATTAAGCTGTAAAAAAAGCAGAAAAAATCTTGTATTATCACGTTGCCCTATAAAAACATACATGGATTACGTGTGAACATTTCTGAAGATCGTAAAAATTGTGATATACATAAAATTACGTTATACCTACTGTGTAATTTTATTTTCAGCAACAAATAGGATGTAAAAGAACTAAAGAGTTTGTGTTTATTGTTAGTTTTTGCAACGGGGTAAGTAGGTGCGGCGTAATTTAAGACTTTTATTTTAATGGGCCATATTACCCCACTATCCTGGACTATGAATAAAGCACTGGTCTTAAGAGGTGGGTTTCATCAATAAACGCGTAAGCTTTGGCATTGCAACTTTAAATAACTTTATGTTATACCTCATTTAGATCATAATTTAATTTTTTGTTCTGCAATGATAATTATTCTTATATTTTTATTCTCTCAATCCCACTTAAATTGTCCAAAAGATTGCTAGACTATTAATGGCTCTATACGGGGACGTCATTTAATGATCGAATGAGATTGGAAAAACCAAATAGATGGTATTCGTTTTTATATAAATAAACTGCTTAAAGTAAAAAGTTTTCCCATCGAATTTTAAATGAAAACTTCTAAAAACGCTCTTCTAGAAAAAATATCAGGCGTAAATATTCTTTCAAACGTGCTACCTTAAAAAAGGTTTCTTTAAAAATTCAAAAGTGATCAAGATCTTCAATTACGATCCGTCGATACAACTGCTCTCTTAGGATTCCAAAAAAAATAAGATGATGTCCAATTTAAATATTCAATTTGTTTTTTTTTACTGGCAACTTTAGTTTAGCCTGCCGTAGTAGGTATGTCACTAGGGACCACTTTTTCGTTCTGCTTAAAACATTCTAAGGTCATTTGGGCCTATCTTTATTTATTTAACAGAAGTATTAATGTTAGTTTGTACACACGGGTCGATATTAAGACCAGGCAGTCTAAAATAATTTTCACGCAAGCTGCGCCCCCATGCACCCCGTTAGGCCGTTGTATGCTAAACGCTAACTCAGCAGTAATAAAGTTGAATATCGCGTGCGCTCTTTCACCATGTTCGGGTTCAAAACTGCCGTTGTGTGCTTAAGCGCTAACGCAGCAGTAATAAAGTTGAATATCGCGTGCGCTATTTCATCATGTTCGGGTTCGAAACTAAATGTCGTAAGTCTCAATTCTTATTTAGTTTATAACTGAAGTAATAATTGATCTAGAGAAAAAATATCCTATATTTGGATAATAAACTATATTTTCTTACTGTCAATACTAATTTTAGACTTAAAAACCGAGTCATCTTGATTAAATTTTGAATAATCTTTAAAAAAGACATGATTTTCGATCAAAAAATGAATCGAGTGAAAATGTTCCAATTACGTAACTGGTCAAGAAAAAAAAATGTAAAGAAAAAGATCCGATAAATCATATACTAAAGTTCCATTTTGATTGTGTGCGTGATTGTTTCAGAATATTAATACATACAATTTAGGGAGCCTCCTCTTAAAGGTTAATTAAGACTTACAGAGGTCGGTCATTAGTGGACAGATTTGCCATCATATGGGTCACCTTCTATCTTTCTCCGCATACCCTGTCACCTGCACTCTTGATGATCTTATAATATGCCTGCATCAGCTAGCGGAGTTCGCGTAGCTGAGTTTTGAACCAAACTCATCCATCCATACTTCCATACTAATATTATAAATGGGAAAAAAATTCTGTCTGTCTGTCTTTCCGTCTGTCTGTCTGTTACCTTTTCACGCCTAAACCACTGTACCGATTTCGATAAAACATACTTAATATTATAAATGCGAAAGTAACTCTGTCTGTATGTCTTTCCATCTGCTGATCTGTTACCTTTTCACGCCTAAACCGCTGAACCGATTTAGATAAAATTTGGCATGGGAATAGTTTAGAACTCTGGAATGGGCATAGGATAGTTTTTGTCCCGGAATTCCCACGGCATCGGGATTTACGCGGGAAAATCCTCCCACGCGAATGAAATCGCGGGCAAAGGCTAATTTATAATATTTTTGCCACCGACACGCTAAGAAGAATGATTAGCATCCGGTTACTGAAAGGCTCAATGCAAAAAATAACTATTCAGCTGTTAAATCTCTTGTTAAGAGCCATAATTTGCGGTGTTGAAAGCAATGTGACTGAATGTGATGTGTGTGTGTGTGTGTGTTAATGTGATGTGAGTTAGTTGATTCTCCTGAATTGACAAGCTTTTCAGAAACCTTTAGCAACGTAAATGGCTCTTGACAAGAGATTTTACAGCCGATTAGTTAATTGTTGCCATGATCAGCCTTTTAGGAACCGAGTGTACCTTTTTTTTCTTTTTTGTTCTGGGTGTCAAAATCATCAAATGACCCCTCCTGCTGTGGGTAGAGCGGAAGGGAGTATCGACTTCGACTGACTAAAAACCCACCCTGCTCCTTCAGTTGCCTTAGCGTCCCGGGGCCGCGGTATCTCGTTAGAACATTCCCGCAACCCCGTAAGGCAATAGCCCTATTGGGCCGTCAATTCTGCTGACAGCTCTTTGAAGCTCGCGGGGAACACGGCGCGCAGCCGGTTCGGGCCTGGTCCTTACCGAACAGTAGCTACCCCTGCTCGCCATCCGCAGGCCCGCGTCTACGGTGGCCGGAGATCGGCTCGCGATCCCCGACACCCAAGGCGTCTCCCGCGGCGGCTGGGGCGTGAGGAAGAAACTTGTCTCTCCCTAACGGGTTCAGGCGCCTCCTTCGCTAGCATAACTGCTTCGCGGAAGGAGGCGACTCCATAATCGGGTGTACCTAGGTATCTTAATTTATCGACATTCCTACGAGTTTCAGAAAGTACGTTAAACCGTCGGTCCCAGCTGTCATTTTTACGTCTTTGACAGTCATTACTGGTAGTCAGAAGTCAGAATATCTAACACGAGTCTCCCTAAGGGCTACTTGGAGGTATGCGGTACAGGGTGTAAAGTTCCGCAATCCCATTGAAAAGGGAGCATCCTCCGACCAGACAGGTGTTTTTGTGTGGTGGGCAACTGCCCGATGTTTGTGATCCGAGATTTGAATGTATGCTAGTTGTGCAGTAAACTCTGCTTGCACGATACAGGATTTGAAACTTTAGTTTATATGTTGCGAGATAGATGTCGCTATAGGTATCATGTTAACCAGCTATAGGGTTGTGGTTGTGTGTGTACACTAACTTACTTAGCTGCATTTGGTTTTTGTATCAGATTTATATTTGGTTTGCGCAAATATGATCATGTTTCTGAGTTTCGCACTAAACTCCAGTGGCTGCCTATCCGCCTTCGCCAGAATGCACATTTTTTATCATTACTCTAGAGTATTCTTTTGAAGCCAACGACTCACTTTTATCTCAAAGAACGTTTTAAGTTCCTTCATGACACACATGTTACAGATTTGAGATCATCAGAGAATTTGAGACTTGATGCCTACGCATTCCATAAAATTTTACGACCAGTCGTTTACGGTGCAGGCTATTCGGTTGTGGAATGGATTGCCGGTGTCAGTAAGACAAGCTCACTCACTCGCTGTTTTTAAAAGCTCGGTTGCCAATCATTTTATTTCAAACTTATGATTATTCCTTTGTTTTCTACACACGATGTTAAAGAACACATTATATATTTATTTATTTTATGTACTTATGTATTGTATTTATATATTTGTATATTTTTATTAGTTTTTCCGTTATTGATGAATATTTGTATAATATAGCCCTCCCCATTTTAATTAAAGCTCGTAAAGTCCTTCCTAAGGTTGTCTGGAAGATATCGCTCTCAGCGATTAGACCGCCATTGTAACCAATTTTATTTACAATATTGTTATTTAAGTGTGATTTAATTATTGGTGTACAATAAAGTATATTCTATCTATCTATCGATATCTATCTAGACTGGAAGCCGACCCCGACATACAGTAGAACCCGCTTAACACGATCACGCTCAAAACGATTTCTCGCATAATACGTCATTTTACGTCAGTCCCTACAACTTGAGACATGTTCGCATACATTTCTTAACGCTTAATACGATTCGTCATCCCGTTTGGTACGCCTACATGCATACGCGTGTTGTCTCTCACGGTTGTTTACTTACCTCCAGATGTGACAAGCAAATTACAACCGATGGATCAGGGCATCATAAAGGTCCTTAAATAAGGTTACAGGACAAGACTAATACACCGATATCTTAAAGAAATGGAAGACCCTGATAGCAAACGACCCTTGACTGTACATGATGCGATTCTAAACATTGCAGCGGCATGGGAATCAATTAAGCCTGAAACCGTACAAAATTGTTTCTAGAAAGAAGGTTTCAGAAATAACGGGGTTGACGCCGTGTTGCAAGAGGGTTCCCGTGATACTGCAGGGTTTTTCTGGGTATTCTTCCATTGATGACAATGTAGCACCGTACGAAATTCAATCAATTGAAGATCTTATTGAAGATGTGAATGACACACAAAAACAGACCCTAAGTGATGATGCAGAAGACGAAGATGGGTCAACTCCGATTTTGTCAAACACTCAGGCTTTATCAGCAGTAAACGATTTAAGACGCTATGTAGCTTCTTTGAGTCAAATTGAAGACACACTGCAAAAGTTAAATTACATTGAAAATGTAGTAATTGCTAATGCATCAAAACACTAAATACACTATTTTATAACGCAATTTAAAAACACATAATTATGGTACTTACATAACATTATATGTATGTAATAACTTCCTAACAACTAATTGTATAATCTAACAAATAATATACGAAATTAGATCATAGGTACTATGTATGTGTATCACGTTTCATTTTTCACTATCCCGTATAATACGCTTTCTCGCTTAAGACGCGTTTTTAGTTAGGTCCTTGTGAAATCGTCTTAAACGGGTTCTACTGTAGTTGCAAAAAGGTTAAGCAGATAATAATCTTTACATAGTATAAAACAAAGTTTCTCCCGCTGTCTGTACGCTTACAGAAACTCTTTTAAACTACGCAACGGATTTTAATGCAGTTTTCAGCAATAGACAGAGTATTTCAAGAGAGAGGTTTATACGTATAATACCTGCGTATTATTATTACATTGCACTCGTGCAAAGCCGGGGTGGGTCACTAGTGATGTCATAAATTGAAAGGGAAAGTATATAGAATCAGTACTGTCACAAGATAGAGAGAATAAAAAAATAACTATCCTAACTTTAGTATTTTTGCTGAAAATTTTAAAAACTGTGCAAATAAATTGCTTTATTAACGTTGTGGAACCATTTTTCCGCCCATTGGACTACTGAAACATTTTTCAACAAAACAGAGATTTAAAAATTCAGCCTAAAAAATTCTGTTTTACCCACCGTTCGAAATGAAACCAGAATATGCCAACTACGAAATTGACTGGCAGGCCAGAAGAATTCGCATCATTACTCACTTTCACGTAGTGAACGGACCATAGCAGTCGAGTGACTAGTATTAACAAAGTCGAGTTAGTGATTGGAATCGAACCAAATGTATCGATAGTGTAAACATTTCTAATTTCATTTTCTAAATAATAACAGAGAGATGATCTTCAAAGTTAAGCACCGCTTTCCGAGGTCGGTTTGTTGATTATCTTAACATAATTATCAAGATTTCTCGGAGAGCAAGTTAAGTTGTTGTTCATCATCTTTGACAGTCGTTACAAGAAATCAGACGCCAGAAAATCTGACAACTGTCTTGCCGAAGGGTATCGTATTACCCAGTTACTGGGTTTTGGTTAATGGGTAGTCGCTCTATGTAAATCACTAGTACTTAACTCGGCTGTATTTATTTATTTATACTTCGGTGAATAGATGGGAGGTGTAATAAGTAATTTAGCTGCAATCATAAAAAAAATAATCCATATAAAAGCTAGTACCTTAAAATAGCAATCTGCTTAAATAACATATCTGATTGAATTGGAAATCGACCACAACATATTTGGCCAAAGGTAAGCAGATGAAGAGAAAGTTCTACAAAAAATGTCGATACCATTCCACTATCGATAGTTTTTTCGCCACCCTAATCGTTGTAATTAAACAAGCAAACCACAAACTTCACTAGTCACGTGTATTGATTTTAGTTAGCTGTGTGCGGACGCGGTACGGTCCAGCGGCTTTTGTTTAGCTATGGCGGATGAGTTGCGAATAATTAATTAGTGGGTACTGATTAGTTTATCGGGCGGTTTGGTTCATGGTGTTGGGGTGGTTTATTAGTGATAAGTGGCCTGCGGGTGACGGACTTGGGTAAGTCCGAAATCACAGGGTAGATATAGGCCCGAGTAGGTGTCTTTATTTTAATTGATAATAGGCTCGTGTTTGACCACCATCTCACCTGATGGTAAGTGATGATGTGGTCGAAGATGGAGCACGCTTACCTGGAAGTAACCTATTCACTCTTGACTTAAAGACCCCCAGAATATAGCTATCTGGAAACACAGACTCCGGCAGGGAATTCCACTCCTTAGCCGTACGCACAATGAATGCATCTCACCAATAAAAAAAAATATATAGTACTATACCTGCTTTAAAAGTGTTTTTTAGAACTTTTAAACATAGTTTATTCATAGCATGTTTTGGTAGCTTTTAATCATTTCTTTACTGAAAATTAGATACACAATGCTACCCATACTTAACATGGCTACTCACTTCTGTAACATCCCGTATACCATTTTTGTTTACGGAGGGAAGCCTTCAAAAGGTGCCTGGACATTTGGGGTTAAAGACTTTTGGTATTTTGACCTCACTAACACAACTCCAACAACCATCAACACATTGAAGGGTGAGTTGTATTAGGTCTATGACTCTATCCATATGAATGTATCTTCTATTAATATATTAACACACTCTAGTACTATTTTAGTCAGTAATTATAGGTAATCGCTAGAGAACAGTTGTTTCAATAACACTTCATCTCCATATGGCGACCCTTGCCATTTTTGGGGCGCGTGACGCGATTTCTATCCCGGCGTAGTGTTACTGCTCCAAAGCAAAAACATAAATCAATAGAACTAAACCATTGGTAACATAAGCTATGTAATTATTTATAAGTAAAAAAAAAAAACAAAAAAAAAATTGTAAAATCTTTTTTTTTTCTATCACCCCCGAGGTGAGGTGTAGTTGTACTACCTATAGTATAAGGTCTATGACCCTATCCATATGAATGTATTTTCTATTAATATATTAACACACTCTTGCACTATTTTAGTCAGTAAATAAATCGCTAGAGCACAGTTGTTTCAATAACACTTCATCCGCACAAGGGTTTCATCACCTCTTGACTATCCAATCCGGAACGTCACTCCCTCTTCGTATACCTAAATAACTCGGCCCAGTTGAAAAGCAGCGTCAGGCACTAATTGTCCGTGGCCCAGCCGTGGGGAACACAATAATATCTAGAACTAGCTGTTACTAGGGACACGGTATCGATAAGAAAGTATCGATATTGTACTCATGAGTAATATCGAAAAAAAAGTATCGTACTCATAAATGTATCGAAACAAAAGTATCGATACTTCAAAGTATCGAGTACTTTTCTCAGGGCCTAATGCGCATACGTCAAGCCGTCAATGTCAGTCAGTAACGTCAATTTAGCTTCAGTACAGTAGGACAGAAGAACAGAACATCAACACTAATGGTATTGGTACACTAGTGTAGTAATAGTACTATAAAAAAAGCAACTGTGACTTTACAAATTATTTAAACAATATTATATTATTTATTCCTTTAGCAACATATTATAGTACCCATTCCTCCTCCGTACAATCACTAATAGATATACAGCACGGAACAATAGGTTCTTTTAGATGGCACACATTCGCATTTAGTAAGTCAAATAATAGACAAGCACAATAACGATCAACCGGAGAAAAACAAATCGCGAGACGAACACGAAGAATAATACAAATAATACGGTTTTGTGGGATATCGTTGTATATTATAAGAACTTATAAACAATAAATAAATATTAATAACAAAACAAATTTCAAACGGCGAACGATTGAGTGATTGATTAGTGAAGGAGAGGATCTGAACTGTGAACAGAACCACTGAAGGAACGATTTCGAGCTTAATGTAATGATTTAGAAGGTTCAGTTTAATTGAACCAGATGGCGTTGCCGTCCAAGATTTATTCGATACGATACCTGTCAAAAAGTACTTATTGAGTAAAAGTATCAAACACAAGGTATCGAGTACAAAAGTATCAGTATCGAATCGAAACGTACTCGATACCACAAAGTATCGATACATTTTTTGTGTCCCTAGCTGTTGTGACCCACGTCTTCGTTCGCGTAAATTTAATTTGTAAATCTATATTAAATATTTCAACACTAAATAATTAAACCATGTTCATACTGCCGTGATTCTTTAAAAGACAGTCATGTGACAATTTACCGATTTTGAGTTAAACATTGAGCGACATCAGGAAAAAAGGGCACTGGTATCAAAACCACTTCACAGCTTTTTATGAAAAAAATATCCCAAAAGCTAAATAAGTTTCAGAAAATGGGGTTAGGTAGGTCAACGCGCCTTTTTTCATGTTAATGCTTTTTTAAAGAATCACGGCAGTATGATTAACTTGACATACTGATCTAAATTCACACTGTTATGGTCATCTTTATCTATCTCCTTCTCGAATTTCTTTAAAATCGGTTAAGATGTTTAGATTTCTTATACAAACTTTCAGTCTTCAACTATTTCCATTCTGAATTTCATCCAAACCGGTGCTGTGGTTTAGCCGTAAAAGCTAAACAAATAGACTTTCGCATTTATAATATTAACATTTTTATATTATTACTTAATGCCTTCTGAACTAAGCTAAAATGTTATTTCTTTCTTTCTATCATGATATTGAGTTTGACAAAAATAGATACTCAATTTCCTCTAAACATCCAATATAAAGTCTCACAAGAAATAACTTTTAAATTTCCTCTCCACAGCGTTAGCTGTAAAAGTACTCAACAACTTACACTTTTCAACCTCGTTGAAAACTTTGATCTCAGTGCAAAAGTAACGAAATGGAATAACTTTGAAACCTGGGGCAGACATTTTAACTAAGCGTTAGACCTAAGGCGACCTGATTACATAGTCAAATTAATAGTTTCGTATTAACTTTCCCTGTAAATTCCCGCTATTATGAAATTAAGATGGATAAATTCAAAAGATATGATTTTTGTAAGTCTTCTGCGCTCCGTATGTAAGATCGGAAGAAAATTGGAAGGTTCATACGACTTGTTCGGATTAGTGAACCGATGAATTTAAAAAATTGAAATGTAAGTATAAATAATTATGACGTTTTGACGTTACGCAAATACGGACCCTACTTATTCTAAAATCTCAAAAAAAGTTTATAGTTTCTTAAATCTCATTTTTCTGTTTGACTTTTTGAATGAAATGGGTTATTGTGGCTCGATTAAAAATATACAGTATTTAAGAAAATAGGAGATTATTTCTCCTAAGAAAATGGATGTTTAAAAAAGTATTTCCTACGAAACCTTTAACGCCCGAGTCAAACACACCCTTACCTAACCCGTGCGTTTTTTCCGCAGAAACTCCTTAACCGTGTCTGTAAGACAAGCACAAACCCTTTCTCGTTCAAAAACATGGTCAAAGATCTCTATATCTCTCTTTAATTTGTTACTATTTGTATATATCTCAGCTTTTTTATGTATATAATATTGAGTATGTAGTTTATTACTTTATCATTTTTTATTTTGTTAGTACAAGATGACAATATTATTTTCTTTTTCAAGTAACATATTTTTTTGTAAAAGCAAAAGATATATTGTGAATGTGAGAGCAATGTGGGATAACAACGAATATTATGAATAGATTACTGCACTGTCTAGCAGTTTGAGTGCTTTATACGGCCCAACCAAATGTCCTTACTTTGGTATTGTTCGTCAAATCGTTCGAGCTCCTTAAGGTTCTAAGTTGAGCTACGCGATATTTGACAAATGCTTGCAATGTTTTGACGGGCCTGCTCAAATCTGTGTGATACTGTCCTCTAAAGGGCGCCACAGACATGTTAATGTCTAATGTTAATGCTAATGTCTATATAGCTCTCATATGTTTTGATCACTATAGATTGTATGGACTTTAAAAGAGACGTTGACCTCTGAGTTTGTTTCAGTGTTTCTTCTCAGAATAGTCAGTTAGGAAACACTGGCCTTATCCAGTTTACAGCTACGAAAAAAAAAAACATGTGAAAGTATTGTTTGCAAAATAAACATCATTATTTCATTTCATTATTTCACTCAAGTATTGTATATAAATACATAGTACACCATAGACTACCCACGTCTTTATTTTCTCCTGCTGCGTCATATCCATCCAAAGATGCCTGTAAAAGAACGCTTTTAGCGATAAGAACGCCCATTGTAACACCCTTTGTAGTTGTTAAGTCCTTATTAATTCTGTTATGGTGTACAAAAAAAATGTATCTATCTATCATAACTGCTATAAAGCGGTAGGCAACCCCTACGGGAACTCATCTATCAATAACATGACAACAGAGAGGAATCAGTCCCCTGTAATCAAATGTCAGTCGGGCAGTCATTGATGATGATGCATTCATTCATCCTGAAATGTCGTGTTGATTGAGCGATTGTTCTATTGTTATTGTTGTGAATTTGTAGTGTACCTACGATTTTATTTATTTATTTATTTATTATATACTTTATTGTACACCTTACAATACACTTAAGGATAAAAATCATAAAACTAGTGTACAATGGGCGGTCTTATCGCACAGGGCAATCTCTTACAGACAATATTGATTTATTGATAAAAATCAAATGAGTCTTATTACAGGCTGTTAAAATTTTTTCGAGTGCAAAAATACATATCTGTCTATCTGTCTGTTTGTAGGTATTGACTGTAATGGAGTTTCTTTATCCGCAACTAATATAAGATGTCAAAGTTATCATATTATTATTTTATCATTGTCTGTAAAATTCACATTGCTAGCAATATTATAAAACCCCTTCAACTAAGCTATATGTATATGCTAGTGTCTATTCGAACCCGCGACTTGTCAATTACATGGCCGACTCATCAGCCATTACACTATAGCCATCGGAACTCAAACAACATGATTTTTTTTTCTCTGCAATACCTATAAGAAAATAATAAATACTTAAATATAAATACTTTCATTGTACGTACGGCCAAGGAGTGGAATTCCCTGCCGGAGTCTGTGTTTCCTGATAGCTACAACCTAGGGGTCTTTAAATCAAGAGTAGTCAAGAGTAAATAGGTTACTTTTAGGCAAGCGTGTTCAATCTTCAACCACATCATCACTTACCATCACGTGAAACGCGGTTAAACGCGAGCTAATTATCAATAAAAAAATCAATCTCAACAAATAGTTGAAAAAAGCTAACACAAATATTTCAAATATAAACTTCTGGTAAAAAAATTACAAGCACACGGATTGATCTTCAGCGTTAAGTAACACTTATCTTCGGTCAGTGGATGGATGCCCATCATCAAACTCCTCTATGCCTGCAAAATAACGTTAAGGCGCTGGTCCCGATTATCATTTTCTAAACTTTAACAATCGTAACGGGTAGTCAAAAGCCAGAATCTGATACCAGTCTTGCTATGCGTAATCAACCCGTTTACCAGTACGTCGATTCTGTAAAATTCGAACAACAACTCGCATCTCACATAGCTATTCACTGTCACTTCGCTTATGCCACTTCTCACGTCATCTCATACTTTATATGTCAAAATCTTTAGTTCAACTCGCTGACACGCTCGCAAGGGTAGCGCTAGAGTAAATTCGAATTAACAACCAAGTTTTTAGAATGCCAATCAATAAACTCACAGCGGATTCAGATTCGAAGTTTAGAATGAGGTCTTACAGAATAACACAGCAGGTTGTGGCTTTCATACAGGATGGCAGGGACATCGACGCACAAACGCTTACCATGGATTTAGTACATGATGCTGGATACCCCTGAGTTGAAATTTTTTGTCGGCTTTTTCTAAAATTTTCCTAAAACCATTAGTCATTGTTTCTAACTAACCCAATGAGATTAAGAAAAAGCCGACGAAACATTTCAACGTAGGGGGGTACTGAATCCATCGTAAGCATTTATGCGTTGATGTCCCTGCCACTCTGTATAGGTAGTCACTGCATGTAAAATACTGACTCTTTTCTTTTTTCTGGGAGAAATCCTTCAAATGCCTCCTCTCGCTCTGGGTGGAGTGGAAAGGTGTGTCAGACTTTTATGGACTAAAAACCCTCTCTGTTCCTTTAGTTGCCCGTGCATCCGGGGCCTGGGTATTTCGTAAGAACATTCTCGTAACCTCATCAGAAAAAGACTGATCCTCAAGTTGACCCATTAGGGACTGAGTTTTTGAAATTCAAATTTTGTTGTTTTATGTTTGTATTTGAGTTAAATGATGACCAGATAATACTATTATGACTAAAACAAATAATCATAATCTCCCAATTTTGAGTTTTAGACTGTTGCCATATGGCAACGCTAGGCCAAACGAGGTACAATATTTTGCCGTTTCAAATAAATAAGCTTTTGAATATTTATTTTATTTATTTAGTATATATTCATAAAAATACATAGGTAATTACTTAGAATGATAATTTTCGAAACATTTAATACATAAACCAACGTCACATTTTGAACATATAACTCTTCCAATAGTTTTACAGTCAGCTCCAATACATCTGCGTTTCTTTTCTACTGATTTTGGAAAGCAAAACCCTAGACCCACATCTCGAAGTAGATGGTCGACCACCAGATTTAAGAGGAATTCCATACTTTTTCAAGTATGTTTGTACTATATCACGACGAAAATTCAGCTGCGAAATATCCTTTCCCGATTTGCGCATAAGGATCCAGGCGTTGTTTATTGTAACATCCACAAGCCACGTAAAAATAGGCCACCACCATTTTTTGCCACGAATTCCAATCCTGTAATTATTCACATGAGCGTCCATGAGGTCTGTCCCTCCCATGTACTGATTATATACCGCTATAAGATTGGGTCTCGGTACTTTTATTTTTTGTTGGCTGGCTTTGGAATACCGATCCGCCAAACCCACAGGATTTACTTTGTGGTCTGTAGAAGCGACAGTCACAACTGAGTTATCCGTCCACCGTACTACAACAACATCGCCTTGAGAGGCATATTCGTATGACCCTCTTGCTCTTGTTTTCATAGATTCAACCTTGGCAATTGGGCATTCTTTTGGCAATCTGTTCTGGCGAAGTGTGCCTGTTCCCCCGTAACCCATGGCTTTCAAGTGAATCAGAAGTGGAAGACTCGTAAAAAGGTTATCAAAATAAAACTGAAGTTTTTGTTTTTTCTTGACTTCAGGCAATTCATTGATCATAGAAAGCATAGGTGCTGTTGCTTTTCCAAATTTTTTTTCATTTTCTTCATTGGCACCTGGGATAGCACCCTGATACACTTCAAAGTTGGCCAAATATCCACTACTCCCGTTCAAACACCAACACTTGTATCTGTAGCATACGTCGCACAGCCTTCACTTTGATAACCAATCGCTCATACAATGCACAAAGGAATATTATTATAAGTACTATAAATTAAATATAATGTCAACAGTTACATGAGACGCGGGCGGAGGTCCGCGTTCTCTCACACAGTGACCACTGTTTAACTTATGTAAACACTACTATTATATATACACAATTCTATTTTAATAAAGAACATTCATTCCACATTCATTACTGCGACATCACGCCTTGTCATTGCTCTCCCTAACTTATTCTCCAAAGTGCTGTCTAAAGTAAATCTCCGCTACCTTAAATATATTCTTTAAATTAGTGCTCCAACATAGCACTAAAGTAGTGCTACGAGTAGCGCTAAAGTGGTGACCCCAAGCTTAACACGCCTGAAGCGGAGAAAAACCCTAACCGAACACATCTGACGCGGAGAAACACACGAAGCGGAGAAAACTCGAAGCGAACATCTCAAGCGGAGAAAACCCGAACCGAGCACATCTGACGCGAAAAAAAACCTCGAGCCGGACACACCTGAAGCGGACAAATTCAAACCAGGCATACCTGAGGTCAGTAAAACTCGCACTACTCGCCTACAAAATGATGGAGCAGACCACATCAAACGAAGTCGCACCCGTACACTCATTTGCAGCACCTACATCAGCACCGCAGTCGGATACGCAGTATCTCATCAGTGAAGTAAGAAAACTCTCGTTAGAAATAGCCGATCTCAAAGCTAGACCGCCATATGATCACAATGATTACAACTATCGCCGCCGCCGCTACCCATCTCACCATCGTAGTGCATCACGATCGCGAAGCCGAGAAACATCACCACACTGCTATTATCACCGACGTTTCAAGGATGAAGCTAGACACTGCACGTCGCCCTGCTCTTTCAAGAAACAACATTCGGAAAACTAGACAGAACGTTGGCAGTGGCGGACACCGGCGTTCAAGAAAATTCACACCGCCTATACATCACCGACAAAAACTCTAAATTATCTTTCTTGGTCGACACGGGAGCAAACATATCCGTGCTACCGAGAAGAAAGGGTCAAGTCGCAACGCCGCTACCATTTCAACTTTACGCTGCGAACAACACAAAGATAGCTACGTATGGCGAAAAAACCTTAACTCTCAACTTCAACCTACGACGCCCGTACAAATGGAAGTTCATAATAGCAGATGTTTCAAAACCAATACTCGGAGCCGATTTTCTCAAGTACCATCAACTTATCGTCGACTTGAAAAACCGCAGACTTATCGACGGCGTCACGAGCTTAAAGGTCAATGTCCCGGTACGTGTATCAGATGTTCCTACCGTACGCAGTATTGACATGTCGCAGTCATACCACGACATCCTAGCTCAGTATCCCGAAATAACGCGACTAACATCAATGCAATTGAACTGCAACATCAATGTGCAACATTGCATTGAAACTCGCGGACCACCGGTACACTGCCGCGCCCGTCCTATTCCACCGCATCGCTTCGAGATAGTCAAGAAGGAATTCGAAAACATGATCGAACAAGGTCTATGCAGACCTAGCAAGAGTCCATGGGCATCACCTCTTCATATCGTGCCTAAAAAGAATGGCGATATCAGAGTTTGTGGTGACTATCGCCGACTCAACTCTATCACCGTACCAGACAGATATCCCGTGCCACGCATCAAAGATTTTACGCATCATCTATCTGGTAAAACTGTCTTCTCTACGATAGATCTCAACCGTGCTTACCAACAACTGAATGTCCGAGAAGAAGACATAGAAAAAACCGCAATCATCACATCGATGGGATTATATGAATTCCCACGTATGTGCCCTGGTTTAAAGAACGCGGGACAAACATTTCAACGATATATCCATGAAGTCCTACGAGGATTAGATTTTGTTTTCCCATTCATCGACGATCTACTTCTAGCGTCGGAAAATGAAACCCAACACCGAGAACACCTGCATATTGTACTCAAGAGACTCGAACAAAACGGAATAACTATCAACCCTGCCAAATGCAACTTAGGCCAATCAGAAGTTCAGTTCCTTGGTTACACAGTATCAGCACAAGGTATCAAACCTCCAAAACATAAAGTCGAAGCTATCACTGACTATCCCAAACCGACTACCATTGAAGAGCTGAGAAGATTTCTCGGTATGATCAACTTCTATCGCGATCATATACCAAACGCCGCATCTCAACAAGCACTATTGAACGCATACCTACATAACGTCAAGAAGAAGGACAAAACACAAATCACGTGGACCGATGAAGCAACGCAAGCTTTCGAGCAGTGTAAAGCCAGCATAATAAAGGCAGCTTTACTCGCTCATCCATCTCACCACGCAACAATCGCTTTATTCTGCGACGCATCCGACACATCAGCTGGAGCCGTACTTCAACAGTACATACACGAAACATGGCAACCACTCGGATATTTTTCGAAGAAATTCACCGACGCGCAAAAGAAATACTCTACATTCGATCGTGAACTACTAGCAATCTACATGGCAGTCAAACACTTCCGCAAGATATTTGAAGGACGCAATCTTATCATATTTACCGATCACAAACCGCTGACATACGTAATGGCAAAGACTCCTTCCAGCTCAGAAACAAACAGGCGAACAAGGCAACTTTTGTTTATCAGCGAATTTACGACCGACATTCGACACGTAAGCGGTAAACAAAATGTCGTCGCCGACACACTTAGCCGCATAGAAACAATCTCATGCCCACCCACAATGAATTATACCGACATAGCCAGAGCGCAAGAAAAGGATACCAACATCGAACAATTATTATCACAAGACAACATCAGTCTCAAGAAAATATTTATACCCAACAGCAACATCGAGTTATACTGCGAAACATCTACTGCTTATGTACGACCGTACATACCAGAACAATATAGAAGACAAGTATTTAACAGCGTGCACAATATCAGTCATCCTGGTACGCGCACGACTCGCAAGCTTATCACTCAAAAATATTTCTGGCCATCTATGAACGCAGACATCGGCTGTTGGACTCGTACGTGCATACCTTGTCAAAAAAGCAAAGTTCAACGACATACACACTCAAACATCGCATCTTTCCCGCCAACCGAACGTTTTCAACATTTACACGTTGACATCGTAGGACCTCTACCTACAACATCTCAAGGACATAGATACTTAGTCACAATGATCGACCGATTAACTAAGTGGCCCGAAGCAATTCCTACCGACGAAATATCAGCTGATCGCATAGCCCAAATTGTTTACCAACATTGGATCGCAAGATTTGGTTGCCCGACCACCCTCACAAGCGACCAAGGCCGCCAATTCGAAAGTCAACTATTTCAAAACTTAATGAAGCTATTGGGAATAAAGAAAACTCGCACAACAGCTTATCACCCACAGAGCAACGGCATAATCGAGAGATGGCATCGCACCCTCAAAACCGCATTACGCGCGAAACTCACAAACGCAAGTTCCTGGATAGACGAGCTCCCAACAATTTTAATGGGTTTACGAGTCTCTTTAAACACCGACACCGGAGTAAGCGCAGCTGAACTTACATACGGATACAACTTACGCTTACCTGGCGAATTTTTCACAGAAAATACCTGCACACCTACTATGGATTATACCTACGTTGAGAAACTACGTGATATAATTCAAGTAAACAAGCCGCAAGCCGTTACCAAACACCACAGCAACAAAAAATCCGTATTCATTCATCAAGACCTTTTGAAGTGCACCCACGTGTTTATCAGAACCGACGCAGTCAAGAAACCACTTCAAACACCATACGAAGGACCATACCGAGTGATAAGCCGCACAGAAAAAGTTTACACAGTACAGTTACCCGATAGGCAAGCAAACATTTCGATAGATCGATTGAAACCTGCATACGTTATCTCAGAAGAAACTTTACCACCTACCACACCAGTTCCAGTCAGCGATACCAAGAGATCAGAAGTACCAAGAGCAAGCCTGACGTCACATCCCGCTGAAAACATTCAGACGCGCTCAGGACGTATCATCAAACTGCCGGTACGCTTCGCTTGAAGGGGAGTCCTGTAGCATACGTCGCACAGCCTTCACTTTGATAACCAATCGCTCATACAATGCACAAAGGAATATTATTATAAGTACTATAAATTAAATATAATGTCAACAGTTACATGAGACGCGGGCGGAGGTCCGCGTTCTCTCACACAGTGACCACTGTTTAACTTATGTAAACACTACTATTATATATACACAATTCTATTTTAATAAAGAACATTCATTCCACATTCATTACTGCGACATCACGCCTTGTCATTGCTCTCCCTAACTTATTCTCCAAAGTGCTGTCTAAAGTAAATCTCCGCTACCTTAAATATATTCTTTAAATTAGTGCTCCAACATAGCACTAAAGTAGTGCTACGAGTAGCGCTAAATATCCAAACCTTATAGGTTTATTTCGAATGCATTGTTTGCATCCATGTCTCCCGAAGTATTCGATCATACTTTCGTCATAGTTATGACTTTGTTCAATAGGAATGTGTTCAAGAAATTTTTGTTTCAGTATATTCATCAGTGGTCGCAATTTCGTAATTTTATCAGACCTGTCAAGGTTGGTATTGTCAGCTGCATGTAAAAAACGCATAATTTGAATAAATCTGTCTCTTCTCATGGCATTATAAACCAATGCATTTCGCATATCTTCACCACTGTCCCAGTATGACTTTTTACTAGGTAATTTGTTATACCCAGATAAAATCAAAATGGCAATAAAACATTTTAGCTCTCCAGTTGATATGTGAGGGTTTGGACAATTCAAAAAAAGCGCATATCTTGTACTCTGCTCCAAAAGAAACTCCCATACGTTTGCATCAATAAATATTTCAAACATATCAGTGCATGTCTTGCCTGTATAATCATATGTCAAAGGTGCAGAAAATGTAATTGGAGGAAAGTCAGGAAGATCTGATTTCTTCCACTTGTAAATTACCTTACGTCTCTTACTTGAAGACGGACCTGGATCTGTCAAATGTTCATCAGATTCATCATCGTCGTCTTCATTCCTGTTCTGCGACATAACTTCTGCACCAGCCAAAAGTTGTCTGCCTGTCAAATTTTCTATCATGCCCCCTGAATCTTCATCAGCAGAATCCTCATCAGTATTTTCGGCCACTTCAGGAGGCTCAATATATATATTTTGCAAATCATCATCAAGTTCTTGTTCCAATAAATCTGCAATTTCATGTAACTTCAATCTAAAAAAATAAAACACTTTTAGGAAAAATGTACTCATAATGACCTAGCGTTGCCATTAGGGCTTTCATCCCGGGAATCTCGGTCTCGAAAATTCCGAGAGTCTCGACGATTTTTTAGTATTTTCGAGACTCGAGACTAACATCTTCGGTCACGGGAATAACGAGACTTTTGAGACTTCAGTAACATAAAAACTGTATTAAATAATTTATTAAACCAACAGTCAATTTTTATTATTGTTATTATGGATATGGCAATAGCACAGCACGGTCGACCTTATTGACAAATACCACAGATTTTGTCTACATATTATAAATGTAAATTGCTGTGCCCGAAAGGGTCCATGTGAGCTACCACTTATATCAAGATCTTGTTAACACATAATTATGATTGCAATAAAGATTGAATTATGAAACTATTCTGAATTAAATTGAAAGGGGTTCGAACTTTTTTGTTTGAAGACTGGCATGTCGACCCACCGCCATTTTGTTTTTTTTTAGACATCGTGGCGCATGTATGTAACAAAAAATATCAGTAACGTGCTACCTCAAAATGTTACATTACCGAGATATTTTGAAGGTAAACATCTACATATGACCACAACGACAATCATTAAAAGTAGACTTATTACGTGTCTATAAGCATCAGACTGTATCTAAATAATCGTTCTCAGGTTGATTATGATTACTAATGTTTATTGAAAGAGAGTAGGTACATTACATGCTACTAGGAGCACGATAATACTACTACAAATAATTATTTATCCACTAAATCGCGTCACAATGCAACGCAGTCGACATGTTACTAACGCGGGGCGGATAATGTGACTCAGCTTGAAAACGTTTTTAAGCAGTAGTTAAACAAAAGGCAAAAGGTATGTCGTTTACGTTAACATTTATTAATAACTGCAAGTATGATATCAAACATAAGTGAATATTAATTCTAAGATGTGACATTTTAAAAGATTTATAATATATCTAACACGTATTATAAATACTACTATACTAGATAATCCATAAATTCAGCAGGAGGTCGGATAGGGATTCTTGATGCCGAGCCTAATCCATGTACCAAAGAAAGACATGTACCAAAACACTTATTGTTCATTTTATAATACGATGGGATAAAAGACAGCCAATACGCGCGTGTGGAATTCTTTGACATGCGTTTTATTGCGATGCGATGCGATATAGTAGGCAAATAATTAATTATAGTAGCGGTTTTGTCGTACTGCTAGACTAATAAGCTAAATACTAATAAGCGTATGGACGCGTAATGAGTCTATTTTTAATTTTTTCGTTGAAGTTTTATGTCGATGTTTACCTTCAAACGTTTACGTGACACTTTGGGGTATCGTGTTACTGGACATTTTTTGTTCCTCTAGCCAGGCATACCACACTTTCATCATGCACCGCGATTAAAAAATAAAATAAAATGGTGACGTCGATACGCCAGATAGGTTCTATCCCCTTTCATTCTGAAAGCGCGAAGTGGTACTAAGTAGTATCCCTCTAGCGTACAAGCAGAAAGAGCTTTTTCTAATGCGGGTTACTTTTGTAACAAAATTAGGGTTAAATGTCCTTTGTTTTTAAGTGCCCACAACAAAAATGAAAAAAAAAAACTGTAACAAATAGTTTTTTTTTTTATTTGCATTTGTTTATGAAAGTAACTACTTCATTAAAATATCTTGATTTGACTCTCTAATTGCATAGCTTATAAATAAGAATCCTAGTTTTGAAATAGTCTCGAAAGTCTCGTTTTTCCCGGGAATTTAGAGACCACACCTAGTCTCATTTTTTTTTCCCGGGACTCAGTAATGCATCGAGACTGAAAGCCCTAGTTGCCATATGGCAACATACAAAAGAACTTCCGTGACGTCAAATCTACATAAAAAATTATATACCTTATAGTATTATTGTTTTTTAAATTAATAATTAATAAAAATTAATTACTATTATAATATACTTTTCAGCCCTTATAAAAGACGTTGTATGATATCTTGGTGTAATCGTAGATCTATTGTGGTGAGTCTATTGTGCGTGTAGGTTATAAACATCGTTATGCGGGTAGGTTACGATACAACATTGTGAAGAGAGGGGTGTGGAAAGGGTTCTATAAAGTGTATTGTGGCGTGAATTTGTAAAGGGTCATTTGCATGTTTTTGGTCGATATTGTGACGTTATGTTAATATTAGTAAAGGTCGCTAGATATGTCCGAATAGACGCTATATTGTAATGCCTTCAAATTTATACTAATACTAATATACAATGTGGATCTGGAATTACGACATTAAATTAAAACGAGCACAGTACTAGTCCATCAAAACATTTTAAAAAACGAAGATTAGTAGTTAATGTAAAATTAAAAAATTGCAATTTTCAAACAAAATAAATAGCAGAATCAACGGCATAAAAAGTAAACACGCTTTATCTATGAAAAGTCACGACAATGCGCGCGCGGCTCGTCTTGTGATAAAAAAGTAGGCGTGTGCTCTCCTCAAAGGGCGCCGCTATGCACTGACATAGTTACCGAGTAACCGAGTCAAGGACTTTTTGCCGAAAAAAAAAAACCTTACAATGTTTACCTATTATTACAGACTCAGATCTACATCATGTTGAAAAATAAGAAAATGAAAAATAATTTCCTGTGGCTAAAGTATTCATTGGATTTGATTGATTTTTTGTACGGGTAAAGAGCATGCCACTCTTTACGTGGTTCAAAGGAATGTCAATCGTCCTGCTCCACTTTGTATAATAAAAAGGTAAAGTTTGTTAGTGAGTTATAGGAGCTCGTTACTAAATAATAAAAGCGGCACGGTCGGTCTTCAAGGTGAAGCAACGTATTCCCAAAACGTTTAGTGCGTATGGGTGGGATGTCCACCATGTAACGATGGCGCATCGCCGTTTGTATTGTAGTCCGATGATGGAATGGGCTTGGTGGAATTAGATTGTGTAATTCCATCGCACACTCCCCGAAATGTAACCGATAGACTAGCAACTTGTCGTCGATGTTCAAGGCTCTGGAGCTTTGATTCCACCAGTGCATCCTTGCATTATTCTGTGTAACAAATTTTATCCTAATATGGTGAAAATATTCTTTTTATTAATTAAGAAACATTTATGTTACAAACTGCAATTTCTTGGTATTAAACTGTAGATCTCAATGAACATTTTCAACAAAAAATAGTTTGAACGAGATGCAGTCAGCATTTTTTGAAATATAGCACATTTTCAAAAAGCGCAAATACTTCTTTGTAATTAATAAAAACACTGAAAATAAAAGTTATTTTTCAGTCAGCCTCGCACTTGGCCACTTTCGCACTTTTTTAATGGCTGTCAGTTCCTTTCAAAGCTTGATTTCTGAAAAATATATTTTGTATTCGAACAATGAAAATTCCTGAAAGTTATTCGTACAATTGCTCAACTGAAATACCGAACAGATATTATGCAAAAAGTGATGAATACACTCACGCCACTTTTCATTTTTTTTCTGAAAATTGGAAATTTTACCCCAGAACGAAGCGTGGGTAGTTGCAAATTTAAAATATGTAGGTAGTTATGAAATATGCAGAAGTGAAATGGGTTGGGAAATACACATTCGGCTTTGATTACTTTGATCTGAATTTAATTTACTGAAGGCTTAAAAGAAATTTTGGGGTTGCGAGTATGGCAGTCAGTTGTCAGTCCGTAAGCAGCTGAGTATCAACCTTGAGTTCTTTTTTCGAATAAGTCCGTTCTTGACTTCAATAACGCCTGATAGAAAGCGATAGATTTAGTCTATGATGCAATGAGTGAGCTCAGGAGATGCCTATTCACTCTTGCTTTAATAAAGGCTGAAGGGTCATAATTATGTGGTACTAGTAATTAGGCCTTACAATTTTAATGTTGAATTAACATTGCTCAAAGAGTGAAATATCTAAGTAATATACTTGTTCAGAATAATAAGTCACTTTTTTGTACTAAAACAATACATTAAAGCCATGTACAATTCCAGTCGTTTCGCAAATAAAAACAAGAGAAAACGTTAAGACGAAATCTTTAAGAAATAACTCTTAGAGCAGAAATAAAAGTAGGACAAACTCCTTAAAATATGTCGAAGTTATATCACTTTCATATGTTAGTTTGTGTAAGTATTATAAAGTTTGTGGCTTATCAGCTTAAGTCGGTTTGAATGACACAAGTAGAGACCTTTTTTCTTGTATTGTATATATATTTCACATCTTTTTATATGTATCGCTTATAATGGGCGCATTTCACTCTCAACAAAAACACAAATTTTCCTAGCATGCGGGTCATTGATCATATCTACTCAGGCCCGTTGGTATAATGGTCAGTGGCCCTGACTGCTATGCGCAAGGTCGTGGGTTCGATTCCCACCTAGGACAAATGTTTGTGTGATGAGCACGGTCATTTGTTCTTTGTCTGGGTGTAATTTATCTATCCTAATATTATAAAGCTGAAAAGTTTGTTTGTTTGTTTGTTTGTTTGTTTGTTTGCTTGAACGCGCTAATCTCAGGAACTACCGTTCTGATTTGAAAAATTCTTTCAGTGTTAGATAGCCCATTTATCGAGGAAGGCTATAGGCTATATATCATCACGCTAACACCAATAGGAGCGGAGCAGTAATGAAGAATGTTTCAAAATCGGGGGATTTTTTTTTCCACGGGGACGAAGTCGCGGGCGGAAGCTAGTCTATAATATGTATGTATTTAGAAATATATATGTATGTTTATCAGTTGTCTAGTACCCATACCACAAGCTCTGCTTAGTTTGGGACTAGATGGCGTTGTGTGAAAAAGTTGTGGAATATTATTATTATTACTAAACAACAACCTTTAATGCTAAATAAGTTATGTGTATCATGTATCATATGTAATGTGTAGTTTTTTGGCAAATAATAAAATTATTTTAAGTGGAAATGTTCATCCTCTTTAGAAATTTAAAATGTTTTATTTCTATTGACCTACATGGATACTTATAAAACGTCAAATGCTAGTGCATGGTTCGAATTGGTTGTTTCTTATGGAGAAGAACCAGCAAGAAACTCCACACATAGGGCCGCTGCCCGCTGCGGCTGTTCGCTCTAACGAGATAGCGCAACCCCAGAACGCAAGGAACAGGGTGAGTTTTAAGTCAGCAGAAGTCTGACACTCCCTTCAACCCCACCTTGAGCGAGAAAAGCCCATTAATGTTTTGCTCCACGAAAAAAATGGCTAGAGAGTGAAACAATGATTTCCACGCGAGTGAAGCCACGAAAGCTACTACAATAGACTGATTTATAGGCAAGCCCAATCATCATGCAGATTTTCATATAAGCTTTCTACATAAACAAAGAAGAAAGAAGTAAATACTCGTTGAACAAAATTATAAGTATCTACTAAAGTTAAAAAACTTAGCATTTGCACGTAGCAAACTGTTCTAACTTTAAAAGTTCTGCCATAACTTAGTTCTGTCTTGTATCTGCAATGCGGCTAGACCTTAACAAAAGCCTTAGGCACTAATACAATAGCTTAAGTAATAGGTCTTGTTAAACTAGATGGAGTTTAAAGCTATAACATTAATGTTTATAATTCCTAGGTTTTGTGTACAACACTGAAGTCAAAATACACTAATTACACTATTGTTAGTAATTACTTACTAACACTAGTTATCAGAGTTAATAATATTAATAAATAATTACGTAGTTTTATTCCAAGAATCTTATTGTTATTGTGTTGTATATCCGTATTAATTATTATAATATATGTACATCAACTTTATTTAGAATGCATTAGATTTTATTTGTTATTTTAGTTGAAATTGTATTTAAATGATTATTCAATTTCCAAAAGGTTTTGATATTGTGCTAAGTTTAAATCTGGGGTCAGATTTTATCCAACACGGCAAGATTTTTTAGATAACTGAGCATATAGAGATCTCGCTACAGAGTACAAACACCTTAATACCGTAACAGAAAACACTCGCTTTCGTCATGAAAATTCATTTTGATTTTTTTTATCTCGGGCATATTAATTAATATCTATATCACTGAAACGTCTTGCTAAAATTCGAAAATTGCTGGATTAATTCTGCTAAATTTGGTTTTGAAATATATTTACACATTCTTATATGTAAAAAGCAAATTTAGCCAGAAAAATAATAATATGGCGGTCTGCTACTATTTAATAATTTTAATTTAATTTATGACTAAAGTTATTAAATCGTAACATAGGGAAAAATACCTTTATATTAACTTACACTATAAAACTAAACAAAAACGTTGATTTCTTTTTTTAATATTTCATGGTGCTGCTATATCTCTAAATTCGATATTATGGTACTTTTCGCCTAAGAATCCTCTAAATTTTGATCTTATCGAACAAAATGTTTACCCATCTCAATAATATTTTAGGTACTAAATAACAAATTATTATTGTCCTTTCAAATATTTTAGCTACGAAGCAATAAATAAGTTAAGTATTTGTTATGCAAAACACAAAAGGTCCCCAATTGATCCCCTTTGAATCCCAGAAATATAGTATTACGAGAAGTTATATTTAACCTTTCGGCCATATATGTCTGAACCCTTTTCATAAATAATTTGTTCTTTAATGTAAATTTATTTTATGATTAACAGTTTATCAGCCAAAATAATATAATCATGTATTTTTAACCGACTTCAAAAAAAAGTAGGAGGTTCTCAATTCGTCTTGAACTTTTTTTTTTATATTACTCGCAGATGGCTTTTTCAAATCGGTCCACCGATTTGAATAATTCCTTTTTTTGTTTGAAAGGGTATATGTTCTGGTTGGTCTTATTGTCATCATGTTTGGATCTGATGATGGGATCATGGAGAAATCGAGGGAACTCTTCAAATATTATAGGCACACCTATAGCGTTTAGGGTATTTCATATAGTACCTTGTGCAGTTGCTCTTGAAAAGCACCATTTGAGGAAGTGGAACTGATGATGAAGACCCCAGATGGTCACCGAAACTACTCAATAATAAGTATTCCGTGGATTGCGATTAGATTACTTAAATATAGATGTTAAGTACTTTATGCTCGTCACAATGCATATGGTGAAGAAGAGCTGATGGTTATGTACCAGGAGAACTCCTCAAAAATTTACGGCTCTTCACCGGGAAAAGCAATATTTTGTAAAAGATGATAATTTGTTGACATTTTGGCTTTGGTAACAAGATAAATTACAAACAGACCCACTAAAAAGCGTGAAAAAAATCTTTTTAGCAAAAAATAGAACCGACTTCCGACTTTAATTTCGGAAGGCGGTGTCAAAAAAAAGAAAATACAAAACAAATAATACCGACTACCGAAATTAAAGTTATTTTTGCCTTTGTAGTGTTTTTATATGGAAGTCGGTTCTATTTTTTGCTAAAAAGTTTTTTTAATTGGGCACATTACCATAGTGAACACACACCACACCGATTTGCCGTATTATAAGTTTGTTTTATTTTTTTTTTTATTTATATATTTATGATATTTTTGATTATATGGGTCAGAATCAGAGAGGTGAGCATTATGGTTCTGACAAAGTTTTTCTTAATAAAATAATATTATATTAGTACAATATTTATTTCAAAATAAAGGTATTAAGCATGTTTACAAGGCACTTAACATATAAATTTTCTACGATAATTTATTACTTGATTATAAACAAAAACAAGCCTAATTAATCATTCCGGGAACGCGTCCGTATACCATATTTCATAGTTCAGACACGTCAAAAGTATTTACAACTATGAATTAAAAGTCTCATATTTTAGTATAAGCTTTAAAAAACATTAAATTAAGAATATATACTAAAAATAAAATTTAATTGTTATCCTTTCTTCACATTTTGACAATTCAAATGCTGTCTGACATTTATCAAATCATTCCGTGAACGCGGAGGATAAATTACGATGTAATATAAACAATATACACTAGATGACGTTAAGTAGCATCAGTGTGAAGTTCACTATTCAAACCAAACGGCCGTGTGCTGTGTTTACGGAAAACAATAATTTATTTTGGTGGTAAGTACAGTTTAATTTGACATGTGTGAAGCGTACTTTAATACCCTGTCACTACGTGAACGCTGTTCGATGATTAGCTTTTCAAAAAATTGCATACTTTTTACAAAATTCTAATAAATATTTCAACTTACTTGTTCATAACCTGAAAAACCAATATCAAACATGGCGGTATTAAGTGTAATCTAAAAATATTTATCGAATAATCATTTTGCGAACGGTCATTTCGGGAACGTTCTCGGATATGACTGGCGTTCCCAAAATGAAATTCTGTAAACAAAATGATACTGCAATGCTTTTAAAAAGCTTAACCATGCGATGTTTTTGTTTTAGGCATCTATTTAGTACGCGTAACAAGGAAAACGATAAAATAAAGAAAAAAGAAGTCAATAAAACGATCAAAACGGTTAATGCAAGGGAAGCGCAAGTTTTTAGATAAAATGACATCTGAACAAAATTAGTTCTTCCTGACCTGAGAAAATTCAGGAAGAAAACAGGTTAAAAAAGATAAAGCGCAGGCTTACAGAACCGTTTAAAATCAGAAATATAAAATACAAAAGATGCAAAGAACAATAGATTAGTTACGAAAAAAGTAGAGAGAAACAGAAAACGTCAAGAAAACATTTAAAATAACGCTGATACACCTACTCGTTAAGTTAATGAATTGATCAGAGGATGTTCTGTTACTCCAGAAGTTCGCAAACGTCTATTATTTGGCGAGGTTTTGACAACCCAACTCAAAGAGACTGTTGACAAATTACCAAAGAATTCTAGCAGCGAGAGGCCTTTTAAAAATACGTCAGTGGCAACCGTCTCAAGAAACATCGTTTGAATAATATGGCAAAATAGTTTCTCCGCAAAAATAAAAGAATTGATGCATTTTAACATCCAATCGTAAGCATCCAATATTTTTAATCACTAGTGAGATTCGAGAAGAAATTCATAAGTTTTTTGAGCGGGATGATGTTAGCAAAATGTGCCCTGGTAAGAAAGATTGCCTCAAGGGAGGCAAACAAAAACGGTCGCTTCTAGAATCGTAAATACTGCACCCTCAATTTTGTACTGAGACTGGAATTCAAGTATTTTATTCAACACTTTTAAGAGCATAACCTTATTGAGTAGTGCATCCTATGAAAAGACATCGCGATACTTGTCTTTGTGTTAGGCAAGAAAATTTT
Organism: Tholera decimalis; assembly: GCA_943138885.2. NCBI lineage: Eukaryota > Metazoa > Arthropoda > Insecta > Lepidoptera > Noctuidae > Tholera > Tholera decimalis. Next base: position 37,502,809 of record OW964569.2, on the reverse strand, counting down.
GAATACAAGTTGAAGTGACTAGGAGAGCTGCCCCATAATTGTACATCTCAATGTATAAAAGCGTATAGCTGTGACATTACTTCTTACGATTATATGTTTGGTTTGTGTGGTGATTGCAAGGAGATCAAACTAGAATCGGGAAGTAATGAAGTAGTTCAATACTTTCAGTAGCAAGTAACAAAAGAAGATCGAATCATAAAAGGAGAGAAGACGGCACGGTGAAAGATTTGAAAACGTCTTTAGCTGCGGATATTTCTCCAATGAAAAAACATGTTTATGGAATTAGCGAAAATTTGAAGGCCAAAAGAGAACTGAAAGACAATTTAAAAGTAATAGAAATAATGATTCAAATCGATTTCGCTGAAAATTATATGCCAAAATATGGGAAAGAGATTCAATCAATTAGATTCAGAGCTTCAAAATGACAGTAATCTATCCACACAGGTGTTTTATATGCCAAAAATGATACGTCTCTGGAAACTGTTCCATTTGCCACTGTGAGTGATAATCTAGACCATCAGGCTCATGCTGTATGGGATCATCTGAAATCATCGCTACAGGAAATATTGAGTGCCAGGCCTCACGTAAATACCCTTCACGTGTTTTCAGATGGACCCACATCTCAGTATCGAAACCGGACTAATATTTATTTACAGTTAAAAACCTTAATAGATCAATTTCCGCAAATTACTTCTTTAACGTGGACATTCAGTGAACCAGGTCTTTAATGTTTATGGTTTAAATTATGATACTCATGTTCCTCATTCCTTATAATAAAGAAAGGTATAATAATACTGTAAATGTATATTATATTCATGCATGACGTATGTCAAAAACCGGATATTATGTATTTTCAGATAACGTTATTGTCATTTAGGGTACTTGGCTGTCATTTTGGGAACACTCCCATCATTTCCGGGAACATCACAAAAACGGCAAATAAATCACTTAATAAGTAATCTTAGAGTTAAATCATGCATATATAAGATAAAATGACATTTGAACTTTGGTATTTATATTATTAATATACTACAAATTGCAAGAATATTTATAATAATTTGAAGTATCGTAGTAGAAATTACGCTGGTTGAAAATGTATGTAGAGTAATTTAAAAATAATTGTTTTTATTTAAAAAATGTTCAAAATAACAATATTTTTCTATTTAGCAAGAGATTTATTACAATTTATTGAAGGTCATTCTTAAATACGTTGGTTAATATTTATTATAAAAATTATTTTAAAGTATTCCCGAAATGACTTACGACTCTGGCATTATTCTTATAAACAGGTAGAATTTCGAAAATATGTATTTTTGTGCGTGCCTATTCACAGAAAAGTTTCATGACAAATGACACAACAGACTCCTCGTGTTAGTTTTCTGCAAAAGGATACTTAATTTTTCAGATTTTTCAAAACCTAAAATGCTCACCTCTCTGATTTTGACCCATATACGTTTGTTGTATTCTATTATTCGGAGTTGACTCCGCGACACAAGTGTTGCCCGCAATATGTTGACAGCAACTCGACAACATGTGTTCATGATATTTAAGGTAATTTATAATGTAATGTATCTGTCTTTAATGTATGTGTCTACAACGTGTAATTTAAAGGTTATATACATACCGAGTGCACGGCTTCTTTGGATGATAACAAACGATATGGCAAGGGTTTTCTAATCCTATGTCTAAAATTTCAATACATTGATACCAGAGACCGAATTTTTCAAATTAAGAAGAACGAGGAGAATTATCGTTTTATTGGCAAGTGACGTGGACATAGTGCTGTGACACGTTTGTTATTACTGGTATTCAAGAAACATGAAACCAATAATTTGGGGTCAATTCTGTGAGTCAGTTCTTTTGAGCTGAAACTTTGCATAGAGACTCCATACCAGGTGTTGTCTTCAGTCCTTTTGGATAGATATGGGGTTTCCGTTACACGTTGTATATGGGACTTTTGAATCCTGAATTAAATGTATTTTTTTTATTTGTAATATTATAATAGTCCTCCTAACCGATTGAGGAGAGATTGGCCACGGCAACCAATCTTATAATAGACTAGTACTCACGCGGGGCTTCGCTCCCGTGGATTCTATCACGGTAAAAACATAACTCTCCTTTTTTGCAGTCGGGTGAAAAGTAGCCTATAACCTTCCTCAAGCTTCAAGCTACTTCCATACCAAATTGCATCCAAATCCACCCAGTACTTTCGAAGATTAGCGCGTTCAAGCAAACAAACAAACTTTTCCACTTTATAATATTAGTATTGATTAGCCATCTGCGTAGCAGATATTATAGTACACAAGTATGTGAAGGTACAGGAGCACTCTGTTCCTGTACTCTCATTGTCCGATGGGACGGCAACCCGACACGACCGGAGACAGTTCAGGTGCAGCACCAACGGTTTAACGCGCTTTCCGAAGCACAGGGGAATCCCACCACCAACTTCCAAACTCCGGGCTACTACTGAGAAATTTCTAACAAAAAAACTCAATAGCACTTTTTGCCCCACCCGGGAATCGAACCCGAGACTTTTTGTTCAGCAGTCGTGCTTGTAACCACTAGGCCACCGAGACAGTTTAATATCTATACTTATAATAAATCTGTAGAGAGGTCAATTCTGTACATGAAATATATTTCCAAAATAACTATCAGGGGATGATTAAGGATCGATACTCATGCCAAAAATGCAATCAGTTAAATTTTTGTCTGTCTGTCTGTCTGTCTGTATAACCGTTATAGAAACAAAAACTACTCGACGGATTTTAACGAAACTTGGTACAATTATTTTTCATACTCCTGAGCGGGTTATAGTATACTTTTCATCACGCTACAATCAATAGGAGCAGAGCAGTGAAGGGAAATGTTGGGAAAACGGGAGAAGTTACTCCATTTTTTAAGCTTCCGTCGCGTGTGCAACCTTAATGGTTAAAGCTACACAAATCATTTAATGACGGAAATGTTCTCCTTAAAATTATATAAAAAATATCCCACGACAGCATATGTCTAACTTTTATGGTTGACTCACAATAACACGTGTAACTCCCGATAGCTTAGCAGTTCGAAGCTTTCTGATTATAATATTTGTCTACTCTTACGTTTATAACACTCTCAGTCACCCCTAATTGAAAAAGTTAACATTATTAACTATTCCATAAAAAAATTGGCCAAGTGCGAGTCAGACTCGCCCATGAAGGGTTCCGTAGTAACTATAATATAATATGCAAATTTATTTGACGAACAAAAAACCTTACAAATTTCTTAAAACTAGCTTATTTACATTTTTTACAACTGCGCCAAATAAATTTGTTTTGAAAAAAAAAAACCTTACAAATTTCTTAAAACTGGCTTTTTTACATTTTTTACAACTGCGCCGAATAAATTTGTTTTTCATAGTGTTTGTATGAATTACAAAGTTATATTTGCGGTTTTAGAAAATATGCTGTATCTCAAAAACTGCTGAACTGATTTCGTTCAAACTAATTTGGTTGAAAGTTTATATTAAGATTTACAGACATATATTTTTTTTAGATTTTTCACTCCATTATTATAGAAGTTAGAGGTTGTGTCCGCCACACACACATTTTACCACTTTGGAAGCTTATATCTTTTAAATGATTGACTTTATGGAAAAGTGGTTTTAGAAACCCCGATGTCGTTTTTAAAGAACTGTCTATAGATACCACACATGCATCGATTTCATGAAAAAAAAATATTTTCAGGTTTAGTTCCATGTATGGGGAGCCCCCCTTTATTTTAAATATTTTTTAATTTTTTTCTCAAAATCGGAAAGCGGTTCACAGAATACATCTACCTATCAAGTTTCACATGTATAGTCCTAATAGTTTCGGAATAAAATTGCTGTGACAGACGGACGGACGGACAGACAGACAGACAGACAGACGGACAGACATGTCGAAACTATAAAGATTCCGTTTTTTGCCATTCGGCTACGAAACCGTAAAAAGAATCATATAAATCGGTATAGAAACACCAAAGTTATACATGAAATACGCTTATAATAATAAGCCATCGCGCGTGAATACTGAATCATGCTATAAGGATTATTTTTGAGAATCGGTCGCCGCGCTCGACGCGTCTCGCGGTCGAAGCGTTCTCTAGGTACTTAAACCTCATGTGAACGTGATCTAAACAATATTACCAATACATTAACTTACGCTGACGGAGTCGCGGGCACAGCTATATTGTATCATTACGCTAAGGCCAATAGGAGCGGAGCGCCAATGAAGAATGCTTCAAAATCGGGGTTAAATTTAACGTTAGCCCAAAGTAACTATTCCACGCGGACGAAGTCGCGGGCAAAAGCTAGTTTACAATAATATTATATACAGATACAATAGCTGGGATTCTTTCACAAATGCAAAAGTTTGTGGTCCTCCTTTTACATCAGAACAACACGTTTTTGATATGTACATAGTTGAAGGGCTGAATAGTTACTGTTTTGGGAAAATCAGGAGTATTAAATGAAAATAGGTTATTTCTTGAATCGATGTATTGTTAGAATGAACGTTAGAATATGGTTTTACAAAATTATAAATCTTATTCTCGTTGGGAGTAAAAACTCATTACGGTGCCAAGTGACGATGTCTGATGTGATGTTGCATAGGTATTTTTTTTATCAAGCGTTTACAGATTTCAACAGTGACATAGATTAAGTTTAGCTGAATTAAACCTTTATACGCGAGCGAATTTGCGGGCAAAAGCTAGTTATATATAAAATAACATCAAACATTTATGATACAGCACCCATCCCTTAACAACATAACCAAATACTCTCATATAATCTTCATAAGTAAAACCCTGAAACGAATCGTACTTAATCCTCGTGTCTGACCGCCGACGTGTGCGGACCTCAGCGTTAATACCCTCTGTGGTCTTAGTGTGACGAGCAAGCTTCAAAGGCTTATGCAATAATCAGCTTAGATACAAGAATATTCCGGTCGTTCCATCATCGGACTATAAGACAGACTGCCATACGCACAAAACGTTTTGGGAATACGTTCGTTGTACGTACAGCTAAGGAATGGAATTCCCTGACGAAGTCTGTGTCTCTAGATAGCTATAACCTGGGGGTTTCTAGGTAAGCGTGCTTCATCTTCGACTACATCATCGCTTACCATCAGGTGAGATGGTCTAACTCAAGCCAGCAAGCAATAAAAAAAACCTTTTCTACTTATATTATAAATGCGAAGGTGGACGTTTGTATGTTTGTGTTTCAATCTTGCAAAAATGGCTTAAGAGATCAGGTGAAACTCGGCAAACCTTTATGTCTATGATAGGGTTAGAAGTGTAATGATTACCTCTGGATAAAACTAAATAGTAGATATAACTAGTTCGCTATCGGACTAAATTTTAATATGACTAGATCTTGTTTGCTAGTCCAAACAAGATCTAGTCATATTGAAATTCGCAATAACGCTAGATAGCGTAACTGCATGTTCATTAGTTTTTTAGCGTTATGACTATGACCAGAGGTTGGAATTAGGTAGAGTCATTAATGTACTTGCATCGAAATGTTGATATTAATATGAATCTTCCCGGGATTTCTAATAGACAATCCGGTGTGACCAACAATATTACAAATAAATAATAATAAAAAACCTTCAGAGATAGATAAGACAAATAAAACAAAGAAAATTAATTTACAATTTTTATTAGTATTAAATTCACAACACAAATTATTAATAGTCTTAAGCAAATTCTCATACTTATACTTCGCCTTTTTTATAAATATGAAAATACTCTTGACTCGTGTTAATAAATCACGGAATTTTTCTGCTCTTCAAAATTAATCCCGGGATTTGGGGCATATCCACTTTATTCTTTCATTGTATGAAATCAGTGTAAACACATAAATAACTCTACCTAATTCCGACCGCTGCTAATAACGCTTTTAACCCATATGATATTAGGCGATAAATACGATTAAAAAAAATCGTCTCCATAGAAAAATCGTGGGTTCAATCCTTGACAGAGATTCCCATTACACCACTGCCCTCAAGTTATTTTTTTAATTACGAATGAGCGTGCTTTTGACCTCGATCACACCTGATGGTAAGTGGAAGATGAGGTCTACGATCCAACGAGCGAGCTCAGAAGACGCCTGTTCACTCTTGCTTTAAAGGCTGACGGGTCATATATGGCAGAGACGAAGCCGGCAGAGAGTTCCACACCTTGAAAGTAAAACAAAGGAAGTGAAGAAGAACATCGTGCGGTAACCGGCCTATTCTAGGACTGAAAAATTTGTAGCCATGAGATTTCCACCAAACCACACTGAGAACACGGGCCCGGTTAGATTACAGCCCATTCCCTCTCATAGAGAGGAAGCTTTTGCCCAACATTGGGAACGGTATAAGCTATGATTATGTGTTTTCGAAACTAAAACACAAAGAGACTACCGCATTTGTTATGACAGAATGATGAAATAATGATGTTTATTTTGCAAATATGTTATAAATAACACTTTCACATGTCTTTTTTTCGTAAATATAAACTAGATGAGGCCAGTGTTTCCAAACTGATTACTCTGAGACGAAACACTGAATCAAACTCAGAGGTCAACGTCTCTTTTAAAGTCCATAAAATCTGTAGTGATCAAATCATATGAGAGCCATGCAGGTTAATGTCTGTGATTCCCTTTAGAGGACAGAATCACACGGATTTGAATAGGCCCGTCCTAACAGTTAAATGAAATATTTATTTTGTAAATTGGTTATAAATAACACTTTTACACGTCATGTTTTTGCGTGTTACATTTAGTTTAGCTAGATGAGGTCGGTGTTTCCTAACTGACTACTACTGACAGTGCAAGCATTTGTCAATTATCGCGTAGCTCAACTTAGAACCTGGAGCTCGAACGATTTGATGAACAGTACCAAAGTAAGGACGTTTGGGTGGGCCGTATAAAGCATTCAAAATTCCAGAAAGTGTTATATTTATTTCGCTAATATATTAATTAAGTTATCGAGTATAAATTCATAAATGCGATCATTTTAAACTGCCAAACCTCCAGAGATATAGCTAAAAACGAAATTTTCCAGACATCCTTTGAAGTGGAATTAAATGGTTTTTCAACTTATAATTACGTGAATATTGGAGATAACTTGAGAATAGAAGAGAGAGAGTTTGTTTCTATGTCATTTGTATTGTGTTTAATTATGTGGATAATTTTAGTCTGAAATAAATGTATATAAAAATAAACCTGTTGTTTGAAAATTGTATCGTAAATTGCATTTGCTCTTTCACGCAAAAACTACTGAATGGATCTCAATGAAATTTGGTAGCTTTAAAGTATATAGTTGACATCCTGGAATAACACATAGGATTTTTATCTCTGAATTTCCATGGGATCGGGATTTATGCGGGAAAACCAACCACGCGTACAAAATCATGGGCAAAAGTTAGTATTGTATAAACAATGAATCAACAACAACAACATCACCATTATAATATGCAATCATCGTCTGCTTCGCCCTTACGTTCACTGACAGTACGTGGTTAGGCGGGAAATTAAAATAGTGCGTGCGTGCGGACGGGCCACTTATTTTTTAAGATTACGTCATCTCACGATAATTTTTCATATAAGTATTATGAAGAGCAGTATCCACTGTCATATTATGAGCAATTCATATTTCTTACTGCCGTAATACGAGTATGTTGTGGGTAGTTTCATATTGCTTGCTTGTGCGCGAGTACTACGTTGATTTGTCATTTAGTATGGAAAATTCTACTGTCGTAATGTGGTTTCAGGGTAAGTCCTCACTGTCAGCGAGCGTGTTAACTATATTGGGGTCGGGTGCCAGTCTTACTGGATGCAGCAGTGTACTAGTAGTTTTAGTTGGAGCAACTGGCCATCTGACCTCCAAAACCCAATGGCTGCGTACCACTAAACTCTTTGGTAGGAGTGGTGTCAGATTTTGTAGCTTTGACGACTCCTATCGACTCTCAGAGAATTACAAATGACAGCCGGAATGTCCGGCTTAGCGTACTTTCCAAGCCACGGAGGATATTCCGATATCAATCAATCAATTAATTGATTTATGTCGGGCAAATTGGACCCATACAAATAAAATAATTACATCACGAATTCACGAGTCTAAGAGAATTACAAATGACAGCTGGGACGACCGGCTTAGCATACTTTCCAAGCCACGCAGGATATTCCGATATCACTCAATCAATTAATTCATTTATGTCAGGCAAACTGGACCCATACTAATAAAATAATTACATCACGACTCCTATCGACTCTAAGAGAATTACAAATGACAGCCGGAACGACCGACTTAACGGGCTTTCCAAGCCACGGAGGATATTCCGATATCAATCAATCAATTAATTCATTTATATCAGCCAAACTGGACCCATACAAATAATATAATTACATCACGAATTCACGACTCTAAGAGAATTACAAATGACAGCTGGGACGACCAGCTTAGCATACTTTCCAAGCCATGGAGGATATTCCGATATCAATCAATCAATTAATTCATTTATATCAGCCAAACTGGACCCATACAAATAATATAATTACATCACGAATTCACGACTCTAAGAGAATTACAAATGACAGCCGGGACGATCGGCTTAGCATACTTTCCAAGCCACGGAGGATATTCCGATATCACTCAATCAATTAATTCATTTATGTCAGGCAAACTGGACCCATACTAATAAAATAATTACATCACGACTCCTATCGACTCTAAGAGAATTACAAATGACAGCCGGAACGACCGACTTAACGGGCTTTCCAAGCCACGGAGGATATTCCGATATCAATCAATCAATCAATTCATTTATTTCAGGCAACCTTGGCCTATACAAATAAAATAATTACATACATACATTACATTAAGGTGATCACCTTTTCACGGACCGATTTCGGAAAAAGTTGCTTAATATTAAAGGTCGACGGCTGTCAATGCGGCTGTTTGTATTAAGCCACAAACTCCTAAAAAACTATTATACATATCAATTATAAATAGGTAACCACTCTATAGTTGTTATTAAAGATCAGGATATTATATCGTCGTATAACATAAACATGACAAAACTGTACTTGAATCTTTACATAATATAAAACAAAGTCGCTCCCGCTGTCTGTTTGCTTAGATCTTTTAATGCAATTTTCAGCAATAGATGGAGTGATTGCCATGCATATTATTAGTACATTGCAGCTGTGCGAAGCCAGGGCGAGTCGCTAGCTAAATATAAAGCAAAAACTGCCTGATATACTTGTATGATTGTAACCTTTCCACCAAATTAAGTTTACTAATTGTAAGTACAAAACTTTTGAATGAAGTTGATATATTACGGTATGCGGTACTCAAAATACTGTCTACGCAAATGAGCTCCAACTCACATAAATCTTAAGAACTCCCCAAGTTATAAACCCTTGAAGCTTTTAGTCCTAATTAGTGAAACTCCCACACACGAGAACACTTTGCAAATACTTTGTATACAGTATGTAATTAGTACGCAGAACAAAATACAACACAGCTATGAAATCAAATACAATACACATGTTAACTTAAATACAATACAATACAGTCGTTAAATATTAGAGAATTGTGTTATTGAATTAGTAATTTGAACTGTTTGGATATTAAATTGTGGTTTTGATTTTGTTTGAGTTATTGGCGAATTTTGATTGTGTTTACAGAAGATTATAAATATAATTCAAGATAAATTAATTTGTAGATAAATTTATGTTACATCAAATATTGCACACGTATTTTTTATTCCTTTTTATACTTTTTAGCATCATGTGACATCAACAGCCCCCACTCCTAAACTTTGAACCTTTTGATATTTGTTAAGTTTGATTGATTTGAAAATACCAAAAACACATGTTCTAAATTTTTTGTAAATCTAACTAACGTACTAAATAAAGTTATCTATTTGAACTCAGAAATCTAATCTAAATTGACCCAGTACTTACGAAGATTAGCGCATTCAAACAAAGAAACAAAGTTTTTCGCTTGCCTAATAATCTGTATATATAAAAGCGAAATACTAGTCACTGATTAATCACGAAATCTCAGAAACTACAAGTAGTAGGGCTCTCAAATTTTGCATGGAGGTTCCTTTTAGTACGTGGATGCTCGCTCTAGATAGGATTTTGCGAAATTTCCACAGGATCGGGGTTTACACGGGAAAAACTTCCCACGCGAATGAAGTCGTGAATAACTGCTAGTATTCGTATATAGATTAAACTACATACTTGACCAACCCCTGAATAACATTAAGCTTGCATGAACGCATTAATTGGCATCCGCAAGATAATTATTTCTGTACATACGTGAGTGAGTACCTAGTTAGTGAGCTCAGCTTTGAGCAATTAGTCTTAACCTCACTGACGGGCTTATCTAAACACTAAACCTCACGTTGTGAAGAGCTTTTTAATGGTCTAATTTACGTTCTTATTTCATGTATTATACAGGTTACTCAGAAATTGGAGGTCAAATAAGTGATGTTATGTTGCCGGTATATAGAATATATAAAGAAATTATTATTAGAACTTAAAACAGGATATATGCGTGTGATTTAGCGGTGTCGATCACAAAAATTAACAAGAAAGAGGGTAGACCGATTCGTCTGCTCCTACCCGCAATGACTTCAGTTCATCCGTGATCATGGCGCTTGCAACAGTGCCGAAATATCGGAAACTCAATAAATACACGTGGTAAAGATCTCGTTGTAAGTTCTAATAATACTGTTATTGAACATGTTAACTTAAAAACTTATAAAGAAACTTTTATTACACACGAAAACATTTATCACATGCAAAATGGATCGCACAAAAGAACATTTATCAGCAGCCTGGTGCAGTTTGTGGCCATTCTGGTAAAGATATTTATTAACTTTTACAGAAATTTACGTTTTAATTGAATTGAGAACAATTTTTAAATGCAATCAAATTGTTTCGACATTCGGACTTGGAATTCACAATTGACACACTGCCAATTTCCAAACACCGGGCTACTAAAGAGAAATTTCTAATAGAAAACCTAATGGCACTTATTGCCTGACTTGGAAATCGAACCCGAGACCCCTTGTCCAGCAGTTACGTTAGCAACCACTAGACCAATGAGGCAGTAATTGAAAAAGAAGTTGGTACGTTAAACACCTCTCGTAGTTATGTTATAAATCTACACTTAATTTTGCTATCAAGAAAAACAAAAATACTAAGTCGAGCGCAAAATTTAAAGTCGAACAAAACCCAAGTCGACCCAAATTCAAATTATCCTCTCTCAAACCGACAATAATTTTCCTCTAGTTTCCGCAGTAATAGTTTTATTGTCTTCCAGAAAGTTCTTATTACGTTTTCCGAGAAACTATGTACTTCCCGCCGGTTATGTGGGAACATTTTCCCGTACGCAAATTATAATCTATTTTGAAAGCGTTGAATGCTGCTGAAATAATCTTTTAGTAGTTTGCTTAGTATAAGATAGAGACATGCTTAAAATAAAGATTTTTAGAAGGAACGTTCTTACAAAACTTAATGAAATTGTTGTTCATCATAATCATTATTTGACTGTCAGTTTTCTACAGATTGTACTTCGGGGAGTGTGCGCATGAGCTCCATGAACTGATTCCTCCATCTCCCTTTCACTACCGGTCTACCAGACGCACGGCTGGGTACCACCCACACTTGGTTGATATACCGTCTTGTCGTACCAAGCGCTTCTCCTCCACATTTATTGTGCGCACAGCCAAACTATGGAATTCTCTGCCGGCTTCTGTGTATCCTGCCACTTATGACCTTTCAGCCTTTAAAGCAAGAGTAAATAGGCATCTTCTGGGCTCGCTCGTCACATCGTAGACCTCATCTATCGCTTACCATCAGGCGAGATCGAGGTCTAGAGCGCGATCATTCATCATTTAAAAAAAAATCTACTCGGCCTATTCCCAACTATATTGTGGTTGGCACGGGTCTAATCGGATGCAGCTGAGTACTTTATTTTCTGGTTAGGAAAATCATCAAATGACCTCTCCCGCTGTGGGTAGAGTGGAAGGGAGTGTCAGACTTGTACTGAGTAAAAACCCTCCCTGCTCCGCGACGTCTCCCGCTGCGTCTGGGGCGTGAGGAAGAAAGTTGTCTCTCCCTCACGCGTTCAGCCTCCTCCTTCGCTAGCATGCACTGAAAAAAATAAAACGAGACTTATTACTGTTTTTGTGCAGTAAAAAAAAAGGTTCAGAAAACTTATTTTTATGTTAAAATAATTGATTACTGACTACACTGAAATGGGCACAAAGAGCTAAAGAGTTATATCAATTGGATGAACATTAAAGTTTACTGAAACCAACAGTTCCTTTTAAATATTGCCGTTTTCAGAGCTTTACTGATATCGTAGCAGTTATTTTTACTGCTTCTGAACAGTTATTGTAGCATACAGTAAAGAGCTAAACAGTTATTACAATTGTTTGAACATTCACGTTAACTAAAACAAGCAGTTTTTTTAAGTATTTCCATGTTCAGGCTTGTCTTAGAAATAGTAAGAATAGCCGACTAGAAAACAGTTGCAGATGCACAGTAAAATCTATATACTGTTATAACTCAACTGATTTTTTTCAGTAAGTTTTACTTCTTTGGACAATAGGCTCTATTTTTACTGACCAAAGCGGTGAATATAACCGAAAAATCGATTGGGTTTACCGATTTTTATTTCAGTGTGATTGTTCGAAGAAGGAGGATGTAGCTTAGTACTGAATAATGTCTTACATGGAGCGACAGCCTACTTGTACATCGATTCTGTAAAATTCGAACAACAACTCGCATCTCACATAGCTATTCACTGTCACTTCGCTTATGGTTCAAAGTGACCTTGATTTTGCATTCTGTAAACAGCGTCGAAGTGACGGAGGACTTACCTTACCGAAAGCCACTTCCCACGTCATCTCATACTTTATCTGTCAAAATCTTTAGTTCAACTCGCTGACACGCTCCCAAGGGTAGCGCTAGTGTAAATTCGAATTAACAACCGAGTTTTTAGGATGCCAATCAATAAACTCACAGCGGATTCAGATTCGAAGTTTAGAATGAGGTCTCACAGCTAACCTCCATAACTCAGAAGCTGGGTAACTCTAAACATCTTTTCAAGACAGGTGGTACATTTTCTGTTGTCGAAATATCCGTAATGATTGTCAAAGATGTACAAAAAAACAGCCGAAACCAACGGTCTAACGTATTTTCCGAGTAATCTCAATATGACAAGATAGTCACCCATCCACGTAGCGACCTCGACATGCATTGCTTAACTTTGAAGATCGTCCCACGCGATTGTTATTTTATATCATGATCTCCCTGAAATGGAAAATATGAAATTCTTGTAGATAAAGTTGAAAAAAATTCTAATTTCACTCAAACTTAATATATTTTAATGAATTCAAGCTTCGAAAAGAAATTATAATGAACGACTGTTTTTAGTCTCACCAAATTTAGTGTTTCTTAATAAAATGTTCCTCAAAAAACAATTTCTTAGATCTAAGAAATAAATTACTATTTAATATCCAGCATAGGAATATTGCCACTTGAGAAAATATTTATCTTTCATTTATTACAATTGAGATCATGTTCCGAGACTATTAATTGCGGCTTCAACTAAATTCCATTCTTATTGCTCCTTAGAGCTTAGAAACATATACAATATAATTAATAATTTAAATTAATTACTCTGTGCTTCGGAGAGCATTTTAAATCTTTGGTCCCGGCTGTCATTAGTACATTTTTGACAGTCGTTATGTGCTGCGACAAGTCAGAAATACTTACACCAGTCTTGCCGAAGGATATCGTGATAATAAAAGCAATCCTCACGGCGGCCAATCTCGGAGAAGTTTAGTAATCCGATACGGGCGGAGAGAGATCAGCCTAAGGACCGTATCACACCGCCAACTTCAAAACTCCGAACGACAACTGAGAAATCTCTATTATAAGAAATAGGTCAAGTGCGAGTCAGACTCTCCCATGAAGGGTTCCGTAGTAACTACGCCAAATAATTTTGTTTTTCATAGTATTTATATGAATTACAAAGTTATATTTGCGGTTTTAGAAAATATGCTATATCTCAAAAACTGGTGACTCGATCTCGTTCAAACTAATTTTTGTTGAAAGTTTACATTAAGATCTACAGCATTTTTTAGATTTATTTCTCCATTATTATAGAAGTTAGAGGGGGAAACTTTAATATCATTTTTAAAGAGCTTTCTATAGATACCACACATGCATAACACATCTACCTACAGGTTTACAGAATACATCTTTTTTTTTTCTGGGTGGGAAAATCATCGAATGACTTCTTCCGCTCTGGGTTAAGCGGAAGGGTGTGTCAGACTTCTACTGACTAAAAACCCACCCTCTTCCTTCGGCTGCCCTAAAGTTCCGGGGCCGCGGTATCTCGATAGAACTTTCCCGCAAACCCCGGCAGGCAATGGCCCTATGAGGCCCCATCGCTGGTGCTGACAGCTCTTTGAGGCGCGCGTGGAACACAACACGCTGCCGACCCGTGCCTGGTCCTTACCGGACGGTGAGCTACCCCTGCTCGCTGTCTGCAGGCCCGCGTCTATGGTGGCCGGAAATCGGCTCACGATCCCCGACGCCCGGGGCTACAGAATACATCTACCTACCAAGTTTTATGTGGATAGTCTTAATAGTTTCGGAATAAAATGGGTGTGACATACGGCCGGACAGACAGACAGACATGACGAAACTATAAGGGTTCCGTTTATTGCCATTCGGCTACGGAACCCTAAAAAGCTAATTGCATTTCTTGCCTGACTAGGGAATATAACTCGAGACCTATTTATCAGCGGTCGCGCTTGCAACTATGGTAGTCAGAGAGGCAGCCGAACCCAACATACTTGGAAAAAGGTTAAGCAGATGACGGGGATGACAGGAATGTGAAAGAAAATTTGTATGTCTGTCTGTTTTTTTACACCTGCATGTCGAAAAGATGAACTGATCCAGCACACAAATGGCACATGTTATGCATGTGCTAAGTAGTTAAGTCATTTTAAATCCAATATGGCGAACGGTTCAAGATGATGGGCTGATTTATTTGAGCTCTGCTATGATATGGGTATGGGTGGGTAAAGTCTTTTTTTTATGTACGGACGGCAGCACATGAAGCTACCCGAAAGTGCCAAATTTTCCCAATCAACCTTGAACCTAATTTCTTTAACAATAAAGTTGAAAATCTATTAAAGAAAATTGACAGATTGTTGTAGCTTGATGTGCTGGTATCTGTACAATAGTGGTATATGGGCGGACTTAATGCAACAAGGTATTCTTTACCCGTCAAACCTTTGGGTTAAAAAACGCAATTTGGTAAGTGTACCAGTAAATTAAATGACATAATTTATCTAAAGAGTATGCAAATAGTATATGTGTAATAATAATGTACATATTTTTAATATTTATTTTATACTATTCATCATAGTTTGGTTCACAGCTATGCTTATTATATTATATATTGCTTATAACTTACTGTGCTCATGACGGACTCAATGGGTAGTTAATTAGTGTCAATTGTCGGGTTATCAACCACCAGCTTTTTATAATAAAAAGATAACTTTGTTCGAAGTATCTATAGTACAACTAGTCTAGAGCATTTATTTTGTAAAATAAACTCAGTATCTTCTAGAGAAAATTCATTCTGGTAGCCTCGTAGCACTGTTTGTGTACCTCTCGTAGCAAAGTGCTACGCCGTAGCACTTGTTTATTTTTATTTAGCGCTCCAGAGCCCGGATGGCGTATCAGATTATGGATGTTTTACGGTTATGGCGGTAAAATACGGTTCTTAATCGAAAAGTTATGTTCTGTTAAGTTGGATAGTATTTTATGCAGTTTTAACGTTAGCAGTGAAATGTTCTACTGTTTTTAGTGCAGAAGTATTTTATACAAAACATCCGAAACTCTTGGACCATCAGACTTTTATACTCACTGAATTTTGAAATAACTTTCGAACAAGCTAAACTTTCGTAAAGCAATCACTTCGGTACTTTGAAAGTAATATGCTCAAGAGACTGGCAACGTTGCCAATATCTTGGGCACATTACAAACCGTCAATGTTGAGTACAAAATTTGGTTAATAGTATTTTTTAACAAAAATATTTTTCTCTACACTAGGAATTTATCGTAATTCATGAGGGTATTTTTACAAACGCCTAGACCTGGAACAACTATGTGTAAGCCATACAAAAGTTTGTTCCGGTGGGAATCAAACCAGCAGCAGATCAGACAATCGCTCGATCACTAGTTGGCGCTATGATCGAGCGATTGCCCGCTGTGCTACATGTAATTAGAGTTGTGAGTTGAGTTTAGGGTAAATAGTTCGTATGTAATTTTCAATTTTTCTGGCGGATTTCTGATAGCTATAACCTGGGGATCTTCAATCCAAGAGTGAATAGGTTACTCCTAACTAAGCGTGCTTCTGTGGTTCAACTCCGACCACATCATCGTTTGCCATACCATTAGATGAGATGGTGGTCAAATGCGAGCTTATTTTTTTAATACGCTGTTATACACACAAAACGTTTTGGAAATACTTTCATTGTGCGTACGACTAAGGAGTGGAATTCCCTGCTGGAGTTCTGTGTTTCCAGATATCTATATCCTGGGGGTATTTAAATCAAGAGTGAATAGGTTACTTCTAAGTAAACATGATTTATCTCCGAGCACATCACCACTTACCATCAGGGGAGATGGGGATCAAATGCGAGCCTATTATCAATAAAACAAATAGTTGTGATTTTTCAAGTAACAATAAAATAAACTAATTCATACTATATTACTCTTAAAAAGTTCATATCAAAACCAAATCAATTTTTCAAACTCAATACAAAATTAATATCCAAACAAAACAATTTAACAAAAATAAAACTATAGAACGTCAGCACTCAATATTCAATTACTTACATTAAATACGTCGGAACATGCACCATTATTCCAATTAATTGCGTCACACAGAATATTTGCTCAATAAACCAGAACACTGAAGTATCATTCGCTCGTGTTTGAAAAACAATTTGCATGCTAATGAAGGCGTGACCATGGGTGTCATACAAACAGGATTAATTGAGAGTTCTGGGATGTTTTGTGTTGTGTTGTAAATTCTGTGTATTCTCAGTTGTGTATAGAATGGTGCATTAATTGGGTTTTATTCGTGGATTAAAACATGTTGTGCACATGTTGTCATATTAAATAGTTTAATATTTATTATGTTTCTCTAAATTATTAATATCCTATGCATCACTATGCAAACTTTTATACATAAATCAAATTTGGAACTCCTCCAGAATTCCAATTTCAAAGCAAGCAGTTTTGCAATTTTATTGGAACTGTTTGCGTTACACACTTCCAATTTCAAAACGGCTTGCAACTACACACAAGCACAGACTACCAAGTCTATGCTTATGTAGACTCACGAGCAAAACTATTTAGTATAATCACCCACTTGTGATCTGTTTTGTTCAAACAAAATGACTGACGACTATTAATTAATTGCTACCGATATTTTCTGTAACTGTTTAGTATTTGTTTAAACTTATTTACTTTTCCATTCTAAACATATAAATGTATATATTTCGCTAACATGAAGATGTTTGTTAGGCCAAAATATGCGTAGGTTTTTATTACGAAAACGATGCAAAATTAATTTGGCCATATAGTAGTTATTTAATTCTCTACCTACGCCGACCCACAATCAAACCTTCATCACGGTTTTGTGGGATTTATTCCAACCGTGAAGCTATATGTACTTAAATAAATAAATGTAATCGTTTTGAAAATAAGAGGATTAGAAGTCCAAATCTCTTTACCTACTTAGGTACATAAAAAGTTTTCGAATTCAAGTTGCAGTATTATCTCTGCGACAATGTCGTGGAGCTCGCTAAATAATATCAGCCGCATGGCTTACTTTTCAATGTTAAGCAACCTTGCCGAGATCGGTCATTAGGTCATCTTAAAGGCGGGTACAGACTTACGAAATGTAACATGCAATGTAACACGTAATGAAAATATTTGCCGTCCACATTGTCGCAATGTACCATGCAATGTTTGACAGGCCCGTTGGTATAGTGGTCAGTGGCCCTGACTGATATGCGTAAGGTCGTGGGTTCGATTCCCACCTTTTTTTTTTTAACGTTGTAAAATTATCAAATAAGTCCTCCCACCCCAGGCAGGGTGGGAGGGACTGTCAGACTTTTACTGACTAAAATCCACGGTGTTCCTTCAATAACCCTTTACGTACCGGGGCCACGGTAACGGGATGAGTCCCACGACCCCGGAGTCCCACGACCCCGGTCGATTCCCACCTAGGACAAATGTTTGTGTGATGAGCACGATCATTTGTTCTTTGTCTGGGTGTAATTTATCTATAATATGTATGTATTTAGAAATATATATGTAAGTTTATCAGTTGTCTAGTACTCATACCACAAGCTCTGCTTAGTTTGGGACTAGATGGCGTTGTGTGAAAGTTGTGGAATATTATTATAATTATTATTATAATGTAACAGAATTCCCATAGTGTGGACGCCTTGCGCGCACGAACCGTGAACACTACGCGCACAAACAGAGCATTTCAAGTCGTGCGCGCCGCGATCCGCCATTTGTCGGTTTTTTCGCCGAACACAAAGGGGCACGCAGTGTGCACGGAGCTCCAGTGTGGACGGGTTGTGTGTGTTTGTACTGCGGAACGACACGATCCATTCTCTTCGGGGACGCGCAGTGTGCACCGCGCCAGTGTGGACGGGTTGTCTGTGTTTGTACTGCGGAACGACACGATCCATTCTCTTCGCGTGTTTTCGGTAGACTGAGCTATGTTCGCCGCGTGCATGCCGGAAACAGATGCGAGTAGGTACATGCTTGGTTCGTGCGCGCGCTGCGTCCACGCTTATGAAATGCTCCTTTCATGTTACATTGTTTGTTACGTTACAGCAGTCTATACCCGCCTTAACATATGAAGATTCCTTCGTGACTCAAAAAACACGTTAAGTTGTTGGTCCCAGCTGTCAGTTCCGTAGTATATACGCCAAATAACTTTGTTTTTCATAGTATTTGTATGAATTACAAAGTTATATTTGGGATTTTAGAAAATATGCTATATCTTAAAAACTACTGACCCGATCTCATTCAAACCAAATTTCCTTGAAAGTTTACATTAAGATCTACTGCATATATATTTTTTTAGATTTTTTCTTTCATTATTATAGAAGTTAGAGGGGGGACACATTTTATCACTTTGGAAGCGTATATCTTTTAAACGGTTGACTTTATGAAAAAGTGGTTTTAGAAACCTCAATTGCATTTTTAAAGAACTATCTATAAATACCACACACGTATAGGTTTCATGAAAAAAATATTTTCAGTTCTATGTATGGTATAGAGAGAGAGATGTCTTAATTTTATTTATTTTTTTTCTTAAAATCGAAAAGCGGTTCACATAATTCATCTACCTACCAAGTTGTATAGTCCTAATAGTTTAGGAACTAAATTGCTGTGACAAACGGACGGACGGACAGACAGTTATGACGGTTTAGTTATTGCCATTCGGCTACGGAACCCTAAAAACTAACATTAGTCTTGCCAAAAAGTATCGTGTTACCCAGTTACTGGGTTGTGGAGGTCAGATAAGCAGTCGCTCTATATATGAAACTAAAACTTAGGTGCATTCCGTTAGACTAGAAACCGAGCCTAACAGAGTTGGGAATAGGTTATCACATGATGATGACCACAGAACAGATAAAAGAGGTTAGAAAGGAAATAGTTCCTGATTTGTATGAGAACGCGTGTTGCCGCTTGTCTCCCACTCTTTAGCTCCACTACAAGCAAGAGGCCCATTACGTATGCGAATTACGCACGCAAATAAATTACACACACTTAAATCGAGAGCTTGCTACTGATTGTAATTCACTGTCGATAAACATGCGCCGTGCATCACGGCCAATCATGGCAAAGGACGAAACGTCAATGGTTGAAGTGTGGAGGAGGCGACGCATGCAGTATATTGTAAGCGAACTTGGTCATTGTGTTGATTAAGCAATTACACATCGGGAAATGTATATTTTATGTAACTTGTTGCAATAATGTTGTTAATGTTCGGGATTTCATAGTGATCAAAATATTTTTATGTTTTTTACAAATAAAATTGTAATTAAATGTTATTTTCAACTTACCGATGGAAAGATATAACTCCTTGCTCTATACTTGCGGTCTGACTTTTTGTTTTACAAGTTATAATTGCACTATACGGCATTTTAAAGCAGAGCTCTGTGTTCCGAAGTAGTCTGAAGCGCACTAAACGTGGTGAATGAATTAATCGGTCGAGCTATGATTTTCGAATCATAAATGTGGCGCGCTCGCCACGCCCACATTACCATTCCAACCTTATTCATTTATTCCATGATGATGACAAGGTCAGGAATTAGAAGCGTTATGGAAAATACTTAAAAATACCCCCCAACCAAAGTAACAATACCACTTCAATAACAACAAAAACACAAACAAAATCCTAATAAAGAATAATGTTACGAGTGGAACCGCACCGCCAATTACTGGAGTGGAGCTAGCAGAAGTAATAACAAGCCCGGCTCGTAACAGTTGGAACTAAACAATAGAGTACGGTTTGAGTACCGTTAACAAAAGGTCTGTAGGTAAGCCACATACGTAAATTGGTGGACCGTCACCAATTCAGTGACCGATCAACCGAACTAACAATAACCAGAGAATAAGAATTGAATCAGATGCCACACAATAATAACAAGCCTATAAATGTTCACACTATATTCTCTTTGAGAGGGAACAGATCGTAATAAACCACGTAGCAATGTCACATGTCTTCAAATTTTCAACCCTATGGCATATACTCGTACTGCACCCACAGACCACTCGAGTAAAATGACTGGCAAAGAGCCTTAAAAAGGGTGATCTTCACTTCACCTGAGCAGTGAGAAAATTTGCCAGCAAGCATATTGCCTCTCACTGCCAAAACCTTGCGCTCCCGTTCTATATCTTCATAATCCCTGAGATCAGTAGCGACTATGTTCCTAGAAGGAACAGGGTGGGTTTTTATTCCGTAGAAGTCTTACACTCCCTTACGCTCCACCTAGAGCGGCTAGAGCGGGAAGAATTATTTGATGACTTTACCACCAAAACAAAAAAATTGGCCAAGTGCAAGTCAAACTCGCCAATGAAGGGTAAATGTATGAAATGCAAAGTTATATTTGCGGTTTTAGAAAATGAGCTATATCTCAGAAACCACTGAATCTATCTCGTTCTAACTAATTTTCGTTGAAAGTTCACAATAAGATCTATAGCATTTATTTTATTTAGTTTTTTCACTCTATTATTATAGAAGATGGACGCCCATTTTACCACCTTGGAAGTGTCTATCTCTTAAACCATAGATTTTAGGAAAAAAATATTTTAGAAACCTTAATCTATCTATAAAAATCTATCTATAAACACCAAACACAATTTTATATATTTTTTTAATTTTTATATAAGAATCGGTAATCGGTTCATAAAATACCTATCAAGTTTCACATGTGTAGTCCTAATGGTTTCGGAATAAATTGGCTGTGACATACGGACGGACGGACAGACAAAGATGACGAAACTATAAGGGTTCCGTTTTTGCCATTCGGCTACGGAACCCTAAAAAGGGGACACATGGATGGGATGAAATTTGTCCGCTATAAATTTTAGGATTGCGCTGTTATTTGCATTGTATATGACTTACACACGACCAAAAATATCTTGACCTGATCTGATCGAGGGTTATTTAGAGCCGTGGTAATGATTTAGTTAGAAATCACGACTTTCAACTCACAAGCCGTTCCTGTAACCACTGAACCACGACTACTCAAAACAAAACAAATATTTTTTATATTTATTTATATTTTATTATCATTTTTTATTGACGCTTTGAAATGTAAAGTAGAAATCGAACATTCTCACAACTCGTTAACCCTTAAAACAAAATCGTCCTACACGAACACCGATCACCCACCTGTGTCGACCTTACATTAAAACTGCCTACGCAAATTATTTTTCCGAGTATCCAATAGCATTGTGTGGGTTGTGAATACTACGCAGTTACATTTGTAAGTAAAATAATGACATCATTAGGTCACTATCGGCTACGTTATTGGGTTATCGCAATCCCCAGAGTAATGATTTTGTACAATTTCTATAGTAATTGGACCGTATTTGGAGTTTAGTTTGTTAGTTAAACATTGGACGTTTGTTTTACAGTTTTCGGGTCTAAATATGCCTATGAAAGCTGTGTAGAGGAGATAAATGTTTGCAATATTGTAGTATTGAACTGAAAGCTAATATTTGTTGTTAAATAGTTGCTAAATAGATATTTTCTGACGACACGTCATTATGTAACTAAGCGCACTTTCCAAGTCTGTCCTAGATCTTCTACACGACTTATATCATTACAAGCTGTTACCCGCGAGTTTGTACATAAATCGAATATGTTAACCTACATAAAATTCTTAATAATAAAATCGTGTTTGTGATTCACTTGACATACTGTTCTATTATTTTATTTAACCCCGGATCTTTATCCATGTTCTTCCCAAATTTCATTAAGCTCAGTTAAGCGGTTTAAATTTTTCGTACTAACTCCCCTCCCCTATTTCAACCTTTTTAGAGTATTTTTAACCCAGCCTATGTTTAACCCTGGGTTTTCAACTATTTCCATTCCAAATTCATCTAAATCGGTACTGTGGTTTAGCCGTGAAATCTTTACAGACAGACGGACAGACTTTCAGATTTATAATATAAGTATAATCCTCAATCGCTTCATAGTCTCAATTCACTCATAACTTAAATTATTTCATTTGCATTATTATATTATATAAAGCTAAATTACCACTCACTGACTGACTCACTGACTGACTCACTCATTGACATAATTGTTCTCCCAGATGGTGGATGGGGAGGTGGGTATATTTTGACAGATTCGTAAACAAGTAACTCTCAAACCTACGGGAAAAGTGCCAAACCTCCCCTTTTCCCCCCCCTTCTCCCCCCCCCCCCTATCGTATCTCGGAAACTACGAGACCCGTATTTTTTTCTTTTTACGGATTCGTATAGAGGAGGCTCGGTAAAGTAAAAACCATTTTTCAAAGTCCCCCCCCCCCCCCGCCCCCCTTCTCCCCCCCTTTAGGCGGATCTCGGAATCTAAGAGACTTGGAACATTTTTTTTTTTCAGATTCATTTAGAGGGGCAATGCTTTAGTCGAAATAATTGTGCAACCTCCCCCCCCCCATTTCCCCCCCCCTTTTTTTTTTTTTTTCACAAGCACGCGAGGTGCTTGCACCTCGCGCAACACGCAAATACTAGTTATTATATAAAATTGCAGCTTTCTGCACTCCACCATTTAAAGTTTAACTGTGCCCAATTTTATACTCCTCCGTCTACATAATTTACGTTAAAATGGAAAGTTTTTGCTTCGCGTATCTTTACTAAAAAGCGGAAAAGTTTGTTTGCTTGTTTAAACGCGCTAATCTTTGAAAGTCCTGGGTGGATTTGGATTTAATTTGGTATAGAAGTAGCTTAGGCTACGCGACTGAAAAAGAAGCAAAATAAGTGACTCACAGAATTGACCCCAAATTATCAGTTCCCTATATTTCTTGAATACCAATAATAACAAACGTGTCATAGCACTACGAGGGTCATAACTTTCCACGTCACTTGCCAATAAAACGATGATTCTCTTCGTTCTTCTTAATTTGAAAAATTCGGTCTCTGGTATCAATGTATTGAAATTTCTAATAAATTCCACACATGTAGACATAGGGTTACAAAACCCTTGCCATATCGTTTGTTATCATCCAAAGAAGCCGTGCACTTGGCATGTATATACCCTTTAAATTACACGTTGTATAACAGCAAGCTTGAACTGTCAATTTTAAGATAAGAAATGAAGTCGAATTGGACGACATCGCTTAGCATATGGAAGAAATAATGTGGAAAAACAAATATATACAAAATTTTTACAAACGTAAGTTAACCTCAGCCATTGTTAAGGTGACAAAGGCTAGTTGGCACGCGCGCTGCTATATATATATACGCCGCTATACATTTATAATTTAAAAAAGAGACTTCAGCTCTGCATAAGTTCTTTGAATATAAATAAAATGTATACGTCATATTATGTAGTCAGTTTGTAAACTGACGTCTAACTCGTAGATTTTTTTATTGATAATAGGTTTGCCTTTGACCACCATGTTACCTGATGGTAAGTGATGATGTGGTCGAAGATGAAGAAAAAATTTTTACAGTAGCAACCTTTCATAGATGTCCCCAATATAGTGCGGAAAATTATCAATAATTTTAAAGTCCTAAACAGAGTACCATTCTGTCAGTGAATACAATAATAAGGTAATTTCCTATGCTACAAAATGATTATTCTCTTTGGTTAGTTAGTAAAATTTAAAAAAAAAAACTTACAAAGTTTAAAAGCTGCAACGTTCACGAGTGGGGGCTGCAGACGTCACAGAGTGCTAAATAGTAAACCCTAGCACGTAAAATTTCAACTCACTGAATCGTCTTAATGTTTCAATTACGTGAGAAAAGAAAAAATACGTGTCCAATATTTTTTGATAACCTAAGTGACGGACTGCATTATTATTATTTATTTATTTTATCTAATACACATTACACAATAAATTTAAAAAAAATGTTTTGCCATACACGAAAGCCTGTGCTGGAGAGTCGTAATTAGTTAATCAACTGACTATACAGAGAAAAGGAAAATTAGCAATACTAAATTCAATTAACTATCTTTTAAAGTAAAAACTTTCGTATCTGTACTTACAACTTTTCGTATTTAGAAAACTACCCTATTACTTACAATATGCTTGTGTTTGATCACCATCTCACCTGATAGCTAAGATGTGGTCGACAATGAAGCACGCTTACGTAGAAGTGACCTATTGACTCTTGATCTTGACTTAAAGTCCCCCAAATCAAATCAAATCATTTATTCGCATAGTATGTAAGTTTATAATAAAGTTGGAATGAATATAAGTGTTGTATCCGCTGCTGGCATAAATAAAATGTAAGCTTTAAAAAAACCGTATGGAACATAACTATTTTTAAGCGCCATTTCTGGACCGGTCGTTACTGAGCAAAAAATAAATTCTAAAAGGTATTTTCCAATCGGCTACCGGATTTTTGCTGAAGATTGGGATTTTTAAAAGCTGTATTAGTCAGTGCATGAAAGCTTTGTTCTATCAAATGCAAAAGAGGTCTTTATTTTTAACCCACTTCAAAAAAAGGAGGATGTTCTCAGTTCTCAGTTCGTCTTGAACACCTTTTTAAATTTATGTTACCTCATAACTCGAAGACGAAAAGACTCATTGGCAACGATACACTGGTCGAATCAAAGCTCCAGAGCCTTGAACATCGGCGACGAGTTGCTAGTCTATCGGTTTTCTATCGGTTACATTTCAGGGAGTGTGCGATGGAATTAAACAATCTAATTCCGTCAAGCCCGTTCCATCATCGGACTACAAGACAAACGGCGATGAGCCATCGTTACATGGCACTAAACGTTTTGGGAATACCTTCATTATACGTACGGCTAAGGAGTGGAATTCCCTGCCGGAGTCTGTGTTTCCCGATAGCTATAACCTAGGGGTCTTTAAGTCAAGAGTGAATAGGTTACTTTTAGGTAAGCGTGCTCCATCTTCGACCACATCATCACTTACCATCAGGTGAGATGGTGGTCAAACGCGAGCCTATTATCAATTAAAAAAAAATGGCTAGACCGATTTGGAAAATTGTTTGAGAGGGTATACTTTCTAGTTGGTCCCATTGTCGTCACGTTTGGATCTGATGATGGGATCATGGAGAAATCGAGGAAACTCTTCAAATATTCTAGGAACACCTATAGCGATTTGGGTATTTATCATAGTAACTTGTGCAGTTGCTCTCGAAAAACACCATTTGGTGAAGTGGAACTGATGATTAAGACCACAGATGGCTACTGGAACTACTCAATAATAAGTATTTCATTGGTTGCGATTCGGTTACTTGGATATGGTTGTTGAGCGCTTTATGCTCGTCACAATACATAATATGGTGATGTGGAACTGATGGTGAAGTACCAGGAGAACTCAAAAATTAACGGCTCTGCATCGGGAAAAGCAATATTTTGTAAAATGTGATAAGTAGTTGGTTTGCCTATAATATTTTAAGATTTCCCTCGATTTCTCCATGATTCCATCATCAGATCCTAACAATGGGACCAACTAGAAAGTATACCCTTTCAAACTAAAAAACAATTTTCCAAGGTCCAGCCGTCTTCGAGATATGAGGTAACATACTTACATAAAAAAGGTTCAAGACGAACTGAGAACCTCCTTCTTTTTTTGAAGTCGGTTAAAAAGCGAGAAAAACTTTTAACAAAAAATAAAACTGAATTCCCAAAAAAAAAAACACTGCAAAGTGAAAAATAACTTTACTTTCGGAAGGCGGTGTCATAAACGAAAATATACAGGGTTAAGTGTAAAACACTGAAAACCTCTCAGGACTATGTTACTAACATCATAATCAACAACTTTTGTTCTATGACTTTTAAGAATTCGTCATATTTTAGTTCACCAGATTTACATACAAAAATAAAAATATTTAAATTGAACGCCCTAAATGTTACGAACTCTATGCGAAGCAAAAGAAAGCAATTTATACTATCGCTTTCTTTTGCTTTGCATAGACGCTACATGCGTTTAGGGCGTTCAATTTAAATATTTTTATTTTTATATGAAAATCTGGTGAACTAAAATATGACGAATTTTTAAAAGTCATAGAACAAAAGTTGTTGATTATGATGTTAGTAACATAGTCCTGAGAGGTTTTTGGTGTTTTACAATTAACCCTGTATACAAATCTAAAGACACTGGTTTTATTTTTTTGTTATTTTTTTTTTTTTATTTTGCATCTGCAGACCACTACTTAGACTTTTCCCAACTTTTTTGGAGTCGGCTTGAAGTCAAACCGGGTCCAGTTTAGTAGATACTAATGTTTTGCATGGAGCGGACCGCCTATCTGATTTTTTTTAATTACGAATGAGCCCGCTGATCTCCAAAACCCAGTAAGTAGTTGGCTATACGATACCCGAGTCAGCTTTTCTGGCTTCTATCTACACGCAACGACTATCTAAACTATAACAATATAAAGAAGTAAAATTTGCTAGTAGGTCTGTATGTAAGAGGTAATCTTCGAAACTAATTATCCAATTCTAAATTCTTTTCATTGATAGTTAGGTAAATTATTTGGGAGAGCTTTAAGCTATAAATTATTTTGTAATCCAAGCAGACGGAGTCGCGGGCATAGTGCTAGTCAAATATACAACGTGTAATTTAAGGGGTATATACATACTGAATGCACGGCTTCTTTGGATGATAACAAACGATATAGCAAGGGTTTTATAATCCTATGTCTACATGTGTGGAGCTTATTAGAAATTTCAATACATTGATACCAGAGACCGAATTTTTCAAATTAAGAAGAACGAAGAGAATTATCGTGTTATTGGTTAGTGACGTGGAAAGTGATGACCCTCATAGTGCTGTGACACGTTTGTTATTACTGGTATTCAAGAAATATATGAAACCAATAATTTGTGGTCAATTCTGTGAGTCAGTTATTTTGAGCTGAAACTTTGCATAGAGACTACATACCAGATGTTGTCTTCAGTCCTTTTGGATAGATATGGGGTTTCCCTTACACATTGTATACAAATGACAGCGGAGACCCGATATCGTGCTTTAACGTGCTTTTAAAGCCTCGGAAGAATCTCGATATACAACGTGTAATAGAATAAACGCAATTCCTGAAAGCAGTTGGTTCAGAATCGACTTCTGAATCGATTTCCGTCATAAAAAATAGGTGTTAAATTTTGATGGAAATATCTTTCATTTAACATGACAAATTAATACAATCCTTAATTAAAGGAAATGCGCTCGTGTGCGTGTCGGCCGCTAACATTGCATTAGTGTATGCGTCTGCGTCAGGATATTGTATTACGCACATACGTTTTGCGTTTAGTATGGATAACTGTTTTATAAAAAATGTCTAGGTTTGGTTTCAATTTATTTAGCTACGGATGTAATTTTAGACTTATAATTTTATATTCTAATTGGGGTGTCTGAGGTATTGCGCTTAATCTATTACACCTTGTACTAAGATGGTCCATAAACCAACCTTGGCAATCGTTGTTTTATCTTCGAGCCTCCTAAACCTCTAATAAATATTTTTTTTAAAGTCCGCAAAATTCTACAGCTAATACTGGGCATTTTCTTGATCTCGTCTCTCTGCTCTATAAACACCCCTTTTAAGAGTCACGTATAAATAGCAATGCATGGAGTTGTATAAGATTCAAGTCACGTCTCAATCCCACATGTATCAGCACAAAATAAATAGAATTCGCGCCACGAAGATGACGACTTGGCACACGAAGTGACGAATATATTATTTATTCATGATTTAGTCGAACATTCTCGGTGTTAAACGGTTTTAAAGCAGAATTTAAACTGGTTTTTGTGCTTGCTAGCTTCTGTGCGCGACTTTGTTTGCGTGGGAAGATTTCGTGGGAATTGCGGAATAAAATAAAGCCCATATGATTATTCCCGGATGTCAACTATGTTCTTACCAAAATCATTTAGATCCATTCAGTAGTTTTTGCGTAAAAGATTAACAAACATCCATACATCCATCCATTCATACATCTATATATACATCCTCACAAACTTTCGTATTTTTCGTAACTTTCTTTCGTAAAGAACTATCCAGGCGCCTAGTTGACACTTCGCGTGACCCAAAGGCTGGCTTTTACCTTGGACAGCGTTTAAGCATTGCCACACAGCGTGGCAATGCCGCCAGTCTTTTGAGCACATTACCAGTGGACAGCGATGCGCACGAATTTCTGGATGCCATATTTTAGTTAATTATTAGATGTATATATGTAGTTTAGGGTTTTTATTTAAGTGTATATTCCATTATTGATTAAAAAAATTAATAAATCTTTCGTATTTATAATATTAGTAAGATTTTGCATTTTTGTCGTTTACGGTCAACAATACGGAAAGTAAGCATGCATCAGAAATATTCTCTTGTATCGTGGGTACATTTACATACACTTAAATTCAAATGCTCAAACCCAGACCCTGAAGGAGTATTTGTAGGCCATATTGAACTCAAGACACGCAAGTCAACAGCCGATTTCTTAGCTACTGCTCAACCATGACGACAAAAAACAAAAGTGCGTGGAAAGGTTTTCCTGCGAAGCTTCGGATTCCGTAGAAATTCCGAGATAAACAGTAGTCTATACGTATGTTATTCCAGAATTTTGACCATAGACAGACTAAACTTCATTTTTATTTATTCTTTTTTTTTAATACGGAATAGGTTCGCGTTTGACATCCATTTCATTTTTCATTTCATTTGGATCAGTTCGTCCTTTTTGGCGTAATTGATAAGATAAGTTAAGATACTTTATTTTGCATATTTATTTTGAGTTAACATATAAACTTTCTTTTTCATTTAATTTAATTTAGATTACGTCACGATTTTCTTTTAAGTCTGAGGTCATTGCCCCTATAAAAGTCATTAGACACGTTCCAAACGTTTTATATTTTCTTAACAAATTATTTGTAAAATATAATAAGTATACTAAAAAGTTCTATGAATCGTCCTAACAAAAACCTGTTATTTTCTACAAGATTTTTCTTGATTCTCCAAACTTTTAAGGGTATTTTCGTTGCCATTTCTGAAGATGTCGGCAGCGTAACGATTCTTAAGGGAAATGAAACACAAAATTAGATATATTTTTCTGTTTTATTTAAGTCAACAGGAGAGGAAAAAGAATTAAAAGTTTATTTTAGTGAGTCCAATTTGAGTGGAAAAGTCTATTTGGCCGGGTTAGGTGATTCGTCTTTAAATTATTTCCTTTGATAGATTTTTTATTTGAGAGTCTTTTTTTCAAACAATTAATTAAATTACCCAGTTGTATCCGGTAACCTGAAAACTGACCCCGACATTGGTCGGAAAAGGTTAAACAAATGATGAATAGTTCCCCCTTAGCAGCTTAGCAATTTCCTAACTAAGTGATTAATTATCTTTATTGTGCAAATTGATTATTAAACAACTCATTTACACGTCATTCTTCAGGTTCCGTAGCCGAATGGCAAAAAACGGAACCCTTATAGTTTCGTCATGTCTGCCTGTCCGTCCGTCCGTATGTCACAGCCATTTTATTCCGAAACTATTAAGACTTCACATGTGAAACTTGGTAGATAGATGTATTCTGTGAATTCCGATTTTATGAAAAAAAAAATATTAAAATAAAGGGGGGCTCTCCATACATAGAACTAAAATTGAAAATATATTTTTTTTAAAACATAATGTTTCATGAAAGAGAAATATTTTTTGTCTATATACCACACACGCATATTATGCGTGTGTGTTATCTATAGACAGGTCTTTGAAAATAACATTGACGTTTCTGAAACCACTTTTGCATAAATTTTATCGTTTAAAAGATATACGCTTCAAAAGTGGTAACATGTGACCCCTCTAACTCCTATAGTAATGGTGTGAAAAGTTAAAAAAAAATATGTGCTGTAGATCTTGACGTAAACTTTCAAGAAAAATTAGTTTTAACGAGATCAGGTCAACAGTTTTTGAGATACAGCATATTTTCTAAAACCACAAATTTAACTTTGTAATTCATACAAACACTATGAAAAACAAAGTTATTTGGCGTTGTAAAACCCTTTATGGGCGAGTCTGATTCGCACTTAACCATTTTTCTTTTTTGTTAATTTTAACTAGATGAGGCCAGTATTTCCTAAATGACTACTCTAAGAAGAAACACCGAAACAAACCCAGAGGTCAGTCTCTTTTGAAGTCCATACATACAATCTGTACTGATAACATATATATATATTATATAGTTTGATACTAGGCAACTGACGCGCTTTTTGGTGGCGAGTTTAATAATTACAATTTAAAGGTTTTTTTATTTATAGCATATAGCACGATATTAAACGTTACAATATTATTTTATTTAATGTATTTAATACACTACACATTCATTAACATTAGTTTATTTACCCTCGTCCGTGTGTCACTGCTGGGTGCCGACTTATAACCAGCGCTGGGTGTCTTTCGCCCAGCAAATGCTGAGTTGGTAACCCTTTCGGTGTAGACATGCTCAGCGAAATTCTTAGTGTTACATTTTTTATGTTTGTAATTCTCCGTTGTTGTATGTTTATCACCGAATAAATGGTTTTCAATTTCAATATCAATTTCAATAAAATTATATGAGACCTCTGTAGGTTATTAGTCTGTGGCGATCTTTTCAGGACAGATGCACACAGCTTTGAGTGGGCCTGTCCAGACAGTGTAAGCATTTGTCAGATAACGTATAGCTCAACTTAGAACTTTATCTACATATGTCGTCGTCAACTGGCGTTAAATGGACAAATAGGGTAATCATATCCCTTCTCATACTTCTAACTTTGTTCATTCTTCATTTTACATTCAGTCGATCCTCGACTGTCAGTCGCCATGAATTTAAGAGAAAATTGCGGTTCTACTTGAGCAAAAATAAGCAGAATATTCCGTTTTATTTTTCAGTAATTCGTTTAATTTATAGATTTATATTTATATAAGTATTTATTTTATAATATCTGTGTTTATATGTTTTATTCACTACTTACAGTTTTTATATCGTTTGCAAATATCACCACTAATATTTAATTATTGCACCTATCACGCTATTTCTGCACCAGCATTGGTTGACTGGTAGAGAATGCCTACGGCATTCCGCCTTTGTACATATGTGCATGAAGTGTAAATAAATAAATAAAAGATATTTACTCAAATAACAATAAATATATTATAGTGAGTGTGATACTAAACTTTGCAACCTATTTCGACTCAGCTACAACCTTTTACAAAGTTATAAAACTTATATGGAATCGCCACCAAATTTCGGGAAACTAAATCGATACCCAATTTCAATATTATCTATTTCACACCACAATATACGTTATTTACCTTAAACCCTGCACATTATAATAAAACTACACAAAAACTACGTCTTTCCCATTTACTTTGAGCGCTTACTTCCACGACCACAGCGCTCTAAAGCGCTTTAGAAACTCTAAATGAAACGCTCGCTAAAAGGTTCAAAGTAATGATGCAAATTGAAAGTAATATAAGGGTAAGCTCTCACCGAACCGCGAGGTTACCCGAACTTTTTAAGATAGAAGAATGATACGAAAAATACACATATCAGTGTTTAAAGCGAAGATCGTAGTAAATAATACAGTAGGTTGATCTTCATGATTATTTTTTGAGCTCGATCCATTAATGAGTGCCCACTCACAACGCGGCATCCAGCCTTGAAAAGCATGCTAAGTCTTTGGTTCTAACTGTCATTTAGGTATATTTAAATTCTTTATTACAGATGATGATAATCCATAATTGTGTTAGTAGAGACTTAGGCTAGGGTTAATGAAAACAAAAAGTATAATTTAGATTATAACTCACTTTATGGTGTGACAATCGTTATGGATAGTCAAAAACTAGAAAATATGACATAACAAAACTGTTCAAATGGGTATCATATTACCGGGTTAGTCTGTAGAGGTGAGAATCTCACCTCTACAGACTAACCGTGAGATCGATGACAACTTTTTATGTACTGCACCGCTAACAACTGCGTTGAGTGGAAAAGCAAAGCAGTGTCGAGTCGCAATGAAAAAAAAAGCGTCTTTCTAAAGATCGTTGCGTCGTATCGTATCGCGTTCAGTGTGACCTGACCCTAAAGTGACGAGCAAACTCAGTATAATTTAGATTAATTTCAGTATAGAAGCTGCTGATTAGTTTTCGTATATTTCAGTTTTAGTTGAAAGGTGACTGTGGTAAGTGAATAGATTTTGCTTAAGTGTCGGCGTTGCTATTAACATAACGATGTTACTGAAATTAAAATAAATTACCGTCAATTCATTCAAATCTTCCGACATTTTGATTGCAAGTTCAATCAAAATGTAGTACGCAGTATGTACGCAGACCTGACAATAGACGTTCTCGGTAGAGTAGATTTTGATCCGCCTCGATGTCTGACAATCTGATGATAAGGAAATCTGGGTTTTG
Organism: Tholera decimalis; assembly: GCA_943138885.2. Lineage (NCBI taxonomy): Eukaryota > Metazoa > Arthropoda > Insecta > Lepidoptera > Noctuidae > Tholera > Tholera decimalis. The sequence goes on along the minus strand of OW964569.2, from coordinate 37,469,598 downwards.
TTTCTAATTATTTAGTTACAGATGTTGTTTTTAACTCATAATTTAATATTCTAATTGGAGTGTCCGAAGTATTGAGCTTAATCTGTTACACCTTGTATAGCAAAAAATAGTCGCTCTATTTCAGTAAAATTATATTATGTATCGAAATTTCTAATAAGTTACTATTACAAAGATGTTTCTTATAAGAAAACAAACAATTGTACACTTTGTCTTACAACTAAAATAAAGTAAATGTACAATCAAACACGTTTCTACAGGATATATTAAATACTATTTAGTTGCACCACGGTGATACAGTTACCTATTTATATTCTAATAAAACAAAAAAATATTCAAGGCAGTAGGCGACTTTTGATTTAAATATACATTAAGGGCAAAAATATCAATATTAACAAAAAAAATTGTACATTATAACCAATTGGCAGTCTTCTTCTTCAAAGAGAAAAATCTTTTATACAAGAATAGTATCGCACATTCCTATCACTAGAAATCCTTAATCAATCTTTTAGTACAACTATAAAGCCATCCAATCAGTGTCCTTACCAAAGGGCCGAAGAAATCCAATCAGACGTCATTACGAACCTCCCACTACTAAATGACGATCACGTAATACCAACACTAACGCCTCATTACGAGTCCAAGTAGACCTCATGAGTAAGGATGCGAAAAAAGTGGCGATATGTCTGTTACAATCATTTGAGGTCGGTTTAATTTACGATCTCTCATCCAGGATTGGTCGCTTGGTTATTTTTACACACAGTTTGCTAGAATATTTTCTTTCCCTATTAACACTTGAACGATGTATCACTATGGACTATTTTTATGTGGGCTATTAAAATAGCTTATGCTACCCCATAACCTCCTTTATCTTCTAGTAAAATAAGCAGTTCAGTTCTTCCAGAGATTACACCTGGACAAACTGAACAATAGACAAACACACAAAAGAAGTTGGTTATTTTTTTGTGATTTGTGATTTAGTAGCGTGTAGATAACTTTAAGCACTTGAAAAAATAGACAGACACATGAATTGTATGTGTATGTAAAAATAAAAACCAAGCTTTAGGTCTGTTCTCTATTATTTTACTTATTTATGGATCCAGAAAGTCAATGTCATCAATTATTCAAGTCCGCCAACTTATCCTAGTTGGCGGACAAAATAGAACTATAATTTTATGTTTTTTATTTGAGTTGAAAGTAACTTAACCAAAATCTAAAAAAAAGCATACAAAAATTCGGCCTCGATACTGTCGGCTTGCAATTCACCCAAAAGACTGGCGGCATTGCCATGTTGTTTGCAAAGTTTAGCCTTTGGCCAAAGTAATAGCCAGCCTTTGGGTCACTCGAAGTGTCAACCTGCATGTTTAAAATTTCTTTGAAAAAGCTGTGAGCACAAAGACTCCAAGGTCCGAGAGCTTCAACGTAGTACTTTTTCTCTTTCCAATAAACAAAAATTGACAAACGTAAAGCGCATTAAAGTTCAAGCTTAAAGTTGTTAAATTTAATTTTTTTAGTGGGAATATCTTAAAATTGCCCGCTCTGAGTGTAACGGAAGGGAGCGTCAGACTTTTACTGACTAAAAACCCACCCTGTTCCTTTATGTCCCCTTGCGTTCCGGGTCCGCGGTAACCTGTTGGAATATTACCACAACCCCGGTAAGCGTGGGATCTGGTGATGACTCTATTTGTAGAAAGTGTTCCCACCAAGGCATGGGGTTTATGCGGAATTTCATCGCACTTTTACTTGAAATATAAAACGTACCCAATATTCTTCATTAATCTAACTCGTGCTGTATTGAAAATACCTATAAAATACACTTAACTAGCTACCAAGAAGTGACGTTACATTACAATACTAAATAAAATGTGTTTATTTCAGGTACATGCAACCCATATTTCCTTCAGGAGCAACAGAAACCAATTAATTAGGTAAATATAGTATTAACATATTTTTTTATTTTTTGTGGTTATGTAATGTGGTTAGAATGAAGAATGTTACTAGATATGCCAAATCGGTTGAAAGTTTGTTTCAGTAAAGCTTGTATGTATAAAAATACACTAGTTTTTGTTGTGTTAAAAAATATCGATAAGTTTTGATTTTACAGGCACTTAAACTTACGATAAATATCGAGTCCCGCTAACAGTCACGTGACCGCATGTGACGTCAATTTAGAACGCTCCGCTTTAACAATAGCAAGTCGAAATTGGTGGTTGTATTTGTACATTTCGGCACAACACATGATTTCCTAGTATTTGGATTGGACATTTTTTAAAGTATTTATAATTTCTAATGAAACGACACCGTGCTAAGAGCGCGATCGGACTGAGCGAGTGTTGTGAGACGACGTCACACCATCACGAGTCCGCGTCGCACGTTTACTTCTATAAATCGGAAACTAATTGACGTATCGAAGTAATTCTTTCACTGGTATTTTTTATTTTTGACAGAAAATATGGAGAGCTAATATTTAAAATCAGTTAACATTCTTCAAACTAGCAATCTTGTTACCCCTCCAACTAAGCTTGTCTCCGGAATTGGTTCACGGCAATAGTGTAATGGATGAGGTTCGAACCCGCGATCTTTCAATCACTAGTCCGACGTCTTAGCCATTAGGCTCTTGACTCTTAATTTATTACATAATATATTGAATTTATTGCAATTGTACACAGCCATGACAATAACATTTTAGGAGTATCTTATTCGGTCCATAAAGCAGGTGGCCCTTTTTGTTATCACTGTATAGATATTGTTACGCCAGTCGCTTAGTACGTCGAGAAACTTCGACATAAATCTAGAATGTTCGAGATACTAACGCCATCTAGCGGCGAATAGCGGTACTGTGTATCTCGAGTAGCTTCCTGGAATATTCTGGGTAGTATAAACAGTGAGTCGATTTTATAAGAATGTTCTAGACTTCATAGACCGGGGTATAAATAGATCGCAAAGGAACGCGGTCAGTCAGTCTTATTACGAGGCGAATACGCGATACAATCGAAGCTTTACTAGTGAATTTCAGTGCGATTTAAGTGTTAAGTGACAAGTGTTGTGGTGCGAATAATTGTGTTAAATATTTATTTTCTGTTTAATTAATTAAAGTGTTAGTTTTGGTTTAATTGTTGTTAATTATTTCTATCCCGAACCCCAGCTCGTAACAATATCATCATGCCAGACGCACTACATCGCCACGACAGCCTGAATATTGTTGTAATGCATGGTACAACAATATTCAGTGGTATAGTGGTATTGGTGGTCATACTTATGTACCAAATCCTGAAGATGTTATAAGTTATTAAACTGAAATGGTCACTAACAGTATCATTAGAACATATGAAATATTTATTTTTGTAAATTGGTTATAAATAACACTTTTACCTACACGTTAGTTTTTTGCGTGTTAAGTTTAGTTTAGTTAGATGAGGCCGGTGTTTCCTAACTGACTACTCTGAGAAGAAAAACCGAAACAAACTCAGAGGTCATAGTCTCTTTTAAGGTCTATACAATTTGTATTTGTGTATGAGAAGCATGTAGGTTCATGTCTGTGGTATTCTTTTGAGGAAATAACCACGCAAATTTGAGCGGACCTGTCCAGACTGTGCAAGCATTTGTCAGTTATCGTGTAGCTCAACTTAGAACTTAAAGAACTCAACAATTTGACGAACAATACCACATTTAATATTATTGTATCAGTTATTTAAGTAATATTAATTTCCAGACTTGATTTCCGCACGTCATATTTTTAAGGCAACCACTGAAAACCAGCACCGTGCAGTGGGCATGCCCATGGCATAGCATTATGCTGAGTGGGAGCCTTGTTGCTACGACCACGACGTGCATTTGCCTTGTTTTTGGTTGTTTCGTTTTTCTTCGTAAATTGTCAATATCTAAATCTTTGTCCTTATCTACTAACATAATTATAAGTACCAATTACTAACTCTAGTCTTAAGGAACTAAATAAGTTTTTAATATTGTTAGCATCTCGTTTGTCTATGCTAATGGAATAAATCAAACTCAAAATGTTTTATTTCACATAGGCCTTCATGGGCACTTACAAAACGTCAGCAGTTAGGGCACGGTTCGAAATTGGTCGTTTTCTATGGAGAAGAACCGGCAAGAATCTCCACAATTACTCTTTTCAAATCAAAATATAATTTTTACAATGTATCCATAATACAGGTTAATTAGGTATGAGAGGACAGTATAGACCAATTAATACAGCACAATGGAATTACAAATAAAAAATTGTAAAACAAATCTAAGAGTCTACAGTGTTCTCCCATTCACAAAGTTGCTTTATATTATATTAAAATAAACTTGAGAAGCGACAACATTAGACTTCAATAATGAAGGATAAATTAATAATAAAAATTAAACAAAAAGAAAATCTGTTAAATCGGATGGATTATCGTAGGGAAAAATAAAAAGACACACTCACGAAAGTGGAATTGTTAATACTCTAGTCGATAACCCAATTACAATAAGCCAGGGAAGTCACATGCACAGAAGGAAGGAATCATCGCCAAGCAGTCATGTCTTCAACGTAGTCCCGAATCGTATAATACGCTTTTTTGATAAGGACACGTTTGACGTGGGTTTTAAATAATTATTTCTTTATCTTAGAAATATTTCTATTGTTAAATTGGTAATGTTGTTAGTATTTACCTAGAGACTCGATACATCGATACATTGAGAGTCGAAAACGTTTGAAGAAAGAAAGGGACAAAGATATAGAGACTATCGCCGTCTCTCTTCTTCTAATGAGATCGTTTAAATGCATCAAATGACAATCGGAAAGGTTGTAAGCTGTTTCTTAAATCGGCTTTAACTGAGTGTAAGTCAGCGAAAAGATGAATAAAGATCGCTTATTTCTCAACTGAGTATTTTAAATGTATAGCATGTTGGAGCAGAGTGGTAGCTCACTTTTAGGTTCGACTTACAAGTTCTATGTTCTGTGTTCGAACACAGGCAGGCACATTACTTTGAGTAATTTATGTGATCACCACTGCTCTGACAACAGTGAATACATATCCTAGGACTGAAAATTCGAATACATGCGACTTCTACCAACGCGTACTGGACCCTCGTGGTCGAGAAAGGCCACAGATTAATAAAATAGTTACTTCGGTAAGGCCCACGCCCTCTCACAGAGTCTAGGGTCTGTGACTCAACATTGGGCACATTATAATCTAGTTAACGTTTGAATTATAAATAAAATAAAAATAAAATGCATTAATTTCAAATAACTATGCCTCATACAGTTATAGATTGTACTAGCTTTTGCCCGCGATTTCGTTCGCGTGGGAAGTTTATCCCGCATAAATCCCGATTCCGTGGGAATTCCGGTATAAAAAGTAACTATGTGTTGTTTCAGGATGTCTACTATCTACTTACCAAATTTCATTCAGATCCGTTCAGTAGTTTTTGCGTGAAAGAATAACAAACATACATCCATCCATCCATCCTCACAAACTTTCACAATTATAATATTAGTAAGAAGTAAGATAAATAGCACTTACAAATGCAATTAAATGATTATGATTTAAAAACGATTAGTTTGGCAGTCAATATACCTAGTTCGCATATGTACAAAATATAATCAAAGTAATTGGGCAAGACGAGTATAATATAATTGTTTCGGACTAAGCTAGTTTCACGTGACGTAAAGTGAAACGACAGCTGTCCAAACTTCGCAAACAGAAATATCCATTATTTCGCTTTTGTATTTATTTTATCGAATAATTTGAAAAGGTGGGCAAAACCATTCACATTATCAATATGTAATACTGACATGTATTAATATTGTTAAATGTCACTGCAATATCAACTAAGCATCAATTGCGACGAGTCGAACCTTAAAGAACAGTCAGCACTTTTAATGTAGTTCGATAAGGTCATTGCCTGCAGGGGTTGAGGGAATCTTCTAACAAGATACCTCGGCCCGGAACGCAAGGGTAACTAAAGAAACAGGGTGGATTTTTAGTCAGTAGGAATCTTACACTCGCTGAACCCTCCCTGACCTCCCTCCCTCACTTCCCGAACCGGAGGAGTCATTAGATGATTATCCCCGTGGTAAAAAAGGCAACAATGGCTAATGGGATTTTAATGAAACCCGAAACATGAGTAGTAAATGGCCTGACATCAAATTAATTCACTGATTACTATTTTATTGTGCTGGTGTGTTACAGAATTTTTTTTTTGCAAAAAATAGAACCGACTTCCATATCAAAATACTACAAAGCCTAAAATAACTTTAATTTCGGAAGTCGGTGTTATTGGTTTTGGATTTTCTTAATTTTCACACCGCCTTCCGAAATTAAAGTTATTTTTGGCTTTGTAGTATTTTGATATGGAGATGGTTCTATTTTTTGAAAAAAAATTTTTCACGCTTTTTAGTGGGTCGGATTGTAATTTATCTAGTTACAAAAGCCATAATGTCAACAACTTTTACAACAACCTTTTACAAAATATTGCTTTTCCCGATGCAGAGCCGTTAATTTTTGAGTTCTCCTGGTACTTGACCATCAGCTCTATATCACCATATGTATTGTGACGAGCATAAAGTGTTTAACATCCGTACTCAAGTAATCGAATCGCAATCTACGAAATACTTCTTATTGAGGAGTTTCAGTGGCCATCTGTGGTCTTCATCATCAGTTCAACTTCCACAAATGGTACTTTTCGGAAGCAACTGCTCAAGGCACTATAAGAAATACCCAAAACGCTATAGGTGTGCCTATAATATTTGAAGAGTTCCCTCGATTTCTCCAGGATCCCATCATCAGATCCTGATTTCGTAACAATGGGACCAACTAGAAAGTATACCCATTCAAACGCTAAAAGAATTTTTCAAATCGGTACAGCCGTCTCCGAGTTATGAGGTAACATGCATAAAAAAAAAATTCAAAATGAATTGAGAACCTCCTTTTTTTGAAGTCGGTTAAAAAATAGAGTTAGAATTTATTGTAACAAACAAAATATGAATAAACATCATGATAGTAGTGAAAGTCGTGAAAAATTGAACAATGAAAATTTATCTCGAACATAGCTTGTGCATTTATAACGACAATAACACTTAAAAGAACAAATAATATTTGCATAAAACCAAGGCAAATAACATTTTAACTCAAACTCAAATAAAACTAAAATAATTTAAACTTTGGCACTTAAGTAACAGAGCCTAGATGATTTAAATTTATACCAACTTTTCTTGCTTAATTATAACGAAATAATTTAATAAGGTAATACAATACTTTGTTGATAGCATGTACAATAAATTGATAATATTTTGAATCACCTTATGTCTAGACAGTTTTGTGTGATGCTTTCCTCAAAAGCGCACGTCTGAAATTTACCAAGAGATTCTCATATTATGATGACCAATACAAATTATATGGACATTAAAAGAACATTTGAGTTTCTTCTACGGGTAGTCAGCCAAGAACCGCCGGCTTCATCTAGTTTAAAGTGGCAACATCGGACTACCAAACGCACTGCTGGGTACCATCCACACTTGGTTGATATACCGTCTTGTCGCACCAAGCGCTTTTCTTCCACATTTATTGTACGTACAGCCAAGTTGAGGAACTCTCTGCCGGCTTCTGTGTTCCCTGCCATTTATGATTTTTCAGCCTTTAAATCAAGAATGTATAGGCATGTTCTGAGCTCACTCCTTCCATCGTAGACCTCCTCTATCGCTTACCATCAGGCGAGATTTAGGTCAAGAGTCATATTGAATAAAAAAACGTGTAAAGTGCCTATTTACAATATAAATATTATTTTTCATGTCCAACTAATATTACAAATATAAAAGTAGGTCTAGTCTCTTAAATAAACACCACGTTCTTTCCTTTCCAGCAGTGGAACAGCATTGGCAGAATAAATAAAACTAATATCTAAAGCCAAATTTAATTAATCGCTATTACTTTAAGAGTTAAATTCTAACTAAACTAATTTTGAAGCGGATAGTGACCTCTTTCATCATTACTACGTCAAACCTAACAATTTTCTTAACAACGCAAACTTGATAGCTACGAAAGAAGGGTACGTTAAGGCAGGTAAATTAATTTGGTGGTAATGTGCCACGGAGGAGAGAATAAATGGAGAACTACCTTAGTAGTTAACCAAGTAAGACTCATTTTTATGTGAATGTCAGGCATAAAACTGAAAATGATTACCAGTTCTGCAGAGAGGTTGGTTATTGTGAATGGGATGGACTGATCACCTTAAAAAAGTAGTTAGTAGTAATATTGCTAAAGAAATACTTTCATAGTGCGTGGACGTTTCACAAGAGTGGAATTCCCTGGCAGATTATGTGTTACGCGATTGCTGTAACCTGACGGTCTTTAAGTCAAGAGTGAATATCATCTTCGACTACGATATCACTTACCGTCAGGTGAGATAGTGATCAAACGCGAGCCTATCAATAATAAAAAAATAATCCGAGAGTTGTAAGGCAGCTTAGGTGAGGTAAATATCGTGACAACTTGTTTGAAATATAGCTTGGATATGTTTACATATTTGATATCGTTAAATAAGATAGTAACAACAACATAACCTCTCCACTTAGGTGTCAATTTTGGTCTTACCTGATGCTGTATTTTACGTAACGCGACAGCGATGAAAACAAATTTAAGCAACTTAGTAACACGATTTGAAATTTCGGTTATCATACTTTTAGGTTTCTGAATACATATTTTCTTGGTAACGGAACCCTATCTCGTGAGATGGGGACCATTTGTTCGCTGATAAGTGGGGTCAAGGGATTTTTGTCAGTTATGTCAATGATTCACGACGGACAACTGGGCACTCCATTGACGATATACTCCATGGTACCATGTTTCTCGTTGAGTATGCAGTGTTGCTCTCATCCTGTTGATTAATTAATGTTATTTTACTGCGGACAGCCTGCGTGAGCGAGAAGCGTCTGAGAATTGAATCATCAAGCTGCTAGAGTAATTACGGTGAGCAGAATTCTTTCTGTTGAACAGCTACTGAGAACTGAGCGAGTAGGTCTTATCATAACCCCAGACAAACGTTTTTATCGTATTTTTATAACCTTTTGGTTAGCGTACATTAAAAATGTAATCCTGTTTTAAGGCTTTCTTATGTACAGACGCCAGCACATCAAGCTACAAAAATCTGTCAAATTTCTTTAATAGATTTTCAAATTTATTTTTAAAGAAATTAGGTTCAAGGTTGATTGGAAAAATTTGACAGTTTTGTGTAGTTTCATTTGCTGGCGATTTTACCTATACTTTCTTTTTATTCTTTTCTTCAGCCCGCGACTTCGTTCCTGTGGGAGGGTTTTTCCCGCGTAAATCCCGATCCTGTGAGAATTCTGGAATAAAAAGTAGCCTGTGTGTTATTCCAGGATGTCAACTATCTACATACTAAATTTCATTCAAATTCATTCAATAGTTTTTGCGTGAAAGAGTAACAAAGCCAACACAACCATGCTCACAAACTTTCGCATTTATAATATTAGTAAGGTTTTATAACCTTTTGTTACTGTTAGCTTGCATCATCCCACTCCTAAGCAAAGGCCCCGCCCTATGATTTTCAGGTGTTTCAGTCTAAGGCTAAAGTAATTTTGTTAAGCGCACATTAAATGTAATCCTAGTGTAAGGCTTTCTTATGTACCTAAACATTTCTTTTTAGACTTTTGCATATCTGATGGTAAATAGAGTTTAGTTTCATGGCATTTTTATGTCACTACATTATTATGGTGTAAAACCTATATTTGCAAAATAAAAATGAAAATAAAACATCTTTATCTGTATCATACGGAAACTCTAGAACTTAAGCAACACTTGCCGTTGGCGATCTGTGGATGCAAACTATCCATTACAAACCGAAACATCTCCGAGCTTCAGAATACACGTTAAACCGACAGTTCCCTCTGTTTCTTACATATTTTAAACCACTGTAACGAGTAGTTAGAAGCCAGAAAATGAAACATCAGTCTTGCCCAGGAGTAACGCAATCACTCCTATGTAAAATATTTGTACTCAGCCTTATTAGTCCAGAAACCCATCCTATAATAATTGGATAAATGTTAGGCATACTGATTTATACTACAAAAAAATATAGGCATTTAACAAGTTATTGTAATCTAAAATATATGCAAACTGTGACCGTTTGTTCCGCACAAATTCCGGGATAAAAACCACTCCTCTATCTCTCAGTGAAAGTGCTATTAAAATTAGTTCAGCCATTTGACAGATTAGTTCAAACAGAAAGACTGACTAACAGAGGAACCAACAGACATACAAAAAGTCATAAAAAGTTTGTTTACGTTTTAGTTTCAGTGTAAAAAACTACAAACACTTGAGAAAAAACAATTATTTCGAAATCACTGACAGTTATTTCAATTTTGACTATGCGTGTGTCCAGAGTACAGAAAATAATATACCTATAAAGATAATAACCAATTAAATTGATACGTAAAAGAAACACTGTACACGCGTACTTGAAGGACGGCAACGTCGCAATTTATTTGTGAATGCGTACACGTGTACAGTGTTTCTTTTACGTATTAATTTAACATTTTTAGTGCATATTTTAATATTAAAAAAAATAAAAACATTTTGTTTTCGAATGGTAATATTTTTTTAGTGTGTATGGATGCTATACTATTGCGGGTTAACGGGAACGCCCTCTGTTAGTTAACATACTGTATAAGACTTACATCACCTTCATCTTCTTATTTATTTATACAACGTGTAACGGAAAGGGTATATACATACCAAGGGCACGGCTTCTTTGGGTGATATCAAACGATATTGGAAGGGTTTTTTAATCCTATCTCCTTTCTTGCGCCGACAAAAGAACACCGCCTTTACGCTAGGCTACTACAGTACTAGGCTCACAGAATTACGGAAGAGATTTATCGTGATATTTGCAAGTAACGTGGAAAGTTATTGACCTACGTAGTGCGGTGACACGATTTTTATGATTTCAATTTAAGAAACTTACGAAACCGAAAATTTGGTATCAATTTTTAGAGTATTTTATTTTGAGTTGAAACCCTTCCAATATCTTTTGCTATCATCCAAAGAAGCCGTGCCCTTGGTATGTATATACCCTTTAAATTACACGTTGTATATTATGTACACACTGTATTTTTATTTTTCTCTTGTAAATTATGACTTACGTCAGACAGACAAAAGAGCACTAAGGTGCTGCTTATTTTCTAAGAAATTTCTTCCAGCAGACCTGCGACAGGAGAGTTCACACATCAACTGCTTATTTTCTTCCCAAATATGTAGGGCTCAAATAAACTCTAATACTAGCTGCGTAGACAGCCGGGACTAACAGATTAACGTGCTTTTCGTGGAAAGGGGACATTACACCGCCAACATCCAAATTGCGCGCTACTAGTCACTGAGAATTTATTTTTAAACTCAAAAAAAAAATTACGCGACCCGGGAAATGAACTCGATATCTCAGGCTCAGCAGTCGCGCATGTAGCCCTTTGACTAACGGGGTAGTTGTTGTTGTTGACCAACAGAGCATACAATACAATAATACAATAAGTTTATTTTCTCTCCACAATATACATAAATTACATTATATAGTTTCGCCAAATGTATATAACTTAGGTAAGTAGTTATATTGTGGGAGACTGGTGCCTAAGCTAGGCTTAAGGCCTGTGTTACATTACAGGACACCAGGATCCCACCCCTTTACATTTTAATATTATATGTATTTATGTACTAAGCGCGTAGACAATAATACGTTATCATACTACAATATGGACATTTTATATTTTTTATTTATTTTGCTTTATAGCTTAATTATGCGAGACGAATATTAGTATATGTGAAGTATGTGAGTGTTTGAGTATGTTGGTATGGGTGTGGGAGAGTACGTGATTATGTGTTTGGGTTTATACTCGTATAACACTTACATAGTTTATTATATTATATAGGTAGCTTAAATTATTAAACAGCAAATGACACGTAGTCATGTAAAATAGCATCACATAAAAGCCGTTACACAATTTCATTCCGTTCATTATCGGCCTTTTTGAATGAATAACAAGAATTAAATAAATATTTTGTAAAATTTCGCTAGCAATTTTCACAATTTTTATCGCTCATCGTTAAATGGAATGAATCGTATATTTCTTTCTGACTTTTAGTGTAGCGATTTTGTTCAAATTACCTTTTTTGTAATTGTACAGCTACAGTAGGTATATTTGGAATATGGATGTTTGTTAACAGAATAGAATAATTTATTTCAGGAATAAATACATCTCATCAAAAAAGCACGTGGGAGGTTCAGCGTAAATCCCGATCCCGTGGGAGTAACGGGATAAAAGTAGCCTATTTGTTATTCCAGGATGTCATCTATCTATTTACTAAATTTCATTGAGATACGTTCAGTAGTTTTTGCGTGAAAGAGCAGGAAACATACATTCATCCTCACAAACTTTCGCATTTGTAATATTAGTAGGACATAAAATAGTCATGGTAAAAATAAAAAACAGTCATTATAAAGTAATTAAATTGCCTTTCAATGGTGGTAACAAGATACTTGTGACAATCCATTTGCAATAGGGCTTTTTTACGAATGTAAACTTCAGTCCTTGAACTTGACTCAGGGGTAAACTTGTACCAGTGGCGAAAGCTCCATACAACTCGATTCCTACCGGCTTCCCTTTTGAAATATTGCAAATATTAGTTTATTATTTTATATATGAATATATAAATAGTAATTTATTATTTTCAATTAAACAAATAATTATTTACGAAGTTACAAGATTTCGAAGTCAGCCACAGGGCCACAGTTACTGGAATTCACGCACCACACTTGAGCAAGGTAAGCATTTTTTTGGTCCGGCTTCCCTTTTATGAAAATTCACCCTTCGCCACTGACTTGTACACCCTAATCTCCACACTAAATCAGCTGAGTCCCGCAGAGACGGTCCAGAACCAGTCTAGGGCCGCGTTGGACACTGTGTAATTGCTGTGCGCAGCCCCCGGCGCAACTGTGCGATGGGATATTTGGGGGATATAGTCAGTAAGAGTCTGACAAACTCCTTCCTCTGCCCCTGGATGAAGAAAATCCATAAGAATTTCAAGCTCGAGAAATGAAATAAAATGAAATATTTATTTTGTAAATTGGTTATAAATAACACTTTTACACGTCATGTTTTTTGCGTGTTAAGTTTAGTTTAGCTAGATGAGGCCGGTGTTTCCTAACTGACTACTCTGAGAAGAAACACCGAAAGTCAGAGGTCAACGTCTCTTTCAATTTCCATACAATTTGTGTTGGTCCAATCATATGAAAAGCATGTAGGTTCATGTCTGTGGTGCTCTTTGAGGAAATAACCACACAGATTTGAGCGAACCTGTTCAGACAGTGCAAGCATTTGTCAGTTATCGTGTAGCTCAACTTAGAACTTATGGAGCTCAACGATCTGACGAAGATCTGAAAAAAAAACCTACCTAAACTTTTTAAGTTTTAATTTAGTAGAAGTAGCCCAAAAGCCTGAATTTCATGTTGCAGGTTGTGGATTCAAACATAGTCAATTAAATTACTTTGTGTAATTTATACAGTATGTTAACTAACACAGGGCGTTCCCGTTAACCCGCAACAGTATAGCATCCATACATGCTAAAAAAATATTACCATTCGAAAACAAAATGTTTTAATTTTTTTAATATTTAAATATTCACTAAAAATGTTAAATTGATACATAAAAGAAACACTCTGTACACGCGTACGCATTCATAAATAAATTGCGACGTTGCCGTCTTTCAAGTACGCGTGTACAGAGTGTTTCTTTTACGTGTAAGCTAAAAAATTTTGTGTATAAATTCACATCACAACTACTCCCAAATCGGTGAAGAAAAAGATAGGACACCGACATGTCTTTGACTGAGTTTCGAAGACATGTTCCACCAACCCATTCCCTCATAAAGAGAAGGCCTCTGTCCCAACACTGGGAACATAGACTGAAAGAGGTGGAATATAAATTGCTCCTGAGTAGATAGCGTGTCATGTTCCACGCGTGCCTCAAAGAGCCCGAGCAAGAGTTAGAGCTGACGCACTAACGACGGGGCCTGATAGGGCGATTACCTGTCGGAGTTGGGGAGTAATGTAACGAAATATTGAGGACCTAGAATGCAAGGGTAACTGAAAGAACAGTGTGGGTTTTTAGTTAACAGAAGTCTGACACTCTCTTCTACTCTACCGATGATTTACACGCCGAAAAAAGTTAATTATAATTGATTATCATAAAGTTACATTTTGAATAATTCGTACCATACCTTTTATTTTATTAAAAATAGATTCGCGTTTGACCACCATCTCACCTGATGGTAAGTGATGATGTGGTCGAAGATGGAGCACGCTTACCTAAAAGTAACCTATTCACTCTTGACTTAAAGACCCCTAGGTTATAGCTATCGGGAAACACAGACTCCGGTAGGGAATTCCACTCCTTAGCCGTACGCACAATGAAGGTATTCCCAAAGCGTATGGGTGGGAAAAAAAAACCTCTGAAATATTTTCGATATTCACGCAGACGCTCTGCTGGCACTAGCCACTCATTTAATAAGCTTAATTTATCCGTAACATGTAGTTAATTAAAAAGGCTAACACTTTAATGGGTTGTTATTAAATTAATTATAATCATGTGTCATAAAAGTAATGAATTTCAGTGAGTTTTCTCATTTATTAAATGGGCTGGTCGTTTTAAAATGATGACTAGCGATTATAAGAGCAATGAACTTGGTTGTTTGTTGACCGTAGTTTTTTAACATTATTTTTTAGAGAATAGGCATCATTAGTGCACCTTTTACAGGGTATTTTTTTACAGTGGACAGCGATGCTCACGAATTTCTGGACGCCATATTTTAGTTTATTTTTAGATGTATATATGTAGTTTAGGGTTTTTGTTTAAGTGTATATTTATGAAATGTATATTGTAAAATTGTGTGTAGAATTGAAATAATCATTATGTACCTGTATGTAAACATTGGCACGCCATGAGAAATGGCAGACATGTCGTGAACCAATCAATTTATAAGATCTTGCATGCATGTATTATATTAAATTCTGTATGTGTGCCAGAGGCGAAGGGTGAATTTTCATAAAAGGAAGCCGGACCAAAAAATGCTTACCTTGCTCAAGTGTGATGCGTGAATTCCAGTAACTGTGGCCCTGTGGCTGACTTCGAAATCTTGTAACTTCGTAAATAATTATTTGTTTATTTGAAAATAATAGATCACTATTTATATATTCATATATAATAAAAACTTATAGCGTTATTACTATAAAAAACACGCTTTTATAAATGCACGTGAAAACCAAAAATGTTAAGAAAACCGATAACGGATTTTTTTCAGGTTTGTTATAACCTTATCGTGTTTAAAGTCCACGTGGCCTTTCTCACAAGTGCAAACACGACTATGACACGATATTCCATAATGGATTGCCAGTGCCTATCTTCCGGCTTCATCATCAGACCTTGAAACCTAATCGTGGTCAAAGTATATTACAAGACTTTTCTAAGAAATCCAAAACAGCTATGATACGATTTTCAATCATGAAGTTCCAGTTCATATCTTCCGGCCCAACCATCAGATCAGTTCTACAGTACCATATTATTGTATTGTCATCAATACTACATACAGCTGCCAATTTTCATTACGCTACGACCCTTCGAAGATGGTTAAATTTGTTACCTTAGATTTCATTACATAGTTAGTTACATACAGGTCGACCTAATAAAAGCGTGTTAAAAATAGACTAATATTTGCCATATTACAAAAGGGAAGCCGGTAGGAATCGATTTGTATGGAACCTTCGCCACTGATGTGTACACGTCATGTTTGAGCTAATAAAACTTCTATTCTATCTGCTTAGCCCTCTTCCAACTTGATGCAGCCGAACGTTGAGGCGGCTTCCAGTCTAAGTTGGTGCAACTGAGTACTATCGTTTCACATGGAGCAGGAGTCCAACCCCACATCCCAGTAGCGAGGGTAAGAGGAACTCTTGGCAGGACTGCTTTCAGATTTTCTTACTTCTCACTAGCCGATAGGGTTTGTCAAATGTAGCAGCTGGGGCTAACGGCTTACCGCACTTTCCGAAACACGAAGGAATTTTAATATGTTAAGATGGTCTGTCACCCATCTACAGAGGGACCTCGGAATGCGTTGCTTAACCTTATATATCGACCCTGTTATTATTTAGCCACTAGCTCTTCTATACAAAAAAAATTATCACTATGTACCCCAATAACATACAACGTGTAACAGACTAAGCGCAATACCTCAGACACCCCAATTAGAATATTAAATTATAAGTCTAAAACAACATCCGTAACTAAATAAATTGAAACCAAACCTAGGCATTTTTTATAAAATAGTTATCCTAACTAAACGCAAAACGTATATGCGTTATACAATACGCTTATCCTTACGCAGACGCATACACTTATGCAATGTTAGCGGCCGACGCGACACACGCACAATTTCCTTGAATTAAAGATTGTATTAATTTGTCATGATACTTTGTTTCCAATGTAAGTTAAATGAAACATTTTTCTATCAAAATTTAACACCTATTTTTAATGACGGAAATCGATTCAGAAGCCGATTCTGAACCAACTACTTTCAGGAATTGCGTTTATTCTGTTACACGTCCTAAAGGGAAAAACTTGTTTGTAAGTTTACACAAACTAGTAGGGGGTAATCTCAGAATCAAATGATCCAATTCTAAAATTTTTTCATTGGTGCACTATTTGTAAGTGCTATATACAATAAATTATTTCGAAATCCACGCGGTCGCCGTCGCGGGTGAAACGCCAGTCGTTTATATTTGTAGAAAAAATAACACTTTCTCTGTACAAAGAAAAAGTGTAATTCTATTTATCTTTTGCGCTCTCACTCTCTGTTTGACACGGAAAGATCGTGTTTCTTTGTGTCAAAGAAGCTGACATGATACTTTGTGTTCATGAAATGATGTTATCTTACACTTAAAAGGCCTGCCAACAATACCCCGGAGGTATAATTATTTGTTAAGTCTACTCAAAGGGAGTCGGATAAGTTTGTTGGTTAGGCTCGAAAGGGCTTTCTCAGACCGTACGACTAACGTTTTTATAGCCGTTGTCTACTGACATACACGTAAAACAATTTCTATGAAAAGAGGTTATTGGAGCATGATTTTAGTTATTAGTTGATATACCCCCGAAAAAAAACAAAACTTTCATAATGATACGAACTAGGGTTCAGGATATAAAGAATTTACACCAATTAAACCAAAATTAACACTTTAATTAAATAAACACAAAATAAAAATTAATACAGTTATTCACACTACAATACTTGTCACTTAACACTTGAATCGCACGGAAATTCACTTGTAGAGCTTTGATTATATATATATATATATTTATTTTATTGATAATAGGCTCGCGTTTGACCACCATCTCACCTGATGGTAAGTGATGATGTGGTCGAAGATGGAGCACGCTCGCGTCGTATAGTCGTAATAAGACTGACGTCTGCGTTCCTTTGCGATCTATATTTTATACCCCGATCTGTGTTTTCTATAACATTCTTGTACAATCGACTCACTGCCTATACCGCCAAGAATGTTCCAGAAGCTACTCGAGATACTCAGTACTGCTACTCGCGGCCAGGTGGCGTTAGTGTGTCGAACGTACTAGAAGTCGATCAAAGTTTCACAATATACTCAGTACTGCTATTCGCCGCCAGGTGGCGTTAGTGTCTCGAACATTCTAGATTTTGGTCGAAGTTTCTCGACGTACTTCGCTAAGCGACTGGTGTAACAATAATATGACATAATTACCCTTGACGTTCCTACTACGGGGACACAGGCCTCCCCTTTACGAGAGGAAAATAAGTTCAAAATAAATGTATATTCAAGAGCGTATACTTATTTAAAGCGATGCCAATTATGCTGGGGTGCGGATAAGCTATGTTTAAAATTTTCACTCTTTTGATTCCAGTTCTTATTAAACGTTCACCGTAAAAAATATAGTACTTATCTATCGCCACTGCTCTGAAAAATTGTGAGGGAAAACGTCGTGAACGATGATCGTCAAAGGGCCAAAAACCCGAAGGCGTGCGACATCCATCACGCATTGGTATTCCCCTTTACGGCAGACTCCTCTCAGAGAGATGCGACTTGTAGCCCATCAATGTGTGGTTTACAGCCTGAATATGATGATAAATATAGTATGTTATAGTTTCAGCAAGAAAACACTTATTTTACCTTCTTATTTGCATTCCACCTTTACATAGCTAAAATGGTTTGAAAACCTTTCGTCTGCGGTCTCAAAGCTATTTAGTCCGCGGCCCCGAAAAACTACGTCAAACCTTTTGGGACCGAAATATTTTATGCCCTGACTTTCTATTCGTAGACATGTGACGTCTGTTACTTTCTAAATAGTTGAAAGTAAGTCAGGGATGTATCGAGTACGTGGTCTATTTAGGAAAGCTAAAATAGCCCTCTCGGGTAAATATAACTAGTGCTCTTAAGACTGCAAACTGAATTGAACATATTTTTTTTTCAGAATAGTCTGAAAAAAAAATGTCTGGAACAAGATACATAAATACCATTGATTACAATGACGACGCATGAGATCGCCGATTTTATCGAATACGTTCTTTTTAATCTTTTGTATTAGAATTAATAATAATAATAATAATAATCTGTGGCCCGGCTGTCAACAAGCACGTCAAAAATTTTTTCAACCCGATTTTATTAATAATTTTGATACAAAATAGTTATTTAAAATGTTCGATAAAACGAAAATAGTAAAAAAGAAACGACTACTACTACTACTATTAATCCCACACTACATCTTCTATATACTATATCTATAAAAATGGACTAATGCGAAAGAAAACATCGTGCATTGAAAACCATGTTGACCAGAAACCGGGCACGATTGCTCAGAACTACACGCCCAAGATCTTCGGATTCGTCGCTCAGCTCCGCCTCGCAGCCGCCGGGACCAGCTCCAGCCGTGAGTGAAGAGACTCCGGCCGCTGCAGTTGCGTCGAGCTCGAGCGACGAATACTTCTCGCCGCCGACGACACCACCACCTGCGCGTCGACGGGGAAGAGGCCGACCTCCGGCCAGCTTGGAATCCCGAGGCCCGCCGGCTTCTGATAGGGTTCCCGCTGCCGGTGGAAGTGTGCAGCGCATGCGATGGACTCAATCCATTAATGAGAACGTCATGCGCTCATACTATGGGGCTACAGAGGGGGGAACTAACCTGACTGCGTACCGTGGTCGGATGCTCTCTCTGTTTCAGGTACTTGAGCCAACTGTCAACGTTTCGGCCCAGCGTCTATCGGATCAAGTGCGTGTCATCCAACGTAACCATATGTTGGATGAAGCCGTACTTGATCGCCTCCGTTCGGAAATGAGTAGCTGTGTCACTTCACATCCGACGCCGACTGTGGTGGTACCACCACAGCCCAACATCCAAGTTGAGGAGAGTAGTGACAGAGTTACAAACGTAAGTACCCAGTATAATGAGCAATTGAGGAGTGCTTTGGAGTGTGCTATTCGGGAATATCGCAACATGCCGCCTGAAATAAGACCACGCTTACCTCGTTTGCCCATGCATAATAGGAATAGGGCACTGGTGGCTGCTCTGGATTCGCAGTTGTCAGACTATTTTGATAACTGCGAAGACCTCGCCGATACCCACTCTGTCTTATACTGCACAGCTGTCGCGGCATGTCGTGTAGCTAATGTTAAAATTCCTAATGACATAGCTACACGACCTAAACCCGCTGTGCCAGCTTGGCAGTGTAGGATCGAGCGCCGTATTGGTGAGGCCAGGGCACTCATCGGAAAACTTCTTTGCTTTAGGGGGGGCAACAATCGCCCGAGAGTGATGCGCTTTGTGAGACGGGCGTTTTTGGGAACCAATATTCACCCACAAAATTATATGTCCTGTGTCACAGAGCGCATCGACTTCCTAAAGCAGAAGGTGTATGCATGGGCAAACCGTATTCGGAGGTATGGACGGCGTGTGGAGCGATTCGTCCAGAATCGCACATTCCGAAGTAACGAAAGGTGCGTATATAGGGCTTGGGAGCGACCGGAGCAAGGTGCGACTGATATGTGCCTACCTGATGATGACGCCTTATGTACATTCTGGCGCAACATCTGGTCGGTACCTGTCAGTCACACCGAAGGCGATTGGACTCGGGAGGTCGAGCGAGTGTGCGATCCAATACCAGAAATGGGGGCAATCACTATCAGCCCCCAAGATGTAGCCCATGCAGTCCGTCCGCTGCCTAATTGGAAGTCTCCAGGGCCGGATGGACTGCATAACTTTTGGATCAAGTGGCTAACAAGATCGCACGCCCGCTTGGCGTCTCAGTACCAATCTGCCCTAGAATCTGGCTCGCTACCTGAGTTCTTTACCACTGGAGTTACCCACCTGCTCCACAAATCTGGTAGCACCGCGGAACCCAAAAATTATAGACCAATCACGTGTCTACCAACGGTCTATAAGGTTCTGACATCCATTTTGAGGGTTAAAATTAACAAACACATTGAAGACAATCACATCATGTCTACCTCTCAAAATGGATGTAAGAATGGATCCCGCGGTACTAAGGAGCTACTCCTCATTGATATGGCCATTAGCCAACAGGTTCGACGTTCCAAAAAAGATCTGTCGACATGTTGGATAGATTACAAGAAGGCCTATGACTCAGTGCCCCATACATGGCTCATGAGGGTGCTGGAATTGTATAAAATTAATGCAACTTTACGCACCTTTCTGACATCATGTATGGGACAATGGAGGACAGTTCTTCGCTATCCAGGATGTCGATATATCCCAAGGTACAGCGAACCGGTAAGGATCGAGCGAGGTATATTTCAGGGCGATAGTTTGAGTCCGCTTTGGTTTTGCTTAGCCTTGAATCCTCTAAGCACACTGCTGGAGAATTCAGGCCTAGGCTATAGGTTGAAAAGAGGTGGTCAGGTTATTTCTCACCTCCTTTACATGGATGATTTAAAACTTTTTGGCGCCACTAGTCTACAACTGACGGAACTACTGAAGGTAACTGAAACTTTCAGTAGTGCCATTAGGATGGAGTTTGGTGTCGACAAATGTGCGATTATGCATGTAAAGCGAGGGGAGATTGTGGAATCCGTGGGATTTCAACCCTCGAATTCCATAAACCTGAGAAGCCTCTCCCCAACCGAAACCTATAAGTATTTGGGAATGTCGGAAGCGTTAGGTATCAATGAAGTTGACATGAAGCAATCGCTGAAGGAGCGCTTCTTTGGACGCCTAAAGAAGGTATTTAAAAGCCTTCTATCGGGCGGAAATAAGGTGCGTGCCTTCAACGGTTGGGTCATGCCAGTGTTAATATACTCTTTCGGCGTACTCAAATGGACTCAAACTGAACTTGACGCCCTGGATAGGCGAGTTCGTACATTGCTGACTGCATATCGAATGCATCACCCACGCTCGTCAGTGATGAGGCTGTATATCCCGCGGAAATGTGGAGGTCGAGGCTTTTTGAATGCTAAAACTCTCCACAACCGCGAGGTATACAGTCTCAGGGAACATTTCCTTGCTTCTGAAGTGGGTATGCATCGAGATGTAGTAGCAGTGGACAAGGGACTCACCCCGCTTTCCTTAGCTAATGAGAACTGGCGCAAACCTGCAGTGCTGGACACTAACGATCGAAGGGGGATATGGCAGAGTAAGGAGCTACACGGACGTTTTTTCCGGGCCCTTCATGGGCCCGATGTAGACCAATTAGCGTCCGTAGCTTGGTTGCGCTTCGGTGACCTCTTTGGGGAAACCGAAGGTTTTGTCTGTGCAATTATGGACGAAGTTATCATGACGAACAACTACCGGAAATTTATTGTGAAGGATGGCACGGTTGACATGTGTCGGGCATGTCACCGTCCGGGTGAATCAATCCGTCACATTATCTCTGGTTGTTCTCGTCTTGCTAATGGAGAATACTTGCATAGGCACAACCTTGCAGCCAAGATTATTCATCAGCAACTTGCTCTGAAATATTCTCTTGTGGAATCGGAAGTGCCGTACTATAGGTATGTGCCCGACCCAGTTCTCGATAATGGCCTTATCACATTATACTGGGATCGGTCCATCATCACTGACAGGACTATTGTAGCCAATAAGCCTGATATAGTGGTGGTGGACCGAAACGAGAGGCGTGCCATGATTGTCGACATAACCATCCCGCATGACGAGAACCTCGTGAAAGCCGAGAAAGATAAGCAAATCAAATATCTTGACTTGGCGCATGAGATTGTCGACATGTGGGATGTGAACTCGGCAGTCATTGTACCGATAGTCATCTCAGCCAATGGCTTAATAGCCAAGAGCCTCGACCAACATCTTAGGAGGCTCTCGTTAGGCGGCTGGATCAAGGGCTTGCTTCAGAAAGCGGTACTCCTGGACACGGCGCGTATCGTTAGGAGGTTCCTCTCTCTAGAGCCCTGACTACCGGTAGCTTGGACCCTGTTCCCGATACCGGTGGGCTACTATTTTTTATATTTTTAAATGTTTTTTTGTGTTTTATAGAAATATTTAAAAATGTAATTTATATGTGTATAATTAGAAATAAAGGAAATAATAATAATATTCCACAACTTTTTCACACAACGCCATCTAGTCCCAAACTAAGCAGAGCTTGTGGTATGGGTACTAGACAACTGATAAACATACATATATATTTCTAAATACATACATATTATAGATAAATTACACCCAGACAAAGTACAAATGACCGTGCTCATCACACAAACATTTGTCCTAGGTGGGAATCGAACCCACGACCTTGCGCATAGCAGTCAGGGCCACTGACCACTATACCAACGGGCCTGCCTGAATTGACTCATAAGTAGGTACATACAACATGTATCGAATATTATTATTATTTCATTTATTTAATCTATGTACATATCAATTACATTTTTAAATATTAATATAAAAAATAAAAACATTTAAAAATATAAATAATAGTAGCCCACCGGTATCGGGAACAGGGTCCAAGCTACCGGTGGTCAGGGCTCCATGGAGAGGAACCTCCTCACAATACGCGCCGTTTCCAGGAGTACTGCTTTCTGGATCAAGCCCTTGATCCAGCTGCCCAACGAGAGCCTCCTTAGATGTTGGTCGAGGCTCTTGGCTATTATACCATTGGCTGTGACGACTACCGGCACAATGATTGCTGTCTCCACATCCCACATGTCGACAACCTCGCGCGCCAGGTCAAGATACTTATTTTTTTTATCTATCTCAGCTTTCACGAGGTTCTCGTCATGTGGGACTGCTATATCAACAATCATTGTGCGACGCTCTAATCGGTCTATCATCACTATGTCAGGCTTATTGGCAACAATAGTCCTGTCAGTGATGATAGACCGATCCCAATACAGTGTAATATTGCCATTATCGAGAACTGGGTCGGGCACATACCTATAGTATGGTACTTCTGATTCCACAAGATTGTATTTAAGAGCAAGTTGCTGGTGAATAATCCTGGCTACGAGGTTGTGTCTATGCAAGTATTCTCCGTTAGCCAAACGAGAACAACCGGAGATAATGTGACGAATGGATTCTCCCGGTTTGTGACATGCCCGACATATGTCTACCGTACCATCCTTCACAATATATCTCCGATAGTTATTCGTCATCATAACTTCGTCCATAATCGCACAGACAAAACCTTCGGTTTCCCCGAAGAGGTCACCAAAACGTAGCCAGGCTACGGACGCTAATGTGTCTACGTCAGACCCATGAAGGGCCCGGTAATAGCGCCCGTGAAGCTCCTTGCTCTGCCATACTTCTCTGCGGTCATTAGTATCTAATACTACAGGTTTGCGCCAATTCTCGGTACCTAAGGAGAGCGGAGTGAGGCCTCTGTCCACCGCTACCACATCTCGATGCATACCCACGTCGGCTTCTAGGAAATATTCCCTAAGGCTGCATACCTCGCGGTTGTGTAGGGTCTTTGCATTTAAAAAGCCACGACCCCCGTACTTCCGCGGGATATACAGCCTCATCACCGATGAACGTGGGTGATGCATTCGATTTGCAGTCAGCGTTGTGCGGACCCGCCTGTCCAAGGCGTCAAGCTCAGTCTGAGTCCATTTGAGTATGCCAAAAGAGTACATCAATACTGGCATGACCCAACCATTGAAGGCACGCACCTTGTTTCCGCCTGATAGAAGACTATTCAGTACTTTATTCAGGCGGGCAAAGAAGCGTTCCTTCAATGACTGTTTAACATAAGCAACATTGATGCCTAGTGCCTCTGACATACCCAAATATTTGTAGGTTTCAGTTGAGCCGAGGGATCTTAGGTGTATGGAATCCGAGAGTTGAGTTCCCACGGATTCCATAATCTCCCCTCGCTTTACATGCATGACCGCACATTTGTCCACCCCAAATTCCATCCTGATGGCGCTACTGAAGGTTTCCGTTACCTTCAGTAGCTCCATGAGTTGCAAGTTGTTGGGGGCAAAAAGTTTCAAATCATCCATGTAAAGCAAGTGTGATATGACCTGACCACCTCTTCTCAACTGGTAGCCTAGCCCCGAACCCTCCAGCAGTGTACTGAGAGGGTTGAGAGCCAGACAAAACCACAGTGGGCTCAGACTGTCGCCCTGAAAAATACCACGCTCAATCCTAATCGGTTCGCTCTTTTCTTGAATCTGTCGACATCCTGGGTAGCAGAGGACCGTCTTCCATTGCCCCATACATGACTCAAGGAAAGTGCGGAGTATTGGATTTATTTTGTACAACTCCAACACCTTTATGAGCCATGTATGTGGAACCGAGTCATAGGCCTTCTTATAATCTATCCAACATGTCGACAGATTCTTTCGGGAACGACGAACCTGTTGGTTAATGGCAATATCAATGAGGAGAAGCTCCTTAGTACCGCGGGACCCGTTCCTACATCCATTCTGAGAAGTAGACATGATTGAATTTTTATCAATATGATTATTAATTTTGGCTCTCAAAATGGAAGTAAGAACTTTATAGACGGTCGGTAAGCACGTGATCGGTCTATAATTTTTAGGTTCCGCAGTACTGCCTGATTTATGGAGCAGGTGGGTTATTCCTATAGTTAGGAATTGAGGTAGCGATCCTGACTCTAAGGCAGACTGAAACTGAGCGGCCAAGCGAGCGTGCGATCTTTGAAACCATTTTATCCAGAAATTGTGCAGCCCGTCTGGCCCTGGAGATTTCCAGTTGGATAACGGACGGACTGCACGGGTTACATCTTGGGGGCTGATAGTAATTGCCCCCATTTCTGGTATAAGATGGCACGTGCGCTTGATCTCACTCATCCAGTCACCCTCGATGTGGCTGACAGGCACCGACCAGATGCTGCGCCAAAACGAACACATGGCGTCATCATCCGGTAGGCACCTATCAGTCACACCTTGGTCAGGTCGCTCCCAGGCCCTATAAACCCACCTTTCATTGCTTTGGAATGTGCGATTCTGAGTGTATCGCTCCACCCGCCGCTTATATCTGCGTATTCGATTTGCCCATGCATAGACTTTCTGCTTCAGGAAGTCGATACGCTCTGTGACCCGGGTCAGATAATCTCGAGGACTAACATCAGTCCCCGCGAACACCCGCCTCACAAAGCGCATCACTCGAGGACGAGTGTTGCCCTGCCTGAAGCAGATAAGTTTACCAATGAGTGCTCTAGCCTCAGCAATACGACGCTCGATCCTGCCCTGCCAAGCTGGTACAGCTGGTCGTATAACTCTGTCAGTCTTTGGGAACTTGACATGAGCTACCCGACAAGCCGCTACAGCTGCACAGTATAGGATCGAATGAGTATCGGTGAGGTCTTCACTATTGTCAAAGTAATTTGACAGCAGTGAATCTAGAGCACACACTAGCGCCCTGTTTTTCTTATGCATGGGTAAACGAGGCAGACGAGGTCTAAGCTCAGGCTGTGTGGAGCGATACTCTCGTAATGCGCACTCCAAAGCACTCCTCAATCGTTCACTGCACTGGGTACTCACGGTTATAGCCTCGTCATCATCATCTTCACCGACGTGGTCGGGTCGCGGTGAGACACTGGGTTGTAGATGCACCGCGGCCAGTGGTGAAGCAGATGAGACACGGCTGCACCGTGATTCAAGGCGTAGTCTATCAAGTACGGCATCATCCAACATACGGTTACGCTGGATTACCCGCACCTGATCCGATAGTCGTTGGGCCGAAACGTTGACATCTGGTTCAAGTACCTGGAACAGAGAGAGCATCCGACCACGGTACGCAGTCAGGTTAGTTCCCCCCTCTGTAGCCCCAAAGTATGAGCGCATGACATTTTCATTAGTGGAATTTGTCCATCGCATGCGCTGCACACTTCCACCGGCAGCGGGGACCCCATCAGAGGCCGGCGGGCCTCGAAGTCCTAAGCTGGCCGGAGGGCGGCCTCTTCCTCGCCGACGCGCAGGTGGTGGTGTCGTCGGCGGCGAGAAGTATTCGTCGCTCGAGCTCGACGCAACTGCAGCGGCCGGAGTCTCTTCACTCACGGCTGGGGCTGGTCCCGGCGGCTGCGAGGCGGAGCTGAGCGACGATTCCGCAGGTCTTGGGTATGTGTTGAGAATCAAGCGTGCCCGGTTTCTTGTCAACATTTTTGTTTTTCCATTTATTGTTCTGTCTATTAATTCTTCTATTTATTCATGAATAGTTTTTTTTTCACGGTTTTGGTGTTGTTAAACATGATTATTGTTGTTTAATTGATTTCTATTTGATTATTTGGTTTATAAATTATTGTGAAAAATACGGAGGAAAAATTTTTTTGACATGTTCTTTGACAACATTATTATTACATCTTTGTTATTATTATTTCCTTTATTTCTAATTATACACATATAAATTACATTTTTAAATATTTCTATAAAACACAAAAAAACATTTAAAAATATAAAAAATAGTAGCCCACCGGTATCGGGAACAGGGTCCAAGCTACCGGTAGTCAGGGCTCTAGAGAGAGGAACCTCCTAACGATACGCGCCGTGTCCAGGAGTACCGCTTTCTGAAGCAAGCCCTTGATCCAGCCGCCTAACGAGAGCCTCCTAAGGTGTTGGTCGAGGCTCTTGGCTATTAAGCCATTGGCTGAGATGACTATCGGTACA
Source organism: Tholera decimalis (assembly GCA_943138885.2). Classification (NCBI taxonomy): domain Eukaryota; kingdom Metazoa; phylum Arthropoda; class Insecta; order Lepidoptera; family Noctuidae; genus Tholera; species Tholera decimalis. The sequence goes on along the minus strand of OW964569.2, from coordinate 37,442,436 downwards.
ATGACTGCCGAGTTCACATCCCACATGTCGACAATCTCATGCGCCAAGTCAAGATATTTGATTTGCTTATCTTTCTCGGCTTTCACGAGGTTCTCGTCATGCGGGATGGTTATGTCGACAATCATGGCACGCCTCTCGTTTCGGTCCACCACCACTATATCAGGCTTATTGGCTACAATAGTCCTGTCAGTGATGATGGACCGATCCCAGTATAATGTGATAAGGCCATTATCGAGAACTGGGTCGGGCACATACCTATAGTACGGCACTTCCGATTCCACAAGAGAATATTTCAGAGCAAGTTGCTGATGAATAATCTTGGCTGCAAGGTTGTGCCTATGCAAGTATTCTCCATTAGCAAGACGAGAACAACCAGAGATAATGTGACGGATTGATTCACCCGGACGGTGACATGCCCGACACATGTCAACCGTGCCATCCTTCACAATAAATTTCCGGTAGTTGTTCGTCATGATAACTTCGTCCATAATTGCACAGACAAAACCTTCGGTTTCCCCAAAGAGGTCACCGAAGCGCAACCAAGCTACGGACGCTAATTGGTCTACATCGGGCCCATGAAGGGCCCGGAAAAAACGTCCGTGTAGCTCCTTACTCTGCCATATCCCCCTTCGATCGTTAGTGTTCAGCACTGCAGGTTTGCGCCAGTTCTCATTAGCTAAGGAAAGCGGGGTGAGTCCCTTGTCCACTGCTACTACATCTCGATGCATACCCACTTCAGAAGCAAGGAAATGTTCCCTGAGACTGTATACCTCGCGGTTGTGGAGAGTTTTAGCATTCAAAAAGCCTCGACCTCCACATTTCCGCGGGATATACAGCCTCATCACTGACGAGCGTGGGTGATGCATTCGATATGCAGTCAGCAATGTACGAACTCGCCTATCCAGGGCGTCAAGTTCAGTTTGAGTCCATTTGAGTACGCCGAAAGAGTATATTAACACTGGCATGACCCAACCGTTGAAGGCACGCACCTTATTTCCGCCCGATAGAAGGCTTTTAAATACCTTCTTTAGGCGTCCAAAGAAGCGCTCCTTCAGCGATTGCTTCATGTCAACTTCATTGATACCTAACGCTTCCGACATTCCCAAATACTTATAGGTTTCGGTTGGGGAGAGGCTTCTCAGGTTTATGGAATTCGAGGGTTGAAATCCCACGGATTCCACAATCTCCCCTCGCTTTACATGCATAATCGCACATTTGTCGACACCAAACTCCATCCTAATGGCACTACTGAAAGTTTCAGTTACCTTCAGTAGTTCCGTCAGTTGTAGACTAGTGGCGCCAAAAAGTTTTAAATCATCCATGTAAAGGAGGTGAGAAATAACCTGACCACCTCTTTTCAACCTATAGCCTAGGCCTGAATTCTCCAGCAGTGTGCTTAGAGGATTCAAGGCTAAGCAAAACCAAAGCGGACTCAAACTATCGCCCTGAAATATACCTCGCTCGATCCTTACCGGTTCGCTGTACCTTGGGATATATCGACATCCTGGATAGCGAAGAACTGTCCTCCATTGTCCCATACATGATGTCAGAAAGGTGCGTAAAGTTGCATTAATTTTATACAATTCCAGCACCCTCATGAGCCATGTATGGGGCACTGAGTCATAGGCCTTCTTGTAATCTATCCAACATGTCGACAGATCTTTTTTGGAACGTCGAACCTGTTGGCTAATGGCCATATCAATGAGGAGTAGCTCCTTAGTACCGCGGGATCCATTCTTACATCCATTTTGAGAGGTAGACATGATGTGATTGTCTTCAATGTGTTTGTTAATTTTAACCCTCAAAATGGATGTCAGAACCTTATAGACCGTTGGTAGACACGTGATTGGTCTATAATTTTTGGGTTCCGCGGTGCTACCAGATTTGTGGAGCAGGTGGGTAACTCCAGTGGTAAAGAACTCAGGTAGCGAGCCAGATTCTAGGGCAGATTGGTACTGAGACGCCAAGCGGGCGTGCGATCTTGTTAGCCACTTGATCCAAAAGTTATGCAGTCCATCCGGCCCTGGAGACTTCCAATTAGGCAGCGGACGGACTGCATGGGCTACATCTTGGGGGCTGATAGTGATTGCCCCCATTTCTGGTATTGGATCGCACACTCGCTCGACCTCCCGAGTCCAATCGCCTTCGGTGTGACTGACAGGTACCGACCAGATGTTGCGCCAGAATGTACATAAGGCGTCATCATCAGGTAGGCACATATCAGTCGCACCTTGCTCCGGTCGCTCCCAAGCCCTATATACGCACCTTTCGTTACTTCGGAATGTGCGATTCTGGACGAATCGCTCCACACGCCGTCCATACCTCCGAATACGGTTTGCCCATGCATACACCTTCTGCTTTAGGAAGTCGATGCGCTCTGTGATACAGGACATATAATTTTGTGGGTGAATATTGGTTCCCAAAAACGCCCGTCTCACAAAGCGCATCACTCTCGGGCGATTGTTGCCCCCCCTAAAGCAAAGAAGTTTTCCGATGAGTGCCCTGGCCTCACCAATACGGCGCTCGATCCTACACTGCCAAGCTGGCACAGCGGGTTTAGGTCGTGTAGCTATGTCATTAGGAATTTTAACATTAGCTACACGACATGCCGCGACAGCTGCGCAGTATAAGACAGAGTGGGTATCGGCGAGGTCTTCGCAGTTATCAAAATAGTCTGACAACTGCGAATCCAGAGCAGCCACCAGTGCCCTATTCCTATTATGCATGGGCAAACGAGGTAAGCGTGGTCTTATTTCAGGCGGCATGTTGCGATATTCCCGAATAGCACACTCCAAAGCACTCCTCAATTGCTCATTATACTGGGTACTTACGTTTGTAACTCTGTCACTACTCTCCTCAACTTGGATGTTGGGCTGTGGTGGTACCACCACAGTCGGCGTCGGATGTGAAGTGACACAGCTACTCATTTCCGAACGGAGGCGATCAAGTACGGCTTCATCCAACATATGGTTACGTTGGATGACACGCACTTGATCCGATAGACGCTGGGCCGAAACGTTGACAGTTGGCTCAAGTACCTGAAACAGAGAGAGCATCCGACCACGGTACGCAGTCAGGTTAGTTCCCCCCTCTGTAGCCCCATAGTATGAGCGCATGACGTTCTCATTAATGGATTGAGTCCATCGCATGCGCTGCACACTTCCACCGGCAGCGGGAACCCTATCAGAAGCCGGCGGGCCTCGGGATTCCAAGCTGGCCGGAGGTCGGCCTCTTCCCCGTCGACGCGCAGGTGGTGGTGTCGTCGGCGGCGAGAAGTATTCGTCGCTCGAGCTCGACGCAACTGCAGCGGCCGGAGTCTCTTCACTCACGGCTGGAGCTGGTCCCGGCGGCTGCGAGGCGGAGCTGAGCGACGAATCCGGAGATCTTGGGCGTGTAGTTCTGAGCAATCGTGCCCGGTTTCTGGTCAACATGGTTTTCAATGCACGATGTTTTCTTTCGCATTATTATTATTATTATTATTATTATTATTTATCGTAATTAATTAGATTAATAATTATATTATTATCATAATACATACTCTGAATTTCTAATTTTACTTGTTTAAACAGTTTTTAAGACTTTAACTTCCTATAAATGAGTTTAATAGAGTTCCATAGCTGAATGGCAAAAAGCGGAACCCGTATAGTTTCGTCATGTCTGTCTGTCTGTCCGTCCGTCCGTATCTCACAGCCACTTTATCCCGAAACTATTAAGATTATACTTGTCAAACTTGATAGGTAGAATGTTCTGTGAACCGCTTTCCAATTTTAAGAAAAAAAAATTAATATAATGGGAGCAAAATTAAAAATAAAATTCAGGTTTCTAAAACCACTTTTTCATAAAGTTAATCGTTTAAAAGATATACGCTTCCAAAGTGGTAAAATGTGCCCCCCCTCTAACTTCTACAATAATGGAGTGAAAAACTCAAAAAATATATGCTGTAGATCTTAATGAAAACTTTCAACGATTTGTTTGGACGAGATAGTGTACATTTTATAAAACCGCAAACTAATTCTGTATTTCATACACTATGAAAAACAAAGTTGTATTGTGTTACTATCGAACCCTTCATGGGCGAGTCTGACTTGCACTTGGCCAATTTTTAACCTTACCGTTAGTTGCAAACTATACCATAGGGATGAGCTGCCAAATACTGGCGGACAGTGTATAAAGTCTAAGAGAAGTTCAGAATAACTTTTGTCTAACTATCTCGTATTTCAAACCTTTTGAAGTATCGAGTATCAAATAGTAATGGACACCAGAGAATATTCCACTAAGTTTAGTCCTGTTTTTTTCTTTATAAAGAGAACCGCAAATTATGAACGTCAACAGTTAAAAGAATATTTAAGACTATAAAGTGAATATAATTATTATCATATGTGTTTAATGGTATGTGACGACGATGCAGTTTTGGGTGGGAAAATCATCGAATGACTTCACCCGTTCTGGGTGGAGTGGAAGAGAGTGTCAGACTTCTACTGACTAAAAACCCACCCTGTTCCTTCAGCTGACCTTGCGTAACGGGGCCGCGGTATCTCGTTAGAACATTTCCGCAACCCCATATAATAATACTACTAAAGTAATACATATATATACACCGTGAAATTTTAATGTTTGTTTTCAGTATGTCAGACTAGATAACTAAATTGGCATAACTTGAGAATGGTACTCAGCCTAGGCTTTCAACAACGAATTTTGTATGCCCTTAAAGCATGTTATACAAGAGACCCAAGCTCTTTTGGAGCAGACATTAATGCGGATTTAGATAAAAATAGCCCACGTCCTTAATTAAAGTAATTAGGCATTCCGTTGTGCTACTTAGGCTACCTGAAGTTATTCCCCGAGGAAACGAGCCAACTGAATTATTCAGCCATTTTAATTAACGCAACCGGACCATCTTTTTGACGCACTTTTGAAACAAACATTTGAATTCGCCCATGTAAAAAGGGTCGACTCACACCGAATGTTAATGCTACGATACAATATAAAACTTTATTTAATCTTCGGCAACAATTTTCTGGGAAGGACAAAATTAAAATCAAATTAAAATAAAATTAAACGTTAAAATTAATTAACAGAATTTAAATTTTTAAACGTAACAATTCATATTAAATATACTTAAATAACAAATTATATAATTATAAAATATTTATTAATGAGATCACTTCTGCATTTATTAATTATAATTAAGAGATAATGTTAAGATGGTTAGCCATCCATGGTCCGTTCTTAGCCAGTAATAGCGATTAATATCCTATAAACGATCCGTGTTTTATGATATAGTCTAATATTGCAAAACTGCCAAGGAGTAAAGTGATCGAACTAAAAAGGTTGAGTTTCAGTCCCACGCAGCATTTATTTAAACCCACGTCCACACTGTCTCAACCCACGCAACCCTGCGGTGTAGCACTGCCTTTGTCTTGTTGAGATTGCTTTAAATCTAGCGACGACAATTATGTGCGGATGGAACTACCGATATAAGTATATATATATATACTTATATCCAGGTTGACAGACATGTATATATGGTTTTTCAACATGTTTTTAACTTACAGTTTTATGATATAATCCAACATTGCAAAACTGCCAAGGAGTAAAATGATCGAACTAAAAACGTCGAGTTTGAATCCCACGTAGCGTTGCCTCTTTGTGTGCTGACCCTAAGATACAAACCGCAGCATTTATTTAGCCCACGTCCACACTGTTTCAACCCACGCCACCCTGCGGTGTAGCACTGCCTTTGTCTTGTTGAGATTACTTTAAATCTGGCGACGACAATTATGTGCGGTTGGAACTGGATTCCGCTGTGAATATTAATGGCGAATGTTAGGAACATTTTATTTTAAATATATTATCTATTCAGTTAATTTTTTTATGCACCTGCCATGGTAACTCTTCACTACCTACAGTTGGCTGGTAGAGAATAAATAAGACATTAAGCCCGACTTTGTATCATTTGTGTTGCATAAAGTTTTAATAAAGAAATAAATGTTACTGTTAGCCTGCATCATCCCACTGTTGGGCAAAGGCCTCTCCCTACGATCTCCAGGTGGTTCTGTCCAGAGCCAAAGTAATCCACTGGTCGTTAGTTTGATCCAGCTCGTCGCACCATCTTCTACGAGGTCTAACGCCGCGCCTTCTGGTTGTGTCAGCGCTCCAGAAAGAAATGTTAGGAACACTATAAATACTAATGTTTACTAAAATATATTAGTAAAGAGGAAAGATTTGTATTTTTTAATGTTAGTAAGGAATAAATTAAAAAACTAGTGATCCAATTTTGAAAATTCTTTCACCAATATAAAGCTACATTGTTCCATATAAAAACTTTTCACGAGAGCGAAGTGGCGGCCTGGATGATGTTTGTTACTATCAAGAAACTTGCATTTACGCCTTTGACGCATACCAAGGGGCACATTTTGTTTTTTCTGGTGGTAAAATCATCATAAGACTCCTCCCGCTGTGGGAGGAGTGTAAGGGAGTGTCAGACTTCTACTGACTAAAAACCACCCTGCTGTTTCAGTTGCCCTTGCTTTCCGGGGCCGCGGTATCTCGTTAGAACATTCCCGCAACCCCGTATACCAAGATTTACCTCTGTTGTTACCCAGCTACTGGATTGTGGGGGGTAAGACAAGCTGTCGCTCTATGTATTCAGAACTCAACTTTGGCTCAAGATTCCAGAGCTCAGACTGCAGCAAAAAAGCTGGGAATCCTACACAAGGTGAGGCGGTACTTCACGCCTGGACAGATCTGAATCTTTATAAAGCACAGGTCCGTTCCTGCGTGGAGTACTGCAGCCACTTGTGGGATGGCTCTGCAAAATACCAACTTGCTGCACTGGACTCGATCGAGCGCAGGGCTAAAAGGCTTGTAGGTGACGAGGCGCTATCGGGCAAGCTTCGTAGCCTGGCTCATCGGCGAATCGTTGCTTGCCTGTCGGTTTTCTACAGATTGTACTTCGGGGAGTGTGCGCAGGAGCTCTATGACCTGATCCCTCCATCTCCCTTTCACTACCGGTCTACCAGACGCACGGCTAGATACCATCCACACTTGGTTTATATACCGTCTTGTCGTACCAAGCTCTCCTCCACATTTATTCTGCGCACTTCCAAGCTGTGGAATTCTCTGCCGGCTTCTGTGTTCCCTGCCACTTATGACCTTTCAACCTTTAAAGCAAGAGTTAACAGGCATATTCTGGGCTCGCTCGACACATCATAGACCTCATCTATCGCTTACCATCAGGCGAGATCGAGGTCAAGAGCTCAGCTCATTCTGATTTTTTTTTTAAATGTAAAATAAAAAAAATGTAATGTAAAATACTAGTAGGTTGCGAATGCTAGCTGCATTCGCTTAGCCAACACCGAAATAGTTGGGAAAAGACTAGAGACTAGACTAGAGAGATACAAGCGATAAGATCACCCATTGTAACACCCTTTGTAGTTTTCCTTATTTAATTCTGTTATGGTGTACAATATAGAGTACATCTATCTGTCTATTTATAATGATGAAGCATACCATTAACACGTTGAACGCCAAGAAAAAAAAAATATCTTCTCGTTCAGGCCGCGTTGGTCAGTGATGACCGACAACTAGACTTGCCGTTCGGGCCGCGTCGGTCAGTGCTGCCCGGCGTTTAATATCTCCATAATTAATTAATTAATGACTAAAGTTGCCTTTTGTTAATGAAAACATACATTTGGACATTAGATATAAGTATCTAATTTTTTAGTTTGGCTTCCGGTCAAACCAACAATTAAAAAAACATTTGGTCTAAATTTGGATAGAACTGTGATTTTTGCTTGGCCTAAAGGGAAAGCTCACTGTCGGTCAGCACTGACCGCGTTGGCGTTCAACGTGTTAAAAACGAAAAACAAGAAACAAAATGCATCACTCAGTGAATGTATTTTGATGAGACTTTAGTGCTCAATAACTCATACATGAGAATGGTATAAATAACACGCAGGAAGCTTAAAAATATTTCTGAAGAAAGACTAAGCGTGAATTAGAAACTCATCTGATATATTATTTCTTTAAATTGTAAAACTAGTTTTTTTTTTATTCGTGATGAGCCCACTCTTGACCTCAATGTCGCAAGGTCTAAAGGTTGTCTGGAAGATATCGCTCTCAGCGATAAGACCATTGTAACCAATTTTATTTACAATATTGTTATTTAAGTGTGATTCAATTATTGGTGTACAATAAAGTATATTCTATCTATCTATCTATCTACGATGGAACGAGCGAGATCAGAAGATGCCTATTCACTCTTGCTTCAAGGGTTCTTTAGCCTACAGTGTCCCACTGCTAGCCAAAAGCCTCCCCCAATTCTTCCATATACTCTTTTCTCACACCGTTTCAAACCAGCCCTCCTAGTACAGATCCACGTCGTCTAGACAACTAAAAATATGCCACTCGTAAAATCTACTAAATAGGTACGTGTGATAGTCAATCTCATTATCACTTACGGGTACTTTACCATGCTACGGTCACGAAATAAAACGAGTAGTCTGTCTGGACTAGACATATGTATATGTACATATGTGTACGTATGTCTGACCTAACAACGCAGTGAACAAAAAACCGGTCAAGTGCGAGTCGGATTAGCTGACCGAAATTAGCTCTTTAAAGCTTAATATTTCTTATTTTTCGACCCATCCAACGATGCCCAAACTATGGGGTAGATGTCTAAAAAAAAACACCCCCTCTTTACGTGTAGGGGGAGTACCCTAAAAATAAGTTTTTTCATGATTTTATTTTACCACTTTGTGGGCGTGATTAATATGTATATACATTACAAATTTCAGGGTTCTAGTACCAATAATTTCTGAGTTACGACAGACGGACGGACTGACAGACATGGTGAAACTATAAGGGTTCCTTGTCGACTACGGAACACTAAGAATTACTTAGCCAAGGCGGTTGAAAGTTTGAATCTTCCTCTTTGCGTCGTGTTTCCCAATATTGAGGGCCATGACTCCCCTTCTGCATCACTTTCTCACGTATAAAATCTTTCTGCAATAGTTTCTTTCTCGGATGCTGTGGAAGAAGTGGAGACCTGTAGTGTCAAGAGAATAAAATTGAATATACAAGTAGGTAAAATTATTTTATAATGAAAGCCATTCTCACCGGATGATACAAATGGCCCAGTGCGAGTTGGTGGACTGGAGACTGCAGAGGGCGTCACCAGTACTTAGTAATATAATATTTAAGGGAAATTCTGTATTTGATATAAATACAACAGTGCAATATGTCTTCGGATTTTCGCTCCTAGGTTATGCCGGTTTCCTCACGATGTTATATTTTACCGTTTTGAAAGCAGTGCCGATGACGAAAATTACACAAAGTAATGTGCCTACCTGGCTGAAACTAAGACTCTACTACTACCGTTCTAAGTGAGAAGCTACATTGCTCAGAAATAATTATAGGATTTATTATTCATAGTATCTATTATACAATATATTTCATATCTTATACGCATAAACATAATTTCAGTCTCTGAAAACAACTTTTCTACGGATGATAATAATACACTGTAGAGCTATTTACTTTCAATTTGCAAAAGGTCGGTCCACTAGAAAAGATTATGATTTAATTAAAATCGTGTCCAGAGTGCTTCGCAATTTAGAAATAAACCTGATCGAATGTAATACTGTGAAAATTATAGTTAATCCTCTTTGAGCTTTTTTATATGACGGCCATATTTTTGGCACTTATGGAAACCTTTAGTTTTTTGTGGGATGTAAAAATAAAGCATAAATAATATTGTTAAAGATTAAATCGTAAACTTAAAGGCACAAGCGTCAATAGCCGAATGGGTAAGGTGTGTTACTTGTGATCGAGATCGCGGGTTCAAAATCCATCCATTACACCATGACACAAGCATATTCAGCTTAGTTGGAGAGGTGAACAAGATTCCTAGTAATGGGAATTCAACCCGAATTGCTAGTTCTCATTAACAAAAATAATTAAATTTTTATTATAGGTACACACTAAGTATAGCAAATTAATAATTTGCTATACTTAATTTGGTATGTTTGTAGATGCTAGTGAAATAGTTACAATAGGATGACGGCATTAACTCAAAAAAGTTACACAATTTTAAAATTGGTATCTAGATTTTGAAAAAAAAATATCACAAAAATATTCGATGTTATATTGAAAAACCGTACTGAGTAGTAGTAGTATTTATTTATTGATGATACAATATTATTTAAGTTTGTTATGTTTATTGCAGATTTTTTGTGTTCATAAATAGTATTTTTAATTTATTCGTGAATCTACACACATAGATAATAATCCTTTTATAATTATAATATTATAAATGCGAAAGTTTGTGAGGATGTATTGTATGTATGTTTGTTAATCTTTCACGCAAAAATTACAAAACGGATCTCAATGAAATTTGGTCAAAAGATCGTTGATATCCTTAAATAACACTAGGTACTTTTTATCCCAGAATTCCCGCAAAATCGGGATTTACGCGGGAATAACCTCCCACGCGACCGAATTCGCGGGCAAAAGCTAGTTAATAATATACAAGCGCAAATAAAAAGTGGAAAACACAATGTTCTTTATATCTTACGCCGCAACCCTCTACATTATTAGTTTTTGGGTAACCAACGCTACGTGTAACGCGTTACGTGTCAACACGTCAACATCAGGGGAGCGGTAAACGCTGGCATGGCCACTGACTGAGGTTTGAAAAGTGGTTGTGCACATTGTGGTTAATATGGTTTTATCCTTATGGACCTATACGATAAGACGAAACTTAAATTTATATCTGAGTAGGTAAATTGTTCATTCACAAATATTACCGTTACCGGTGTAGAATTATTTAAATTTTAAAAAACCGAGTCGGAGTCGCACGAAAAGTTCCGTACCATTATCTATAAAAAAGAAAAATATCACGTTTGTTGTATGGGAGCCCCTCTTAAATATTTATTTTTTAGTATTTTTTGTTATACCTGCAACCAAAGTACATCATCTGTGAAAAGTTCAACTGTCTAGCTATCACGGTTCATGAGATACAACCTGGTGACAGACAGACAGACAGCGGAATTTTAGTAATAGAGTCCCGTTTTACCATTTGGGTACGAAACCAACAACTAACAACTTTATGTTTTAACAATTCAAGTGCGAAGTGACTGTTAGAATAATAAAATAATAATAAATGATGAAGTTACAGAATTTAGATTTGGGTCAAATCTAAATTCTGTAACTTCATCATTTACTTAGTTTCCAGTCTAATGGACTGCAACTGGGTAACACAATACCCCTTCGCAAGACTATTGTCAGATATATTTTAATAGTTTAATTTATTATCGTTTAAAATTACAATAGTATCTAAATATATATAACTCAAAGGTGACTGACTGACTGACTGACTGACTGACTGACTGACTGACTGACTGACATAGTGATCTATCAACGCACAGCCCAAACCACTGGACGGATCGGGCTGAAATTTGGCATGCAGGTAGATGTTATGACGTAGGCATCCGCTAAGAAAGGATTTTGCGAAATTTCCACCGGATCGGGATTTACACGGGAAAAACTTCCCACGCGGGCGAAGCCGCTGGCACAAGCTAGTTGCTTATATAATTAGTGACATAAAAATAAAACAACACAACATTGGAGTAATCTGCTGCCGAACTAGGACAAAACCTGTATCTCGGTAGACAGCGCCAATCTTCTCAGTCTATGTAACAGAAGAAATTAAGCCAACCAGCACAAACTTATTTATAATTTAGAAAAATAATAATTCTGAAAAATTTTAACAAATACAATAGATCAAACGATTTTGTATGGTGAAGTTAATTTAACTAACCTTAGACCTAAATGAGTTAACATCTGTTGTGTTAGTATACGTTATGAGTCCTTACTAGGTTTTGAAATGGGGCCAGCCGAATGTGTATGGGCCAATGTAAATGTGGGTGTGTGTGTGTGTGGTGTGTGTGAAAATGTTAAAAAACACGTAGTGTCAAAGAGTTTTTCACAAAGAACACTGGTTACGCAGGTATTATTAAAAACTTTTCTGTTTCTTCACAAGTTTTTTTTATTTTTTTATTATTAAAAATAGTTTCGCGTTTGACCACCATCTCACCTGATGGTAAGTGATGATGTGGTCGAAGATGGAGCACGCTTACCTAAAAGTAACCTATTCACTCTTGACTTAAAGACTCCTAGGTTATAGCTATCGGGAAACACAGACTCCGGCAGGGAATTCCACTCCTTAGCCGTACGCACAATGAAGGTATTCCCAAAACGTTTTGTGCGTATGGGTGGGATGTCAAACATGTAACGATGGCGCTTCGCCGTTTGTCTCGTAGTCCGATGATGGAACGGGCTTGGTGGAATTAGGCTGTGTAATTCCATCGCACACTCCCCAAAATGTAACCGATAGAAAACCGATAGACTTGCAACTTACAAGTTAATAAGTACTCTTTTACTCTATTTTTACATTTTATCCTGATATCCAATTTTGAATTTAATTTATGATATTATATATATTATTACGACTGTCAGCGATGTACAAAAGACAGCCGAAACCAACGGCTTAATTTGCTTTTCGACAATAAGGCACCTCGATATGTTAATCTGCTGACCCATCCACAAGCCGACCTTGGCCAGTGTAGCTTTACCTTGAAAATCGAACCGTGCAGCTGTTTTTATTTAGCCACGAACTCTTCAAACAACCAAATATAACACAATAGCTTCTCTTATTTTCTTACTAATATTATAAATGCGAAAGTTTGCGAGTAGCGACATCTATCTCGCAACATACAAACTAAACGATAGAAATCCTGAATCGCGCAAGCAAAGTTGACCGCACAACTAGCATATTCAAATCACTCGATCACAAACATGGGGCAGTTGCCCACCAGACAAAAACACCTGTCTGGTCGGAGGATCCTCCCTTTTCAATGGGAATGCGGAACTTTACACCCTGTTCCGCATATCCCCAACGATGTATAAATGTATGAATGTTTGTTAATCATTCGCTCAAAAACTACTAAACGGATCTGAATAAAATTTGGTAAGTAATGTTTTTTTTTATTGATAATAGGGTCGCGTTTGACTACCATCTCATAAGTGATCTTCTTAACGTGTGGGTACTAAGGTCTAACGACGACCCCACACACCCTATTTTTTTTTTTTACGTGGTAAAATTATCAAATAAGTCCTCCCACCCCGGGCAGGGTGGGAGGGACTGTCAGACTTTTACTAACTAAAATCCACGGTGTTCCTTCAATAACCCTTTACGTACCGGGGCCACGGTAATGGGATGAGTCCCACGACCCCGGCAGGCTTCGGCCCTCTGCAGAGGGGGCCTCGTCATGTTGCTGACGCTCTTTGAGGCGCGCGTGGAACACGACGCGCCGTCGACCCGGGCATGGTCCATGGTCGGACAGCGAGTTGCCCTTTACTCGCTGTCCGCATGCCCGCGCCTACGGTGGCCGGAGATCGTCGGCCGACGTCCGACGCCGTGGGCGTCTACCACTGCGGCTGGGCTGGAGGGAGGACGCTATACTCTCCCTCACGCGGCCCGCCTCCTCCTTCGATAGCATGACTGCTTCGCAGAAGGAGGCGACCGCTTCCCACTCCCTCTCGCCCCGCAGCATGGCCTCGACCAATGCCGGGCGCAAGAGGTCTCCGCCTATCGCCGCCGTGAGGACACGTCGGTGCTCTGCCCAGGCGGGGCAGTCATGCACCGACCCCACACACCCTAGTGTCAGAGTTTCTAGACCGCCTCAATGGTCTCTGACGTGGTCTATTTTGACGACCACCATTTGGCGACCACCATTTGGTGACTGGGTCCACCGGCTTATACGTGCCTTCCGAAGCACGGAACCATCTTTTTATCAGACAACCAGGTGATTCAGGCCTACAATGTCCTAGCCAAACAGGAAATAACTTTACAAAGTATGCTTCCCGCGGGAATCGAACCCATGACCACCGGGTCTCAAGATAAACGCCTTAGCCACTCGACTACGGAGGCAGTACTGACTATGGTAAGTGATGATGTGGTCGAAGATGGAGCACGCTTACCTGCACACAACACAGGCTACTTTTTATCTCGGAATTCCGGGATCGGGATCTACGCGGGAAAATTCTCGCACGCGAACAAAGTCGCGGGCAGAAGCCAGTAATTTTATACTTCGTAAAAATAAACTCAAGAATCATCTGACAGGTCATTATTTGTGTGAGAAAAACAAAAGATAACACGAGACGCGCTATATTTTTACCGCAAAAATGTTACGGTTTTTTCTAAGAAATATGGACTCGTTTTTACAGTATACCATTAGGCGATAGCAAAATATAGAGAGTGCCAAAGAAAAATATGAGAAGATAGCGTTCATATTTTTAGGGTTCAATTGAAAAATAACAGAAACCCTTATAGGTTTGCTTCGTGTCTGTAGTTTATTTTGTAAACTATTGACGTTGTGAAATTTTAATTGAGGTTATTGGTGTCAATCATGCTTACAAAATTGTTAAATAAAATTTAGAAAATATTTATTTTATAGAGGTTCAGGTATACCAAGCTATACAAGTAACTCGAGGTAATTATTCGACATTGTCTGGAGTTCTATCTCAATTACGGGAAGCATTTTTCGATGTTGCTAGAGTAATAATAATAATAATATGCTTTTTATTTCAGACCAAGGAATAAGGATACATTAAAAAAAAAAAAACTTGTTAGTATAATATAAATTTTAAAATTATGTTATTAGGAATACAAAAATAAAAAGCATACACAAAACGAAAATAAGACACACAAACAAACACTCAATTTGGCACATACAATATAAGTAGCGAGTATAGTGAGTATTATAAGTGTGATAAGTATTATAAATCTGATAGGCAAAAAGATAGATACTATCGTAAAATTAGATAGAAATTGAATTTTATCGAACAAATTGACTTTAAGCACTCTAGTGCAGATTTCAGTTCAATCACAGTATAGAGATCCACTTTTCAACCGACTAAAAAAAAACGGAGGAGATTCTCAAGTCGACGCGTATATTTTTTTATGTACGATCACGCATAACTTTTTAAATACACTGTATTCCGAAATTTATAAAAAGCTGTCATAGTTAAGTACCCTACTTATATTCGATATTCGAATGTTTTATAAAATACAGTTGAAACATGGAAAAGCATTCGAAGCTTTTATAGAAAATAAGTTTAGAGCCGTCACAAAATTAACGTGAAATATTATAGCCATCGAAAAATTCACTATTTTTTTTTTCGGAAGTTACTATTAAACCCTTTCTTGTGAGAGGCCCAACCACACGGTAGTTAAGAAATTCTATTTTTTATACCTTAAAAAATATTTCATTTATGAATCGTCAACCAGTTTCGTTGCTCAAAAATATTAAATTAACCATACGTCTAGTCGGCTAACTCTCTTAATCAAAATAAATGTTACAAACATTTCTTTTTTGGTTAAATTTTAATATATATAAAAGGCATATCTTCTATACATATAAATAAAATTGAAGTATCTGTCTGTGAAACAGACAAACAGAGAGAAGCGCATATGCGCACTTGAGATAACACTGTAATTTTTAAAGTTTTTGATATTTTTTTTACGTCTCTTCTCTCTGTTTTTCTGTTTCCCGGGGCTGAACCTATTTTAATGCCAATTTTATTAGGAGATAAAGGAGGTTATAATGCAATATATAGGCTTTCTATACCGGAATTACTGTAGGATCGGGAGTTACGCTGAAAAAACCTTCAACGTAAACGAAGTTGCGGGCACTGTAATGCGCAAAAATGTTTGATAGATAGTTAGAATATTTTTTATAGTACGTACACCAGAAATTGTAACACACTTAAATAACAATATTGCTAAAACTTTGGCTACAGTGACGGTCTAATCGCTGAGAGCGATATCTTCCAGATAACCTTTGGAAAGCCTTTACAAGCTTTAATTAAATTGATTCATGCTCAATGGCGAAATATAATAATGAAATAATGTTTATTTTGCAAATAGGTTATAAGTAACACTTTCACACGTCTTTTTTTTTTCGTAAATGTAATCTGGATGAGGCCAGTGTTTCCTAACTGACTACTCTGAGAAGAAACACTGAAACAAACTCAGAGGTCAACGTCTCTTTTAAAGTCCAGGCAATCTGTAGTGATCAAATCATATGAGAGCCATGTAGGTTAATGTCTATGGCGCCCTTTGGAGGACAGAATCATACAGACTTGATATGGCTGAGGTGATGATCATAACACCTATAACTTGAGTAAAATGTTTTACCCATATTAGCAAAATTTCCATTATTTATTTTTTACAATGAATACATGAGAAAGAATACAATTTTAATTTAAATAAAAACCCTAAATTACATATACACACCTAAAAATAAACTAAAATATTGCATCCAGAAATTCGTGCGCATCGCTGTCCACTGGCAATGTGCCCAAAAGACTGGCGGCATTGCCACGTTGTATGGCAATGCTTAACCTCTGTCCAAGGTAAAAGCCAGCCCTTGGGTCACGCGAAGTGTCAACTAGGCGTCTGGACAGATCTTTAAATAATTTGTGAGCACTCGGACCCCACGACCCCAAGGTTTCAACCCCAAACGGCTCGAAAATATAACTACCAACAAGGTTATTATATTTCCGCCGCTTGAGGTTCTCAGCAGCCGCAGCGGCAGCGCCAGCGCAACAAGATGAGCTAGGAAGATGGGATGGCGCAAGAGTATCGACACAAGTTGCGTCCCACACTAAAGGCCTACCCATCTTCCAAGGAAATAAAGACATACCGTCCGGTCTTTTGCCATCGTCGCGTGCCAGGCCATTTGGTTCTAAAACAGCTGGAACGCCGACAGTGACAAGAGCTCGTCGGATAATGTCGTTAATATTCGCGTGCCGTGCTATGCGACCCGCGCTGCGGCCGCATGAAAGGCCGTGGTGACCGAGGCTGTTGACAACTTCGCCACAGTGACAGCGATGAGCAGAACAGCAGGGAGCACCTAATCGAAGGGAAGCAGCGAGGCGGAAAGTAGTATCATCGAACAAGGTGCCTATGTTCGATGACGGAAGTGCATGGAGCCAGAGACCCGACTCCCATTCACCCACAGCCAGCAGGCGCGCACGCTCTGCAGCCGAAGCAGATGTGGCAATAAGGTCACTCTGAACTGCTTTACAGAGCGGCTCATCCCACCGCCTCTGAGATGATGGATTGTCGGGTGGATTTAGGTTCGGGCAAGCGAGTCTCCAGGTATCTATAGCCTCGGTGAAATACGGCACATTGAAATCAACCAGTGATGGAGCTAGGATATTCCTGATTAATTTCTCAGTGCCGTGTACCGAGGATACAAAAGCCGGTAGACTGATACTAGTAATTTTGCGGAAATTAGCAAAATAAAAGTTATATTCTATAGATACTTTGAAATATAATATTAAATAGATCGCGGAATTTGATGTCCGCGAAATCAAATTCATGTCACGAAACAAATTCCAAGTAGGTAGCAGTGATACATATGTATTTCTTGTGAGATGGGTCTCATTTTATGGTTAGGAGAGTTGCGTGACCTAACACGTACTTGATAGTTTTTTTTTTCGTTAATGCGATATATAAGGTCCACTTTTGTACCTATATGCATGAAGTGTAAATAAATATATATGTAAATATGGCAATGGTCGATATGTATATATGTCGGTCGTATGGCAACTCAGTATTTAAATACACAAAGAATATAAGTAATTAAAATAATCGTGAACGCACACCAGTCACAAACATATTTATCTTAGTTTAAGGGATTGCTAGTAATGTAAATTCTAACAATACCTTATGCTAGTTCCCTTTTAAAAAAACCGGTCAAGTGCGTGTCGGGCCACGCGCAGTGTAGGGTTCCGTAGTTTTATAACAGCCAAGTGCGTGTCGTATTCAATATGAAACTAGCGCGATACAACTGACGCTTAGCGCCATCTATCGACATTTGTATGGAGTTGTTCGAAATTTTCGAGTCAAATACAATTGGTCGACTATTACTCGTAAACTTGTAAAGCCCACTTATGTGTGATAGTTTTCATTTAATCTTCGTTATATATAGGTACTACTGCCGTGACATTTGAATTTCTAACTACAACCGTTTAGTTGGTAGAGGGACACTTGACTCTAATGAAAATTGGTACTTTAAAGCTTGATAAGTCACGAACGGTTTACTTAATCAAAAAACGGTTGTACCAAACCCCTAATATTTTTAAAAAACCTATCCAACGATATCCCACACTATGGGAAGGACGAAACCAAAAAATTATTATCCCACTTTACATGTAGGGGAGGTACCCTAAATAATTGTTTTTTTTTTTCAAAATTTTATTTTACCACTTTTTTGGCGTCATTAACGTGTATATTCTTGCCAAATTACAACTTTCTAGTACCAATAGTTTTTGAGTTAAACCGCGGACAGACAGACAGACGGACATGGCGAAACTATAAGGGTTCCTTGTTGACTACGGAAACCTAAAAAAGAATAGCACATTGGCTAATTGTAATCCCGGAGAAATTTCTACGTCAGCTAATTCAAAATAAAAACGTCTACATGAAGTCAAACACACAAATAAATCCCTCTTTCGTACATACGAAAACTTAATACCACCTTGGGACGAACCAGTCACGTAAGAACAACTTCTCCTTAAAGTATTAGAGGAATCAAACTAAGTCTCAAGCTAGGGCCTTAGGGCCTTTGGGCCCCAAGTTTGGAAGTCACTGACTGATAATAAATTGTGTATCAGACGGAATTCTAAAAAAAATAACGTTGAGAACTGCTCCGCGTCCCACTTACTATTTCAAATGAATGTGCCTTTTCTATCATATAGTAAAAATAAATTAATAGAAAATCCTATGTAAACTACGTACCATTTGTTTAAAATATGATATCATTGATTGAATATGATAACAGTAACATTGAAGAACAAAAAATAGATATTCGACATAAATTCTAAGTTATTTTTTATACACAATCTGGCCATCACTTTACGGGCGCGTATAAGGCCTCTCAGTAGTACCTACCCGTAACGAATAAAATTGTGAATTTATTAACATTCTTAACTTTGTGACTGTGTAAATATCCCATTGTAAGTTCTAATAATACAGGTCCCTACGATACGGTTACATATTGATTTGAGATCAGCTATCCCCTTAAGGCAAACAATAGTTATATAGAAATTAAATTAACGTGATTGTTTCAAATAACATATTTATAATATTAATAGTTTAGGTTAAGAAAATTTCTATAACTTAGGTCTAAAGTCAAAAGCGATATTTTACAGACAACCTTTGGATGGATTTGACACAGCAGGAGAAAATAAATAGACGGGTAGTCCATGGTGTACTATTCACTTATATACAATACATAACTAATATCCTACATACACAATACACATATAGATACATATACAGTATGTGAACTAACAGAGGGCGTTCCCGTTAATCCGCAATAGTATGGCATCCATAAATGCTAAAAACAATCTTACCATTCGAAAACCAAATGTTTTTATTTTTATTAATATTAAAATATTCACTAAAAATGTTAAATTGATACGTAAAAGGACTCTGTACACGCGTACGCATTCATAAATAAATTGCGACGTTGCCGTCCTTCAAGTACGCGTGTACAGAGTGTTTCTTTTACGTATCAATTTAACATTTTTAGTGAATATTTTAAAATAAAAAATAAAAACATTTTGTTTTCGTATAGTATTATTTTTTTAGCATATATGGATGCTACACTATTGCGGGTTAACGGGAACGCCCTCTGTTAGTTTACATACTGTATATATTATACATAAAAAAGCTTGGATATATAAAAAAAAGCAAATTAAAGAGAGAGATAGAGATCTTTTACCATGTTTTTGAAAGAAGGAAGGGTTTGTGCTATAGAAGTAAGGAATAGATGGACCGCCAGACCTAGGACCAAAACCCAAAGATATGTCCCAACGAGCACATTAGTGGAAATAGCAGCCTATTTTGTTACTTTGGGCTGTAAAATGGCGCTTTAAGGGTTCAAAAAGCAGTTCAGAGTTGCATATCTGCATCCGTAAACGTCTATAGTTATAAAAGTTACTTAAGGTGCTATAAGCTGAATCAAATACTACCCTAGCCTTCACAGTAGTCCACGGTAGAACTCATTTATCACTTACACCTTTATATGAGAGTTACGAAGGTCATTCTGCCACTCACAGCTGCATAGTAGTTTCCATTGTAACTTGTATAGGTTATAGTTATAGTAACCACTATTATACTACTATAAGTTTCATTATAGAAATAATAGAAACTCTTATGCATACTATAGTTACAAAAAAATCATCAGTGTAACTAAGGCCTTTAGTAGCAATAGTCATTCCTTGCAGGCTCAATCCATTCGCCATTTTACAGCCGCTATTGTAACTATTATAAAACATTTAATAAAATGGATGCTAAACGAATAAGTACGTAACTAGATCTTATTTATTTATTTATTTATTATATACTTTATTGTACACCTTACAATACACTTAAGGATACAAATAATTAATCTTATAACCTCAAAAACAGGAAAATAGGAGCTTTTTGTGGCTGTGAGTTGCACTAGGGGAACAAAAATCACTGGAAGCGTTAGAAGGGTGAAAATTAGCGCTATGAGTTATTAGAGCTCAAACTGCAGGTTATGACTATAGTACAATGACGCCATGATTTTTTAAGAAAACTTATAATTCACTTGCAAAATTGAGTTGATATACATTGGTTTTTCAGTTAAATGTTCATTAAATGTACCGGTAAACAATCGGCCACTTGCAAATAGTAAGTTATCGACACGTAAAAATACGGAAATAAAATTTATTCTGTATAAAGAAAAGGCCAGCCCTCTGATCACCTGTGGAGTCGACTAATCGTTTGCCGATGTCACGAAAGAGTCGATGCGCACTCGGACCCCATGGTCCTAACGTTTCAACCCCAAACGGCTCAAACATATAGCACCCAATTAGGTTGTTGTATTTGCGCCGTTTGAGATTTTCTGCACCTGCAGCTGCCGCCCCAGCACAGCCCGCCGTACTGAGAAGATGGGATGGCGCAAGGGTGTCAACACAAGTAGCATCCCACACCAAAGGCCTACCCAACTTCCAAGGCATTATAGTCATCCCGTCTGGTCTCTTCCCATCGTCCCGTGCCAAGCCTTTGGGTTCTAAAACAGATGGTACTCCAGCGGTGACAAGAGCCCGACGAATGATGTCATTTATGCTGGCATGCCGTGCTATCCGACCAGAGCTTCTGCTGCAGGAAAGGCCATGATGTCCGAGGCGGTCGACTGCCGCACCGCATTGACAGCGATGTGGAGCACCGCTGGGAGCACCCAGACGTAGACATGTAGCGATCCGGAACGTGTTATCTATGTTAAGTGAAGGTAATGCTTGTAGCCAAAGGCCCGACTCCCATTCACCCACAGCCAACAGGCGCGAGCGCTCAGCAGTATTGGTTGACGTATTTAAAAGGTTATTCCGTACCAAACTGCAGAGCGGCTCGTCCCATTGTCTTTGGGAGGACGGGTTCTCGGGCAACGCTTTATTGGGGCAAGCCATTTTCCAGGCATTAACTGCATCGGTCAAACACGGCACCTCGTAGCTAACCTGAGATTGTGTTAAAATTTTCTTAGTTAAAGTCTCAGTGCTGCGGACCGAAGACAGAAAAGCCGGTAGACTTATACTGGAAATTTTGCGGATGCCGAGTCCACCAAAACGAATGGGTAGTGTGGCTTGTAGCCACGCTCGGTCATCCAGAGCCACATTTAAAATTGAAGTAAGGGTGTTTTTTATAATAAGGTCAATTTTGTCCAACAACTGAGATTGCTTCCATAGTGGAGAAGAACGGAGGAAATAAATAAAATTTGGATTTGGGTGTTAGCCGAATGTATGTTAATTTGGAAAAATCTTTCTGAAATGTCATTAAAATGGTTAATTTTGCTATCAATAAAAGAGGGAAAACTTTCTTCTAAAATTGGGGAGCCTAAGAGGTGCAATGAACTTTTTTGCAATATTTTGATATCAGGGGCTATTGTATGGAATTTGTTTAGTGTCGCTTGTCTGTCAGTATTTTCACAGATATAGAGTTCACATTTCGAGAGGTTCAGGTCAAGGCCGATGGATTGGAATTGCTCTTTCAGGAAAATAAAATCTTTGATTACGGTGTCTACTTCACCTCCTAGAGTTCCATCGTCTAAATACCACACGTTAAATTTAGAATTTAGTTGTCGAATGATTGGATGGATAGCCAAGCTGAAAATGACTGGTCCGAGAGGGTCACCTTGTTGGCATCCAACTGCTGAATCCAGAACGTGGTCTTTATATAATAATTTGGAGGGGTGCCTGTAGCACTGCCACATAAAACCGTAAATTTCAGGTAATTCTTTTTTAACTTCTGCCAACAAAGTGTCCCTGTTCACAGAATTAAAAGCGTTTTTAACGTCAACCTTGAGGATGACTTCACCTTTACCTGAGGTCAAGTATGTAGACAAGGCATGTACGGCAGCCTCACAGCCCCCTTTGGAACCAAAGCCCAGCTGCAGGGGCTGGAATTTATGGCTAAGCGCTTCACTATAATATTTGCAACATATCTTGGCTGCCATACGCCTGTAAGTGCAACCGACGGCAATGGGACGAATGCCGCCGTCGCTCTTGTGCAGGGCGCATAGGTTGGCCCCGTACAAGACATCAACGACGGCTTCGTTCACGCCGCCGGAGAGCATCAGGTTAACTAGAGTCGCAAGCTCCTTCAAAAGAGACTCACCGGCTTCCCCGGCGCCTGAACTCAATAGGTCTTTTAAATGTTGAGGAGTTAGGCCATCAAGGCCGCCAGCAGAGCCACTTCGGAAGGAGTTCACGGCTGCAAACAACTGCGGGGCTGTAAAATTTAAAACAGATGAGGCCGAATCGGGTCAACCGCAGGCGCTGGATGTTTACTCTCCAAGGCTGCAACAGTTTCTTGAGAGTAAGGCGCCACCACATCACTGCTGAATAACAGCCTGGCTGCTCCCCTAATGTCACCTTCACTTAATTTGGATTCCACATGTGAACACAAGCTCTTCTGGGAGGGATTGTAGCATGTATGTAATTTTGAATCTAAAATAAAAGTCGAATTGTTGCAGTTGTCTTTAATTTGGTTTGTTAATGTTTTTTTAGAAGCCAAATTTTTTGCACATGTAGAATCCTATAAGGGAAAGTGAGCAAATCCTCCCAGGCACTTTGGGTATTTTCTTGGGTAGCAAGGCGGATACTCCGTGCCAAACTCAGCGCAACAGACCGCCTTGCGCCCCGGGGAACTCTTTTTAAAACAGGTATAGAATTTTTTAATTTAGATAATGTTGTCCAGAGTGAATCCAAATGTATTGATGTTTGTGGAGGGGTAGGGGGGCACGGAGGAACACTATGAGGTTTGTGTACCTTGCCAAAATGGATCCGTAGCCCCCGTTCGCCCTTGAAAAAGCGTGCCTGAGAGCAACTGGGGCATCTCACAAGCTGGGTATCCAAGGATGTGGCAGGTTGACTGCTACAATTTCCGGAGTCGCTACAGCCAGCATTAATCATTAAATTTAAATTACTTACCTAAATATTTAAAAATTGGCACTATAAACACAAAACTAAACTAATAGGTAACAAAATAAAACTATACATAAAATGTCACAGACGAAAAGTCAAATAAGTAAATAAAAATGTTTGACGGCTGGATAACTGGCGACCACGACGCAGCCGGCCTAAGGCACCGTGCACACAGGGCGCAGGGCCAGGGCCGCAATATGATATTTCTTCAGAATTTTAACATACGTAGTAGCTTTCAAGTAACAGTTTGTTTCGTATATTTCCACTGCGTCTTCTGAAATAAGGTTATGTATCTAAGTACACAACATGCTTTGTAAGCCTTCGAATTGCTCTAACGGCGTCCCCGTCACGTCAGCCTCTTTTATGATTTTACAATACTTTATCTGAGTATCTATATGTATCATCTATGCTGAGTATTTAATAGACGCTGCGCACTTTTTGCAATCATTCAAACTTATTTTCACTGTAGTGTAAAATTAAATAGTTGCATAAAATATTTAAAACATTTTGACACACGTCACCCGTCATTACTTCTCTTTTCTTTGGACAGAGAATCAGCATTGCCATTCAACGTGGCAATGCGGCCAGTGTTCTGGGCACTTTTCCCATTGATAGCGATGTTGACGAATTTTTCGATGCCCTATAATTTATCTTTATTTTCGTCTGTATATATTTTTATTATGTCAATAGAATAAATGAAATTATTTTTAAGTAATTATTTCAGTATAAGTGATTTGTAATCTTTAGAAATAAATGAATTCTGTATAACAAATAAAAAATATCACATATCTTTTGTTAATTTTTTAAATATCATAAAAGCGTGTTAAAATTACTCGAAAATTATCTTATATATCTACAGTAAACTGGACAGCGTTTTAAGTATCTTTATATATCTTGCTAATCCAGAATACAAACATTTACTTCTTTTTGTTTTATTTTCATGATGGCGACGAAAACACTTTACCAAAATATTACAAACAATGTCAACTGAAGATATACAATAAAGAACTATAATCAATTCATTCGTTCAAAGTAGTTCAAAATCATTCAAAAGTAGCGCTACGAGAGCTTTAGTATAGCGTTAATAAATCGTTATAGCTATTAAGGAACCTTTATGCAACCGTTGTGCAGGTTAAATGGAACTTTAGGTTGCATAAAATGGCGCCCAAATAGCGCTAAAGCGGCTGCTTTAAGTCTGCAGTAGACGCTCTAGCGCTTACGTCTATTACCATAAGTAATAATCGGATACGCTCCAAAGCTCTAATGCAGCCCATTTGTGCTAGTTGGGGTGATATCCACCAAACCGCATTGATCCCGCGTGGTCGACTGCAGCCCATTCCCACTCGTAGGTAGGAGGCCTGTTTCCCAGCGGTGGGAACCTTATAAACTAATTCTTATATACAATGGCCTGGTGCGTGACATCGTTTCCTTGGAAGATGGGTAGGTCTTTAGTGTGGGACGCAACTTGTGTCGATACTGTCGCGCCATCCCATCTTCCCAGTTCATCATGTTGTGCTGGCGCTCCCGCTGCGGCTGCGGAAAACCTCAAGCGGCGTAAATATAGTCATCTCGGTGATAACTATATTTTCGAGCCTTTTGGGGTGGAAACTCTTGGACCATGGGGCCCGTGTGCTCGCAGCCTTTTTAAAGACATATCGAAAAGGCTCGTTGACGCTTCCCGTGACTTCTTTGGTCAAAGGCTAAACATTGCCATACAACGAGGCAATGCCACCAGTATCTTGGGTACGTTGCCAGCCGACAGAGTTGTGGATCAATTTTTTTATGCTTTAGTCTGGTTTGTATTTAAAGTATTTTAGTACATTGTTATTATTGTTATTAGGGAGAAAAGCCACAAAATATTCGCATTGGAATTCATTCCTATTGGAATTCATAATTGTGTTTGCAAAAGAATTTGTTTACATAATAACTCACAAAATACGCCTGTCTACCACAGATAATAAATAGATAGGTTTAATTTCAACAAATCGGAAATTTCATGTAAATGTTTCGAATGTAATTTACGTAAACAGTCTGTCAATATTTTATTTTAGACGTTTTCATTATTTCGTAATGGAAAGTTGTTATGATATGTAATCGGATGTTCTTGATCATCTTGTCAAGAACACTTTTTATACACAATTTTCCCTTCACTGTAACGAATCTACTGAAAACGTATTTATTTCGTTCAGAAAAAATCACGAGAATAATTGCAGAACGCAAGGGCAATTAATGGAACAGAGTGGGTTTTTAATCAGTAAAAGCCTGACGCTACGTTCTGCTCTAGCAAGAGCGGGAGAAGTCGTTTGATGATTTTTCCCAAGAATAAAAAGGAGATCCGCGTCCCAGCAATGTAAAAGTTATAGGTTAATTATGTTATGACCATCTCCCGTGATTGACAAGTAAACTAACGACATCCTAGTGGTTTGTACTGTGGAGGTCTGCTATGCGAGCGGTCAGCCTATCGTACTGGCTGGCATAGTTTGAAATGTTTGAATTTAGATCGCAATGTTGGACATGCGAAGGAATTGTTTTAACAAGAGACAGACCCAAAGAGTAAAGTAATATACAGGGAGAGACCGCGCCTGACCGCCCGTAAAAGCAGACTCGAAATTAAAATAACGTGAAAATGTAATTAGAATAATCTTCCAGAAAAATGTGAACATAATATTATACAAAGTATAAAACCTTAGTGTAGTATATATATTGAAAAATCCCGAGTACACACACGTCCCCGTTACAGTACCTCTTCCGGAGTTGAGGAAATGTTCTATCGAGGTACCGCGACCCCGGACGTAAGGGCAGTTGAAGGGACTGGGTGGGCTTTTAGTCAGTAGAAGTCTGACACTTTCTTATGGCTCCTAAGAGAGTGTCAGACTACATGACACGAAAAAAACTAAAGTGGTTTTACTTTATTGCCGTATTTAAATCTTATAAAGTGGAAAAGTTTGTTTGTTTGTTAAATCCCGCTAATCTTCCGAAGTATTGGGCGCATTTGGATGAATTGTATGGAGTTGTATAGAAATAGAACTAGTTTGAGCCCTCCTCAAGCTAAGTTCCATTTAAATAACAAATATAAACTTTTATATGCTACTTTTCACCCGACTAGATATAAAGGAGATTATTCTTTTATCGCGAAAAAGTCCACAGGAGCGAAACCCTAGTTAAAAGCTAGTCTCGAAATAAAACTAATAAATATTTATGAATTTCTTCGCTTTATAGATATGAAATTAAAATCTTAACACATATTTTTCACGAGCCAAAATAATCACAAAATACATTAACTCAAACAAAATTTTATTTAAAGTAATGTAAGTTAAAATACTGAAAAACTTAGACGCTTTTGAAACCTAAATATCTGCCGCTAACTCTGCAAACTACCTCTCTTTGCACAGTAACAAATCTTCACAAATACTCTTGGGAACCTCCTAATTCTGGTAACCACATATTGATCGGCAATACGCCACAGCACTGCATTAGATTCCGACGACCTGGAAATTGGATTCGAGCTAGCTGTGAATTCGAGAGAACTTCCTAAGATTCTCTCAGGGTCCTTTTGAATGATGTGCGCAGGTCAGATGGGTAAATCAAAGCGAATATTTAATGGGTTTATAGTGTATGCTGTGGCTTTACCGAGGAGTAAAGGTGTACTGTTTTAATGTAAATTGGTATCAAAATTCACGATCACGATATACATAGTTAGCATGCTTTACAGAATTTTACCATTGCGTAATTTCGCATTACACAATGGCAAAATTCTGTAATATAAAAATAACGACTGATATTTTTTTAACCTTTCTTGCATGTGAATATTAATAAAAATAGAATGAAAGTAGAAAAAAAAATAAGATATTAAAATAATAAAAAATAAATAAAATAAAATCATTTAATTCAGATGTCCAAAGATCCATATACATAGTTAAGATTATAAATTGCCAATAACAAAAAAAAATATCGACCAGAATCATTATTAAAAATTAGATTTCCACACACATACACATTACAACAACACATAAATTAAACACAGACACACAAATAATACGGAACGACTAGAATTATTAAATTAGTAAGTCGTAGAAATTTCAGTGAACGAAATACCAGCTTATGCCTGCGGCGTTGCTCTCGTATAAGTATTTCAGCAAAAAGAGCCTATCTAACTCTTTAGCCCTTCAACTGACTCTACACCAAAAATCACATCAATCCGTTGCTTCGTTTTGACGTGACAGAAGAAAAAACAAACACACTTTTGATTTATTATAATTCTTTTACATATTAAATAATGAAGCATCAATAGCATAAAGGCTAAGGTGTCGGACTTGTGATCAAGAGGTCGCAGGTTTGAACCCCACCCATTACACTATTGACGTGAACCCACTCCAGACACAAGCATATTTAGATTAGTTGCAGTGGCTAGTAATGTGTTTTCTACCAACATTGCTTATTCTCTTTATTAAAAAAAAAATGAAAATCATTGGTAGTTCTTTTTTTGAAGGAAAAATAATACCATTTAACTTATATACTTTTCAATAAGCTTGTACAGAACCCTGGGTGTGTGAACAACTGGCACATGACCGGTAATTTTTACTTTTTTTAGAATACGTGTTACCTCTTTCATTCTACCTATGCACTAAGGCTCAATTTACACCGCCGCGGAATGGAATGGAAGCGACTTTAATTGTACATAGCATAATGAACTTTATGTCAATTGTATAACATACAAACTAAATAGGAGCCAAAAAAAGGTCGCGCGTCTTCCGCGGAATCCTCGCGCATTCTCGAGAACTTTTGGCTTCTATTTAGTTTGTATGTACAATTGACATAAAGTTCATTATGCTATGTACAATTTCGTTGCAAAAAGTCGCTTCAATTCCATTCCGCGGCGGTGTAAATTGAGCCTAACTCTTATTAAGCCTGCTTGCAAGTACAAAATCCTTCAAACAACACACTACAACAAACTTTAATCACAGCATCACTGGAGAAGCTACTCCAATCCTCATCTTCTCTCAAGAGATCTGTTAGCGCAGTATCTCAATGGGTTGCAACAACTTATAATTACTTTGTGAAGCTTTTGTAATTAATGGGAGATGGTGAAGATTTATGGCGTAGATGCTGTTGCTTTGTTTTGTTTTACAAGATAAAATCGAAAATTATTGTTTTTGTTTGTAGTTGACTTAATTTGTGTGACCAATTTGGAGTTTTTTGAGGGAGCTCTCTCTACCTGTAACTAATAATAATTAATTCTATATTCAGCCTGTTACGTTCCAATTGCTGGGACAACAATTACCAATTCAGTTTGACCATAAGTATTTGTGACCATAGGTACTTATGCATAATTTTTATAAAAAAAAATATCTTACCATCATTATCCACAAAACTGAAATTTTGTAAAAAAAAGAACTCTCATACCATGAACCAAAGACTTACATTCGCTGCGGCAGTAAAAAATACCTTTGTTAGCCAGGTGCGGGGCGGTTTTCGTCGCAAACGTCGGTGGTCGTATTCCGCACCTGAATACCGATAGGCGTCCGCCGCGACGAATGGGTTAGAGGAAAACGAAAGAAGTCTGAAATTCTAAAAGTAAACAAAAATTAATTACGCGAAAGCTTTGCGTCCAAATCACGACTCACAATTGGCCAGTTTTTTAAATAACCTGTGATTTGGTTTTTTGCTATCTCAAAGATTTCACAAACATCGTTTGCAGTACCTGTTTAAATCACGGCATATCTTATAGACTTAACATATCCATAAACGTTACTAACAAGACTAAGTCATTCTTAATTATTCTTATTTAAATAAGCTCGCTCCCGAATCGAGGATTAGGATAAGCAGACTGCGAGCTAATGATATGCTAATGTTGAGAATAAATCTCAAATTACATGAATACTGAATTGTATATTTTACGAAAAAAAGAATTATTTTTTTGACATAAAACATAATTAGGGCTGATATTGACAGCGAATCCATTACCGTATACGAAACATTAAACTCATATAACAGAAAATAATAAAGTGGATAAATCTTGATGTTAAAAAGTGAAAGAGCTAAGTCTATATTTTTAAACTTTCTCTTTGTATTATTTTTGCTAGTAGTAGTAGTAATAGCTACAACCTAGGAGTCTTTAAGTCAAGAGTGAATAGGTTACTTTTAGGTAAGCGTGCTCCATATTCGACCTCATTATCACTTACCATCAGGTGAGATAGTGGTCAAACGCGAACCTATTATCAATAAAAAAAAAGAAATGATAAACATCATATAAGATAGATAGATAGATAGATATATTCTTTATTGTACACCATAACAGAATTAAATAAGGACTTAAAAACTACAAAGGGTGTTACAATGGGCGGTCTTATCGCTAAAAGCGATCTTTTACAGACAACCTTTAGATAGATTTGACACAGCAGGAGAAAATAAATTCGCGGGTAGTCCATGGTGTACTATTTACTTATATACAATAAATAAGTAATAACCTACATACTCAATACACATATACATATACATACATAAAAATAACAAAGCTGAGATATATAAAAAATAGTAACATATTAAAGAGAGTAAGCATATAAGTACCTTTTTGAATTTTTGATACCTACCGATATTGTGGTATTCGACAATATTTTTTATTTTCACATGTATAATGGCTTCGCACAGCCGCCATGTTTGTTTTTTTTTCTTTTTTTAAGGATGGGAAATCATCCAATGACTGCCTCCCGATCAAGGCGAAGCGTGAGGGCGTGTCAGACTTTTACTGACTAAAACCCATTAGTGTTCCGTCATTTGCCCTTTGTGGCCTTTTCTTCGGTCAGGGAATAAGCATCGCCATTCAACGTGTCAGTGCAGCCAGGGTTCTGATTACTTTTCCCATATTGAAGAATTTTTTAATGTCCTATAAATTCTTTTCATATTCGCCTGTAGATATTTTTTTGTGCTTAGTAAATATAATTTAGTTAACAATAAATTAATACTACATTCCAAAAAAAGGCCCATTTCAATGAGGCTTGGTACACTTATACAAGATACCTATATTATGAAGAGTTCGTGGAAATTTAACAACAGCCGGTCGGGTTGATCTTCGAAGTTAAGCAACACTTGCCCTAGTCAGTCTGTAGATGGGTGACTATAGTAATATATCTAGTTCTTCCGTGTCTCGGATAGTACGTTAAGGCTCAATTTACACCGCCGCGGAATGGAATGGCATGGAAGCGTCAATTTCGCCTCATGACGCTAGAAGTCGCGCGAATTCGCCCGACTGTGTCTTGAGGGACGCGTTTACTAAACCTGTTTCGTAAACACTTGGCACTACCAGGGATGTCAGACGGCCACCCTGAAATCCTTGTACCGACCTGTCTGAAAGCTGGTATTGAAAACGAAAAACTGGTACTCCTGTGATCCACTGCCGCGCTGCCACCACTGATATATAAACTGTATTGGAAATCGCATCCTAGTAAAAAAAATAATCAATTTCGGCAATGACGTATTAGTTTATTATTTATCTTTGATATAGGGCAGTAATTATCGAACGTAGGTACCAAAGAAATATCACAACATTTTTATCGGAAAGGAGGGTTCGTTCGCCTTATCAAACAATAGAAAAGAAGTCCGAAGCTGGCGTAAACAAATTTAGATGCCGAAAAAACGTTTTCAGACTCGAAACTATTCATTTTGAGTTTGAGATTCAAGTTTTAATGATTTTTTTCACTATTAGGTATCATCAGTAAAATTATTGGGGGATGGGCGATAATATTTT
Source organism: Tholera decimalis (assembly GCA_943138885.2). NCBI lineage: Eukaryota > Metazoa > Arthropoda > Insecta > Lepidoptera > Noctuidae > Tholera > Tholera decimalis. The sequence continues at coordinate 37,411,106 of OW964569.2, read as the reverse complement.
TGATATTTGATGTGGTTTATCTTGTGAACTATGTGAACAATTTTAGCAATGTTATTTTTATTTTTAGGGCTAGATAGCGAAGTGTTTAAAAAGGTAAACAAGAAATACTATGCGAAGATAGCGCAGTAGTCGACTAACCATAGCCAACCGTACAGTAGAAAAATATTAACAACTGACTGCGATATTTTGTCTGTGTTATATTTAACAATTTGATTTCATGTTCAGAAAAACACAATAATAATTGATCATTTTTAGTTAGTAATACTCGATTCTTCCATCAAAATCTTGGTATTTTTGCATACAAGGACCGAGTAGTCTTGGTACATGGTACGTGACACTGAAAACTAGTATGTATACCAAGAAGTTGGTACGTCTGACATCCCTGGGCACTACACTGCTGTGACCGACCCAACCGACTCCCCGTTCGCGCCACTTCACGAGGATTCCACAGATGGCGCCGACAGTAGCCAGGGGAATTCTCGTAAATGCGCGAGGATTCCCCGGAAGACGCGCGACCTTTTTTTGGTTCTTATTTAGTTTGTATGTTATTCAATTGACATAAAATTCATTATGCTATGTACGGACGCCAGCACATCAAGCTACAACAATCTGTCAAATTTCTTTAATAGATTTTCAACTTTATTGTTAAATAAATTAGGTTCAAGGTTGATTGGGAAAATTTGACAGTTTTGGGTAGCAAGTTCGTTGCAAAAAGTCGCTTCCATTCCATTCCGCGGCGGTGTAAATTGAGCCTAAGCCGTTGATCCCAGTTGTCATTTGTACATCTTTGACAGTCGTTACGGGTAGTCAGAAGCCAGAAAATCTGACACAGGTTTTATTAAGGGATATCGTGTTACCCAGTTACTGGGTTGTGGAGGTCAGATAGGCAGTCGCTCCATATAAGACACTAGTATTCACAGCATCCGATTAGACTGGACGCCGACCGCAAAATAGTTGTGAAAAAACTAAGCTGATAATATTTTTGTGTAAAAACCGTAAGGGTTAAGCGCAAGATACCAATATTATAAATGCGAAAGTTTGTGAAGATGTATGTACATTTGTTGCTCTTTCACGCAAAAACTACTGAGCGGATCTCAATGAAATTTAGTAAGTAGATAGTTGACATTCTGGAATAATACAAAGGCTAGGTTTGTTTGTTTCGGTGTTTCTTCTCAGAGTAGTCAGTTAAGAAATACTGGCCTCATCTAGCTAAACTAAACTTAACACGCAAAAAAACATGACGTGTAAAAGTGTTATTTATAACCAATTTACAAAATAAATATTGTTTTCATTTCATTTCATTACTTAACCTCTCAAGGACCGCCATCATTTACGTCAACCATCCGTCCAGCACCGCGGGCGGGCTCTTATCGTAAGTGTAATCTGACCCCGTCACAAACGATTTTAAGACTTCTCGTTACTACAAATATAGTTTTAAATCGGTCGGGGTTTGGTGGCACAAATTTGTGGCAGCGGGGCTCAACTAATACTTGTTTACTGGCACGTTTTTGTGCCGCTGGGGCTCTAGAGGTTAAATCCGGATCGGGATTTACGAATGAAAAACATCCCACGCGAATGAAGTCACGTGTAAAAGCTAGTATTCCATAAAGTAAATCAGAAAACGTTGCTGCCAAAAGAAACAAAGCGGCAAAAACCTTGATAAGACTAATGAACTAATACCTAGACATCGATCAGTGGAACAAAAACAGAAAAAAAGATAAAAGAAGCTTCTATAAAGACAGGCGAGTAATAGAATCATTAATACTTAATTAGCACCTTTCATTAAAGCTCTAATCTCCAAGATTAACCTTTTATCTTAGAAAATCTTTCGAGAAACGACTAAATGCTGCCGCCATTTTAATCCAGACATTATGCGAACATTTTTTATTAATCAAAGTTTTCGTCGGAACTAAAGGAGCCAAGATTCGTTGCTAAGTAATCGGGTTCAACCGAGTTTGGAGGTGCGAATATTTAAGCTAGGGTTTATCTTGTCATATGACAACCCTTATAAAGTGGTTGTTTATATTTCAAACGGATTATTGTAGAGGCATCGAATTCAGGAATGTATTTCGAATAATGTTTGTAAATGCATGGAATATATTACAAAGTGATGGTATTGTTTTGTGTGATGGGAGCTTGGTGGTCCGTTGACTACAAGCATGATTTACGAATTGTAGATCGCAGGTTCGAAACCAAGCACGTACATGACCTCGTAGAATTTGCATCATCACTAAAGCGCTCAAAACTGTGAAGAAAATCATCGTGAGGAACCGGTGATGTCCTAGGACCGTAAATGCGAAGACATATGACATCCACTAATCCACGGGCCCGCTTGATTGAATATCGCCCATTCCCTCCCATAGAAGGCCTGGGTCTCAGCAATAGAAACTACTACTGCTCTCATCTTTGGGATGGATCTGCCAAACTGAAATACCGAAACACTCGGAGATCAACGTCTCTTTTGAATCCATACAATCTGTAAATATGTTTTGTTAAATCGTTTCAGTTAGTTTATAATATTCAAGCGCTGCGGCTTTATAAATGTGCTATATATCTATATACAATATATATAAGCTAAATACCAGTCACTGATTAATCACGAAATCTCAGAAACTACAAGTAGTAGGGCTCTTAAATTTTGCAAGGGGGTTCCTTTTAGTACGTAGATGCTCGCTAAGATGGGAATTTACGAAATTCCCATGGGATCAGGATTTACACGGGCCTTCAGTCTCCAAAAAAGAGCAAAACATTACCCAGCCTATACGTACTAGTATTGATAGTTAATTTAAAAAAATATGTCCATGAATACGAGTCTGGGGACGAGAGAATAGCCAAAGAAAATACTCGTAGAAAAGACTTTAAAAATAAAACATTATTTAAAGATAAGAGTTAATAATTTGTTAGGTATTAGTTTATTTATAAGATTTTGTATTTGTTCATTCTTTTGTACGGGCCTAGTTGCCAGAAATAAAGGAAATATTTATTATATTATTAGAAATAACGTACCTAAATTAAGTTCCAACGAAAACATAATTAGTTACTTATACATATACAGAGAAAACTGCATCGTTGATCGAGTAGTAGGCCGGAGTTTGAAGGTTGACGGTGTGATGCAGCATGCCTCGGAAAGCATGTTAAAACCATGTACTCCATATGCACTCTAAAATCGACGCCTCCCACGCAGAAGGTCGGAACACTATTTTTAACTAAAATCGTTTTTTTGTGCCATTACAACCACCCTGAATAGTATTATGTATTACTGAAATCCAAATATTAATATCTTATATAAATAATGAGTTTTTTAATTGATAATGGTCTTAACATTTAAACGCTCCCGCGCATAAAGTCACACGGATAGTTTCGACGGTATGCTCCGATTGATTGGACCGCGGCCGGCCAATTAGAGCGCAGTACCGACCCCGACGTCAGGTCGTATGTCAACAATAGAGAAATTTGCTTTTTAAAATAAAACTGTTGATTGTGTGCGTTATTGTTTATGTAGTTTTAGAAGTATTAGTAATAGTTATATTAAAATTAGTAACTTACGTGCTTCCAAGATTATGAAACTAGTGTTAAATCAACAAAAAAACCAAAATAGTGAATCAACGGTCGATGATAATTTTAGAAATGGTAAGTTTTACTGATTTGTCTTATATTATTTTTATTTTGCTTGTTTATATGTGTGGTACTAATATAATAATTAGTATGTGATAAAATTTAATAGGTCTAACCAAATAAAATAATGATTACGACTGTTCCGACGCATAACGTCGAAATGTTTATGTTACGACTATATGCGCTATAATCAAACGTTAGCAGTGATCAGTTACGACTTTATACTACACAAAAATTAAATTCTAGGAGTCGTAACTTATACTTGCGACCATATGCGATGTTTAAATATAACAATGAATAAACGAATAAAGGTGTATCATATAAATACGGTTTTTTGCTCCGTTAAAAAAAAAGATACGATTCTCTGCTTTTTAAATTATCGTTGAAATATCGTTAAAATTTACTTCCTAACTACTTCATTAGTCTAGTGGCCGCAAGGATGACTGCCGGCCACGATGTATCGGGTTCGATTCCTGCGTTGGGCAATTGTTATTTGGTTATCAATTTCGAAATCCTCATAACATGGAGTCTGGAATAATGCCCAGTGTTTGACAATAGGCATTATAATGGGACAAATAAATAGCCCAAAGTGGGTGGACTATAATGTTCTCCTATCTCTTACCTTTCTTAACTCTACCTATCGCTTTGGGGAATAAAAGCCGTGATGCTATGTTTGATTCAACTAATTGAAAACTTGTATTTTTAGAATCGCCGGTACCGCTTGAAGCTGAAGAGCAGTGGGATCAGTACAAGACGATGTTTGGGCAATCTTTTGTTAATAGTACAACAAGCATTGACAACAGTCTTATACCAACTATTACCGAGGTAATAAATAATCCAGCCGCAATGTTACTGTCAATTTCATCCCCAATACCAAATGAAAACCCTACAGAACGCATGGATTCAGAGTACTGTGTTGAAGAATTTTCACACGAATCAGCTGTTATAATAGAACCTTCACTGGACATAACACCAATTCCTTCCCCAAATAACGATTTTTTGATGGCCACTTCGACTCCACTCAGAAATTTATCGATTGGTGATACTGGGAATTCATCTAGTAGTACTAGTAGAGCCTGTACACCACAGCCAAGTAATGCTTCGAGTCAGGACTCTTTGATTTGCTCGTCAAGTGAAAATACACCGTCAGCTAGAGTTGCAAGAAAACGTCACCGTCGCCGTGATGAGTGGAAAGATATCAAACGAAAATGTTTAAAAAATTTAGGAAAAGCGTATTTGAGTAGGAATAGAGTTCAAAGAAATGGAAAGATTTTAAAACAGCCATGTCCGGATACTTGTCGTCTTAAATGCTTTCAAAAGTTTGATGCACACCAACGGGAACGTATATTTACTTTTTGGAAAATTGGAGATCACTGTCAGTGGGATTATATCGTCAACCACGCCGAAGTAGGTGATACTAAGTATCCTTCTACGACAAAACTTGTGTCTAGACGTAAAAGATCTATTAAGTATTGCTTACCTCTTATTGAATCTAATTCTGACTTACCTAATAAAGTGTTTGTTTGCAAAAATATGTTCCTAAATACACTTTCTATTGGAGAGAGAACTGTTCAAACAGCTTTGGCAAAATGGCGCTCTGGTGGTGGCTCTAATTCTCCTGATCGACGCGGTGGAACTAGAACTATAGTCTTAGATGACGAAATAAAACAGGGTGTTTTAAGACATGTCAACACGTTCCAGCCCGTTGAATCTCATTATGTACGCAAAGATACAAGTAAAATTTACTTAGACGGCGACCTTACATTTACAAAAATGTTTTCTTTGTACAATGAGTGGTGTATAAATGAAAATATCACCAAAAAGGTATCGACAGTTAGACAGTATCGTGATATAATAAACCAAAATTTAAATATATCGTTTTACAAGCCAAAAAAAGACATATGTACCGCGTGCCATATATACAATGCAAACAAAAATACAATGACTGAAGAAGAAAAACAAAAACAAGAAATTCATATAAATAACAAGATTAAAGCTAGAGAAATAAAGGCAAATGATAAAAAAGAAGCATTGGAAAGTGGAGGAAAAATAGTTACAGCGTGTTTTGATTTCCAAAAAATATTAAACTGTCCTCATGGCAATGTCGGTTTATTTTATTATAAATGGAAATTATCCATTTATAATTTTACAATATTTGACCTAGCGAGTCAAGAAGGTTATTGTTACATTTGGCCTGAAATTAATGGGAAACACGGGGCTTGCGAAGTAGCAAGTTGCTTATCCAAATTTATTGACAGTAAAGTTTTAGGCGGCGCCAAGGAATTCAGATTTTGGTCGGACAATTGTGCCGGTCAAAATCGCAACCGTATTGTGTTTGCTTTTTACACATACGCTGCAAAAAAGTATGGCATAACGATAGTCCATAGGTTTTTAGAGCGAGGGCATACACAAAATGAAGCTAATTCAGTCCATGCTCTCATCGAGCGAAATGCAAAAAATAAGCTTATATATACCCCTGCACAATGGTTTGGCTTAGTCAGATGGTCAAAAGTAAACCCTCCAAATTATAATGTCATCGAAATGAGTGTTACAGATTTTTACAACTATAAAATATTACTAGACGGTAGAAACTGGGCTAAAAATACTAAAAAAACAAAAAGTATCATGGACCAAAATTAAAGAAGTTCAAGTAGTGTCAAGCGAACCTTATATTTTGAACTATCGTTATAATTTTGAAGAAGAAAATGTCATGAGTTTGATAACAAAAAAAGCTTATTCATCAAGAAGAAATAATAACTCATTAGATACAGAATTTTTGGAAATATGTTATTCTGATAATTTACCTATTACATTGGCAAAATTTAATGATTTACTAAGTCTATGTCAAGGACGTATAATACCCCAAGTGTACCATAGTTTTTATCAACAGTTGACACACAGTGGTACTGTTACTCAAGAGAACAGTCGTGATTCCTCTGACTAATCATCAAATACTTTATGCATAATATACGTAATTGATGATTTGTTGCTTTGTTTCAAATGTTCTAACTTCTATTATAATTATTGTGTTACGTACAAGAAAGATTAGTAATCCATTTTAAGTGATTTTCATTTAATTTAGAAGACAATTATTATTTCATTTTAATTTCATTTCCCTTTTAAGTTGATTTTATTATAATATTATGTCGAAGATATTACACTTTTTTTTATTAAGTTTTGAATAGCCGCTACCAGTTTTAACTGTGTGTGTGTTTTTTTTTTTTTAATAAAAGTTTGTTATAACGTGAGTTGTGAGTTAAGAAGATTGAATTATGTTCCTATGATAAAAGTTATTGTGATTAAATTAATTTGAGCTGAAATTTTATGGTGGTTTTTATTAATCAAGTACCTTATTACGACCCCTTTTTAGAGAGATAAGATAGTTTGCACGTCGCATATAGACGTAATTCAAACTTACGACTTTATTTGTGTTTTTTGTATCAAGTTTATGAACGCATACAGTCGTAACAATAAGATACGACCTTTTTTTAATTAGTATAAGGTCGTATGTAAGTAAAACGAGTTTTTTTCGGTAACTACAATTCCTTATAATGTCCAGCGCCTGGGAATACATTATTTAACTAATAATTGAGAGCATTCTGCAAAAACTTCTGATGAAAATCTTTCACAATAAATTTTATCATTAACGTACACAAAAAATGCTCTCCTGTAAAAATGGTTTTTTAGCCTTACGACCTTTTGCGTAGGAGGCGTCGAAATATTTTTCACGCAAGCTCCGCCCCTATGCACTCCGGTTAAGCCGTTGTATGCTAAACGCCAACGCAGCAGTAATAAAGTTGAATATCGCATGCGCTCTTTTACCATGTTCGGGTTCGAAACTAAATGTCGTAAGTCTCAATTATTATTTCGTTTATAACTAAAGTAATAATTGATCTAGAGAAAAAATATCCTATATTTGGATAATAAACTATATTTTCTTACTGTCAATACTGATTTTAGACATAAAAGCCGAGTAATCTTGATAAAATTTTGAATAATCTTTAAAAAGACATGATATTCGATTAAAAAAAATCGAATGAAAATGTTCCGATTACGTAACTGATCCAGATTTGTAAAGAAAAAAATCCAATAAATCATATACTAAAGTTCCATTTTGATTGTATGCGTGATTGTTTCTGAATATTAATGCAAAGTTACATACAATTTAGGGAACCTCCTCTTAAGCAGTTGGTCCCGGCTGTCATTTGGACATCTTTAGGGTGCGTTTCCACCAGAGATGTGCGATGGAAATGTGTCGTGCGAGGATGTCTAGCTGTGCTGTGAAAATGTGTGGGCGTTTCCACCAAAGCTGTGCGATGAAAATGTGTCGTGCGAGGATGTCTAGCTGTGCTGTAAAAAAGTGTGGGCGTTTCCACCAAAGCTGTGCGATGAAAATGTGCCTACGAGGATGTGTAGCGGAGCTGTGAAAATGCGCACACATTCCTCGCACACATTCCTCGCACACATCCCTCGCACACATCCCTCGCACACATCCCTCGCTTGTTTTGTATGCGCAAAAATCTAGCTCCGCTGAGCCGTTTCCACCAGAGCTGTGCTGACCGAGGCGAGGTAAATGAAGTGATTCTATTGGTTCTTTACAAACACATCCCTCGCTACGCATCTTCGCACATCTCTGGTGGAAACGCAGCCTATTGGTCGTTACGGGCAGTCAGAAGCCAGTAAATCTGACACTAGTCTAAGGGGCATTGTGTTACTCAGCTTCTAAGTTGTGGAGGTCAAATAGGTCGCGCCATATGAAACAGAAATACTCAGCCGCATCCTGTTGGACTGGAATCCGACATCAAGTTGATGATGATGATGACATGCACAGAGATTATCGAACACATTTTCTCCTTAATACTTGCATGTAATCTGAATCAATTGTTTTCAATTGTTGCAGTATGTCGTCGTGCCGAATGGCGGCCTGCGTTGCAGCGCTTGCGGCAGTGAGTTGTGCGCTGCCGCACACCGTGCTAGCTCTGGACCTCAACAGGCTCTACGGACATCACACTAAGCGCTCTGGTAAGTACCAACACTTAAGGGCCTATACTACCTCAGCGCTTCTCACTCTTTATATCGCTCGCACACTACTGGCCGCGGTCACTCGAGCAAGCGAGACAGGGCGGCAGGGAAATGACTCCTAGACACCGATAATTTAGTTTATTTCTTTTTACGGTGAAAATAATGGTAATTTAAAAAAAGTAAAAAACATAAGACCTGCTTATAGTTAGTTCAATTAATATGCAAAGTTTCATTACATAATTTGAAGTTATTTTTGAATACCAGCGGGTTATTGTTCGGTTTGGATGTAACATTCGATTTTTTTTTTCTATCAAGAAAATTTTATGGAATCGTGTTTTCGTCAAACATAGTACCTAACATTAATCCTCAACTTTACCATATACACACATCAAAAGTGTCTAGGGATCAACATATATTTTTGCAATAACTTTTCTCCTGATTGATATTAATTAAAATTTTCTTTAAGGATTCATCAAATAAAGGGTTTTTTTTTTTGTCACAGTAACGATAAACCAAGTCACCTTTGCATTAATAAAGAAATTTGGCATTTTCCTAATAAAGGGATTCTTGACATTTGAACCACTAACATTAAAGTTCGAAAAAAAGACTGAAATAACAGTTTTCTTTAAAATTTTATTGGGTAACTTAAACAATTAATAATCCGTGTTTCTACCGCGAACACTAACAACACAAGAACATCGGTTTGGCATACTCAAAATGAGTTCATCCAAATCACGATGTGGAATGGCCGCCCATGTTCGTTGCAACAACAAAAAAAGGTCTTCTTGCGACTGGATACCCTCCATATTCGGCAGAGCTCTTCTCTGTAGCATATCCCATGCATGCTCAATCGGGTTCAAGTCTGGCGACTGAGCAGGCCAGAGCAGGACATTGATGTTAGCTGCGGCGAGAGTCTGTCTTACAACTCTTGCGGTGTGCGGTCGTGCATTATCATGCATTAACTGAAATAAGGGACCGATTTGCACTTGTAGAGGAACGATGACGTCAGATACAATCGTCTCAGCATAAATTTGAGCGTTGAGGTTGCCTCTGATCCAAATCAACTCAGTTCTTCCGCCGATCCAAATACCCGCCCATACCATGATGGTTCCACCACTATAAGGATGGACTTCCTGGCAGGATTTTAATCGCTGTTGGCGTCCAGGGGTTCTCCAGTGTCGTATACGTCTTGTATCCGGTCTCATACCAAAACGAGACTCATCAGAAAAGCACACGAAACTCCATTGTTCTTCTGCCCAATTTCTGTGTTCAAGAGCCCATTGATATCGAATCCTACGATTGTGCATTGCTATAGGTGGTACCCGTAGCGGTCTTCGGGAATGAAGGTTCACTTCATGCAAGCGGTTTCTGACTGTTTGGTCGCTAATTAAGTTCCCTGAAGAGTGATGAAGCCTCACGGCTAACATCATGGCGGTTATTGTTGGAGCTCTTCGAGTTAAGATTTGAATGTATCGGTCTTGTCTCCGTGTGGTGCAGCGATACCGTCCTCCATGGCGCTCAGCCACGGTACCAGTGCTTCGGTAACGTGTCCAAAGTCGACTGATAACACTCTGACTTGTATTCAGAGCTAAAGCCACAGTACGTTGCCGGGAACCAGCTTCTATCATTCCCACGGCTCTGAGCATTTCTTCCCTGCTTAAATGACGTCGCCACTCCATAATAACGTTGGTTTTAATCAGTAGTAGGGAAACAGTAGCACTAATAATGTCTTCAATGCGTTGTATGTTTTTATAGGGAAAATATTGACAGCTGATTTTCATCTTTTACTCGAATTTGATTAACAGTTCCTGTTTCAAATTATGAAATGCACCAAAAAGGATCCATATAAATTTATAAAATCATAAATTTATTACAAAGCCACATCTCAATCTCAAGAAATCCGCATAAAAATGCTTGATCCCTAGACACTTTTGATGTGTGTATTTATTTCAAAATTATTGCGGCAATATTTTCGACATATATATATATTTATCATACTAAGCCATTTGAGGTAGTACAGGCCCTTAAGACTTGACTTTAAGGCGAGGTTATTCGAAAAAACGTCGTTTTCAATTGTGTTTTATTCGTAGATAACACGGATTTAAATTTTGAAAAAAAACATATTACATAATTCATACTTTGATCTTTCTATTTCGGTCATCCGATACACGATTACTTGCATTTCACTGCATCTAATTAAATCGCAAAAACAAGTCTAAATTCCGTAATTTAGACTCATTCTTATTTTATTTGAGTTTTATTAAGCTTTGAATAATAAAACTTATACCATAATAAAGGTCGTATAAAATGACATACATGTCGGTCGTCATAATGTGAAATTTGAAAATATTTATACCACTAATTTCAAAAATAAGTGCTTTCCTATTATTTTCAAACGCGCGGCCGCGCGCCTCGCGTCCTTTAGTCCCGAGCGGAACGTGTTGGAGGTCGGACGTATGCCAATTTTTAGCGAACCTGCCACCCCCGCTAAGTTTGGTTCCGGTCGAGCCAAAAAATCATTATAAAATATTAATTCCTATCGTTTAGTTTTAAATAGTTGTAATATAAATTGTTTTTATTAGGTACTTTAGTTATAATTTTGGTCAGTAAAACTAATGGACAAAATTAACAAAAAGAAGTTGTCATCGCTGGCTCTACGAAGGCTGAATAAACAAAAAAAGTAAGAAGGCTTTGACAATATAAATATTTAGACCTATATAAATATTTTTCTTTACTAACTAGGTTCTTTCTGTATTCTGAGGTACCTACCTAGCTACGCGGAATAGATTTCGAAACTACAAAATAATATGTGTGTAAATAAAGACGCCACGCGCGCAAAAGCTATAATAGTTTATTTTTCTCGCGGAATAGATTTGCCAACCGCAAAAAGTGTGTGAAACAATTGAATTTGAACCCTATCTCAAAGAGCATAAAGCCACCACGTGCGCAAATGTTATAATGCTCTTTTCAAATGTCAGACTCAAAGGAAACTTTGACAATATTATAATAGGTACCTATAATTATACAAATTAATATTTTACGTAGTTTTTAGTTTTTAAGTAGATAAGTACCTACGCGGAATAGATTTACAAACCGCAAATATGTGTGTAAAACAAAAACATTTTTGACTTTCTTTCTCCTATAAAAAAAAAAGGAAAATGTTTTTTATTTTATTCAACAAAATATTTACAAAAATACCTAAATATAATATAAAAGTACTTACAATAAAAAAGAAATCACAAAATGATGTGATTAAAGCCTGGGTTTCATCCCGAATATTGATGATTATCAATCCGATTTTTTACTAAACGCGCTAATAGAACGTTGGTAACCCGAGTTGAAATAACTGACCATATTCGACTGTATTAGGTTTTATTTTCGTAAATGTAATAATGGTTATTATGGTACAGTCGATCATTCGTCGCTATGACCACAATATAAAGATCATACAGTAGGTCGACACCTTTGATCTTGTGGAAAATGCCGACAACGTCTAGACAGTATCGCAACGGCCAGGGTTGTCACAAGTCAACAATATTTATTACGCGCAGCACACTCGTGCCATAGTGTAGAAATATACTGCATGACCATTTCCTACAAAAATATAATTTATTATTTTCGGTAAACTTCGGTATACTTTATCACTCTCTGTCTTCAGTGTTCGTATCAACTTTACGTTGATGATCTGCAGTTGTATGCATCTACGCGGGTGGAAAGTTTGTCAGACGCTATAGGAGGTTTAAACCGAGATTTAGATGCTATCAAAACTGGTCTGATTGATTTGGGGTGACTGTAAGCCCCTCAAAGTGTCAGGCCATTGTGATCGGAAGCTCACGTATGATCGTTAGAGTGGCAACTAGTTCACTCCCTCCAATCATTTTCAATTAAAAATCTCGGTTTGCATCTTGAATCTGCTTGGCTGGCAAAGTCAGGTTTGCAGTGTACTGTGTAAGCCAAAGAGTCAACGGGACTATGCGATACCTGTATCGTCTGTACGGCACGGCTACTTTTTTGAGTACTGGTTGCACATTACCTGGCTTCCAGGACACTGGCACCACTCCGGTTTTAATAGAACGCGATACAGGCGAGTATGCGATACAGGAGACAAATCCGGGGTACAAATCTTTAATACTCGAGCAGGTATTCCTTCCGGTTCACTGGCTTTGTTCACATCTTGACTGGAAAGGGCTTTGCGGACTTCCTTAACATGAAATGCAGTTTCCAGCATTACGGAGCCAAAGTGAGGTATTTTAGGTGGTAAGTTAGACGCCGTGTCGAGACGTAAACTTACCGCAAAGACGGAGGCATTTAAATTTGCTTTTTCTTGTGCGGTGTGAGCCAGTGTTCCATCCAGTTTTATCATAACTAGGAGGCAGGGAAGGACGGTAAAAGTTCGAGTTTCGCTTCGCAGTTTCGGAGTCTGCTGACCCATACTTCCATACTCGCCGTATGCCCCTAGGGCATTTATCTGGAGGACAAAAGGTAGATACCGTTTTCACCAGAAAGTGGTCATACGATCCGAGCGAGGCCCAGACCGATACTGACAGTCTCTGGCGACGCAACGTTTGTGAGCACTAGGTCCAAGCCATTGGGCGTATGGCCGTCGACTTCTGGAATGCAGGTTGCTTGGTGAACCAGCTGGTCGAGATCTAGCGATAAAAAAACCTGCGGGCCTCTCTACCAGCGTGCTCTGTTTGTTGGTATGGGAACAACCATTCTTTATGGTGGGAATTAAAATCTCTTAGAAAAACAAGCTTTGCCATCGGATATTTGTGCTGGGCCAGTTCAGCTCCTGCAGCTGCCTCCGTAAGGTGGTCGAAGAGCCTAGTCGTCTCCTGTTCACCGTTATGCAATCAGTAAACAACACCAACAACGAGCATAGATGGTCTTAAGAAAAGTGCTTACATTTTTTTTCATGAAAATTATTAATCAGAAAAAGTTTCACATCTTTGTGTATGTCTACTTTTTTAAGAGTTTTCCAATAAAGTATTCATGTACCAAAGGGAAACAGAAAGTATGTTGTAAAATGTCAAAAATGTGACACATCGTGTCAGGATCTATGGCTTTTTACAGCATTTCGAATCACGCGCACTCCCTAATGTTCCCCGTCCAACCTCCATTAAATGCCTTCTCCCTTTTGTATTTACTCGATTTGTTTATGATCTATGTAGGTTCATTGAGATAAATAAAATAAAGCTGTAGCGTACTGTATTATCGTTTTAACAGTTCTATGCCATATTTCTAATTTTCTCTTTTCATACTCATTTTATTCCTGCTGCCACTGGTAAACTGGTAACACATTGAGTGAAATACATTTGACATTGCAAATGCTGTCATGTTCATGTTTGCGTACAAAATAATTTTGTTTTTTTTTTACTTCAATTTTAATACTTTTCATCATCCAAAATACTTTACCAAACAATCTCCAGCGTTTGTGAAATTGTGGTGGGTCCTCCACAAAAGCCGCAAGAGTTGAAGTTGAAGTCGAATCACGGCATTAGCCAGTTGTGCATAAATTATTGAAGTTTTTAGAGAAAAAAAAGTGTGCGGTTGAGGGACCCTCGTCGTCTCTCTCGTCAGAAGACAGTCGTAAGTATTAACACTTTTGCGTTACAATTTCCGCCAGTTTAGAAGCCGCGTAAAATAAATTCGTTCCAAAAAATGTTTGTGTGTTGCTATTATTGGTATAACTATTTGATTGAAAAATATTTATATTTTTTATTTAAAAACATAATATTTCACACAGAATACCTCTAAGTCCTCATTCAATATAACAATAATTGAATTGTAATACAACTCTCCTAATGTAAGTGTGCCTACCTAATACTTGATTTTTTATACTGTGCCATAAAGATTTCGCACCCTTTGGGAAAGTCGAATAGCGCGCGGCGTGTAATTTTGAATCGTACCCGTATTCATGATCTGCGTGTCAGTCAGATTTTTTATTCACCTTATTCACAAAAATAAATAAATATTAGAGATGGGCTGAATGTGGTTTGAACCGAATCCGAACTTCGGCCGAACATTCGGTTAAAATGAAAAGTTCAGCCGAATTTCGGTTCAATTTTGCGCGCTTTCTCGAGAGCGACACGTCGTGACTTGTTTACGCATTTACTTAAATCTCGAATATATTTATCGTCTCCTAGAAGCTCTGTATGTTCTGAGCAACTTTTATCGGAGGCAGGAAACGTATACCAAAAAAAAAAAAGGTACCAAACTTCTGCCAGATAAGGCAGAGTTTTTGGTGTTTTTGCACCATAGCCTGCCTCTAGTAAATTTTAAATATGAGTGAGTAAATAGATGAGAAAAGTTTGTTAATTTGAAAAATAAGTACCCTTTACTTAATGAATGTTTAGTTTGTGAATCAAAACGTGATTTTTAATTCAATTTACGAATTGTAATCCAGATGTTTGTTAGAAGAATAATAAGTTTATTTAATTTTTGTAATAGTATGTCTAATTATTATGTCAAATTAATTAGGCAGATATTATCAAGACTAATAAGAAGAACCGATTTAATTTAAGATTTACATTAACAATGTTCGTAACTAAAATAAATGACCATGAGTGAGTAAAAGACATAATTTTATAACAGTAATGCTATTCTAATTCTATAAAATTTTAGTCAAAATAGTGCAAGTAAGTATTATTTTTCTTGTGCCGAATGTTCGGCATCTGAACCGAATTTCGGCCGAATGCCGAAGTTCGGTTCAAGCTGCCGAAATTCGGTTGAACCGAATGTGAACCGAATTTCGGCCCATCCCTGATATACTTATTTTTAATTATTACTAATTAGGTTCAAGTTTATACAATACGTACCTATTCTATCTATAAACTTGAAAATACTATTAAAACAAAACAAAATAAACATAAACTAATCAATTTAAGTTGATCTACTGCATTGCTCTATTCTGTGACGCATCTTCGTACCTACTTGAGTTCGTAAACTCATGAGCGGTGCGCTTGGCGCGCGCGTCTCCCGCGCGTCGTAATTTGTTACGTTTTGCTATTCGTTGCGGGGGCTGGGGTAAGCGTCGAATACCTACGGCGTTCTGGATAACCCGGCCTTAATATTCAAATGTTACCATCGAAATTTCAGTAACAGAATAAACGCAATTCCTAAAAGCAGTTGGTTCAGAATCGGCTTCTGAATCGATTTCCGTTCCGAAAAAATAGGTGTTAAATTTTGGCGGAAAAAATCTTTCATTTAACTTAAAATGGAAACACAGCATCATGACAAATTAATACAATCCTTAATTCAAGGAAATGCGCTCGTGTGCGTGTCGGCCGCTAACATTGCAAGAGTGTATGCGTCTGCGTAAGGATATTGTATGACGCACGTACGTTTTGCGTTTAGTAAGGATAACTATTTTATAAAAAATGTCTAAGTTTGGTTTCAATTTATTTCGTTACGGATGTTGTCTTAGACTTATAATTTAATATTCTAATTGGGGTGTCTGAGGTATTGCGCTTAATCACACATTGTATAAGTAAATTGCTACGCCTGTATTTGGCACGACGATGACGGGTACGTACGTATTTACGGGTTGAGGTAAGATCCCGCGGCTAGGGGCTAAAATAAATAATAAATAAAATTAAAAAGAAGATTGAGGAAATATATCATTACTTAGACTACCAGCGTGTTTACCTTAATGACAGAAAAAACACTTTGATTGAAACATTTTAACACACAAAGACTTCACACCAAATCAGATTAAAGCATTGAATCAAATAAAAAATTCTTTTAACACCTCTATGAAAGCTTTTAACGTCCGCGTACCCAATTAAAATACATATAATTGAAAACTGCGAACCCTGGAACGGTTCGATTTATTGAGAATAATGACAAAGAAGCCAAACCAAACGAGTTTGATAAATTTTCTAACAGTTATCTTGATTAATTTGCTAATTGGGGCTTAAGAATTACCTCTGAGGTTATTACTTGTATATTTAATTAGGTAATTACTGAATTGTAAAATGGTAGAATATTGAACGATTTCATGATTGCTGTAGGGTGCGTTTCCACCAGAGATGTGCGATGGAAATGTGTCGTGCGAGGATGTCTAGCTGTGCTGTGAAAATGTGTGGGGGTTTCCACCAAAGCTGTGCGATGAAAATGTGCCTACGAGGATGTGTAGCGGAGCTGTGAAAATACGCATTAATGTGTGGTGCGAGGATGCGCAAACCTCGCAACACATCCTTCTCAACATGCATTCCTCGCAACACATCCCTCGCAACACATCCCTCGCAACACATCCCTCGCACACATCCCTCGCTTGTTTTATATGCGCAAAAATCTAGCTCCGCTGAGCCGTTTCCACCAGAGCTGTGCTGACCGAGGCGAGATAAATGAAGCGTTCCTATTGGTTCTTTACAAATACATCCCTCGCTACGCATCCTTGCACATCTCTGGTGGAAACGCAGCCTAAGGGTACAAGACCTCTCTTTGCTAACAAATGACTTGAGAGATCAAGGAAAATTCTTAATTGACTCGTTCTGTTACTGACTAAAACCCACCCTGTTCCTTCAGATTCTCTTATGTTTTTGGTTGCCATAGGACATTCCCGCAACCCTGGAAGACTAACCCCTCACCAATTCTTCTTTTGTCGGCTGCTATGGATATATAAGTTATGCAACCAATTTTTTTTTTAGCAAGAGTTCTAGCAATGTGGGTAGAAATTACATTATTAGCAATCTGGTTAACCCCTCCAACTAAGCTAAATATGCTTGTGTGATGTGTCTGGAGTGGGTCCACGCCAATAGTGTAATGGGTGGGGTTCAAGCTCGTGACCATTCGATTACCATTCCGACGCCTTAGCCTTTTATTCAAGCATCGAACTAAAACGTTACATTCCTAAATTCTACAAAAACATATCGAATAATCGTCTAAAAATCTACTCAAATATAAAACAATAAACCGGACCCAATGAAACATTACCTATAACATGAATAACAAAACTATGACAAAAAAGAATAAAATAACAATTGAAAACAAATCTTCAACAACTTTCGTCTAAAAAATAAATTCTAAACATATTTTATTTCATCGGCCTATTCCACCGCTCCCTTTATTTTCAAAGCGTTCCAATTTCAAAAAAACATCGGCCATGTTGTTTTACCAGATTGCCGCGAAGTGCACTCGTTCATGTTTCAACGGCGTGATTGGTTATCAAGGCGATCGATTTTAAGAGCTCGTATTTTGAAATCTGTTTACCAATCAAATGGAAAATGTCCGTCTCATTTTCGTTGTGAAACCTGGCGAGGGTGCAGTTTTGAAATTGTACGGTATAAACAACTCGTACTGAGCTTGATGTTGGATAATAGCCTGGCAGCTTTTTCAGAGAGGAATCCTGAATCATTGCAGAACGTTTTTAAAGCCTTTTTCGAACTGTCACAAATAAAATGTAGATATCTCACCATCATCTTCCTGCCCTTATCCCATAGACTTGCGGTCGACGCAACACGTTTTTTTCTTGCATTCTCCCCTGACAAATGTCATGGAATCATTTACTTCTTTTCCTTTCTCGACCTCTCTATCCAGCTCCAAGAGTACCTATATAACAAAATATATGATAAGGGCAAATAAGTTTTCAAAAACATACTACAAGAGCTACAACCTGATACCCAATAGCTACAACCTAAGGGTCTTTAAGTCAAGAGTGAATAGGTTACTTCTAGGTAAGCGTGCTCCATCTTCGACCACATCATCACTTACCATCAGGTGAGATGGTGGTCAAATGCGAACTCATTCTCAATAAAAACAGAGACATCAAGATTTTATAGACACACTAGCTGTTGCTCGTGACTTTTTCGCGTGGGAATTTCGCACGTTTTCCTGGAAAAACAAGAAGGGTATCGTAATAAATTTGTACCTTTTGCAAATTGAAGACCTTTTCCAAGAGATGAAGAAAAATGTGATGCGTCTTTTAAGTAGATTTATTGTTGCATGAATGGAGTTTTTATAAGGTTAAGTTATTGTAAGCTATCCTATGGGAATCTGAGATTTTCTCGGAATATAAAGCCTATGTCCTATTTGAAGGATAAGGATACTTACGGAATGATATAGGTTATGAGTCCCTTCGATAGGAGTAACCGGCGCGCTGGTTCAGCCGATATTTCCTCCAAGTTCACGAGAGGAGATAGAGTTTGAGAAGTCACTACACGACACTATTATTTTGGTCACTTTTTAGAGTTTTAGCGGGGAGCGCGAGCGACCGTTATACGTAGCGTCAGGAAGCGAGCGTGGTTTGCGAGTGAGTGGGTAAGGACTGGCTAGGGAATGTTCGCAATGAACGAACAGGATAGAGTGTTGAGTGAGTGAAGTGTAATATAATGTTGCAAGTATAATAATATTCCACCACTTTCACACAACGCCATCTAGTCTCAAACTAAGCTGAGCTTGTGGTATGAGTACTAGACAACTGATAAACATACATATATATTTCTAAATACATACATATTATAGATAAATTACACCCAGACAAAGAACAAATGATCGTGCTCATCACACAAACATTTGTCCTGGGTGGGAATCGAACCCACGACCTTGCGCATAGCAGTCAGGGCCACAGACCACTATACCAACAGGCCTTCATTCATTCATTCATTCAACAGGCGTTCATGATAAAATACTTATAACAATATGTACAGATAAAATAATGCGAATGGCGCATACACTATTAGAAAAATGCTGCCAAATTTTATTCAGTTCCGTTTAACTCATCTTCTACTTAGCCTCTTCCCAAGTATGTTAGGGTCAGCTTCCAGTCTAAGTAGATGTAGCTAAGTACTAGTGTTTAATATGAAGCGACTGGCTATCTGACTTCCATAACTTTATTATATTCGTTTCATTTTTGGGCTTCGAAAATATGATCACATTTCTTCCTTCCGTTCTCAGCTTAAATGGTTGCCTATCCGTGAAAGGAGATCCCTCAGTACGTCGATTCTGTAAAATTCGAACAACAACTCGCATCTCACATAGCTATTCATTGTCACTTCGCTTATGGTTCAAAGTGACCTTGATTTTGCATTCTGTAAACAGCGTCGAAGTGACGGAGGAATTACCTTACCGAATGCCACTTCTCACGTCATCTCATACTTTATCTGTCAAAATCTTTAGTTCAAATCGCTGACACGCTCGCAAGGGTAGCGCTAGTGTAAATTCGAATTAACAACCGAGTTTTTAGAATGCCAATCAATAAACTCACAGCGGATTCAGATTCGAAGTTTAGAATGCGGTCTTACAGAATAACACAGCAGATCCCTCTGTATGCTCTTCACTATTATGAACGATCCTTGTGCTCCTGTTTACCTAAAACAAAATTTTAAATTGTTGGGCAGTTCTCATGATCTTAATCTTCGCGCATCCAAAAACTTACTTCTTCACATTCCTTCTCACCGCACCGGGTTTCTACCTAATTCTTACGCTATTTCTACTATTAAACTCTGGAATTTGCTACCCCTTGACATCAAGAAGGCTGAGTCAAAATTTACTATTAAGTGTAATATTAAAAACCACTACTTAAGGGGCTGTTATTCTTAGTTTGGTCTTTGTCATAATTATTATGAGCTCTCTTATTCAGCAAGAATATTATAAAGCACCGTATCTATTAGTTTGTCATTTTAGCATATATGTGTATTTTATTATATATTAGTATTATATTTATTAGTATTAAATATATTATTTCATTCCATTTTCTTGTACACCTACCACAGTGTGTTTTTTTTTAACCCAAAGGTTGGCTGGTAGAGAATGCCTTGCTGCATTAAGTCCGCCCATGTAACACAATTGTACATAAAGTTTAAATAAATAAATAAATATAACACGATACCCCTTGGGCAGACCAGTGTCTGACTTTCTGGCATCACCCGTAACGACTGTCAAAGATGCCCTAAAAACAGCCGGGACCAACTTGCTGGGATTAATGTGCTTTGCGAGGCACAAGAGTATCACACTATCACCTTCCAAACTCTGGACAACTATTAAGAAATTTATTTATAGAAAAACTCAAAAACACGTTTTGACCTACCCGTGAAGCGAACCGGTAATTATCTAGATCTGTTTAGCTACCGAGTGACAAACTTTTTTTATTATTGAAAATAGGATCGCGTTTGACCACTATCTCACCTGATGGTAAGTGATGATGTGGTCGAAGATGAAGCACGCTTACCTAAAAGTAACCTATTCACTCTGGACTTAAAGACTCCTAGGTTGTAGCTGTCGAGAAACACAGACTCCGGCAGGGAATTCCACTCCTTAGCCGTACGCTCAATGAAGGTATTCCCAAAACGTTTTGTGCGTATGGGTGGGATATCCACCATGTAACTTACATACATTCATCGTAGATCTCAATTTTCGCATGCATTTAAGTAGAATTAAGTTATAAATTAATGCGCCTTGTTAATGCTACATATTAACAAATAAAATACGTTATAACTTTCGTGTAAAATAAATCAAGAATGTGAGAACCTTGCTCAAATATTTACAGATGAAAAGCAAAGAATATACACAGCCATTTAATCTGTAAACCTTTCAACACACTCTGAAACACGGTGTTCATTTGTGAATCAGTGGAGCCAGACCGAGATAGCTTATATTATATTCTGAATAGGCGACATGTTCATTTAGACAATTTCTACGTTTTAAGAGACAGAGCCGAAATAAACCGAAATTTACCGAATAGTACCGAAGTTTTACGAGTGGTACAACACTGAGATTTGAAGATAATTGAATTAACATACTGACAAATGTGTTAATGGAGAGCTTACTGTGTTCCCTCAGATAATACTCCAGAAATGGATAACATGTCTTTAGAGGAAATGTCTTAGTTTTGACGTTTTAGAAAGTATTGATTGTGAACCTAATTTGAATAAATAAATTTTGGGTTTGATTGCGTTTCTCGAAGAGGAATACTGCTTTACTAAACTACCGTACCTCTTTATTTTAAACGGTGGAAAACACATCAAATGACTCCCCCCGCTGTGGATAGAGCGGACCGGAGTGTCAGACTTCTACTGACTAAAAACCCACCCTACTCCTTCAGTTGCCTTAGCGTTCAGGGGTCGTGGTATCTAAAGAATAAAACCATATTTACGATTAAAATAATTTTAAAAAATTTGTACGACTATGAGTACCTACTGTGCGTTGCACGAGGAATAGGTGTTTATTAAAAACATTCATGTTTTCCCCTCGTCTTCGTTCGCCTACCCACCGCCCTTTTATTTCCTGGTAGTGGCGGATTGCTGTTCCATCGTACTACGAGTATTAAGGAACAGAGAGCGAACCTGTTTTTTTTTTTCACTGACTTCAAAAAAAGGAACAGGTTCTCAATTCGCCTGTTTTATTATTGTGTGTTACCTCATAACTTCTCACTGGGTGAACCGATTTTGGTGATTATTTTCATATTCGTAAGCTGGTACTATTGTCATGTAGTTCGTTCTAAATTTAATCGACATCTGCTGAGTAGTTTTTGAGTAATCGTTATGGGTTGGCACCGACTTCAGTCAACTGGCTGAACACACCTGAGTTCAACCTAGCCCTTACACTTTTCAGTGTAGTCGTGTGTTCGTTTGTTTTGAAGTCGAACAAATAAAAAAAAATCTCGTGCGGCTGTAACTTTTGCCACGAGCTCAATAATACCACTTTAAACCAATTATAGAACATTAAGAAATAAAGACCTAGAAATTCTTTTAACAGAATTTCTAAGACATAATAAGTGGTGATTAAGGACTTGGACAGCTAAAAACCATTTTTCACAATTTAATCCCACAATCAGCAGAGAAACGAGCCAGCTGAGATTGAAAGAAAAATGATAAATGAAGGTCCCATTTTTCCATTGAAGGGAAACTAAACGATTATTTAATTAATTATTCTTCTTAAATCTTACATTCTTACAAACATTTATTTTTAAAGAGAACTAACAATGTGATTAAATACTCACATTATTAGCAATCTTGTTAAGCCCTCCAACTAAGCTAAATATACTTGTGTCTGGAGTACGTTCATGGCAACAGTGAATAGGATTCGAAGCCGTAACATCTCGATCATAAGTCCGACAACTTGGTCATTAAGCACTTGACGCTTCAAATTGAATCAAAAATATAAATCAAATTGAATTGTCTGTATGGGATTGCAATATAACTGTGTGTTCTCAAGTGCTTTTGCATGTACAAGTGGTTATGGTTGTTTACACGATACTAAAAGACAAAACCATCTTTTTTAGGGTTCCGTAGCCGAATGGCAAAAAACGAAACCCTTATAGTTTCGTCATGTCTGTCTGTCTGTTCGTCCGTCCGTATGTCACAGCCATTTTATTCCGAAACTAGGACTATACATTTGAAACTTGGTAAGTAGATGTATTCTGTAAACCGCTTTCCGATTTTAAGAAAAAATATTTAAAATTAAAGGGAGCTTCTCATACATGGAACTGAAACAGAAAATATTTTTTTTTTTCATGAAACCTATGCGTGTGTGGTATTTATAGAAAGGTCTTTAAAAATGACATTGAGGTTTCTAAAGCCTCTAACTTCTATAATAAAGGAGTGGAAAATCTAAAAACATTATATACTTACTGTAGATTTTAAATGTAAACTTTTAACAAAAAATAGTTTGAATAAGATCGGGTCAGCAGTTTTTGAGATATAGCATATTTTCTAAAACCGCAAATATAACTTTGTAATTCATACAAACACTATGAAAAATAAAGTTATTTGGCGTGGTTACTACGGAACCCTTAATGGGCGAGTCTGATTCGCACTTGCCCAATTTTTTGTCTGTATGTCGGTCTGTCTTTCGATTTGTTCGGGCTAACCGCGGAAACGCCTGAACTGATTTCAACGGAACTGTCACTAGAAGATAGAGGAGGTTATGGGAGGGTAACATAATTATAGGCTTTTTATACCAGAATTTTCACGGGATCGAGTTTGTTGATCAAGGGCCCATGTGAAGTTGCGGGAATTAAGTGATCGACACTTGATTAGTTTAAAAAAAGCTTTATTTAAACGAACAGCGTTACAGTAATTAAGATAGTAATGAATATTCTAATAATGATACATGTATTTATATTTAATTATTGCTAAGTTAACAATATTCTTATAGACTACTTATTTGCTACTTGAGGTGGAGGGGGATTTGCTGATAAAGCGAATAGAGTTGGGGTCGTCACACTTAACTCCTCCCTCCCTAAGAGAGAAATTATCTAAAGGCAACTCTGTAGTCTTTAGAGAATTTCGTCTGAGTCTCTTAGTCAATGACTCTCTTCTTTGGAACAAAAACCCAATGACGAATACAATTATAATGGCGTAAATACTTATGGTCCATACACTGATTTTGTCGCTAACTATAATTGTTTCACCATCACTGACACTGTCACTGTATTTGGCTTGGTTCAGCAGTTCCTTGACGTCGCCTAGATCTACTCCTCTGAGGTCCAGCTGCTTGGCTGACGGGGTAACATCTCTGCGTAGCTCGGGCATCTGTACTGGTGGCAATCTGAAGGAAACTAAACTGGTGTTCATGGGTGTTGTGATGGAGATATCAGCAATCTGTAAGGTACAGTGCTGACTTGGCACTAATATGTATGTGCCTCGTAGACTATGTCTGCGGATCTCCTCTTCGCAGTGCTCCGTTGCAACAGTTTCCTTTTCTGTGTATATCAACCAGTGGATGCTGGATATAGGCTGCACCTTGATTTCTTCTATCTGCACCTGGTGTTGCTTGCAATTGCTGAAGTTATGTTGTAATAACATAAGTTGTTGGATACATGTTTCCTCCGCGTACTGTACCATGTTTTCATCGGAACAGAGATATGTCTGATCTTCTATTTCCTTACAGCCGTCGACTACGGATCTGTATTTCGACTTGTTCACTATTAGGTAAGGATATTGGGGTATAATGATATTAGGTTTTTGGGTTATTTGGTTATAGATTGGGATAGGAACAACTTTATAATAATTGTATGTGTTTTTGTCTATTAATGGAACTTCTAGTATAAATATAATTTTACTATTGTCTATGTATCCCTTAATTTCTATACTTCCTTCTAATTTTACTAAGTTATCTAATCTTAATGGATAAATTAAGTTATGATGTTTTCTTATGACATTAAGAATATTAAATAATTCTGTGGCATTTACTATGGATGGATGTAATATGTGCATTTTACTAAAAGCAATGGCAGTTTTCAATTCATAAATAATGGAATAAATAGTACGACAATTATTTAAAACTTGATTCATACTATTCATTATGGTTAAAAGATTAGAGTACTTGGTTTGGTTTTGAATAAGTGCTTGAAAGTGTTTTATTTTGAAATCCAAATGTCTAGTATTAAAGTTAATATCATCAGAAACATTGAGTAATTTATCGAAAGCCTTCTGCATTAATGATACTTTTCGTTCTATTGAATGTTCCCTATTTCCTAAATTACTAATTTCTACATTATATTTCCTAGCATCTTCGTTATCTAAATTTCCTGTTATTACCTTAATAAGGGATCCTAGTGGGTTTATAATTCCTCTCCTTGTTCTGCTAGAGGGTAGAATCTGTTTTAACCTATCTTTTGTCAATTCAATAAATGATTCGATTTGTACTGTTAACCCTAAAAGTTCCCTATGTATCTCGCTATTACTATGACTTATAATTTTTTTATTTATTATACTCTTCTATATTATTTTCTAACTGGACAGTTAACGAATTTAAATCTATAGTCTTAATAATATTCCAATGGTTAGTCCTCATCAGAACTGTTCCAATCCGAATCGGAACTATTCCAGGATTCTGGTCGATCTTCTGGATGTTCAGGGTTGTCCCTTGATCCGCTAGGACGAGCAGTATCAACCACCATCTATGGAGGGCGTTTGACATTTCTTAATGCTACTTTAGTATTTCTATTTTTAAGCTTAACTGGGACTATGTTTCGTTTAGATTTTCCGGTGACCGTTGCCTTTTCGTATCGCGGCAGTTCTTTTGCTTTCCTAGTCCTAGTATTTTTCATAAAAACCGTGTCACCATCCACTATTTTTGGTGGGTCCTCCCCTCCTTTCTTGTCCCTAACTAAGTTTTTATGTCCACTCATTTGGCTGCTTAAATGCTCATAAAGAATTTTCAATCGCTTACGATGATCCTGTAATATCTTTTGCATTAAAGTTTTGTCCCTGTCAATATCAAAAGCACTTCCAGACTCTGTGTGCCCGAAAACAACTTCGTAAGGTGTGAAACTCGTAGCGCTATGAATAGTATTGTTATAACCCATGATCGCATATGTCATAACGGAAGCTGCATCTAAACTAGATTGTTCATATTTTGCTAACCTATATATTTCGATAATTGTGGAATGAAATCTTTCCACTATTGCCATTGAATTAGGGTTGTTAGGTGTCCCTATGTGTTGCTCGATTTTATATAAACTTAACATTTCCTTAAGCAATTCATTGTTAAACTCAGTTCCTGCATCGCTACTTATTTTTTTTGGTATTCCATACATGCAAAAATATTTGATTAGAGCTCTCACTACCTCGGGTGTGCTTTTATTGGGAATCTGTATTGCTTGACCTAACTTACTAAATGAGTCTACTATAGTTAAGTATTGATTTTTCTCTATATATAGCAGATCTATAAAAACTTCCTGGAATGGACTGTCTGTAGTTTGTGTTAATTGTATAAATGGTTTTAGAGGTTTCCTGTCATACTTCATTTTCTTACATTCCTCACATGCATTAATAATAGCTGTAACTGTTTCTTTCATATTGCTCCACCAATATGCTCTTTTTAACTTCATTAGAGTCTCTCTAATACCTCTATGACAAGTCTTCCCTAGATGATATTTGATGACTAAGTCTTTCTGGTACAATATTCTTATAGACTACTTATTTGCTACTTGAGGTGGAGGGGGATTTGCTGATAAAGCGAATAGAGTTGGGGTCGTCACACTTAACTCGGGCATAGCTAGTAACTAGCTTATTCCCGCGATTTCATCTGCGTTCGTACTTAGATTTTGTACAATTTTTCTAACATTTTCTTGTCCAGACAACGTTTTTTGTTGTACATAACAAAAAAAGAATAATCCAATTTGGTTAAGTCGTTCCGAAGTTATGGACGTACATAGATTTCGTCGATTTTTTATTCATTTTAAAGATTAACTTCGGTAAATACATTGCTTACAAAGTTTTTGCAGAAAATTACTTTTCTTCCGGAACTAAGATGAATGAGCTTAATTTCAAAGAAAACTCGAAAAGGTCATGACGGATGAAGGGTTAACAAGTAAATGATGGATGGCAGGTGTAAAGTTCAAATTGTTTTCTTGTTTTTTTTTTTATTAATTATTCTCCTTAATTTTTTTTCTTAGTGTAATAGTTGATATCCGTTAGAACCTCCTTCCTAGGTCAATTTATAAAGACAAAAATCCAGAAGGCTGGTTGACACTTACACTGACAATTTGGCGGGGGCGACACATTGCCAAACAATGTGGCAATACTGCCACTCTCTTGGGCACCATTGGTGTAAGAGACATTTCCCACGGGGGGCCTGGCCCCCAGTAGTAGAAGCGATGATCGCTTATCAAAGTTGCGTCAACACTTAACTTACGAAATGAAAATTTTCACCTAAATTAATTTAACATGTATCGCATAACGGAACCTTGCATGAGTGAGTCCGACTCGTACTTGGCCAGTTTTTTAAATGTTTCAGCCATAATTGTTTGTTAGTAAAAATTCTCGGGTGGGCACCAGACCATTCTGGGGTGGGCACGACCCACCCGGCTCCCCCCTTCCTACGCCTATGTTGGGCACATAACCACAAATCTGACAATGCTGAAGACGAGTTATTTTATGCTAAATTTTAGTTTAGGTTAAATAGTTTGTAACAAAGTTTACATGAAATTAATTAAACAAGTATCAGACTTCAGTTAGGTATATCCATAAACCAGTTTATCACTTAATTAGTACTGAAGTGAAATGGTTAACCAACACCAGTTGTTATCATTTTCTAACTATATGACAATTGTAAATAATATGGAAGCTTTATTATTTCAATTTATACCTTAATATTTCGGAAACGGATCTCTGAAACCAAAGCAGTATACTCTCTAGGCAAAACTGAAGACCGACGAAAGGATATGGTGAAACAATTTCTTAGGTTTTTTGTTTTACTACGGATTCCTAAACACACTCTGTTCGTGTACACTAATCACAGACAGGTATTAACGTACATGGATCTCATATAGTTTGACCAGTACGGATTGTCATCATCTTGTCACATTTTTCCGACTATGTCCGGGATCGGACGCTTATAATAATAATATGCTTTTTATTTCAGACCAAGGATCCATTAAAACTTGTTAGTATAAACTTCAAAACTTTGTTAGTAGTAATACAAATATAAACAGCATACACAAAACAAAAATACAATACACTGAATTTGTGTACGTCCACCCAGTGCCTGAGAAAAGGACCATCAAGTTTATCCGATAAGGTGGCGAGGATACTGTTGGTGCTGACTCTTAATCGCTGCAGCATCGAGGCGCATCACTTGCGCATGATGGCATAGAAATCATCCAGCCGCGCTTCGCCAAACATACCTGATGCGCTGCAAAACCTAGGCAAGGCTTCTCAACACATTATTGTACTGAATACGCAGAGCCTTCTGCGTATAACTAACCCACAGGCTGCACGAGTAAAATAACTGGCAATATGCCCTGAACAGAGTCAGTTTTAGTTTAGTGGTATATCGTGCAAACCTGCAAGCAAGCATGTTGCCTTGGGCTGCTAACGCGTTGCGCTCCCTGTTAATATCTTTGTCATCTGTGAGAAAATTCGTGATCACGTGTCCGAAATATTTAAAATGAGTGACAAGTTCGAGCGGTGTTCCTCGCAAAGTTCAGGCCGGAATATTCACGGGTATCTTATTACGCGATTTACATACCATAACCTCACTTTTAGTGGCATTGTACCGCAGCCCGTGAGTCTCCGCATACCTCTCATAGACTGCCAATAGGTTTCTCAAATCACAGATTGATGGGCTGAGCCGCACCATGTTATCAGCGTAACTTATATTGTTTATAATTTTTCCATCGACAGAGCAGCCAACCATAGTGCTGCTCAGCTCACCAATCAAACTATTCACATATAGAACAAAGCCTACAGAATGTACGGTTTCGTTATGCGATCCTCAGTTGATTTCAAACGACCGCGTACGTTCATAACTTTATATACAACCTTAATACGCTCCCAATTGGAATACGCAGCCCCAATATGGTGTCCTCTATATGATAAATATAAGAAAAGGATTGAAATGGTCCAAAAAAAAATTTACGCTCCATTCACTATAAATGTTACCGTTCAAAACTACCGTACCCACAATTACTTAAACAATACAAACTCCTAGGCTTGGAGTCCAGGCGTACCCTACTCATGGCTGTGATGCTGCATGGCATATGTAATAACAACATTGACTGCTCTGAAATCACCAATAAACTTTGTTATGTTGTACCCAGAACTGTATTACGGCGGGAGGCGCGCGTGCCCCGGCTGTTTCACACTGTAAAGTGCAGAACCAATGCTGGCGCAAGAGCGCCCCTCCGTCGTCTCTTAGAAACATACAACACACACTTTTTCGATCTTGATATATTTTCATTATCTCAATCAACATTTAAAAAGATGGCTATTCAATTGCTTGCACAATAATTACCACTTATTTTACTAACCCAAATCGCCTCCAGATGCGTGATTTTGTTTTAAGTCTACTTAATAGTTTATTGCGCGGACATTGGTGTGGGTTACATGTTTACCTCTATTACACTAGTTTGATATTTACGAAAATTATAACATGTAACTGTTTTATGTCCCAATAAAATAAAATAAAATATAAATTAAATAAGCTAGGTGAGGTCAGCCCACCTTGCCTCACACCACAGTTCAGTCCATATAAAACTGAATTAGAACCTGCCCACCGAACATAATTCCTTTGGTTTGAGTACCAATGTTTAAAAATACTAATTAGTTCAGCGGGCAAGTCCGTTTCATTTGACAGCTTTTGCAATAAGATGTCATCCATATGACATCTTAACGAAAATCAAATCTTAATCTTTTAACGAAAGTGTTTGACCTGGTTCCATAACCAGGTCAAACACTTTCGTTAAATCAAGAAAACAGCCATAAATTGGTGTTTTCCTGTCCGTGTAGTACCGAACAGTTTGCTTGAGACAAAGGATTGCACTTCGACAAACCAGATCTAAACCCGAATTGCGCGTCGTGTGTCATGTGTGACATGGCTAAACAGGTTAGGCTGAAATCTGCATAGACACAAAGTATGCCTTTCTTTCTGGGTAGGAAAATCATCGAATAACTTCTCCCGCTCTGGGTTAAGCGGAAGGTAGTGTCAGACTTCTACTGACTAAAAACCCACCCTTTTCCTTCAGCTGCCTGTAAGTTCCGGGGCCGCGGTATCTTGTTAGTACATTTCCGCAACCCCGGCGGTAGACAAAGTAAGCCTGGAATAGCACCTTTTATACCGGGCATATGTACGATTCCAATGGTATAGATCCAACAAAATTTTCATCCGAACAAAGTCGCGAGAAACAGCTAATGAACTTAAAAAAATCCATAAAAAAATACATTTTCAAAAGTTCGTAAAAGACACTCGTAATTTTTTCCCT
The DNA here is from genome assembly GCA_943138885.2 of Tholera decimalis. NCBI lineage: Eukaryota > Metazoa > Arthropoda > Insecta > Lepidoptera > Noctuidae > Tholera > Tholera decimalis. The sequence continues at coordinate 37,380,820 of OW964569.2, read as the reverse complement.
AAAAACTTTTACACAAAAAGTCTTCCATTCGAATGAACTACAAAATTATTAAGACACCCAAAGCTTCCTAGCAACTTAAGTACCTTTCCAACGAACAATTATATAGAGAACACGCTAAGTTACATTTCTCACAAAAAACATCAAGAACAAATTCATATCTCTATGGGACACCATTCTAACTTTGCTATCATCCTTAACCCAAAAGAATAGAGTCACAAATCGTTATAAAAAGTTAAAGAAACTCGGTCTCTCATTACTGTCATCTCAAGGGGCAGTCCTCATTATCTTTCAAACTGTATCTGGAGTAATCTGTGTTTGCAGACCAAGTTACAAGCGGTAGCGATTCATCGTCCGCTTAGTCTTTTCCTCAACTTAGTAGTAGTGTTTTACATACAGCAACTACCCCTTTGACCTCTCAAACCCGTAACACGTTACCCTTTGCCAGGACTTGGTGTCCGAATTTCTGGCTCCGTACTGTCCAAAATGGACTCTCGTATAACTAACTCTAATATACAGTATGTTAACTAACAGAGGGCGTGCCCATTAACCCGCAATAGTATAGCATCCATACATGCTAAAAAAATATTACCATTCGAAAACAAAATGTTTTTTTTTTATATTAAAATATTCACTAAAAATGTTAAATTGATACGTAAAAGAAACACTCGGCACGGCACGTCAACGGCAACGTCGCAATTTATTTATGAATGACGGGCCGCGTGTGCGGTGATCTAATAATCCATGTTGATGACTTTGATGAATAGATATGCGTCAATGATATGCAGAGTTTAAGGGAACACGGGGCAAACTTGCATATGTCAACCTGGTACTTAAACATTTTGCGACGTGCACATTTTGCGTCAAGCCCGTGTTTAATACCTGCAAAGTATGTAAAATAAATTGTTCATACTTACTACCATAGTTTTAAGTCCTTCTGTTCTCAACACTGATTTTTTTGTCCAAAATGAAAAGTAAATATTATTAGGTTAAATCACTGAACAGGTTTTGATGAATTTGTTACTCTGGGAACCTAAATACTTTTTGAATTTGTTTGTCAATTTTTATCACAGGAGCGAAGTCGCAGATTCATGCTAGTTTTAGACAAATTAAGACTGCAACAGAATTTATCAATCTATAATTAATATTACATGAAAATAGTAATTAGGGCTGCGATTGACAGGGACTTAATAAAATAAAATAATATTTTAACGAAATTGATAATAAATTTGACGAACGCTTATGTTTATTCTGATTTTCATTGTTAAATTAAGATATTATGCTTTGATTAAGTTGTATAAACCTCTGATTTATTTTATTTATATTGTTTTTTTGTTTTCTCTATACTAGGTCATGCGCTAAGTGGTAAGTTATTAAAGTTTTATAAATATTTCATACACTATTTTAGTTTTATATTTTCTAAGTTACACATACACATCGAACCTTATTTTGGGGCAAAATCATCAAATGACTCATCCGAGATTCCTCCTCTCACTCCGAGTGTAGCAGACTTCTACTGACTAAAAGCCAGGGTGGCTTCTTTTTTTATTTGCGTTCAGGAACCACATTATCTTGTTAGAACATTTCCGCAACCCTGTACGAAACAACCAAACCTAAGCCGTTCATCCCAGCTGTCTATTGTACATCCTTTGCAGTCGTTATGTGTTTTCAGAAGCCAATAAATCCGCCACTAGACTGGCTAAGGGGTATCGCATTTTAGATACTTTAGGTACTTTACGTATTAGGAAGTGTTAAGTAAGAATAACGATCTGATGGTTTATTTGAAAGCGCACCTTATATACAATGAAATTCAGTAATAACGTAAAAATAAATGAGGTACATTAATAACTTATCAACCGATGAAAAAAACGGAGGAGGTTATCAATTCGACGCGTATATATGTATATATTTTTGTCCTTTTTTATGTATGATCACCGATTACTCGAAGATGGCTGAACCGATTTGGAAAATTCTTTTTTTGTTTGAAAGGGTATACTTTACGTACTTTGTTTGAAATTGGTCCCATTGCCAACAAGTCAGGATCTGATGATGGGATCCTGGAGAAATCGAGGGAACTCTTCATATATTATAAGTACACCTATAGTGATTTGAGTATTTTTTTATAGTAACTTGTGTAGTTGAATTTGAAAAGCACCATTTGTGAAGTGGACCTGATGATGACGACCACAGATGGCCACTGGAACTACTCAATATAATATAATTAGGAATAATAAGTATTTCATGTGTTCCGCTTCGATTACTTGAATGTGGTTATTAAGCACAATATGCTCGTCATAATGCATATGGTGAAGTGAAGCTGATGGTGAAGTACCAGGAGAACTCCTCAACAATTAACGGCCCAGCATTGGGAAAAGCAATATTTTGTAAAAGGTTATAAGTAGTTGAGATTTAGGCTTTTGTAACTAGGTAAATTATAAATCGACCAACTAGAAAAAGTGAAATAAAAACTTATTACCAAAAAATTAAACCAACTTCCTAAAAACACTGCAAAGTGAAAAATAACTTTAATTTCGGAAGTCGGTGCCAAAAACTAAAATACAAAACTAAAGACACCGACTACCGAAATTAAAGTTATTTTTCACTTTGCAGTGTTTTTTGGAAGTCGGTTTAATTTTTTGGTAAAAAGTTTTTATATCTAACACAATTCGGTAATGTAGGTACTTGTGCCGCGCTTCCTTCATGGAACGAGCGCGATGATGCGGATGACCAGTCCACATTCCTTAAACATCGGCTAGCTTAGTGTGCGCGTCCTCATGAATCAGAATCAGAATCAGAATTGTTTATTTGCTAAACATAGGTAAATACATAATTATAGGTCTTACATTAATAACAAGTCCGCTATGTTTTGTCAATAAGACATACAAATATTAGGAAGAAATTGAATATAATTTATGTCACAGTATCAGATTAATTAATTTAAGAATATGATTCATTACAATATTAAAACACGCACAACAGAAAAGTATTAATAAGAATGTCATAATATAAAATAAGTTTTAGTCATTTTATTATATTCATATTGAAACATCATTTAAATATTCATCTAATTTGTAATAACATTTATCAATAAGTAGTTTATGAAGTGCCTTTTTGAATTTTATTAATGGCATGTTTTTAATGAACTCCTCTTATTTGCATGTCTATGCGTAAGTATTAGGCAATCGTGCTATGTAAAACACTAATATTGTGCTGCATTCGGTTTGATTTTATTCTGCTCAAATAAACGGTTTCCCTTTTTTCATTCATCCCTCACACAATCCGTCCTCTCTTCAGCTTCCATCTCCATCCATCTTGTAAATTGGCTTCATTACTTTAAAATTTGAAGTCCAACGAGAAAGTTGGGCTACCTTTCCATTTAAAATTCCTCTCACAACCAATACTTATCAGAGTCCTCCATCTTTACGAAGAAGAAAAATGGCCATAATTAGTGATAAGTAAAATAAAATTCTCTTAAAATTAAAATGAGGCTATCAAATGAAATTAGTGTCCTCTAGTTAATTAAATGAAGGTGAATAAATTAAATAATGTCTACCTTAAAAATACTTGAGATAGTTGAGAGGCGACCTTTTTGTTTTCAAGAATCATTTTAACGATAATTTAGAATCGAGATAAAAGAGGGCCTTTGCCCTTTTAAATGTAGCTTTTGTTTTAAAACGAGAAGTCTGGTAATTACTTCCGTATGGGTTTTTTAATCACAAATTCGCTGCCAATATTGTCTACACGTGACGTATTAGAAAATAAGAATATTTTTGTTTTAATTGATCCATTTGCTGGCGTAGAAAATGGATCAATTTTAGTCTCAAAGGTAGCTTGTGAATCGTCAGTAGCTCAATGGTTAAGTTGTCGGACTTGTGATCGAGAGGTCTCGGTTCGGTTCGAATCCCACCTATTTCATTATTGCCACGCACCCACTCCAGATATAAGCATATTTAGCTTAGTTACAGGGATTTACAAGACTGCTAGTAACGTAATTCTACCCACATTGCTAGTTTGCAAAACACCAAAAACCTCTGCATGCATAGACGCTACATGCGTTTAGGGCGTTCAATTTAAATATTTTTATTTTTGTATGAAAATCTGGTGAACTAAAATATGACGAATTCTTAAAAGTCATAGAACAAAAGTTGTTGATTATGATGTTAGTAACATAGTCCTGAGAGGTTTTCAGTGTTTTACATTTAACCCTGTATATTTTCGAGCCGTTTGAGGTCAAAACTTTCGGATTGTTTTGTTTCAATTCAAGAGTGACTAGTTTACTTCTAGGCAAGCGTGCTCCACCTTCGACCACATCATCACTTACCATCAGGTGAGATGGTGGTCAAACGCGAGCCTATCATCAAAAAAAAAAATTCGTCATATCGTTTGCGATCATTAACTTTCTAAGTTCAGCTACGTGATAGTTATAGCCATAGCCTTTAGTACCGGCTGTCATTTGCACAACTTAGACAGTAATTACGGGAAGCCAGTAAATCTGACACTGGTCTAACCAAGAGTGTGTTACCCAGTTACTGGGTTGCAGCACAGCTGCATCTGGCTAGATTAGAACCCGACTCCAACATATTTGGGCAAAAACTAAGCAGGTAATAAATGAATTTAAAAAAAAACCGATCAGAAGATAAAAAAACACTACAAGATAAAGTTTAATTTTATGATAAAAATGGCGTGTAAAATTGTTATACATTTACAAACAACTAGCTTGCGCCTGCCACTTCATTTGCATGGGAGGGATTTCACGCGTAAATCCCGATTCCGTGGGAATTCCAGACTAAAGAGTATAAATAACAGATTATAATAAGATCAGATTAATCTCTAACTTCTTTGAGTTGCACCACACACTTTATCTTACAACGCAATTGCTAGCTTCAACGTTCACTAACAGGATTTACTGAATCAGTTGTATGTACACGATAATTAACCAAGTTTCCCGTAATTTTGAACCACACAACTGTTCCCAATGTATACAACGTGTAATTCAAAGGTATACATATGTATATATACATACCGAGTACAAGGCTTCTTGGGATCATAACAAACGATATGGCAAGGGTTTTGTAATCCTATGTCTACATGTGTGGAACTTATTAGAAATTTCAATACATTAATACCAGAGAACCAATTTTCAAATTAAGAAGAACGGAGAGTATTATCGTGTTCTTGGCAAGTGACGTGGAAAGTTATTGACCATCGTAGTGCTGTGACACATTTGTTATGATTGGTATTCAAGATAATTAGATAGAATTTACTTTATTGTACACCAATAACTGAATCACACTTAAATAACAATATTGTAAAAAATTTGGTTACAATGGCGGTAAAATATATTTTAACGCCTAGAATAGACCATGAATTCTAAGTTTATTTATCTGCGGTGTGCGATGGAATTACACAATCTAATTCCACCAAGCCCGTTCTATCATCGGACTACAAGACAAACGGCGATGCGCCATCTTTACATGGTGGACATCCCACCCATACGCACAAAACGTTTTGAGAATAGTCTGTATTTCCTGATAGCTATCACCTGGGAGTCTTTAAGTCAGGAGTGAATAGGTTACTTCTAGGCAAGCGTGCTTCGTCTTCGACCACATCATCGTTAAACATCAAGTGAGATGATGGTCAGACGCAAGCCTATCGACAAATAAAAAAGTGTCATTAGCCTAATGGCTAAGGTGATGGACTTGTGATCGAAAGGTCGCGGGTTCGGAGCCCACCCATTACACTGTTATGGTGAACTCACTCCATACGCAAGCATACTTTTAGCTTAGTTAACTTTTAGAATTGACACGATATGGACACGTACCGCGAAAAATATAAATATCGTTTGGAAAGTACTGAAGGACATCATTTAGCTGCAACTCTACGTAATCTTTGAGAGATACACGTGTGATGTTTGTGTTATCCCATACCATCCCATTGTATAGCTACGAACCCGTCACGTTTGTACCCCACTTGAAATGATTAACCTAAACATACAAATACCCGTTGATGTTATCTGTTGTACCCCATAGATGCAGAAGCCCCTATAATTGGATCTCATACGGGTCCTTAATAATACCTGTGGGTGTGTGCGCCTTAATAAAGGGTAACGACACATGGCTAAGCATTATGGCAGTCATTATTTACCTGTGCCAGTTTACTGCAGGACATCTGTGCGTATTGTATTTTGCAGTAGGTATTTTAGATGACATATAATATAAAAAACATTGGAGAAGTGAATAATTGTAATAATTATCTTCTTCTTTTCTGCCGGTAAATATTATATTATGGTAGACATCCTACCCATACGCACAAAATGTTTTGGGAATACTTTCATTCACGTACAGCCAGTGCGTGCACTTAAGGCGTGGAGTTCCGTACGTCTGTGTTACCTGATAGCTGTAACCTTGGGGTATATAAATCAAGAGTGAATAGGTTACTTCTAAGTAAGCGTGCTTCATCTTCCACCACATCATCGCTTACCATCAGGTGAGATACTGACCAAACGCGACGCGATGGTGACCTATAAATCAATAAAAAAAATTGGCCAAGTGCGAGTCGGACTCGCCCATGAAGGGTTCCGTAGTAACTACCTATAATAAATATAATATACTTAATATATTTATTTGAAAAAAAAAACAAAAAACCTTACAAATTTCTTAAAACTAGCTTATTTACAATTTTTACAACTACGCCAAATAACTTTGTTTTTCATAGTATTTGTATGAATTACAAAGTTATATTTGCGGTTTTAGAAAATATACTGTATCTCAAAAACTGCAAACTCGATCTCGTTCAAACTAATTTTGGTTGAAATTTTACATTAAGATCTACAACATATGGTTTTTTTAGATTTTTCACTTCATTATTATAGAAGTTAGAGGGGGGACACACATTTTACCACTTTGGAAGCGTGTATCTTTTAAACGATTAACTTTATGAAAAAGTAATTTTAGAAACCTTAATGTCATTTTTAAAGACCTGTTTATAGATACCACACACGTATAGATTTAATGAAAGAAAATATTTTCAGTTTCAGTTCCATGTATGGGGAGCTCGCTTTATTTTAAATATTTATTAAGTTTCTCTTAAAATCGGAAAGCGGTTCATAGAATACATCTACCTACCTAATGGTAGTGGCTATACAAATCTATATAATATCAGATCAAACGTGAGCTTATTTTAAAATAAAATATATTCCTACCTTTATTCATATCAGTTCATTAATTTCCAAGAATAAGCCAAGCAATTAGAGGGGTGGCCAGAGTCTCAGTAGGAACGTTAAAAGCCGAATTATTATTATTTATTATTCCTTTATTCTCGTTATTATACTCAAACAGCTTCTTGCGTCCAGTAGTTTCGGGTGTGCATTATCTGTCAGTCAGTCAGTAACGGAAGCGTTTTATATGTTACATACTCTAATATATACCAAAAATACAAGCTCAAACTTAGTTTGGGAATCAGTAGCAGTACCTTTCGTGCAATACATGAATATGAGGCATATGTAAGATTAATAAAAGATAATTCAGCATTTCATTGATACAATAAATGGAGGTCCATTGGTGTTGGGAGTAGAGTCCAAGCAATCAGTGGTTAGATACCCAGATATAGTAACCTTTTCATGGTACGAGCTGAATCTAGGAATACTACCGTCTGTATCAGGCCCTTTATAGCCGCATAACGCCAACTTTGACTGTTGGTCGTCGAAGCTTATCTCTACTTAATATTATAAAGCGAAAATTTTGTTTATTGGTTATTTATGTAAGCAATAGTAACAAATTTGTGATTATTTTAAATTAATTTTATATGGGCCTTGGACCTGCAATAAATGTTTTTTTTAAATTAGTTTAAACGCGCTAATCTTTGAAAGTACTGGGTGGATTTGGATAAAATTTGATATAGAAAAGTAGCTTCAAGCTTGAGGAAGGTTGTAGGCTAGTTTTTACCCGAATGCAAAAGAACGGGCCTATGTTTTTATCGTGATTCTAGTATAGTTATCCTATGTATGAAGCAAAAACTTTTTAACCCTTTTTAGTAAAAATCGCTGACGGCGGACTATGAAATTTGGCACAGATAAAGTTTATAATGGAGAAGGATTACAAAAAGTTAATATTTGTATATGCAACACATTTGATATAATTTTAGTTATGGTCAAATTATACGCAAACTTTCTGTTAAAAACCGTGTGGCGTAAACACTCTTAACTACGCACAAGCTCAGGTTTAGCTACGTTACAACCTTGGACTAGCTACGTCGTAGCACTGGGTTAGTCACGCCGGTGCCGTAGCACAATGTTTACTACGCCGTAGCACGTCGGACTACGCAAGTAGCATGAATACCTATCCTATATACTTTCAATTCAATTTATATCAGACTTTTCAGTCCATAGAGTGTAAGTAATACCTACAACGAAAAAACGTTAGTACATTACACACCCACATAACAGTAAAATCGAGAGTCAGTCTACAAAATATGATTTTTATCCACTGCCTACATATTGGGCTGTGCGTATTCAGCAATTACCCACAGGTACCCTTCACAACAGCGATACTGCTCTTGCGTATCTTACTAATCTTACCTATTGACGTATCTTACGTTTTGTACCTTCATGTGTTTCTGTATACGCTTGAACATTCTTAAAACAAAAAAAAATCCCCTTGAATAATGTAAAGTATATAGTAATAGAAGGAGCTCTTGGCTTAATATTAACAACACGAGTTTAACTTCTGGGTTAAGCAACGCTTGCCAAGGTTAGTGCGTGGATGGCTGACAAGCTTAACATATTGTTACGCCAGTGGCTTAGCTAAGTACGTCGAGAAACTTCGACTGACATCTAGAATGTTCGATACACTAACGCCACCTGGCGGCGAGTAGCAGTACTGAGTATTTTATTTTATTTTATTCATTAGGGACAAAAAGCAGTTATATGGTAGAAAACAAAAAAAAATACTTAAACTAAAAAACAAACGTAACCCACACCATTGTCCACATATAATTAAGTGTTTAAAAGAAGTTGAGGGCTGTGGTTAGGGATCTGTTATTCCAAATATAATGTGCTTATGATATTTAATTAGTGTGCTCCTTATTTAATAATATGGCAATAGCCTTTGACTTAAAGGACTGTTTTGATAAGGTAAATATATCTAGTTCCATAAAGTGAGTATTGTATGAATCAGCAAGGCGACGAAGAGGTGCGCGCTCCCCAGCATTAGTCTTACACATGTCTGTATGGAACAGTCGAAGAACGCGCACCCCCCGTTGTACAACAGTTCTGGGCACTTTGTACCGTAATTTATTTGTAAGGTCGATGCAATCAAATCTGTTGCTACATAACCCATAAAGACTCATTACATTTAACAGTAATCGTCTGGACTTCAAACTTAGAACGCTGTAACGTTTTATTTCAATTCCACATACGGCACTTTTGAACAACGACATATTTGTAGTTCATGGAACGCAAGAACATATTTTGTACTATTTCTAATCTAGAGCAATATTTATCATAAAAAGGATTCCAAATTTGTGTATCATATTCCAATTGGGATCGAATTAGTTTTACACAGTACCAAGAACGTAGAGGGCTGAATGAGTATGTCGAGAAACTTTGACTTCTAGAACGTTCGAGACACTAACGCCGCCTGACGGCGAGTAGCAGTACTAAGTATCTCGAGTAGCTTCTGGAACATTTTTGGCAGTATAGGCAGTGAGTCGATTGTACAAGAATATTCTAGAACACAGATCGTTGTATAAATAGATCGCAAAGGTACGCAGACGGCAGTCTTATTAGAAGATAAGAGGCGATATCATCGAAACTCTACAAATGAATCTCAGTGCGATTTAAGTGTTAAGTGACAAGTATTGTAGTGTGAATAACTGTGTTAATTTTTATTTTGTGTTTATTTAATTAAAGTGTTAATTTTGGTTTAATTGACGTTAATTATTTCTATCCCGAACCACAGGTCGTAACAATATTGAAATTCCATCATACCTCAAAAGTACATTAAGGCGTTCGTTCCGGGTTGCATTTGTGCACGGTTGTTACGGGTAATCGGAAGCCAGGAAATCTGGCAACCTGCCAAGGAATATCGTGTTATCCAGTTACTGGGTTTTGGAGTTTAGATAGCAATATAAAACAAATCTAATATACACAAACTGAATTCAGGAACGTGTATAAGTATACATGTAAAACAATAACTGTCTTCTCAAATAACGGTACAGAATACCTCTAAAACACGTTACGGAACTCAAAATGAGGAAGCGTTGGGAAATAGTTGGAGCGTAAAATTCTACGCGATATATGTAATATATTCTGTGGAAACAGAACATTTCCTTACTAGAATTTATCTATACTACCTTCGGGTCGTGGCTTGTCTCACGAGTTTTAAACATATGAAGGGTAAGTTAGATAATCGGGGTTACCGCGGCCCTGGAAAGCAGGGAAACTTAAGGAACAGGTTGAGTTTTAAGTCTGACACTCCCTTCTGCGTCATCCCGAGCAGCAGGTTTTCCTCCAATCAAAAAGAAAAAAATAAAAGACAGATTAATCGAAGGTTGAAATCCGGCCACAATTCATTTTTAGTAGATTTTGTGTTGAACTTTATAGACTCCTTCTCCGTATAAATTTTAATTGTAGCCATTGTCCTTCACCCGCTTTATTTACGTAAAACGATATAGTAAAAAGTCTTTGCTTCATGTAAGTATTAATTTACAAATAGTAAAAAGAAGGTCTATTTGTAGACCTAGTCTCAGTTAAAACCATTGAAACATTGAAGAGAGACAAACATTGAAGATGAACAAACCAGCGGACTTTTTAAATATTAGTAGAAAGACCCGAGGGTTTCCTCTAAGGAACATAGTATCTATATTACGACATAACTGTATATCTTAAGGCAACGGTGAAAGATTTGCTCAGAGAATACCTATGGCGTGCGGTTTTGCGTTATGAAGTAAGAAATACAAGGAATTGAAATTGTAATATTTATGTTTCAACTAACTTTAATGTTTCAGGCATTCTATTAATACTGTGAACTTATACTGTTGTTTATATTTTAGACTCATAAGTGGCTACATAATAACTGAGACCTGACCTTAGAGGTTAAGCAGTGGTTGACGAGGCTAGTTCATGGATGGGTAACTATCCATTGGCATACTGATACCTCCTCCTCCTCTATGCCTCGTAAAATGCGTTAAACAGTTGATCACAGCTGTCACTTGTAAGTCTTTAACAGTCGTTTTGAATAGTACGAAACCAGAAAAATCTGACACCATTCTTGGCAATCTTCTCTTCTTCTTGGTGGTCATGCTTGCAGCCACACCATATCGAGGAGCGTGTGGAGGCGCTTCGCCAGGGCGAAACTCTGTTACCGCGACTTGTTGCGGCACGGCGGGCGGAGCTCCGGTGCGAGATCATCGCCCCAGCCGCCGCAGGAGACGCTCCGAGCGTCGGGAGTCACAAGGTGACTCCCAGCCACCGTAGGCGCAGGCCTGCGGGCTTCGAGCAACGGGTAGCTCGCCGCCCGATTGAAACCAAGCCCGGGTAGACGGCGCGTCTTGTTCCACGCGTGCCACAAAGAATGTCAGCAAAATTGTCGGGGCCCACAAGGGGGCCGTTGCCTGCCAGGGTTGCGGAATTGTTCGAAAGAGTTACCGCGGCCTCGAAACACGAAGGGCATATGATGGAACACGGATGGGTTTTAGTCATTAAAAGTCTGACACACCCTCCCGCTTCGCCCAGATCGAGAGGCAGTCATTGGATGACTTCCCATCCTTATAAAAAAAGCCACTCCATATAAATATGGAGGCGATGATAATCTGCTGAATACGGTTAGATTTATGTATTTATTTATTCACAAGGCAATTACAATAGGTTACAATCAAATTATAATAACAAATACACATCATAGGTTTTAGCCCTAGGCGTAATCATCGCACAACATGTTGTTTGTTTGTTGTTTGTTTGTTGTTTGTTTCTTTTTGTTGTTGTTTGTCATGACAAACAACAACAAAAAGTTCATAATTGTTCACTACAAGAAGGTAAGTTCACAAGTTCAATATACTAAATTATTAATCAGAAAGCACCGCTTTTGCCTTCCGACACACTCCTAGCTAATAAAGACAGGGAATGTGTAGGAAACCTTACACCTCAAATTAATGTTACACGCAAAAAGTAAGTCACCAGTTGATTGCAAGCAGATGCCAACAAAGACGAGAAACGGTTTGGCAGAATAATCGTCTTTTGTAAATTTATTTATTTATTTTAGGCAAAACTAACAGTAACATATTACACACAATAAAATGGTAAATATGCTACCCACAACGTTTTCCACAGATTACTATATAAAAACTCGATTAGTCAACTCCACAAGTGACCAGAGGGCTGGCCTTTTCTTTGGTCAGAGAATCAGCATTGCCATTCAACGTGGCAATACAGCCAGTGTTCTGGGCACTTTTCTCATTGATAGCGATGTTGCCGAATTTTTCGATGCCATATAATTTCTTTTTATTTTCGCCTGTATACACTATGTTTAATTTTTCGTTATTCTTATCTATCTATACTTATAATAAATCTGTAGAGAGGTCAATTCTGTATATGAAATATATTTACAAAATAACTATCAGATTAGGGATCGATACTGATACCAAAAATGCAATCAGTAAAATTTTGGTCTGTCTGTCTGTATAACCGTTATATTAACAAAAACTACTCGACGGATTTTAACGAAACTTGGTACAATTATTTTTCATACTCGTGAGCTGGTTATAGTATACTTTTCATCACGCTACAATCAATAGGAGCAGAGCAGTGAAGGAAAATGTTGGGAAAACGGGAGAAGTTACTCCATTTTTTAAGCTTCCGTCGCGAGTGCAACCTTAATGGTTAAAGCTACACAGAAATCATTTATGACGGAAATGTTCTCCTTAAAATTATATAAAAAATATCCCACGACAGCATATATCTATATTTTATGGTTGACTCACAATAACACGTGTAACTCCCGATAGCTTAGCAGTTCGAAGCTTTCTGATTATTATTCTGCTCCGAAATTTAAAACCACCACCACTTTGCAATGGAACTCGGCTAAAAGTAACCCAGTTGCAACAAAATATAATCGAGGCTCAAATTTTAACAGGTTGCGGTGCAGGAGAAACCGTCTTTATTCCCAGAATTCCCATAATACCAAATAATTTTCCATTCCAATTTAAAAGAACGCAATTTAATTGTTAAGTCCATAATTTTATTTTACTGTTATGGTGTACAATAAAGAATATATCTATCTATCTATCTATTCCCAGTATCGGTGTGTTATGCAATGACAATTAATAAGGCTCAAGGGCAGACTTTTCGTGTTGCTGGAGTAGATCTCGGTGTCAGTTGTTTCTCGCATGGTCAGTTGTACGTCGCTCTTTCCCGGGTTAGCAGTTCTAGAAATCTTTATGTTCACGTGCCGGATGGGTCAACTTTCAACATAGTTTACCCGGAAGCTTTGCGCTGAAGTATTTTCGTTCTATAGGTACTTAAGCCTCATGTGAACGTGATCTAAACAATATTACCGATACATTAACTTAATAACACACAAGGAGTTACACGCTGACGGAGTCGCGGGCACAGCTATTAACAATAATATTGTGCGGTTCGGTATTGCGATATTTTTCAACAGTATTATAGATTGACATATTATATTTCCCTACTAAATTACGAAAGTTAATCTGTCTGTTACATCAAAATCACTGAACCGTGAGGAAGGACATAGGCTACTTTTTTTTACGAAAAACGACGGAAACGTGGACGAAGTCGCGGGCAACAGCTACCTATACTAATAATATAAGACTGAAGAGTTTGTTTGTTTGAACGCGATAATCTCAGGAACTACTGGTTCGAATTGAAAAATTATTTTTTAATTAACTAGTCAATTTATAAAAAAATCATTACGCTAAGGCCAATGGGAGCGGAGCGCCAATGAAGAATGCTTCAACTACAACAAAGTAACTATTCTACGCGGACGAAGTCGCGGGCAAAAGCTAGTATATTATAAAATCATTAACAATAAAATTATTAAAAACTAGAGATACATATAATACGATGTGATATATTTTATAAACTAAAAGAAAAACTACAGTACATATAATTATGTACAATAAAAAATCTTGACAGTGTTCGAGTTCTTTATAAAAGAGCTACATTATTTAATGATCTAATATTGATATTATATTCTATTTAATCCATCCACCAACCATCAACATTCAAACCCATCACTCTTTTAGCTACATGCGTGGCATCCGTAATTCCAAACATGATTTCATGAGATTGTTCCAAATCACACACCCCGTATTCGTATTTCATAGAAAGGTGTACGCTCAAGTATATTACAGCTTATCAATTTTGATGACTCCGCTCTTCTGCACACACTTTCTCCAATGTTACGACTCATTCCAGTTGGTTATGGAGCAGCCAGCTGATGGCTTATCGGTACTCAATTGACGAAGCTTACTTATACAGGGTTAAATGTAAAACACTGAAAACCTCTCAGGACTATGTTACTAACATCATAATCAACAACTTTTGTTCTATGACTTTTAAGAATTCGTCATATTTTGGTTCACCAGATTTTCATACAAAAATAAAAATATTTAAATTGAACGCCCTAAATGTTACGAAGTCTATGCGAAGCAAAAGAAAGCAATTTATACCATCGCTTTCTTTTGCTTCGCATATACGCTACATGCGTTTAGGGCGTTCAATTTAAATATTTTTATTTTTGTATGAAAATCTGGTGAACTAAAATATGACGAATTTTTAAAAGACAGAACAAAAGTTGTTGATTATGATGTTAGTAACATAGTCCTGAGAGGTTTTTGGTGTTTTACAATTAACCCTGTATATGCATGTGTAAACCATACTAATATTATAAATTATAGAATCAATAGCGTAATGGCTAAGATGTTGGACTTGTGATCGAGAGGTCGCGGGTTCTAACCTCACCCATTACACTATTGTCGTGTCACTATTGTGTTAGTTGGAGGGGTTAACAGAATTGCTAGTAATGTGAATTGAAGCGACTTCGATGAAATTTGGCATGGAAATAGTTTAGGACTCCGGAAGGGACATATGGATACTGGATAATTTTTATCCCGGAATTCCCACGGGATCGATATTTACGTGGGAAAAACCTCCCACGCAAACGAAGTCTCGGCCAAAAGCTAGTTTTTAATAAATTGTCAAAGTATCTCGTCTTTCCGAATTTAATTTATTGACCCGTCAGCCTTTAAAGCAAGAGTGAATAGGCATCTTCTGGGCTCGCTCGTTCGATCGTAGACCTCATCTTACACTTACCATCAGGTGTGATCGAGGTCAAGAGCGGGCTCATTCGTAATAAAAAACAGATAATAACATAAAAATAAAATTATATAATTCTTACGTGATCTTGATTTATAACACAAACAAGGAGTAAAACACAGCAATTACTTTCAGGAACCCTGCGAAAAAGGGACAAAACATAACTCACTTCAAGTTAACATACCTTGCTATCTGCCGGAGTCTGTGTTTCCTGATCGCTATAACCTGGGAGTCTTTAAGTCAAGAGTGAATAGGTTACTTCTAGGTAAGCGTGCTCCATCTTCGACTACATCATCACTTACCATCAGGTGAGATGGTGGTCAAGCGCGAAGCTATTATCAATTAAAAAAAATCTGATTAGCTTTTTCGCTACTATGTTGTGGATGGCTACCAGTCTAACTAACTGGATGCAGCGGATACTAGTGTTTAACAGCAACTGCCTTTCCGACCTATAAAACCCAGTACCTGGGTAACACGATACCCAGACAAACAATCTTGTCAAGCTATGAAATGAAATGAAATATTTATTTCGTAAATTGGTTACAAATAACACTTCTACACGTCATGTTTTTTGCGTGTTTAGTTTAGCTAGATGAGGCCGGTATTTCCTAACTGACTACTCTGAGGAGAAACACCGAAATAAACTCAGAGGTCAAAGTCTCTTTTAAAGTCCAGACAATTTGTATTTGTATATGAGAAGCATGCTGCCTTACACTAACTAAAAGGCCGTTAAGCATTGCCGCAAGCACAAAAGGTCATTTTTCACTTTTTAATGTATCCTTAAACCACTCTTAATTCTCTATCTTTGGGTCTAAGAATCATATTCCTACGATTAATACTTTTCGAGATACAGCAATTTTGCTGAGCAGTTAAACCACATAATTTGTGTCACTTCCTTAGTTAAAAAGCGACTAATTTAATCCACAATATAACACTGCCTAAAGTATAATACAATAGGTACTAAAAATAGTTAATATTTACAAAAAAAACAATCATATATTGTGCACAGAAACTATGCCCACAAAAATAATTTACAACCATCGTCCTAGGTAGGGTAGATTCTGGTGACGGGGCCTTTTATAGCCAGTGTTCGCCGGGGTTGCGGAAATGTAGTAACAAGATACCGCGGCTCCCGGAACTTACGGGCAGCTGAAGGGACAGGGTGGGTTTTTAGTCAGTAGAAGTCTGACACTCCCTTCCGCTTAATGCAGAGCGGGAGAAGTTATTCGATGATTTTCCCACCCAGGAAAAAAAACAGGTAGATTTGTAGAAAAATCATTTCCCACTTATTTTAACGTTTACTCGAAAAGTAGTTTATGGGGTTAGCGGCCTTTTAGTTAGTGTAGGGCAGCATGTAGATTCATGTATGTGGTATTCTTTTGAAGAAATAACCACGCAAAATTGAGCTAAACTGGTGTCATAGTGTTATTGTGAGGGAAATCTTGATATGTTATGATGATCACCCATCCAAAAATCAACCCGTGTGGTTGTCATCGTTAAGCGACTAACTACAACACATAAATAATTTAGCAAAAAAGTGGTATTTAAATGATAAGATTATATTATTCTTTTATTTCCATTCACAATTTTTTTTTCTCTCTTTTTCTTACAACGATAACTGGCAGTTGGAGTACTTTCGCGACCCACTCAAATGTCCCGTCTTTGGTTCTTCAGGTCGTTGAGCTCCTTAGTAGTCCAAAGTTAAGGTTACAGACTTACTGACACTTGCTTGCACTGACAGGACGGATCTACTCAAATCTGTGTGGTTCTTTCCTAAAAAGGTCATTTCAGACTAATCTACATAATCCTCATAAACGATTGTGAATATGTGAACTATGTAGGTAATTTTATTCGAGTTAAACATAATTGTCTGGCAGTTTGAGTGCTTTTTTCGGCCTACCCAAGCGTCCTTATCTTGATATTGTTCGTCTAATCGTTAAGCTCCTTGTTCTAAGTTGAGCTATACGTCATTTGACAAATGCTTACACTGTATGGACAGGCCCACTCAAGTCTGTGAGCATCTTTCTTCAAAAGATCGCCTCAGACTGAAACCAACAAGGTTCCCATATATCTAAACCAGTGTAGATTGTATGGACTTTAAAAGAGACGGACCCCTGAGTTTGTTTCGGTGTTTCTTCTCAGGGTAGTCAGTTAGGAAACACCGGCTTCATCTAGTTAATATTTACGAAAAAAAAAAGTGTAAAAGTGTTATTTAATAACCAATTTGCAAAATAAAGATCATTTTATAATAGCTCAATTAACAGCCAAAGATGGGATTATTATAAATCTTCAAGCGTTATCGCGCCATTTCTACAAGTACACCCAAGGGGCTCATAATTCGACAGGAACCTCACCAAAACTCCATTTAATTTTTGAACTTTTCGTGTAAAACAGTCTCGGGTTATAAACTCCACACATCCATGTAACTTTATTATCATGAAGCTTTGCCAGGTAAATTATGTATGGAAGTTACCACCGCAAGCCATAATAATCGAATGTTACTCGTAAATCTTAAAATAACTCCCAGATTCTTTCATATTGATCTGAAATGCCATGAATTTCTCATGCAGTATGGATCTATAAAACGCTGTTCTTATGTACGAGTCATGGCATTTATATGTTTTTTTATTGCTCGCGTTTGACCACCGTCACACCTGATGGTAAGTGATGATGTGGTCGAAGATGAAGCATGCTTATTGTGCGTATGGGTGGGATGTCCACCTTGTAACGATGGCGTATTGTCGTTTGTCTTGTAGTCCGATGATGGAACGGGCTTGGTGGAATTAGATTGTGCAATCCCATCGCAAACTTCCCGAAATGTAACCTATAGAAAACTGATAGACATGGATTCAAAAGACTACAATATTTAATTTTATAGATCACACATTATCTCAGTTTAAAGAGTAGTGTGTAGTTTATTTACTAATTTGTTTTATTTTATCACAATGGTTGGACCAATCATAGTAATTAAAACAAATGTGACATACAATATAAAACAAACAAAAACTTCTATTACAAACAATGAAAAACAAAAAAGTATACGTTGACAACATTCCTATAAATCCCTCTCATAATACTCCTGGAATGCTGGTAAATTCTCCTTCCATTCATCTACAAACAGTTATTCCTTATAGGAAGCTAAAGATACATATGCCTAGTTTCTTCTAATTCTCTTTTTTGCTGGGAAAATCATATACGTGACTCCTCCTACTCTGAGTGGAGCGAAAGGGAGTGTCAGACTTCTACTGACTAAAAACCCACCTCTTCCTTCACTGCCCTTACGTAATGGGGTCGCAGAATCTCATTAGAACATTTTTGCAACTCTGGATTTCCAAATCCCTTAAAACAAATGGTTGTGGTTGAAACTCAAACATACAAACCTCTAAACTTTCACATTTATAATATTAAGTAGAATAGTAGAATTTAAAGGCTAAAAGAAACATATCAATTAATAAGACTGACAGTCAATTACATGTTCTACATGCGTTCAAACAATATAGATGTCTCCATTATAACATTTTGTGACGGTTGGGATATGTCCTCTATGAGAGGATATGAGTTATAATCCACAACGTAATTCCACTGTGGATGTGTAAGCCTCGGCTTCGTCACAATATTTTCTACGCCACTTTTAGAAAATAATAACAAACAAACTTTTATATTTATGTTATAAGTAGGATGAATCTGTCTCACGAAACAGATAAAGTTATAAAATAACGCTACAACACCCACTAAATTCTTGCCAAACTTTCATTTATTGTTATTTTCAGAAGCCAATATAACCCAACAGGTGAAATAAACTACTTTGATAACAAATCATTTTTACACATTCACACACACACCATTTTTAGGGTTCCGTAGCCGAATGGCTAAAAACGGAACCCTTATAGTTTCGATATGTCTGTCCGTCTGTCCGTCTGTCTATCCGTCAGGGGCGTGCATAGGATTATGACATGCGGCGGAGTAAAAACACACAAAAACTTCTTCTTTTATAGATTTTTAGCATAGCCACAGCCACGCATGCATGCACGCATGGTGGCGATGCGTGGCTGTGGCTATGCTAAAAATCTATAAAAGAAGAAGTTTTTGTGTGTTTTTACTCCGCCGCATGCCCTGTCATAATCCTATGCACGCGCCTGCTATCCGTACGTCCGTATGTCACAGCCATTTTATTCCGAAACTATTAAGACTATACATGTGAAACTTAGTAGGTAGATTAGTGGAGTAGATGTATTGTGTGAACCGCTTTCCGATTTTAAGAAAAAAAATTAAAAAATCCCCATACATGGAACTAGAACTGAAATTTTTTTTTTTTGAAACCTATGCGTGTGTGGTATCTATAGACAGGTCTTTAAAAATGACATAGGGGTTTTAAAACCACTTTTTCATAAAGTCAATCGTTTAAAAGATATAAGCTTCCAAAGTGGTAAAATGTGTGTCCCCCTCCCCCTCTAACTTCTATAATAATGGAGTGAAAAATCTAAAAAAAATATATGTCTGTAGATCTTAATGTAAACTTTCAACCAAAATTAGTTTGAATGAAATTGGGTCAGCAGTTTTTGAGATACAGTATATTTTCTAAAACCGCAAATATAACTTTGTAATTCATACAAACACTATGAAAAACAAAGTTATTTAGCGTAGTTGTAAAAATGTAAATCAGCTAGTTTTAAGAAATTTTTAAGGTTTTTTTTTATTCGTCAAATAAATATACATATTATATTATATTATTATAGTTACTACGGAACCCTTCATGGTCGAGTCTGACTCGCACTTGGCCAATTTTTTTTTCTTATGACGGGTAATTAAAATATTTAGGAATTATAACACAATTCAATTCAAACTTCAAACTCAAAAAAAACTACAAAATATAATAAAATGGCTTTGAAATCCTCCCCCGCTTTTGTTACCTTGGTTAAAACTGAATCCGAGAAATTCTTAAGCTTCAAAACGTTAGCACGTCTGTTGAATTGATAAAGGATATTAGTAATAAGCTTATAGTATTACGGCAGACACCTGACTCGTTTACACCGAGGCGCGGGCGTATGGCATTACTACACCTAAACTCTCAAAGCTTACAGGTGTTAAGGTGATGACAGCTGCCAGCTACTTTGAAACAAAACAAAATGGCCAAAAATGACTACTATTTTATTGTTGTGTATATATATGTAAATAGACTCGTCAGTTTCTATGTAGGTATAACGTTTAAAACGTACTATGCCATCGTCTTGTTGGCGCCGGCCGTTGTTGCAAATCAGCGCTGTGTCATTGTCTCACTATGCATAGCATTATTCTGAGCGATTAACGTTTTGCGTGTATGTGAAGCATATTTGTTATCTATTATTATTTATTGTTTATAAGGTACAATGTAGTTCTTATAATGTTCTACGATGTCTAGTTCGAATTAATTTTGTGTTTTCTTTTCTCATATTTTAATGCGACACGTTTTCATTCTTTTTTCTACGAGAATTGCGCTCGATATCTCGGTATCAAGACTACTTTATCTTTAGTTTTGAATTGAATTATACGCTGAATGTGTCATAAAAAACTTTTTTGCAAAAAATAAAACCGACTTCCATACCAAAACACTACAAAGCCAAAAATAATTTTAATTTCGGTAGTCGGTGTTATTGGTTTTGTATTTTCTTTTTTTTTCACACCGCCTTCCGAAATTAAAATTATTTTTGGCTTTGTAGTGTTTTGGTATGGAAGTCGGTTTTATTTTTAGCAAAAAAGTTTTTATTTTCGTGCTTTTTAGTGGGTCAGTGAATTTTCCAAATCGGTTCGTAAATGACGGAGTTATGCGCGAACAAAAAACGCAATGCAGCGTAAACGAAAAGATCATCAACGTAAACATTTTTTTAGACTTTTGTTGAGTTTTCAGAAACGGCTTGTCCGATTTCGATAAAATTTTCATGGGACCATTTGGGAAGTATACCCTTTCTAACAAAATCAGAATTTTTCAAATCGGTTGGCAAACGACGGAGTTATGCGTGGACATAAAAAATAAAAAAAATAAAAAAAAATACACACATCCGAATTGAGAACCTCCTCCTTTTTTAGAAGTCGGTTAAAAATAGACAATTGCCTCACACCCTAGCAACTTAAACGTTAGTCGAAAAAATTACATTTCTGCATTTTCTTTGACTTTAAAATGTAAATAAAAGTTTATTTAGAAAGTTAAAGATAGTGAAATTATCTTTGTAACAAGTTTGATAACAAAATGGCTTTATAGTTTTGGCGAAATTATTGTCTTGACGTACCTAGTTGATTATTTTTACTATGTTACACTAAAATATAATAAAATGTTAAATAACTAAGTACATAGGCTACAATATTTTAGATTTTCAAAATATTCCGTCTAGCCGTTAAGACGTTTATTCAATTAAAAATCCTTCAAAGTCACATGTCTGCCCCTTAATGTGACATTTGGGTACTAGCATGATATGACTGGGACTAAGTGAGGTCTTTCATCTAAATTATATCCTAATTTAATCAAGTTCACACATTAATGTTGAGTCTAGCTCTCAAATTATGTTTTACGGTATAATTAAGCTTCGTATATGCACATTAGTCTACCTAAGTAGTAAGATAGAGACGGGTAAAGCTATAAAAGCACTTATTACCTCTATGTCTCGTCTTCAACTTCATTAAACTTCTTATTACATTAATTAATGATAAGGGCTTTATTAATTACTGTAATAAAAAGTTAAAAACAAAATCAAATTATGTAATTATTATTTATAAGTCAGCACTTTCTAACAAAAAAAATACCAACTTGCTGCATTGGACTCAATCGAGCGCAGAGCTAAAAGGCTTACAGGTGAGTGAGGCGCTAGTGGACAAGCTTCATAGCCTGGCTCATCGGCGAACCGTTGCTTGCCTGTCGGTTTTCTATAGATTGTACTTCGGAGAGTGTGCGCATGAGCTCCATGACTTGATTCCTCCATCTCCCTTTCACTACCGGTCTACCAGACGCACGGCTGGGTACCATCCAGACTTGGTTGATATACCGTCTTGTCGTACCAAGCGCTTCTCCTCCACATTTATTGTGCGCACGGCTAAGTTGTGGAATTCTCTGCCGGCTTCTGTGTTCCCTGCCACTTATGACTTTTCAGTCTTTAAAGCAAGAGTAAATAGGCATCTTCTGGGCTCGCTCGTCACATCGTAGACCTCATCTATCGCTTACCATCAGGCGAGATCGAGGTCAAGAGCGGGCTCATCGGTAACAAAAATAAATCAAGTCTTACCTATCCTTCATACTATCCTACTTCCTACTATCCTTCCTACTATCCTACTTATCCCACTTCCTACTAATATTATAAATGCGAATGTTTGTTAAGATGTATAGATGTTTGTTACTCTTTCACGCAAAAACTACTGAACCGATGCGAATGAAATTTGGTAAATAGGTAGCTGATATCCTTGAACAACACATAGGCTAGTTTTTATCACGGAATTCCCACGGGATCGAGATTTACGTGGGAAAGCCTTCCCACGCCAACGAAGTTGCAGGCAAAAGCTAGTGTTCGATATAGTATTTGAATTTAGAATTCGCTAATTAGTATAACGTTGATTTATTTTAAATGGGACTGTTTCTTGTAAGTTTTGTAAGTAAGGTAAATGATGTATATGCATATTATAATGTGTCCTTCAAAACAAATAAATATGGTAACATATTTGTTTTTTTTTTTTGATAGGGCCACTCGTAGTTCAGCACATTAAGGCTGGTTACTACTTTACCGGACAATCCTGTGGTGACCTCTAAATTTAAAGGCCCCCAGCCAGGGCTTACGTACTAATATTTACATTTAAACGACCGCACGCTAAGGGCTCTCCCTGTGGAGTACGGGCCTCGGCATAGCGGGGTCGTTGGTGGAGGGCAGCAAAGGTCGGGGAGGAGACAAAGGTCGGGGAGAAGGCAAATGTCGGGGAGGAATAATATGGTAACAAGAGAAACAAAGAAGCATAAAACAAAAGTATATCTCTGCTTCAAAAAAACTGCTTAAATCATTAACTCCGCCTCTGCTCATGTGAACGTTTAGATGTTCGCATATTTGTTTGTCTGTATTTAAATCACGTAAACACGGCTTAAAAAAATTGAACGGATTTTGCCACACATGTAGTTTACAACTTGGAAAAACACATGGCTACTTTGTATGCCTGAATAAAAAGCGAATATTTCACGCGGACGAAGTTACGTGCAACAGTTAGTAGATAAATAAACTGAAAGAAAATAGGGGAGAACAGAAGAACAAAGCCTTGCGTCATCACAAGTAAAATGAGACAACTACCACGAACTTTTTTATGATCATAACAGCACTCCTTTGTTTCATGGGGAAGTCATCAAATGAGTCTTCCGTCTCTAGATCAAGCAGAAGGGAGTGTCAGATTCCTATTGATTAACAACCTACCGGGTTCCTTTAGTTTCCTTTGAGTTCCGGGGCTACGGTATCTCGTTAAAACATTCACGCTACCTAGGCAAGCAATGGCCACGTCATTGGTGCTAACTTTACATGTTTTTTTTTTAAAGATAAGTAGTAATGTGGGTGGGTAGATTTCATATTACTAGCAATCTTGTTAACCTCCAACTAAGCTAAATATCCGGGGTTGCGGGAATGTCATAAGTCATAAGTCATTTATTTCAGAACAATATACACTGTGAGTACCTAGTTTTGTAAAACAAAAGAGTACCATTAAATAAAATATATCAAACGAAGAGAGACCAAAAAAAAATCATGTCAAAAATAATAAAATAACAAATTGAAAACGATAATAATACTCATTCAATTTAAAATAATGAATACTACAATAAAACAATAGTCAAATAAAAGGAAAAAACGAAAATAAAATTAACAAAGATTATAAATATAGAAAATAAAATTACAAAAAAAATAAAATAAAAAAATTGTGTAAGAAAGATTAATAATGTCGTCTCGTTTTCTGTGAATAATCAATAATAAAAATATGTATTTAATAATAAAAAAATGCTCTAAGGAGATACCGCAGCCCCGGATCGCAAGGGCAACTAAATGAGCAGGGTGTGTTTTTACTCAGCAGAAGTCTGACACTCCCTTCCGCTCCACCCCACAGCGGGAGATGTCATTAGATGATTTTCTCACCCAGAAAAAAAAAACTAAGCTAAATATGCTTCTTTCTGGAGTGGGTTCACGGCAAAATTGTAATGGGTAGGGTTCGAACCTGCGACCTCTCGATCACAAGTGCGACATCTTAGTCATTAGGCTATTAACGCTTCAAACCTTAAAAGTTATAACCCTTTACATTATTGATTTTTCAATCGAAAACGTTATTTCTAGAAAATAGCACAACCCACCGACATAAAATATTCTATCTCCAGCGCCCTTCAAACTTCATAAAACGGAAATTTTAAAGTACACGTGAAATGTCGCCGTATTTTAAGATGACATTTACAAAATTTTTCGCCCGCTTCACCCGGTCGTATCGCAAAGTGCTCGTTTGACTAGAGAAATGTGTAATCGTGTTCAGTCTTGGGTAACCTTTTAAAGTAGCGTTTAATTGAAGCGTAGTTTAGTGTTTGGGAACATCTTTTAAAGGAATTTTGTGAAGTTACTTTATTATGCTAAGCTTTTTCTTGAATTTACCTTGCGACGTGTTTTTTTGCTCTTTAGTTGGGTATTACTTCAATTTATATCTGCTAGGCCGATTTCTGTTAAAATATTTACTCGATAATATTTCAAAGGATATTTATACGACTCATTGTTTGGGTAGTAAAATCATCGAATGACTTCTCCCGCTCTGGGAGGAGTGGGAGGGATAGTCAGACTTCTAATGACTAAAAACCCATCCTGTTCCTTCAGCTTCAGCAGCAGTTACAACATTCCGGCAGCCAGGCAGGTAATAGCCTTGTGGGGCCCCCTCACTAATGCTGACGACTCTTTGAGGCGCGCGTGGAACACGATACACGACTCGTCGCTGACCCGGGCCTGGTCCCTACCGGTCGGTGAGCTACCCCTGCTCGCCATCCACAAGCCCGCGCCTACTACGCGCCGCAGCCGGAGATCCCGCCACGATCCTCCACGCCCGGGGCGTCTCTCGTTGCGGCTGGGGCGAGAAGAAGAGAGTTGTGTCTCCCTCACGCGTTCAGCCTCCGACTTATGTTTGTTTCTTTGGCTAGTTTTATTGATGACTAGCGACTGTCTGCGTCTTCGCTCGCGGGAAATGTTTTCTGCGAAGAACACCTATGCGCCTATGGCGCTCAGGAATGTAGCTTTCTATTAGTGTTGCCCAAATGAGAGTCTCGCAAGAGTCTTCAAGAGTCTCAATTAAATTGATTCATTTGGTTGGCCTATGTCAATTCAAGCTCAAAATGTACCTACTCTGTTACATTGTTCTGAGATCTCAACTACCGTTTAATAAAAAGCAATAGGATAATCGCTAATTGCAAGACTCTTGCGAGACTCTCGTTTGGGCAACACTACTTTCTATTGGTGATAGAATTTTCAAAATCAATTCAGTAGATCCAGAAATTACTTACTACAAACTAACAAACTATACCTCTTTATAATATTAGTATAGATAAGTAAAGGAGATAGTGGCTATAACCTGGGAGTCTTTAAGACAAGAATGAATAGGTTACTTCTAGGCAAGCGTGCTCCATCTTCGACCACATCATCGCTTAACATCAGGTGAGATTGTAGAGGTCAGACAGGCAGTTGCTCTAGGTAAAAACACTAGTAGTCAGCTGCGTCCGGTTAGACTGAAAGCTAACATAGTTAGGATAAGGCTAAGAAGATGATAATGACAGTCAGTGAAAACTTTAATAAAACTGACTGCTTTTACAGAACGTATAGCTGAAATAATCGCCCCGTGAATAGCGAGTACAAATAAGTTACTGTTTTATTTATTCAGGATTTAGTACAAAATATAAGAAACGATAATTGAAACTGCCTTCAAAAACAACTCAAAATGGTTAAAATACAACACCAAATTCAACTTAAAACATTGCTCCCGATCAAAAACTATATCTCTAAAATCTTGCACCCACGCACTGCCCATTTTCTACTTGACCCTACAAACGGACACTTCGCGTAATTGCCAAGTCTCCAAATTAAGTTTAAGCACACCCGGTTGAAGCTTAACGAGCGAGATGCGACGTATTTTATGAGTACCTATGTCAGTGAATTGTATCGCCATAAACGGGGACATGATGTCTTGTGTACCACAGAGCACGGAACGCATTGTACTGTTACGAGCTGGGGTTTGGGATATAAAGAATTTACACCAATCAAACCAAAATTAACACTTTAATTGAATAAACACAAAAATAAAAATTAACACATTTATTCACACTACGATACTTGTCACTAAACACTTAAATCGCTCTGAAATTCACTTGTAGATCTCAGATTATCGATATAACGCAGACGACAGTCTTATTACAAGATACGGGGCGATCCTCTATCTTGTTCCTCTGCGAACTATTTCTACCCCGGTCTATGAGTTTTAGAACATTCTTGTAAAAAAGACTCACTGTTTATACTGCCAAGAATATTCTAGAAGCTACTCGAGATACTCAGTACTGCTACTCGCCGCCAGGTGGCGTTAGTGTCTCGAACATTCTAGCGACTGGCGTACAGTACCTTAAATTAAAAAGTACTTAGTTGTAGATATGTTGTGTTTCGGTGTCTTGTCAGGGTAGTCATTTCGAAAACAGTAGCCGCATCTAGATAGACAGAAAGATATTCTGCAAGTATTAAATAAGCTCTATCTCTTTCTCTCGGCTATGTTTCCCATCACTGGGGTACCATTCCAACAACAGAGATGGGACTTAGACTGACGGCTGGGCACTATTGGAGAAAGGTGGCACGAGACAGAACCCAATGGAAATCGGCAGAGGAGGCCTATGACAAAACGCACTCTGAGTTACGAGACATCCTCTGCTCTGCTCAGAATAAAGGGCTTATTCTATTATACCATTTCTTCCTCTAATTTAATAGAATTTAATTTATTAATGGCTCAAAAACAAAACAGGGTGTTACAATGGGCGATCTTATCGCTTATCGCGAACTTTTACAGACACAGGCTGTAATTGCGTGTAACGTAAGTTACAAGTCAATCACGTTGTCCATGAAAAAGACAGGAGAATAAACTCAAAAGCTTATCTATTTTCGCGCCGATCTTATCTTATTTATTACTCGGTGTCCCCCCAAGAAATCATTCGCGTCGAAGGTTATTTCCTTTAGATCCGCCGTCCGTAAATTTCCATCTGTTGAGATTATCTTTGCTACAGTCGACTTGGATCCGCAGTCTATTATGTAAGGCCTTTCCAAGCTGGTACCTAGTTTTTCTTATATTTTTAATAATGGTTATAGGCTCGTGCTTGACCACCATCTTACCTGACGATGTGGTCGAAGATGAAGCACGCTTACCTAGAAGTAACCTATTCACTCTTGACTTAAAGACCCCCAGGTTATAGCTATCAGGAAACTCAGACCCGGCAGGGAATTCTACTCTTTATCTGTAAGCACATTCAAAGTATACTCTTAATATTGTAAGTACACTCGATACTGGTGGACATAACAGTAAACTGTTATGTAATATGTGAACTGTCCCGTTTGGTGTCGGGGTCACAAGCATGATTTCCAGATCGGACAAAACGTGTGTATGTTTTTCCTTTGGGAATTCTGTAGTAACAACCGGGCGTGTGGCCTTTGCTTCTTAGTGTTGGATTGTCGTATCATCGTACTATGAGAGAAAAGGAACAGGTTTTACAAATGTGTTAGTGTGCATGCTTGTACTCTATTATGTTTCTAATGACTACCGTCATGGAAATTGGGTTTAACGATTAAACTTATAGATGTCGGATAACTTTCTAAAAGACTATATTGCCACAATATTTTCTTTTAGCACCAAATCCGTATTGCTTATCCAGTAACTAACTACATACTTCAGTTTTTAATTAGTTTGTGTTTAATGTGGATTAAAATTGTCGTCGCCAGTCCAGTTACTAATTCAAACACTCACTGCAGGATAGGCGATCTATAGATCAATTATCCTGGTTTTTCTTTTAAGCATAAAATGAGAAACCACTACTTAAAACCCTGAATTCTTAGTTTAGTTTTCGCTATAAATAGATAGATGTCTTTATTGTACACCATAACAGTAAAACAATACGGACTTCCAACGGTGATACAATAGGCGGTCTTATCGCTAAAAGCGATCTTTTACAGACAACCTTTGGATGAAATAAAAAAATTAATAAATATATTATAAATATATTTATTGTGAGTTTTCTTAGTCAGAAAGATTATTACAAAGCACCGTAATTATATTATTTTAGCGTACCTATATATATATATTTCTTGTACACCTACCACATGTACATAAAGTTTAAATAAATAAATAATCAGCAATGCTGGGACACAACTCGCCTGCTTTTTATAAGGTCTGGTACGTCCGACAGTTGGTGGATGTTGCATGATTTTTTCGGACGTGCTGGTTTCCTCATAATATTTTCCTCTACCGTTTTGTGAGCTGTTGTGATGATGACAACCTTCAACTCGTATATCGTAACAGTTAACACTGGGTCACCTACTGCTCCATTGTAATTATGAATAAAACTAAGTAGTAGGTACTTACTTTTACTTACGTAAAGTCAATTGGCATAAAG
Organism: Tholera decimalis; assembly: GCA_943138885.2. Taxonomy (NCBI): domain Eukaryota; kingdom Metazoa; phylum Arthropoda; class Insecta; order Lepidoptera; family Noctuidae; genus Tholera; species Tholera decimalis. The sequence goes on along the minus strand of OW964569.2, from coordinate 37,351,841 downwards.
ATTTTTATAAAATATTAATCCCCAGTACCAAAACTAGTGTTAACTATTATTATTATTTCCTTTATTTCTAACTATACACATATAACATAGCCATACGCCTACACCTAGCATTCGTGATTTAAAAACTATATCTCTATTCAAATGTCGATTAAAACCTTTCCTCTTAACTGTGTTAATTATTTATGTATATATTTATATTATATGTTTATATATTCTAACATTATGTATTTATTTAAGTATATGTTATTTTTATTGCATTGTAAGTATGTGTAAGTATATTTAATATTTTAGTTTTAGTTTTAGACTTCACATATTCATATTTATTTCTCTTCTTGTTCTCACACACTATTGTCTACATTTCTTTTTCACTTCTCCTTTCGCAGGTCTGCTGGAAGAAATTTCTTAAGAAATAAGCAGTACCTTTGTACTCAGATATTATAATTATGTTTATCTTAATGTATTTTACTGTGTGTACATAAATAATAAAATAAATAAATATAAATTCCATTTTTAAATATTTCTATAAAACACAAAAAACATTTAAAAATATAAAAAAATAGTAGCCCACCGGTATCGGGAACAGGGCCCAAGCTACCGGTGATCAGGGCTCTAGAGAGAGGAACCTCCTAACGATACGCGCCGTGTCCAGGAGTACCGCTCTCTGAAGCAAGCCCTTGATCCAGCCGCCTCACGAGAGCCTCCTAAGGTGTTGGTCGAGGCTCTTGGCTATTAAGCCATTGGCTGAGATGACTATCGGTACAATGACTGCCGAGTTTACATCCCACATGTCGACAATCTCATGCGCCAAGTCAAGATATTATTATTATTATTAAGACGTTTATTTCAGACTTTGCAATATAGTGTTAGCAACAAAAACTTACAATCTAGTGTTAGTACTTATCAGTCTATTAATTTTTTTTTATAGTTGAATGGCTTGCGTTTGACCATAATCTCACCTGACGTTAAGCGATGATGTGGTCGAAGATGAAGCACGCTTGCCTAGAAGTAACCTATTCACTCTTGACTTAAAGACTCCCAGGTTATAACTATCAGGAAACACAGACTCCGGCAGGGAATTCCACTCCTTAGCCGTACGCACAATGAAAGTATTCCCAAAAAATGGCTTAGAATTGGCGAGTTAAAGCTACCCGCCATCGTTTGCAGCATGCTGTTGGGACTCTCTCTCACCTGCCTTAGCAAAGATGCTGTCTTTTTGCGCAGAATCGCATGGAAGCCATCGGTGCGGGCTTGTGTGAACATCTCTGATGCGCTGCAATAGCGATGTAGCCCCAACAATATCCTGAAATCCTCCTATACTACTATGATAGGGACTAGAAAATGAATCTATAAAGCAAATATTTTTCCCGAAAATCTCTTTAAAAACGAAACCAATTAGTTACCTAATGCTCTCTTTCCTTCAATGAAGCATCTATCGTACATGCTTTACCAAGGTAATTAACATCTAATATTTTATATAATAAAATCTAAGAAAATAATGTGCCAACGAAAGCTTTAATACAAATATATTCTCAGCAAAAACACAGGCCCGTTTGAGGTAATTACCAAAACAAATCTTCAGACATCGCAAAAATTAATGATATTAATGATATCTCGTTCCACCGCAGTCTGGTATCCATTACATCTGTCCAACGATGTCTGACACTAAACTAATTACAAACATTAATATCTTTTATTCTTTCTTAGTAAACAACTTGCCAAGTATTATTATTTCTTCAGTTATCTTTCTTTGCAACTTTCTGTGAGGCGTGACTAAGTAAAATTGTGTAACAAAGATAATACTTACTTTTGAACAACTTTGATTGTACACCAATATTTTATGTAAGCTCATTTACGATACCATTTTTGTTTCGGGAGAAAAATTAACAAATGACTCTACCCTCTCTGGGTGATTTTATATATTTACTAGTGGAATCATCATACCATGTTGCTGTACTGATTATGGTAGGTCTAAGTCAGGATCTGATTATGGCATCCCATGAATCAATCAAGGGTATTTTACATACTTACTATCTAAAGCAATTCAGATGTTTGTGTCTGATAGCTTAGTCATCATCTCGTGGTGCTGAACTGGTGTTGGAAATAACAACACCTGAAACTTTCTAAAAGAGTTATTTCTAAAAGTATTGATACGATGGATTTTGCAGGGCAACATTAAATATTTAATAGATTAAAATCTGATGAGGGTCTTCAGAGGTAGGCTTTGAAACTCTTCACGAACTAAAAGCATAAAATCCGTGATTGCTGCGATTGTTTGTTTTCATCATTCTATGCCTTAACATGACGCCTGCACAGAGTCAACACAGTGTAAGCAGGTGTATAGTGTTCACCTATCGAAGCCGGGTTAAAAATTTACAAATAATAGTATTATCTAATTACACCAAAAATTTAAAAATACTTCTATATGAATGAATACGATACATAGCCTATCAAAACTGTCCATTGCCTTGGCACCGACTTCATCCAGGTAAATAGGTACCCAGCTTATTATAAACGAAATTAGACGTGTAAAGAAAATAGTCGTGTTTTTGTATGTTTCGAAGTCGATTCGAAAAAAATATATCACTTGAGCGTTCAGCGTTGCAAATGAATGTAGTGATCTACGCGGGTTCGCCGTTATGCGTGGAGGCTTATTTGTGAAGTATAACATACTGGAGCATTTGCCCCTTCTTCCCAATAAACACGAGGAAGTGGTGTCGGATTATTACTTGACCAAACAGTGTAGACCCTTTCTCATCCTTCCATGATTTTCAATAAAGCTAGACGGAAACATGCTTTATTTTATTCGCTTCTTAATTATCCTACCGCCTAGAAGTTCAATTTTCTAACAGATAAGCAACAATTTGCATAAAGTTACATATATAATACACGCAATAAACTGACTTAGTACCATCCACCCAAATATAACACATTCATACAATTTCCAAATCCGTACGTTCATAAAAGTGTGGGTTCTTGTAACATTTTAATGAGACACCCACTTTCTGATTCACAAACGTGTAATTTATGTAGGCACTTACGATAATATTTTTCATACAAGTATAAAAATAATTTTAGCCGGATTAAAGCCATTGGACGTTAAGAGATTATGTTGTTACGGGTGGCGTTAAGTTCGGTATTCATGAAAATTGAGGTTAATCTCTGTAATGGATAACATTCATACTATAATATTATGAATATGAAAGTAATTTAGTCTGTTCGTTTATTAATTATTCAACTAATCGGCCGGTAGAGTACCAAAGAGTTTGATGAAACTGCCATCCCAACACCTTTATTCTCGGTGGCAAAATCATGTAAGTAATACTGTAAGTTCTACTGCCTTAAACCAGGCGTCCGTCACTCACTCAAGGCCACGCGTTATATGCCTACCGCTTCACGTATCGTCGTCGGTACATCCGACACTGGGCTGCCGCACGCCTGCCTGAGCCTTTTTAAATAATTTTGACAACATCATAATGGATCGACCTAAAAACAATTGATTTTGCTCCGCTTTGCTCCTGTTTCCCTTTTAATTATTTATTTGTGCGGAATTTTATTATAATTAAAATTATTTACGTGGTTTCGGATATTTTCGACACTTAAATTTAATAATCGGGAATTCAGGGAAGGAAAAAATGCATCTATCATTTTATTAAACTGAAACATATTTGAACAACAATTTAAAAAAAAATGTTTTTCTATATTCGTTTTATTACCAATATCATCATATACAACCCTAGGACATTCGCTCGATGACGTGGGTCGCGCGGCGGGCAAAACAATCTCAACTCTCTGTCTGCGTACTTATGGTACATTTCTTCTTGCTGCAAACAGCTGGTATTATTATTAAGATTTTGTAGGCTATTATAGCGTAGGTATTTTCGCTTTTGTATGAGAGTGATGTATCTGTTACGAAGTAACTATTTAGTAATCTGTGCTTAAACCACACCTTATTTCTTCAACTGCTCTTATATTCCGAGGCTTCACTGTATCTTTAGAACATTCTCGCAACCACTACAGGCAATGGCCATGTCGTTCCCCGTCAATGCTAACTCCTCTTTGAGGCGTGCGCGAAACACAGGTTTAAAAGATATCACTGTAAGCTAATACTGTACATTATACCAATGTAATTAGCTTTGCGAAAAACAGTTGTATGCCGTGCTGGGATTGAGCGACTGGCAGTCCGAATTTTGTCGCGGGTACGATTCTCGCTCGGAACTAATTTCTGTTTACACTTCATAAATATTTATTCCGACTGTGGGTGTTATTTCAAAGATTTTATTCAGATGAAATGCCAAGTATGGGGCGGCGTTAAAAAGAAATCCATGACGGTACTATGGGAGTTTTATTTTATTAATATAAAAGCTACTTTTATACAAAAATGAATACTTTTATCTTACCTTAATCTCCACAACAAAAATAAACCGGAAAAAAATAAAGAACATACATGCTTGTAATATCACTATTCTCTAACATCGCTCCTCAAATAACAACATCCACAAAATTACCAAAGATTCTTCAAGAAAAAGGTTCAGACTTAATGATAAAACTATGAACACAATACGAGACATCATTAAGCCTGACAAGGATTGGGAAGAGTGAAGCCACAGATAATATAACACCGTTTCAGAGTCAAGGATGTTTCCACACGTTTATTATTTTAGTTGATGAGACATTATTATCTGCTTGCTTTAATCCAACAACTTGCATCCGCTTAGACTGAAAACTGACCCAGAATCTAAGCGGATGCAAGTAGTACTAGTTTGCATTGTATTGACGGTTCTAGGTGCGCGTGTCTCAGATGTTTGTTTATGATCGGCACCTTCTCAAAAGCGAAGGGTATGTTACGTATGCTACACTTTTTTTTTTAACGTGGTAAAATTATCAAATAAGTCCTCCCACCCCGGGCAGGGTGGGAGGGACTGTCAGACTTTTACTGACTAAAATCCACGGTGTTCCTTCAATAACCCTTTACGTACCGGGGTCACGGTAATGGGATAAGTCCCACGACCCCGGCAGGCTTCAGCCCTCTGCAGAGGGGGCCTCGTCATGTTGCTGACGCTCTTTGAGGCGCGCGTGGAACACAACGCGCCGTCGACCCAGGCATTAAAAAGGAAGAAAGAGAGCATATGCGGCCGATTACATTAATTTTATAATACGTACTAAGTCTACTGGTCTTCGGGCACGCCGCAATTGCGGCGGTAAGACCCCTCTTTGAGGAGTGGCTAGATCGGCGTCACGGCGTCCTGACCTACCGCATGACGCAGGTCCTCACCGGACACGGAAGTTTCGGGAGGTACCTGTGTCTGATGGGAAAGGAAGAGACGCCTGGGTGTGACCACTGCGAGGGTCGCCCTGAGGACACAGTCGAGCACACGGTGCAGGAGTGCCCAGCTTGGGCAGAGCACCGACGTGTCCTCACGGCGGCGATAGGCGGAGACTTCTCGCGCCCGGCATTGGTAGAGGCCATGCTGCGGGGCGAGAGGGAGTGGGAAGCGGTCGCCTCCTTCTGCGAAGCAGTCATGCTTCCGAAGGAGGAGGCGGGCCGCATGAGGGAGAGGATGGCGTCCTCCCTCCAGCCCAGCCGCAGTGGTAGACGCCCACGGCGTCGGACGTCGGCCGACGATCTCCGGCCACCGTAGGCGCGGGCATGCGGACAGCGAGTAAAGGGCAACTCGCTGTCCGACCATGGACCATGCCCGGGTCGACGGCGCGTTGTGTTCCACGCGCGCCTCAAAGAGCGTCAGCAATATGACGAGGCCCCCCCGTAGAGGGCCGAAGCCTGCCGGGGTCGTGGGACTCATCCCATTACCGTGACCCCGGTACGTAAAGGGTTATTGAAGGAACACCGTGGATTTTAGTCAGTAAAAGTCTGAAAGTCCCTCCCACCCTACCCGGGGTGGGAGGACTTATTTGATAATTTTACCACGTTAAAAAAAAAATGTTCACTGGTCTTAATAAGCAGGATTTATATTATAAAACGTTTCAATTAAATAACATCATGCTAGTCTGCCCCATAAGGCATAAAGCTGTAATCAGGCGAATAGGTTTATTATATGAAGATCCTATTTATAAACTACAAAATTCCAGATCCAAAATCAATTTGTTCGTCTACGAGCAACCATTATAAACGAGACAGTCTGTAAGATGAGATTTTTTACGTATTACGTCAATGTGAAACTGCCCTAAGAAGGACTAATAACATAACCTGATCTAATCGTCAGTGTTGCCATTAGAATTAATATTCGCCCTAACGGAGGGATGTCTTTATTTCGTAAATGAGAAAAGGCGAACATTTCAGACATATCTAATTGATGTTCTGGCTAATAGAATTTGCTTTTTACTAAAATCTGTAGGCCATTAGGATTACGGGCTATCAATAAGGATTAGCCCCTGTAGGCCCAAATTAGTTGTAATTGTTATTAAGACTTGGCTAATGCGATATCTTTCTATTCAGTAGATTTCTTTTGTATAACTAAAACTTTTGTATTACTAGAGCAGTTTCAGGAAATCTTGTTATTTTCATTAAATGACCATAGACTACATACATAGGCTTATGTTAACCCTTACGTCAACACGTTCCCGCTCATTTTGACTGACTTGGCATGGCAGGCAGAAAGTGCTACATCGGCAGGCATGGTTGGAAGAAAGTCTCACATTTGTATCAGGGTAGGCATTAGTGGCCGTATGCTAGCTGTCAACCTGTTTTTTCTCGAGGTGGGATAGTGAGGGGTCTGCTAGTTTCGTACAGTGCGATTCAACTAAGTATAGGATCGACTTGGCGCCATATTGTGACGTCATAGCTGTCAAATGGAACCAATTGGGTAGAGAGAGCAAAAGAAGAATGTATAAAATCTATATTCATAAATATGGAGCGAAAAAAAATAGTCCTTTCGTATCAATAAAATAAAAAACTTTTTTGCAAAATAAAACCGACTTCCATATCAAAACACTACAAAGCCAAAAATAATTTTATTTTATTTATTTTTATTATATACTTTATTGTACACCTTACAATATTTCTATACATACAAAAAAAAATTAAACTAGTGTACAATGGGCGGTCTTATCGCACAGGGCGATCTCTTACAGACAACCTTTGGATGGACAAACTTAAAGGAGACAGATTAAGGGCTGTCAGTGTACAAACATATAATTGAACATAATAATATAAAATACATACAATACCAAAATTATATACTAATAAATATTACATGTATAATTGAGAAAGAAGGGGACAAGTTATAGGGAGAGGTAATGCTCCTTCACCATTCTTTTGAACGCTGGTAGCGTTTGAGCACGCCTCACTTCTATGGGTAATGCATTCCACAAACGAGCTGCTTGTATGGTAAAAGATTTGTCAAAGAAAGAAGTGGAATGCATACGAATACTCAACTCTAGATTTTCCGATGATCTCAAGGATCTAGAATGTGTGTCACAGAGGAACTGAAAACATTCCTTAAGATAGAAAGGAGTGAAAGGATTAAATAGCACATTATAAAGTAGAGAAAGTAAGTGAAGATTCCGGCGAAACCTAATAGGAAGCCATTTGAGCTGAGCACGGAAATCAGAAACGTGGTCATATTTGCGCAAGCCAAATATAAACCTGATACAGAGATTTTGAAGACGCTCTAGCTTGTCGAATTGGTTTTGGGTCAAGTCGAGATAGCTGGCATCAGCATAGTCCAGAATAGGGAGAAGGAGAGTTTGTGCAATTGCAATTTTAGTGGAGATGGGAAGAAAATTACGAAGGCGTCTCAAGGAGCCTGCAGACGCAAATACTTTACGACTAACTTCCTGTAATTGTTTAGTCCAAGAAAGGGTGTCGTCAATGTGTATTCCCAGGTTCTTCACAGTGTGACTGAAAGGTATGACGGTGTTATTGAAAGAAACCTGGGGAAGTGCCGTCCAATCAATCCTGGAGATAGTTCGAGAACTACCAACAACAATCACCTGAGTCTTAGCAGGGTTGATTTTCAGCCCAAACTCAGCGCTCCAGTCACCAATTCGAGCAAGGTCCATATTAATAGCTTTAATGGCATCAGCTAACTCTACGAGTGGAGCTTGGGTGTACATTTGGAGATCATCAGCATACAAGTGGTAGAAAGAAGATAGTCGTTGAGTGATAGCATTTATAAAAAGTACGAAAAGTAAAGGAGATAAAACGCCACCCTGTGGCACACCGGCAGAGGTATCACACCAAGAAGAAAAGGAGTCCTCAGTGGAAATACGCTGCCGACGACCAAACAGGTAACTACGAAACCAGTCAATTACCGATGGAGATATGTTAAACGAGCGGAGAATGCCAAGCAAAATGTCGAAGTCAACTGTATTAAACGCATTACTAAAGTCTAGTAGTGCAAGTACAGTTAACTTCCCCATCTCCATGCCAGACCTTATATCGTCCGAAATATGTTCGAGTGCAGAAGTAGTGCTGTGACCAGGACGAAAACCAGATTGGAAGGGATTCAGAAGATTGTACTTAGAAAGGAACGAGCTAAGTTGTTGGTGGACAAGCTTTTCAAGGACTTTGGATAGGAATGGGAGAATAGAAATAGGTCGGTAGTCAGAAAAAGATGCAGGACGAGTTTTTTTGGGTAAAGGGATAATTTGGGCGTCTTTCCAGGCTTGTGGAAAGACACTACTAGAAATTGAGAAATTTAGGATGTATAGAATGAACGGAAGAACGTTATCAAGGATGGGAATGATCATCTTACGGCTGACACAGTCACTACCCACAGCGTTGGACGTAATCGACATAACACTCCTTTTAACATCACAAGCAGTAAATCCGTAAAAGTCGGTGTTATTGGTTTTTTTTTTTTCACACCGCCTTCCGAAATTAAAATTATTTTTGGCTTTGTAGTGTTTTGATATGGAAGTCGGTTTTATTTTTTTTTGCAAAAAAGTTTTTATTTTCGCGCTTTTTAGTGGGTCAATTTGTAATTAATCTAGTTATAAAAGCCAAAATGTCAACTACAAAAAACTAAAAACGCGCGAACAAAAAACACAATGCAGAGTAAACGAAAAGATCATCAATGTAAATATTTTTTTTACTTTTGTTGATTTTTCAGAAATGGCTTGTCCCATTTCTATAAAATTTTCATGGGACCATTTGGAAAGTATAACCTTTCCAACAAAAAAAAAAATCAAATCGGTTGGCAAAAGACGGAGCTATGCCCGAACAAACATAAAAAAAAAAACAAACACACATCCGATTTGAGAACCTCCTCCTTTTTCAGAAGTCGGTTAAAAATTAAGTCTAAGTAATAATTTTGCCATGGCTTCTCGGCCTATGCACCATGCGTCCTCTTTACTTTTAGATTTACTAATTGGCGCCAACAACGAAAATAAGAAAAAGAAAATGATAGTTTAAGAAAAACTAATTATAACTAAATACATAATTAAATATGACATTAAAATTTGATGTGACTCGGTTTAACAAAGTAAAATAAACCGTAATTAATTTACAAAATAAGTTCTCTTAACCAGTTAAGTTTTAAAAACCGTACTTTTCAAGTGCCATTTGACAGATAGAGGTCATTGACGTTCCTATTAATATTTGAATCGCATATTACTCACTAAAATAACCCCGGTGTTCCCTGTTCGCTTGCGTCTGGAGCTGCGAGTACGGATGTGCCTTCTGCTGGTAGTTGTGAACCTACCCATCCCTACCATAATATTAAAAACCAATCATTTTTTGAATCAAATCGCTATACATAGATACTCTTTGCCCAAGGAGATAGAAGAGTTTACCAGTCTATTGTCATGGATAACCACAAGGTGTATAATAATTGGTCTATCTCCTCTTTAACTAACCATATTCTTCTCCATCATTTTCCAGAATACTGTCATCCGTACGAGCCGTTTAAGTGCCCGGTGGACGGGAACTGCATCTCCATCCAGTACTTGTGCGATGGAGCCCCCGACTGCATCGACGGGTACGACGAGGACTCCAAACTCTGCACTGCTGGTAAGTTATGCATTTTTAATATTTTGAATCTTGCAGGGAGGAATATCTTAGGGGAGGAGTCATCGCTACATAACTTTTAAAAACATCAGACAACGCTTGCAGAAGTTAGGTCATGTATGGTACCAGTCGTGGGCCGTGTTGAAGAGTAGGTATGTAAGTAATCCCGCAGCCACCGGTGCACTGTGTGAGGGGAACAGGGGTGGATTTGATCTTTTTTTTTTTAATTGAAAATAGGTTCGCGTTCAAACGCGGTCAACCACCATCTCACCTGATGGTAAGTGATGACGTGGTCGAAGGTGGAGCACGCTTACCTAAAAGTAACCTATTCACTCTTGACTTTAAGACTCCTAGGTTATAGCTATCGGGAAATACAGACTCCGGCAGGGAATTCCACTCCTTAGCCGTACGTACAATGAAGGTATTCCCAAAACGTTTTGTACGTATGGGTGGGATGTCCACCATGTAACGATGGCGCTTCGCCGATTGTCTCGTAGTCCAATGATGGAAAGTTTGACAGACTCTTTCGCCCGCTCCAGGCCGGAGAACATCCATGTGACTTTATATCACGAGAAAAAAAGTGTGGTGACCATTTTAACATACCCAGATTCTTCCCTGCCTCGGAAAACACATCAAGCCGTGACTCCGGCTGTCATTTGTATTTCATTGACAGTCCTTCGGCCTATAATATTGCTCAAGTGTAAGTACACGAAAAGAGTTCTCACTCTGAATCCTAGGGTCGGACGGCTTATAGCCACTTATTTATCACTGAGAGACTTTTACAGAACTTTTCACGGTAATTTTTAACAGGATATAAAACATGTGCCTTTCTAACGGATAAAAATAAAGCGTTAACTTATAACAAACAGATGGTATGAAAGAAGGCATCAACTTGATTTATCTGCAGCTCCCCTCATATAATAAAATTCCGTCTACGTGTCTGTGTTTTCGTTTGCGAAGGTAATTGAGTTTTGGGGACAATACATAAAAGAATAAACGAATAGTCTTGTCGAGTAGAGCAAAGTAGGATGCAGCCTTTTTAGGGTTTCGTATCTGCAAAGGAAAATTGGAACCACTATAGGCTCACTTCGTTGTCAGTTTGTCTTTCAAGAGCCATTTTATCGGGGACGCATAAGTACCGAGTTATCAAAATAAAATTTATTTTTTTAAACTGAAAAACAAGGTTTAAGAATAATTTTATTTCTCATAAGAAATACGTGGGTATAATCAAATTTGTAAGTCGACGGAATCCAAAGATATGTCCATTTACGTTGAATATTTTGCGATTTCACAACGGATCAATACATATTATAGTATACTTCCCGTTGACCAGGATTCGTGTTTGGCAAGAAGTGTCTTACAGCACACGGAAAGGACAAAATTAAAACCGAAAATATGTAATGTCATTAGTTCAATCTCGATAAGTAACAATAGTAGCACAAGACTATGTTCAAACTTTACCAAATTGAATGAGTGACTTCCATCAACTATCGAGCCGTGTCTAAAAAGAAGAAAGCACGTTGGTATAACTAGCGCTGCCATCTCGTAAATTGCCGGCCCCAGACAAAGAATTCAAAAAACCCGAACATATGGGTAGAATCGTAATTTTTCCCCGGACAACATAGAAAATTTTATTTCTGAAGTTGAACATAAAAACAACAATGTTTCATTATGGTTTTCATGGACTGATAACATTATAGAGCATTAAAACAGTTTTAATAATAATATTAAAGTCTCTTTCTTTATATTTAATTAACAGACAATGAGATGAAATACTATAGGATAATATTAGAAATCTTGCTTTTTGACACCCGTAAGACCACAGATTTAGATGGTATCTATATCTGTGCGTAAGACCAATAAGCGATGGATGGCCGTTGACCCCGCTAACCATTTACAAATGTTCGACAATGTAACAACAAGAAAATTTTATTAGCCAATGAGCTCCTCAGTAATTATTCTAAGGTGAGTTCACGATACCTAACAAATATCTGCACTGTCTGGACAAATCCACTCAAATCTGTGTACTTCTTTCCTCAAAAGATCACCCCAGGCATTAACCTACATTGGTTCCCATATGATTGACCAGTATGGAATTGAAAAGAAACTTCGACTTCTGAATTTGTTACGGTGTTTCTTCTTAGGATAATCGATTCGGTAACATCGTAACACAAAATTCACAAAAAAAAAATCGTGTTAAAGAATATGCAAAATAAATACCTATCAATTATCGAATTGCTATCGTGATCACCCCTGTAGTATGTGTGTGTATCTTCTTATATTTTTGCCGCCTATCTGTCAGATGTCAGACGTCAGATAAGCATATCCTATAACATCCTGGCATTCAGTAGAATTCGGTTAGACTGGTAGATAACGCCAACATAGTTGGAGTAGGACCCATGGGTCCTTCAGGTAAGAACACTAACTGTCACTAGCTCACTTATTTTTGATTTCTGTGAGCTCACTCCAACCACCTAGCCCCGGCGCCGCGCCGTCCGATTCGTACCACTCCTATGCGTATCGCGTTCGTCACCCGACTGACGTTTGCCAGCTAACCCCTTCTAGAATGGTTCGTGAGACAGTGTAAATATCTACTTCATAGATACAAACACTACAGTTGGGAAAAGATATAGACAGATGTTTTGAGATGTAGTTTGGTTTTGCTCGAAGGCTCAATATAAAACGAAATAAAATACAACATTTCAAACAAGACATTAAATGAAGCGACAAAATATCATGTCATGATTATGTAAATGAAGTCATTTGTTTGTTTAAAATTCAAGGACATCGATGCAGCAAACATATATAGGAAACATACCTAGTTGAAATGTGGCATTTTCCTCGGTTAATGTGAAATGAATTCCGTATCTACTGAATAATTCATGACAGTTTCATATATGCCAATGTTAACGAAGATTTATTTTCTACCACTCCAAGAGTTTCGGAAATTACTTTTTGACCCGAGTTTCACGGGTACCTGTACCTTTCATCATACGTAACGTTATTTTTAAACTTAATGGACATTAAAATATCCTAAAGCAGTAGTAGGCGAGTAGGTAACCTGCCGGGGTCGCGGGAATGTCCTAACGAGATACCGCGGCCCGGAACGTAATGGCAATTGAATGAACAGGGTGTTTTTTAGTAAGTAGAAGTCAGACACTGCCTTCCTCTCCACCCAGAGTGGAAGGAGTTATTAGATGATTTTCCCACCGAAAAAAATATATTAAATAATAGGCGAGTAGGACTGTCCTATTTGAAAACTTTACAAGATGTCGCTGCGCTCACTCATAAAAGTAGGTATATTTAATAAAAAGTGCTTTAAAATACGTAGCTGTTTCTGTCTCTCTGGTCTACTCAATGAGTCAAAATAATGACTCCTAAATGTCAAAATACTATACGTAATGTATACCTTAATACAAATCCGCCTACATGTTAAACGGTTTTCTCAATATACTGTACATACCTAATACACACACCGGGTATGCGTCAGTCCCAACACTATACCAGACAGGAGGGAGAGCCAACAAAGACATAGTATATTTACGCCTACATGCTACTGTGGCGTAAAATAATAGGTTTTCCGCCTACATGCCACTGTGGCGTAAAGTAGGTAATAGGTTTCCAAATGCGAAAGTTTGTGAGGATGTATGTATGTTTGTTGCTCTTTCACGCAAAAACGACTGAACGGATGTCAATGAAATTTGGTTTGTGGATATTTGACATCCTGGAATAACACAGGCTAGTTTTTATTCCGGAATTCTCACGGTATCAGGATTGACGCCGGAAAAACCACCTACGCGAACGAATTCGTGGGCAAAAGTTAGTATTTTATATTTAAAACCTACCAAAATAATGCTAATGCAACATTTACGTACTTCATCCTAAAACCATTTCAGACCGAACTATACTGGAGACAGAGATTAATTCATAATATGATTTTCAATAGGTATTTACTTTGTACCTGAAGACTACAATTTAGTGTAAATTCATAAACCAGGTATAGTATGAATAGGTATAATACTGTACAATGAAAATGCTATTCCAGTTTCTACTGTTGTATTAATTAATGACCTACCTACTTTATTTATGAGCTCATTCTAAATGGGTTTAAAACAAATAGCAGCCAGCTGTATGTTGAAATGAGAATTTGCTTAATACCTTTTTGTTAAATACACAGTATGTCATGGTTAAGCGTTTATAACCTTTGTTTAGAATATTATACCTAAACTTGCTGTGTCCACGACTTCGTTATCGTAGGAGGTTTGTCTCGTGTAAATCCGAATCCAACCAGAATTACAGATATAAAATAGCTTATATTATGTTGGCGTATCTTCCAGTGACAGTTCGTCCATTCCAGAAATTAGCTCGAAGAAACAGACAGACATAGACAAAATTTTTAAAAAGTTTCTTCGGGATTTAGTATTGTGTAAATAACTTTAAGCACTTCAAAAACAGAAAGGCATTTCGATTTGATTTATATGTATAGATAAGAAAATAGTAAGAAGGAAATAGATAAAATATAATATTCAGAATGCTGACTGTATACAATAGCCAAATTGCGTAAAACAAAAATGAATGGAATTGGAAGGATACGCTTTTGTTTTAACATTGTGTAGCATACCCTTCACTTTGATAACCAATCGCTCATACAATGCACAAAGGAATATTATTATAAATACTATAAATTAAATATAATGTAAACAGTTACATGAGACGCGGGCGGAGGGCCGCACCCTCACACAGTGACCACTGTTAAACTAATGTAAACACTACTATTATATATAAGGTAATTGTACCAATCCTTGATACTGCCCTAGAAGTTGATAAATTTTACTTTAAATCATCACAATAAGAATTCCTCCACAGATATCAATAAAACGTTAATTATTTTTACAAGTAGTGACATCTCTTAATCTAACCTGGTATTTCTTTCTCTGTGATTCCACGTCAAATGTTGACAGTTTAATTTTGTTTACGACAGTGTCATATCAGGTTCGCCGCTTAATGCTTATGTTAACGAATTTCCTAAGGACCTTACTTGTTTCGACTTGTGTTACTCAAAATTGAAGCTCATAAAGTGGTAAGTGTTAACAATATTCTATTTGAGATGTTATAGATTATGTAAATATTTCGTTTTCCAACAGTTTTTGCAATATTTAAACGAAATATAAGGGTATCAAATACTAGGACAAAAAACATCTGATTTCCAGTACTTGATACAACTATCATCTACTAGGTATATTCTCATTTGCTCGATTTGATCTATTTTTTATACTATTACAATTAGTTTAAGGTTGAACTATATTAGTATCAAATATAGCTTTTCTAAGAGGCTTCTAACCAGTCGATGATAGGGGTATCAATTACTGGGACGTAAAATATCAAATACTAGTACAAAAGTAAAGCTGTCTTTTTTGTGCAGATACTCATTGGCTTAAACGTATAATACGTTAAAAATGCCTCCAATAAAGGGAAAAATGTTCAGTTATTCAGAAGATGATATGGTAAAAGCATATAATGAGGTAAAATCTGGGATTTCAATATCTGCTACGGCTAAAAAATATAATATCCCTTATAGCACTCTTTCATATAAAGTATCTACAGTAATTACATCAGAAAAGTGGCAAGAGTACCATGAAAATAAAGAGAGATTAAAGCTAGAACAACTTGAACAGAAACAGAAAAGGGCTGAAGAAAGAGAAAGGAAAAAACATGAAAAACAAGAAGCTAACAAAAAAAAATGTCCGTGCAAAGAAGACTGAAAGAAAAAAAGAATCTACTCCTAGAAAAAGGGTCACAAAGACTTTGTTTGTTTTAAGTAGCGCACAGGAATGTGAGTCATGGAAGCCTTCTGGTGGAAGTACAGATGATCTCAATAGCGACGATACTGAAAATAAGAATATTTTTTAAGTTTCTTTTTCTGATAATTTAGACGTTTCAAGATGTTTGTTTAATGAGGCTGTATTTTTTTAACTAAAACGTTTTTTTACACAATTTTAAGAAGATGTGTGAAATTATTTTCTACGGGTATTGTCATTATTTTAGTTTTTACGTTTTAAGGTGTTTTTTAATGAAGCTGTATTTTTTTTTAAGAAAATGTTTTCTTTTTACTTGATTTTAAGAAGATTTGTGAAATGTTTTAGTACAGTTATTGTGATTATTTTAGTTTATTGCTGAAGAGTATACTTATCATGTACTGGGTCACTAGCTTGAAAAAGTCATAGTTAATTACTGGGACAATTGAAAATTTACCCATCAATTACTAGTACATTTTTAGTACTTTCGAAAAAAATATATATAAAAATAAACAACACTTATTTTGTATACTTAAGTTATATGTAAGTGACATGAAAGACTGATAAATATTTGTTACTTACTTTGAAATTTCCAACTAAAGTAAATACATTGTTATTTAATAAAACGTGTTTTTTTTTCGCTAAAGTATCAACTACTAGTACATCTACCTTACACAATTCTATTTTAATAAACAATATTCATTCCACATTCATTACTGCGACTTCACGCCTTGTCATTGCTCTCCCTAACTAATTCTCCAAAGTGCTGTCTAAATTAACAATCTCTAAAATAGTGCTCAACCATATCTAATATTAGTGCTTCGATTTAGCACTAAAGTAGTGCTACGAAATAGCACCAAAATTTTAATTGAATCCATTGCATATTAGGCACATGTTGCGAAGCATATGAATGTTTAAACATATGAATCAATGGACCTGAAATTACATTTGATTGTAGCTAAATGAATATGCGATATTATGAGTTCGCAATAAGTCTGCTGATTTAAAGAAAAGAGAAAGATTTAGGGTTAAGAATAAGACTAGAATTGAGTTCGGATTAAACGATCTTAAGATACATTTTATAAGTTAGAATTTTTTTCGCTTTTCCTATGTTGTTAAAATTAAAATTTCTCATATCCTATTTCACATTATTTATTAAGCTTTCTAGAACTTAACTTTGCTGCGAACATTTGTGGCCTACATTTTCTCTTTGAGACTCGTTTCAAATTTGAATTCAGAGAGAGCGACGAGAGCCGATTTCAAAAGTTCATTTGAAAACATCTAGAAACTTCCTGCCGGTACAGAAAAGAGCATAAACAGCTCTTTGTGACTTTAATGGATTTAGAACCTTGGGGAATGAATACCTAATAAGAAGTCAGTGAATGAGTGTAGATCAATATACATTGGTACATTATATAGCTACCCTCCTGTAAGTTTAAGACTGTTCCGTCCGAAGAGAATATCCGAACGCACCTTTTTTTGACATAAAGAATTTTCTATTGACTTTGACACTTGATAGATAACCTTGCTTCTTGTTGAACAAAGACTGAAAATACAGATTTATCTCTGTACAGAGGGCACTCTGTACTCTGTACTGTAATAACAACAACAAATAGTATTTTAAGGTGTAATAAAAATATAAAATACAAAAAGGATTGTAAAATTCAAAGGATTATATTATTATCGTTGAACCAACACTCAGTACCTTTCTAGTTTAACAACTTGAAAGTTTTTTTTTTTACCGAAAGGTATGGATTTTATAGACAAGTCACATTGAAAAGTAAAACTCGAAAGTAAACTCTGGTTTTATTTAATCTTTTCCTGGTTGAAATATCCTTAATTAATCTTAAAAATGTCAGGGAAGTTTTTAAGAATAACATAACTAGATAGCTTTCGTGATTCTCATCGTGATTTTCATATACTAAACTGTAAACACAAGGTATCTAGTTGAATACTTACTCGGCTTAACGAGTATTAAACTTTCTAAAAATAACCTATTAGTCAGACTTAGCTAATGAAAAATATCGATTTCTACACTGTAATACGCAGAATACGCTTCAATGACGTCATTTAGTCCCTTCATCGTCCTTTAAACATGACGATTTTGTACATTCACAGAAAATATTTTATAAGGCCCTTATAACAACAGTTCACAGTTTTTAACCGACTTCTAAAAAAGGAGGAGGTTCTCAATTCCTCAATTCGGATGTTTGTTTGTTTTTTTTTATGTTTGTTCGGGCATAGCTCCGTCGCTTGCCAACCGATTAGAAAAATTATTTTTTTGTTGGAAAGGGTATACTTTTCAAATAGTCCCATGAAAATTTTATCGAAATCGGACAAGCTGTTTCTGAAAAATAGACAAAAGTCTAAAAAAAATATTTACATTGACGATCTTTTCGTTTACTCTGCTGGTGAAGGTGATAAGTAGTTGACATTTTGGCTTTTGTAACTAGATTAATTACAAACTGACCCACTAAAAAGCGCGAAAATAAAAACATTTTTGCAAAAAATAAAACCGACTTCCATATCAAAACACTACAAAGCCAAAAATAATTTTAATTTCGGAAGGCGGTGTGAAAAAAAAGAAAATACAAAACCAATAACACCGACTACCGAAATTAAAATTATTTTTGGCTTTATAGTGTTTTGATATGGAAGTCGGTTTTATTTTTTGCAAAAAGTTTTTGATTGATAACACCGAAATAAGGGAAGGAGTGGAATTCCCAGAGTCTGTATTTCCTGATAGCTATAACCTAGTGGTGTTTAAGCCAAGAGTGAATAGGTTACTTTTAGGTAAGTGCGTCATCTTCGACCACATCTTCACTTACCGTCAGGTCATCAGGTGAGATAGTGATCCAACGCGAGCCCAATTTGAATAAAATAGTAGTACCTAATAACTCCTTTCTACCACAGGCGTTATCCCCTCCTTAATACACGGTGGCCCGTTTACAGTGGCCCAAAGATTTTTTCAGCTTGAGAGCATCATAAGTGATCATTTAAAACATACTTTAGTTAAGCGAAAACTTATGGTCTCGAAATTATTTTTTTTTTTTTAATAATGCTGTCTGGTTATTTACACTAGATGAGCCTATAGCGCGATAGGTAGATTATTGCACTATACTTATACCAAATTTCATTCGATTCGGTCCAGTACTTTTCATAACAGAGTGGTTATGTTTCAAAAATATTGAATTTTCGGATAATTAAAAAAAAAAATTCACACGATTCGGTCCAGTACTTTTCATAACAGAGTGGTTATGTGTCAAAAATATTGAAATTTCGGGTAATTAAAAAAAAATTCTTAACCATAAGTTTCGCTTAACTAAAGTATGTTTTAAATGATCACTTATGATGCTCTCAAGCTGAAAATCATTTTTAGACCACTGTAAACGGGCCACCCTGTATAATAATTTTAGACTATGCAGAAGATGTTCTGCATAGTCTAAAATTATAATATTTAGAAGAATCCATCTACATGAAACTCCAGAAAGCAACTAGGAAATTTATGCAGTTTGGAAGAAAATACACTCTCTTATTAAACACACACCATACTTTACATTAGATCGATTGCAGATCGGTGGGACTCTCCCCTTTTACGAAGGTGGGTAAGCGTTCAGCAGACACACTTAGGTACCCAAATAGACTAGTGTACCATTGAGCGAACAACTCAATGGTTCATTTGTTGATTATTATAGTAACTTTAATACTAACATTAGGCTAAGTTTTACTACTACTAACATAGTTAATATGGATTTTATCTGAAATAAAATATTTGAATTTACTTGACTTTGGTTCGTAAATGTAGCTGAAACCAGCCTAGAGCTGAGAAAAGAAACCATTTGAAAATAAAAATAATGATAATAAATGATTAAAAAAATATATATACAACGTGTAATTTAAAGGGTATATACATACCGAGTGCATGGCAGTAGTGTATAATTGATGATTAAACGAACTTACCTGAAGTGAAGTTCAATCCCAATTACACGAAGGCTCTGTCCGAAGAGATCAAGAAAACTATGTAGTAACGCGCTAGGTGCTGCTATCCAAACCACTAAATTTGAGAGAAAAAAAAAAAAAAAAGAATTTGACAGGTGGAGGCGCCCTCTCTCGGTTAACTCATTTAGTTTAAAGTAAAAGGAACGGGATCCCCTATGACATACTTACATACATGACGCATAGAGGGACTCATTGATTAAGACAAATGATCATGAGTGTATGGGACTGGGTGGGAGTTGATCTCTTCGGACAGAGCCTTCGTGTAATTGGGATTGAACTTCACTTCAGGTAAGTTCGTTTAATCATCAATTACACTCTGCTCTGTCCTCGAGATCAAGAAAACTATGTAGATTTTGAAAGCCCTAAAATGCGTTGTATGTAAGTATGTAATTAATGTAAGTAGGTATCTAGTTTATAATAAAACAGATTTTTGAGGTAATCATTATAATAATAATTATAAATTTGAGTTGCTTCTTAATTAATACCGTTTAATAGAAATTAAAAGTATGTTATTTATTAACAAAAAATAATAATTTGGCATTGCAACTATAAACTTGAAATACAATTAGGAAATTATTGTAAACTATAATTTTATGAATGTATCTAAAACAGATGTAGCAAAGTCATAGACATTGTCTATTAACACTGGTCTTTGGTAAAACCTGGCAAAGACAGATGAAGACTCAATCCAGCCAGCAGTTTTTCTATTAGGTCTATGGAGACACCTGATTTAAGGGCTGCTGAAGGTAGACGCATGCCTGGTGGAGTGAGCCTTGAATTTACTTGTATCAACAACACATTTTTTATCCAGCGGCTTAATGTTTGCGAGCTAACAGCCTTATGGGGGCTTTTAAAGCTAATGAAAAGATATTCTTCTCTTCCTCTAATTGACACAGTCTTTGATACATACAATCTAAATGTTTCAGCTGGGCAAACTTTAGGTCGCCTGACAAAAAATGGTATATGTAAACCAGGTTGTGTTGTGCCAATACATGATATTTTAATTAAATCTGGAATCTTAATTGAGATATGATTTGAGTAAATGCAAATGTTAATGATATTTATTTTTAAAATTGTTTGAACCCTATGGGCCGTAACTAAGGTTGTTAATGTTACTGTCTTTTTGGTTAAACAATACAAGTCTAACTGATCATTGGGATAGAAATTAGATAAGTAATCTAGTACAGTAGACGGGTCCCAGGTTTCATTGTATCTAGGTAATGGCGGTCTAAGTCTATAGAAACCTTTAAGTAAGCGAATTATTCTGTCCTGATCCTATTTTTGATCCAATTATCAGGGATAAAGCTGATCGATGACTGTTTAAAGTTCCATACTGGGATCCGTCATTAAAAAGCATTGCAAGAAATTACATAATGTTAGAAACAGAAGCTTAATAAAAATCCATATTAAGAGATTGACAGAAAAGAAACCACATTTTTAAACCTGTATCATACTGTTTCATAGTATTTTTGGAAAGAGAACCCTACATGATGTCGATAGAAGAAGGAGGGACACCTCTTTTCAGTAATGCCGTCCTGATAACCTGCCTGCAGCCAGGATAAGTCGAGGTGGTGGTGGTCTGTGGGAAGACGACAAAAGAGCTTCGTCACTTGGTTCAAACAGGATAATCTTAGAGACTAAAAGTCTTTCGAACAACGGGAACCACGGCTGAGTGGGCCAATATGGCACAACAACAATGTCTGTAGCCTCGTCTGTTATAATCTTGCGGAGAGTTTTTAATGTGACAGCAAATGGAGGGAATGCATAGAAATTTAGGTTATTCCAATTTAATGTAAAGGCGTTTACTGCGTAGGCGCCAGGGTATCTCTTCCATGAAACCTATAAGTCGCATTTTTGTTTATTCTTGATGCAAACAGATCAATGGTTGGTGTACTGAACATTTTTACAATATTGCTGAAAGCATTGTTACTTAGTTCCCACTCTATGTCGGGGTGTGTGGCCATAGACTGCGTAAGCTATTTCATTAATTTTCGAACTTAAATAGGATGCGAATACGTGAATATTTTTCTCCTCACACCACTGCCAAAGATCTTTAGTAATTTTATTTAGGTGCGGGAATCTAATGCCACTCATTCGATTTATATAAGAGATGGCTGTGGTATCATCGATGCGTAAAAGGATCTGGCAATTCTTAAGCTGTTTGGCGAAATTTTTAGGCCAAAAAAGGCTGCCATTAATTCTAACAAGATAATATGCAGGTCCTTTTCTGTTTCACCCCAAAGCCCATTTGCAGTCTCTTCACCACATGCCACCCCCCACCCTGTTTTGCTTGCATCAGAGAATATCTCAAGCAAATATCTCTCATCCCGAATAGGGTTAACATTATTTTTAATTGCATTCAACCACCAAATAAATGTTGATATATATGTAAGGGTACATTCATATAACTCATAATTATTATTTGATTTTAATAACTCTAGGTATTTACACCTTTCTAACTCCTTTGTATATAGCCAGCCGTATTGAATAGCTGGGCAAGCCGAGACAAGTAGACCCAAAAAGTGAGCAAGACATCTTTACTTGCAGCGTCTAAAGGTCATAAACTTAATTATTTCATTTGTAATATGTCTTTTTTGTATCGGTTAATCTAACATGATATAACTCTGTGTTTATAATAAAAACCAGATATTTGCAACTTGTGCTTGGGGTCAAGGTCCTTGACTTTTTCATTATTTATAACACAATTCCAAGATTTGAAAATTAATTTGGTTATTTGCACATTTTCTTGCCATTCCTCATTATGTTTTTTCAATACAACATCTAAATAAATAGTTGATATATAACCTAAACTTCTTAGTAATGCCATCACAGGCTTGAGGAGTTTAGTAAAAACATAAGGAGCTGTACACAAGCTAAACGGAAGGACATTGAATTCATAAAGAGTGTTATCCAGATCTTTTATTGATTGGGATTAAAAATATGATCTTCAGTAACTTTTTTCAGTAATTACCATCAAGAGGCTGGCTAGATAAAAATTATTTGAAATTTATTTTACTGTATTGCGCAATCTCCTAATTTGAAATGGTTTGTATTTATAAATCTATTTAAGGACTTAAGATTTAAGATAAATCTTAGTCTTCCGTCTGGCTTGGGTACAAGAAAAGTGCTAGATACATATTCACCGTAACATGACTGACAAGGTGATATTATTTTTAATAAATCATCTATTACCTCTCTATGGGCCTTCAAACCAGATTTGTTTATGCATAGTGACGATGGCGTGTGACCTTGTAAGATATGCGTATTGAAAGGTAATTTATAACCTTTTACTCAAGATAAAAGTTCTTATACGCCATCTATTGATAAATAATGACAGACGTCCAGCATGACTCACCGGTTCTATCGACGGAGCGGTGCTTGGGTCTGTGAGCGCTTATAAGGTCCGCGCGGCTGCTGCCGCGGTGGTGGAGCACGGCGCTGCTGGCGCTGGCAGTTGGGTCGGACGTTCTGGGCAGGCACTGTCGAATGTCCTGCCGCAGCTTCCGTCTGCCTGCACGGCGGTGGAAGTGGGCGTCTCATGTTGAAATTCTGGGATTGATTTGTAAATCGTCTTGGAGGGCCAGGTATGAAGGTTCCAGTTTTCATTTCCGCGCCTGTCTTGTGAATGGCTTTAGAAGCTTTTAAGACATCAATTGATGTAGTATAAAGGTGATCTTTTATCTCTTTCTTAATCGAGGAGCAAACAAAACTTCTGCGAATCATCGACTCAGTATGTTGTAAGTCACAGGCGAGTTTTCCAGCATCGGTTAATGATTTAACAAGCTTTATATTTGTACTGTCTGTAGACAGGACCTGTGACAGAGCCTCTCGTAAACAAGCAATAATCAAGGTAATTTGTTTCTGTTTGTTTTCAATTGCTTTATCTTTCTTGATTAGAGCCTCTGACAGAGATGCCCTCACTTCTTGATTCAGCAAAGGAGCATTAATATTCTTGCAATTTTAAGGAATATCAAGTTTGGGAAAATCTCTTTTATTTACATCCTTAGAAAGGCCATTTGTTGCTGTATGCTCCCACCGGACAGCTATATTTGAATTCGGGGCTGGACCGAATCTTTATCTCTTAAGGGAGCTTCTCCTAATGTATCTAAAATATCATCTGGAAGAATTTCCTCAGCTTCACTGTTCCTAATAACTTCTTGGACATCCGCAGTGGGAGTGTCAGGAACAACAGATTCAGATGAGACATTTACAGAGGGTGCTACATCTGCAGACTCCAACAATGTGTTCTCCACATTGGGTGGGTGTACTTCCCCAATATGAAGGTCAGTATGCTGTCTGTTCTCAATGGATTGTAAGGGTAGCTCAGGGGACGGAAAGCGTGATTCGTAATCATTGCTTCTAAGTGGTTCGTCTGAAATAGACGTAAACGTATACTTGTTAATATAAAAAAAGTAGTCTTTTTAACCTTGTAAACAATGTGGCCTGGTAGGTACTAGTCCCCACAAACTGTACACAGCCTTGTGTTATTAATTAGCGGATACATTCCATCAAAATGTTCACGACCAACAGTGAATGTATTGTCTATTTGACAGATAATTATAGCGGGAAAAAAAAACATGACGGAGGCATTCCAATGCAATGCTCACAATCTTTTGGTTATATCACTGGTATCAGTCCTTATAAACTGTACACGGGTTTGTCGTAGTCGGGAATATTCCATATATTCCATATTTAAATAATTTTCACGAGTAATAGAAGCCATTTTGAAAATTATGGTATCATGATAAAACTCTGTAGGAGGTAGGTACCTACAACTTTTGAAAAGAAATTTTCTTCTTTATAATAAACTGTTATTTATTTTGTAGTACTTACCTATGATCATTAAGGAATCTTGCGAAGAAGAGCGTTGTCGACGATTTTTCTTCAACTTTTTCTCGATCTTCCTCATTTTACGGTTTACGTAGGCCTCAATATCTTCGTCACTGTATCGTCTTTTAGGCATAATGATAATAACAAAATGCGCTGTTTAATGATATTGTACGTCTACACACTGTAAAACACTTGAAAGTGTTGAAAGATACTTAATTTTATTTTTTAATATCCGAGAGGAAAAAAGTACGCGGCGGATAGCGAACGCACTAAAACGCGAATGAGTTAACCGAGAGAGGGCGCCTCCACCTGTCAAATTCTTTTTTTTTTTTTTTTCTCTCAAATTTAGTGGTTTGGATAGCAGCACCTAGCGCGTTACTACATAGTTTTCTTGATCTCGAGGACAGAGCAGAGTGTAATTGGGGTTCCTGGATCAGAGATCCAGGAACCCCAATTACACTTGTGTCAAGTAAACAATCAGTCAATCAATCAATATTTTTGTGAACTAGACAATCAGTCAATCAATCAATATTTTTTGAACTAGACAATCAGTCAATCACAATTTCTATCATTCATTACATCAACATTCAAATATTATTTTCATACTTTCTATTCTAATTGATTATTTTTATATTCATTAAACTCAATCTTGATCCAGGAACCCGCAATTCTACACTTGAAAATAGGCTATCTATCAATCAATCAATTCAGAGATCCAGAAACACCCAAACTTCAACCATCATTCATTACATTCAAAAAATGAAATAATAGTGTGGTCTATGAGACTGTACTAAGAGATAAAATTTTCATTTAGTATGTATGATGGTGTGTATTTATTACGGAGTAATGTGACCTTCGAGTAAAATACCAATTACCTACATCGTTTAAAAAATCGTATTCTTAATCAGTTTTACTAGACGATAGATAGTTATTATTACTTAATGAATAAGTGACTAAGTAGTGATAGCGTATACTACCCGCAAACGACTAGGAACTGAATGATTTGAATAATCAATTTACACTATTTTTACTTTTTGTGGGTGGGTTGTGGCTGGTATCGAGATAAAAGAAACAAAGTTTGCTGTCAATTAAGTAACACAATTTATTATTATTTTATAAAAAGCATGAGAAGAATAAATAATCGATTACAAAACATTTGATTTGATCCACAGTTGACATTTAATTATAGACATTTTCCGTAATCGCATATAGATATAGTTACTTAGACTCCATTGCTTTTTAGTAGGTTATTCAGCAGACAATCAATCTCATCAATCTATACTGCTCCACTTAAGAATAAAATTATATTTTTGTTTCTTTAAAAAATAGACGTTTTGATTCGTCGACATAATCTGTTCCTTTTACAGCATATAAATAAAAGCAATCAGGAAAAAATATAGCATGCTGCATCCATGGATCATCGTAATACTCCCAATCTTCAATGCCACCTCCACACGAAAAGCACATAACTTTGTCGTTTAAACCACTTCCACAGTAAAAAAAACCTGCATCAGCCATTTCCATAACCAATCGTCGCTTTGAATCTACTGTAGCCCAATAATGTTGGAATGAACATAATCGAATTTTATGTACATTATATATTTCATATCTAGGGCTGAAATAATTTTGAATCATTTTTAAGAACGTCTAATATGGGTATGTATAAAAGAATAATGAAGTCTTGTATCTGATGCTCTTAATTTATAAAGATATGGTGCTCCAAATGGAACAGTAATGACCTAGATAGCACATTTCTTTGTGGCATTCTATGTCTAATGCATTTATAATAAAATAAAACAAAACAAACTCATGGAAAAAACATTAATTATATTGATAAGATATACAAAGCTAAAAAATTACTTAACTTATATTTTTCAGGACAGCCCTTATCTTCTAAATTATAAACAATTAAAAATACTTTTATCATCAATCCACTTTTTCAAACATGTTACATTTTTTAAAGCACATGCATTCGAATGATACACACAGCTAAAAATATTGTTATTACTAGACATTCCATAATCATCAAATAATTTTTGTAAACTAGGACAGTTCTTATCTTCTAAATTATATACATTATCATGTTTTACAATGTTTCTTAGCCATAACACTTTTTCACATCCTTTAACATAAATGTTTTTATCTTTCAGATGAGGTTTAATATAATGCGGCAATTTTAAGTATGGTATAAAACCCTCTTCCCAGAAAAATTGTCTGTTTCTCTCTATCCAATTTACTTGGAATTTTTCTTTTTTTGTAAGTTTGTAAAATGGGAATGGTGGTTTGATTAATAACACAATAATTTGATTTCTGAGTGCTATTGCTATTTCTTTAACGATAAACTCATTACTTTCGGTCTTAAACCCTTGCACATCGACTATGGCGTTCATAACAATTTCCTTACAATACTGCTTAAGGGTTTATATTCAATCAGACGATCGTTAATGATTAGACAATAGGCAGATGTATTTTCTGGTATATCTTCAGAACTTTCTATTTCCAGTCTCACATCTACAGCCCCAGTTTTCAAGGCTTCGTTCTGTCTTGAGCAATCAATTACAAATAAAGGCGCCTTTTCTTTAAATTCTTGCAAATCAAGCATCGGCTCACACCGGGTGTTATAATAAGACTGACGGAATTGGGTGAACATTTCATATAATATACAATATTTGTCTTCAGAAAATTTTGCACTAACCGATTCGTATGGATAATATTGAGAATTTAAAAAAAGAGTAACATTAGTTATTTTACCATGGTCAAATATTGAACAGTCTTTAGTCTTCATATTTTTTCTATTTGTCTGCAAACCAAAGACCACATACCTTGGTTTTTCGAGCTGTGACGCAGTCTTCACAACCCAGGAATGTTTTGTAGTTCTAGGCAATAAAGGGTATTCATACAAGTCCCAATTTCTAAAAGCTATTTGAATCGGGCGATCCTTTTCTAAATATTTAAGCAAACTTAATCTTTCCCGGTCTGAAACTTTTATATGAGGCACACGCCATTGCACTCTCTCTATAATTACTTGAATGGAGTCATTATTATCATCAAGTTTAACACTGTTGAAATTCGAACTGCTTCTATTGAGTATAAGTTCATGTTTACAGTTAATCATGATTTTATTATAATCTTCCGCAAATCCTAAAACTTTATTCAGCGGTATAAGGGCACTAAAAATACCATCGTGATCTTTAACTCCTTTCAAATTCCAACCCCAAATAGCAGCAGCCTTACTTTCCCCCTCGCTCATAGACAGATATGATTTTAGAGTGGTAGTAATACCTGCATTTTTTATGCGGTCTATCTCAACACCGTTAATTTCATATCGAATGTCTTGAAATAGGAATGATATATGATTATTAGTAAAATTAACAATCTTTCGTGTTAGTTTTCCTGCTGCATCTTTCGAAGCCACGGTGGCTCGGCCTTCAATGTAAATGTAGCTGGCTGAAGGTAATACGTACAAATCTTGCTGATGTATGGGTATACGTATTTCATCATTTTCATTAAAGCTGTTGCTATATGGATTATAAGTATGAATTTCATAACTCACTATGGAGTTATCGAATTGTGGTAAATCATTCACCTGAAGAATACTCATAATTTAAATCCCAAAGCTCGAAGAAATAATTTGTTATCTTTCGTTAATTTTTTTATACTTCGTATATGTCTTCGTCTTCTGACGGTACGAGAACGAGTAAAGCTATTAACTTTGCCAGATGATTTTATATTATGAACTATCATTATTTTTATTTTTAAATCTCTCTAATAAATCTGACATTCGTCTCTTGTAACAGATAATGTTAAAGTGTTCTCATATGAGTACGACACGTAACATTTAAACCTTTTTTAAGTTTTGATAAAACCATGCTTTTTCCAAAACTCGTTAAGAAATTTAATGCATAAATGCCCACAATTGAATAAGTTATTATTTTGCAAATTATTGTAATTATAATTGATATTGTCTGAACCTACATAGCGAACAAATTCTATTGGCGGTTTCAAGTTACCGTAACTATCAAAGTATTCAATATATTCATTTAAAATTACATAGGCTACCCAATGTGTACCAGAATTTTTAGAATTATCTAAATTTATGATTCCACACTCTTTTAAAAACGGGGAATTCGGTAAGGTATCCCTCATATACACTCCCCGAAAATATGGAACGTCTCTAGTAAAATAAACTATATCTATATTAGTAAGAGCACGATTAGGTAGCCTATGATTTAGTTTTTTCTCTTTAAATTTGTGTATATTCCAAGTCCATCTTTGTACCGGTTTAGCAGCAATCCATTTCCAATAGATACACCGCCTGCATTCTTATTATGACTTTTCATTTCTTCTAAACGCTTTTTTGCAACTCTATATTCATTTATAGTTTTGACGATTCCAGCAATTCCACTTGCAATACTGCCAGCAGCAGACAAACCAGCAAATATAGGTATTAAGGGCAGAACACCGCCAGATTTAGGAATTGGTATGATGCGTGGAACCCTGGCAGATGCATCCCGATTCAACTCTCTAGCAGCAGCATAGGCCAATTCTATTAGTTTTTTCCTACACTTTGGTTTAATTTTTTTAATGCACTTTTTGGTATGGATTACTAAACTTTTAAAGTTTTTTTTGAGTCCAGCTCCAGAACTTACTTTCGTTAGCATTATATTATTAACTAAATTGGCGGCAAGTTGTTCTCCTGTGCTTGTATCGGAAGATAAAGCACGCTTTTTTGCCATTTTTAATAAAATTATATCTGCTTTGTGACGATCTTTCAAACTCTTGGAATTATGATATGCTATATCGTGATGTTTACAATATTCGTCTAATTTGTTTACACCCCTATCACCTCGAGCCAATCTTTCACGTAATCTAGTTCCGGGGCCGCAATAATTATATCCCGGTAAATGGAGCTCAAATGGTAAATTATTAATTAAATTATTGACAAGTCCTTCTCCTTTCATGTATACAAACAGAATGGAGCCATTATTATAGAGCATGGTGTTATATTTATAAACCACTCATAAAACATTTGTATCGCCAATCCAACTATTTTCAGAGGAGGATAACCCCAACCATTTCACGAAAACTTTTCTGCCTTTTCGTTTCAAAACTTTTTCAACAAGGTAAATGTTAGGATGTTTAGTTTTTTGTAATTCTTGATCATAAAATGCTCCTAAAATTGGTTGCTCTTTAACATCTTGTAATAAATATGTAACAGGATTTGTGTTTTGAACTTTACTGATCTTAAATATCTCTGTAGACCAATTTGGAGTGTAACCTTTTTCAAAACAACCTTTATGTTTACTTATTCGTACAAAATCGCCTGTTTTAAACTTACAACATATTTTTTTCATTCCATTTTGATTGAAATATCTCCGTAGTAATTTAATTTTATTGCTATGATTCACTTGAACGGGGGGTAAACCAATTGTTCTGTGTTTGGTATGATTATATCTATTAATGATATTTGCAAGTGTCCCGTCCGTCCATTTATAATTCCCTTTGATACTAAATTCCTTGAAAAGCTTACTTTTGATCGTCCTTATTAACCGTTCTACAATTGAAGCCTTTTTCGTTGAATACGTGCAGTAGTGGTTGATAGAATAATTTAATAATATTTTTTTTAAACTTTTATTGTAAAATTCTTTTCCTAGATCTGTTTGCAAGTTTCTAGGGATACGTTTTTCTCTACTCAATAAAGTATTGAAAGCCTCAGATACAGTTTGTTTATTTTTTTGTTTAAGTGGAATAGCCCAAGCATACTTAGAGAATCCATCAATGATGAGTAAAATATATTTGCAGTTGTTGTTAAATTGGGAGAAACTTTGCAAATCCATTAAATCTGCTTGCCAAAGATCATCGATATCTTTTAATATTACATGTCTTCGTGGGAAATTTATTCTTGCACTTCTATGAATTTCGTTTATAATTTCTCTTTTCACTTTGCTCATTCTTTCGACTATCACTTCTGAATTACAAAATTAGACTAAGTAAAAGTTTATATGATAAACCCTTTTATTCTTCTATTACACCCGCTTCCTTTAGCTCTTCAATAATTGATAAAATTTCGTTATCGAGATTAGTATTACCTGCCGTTTTTGAAGCAATCAAAAGTTTAAGCCTGTCCACTAATTCATTAGGATCATCCCAATAAACAAGTTCAGTATTTTTTTTATATTTTTTAAGATATGGTAGACCAGCACCTCTTTTTTGCCTAGATTTTACATCTGTAGGTTCTTGTAAGTATTCTGAAAATAACGGTTTGATCACCTGAGAATATTTTAAACCTTTATCACCTTTAATCTGACCTGCAGGGTTAAAGTCTCTTTTATGAGCATTAGTTGTGAGGAGTATTTCTTTGTACACCAATTTATCTTTTAAATTGACCAAACTTAAATCAGGTTTTTTGCGAAGCAATAGTTCTTTTAGACCAGGTGTTATTTTATACTGTTTATTAGCTATACGAATGTTATACACTTTACCAGAGTTCTCATGAGTGGTAGATAAATTAACTATTGTATTTCCGATCATATGTTTGTTATTTTCACTACGTATACCAAATGGTATATTCATATCTTCGTATATTTCAATGATATCTTCTTTTTTCAACGACGCGTTATTATCTTTTTCTGATTCATTATCTCCTTCATCTTCCGAATAAAATTTTTCTACTGAGCTTGACTCATTAGATGATTCATGTTTGTACATATCATGATATTTATCACATAAAAATATTTTTGAACTTATATCAGTGTGTTTAATTTGGTCATCATAAGTATCTTCATTTTTAATTGTAGAAACTTGCTTGTTATCTACGATAGCATTAAGAGGGTCTGCAAGAGGCTTAAAAAAATACTTCAAATGAGTGTCGGTGTTAAACTCATAATCTTTCATTTGTTTCACTTTTTTCTTTATAGCGTTCGCAGACTTTATTAATTGATCTGTAATTTTGTGGTCCATTATACGACTTATACTGTGAAGCATTTATGCTCAAATGATATATGTTTTTCTGCACTCATAATTTATATAACTATTAATCACAATAAATAAAGTTGTCAAATGAGTGTCTATATCTGCCTTTGTTTAAGTCACAATCCTTATTAATTGTCAAAAAATCATAAGGATGTATCCAGATTTTAGAACACAGATCTTTGAACTTCGACCACTCTATGTCAGAACTAACATGTTCATTGTATATATGTTTCATGTTAACTTCATCTTGCTTGAAAATCATCAAAAAGTTAACATTGTCACGTAATAACTGCTTTGGTATTTTTGAATACGTTTGAGATAAATAAAAACAATCTATACCTCTGTGTCTGCCCATTGTAAAATAATTTCGTATATTAATTTGCTTTTCACAAACCACATCATCAAAAATAATAACAGAATTTGGTAATGCATCGTTAGGATGAATAACTTCGTCATCAGAATTAAATTTAAAAAGTCTTACTTCTGGCACTCTTTCTAAAATTTGTTTTAGAAAAATATATTTTGGCTGAAAGCTAGTCTTGGAATACAGGTAAACATTTTTAAACTTTAAACCATTTTCATGGATTAACAGACTAATCATGACGTTCGTTTTCCCACAATTTGAAGGGCCACATATTATACATCTTATATTATTCGGAAAAAGAACACTATGCTTTGCATGTAACTTATTTTCCTCTACATCAATATTTTTAACTTCTAATGACACTGGTTGCTTGACCCACTTCATGTTTGTATCTGTCAGAAAAATTAATATATTCTAGTATATATAATGCTTATCAGTGATAAAGAACGGTAAGTAATTATAACCCCAATAATCAGATCATAGTTCTTTTAGGTTTCGTCAAATAAGTTGACAAATAAATAAAATGGTAGTATATACGTATATAATATCTATACAGGTAATGTTGATCAAGAGTTACTAATAAAACAGCAAATTATAGAGTACAAGTAAATATGTATGTATTAAATAACAACATAATAATTTATTCTATTTATAATTATAATTATTGACAATTCTCATATTTAAATTTATCATATAATAAGTTTACAATTAATGTATAAAAATACTCGATTAACATATGTAATCACAATGACCCCAAGGTACAGTGTCTATTTGATTTCCCAGAACATGCCTTTTATCGTCTATCCTGTTTAAAACTACTTTATTTACTTCTTGCGAGAACAGCACATGCTTCATTGATTTTATCATATTCATCTTACGCTTTAATGTTAAATTTTTAAATAAAACATCTTTATAATTTGATGATTTTAAACGTCTTGTTACAGGCTTTGATATGCCTTTAGCCTTGTTTATTTGTGTATTTAATGATTTAATGCAATATAGCTTTGCTCTTAAGCCTGTAAATTCAGTAATTGGGTCACCTCCTAACTCATCTTTAAATAAACCAGGAATTTTTTCGTTCACCTTAGGAATAAAGTAATGATTATTATTTCCAAAA
The DNA here is from genome assembly GCA_943138885.2 of Tholera decimalis. Classification (NCBI taxonomy): domain Eukaryota; kingdom Metazoa; phylum Arthropoda; class Insecta; order Lepidoptera; family Noctuidae; genus Tholera; species Tholera decimalis. Next base: position 37,318,797 of record OW964569.2, on the reverse strand, counting down.
TTACTTGTATCAAATTCTGATATATTATCATACATGTCTTTATAAAAGTCTTCGGTCTGTATTAAATACAACAAACTATCAGTATCAGTGTAGCATAATTTAGCTTTGTCACCATATTTATTCTTTATGAAATTATAATGATAATTATATAGATGACACTTAGAGAATTCTAGCACCGCAAATCCAATATATATCGGTCTGTCTAAAACAAGTTTCATGGGACTCAATTGTACGGCTATAATGTTTTCATTAAAGATAGAAACACTTTTTAAATTAGGTTTTGTAATTAATTTCTGTGCACCTACTATTTTATTCGTTGTATTCAAATCATCACTCCATTTAGTGACTAATTTAACCTCCACTTGCTTACGTTTATTTTCAATAGTTTTGCCAAATATTGAGTTATTTAAAAGCTTAAAAAAATCTCTTTCGAATGATGTTGAAGCTGCTTGTCGTAAGCTAGTATTTAAGTCTATATACTTTTTCAAAAAATATTCTTGTTTAAAGTAAAGGATTCTATGAATTTTTTTTAAAACTAGACCATTTTTAAGACATGATTTTAAATGAACATAGTGAATAACGTAGTTATATTTATCATACAAATTTGCAATTAATTTTGGTGTTTTCCCTCCAATAGGTATGAATTTCTCGGGAGCAAAAGGCAAGTCGCTATGTAAATTATGTAAATGATCTGGATACGCTAAATCTACTTCTAAAATGTAACCGTACTCGCCATTATCCGGAACATCAAACAAATTAAAATTTTTGATATCATTATTTTTCATAAATTTAAACTCTGATATTGGTAATTTTTTAGTCATAGCATATCCATAAAGATTATTACAGTCTAAATATATCAAATATGTTGATGGTTTAGAACTATCGAAATAAGGTAAATAAATGTTATTGGCTTCAGCATATCGATGAGAGGACTGCGCTAATCCTCCACGTATTCCTTTTTCCAGCATTTTATAAATGTCTAAATCATTAATCAATTCCAACTGAACACCTGTGTAAAGGAGCATAGCATCCCAACTTAATCCAGGTGAAGTAACATAATACGCTGGATCGAGTTTGTAGTGCTGCAGACAAATATTTCTAAAATTTTCAAATATGTCACATAATAATAGTACGTCACACTTTAAATACAAGTCAGTATATTCACCAAGAGAACTAATTTCAAAACATTTCCACACAGTTTGGGCACGTTGATATTCAGTATCTGTTATATGTTTCATCTGTAAAGTGTTATAAAAATGATTCTTTGCTGGAAGTTGTGTTTCATCATATGTTTGCCATGAACAAATGTACTCATACGGATATACGCCTTTGCTTCGCAGTAAATTTAATTGGCTTTTATCTGGGAAATGTGATGATAAATGAATAAAATCGTTCTCCGTTAAACTTTTACTCAAATTGTCAATACTTGAACTAAGAAATTGAAATGAATCTATAAATTTAATCTGTATAGGTTTACATCCTGTACCGGTTTTGATTATTTTAGTTATGCTTATATATTTTTCTTTCGTTTTTGGTATAATTTTTATCTCGCCATCATATTTCGATAATTCTGTTATAAATATATGAGAATCATAACCAGATAAGTTATGAAAGATAACAGGTATAAATGAACACACTCTATAAATTAAATTGCAATGTGAATGCGCCGCGCCTCTATACTCGGATGTAATATGATCATGATCACAAACTTTATCATCAAATAATAAATGATTACAGATATGGCATGAAGTTGCTTTGTTATAATTATCAGTTTGCTCTCTCGTCATAGATCTCATGGGTTTCTTAGTCATTAAAATTTTGTGAATTAACTTAGCTTCTTTAATTAATCTCTCAACAAACACTTTTACACAGTCAGGTCCTCTATATGTCACGAATTTGTTCAAGCTCCTATCATGTGAGCAACATACATAATATGCAAAACAAGACGGTTGATGTAGTTTATTTTTTATCGTACTTTTATCATTATTGTTTTCTTTATAATTTAATAGTATACTTTCAAAGTCAGCATAAATCACAAAGTTAATTTTTTGCTTTCGCTCATAATTTTTGAATTGTAATGTATTGTTTTTATCAGGCAGTATGGTTAAAATTTTGGAACAACTATGAGAATGATACTTTTTTTCAGTAGTAAAAAATTGCAAACATGTTTCACATAAATGTATTTGACCTTTGTGACATGTAACTTGTCGTCGCACTAAACGCAAAAGGTTTTTTATCAAGCAATAATGACCTTTGTTTTGTTTTTCAAAATACAGTAAGTTAATATGTTTATCTTTCTTACAATTCGTTACATAAAGAGGGCCATTTACAGTACAACGTTCATCTAATCCATAAATATTAATACTCAACTCACAATTATTCTTTTCAAACAATTTGATATCTTTAGGTAAAGGTGGAAATGAAATTCCTTGTATATTAAATATTGAACTTAAGTGTGGATAGGAGTTTGTTCTACAGACATTACTTTTTGCTGGAAATAATGCTGCAGCAATACTCCATAAAAAACAGTATTCATCATTATTGTGTATATTCAAACAACTCTTTGTGTTTTTAATAACTTTTGGTAGCTCTAAATAAGTACCACCTCGCATGGGGGAATATTTATTAATATTTATTTCTAAATGACTTATACAGACAAATGACCATCCAGATTCACAATGCTCAAATTCAGTAAGTTTTCTTTTAAATATTTCTATTTTATTTGAGAATAAATCATTAAAGTCAGTACTGCTGTATACAGTTTCATATTTCGTATTAAATGACTTGAGCTGCTGCTCATTTAATTGTGGTAGTAAAAAGTAAGCAAACAGTTCGAAGTTAACTTTAATGCACGTATGTTCCAGTAATGATAACTCAATGATTTTCAAAACATCTTTTCGCTTATCACCCAAGAACGCCTCCAGTATGAGGTACTCGTCTTCTATTGATGGGTTTAAGCGGTAAGTCATAATTCTATTTTTAAATGCTGTAGCTACAATATCAACATTTTCAAACTCTGCCTTTATTAAGGAATTCGATTTATGAATATTCGTTCTCTTATGATATCTGTATTTATGTTCTGGGATCTTAATTCTGCATTTATCACAATGAATATACTTTGATAAAGAATTTGGCTCATAAACATTCGTATCGTATTCATTTTCTGGGATATCAATCTGGTATTTATAATTATTATTATCAGAATTTGCTGATGCCCCATCACTGGGGTGTGTAACTGGAAAAAGAACAATATTTTTATTGTATAGTTTAATTATTCGAATTAAATGCGGTTACAAAATAATATCTTAAAATAAACTCATTCTCTAAGTGTATAATGATCATAATTATATGGTATAGCATAGATCTCATAATGTAAACGATTTTTAAGACTATTGATAAGAGCTTATAAAAGTAGGAGCACATTTTTTAAACTCCTTCCTAGCGCTTGTTATATAAGCATTTAGGTGATGCCAGGACTCTGAATCCTCATCGCATTTGTTTTTAATGGTGATTACTGAGTGCCGCCACCTATTTACTGGTTGGACCCGCTCTATTTCATCGCATTTGTATACTTTGAGTTCTATATAGAACTCACCTCTTTTTTGCTCGTTAATTTGTCGTGAAAATCCGTTCGCTAGTCTCCTCGTGATGTATGAGTATATCGGGGGAGTATTTTTGTCCGCAACAACATCAATTTTATCATCGTCACTGTCGCTCCCAAACAACTCGCGAGCCGTTGACTTGGTGACAGGAGTGATTGGGTGAATGGTTGGCTTAGTTTTCTTACCCGTAGATGGGTGGGAGCTGCTCGCCGACGAATGCTTGCGCTTTTTGTTCTCCTTTGGCTTGGTTTTCACAGGTGCATGCTCCCCGTCTGCCGATTCGTCCTCCGAAGGGAAAATATGGTCAGCCGTGTTCTTGGACCTGTAATAAATAAAAACAATGAATTAGTACATTAACAATTAAATTGGTTTTAATTATGTAGACAACACTAAGTGCATGAATTTATTACTTGAATGAATGAATATTAAAAATTATGAATCACTGAACACCTTTAATATTTATAGATGATAGACTCGCTAACTTAACTGAATTATTGAAGAGGTTAATACATGAATGATCGAATAGTGACAGGTGGATAACAAATTTACTACATTTCTTATCCACTCTAATTATTCTTTCTTGTTACTAATAAGAAACTTTAACAGATAACACGAAGTATATTGAAAGGTGAGTAGATACTTACATTTTAGAAGATTGACGTTCTTTGGTAGTGTAAAAACTGTAAGATGTCACTCCTCCTAGCTGAAGTGTTGATGTGATCCAGCTTCTGCAGGATGCACTCTTAAATAGTGGTAAATCTACGTCACGATATCCCATATATGGAATAGGGACACGCGTTACTAAAATGCTTTATCAGCCCTAACACCAAATATGTAATCGTTTACGTTGTAGAAAAATATCTTGCTAAAATATAAACATCAAGATAATGCAATTTGAACTAATCTTCATCATATAAGATACCTACCTACCTATGTAAATTCGCTAAGTTGGTGGGTGGTCCGGTTCATATGTCTATAAGGCCCCTTCTTAACTAGACGGCTTTCCGCTTGGTCTAGGCACGGTTTAAAACCGTGTCTACGTCCGGTTGTTAGTTAGGTATGAGATACTATAGAGGTTTGTTAACGACACCGGTTCGTGAAGAACCCGGCACGGCGCCGGCCCGGTTAGAAATTTTCTCGTTAACAGGGGCCTTAGGTTGCGCTCTGGGTGATGCCACTTTCTGTGTGTTGACTTTTAAGTCACCAGTTCATAGATAGCGATGCAGTGTGGTAGCGTTGCGGTGACGTTTGTATTGTTCAAATCTGTATTAGCGCGGTCATACATGATGTGGACACAGAATAATAATAGCGTTTTTAGGCGGATTTCTATGAAGTTAAACTAGTGTATCGTATCTATCCAGGCACTCCCTAACATTTAAACGTCACAGCGACGCTATCGCACCGCACCGCTGTCTATTTACCAGTGGCTTTATATTATGGAATGCATTCAATTGTAATCTGAAACTGTAGAGCATCGTATTGTCTCGAATATATAAAGTACACTTACATGTGTGTACTAATTTTTTCACAGCAATTTTGAACTTTATAGTCATTCAAAATTATTTATTAGAATCCTATAAAAAGGATAAATTATCTTGAAAATTCAAATATTATTTAGTTTCCTGCCATCAAGCGCCAGTAATCAACGAGTAATAACTATGTCGGTGAGTATTAATTTAATTATTTTATTTTATATTTAATTTTATTGCAAAGTTTAACTTGATTTAATGACAGAGCCAAGCATTAGATTATTGACTTGAATAGTGGAATGCTTGCAATAAATAATTATAATGTATTTTACGCTCAATTCCATCACTCCTCCATCACACGAATTTAAAATATTATGTAGACCTTTTATGAGATATAGGGTAGCTTTTTTATTTTTTAAACTAAGTTATTATTAAAGTTTTAGTTTAAACAAACCACGAGAATAGTTACGTTGGTAGAGTGGTTGATAAGTGGTGCTATTTGTCAAAGGGCTTGGGTTCCGTTTTCTAGCCAAGTTAGAAGCCAGCAATTAGGTACACACGGCTACATATCAAGCTATACATTTTCCGTACAGTGAGAGGTCTGCTTATACTATATGCAGCCGTGTGTGGAAATATATTATTTGATAATAGGTACTATTGTTTGAACGCTTTGTTAAACTTTATTCATGAAGTGCAAAGAAAATAAAAAATAATGTATTCTGTTTCAGATACTGAGTTGGGTTTATTCACCGACTTCACCTCAGTTAATGATAGAATTGTGATTGATAAAGTCGTAAATTATTTGGATGAGGAAGAACAACAACGAAACCCATTTGCTTCAAATACAAATACAAATAATAATAAGGAGTTGATAAGTTTTTACAAAACGGTTTCGACCGGTGGTACAAAAGTTATACGGATCGAAATTTACGATGCAAACCAATTCGAAAGTAATTCTATGTGCCAGTGCAGTGCCGAAATATGTGTTCAGCATATTGTGAAGAGCATTGACACTGATAACATCTACCTACGTGTCAAAGACATGCTACCGTATTTAAACAATACTTTTTATCAATCCTTGTAAAAGAAAAAACGGATCACCTAGAAGCACCTGGATCCTTAATTCCTACTTATTTTGTTTAATTAATTGTAATTATTTTATTTCTTTTATTTGTAATTATATGAAGTAATAAATACTTGTTTATTCATTGCAATAACGTAGTTTCATTACAGAAGCTGTAAAACTAAATCACCTGTAAGACTCTAAGTATATTTTCATTACTTTAACGTAGTTCACCAAATAATATTCATTTGAAAAAATCTGCTAGTCATTAAAGCAAACATTGTGGTATAAATATCACGTAGCAACAATGCTCGTCCATTTGTGAGATCACAGCTGCATTGAGCAGATCAAGTATCTAATTTTTGCTAAGTAATAAAATAATATCAGATACTCGAAACCAAACACACATGTAAAAGACCGAGTTTAATGAATATAAAAATAATCAATTAGAAAGTATGAAATAATATTTGAATGTTGATGTAATGAATGATAGAAATTGTGATTGACTGATTGTCTAGTTCACAAAATATTGATCGATTGACTGATTGTTTACTTGACACAAGTGTAATTGGGGTTCCTGGATCTCTGATCCAGGAACCCCAATTATACACTACTCATGGCTTCTTTGGATGATAACAAACGATATAGCAAGGGTTTTGTAATCCTATGTCTACATGTGTGGAGCTTATTAGAAATTTCAATACATTGATACCAGAGACCGAATTTTTCAAATTAAGACGAACGAAGAGAATTATCGTGTTATTGGCTAGTGACGTGGAAAGTGATTACCCTCATAGTGATGTGACACGTTTGTTATTATTGGTATTCAAGAAACATGAAACCGATAATTTGGGGTCAATTCTGTGAGTCACTTATTTTGAGCTGAAACTTTGCATAGAGACTCCAAACCAGATGTTGTCTTCCTTCCTCCTGGTCCTTTTGGATAGATATGGGGTTTCCGTTACACGTTGTATATCATCACATAAAATTTCCATCCAAAATAGATTAAGCATAATAATCTTTGACGTATCAATAAAATATTTTCAATTCCCTTTACAGCTAAGAGGCCACCCGTTGAAGAAACTGCTTCCTTTCTCCAATCATTACTGGCTTCCCACGGGCCCAACTATCTGGAAAAGTTGTTTGGCAGTAAGGCGCGCGATGCTCTTGAACCGTTGGGCGGCGTCGAAAAGGTCGCCATCGCTCTCTCAGGTAATATATCTTCGTTTTACGACTGCCACTAGGACTCTTCAAAATATTTTTACAATCGTGATAAATATGGTTCCGTTTACCCTAAAAGGATGAATTTTTCTCGGACAAATAAAATTCTTCTTTCTTGATATTCTTTAGAACTAGCAGCGAGGGTAAAATTCAAATTACTAGCCATCTTGTTAACCCATTCAACTAGGTTTAATATCGTCGGTCTTATTATCAAAATGCGTACCTCCAAAAAAACGAAAATGCCTTTTTAATGCCATCTCGTGCAGTGTTTTATAATCTATACAACTAAAGATGTGATAAACGACTTAAGGCCGGCTTGTCCCGAGCACCGTAGGTATTCGACGCTTACCCCAGCCCCCGCAACGAATAGCAAAACGTAACAAATTACGACGCGCGGGAGACGCGCGCGCCAAGCGCACCGCTCATGAGTTCACGAACTCAAGTAGGTACGAAGATGCGTCACAGAATAGAGCAATTCAGTAGATCAACTTGAATTGATTAGTTTATGTTTATTTTGTTTTGTTTTAATAGTAAGTATTTTCAAGTTTATAGATAGAATAGGTACGTATTGTATAAACTTGAACCTAATTGGTAATAATTAAAAATAAGTATATTTATTTATTTTTGTGAATAAGGTGTATAAAAAATCTGACTGACACGTAGATCATGAATACGGGTATGATTCAAAATTACGCGCCGCGCGCTATTCGACTTTCCCAAAGGGTGCGAAATCTTCATGGCACAGTATAAAAAATCAAGTATTAGGTAGGCACACTTACATTAGGAGAATTGTATTACAATTCAATTGTTATATTGAAAGAGGGCTTAGACGTATTCTGTGTGAAATATTATGTTTAAAAAATAATAAATATAAATACTTTTCAATTAAATAGTTATACCAATAAAAGCAACACACAAACACTTTTTGGAACGTATTTATTTCACGCGGCTTCTAAACTGGCAGAAATTGTAACGCAAAAGTGTTAATACTTACGACTGTCTTCTGACGAGAGAGACGACGAGGGTCAACCGCACACTTTTTTTTCTCTAAAAACTACAATCATTTATGCACAACTGGCTAATGCCGTGATTCGACTTCAACTTCAACTCTTGCGGCTTTTGTGGAGGACCCACCACAATTTCATAAACGCTGGAGATTGTTTGGTAAAGTATTTTGGATGATGAAAAGTATTAAAATTGAAGTAAAAAAAAAAAAAACAAAATTATTTTGTACGCAAACATGACATGACAGCTTTTGCAATGTCAAATGTGTTATCACTCAATGTGTTACCAGTTTACCAGTAGCAAGAGAAAATTAGAAATATGGCATAGAAATGTTAAAACGATAATACAGTACGCTACAGCTTTATTTTATTTATCTCAATGAACCTACATAGATCATAAACAAATCGAGTAAATACAAGAGGGATAAGGCATTTAATGGAGACCAATCTCCATTAAATGCCTTATCCTTCTTGTATTTACTCGATTTGTTTGCCGCCCCCCCCTCCCCAAACTAATGTTCCCCTAATGTTCCCCGTCCAAACGGGGAACATTAGGGGGTGCGCGTGATTCGAAATGCAGTAAAAAGCAGCAGCTGATGACATCGTGACACGATATGTCACATTTTTGACATTTTACAACATATTATCTGTTTCCCTTTGGTACATGAATACTTTATTGGAAAACTCTTAAAAAAGTAGACATACACAAAGATGTGAAACTTTTTCTAATTAATCATTTTCATGACAAAGAAATGTAAGCACTTTTCTCAAGACCATCTATGCTCGTTGTTGGTCTTGTTTACTGGTTGCATAACGGTGAACAGGAGACGACTAGGCTCTTCGACCACCTTACGGAGGCAGCTGCAGGAGCTGAAATGGCCCAGCACAAATATCCGATGGCAAAGCTTGTTTTTCTAAGAGATTTTAATGCCCACCATAAAGAATGGTTGTTCCCGTACCAACAAACAGAGCACGCTGGTAGAGGCCCGCAGGTTTTTTTATCGCTAGATCTCGACCAGATGGTTCACCAAGCAACCTGCATTCCAGAAGTCGACGGCCACACGCCCAATGACTTGGACCTAGTGGTGAAAACGGTATCTACCTTTTCTCCTCCAGATACATGCCCCAGGGTCATATGGCGAGTATGGAAGTATGGGTTTGTAGACTCCCAAACTGCGAAGTGAAACTCGAACTTTTACCGTCCTTCGCTGCCTCCTAGTTATGATAAAACTGAATGGAACACTGGCTCACACCGCACAAGAAAAAGCAAATTTAAATGCCTCCGTCTTTGCGGTAAGTTTACGTCTCGACACGGCGTCTAACTTACCACCTAAAATACCTCACTTCGGCTCCGTAATGCTGGAAAATGCATTTCATGTTAAGGAAGTCCGCAAAGCCCTTTCCAGTCAAGATGTGAACAAAGCCAGTGAACCGGAAGGAATACCTGCTCGAGTCTTAAAGAGTTGTACCCCGGATTTGTCTCCTGTATCGCGTACTCGCCTGTATCGCGTTCTATTAAAACCGAGTGGTGCCAGTGTCCTGGAAGCCAGGTAATGTGCAACCAGTATTCAAAAAAGTAGCCGTGCCGTACAGACGATACAGGCATCGCATAGTCCCGTTGACTCTTTGGCTTACACAGTACACTGCAAACCTAACTTTGCCAGCCAAGCAGAGTCAAGATGCAAACCGAGATCTTTAATTGAAAATGATAGGAAGGAGTGAACTAGTTGCCACTCTAATGATCATACGTGAGCTTCTGATCAAATGGCCTGACACTTTGAGGGGCTTACAGTCACCCCAAATCAATCAAACCAGTTTTGTAGCATCTAAATCTCGGTTTACATCTCCTATAGCGTCTGACAAACTTTCCACCCGCGTAGATGCATACAACTGCAGATCATCAGCGTAAAGTTGATACGAACACCGAAGACAGAGAGTTATAAAGTTTACCGAAGTTTACCGAAAATAATAAATGATATTTTCGTAGGAAATGGTCATGGTCATATTTCTACACTATGGCACGAGTGTGCTGCGTGTAATAAATATTGTTGACTTGTGACAACCCTGGCCGTTGCGATACTGTCTAGAGCTAGACGTTGTCGGCATTTTCCACAAGATCAAAGGCGTCGACCTACTGTATGATCTTTATACTGTGGTCATAGCGACGAATGATCGACTGTACCATTTATCCATTATTACATTTACGAAAATAAAACCTAATACAGTCGAATACGGTCAGTTATTTCAAGCGTGGTTACTAACGTTCTATTAGCGCGTTTAGTAAAGAATCGGATTGATAACCGTCAGTATTCTGGATCAAACCCAGGCTCTAATCCCATCTTTTGTGATTTCTTTTTTATTGAAAGTACTTTTATATTATATTTAGATATTTTTGGAAATATTTTTTTGAATAAAATAAGAAACATTTTCATTTTTTTATAGGAGAAAGAAAGTCAACAATGTTTTTGTTTTACACACATGTTTGCGGTTTGTAAATCTATTCTGCGTAGGTACTTATCTACTTAGTAAAGTAAAATATTAATTTTTATAATTATAGGTACCTATAATAATATTGTCCAAGTTTCCTTTGAGTCTGACATTTGAAAAGAGCATTATAACATTTGCGCACGTGGCGGCTTTATGTGCTTTGACATAGGGTTCAAATTCAATTGTTTCACACACTTTTTGCGGTTGGCAAATCTATTCCGCGAGAAAAATAAACTATTATAGCTTTTGCGCGCGTGGCGTCTTTATTTACACACATATTATTTTGTGGTTTCGAAATCTATTCCGCGTAGCTAGATAGGTACCTCTGAATACAGAAAGAACCTAGTTAGTAAAGAAAAATATTTATATACATAGGTCTAAATATTTATATTGTCAAAGCCTTCTTACTTTTTTGTTTATGTTTATTCAGCCTTCGTAGAGCCAGCGGTGACAACTTCTTTTTGTTAATTTTGTCCATTTGTTTTACTGACCAAAATTAAGTACCTAACAAAAACAATTTATATTACAACTATTTAAAACTAAACGATAGGAATTAATATTTTATAATGATTTTTTGGCTCGACCGGAACCAAACTTAGCGGGGGCGGCAGGTGCGCTAAAAATTGGCATACGTCCGACCTCCAACACGTTCCGCTCGGGACTAAAGGACGCGGGGCGCGCGGCCGCGCGCATTAAGGCCGGCTTGTCCCGAGCATCGTAGGTATTCGACGCTTACCCCAGCCCCCGCAACGAATAGCAAAACGTACAAATTACGACGCGCGGGAGACGCGCGCGCCACCATTCGACGTTGGACACCGCCGCGAGAGGACGCTCGCATCGCTCCGCCGCACTCAGCCGACTCGATCTCGTTGTGACGGTTACGACCGTTACGACCGTTGGAACCGTTCCCAACGGTTCATTCTATTTTAGGTACTTTGTGTTTTGCTTTTTTCAAAGCAACACAAAGCTATTTCTTTGACAGTAAATCCACCTTCAGTGGTACTTGGGGGATACCTAGCGGTGCTAACGTACCCAAGTGGTGTTGACCCGACGCACCTTACCTGGCCCCTTCAGGGCTAGGTAATAAGTCGGAAGGGTACTAGTTAGCGGCCTTGGGGACTACCCTAGTCGCGGCTAGTATCTAACCCCGTTCTTTTTCAGTGTGCACCCGGGGTTGGTGGGTGTGTCTACCCCACAACACCGGCACGACCGAAAGGTCCTTAGGACCCCGCTGCACATTAAGATTGGCAGCGGGTATAACAAGCTTAGGGTACACCTAGGGACTCACCTCCCTGCGTATCCCCGCAGGGAGCTTACTCACCTCCGGGTTATCCCGCCCGGAGGGTTAGGTATCAGGGCCCTTCAGGCCAAAACAGACGGGTACACAGCCACCGAGTTTGTCTAGAGTTTCTCTTCTCGGTGGCACAGTGTTAGGAGAAACTCCTGGGTCGGGCTTTTTGTGGGACCGTCTGCTCGAGGAGCACACGTTTTACGTGTCTCCTCGAGGCTGAGTTAGGAGTTTAGGATTAGGTTTACCTATCCTTAAATCCCTCCTCCAATATGGAGACATTGCTAAAGGAGTTCCTCAGCCGCTTGGTTGAGGAATTCCCTCAGATTAAAAGCAAGTTCGGACAGGAGCTTACCTCCCTCCTGTCCTCCACCCCCCCAGCTACCTCCGGCGTGCCTAACTCCCCGCAACCGGAAGAAACCACTCTCCCTAAGTCTTTTACAGACAGCCCTGCCTCCCCAGACGTCGATATGGAGTCTGAGGAGGAAAAATCCAACTCAGAGTCTGAGGAAGAGAGATCCTCAGACTCCGCCTCGGACGAGTTCCAACTCGTCCAAGGAAAGAGGAAGAAGAGGTCTAAGGCCTCCTCCTCCCTGGCCCCTAAGGCCAAAAAGCCCTCCCCGACGGAGCCAGCACGCCCGGTGCTGAGCCAGCCCCTCTCCCCCCCCCTGACCAACACCCCTTCGGGCAGCTTGACTGCCACTCCCCCCAGCGCCACCTCGCGCAAGACCCCTCCCCCACCCCCTATCTTCATCCACGACAAAGGAGCGTGGACGAATGTATCAAAAGCGTGTTGCGAACTTAGGATCGCATATACGAATGCCCGAGCCGTCCTAAACGGCATTAAAGTCGGCCTTGCTACTGCCAAGGACCATAGGGAGCTCTCCAAGCTCCTGAAAACCCGAAACATCCCATACCACACTTATACGCTCCACGAGAGCAAACCAGTACGTGTGGTAATAAGCCGCATCCCCAGGGAAATCCCCACCGCTGAGATCCACTGTGACCTAGAGTCGCAGGGGATCCCAGTGATGGAGGTCCACCGCATGCACGGCATGGGAGGCAAGGCGTTTAATAACGTCCTTGCCATCTGCCACCCCACTGAGGGGCCCCACCCCATCTTTTCCCTGAAGACTGTATGCAGTCTATCAGGCATTCTAATTGAAAAGCCGCACAAGAGTGGCACGGTCGGCCAATGCCACCGCTGCCAGCTCTATGGGCACTCCCAACGAAACTGCTTCGGCACTCCCCGCTGCGTGAAGTGCCTGGGTAAGCACGGCACTGCAGAGTGCACTCGCCCTAAAGATAGGAGCCAGTGCACAGAGCCGCCCAGCTGTGTGCTGTGTGGACAATCTGGCCACCCGGCCAACTACCGGGGCTGTCCAAAGGCCCCCAAAACCTCGGCCCCCATGCTGGCAAAGCGCGCTAGCGCACGCCAGGGTAGGGAGTGCCCCACCCTCTCGACTGAGCTCCCTCAGAGCCTCAGCCCACAGCGTCCAAACCCATGGACTGCTGTTAACCACGCCAAGAACTTCCCGGCATTGAAGCCCAAAATCCCAGGGCTGATGGACAAACCCATCGCCCCACCGACCTCCCCTCCCCCGGTTGCGGCTACCCAGCCTCCCCCGGAACCCACAAACTTAGGTAACCCGGGTTTCAACCCGTTCGTCGTACTTACGAGTACTTTTAATATCTTTTTTTCCCCTCGAGCCATTCAAATGGCAAGAGAAGTAGAGGCGTGCAGAGGCGACCTCGGAACCCTAAATCAGGTGTACCTTAGGTACCCTGACATTACCGCCCACATAGAAAAACTCGCCCGTAAACCATAATGGGTACTACGGCCGCGAATAGAGTAAAGCCCCGATCCCTCAAGCTGGGGTTCTTCAATGCCAACGGCATTAGAAATCAAAGAGAGGAGATCGCGACCTTCCTTCGCGATCATCATCTCGATATCCTCCTGGTCCAAGAGACCTTCCTAAAACCCCACCTTAGGGATCCTAAGATTGCCAATTACCGGCTCGTCAGAAATGATAGGACTAGATGCCATAGAGGCGGTACTCTAATCTATTATAAAAACTCCCTACACTGTATCCCTATGGATCCGCCGCCCCTTGCCCATTTAGAGGTATCCGTCTGTCGGCTAGGCATGACGGGCCACCCTCCCATCACAATTGTATCTGTATACCTCCCACCGTCAAATGATGCAGATACAAACGCATCGGTAAACGCCTCACTACGAAGCGACCTTACCGCCCTTCTTGACATGAGTGACTCCGTCCTTATGGCGGGGGATCTCAATGCAAAACATCCCGCATGGTGTAGCAGTACTACTAACCCCCGGGGGAAAGTATTGTACGAGCTATGCTCCCCGCTTCAGTTAGATATCATAGGGCCTATGCGTCCTACTCACTATCCTTTTGAGCCAACTCACTCACCTGACGTGCTCGACATCGCTCTCCTAAGGAATGTTAACTTACGTTTGCACTCCCTGGAGACGGTGGACGAGCTCGACTCAGACCACAGACCGGTGATCTTGGAACTAACTTCCAGATCGGGTCCCTACGACCCTAACCGCCCCCCTCCAACACAGGTGATCACTGACTGGGGGAAAGTAGGCGACTTGCTGAAATCCAACACGTCTCCTCACCTGGATAAAATACCAGACCTCATCCAGTCCGCCGCCGACACGACGGCCGCGATCGACTCATTCACGGAGCACGTACAATCTGTCTTGAACAACTGTTCAAAGGAGATTCCGCTGACAGAGACCTGGCAACGGAAACTCCCTGACGATGTACGGGCCCTGCTGACTGAGAAGAACGCGGCTGTCCGTGCCTACAGAGCCTTCCCCTGTCAAAATAACAAAACTTTTATGCGGTACTTACAGCGCAAAGTAAGTAACAGCATTAAAGAGTGGCGTGAAAGTTGCTGGGATAAGACTCTGAGCGAGCTGGAACCTAATCACCATGCCTTCTGGCAACTTCAGAGGAGATTGCGCGCCACTGAAGTGACCTCTATGCCTCCCCTCATCCGCCCGGATAAAAGCATTGCCTTCGATGACGAAGACAAAGCTGAATGCATGGCCGACAGCCTGGAAGCCCAGTGCTCTCCCAGCACTCAGCCAGTCGACCCAGCCCACCTCGCCCACGTGGATGCTGAGGTTGAACGTAGGTCTGCCCTACCCCCAGTCGAGGACCCTGATGCTCCCCTCCCCCCCGTCACGGAGGACGAGGTGGAGGAGATCATCAGGAAACTCAAACCCAGAAAAGCCCCCGGGACTGACAGACTGACAAGTAGAGTATTTAAACTCCTCCCCCGTTCCATAATAGTTTTACTGGTAGCCATCTTCAATGGCGCCATGTCAAACAATATGTTCCCACAAACGTGGAAAGAGGCTACCGTAATAGGCATTCCAAAGCCCGGTAAGCCCAAGTCCTCCCCGAGTAGTTATCGCCCCATAAGTCTACTCAGCGCCCTCGGCAAAATCTACGAAAGGATTATTTATAATCGGCTCAAAGATTATGTCGAGGCAAAGAGTCTCATCCCAAACGAACAGTTTGGCTTTAGAGCCCAACACTCTAGTGTCCACCAAGCCCACCGCATCGTAGAGCACGTCAATGGCCGCTTCATACACGGTCATCTGACGGGAGCTCTATTCTTTGATATCGCGAAAGCATTCGACAAAGTCTGGCACAATGGCTTAATTTATAAGCTATACCTACTAGGCGTGCCGGACCGTCTCGTGCTCATCATACGAGACTTTTTGTCGAACCGCTCCTTCAGATATCGTGTCGAAGGAGCGCTTTCCACTCCCCGCCCCATCAGAGCTGGCGTTCCTCAAGGTGCCGTGCTCTCCCCCCCACTATTCACGCTATATGCTAGCGACATCCCAAAAAGTCGTCGCGTAGAATTATCCCTGTTTGCCGATGATACGGCCATCTATAACTCGGGACTCAAACCCGATGCAATCGCTCGTACCCTCCAGACCTCAGCCAACGCACTAGGCGATTGGTTTAGGAAATGGAGAATCGAGGTAAACCCCGACAAGAGTCAGGCAGTCCTATTTTATAGAGCTCGCCACAAAAAACCTACGCTTCCCCGCCCAATCACTATGTTTGGCACGCCAATCCCTTGGGAAAAGCAAGCTAAATACCTAGGAGTGATTCTAGATCAAAACCTTAACTTCAGAGAGCACATAAAGTCGGTACGCTCGCGAGCCGCCTTCGCTCTCAGTAGGCTATATTGTATGCTGAATGCACGCAGCAAACTCTCCCTTAAATGTAAACTACGCATTTACACTACGTGCATACGCCCCATTCTAACATACGCCGGTCCGGTGTTTGCTCACGCTAGTCCGACTCAGATCCATAGGATGCAGGTTATCCAAAACCGATTTCTCCGAAATGCCACGGGCGCGCCCTGGTACTTGAGGAACGAGGATCTTCATGTAGACCTCAAAATCCCGACTATAAAGCAAGTGTTAAAACGCCAGTCAGCGCGTTACTTCACCTCTGCTGAAAAACACACAAACCCCCTGATTGTATCGGCCGCCCGGTACACACTCTCAAAAATTTCCCGGGTTCGTCGTCCTCGCCTTGTCCTTGACGAACCCGACGATCCCACCACTATCCGTCAAGAGAGCAGTAGGGAAACTAGCACTCTAATTAAAAACATACACAAAACGCGTTCCGTATACCGGCCTCGCCGTCGAGGCCCATCGCGACGTACGCGCTCTTGTAACGTCAACCCTCCCCGACCTTTGCCAAACGAGCCAGCCCGCGATGCTGAGCCAGTAGCAATAAATACTCCCTTAAATAATATGACCCAGCCTGACCCTTTGCTGTCCACCATCAACGACCCCGCTGAGCCGAGGCTCGTACTCCACAGGGAGTGCCCTTAGCGCGCGGTTGTTTAAATGTAAATTCTAGTTGTAAGCCCTGGCTGGGGGCCTTTAAATTTTAGAGGTCACCACAGGATCGCCCGGTTAAGTAGTATATTAGCCTTATCGAGCTAAACTACGAGTGGCCCTATCGAAAAAAAAAAAAAAAAAAAAAAAAAAAAAAAAAAAAAGACGCGCGCGCCAAGCGCACCGCTCATGAGTTCACGAACTCAAGTAGGTACGAAGATGCGTCACAGAATAGAGCAATTCAGTAGATCAACTTGAATTGATTAGTTTATGTTTATTTTGTTTTGTTTTAATAGTAAGTATTTTCAAGTTTATAGATAGAATAGGTACGTATTGTATAAACTTGAACCTAATTGGTAATAATTAAAAATAAGTATATTTATTTATTTTTGTGAATAAGGTGTATAAAAAATCTGACTGACACGTAGATCATGAATACGGGTATGATTCAAAATTACACGCCGCGCGCTATTCGACTTTCCCAAAGGGTGCGAAATCTTCATGGCACAGTATAAAAAATCAAGTATTAGGTAGGCACACTTACATTAGGAGAATTGTATTACAATTCAATTGTTATATTGAAAGAGGGCTTAGACGTATTCTGTGTAAAATATTATGTTTAAAAAATAATAAATATAAATATTTTTCAATTAAATAGTTATACCAATAAAAGCAACACACAAACACTTTTTGGAACGTATTTATTTTACGCGGCTTCTAAACTGGCAGAAATTGTAACGCAAAAGTGTTAATACTTACGACTGTCTTCTGACGAGAGAGACGACGAGGGTCAACCGCACACTTTTTTTTTCTCTAAAAACTACAATCATTTATGCACAACTGGCTAATGCCGTGATTCGACTTCAACTTCAACTCTTGCGGCTTTTGTGGAGGACCCACCACAATTTCATAAACGCTGGAGGTTGTTTGGTAAAGTATTTTGGATGATGAAAAGTATTAAAATTGAAGTAAAAAAAAAACAAAATTATTTTGTACGCAAACATGACATGACAGCTTTTGCAATGTCAAATGTGTTATCACTCAATGTTTTACCAGTTTACCAGTGGCTAGAGAAAATTAGAAATATGGCATAGAAATGTTAAAACGATAATACAGTACGCTACAGCTTTATTTTATTTATCTCAATGAACCTACATAGATCATAAACAAATCGAGTAAATACAAGAGGGATAAGGCATTTAATGGAGATTGGACGGGGAACATTAGGGGGTGCGCGTGATTCGAAATGCAGTAAAAAGCCATAGATGACATCCTGACACGATATGTCACATTTTTGACATTTTACAACATATTATCTGTTTCCCTTTGGTACATGAATACTTTATTGGAAAACTTAAAAAAGTAGACATACACAAAGATGTGAAACTTTTTCTGATTAATCATTTTCATGAAAAAGAAATGTAAGCACTTTTCTCAAGACCATCAATGCTCGTTGTTGGTGTTGTTTACTGACTGCACAACGGTGAACAGGAGACGACTAGGCTCTTCGACCACCTTACGGAGGCAGCTGCAGGAGCTGAAATGGCTCAGCACAAATATCCGATGGCAAAGCTTGTTTTTCTAAGAGATTTTAATGCCCACCATAAAGAATGGTTGTTCCCGTACCAACAAACAGAGCACGCTGGTAGAGGCCCGCAGGTTTTTTTATCGCTAGATCTCGACCAGCTGGTTCACCAAGCAACCTGCATTCCAGAAGTCGACGGCCACACGCCCAATGACTTGGACCTAGTGGTGAAAACGGTATCTACCTTTTCTCCTCCAGATACATGCCCCAGGGTCATATGGCGAGTATGGAAGTATGGGTTTGCAGACTCCGAAACTGCGAAGTGAAACTCGAACTTTTACCGTCCTTCGCTGCCTCCTAGTTATGATAAAACTGAATGGAACACTGGCTCACACCGCACAAGAAAAAGCAAATTTAAATGCCTCCGTCTTTGCGGTAAGTTTACGTCTCGACACGGCGTCTAACTTACCACATAAAATACCTCACTTTGGCTCCGTAATGCTGGAAAATGCATTTCATGTTAAGGAAGTCCGCAAAGCCCTTTCCAGTCAAAACCAAACCAAACTTTGCCAGCCAAGCAGAGTCAAGATGCAAACCGAGATCTTTAATTGAAAATGATAGGAAGGAGTGAACTAGTTGCCACTCTAATGATCATACGTGAGCTTCTGATCACAATGGCCTGACACTTTGAGGGGCTTACAGTCACCCCAAATCAATCAGACCAGTTTTATAGCATCTAAATCTCGGTTTACATCTCCTATAGCGTCTGACAAACTTTCCACCCGCGTAGATGCATACAACTGCAGATCATCAGCGTAAAGTTGATACGAACACCGAAGACAGAGAGTTATAAAGTTTACCGAAGTTTACCGAAAATAATAAATGATATTTTCGTAGGAAATGGTCATGTTGTATATTTCTACACTATGGCACGAGTGTGCTGCGTGTAATAAATATTGTTGACTTGTGACAACCCTGGCCGTTGCGATACTGTCTAGAGCTAGACGTTGTCGGCATTTTCCACAAGATCAAAGGCGTCGACCTACTGTATGATCTTTATACTGTGGTCATAGCGACGAATGATCGACTGTACCATTTATCCATTATTACATTTACGAAAATAAAACCTAATACAGTCGAATACGGTCAGTTATTTCAACCGTGGTTATTGACGTTCTGTTAGCGCGTTTAGTAAAGAATCGGATTGATAACCGTCAGTTTTCTGGATCAAACCCAGGCTCTAATCACATCTTTTTGTGATTTCTTTTTTATTGAAAGTACTTTTATATTATATTTAGATATTTTTGTAAATATTTTTTTGAATAAAATAAAAAACATTTTCATTTTTTTATAGGAGACAGAAAGTCAACAATGTTTTTGTTTTACACACATGTTTGCGGTTTGTAAATCTATTCTGCGTAGGTACTTATCTACTTAGTAAAGTAAAATATTAATTTGTATAATTATAGGTACCTATAATAATATTGTCAAAGTTTCCTTTGAGTCTGACATTTGAAAAGAGCATTATAACATTTGCGCAAGTGGCGGCTTTATATGCTTTGACATAGGGTTCAAATTCAATTGTTTCACACACTTTTTGAGGTTGGCAAGTCTATTCCGCGAGAAAAATAAACTATTACAGCTTTTGCGCGCGTGGCGTGTTTATTTACACATAGTCACATATATTATTTTGTGGTTTCGAAATCTATTCCGCGTAGCTAAGTAGGTACCTCAGAATACAAAAAGAACCTAGTTAGTAAAGAAAAATATTTATGTATATACCTAGGTCTAAATATTTATATATTGTCAAAGCCTTCTTACTTTTTTTGTTTATTCAGCCTTCGTAGAGCCAGCGATGACCACTTCTTTTTGTTAATTTTGTCCATTAGTTTTACTGACCAAAATTATAACTAAAGTACCTAATAAAAACAATTTATATTACAACTATTTAAAACTAAACGATAGGAATTATTATTTTATAATGATTTATTGGCTCGATCGGAACCAAACTTAGCGGGGGTGGCAGGTTCGCTAAAAATTGGCATACGTCCGACCTCCAACACGTTCCGCTCGGGACTAAAGGACGCGGGGCGCGTGGCCGCGCGCATCAAAATAATAGGAAAACACTTATTTTTGAAATTAGTGGTATATATATTTTCAAATTTCACATTATGACGACAGACATATATGACATTTTTTACGACCTTTATTATGGTATAAGTTTTATTATTCAAAGCTTAATACAACTCAAATAAAATAAGAATAAGTCTGTAATTTAGACTTGTCTTTGCGATTTAATTAGTTGCAGTGAAATACAAGTAATCGTGTATCGGATGACCGAAATAGAAAGATCAAAGTATGAATTATGTAATATGTTTTTTTCAAAATTTAAATCCGTGTTATCTACGAATAAGACACAATTGAAAACGACGTTTTTTCGAATAACCTCGCCTTAAAATAATAGGAAAACACTTATTTTTGAAATTAGTGGTATTATATTTTCAAATTTCACATTATGACGACGGACATAGGTATATGACATTTTTTACGACCTTTATTATGGTATAAGTTTTATTACTCAAAGCTTAATAAAACTCAAATAAAATAAGAATAAGACCGTAATTTAGACTTGTCTTTGCGATTTAATTAGATGCAGTGAAATGCAAGTAATCGTGTATCGGATGACCGAAATAGAAAGATCAAAGAATGAATTATGTAATATGTTTTTTTCAAAATTTAAATCCGTGTTATCTACGAATAAGACACAATTGAAAACGACGTTTTTTCGAATAACCTCGCCTTCGAACTTATTCGTTTATTTTTTATCAAAAGTCACTTACGTTAAACGGAATTTCCCAAAAACGATTATACGATGAGGTAGGTACATTTATAAAAATTAATAGTCGTACTACATTTACACTTCCTAACTCCAAACACCGTGACTGGAAAAGTTTGTACTTAAGTCAATTTTCTTACAAATACAATGCAATATTTAAAAAAAATTATAAATAATTTTCTCTATCAATTCTACCCTTAAATCACAAGTTGAAATATTGCAATAAATGAATAAATAAAACAGTTTGCTCTTGCTCCATTTAGACGGTCGATATGCTTGTATCTGCACGGGGGACCTGCGAACTTGCGATCACAAGGCCGACCTTGTATTCGGGAATTGGAAATTTTAGCCTGTTGACGCTTAATTAGGCTATTGACATTTTTGTAAGTTGTATTGGCACCCAGCTGGGCCTTTGTGACCTCTATTGAACAACAGCTTACATTGGTGTTCAATACGCTTTCAGCGTTTTAACCAAATTAAATGTTGCAATAATAAAAACATCTTTATTGTTCAAGTAACAATATACGAGTATAATAAGTCATTGTGTTCTTAACAATATTTCTTAGCCCATCGTTAGTATCCTAATCTATCCACTATATGCCAAGCTATATATCTAATGCCATTAATTTTCCAATTTCCAGAATCCCAAACAATTGAAGACTTTGGTGCCGCACTACATCTGATGAGGTCAGACCTCGAGCACCTTCGTTCGGTATTCATGGCAGTGGAGAACGGTGACCTCGGCATGCTTAAATCTCTCGGCATCAAGGACTCGGAACTCGGCGATGTCAAGTTCTTCCTCGAGAAGCTGGTGAACACAGGATTCCTGGACTGAATAGGACCGGAGTCTGCCTCTGATTACTATCACGTTGTCCAATTTGCTCCGATAAGCTCATCCTTCTACAGCTACCTTCCTTACGACTCCATTAAATATAGGAGAAAGTAAACCTTTATCTTCTATCCTGAGAGATTGTTGAATGTATGACATTATAAAATCAAAATCCTTTCGAGAAATGATTTTGGATTCCAGAATTGACTTCTACAACCGGCCACGTAGGCTTTTCTGAATCCACAAATCATTTCTTTTCGGCTAACACTAGCTTACAGTGAAATTAAACGTAGAGAAAGAGGGTATTAATTTTCAAATAGGATAGGTATATTTTTTATAGACATATGCTTCACTAGGTTATAAACCAAAATCCTTTTTAGGTTAATATTCAAAGAGATTATCAGGGCCCAAAACTCGCGTCTATCATTAAGTGTGAAATGAAAAGAGGCTAAGACTGTGACTTTAGTGTAAAACTAGTCAAGTTAAGCTAATTATCGCATTCCACTTCATGATGACCCTGATAACCATTATTGAATGTATGTGAATTTTGAATGTCGCCCCCAAAAATTTTTCTTCCCTAACTTGGACTTATATCAGAGGCGACTCCATTGAAACGTCAAGCGTCCATTCTAAGCGAGATATAAAGCTAAAAGTCGGTTGATATGAAGATGTGTGTCCTTAGATTAATAAAAATATAAGAATCGTTGAAAGAATGCATACGCTTTATATCTGGCTTTTGGAAAAATCCGGAATAGGACCATGGAAACATATCATTATAAAGTTAGCGTAGGTAAAAATACATATCATAGATTATAATCTGTAGCGGATAAAGTACAATTATTTTAATATGATCGGTATTGTAGTGTACGACATTTTATAGACCCTTTTAGTATGTACTTTTTCGTCATTGAAAGAAAACTATATAACAAAATAAAAAAGCATATCTAGTTATAACGGTGCTGCACTTGAATCCAGATACATATCAAAATTAATGTGATTATTAAATAAATGTTAGATTTATTGTATGTTACTTATTCTATAGTAAGAAGTAGAAATTAATTAACATCGTAGATATTAAAATTAAACCCATTAGAGTCCAAATTCTATTGTCACTCATTTTTAACATCTTAAATATACATATTGTTGTTGTAATGATAGAACTTTTGTCAAATGCGGGCTAATAAGACAACGAATTATTGATAATGTCTCGTTTACAATGAGATGAGTAAGGTACACGATGTAATATTGGGAGTTTATTGACATACCGTAACTCACAAATAATAATAACGCAGCGCTTGCTTTACAGGCTAAAATTACTTTTACAAGCACATCAAGATCCGTGCAAACACAGTATTTCTTTAAACTTGTAAAACTTACATTGTCAATTCAAACAAATGGCGGGAATGGAAAGTAACATGGCGGCTAAAATAATTCGCAATGCTGCCAGAATAAATATTTAAAAATATATTGCAGCCTGTATTTGCCAGAAGTTATATATACCACAATGGATCTTCTAGTATTTTCAATCGCCAAATCTTAGCCTCTGATCACAATGTTTCAGTGTGTACCTATCACTAGAAAATATATTCTCTCTCCGTTAGATCTAAAATTCATAATATTACTATTTTAACTACATGTAGTTAGCATAAGAGAATTTTTATGAATATCAATGGTTTTAGTAATGATATCTAAATCATTTATTAATTTTAACTTGCGTCGGATTCTCTTAAATATTCAACAAAATGGCGATCTTTGAACTCTGTTAGATGATATTATGTGTTTTGAAGTAAGTATAAATGGCTTATTGTTCTTAAATAACAAACCAATAAATGAATCATCTTGAATTTGCCTTTCATTTCAGTTTTCTATTTTTTTTACCCCGTAAACGATTCCTGTTGTCTTCTTTGTTTGAACAAGTACTATAAGTAAGTCTACAAGTACTACAAAGCAGATAAGTTGAACTAGGTTGTCAAACGGTTCTGGCGGCCTCCCGAAACGAGTTCAGGAACGGTGGACTTGGGCAAATCCGCCACCCTCTACAACACGGGACTCGAAGTGGTGTGGTGGTGCGAACTACCACTTGTAATAGCGCTCGCGCTTGTCCAGACGGAGCCAGCAATGGCTGCCCGGAACCAATAAAGAGCCGCATAGAAGACTATTTATCTGCACCCGTAGTAACACAGGTGAACTGAAAAACTAGCGTGGAACATAGGCACTGTAAAAAGAAAACAGAATAACTATTCAGAGTAATTTTTCTCACTACACTTACAATCATTGTGGCGCCTTGTCTCTCTGACTTATTTAAAGTTATCTGTGGCCTTGTCATTATGGAAATCAGAAACGAAATTGGTATCTGTCGATTTAGTTAGGTTATATATTATTATTTCTTCAAGAAGAGACATTAAATACTTACTACACATAAAAAATGAGGATATTTTTCAAGTTTTGGATCATCTATATTCAAAACATGAAAAATATCTTCTTCTCATTCGATCATAGCTGACAAACGAGGGATCGATGTTTGTATTAATAGTTTGAGTGTCATAACTAGGCTGTATGAAAATAATCCTGATACATAGGGTGGGGCTAGGCTAGGCTCTGTGGTTTAGCCGTGAAAGCGTAACAGACAGACTTCCATATTTATAATTGAATTTATTTCCTTCTTCCTAATAAAAATGTTTTTAAGAAAGAAGGTTAACAAAAGGTGTCTTTACATCGTTTAAACATTACAAAAAAATAAAAGTTTATAACCTACGTGCAGTCAGTCAGTCGCGAATTGATATCCACACTATTAGAAAGAGATAGCTACGTCTTTTGACGGTATACTCTTCGGAACGGATTTGAGCAACCTGTACGCATTCCAGTTTAGTTATAAGTTATTTCCCACGGGGGCAGAACAGTGAGGCAGAACAGTAGAAAAGACCAGTTGGAAAGGACAATATCGTTTAAATATAGGATTATAGGACAGTCGGGAGAGTCCAGTGAGCGATGGAGCGTCGAACACGATAACGGTAATATTTGCGCCGTTTACAAAAAATTGCTGCACAAATAGCTTTGGATGAGCTTATTGAATGTGTAAATAGTGAAATAAATAAAAAAATAAAAACTTTGGATCAGACCCGGGCTGGCAAATAGACCAGAGCTTGATTGCTTATTTCAAGTTTTAGAAGAAATAAAGATTGCAGATCCCAAAGAGTTTTGGGCACGCCGCAATCGCGGCGATAAGTCCCCTCTTTGAGGAGTGGCCTGTGAGACGCCACGGCGTCCTCACCTTCCACCTGACGCAGGTGCTTACCGGACACGGGTGTTTCGGAAGGTACCTGTTTCGGATTCAGCGGGAGGACACGCTCGAGTGTCGTCATTGTGTGGACCACCCGGAGGACACGGTGGAGCATACGGTAGGTGTGTGCCCCGCTTGGGCAGAGCTTCGCCGTGTCCTCGTTGAGGCGATCGGCGGCGGTGACCTCTCGCGCCCGGCCCTGTTTCAGTCCATGGTGCGGAGCGAGAGGGAATGGGATGCAGTCGCCTCCTTCTGCGAAGCAGTAATGCTAGCAAAGGAGGAGGCCGAACGCGCGAGGGAGAGGCAATTTTCTTCCTCACGCCCCAGCCACCGTGGGAGACGCCCCGGGCGTCGGGGATCACGAGCCGATCTCCGGCCACCGTAGGCGCGGGCTTACGAGCGGCGAGCAGGGGTAGCTCACCGTCCGGTAAGGACCAGGCCCGTGTCGGCGGCGCGTCGTGTACCGCGCGCGCCTCGAATAGCTATCAGCACCGGTGACGGGGCCATTAGTAAGTAGAAGTCTGACACACCCTTCCCCTTAACCCAGAGCGGGAGAAGTCATTCGATGATTTACCCGCCTGACGAAAAAAAGGTCCCAAAGAGTTTAGAATGATTATTCGAATGACAAAGGATTATTATGGAGCATTGTCACACCTCATCAGTCCCGTAATTCAATGAAGAGATACATTCATGCGCCATGCTATACCAGTAAAAGTGAAGTTTGACCTATGTTTGTATTATTTAAAAACTGGGGCTAGTTTTCGTTCGATGCAAACCCATTTTCGAGTATAAATAGCAACTATTTCAAGTATTATTCCAGAAGTTTGTGATGCCATTTCTGATGGTTTAAAGCAGTATATTCTATACAGGTAAACACTATTTTGGTTCATCATTTTATTTTTTCATAACAATTTTTTTTTTCAAACATTTCGGCACTGTTGCAAGCGCCATGATCACGGATGAACTGAAGTAATTGCGGGTGGAAGTTTATGAGCAGACAAATCGGTCTACCCTCTTTCTCGTTCGTTTTCTGTTAGCTAATAATATCGGAAACTCAAAACAAAAAATTCACATGGTAAATATCCCGTTTTAAGTTCTAATGATGCCATTAAATTTTTGTTAGAGATTATTAAATTATTCTTAGGGATCCTTAAATTCTTCTTCCAAAATAGCAGAATCATAGGCTATTTGCAAAATGTCGTGTCACACAAGTTCTATGTCGTAGCCATGTGAATTTGATATTGATGCTGATGATTTTATATTAATCCGTTTTTTTTGTAAGTATTTATTTTTTATTCTTAGAAATTTTAATTTATTTTTTTTTATGTAATTTTGTAGAATTGGCATAGATATAAGCAATTTGGTGTAAACTGTTAGCTTATATTTGATAAATAAATGAATATGAATATGAGATGATGCTTGCTGGAGATGTTGACGGTATCGGTGTATAAATTAAAAAAAAAAATGGCATAATCAGAAGTATCTGTACATTCGTTGAATCACGACTTGGGACAGTGGCTATGGTATGTCGTATATCTTGCAGCCTGCATCGAGTTATTATTGAATGAATCTCCTTTTGTACTTATAAATACTGTTCAACTGATAATTTTCTCAGCTGTTTGGCAACATGAATACCAAACACGTCGTCTTCTTCTATATCATTCAAATTTTGGCTTGTCTGTTTCATGTTATTGATCATGTTATTTAATTTTAAACAAGGATTTAGAATGCGGTGGAACTATCCAAACTGCTATGGCGCCACTGACGGCCCAACTAGCACACTAGTGAAAATAGCAGTCTATTTTGCAACTTTTAGCTGTACAGTAGCGCTTTTGGGGGTTCAGAAAGTGGTTTTATGTTCTACAATTGCTTCCATAACTGCTCATACACTTAGCTGTAAATTTCACTAGGGGTAGCAGAAACTGAACCAAATGCCACTCTAGGCTTTATTATCATTTTACAACCCATTGCTGTCTATAACTTTAAAATAGAGTTAAAACATGTATGTTAAAGCTTAAAGCTGCTAAAATTTTTCTATTGCCGCTGCTGTACGCTTCAGAACTGGATAAAGACTTTAATTGCAGACTTTTTAACGGAACTGTATAAAAGATGTATCATTGTTTTACCACTGAAAGTTTCATTGAAGAAGTGATTTGTACTTTTGCGCAGACTTAAGTAACAATTTGATGGACTGTTTTATTAACAGCGACATTAAAGCTTCACAATAGAAGCAGGAGCGTAATGGACATTGCCTACTCATTTGAATACATTCTGCTAATTTTATTGGAGAAATCACATTTTATTTAATATTTGAGCCAGTTTAAAAGAAATATGGATATGAAAGCATGGAAGTTCAATACAAAGAGCTGGTGGATATCGCAAGAAAGTACGGAGACTATCAGAATATGCAGAAATTAAAAAAGACAACTGTGTGTGAGAATTCTGTAATTGAAATATTAATTGAATCTTCTATTTTACATAATATTTACTTTTTTTGTTCGGCCAGTGTAACACTCCATGGTATGGGCAGATGCAAAGTTCTTGTTTATTTTGTTGTTCATTATAAGTTATTTGAATTATTTGGAAAGGCATTCTGAAAACATGGTAAAACATAGTTAAGGGTTAAATAATTGAAAGAGCGAAAAATATAAAAGCAGCTACAAACGATCATGGTATTTTAGGGTTTTCAACGAGTTCTACGGATCTCTAAACAAATAACCATTAGTGTGGTTCGATACCTGCAGTAAGTACGAAACAAAAGTGATTGTAAAGACTTGAACTGCATTAGTGGTACCTACAGGTATTACTTGGATCTTCAGAAGAGTGAAACTTAACGCTTTGATGCGCAGAGAGGAAGCAAGTTACAGCTGCTTCTCATAGACGCCATGTTTACAAGACAATTATTTATCATTACTTGAGAAACGTATAGGTTTTTATCACAATTTGTAGTAAATTATAACTAAATATAGAACCAGCAACTTACTAAATACAAATGTAGTCAAGTATGTAATTTTAATATCGTGTAGGTATGTGATATAATATTATTTATATAATAATATTTTACATAATAATATTTAAAATTATTTTATATAATATTTTACAGGTAATTATTGAGGCGCGTTAAAAATACTCCAATAATATCAACTATATGCACGATAAACTGATCTGCGTTTTTAGCCACTTGCATATAATACAAAATATAGCTCAAAAACACTTACCTTCACTTCACTTATATTTATTTGTATTCAGAATGTCTGACTCAAGAACAATAGATGTATTTAATAAATAAGAGAAAAAGTGAATGATCAGTGATCCTTTATTCGTTCAGTTAAACCTGTCATTCGTTCAAAAAGCGCCACAAGAGCTTTGGTGAGGTGTTAATTATTAGTTGCAGCTCCTGTAGCGCTTTTATGCCACTATTATGAAGTTCTAATGGAACTGTAAGTGCAACTTACAGTTCCATTAGAACTCCATTCCAAAAGTTGTGCCTCTTTGACTGCAAAGCGGCTGCATAAGGTCTGCAGTGCACGCTCTGGCGCTTGAGCTTGGCGCCAGTGGAAATAATCGGATTAGCTCCAAAGCTCTTAAGCAACTAGTTTGTGCTAGTTGGGGGGAAACATGTTTCTGTTCAAGCACCTCCAAATTCAGGCAGCAATTATTATAATTGCAAGTAGGTAGTTCTCCAGTGTGATTTTATTGGCACTTGTAGATCATAACTATTGTTTTACTTTAATTGATGTGTTAATTACAGGTATGGCATCTGATGCAGGAGTATTCAATAACAGTAAAATCAAAACAACTCTGGAAAGACCTGTATTACGTGAAGGAGGTTTGATATTAGGTGACAAATATAACGATGCGTTTCCTCTGAAACCTTTCGCAAACCAATGTACCTGGATATCGGCAAGGTTACCACTTACCAGTATCATAAAAGCAGCATATGCGCTGCACAATTGGATGAGAAGTACAGACTTCTCAAAATACTTTTACACCAATAAACTAGTTAGATTTTAAAGATATCGATAATTACCGACTGGTACCGAGAAATTGGAGAAATGGATAATTGATAAATGATTTATGATTTATGAGGATATTCAAAGTATCGAGGTTCAAGGTAGCAAGTAGCAATCATCACTCAGAAATAGCGAAAGAAATTCGAGATCGGTATCAACATCATTTTCTCAACGAAGGAGCTGTACCGTGGCAACAAAGAATGACACACAAATTTTTTGAATAAATGAAATAAATTACCTAGGTCGTTCGTTGTCGTCGGTCGGTCGTTTTATTTTGATTCATGAAACTTAATTAAAAATATTATTTTTAAGGTAGGTAAGGCAAACCGTGAATAAAAGTAAGTAAGTACTACCATGTTTACCTCCACGTTGTTAAATGTATGTACTTGTTGTTGCCGGATTGTAAGTAATAAACGAAGCCATTTTGTTAAACCATTTTTAATTAGGACAGTTCACAGAAACCATAAAAACGGAAGTGTTTTGATTTTTCTGATGAGAAGTGTAGTTCCTTCATGGACCAGTAACTCTTCCAGGCGTTTTCCGTCCGTCTTGCGACTTCCTTGTCTTGTCTCGCCTGAAAAGAGACTACCTGGCCTAAATAAAGGTATTCCTGGACATGTTGTATTATCTCCCCGTCTACTTTTATTGTTTTGGGTGTGCCATTACACATGACTTTAGTCTTCGACATATTCATCTTCAATCCAACCTCAAGGTTTGCGTCGCTTAGTTCTTGAAGCATTTGCTGAAGTTCTGTGGTTGAGGATGCAAAGAGAACAAGATTGGGCAGTCTCGCCGAGAACAATGCCTCTCTCCACCCAATCAACTGCCAACTTCTTGAATATTTCTTCGAGGGTACTGGTGGACAGTTTTGGAGACAGCAGGTCGCCCTGTTTGACTCCTTTCTCTATTTTGAATTTTGGGCCTATGGTTTGTAATTTAATTGCGTAAATATTGCGTAGTAAATGTATGTAAGTAGGATCGATGTTTTTCTTGCTTAAGGAGTTGAAAATGGCTGTATGTGAAATGCTGTTGAAGGCTTTTGAATAATTAACAAATGCTAGGTAGGTATAAGTATATGTACCTACATTAACACAAAAGAGTTTTCATTCCATGAAAAATTCAAATGATTGTATATCTGGCAGTTTGGCCAATACAGTGATAACTTGATAAGCGAAAATTCTAAATTCAAAATTAGAATTTCATTTGTTTATTCTATAAATGAAATGATTCACTGTTTTGAGACAAATGTGTTTACTCTTGGACTACATTTCACCTTTGAAAACTAAAGATTAGCGCTTATCTTAAAACTTTTCCTTATTTGTTTACTGTAACTTTGGAACGTCTGAAAAAGTTTTTTTTTATAAAATATATGGATACTTCACCCGCAGAAGCCGCCCAAGTGGTGGCATTGCTGGATTCTGGACTTAGAGTGTTGTAGCTGAAAGATTGCATCTAAGCCTGTCGTCTGTTTATAGTCTACATACGCTATCGGGAGACTGGTTTGTTCACGCGCCGTTCAGGATCTGGCAGGGTCACTTCTAAGCGAGATGATCAATTTATTGTAACAACTTCTTTACGAAATCGACGCCTTATTGCTTTTCAACTGCAGCAGCAGCTTCATGTTGTACGTAGGGTGACTGCAAGTGATTCTACAATTAGAAGGTTGAAGGAATGTGGACCTCCAGTGGAACAAAGTCCTCTTTTCTGATGAGTGTAAAATTATGTTCTATGGTAACGACGGAAGGAACAAGGTCTACAAAAGAGATGAAGAACGCTTTGCACAATGCTGCATTGAAGAAATGGTCAGCTATGGTGGCGGTTCGTGGACGGTTTGGGGAGGAATCAGCGCCGACGGTAAGACAGTTTGTCTTTGTGTCTGGACCACGTCTGCCTGCACTAATCAGTCATCGGTACATCGAACAGTGTCTTGAGCCTCACGTGATGCCCTATGCACATTTATTGGCAACATTTGATCGTGACTCTTATCCGATCAATGAAGAGCTGTATGGAAGCAGTAATGAGAACTCGGGGAGGGAATACAAGTTATTAAATAAACGTTTCTTAGCGTTATTATTAAACGACATTTGACATATATTCTTAAATATACACATTTTTCTGATAATCCTTACAATACAAACTTGCAAGGTGTTTCGATTTTTCTGATGAGAAGTGTATTTAAGGGCGAACTGCCTATTGCACTAAAACGCAAGCTTATGAACATGTGTATTCTCCCCGTCTCAGCATATGGTGCACAAACTTGGTCTTTGACTAACATCCATAAGGCCAAACTCAAGGTTTGCCAACGAGCAATGGAACGCAATATATTAAGTGCAAGGGCGGATCCAGCTTTGGTGCCAGGGGGGGGTCACATAATCGTAATCAAGTCACAAGAAGTTATAATTTGTATTTCCTGACTCCGCTGCCACTTGGCCATCCACTGCCGATATTCGTTTACAACGACAGAAACTGGAGTATTATCTAGTAACAATGTTTAAAAAATTTAATTAGTGGTCCACCTAGGTCCTGCACCCAGCCCAGGGGGGGATCATGACCCCATGAACCCCCCACCCTGGATCCGCCCTTGATTAAGTGTTAAATTAATGGATCGTGTTCGAAACACAATACTGCGTTCCAAGACAAATATAGCAATGTCGGTAGTTGCTGAACTCAAGTGGGACTGGGTAGGACACGTCTGCCATATGCCGGACCAACTGTGGGCAAAAATAATACAAAAGTGGAGCCCTGAGACAGTGAAACAGGGTCCCGGCAGACCACGAAGGATAGATTCCGTCAGAACTGGCGGGAGGACGCGCGGTCTCGCGAGAAATGGAAGGAGCGGAGAGAGGCCTTTGCCCAGAAGTGGGGCAGAGCAGGCTATCAAAAAAAGCACTGTGCTATAATACTTATATTTTAAGACACATCGCTGCCCGGCAAAAAAGGGTCATAACATAAAAATGACGAATTCGAGATAACCTTTTTTGCAGGGCAGCGACATACAGAATCAAAAAGCGAAATAAAAATCAATACAGCATGTAATACTAAGTGTATGTATTCAAAAGTAGATACATATTATTTACAAAGGATTTTACATCTATTACATAGTAAAGTTACAACACTGTAATAATTGTATTAGGGAATTATATTACTTCGGCAGTATTTCGGTATTTAATAAATAGGTACAGACAAAATGAAAATATTTGGGTTATCAATTAATCGTATCCTCTCATGAAATACACCACAATTCTGCACCAGTACTTTCCTTCGACTTACAACATCTAAACGTGGTGGTTCTCAATAAGCTAAAGTATTTCTCTTAGTTTCCACTCTGGGCGTCCTTGAAAACCATTGCCGCGACCTTTCTTATTACTCCATAGCGTCCTTTGGTTAAATACATGGAGATTTCCATTTACAAATAATGAAATCAGCACTAAATTTATTTTTTTCGAGCTGTGAAGCGGACATGAAACCGGTCTCATCTGGTTTTTAATTTACAAAAAAAGAAATAACGTGTGTTATTTAATAACCAATTTGCAAAATAAAGATCATTTATCGTAATTAACTGTACCATCACAGTTGGCAATTACAGGACTCATCTTTTAAATTGTGTTGCTTCCTATTCGGCTATTCTAAGGACGTTAATGCTGTCCACCATATTCTAAAACAATAACAAGAAAAAATCTTACACAAAAACTCAATCTGGTTGATATTACTATCTATCTATGTTTAAGCTTACTATTCTACGTCGGCGTCAAATAAAACATTGTTAATGCATAAAAGAATTGCTACATAAAAATCTTAACAATAATAAGCACTCACCCACTAATTTTGTAATTTTGGTTGAATAATTAATTATAAATCAAAAATTTCAATATAATCTTAATATAGTAAGGATTTGCATTGTTTAGACAGCAGTGACGCTGACATATTTCGATGTTTTATATTCTCAACGTGTATATCGTCACAAAGATGGCAAGGTTACTCCTCCCATAATGGATCATACCATGCCTGCACTAACACGGACTCAGCAATTCAATCTATGACCTTAATATAGTTGGGAGGGGTTATAAGATTGCCAGTAATGTAAATTCTACCCACATTGCTAAAATAAAACTTTGAAGTTAACAAAAGTTGCCCAGTCCAGTTCATAAATCTGATACTGATAGTAATACAAATAAAACAAAAGGTAGTACTTAGTTTTAAGTAATGCTTGTGTCCATTACAAGTTTTCAAACATATATCACTTATTCATAACAATCGTACAAGAAAAATATAATTTAAAGTTTATGAAAAACAAAAATACAAGTCACATTTTAAAAAATCAGAAAACTAAAGTTGAACAAAATCAACTCACATTATTTTATGTCCCCGTAAAATTGCAAAAACCATTAAGTTTATAACCTGTCTCTTTATGGATACATTGTGATTCGTACATTACTCCTTGCAATTCACCGCATTAGTTTTTTATAGATTATAATGTATCCAACTGAAACAAATGTTTGATTACAAACTGTCAATCGTTAAATTTTATTGACAACTGCCTAAAGGCTGTCCCTGATTGGTTGTTTTTTTTCTGTATGACATTCTATTGGCAGCACGGAGCAAATGACTTTCAACCAATCAGCGCGCGAATTGCATTCCGTTGCTATTTTACAATTTCACGATTTCGCTTCAAGCAGTATGTTAGGTATCTGCACCATCTGTCAATAGATTAGATTATAATCTAATGGTATTTGCAATTTTACCGTGACATAGACATACAAAAATATGCACAAACACGAGACAAAGAAAAAAAAAATACAATGTGGAATGACAAAACATAATCTTAATACAGTATTAAGAAACTATCCATATTTTATTACCGTACTAGTTAAATCTTAGAAGTATAATTATGTTATAGATAACACTACCATTAAAATAATTATATTTAAATGGTTAATGCAAAATTCAAAATATTGTAACAAGTTTGTTATACATACATAAGAACCATCTATACTCTGTTTTTTAATCTCAGAGACAAAGTTGACATTACGGCGGTTGCCAGTTTTTTGCAATTCTATTTTTGCACTATCGAAACTTAACGTTAATAAAATCAAGTATCGGTTTTTTATAATACGTTATCCTGAAATAATGTGTAGGTGCTAATTTAAAACGTAGAAATACAAAATTAATAATCTAAAATATATTTTTTTTTAATAACATAATTACAGGTATTCGTTAATCAGATTCAAGTAATGACTCCATTTATAAGGAATATTCAGAATCATCAGAAGCCACCTATTTCTAAAAACCTATCAGTAATGTCGTCGACTATTAATATGGCTCAGATGGCACATAAAAACACTTATTTACTGTGTACGAACAGACGGGATCCAATCGAACATATATATGTATAAAAATGGGGTGGGTCCCACCTGCTTGTCACTTTTTTAAATAAAAATGTGCTTTTTTAAAATAAAAATACTTTCAGTTGAGCAGTTAGGATTTTTAGTTTTTTTTTACTACCTTTTTATTTTTAGCTTTTTTGTTTAAATATGTTTAAGATTTTACAGATTATTTAACTCTTGCTAGGAATTGTGGTCTTGAAGCGTATTTAGAAGTTTATTCGGATCAACTTCACAAAGAGAGCCTTCTATTGCCCTTACTCTGCTCAATACAATATAGACCTTTGTAAATCCACCGATTTCGTTGTCGTTGTCAGTATCGGTGTCGGGCCGGGCTGACCAATGAAGAACCGCCCATGTATTGTTACTGCCCAGCACAATATAAGCGGCAGCATCATCACAGAGTCAAGCCAATAAAATCATCACCACCGCTCCCTGAATATGGCACTGATGCGTTATAAAACTTATATATCCTAAGCGATTGCTTTAAATGAAAAATAGAGTCAAAAATCTAAAAATTACTAAAATATCGGACTTGTGATCGAGAGATCGCGAGTTCAAACCCCTCTTATCTGCCGTGAACCCACTCCAAACACAAGGATATTTAGCTGAGTTGGAGGGGTCAACAAGATTGCCAGAATTATACCCACATTGCTAGTTCTCTTTATAAAAAGACCTATTCAACGATACCCCAACGAAATTTGATATAGTTTGCCGATTTTTATAATTAACTGTCATATCTCTTCTGACATGACACTCGCATGGTTAAGACGAATTGATTAACGTGAGAATTATTCAAATCAGCCCACGCGATTGGCCTGTACAACGCCACATAGGTACAAACATACATACTTACATACATTCATAGACTGTGAAACACATTACCCTCCTTTGTGTCGCGCAGTCGGGTAATAAGTTACGATTCAACAAACCGGTATGCGTATTTCCCTTTCCGTGTCCAACTGGCGACACCGGTCTCGCGATATACACACGCTTTTGTATTACTACACAATTCAACCAACCCGTGCTCAACCAACTCGCGTCAACTGAGCACGTTTTTGCGATCAAGCAACGTTAAAAGAGGTTTTACAAAATAGTGTGCAATTGAACTGAACACGGTTTTTAACTGTCTGTTCGAAACAAATCCGTGCTGATTTAGCAGGGTGCGTCTCATATCATATAAAGTTATTTGGTATATTTTCATTTCAATAACGTTCACAAGATATAATAAACGTGAGTTATACTGTTAATATAATTTCTTTAGACATAACATTTATATACTCTTTAAACTTATTTCGTGAGTATAACGTAATTGGATATAACGTTTATTTAATCGAAAGCCATTAGGCCTATCGTTTAAAATATATAATATTGCGATTAATTTGATCGGGCGTGCTGCGGGAGTGGCGTGACAGAAACGAATTGCTGCGAAACCGATTCCACGTAGTCTTGTCTGTCCTACCCCTAGAGTGTTATTTAAAATCGCAAAGGGGCGAGGCGGACCGCGAGCTGAGGAGCAGGTGGTTTTAATACCTGACCGGCCAGCAAGCCGAAGCCACGGTGGTGAGCGTGAAACACATCTGCAACGATAAGTTCGCATGGGAGCGCCGGAACCCTGTAGCGCCGGAGCCGTGACAGAAACCATGCCTGCTGCATGTTGCATGCTTGCTTGCGTGCTGCATGCTAGCATGCATGCCTGCTGCATGCATGGTGTATCCTTGCATGTTTTTTAAAGAAAAATAAAATCTAAGCATTTTATCATAGAATACTAAATAGGTTTTATGTCTACTATAGACTAATTCCGTCGCTGATTCAACACGCTTTTGAAGAATCAAACAGTCTAAGAGTCAAGTCAAAAAAGTGTTCAGTTCAACTGCACACTATTTTGTCAAAGCGAGATCAGTGTCGCCAGTTGGACACGGAAAGGGGAATACGCAACCGGTATCGTAGGTATAACACTGCACAAAAGAGCGGGCAACATTATTTCTAAACTTGACATTTGCACGTGTCAATTCCGTCTCTGAGATTAAAAAACGGTATAGGAATTATTTTCTGCATTTGTGAAGGTAAACACTCACAACTTCTCGTGAAATAGCAGCACTCTTGATTGTCCTATTTTTCTTACTATACTTGTCACTTGTGTTTAGTTTATATTATTATAAATTTCATATCAAATCAGATTTATAGAAATATTACTAACTAACTATTGTCTAAATAATCGTTAAAGCAAACCTATAATTTGTTTTGAATCTGCCAACACTAGACACAAAACTTAAACAATCTTACTGGGTTCTAACTAATGTAACAACATGAAAAAAACGCGTTCAATAGAGCAGTTAAGAACGTACAATGCAATAAAAACATATTTCCTACAAATGTTTAAAATTATATTTACAATCACTGTCAAACTACTTCAAGTTTTCATCAAAATAATGTCTCTATTTTTCTCATTTCATCTTTTGGTTTTTATGTGATGCTAGCGATACCTTGCTCTTAAGAATAAGTCTCTTGCACACGAGCAATAAGTTCGCTCAACTTTATTGTGTCGAAATATCCTACACTCAAAGCCATCCTACACTCAAAGCCATCTTACACCTCAATGGCCAATTTTATAAAGACGGGTTATTTCTTTGATGGGTCACATTTTCACATTAATCAGACTGCAAGGATGATTTTCTGGAAAATAGGGCCAAAACCTCATCATTGCCTTAAATCAACAACCTCATTCCTAAAGTAAAACACTTGAATAATGCTATTATTTTTTTCCTTTTTTCTTTGTTTTTTCAGATCTCTGCTGATCTTCTTCATCCATCTTTGTATAATGCGACTGTATATGAGCCAAAAGTTTTTTCTCCCTCGAGAATGATTCACCACACATGTTACACGAATACTTGTCTTTATCTTTACTTTCCTTGCTGCCCTCCGCGGCATTTTGAGTTATCGCCGTAGACGTCGAAATTTGCGATTCTTGGATGATATTATCTGTTGGCAACACATAAGAGGGTTGCAACAAAGGGTCTACATTGATGAACGTAAAGAAACCAGTGTCCTTTGGATGGGCAACATCCTCTAAAGTGACTCGAAACGGTTCTTTAGCATCGAATTCCTCTCTTACTTCAGGTTTGCTTTTTCTTTGGCGCTTTTTGGGCACTTCAGCAGGGGGAGCTATTGCTTTAGTAGATATTAGTAATTTGCTAGGATTTCCAGTCTGAACTATAGTATAAGACTGCTTTTTCATAGCAGGCGTGGTAAACGTAGCTGGAGGTGCTGCAACCGGTGGTACATAAAGATTAGCGGAATGTGCAACAGTCTGAAATAATCCAACCGGATATGGCTTCAATTGATTATCAACATCAATTACTTCCGGACTTTTAGACTTGTCAAGAGAATCTTTCTTACGTTCTTTTGACTTTTCGTGTTCGGGTTCCAATTTGCGTTTTTTAGCTGTCTTTTCGTTTTCCGTAGCAGCTGCTGTATCTTCAACTAAAGTGAATATATTATTTGGGCCTGGCACTAATTTGAAACGCCCGTTTAAGTTAGGTGCGGAAGGAATGTGCACAGATGGAGACTGAGCATTTGATGGCTGTGACTGTTGAGAATCTGACGAATTTTGTGATGACCCTGGATCCGAAATATTTGCCGAGCGTCTTGTTTTGCTAGCTGGACCAGCTTTTGGCTTTGGTTTTACAAGTGGGGCAGATTGATTGTCAAGTTCTTGCTTTTGCTGACTTTCGTCTTTACTAATGTTATTACTGTCTGTTTTTATTTTGTCATTTTTAGTCTCGTTAACACTAATGTCACTATCAAATTTGTACGACTTCCATGACTGCGGTTTTTTCATGTTACCTTCAATTGTAATGTATTTTACCGTCGAAACTTTAGGGGGTTCTGGCATAGGCTCTGTCTTAGGAACCATTATTTTAGGTATCCCATTCTTTGCACAATTGTGAGATTCAACTACTTCTTTCTTCAGAAAGTTTCTATTGCACAATTTACACTGAAATAGAACACCCACTCCATTCACTTTGATCATACTGATATAATCCATGATATTAAATGGTTTTTCAACAACCGTATCCTTAATTTCTACATTGACGTCACTCGTTGGTTTTTCTTCTGTGATGTCAATACTTAAATTACTTATTAGAGAATTTCCTTTGCTTTCATTCGTTTTTTTCTCATTTAGAGTTTTTTTATTTATACTTGACTTTGGTGGATCAATATTGTTACATTTATTGGAAGTGCTACTATTTTCGGATGGGGTACTATTACTTAACCTCGTTGCTCTAGTTGTGGGCAATTTAGCATCATTCTTTGATTTTTCTTGTGATAATTTTACTTCTTTAAGGTTTAGTTCATCATTATCATCATCATCAAGTTCTTTTTTTATTTGTTTTGAGTCGGTTCTTCTAGTCAGACGTTTATTTGGTGGTTGTGCTTCTTCAACTTTTGGCAGTTCCTTAAGAGGAATATCTTTAATACCTTCCATTGCTTTTTTTATTAAGGCATCACAGATATCATCATTACTCATATTCGTTTTATTTAACTTTTGTTCCCAAACTTTTCTAGTTTTGGTTTTCATGATAAATGGGTCAGTCTTACCTACTGCCGTCCGTAAATTTTCTTGTGTTTTGATACATTTCTGTATAAATTCATACAGTTCTTCTAATTTTGCTGAGCACCGGAAACATATTTTGTGGGGAAGGTCATCATTTTCTGCTATCTGTAATAAAAAACATATGATATAATTACTATTACAAGACCTACAAAGTACAAAATGGTTTGATTCAAAATAGTATTTAACAATATACCTAAGTTTTCATTATCCGACAAAAAGTATTGAGATGACAAAACCAATATTGGATTTGATGAATAGCATCATATATTGTAGGATAAGTTTTACTTAAATAATGTGAATTAAAAATACGCTATATTTTTATAATAATAATATATCCTTTATTTCAGGAAACTAGGCCCATACAAAATAATAAAGAAACATAAAATCTTATAAATAGACTACATAACAGATTGTAAACACTTAAATACAAACACTACTTAATACCAATAGATGGCGCGTGTTGCGCTGCGTGGTGACGCGTAATTTTCTGCGAAATCTTCGTTACACGACACACTTCGTCTAAATTTCCTACTTGACGAATGTCACCAGCGCCGTGAGCTGGAACCCGAACTACAAACTATTTAAAATTCGTTTTATGAAGTGAGTCCAAGTCCTCACCACCCAAAGACCAACAGTTGGCCTTAGCTCGCACATACTTCACCTAGCAACGTAGAGCTGCATCGTCGGTACAGCTGCACGCACCAGGAAGTTGAGTCCGGCCAGTGCGGTAACACAGTGATTTCGATAAGGAGGCTGCCTTCCCTTCTTCTCCACCTTCGTAAAACCACCCTTGTCACACTCACTCTTTTCAGCGCCACGATGTTTCGGATGCTCGATGACAGGATCACAGCACCACACTGATTTCGATAAGGAGGCTGCCTTCCCTTCTTCTTCTCCACCTTCGTAAAAAAACCCTTTTCAGCGCCACGGTGTTTCGGATAATCGATGACAGGATCAAAGCACCACACTGATTTCGATAAGGAGGCTGCCTTCCCTTCTTCTCCGCGTTTGTAAAACCACCCTTGTCACACTCGCCCTTTTCAGCGCCACGGTGTTTCAGATGCTCGATGACAGGATCACAGCGAGTCTGCTTATCCCTCTTCGCTTATCTTGCTAGGCGATTTGTTTGTGACACAGCTGGCTTTTCTGCGGCAATGCTGCAAAAGCATTTTAAGGGGACGACGTACCTACATGCGTCAGTACCTCGATCGCATGCAATTGCGACAGCGGGTGGCGCAGCGGAACTCACCGACACTGCAATGCTGATGGCTGCATAATTGTCTCCACGACATGCGTCTAAGTTACAGGCGTCAGGTGACCCAATTATAGGAACAGCGTTGCGCAACAACAATACTTCAGTATGTAGCTCTCCTTTTTTTTATGGGTGGGAAAATCATCGAATGACTTCTTCCGCTCTGGGTTAAGCGAAAGGGTGTGTCAGACTTCTACTGACTAAAAACCCACCCTGTTCCTTCGGCTGCCCTAAAGTTCCGGGGCCGCGGTATCTCGATAGAACTTTCCCGCAAACCCCGGCAGGCAATGGCCCTATGAGGCCCCGTCACGGGTATTGACAGCTCTTTGAGGCGCGTGTGGAACACGACGAGTCGCCGACCCGGAACTGGTCCTTACCGGACGGTGAGCGACCCCTGCTCGCCGTCCGCAGGCCCGCGCCTACAGTGTTGCGAGTTGCGAGAGCTGCCTCTCCCTCGCGCGTTTGGCCTCCTCCTTCGCTAGCATGACTGCTTCGCAGAAGGAGCGACTGCATCCCATTCCCTCTCGCTCCTCACCATGCTCTGAACCAGAGCAGGGCGCAAGAGGTCGCCGCCGCCGATCGCCTCTACGAGGACACGATGTTATGTCCTTCAAAAACCTGGTGACGTCGACGTGATCGAACGAGACGGAGGGCAGCTTGTGCAGCTCTTTCGTCACGAAAGCGGGCACGTCATCCGGATCGGTGCTCTTCAGCTACGTGATGATATCTTGAACACACTTTTGGCGACCACCCCGTCCGCTGGAATAGCAATAACTTGGCACTGCTCACTACCTCTTCTGTGAAGGTCGACAACACTATTCAGTCTCATACACAAGAGAAAACGCAATTGCAAGGGAGATTTATCTTTATCTGCAGCCAGTGGGCACTGGTTGCGATTGTGATCTTGTGTATCCTTGGTAGTAAGCAAATGCTGTACAATATCTGAACTTGGTAAAGTTAACTAGAATTTGTCTTCCAGCGCCCTACAGCATATACAGCAAGACTGTTTTCAGAAGCTGGCCTTGTATACGAAGACAAGGGAAACCACTTATTGCCTCTCAACGCGAAGAAATGGGTATTCATTCATCATAACTTGCACTTACTGCAGTAACAGTATTAATTTTCTTTGTAATAATAATATGTAATAATTAATAACTGATGATTTTATTTGCCAAGTAGTGAATCTTAAATAAGCTTGATAACTAACATTGTCTGTCCATAATATCATTAGAACTTAAAATGGATATTTACCATGTAAATATCCCGTTTTTTAAATTCTAATGACACTGTTAGTGACCATGTTAGTATTAAAAGTTATGTCCACAATGTCCTAATAATTACTCTATATACTTAATATTTATAGTAAGTTAAAAATGAGACTAGTAAAACTACTGCTATGATGGTGAATCATGCATATACAATATTATGTTCCATTATTTGGTATGGCATCATTGCTTGGGGGTAATTCCAAAACAATATCTAAAATTCTGTTAGCTCAAAAAAATGTGTTTGCCCTATCTTTGGTGGTAATGACAGCAAAACTTCAAGCTTCAAGAAAGATGGAATGGGATAATATTTGATCGTTAAGTCAATATTTACATAATCATAACCAGATTTATTCTCTATTATTTTTGTGGCACAGTTCATCTTAGACTGGTCATAAATATTAGTGCAACCATACAAAGCACATAAAACACATCAACATGGGTC
This sequence comes from Tholera decimalis, assembly GCA_943138885.2. NCBI lineage: Eukaryota > Metazoa > Arthropoda > Insecta > Lepidoptera > Noctuidae > Tholera > Tholera decimalis. The sequence continues at coordinate 37,276,313 of OW964569.2, read as the reverse complement.
ATGACCATGTGGCATGACACATGTTGATGTGTTTTATAAAATTAGTGATGTACCGAATCCTATGACCAAACCTGTTATTGACAAAACCAAAACAATTACAATATGTTGAAGTTATAATATGTTTGATGATCTTTTGTATTACTAATAACAATAATTAAGACATTTGATCAATTATAAATGATTATCTATTTTAGGATTACAAGAGAAGAACTGAACCAAAAGAAGGAACTGGTTCCCATCAACAAATAGTGTAATTTTCACAGAATTTTAATTAAGATTGTTTTATCAGTATGGAAAACCAACAACAGATTACTTTTTTAAATTTTGCATAGTTCCTTTCCCTACATGGTCAAAATTTGAGGGTAATTTCATTTAATTTCATGAGGCAATGTTTTATGATGGACCAACATATGTGAAATATATGTAACTTAATTACATTTATTACAGAAATTATTACATTATAACTTTAGTTTATTTATTTTTTTACTTTTTCTGTAACTACATTAAGAAATCTACATTTAGTATGTGTTAAAATATTATTATGAAAATATTACAAATAGTTTCCTGAGTGCAATTAAAAGAATATAAAATAAAATTTTAAGAAAATATTGATAATCATATGATTTATTTAAACCTGCCCATTCCTACAGTGATGTCATAAGCCAATCAGAACACAAAACCCCTCTTTGTTGCACCTCAGATAGTTGACAGAAATGGCATTATGCATCTAGAGGCTGTATGGTTGTTGATTTCATTACAGCATTCACAATAATTATTGGAGTCTTAGGCTTTTTATATTACAAATATAGCCTGGAAATTCTTTGACCACCCGTATATCTACACAGGCTACCCTATCACTAGTAGCAGGAGGAACAAATATGAGCATTCTTACTGCAAAAGCTAAGGAAGCAAAATTACATTGAATATGGCTTCACATTAGCCAGTGAATAGTTATCTTTTAAGGATAGCAGTTCCAGCCTAGGCAAACTTATGACAACATTGTCAGCTCAAAAACATTATAAAGACAGACTAAGAAGTTTCATAATGTTAAAAGATTATCAGCTGACAGTAAATTTCTATCAAGATATTTATGTGTATGACATATAAAACTCAAACTCAAAATATTTTATTATAAAATGTTAGAACCTAGTGCATATTTCGGAACTGGGAATTTCCTATTAGCAATGAACTGGCAAGACTCTACTCAAAGTCATCCATTTCACAATGTATCCGGAATTATAGGTATGAGAGGACAGACAGCATAAACACCAGAGAATCAAGTCCAATAATACCTTCTGATGGACTTGATGAGGTTATGAATCAAGCTGTAAGCAAACCCATTAGACCATTCACTAAACAGCTGATTGTAACCAGTAAATACTTATATTGGAAACAACCCTTAGAGGTTTTGGTCAAGGTTGAACAGGATGGGGTTTAATCAGCTAGTAGCAGAATTAAAACAGTTACAAAATAAAAAATTCTCACCCCAAATGGCATCAGTTCGTCGATCTTCTTCGCAGTGACTTTATCAGCATCGAAAATGTTGAGAAACGGTCCATCTTTACTTTCGCATAATCTGCAGACTTTCATGAAAACTGGCAGCGGCACGGAACTGCAAGCCTCAGCTATTACTTCAGAAGTTATAGACTGGGGTATAGAAGTTATAGACTCGGGTTTAGAAGTTGTAGACTGGGGTATAGAAGATTTAGGAGGTTGTTTCGCTTTAGATTTCACTTTTTTCTTGGCCATTTTGATTCCAAGTTTTTATCTTTAACGACTGTTACGTCGAGACGATAAAAGCTAAAAGATCTTGATTTATACTTGTTAGACTTCTATATAGCACAAACGATGATTTTATTCAAGGTTTTGTAAACTTGGTGAAGATTCTTACTAAATAGTTAGCAAAAATTACAAGATTTAGAACAACATGGCTGGCTGGATGGGATGTCATCGAGTCAAAATAGGACCATAGAGTAAATATAAACAAAACGTGTTTTTTATGGCTTTATGAAATTCCGGGCGGCAAATCAACACAAGGAAGGTGGATTGTTAAATTTTAACAATTTTCATGACCTTTGACCAAATTTTGACCTTATTGTATATAAAGCTTTATATTTTCGAGTCAAATTTTTCTCGTCTCTTTTTGAATCAATATTCTGTAAAATAATAAGAACAATAACCCTAGATCTCAGACCACTAGACTATCAATATCGAGAGTAATGGTGAACGCAGACCTAGCCGCGCCGTACGCGCCGCAGTCTTTGCATTCGAATTCTTTATATGAAGTTCTATGCAACCTCGCACACCTACCCGCGCCGCAGTCGCCGCAGTCCCTGAAACGACCGAACTCCCCTAGCCGCAGCTGATGACGTCACCCGCACGCAGTGCGGATGACGTCATTCGCATCCACGGCGCGCAGTGTTGCCAGAGTTATAAAGTAGACAGAGAATCTCTGTCAACGCTTTATAATGAAATTACTTATTCTCGTATAAATAATTACTTGCTTATTCCCTATTATAGCACCTACAGATAAAATTACACGAAAGAGCAAAATACCAATACCAAATACAGATTTTATACAGATTTTTTAAATCTTCGGATAGATAATGCTTTCAAAAATCTGGCAACACTGACGGGAACGACTGCAGCGACTGCGGCGCGGATAGATGTGCGAGGCCATTAACAAAAAGCGATGACTGCGGGGACTGTAGAGACTGCGGTGCGGCTAGGTCTGCGTTCACCATTACACAAAAGTTATTCATTACGACTTAATGACAATAGAGCACACCAATCACTAGATGAATGCTTTAAGCTTGATTTCAAACTAACTAGGTACTAGTAGTAACGTATTAAGGCAATAGAAATTAGAATTAATTGAAATATGTAGCCCTAAAACATATAATTTCCATAGACAAAATAGACTTCTTGGTATACATCAAAATCGCGCTCCACATTCACGCGAGAATCTCGCGAGAAAGCGAGAATAACACGAGAAATGTGAATGTGGAACCGATTTACATCGTGAATATGGAGCGCGCATTTAGAGTATAGAAATATAGGTCATTGGTATACATACTAGAGTCTGCCTGGCAAATGAAAGTCGAGACTGAAGAAGCGCGGCAAATTTAAAAAATATCAGCATAGCAACCCCAAAACTACTATGAAATACCTGGAATAACCTTATTTGATACTTTAGAATTATCTATTTTATTTCATCTGAATAAAAATACATGAGGTATTTAGGTAGGTAATATTTTAGATATTGTGTCTTAATTCTAATTAAAAAAAAGTTATTTAAAAATCTAAAAATCCCGACTGCTCAACTGAAATGCAAGAGACAAGCACATTTTTATTTTAAAAAGTGACAAGCAGGCGAGACCCAATTGAACTTTTTTTATTATAGGGATGGGTCCGCCTGCTTGTCACTTTTTAAAATAAAAATGTGCTTGTCTCTTGCATTTCAGTTGAGCAGTCGGGTTTTTTAGATTTTTTAAATAACTTTTTTTTTCAACTTTTTAGTTAATATATTAATTAACATTTTTATAGTTTTCCTGGTCGTATCACAATGGCACCCCACCGGATTCAGAAAGTGAAAGAGCTAAGTCCATATTTTTAAACTTTCTCTTTGTATTATTTTTGCTAGTATTACACTAATGATAAATATGATATACCTTTTTGAAATCCTTGTATTAAACCCTTTAATTTGATACCCATATTGCAGTATTCAAAAAAAAAATATTTTTTTCATTGTGTATAATAGCTTCGCACAGCCGCCATGTTTAATTTTTTCAAATGTCACCTATCTAAGAACACTTGGGCTGCTAAGACGAATCTAACGATACGTCAATTATGTGAATTCGTTCAGCGGTTCTGGAGATATGAGGTAATAAAGAATATTACATACATACATACAAGATACGAGCGAAAAACATAACCCTTCCTTTGCAGTCGGGAAAAAAAACAACAGTATTCTAAAATAGTTCTGATTTATTCACTATTATCAAAATCTCAATGTAAGACTTCCATGTGGAAAGTTTCATTAGAGTCACTGGAATCATTGTTTCCTACGTTAATTATAAAACTTTCTAAATTATTTTCTGTAATTCCGTCCCTTTCTTTATATTTATTTTCAACATGTATGACATGATAAGTAATTTTCTTTCACTCCTTGGGAGTTAAGTATATTTTCAAACGACTCTTTTTTAACTTTCTCTAACTCCACTCCAGGCAGAACAATATTTTTACTTGCCACTTTACGTTTAGCCAAACTCCATACTAACTCAATAGCATTTAGATCACAGTGGTAGGGGGGAAGTCGCAATACCTCGTACCCATTCTGCTTCAGAATTTCATCAGCTTCATATACTGGCTCTGGTGTGTTTCGTTTTAAACTTGTTTTCTAACGATATGAAATTCGTTAATTTTGTTATGAATAGCATCTATGTCGAAACTATCTAAGTTGGACACTGTCGGTTTATATGGCCTTTACGCGCACCTTCTTTTTTAATTCTTTTTAATGTAGTAACGCTCACTTCTGTAAATAATGGTAAAACAAAATGATTAGGTTCTGAAAATCATGAATTCAATTACATCTTTATAAAGTTATGTACTCCTAGTGGTTGCGCTGATATACGATTCTTTTCGTTTATATTTTTTAATTATTGGCAACACGCATAATCGCTAATTGGTTAGACATTCCCCTTCCGCATATTATCCTTTCTCCCTTGCACTAGACCTTCGTCTATTCGAGAGTGAGGGAGAGAGACTATACCGCTCTAGAAAAATCGATCGCGTCTGGATCTTCCGATGGACAGGATCGGACCTTCAATGGCTGTCGAGTCGCGTTAGAGCACAAACGCATCGAATCGCATTCGAACGGTCGCGTCGTTTTGTGCGACCAATTCGTAGCAGAAGAACGGTTATACTGTGGTGGTGAACTGTGATCAGAGTGCTGGCAGTCCTGAATATCCTGGATTATCAAGGTTAGTGCTGCCTTTCCTATACGACGCTGGACTCTTGTCTTTTGTTCCAACCAGCGCCGGTTCCCGTCAATTGTGTAACCGAAAACTTCTAAGTCGCATACGTTGCATTACCGCCCATCCATTTAATGGTCCTTCCCGAGTCGGATAATAATCAGCACAGCCATTCCCTAGAATTCGCTAGGTATATCGTAGTTTCGTATTCGTATTTCGTAGTCAACCCCGCATAGATACTTATTTGCCAACGCGTGGCAAGTAAGTACATCGTAATTCATTACGTCGTTTTCGTGTCTTCCTAGCTAATAATCGATTAGTAAGGAATTTCGCAACCCCGCTTAGTAGTTAATTATCGTTACTTGTAAAGTAAATACCAATCGGTCGAGTCAAGGTTACTCGAGACCGCGTCGCGCACCCGGCCGTTATTTCGCAAAACGGTGGGTAGTTACTAAATATTTCTTATAATAATTAGTTTGATATTCATAGCTCATAAATATGGCACCGACCGATATTACTCTTAAAAGATTGATAGCAAAGAGAGATCGTATCTTTGCTCGCATGCAGAGTATTGCAGATAAAATAAAACACATTCATTCGGATGAAAGCGTTAAGGAATCATTTTTGTGCGACATCTCGTTAGTACAATCACTACGTGTGGATTTTGAAAGTGCTTTGGATGAAATTGTTATTCATGAGCTAAAATTAAACCCTGAATATGTTGTAGATTATCAATCGCTTTCTGCGTTCGAAGACCTTTTAGGGCGCATTTTACGGGCTGAGAAGAACCTGACGGCTCACTCTCATAGTGAGGTCCAAAGGTCACCTCGATTGCCGCCAATTGAAATACCCGAATTCAACGGAGATATTAAGAATTGGCCATTATTCGTCGCTAGTTATCGTAATGTCGTGCATAATAATGTTTCTCTAACAGACTGTGAGAAATTATATTATTTATTAGGTAAATTAACACATAAAGCTCGTACAATTTTCGCTGGTATTACCCCGTCTGCGGATAATTACCCACTCATTTTCGATTTGCTTTGTAAAAAATATGAAGATAGTCGACAATCGGCAACTTCATACTTAACTCAAATATTTGAATTTAAATCTATTACATCAGGTACCCCTAGTAGTTTAGAATTATTTATTGATAAGTTCGCTTCGTCGGTAGTTGCTTTAAAACATACAAAAGTCAGTGACCTGGCTGATTTTATATTATTGCATGTCGCGCTTAAAAAACTGGACCCAGACACCGTTCGTACGTTCGAATCCAATTATCAATTAAAGTCGAATGGATCCGAAATCCCATTGTTTTCCGATTTAGTTAATTTCGTTAGTGATCATATAAAGGTTTTAGAACGAACTTCGATACCTGTTGCTCGAGTCAATACTAATAAAAGGCCTTTAGATCGTAAATCAAGTAACGCATATGTGTCCAGTTCTCAACCAGTCGCTTGTAGTTTGTGTAAGGAAAACCATGACTACATTTATAAGTGTACGGTTTTTAAGAGTTATAACCCCGATCAACGTTTTAAATTCGTTAAGTCAAACAACTTGTGTATAAATTGCTTAAGTAGTGGTCATCGCGTGTCTGCGTGTGAGTCGACGTCTACATGTAAAAAATGTAGGTACAAACATCATACATTGCTATGTTTTGGAAATAGGCCTGCGTCAAATATGTCGCCGTCACGCTCAGTCGAAGAGCCGAGCGCGGGTTCGATTCCCGCGAACTCGGATGTAGCATTATGCTCAAGTGCAGTCGGCCCTTATAAAGGCTCTAGAACTGTATTGTTGGGTACCGCACGTATCGTTATTCTAGATTCTCGTGGTCACGAACATTGCGTTCGTGCATTGTTGGACAGCGCGTCTCAGAGTAGCTTTATTACTCGCGATTGCTGTCAACGTTTAGGATTAAACATAAATAATAGACCTACTTGTTCCACTGTTAGGGGTATAGGAGGTTCGAGTAAACCCATTCAAGGTTCCGTACAATTTAAAATTCATTCTCGTTTCGATCATAATATAACTTATGATATTGAGTCGTTGGTAATAGATAGGATTACCGAACGTCTGCCAACCGCGACAGTCGACACTTCGCGACTGTCTAACTTCGAAGACTTACCGTTGGCAGACGATACATATTATTCATCAGGCCCGATTCACGTATTGATCGGCGCTTCGATTTTTCCGCACCTGCTTTTGTCGAACAGAGTTCAAGGATCGACTTCGAATTTATCGCCGCTCGCATTAGAAACGGTCCTTGGCTATGTGATCGTAGGTGACGCACCAGCATGTCCTACTGACGGTAATTCGACCGTATCGCATTGCTGTATCGCGGACACATTAGACTCTGCTGTCCGGAAATTCTGGGAATTAGAGGAAGTGAGTGTTCCCCCGGTATTCAGCCCGGACGACCAATTGTGTGAGGAATTTTACACCCGCACTACCACTCGGGATAGTGAGGGACGTTACGTAGTAGCTTTGCCTTTCAAGGCTGATGTCGAATCCCTTGGCAATTCGCGCCAAGCAAGTGAACGGCGGTTTTACTGCTTGGAAAGGAAGATGCAAGCTTCTCCACAATTAAGGGTCGCGTATGACAGTGTCATCCGGGAATATTTAGAAAAGGGCTACATTTCATCTACGAATCCTGATTCGGCGGGAAGTTCGTATTTTATTCCGCATCATGGTGTGATCCGAGATGATAAGGTCACAACCAAACTTCGTGTCGTTCTCGATGGTAGTTGTAAAACTACTACCCGCATCTCGCTTAATGATCTCTTGTATGGTGGACAGAACCTACAAGGGAACTTGTTCAATATTATTATTGGTTTTCGTTTGTTTTCGATAGCGCTTTCCGCAGACATTCGTCAGATGTTTCTCAGCATTGGAGTCCGAGAATCTGATCGGCGTTTCCAACGCATTTTGTATCGCTTTTCCCCGCAAGAACCTTTACAGGTTTATGAATTTAATCGTGTCGTTTTTGGGCTTAAGTCTAGCCCCTTTCATGCACTTCGAACTATTAAGCAGTTGGCTGAGGATGAGGGTGACTCCTACCCTCAGGCCAAAGATATTGTCGCTGCGGGGTTGTATATGGACGACTACGTCCATTCCGTTCGCACGGAAGACGAGGGCATTTCCACCGCTTCGGAAATGATAGGTCTCATGAAGGCTGGTCAATTTGAGCTAGTTAAGTGGACCAGTAATTCCCAAGTCGTATTAGATTCGATCCCACCCTCGCACCGCCTGCCAGTTGTCAAGGAATTCGATGAGTCCGACCAACATAAAGTACTGGGCTTGTGTTGGTCACCTACGTCGGACAACTTCGGCATGAAAATTAATACTCCCGCTCAGATTTGTACTAAGCGTACAATATTGTCGTGTGTCGCTAAAATATGGGACGTCATGGGATTTGTCGCACCTGTTGTCCTGTACGCTAAACTTCTAATCAAGCAGCTTTGGCTGTCTGATTGTGACTGGGATGATACTCCACCTGAAGATATAGTCAGGCTGTGGATTCGCTTCAAAGAAGAGCTTCCCTTGCTCTGTAATATAAGGATCCCACGTCACGTTGGTATCGTCGGCGATAGTGTGGTTACTATATTGGCTTTCGCGGACGCCAGTGAGAAAGCATACGGGGGGGTTATTTACTTCCACGTTCAAAATAGTGATGGCAATATCGTTAGGTTGTTGACCGCTAAGTCGAAGGTCTCCCCTAAAAAGGTCGTTTCTCTTGCTCGTCTGGAGCTGTGCGCTATTCTTGTGCTAGCTCAACTCATAAAAAATGTCGTAGTCGCTTGTCAAAACCGCATTATATTTCGCAACATATTCGCATTTTCGGATTCAACAGTCGCTCTCTGTTGGGTACATTCGTCGCCCCATCGGTGGAACACCTTCGTGGCCAACAGAGTCTCGAAAATACAGGACGACTTATCGCCACAAAACCTGTATCACGTGTCCGGTACGGACAATCCCGCAGATTGTCTGTCACGTGGGCTCACACCTTCCCAAATCATTGATCATCCGCTTTGGTTCAGTGGTCCTCCGTGGGCCAGCTTAGACGTTTCGAAGTGGCCTGTCGTCCCCTTCAATCCCTCTTCGGTATGCGAAGTGCCCGAAGAGAAGAAACATTCGTTGCTCTCCGCTACACCAACCGAAAGATCTACTATTCTTTCTTTGGTCGATCGTATCTCGTCTTGGAGTAAATTACTTCGAGTAGTAATTTACATTTGTCGTTTCGCTAAACTGTTGCCTATTGGTTACCGCATGGCGGCAGCGGATTACAACTTCGCTGAATTGCTCATACTTCGCGAGCTTCAACGCTTTTATTTCTCCACTGAGTTGGTTAAACTCAGGAAAGGCAAACATTGTAGTCCTGCTTTTCGACACTTAAAACCGTTTCTCGAAGACGGACTCATTAGAGTCGGAGGCCGTTTAAGAAACTCGGATTTAAGTTATGATGGGAAACATCCCATTCTGCTTCCAAGCAAGGACCTCGTTTTGAATTTGTTAGTCGATTATCATCATAAATTGAACTGTCACGCAGGTCCCGACCTGCTAATGTCGCTCTTGCGTCAGAAGTATTGGATCCTTTCTGCACGCAATTTAATTAGGAATAGGATCCATAAGTGCCTTCCCTGCTTTCGGCTGCGCCCTAAGCAGAGCTTTCCTGAGATGGCCGATCATCGCTCTTGTCGTATCGTTCAAACCGCTAAGCCATTCGTCCACACGGGCACGGACTACGCCGGTCCGTTTAAGGTTACGATGTCTCGCGGTCGAGGTGTTCGCTCCACCAAGGCCTACGTGTGTCTGTTCGTCTGCATGACTACACGCGCGGTGCACATAGAGCTCGCTGGGGATCTTAGCACAGCTAGTTTTATGGGCGCCTTTAAACGGTTCCTGTCAAGGCGTGGCCCGGTTAGTAGAGTTTATTCCGATAACGGGACTAATTACATAGGCGCTAAACGGAAACTCTCGGAACTTCACGCATTTCTTTGTTCGAAGTACCATAATTCGGAATATGGTCATACATTAGCTATAAATCGAATAGATTGGTCACTCAATGTCCCGACGGCTAGTCACTTTGGCGGCAATTGGGAAGCTAATATTAAAAGTTTAAAGTCACACCTATATCGGGTCATAGGCGATACTATTCTGTCGTTTGAAGAATTAAGTACCGTTCTTATTCAAATAGAATCGGTAATGAACACTAGACCTCTTTGTAGGACACTCTCTAGTGATCCTTCAGAGCCGCTCGCATTGACTCCAGCGCACTTTTTGAATCTCACGCCTCTGAAATACTTGCCTGCCGAGGAAATAGACGAGAGAACTCTTACTGCTAGACACGAGCTACTAGATAAGTTAGTACAGTCGTTTTGGAAGCGCTGGAGAACTGGATATCTCCATACTTTGCAATCTCGCCGCAAATGGAACACGCCGGTCGATCCGGTCTCTGTCGGCACGGTCGTGATTCTTATATCCGACAACTCGCCCCCACTACACTGGCCTTTGGGTGTCGTGGAGGAAATTTTCCCTGACTCAACCGGAGTCACTCGTATCGTTCGGGTTGAGACAACCACTGGATCCTACTTGCGTCCCGTGGTGCGTCTTTGCCCATTGCCTAACCAGTAGTTTATTTAATTCGTCTTTAAGGTTAGGTTAATATTAGTTATTAGGTATTTAGTTTCGTAGTTATAGGATAGTAATTATCGAATAGATTCGTTTTCTTGTGGTTTGCCTCACTCTTGAAGGCATCCCTTCAAGCCCGGGGGAATGGTTGCGCTGATATACGATTCTTTTCGTTTATATTTTTTAATTATTGGCAACACGCATAATCGCTAATTGGTTAGACATTCCCCTTCCGCATATTATCCTTTCTCCCTTGCACTAGACCTTCGTCTATTCGAGAGTGAGGGAGAGAGACTATACCGCTCTAGAAAAATCGATCGCGTCTGGATCTTCCGATGGACAGGATCGGACCTTCAATGGCTGTCGAGTCGCGTTAGAGCACAAACGCATCGAATCGCATTCGAACGGTCGCGTCGTTTTGTGCGACCAATTCGTAGCAGAAGAACGGTTATACTGTGGTGGTGAACTGTGATCAGAGTGCTGGCAGTCCTGAATATCCTGGATTATCAAGGTTAGTGCTGCCTTTCCTATACGACGCTGGACTCTTGTCTTTTGTTCCAACCAGCGCCGGTTCCCGTCAATTGTGTAACCGAAAACTTCTAAGTCGCATACGTTGCATTACCGCCCATCCACCTAGTAAAAACTTACCAGTGATTGAAGCTATTTCATCCAAGTACTGGTTCTGGGTTCTTATCCTATCTTTCTGCTCTAAATCCGTAAGTTTTTCAATAGTTTTCACTATCTCATCAACCCCTGCTACATGCACCAGATTTTCTATAAAAGAAAAATATGTTAAAAACCATGCAACATTTAATAGTATGTTAAATAACCATAATGCATTATTATTAAGGTGTTTAACGGACTATAAAATGAATGTGAATCAAGCTAAAAGATAAATGTAAATTATGAATTACGACAAAGTATCAACTTAGTAGCGTCATACTAACTTATGAAATCGAACACCACGCGTAAACAATCTTGTTTTTGTTTGAATTCAGCGTCTTTCTCATGTTGTTTTTCTTGATATTTAGACATCATGCGAAACAACATCTTCCGTACTCCACTTTTAATACTTTTGTTCATTTTTCGCTGAATAAACGCTATTAACAAGATCACAACAAATCACCAACAACACGCCATCTTGTTTTGGAAAATTGAGTTTGACAATTGACATTAGTATAGCATTGCCATATCAAAACTTTGCAAATAATTCGAGTGTCTACTTTCGTTTGCCAGACTATAGTTTTCAGTGCTTCAGTGTCACGTATGTACCAAGACTACTCGGTCCTTGTATGCAAAAATACCAAGATTTTGATGGAAGAATCGAGTATTACTACCTAAAAATGATCAATTATTATAGTGTTTTTCTGAACATGAAATCAAATTGTTAAATATAACACAGACAAAAAATCGCAGTCAATTGTTAATATTTTTCTACTGTACGGTTGGTTAAACTGCTTGGCTATGGTTAGTCGACTACTGCGCAATCTTCTTTCTTGTTTACCTTTTTAATAGAGATGGGTTGTATGTACTAGGTAAATTTGGGACTAGTGATGTGCCAACTCGGAATAAACACAACGTGAGTTAGCTCGAGTTGAAATTCAAGTAACTCGAGTTCAACTCGAGTTAAGTAACTCGAATTAACTGGGTGAAATGAAACTGAGTTAATGATTTGTTTTCGTAACAATATTTAAACAAATTGAACAGATTCAGCATAAATATGTATGGGGACCATTATAATTAAAGTAGGTAGAATTTAAATAAAAAAAGAAATGTATTTATCATTTATTTATGTTTTATGTATTTAGGATTTTTCGTAACATAAATAAAGTAAGTATTTCTATTAATTAACAACAAAACTATATTTGTATGAATCTAAACACTGTTTGCACTTAGCATGTCCATTCACTGGCGATTCAAATACATCCCAAACAACAGATTTCCTTTAGAGGTCCCGGCATTTTTTCTACACAGTACCTAATAATTCGAAAAACTAACAACAATAACAACCGGCACTCCAAAATAACCTCAAATCTGCAACAATGCAATGTTGTGTTGTTGTGACATTGACATAATTGACATTTGTAGCGAATTAAATGAATGAATATAGTCCTAAATGTCTGTCATTCGGCTGAAGAAGAATTCAAATCGACTAAATCGAGTTAAAGGGAATTCAACTCGAGTTGACACATCACTATTTGGGACTACGTGCACCTATTTTTAGTATTTAAAAATACGTGATCCAGATTATAGATGCTGGCGGGAAACATTCCGAATCATTCCCGTCGAATACTTCGGAAGTATTCTGAAATATTCCGAAACTTTGGGAATATTTCAACTGTCAAAAAACAAAACAGGAAAATCGACCTTTGAAGTCTGTTAATATACCAAAACCTGCTCCTAAGTAGGTAAGAACAAATACTTTTCTGAAAACCGCATCAAAACGTGTTTGCTTGCAAGGTTTGCCTTTATTTGCTTTTATTGACTGGGCTATTATACGCGTTAAGTAGGTAGGTAATGATTAATACCTACCTATGCGACTCGCGAATACTCGCGATGCGTACAGAGCTACATACAAACTAACCAAAAACATAGGTAACCCTTTTTCAAATAGCAAATCAAATATGCTTGGCCTGGTTTTTTTATTTCACAACTGACATTTAAGGCTATAATCGCATAGCACGACTTACAACTCGATCGCCTAATGCAAGTATTTTGACCAATAGGATGCACGAAGCGTATTTTAGTAGTGTTCGTAATAGTAAGTATTAATACAATGTTACACGCCCTGTACTCACAAAATGCCTATGATTTCTAATTGGGCGAAAACAGGAAGGGATGTGGTTTGTCACTAGCTGCGCTTCTGCAGAAATATTTTCTTAAGTGAGTATGCGTATCTTTGGCCTATAGTACCTACCTAAAAACAAAAGAATAAAAATCCTGTTAATCGCAGGCTAATAAATCTACCTATAAAAATATCAACATATACTTAATCAATCCCATTTATAATAAAATAAACATTTATATTTTACTCTCGTAGCGTACATACGTACTCTCGCAGTGAACAATAATTAACTCACCCACCACACAACAAGCAAACACATTTATTCCCATTGAATTATTCGGGCGAAATATTCGGAAACATTCGATTGCGGGGTACGAATCTTTCTCGCGCGGGTGAAAACTTCTCCGGGGAGTAGCATCCCCTCCCTCTTACCGCACCCCGCACCGCCATCGCCTGCACGCACGACTCGTGGCCGGTGGCAGTCGGGTGCGCGCGTCGCGGTGCCAGCGCGGCGGCAGCGGCCGGCGCACAGAGATCGACGATCGATGCAAAATACGATTTTTCAGCAAAAAAAGTTGTAATCTTAATAAATAATTAAAAGTTTCTTTAAATCAGAATGATTCAAAAGAATTTATCATTTTGAATAATTCCCATTTAAAGAAACTTTCCCCGAAGTATTCCGGAATTATTCGGAATTATTCAGAAGTTTTGCAACTATAATCCAGATACCTGTTCCACCTAGTCCACCTATACTTGTCGAATGTGGTCATGGTGCACGTACTTAGTCCAAGTCAAGTTTTTATTGTGGCTACTAATTTTGCAGGAAACTGCTAAACAACAAATGAACACGGTATTTTGATTAAATTTTACGATGACGGTCTTTAAGCTTCACGGACTCACCTCGTTGCCACTTCTCCTGTATTTGATATTTCTATTGAACTTAGGCTGAGATTCAGAGACGAGTCTAAGCTTGAACTTACACTTCCATCTGTCAAAATCAACGACTTACCCTTAAATTTGTATTCAGAGACGTTCGGAACACGTCTTAAACTTAGCGTGAACTAAGATAAGCCAAGTAGTCAATATCGACTACTTAAGACGGAACTAGCGCCACCAAGTGGGCTAAGGTGTAACTAATTTCGACAATGAAAAAGTTGACATTTTTATTCGAGCGCGTGGTATTTTTTTCTCTTTTAGATTGTAAAATTACGTATTAGCATCATAAAATGCTTTTATAACTGACATTTATAACATTTTGCTTTTAAAAATGGCCATAGAGAAGAGAGTGTAAGCTTAGCTAAGACCTTGCTAAGACCGACGTAAGTTTGACAGGGACTGTCTCTGAATACGAATTTCTAAGATGCGCTTAGCCACGACTTGGCTTAGAGCGGTCTTCGCCCGTCTTATGTTCTTGTCTCTGAATCTCAGCCTTAGTGTGTTAGCACCAGCAATCAGTGATAGAATAAGACTAGGTAGGTACTAGAGATGCGCGACTGCGAATGATTTTGTTATTCGAAATATCTGCAACTACTAATTTACAAGTTCGACTTGAATATTAGTAGGTTACTAATTTTCATAATCGAATGACGACTACTAATATTAGTAACTATTAATGTCGTTGGGAATGAAGTTAAATGTAGTCATCCTCGTCTGTCGTTCTATTCGCTTGCCTGCCGCTGCCGCGACGATCTGTTATCTGTTGCACACTTGCACTATTGAATGAATAGTCTAGTCGGACGAGCGGTTGAATTATATCATACAAAATTTCAGTCTGTAAACATAATCAAATAGTGTTTGTTATGTGTGTGATTATTAAAATTAATGTGTTTTAAACTTTATAAGCACGTTTATGGTTTACGAACGTACTACTAACCATTTATTAAACATTACTATTATCTTTCGATTATAATAATAACACGCTTGATTAATGGTGATGATACAGTGATTATTAATTCAGTGGAGAACTAAATTATTATCTTAGGTTAAGTTACCTAAATAATAATTTAATTTGAACTCAAGTAGTTTTATATTTCTACATATTAATAAATACAAATTATACCTAAGATAATGCTTACTATGGAACTTGTTGTTGATTAACTTTTTATTTTATTATGTTTGATATTTTCTTATTTTTTATTAATTAAAACTTCTTCACAATAATTATCATACTTTGTAAAAAAAAATATTTACTTCCTCTTACCTATGACGTGTGGCGCTAACATCCGTACGGCACTCAGTGAGTACATAATACTTACTCAGTAATACCAACTGCCGCTAAACATAAATCACAAATTCTGTCAATTAAAACGTATTACCTATTATACTGTTGGAAGGTCGTGATGCTGTCCATGTTTGTCTATGACATCTATTTCAGATTAATTTAAAATATTCTTCTATCTGATTGATGTACGGTGTCATGTAAAAACATGAATTCTATTTTTTCTCATTATACAAATAAACACAATGTTTATAATATTCACATTTTTAATTAGTTTCAAGCTGCCAATTCCACCCTATCAGTGGTAGCAGAGCGTGGTTGGATAATTAGTGGCAAATGGAATAAAACCGTGAGTAAATGAGAAAATAAAATTTTAAAAATGAGCTCAAGTCTAAGAAGCGTAGAACCGCTGACAAAATCAAATTACGATACCTGGTGCTTACAAGCACAGGCGATTCTCATAAGATACGATCTATGGGAGTACGCTAGTGGTGAAAAAACGTTAGCGGCAACTGCGACTGCCGAAGAAAAGATTGCATTCCTAAAGGAAGACATAAAGGCAAGGTCAGAGGTACTTCTACTTATATCTCCACCAGAACTTAAACAAATTAAAGGATGTAACACGTCCAAGGAGGTATGGGATAAACTAAACATCAAAGTTCAGGACCCGCGAGAAAGGCTACGCTATTAAAGCAACTAGTATTGAAGAAAATGACTTCACAAGAAGATGTAAGAGACCATCTCAGTAATTTTATGGACGTAGTGGGTAAATTAGAAGATATGGATGTCAAAATTCATCCAGAATTATTAAGCATTATGATGTTATACAGTTTACCTACAAATTTTGATAGCTTCAGAACGGCAATTGAGTCGAGAGATGTTCTACCAAGTCCTGACATTTTAAAAGTTAAAATCATAGAAGAATACGAAGCAAGAAGGCAAAGCGAAGCAAGCGAACCACAGACTTCAGAAGCATTCTATACCAAAACAAAGAAAAGAGTACTATGTTGCAACAATTGTAAGAAGAAAGGCCATTCCACAGAATCTTGTTGGTCAAAGAAGAGACCAAATAACTCTAATAAAACTAAAGGTCAGGAAGAGACGCATAATATCTGTTTAACAACAGGAACGTCAAAAACTAAAAGCAATTTATGGTGTCTAGATAGTGGCTGTACGTCACATATGACGGGTGACAAAAGTATACTCTGTAACTTAATCCCTGCATCTGACACTCTAAGACTAGCTTCAGAGAAGCATACGACCGAAGTTAAAGGGAAAGGAAACGCAGAACTCTATATAAAAGATTTGAAACATACTATAATTGACACATTATATGTGCCTGATTTGTCAAACAACTTGATGTCAGTAAGTAAAATTACAGATCATGGCTATAAAGTTTTATTTGAAAAGGGACAAGCCAGTATCATAAAAGACGGAACAGTTAACTTAAAAGCTAGAAGAAGAAATGGACTATACTTCATTGAATTCGATGAGCCGGAAGAGACAGCAAATTTCACGCCCAGTGCTGAAGGCGGAATTATGAAATGGCACAAGAAATTAGGTCATGTCAATGAAAGAGACCTAAAGGAAATGGTTAAAAATAAAATGATGCGAGGACTCGAATTTAAAGAAAAAACTTTGGGTACCTGTGAGACTTGTATCAAGGGTAAATTTACCACTCTACCATTCCAAAGCCATGAACAAATAATCTCTACCAAAGTGCTGCAGATAATTCACAGTGACGTATGTGGCCCTTTTGAGCATAAATCAATGGCTGGATCAAAGTATTTCGTTACATTTATTGACGACTATACAAGATACTGTTGTGTTTACTTCTTAAAAGAAAAGAGCGAAGTTATTGAAAAATTCAAGGAGTATAAAAACTATGTTGAACTGTTTCATAAGAAGAAAATTCAAAACCTTCAGTCTGACAATGGAGGCGAATATAGGTCGAAAGCGTTTGACAAATTCCTGAAAGATAACGGCATAAGCCGAAGACTATCTGCACCCTATACACCGCAGCAAAATGGCATGAGTGAAAGGAAAAATCGGTCGCTGATGGATAAAGCAAGATGTCTGATGATAGATTCTAACATTCCTGCAAATCTATGGGCAGAAGCAGTGAACACTGCAAACTATTTGATAAATAGAAGCCCAGCAAAAGCTCTCAAAGGAAACTCCCCATATGAGAAGTGGGTAGGAAGAACCCCATCGGGAAATCACCTACACGTGTTTGGAAACAGAGCCTTTGTAATGAACAAGAACCGAAAAGGAAAATTCTCTGCCAAAGCGACAGAAGGAGTATTTTTGGGATATGCAAATAAAGCCAAAGGTTTTAAAATCTACATACCGGAAAAGAATGACGTTGTTATCAGCAGAGACGTAAAAGTAATCGAAAAGATGCATTATGGCGATACTCCTGCTGAGAAAAACGAAGACTTTACTCTAGAACCAGAAACAGAATCAATTGAGATTGAAATACCTGAAATTAGAAACAAAATGAATAATAACTTATTTTTTCAGGAACCTACTAATCTTCCTTCTTCCAGCTCCAGTCGAGATCCAGTTGACCCACCGCCCTCAAGTGAAAGACCACAAAGAGAAGTGAGGCCACCAGCATGGACCAAAGATTACGAGCTAAGTCGTTGCGTGACTATGTTTACATCAGATAGTAATGATGACTATGACTGTTCATTTCTTACATATCAAGATGCAGTGACGGGCACCGACAGACAAAATTGGGAGAAGGCGATACAGTCTGAAATGGATTCACTACAGAAAAATAACACCTGGGTATTAGTTGACAGGTCAGAAGCCAAAGGACACAAAATTTTGTCGAACAAATGGGTATTTCGGATTAAAGATGACGGTACATACAAGGCCAGATTAGTCGTACGTGGCTGCGAGCAGAAAGGAAACCTGGATTTTGAAGACGTATATAGCCCAGTTGTAAGTCAATCTGCCTTAAAAACTTTATTAGCCGTTGCCGCATCCAAATCTTACTACTTCATGACATTTGACGTCAAGACAGCATTCTTGTACGGAGAGTTGACAGATGAAGTTTATATGAAACTACCTATTAGCTATAAAACTGACTGCAATACTACTGAAGTAGTTTGCCGGCTGAAAAAGTTGTATGGCTTAAAGCAAGCTCCATTCACATGGAATAAAACTTTTACCCAAGCGATGTTTGATTTGGGTTTCAAGACGATAAAAACCGATCGATGCGTTTTCATAAACGAAGATAAGTCAATAATAATCGGATTATTTGTCGATGATGGTCTTGTTATAGGAAAAGACAAGAAAAAGATCGAAGTTATTTTGAAGAAACTTGAAACCAAATTTGAAATGAAAAAGAATCAAAATCCAAGTACCTATCTGGGTATGGAAATAAGAAATTCCAAAGAAGGAATAATTCTTACTCAGAGATCTTATATAAATGACGTACTGGAAAAATATAATATGAAAAATGCCAAACCTTGTGACACGCCCGCAAGTAGCGATTCCAAGTCGATACAAGAAACTGCCCAGGAGAAGGAATATCCCTATAGGGAGGCAGTGGGAAGTTTACTGTATCTGTCTACCAGAACTAGACCAGACATCGCACAAGCGGTCAATCAAGTTAGCAGGAAGGTCGAAAATTTCACTAGAGAAGATGTCACAAAACTTAAGAAAATATTCAAATATTTGGTGGGAACCAAAGATAAAGGCATTTTGTTCAAACGAAACACACCGATAGAGAATATCGATGCTTATAGTGACTCGGACTATGCTGGAGATCCATTGACGCGAAGAAGCACTTCTGGCTCCGTGCTTATGATAGCTGATGGACCAATCGCATGGGCGTCTAAGAGACAGCCTATAGTGGCATTATCATCGACTGAAGCCGAGTACATAGCCGCAGCAGACTGTTGCAAAGAGGCATTGTATCTGAAATCTCTGCTGAAGGAAATAACCGATGTGGATATAAAAATAAATTTGCACGTTGATAACCAAAGTTCGATTCAACTCGTAAAATCGGGATCCTTCAACAAAAGGTCGAAGCACATAGATGTGCGATACCATTTTATACACGAACACTTCGTGAACGGATTGATCAATATCAGCTACTGTCCAACAGAGATACAGTTGGCTGACGTAATGACAAAACCATTGTCAAAAGTAAAGTTCGAAAGACACTGTGCAAGATTAATGCATATATAGAGACGTGTCTCAGCAACATGAACGAACATCAGGAGAAGGTGTTGGAAGGTCGTGATGCTGTCCATGTTTGTCTATGACATCTATTTCAGATTGATTTAAAATATTCTTCTATCTGATTGATGTACGGTGTCATGTAAAAAAATGAATTCTATTTTTTCTCATTATACAAATAAACACAATGTTTATAATATTCACATTTTTAATTAGTTTCAAGCTGCCAATTCCACCTTATCATATACATCCAATAGCTGATATTTACTTTGTGGAGTCGAAGTGGATGGGACCAATGCCTTAAAAGAAAAAGTAGTATTAGTACTGTTTCACTAACTATACTACTGAATTACTCCTTACCAGAGACAACGTCGAACGGCCGAATATCGAATTAGTTACTAATTTCGTCAATCATTCGAACGATTCGAATGATTTACTAAGTCGAATGATTCGAATGAAATCATTCATAGTCGCGCATCTTTAGTAGGTACCTAGAGTAGGTATAAGATCCTTGGTACCTAGTAATTGGACTTTATACTCGAGACTAGTCAGTAATCATTCGATCCGAGAATACTCGATCCGAATGAGTACCAACTAGTCTCGACAAGACTTACACCCATATTCAAAGTTTGTTTACTTCACAGAGTACATTATGTTTACTTTGAGAGCAGTAGGGTGCGCGTTATCTGTGGTTTCCAACTTGAAGTGTCAACACTAATTGTTAAATGAACGCATAACATAAATAAAAAAACCCTTTGTCCGTTGGGATTTTTAATTGGAATATGAGTACAATCAATGCATCTTATAGCTCCAGGAAATCCAGCAATACGGTGAAATTTGTGAAGATATATACAACCTTCATATTGTATCGATGGTCTTGTTGCTTAGCAATGTTTGATATATCGGTCTTGTCACATATACGAAAAATATATTCCTTCTACAAAATAAAACAAAATTTTATTTTATCGTTTAATTCTACGGCAACTTACAACAATTATAAGCTTTACAAATTATCTAAAGCTTTACATGGTAGCAGAGCGAAAAATGTAAGTAGATAAATGGAATAAAAACGAAAAGAAAGAAAAAAATTCGAAATGTCAATTGGAAAAATCCAACCTTTAGGAAAGGAAAACTACGATACGTGGTGTATACATGCAAAAGCATACTTAGTTAAAAATAAACTATGGGCATGTGTTAAAGAATATCCAAAGGTAGGTGCGTCACAAAATGATCTTGACTATGACGAAATGGCGAAATCGGAGCTGATATTGTTGATAGCGCCTTCAGAACTGAAACAGGTAAAAAACTGTAACCAAAGATGTGTGGACGACTCTTGAATCCATCTATGCTAGTAAAGGTCCAGCCAGAAAGGCTACACTACTAAAGCAACTAATATTAGCAAAACTAGAAGAAGGTTCAGATACACGCGAGCATTTAAAGAAATTCATGGATACAGTTGATAAATTAAAAGATATGGATATTGATATCAACAATGATTTATTGTCAATCATGATGCTCTATAGCCTTTCTTCAGAATACGAAAATTTCAGGACTGCAATTGAATCTCAAGACTCGCTTCCAGACCCTGAAAAGCTAAAGATTAAAATTATAGAAGAGAGTGATGCACGTCGTCGCGACATCCCTAGTACTAGCGTAAAGAATGACGCTGAAGAAAGTTTCTACACTTTTTGCAAGATATGTAAAAAGAGAGGCCATGACACGTCCAAATGCTGGTCTAAAAATAAGAATACAGGCAAGAAGAATAATAAGAAGCCTAAGAACAGCTATACCAAAAAGGACGGTAAAGAAACAAACCTCTTCAGTAGCTACTTCATAAACGACAAAGCACAAAAGTGCTGGATACTTGACAGTGGATGTACGTCACATATGACTTTTTCGGATAAGCCTTTTATAGAGATGAAGAAAATTTCAAAGACCCTTAAAATCGCTTCTAAGGACAAAACTGCAGAGATAAAAGGGTCAGGGCCTGCAGAAATAGAAATTAAAGAAGGAAAAATTGGAATTTCTGATGCACTTTATGTACCAAGCCTGTGTGCTAATCTTCTTTCTGTTGGGAAAATGACTGATGTAGGACTCGCTATTCTATTCACTAAGAAGAAGGCAATAATTAATGATCACAAGAGAGGAGTACAAATGCAAGCAGTGAGAGAAGACGATGGTCTATATTATCTCCAAACCAAAAATAATAATGTTGACAGACATAGAGCCGATGCTACAGATTGTAGTAATGAGGTAGCAAAAGTAGTGGAGTCAGATGCTATTAAACAATGGCACAGTAAAATGGGACACATGAGCGAAAGAGACTTGAAGCTCGCCTTAAAGAATGAAAGCCTGATTGGGTTAGACTTCGACCATAATAGTTCTTTAGGTGAATGCGAAATATGCATAGAAGGGAAATTGAGCAGAGTGCCTAGCAAGAAGAGTGACAAACATAGTTCACGTACGAGTCAGCGTCTTGAGATCGTACACAGTGACGTCTGTGGACCACTTAAACAACCTTCACTGAATGGCAACAGGTATTTTGTAAGTTTCATTGATGACTATAGTAGGTACTGCCGAGTATACTTTATTAAAAATAAAAACGAAGTATTACAAAAATTCATAGAATACAAGGTAGAGGCAGAGAACTTCACAGGAAACAAAATTAAATGCCTACAGACCGATAACGGTACGGAATACCGAAATTTTAAGTTTGACTCATATCTGAAGCTAAATGGTATAGCAAGAAGGTTGACAGCACCATACACTCCACATCAAAATGAAATCGCTGAAAGGAAAAATAGAACCCTTATAGAAAAAGCAAGATGCATGATGTTGGAATCAAAAGCGCCTATGTGTTTATGGGCAGAAACGGTTTATACTGCAAATTATTTGTCAAACCGAAGCGTTAATCAGAGTATTGAAAATCAAACAGCATTCGAAAGATGGGTAGGTAGAAAACCCTGCGTTAATCATCTATATGTACTTGGTGCTAAAACGTTCATCCTAAAGAAAGGAAAACACGAACATAAATTTGCTTCAAAGGCAATTCCAGGTATGTTCGCTGGTTACTCGGAAGTTTCAAAAGCGTTTAGAATATACGTCCCATCGAAGAAACGCATTCTTGTTTCTAAGGATGTTCGAATTTTAAAGAAAATGTTCTATGAAGATGATAAAAATGTAATTTCTGTTCCTTTGCAAGAATTAAATGATCACAAGCGATCTAACGAGACTGACTGTGAACTGGATGAAACAGAAATATATTTAAAAGGTACTACAAAAGAAAATGCTAGTAGACAGCAAGCAGTACAAGATAATGATATTGCAAGCTCTAACGAGGTACCTATACAAAATGAAAATAACGAGTTGTATTATGACACTCTCGGGACTGATGACGGCAGTGAAACGGCTGATCAATCAAATGAAAACGACATAGATGTCAATGAATTCGTTCTTGTCCCAGAAGAACGGAGGTCATACAATCTTCGTGATAGATCACAGATTGACAGACCTAAAATATTTGAGGATTATATTATGGCAGCCATGGATATGGATCATGAAATAGAACCTCAAACGTTTAAAGATGCTATGAATAGCAAGGATAAGGTCAAATGGTTAGAGGCTATGCAAAATGAAATGGAATCATTGAAAGAAATGAAGACTTGGGAATTAGTCGACCCTCCGAAAAATCGTAAACCATTGTCATGTAAATGGGTTTACAGAATAAAGAACAATCCAGATGGTACAATTGAGCGATATAAGGCCAGACTGGTAGTGAAAGGTTTTTCACAAAAACCTGGCGTTGATTATCAGAAGACTTTCAGTCCGGTAGCTCGCCTCAGTACTATAAGAGCTGTTTTAGGAATAGCTGCTCAAGAAAACTTAGTACTTCAACAGTTCGATGTATCGACTGCGTTTCTAAACGGAGCGGTAAAAGAGGAAATCTTTATGAAGCAGCCAGAGGGTTTCAATGATGGCACTAAGAAAGTGTGTAAACTTAAACGCAGCCTCTACGGGCTGAAACAAGCTCCTCTATGCTGGAATGTCTGCATATCAGAGTATCTTATAAACTCAGGATTCAAGCAAAGCACAAAAGATCCTTGCCTTTACTTACGTGAACAATTGTTAATTGCGCTTTACGTAGATGACGGTTTGGTGGCTTCAACTAGTGAAAATGCTGGAAAGAAATTTATTGAAGAGCTGAGAAATAGGTTTAAAATTACCACAAAACCGGCGTCTTATTTTCTTGGACTTGAAATTAATAAAACCAAAGATGGCTGTATTACCCTAAACCAAAGGTCTTATTCTAAGAAGATACTTGAAAAGTTTGGAATTACTAACTGCAAAGTTGCTGCAACGCCGGCAGTAAAAATTGGCATAGAAGAAGAAGAAGATGATAAATTAAATTCATCATTTCCCTATCGTCAAGCTGTGGGAGCCCTAGCATACCTCATGGTCGCTACAAGGCCAGATATAAGCTATGCTGTGAGTGTTGCGTCAAGGCATCTAGAAAGTCCTACTAAGTTTGATGTGATGAGAGTCAAACGAATTTTTAGATACCTTAAGGGTACTATAGACAAAGGACTTGTCTTCGCGAAAAGCCGGGAGAAGAGGCTGATATGTTTCAGTGACGCTGATTTTGGTGGTGACACAACGACTGGCCATTCGACGTCAGGGATGATTTTCCTATTCTCCGGTCCCATCATGTGGAAAAGCCAAAAACAACTAAGAGTTGCAATCTCCTCAACGGAGGCTGAACTCGTAGCCTTGACAGAAACTGCGAGAGAAGCCTTATGGCTAAAAGAACTCTTGGAGGAATTAAGGGACTTAACAGACCTGAATGAAAAACCGACAATTTACGTTGACAATGAGTCTGCTATAAGGTTGTCTGAGAACCCACCTTATGAGTTCCATAGGAGAACAAAACATATCAAGATAAAACATTTCTTCATTCGAGAATGTGTTCAGAATAGAGACTTCGCTGTCAAACAAGTCGCTACAGAATTGCAATTGGCGGACATGTTTACGAAGCCATTGTTTGGACCAAGACTGAACATGCTAAGCTGTAGGATTGGACTTCAAGATTTGTCCAAGCTTTAAAAAAGAAGTATCGTGGATGTGAAGATATATACAACCTTCATATTGTATCGATGGTCTTGTTGCTTAGCAATGTTTGACGTTAGGTTTTACATACTCTTTGATGTTTGATATATCGGTCTTGTCACATATACGAAAAATATATTCCTTCTACAAAATAAAACAAAGTTTTATTTTATCGTTTAATTCTACGGCAACTTCAACAATTATAAGCTTTACAAAATTTGATCTAATAGTAGGTACACATCTCATCAACATATCCTCAGTAGGAATAAAATCAGTAAAATTCCCACTTTTGTTGCCGCTTTTGATAGTGTCACAAGACAATAAAATGGCATTTTAAATACAAATTATTATAGTACAAAATCTAACCCTGGGAAGGAATGAAGTGTAATTCGGAAGATAATCGGAGAATCCCCGGTCATCAACACAGAAAACCTTGAAAGATCAGAATTCGGTCGGAATATTCATAATTATGACTTAAAACTAAGCATTCGGGAGCAAACTTTAAATTATAGTATGTTAGCGTACTATCCTTAGATGTGGATAGTATATAGTACAAA
This sequence comes from Tholera decimalis, assembly GCA_943138885.2. Classification (NCBI taxonomy): domain Eukaryota; kingdom Metazoa; phylum Arthropoda; class Insecta; order Lepidoptera; family Noctuidae; genus Tholera; species Tholera decimalis. Next base: position 37,250,855 of record OW964569.2, on the reverse strand, counting down.
GGGCGAAATTATAGTATAAATACTATAATTATAGTACAAAATCCAACCCTGCTAACAACAGGATAAACATTCACTTATTATCTAGCATATCGAGAATGCTTGGTCAGCGGAGCCCGCCCGTCGCGGCTGGGATCAGCGTACTGTTATTGTTCCCACCGGACTACTTGCTAGAGATAGACAGGTAGAGCATTCATAACGCCTCCCCCCGCAGCTTCAAAATTATCCGAGGGACTATTATCGCTCGGATTGTTTTGAAATTTGAAATTACAGTACTTATATATCAGAGTTACAGAAATGCCTAAAATTATGATTATATATAATAATAGAGTTCCGATGCTAACAGTTTTCACATTTATCACCGCCTCACGGTTATTTTCCACTTCACTTTCACTGATTTTTAACAGGCCATTAAGTTGTTGTAAATTCACTAAATCACTTGTATCCAAATTAATAGGTTTTCGCTGCATCTGAGATTCGGAGAGCACGATTTCAGGAAGATTAATGATAGGCAGTTTCGGCAGGTTCAAGTTACTCGTGGTGCTATAGCGGGTTTTAAGAGTCATTTCGCCAATCTGGACATTTCAGTTATCGTCTAACATCAAGAAGTAAGTACCTCGTATCTTATCTTTCGTTACTTCATTATTTTCGCAGATCTTTGATAGGATGGTTTCCGCTTTACTGTAGAGTAATCCATCGGTCTTTCCCCACAGGCTGGATCTTTAGCTTATTGATTTCGACTGGAACTGAATTGCAGGAACTAATGTTGTTGGAGTACTTCATCAAAGCCGATATGCAAGTATCTTCCTCCACGAATGGCATCACACCTTCATTACATAGGTATGTCTCCTCATAGAGTTCGGTGCATGGCTGGGAGAGCGAGACCATTTTCGACCCTTTTACTAGCAGGTAAGGTAAATATTTGGGAATTATGAGCGTAGTTTGGTTAGAAGGATTAGTTGTAGGAATCGGGATTGCTTGGAAGTAGTTATATATATCATTTTTTACTATAGGTATATCTGTCGGCGCCGCGTCGACCTTGTCAAATTACTCAATGTTAAACTGCGCGCCCCACTTCCGGCACCTTTCACTTCCGCCGGCACGTGACTTATAGGGCGTGCACACGCAAGTAATGGGCATTCGAGAAAGTCTCGTGGTTGTGATGAGTGGACGTGCCTAGGCTTCCCACTCAGAACGCTCGGACCGACACACATAAGGAAGATGATGACTGCCGCCGGCCCATCGGCGCCCCCGGCACCTGCGCGCGCTGTGCCCGCGACGCCGCCGAGCCGCCCGCAGAAATCTTCACCCAAGAAAAACCCCAAAGTAGGTAGTTCACAAATTCACCAACTACCTACCTCGGCCCCGACGCAAGTCGCAAAGTCACCGCACGGTGCCGCGCCCCACCGCGCGCCCGTCCCGGCTACACAACCCGCGATAACGCCGTCGCGCCGCCCGCGCCCCCAACCGCCGCACGGTGGGCTGAAAAACGGCTTTCATAGACTTAGGCATTTTATTTTGCAAGTGCCAGTTTTTGTGCCGGATATCACTTCTATTTGTTATAACAATATACAAAAATGACACCAGAATTGATTCTGCACAAAAACGAAGGAATTATAATTTTTTTTACGAAAATTTTGTATGGAGCTAGTATGAAAAATCGAAATATCTCTGAAACGGCAGCGATAACCGTAATATCCTTATAGGAGGTTTTAGTACTAATTATTTATGATTTTTTGACATACGTTACATAATGGTTGTAGATGCCTTTTTTTTTTTAAATCGTCAAAATATTTTTATTTATTTTTACATATTAAACGTTCCTTTTAGTGTTTAAGTTGAAGAATTCAGAGCTTTAACAACTCTTAACATAAAATAGCATCACCCCTATAGACCTGAAGGACTAGACAGAGGTGTGTAGTATCTTGTTGATCTTGTAAGATTTCCAACAATACCAAATAGTTGAATATCAGTGTCAAAGTGCCCATGCTGTCGCTTCTTTTAGAAAGATAGGGGAATGAAATTGTTAATTGATCATACCCTAAAAGTATGATTACAACATAACCGGACACATAATAATATCGACACAAAAGGAATTTTAAAACCTTGCATACGTTCAAAATACAAAATAACATATTGTGTAGTCATCTAATGAGTCTGATGACAAGTAATTAAGTAATTAGAATGATGGTTGTAGTCTTCTGATTCTAATGAGCCTTTTAAGTGATTAAATGATTTGAAATATCTCGCAACAATACCAACTAAGAACTGCATTCACCTTTTTATAATTAGTGAGCTAATGTGATTTGCTAATGTTGATTAGTTCTACTATGAGTTCTACGAAATGTTTTTGACGATTATAAATTTTTATTATCATATCTTTTATAACTTTAATGAGGGTAGTTAACTAATTATTGACTTTATACAATAAAAGGGCTATAATTTTGTTCCATAATTTAGATTGTTCACAACCGTGTAACTGCTAACACTAAAACTATTTGCTTTGCGACTACAAAATCTTAGAATGGAAAGTTTAATCACCAACTTAGATTTGTTTGTTCTTCTAAAAAGTGAGTGTCCTTCATTTAATCATGAAGTATTGTTTAGTGCAATTGTGTCCCGCATAGGCGATTGCCTTTCTGCCGAAGATCAAGTAACTCTCAAAGAATTTTGCCGGAGATTCACGCGAGCTGCTTTAAACAGGTGGCAGAAATCTAAACGATTCTTTGATAAGTTTAGAAATACGTACGGAGAGTGGTTGCAAGCAAATATTGATTGGCCGAGTTGCGTGCAAACTTTAATAAATCAAGAACCAACTGTTGATGAGATACCAAGAGCACGCTCAGTCTCTCCAGAACCTTCGACATCATCGACTGTTGGAACAATGACAAAAAGGTCCCGAAAACCATTCAAAGATCTGGGAAGCAAACAGAAAAAGAGAAGATCTAGTGAGCACATAGGCGAGGATTCCTGTGAATTGGCATATGCAGCTGCAGCACGTTTAAAAGAAGAAGGTTATGAAGATATCGCATCTGTAATCAATTATATGATCAAAAATCCAGAAGCTGCCGTTAAAATCAAGGAAAGCATTAAGAAAACAGTAATATTTACACCAGAGAAAGCACTTGGATTGCTTCTTTCACTTAAGCTTTCAAAGTGGCAATATATTACGTTGCGAGAGACTGCCATTCGGGAAGGTGCTAAGGATATTTACCCATCCTACTATAAACTGCAACAAACTAAGCTTGCATGCTACCCTCCTAATCAATCAGTATCAGTTACGGATTCATCAGCTAGAATTACACTTCAAGCTTTACTTGACATCACGGTGAAGCGGATTCTTCAAAGTCTTTCTGATAATGTGGAAAATAAGCAGTTAAAGCTGATATCGAAGTGGGGATTTGATGGTGCTTCCAATCAAAGCCGATACAAGCAGAAAATGGACGGCGAGCATGATGATTCAAGCATTTTCATGACCTCCTTGGTGCCACTGAAACTGACAGATGGAGATAATACTATATGGACAAACCCGAAACCATGCTCAACTTTTTATTGTCGTCCGGTTCAGTTCACTTTTGTAAAAGAAAGCCATGCAGTTGTCAAAGAAAAATGGATGAGGAAATTGAGGCCCTTAACCCCACAGAGTGCATTAATAGTAACAGGGTGACTCATAAACTAATGATGACAATGATCGACGCAAAAGTCTGCACGTACCTTTCTGAAGCTAGATCAAATGCATCATGCTACCTGTGCTTAGCAAAACCAACAGAAATGAACCACTTAGATGCTGTAACATCAAAAACTGTGTGTTCTGACATATATGAATTTGGCCTATCATCCCTACATGCCCGTATAAATTGCATGGAATGTCTGTTACACATTGCGTACAGACTTGACTTCAAACAGTGGGCAGCAAGAAGTAATGAGCATAAAGATATGTTACAAAACAGAAAAAAAAACATTCAAAATAAATTTAAAGAGGAGCTCAATCTGTTAATTGATATAGTAAAACAAGGCTCGGGAACTACCAATGACGGGAATACCGCAAGGAAGTTTTTCGAGTTTCCCAATAAAACTGCAGCTATTACTGGGTTGGATCAAAACCTGATAAAAAGATTTGCTGTTATTTTGCAAGCAATAACATCTGGTGAGAAGATCGATGTCATCAAATTTAAAGATTTTGCTCGCAAAACAGCAGAAAAGTACGTGGAATTATACGACTGGTACTACATGTCATCAACCGTACATAAACTATTAATACACGGAGCTGACATAATCGAAAAAAAATGATATTGTCCCGATTGGGACTCTCTCGGAAGAAGCCTCAGAGTCTCGAAACAAAGATTTTAGGAGGTTCCGGGAACATCATTCGCGGAAAAGAAGCAGGCAAGATTCTAATCAAGATATCCTAAATATGCTTGTTGTTTCTTCGGATCCTTTTCTAAGTGCACAAAGGCCGAAGTTAGATGCCAAAAGGAAGACAAGCTTTTTTGCTGAAACTCTCGACCTAATACAGTTTCCGGAAACTGAGTTCGAGTTTGTAGGTATATCCGATCTGGATTCTGACTCGGAATTGGAGTCCGACAACGAAAGTTGTAAAGAAAATTTGTAAAATTTAATTATTTTTCTTTATGTTCTTTTGTTATTTATGTTAGTTTATTGTACCAATATGTTTAGTTAATAATTTCATAAATTATAGTTTCAAATATGTATTTTGTATAATTGAATTTATTAGATATTATTTTTGTTACTTCTGTTTTATTTAAATTACCTATCAATAAAAAGTTTATATACAGTCTTTTTTTTTCACATATTCTTAATATTTGGGGAAAAAGCATGCTTCCTAACGATGTTCTTAACTTTGACACAGTTCATGGATCGTTTTGAACAGTTTCATATGTTAAAATAAATAATGTTAGTACTATAATCCCCTATAAGGATATTATTATTATTATGTGTCCGGTTATGTTGTAATCATACTTTTAGGGTATGATCAATTAACAATTTCATTCCCCTATCTTTCAAAAAGAAGCGACAGCATGGGCACTTTGACACTGATATTCAACTATTTGGTATTGTTGGAAATCTTACAAGATCAACAAGACACTACACACCTCTGTCTAGTCCTTCAGGTCTATAGGGGTGATGCTATTTTATGATAAGAGTTGTTAAAGCTCTGAATTTTTCAACTTAAACACTAAAAGGAACGTTTAAATATGTAAAAATAAATAAAAATATTTTGACGATTTTTTTAAAAAAAAGGCATCTACAACCATTATGTAACGTATGTCAAAAAATCATAAATAATTAGTACTATAACCCCCTATAAGGATATTACGGTTATCGCTGCCGTTTTAGAGATATTTCGATTTTTCATACTAGCTCCATACAAAATTTCGTAAAAAAATTATAATTCCTTCGTTTCTGTGCAGAATCAATTCTGGTGTCATTTTTGTATATTGTTATAACTAATAGAAGTGATATCCGGCAAAAAAACTCGCACTTGCAAAATAAAATGCCTAAGTCTATGAAAGCCGATTTTCAGCCCACCGTGCGCCGCCCCGCGAAAAGCCGAGTCGCCGAACAAGCCGCTGCACTCCCCGCCCGCGACCGCGCGCCCCTCGCCCGCGCACGTCGCCGCTCCGGCGCGCGCGCGCCTTCAGAAGCTTCGTCCCAACACACTCGAGCGAGCGCGCCGCTGCGGCCGGCCAGTGCCAGTGTTGCCAACGTAGGCGATTTTTCGCCATTTAGGCTACTCACGAAGAGAATCGGCGACGAAAAAACATGAAAGGCGACCGGTCGCCGTTTAGGCTACTTCAGTTCAGGTTCAAGGTTGTCTGGAAAGTGGAAGATATCGCTCTCAGTGATCAGACCGTCATTGTAACTAAATTGTTAGCAATATTGCTATTTAAGTGTGTTTCAATTATTGGTGTACAATAAAGTGTATTCAATCTGTCTGTCATAAACGAGTTTAATAAAAAAAAACATGTGCCATGCAAATTAATATAAAAGGTTTGCGATACTAGGAAGAATGGATGGCACTCACTTTATTTATTAGAAAGCATATTATTTATACGCATAAACTTAGGACTTTTTCAGATTAGAAGCGATCTTCACGCAATAAATATACGCAATAAGCGTGAAATTGTTATACCCGAATGCTGACTAGCCAAGACTAGCAAGTTATTCTTCATAAATAGCATACGCTTTTATAACAAGTTACCAAACTCTGCGTCTGTGTGAAAATTTAAAACCCTTATCAAAAAAATACTTATTAAAAATCTAAAAAACCCGACTGCTCAACTGAAGTGTAAGAAACAAGCACATTTTTATTTTTAAAAGTGACAAGCATGCGGGACCCAATTGAACATATTTTTTTAAAATTGGTTGGATTCGCCTGCTTGTCACTTTAAAAAATAAAAATGTGCTTGTTTCTTACACTTCAGTTGAGCAGTCGGGTTTTTTAGATTTTTAAATAAGTATTTTTTTTCATCATTTTAGTTAAAATATTAATTTACAATTTTTTAGTTTTCCCGGTCGTGTCACATTGGCACTCCACCGGATTCAGGGTGAGTTCATATTTTTAAAATTACTCATTGTGTTATTTTGCTAGTATTACACTAATGATAAACATGATATACCCTTTTGAAATCCTTATGTTAAGCCCTTTAATTTGATACCCATATTGTAGCATTTGAAAAATAAAAATTTTTTTTCACCATGTATAATGGCTTCGCACAGCCGCCATATTTGGTTTTTTTAAATATCACCTATCTAAGAACACTCGGGCTGTTAAGACAAATCTAACGATACCTCAATTGTGCGAACCCGTTCAGCGGTTCTGGAGATATGAGGTAATAAAGAATATTACAAACATACATACATACAAGAAACGCGCGAAAAACATAACCCTTCCTTTGCAGTCGGGTAAAAAGCATATTTTAGATTAAGGACTACGTTGAAGTCATGATTGCTTGGCGATGATTACTTCCTTCTGCACAATGTGGCTCGGGCTTATTGTGATTGCGTTATCAACTAGTCTCTTAACAACTCCACTTTAGTGAGTGTGTCTTTTTATTTTGTTTGTTTGTACTTTTCCCTACGATAATCCATCCGATTGGATTTTTTTTTTTAGTTTTTATTACTAATAAATAATGAAAATTATATTGTTTAATTTTACAATGCATTCATTTTTTTTTTTTTTTAATTACTTTGTTTGGTGTGAATTGGTAACTATCATACCTTATAAACGAGTATTATGGATACATTATAAAAGTAAATGATATTTTGAAAAGAAGAACTGTGGAGTTTCTTGCCGGTTCTTCTCCATGGGAATCGACCAATTTCGTGCCGTGCACTAGCTTGTGTCGTTTTATAAGGGGCCATGTAAAATAAAATATGTTGAGTTGAGTTGATGCCACCTTTTTGTTTATGATTAGTTAGTTTCGGGGAATACCCTGAATTTATCTTTATCTGTAACCAAATTTAGAATGCAATGATGTGATAAGAATTAATTCTGTGTCGGGGTCTGTGCTTTCTGATAGCTATAACCTGGGAGTCTAAACACTCCCAGATTATAGCTAAGAGTAAGAGTGAAAAGGTTACTTCTAGGCAAGCATGCTTCGTCTTCGTCCACATCATCACTTAACATCAGTTGAGATTGTGGTCAAACGAAAGCCAATCAACAATAAAAATTAAAAAAAAAATAGTGTAAACGTAATTATCTTATTAAAATGAGTGAATAGTTCGGGCCAATTTCAGTTATTATTTATCATTTTCATTTCGCTTCGTACAGCATTTGTGTCAAAGTATTCGTTTCACGAAAAATTAGGATTAAAAAAATACCAGCATTTAAAGCAAGTAAAGAAGGTAAAAATAAATTGACTTAAACTACATTTTTGCTGATATTTTAGGCTACATAATTAGGCTACCACTGACTGAAATTCGGCTATATTAGGCTACTTAAGCTGTGAAAAAACGGCGACATTGGCCCCCGCGTTGTTGGCAACACTGGCCAGTGCAGCCCCGGGCGCGACGCGCGACCCACGTCTGCGTCGAGCGACCGCGCTATCGACGCCGACCTCACCCGCCCCTCCACGTACCGCTGCGTACGATTCGTCGGCGATGTGTTCGGCCATGTCATCGTGCGTGGGGTCGAACATGTCGCTGGCATCTTATGGCAGTGAAGCTCCTGTCAGCACGGACTCCGAAGGAGAGACGGAGTACCCACGCGAACCGCGCCCCCAACGCCGCCGGCGCAGTACAGATAGCGAAGAGGAGGCGAAGCGCTACTGCCTAGACCAGCCACGCACCCCACGTATGCGTATGTCGCAGGGTCAGGGTACCACCTCGCCCACCGGAAGAGATGCCAAGGTAAGTGGTACTCATACTTGCCCCCCCAAGTGTCAAGGCAGCCCCCCCCCCCCCCGTAGCAGCCGCGAGTAACGCGGCCCAGAGCGGGATTCCGGGGAAGAAACGGGAGCGCTACCCGCCCCTGGTAGTTGAGCGGCTACCGAACTGGGCGACGCATTTCCGGGCCATCGCTTCCCAGCTGGGCCAGCCACCGAACGCTCGCCCATACGGCGCCGGCATCCGATTCATACCGGCGTCAGGGGACGAGTACGGACTGGTCCAACAGTACCTGACGAAGCTAGAAGAGGAGACAGGGCTCAGCTGGTTCTCCTACTCGCCACCAGCCGAGCGCAAACTGAAGGTTGCGATACGGGGGCTGCGCGCCGACACGGATCCCAAGGAGATCGAGGAGGAACTCCGCACCCTGGGGTACGAGCCGGAGTACGTGCGCCATATAAGGGCGCGCCAGGGACGACCCGGCTGCGTATTCCACGCAGTACTCCAGCGCACTGAGAACGTACGAAGCATTTACGACGTCACGACATTCATGCACATGCGTGGCGTCAAGATCGAGATGTGGCGGAGAAAACGTGGGCCCGCCCAATGTCACCGGTGCCAGAAGTTCAGGCACTCGTCCCACCAATGCCACCGGCCGCTCGCTTGCGTCAAATGCGGAGAGGGGCACCTGGCCAGGGATTGTCCCCGGCCCAAAGAAGAACCGGCCACCTGCGCAAACTGCGGTGGCCCCCACCCAGCCTGCCACGTGAAGTGCCCCGTCTTCCAACGGGAGATGGCAAACAAGCGAGCGGGGACTGTCGCCGTCACCAAGACAGCGACGCGCCGCACAAAGGAGATCGTGCAACCCACGACCACGGAGGCCACCGAAGAGGCCCAAGGCGCGTCGCTGATGGCGGTGGCCAATGGGCCCACGGACCGAGACGGAGCCACCTCCTCACGGTGGAGGAAGCGGAGGCGCGGGGGTAAGGGTAGAAACCCAAAACCCCTGGAAACCCCAGCGACCCAAGAAGAGGTCCCCACGGCCGCTCCTGTCCCTACAATGGCGCAGGAAAACACAAACAAAGATAACCAAACGACGTGGACACGGCGCGCCAGCGCACACAAGAGCGCCGGCACACGCGCCGACACCAACGCCGAGCACACCGACACCGAGCCCATACGGAGGCCATTAAATGAAGAGGCCACATCCTGCGCCATCAGAATACTACTTGGCCTCATTAGAGCGCTGAGACAGGGACAGGACATAGAGCAAGTCTTGTTAGACGGCCTAGCGGAGATGGCAACACTTTGCAGTCGCTAGGCCGCCGAGCACGGCCAACAGAAGCCCGCGGCCCACGGGGAAAGCTGCCCACTCCGCCTCTCCTTGGTGAGTCATAAATTTTTATTTATCCCCTCCCCTGACTGACGCCTGGGTAAGTCGCCTCCACACTACACGCGGCTTACCTAAACATTGATACTAATCATAATATTCACACCACGATACGTAACGTGTGCTAAGTTAATATAGGCACGTTACGTACCGATTCATACAAGCGCCACTATACATACAAGTATACATAACAGCGCCGGATAGCTTGCTATTCGGCGTCGACGTACTGAGTGGTGACTCACATAACAATACCGCTCACACACGCACAACACGGCTCTGCGGCTCGGAACGTAACCGGCTAGATCTGGAAGCGGGACGGGCGGGAGCCATCCAACTGTAGGCTCGCCAAAGCCGGCACCCTCGCCGCTTCCTCAGGCAACTGGGGGTCTCACCTGGCGGGCGCAGACCGCCGAGGTGTCGTGAAGAAACGACGCCGAATTATACGGCGTCGTGGCGCGCCTACAGATTACACTTCATAAACATAATATGTGTGCGCGCCCGCCGCGCGTACTATGCGCAGGCAGGGCGCGCACACAAACAAGCTAAGCCTATATCGGCAACCTAGTGACGGGCCCGCTGTTGCGGGCTGAGGCTGGCCACTGTGACCAGGGGGCATATGCCCTGATGTCACTTACCGCGCCCCCTTCGGGGGCGCAGCGACCGTTCCGAACGTAAGGGGCATTCGTTCGTTGGCTCTCGAGCCGAGCGGACCTCTGATTGTATTTCGTGTTTTATTTGAGTTATATTATCGAGCAGTGATTCGCCATATTACACCATTTTTAAATCACAACAATATTTTAAAGATGAAGTCACGCCGAAAATTGCATTTAGCTTGTCTTCTTCTTGCCTGGCGTCATCAAATATAAATCTCCTTCATACTTTTACTCAAAACTGGCGTGGATTAATAATCACCGGCAGCGCAAGGCTAGAAGTTGCGCCCAACAGCTAGCTACCCCGCATCACCTTACTGCTGCCTTTCGTGGAAGTTTTCGGTACGCAGCCTCCAAGTGCTGGAATAATATTCCCCCACCAATTAGGGACTTAAAGAATTTAAATACTTTTAAGAAAAGTCTTAAGAAATTTGTCCTTCAGTCGCAAATTAATTTTAATAATATAAATATTGACAAATCATTTATTTAGTTACAATGTGCTATAGGTAATTCTATTCTAATAAGATAATTAATTACTCAATTTTATTTGACAAACTTAGTATTAGGGCAGTTATTTGAAATCTCAACACCTGTTGTAAAATTTATTAGATCAATTTTATTTTATCTAGTTTTAATAAAAAATCGTATTTCATTAATAAATTTTCTTGTCACTTTTTTGTCATTATTTATTTTTTTCCTTTGGCGGGCAGTTTGATACTAGGTAACTAACGCGCTTTTTGGTGGCGAGTTTCAAATTACAATTCAAAGGTTTTTATTTTTTTTTATTTTTTGTTTTTAGCACGTAGCACGATATTAAACGTTACAATTTTTGTTTTATTTATGTATTTAATACACTTTACATTAATTAATATTAGTTTATTTACCCTCGTCCGTGTGTCACTGCGGGGTGCCAACTGAAAACCAGCGCTGGGTGTCTTTCGCCCAGCAAATGCCGAGTTGGTAACCCTTTCGGTGTAGACATGCTCAGCGAAATTCTTAATGTAATTTTTTTTTATTTTTATGTTTGTAATTTTCTGTTGTTGTGTGTGTTTATAACCGAATAAATGGTTTTCAATTACAATTTCAATTTCAAAAATAATTGTATTTAAATAATGTGTAAATAAAATGTAATGAGTCATCACGATGGTTTCATTCCGGACTACGCCTTTCATCTTACATCAGAAGAAGGATTCACTCACTCAAGTTGATGAAAAATGGTGCTTATGGACGCAAATGGCTGGTCCATAAGGAAACATGACGTCGACGTAGAAGCCGTACGGGTTAAGCAGCAGTCAACGCTAACGGGTTAAGCAGCAGTCAATGCATACGGGTTAAGCTGAAATATTACAAATGCGGTACACCTGCAGCCGGTTGACAGGCCCGTTTGTATAGTGGTCAGTGGCCCTGACTGCTATGCGCAAGGTCGTGGGTTCGATTCCCACCTAGGACAAATGTTTGTGTGATGAGCACGGTCATTTGTTCTTTGTCTGGGTGTAATTTATCTATAATATGTATGTATTTAGAAATATATATGTATGTTTATCAGTTGTCTAGTATCCATACCACAAGCTCTGCTTAGTTTGGGACTAGATGGCGTTGTGTGAAAAAGTTGTGGAATATTATATTATTAGCAGTGTCGAGCAAGGAACGACGCGTTGCTATTTTAGCAATCAGAGTATTGTGAATATGACGAAATCTGGTGAGTCGTATTCATTTTATTTTATTCAAGTGTCAAATAGTCTCTGGAAGATTATTTCAGTATAACATATTTTTAAAGATCATTCGCGTCAAACTTTCAGCGCAAGCGTATAACATTGTAATTTTCAGAATCCTTTTTGTTGGTTTGAGGGAAGTGTACAAACCTTACTAGTCTGCAAGTTTTGTTTAAGGTTGTGATTGACAATCTGCGGTTGTAGATCTTGTTTCCAGAATTGATTGCCAGATTCGGATCAGGGTTTCAGCGTTAGTATGAAATCTGATAGTGTTGTCTCTGATAGGGTTTCAGCGATTAGAGCCTGAACTAACCTTGCCTGTAGCTATGGTCTCTGTCGCGGCGGTGTCATTTTGATAGTAGGGTCATCTAAAACCGAGAACATGTTTCGGTACACTGAGTGTGTGTGGATGAATTGACCAAGGCTAATTTTTCAATGAACGCGGAAGCTTTGCGGATGTTCATTTCATGACCAACGGCATGAACGTTGAAGTTTTATTGTTCCATTCGACTCTCTCTCTTCTCTCTCTTGATCTCTCCACCTTGATGGTGAACGACTATGTGATTTTTTTTTTGCCTTCGGTGTTCCCAGCCAGCGCCCAGCAGAATGTTGTAGGTGACATCTGTTAACTTAACTTTTTCCGGCTCCATCCCCTATCATCATCATCATTTTAGTTTTCACTGTTCTATGCTAGACCATAGTTGCCATTTTCAACTTGCGTCTTTGAAACAGCTAACTCGTATCTATAAGGGATGCCAGAGGAATAGTGTCATTAGCATATTAGAGATATGATATTATTTTCCTAGAGGAAAACTTTCTCCCAGTTTTTGACTTATTCGTTGCGAACCCAGTTATGAGAATATTCGTTGAAAAATTATTTCTTCTGTGACCAGTTTGTGTTTGTTCAATGTTTGACCCTGCACTTGCTATCGAGTTGCATACCGATTGCTAGTGCTGAAGGTTTTGATGATGGGGCCATGCCATCCTGGTCAGGGGTTTGGCGTCCCCATCCTAATCGAAGAGCTGTTCATTCGGAATAGAAACGTTCGTTGTCTGTAATGCCATCAAACATTTTTATTTGCTGGGTCGTGGGTTCGTAGTTGTGACGGGTTATAGTTCTGAAAACTGAATTTGTCTTCACGGATCATTGGACTGGCGTACAGTCATTTGAGTTCAATATTGTTTTGTAGCTTGTGGATGGTGGTGTGATGAGTCACATGGATTTCCTTCTTAGAAGTCCTCTCCCTACATCTAGCTGGTAGATAGCTGTCACTCGTGTGGAGCCGAAACGTGTTGGTTTAGCTTGATTTCTAGTGCTGGATACAGGCAAAAGAAAAGGTAGAAATAATCAGTGAAATTATATCTGGTCTGCGTTCGGAAGTTTTACTAGAAGGTACGCGTAAAATTTACGAATTTCGTAAAATATTTTGTTTCATAAAATTCGGCGCTGTGGTAATTGTCTAAGTTTGCTATCGTGCAGACTGTGTGAGTATCAGTTGAAAGTCAGCTTGGCGCACACTGGCGAAGTTCCACCCAATTCAATTTCCTGACACGCAGTTCATGTTCACCCTTTGTTGATGCTTCCGATACATTATCTGCTAAGATTGACATCGGGGAGTACGTTTCGTGGATACATTTACCAAATTTGTTTTGCTGCTTCACTCTTCAGTCCACTCTCTAATGCCAGCAGTGATGGTACGATAATTGTAGTAATTTTGTGTAGCTTTATTTCGTACGGCGAATTGCATAATATCCACTCAAGGTTGACGTATCGCGAGCTAAGATTTTTCTCGTTTAGGGCTTGAACAACTAGAGACCAGATAACCGTGTCGGCGGAAGAAGACGCTGAGAGCGTCAGCCACGTAGTTCACGAGCCAGTCTGGCCGAGCAAAAAAGTATTTTAAAATGAAGAGATAGAGATAATTGTCTGCTCAGATGAAAGAAGTCATGCTAGAAACATTCGGACCCGAATCCGACTCCGGCTTTTCAGATGTGTTGAAATTTCGAGTTTTCACCACTAAAACGCTGAGAACATACCCAAATACAATCCATTGTATGGAAAATGTTTAGGAACATTGTAAAAGCTGATACTATGGAAATGGATGCTGACGAATTTGTAATCGGTAATATTACATGATAATGAATGACAAATATTAGCGCTGAGGTTATGAGGTCCCATGTGTGATTAACTGACCAATATTAGCGCTGAGGCTATGAGGTCCTATGTGTGATTAACTGACCAATATTAGCGCTGAGACTATGAGGTCCTATGTGTGATTAACTGACCAATATTAGCGCTGAGGCTATGAGGTCCTATGTGTGATTAACTGACCAATATTAGCGCTGAGGCTATGAGGTCCTATGTGTGGTTAACTGACCAATATTAGCGCTGAGGCTTTGAGGTCCTATGTGTGATTAACTGACCAATATTAGCGCTGAGGCTATGAGGTCCCATGTGTGATTAACTGACGAATATTAGTGCTGAGGCTATGAGGTCCTATCTAAATATATATAACTCAAAGGTGACTGACTGACTGACTGACATAGTGATCTATCAAGGCACAGCCCAAACCACTGGGCGGATCGGGCTGAAATTTGGCATGCAGGTAGATGTTATGACGTAGGCATCCTGTTTAGTCCAACGTGAAATGAAACGCACCCTTTTGGTTGGCAACATTATTCTATGCTCTTTGACTTTGACTTGACAGATTGACTTTGGTTCCGTTGTTGAAAAATGTCCGCTCTTGGGACTTTGATTTTATTGTAATAGAAATATCGTGTGCAATCGCGTGTTGAAACCGATAATTGGGTCGCGAGTAACGATTAATTGGAATTTGTAATCCCCATTTGATGAAAAACCTGGGATATTTTGGGATTTATCGCCGGTTGGTTGCCACCGCATGGCACGCGGAGTTGTTGGAAATAAGTTGTGCTGTGATGCTGATCTGGACCGCGCCATCTGGAGACTGGCGCCTTGTGAACGTTCTAGAACACTTGACTTGCATCACACCTTTCAATTACTCACCTCATATTTACATACATACCACACTTGGGCGTGACCTAGGAAGGTCGAAGTTGGCGAACCCAGCACAGAAGGTTAGTGGTAATATTGGGTATTGATGAAGCCTCAGAGGCTATAGATTGTTGTCGGCCAGAGAGCCTGTAGTTTTGTTTATTGAAAGCAACGATAGGGCTCCACGAACCGTGGACAGTTTCGGACACCCCAGTTATCGTTGGCTGGCTTTATTGTAGTCCTGAACAATTTTTGGTAAGCAGAGCGTGGCTTTTATAATATAAAATCCACATAGTACATTGGAAGTTTTGAATATTGTTGTAAATGACTTAATAAGTTTGAATATTGCTTTGTCAGCCGGGCTCAAATAGCACTTGTAGTTTGTACTGTAATTTGTAGTGCTAGTCCCTTGTATTGCATTGACAATTAAGATTTATTTGTGAAATTAGGAATTATTGGTTGTATTTTGGTATAATTTGGTATATTTGTTGTAAAGTTGTTTGGTATATTTGTTGCAAGTAGTAGTTGAAATATAGGGTATTCAGATACAGATCTACGATCTGAATACCCTATATTTCACAGTTCGACTATTCAGTAAGAGTAACCCCCTTAATAATTTTAGTTATTCCTCTATAACTCCCATAATATATTGAATTATTCAAAATGTTCATTTCAGTTTAAGCCTCTGTTTTTAAATCACTTTAAGTCACTTGTAACCATTCTTTCTTCGTCAAGTCATAAAATGATCAAGTAACAATATTCTAGAGTTGCCTATTCAATAACATTTTTTAAATTAAAATCCTGTTTAGTAGTAGTAGTTAGTAGTAGTAGTGTAGCATACTCATCAACAGCATCTGACCAGTTCAGATGAACAGATCAGTTCAGTACGAACTGCTTATTATAATAAGCTGTTCAGTATGAATTGACCATTATAACAATCTGTTCAGTATGAACTGCTCATTATAACAAGCAGTTCAGTATGAACTGCTCATTATAACAAGCTGTTCAGTATGAACTCGATGTCGAACTGTTACATGTACACACATCAAAAGTGTCTAGGGATCAAGCATTTTTATGCGGATTTCTTGAGATTGAGATGTGGCTTTGTAATAAATTTATGATTTTATAAATTTATATGGATCCTTTTTGGTGCATTTCATAATTTGAAACAGGAACTGTTAATCAAATTCGAGTAAAAGATGAAAATCAGCTGTCAATATTTTCCCTATAAAAACATACAACGCATTGAAGACATTATTAGTGCTACTGTTTCCCTACTACTGATTAAAACCAACGTTATTATGGAGCGGCGACGTCATTTAAGCAGGGAAGAAATGCTCAGAGCCGTGGGAATGATAGAAGCTGGTTCCCGGCAACGTACTGTGGCTTTAGCTCTGAATACAAGTCAGAGTGTTATCAGTCGACTTTGGACACGTTACCGAAGCACTGGTACCGTGGCTGAGCGCCATGGAGGACGGTATCGCTGCACCACACGGAGACAAGACCGATACATTCAAATCTTAACTCGAAGAGCTCCAACAATAACCACCATGATGTTAGCCGTGAGGCTTGATCACTCTTCAGGGAACTTAATTAGCGACCAAACAGTCAGAAACCGCTTGCATGAAGTGAACCTTCATTCCCGAAGACCGCTACGGGTACCACCTATAGCAATGCACAATCGTAGGATTCGATATCAATGGGCTCTTGAACTCAGAAATTGGGCAGAAGAACAATGGCGTTTCGTGTGCTTTTCTGATGAGTCTCGTTTTGGTATGAGACCGGATACAAGACGTATACGACACTGGAGAACCCCTGGACGCCAACAGCGATTAAAATCCTGCCAGGAAGTCCATCCTTATAGTGGTGGAACCATCATGGTATGGGCGGGTATTTGGATCGGCGGAAGAACTGAGTTGATTTGGATCAGAGGCAACCTCAACGCTCAAATTTATGCTGAGACGATTGTATCTGACGTCATCGTTCCTCTACAAGTGCAAATCGGTCCCTTATTTCAGTTAATGCATGATAATGCACGACCGCACACCGCAAGAGTTGTAAGACAGACTCTCGCCGCAGCTAACATCAATGTCCTGCTCTGGCCTGCTCAGTCGCCAGACTTGAACCCGATTGAGCATGCATGGGATATGCTACAGAGAAGAGCTCTGCCGAATATGGAGGGTATCCAGTCGCAAGAAGACCTTTTTTTGTTGTTGCAACGAACATGGGCGGCCATTCCACAGCGTGATTTGGATGAACTCATTTTGAGTATGCCAAACCGATGTTCTTGTGTTGTTAGTGTTCGCGGTAGAAACACGGATTATTAATTGTTTAAGTTACCCAATAAAATTTTAAAGAAAACTGTTATTTCAGTCTTTTTTTCGAACTTTAATGTTAGTGGTTCAAATGTCAAAAATCCCTTTATTAGGAAAATGGCAAATTTCTTTATTAATGCAAAGGTGACTTGGTTTATCGTTACTGTGACAAACGAAAACACTTTATTTGATGAATCCTTAAAGAAAATTTTAATTAATATCAATCAGGAGAAAAGTTATTGCAAAAATATATGTTGATCCCTAGACACTTTTGATGTGTGTAGTTATTTGTTATATTAATACTGCTAGTGTATAAGAAATAAAACTGATAAGTAGGTCAAGTTTAAATATTTATTTCTACATAATTATAAAAATATTATTTAATCATCATTTAATCAAATACATTTTTTTAAAAAGCAATGAAACATTTCATACATTACTATTATTTACATTTTCTCTGACCTAAATAATAGAATACAGGTAAGTTTATAGATTAGACATTCACACTTCGATTTATAAGTAGGTTTAACATTCTATAATCATTAATACGTAAACTAGAATCGTTCTTGTCTTACTGACAAAACACTTTATTTTCTTCACACCATTTATTCAGGCAAAACACATTTTTTAAGGCACATATATTGGTATGATGCATACAACTTATAATGTCAGATGAATCTGAATAATTGTTATACAATGTTACCAAACTTGGACAGTTTTTACTTTCTAAATTGTATACATTATTAATTTGGAATAAATCTTTTAACCATAAAACTTTTTCGTTTCCTTTAGTAAATATAGATTTATTTTTTAACAAATTGCATAAGTTTGCTTTATAATTAAAATATGGTACAAAGCCTTCGTCCCACTTTATTCCTCTGTTTTTTTCAATCCTAGCCTCTTGTAACCTTTCTTTCCTCGTCAAGTCATAAAATGGTCGTGGTGGTTTTATCAGCAGTACTTGTATATGTCCTTTATACATTATTGCTATTTCTTTTGGAATAAACTCGTTTCCTTCACTCTTAAATCCTTGAACATCTACAATGACATTCATGATAGTTTTCTCACAATATTACTCAACGGCTTGTATTCGAACAGTCGATCGTTTATAATTAAACAATAGGCGGATGTATTATCTTGAATATCTTCAGAACATTCAATTTCTAGTCGCACATCAACTGGTCCAGTTTTAAGAGAATCGTTTTGTCTTGAGCAGTCAATCACAAAAAGTGGAGCAATCTCTTTAAACTGATTTAAGCTAAGCAATGGATCAAGGCCAAAGTTGTAATACGACTGGCGAAAATTAGCATACATTTCATATAATATACTGTATTTACCTTCATTAAATTTCAGATTAAGTGAGTCATACGGGTAGTATTGAGAATTCAAATATAATTTAATATTGCTTACATTGCAGTGATCAAATATCGAAGAACTTCTAGTTTTATTATTTTTTCGAGCTGTTTGTAAACCAAATATAACAAACCTCGGTTTTTCTAGCTGGGAAGTCGTCTTTACTGACCAGGAATGTTTCGTTGTTCTTGGTAGTAATGGATATTCATACAAATCCCAATTTCTAAATGCTATCTGTATAGAACGATCTCTCTCCAAGCTTTTAAGTAATAACAATTTGTTACGATCAGACACTTTAATATGCGGCACACGCCATTGTATTTTTTGTATATCTATTTCTACGTTTTCATTTTTGTCTATAAGCACACAGTTTAATGCCGAGCTGCTTCGTTGTAATATAAGTTCATGTTTACAATTGATTATTATTTTGTTATAATCTTCTGCAAATCCTAGTATTCTGTTCAATGGCATGATAACACTAAAATATTCGTTTTTTAATTTTGTACCACCTAAGTTCTATCCCCAGACTGCTGCAGCTTTACTTTCACCCTCATTCATAGAAACATACGATTTTAAGGTTGTTGTAATACCAACATTTTTAATGCGATCGATTTCAACACCATTTATTTCGTACCTAATATCTTGAAACAAATATGAAATTGGATTATTTATAAAATCAACATCTTTTTTTACTAATTTTCCCGCTGCATCTCTAGTTGACACATTTACATATCCTTCTATATAAATGGAACTACCTGACGGCAATATATATAAATCTTGCTGTTGTATTGGTATTCTAATTTCATCATTTTCTTTAAAGCTATTATTATATGGATTGTAGCTATGGATCTCATAAGCCTCAACAGAGGTCTCATATTGTGGTAAATCTGTAATTTGAAGCATGTTATATTTTAAAACCAATATCTTGAAGAAATCTTTTGTTTTCCTTTGAAACTTTTTTAATTTTCACTGCATTGACACGTCTCACTTCTTTGGATATTGGCAGTCTTATGTTATATTTCCCCCTCTCATTAGGAGTTTTATGAATAACTAGCATAATATTAGTACGAATAAAAGGGAGGAGGTTACTTTATTAAATAATAAAAATAAAAAAATACTTTTACAACACTAGTGATTGTTATCACCAACAACCAAAGAATGCACGTGCATGAACTAGCAATGTCATTTATATTTTTCTTGTTTAACAAAATTTGGAGTCGTAAGAAATAAAAATCACTCAATTAATTAATAAGTTCCTTTATTACTTTTCCAAAATGACTTAAGAAATTTTAAACATAAGTGTCCACAATTATATAGGTGATCATGTTGTACATTTTCATAATTATACTGAAAATTCTTTGGGTGGTTTTAAGTTACCATAACTGTCAAAGTATTCAATGTGATCGTATATTTTGGCATAGGCTACCCAATGAGTGCCAGAGTTTTTAGAAATATCAAGATTAATCACTCCACATTCTAACGATAATGGTTCATCTGGTAATTCATCTCTCATAAATACACCTCGAAAGAAGGGAATACTATTTGAATGCTTTAGTATATCAATATTAGTTAAAGCTCTATTGGGTAGCCGACAATTTAGTTTTTTTTATTCTTCGTAACATAAATTCCTAAACCTTCTTTGTACGGCTTAAGTTGTAATCCTTTTCCAATCATTACAGCTTCAATTTGCTTGTTGTGACGTTCCGATTCAAGCAACTGTTTCTTAGCTGTTTTATATGTATTAATAGCTTTCGCAATCCCAGCAGCACCCCCAGCCAAACTTCCAGCGGCAGATAAGCTAGCAAATATTGGTACTAAAGGAAGAAATCCTCCAGTTTTAGGTACTGGTATAATTCTAGGTAATTTTATGGGTAAATCAGATGCAAATTCTTGAGCTGCAGCGCAGGCTAATTCCATTAATGCTTTCTTACAGGTAGGTTTTAGTTTCTTGATGTGTTTTTTGGTATGTGATACAATATTTTTTAAGAGTTTTTTTCTAAAACCTGCTCCAGATTTTACTTTGCTCATTTTGACAGATGATAAAGTAGCCATTTCTTTATTGCTTGTAGATAGTTCTCGTAATTTTTTCATTGTTATTTCTTATTTTATTTAGATTTTTTTTTACATAAAATTGGATGAAATGCTATGTCTTTATTGCATTAAGAACAAAGTGGAAGTGAATAGATATTAAATTGTAAAATGCTTAAATAACTTTTAGGACTTATAATACATTTAATTTATCAATCCAGCTATTTTCACTGGTCGGCAGCCCTAGCCATTTAACGTATACTCGCTTTCCTTTTCGTTTCAAAACTTTTTCAACGAGGTATATGTTAGGATGATTAGTTTTCTGAAGTTCTTGTGCATAAAATGTGCCTAGTATTGGTCGACATCTATCATCTTCTATTAAATAAGTAGTTGGATTTGTTTCTTGGATTTTTCTTATTTTAAATATTTCAGTGGACCAGTTTGGATAATAACCTTTATCAAAACATCCTTTATATTTACTTATTCTCACAAAATCTCCTACACTAAATTTCTTACACTTCACTTTTTTTCGAGACTGAGCTGCGTCTAAGTATTTTTGAAGTATATTTGTTTTATTTCTTTGATTTATTAAAGCAGGTGACTGACCGACAGTTCTATGTATATCATTATTGTATTCATGTACCTTTTTTTCTAACATACCATTAAACCATTTATAATTTCCATTCAAACTAAATTCCTTGTATAGTTTATTCTTTAACGTTCTTATTAATCTTTCAACAATCGAGGCCTTTTTAGTAGAATAAGTAGAATAATGATTAATTTTATACTTACTAACCAAACTTTTAAATTGATCATTATAAAACTCTTTCCCGAGATCGGTTTGCAATTTTTTTGGAACACGTCCTTTTTCAATTACTGTTTTAAATGCTTCTGATACCTGTTGCTTATTTTTTTGTTTTAGTGGAATCGCCCAAGCATATTTTGAAAAAGTATCTATAATCACTAGTATGTATTTATAACCCGCATTGACTTTTGACATTGCTTGCATATCCATCAAATCTGCTTGCCAAAGGTCATCTATATCTTTAAGTATTACATTTCTTCTTGGAAAATTAACTCTAACGTTTTTATGGATTTCATTTATGACGTCTATTTTGCTCATAATGCTTGCTTAACTTCCCTGCTAATTCTTTTAAATCAATGGTCTTTTCAACTTTATTTAATCTACTATTTAAACTAGTAATTAATTTGTTCAATTGTTCTATTTTCATTAATATTTCAACTTTGAATTTATCAATATCTTTGCAATATTCAGCTACGGTTAAATTGTCTAAGATCTCAATATGCTCAGAGCTTATTTCGTTAAAAGACAACGATGTTTGTTTCGTATGAACCTTCATGGTCTACATGCTTTAAATAACTAAGTATAAAATTAGCTACAATGCTTTTTATTCTTTTATAACACCAGCTTCTTTTAACTCTTCAACAATTGATATAATTTCATTGTCATGATTAGTATTACCGGCGTTTTTTGAAGCAATTAACAGTCTTAATCTATCTATTAATTCATTAGGGTCATCCCAATAAACGTAATCAGTATTACTCTTATACTTTTTTTTCAATTTAGGTAAGTGGCCGCCACTTTTTGACTTAGTGACATGTTCTGCATGTTGAACATAATTTTGTTCAGAAAATAAAGGTTTAATGATTTGACGGTATTTCAAACCTTTGTCACCTTTTAATTGACCGTTTGGATTAAAGTCGCGTTTGTGAGCATTTGTATCATTGAGCATATCTTTGTAAACAATTTTATAAGTTTCAGTTACCAGACTGAGGTCAGGTCTATTACGTAGTATAAGTTCTTTTAGTCCAGGAGTTATTTCATAATGTCTGCCATTAACTGTGGCTATAATTGATTGATTCTTTGTAAAAGAAAATGATACTTTAGAGTTTCCCATCATCAAATTTTTGTTTTCACTTCGAATTCCAAATGGTACATTCATATTATTATCATAGATTTCAATCATATCTTCTTTATTAAGTGACATAAATGAATTGTTGTCGCTATCATTACCTGTGCAGCTATCGGATACAGAATCATCATTTGAATGACTCTCTATAAATTCTTTAAAATTTTCAAAATCGGTTGTGCTACATCTTCTCATTATATTATTGCCACCTTTATTTGTATCCAATATGGTTATATTCTTATCATTAACTTTAATTAAAGTCTCTAGAGTATCCGTTATTGGCTTGAAAAGTTTCTTAAATTTGAAATTGTCAGCATCTTCTGCATTTTGTATTGTTTTAATTTTATTTTTTACACTATCTACTGATTTTATCAATTGTTCTTTTATATTGACCTCCATAATGATTTCAGAAAATATCCAACCGTTATTTACAGATAGTAAACTACGATTGATATTTTTTTTACAGTAATATGGTTTTATATTACGTATGTTCAAAAGTTACGAATATGTCAAAGCCCTGTCTATATCTACCTTCATTTAGAGAACAATCTTTATTTATTAATAAAAAATCAAACCGATCTTGCCAAATAGTAGAGCAAAGTTTTTTAAATTGAAGCCACTCCATATCCGTATTTACATGTTCATTATATATATGTTTTAAATTTATGTCGTCTTGTTTAAAGATTAACAAAAGATTAACGTTATCTCGTATTAGTTGCTTAGGTATTTTAGAATAGGTTTGTGATAAGTAAAAGCAATCTATCTGTTTGTGTCTCCCCATTGCGAAGTAGTTTTGAATATTTGCTTGATTTTCACATGCGACATCATCGAAAATCATTATTGAATTGGTTAAGGCATCATTAGGATGTATAACTTCTTTATTATCATGGAAGATAAATAAGTTGGCATTGGGTATGCAATGGATGACTTGTTTTAAAAAACAATATTTCGGCTGGAAAACTGTCTTCGAGTATAAATAAATATTCTTGAATTTTACTCCATTTTCATGTAATAGTAAATTAAGCATTATATTAGTTTTTCCGCAGTTAGATGGACCGCATATAATACATCTGATAGTGTTAGGTAAGAGTTTGCTATGTCTCACTTTTTGTGAATGGTTTTCTAATTTTATATTATTAATTTTAAAAGTCTGTGATTGCTTAACGAACTTCATTGTGAAATGTGAGCTAATAATAAATGACCTGAGTATATATACTACTTATTTTTCTAAAAGGCGCTATGTTTTATTTTATACTATTTTCTTAACTTGTAAGTATTTCTTTATGCGTTATAAAAGAATATAAATGGAAATAAGTGTAAATAGAAATTAAAATAAAATGCTCATAGTTATTATTACACATTAAACATTTATTAAACAGAAATTTTATATTAGTAGGTACTTTACAGCGAAGTAAAAATTTAATTATAATTGGTGTACAAACAGCGTAAAATGGTTTACTGTTAGTAATAAAAATTATACATCACTAGAATAATCTACAAACATAGAATCACAATGCCCTCAGGGTAATGTATGAATTTGATCCTGTAATACTTGAACTTTGTCATCGTTTCTTTCTAAAACTCGTTTATCTACTTGCTGAGTGTATAAAACATGTTTAATTGATTTTATCATATTCATTTTACATCTATACGCTTTATTTGTCAGCAGTACATTGTTGTAATCATTTAATTTTAGGTTACAAGTTACAGACTTAGAAACACCTTTGGCTTTTTTAATTTCAGTCTTCACACTGTTTATAAAATATAACTTAGCTCTTAAACCGGTAAATTCTGTAATTAAATCGTCACCAACTTCATGTTTCCATAATCCAGGAATTTTTGCATTAAGTTGCGGTATGTGATATGGGTTATTCATTCCAAAATTACTGGTCTCAAACTTCGTAAGATCATCATGCATATCATGATAAAAATCATATGTATAAATTAAATACAATAGGCTGTCAGTATCTGTATAGCACAACTCAGCATTGTTTTCGTATTTATTTTCAATAACGTCATAATGAAATTGGTATAAATGTTGCTTCGTATATTCCAAAACGGTAAATCCAATATAAATAGGTCTATCTAAAACGACCTTTTCACGGTACAATTCCACAGCCACAAAATTTTCTGAAAAAATTGATATATGTTTTAAATTTGGTTTACATATCAATTTTTCAGCGCCAAGATGCTTATTTGTTTTATTTCTGGTATCTGTCCATTTTGTTACTAATTTTACATCGGCTTGCTTACGTTTATTTTCGATAGTTTTACCGAATATGGCATTATTCAATAATTTAAAAAAGTCCTTCTCGAACGCCGTTTTGGAATTTTGACGAAGATTAGTATTCAGATCAATGTATTTTTTGAGAAAGCATTCTTGTCTGAAGCTAAGTATACGATGAATCTTTTTTAAAATCAAACCTTTTTTCAAACATTCTTTCAAGTGAACATAATGAATTACATAATTTCGCTTATCATAGAGATTTGCAACCAATTTTACTGATTTTCCATAAGGAGGTACCATTTTTTCAACTGCAAAAGGTAAGTCTTTATGCTTGTAATGTAAATAATTTGGATAATTTAAGTCTACTTCCAAAATATAACCATAATCATTATCATCTGACACATCATTTACATCAAACTTGCTAATTTCTTTCAGACTCAAGAACTTAAATTCTTTAATAGGAAGTTTCTTCATCATAGCATAGCCATATAGATTGTTACAATCAAGATATATTAAATAACTACTTGGTTCGCACTCATTAAAATGTGGTAAATATTTATTGTTTGCTACAGCATGACGTAGAGAACACTGTGCTAGCCCACCACGAATTCCCTTTTCTAATAACTCATATATTTGTAAATCACTTATCAACTCAAGTTCAGTGCCGGTATATAGAAGCATTGCATCCCAACTTAAACTCGGTGACGTTACATAAAAAGCTGGATCCAACTTATAGTAATGTAAGCTGGTTTTTCTAAATTTTTCAAATATATCGCATAGTAAAAGGACATCACATTTTATGTATAAATCTGTATATTCACCAAGAGATTTTATTTCAAAAATATTCCAAACTGTTTGAGCGTGTGAATATTCTTCATTAGTTATATGTTTTTTGCACAGACTGTTATAAAAATTATACTTCAAGGGAAGTCTCGTCTCATCAAATTTAGACCAAGAATCAATATAATCATATGGATAAACACCTTTTTTTCGCATTAAATCAAATTTTCTTTTGTCAGTAAATTCTCTTGATAAGTTTAAAAAATCGTTTTCTGACAAACTTTTACTTAGTGCATCTAGACTAGAACTAAGAAACTGAAAGGAATCAATAAATTTTATTTGTATAGGGTGATTGTTTTTTTCCGTATTTATTACTTTTGTTATTGAAAGATATTTTTCTTTAGTTTTCGGTATTATATTAATAGAACCTTCATACTTTGCTAACTCTTCAATGAATAAATGTGAGTCATATCCAGACAAATTATGAAAGACAACAGGAATGAATGAACAAACTCTATGCATCAAATTACAATGGGAGTGCGCTGCCCCACGATACACAGATGTAATATGATCATGATCTCGGACTTTATCATTCAATAATAATTGTTTGCATATGTGACATGTAGTCGAATTTCGATAATCCATCTCTTGTTCTGCTGATAACGGGGTCATTGGATTTTTTCTACTTAAAATCTTATGTATATATTTAACGTCTTTTATTAAATATTTAACAAATATTTCCACACAATCTGTACCTCGATATGTAACATACTTGTTTAATTGATCATTATGTGCGCAACAAATATAATAAGCGAAACATGAAGGTTGGTGTGTTTTTAGTTTCTGAGTATTCAAAGAGTTACTTTCATTACAGTCTATTAACATACATTCAAAATCAGCATAAATTATGAAATTAATTTTTTGCTGCCTCTCGTAATGTTTGAACTTTAGTACGGAATTATTTTCAGGTAATATAGTCAAAATCTTAGAGCAGTTATGAGTCTTTTGTCTATTTTCGTTACTAAATAGTTGTAGACATGCATCACATAAATAAAGTTTTCCTTTAGAACGAGTCACTTGACGTCGCACTAGACGTATTAAATCTTTAATTAGACAGTAGTGTCCGATAGAATTTTTTTCGATATATAGTAAATTAAAATGATTTTTTCTTTTATTTTGTGTTACATAAAGAGGTCCAGTCACGATATTATTTTGTATACCATATATATTTAAACTGATGTTGGAATTATTTTTTTCTAACGATTTAATATCATTTATCGTAGGAGGAAATGACATTCCCTCGATATTTAAAACAGAGGTATAATGGGGGTATGAACTAGTTTTGCATACATTATTTTTAGCTGGGTATAATCCAGCAAGTATACTCCATAGTAAACAACAATTATCCTTATTTTTAATATTTATACAACTTTTAGAGTGCTTAATAGCTGACGGTAGTTCTATATAAGACCCACCTCTCATAGGGGAATACTTGTTTATACTAATTTCGAGATGACTCATAGAAACAAACGTCCAACCAGATTGACAGTGTTGGAACTCGGTTAATTTATTATTTAGTTTATTTATTATTTTGGTCAATAATTCATTCAAATCAGTGTTCTTGTATATAATTTCATATTTGGTATTAAACGACTTTAATTGTTGTTCGTCTGATTTTGATAACATAAAATAGGCAAACAATTCAAAACTCAATTTTACGCAATTGTGTTCATTAAGTGACATATTTATCAATTCTGTTATATTTATTAGATGATCACCCAGGAACGCCTCTAAACCGAGGTATTCGTCTTCCTGAGTGACATTTAATCTGTATGTCATTAATCTGTTTTTGAATGCTGTTGCAATAATATGAATATCTGTGAATTTGGTATTCAATAAACAATTTGCTTTGTGTATATTAGTTCTCATATGATAGGAATACTGATTTTCTGGTATTTCAATTTTACATTTATGACAGGTTATTGACTTTCTAGATCTCGGTTTGCTATTGAGGTGTGTAACTGTAAAAAAAACAATTACGAGATTAGTTACTTAGGTATATAATATTTATTTATACTACAACATACACATACTTATAAAATATAGTAGAAACAATTATTAATAAGACATATTATCTATGTAGGTGAATACAATTCAAATAAGATACAATTTAAACTAAGTACATAAGTGAATATTGACTGAATCCTAGTTAATTAAATAAAGTCGTTAAGTATCATTCATAGGCACCCATGTGGGTGATAGGACAGTTTTTAAAATCATTTTGAGTTGCTTTAACAAACTCCTTTAAGTGGGCCCAAGACTCTTTATTTTCGTCTAATTTTGTATTGATGGTGGTTATGGCCGAGCGCCATCTATTTATAGGCATTATTTTTTTTATTTCTTCCGTATTGTAAATCTTCAGTTCTACATAATATTTTCCTTCTTTAGTCTCACTTATTTGTCGAGAATATCCCTTGGCCATCCTTCTAGTAAAATATGAGTATAGTGGGGGTATATTACCAGTTTTGCGGGATCTCTGTGTTGAGGTGACGCTTTCTTCATTATCGCTGTCTTCACCGAATAATTCACCAGCTGTAACTGGAGCTGGTGGTGTTACTGGCGAAACGATCGGTTTCGATTTTTTTGCGCTTGTTAAGAGCGCGTATTCGATTTAGAATAGGTACAAAATTGCAAGAACGACGTAATATTTATGCACACTGCAATAGTTATTCAGTGTGCGTAAGCTCGAACCTCGAAACCAAACGTTTTGATACTTTTATCTTAAATAATGATTTTGAGTTTATATTCTAAATTGTTTTACGTGATTATTATTATATTAGTACGCACAAACTTCAAGGGTGTGGTCAAATCTTAAAAAACAAATTTCACGACTGTAAGTATGAGGTTTTCTGGAAAACATACCTGGGACAATGTATACCGTAACCATAAATAAAACTTTTAAACGACTCAAAAAGGGAGGTTCTGTATTCGAATGTATGTATTTTGTTTGAAAGCATATTTTACAACAAAGGTTTTTAGTGCATAACATATCAGGTTCTGATAAAGATCATCGGAGACAAGTGATGGAACTATTTAATTAATAAAACTTCAAAACTTCCAAAAAAGACTACTAAACTACAAAGCACAAAATAACCTTAGATTGTTTCATTTGGTGTCTAGTTCCGTTTAAAATAAGAGACCTTCTCACCTTCTCATATGGCTGAAGTCAGTGCCAAGCCAATGAATACTTTTGATAGACATAGTACCTACAGCTACGCCGCATTCTGGGGGACACCCGAGGTGATCAAACCTATTAATTTATCTTGGCACCGACTTCAGCCATGTGAGATCATGTGTTACCTAGCTCTTATTTTGAACGGAATTAGACACCAAATGAAACAAACTAAGGTTATTTTGCGCTTCAGTAGTCTTTTTTTGAAGTTTTGAAGTCGGTTAAATTTTTAGTAAAAAAGTTTTTTTTTATGCTTTTTAGTGTATCATTGTTTGTGTTACTTGAGGTACTAACATACCGTTCGCACAGTTATTTTTAATCGGTTAAAACAGAGAGTTTGCTGTATACGTCTTTTTTACCCACTAAAACGATATTTCAGACGTGATTCAGAAGCTGTGGTGATATTAATAGGCTGATTATGCTAAATAATACATAGAGGTACGAGGGCAGCAATCGCGGGAGATTTGCTGTTTTTAATTGAAGACATCCTTCACTTATCTCTGAAGATCTTTATTTGAACCTGATTTGTTATATACTAAAACCTTTCTTGTAAAATATGCTTTCAAACAAAGAAAACGCTATCAAAATCGGATCAGTAGGTTCTGAGAAAATCGCGGATATACAAACATACAAACTAAAATAGCCCCACTAAAAAAGCTAGTTGAGTTACAAAATAAAACAAAATCGAAGATTTCATATTTTATTTCAATATCACACATTTTGATGTCCATTGACAGAATTTTCCTGGGATCAATCATCTCGGGCAAAAGACATTTATATTAGAAATCGAACAGCTAATGTTCCATTTTGGTCACCCAAAACGCATCATCTCTTGGTATCCTTATGGTCTTCAATTGAAATTCATTTCCTGCGCACATTGCAAAAAAAAACAAACGTTTTTCTGGCTGAAAATTAATTACAATTTATAAGAAAAGCAATTTTACCTAACAACTACGTCACTACTTACACTTGATCTACCATACTGCTACAATATAGTGGCGCTGTCAGTGGATGTGGGTATAGCGAAATATAGATGACAGGCCTGTTAATCTAGTGGTCAGTGGCCCTGACTGCTATGCACAAGGTCGTGGGTTCGATTCCCACCCAGGACAAATGTTTGTGTGATGAGCACGATCATTATTCTGGGTGTAATTTATTTATTTATCTATAATATGTATGTATTTAGAAACATATATGTATGTTTATCAGTTGTCTAGTACTCATAGCACAAGCTCTGCTTAGTTTGGGACTAGATGGCGTTGTGTGAAAGTTGTGGAATATTATTATTATAGACGATTTATAGGGTGGACTAGAGCGATAATATAGTTATAGTGAATCTCATCTGACATGAAACTGCTCTTGGATAGGAAAGTATCAGTCGTGGTTGGTATTAGTAGTTCCATCGAATTAAAAAACAAATGTATGCTGGCCTGTTCAGCATCTATGTTCATGCTGAATATAGACATTTTATTTCGACTAACGGACAATTTCCTTCATCAAACAGACAGAAAAATAAACAAAAGAACAAAGGTCAATAAAAAATGAAGGGTCCCGTAGTAACTTTAATAAATATAATAATAATATATTTATTTGACAAAAAAAAAACCTTACAAATTTCTTAAAACTAGCTTATTTACAATTTTTAGAACTACTCCAAATAACTTTGTTTTGCGTAGTGTTTGTATCAATTACAAAGTTATATTTGCGGTTTTATAAAATATTCTGTATATCTCAAAAACTGCTGACCCGATTTCGTTCAAACTGATTTAGTTTGAAAGTTTAGATTAAGATCTACAGCATATATATATTTTTTAGTTTTTTCACTCTATTATTATGGAAGTTATTGGGGGGTGGGGGGAGGGGGGGTGGACGCACTTTTTACCATTTTGGAAGCGTATATCTTTTAAACGATTAACTTTATGAAAAAGTGGTTTTAAAAAACTCAATGTTATTTTAAAGACCTGTCTATACATACCACACACGCATAGGTTTCATGCAAAAATATATTTTCAGTTTCAGTTCCATGTATGGGGAGCCCCCTTTATTTTAAATATTTTTTAAATTTTCTGTTAAAATCGGAAAGCGGTTTACAGAATACATCTACCTACCAAGTTGTACATGTATAGTTCTAATAGTTTCGGAATAAAATGGCTGTGACATACGGATGGACGGACGGACAGACAGACAGACATGACGAAACTATAAGGGTTCTGTTTTTTGCCATTTGGCTATGGAACCCTAAAAAGCACCGTTTTGCACAACGACGATTTCATGACGATCCAGCTGCTCTGGATCCGGTGGGAAAATCATCAAATGACTCCCACTCTAGGTAAAGTGGAAGGGAGTATCAGACTTCTACTGAATAAAAACCCACCATATTCCTTCAGTGGCCCATGTGTTCCGGGGCCGCGGTATCTTATTAGAACATTCCCGCAACCCTAGTATCTCTCCATTTGCTCTATTGGTGTGTTTTCGATAGTTTTACCGTACTCAATGCCACACGAAATTTGTTTTGTCTGAAAAAAAAACTGGTAAAAATAAGTAGGTACATAATACAAGTATATAGATTTTTGTATATACAGAATATGTTTGATTATGTTACACACATAAAAAATACACACAGCCGAACATAGAATCGCCTCCCTATTGAAAATCGGTTCAAAAGTACATAAAGACATGACTCACCTTTTTGCTTATCTAGCGATAGCCAAAGTATTTTTTTTTATTTCCAAATAAATTTCGTTTATAACCCATTTCTGAAAAAAGAAATATTAAATTTAACATATAAATTATTTTTGATTGAAATAATAATTATTGACATCATTTGTTGTACACAAACATGTTAAAACTGATTATTAAATAAATTCAGTATATACAAATAAATACCTGCATATAACGTTTTTCAAAATTACTTACCGAATAAAAAATATTAGTTGCTCATGTATCAATACTATTGTGTCGCACTATGTCTCACCGACACTATGTATGTTTATGCGAGCAAGCGGCGGGCGGCGGGAAAAAAGTGATACGTCCTGTCGTTGGGAGGACCCGGCACAAACTGATTGGCAACGGATTGCGCGCGTTGATTTATAGTGTTTTTAAAATAATTTTCTAAAATAAACGATTACATGAAATTGACTGAAAAAAATAACAGTGTATTTGGCAATACGTTTATTTTCATAAAATAAATAAATAATAGTTACGTTTCTATTCAAAACTCGGTTAAAAAAATGTTAAAGAGAACCGATTTTGCATTATTTAAAAATTGTTTCTTTAATATTAAATTGCCATATTTTCATAATTGGGCTACGTAGTGCACTTTAAGACTATATATTCTATGGGACAAGCACATAAAATAAAATGTGTTGGTACGTTATCATGGTTATTTTCGTCCTGAAAGACGACTCTGACGTCTATTTTCGTAAAACGCGTCGAACAGATTGCCTTGTCTTTAAAAAACTGTCAATAAAAATTATAATGTTACATCGTTATGTACTAAACCAAGACTTAATCTTTCTATAACCGTAATAATCTTTGAATAATCTGTTAACATCATTACGATATAGCTCTTGAAAAAACACCAAAACGCGTTGTTTTCGTCGCGAATGGAATACACGCTCTTAACTCTTCACTCGACTTGCTGGACCTTCCTCGCTTCATTTTTTTCTCCTCTGGCTTCCTCTTCGGCCTCGCCTCTTCTTCAGAGTCATCGGTGGAGAGGAAAAGGTCGTTGCTAAGTAGTTTTGACCTGTGGACAAAAAATAAAATAAAATGTTAGTGCGTTGCAATCAATCCGTTTCCTTCATAACTCCTACATCTTTTTGAAATGATACTGATCGTGACTAAATAAAATAATTAACAGATATAAAATCGTTTGATTTGTGCAGGATTCGAATCCGTAAAAATCAATCAGTCACCCACTGTGCTGACCATGTTGAAAAAATCTATTTTCAATAGATGAAATAATATACTTATAGTATTTGATCTGTACAGGAATCGAACCTGTAGCATAGAAAAGCATCACTCAATCTCTGAGCTAAGCACGCTTACTATTGACGGTTAAACATT
This sequence comes from Tholera decimalis, assembly GCA_943138885.2. Taxonomy (NCBI): domain Eukaryota; kingdom Metazoa; phylum Arthropoda; class Insecta; order Lepidoptera; family Noctuidae; genus Tholera; species Tholera decimalis. Next base: position 37,217,810 of record OW964569.2, on the reverse strand, counting down.
TTAATACTTGAATATATCAATAAATACATTGTTCTGATCATTCAATAGTTAGATATGATTAAGAATAGGTACTTACATTCTTGATTGATGCTTAGACAGGTAGCTTGATTAGGAGCTCGGAGCGTTGATTCCTTGCTTAGAGGATTCGTTCCAGAGAGGAATTGTGCCGGAGACTAATTTACTATGCGTTTTTATAGACCTAAAATCACGTCATACAATCCAAATTTGTAAAAATGCATACTTGCAAAAATTATTAATTGCGTACACGAGCGTACAAATTGTAGCGTTTAAGGTTTCAAGTTTACAGCGTTTCTTATAAGACGAATGATAAGCTGTTTTGAATATTATGTAGGTACTTACTTAAATCAACAATAGGTGAATTAGAAAAAAAAGTTTGTAGGTTTTTTCTGAATGTTTTCGACGTCGACGCGCGACGCGATGGTACAAACGCTGCGGTTTGCACGCTCGTATGCACCTTCTAAACACGTGGAGAAGTGGAGATATGACAAGTCAGAATCTCATATTTAGGTGTATAAGAATAAGTTTATTTTTATCTTATAATTTTGAACCTTATTTAAAAAATAGAATTTATCTGAACAAGTATAAAACCAATACAATCTAGATAAAAAAAGTCATAATCTCGTAAGCGTTTCTTCATTAATAATGTCGGTAAGTAAATACATTTTTATTAAATTAATTATTTTTTCACAATGTCTATGACAGATTATTTCAATCTAATGTTTTTTTTTATGAATTTAGAAGAAGTTGGACAGCCAATATTAATATAATAATAATGATTTAATATTGATACTTATCTTATTTATTCTTATTTTCAGGAATCTGAGCATCTTTTCATTTCAAGCCCGTCATACTCGCCGAATCCAGCAGTACAGGAATTACGTCAAAATGTGATGAATTATTTGGAAAGAGAGAGACCGTTTTCATCATATTATTCTCCAATTTCACCACCATTAACCCCACCCCAGTTAGAAGAAAGGTTGAACAGTGCCAATACCAGTAGCAACATCAACAATAAAAGACGAGGGAGCGAAATGATGTATTCGTATGTTAAAAAATATGTAAAGGGGCCACACCGTAAAATAATACTTATTCAAATTTTTGATGGCGAAGAACTCAATGGTTCTAAATTATGCAATTGTAAAGCTAAAATATGTGCTCAGCATATCGACGGTTCCTACGTACATAAGGTCAAGTCAAAAACCGAGGTTTACAGGAGAGCGTAATTTGTGTTCAACACGCCCTAGAAATAATTCCATGACCAATAATAAATATTTTTTTTCTACAATATTTTAACAGTTTTAAGAGCTTTATAATGTTATTTACACATATTTTATTTTTTTACGTTTTCTTGGAAAAACTGACGGATGACCGTTTCTACGCCGATAATAAAATAGAAGTATGTAAGTCATGTCTATGATACCTGTCTATACGCAGGAAACAAAAATACAGTGTCTGATATATTATTTAGATAAAATGTTTTATGAAAATGTCGGATTATGTTACTATTTTTAAATCAATACGTTAAACATCCTGAATTCGTCACCCATGGATATAAAAAGTACTTCAATGAAGACATATCACTTTATACGTGGTTTTAGTCATTCGGGGTAGGACTATAGTTCTTGTAATGTAAATAAAGACATGTCTTTTAAAATAATCAGGTTTGTGTTTTATTAATTAAACAAGGTTTATAAATTCAACATTATCTATTATTAAAAAACAATCATCTTAGCATCTAAATAATAGGTACCTATAGACTCACTGAAGTATGAACTAAACATAAAAAATCACTGTTGTCTAATATTAGTAATTAACAATTTTAATTTTAAGCATGTGCCTCATCCTGATCATGTCTAGCAATGCAATTTGTACCTAGTATTGAATTATCATCACAGTTTTATGAAGTAGGTACCTCAGCTTAATTAACTACCTATCGACTTATTAATTAGTAAAATTTAATAATCATCACAGCATTGTTTGAGTATGTGCCTCATCTTTAACACCTAATTGGTAACTTTTAAAAATCATCACAGGTTTATTCAGACTGATTCATCTTATTACTAATAAAGTTTCCTTAGCAGTTAAATAACAAAACAAAATGTATAAAAAGTAAAGATAAATTTAGCAATCTTCGTCGTCATTGCCCTGTTCATGCTCACTATGCTTAAGGCTTCTATAAAAGTCATGATACTTATTAGGAATAATCAAAGTATCGCATAAACTAAGCAAGTCTTTATATTTGACTTCTGTGATAGGAATAGGATTATTGTACACCTTCTCTAGAATTAGTTCTTGTTCCTTCTTTTTCCTCCCTCTAGTCAATTTCGATTGATTGCTACAGTTAAGTTTTCTATAATTTTCTTCAGAAAAGTCGTATTTAAATTCTATTATGTCTGGATTATTTCCTTGCACTTTTACTTCTCTTACCTTATTCCAAGAAATTTTCTCTGAATTTGTCTCTTTTGCCCAGTTTTTTGTATGCAGCCAAGCTTTAAAATCCAAGACCAAGTCTTGGTCTACTTCTACAACTGTATATGGTGGACTATTCTGTTTAGCCCAACGAACCAGTGTGTACCATTCATCTGGTGAGTAAATTAGTTTAGTTTTTGCTGTTCGCCCTATTAATGCGTGAACGCTTTCCGCCTCATTTTGGGTGTGGCCCTTTTCTAGGAATCGATGGGACACATTTACTTTAAATCTATCGCTCGCATATAAGTACATAAAAAAAACAATGCGATTGCGCTTCTGACCAGCACAGTTGTCTGACCAGAATCTAAAATCTTTGACTCCAGCTTTAACCTTGTTGTCAACGAAAGAAAACAAACAACTAGCCACTTCATTGGCGCCACGTTTAGCAATTGTTTCATCCCACATGTAACACGTAGCTTTCTTTAATCCGGCGTCAAAAACAGTGAAATTATATACTGATAATTTTCTTTTATAATACAGCACAATAATTTCGCCATGTGGAGTGTTATTTATTTTTTGGAAGTCAAACATCGCTGTGCAAATATCGGAAGGATTCGATTGAGCTTCAATTTTATCAACATTTTTCAATTCCCTGGCAAGTTTTTTGTTATCAATGTGTGACTTATGTTTCAGTTTATCGTCATAAGTTGGCGAGGTGTTATTTTTCATTGCATGGCACAGGTCGCATTGGTCTTTTTTGGGTAAATGAAAAGCTATGTTTAGTTCTTTGTTAACAATATCTTTGTATTGTCTCACAGAAGCAGCTAAATTTTTAGTTAAATTCAGTTCTTTACACCATACGGTATATAGATCGTACATTTTTTTAAAAGTTAATTCACAATCTAAATACTGTTTGTTTGAGTCTTTGCGAATATAATGACTTTCTATGGGCGCAAAACTTTTAACATGTTGAATTACACTTTCTTTCATTGGCGCATTTATAATAGTTGGATGATTTGAATGAAATCCCCTCATATCTTTAATACAAATACCCGTATTTTTATCATGCTTGTCGATGGCAGATTGTATGAAAGTGTTACTTACCGAAAATGTATTTTTAAACATGGTTTTGCATACCATAATCTTTTCTTTGTGACCATTACCAGACAAAAGCGGCAAAAAAAACTTAAAAACATTTAACCTCTTGGAACCCTCTGTCCATTGTTTTTTTCTTATTTCTTTCATATGTGAAGCAATAAACGACCACTGCTGTGAATGGTTACCTAGATTCCAAAAGGTTTTAAATATATTTTGGTGAGATAGAATATCAAACTTATCAAAACATTTTAATCGACAGTTAGATGAACATGGACCCTTTATTTGTTTTGCCATTTGTTGTTTGCCAGATCGAGATGTATGGGCTTCACCCAAATTAACGAGCATCTTCCTTTTTTCATCTAGCCAGTAAGATTTGTTAGTAATTCTGTTTCTTGTTATTGCTTTTTTCACATACTGACGCTTTTTTTTTCGATGGTGCGGTGTTGATGAACCAGACATTTCGCTAGATCCTAACGGGCTTGATCTTAAGGTGGTATCAGAAAGAATAGCGCTACTCTCACTCAAATAGTTAAACTCACTTACGGTGTCCCCAAAAGTCCTGCATGGACTTGGCATTGGTGTTGTAACCAAAGATTCTTTATCATCATTTTCAGGTACTTGTCGTGTTGTTTCATTTCCACAAATAGGTGTGTCATTGTCATTTTCAGGTATGTGTCGTGGTGTTTCATTTTCACAAACTGGTGTGTCTAGAAAGCAATTTTCAATTCCATCATTCGAAATTTCCCCTACCGTCTCAATTATATAATTTAAATCACTTTGCGATAATAATATATTAGTTGCTGTATGATTTTGTTCTCCGTTACTGTGTGCTTCAACAACTTGATTTTCGTCGTTAGAAACTTCCTCAAGATCCATTTAAATACTGCTTTCGGAATAAACACGACGTGAGTCTAAAAAAAAAAACAAGCTATAAGTAATCATTACACAGAGGAACACAAATCTCTTCACTAAAAAAAATGTTTATTGAACAGTAAGTAACCGTAAATAATAACAAATCCATAAAAATATTAAGAGTAAAAACGCGTAAAAACAAACATGTAAAACATAACTTCATTTACTTTGATAACAATAAGAAGTTATTTTCTTTGTAACAATTATTTAGGAAAGCATATTTGAAAGAAGCATACAATTTATTATTGTTATTTGTGAAAAAAAATGACGCAATTACTAAGTCATAGTATAAGCGGACATGTCTGATATGACCGCTTCTACACTGATAATCTGCCGTTCTAGGTTATAAAAACAACTAAGAATGATATTAAATCGGTTTTTGGTATTTTTGAGCGTTTAATGTATACTTATTTGGAATACTAGGTACTTACCCTCATTAGCTTTATCGATATAATTAATTAAATCTTGTGCTTCAGAAACGCAAATAACATTATTTCTGGAGTTTGCAATATCCACCAATAACTTTGATCTGCTGTTATTCATGTTTGTGTATTGTTGAAGGTAATATGAGCACTTATAACTAAATAACACACCACTAAATCTAAACTGTATCAAATTATTAAATTGTTTCATCACACGAACACGCATCGACCTGTCTCGTTCGGGGAACTCCCTAAATGGCGATATGTCTGACAAGACCGCGTTCGCACCGAGTGGCGCGCATTTTAAAACACCGTACAAAAAGATATGTATAGATGTCCGCATCTACGACACTTATTCGTTGTATTTATAATACTTGTTCTTTTATACGATTTGTAAAACAAGGTAAATAAAAAAAATAAAAAAAAAATCGTACATCAGTATGTGCGCATAGATAATCTAAAGCCAATGATACAATAAAAAAAAAATGCCAATTTCGACATGTCTTTTTATACGTAGGGACCGTCGATATTGTTGAAAATATATTAACTGATGATATATACGTGTGTGCTAAAGATATGATAAATAAAATTCAAGAGAAAATATAGTTAAGTTTGTAAATATACATTAAACATAATTATTGTAATGTCACTTGCATTATCTATGTATTTTCTTACTAAAGTAAATGTAATTAATTAATTAATAGTATATTATATAGATAATAAATAGTTAAACTGATTTATGTCTTTTATTTAACATTATAATACTATTTAGTTATAATATAGTAAGTAAAACCGAGCGTAGCAATTGTATGTTTATATCACAAAATAATTAGATATTGAAAGCCTTATGCTTCTTATAACGAGCGATACCTCACGCACACTTAGATGTGTTGTTTTGATTGATCTCCTTATAAAGAATTACTTACATTGCAAAACTCATGATTAATGGTATACTACCAACATACGATGAGTTTGCCCGCCATATCTTCTCAATAAAATGTATGGAAAAAATACAGTGAACAAAATTATGTAGTATTCATTTTATTAATACATAAGTATTTAAAATAAACAATAAAATATTAGACACTGTGATGTCTGGGATTTCCATGTCATCATACCATTTTCGTTCAGGATATCAACATCTAACAAAACATGCAACTTTGATCTGTATAGTATAAAATAAAGTAATAATATAGATCGAAAAAAATAATTCTTAAAATCCATTCGATTTTCTAAACCTGACTGCTTAGTGTTAAATATCAAAATTAGACTACAACTATAATAATTATATTTTAAAAAAATATATATAGAATAATATAGACCATTAAAAAGTTTTTCTGTATTGATTCGAAAACAATATAATTATATCTACACACGATGCTACCTATATATGGTGTCAGAGGATATCATCTTTGCACATTCCACTACCTAACACGTTGATAGCTGAATAGACTATTCCTACTGAATGATGATAAATGATAGGTATGAACTGACTGCTCTTTTCATTCACATGAGCAGATGCTATTAAATTTATCAATACTTATGCTTTTAATGAATTTAGTTAGACTCATTTCGAATAGTGAAATACATATATAATACTCGAATGGTTGAACTGTGAAATATAGGGTATTCAGATCGTAGATCTGTATCTGAATACCCTATATTTCAACTACTGTTGCAATTAATAATTGAATTTCACTGATCTGAATTTAAAAGGTTATCTAAATAATAATCACACATTTGTTAACATAACAAGAATTGAATGGTGTGGATTGACTTATTGCATTTATTTGTTTATTGGATTGTTGTTAGAGATTGTCCGGACTCCGGAGCAATATTATACTTCAATTGTTGTGTTTAATTGGTGTTGATCCTGCACAATATATACATTGAATTGTTATTTATTTTGTAACTAGCCATCTGTACCGAGCTAGATTCATACTTGGAATGGGTACAGGGTCGGATTTGGACTTGAAATAATTGAATTTAAGTTGTTATTTTGGTGAAATTATTTGGTTGGCTAACAAGTCATTGTTGTTTGTTTAGTTAATTTTAGCCTGTTGTATTAATATTTGATTGTTGCAATGGCCTCATTTAGGGCAGTCAGGGAGGCTGCTGCCGGATTGACCTCACAGTTGAGATGGTTCACATCGGCAGCTGCAACGGTTGAGCGTGTAGATTTGGAAGAGCTCACCCTTGCTCGGTACGGGCAAGTGAATGAGAGGATCAAGTCAGCTGATGCTGCGCTCACACGCTTCAACGAGTAGGTACATCATGGACGTGGATTTGGGGGTGATGGACCAGGCAGCCCGCGATAAGATTTTGGGTGACTATGACCAGATTGTCCACCTGGGGGATGTCATATGTCTACGAGCGCGGGAAATTTTGAAGAGCCGGGTGCCTGATGCGGCCAAGCCGCAGACCCCCGTTGTTGCAGGCCCTGGACTATTGGGTAGGCTGCCCACCCTGGAGCTGCCACATTTTGACGGTCGCTTGGACCACTGGCTGGGCTTCCTAAATCTCTTTGAGAGTCTTGTCGATGCACGCTCGGACCTCGGACCTGCCCAGAAGCTGGCCTACTTATTGTCTGTCCTGGAGAGCGAAGCCAGAGCCTTGGTGCAGCACTTGCCGGTGACGGATTCCTCCTACCCGACCGCTCTGGAGCTTCTCTCCCGACGGTATCAGAATGAGCGCTGCCTGGCTGATGTGCACATCGACCAGATTTTGGGGCTACCGGCCATTGTCAGCACGTCGACGTTGCGCACTGACTTGCTGAATCCGTTGGTCTCAGCGATCAACGCCTTGAGACGCTTGGAGTTACCGGTAGAACATTGGTCCTACTTGTTGGTGCACATAGTGCTGCAGTTGCTCCCCGCGGAGCTGAGGTCACGTTTTGAGCAGAAGTATGGTGGGGATAGTGCCACCCATCTTCCCCCCTTTGACGACCTCAAATTTTTGGAAGACGAGTGTCGGTTTTCGGATAACACTCGTGGCGCCACGGGGTCACCCCCACTACCTTCTCGGCCTAGAGACCAGGGATGGACTAGGGCTCGGGGGCCTGTTGATGTTCGCCCCGCCCCCCGTTTTGCTGGCGCCTGGAGTCCTCGGGCTAGGGGGCCTGTTGATGTTCGCCCCGCCCCCCGTTTTGCTGGCGCCCGAAGTCCTCGGGCTAGGGGGCCTGTTGATGATCGCCCCGCCCCCCATTTTGCTGGCGCCCGGAGTCCTCGGGCTAGGGGGCCTGTTGATGTTCGCCCCGCCCCCCGTTTTGCTGGCGCCCGGAGTCCTCATCATTGTGACTTGTAAGGCAGCGGGGCATGTCATGGCGCGTTGCCCGGCCTTTTTGAATTTGCACGTAAGTGCCCGCCGCCGCATTGTCAACGCACGCCGTTTGTGCTTCTCGTGCTTGGGGGCCCACTTTCATCGGGACTGCCCCGACCCCCGCCCGTGTAGAATTTGTAAGGGGTCCCACTTGGAGATTTTGTGCGCCAACGCGAACCGCTCCAGCAGACCATCTTCTGAGGAGGGTTCGCGCAGGGGGGGGTACCCCGGAGACGAGCACCGGGCTGAGGCCCGCAATTCTGTACGCCGCACTCCACCCCCCGCGCAAGTTGAACGGGAGCCCCGCGAGCGCCATTTGGTCTCCCCTCGTCAGGGAGAACGCGCATTGGCTGCTAGGCAGCAGTGGCCGGGTCGGCGCCGCTGCCTTTCCCCTCCTTTGGCGGAACGTCCCCGGTTGGAGTCGCGCCCTCCGCCATTCGGGCATTCGATGGGATATGCCCCTCCAGTGATGGCGAGCGGCTCGGGACACCGCGCGGACGAATATTTTGATTGTTGGCATCGTCGTGAACGAGGGCAGCCTGGATGCGGCGATCGGTCGCCGCCCAGGCACCGTTAAGAGATTGACACCTGCCCCGCTAAAGGACCCCCCCCCCCCCGATCAAGACGGTTTGTTGCCAACGGCCTCGGTCAAGGTCTGGGGACCCTCGGGTGGCTCGATTGTGATCCGTGCCATTTTGGACACGGAAGCCCAGGGTTGCCTTTTGTCGTCTTGGTTAGCGGGACAGGTTGGCCTGAAGGTGAACGACCTTTCAGGCAAGATTTGGGGAATTGGCGAAACGGCTGTCACCACTGTTGAGGGAAGGACCTGGTTTGAAATCACCCTTGTGAGTTGTCCTTACCCTAAAATTGGTGCTCCTGCCCTTGTTATAACTGAACTTGGTTGGGACGAGCCACTTCGGGAAACCCTGTTGGAAGACTGGCTCCAACTTGTATCTGCACTTCCTGCGGATCTTCTTGTGCGTCTCTTAAGCCACGTTGCGCGCACTTTGGGTGGAACTGTTGACATTCGGGCTTCTTGCGCCTGGACGGACAGTCAAATTGTTTTGTGTTGGTTGAAGACGTCCGTCCACTCTTTGGAGGTCTTTGTTGTGAACCGAGTGTAGCAGATTCAAGGTTCTGAAACGCCTTTAGTTTGGAGGCACGTGCCTGGTGACCTGAAACCGGGCGACGTAGCCTCACGCGGGTGCATGGCCCCTCACTTGATTGCTCACCCCCTCTGGTGGGGACCGGACTGGCCGACTCGCCCCGGGGGCGATTGGCCTCGAACGCCAGTCTTGATGTCGGATCCTTTGCCCGGACTTGAGGTGTTCGCTGTTGGGACAAAGGACCCTCCGTTTGATCTTGATTTTTTGTTGAATCGATACAGCTCTCTCGACAAATTGTTGAACGTTACCTCGTGGATCAAGCGTTTTGGCCATAATTCTAGGAATCCAGGGGACAAGCGCCTGTCACCAGTTCTCTCTCCTCAAGAGCGACAGGAGTCACTCCTCTTTGGGTCCGCTCTGTGCAGGCTGCACACTTTGAGAAGGAGATCGAGGTCTTGAAGTCTGGTAGGGTCAGGTTGTCGGGAGCCGTTGGTAAGTTGAATCCCTTCTTGGATAGGACGGGTCTTTGGCGTATTGGAGGACGGTTGAGGCTCTCTAGCCTTCCTTATGGGGCCCGTCACCCCCTTTTGTTGCCCAAGGAGGGCCACTTGGTTTAATTGTTGGTGACTGATCGTCACGTTAAGAACTCGCATGCCGGTTGCAATGCGCTGTTGGCCATTCTGCAGCGAGAATTTTGGATTTTGTCGGCTGATCGCGTCAATGAGGCGAGGCCCTTTGCTGGCGTCGTAACGGACTTGTTGGTCCCCTTTTGTTGAAGACGTCCACCCTTCGTAATAGTAAGATTGTTAAGGCTAATTTGTGTGTTTGTCTGCCTGTCAACCAAGGCAGTACATTTGGAGCTGGTAACCTCCCTCTCGACAGAGGCCTTTGAGGCGACTTTGGAAAGATTTGTGTCTCGCCGTGGGTTACCTTTGATTGCGGTACGAATTACAAGGGTACAAGTAACTATTTGAAGGAGGTATACGCCTTCCTTAATGAGAGCCAGGTTGACATTGGTAATAGTTCGGCCCGCCGAGGGGTCACTTGGTTGTTTGACCCGCCAGCCTGCCCCCCATTGGGGGGGTATTTTTGAGGCCGCGGTGAAAGCGGCAAAGGGACGCTGGCGGAGATTGTCGGGAGACACCGTTCTCACCTTTGAGGAACTAGCTACGGTATTTTGCCGCATTGAAGCTGTGTTGAATTCGCAACCTGGTCAAGACTTCCAATTGATTAGCGGACGGGTAGGCCCGTCCGGGGGGATAGATGTTTAGTCCAACGTGAAATGAAACGCACCCTTTTGGTTGGCAACATTATTCTATGCTCTTTGACTTTGACTTGACAGATTGACTTTGGTTCCGTTGTTGAAAAATGTCCGCTCTTGGGACTTTGATTTTATTGTAATAGAAATATCGTGTGCAATCGCGTGTTGAAACCGATAATTGGGTCGCGAGTAACGATTAATTGGAATTTGTAATCCCCATTTGATGAAAAACCTGGGATATTTTGTGATTTATCGCCGGTTGGTTGCCACCGCATGGCACGCGGAGTTGTTGGAAATAAGTTGTGCTGTGATGCTGATCTGGACCGCGCCATCTGGAGACTGGCCCCTTGTGAACGTTCTAGAACACTTGACTTGCATCACACCTTTCAATTACTCACCTCATATTTACATACATACCACACTTGGGCGTGACCTAGGAAGGTCGAAGTTGGCGAACCCAGCACAGAAGGTTAGTGGTAATATTGGGTATTGATGAAGCCTCAGAGGCTATAGATTGTTGTCGGCCAGAGAGCCTGTAGTTTTGTTTATTGAAAGCAACGATAGGGCTCCACGAACCGTGGACAGTTTCGGACACCCCAGTTATCGTTGACTGGCTTTATTGTAGTCCTGAACACATCCGCTAAAAAAGGATTTTGCGAAATTCTCACGGGATCGGGATTTATACGGGAAAAACTTCCCACGCGGGCGAAGCCGCTGGCACAAGCTAGTGTGTGATAAACTGACCAATATTAGCACTGAGGCTATGAGGTCCTATGTGAAATAAATTGACCAACATTAGCGCTGAGGCTATGAGGTCATAATTATGTAAGAATGAATATAAAGACACTTTGTTTGCAGATTATGTGAGGCTGGCGCAGGGACGCGCCAGGGTTCAGAATGGCCGTGTCGGCGCCGCGTCGACCTTGTCAAATTACTCAATATTAAACTGCGCGCCCCACTTCCGGCACCTTTCACTTTCGCCGGCACGTGACTTATAGGGCGTGCACACGCAAGTAAGGGGCATTCGTTCGTTGGCTCTCGAGCCGAGCGGACCTCTGATTGTATTTCGTGTTTTATTTGAGTTATATTATCGAGCAGTGATTTGTGAAGTACTTAAATAATTGTATTTAAATAATGTGTAAATAAAATGTAATGAGTCATCACGATGGTTTCATTCCGGACTACGCCTTTCATCTTACATATCTAAAACGAATGTTATTTGACTTTCTTTTGAAAAGGCTTTTATACTTATACACTGTTCTAATTTTACTAGATTATCGTAATTAACTGGATATACAAGTTATTAGTTTGTTCTATTACTTTTAACAATTCTAGTAATTCATGTGAGTTTATAAGAGACTGATGCAACATTCCTAGTTTACTGAAGGTTACCGAAGTTTCAATTACATCCCACCGAATGTAGAGTAATTGGAAATGATGTAAGAATAAATTATACACGGTAACGAAATTATGTATTGTTATATTAATATTAGTTTTGTGTATCAAATTTCGCATTTCCCATAACTCTTCATTTATGTGGATGAAATTATTCATAGTAGAATTCGCCACGTTAATCAGCGATCTGGACATTTCTGAAATAACGATTACTTTTTTAGTTAAAGTATCTTGACGTGTTTTTATATTCCCAATCAATTGTTCGTACCTGATAGCATCGTCATAGTCTAAATTACCACTAATTATCTTAATAATAGATCCTAGGGGGTTAAAGATCCCTCGCTTAATTCTAATCGATAGAGCTAACTGATTGAATTTTTCTATACTGGAATTCTTGACATAATCGGTTTGAAACTTCACGTCCATCAATTGTTGATCAAATGTTTTATTTCCAAAGTAACTCCTGACTTGGTTATTGAAATTTACATATTTTTTTTATATTCAACTCTAAGTCTTCTCGCATCGAACTTAAATCTAAAACCTTAATAATATTCCACTTATCATAGCTTACTCTAGCTTGACCTTGCTTCGTAAGAATCACTCCTGGATTCTTATTAATTCTGTGCAGTTGAAGGGCCTGGGTCCTGAAGGTCAGGACCAGGAGCACGAGAAGGCACCTGTGAAGGTCGTTTAATGTCCTTAATAGGTACTTTAGTATCGCGGAATTTATTTTAACTGGACAAGTGTTCCTGGTAATATCTCCGGTTACGGTAGCTTTTTGGTAGCGAGGTTTATCTTTGCTACGTCTGATGTTTACCCCTTTTATGTATATATCATCCCCTTCTTGTACATCAAATGACGTCTCTCTGCCACGTTTTTCTTTTACTAACTGTTGTGTGTATTGTTTCTCGAAATTTACGGCAAAAGTACTATTAGATTCGGTATGGCCAAAAACAACTTCAAAGGGTGTAAGACCTGTCATGGAATGAATAGTTTGATTGTAGGCCATAATCGCATATGTCAAGACGTTGGCTGCGTCTGTTATTTTATGTTCATATTTAGTGCTACGATATATCTCTGCTATAGTAGAATGAAAACGCTCTATTGTTCCCATGGAATTGGGATTATGTGCAGTGCCTATGTGCAAGTCTATTTTATAGAATTGTAGAGTTTCTTTCAATAAAATGTTGTTGAATTCTGACCCAGGGTCAGCACTGATTTTATTTGGTACGCCATAAAATGAGAAATATTTGATAAGTGCGCGAACTACTTCAGGAGTCAAGCGATTGGATAATTCAAAGGCTTGTCCTAGTTTGCTGAATGCGTCAACTATGGTAAGAAAGTATTTCCCTTCAATGGAATACAGGTCTATGAAGATTTCGGCAAATGGTTTGGTTTGGGTTTGAGTTAGCTGTAATTGCGGTTTAATGGGTTTGCGGTCATATTTCATTGTCTTAAAGATGTCACAAGTATTAATCACAGTAGCAACAGTTATATCCATATTTGGCCAGTAGTATGTCCGTTTAAGGTGCATAAGCGTTTCTTTAATTCCGCGGTGACATGTTTTACCGCGATGATACGTAAGTATAACAGCGTGTTGCTCGTCCTCGTCTTCGATGTATACCACTCTTTTAGTGCATTCATAAATTTTAACTGTATTCTTTTTAAATAATCGAGTAACGGCATCCGTAAACTGACTTCTGTGTATTTTGTCTTCGAAATAAAAGAAATATTTAGTTTTAGGTTTTATGTATTCTAGTAGGAAGTTTTTAACTAAACTGGGATTATCAACAGGTAAGTGAACCTCTAAAACCTTTTGTTTATCTCGTGATAAATCTTTAACTGATGTCTGTTTTCTGTTCCAGGTATAGACAAGAACTTGGTGGGGTTTCGTGTCTACTGCTTCGTTTAATATGGGGATTCCGTCGGTATCAACATCCTCGGCAGAGTGAATTGTTTCAGGTAATGACGAGGCTGTAATAGTACTAGATGTTGGAGAGCCGAGTGGATAAAAGGTAAGTGAACGCGCATTAATCGTTTCCGATGAATCGGAGATGACTATTGTATTGTTATCTTTGTTCGTGTCACTTGCGCTACACTGCATGGATTCGTTATCATTATTAGTGGTAAGTATATTTAATTTTATGCGTGACAGGGCATCCGCGTTACTGTTCTGTTTCCCATTTTTGTAAATGATATCGAAATCGAATTCAGCCAATCTAAGCTTCCATCGAGTGAGCTTACTGTCAGGCTCTTTAAATGAGGTAAGCCAGGCTAGAGGACGATGGTCCGTGTAGATAGTGAATTTACGCCTATATAGGTACGGACGAAAATGTTTTGTTTCCCAAATAATGGCTAGCATTTCTTTCTCTACTGTACTATAACGTGTCTCCGCCTCATTTAAAGTGCGGCTATGGGCTATGGGCTTGTTACTTCCAATAGGGCCTTGTGAAAGGACTGCTCCTAGAGCATAATTGGAGGCGTCCGTGGTTAAGACAAAAGGTTTGGAGAAATCGGGGAACTGAAGAATAGGCGCGTTTACTAGCAACTCTTTGCACTTATTAAAGGCATCGATAAAGGATTGGCTGATATGTACTTTGTTTCGTTTTTTTAAACAAGAGGTGAGTGGTTGCGTGATTTTAGCAAAGTCTTTTATAAATTTACGGTAATAGCCGACTAAACCCAGGAAGCTCTTTTGGGCGGTCTCGGTAACGGAAAGTCTAGTACTGCTTTTACTTTTTCATTGTTGGGTTCTAGCCCGTCTTTGGTAATTTTGTGTCCTAAATAAAGTACTTCTGTATGTAAAAATTCGCATTTGTCAAGCGTCTACTTCAAGTTGGTTTGTCTAAGTCGATCAAAAACTTTCCTAAGTTTATCTATATGTTCCTGCAAGCTATTTGAAAAGACTATTATATCGTCTAAGTAAACCAGGCAATGGATACCCTGCAATCCCCTCAACACGTTATCCATTGCGCGTTGAAATGTTGCAGGTGCGGCCAAAGGGCATGCGGGTGAATTCAAAGTGGCCTGATGGGGTAGTGAACGCAGTTTTGGGTCTATCCTGTTTATCTATTTCCAGCTGGTGGTAGCCACTTGCGAGGTCTAGCGTCGTAAAGTAGGTGGACTTCCCTAATTTGTCAAATAAGTCGTTTATGTTAGGTAAGGGATATTTATCGTCCGTAGTTATAACATTCAAGCGTCGATAGTCTATAACCATCCTATATTTTTGTTCACCCGAGGCTTCCATTTTTTTTGGTACAAGATGTACGGGTGCACTCCAAGGCGAAAAAGATTCCTGAATGACGTCATTTTGCAATAATTTTTCAACTTGTTTTTGTACTTCTATATTTTGCGACGGTAGAAGTCTATAGGGGCGGACATAAATGGGATCTTCATTTTTAGTTCTAATCTGATGCTTTACCTGATTGGTAAAAGTAAGAGGGAGTTCATCACAATGGAATATGTCTCTGTATTCAAAACATAATTTGGTTATAGCCAGAGCCTCACGTTCTTCCGCATTGGTGTGGTCCAGTCGTAATTTAGTTAAATTATTTTTAAGTAAATCGTCGATTTCAAAGTTGCTCAATGGTTCGTTATTTGTCATATTTATCTCACAAGTATTGTCATTTAATTTACATGTAATCAAGGGTTGCCAAAACGTTAATGTGACGCTATTTTCTGAAGCATTCTGTATAACTGTAGTTGCAAATGAATCGATACATTTCACGAGAGCACTCGGCATTCTAACACCCTGTCCGAAATCTGTATAGTTTAATATAGCATCTCCATTTTTCATATCGGTCGGAACTTTAACTCGCGACTCTGTCCTTGGTTCTAATGTGACCTCGTATGGCGGGTTATATAATATACGAATGTCTGTCGTGGGTGTACGTAATATTTGGTTTTTCATATCAATAGAGGCTTCTAATTGTTTTAATAAGTCTGAGCCTATCAAACCATCATATCTTTTATCTACGTCATATACGTAAAACTTATGTTTACCTAAAGTTTTAAAGGTCTTTAAAAGTGGTATATAAATTACTTCATTATGTTGACTACGAGCGTGTGTACTTATGACCTCAAACGGTTCGTATAATTTATATTTTGAAAAATATTCATTTGCTTTGACAGGACTTATGAAAGACCGCGTACTTCCTGTATCTATCATGAAACTGGCCTTGATTTCGGGAATTTCTATATGCGGGAGTTTTAAGAGTGAATCACAATTCAACTGAATTACTTCGGGTGAAAATTGGAGGCTTGTGCCTGTAAATTTTCAACATCGTGTCGTTTTTCATCATTTTTCTTTTCGGAAGGTTCATTGTAAATTTGGGTTTCAGGCATTTCTAAATTATAAGCATAATTTTCTACATAATAAGTGACATTTTGATTGGATTCTTCTGACGGGGTCTCTACGGGTTCAATATTGTAGAATAGATTATTGTCGTCATCGAGTAAAATATTTAACATGTTTTGTCTCATCGGGCGAGCTGTACGCATAGAGACATCACTTTCCTGTAACTGTGGTGGGTTACGTTGTGGTTGATTTTGTGGGGGTATGCCAAATTTAAATTGTTGATTTGGTCCATTGGAAATTGGCTTGGCTTGATTTGGAGTATTATTATTAAATTGGGGTTGATAACCTTGCTGAGGAACGATTCTAAATCTAAAATTTTGTTGACCATGTAAGTTGGGCCCAAAACCTTGCTGAGGAATTGTTGGAATACCAAATTTAAAATTTGTTGGTGTGAACTGTGGTGTGCCGAATCGATTAGCTTTATTAAAACCAGTTCTAATATTATTTTGCGCTTGTTGCGGGATTCCAAATTTAAAAGGCTGGCTGTTGGGCGATAAAGAGTTTTGTTTAGGCGATCTAGGATCTACAGAATTATTAGGATTAGATAATGGAGTTTGTTTCTGAGCCTTGTTTTTATTTTTGTACTGATATTGAAAGTTAACTTCCTCCATGACAATGCTAAGTGCACTTTCTAAAGTATTAGAGTTTCTCAAACGTACGATTCTAATTAGATCCTCCGGATGATTGTATAAAAACACATTAAGACACATATTATTATATATTATCATTTTAGCAGCTTTTAAACCTTCGTCCGTGAGCAAGTTTACCTTAGAGAAGAGGGTGCTACGCGTTTGTTGAATTCTGTTGCAAAATTGTAAGTAAGTTTCATCATTTTTAATTTTTAAATTCTCGAGCTCAATCGCTACGCACTCCTTTGATCTAGGGTCTCCAAAATGCTGTATGAGAGTATTTTTCAATTTTTCCCAAGAATTAATGTCGTCTCTTTCACTTAGTAGAGTTGCGGCTCTACCGCATAATCGGCTAGTAATAGAATGAAATACGTATGTTGATTGTGTCGCATTTTCTGGTCCATTAAAATTTCTCAATATATATTCACTCTTTTTGATAAATAAATTTAACATATTTTGGTCCCCATCAAACTTAGGGATAAGGGAGAGCAATTCTCTTGGAATAACTTGTACTTGGTCTGCCATTATTAAAATTATTAATATAAAATTTAAAATACTTAGGTATAAAAAATATAAAATTCCGAAAATAATGCTCAAACACTTCACACTTAAAATAATTACCTAATTAACAAATATTGATGAAGTCAAATAACTTTCGACGATTTTAGTTCGAAAATTACGATATATATCTACTTTCGTAGCCACAGGAAATAACAAGGACAAGACAGGAATCGTAAAGAGGTCTACTTACAGTTCGCTCGATCCCATGCCTTCCCGTAGAGCTACAATCGTAGAAACAGGAACCCTCGGCACCCGGTTGACAGGAATTTGTTTGGTTCGAGTTTACCCAATACCACGCGCACAGAACCGATTTAGTATCCTTCGAAGCACAGGCTAAATTTTGGGTATCCTACCGGCTGCGCCACTTAAGTTACCGGGGAGTCTCGGAGAGTTTTTAAAAGGCACAACTTTACTTGACGACCGTTTATTTCAGACTGACTTATTCTATCTTAACTAACAACAGGATAAACATTCACTTATTATCTAGCGTATACACTGTCTCACTGTCTGTTACACTCTAACAATATCGAGAATGCTTGGTCAGCGGAGCCCGCCCGTCGCGGCTGGGATCAGCGTACTGTTATTGTTCCCACCGGACTACTTGCTAGAGATAGACAGGTAGGGCATTCATAACGAGGTACTGTACTGTAGGTACTGTTATAAATACTAATTTTAACTGATAAGTTTTTGTTTGTTTGAAAAAGAACAACTTGAAAGTTTCCTGTTGCATAAAATCGTAAAGCGGCTAACACTTGGATTATGGGTGGAATTGGCAATCCACGTTTGTGGCCACACATTGGATTCAACTTTGCGTCCTAGCTGGACTCAAATTTCAAATGACCAGTATTGTACCCAACTACTGCACCACACATTGGCTTCAATATGTACTTTGTAGCCGAATACTGGAAATAGACCAAACATTGGACCTGTCTCAGTTGTAGTCGCAGAGTGACAAGACGATGGACGAAAACTTATTTGCACTAGCAGCTTATGCATATGGTTTAGGTACATATGCTTATTATTTGCATCGTACAAGAAAACAACGAAAAAAAAAAGGCGGTGGTGGGTGATTAAATTGCACTCTTCAGGAATAAAGTAAGTTATATATTATTATTACTAGACAAATAAATAGAAAAGTCTATTCCTACCCAGAGAAATACATTTCAACTGTTTTTTTTTATAGATACGGAAATAATTTACTGGCGGAGATGCTTCATGAACCTTCGGGTCATTTTGAGAATTTCTGCAGAATGTCATCATCTGATTTTGAATATCTGCTAGAAAAAATCGGCCCATTAATAGCAAAGAAAGATACCCTCTGGAGAAAGGCCATCCCAGCTAAAGTCCGTCTGGCAGTAACTTTAAGATTTCTTGCAACAGGCGACACATACAAATCTCTTCATTTTCTGTTTAAAATATCAAGCCAAATAATATCAAAAATTGTACCTGAAGTATGTAAGGCGATTATTAATATTCTCCAAGATGAAGTCAAGGTAATTAAATAAAAACAATAATTTACATCTATTTATTATATTTATGTAGTAATAATCATAATATGTATCACTTATTTTTCGTTTGTGTCACCTTCACTGCTCATTTCAAACGCTTTCTGTATGATTTCTTGTGAATTTATTATAATTTTCCTCAACGGCTGGAAAGTATACACCGGTTCGTTCATGGCTGTAGGAGTAGGAACTACATACACCTGAGCTTGATTGTAGGAATAGCCTGCAACTGGATTCGGGGGCACATAGTACTCTACACTAGAGTCACTGTATGTGGTTGTAGGAGATGATTGGTACTCGTTATAGTTTGAATTATACAAAAACGTGTGAATGTCGTACATCAATTTGTCGCGTTTCTTTTCATCCATTTTTTTGCCAGCATTTGGCAAAAAAAGTCGGTGTCGTCGTAATCTTGCTGGCGTCTTGAAGCGGCAGTTATGGCTTTGAAAGCCTCAGAAGCCTTAATATCAGAAGGTATATTTTTTTTCTGCACGTACGACGGGCCTGGTCTTACTTTAGTAGTTGTTTCTGCAACCGTTTCTTGTGCTGCGGTTGTTTGACATGGAGAACGAACCGACTCTTCTATCTGGGTTTCTGATGACTAAAAAAAGAAGCACATTTAGTAACACAATTTAGGTGCGGTCGGCCACAGCGGCGGCGATCCACTTTTCGTCCATATCGCTATAAGCATAAGATTCAAAAGTGCATCACCGTTGCTGTGGCTGACTGTACATTATTTAATACTAAAATAAATACATATAAATAATATATTTTTATTTCAGCGGCCCACCACAGCAGAACAGTGGCAATGGATAGCATCACAGTTTCAAGAACGTTGGCAATTCCCGCACTGCCTAGGAAGTATAGATGGAAAGCACATCCGAATGCAATCACCCGTTCAAAGTGGATCCGATTATTATAACTATAAGCAATATTTCAGTATCGTTTTGCTAGCGGTTGTAGACAGCAACTACAATTTTATGTTTGCTGATGTTGGATGTCAGGGAAGGATTAGCGATGGAGGTGTTTTTAATAACAGCGCTTTGATGGAAAAAATATATGGTGATAACACAAGTTTTCCTAATGATACTTGTCTGCCTGGACGTTTAGAAAACTGCCCTTTTGTATTTGTTGGTGATAGCGCATTTGCGCTGTCTAATAGGATAATGAAACCGTATCCTGGGAAAAAACCACAAGGCAGCAAGAAAAGAGTATTTAATAAAAGGCTATCTCGTGCTCGAGTTGTAGTTGAAACTGCTTTCGGAATCATGTCGTCGGTATTTCGAGTTTTTAGAGTACTACAGCCCGAGCAAGCAAAAGTTATCACTTTGACTTGTATCTATTTACATTTTCTAAAAAAGAGCCGATCCTCTAGGTCTCTTTATGCCCCAGAAGAAACTTTTGATATTATAGAAAATGGTGAATTACATGAAGGAGCTTGGAGACAACAGGACCAACATGCTGATGCATTCAGACCACTTGGGAGACTTCCTATTAGGCCACCGATTAGTGCTTTAAATGTAAGAGAGGAATTTGCAAATTTTTTCATTCAATAATTGAATTACTTATAATTTTGTCCTTGAAATATATATCCATTAAAAAACAATAAAAGTATTTAATTTACTATGTATACTAACCTCCGTGTCCTGTGTAGGCTTGCACTCATAATTTTGACACAAAAAAGAATGCATGGCCTGGAACGCAAACCAATTTGTTTGATAAATTTCATTTTGACCGGCACCTGATTTAATCAATCTCTTTCTTTTATTCCAATGATATCTATATGTTGTCATCAACGACTCCTTTTTTCTTTTAATTTCGGCAATGGTGACACCACTTAAACTAAACGAGGAGCGTATTCTTTCCCATGCATCTGCTAAAACATTTCTGTTTTTATGGAATTTATTGGTTGAATCCCATAACGCTGGTTCTCCTTGGTATAATTCAATAAACTCCAAAACATGTTCATTTGACCAGTCAATTGGCGGCGTTGTCATTTCGAAAATAATTACGTACCTACACAACCAAGTAACACGTACGAACAACAGCACTACTCGCGACGAATGAACAAACCAATGTGTGGTGCGCGAGCGGCATTTTGTCCAATATGCCCGCGCGCACTCCCCCTTCATACCCCTCGCCTTTGAACTTACTTCAAAAACCGACTCGACACGGGTCGGTGTTGGACATTCGATTGTGATTGGACGCAATGTTCACATCGTATCCAAGACTGATACACACATTGGTGTGTTGGACCCAATACGTAACATTGGTGCAAATATACCCAATGTGTGGCCGCAGTATTACCAGTAGTACCACCAATACTTTGAAATAATAACGGCAGCAAGAAGTTCATCACAGCATCTTTATTGAAGCGAAATCTAATTTTAAATTCATTTACATCATAAAACTCAAATGGATTATCTGAATCTCGTATATAGCGTCGCGATATGTAATCGTAAGGGTTATCGTACACATATAATTCAATAAATTCTTCAAAAAGCATTATGGAAATCGGATAAAATATGCGTGTTTTGGTTGAAAGTTCGTTGTTATCTTCCTCAAGGAAGCTTCAAGGTAGACGTACCTTAAATTTGACAGTTGGTTACTCGCCTCTCACCTTACCTCGACTGAGGAAACTCTTTGAGGTGACGAGAAAAATTGCAACTATGAATATCAAACCACCTAATTTCGGTTGAGTCGAGTCGAGGAAATCATGAGGTTTCGACTATGAATATGGGTGTAAGTATATAGATACTTCGTAATACATCGTAGGGCATGAGGGCATGCCCACAACCCTGACAGACTTGTCACGTCACACTTTCACGGTCTATTGAGATTGATAAGCTGATGATAAGCCTTAACAAAAATCGGGCACGTGCGTATCGGCTCACAGGCAATGTAAGGTCCCTAGTTTACTAAATAAAATATATATACAAATCCAAGTGCGAGTCTATTAGCGAATTAAGTCTCGCCTGGTGCTTCTCACTTGCTGATCATACTTACGACTCCTGAGACAGTCAAGATGCTATCCATTTACCCAGTCTAGTGTCCCTATATTGTTCCATCGTTTATGAAGTATGGACATAGTTTATCGGGACAGTGGAATGAAATATGCAACGTGTTCAGTGAAGTTTTTAAGTTTAATTTTCTCCAGAACACTGTCCCCGGTGTAACTCAGTTGGACAGTAACATGCATTGTCTTTATCAAACGTCTGCCTCTGATATAAGCTCTATTGAAGTCTCCGAAACTGAGGTACTGAAACTACTAAAGGCTATTGACGTAAATAAGTCGGCAGGGCCTGATGGTATTCCTGCTATACTTATAATTCGGTGCACACAAAGCTTAACTTTACCACTTACCCTAATATTTCGACGTTCTCATAGTGAGGGAGTTGTGCCGCATGTTTGGAAGACAGCTTTTATTACCCCCGTGCATAAAAAAGGTCCTAAAGACAATGTAGAAAACTAGTCCCATATCTAAGCTTTGCTTGTTTTCAAAGGTTTTAAAAAATATTGTTTACTCTTCAGTTTATAGTGCTATTAAACAATCACTTAATAACTATCAACATGGCTTCTTAAAAAACAGGTCTATTGTGTCGAATCTGCTCGTCTGTTCCGACTTCTTGTCCTCCACCATGTCTGAACCATCTCAAGTGGATGTGATCTACACTTATGACAGCAAGGCATTTGAGCGTATAGACCACGGTGTCCATTTACGTAAGCTGCTGGCAGTGGGTATCAGAGGCGATTTATTCAAATGGCTTACATCTTATATTGAGAATCGATCGTCAAACAGTTGTACTGAATGGTTACAGTTCTGTAACCGTTACAATACCCTCGGGAATACCACAAGGATCCCTTCTGGGTCCTTTGCTTTTTATTATTTTTTTAAATGACATTGTTTCATACTTTACCCATTCCAAAATAATTCTGTACACCGACGATATGAAAATTTTATGCCCTGTATCGGAACTTTCTGACTGTTTTGGTTTACAGCGGGACTTGGACGGACTTCAAAATTATTGTCTCCTTAACAAACTTGAACTGAATGTTTCTAAATGTTTTGTTAGTACCTACACTCGCAAACCACGTGCAATCGCGTTTCAGTATAAGTTACATAATATTAAATAAACAGGATAAGCGTTATTAGGGACCTGGGTGTAACGTTTGACTCTAAGTTGCTTTTTGATGCACACATCGATAACGTTGTTAATAAAGTTTCCAAAGCACTTGGATTCATTTCATTTATTTATTTCATAAACAATTTTAACATTGTGTTGAAATTATCGCTCTAAAATACACACAAACATAAAAAAATTACAGGTAGGCATTATTACTATACAGCACAAACTAATCAAAATAAAATAAGTTACAATATACCATTTCAAAAATTTTAGGATTTATACTTAGGTTGTCAGCTGATTTTAAAAACGTAAAAACGTATAAAATTCTTTATTGTGCTTTTGTCCGAAGCCATTTGGAATACGCCTCCCAAGTGTGGAATCCTAGTTACAATATTTATTCAAAGGATTCAAAAGCGCTTCCTACGTTTCTTGCAGTACAAGACTAGGAAATATACTCCCAATTATATAGCGCGATGTAAGAGGTTTCACATCTTACACTGCATGAGCGAAGACGCATTGCGGATATGGCGTACTTATTTAAGATTGCGAATGGTACTGTAGATTGCCCTGAGCTGTTTAGGATTAGTTACACATTGCAAAATGTTTCGCAATCCTACCTTGTTACATGTCCCTCATTCCAAGTCAGCGTACAGGCAGAATTCTTTTTTAATCCGTGCGAGCAGATGTTTTAATAAACTATCTGGTGAACATGATTTGGATATATTCAATACCAGTGCTTCTCGACTTAAGCAATTGTTGGTGATAAGCTTTTTTATGGAAATGTAATTATTTGCGTCTAAATGATTTTCTGTTTGTATGTATTTGTCGATCGTGTTCTATTTACTTCCTAATTTATGTTATAGGTATTTTGTAATTACCTTTCTTATTTTTTCTCTTCTTCTTGTTTTTGTTTTTAGTGTTTATCAGTGGAAACTTGTAAATGGCTTTCAATTGTATATTGCTTAATAACACTGTATAAGTTAGCTGTAAGTTTCCCGAATAGAATAAAATAAAATAAAATAAAATATTGGCTTGCAGTGGCTACTAGAAAAGAAGAATTAACAATATCTATATTTGTCCCTGATTCCAGTTCATTTGGAGTCAAGACTCCTCACTTTCCTGCGCCAGGCCAGTCTTGGGTTGTCGTTTCAGGAAATCGGGTTTTCTCGAGGTCTCTCTTTATCTGTGACTACCAGGTTAATGGCAAGCGGCCCCTGCCACGTTTTTGTTCCGGAAGTTTTAGGGCAATATTTACAACGTGGTCCTCTTGGCGTCTTTTGATATGAGTATGTGACCATACCACTGAAGGCGATTCTCAATAATTTTGTCTGCGATTGGTGCGACTTTGAAACTGCCTCGTATATATATATACTCGCTTCGTACTTTATCGTGTCTATTCGCGCCTCCCGCCCACCTAAGCATCTTCATTTCGTTGGTATGTACTTTTTATTCATATTTATTTTTGACTGTCCAGCACTCGGTACCGTAGAGTAACGCCGGGCGCACTGCCGATGCCGTTATGTATACTTTCCCCTTAGTTTTTATTGGGATACAGGGATCACAAAGCGCGCCAGTTAATGAGCGCCAGTCCAGCCATGCGGCGGCGCTGACAATGTGAGTGTCGTCAGCGTCCACGTTTGTATCTCTTTTTTTGTATTGATTATAGGTTCGCGTTTGACCACCATCTCACCTGTTGGTAAGTGATGATGTGGTCGAAGATGGAGCACGCTTACCTAAAAGTAACCTATCTCTCGTTGACATAGAGATTTAGTTGAGAGTTGACTAGATATTTAAATTGGTAAACTGTGGGCATGGGTTTCCGCTGAAATGATATTTTAGATACTCCGTTTTACTCCTGCTAACTCTCAGGCTGTACTTTTTCAAGGCTTGCGTCCATATCTTTAGTTGTTCCTGCAGATGTAGGTCTTTGTTGTTAATTCTATATTTTCTGTCATGATTCTAACTACCTTTATAGTATCCGTGATTGACTTAATGCTGTGAAGCCAAACTGGTTTGGGGATATTTCACAGATTTTGTTGAGACGGTTGTTGATGATTCGTTCTCATATTTTGAGTGTGTGAGAGCGGTCAATTGTATACCTCTATAGTGTTCACACTGCGCAGCATCGCCCTTGTTTTTGTAGAATGGCACTAGATAGCTCGGGTGTCAAGATTCTGCAATACGATTTGTAATCATGATGATATTACATAGCTTTGCTAACCACCATTTACTGGGCCTAGTTTTTTCACAGATCTGCAGTTACTTCGTCTGGACCTATGACTTTGCGGCTTTTCATTTTACCTAATTCATTTCTCACCTCGTCCGCTTTTATAGTTGGTATTGGACCATGTATGCGTACACATGGCGGTGGATCTGTCATGGAAATTATTCCTTCAATAGCTGACTATGGTATTAGAACCATCTCTCATTAATTTCAGTATTAGTGGTTAGTAATTTCTTTTGGTCCTTACATTAGATTTATTTATTTGTTCATGGATGCTAAACATTTTTTAGCATCCTGCTTCGCCACTTCATTCAGTCCTTATCATCTTCTAGTTTAGAACTCTGCCATTTCTTAAAAAGATCTTTTTTATTCGCTAGGGTCTCTTTGATTCCGACATTCTACCTGCTAGAATCTTTGCCACGATTATGATGTCCTTTGGAGACTCCTAGGATCCCTGCCGCTTTTGTGCTGTACCAGGTTTCAAACTTAGACCGTCTTGGCAGCTCGTACACAGATATGAGTATATGATGCAGTGATGTAAGATCATCACCAGGTATTACTTTACAGTCCTTAAACTTTCTTTTGACGGTCTTGTCGGACATGATAAAGTCTATCTGGTGTCCGCACATTTATAAGTGATCTAGTGTAACGTAACAGGCTTAAAACAAAAATGGATTACTCTAAGATTGCAAATGAGGTACGTGAACTCGACTGGTCCGAGGTAATGTCTAGAACAGAAGTTAATAACGCGGTGCTACTTTTCAACAATATTTTAACGGACATCATAAAAAAACACTCAGCACAGGCAAAAATTAGTCGTACAAAGTTCAGTTTAAAACCAAGGGTCACCCCTGGCTTGATTCGGTGCATGCGCCATCCAGACGCGTTGCATGCTCAATCGAAAGCGCATCCGACTAATCTGGAGTTGAAATGTGTATACAAACGATACAGGAACTTTTGTTACGATATCCTTCATAAGCGTAAGGCGACCTATGAGAGTGAAGAGTTGAAGAGTCACAGCAATCACCCCAAAAGACTCTGGAGAGTAATTAAAAACATATGTCAATTTCCTAAAAAAGCTAATGACAACCAGCAATTACTAGGGACCGAAAAAAATTGTTCTACATATGTAAATGAATGCAACCGCCATTTTGTATCAGTTGGTCAACGTTTGGCACTCAATATCTTGGACAAACTGCAGACTACAGAGAGTAGACTAAGCAGTGATGCTAAGCTCGTAAATCGTTCTAAAGATTCTCTGTTCTTTCCCCCAACTGATATATCTGAAATTGATAACATCATTACTGATATGAAAGATGATAGTGCACCTGGTTCTGACGGGATTCGTCCACTTCTCCTCAAGCTCATCAAACCATATATTTTGAACCCTCTGACGTAGGTATATGTGTAACCTGAGCATGACAACGGGCACTTTTCCTAACTACTGGAAGATGGCCGTTATAACGCCGATCCATAAGAAAGGAGCCAAATACTGTCTCAATAACTATAGACCTATCTCTTTATTGAGTGTTATGTCTAAGATACTAGAGAAACTCGTCAATAACCGCCTCATCGGTTTTCTAGAAACAAACAGTCTATTGTCTGAACGCCAATTCGGTTTTAGACGTGGCAGGTCTACTGAGCAAGCCATAGGGCTTTTGACTGATATTGTTTCTTCAAAGATCGATAAGAGACAACGGTCTATCGGTGTCTTCCTTGACCTAGTCAAGGCATTCGATACAGTTTCCATAGAGATGCTTTTGAAAAAGCTGGATTGCCTTGGCGTAAGGGGTGTTGCTCGGGATTGATTCGCAAGTTACTTAACGGATAGACGACAGTACGCGATAATCAGGGACTATGTGAGCGAAAGCCTCCCAATCACTTTTGGTGTGTCACAGGGCAGTGTACTTGGTCCTACATTGTTCACTGTGTATGTGAACGATATTTTGGATTTAAACATACCAGGATCTGATATGATTTGTTATGCTGATGACACGGCAATCTTATTCCATGGAGATACATGGGCAGATGCTTTAGATGCTGCAGAAAAGGGCATGCGTAACATATCGGACTGGCTTGATGGAAATCTTTTGACTCTAAACGTCGAAAAGACGAGTTTCGAAGTTTCTTTGAAGCTAAGATTATGTTAAAAGCATGGCTTCGGAACCTGATCTACGATGAAACTGAAAATTTGTTATGTTCCTTGAAATAAGATAATCTAAAAGCACGAAACAGACATATCCCACACAGACACACATAACATACACACTCACACACGCTCGCACAAATACTTCACACTTCTCACTTACACTCACTCACTCACTCGTTCATCGCGCCAGTTGGAAATTACATTATGTTACAAATAACCCACTACTACTTCCATGTACATACATATTCCTAATTATTATTATTTTATTGCTTTTTTTAGTAATCAATTTTAATTTGTTTGTTTTGTTCAACTTTGTCAAAATTATTATAATTAGTCCAATCCTTTATTTCTAACTGTATTTTATCACGCACTTTTTTAACGTTTTCATTTTTGTCTAGCTGTGCTGTGTCACACTGAAGTTACGATTAGATTCAGTCGATCTCTGTTGTCAATATTGGGCCACCAAGATACAGGCTGTGCCTAGTTTGGGGCCCATTGCTAACTCTTTTGCGTTTTGTAACTTTATGTATTGTATTTTCTGTCTGTATGTCTTTCAACTTGTGTGTGTAAAATAAAAATAAAAAATAAAATAAATAAATAAAATAAGTGTTCTGGTTTCTTTTGAAATTCGTGTTTATTAGTGTAAGTGCGTTTCTTTCTGCAAATTTTAGTACTTATTTATTTTATTTTATTTCTTCCAATTTTTTCTTTAACTCGCCTATCCCAAACCCACCATGTAATGTACATTTCCTGTGATACTGGTACCCACGTGTTCATTAATTCCCCCCTATTATCTTGTATTCGTTTGCTGGAATGCTCTGGATGAGATCGTCCATTGTTCCCAGAATTGTGCCTTTTCTGTTTCTGTGCATCCTGTTTGAGCTAATATGATGTTAGTTAATGGTTGATGATCCAGAGCAAGTTCAACGGAGATTAAATGGTCGCTTTTCCGTGTGATATTTATGATGCGAGATTAAAAGTATTTATTATCTTAGACTATTGCCACCCCGTTTCTTTTATTGTCTGAACCGTAGTAAATAAGCTGGTAATCATTTCCTATATCTTTCTACTTTGAGCTTTTCTATTTCGTTAAGCAATTGTTCCACCGCCAGCGAGGAAGCGACTAACTTACTGCTATATTCTCGCTCAAGAAACGTTCAACAGATATAAACTCCATGTAAACAAAAGAGATGCATATATATATTAATAGTCGATCGCTGACTGTGCACACTGCCGGCGAGGACTCGGCCTTAAGAAGAAAAAACAATAATTTATTTATTAAAATTGGTTTGAAATCGAAACTGTTTGACATTCAAACAGTTTCGATTTCAAACCAATCACGTTCCTAAGGTCAAAATCCTGGGCACGCCGCAATCGCGGCGATAAGTCGCCTCTTTGAGGAGTGGCTAGAGACGCCACGGCGTCCTCACCTTCCGTCTGACGCAGGTGCTGACCGGACATGGCTGTTTCGGGGGGTAGCTGATTCGGATACAGCGGCAGGATACGCCCGGGTGTCGTCATTGTGAGGTCGATCCGGAGGACACGGTGGAGCATACAGTGGAGGTGTGCCCTGCTTAGGCGGAGCACCACCGTGTCCTCTTAGAGGCGATCGACGGCGGTGACCTCTCGCGCCCGTCATTG
This sequence comes from Tholera decimalis, assembly GCA_943138885.2. Classification (NCBI taxonomy): domain Eukaryota; kingdom Metazoa; phylum Arthropoda; class Insecta; order Lepidoptera; family Noctuidae; genus Tholera; species Tholera decimalis. Next base: position 37,188,675 of record OW964569.2, on the reverse strand, counting down.
GTTCGGATCATGGTGCGGAGCGAGAGGGAATGGGTTGCAATCGCCTCCTTCTGCGAAGCAGTCATGCTAGCTAAGGAGAAGGCCGAACGCGCGAGGGAGAGGCAACTTTCTTCCTCGCACCTCAGCCGCCACGGGAGACGCACAAGGCGTCGGGGACCTCGCGAGCCGATTTCCGGCCACCGTAGGCGCGGCCTTTCGGACGGCTAGCAGGGGTAGCTCACCGTCCGATAAGGGCCCGGTCGGAGCGCGGCAACGCGCGCCTCAAAGATTTGTCAACAATAGTGACGGGGCCTCATAAGGCCATTGCCCGCCGGGGTTGCGGAAATGTTCTAACAAGATGTCGCGGCCGCGGAACTTAAGGGCAGCAGAAGGAACAGGGTGGAATTATAGTCAGTAGAAGTCTGACATACCCTTCCGCTAAACCCAGAGCGGGAGAAGTCGCTCGATGATTTTCCCACCCAGAAAAAAGAAGAACAAAATCCTGAAGCGCGTAAAAAAGGGAAGAAACAAGTTTAAAAGTCGAGTCGAATGAGTTTGTACTCCGACTCACACTTGGCCGATTTTTGGGTGGTTTTGCCCACAACCTTTTTTGAGGGCTGGATCCGCCCCTGAAGTCATGTCAAAGGCCTTTGGGCTTCCTGAACAACTCTGACACTAGGTTGTCCACAGATCTCTCGACAAGAAAAAGTAGTTCGATAGTTACTACAAATGATCCTAAAATTATTATCTTTTACAAATGGTTCATACTTATCAAAGAAAAACCGATAAACCTTCTTGGTCTAGAGAAACTTTATGTCAGGCAGTTGACACTTCGATCAGGCCTGCAGCTAAAACTTATGGTATACCTCGTAAAACAATCATGGATCTAAAAATGGCTAAAAATCTTTCACACAAGGTAGACCACAAGCCTTGTCAGCCGAAATTGAAATAGACTTATCTAAATATCTACATATTATTATGATGGAAAGGCATAAAGGAAAAATTGTTACCTACTCTTGTAATTTTACGTAATGCATAAAATAAGTCTGATTTGATTAATTAAAGATATCTATTATTCTAGCCAAACATTTTTATTTAAATACAGCAGTTATTTACCTTTTTAAAAAGAACAGCATTTAAGGTTTAGAGTCCCTGATTACTAGTCTATGGCGCACTTGCCCCAAATTTGTTATGGAAGCTGTAGTAGCCTATAGGACGAGTACACTAAAAAGAAACCAACAGTAATGCGTTTATTTGTTTATATTCTATTAAGTAAATTATCGGTTTTTCTAGTAACGTACGATTTTAAGCCCGATTTACACTTCAATAAGTACAGTAGCGAGTTAACTTGCGTCATCGGCGAGTTAAGTTGTTATTGTAGTTTGAACGGCAAAAGCGAGTTAAGTAGTAAGTTGTTGATTAAGTTGAGTTAAATAGATCGCGATCCTATTTTTCGGCGAGTCCAGTGCGACGTAGCTCTCTCGCGTCTCCCACACCCCTCCAACTTAAGGTGATACGTAAAAAATAAGACATAGCTCGAGGGGCGTAGCTTAACGGAAGACGCGGGGAGCACCCCCGCTAGAATACATTGCAAACTCGAGCGCACGCTCGCGGTGAGTTTGCGATGTAGTTTGTGTGTTTTGATGTTTTAGAATAGAGAAGGCACGGAGTCGCCAAAATCAAATACATTTCTTTTTAATCTGAATTAAACTAACTTATTCATTATTGGTTGCGCCAACATTCAAAATATGATTGACATCCGCTATTTCCTATATCCATCTCCTTCCCGCACATACCTCGCGAGTGAGTAAGAAGATTCGCCCGCCATTTTTGTCGAAAAAACTGACTTCCGAATCGCTCCGCATCAAGTTGACAATGGCGTCGACGCGCTCCGCTTAAAAATATTAATAACTTTGGAATCACCGCATTTTCGCATGTAATAAGACTTATGATCCATAGTTTGTGCTTGTGTTTAACGTGTGAGGACAATAACTTGAAGCCCAACTGCCCTGAACCTGGAAAAGTGAACCGGTGAACCGGCGACGACGCGAGCACGTGGCTCCCGTAAAGGTTTGTGCTTTCCTTCCCTATTTATTTCGGGTTGTATTCCATTGTCCCACACCCACTGCAACTCGAATTACCTAACGCCAAGCGTTTGTCAATCGTTTAGCTCTGCACCGCAAATACAGTCCACTAAATTAGCCTTTCGCGCCAGCATTTTCTTTGGTCCCTCTCACCGGATAGTTAGGTACTTATTTGAATTAGGTACATATTTGTTGTAGTTATCGCATTGGTATTTATTCCATAAGGAATAAACGCACCGCACCGCAGTCTTATACCTAACCCAATTCGTTGTTTGTTCATCTATTACCTACGTACGTGCGTAATACCTACATACCTACGTAGCCATAGATCGCTCGTATTAGTTATTCATTTGGAAGTCTAAAATTATTTGTATATCAGAAACAGAGACACAACCTAGTGGGTAAATTAAGATTGTTTAAAAACTACCTACAGTTCTTTTATTTCACCCGCAGTTCGTTATAACTACCTACCCACTTTAGGTATTTAATATTGTCCGCGTCGCTGTTCTCCATCGCTTATTTGTTAAAATAACTTTATTTGCTTGTTTACCGCATTGATTGTTTGTAATAAATAATTATTATTCACGATGTCTCATAAGGACATCAAAGTTCAATTGAAACTTTTATATGCTAAAAGAGACATGATATTTTCTCGCGTGCAATCTATTTGTGATAATGCACTTAAAACACTTGATCTAGTTATTAGAGATTCGTTCTTATGTTCTATAGAAAACTTGGATAGTTTGCGCACGGAATTTGAATCCGTAATTCATAATATTAACGTTTTAGAGTTAGAATTAAATCCAGAATACGCTGTGAGTTATCAGGCTTTGGCGTCATTTGATGATTTATTCTGTCGCATCAAACGCGTCGCGAGGAGCTTGGAGAAGCCGTCTGTCCATCAGAGCCAGGCAAATCACACTCGCGATCGACCCAAATTACCGCCCATTCAGATACCTGAATTTAATGGTGATATTCGCAATTGGAATCTATTTATAGATAGTTTTGAAAACACTATAAATGGGAACGTCTCTTTGACAGATCATGAAAAGTTACACTATCTGGTTGAAAAGTTAACTGGTAAAGCTAAAACTGTTTGTGCCGGCATTACTTTTAGTGCCGAAAATTATTCATTAATTTTAAAAACTTTAAAGTCGAAATATGAAGACAAAAGATTAGTTGCTACCGCATATTTAGATCAGCTATTCGAGTTGAAAAATATTACAGTTTGTAATGAACATAATTTAGAGAAGTTTTTAGATATTTTTGCATCATCTGTTCGCGCAGTAAAGAACCTGAAGGTCGATGACCTCTGCGACTTTTTGTTTTTATATTTGGGTTTAAAGAAATTAGATGGTGAAACTGTTCGTTTATTTGAAATAGACCATCGCAGTAGTAAACTGCCAAAATTCAATGATTTAGAATGTTTTGTTCGCGATCATATTAAAATATTGCAACGCACTTCGTCAACCCATGAAGTTACGAAGAAGTCCGACCGTCGAACAGATGCGGCTTCGAAGTCACAAAGGTCGACACATACGTATGTGAATACAGCACCTGCTCCTGTACAATCGAGTTGTTCTTTGTGTAATAGTCAACATTCGCAATTGTACAAGTGTTCTGGTTTCTTAAAATTTACGCCCTATGAACGTTATAAGTTTGTTCGCGAAAAAAAATTGTGCTTTAACTGCCTTAGTGACAAGCATCGGGTTACGTCTTGTAATAGTAGTCAAAGTTGTCGTAAGTGTTCTTCGAAGCACCACACTTTACTTCACATGGAGAAAAGTTGTAATAATGCCGCATCCAATGTGAGCACAGTTAGTTTACCAAGCGGTGACACGTCGTCGCAGTCAGTCGGTGCGAACTCTGCGTCCGCTTCGCAGCCGCAGCCGCAATCAACGCGCGACGTTGCCCGCTCGCAGGCCGCCGTGACTGACGTCACGTTGTGTTCGATGTCCGCCGCAAGCAATACGTGCACTACCGTGGTGCTCGCGACCGCTCACGTTGTTGTTGATGATGCTTTTGGTAATCCGTGTCTTGTTCGAGCGTTGTTAGATTGCGCTTCGCAGAGTAATTTTTTAACTCAAAATTGTTGTCAACGCCTTGGTTTTAGTATTAATAACCGACCAGCCCGCTCAGTAGTTAAGGGGTTCGGTGGTTTAAAATCAACCATTCATGGTTCGATTAAAATTAAATTTGCATCGCGTTTTAATTCTAATATTTGTTTTGATATGGATTCGCTTGTCGTAGATAAAATTACGGAACAATTGCCTACTGTCCCGGTTGACACGTCTTTATTGACCAAATTTAAAGACCTACCGTTGGCAGATGAATCTTATGGTGTCCCTGGAGACGTCGATATGTTGATCGGCGCATCGATTCTCCCGCACCTTCAGTTATCTCGTAAGATTCAAGGTCATTCGTCGTTTCCCGCACCGCACGCCCTAGAAACAGTTCTAGGTTTTGTTATTGTTGGTTCCGCACCCGCACATTTAGATAATTACTCGACTGTGTCACATTGCTGCACTGTTGAGCCGCCGCTGGAGTCTACCATCCGCAGGTTCTGGGAAATTGAAGAGGTCAATGTCCCGCCTATCCTAAGCCCTGATGATAAGGTGGCTGAGGAGATTTATTGTGGCACGACTACCCGTGATAATGATGGTCGTTATATTGTCGGGCTTCCATTCAAGGGAGATATTTTTTCGCTCGGTGACTCCTACGCTTCCGCGGAAAAACGCTTTTCTTGTTTAGAACATAAGATGCAAGCGTCTCCGAAGTTGAAGCAAGCCTATGATGAGGTGGTTACCGAATACTTAGATAAAGGGTACATCTCACCTGCATCCACCACCGAGACTGACGAGACTCTTGATCATCCATCTTACATCATCCCACACCACGGAGTTGTTAGAGAAGACAAGCTTACTACTAAGCTCCGCGTGGTTTTGGACGGCAGTGCTAAGACTAGCACTTCCGTATCGCTCAATGATATTTTGTATTGTGGTCAAAACCTTCAAGGTAACTTATTTGACATTATTGTGAATTTCCGCTTGTTTGCTGTCGCGCTTTCCGCCGATATAAGGCAAATGTTTCTTTCTATTGGTATTCGCGAATGCGACCGCAAATTTCAACGTTTTTTGTATAGATTTTCGCCTCAAGAACCTTTGAGAGTTTACGAGTTTAACCGTGTTTGTTTTGGGCTTAAGTCGAGTCCTTTCCATGCGCTTCGCACGATCAAGCAATTAGCCACTGATGAGGGTGAAAGATTCCCGAAAGCGAAAGACACTATTGAGACTGGGCTATACATGGATGACTTTGTTTATAGTGTAGCCAGCGAGGCGGATGCCGTTGAGACCGCCGCTCAAGTAATAAGTCTTATGAAGGCCGGTCAGTTTGATCTTGTGAAGTGGACTAGTAATTCGCAGACCGCTCTAGATTCGATTCCACTATCGCATCAATTATCTTCGGTGAAGGAATTTGATGGTGATGATACGCACAAGGTTCTAGGTTTAAGTTGGTCACCCGCGTCTGACATGTTCAGTCTTAAAGTTAGTTCGACTCCGCAAATTTGTACTAAGCGCATTATCCTGTCGTGTGTAGCACGTATATGGGATGTTATGGGATTTGTAGCTCCCGTCGTTTTATATGCCAAGTTGCTTATAAAAGAACTTTGGCTTTCCAATAGTGATTGGGACGACCCCGCGCCCGAAAATATTGTTAAATTGTGGGCTCGCTTCCGGAAAGAACTTCCATTGCTCAATCAAATAAAAATTCCTCGCCATGTTGGTATATTGTCGAACAGTATAGTTACTGTTGTAGGCTTCGCCGACGCCAGTGCAAAGGCTTACGGGGGGGTAGTTTATTTTCACGTTTTGGATGCTGACAAGGTTTCGGTTAGTCTTATAAGCGCTAAATCCAAAGTCTCCCCTCGCAAGGTCGTTTCTCTGGCGCGCCTGGAGCTGTGCGCTATACTTTTGTTAGTGCAATTAATCAGCTCGATTGTCAATGCTTGTAGGCACCGCATTATTATTGATAGAATTATGGCTTTTTCTGACTCTACTGTAGCTTTGTGTTGGGCACATTCTTCGCCCCATCGCTGGGACACATTCGTCGCCAATAGGGTGGCCAAAATCCAGTCCGAATTACCACCACAAAATCTCTTTCACGTTGCTGGCACAGATAATCCCGCCGATTGTCTCTCCCGTGGGTTGCTCCCTTCGCAAATTTTAGATCATCCGCTGTGGTTCTGCGCTCCGTCTTGGATTCATAGCGTGCTCGAGGAATGGCCGGTTAAGCCCTTTAATCCAGCTGCCGTTTCAGAACCACCCGAGGAGAAGAAGCATTCGCTTGTAGTTTCGGTTCCACGTGAAGAGTCGATTATTTTATCGTTATCTAATCGCGTCTCGTCTTGGTCGAGACTTTTGCGTTGTGTGGTGTATGTATGTCGTTTTCTTAAACTATTACCCACGCGCGGTGTTATAACCGCCGCTGATCTGGATAAAGCTGAGTCAGTCGTGCTACGTGAATTGCAGAGATTTTATTTCGCATCCGAAATTAGTAGTTTGGAGTCCAACAAACCTTGTAGCCGCGCCTTTCAACATTTGAAACCTTTTTTGCAGAATGGTCTTATTCGAGTAGGTGGTCGTTTGAGAAATTCCGATTTAGGATTTGAGCAAAAGCATCCAGTAGTTTTACCCCGCAAGGATCATATTTTAGATTTGATTGTAGATTATCATCATAGGTTGAATTGTCACACAGGTCCAGACTTGTTGATGTCTATCCTTAGACAGAAGTATTGGATACTTTCCGCTCGCAATTTGATTCGTGCTAGAGTACACAAATGTGTGCCCTGTTTTAAGCTTCGCCCGCGTTTTATCGCGCCTGAAATGGCCGATCATCGCTCTTGTCGTGTTGTTCAATCCGCTAAACCTTTCGTTCACACCGGTACAGACTTCGCCGGCCCGTTTAGGGTAACTGTTGCCCGTGGTCGCGGAATACGCTCCACGAAAGCTTACGTTTGTCTATTTATTTGCATGACAACTCGTGCGGTTCACATAGAATTGACCGGTGATTTAAGTACGCAAAGTTTTATGTCCGCGTTTAAGCGCTTTTTGTCGCGCCGTGGTCCCGTCAAACGTTTATATTCTGACAATGGTACCAATTATGTTGGAGCTCGCCGTAATATTTCGGAGTTGCACGCGTTCTTACGGTCAAAGTATTATCAGAGTGAATTCGCTCATGTTTTGGCCGAAAATCGTATTGAATGGCATTTTAATACGCCCGCTGCTAGTCACTTTGGTGGTAATTGGGAGGCGAATATTAAGAGCCTCAAGTCGCATCTGTTCCGCGTTGTAGGCGTACAGATTCTCTCTTATGAAGAGCTGAGTACTGTACTCGCTCAGATAGAGGCAGTAATGAATACTCGTCCACTGTGCCGAACTCTATCTAGTGACCCCTCAGAATCTTTAGCTTTAACTCCGGCTCACTTCTTAACCACGACTCCTCTTAAGTATTTGCCCGCTATGGATGTTGATGAAGACAGACTACATCTCCTAAAGCGTCATGTTCTTTTGGATAGATTAGTTCAATCATTTTGGAAGCGTTGGAGAGCAGATTATTTGCACACGCTTCAGTCGCGTCAAAAATGGAATACTCCATCGAATCCAGTCGCCGTTGGTACTGTAGTGGTTTTAATGGCCGAGAGTGCGCCTCCTCTACACTGGCCTCTAGGTGTAGTGGAGGAAGTTTTCCCTGATCCAAAGGGAGTAACGCGTATAGTAAAGGTTAAAACCGCGACCGGTTCGTATTTACGTCCGGTTATTCGCCTCTGTCCTCTGCCCAATCAGCAGCAGGCTTCAAATTAGTTTAGTAGTTATGGTAACGCTTTATATTATAGTTTAGGAATAAGGTTAGAAGTTAGATGTTACTCCAGAGTTTAGTTCTTTGATTAGTTTCGCTTATAGTTTTTGAAGGTAACCCTTCAAACCGGGGGGAATGGTTGCGCCAACATTCAAAATATGATTGACATCCGCTATTTCCTATATCCATCTCCTTCCCGCACATACCTCGCGAGTGAGTAAGAAGATTCGCCCGCCATTTTTGTCGAAAAAACTGACTTCCGAATCGCTCCGCATCAAGTTGACAATGGCGTCGACGCGCTCCGCTTAAAAATATTAATAACTTTGGAATCACCGCATTTTCGCATGTAATAAGACTTATGATCCATAGTTTGTGCTTGTGTTTAACGTGTGAGGACAATAACTTGAAGCCCAACTGCCCTGAACCTGGAAAAGTGAACCGGTGAACCGGCGACGACGCGAGCACGTGGCTCCCGTAAAGGTTTGTGCTTTCCTTCCCTATTTATTTCGGGTTGTATTCCATTGTCCCACACCCACTGCAACTCGAATTACCTAACGCCAAGCGTTTGTCAATCGTTTAGCTCTGCACCGCAAATACAGTCCACTAAATTAGCCTTTCGCGCCAGCAATTATATTGTTAATTATTTAGTGTTTTACTTTATTTAAGAATGACAAAAAATAATATAACGTGTGTAAATGAACAGACCGTAACAGTAAATGATCATATTGACCTAAGAATAAGAACTACTAGTGTAGTAAACAAATTCTTACTATGATTTTATTTAATTAATTTACTTAAAATGAGTAGTAAATAAAAGTTGCTTCAAAACTACGCTTTTTAACACGCTTTTATTAGGTCGACCTGTATGTAACTAACTATGTAATGGAATCTAAGGCAACTACTTTAACCATCTTCCAAGGGTCGTAGCGTAATGAAAATTAGCAACTGTATGTAGTTCTGATGACAATACAATAATATAGTACTGTCGAACTGATCTGATGATGGAGCCGGAAGATATGAACTGGAACTTCATGATGGAAAATCGTATCATAGCTGTTTTGGATTTCTTAGAAAAGTCTTGTAATGAACTTTGACCACGATTAGATTTCAAGGTCTGATGATGAAGCCGGAAGATAGGCAGTGGCATTCCATGATGGAATATCGTATCATAGTCGTGTTTGTACTTGTGAGAAAAGCCACGTAATGGACTTTGAACACGATCAGGTTTCAAACAGGATCAGGTTTCAGGATAACAAACCTAAAGAAAATCCGTTATCGGTTTTCTTAACCTTTTTGTCAACTTTTTGTGATGTCACTTTCAAATCCTCTGGGGTGATTGACCGTTTAATTGTTCACTACTCGTGGGAATAATATAAAAAAAGAAACAGCAACACAAAGAAAACGGAGGCTACAAAAAAAAGGAAAACCGCGAACAAATTTTTTGTTTTTACGTGCACTTATAAAAGCGTGTTTTTCTAGTGATTTTTAAACTATTAATTTATTATTAATTAATTAAAGATTATTCATCCAATTAAATTTTTTGATGGATATTTTCTTACGAATAAAAGTCAGATTTTTAATTAAAAATTACTAAAATCTATAACTACACTATTTTCTTGGAATACATGTCTCTCGCCTTCATTTAATATTTCATCAGAGACATTTCCCCCGCGTGTTTTATTTTCTTTGTTTGTATCCTTGCCTCTATTTTTATTAATTACATATTCTGGATCACGGATCTCTCATGTACCGAGGATCTACCAGTCATATCATTATTTTCAATCTCTATTTCATATGGTAGAGGCTCATCATCTTCACTGACCTCTAGTGAATGCACCAAATCATCGTCGCGTATTTCCCTTTCCGTGTCCAACTGGCGACATCGTCGGTCTCGCGAAATACACACGCTTTTGTATTACTACACAATTCAACCAACCCGTGCTCAACTCGCGTCAAATGAGTACGTTTTTGCGGTCAAGCAACGTTAAAAGAGGTTTTACAAAATAGTGTGCAATTGAATTGAACACGGTTTTTTAACTGGTCTGTTCGAAACAAATCCATACTGATTTAGCGGGGTGCGTCTCATATCATAAAAAGTTATTTGGTATATTTTCATTTCAATAACGTTCACAAGATAGTGAGTTATACCAACTGTTGATGTAATTTCTTTAGACATAACATTTATATACTCTAAAACTTATTTCGTATAACGTTATTGGATATAACGTTTATTTAATCGAAAATCATTAAGCCTATCGTTTAAAATATATAATATTGCGAGTAATTTGATTGAGCGTGCTGCGGAAGCGGCGTGACAGAAACGAATTGCTGCGAAACCGATTCCACGTCTGTTCCATGTCTGTCCTACCCCTAGAGTGTTATTTAAAATCGCGTAGGCGCGGAGGGGCGAGGCGGCCCGCGAGTTGAGGAGCAGGTGGTTTTAACACTCGCCGCCGCGGCTGAGGCTGGTCGGTGAAGCCAGCCAGCAAGCCGCAGCCGCGGTGGTGAGCGTGAAACACATCTGCGAGGATAAGCTTGCATGGGACCGCCGGAGCCCTGCAGCACCGGAGCCGTGACAGAAACTATGCCTGCTGCATGTTGCATGCTTGCTTGCATCAGAGGTGGATCTACCTATGGGCTATTTGGGCTGCAGCCCAGGGCCCCATGGATATAAGGGCCCCCCTGCCAGTTTTCATTAGTAAAATAGACGATACTTTTAAATCTATATTATGTAATAAATCGAAAATATGTAAAATTCAAACACAATTTTGGCAACGTCATAATCGGCCAATCCGTATGTGCGACTATCGAGAACGAAGCAGGGAATTCCCTTGTCTCTTATAATGATCGGGTATTCAGTGTTAAAAAATACTTAATACCACTAGGAAGGGCGTAGGGTAGTTTCCTAAAATATTTTATTTAGTCCGTCACGTAGTTTAACAAAAAACATTCGATACGTATTTTTTTATTTTTTCACGTAATTGAAAAATTAAGACGATACAGTGAGTTGAAGTTTCGCGTGACGTCACACTCCGGTATAATTCTTGGCACTGTGTGACGTCAGCAGCCCCCACTCCTATACTTTGAAGCTTTCCATTTTGTGAATTTTTCTTGACTTGAAAGGGCAAAAAATACGTGATCAATATTTTTTGAAATTCTACCTGATGAACCAAATAAAATAATTATTTTGTAACACAGGAAACTACCCTATTGCGTTGGGTTGTACCGCCACAATTTTGTTATTGTCATCTAAATACAAACTTAGTGTTTAATTGTCACAACTGTGTGTGAGTATGGGTATTTAGTGTGCTATTAAGTGATAAGTAACATATTCTAATCAAATTCAAATTATTTATAAAACGTAAGCTATTTCAGGAAGCTATTTACACAGTCAAAGATTATATTGAGGATTAAAAGGCTTGGGAATTAGTTTGTCCAATGATATACGTACTAATGTGCTCTTTTTTAATATATTTTGCTGAGTTAATGATTGACTTTCTAAAGTATTGTATATACCTACTTTGTATTTAATTATTTCTTTTTTCGTTTTTTGATCTTTTATATTTTTATTATTATGAATGTGAGGAATATGTAGGTTATTATTTCTTTTTATGTTATTTTCATTATAATTTATAGTTGATGTATGGCTGTTTGAGTATTTGTCTTACCTACCCAAATGTCCTTACTTTGATACTGTTCGTCAGATCGTTGAGCTCCTTAAGTTCAAAGTTGAGCTACACGATAACTGACAAATGTTTGCACTCTGGATGGTCCGCTCAAATTTGTGACTTATCGTACTTATAATAATTGAAAGTAATCTGATTATGATATGATCCTACAATGCTCCTAATTTAAGAAATCTACACTAATATTATAAAGCAGTAAAGTTTGTTTCTTTGAATGCGCTAATCTTTGAAAGTACTGGGTGGATTAAGATAAAATTTGGTATTGAAGTAGGTTGAAGCTTGAGAAGTGTTATAGGCTTCTTTTTACCCAACTGCTAGTTTGTAAAGTCTTTGCATATTTTCCTTCAATATAAGATAAGATAAGATCAAATTTATTTGTACATAAGAAAAGACACGTAATACATAAAAGAAAAACAGTAGGTTGTACAGCAAATCTAAAAATTAGTGTCAGATTTCCGGCACCTAAACTAGGTACGCAGACCTGTATCTTAGGAGTCGGAGATATTTCGGCATTGGCAATAAATAACACGACCGTGACATTTCGGTTACAATATTTCTGTTGTCAACAGCAAAAGAAGGTTGTGTGTGTGTTTATGAGTGTCTGGAAGGTTTGTGTGTGTATGTGTTTGTGTGAGTGGGTGTGTGTATATGCGTGTGTGGGCGACGGTGTGATTATGTGTGAATGAGAGATAGTATGATTCCATAGGAGTATAAATAAATTTAAGTTTCGATACACAATATTTTTTCTGCTTCGTCATAAGATAAAAGAAGTAGCCAGTTCTTAAGTTTTTTTTAATTCGTGAGTGGTGAGTCTATAAATGGAAATAATTTTATTAATTTTGTTATAAATACGTGAACTTTGTGCTAAAAATTGACGACTTGCAAATGCATATCGACAAGGGATTGCTTTGCATACTGGAAAACCTTTGCGCCTTTGAAGTAGGTTTTTGTCTAGAGGAAGAGTACGGTGTCTTCGCTGGATAGAACGGAGGATATATAGCTGTCTGACTGTGAGGATTTGTGCGTCAGAATATAGCTGGTCAGCAGAGAAGTCTCTTGGTTTAAAGAGCATCACTTTCAGTACTGCTCGTTGTCAGTTATGTTTAATTTTTAAATAATTTATAAATATTTGATATTTAATAACAGGGCTTTACCTATGAATTCGCTGTTTTGCCGTACTGGCAATTTCAAATTATAATATTAAATCATATACTGTCCTCTTAATCTGTATCATGGATACTGTGGAGTTTTTTTGCCGGTTTTTCTCCCTAGAAAATGACCAATTTCAAACCATGCACTAACTTCTGACGTATTGTAAGTGCCCATGTGGGCCTATGTGAAATAAATATGTTGAGTTTGAGTTCAATAATCATATTGTTTTGACTAATAATTATAATTTCAAATTAATTTTATTTTATAATTTGGAATTCTTGTTTCAAAGTTTGGCATAACCGTGCCCCTTGTACCTACAGCCCACAACCTCAACGACGTTTACAAAACGAACTCTAAAAATGAATGCACCACCCGTTATTAGTTTGCTCGTGTCCGATCTGGAAATTTCGACCTGAAAAATGAACCTTTTGGTTGTCGATGACGAATTAAAGGCGATTGTGGGAGCTGATGACACCCAATCTGCGGCTGAATTAGAAGCAGCTTTCAACGCTAGTATCAAAACAATATTGGTTTACTTGCGTCAAATTGGCAAGGTAAAAAAGCTTGACGTCTGCCCCACGAATTCAGTGATCATCACCGCGAAGGACGCATCGAGACGTACCTTGCACTGCTTAACAGGCACACAAACGAAATAATTTTGTTGCCTGCGGTGAAAAATGGATCCTGTTCGACAATCGTAAGCGAAATTGGTTAGATCCTGGATTAGCATCTAAACGTTTTCCTAAACGAAAACTGACCCCTAGAAAAGTAATGGTCCCTGTTTGGTGGTCTAACCCTGGTGTAATGAGTTATCTACCAAACAGGATGAGCATTACTGCAGAACTGAACACAATTATGGAGAAGCTCGCATATCTCCAACCAGCTTTGGTCAATCGCTCGGCTCCGCTGCTCTTGCACGACAACGCGCGTCCTCATACTACACAGCAGACGGTCTACAAGTTACAAGAGCTGGTGTTTGAAGTTCTCCGCCATCTGTCGTACTCACTAGACCTTGCACCTACAGACTTCTACTTTTTCCTGAATTCTAAACTTCTCGGAAAAAAATCAACATCATAGAGGCAGTAAAAATGCCTTTGCAGAATTTGTTGCCTCCCGTCCAACTGATTTCTTCAAGAAGGGCATCAATAAGCTACCATTGCGTTGGAAAAGATGCATCGATTGCATGGGTGATTACTTTGATAAATAGAAATAAAATATATAGAAAAAAACACGATGACTGATTTCATGAATAACGGCAATATCATTGGTAATGGCTTTCAGTATTAATATACCAGACGTACTACAGGGCACCATCCTCACTTGGTCAATATACCACTTTGTCATACTATGTAATTCTCCTCTACATTTATTGTGCGCACTTTGTCGGTCGGACTTCGGTCGGACTTCGACCGGTCTTCGAATCGGTTTGGAACTCTCTGTCGGCTTCTGTGTTCTTTTCCACATATGACCCGTCTGCCACCTTTAAAGTAAGAGTGAAAAATCTCCGGCAGATGCCTTGCCACCACGAATTTTGACCCTGGCAACGCACTTTCTTTCTATTTCATTAAGAAAAAAGCAGAAGAAAAATATTAGTTTAGTCCTGTCAAATTAAGATATTCCATAGACAATTTTAGACTCGATTAAAAAATTGGTTACTAAAAATACGTCAATTTACGTCAGGCGCTGACTAATTTGACAGAAATAAACTAATATTTTCTGTCCTTTTTATAATGAAATAGTAAGAAAAAGATGCACTGAACTTTAGTTTAGTTTGTGAACAAGACAATCCGTGCCAATGTATTTCTTTCTATCTTAATAGGAAATAAACAGTTTACTGACTAATTTTTTTCCAAGAAGTTAGTAGTTAGACACTGTTGATCATCCAAATTTTAAAATTATAATGGCGACTCTAATCTTCTGTTTTCCGAATCACATGTAATATCCGAGGTCTGCTCCGGCGCTGTGATTTTGTCTCTGTAAAATAAAACTGGTATGTAAATATTAAAAAATAGGGAACCCTCATAGTTCGTCATGTCTGTCCGTGCGTCCGTTCGTATGTCACAGCCATTTTATTCCGAAGCTATTAGGACTATACATGTGAAACTTGGTAGGTAGATGTATTCTGTAAACCGTTTTCAGATTTTATAAAAAAAATATTTAAAATAAAGGGGGGCTCACCATACATGGAACTGAAACTGAAAAATTTTTTTTTTCATGAAACCTATGTGTGTGTGGTATCTATAGACAGGTCTATAAAAATGACATAGGGGTTTCTGAAACTACTTTTTATAAAGTCAATCGTTTAATTGATATACGCTCCCAAAGTGGTAAAATGTGTACCCCCCCCCCCCTCTAACTTCTGTAATAATGGAATGAAAATCTAAAAAAATATATGTCTGTAGATCTTAATGTATACTTTCATCCAAAATTGGTTTGAACGAGATCGGGTCAGCATTTTTTGTGATACAACATATTTTCTAAAACCGCAAATATAACTTTGTAATTCATACAAACACTATGAAAAACAAAGTTATTTGGCGTAGTTGTAAAAAATGTAAATAACTTAGTTTTAAGAAATTTGTAATGTTTTGTTTTTCGTCAAATAAATATACATATTATATTATATTATATTATAATAGTTACTACGAAACCCTTCATGGGCGAGTCTGACTCGCACTTGGCCAATTATTTTCCGTCATTTTACGAGCATGATTCCTCAGGCGTTCCAAATGTCGGTTTTTAGGGTTCCGTAGCCGAATGGCAAAAAACGGAACCCTTATAGTTTCGACATGTTTGTCCGTCTGTCTGTCTGTCCGTCCGTCCGTATGTCACAGCCATTTTATTCCGAAACTATTAAGACTATACATGTAAAACTTGATAGATAGATGTATTCTGTGAACCGATTTCCGATTTTAAGAGAAAATTTAAAAAATATTTAAAATAAAGGGGGCTCCTCATACATGGAACTGAAACTGAAAATATTTTTTTTCATGAAACCTATACGTGTGTGGTATCTATAGACAGGTCTTTAAAAATGACATTAAGGTTTCTAAAATTACTTTTTCATAAAGTTAATCGTTTAAAAGATATACGCTTCCAAAGTGGTAAAATGTGTCCCCCCCTCTAACTTCTATAATAATGAAGTGAAAAATCTAAAAAAACCATATGTTGTAGATCGTAATGTAAACTTTCAACCAAAATTAGTTTGAACGAGATCGAGTCAACATTTTTTGGGATACAGTATATTTTCTAAAACCGCAAATATAACTTTGTAATTCATACAAACAGTATGAAAAACAAAGTTATTTGACGTAGTTGTTAAAATTGTAAATAAGCTACTTTTAAGAAATTTGTAAGGTTTTTGGGTTTTTGTTTTGTTTCAAATAAATATATTAAGTATATTATATTTATTATAGTTACTACGGAACCCTTCATGGGCGAGTCCAACTCGCACATGGCCAATTTTTTCACCTTTCGTTGTCTTTTATGCTTATTCCCCATATCGGTAAACTAATGTTATATAAACCTTGTACACTTGTCAAATATAGATAAATAAAATCAGATAACAAGACTAAACAATAACTATTTCGATAAAAAATTATAATCACGGTTGCGGGAGGAATCGACACAGGTCTATCACTGACAAAGGCCGCAGGCGAACTGGGCGGGCATAAGAAAGTGACAGGGTCTATTACTTCCACGTGCGAAAAAAAGAGAGCGCAACAATACGCTGGAACCAAAATAAAACAACGTAAGCGCCAAACCAAATAAAAATTGTTTAAAAATAAATTAAGCAATGTATCAAAAAATATTTTCAGTCAAAGTTTTTAATTACCTATTATGCACATTTTGAATACAATTTTGAAACGAAATTCCTTAGGATTTTAGAATTGTAGGGAATAATAAAAAAGAATAGAGGTCTTTTCGGAATCAAATTCGACGGAGCAAATTTAACCCAATTGCGTTTTCCTTCGGTCAAAGTATTAATGAAATAGTCAATAAACATATTACCAAAAATTAAATCCATACTTGCTGGAATAGTGAAATAAATGGTGACGAAAAAACCCCTAATTTATTTTGGTATCGCCTTAACTGGCTGGCATGTAGACGGGCGAGTTTAGTACAGTCTAGGGATGTGACATTGTACAAAAAAAATCGAATTTTAATTAATCGATTATATATTTCGCATGAAAAATAATAATTAATCGATTAATAATTAATCGATTTTTCTTTTGATAAAAATCAATTTTTAATCGATTATTATTTCACATCCCTACTGTACTAACATGTAGACGGGCGAGTTTAGGACAGTCTAGGGATGTGACATTGTACATAAAAAACGATTTTTAATTAATCGTTTATATATTTAGCATGAAAAATCGATTAATAAATAATCGATTTTTCTTAAGAAAATAATCGATTTTGTTATATTAATCGATTTTTCTTTTGATAAAAATCGATTTTAATCGATTATTTCCATAATCGATGATTATTTTACATCCCTAGTACAGTCCATAAATTTGTAGGTTGCGGCCGCGTACACGTGTTATTTTCTTCTTCTCGGGCAACTTATGACTACTCACTTGCCTACGTTTGGACGCTACTTACAACTTACTACTTATTACTTAACTGTCTGAGTTCTTAACTCGCTACTGTACTTGTTGAAGTGTAAATCGGGCTTTAGCGTTATTATTTAGATAGGCGCACTTGCCCCGTTTCCAGGGGCAAGTGCGCCTATAGCTATGTTTTCCAATTTAATAGAAAATACCGTTAAGATATTGATAGAAATGATTGAATTGACGTTTCTTGCAGCTACAACATTCCAAATATTGACAATTTAATAAATGTTCACACAAAAAATATTTTGCATCGAAATCATCTATGCAAAAAATATGGCACCCTTGCCCCGCCTGACCTTATTTCTATTCTTTGGTACGTTCGATAATTACTGCCCTATATATACGAAATTGAAATACTAGGATATAAAAAAGAAGACGGAACTCTGCGAACAGCAAAGTGAGGCCGTCAAATTACGTCTTGCCGTGTACTATCACGGTCTTTTCCGCCTGACCAGTTAAAAATATTTTCGCCTACATCATGCGGAGGCGCCGAGCCACGCCCCCTTAAAGTTTGGGCCTATTAGAAAAGCTTCAACGTAGTTAGTTGCAGTCTGCACTGCGCAGGTTAGTGACGTATCCTGTGTACACCTTTTTGCGAATTTTACGGACGAATTTTGGCGCGCTTACCGGACATCTCGAATATTGACTATTGCATAAACGTTAACCTGTGCGATAATATTGGACTCCTGTGAACCTGTACTAGAACATTTTGTGCATAATGTCTTCTAGAAATCTCATACGAGAACGAAATGAAATTATCATTTTGCATGGACAAGGATTTAATTAACATCAATCAAAACGCTGAGCAGCTGCATATGAGCGTAAGTAATAAATTATTTTAATTATTGTTATGATCAATTTTGTTATTTTCAATTACCTTAATTTACCTATGAATAAAACTTCATGCAAATAATTATCATCTTGTGTAAATAATTAGATACTTTTTAGCTTGTTATATACAAGAGTAAAAGTTTTTGATAAATATAATTATACTAGAAACAAGCAGAAAAAATATTCTGTTATTGGTTTCAAAGTTTCAAATCTTTGCCATTGTGTATCGTATAAAAGTATTTTATTCATTAATATCACAATTTTGTTTAACACTTGGTGGCAAGCACGATCTAGCTAAACTTCGTTATACGTAGCTATAGATGATTTGTGCTTATGCCCAGGGGCTAAGATAACCGATTTGGCAGAACCATACTATGATATGAATCACGTTACTAAAATTCTTAAAATAGACATAAACGCAGTTAATATTATGAACTGTCACTTAGTGACCATTTTTCGAATTGTAATGTAATTCATATTATTATCCTATGTTCAGGACTGCAATAGGCCAGCCAACGGTAACTGGGGCGTCCTAAACTTTTCCACGGTACGTGGAGCTTAACGTTGCTTTCAATAAACAAGGTTACACAATGGCCTACCTCTACTAGGCTTCAGCCTACAACCATTTGATCCAAAAATTACAAATAACACTCACCTGAGCTGTAGACGGCAACCCGGATCTGTTTGATCACGTCCAAAGTGTGTATGTATGTGATATGAGGTGAGTAATTGTAACGTGTGATGTAAGTTACGAGTTCTAGGACGGTCACAAGGCGTCGATCTCCAGATGGCGCGGTCCTGACCAGCATCACACCTAACTCGTTTCCAGCAAGCGCGCGCTACGCGTGGTAGGCAATAAGGCAATGTGTTCCGAGAAATATCACTGGATTCTTGTTAATCCGAGATTACAAAGTTCAATCAATCACTGAACACAATTAATCTGTTCATATCTCGTGAGATCCAATTCGATTTCCAACAAATTCCGCGTGCCACGAGGTGACGCAATACGGCGTATGATTCAACAATATCCCGGGGTTTTCGGCAAGTGGGGATTTCACCTTCAAACAACAAATAATTCGCGACCCAATTATCGGTCTCAACAGGCGAATCCAACGATATTTTACCAATTATATTAACTCAACTGGTCCCAAACGCGGACGACATTTTTCAAGCGCAAAGTCTATGTGTCAAGTCAAGTAATGTCAAGATCAAATTCTTTATGTCAAAAGGGTGCGTTCTGTTTCACGTCGGACCGAACATCTACCACCCCCGGACGGGCCTACCCGTCCGCTAATCAATTGGAAGTCTTGACAAGGTTGCAAATTCAACACAGCTTCAATGCGGCCAAATACCGTAGCTAGTTCATTAAAGGTGAGAACGGTGTCTCCCAACAATCTCCGCCAGCGTCCCTTTGCCGCTTTCACCGCGGCCCCAAAAATACCCCCCCAATGGGGGGCAGGCTGGTGGGTCAAACAACCAAGTGACCCCTCGGCGAGCCAAACTATTACCAATGTCAACCTGGTTCTCAGTAAGGAAGACGTATACCTCCTTCAAATAGTTACTTGTACCCTTGTAATTCGTACCGCAATCAGACCTCATCAACGAAGGTAACCCACGGCGAGACACAAATCTTTCCAAAGTCGCCTCAAAGGCCTCTGTCGAGAGGGAGGTTACCAGCTCCAAATGTACTGCCTTGGTTGACAGGCAGACAAACACACAGATAAGCCCTAACAATCTTGCTATTACGAAGGGTGGACGTCTTCAACAAAGGGGGACCAACAAAATCCGTTACGACGCCAGCAAAGGGCCTCGCCTCTTTGACGCGATCAGCCGACAAAATCCAAATTTCTCGCTGCAGAATGGCCAACAGCGCCTTGCAACCGGCATGCGAGTTCTTAACGTGACGATCAGTCACCAACAATTGAACCAAGTGGCCCTCCTTGGGCAACAAAAGGGGGTGACGGGCCCCATAAGGAAGGCTAGAGTGCCTCAACCGTCCTTCAACAGGGTTTCCCGAAGTGGCTCGTCCCAACCAAGTTCAGTTATAACAAGGGCAGGAGCACCAATTTTAGGGTAAGGACAACTCACAAGGGTGATTTCAAACCAGGTCCTTCCCTCAACAGTGGTGTCAGCCGGTTCGCCAATTCCCCAAATCTCGCCTGAAAGGTCATTCACCTTCAGGCCAACCTGTCCCGCTAACCAAGACGACAAGGCAACCCCGGACTCCCGTGCCCAAAATGGCACGGACCACAATTGAGTCACCCAAGGGTCCCCAGACCTTGACCGAGGCCGTTGGCAACAAAACCGTCTTGATCGGGGGGGTCCTTTAGCGGGGCAGGCGTCAATCTCTTAATGATGCCTGGGCGGCGACCGATCGCCGCTTCCAGGCTGCCCTCGTTCACGACGGGGCCAACAATCAAACCATTCGTCCGCGCGGTGTCCCAAGCCGCTCGCCATCACTGGAGGGGCATATCCCACCGAATGCCCGAATGGCGGAGGGCGCGACTCCAGACGGGGACGTTCCGCCAACGGAGAGGAAAGGCAGCGGCGCCGACCCGGCCACTGCTGCCTAGCAGCCAATGCGCGTTCTCCCTGACGAGGGAAGACCAAATGGCGCTCGTGGGGCTCCCGTTCAACTTGCGCGGGGGGTGGAGTGCGGCGTACAGAATCGCGGGTCTCAGCCCGGTGCTCGTCTCCGGGGTACCCCCCCTTGCGCGAACCCCCCTCAGAAGCTGGTCTGCTGGAGCGGTTCGCGTTGGCGCACAAAATCTCCAAGTGGGACCCTTCACAAATTCTACACGGGCGGGGGTCGGGGCAGTCCCGATGGAAGTGGGCCCCCAAGCACGAAAAGCAAAAACGGCGTGCGTTGACAATACGGCGGCAGGCACTTACGTGCAAATTCAAAAAATCCGGGCAACGCGCCATGACATGCCCCGTTGCCTTACAAAAGTCACAGTGATGAGGACTCCGGGCACCATCAAAACGGGGGGCGGGGCGAACATCAACAGGCCCCCTAGCCCGAGGACTCCGGGCGCCAGCCAAACGGGGGGCGGGGCGATCATCAACAGGCCCCCTAGCCCGAGGACTCCGGGCGCCAGCAAAACGGGGAGCGGGGCGATCATCAACAGGCCCCCTAGCCCGAGGACTCCGGGCGCCAGCAAAACGGGGGGCGGGGCGATCATCAACAGGCCCCCTAGCCCGAGGACTCCGGGCGCCAGCAAAACGAGGGGCGGGGCGATCATCAACAGGCCCCCTAGCCCGAGGACTCCGGGCGCCAGCAAAACGGGGGGCGGGGGGAACATCAACAGGCCCCCGGGCCCTAGTCCGTCCCTGGTCTCTGGGCTGAGAAGGTAGTGGGGGCGACCCCGTAGCGCCACGAGTGTTATCCGCAAACCGACACTCGTCTTCCAAAAATTTGAGGAGGTCGTCAAAGGGGGGAAGATGGGTGGCACTATCCCCACCATACTCCTGCTCAAAACGTGACCTCAACTCCGCGGGGAGCAACTGCAGCACTATGTGCACCAACAAGTAGGACCAATGTTCTACCGGTAACTCCAGGCGTCTCAAAGCGTTGGTCGCTGAGACCAACGGGTTCAGCAAGTCAGTGTGCAACGTCGACGTGCTGGCAATGGCCGGTAGTCCCAAAATCTGGTCGATGTGCACATCAGCCAGGCAGCGCTTGTTCTGATACCGTCGGGAGAGAAGCTCCAGAGCGGTCGGATAGGAGGAATCCGCCACCGGCAAGTGCTGCACCAAGGCTCTGGCTTCGCCCTCCAGGACAGACAATAAATAGGCCAGCTTCTGGGCAGGTCCGAGGTCCGAGCGTACATCGACAAGACTCTCAAAGAGATCTAGGAAGCCCAGCCAGTGGTCCAAGCGACCGTCAAAATGTGGCAGCTCCAGGGTGGGCAGCCTGCTCAATAGTCCAGGGCCTGCAACAACAGGGGTCTGCGGCTTGGCCGCATCAGGCACCCGGCTCTTCAAAATTTCCCGCGCTCGTAGACATATGACATCCCCCAGGTGGATGATCTGGTCATAGTCACCCAAAATCTTATCGCGGGCTGTCTGATCCATCACCCCCAAATCCACGTCCATGATGTACTCGTTGAAGCGTATGAGCGCAGCATCAGCTGACTTGATCCTCTCAATCACTTGCCCATACCGAGCAAGGGTGAGCTCTTCCAATTCCACACGCTCAACAGTTGCAGCTGCCGATGTGAACCATCTCAACTGTGAGGTCAATCCCGCAGCAGCCTCCCTGACTGCCCTTAATGAGGCCATTGCAACAATCAAATATTAATACAAAACACCAATCAACAACCAACAATCAAATATTAAACAAACAGCAATGACTTGTTAGCCGACCAAGTAATCTCAACAAAATAAAAATTCAAATTCAATTATTTCAAGTCCAAATCCGACCCTGTACTTATTCCAAGTATGAATCTAGCTTGCTAAGGATGGCTAGTTACAAAATAAATAACAATTGAATGTATAATACAATGCTGGATCAACCTCAAATTAAACATCAATAAGCACAACAGTTGTCTGTATAATATTGAGCCGGAGAATCTCTAACAAAATCCAATAAATACAAATAAATGCAATAAGTCAATCCACACCATTCAAGTCTTGTTATGTTAGACTATGTGTAATTATTATTTAGATAACCTTCCAAATTCAGATCAATGACATTCAATTATTAATTGCCACAAATACCAAATTATGTACCAAATTATGCACCAAACTATAACAATAATTCCTAATTTCACAAATAAATCCTACCTGTCAATGCAATGAAAGAGGCTACAGTACAAATTACAAATACAACTTCAATTGATTCAACTTCAATTAGATAGCCCGGATGACATGGTAATATATTCAAAACTTATTAAGTTATAAGTTGTGTTAAGTAATCAAACCAAAGTTACTTTCAAAACTTCCAATTAAACCAGTGGATCTTACATTATAAGAGCCACGCCTATACCAGAATGAACTATGTGGATTTTATATTAAAACCCACGCTCTGCATACCAATTTGTTCAGGACTGCAATAGGCCAGCCAACGGTAACTGGGGCGTCCTAAACTTTTCCACGGTACGTGGAGCTTAACGTTGCTTTCAATAAACAAGGTTACACAATGGCCTACCTCTACTAGGCTTCGGCCTACAACCATTTGATCCAAAAATTACAAATAACACTCACCTGAGCTGTAGACGGCAACCCGGATCTGTTTGATCACGTCCAAAGTGTGTATGTATGTGATATGAGGTGAGTAATTGTAACGTGTGATGTAAGTTACGGGTTCTAGGACGGTCACAAGGCGTCGATCTCCAGATGGCGCGGTCCTGACCAGCATCACACCTAACTCGTTTCCAGCAAGTGCGCGCTACGCGTGGTAGGCAATAAGGCGATGTGTTCCGAGAAATATCACTGGATTCTTGTTAATCCGAGATTACAAAGTTCAATCAATCACTGAACACAATTAATCTGTTCATATCTCGTGAGATCCAATTCGATTTCCAACAAATTCCGCGTGCCACGAGGTGACGCAATACGGCGTATGATTCAACAATATCCCGGGGTTTTCGGCAAGTGGGGATTTCACCTTCAAACAACAAATAATTCGCGATCCAATTATCGGTCTCAACAGGCGAATCCAACGATATTTTACCAATTATATTAACTCAACTGGTCCCAAACGCGGACGACATTTTTCAAGCGCAAAGTCTATGTGTCAAGTCAAGTAATGTCAAGATCAAATTCTTTATGTCAAAAGGGTGCGTTCTGTTTCACGTCGGACCGAACATCCTATTATGATTCTGCTAAAGCGGTGATTTTAGGCCCCCAGGACACGACCGCGGCCCCGAAACTTATGGGCAGCTTAAGGAACAGGGTGGGTTTTAGTCAGTAGAAATTTGACACTCCCTTCCGCTAAACCCAGAGCGGGAGAAGTAATTCGATGATTTTCCCACCCAGAAAAAAAAGGAAACGACTAGCGAGACCAAATAAAAAAACGAATTATAAGTCTTATTAGGGTTCCGTAGCCGAATGGCAAAAAACGGAACCCTTATACTTTCGTCATGTCTGTCTGTCTGTCCATGCGTCCGTATGTCACAGCCATTTTATTCCGAAACTATTAGGACTATACATGTGAAACTTGGTAGGTAGACGTCCTCTGTAAACCGCTTTCCGATTTTAAGAAAAAAATTAAAACATATTTAAAATAATGGACCCCATACATGGAGCTGAAACTGATTTTTTTTTTTCATGAATCTTATGCTTGTGTGGTATTTATAGACAGGTCTTTAAAAATGACATTGAGGTTTTTAAAACCACGATTTCATAAAGTTAATCGTTTAAAAGATATACGCTTCCAAAGTAGTAAAATATCTCTAACTTCTATAATAATTGAGTAAAAAATTTTAAAATATATGAGTTGTAGACCTTAATGTGAACTTTCAACCAAAATTGGATTGAACGAGATCGGGTTAGCAATTTTTGAGATACAGCATATTTTCTAAAACCGCAAAAACACTATGAAAAACAAAGTTATTTCGCGTAGTTACTACGGAACCCTTCATGGGCGAGTCTGACTCACACTTGGCCAATTTTTATTTTTATTTTTCAATGCCAATAGAAGTCATAACTCGTTACAAAAAGATCATTTATCGTATCTTGAATTTATTTATTTATTTAAGGACAACCAAGCATTTAAGCATACACCAATAAACAAGTTACAATATTTGTTTAGTACCAAATGTTTCCGAACGCACCCTTTTGACATAAGGAAATTTGATCTTGACATTACTCTGACTTGACAGATAGACTTTGGTTTCTTGTTGAAAATGTCGGTCATGGGACCCTGTTGAGATAATTATAATTGGTGAAATATCGTTTGAAATCGCCTGTTGCAACCGATAATTGGGTCGCGATTATCAATTGGTTGAATTTGTAATCCCCGTTTGACGAAAACCCTGGGATATTTTGGGATTCCTCGCCGGTTGGTGGCCACCTCGTGGCACGCGCATTTGGTGGAAATAAGTAGTGATAATTAACTTCAATCCGGTGTGAGTTGGGTGTGATGCTGATCTGGACCGCGCCATTTGGAGATTGACGCCTTGTGAACGTCCTAGAACACGTAACTTAAATCACACGTTTCAATTACTCACCTCATATTACATACATATCACACCTGGGCGTGACCTAGGAAGGTCGAAGTTGGCGAACCCAGCACAGAAGGTTAGTGGTATTTATAAAGCCTCAGAGGCTATTGTGTAACCTTGTTTATTGTATGCAACGTTAAGCTCCACGTACCGTGGACAGTTCCGGACACCCCAGTTATCGTTGCACTGGGCTTCTTGTAGTCCTGAACAATATTATTACAAACAATAGTGTAGCCTTAATTAAAGGCTGTCACGGCATGCACAATAAGCGTGAAAGTAGAGATAAAACAAAACAATAAAAATGACTAACATTGCAATTGAATTTCGAGTGAGCTTCAAATTAGTTTGAATGCAAAACGATATAGTAATAATTTCTTAGACAAACCCGAAATCCTATTTTTAGATACCTCAATATAACAAAGCAATTAGAAATAACAGAAACCATACCTTTGCCGACGAAGTTAAAAGAGTGACAACAAAGAGCATTATTATGTTTGTAGTTTTAATTCTTTGCCAAAAAATGCAAAGGGTGCTATCTTCTTTGTTTCAAATTGCACGCCGAAGTAAAAACATGCTTTGTTCTATAATATCTCTAATATGACAAAAAAATCGGGCCTAAGCAGCAGTTTTATTATCTAAACATAAATAACACCATTGAGAATTAAATAGGTGTAAATAAAGGGCAAAATAGATATTTTGTTCTGATTTTTTATTTTTTATTTATTTAGTTAATTTATTTATATACAGAGGTATCACTTAAATCTAAAATCGCCAAACTTTTACGTTTGATGGCGAGAGGCGCTCTTTATACGTTAACATTAACCATTCCAATTTCTTCTACACAATATGTTGCAATTCAATCCTATATCTATAATCTATAATCTCACAGTAACAATGTGTTAATTACCTAAATATATGATTGATTATAAAAATATCAGGTTAACATTTTTGTAAACTGGTATCTGTGACTTATAAGGTTGTTTATTGTTTGTAGAGCAACACTGTGCGGCTGTGATCAGACGCCATGAAGAAGAGGGTGTCTTAGGATAGACCGCGAGCACCTCGTCCATATCTGATATCAGAAGAAAACGTCCAACGTATGGTGAACAGGTGTTCACCAAGATCAACAAGAGAACGCGTTCATGCCGACGAGTGTTCTAGTGACTTTGTTTCTAATATCCTTGACTTTTTGCCACCGACTTCCGAAAGAAAAGTTATTTTACACTTTTTGTGTTTGTTTTAGAAGTCAGTTTAATTTTTTTTTTAAGTTTTGTATTGTAGTATTAAGATTGAGTGGCCATTGAGTGATTATTGTGATAACCTTGTATTTATTAAGGTATAGTAAAAAGTAATTGTTATTTACCGACTGTTTATTTAATTTTAGAGAAGATATTGTTTATTGTGTTTTTTATTATTTTTTTGTGTTTATTTTGATTTATTGATTCATTTTAAATAGAAAGTCTAATTTTAATAATAGCGAAAATGAAAATGAAATAATTATATATGCACGGATATTATTGTTTTGTTGTTCGAGGCGAACTAGAATACTTTCTCGCTTACTCACGCACTATCTGTTTCATTTTCTTAGGTAGGTTTTAAAGAAACAATGCTTGCCACCGGTATAGATATAAGTATTAACTTGAAAAATATTTGCACGTAATTATAGTTCAGGGTTGACGGAAATTCTGTTTAAAATGGAGCTTCTTTTTACGGAAATTACTGATTTACCTACCTTGTTTTTATATTTAAAAGGCATTAGAAAAAATATGATTTACGGACTGTTTTAATTCTAGCAAAGTTTTTGTTTATATTATCTTTTTTATTATATTTTTTTAATGCTTACTTACAGATAATTTTGATGTTTTCATATGTAGATATTTTTGATTACTAAAAAAAAATATTTCTGTTTTTAATAAGAATCAGTTAAAAGCCAATTATTTTGCATAGTTGTTTATTATCACAGCTTTTATTTATTTTTCAAATTTTATTGTTTCATATTTGAATCTACCACCAACAGTAGATCGTAATTTTGTAACGAATTACACCAATCGAATAACTGTTGTATATTAAAAAAAAGTGTTGCTTGGTAAGTAATAAGGTCACAGGAAGGGAGGTTTTGTATTTCTTTAAACGGTAAACTATTTGAAGTTCGTTCTATTACTTGTTGTTTGATTTTTAGTGTTATACCTATTTACTGATCCAATTTCTATATTGAACCTAATAAATATTTTATGAATATCTGTTTGTTTTATTAACTTTGGGTAGTAAGTCTGATAAACCTTTAAATATTATTACTTTTACTTGTCGTACCAAGCGCTTCTCTTCCACATTTATTGTGCGCACAGCCAAGTTGTGGAATTCTCTGCCGGCTTCTGTGTTCCCTGCCACTTATGACCTTTCAGCCTTTAAAGCAAGAGTAAACAGGCATCTTCTGGGCTCGCTCGTCACATCGTAGACCTCATCTATCGCTTACCATCAGGCGAGATCGAGGTCAAGAGCGGACTCATCCGTAATAAAAAAAAAATAAGTAAATGTCTAAACGATAATAGAATTAAACAAATCAAAGTTTTAGTTAGAAAAAATATTATAGTTAGAATAGTTTAAGTAAATCTGGGTGACCGAGCTCCACATAGGACAAATATTAACACGCAAAGAATTTTTCCACAGACGAGATCTAGCTAGATCAACTTTCCACCTCCTAAAGCCTCATTATATATTTAAAATTTTATCGAAATCGTTAAAGCCGATTTAGAGAACGCGCTTAGAGACTCTCGCTAGCTTACCTATTGCCTGTTAGTGGTATAGGATTTTATAAGATTCCTATAATAAATTAAAAGTTAATTACAGGAATCCAGGAATCTGTGAATTTACAATTACCGACAAACGTATATCAATAGTAACGTAAGACAATTTCAACAAAAATTTAAATATCACATTTTAGTAACGTATGCCTATTTCAATAGCAATTTGAAAATAACAATAACTCGTTTAGCGTGAGTCGCCAGTGCGCTCGGCCGCTCGGTATTGTACTTCATTCATTATTTCTATACAAAGTCAAGGGGGCGGGGCTAGAGAGCGTTTCAATGTTGTAAGTGCAAGCAAAAATGAGCTTAGTGGTGGTCAGGCGGGAGTGTCCACGATAGTACATACACAATTACACGCGCACACGGAGGTGTAACATAATTACGTATTGACTTGTCAGTCTAGCTATCACAGCTCGTGGGTGTTTATCAGTGAAAATGTTGAATTGTGTTGTGAAAGGGTGTACGAATCACTCCGCAAAAGATATAAAGCTGGGTGGAATCAAATATCACACGTAAGTTATTTTGAAAACCCATATTTTCAATAATCAAAATAAAACTTTGAGGTTATTGCTTAACACAAGTGTTGAATGAAGGTCAGCATCAAGATGGCGGGACCAAGTCCCCAATTGAAAATTATCAAATAAAAGTGTTTGTACTACATATTATGTACTATTTGTACCCTAAACAAGCAATTTGTACCTCTAACGTTAAAGGAAGTACGTCCAGATGAACCTGGTCCCGCCACTTTGACGTCAAAGTGGCGGGATCATCTGAAAGCGCTATCGAGAGACAGGTAATTCACACACGAAGACTTAGTACTACATATAAACTTGTATATACTCAATTTCCAATACAATTGTTAGTGCCAAACTAAAGTTATGTTATTAAAACATTGGTCCCGCCATTATGATGATCATGTTATCGCTGAATTCATATGAAAATCGTAAAAAATTCGTACAAAATCTAATGTGGAAACTTAGTTCGTCTTACGTACTTATACGTCGGTAATTTTCATATTCGTTGCTTTAGTACATCAAAAGTTTTTTCGTTTCTAGTCTAGTATTTTTATAGGACTGGACAGATGTATGCAGTAAGGAAACTAACATCACAAACAAACATTTAGCTTAGTTTATTTCACTAGCTCTCGTTATCGAAAAATATAAACAAATTTTGTGAAAAAAATAAAACAATATGTACATTTTCATAGAAATACAGCCCGACAAAATCCCCTTTTCTTTTTTCGGGAGGGAAAATTATCGAAGGACTGCTCCTGCTCTGGGTGGAATGGAAGGGAGTGTCAGACTTCTACTGACTTAAAAACCCACCCTGTTCCTTCACCTGCCCTTAAGTTCCGGGGCCACGATATCTTCTTAGAACATTCCCGCAACTCCGGCGGGCAATGGCCCTTTGGGACCCTGTCACTCGTGCTGATGTCTCCGCGAGGCGCGCGTTGAACACGAAGTGCCGCCGACCCGGGCCAAATGCTATTTTATCTGCTATTTATTTATAAAAAACTTTATGTAACACAAAATTAAAGTTAAATCATGCTATAGAGTTTATAGCCTACATCTAGAGGCATCGGACATTATTGAGCTTATATTTCTCGAATAATTGGTCAGTGGGAGTACTACGATGACTTAAAGACGAAAGTTATGAAAAGCCAAACGTACATAGTGCCTAAAAGTTTAATATATGCGCAAAAATAATCTTCACCTTTATTTTAATTGATCGAAAAAAATGAGGAGGTTCTTAATTCGATCGCGTATATATTTTTTAATGTATGATCAATTGATCACCGATAACTCGAAAACGGCTGAACCGATTTGGAAAATTCTTTTTTCGTTTGAAAGGGTTTTCTTTAGAAGTGGTTTGATTGTCATTAAGTCAGGATCTCATAATGGCAACCGCACCTTGCACCTGACGCAGGTACTGACTGGACATGGCTGTTTCGGGTACAGCGGGAGGATACGCCCGGGTATCGTCATAGTGAGGACCATCTGGAGGACACGGTGGAGCATACAGTGGAGATGTGCTCTGCTTGGGTGGAGCACCGCCGTGTCTTCGTGGTGGCGATCGACGGCAGTGACCTTACGCGCCAGGCCTTGGTTCAGACCAAGGTGCCAAGGAGGAAGCCGAACGCGCGAGGGAGAGGCAACTCTCTTCCTCACGCCCCATCCGCCGCGGGAGACTCCCCCGGCGTCGGGATCACGAGCCGAAATCCGGCCACCGCAGGCACGGGCTTGCGGACGGCGAGCAGGGTTAGCTAACCGTCCGGTAAGGACTAGACCCGGGTCGGCGGCGCGTCGTGTTCCACGCGCGCCTCTTAGATCTGTCAGCACCAGTGACGGGGCCTCATAAGGCCATTGCTCGCCGGGGTTGCGGAAATGTTCTAACAAGGTACCGCGGCCCCGGAACTTAAGGACAGCTGAAGGAATAGAGTGGGTTTTTTGTCAGTACAAATCTGATACCCCCTTGCGCTTAACCCAGAGTGGGAGAAGTCATTCGATGATTTTCCCACCCAGAAAAAAAAGGCTTTGTAACTAGGTAAATTACAAATCGGCCAACTAAAAAGAGAATTTTTTTTTTTACAAATTATGAAACCGACTTCCAAAAAAACACTGCAATGTGAAAAATAACTTTGATTTTGGAAGTCGGTGCTAAAAACTAAAATACAAAACCAAAGACAGCGACGAACGAGATTAAAACTATTTTTCACTTTGCAGTGTTTAGTGCTATATACTTTATAGCAGACTAGCTGACCCGCGACGACTGGGTGAATCCGCCGTTTTGATTCTTTATTATTTATTTTGTATTTTTTTTAAAACTTGCCGGAAATGCGTGCGAAACGCAAAAAAGAAATAGTTTTTATAATAACCATTACTAAACTACTGAAGGCACTGAAATCCAACAAGAGAATCAGAAGTTATTGATTTTAAAAGTTTTTTAACTAAAGTGGTAATGACGTTTATAACATGGTAATGACTTTTCTTTAACAGGAATGACAATATGTTAATGGGAATGATGAAAAAGAGTAAATAACATATCTTTCTGCTATGAATCACTATATTCATAATAAAATATCACAAATCAACCATTGATACATACTCGTAGGTAGGTAGGTAACAATAACAACCGAATGGTATAAAGGTAACTTAAAAAGATCCTAACAATATAATTTTTAACTGATTAAACGATTTTTGGCTAATTCTTTGGAAATTAAGTCATTCGTACAATTAGTTTACTAAATAATAACTGTTTAATTATAAAACAAATGAGGAATCATCGTAACAGCCCAGTATTTCTTTTATTGATGACAATATGAATGACCCCACATTGATGAATTTAAAAAAAAGTAGAAGAAGAACTAAACAAAATTTGCAAATTGCAGTCGAGTATTCTTCGACAATCAATATTATAAATGAGATCAAACTTGAAATACTATTTGAAACACTTACTACAACTACTTATAATATTAGTTTTTATTTTTTGTTATTATAATTCTTTTATTAGATAAAATCTTTATATTAGAAGGTCCAGCAACACAAATATTCTCTACAGTTGATGTGGACGCCTGCACGTGTTAGTAATATTTGCGAATACTGCATTACCATAATCACTCTTTGTAGCTATGAGGGGTATCACTTTATCTGTATCAGGAATAGGAGACGAGCTCAAACTTTGTGGTATATTAAAAAATCCAAGGTGTTTCCCATGGGCGCATATGATTCCGCAGTCACATTCAAAGCAGCTTGCATTTCGAAATGTTAAAGTAGGAATCCCCTTTTTCCACAACACTTGATGGACTTCTAGAGTTCCTCTGAATGGCAGCAAGTTCTTTGGGATTTTCTTCTCTATCTCACTAATGTTTTCTTCGGGTACATCAATTAGGGTCACATTTGTTATATTTTCTCGGCACACACGCATAAACTGGTCATAGCTGCCTACATCAATACCATGATTGACACAGGAATCAACTGTCCTCTTTATTGTTCCCCCGACACCATCGGCAGCACCCTTGCCGTGACCAGCTTCAGTATAGTTCCACGTTATTGTTTTTATTTGTGGGAATTCTTTGTGTATTTGTGGAATCATATGAAATATGTATTTATTTCTATATTGGGAAGTTGGGGAATCTGTTTGAATATAAATGGGTTATCTTTGATAGTTTTTTGTATCAAAGGAACAAAGTGTGCCCAAACTGCTGGAGCGTCATGTCTCAAACAAGAACTCGTTGTACAAATTGATTTTGGTTTTGTTGAACTAGTTGCAGAATCAAAACTGTAGATTATTGCTGTGTGAAGGCTAACTTCTTTTCGAATTCCACCAAAATGCATGGATTGTACTTCTTTATTAAATTTTAATCCATAGTTTTCAGAAAAGTCTGCGTGAATTACAGCACAGTTAACAGGCGTTGAATCCTTTAATTTCTTCAGGCTAATATATTGGTTATGAATTTTGTAAATATGTTTAAAAAATGCTGGTAAACTTGTAATCAAAGCATTAATTAATTCTCTTGGCGTGGCTTTTACCTCTACTTTTTTCATGATTGTTATAATTTTTTGACCTTTTTTTGTTTTAACAGTTTCTCTCGCACGTATCCATTTACAGTAAGTAATATCTTGATCATCAGAAAATTCCTTGAACTATACTAAGTTATCTTTACAGTATTGGCACTCTCACCTCAGACATTTCTCTTCGTATATAGAACAATAGATACTCTTTATTAATGCATCACAGTCTGGCTCGTCTATTATAGAAGATGTTTTCAATGCTTTGGTCATGAGATCAATATTTTCGTGAACGATGCACTTGCATGTGTCCATTTGGGCGCTCTTAGGAGTCAATACCCAAAACAGTTTATGCTTACAAAAAAAGCTATAACTAACTTTTACTTGATATTTAGTCATGAACTTCTGATGCAATACTTTTTGTGTGCTTGTCATGTAGCGTTTTTGCTTTTGTACTTTCAATCTTGTCATATACTCTTTCTTTCCTGCTACCATTGTGCTGTTTAAGTCGTCAAGATAATAGTTACGCACTTTTCTTACCAAATGTTGAATTCGATTATTTTCTTTACCCTTTTCTTTATTTAACACTCTTTTAACTTTTTCAGTTGACTCTAATTTATTTATTTTCTTAGTCTTTTTTTCTGTCATACACATATTAAGCTTTACTTTTAACTGATTGTTCTCCTCTTTAAGCTTTTTAATTATTCTCATAAAGTACTTTCTTTTCTTCTGTTCTATGTATCGATTTCTTCGAAGTTTTACATCAGCTTGAGGAGATTGTTTTATTTTTAAGGGATCTTCATACTTTGCCTCTATTTCATTGCTATCTTTTGCAACAACAACGATCGATCGTTCGAGTTCGAGTTGCAAAATCGATCGATTTCGATCGATTTTGCAATAAGTACACTTACCTCAGGGACCTCTGGATATTTTTTAGACTCTTTTTTCTTATTTTTTCTTATTTTCTCTGTATTTTTTGAAGCTTCGCGCCATTTCTTTCTTTTTTCCCGTTGATCGCGAGGAGATAATTCGTACACGCTTTTAATTTTCTTTTGATCTTTTCTGTTCTGATATCTTGTTTTTTCTTTTTCCTTTTCTAACTCGTAGAGAACTGGATCTGCCTTGATTTCAGAGTATTTTATTCTTCTAGCAATCTTTTGCTTCTCTAACCGCTTATTTTCCTTGCATGTCTTTTTTTTGTCCATGATTTTTCTAAAAGAATGAACAAAATTTACATCAATATTTACATGTAAAAATGTAAACTAGAAATAAATATACTGTGGAGTTTTTAGCAGGTTAATGGCTGTGTAGCTTATAGACTTGTGTAATAAACTAACTATTCGACTTTTTTTAAAGCAAACACATTAAATAGGACTTATTAACACACAGTATGTCATTACCATTCACATATTATCATTACCAATAACACAGAAAAAATGGTAATGATGTTGATGGTTATGACGTATATGTCTTCTTACGATTTTTGTACCTAAATACTAAGCTGCAAAGCGCACAACCAGCCATTTTTATGATTAATTACCTAAAACACACAAATGTGCATATTTAAAAAAGATTTTGTATTGGTACTTACTTGATTTTCTGTGGAAATGGCGATGATTTAAATAATTGACAAACTGTTTACAAATTTTGACGGTGCCGGAACGGTGTTGACGAATTTCTGTGACAAAATTTATTTTATTTTATATTATATATTATTTGTTGTCAAATCACTTCATGATTTATTATGTTGTTTTAGATAATGTGTACTTTCGAAATATAAGAAAAAACACGGAAACTGCATTGTCAGTTTTTGGAAAATAAATAAGGAAGTTTAACACTCGACTTTTTTTCGTAAATGGTGATGACGTTTGGTGCGTGTTAACTGAAATAATAAAATAAATAAAGGTGGTTAACTATTTTAGAGAGCGGAACCTTACGTAAAAATATGTAAGAAATATCATGTAAATTAAAAACAAAATTCAGCTTTGATATTTAATTTATTATTATCATATATTCGCCATTAATGGATTTCCGCGGATTGACCCGACTTCGTTCGCGTGGTATCCTACCCCTACCCAACCGATACCACTAGCCCTATCCTACCCAAACCCTACCCTACCAATACCCTACCCCAACCCTACCCTTCCCCTACCCCAACCGTACCCTATCCCTACCCTACTTCTACACTACCCCTACCCTAACCCTACCCTTCCCCTACCCCAACCCTACCCTATCCCTACCCTACCTCTATACTACCCCTACCCTACTCTCCATTTTATTTAGAAAACGTTTGTATAGGAAATAGAAAAGGGCTGTTTTGACGGTTTTCCCGGCAGTTTTTTATTTTTATTTTTTCTCAACTTTTAAACCCTCCCTAGACCTCCCCGAACATTTCAAAACCAATATCTAGACACGCGGGAGCGTGTCAAGCCAAGAACTGGCGCGCAGCTCACCGTGTGTAATATTACACGAACCATTTGGAGCCACTTTTGAGCCCCTCATAACTCAAAAACTGTTTCACCTAAACTTGTCAAATTTGGCTCATATATTGAGACTGGCAAGATACATATGTGTTCCAAATTTTATAAACATATCTCAAACGGTTATTTAGATATTAACGTCCAAAAATCGTCATTTTTATGACTGACCTATAGATCAAAACTATAACCCAGTTCCAGATGACCCAGAAAGTTCAAATTTGGCAGGAAGATAGGTAATTAGGTGAATACAAAGGAAAAAATCAGAAACTGGTAATTTTTTATCACTTTATTATAATTTTCAGTTAACTTATAATTATTGCCTGTAAATCTCTATATGTGGATTTTAAAATCTTTACGTGAATATATAACGAGTTGAATACGGGTGGTATTTTTTTTTTAATCCAAATATTTCCATTTTTGTACTTATAAATAAGAATATAGTAAATTTGCGTATTTATTACGCGTAACTAACCGTATTCTACAACCACTAGCGCCACCTATTATCTTAGAGGGTCACTACACCATGGAGGCAAAACGCGTAAAAAGAATTCTGGATACTGAATGGGCAATTCATTCGAACATTTCAAAGGTACAAGAAAATATAGAAAATAACACAAAAAGGACAAATACACCCCGGAAACGTAGGAAAATACAGTAGTTAAACAAAAAACAAAAAAAATTCTTAAGAAATAAGCAGTACCTTTGTACTCAAATATTATAATTATGTTATCCTATTATATTTTACTGTGTGTACATAAATAATAAAATAAATAAATAAAAACCATTTAGTATTAATTTTGTTATAAGTAAGTACCTACTACTAATTTATGTACAAAAAGTAATGATATCCCATGAAAAACATAAATGTGAAATGAGAGCCAAGTTCAATATTATCATAAATGCCTTGGTTGTTGACTTCAACGACCAAAGAAGTGAAATCTAAATGGGTGCCAAGTTCAATGGTCAGTCCAGAAATTTATTTATCACAACATAAAATATCATTTATTCTTATAACTTAGGAGAATATATTGTAGCCTAAGGTCTGACTTGGCTATTTTTCATATACGAATTATATTATAGCCTTTGCAAGTTCTAAACCTGTTACTTGTCGGGTCTTATTTTATTATTCCGAAAATTTGGCTTGCTGGTAGAAACTAACCATCGAACATAATAATTCGTATATAAGAACTAGCCAGGTCAAACCTTAGGCTACGATATATTCTCCTAAGTTATAAGAATAAATGATATTTTATGTTGTTATAAATAATTTTTTGGACTGACCATTGAACTTTTTTTTTTTTAGCGTGGTAAAATTATCAAATAAGTCCTCCCACCCCGGGCAGGGTGGGAGGGACTGTCAGACTTTTACTGACTAAAATCCACGGTGTTCCTTCAATAACCCTTTACGTACCGGGGTCACGGTAACGGGATGAGTCCCACGACCCCGGCAGGCTTCGGCCCTCTACGGGGGGCCTCGTCATATTGCTGACGCTCTTTGAGGCGCGCGTGGAACACGACGCGCCGTCGACCCGGGCATGGTCCATGGTCGGACAGCGAGTTGCCCTTTACTCGCTGTCCGCATGCCCGCGCCTACGGTGGCCGGAGATCGTCGGCCGACGTCCGACGCCGTGGGCGTCTACCACTGCGGCTGGGCTGGAGGGAGGACGCCATCCTCTCCCTCACGCGGCCCGCCTCCTCCTTCGGAAGCATGACTGCTTCGCAGAAGGAGGCGACCGCTTCCCACTCCCTCTCGCCCCGCAGCATGGCCTCGACCAATGCCGGGCGCGAGAGGTCTCCGCCTATTGCCGCCGTGAGGACACGTCGGTGCTCTGCCCAAGCGGGGCAGTCCTGCACCGTGTGCTCGAGTGTGTCCTCAGGGCGACCCTCGCAGTGGTGACACCCAGGCGTTTCCTCCTTTCCCATCAGACACAGGTACCTCCCGAAACTTCCGTGTCCGGTGAGGACCTGCGTCATGCGGTATGACCATTGAACTTGGCACCCATTTAGATTTCACTTCTTTTGTCGTTGAAGTCAACAACCAAGGCATTTATGATAATATTGAACTTGGCTCTCATTTCACATTTATGTTTTTCATGGGATAAGATAAATCCGTTCAGCCGTTTTCGAGTTTTAGCGAGACTAACGAACAGCAATTGATTTTTATATATATAGATATCAGGGATCCCTTTTAAGACAATTTGTCTCGGAATTTCAAAAATGTTAATTTTCTTCTGATCATTGAGTCAAACAAATATTGTAGGTAGTTGATATCGAGTAGTATATGGTTTTGATTCCGTTGCACTGCATGATGACTAAACTATGTGCTTAAAATCTTTAAATCAAGAGACTACATTGACTGAGCATTTTTTCTTCAAGCAGCTTCTTATTTCATCTACACTTTATAAATCATCGGATAATATATGTTATATGGCACTCGCAGTATAACTTGTATTTCATTTTTAATTCCGGAAGTCGCTGCCAAAAACAAAAGTACAAAGCAAAAATACCGACTACCGAAACAAAAGTTATTTTTCGAGAGTATTTTTAAAGTTAGTTTTTATACATTGTAGTGTTCTCTGGGAGTCAGTTTAATTGTTTGTTAAAAAGTTTATTTATTTATTTATGAGTAACTTTTATTATTATGAAACAAGACTTTGGAAAAGTGAGGAGTGGTCATAAGGGGGGCAGGGATAAATAAGGTGGTTCATATCTCCCACTTCAGCGCCACATTCACACGCAGGGTTCTGCACAATGCCAAGCCTGGCAAAATGAGCAGGAGTGCACACGTGACCCAATCGCATACGTATGAATATTGTTGTAATCTTTTTGCTTAACTTGTACTTGCTAAACCAAGGTTTCACAAAAATTGATGGCTGAATAGTACGATAAAATTTCCCTTTCACTGATTGCAC
The DNA here is from genome assembly GCA_943138885.2 of Tholera decimalis. NCBI lineage: Eukaryota > Metazoa > Arthropoda > Insecta > Lepidoptera > Noctuidae > Tholera > Tholera decimalis. Next base: position 37,150,598 of record OW964569.2, on the reverse strand, counting down.
GGACCAAAGCTGACCCCAGGATTCCTGTAGATAAAGCCTGGGCAGAGCTGCCAGATTTTGGGAGTTATTTTTGTACGGAATGTCTCCACACAATACGGCATCATTAGCTAACTGGTCAGCTCTCTCATTATCTAGAATGCCACATGTGAGGGTATCCACGCAAAATGCACTGAATACCCCCTAGTAAAACACCTAAACAGGAGTTCACGTGTTTCAAAGGAAATCTGGCTAAAGATTGTAAGGCACTCCTTGCATCAGTTAAGATGAGTGAATTCCGTAAGCCCATCATAAGTATATACTCGACAGCTTTGAATAGACCGTAACATTCTCCCGTAAATACAGATGATTCGGGGGGAAGCTTTATTTTTTGAATGATATTATATTGGGAGTGGTATATACCTACACCCACACATGAGTCTCTTCCATGCTTCGAAGCATCTGTAAACAAGAGCTGGCAACCCTTCCAGTCTCTATCCATATGTAGTGAAGTTAAAGTCAATGTTATGACCAAGGAACTTGTACCTAAACTGGAATGCGGACGCGAAGCTCAAATCCGTTCCGAAGAGTATACCTTCGAAGGACCTAGCTATCTCTTTCTAGTAGTGTGTATATCAATTCGTGATAAACGTAAGGACAATTTTATTTGATGCAATATTTGCAGATTTTTAAGACACTTATTATTAACCTTACAAATGATGTATTTCTGTTACCGCTATAACAAAAAATACTAAAAATTAATTAAAACAAATATTTAAGGGAGACTCCCATACAAAAGTTGTGATTTTTTTGGCGCTTTTTATAGGTAATGGTTTCGTACCATTCATTACCTACCTATAAAAATACCCTTCATGCGCGTGTCCGACTCGTACTTGGCCGGTTTTTTTCTTAACAACCTATTAAATAGAAAGAAAGAAATAAATTCTATTATAAATACAAAGGTCTGTGTCGGTCTGTTACGCTTTCACGGTTAAACCACAGAGCCACTTTCGAAAAAATTTGGCATGGAGATAGTTTAAAACCCTGGGAACTATATAGGGTTCTTTCTATCTCAGATTTTTGAACAGTTGCTCAGTAGCGCGATATAACAGAATTCCACGTGGGCGAAAAGCTAGTTCTCAATATATATCTGAGGAACTTATATTGAGCACGCTAATTTCTATAATAAACCCTTCCTTATGCGGGCTAAATGCAAAATTGGTTTTGTTAAGCAGACTTTATTGCATTGAATTATAAACTTTCAAAGTGGTTAAGACCCGTAATACAAATACAATTATTGCAGATACAGAATTAATAACAGAATCACCAGCTGGCAATTCTTCGAAGGCTTGGCCTTGATAGGCAGTGGTATAGACGTCCAAATAAACGTGCATTAATTGGTAATCTACGTTTATTCGACACTTGTACGGTCAGAACCAGTAGAATAAAAATAAAATGATGCAATCTGTACTAATATTATAAAGCGGAAAAGTTTGTATGTTTGTTTGTTTGCTTGAACGCGCTAATCTTCGAAAATACTGGGTGGATTTGGATGAAATTTGGTATGGAAGTAGCTTGAAGCTTGAGGAAGGTTATAGGCTACTTTTTACGCGACTGCAAAAAAGGAGAGTTATGTTTTTACCGTGATAGAATCCACGGGAGCGAAGCCCCGCGTGAGTACTAGTGTTTATATATAATTAAAACTACTAAAACCCTTCATGAAAAACGATGATTATAAATAGAAAGAATAACAGAAGAGATATAATTTATTTATGTATATATTTATTTAGGTTAACCTACAATTGTTTACACTATACATTTGTATGAAACAGTCATATTACATTTATAAGTGTAACAATTAATTACAGGCTAACATCACATGTGCTATTTAAGGTTAGAAATCAATATTATTAACAAACATAATTCTAAATATAAAGGAGGCAGATCGAATGACAATTATAAGGTTATTATTATTAGGTTGGTTCTATATTTTCTAGTTCCTCATATGTTGCAGCTGCAGGTTTGTTACAAGATTGGCTTGACACACAACCCTAAAAATGTATTACACTATTATTAGTTAAAAGTATGGAAATAATCTTTAAATTATGAATTATTATTATTATTTGTCGACATTAACTAACTGCAGTGGATAAACGTTAAGTAATTAAGTTATAAGTAATTATTAATATAATATACTACACTTGTAAGCAAGTTTGCGTAGCTGAGTTTTTGGCCAAAATGATATAAAATATTTTTGCCATCAATTTGCTAAGCAAAAGTAAATAAATCAACTAAAATGTCGACTTTTATGCTTATTAATTTGACTCCTTTCATAACTTTCACTTACCAGATCTTTGCATGTGCCCAGTACAGGTTGTATATTCTTTTCTTTAGTGTTTCGCTTTAACAGGTATCTAAAATAATAATAGATTGATGAGAACAACATTTTAGTATTTATGGTTAAGATAGATTCAAAATGAAAATTCATCTTGCTACGCTCATATTCTATTTCAAAACGGTGATCTTCATGTCATTTGTAAAGATTGATAACTTACTTAAGAGAAAATGGATGGAATTGCATCATTTGATCTTGTTTCGAAATGCAATATTTCTTCGGGCTTGAAATGGCGGCTACAAATTTTGGAACCGTTTCTGACCTTTTTCTGTGTAGAACACTGAGCCACCGGTCTCGATCATCATTTATAGGAAAGCTTAAAATAACAAAAAATAATAAATAATGAGAAGAAAGAAAAAAACGACGGGTTGCACTCCGGGAGTGCCGGCAGAAGTGAAAACTTGAATATTAACGTTGTGCATTTTTGATATTTTGGAATGATTAGGGAATAATTATTCACGAATTGCTTTAATTATCAATATAAAAGTACTATCATTTATGTGGTAGAATACAATATTTATTTATTGCGCTGTCGTACACAAACATGACAATTTATATTACATTAAAAAGTTTATCTCTTAGACTCTCCGTCCGCCTTACAAATTTTCGATCAGGTCACGTGTCCTGACGCGAGTTCAACATTTTTTACCCATTACAAAAAAAGTGCACAACGCCGCTAAAGAAGTTTTCACTTTAATAATAAATAAGAAGAATAAAGAGAAGAATATCCACTTTTACAATGAAAACATAGTCACCCTAAATGCAATTTATAAACAAAGTCACAAAACTTACTTAAAAAAGGAAATTCCAGACCCGAGGTACCCTTCACTCTTGCGATTAACCACAAAACACGTTCTTACCATGGTTACAGTATCTTGCACTTTAATATTACGAAAACTCACAAAATTAAATATAATGCAAATTTACAAACATACAGATGTCAAGTAAACGTCAGACAGCAACGTAGTAATTGCCATGTATAGTATAATATATCACTACTAATTGTTACAAATTCCATTTTTTTTTTGTTTTAAACATCTTGTGATTGCATGGTAAAATAACTTTAATTTTCATTAATATGTATACAGTAATAATGGCAATTCATTTTAAAGATATAATTCCAAAGAAGTTTAAAACTAGGTGTTATTACTACAACAGACAGGACGAAAAAATTACCATTGAAATATTTTTTTTTAATCTGACACACAGAAGAAAGGGACACAGTCCACACACGGCACTGTCTCGCTCGGAACGAATAGTTCCTTCAGTTTTATGCGTGCAAGTTTATACTCTATTGTTTAACAGCTAAGAAAGACTTTCTGTATTCTTTGAATCATTCGTAAGCAATCCAGTTAGTAGGTAGAAGATCCTTGGTTATGACATACTATACTCTGTTTTTTAATCTCAGAGACAGAATTGACACATGCAAATGTCAAGGTTAGAAATAATGTTGCCCACTCTTTTGTGCAGTGCGTGCCTACGATACCGGTTTGTTGAATCGTAACTTTTTACCCAACTGCGCGACGCAAAGGAGAGTAATGTGTTTCACAGTCTATGTATAGTGTGAATAATTCTCACGTTAAGAGCGCGTATAAAGCAAAATTACCAATTTTCTATTTGATTTTACATGAAAAATTCCAGACCAAATCTTAAAATAAAAATATATGAATAACTACATCATATTTTAAAGGGCTCTCTCTGATCAAAAACATAAAATAATAACATTTCCTTGGTAGAAAAAAATCACGAAATAACCTCTAATTCTCATGTTTTTCCGTTTTGTACTCGATATGGTAATGCCTATTGCGACAAAAATTTGATAAATAATTATATTTAAACAAGAGTAAAGGCTTTGCTTAGGCATTTTATGTAATTCCTTTTAGTTTTGGATTTATTACGATAAAACACTTTTGGCGCATACTACGTTTTTATTCCGCGCAAGAAGTCATCTTCCGTCGCTCGTTGCGGGAGCTTCAAGCATATTTCTATTTCACACATCAGTCGCTACCGCTCTGTTGAGACGAGAGGACTACGCTCAAGTGTTTTAGCTGCGCCGAGTTATAATAATTTCAATCGTAATTGTTGTTGTTGTTCGAACTAAATAGTGAAATGGGAAACAAAAAAAAACATTGAAAGAGAACTAAAAAAGTTACAAATTGACAGGATGGCTAGTTGTCGAAGGTAAGTTTGTGAGTTACTTGTTTGTTATATACTGAAAAAATAAAAATACATTTTATACTTTCGAGAAAGTTTATGCAGGTGATTTTAGATTTTATTTTGAGAGACACAAGATCTAAATTCGTTTACCTACGCACTTTCGTGGGCCGAGTAGGTAACTAGACATAATAATATGTGGGGACATTTCACACACGGCTGTCTGACCCCAAACTAGGAAGACCCTGTACTATGGGTGTCAGACAGCTGATATACATAGACAAATATATTTTTAAATACATACATATATAGATAAACAACACCCAGACACGACGATATCAAAAATTCGTGGTAGGTACTTTATTAGATTATTAGGATAATAGGTAATAAATTACATTCATAATAGGTAGCTATTTACTTTTGCTATTTTGTTATGTTATTCTTCACGATACAATTTTATGATCATTTTCCCATAATGTAGGTAGTTATGAGATCTTCTAAAAATCTAGATACACGGATGGACAACAATAATGATCTTGCGAGTATCCTATATAAAAAAAAAATTATCTACCTATACCACTTCTTATTTAATATTTCTATGGTCACTCGTAGTCGTAGGTAACGCGGGCAGAATAGTATATGCAAAATAAACACAAGCTTTTAGTTGGTATCCGTGTTTGTTCGATGAAATATATTTATATCGATTACGAACCTATTTAAGTATGCCCATTAGGTATTTAAACCCTATTTTTGTAGATCAATTTATTGTGGACGTGATTGTATAACAAGGAATTTGTTTTGAAATAATATTTTATTTTCAGAATGTGGCCACCTCGCTCGCCAGATTTAAACCCATTGGACTTTTTTACTGGGGCTGTTTAAAGGAGGTAGTTTATAAAGAAGGAATCACTTCAGTTGAACAGCTGCGACAACGCATACGTTCGGCTGCTGACGAAATATCGTCGGCAGGATTTGCGCGCCGATTGAGACGGTCCTTCATAAGAAGGTGTAGAGCGTGTATAGCAGCTGAAGGAGCCCACTTCGAACATCTTGTATATTTTCTTTTTCAATAAATTTGTTTAATTACTAATGTCTTTTATGGTGTCAACAAACCCATAGTGATCAAATTTTAAGGAAATTCTCATTCTCTTTGAGTCTAAAATTAGTTACAGCAGTGTTAAAGTAATTTAATTTTGAAATCAAATTTGTATAAAAATTCTCCTTTAAGATTCGAACAGCAATAACTTTGTACTTTATCAAGATACTGGTTATTATTATACCATTTTAGAATTTGCATTAAATAGGCAATTATCTATACTTATAATAAATCTGTAGAGAGGTCAATTCTGTACATGAAATATATTTTTCAACAGTATTATAGATTGACATATTATATTTCCCTACTAAATTACGAAAGTTAATCTGTGTGTTACATCTAAATCACTGAACCGTGAGGAAGGACATAGGCTACTTTTTTTTACGAAAAACGACGGAAACGTGGACGAAGTCGCGGGCAACAGCTATCTATGCTAATATATAAGGCTGAAGAGTTTGTTTGTTTGTTTGAACGCGATAATCTCAGGAACTACTGGTTCGAATTGAAAAAAATATTTTTAATTAAATACTCAATTTATAGAGAAAGGCTATAGGCTATATATATCATTACGCTAAGGCCAATAGGAGCGGAGCACCAATGAAGAATGCTTCAAAATCGGGCTTAAATTTAACGTTAGCCCAAAGTAACTATTCCACGCGGACGAAGTCGCGGGCGAAAGCTAGTCTAAAATAATGAGCCACCGCAGTGTAGTACATTTTTTTTCGATATAGTCTGGCGGGAATAATTCCGAATCATTCCCGTCGTATACTTCGGAAGTATTCCGAAATATTCCGAAATTTTGGGAATATTTCAACTGCCAAAAGAAACCAGGAAAATCGACCTTTGAAGTCGGTTAATATACCAAAACCTGCTCCTACCTAAGTATAACAAATACTTTTCTGAAAACCGCATCAAAACGTGTTTGCTTGCAAGGTTTGCCTTTAATTGTTTTTATTGGCTGGGCTATTAAACGCGTTAAGTGGGTAGGTAATGATTAATACCTACCTATGCGACTCGCGAATACTCGCGATGCATACAGAGCTACATACAAACTAACCAAAAACATAGGTAACCCTTTTTCAAAAACCAAATAAAATATGCTAGGCCTGGTTTTTTATTCAACTACTGACATTTATAAAAATAGCATTCAATTTCGAAATAAGTAGAGTACCTACCTAGAAACAAAAGAATAAAAATCCTGTTAATCGCAGGCTAACATATCTACCTATAAAAATATCAACATATACTTAATCAATCCCATTTATAATAAAACTAGTACTCACGCGGGGCTTCGCTCCCGTGGATTCTATCACGGTAAAAACATAACTCTCCTTTTTTGCAGTCGCGTAAAAAGTAGCCTATAACCTTCCTCAAGCTTCAAGCTATTTCCATACCAAATTTCATCCAAATCCACCCAGTACTTTCGAAGATTAGCGCGTTCAAGCAAACAAACAAACAAACTTTTCCGCTTTATAATATTAGTATAGATAAACATTTATATTTTACTCTTGTATCGTACGTAGTCTCGCACTGAACAATAATTAACCCACCCACCACACAACAAACAAACACGTTAATTTCGATTGAATTATTCGGGCGAAATATTCGGAAACATTCGATTGCGGGGTACGAATCTTTCTCGCGGGGGGAAAACTTCTCCGGGGAGCATCTCCCCTCTTACCGCACCCCGCACCGCCATCGCAGCGCGGCGGCAGCGGCCGGCGCACAGAGGGCTTTATTTAAATTCATTTTGAATAATTCTGATTTAAAGAAACTTTCCCAGAAGTATTCCGGAATTATTCCAAATTTTTCAGAAGTTTTGCAACTATAGATACAGGGGCCCAAAATTGCGTAATTCCGTAAAAAAAAATGTTAAAATTTAAGAATAACTATTTTTTGCAATATTGATTTAGAATGTAATAAAAAATCTTGATACTGATCTGATAATACAAATATTCAGGACTGATATAAAAAAAAAACAAAATGAAAAAAATATCACCAATTTTAGAAATGGTACCTAATTTTGTAAGAGTAAGTACGATTTTTATTTAAAATATTAAAAATATCAATAATTTGGTCATCCATGGGCATATGACGATATAAGTGGGGTAAATGATAGATATTATCTGGCCAATCGACAGTTTCAGAGTTATCCATTATTTACGCCACACCAAAATCACGCGCCAAAATAATATTATATTATACATAATATAATATTACCTTTTGGTATTGATTTTATATTGATTCGTGTTCAGTATCAGTGGTATAGTCACCTCCTACTAACTTACTATTTACGTATTATTCGCGTACACATAATAACATTTCGTAATATTGTATAACGCAGTCATACTTTGAATACAGTTGTTTCATCTGAATATTATACGTATACTTACTACAGAAGATACGCGTCGAGCGAGCGCGTAGGTACACGCGCGATCGTATTCGATGTGAGGAGCGGGTAGGACAGTGCGGGTGAATTCTAAAATTTTGCTGGCTTTAGGCGCGCTCTTAATCAATTCGTCTTAACCACACGAGTGTCACAAGAGATATGACAGTTAATTATAAAAAATCGGCAAACTATAACAAATTTCGTTGTGGTATCGTTTTTTTAAGGATGGGAAGTGGGTGAAGTGGGAGAGTATGTCAGACTTTTATTGACTAGAACCCATCCGTGTTCTATCATATGCCCTTCGTGTTCCGAGGCCGCGGTAACTCTTTCGAACAATTCCGCAACCCCGGCAGGTAACGGTCCCCTTATGGGCCCCGACAATTTTGCTGACGCTCTTTGAGGCGCGCGTGGAACACGACGCGCCGTCCACACAGGCCTAGTTTCAGTCGGGCGGCTAGCTACCCATTACTCGCAGCCCTCAGGCCCGCGCCTACGGTGGCTGGGAGGTACCCTGTGACTCCCGACGCCCGGAGCGTCTCCTGCGGCGGCTGGGGCCAGAGAGCTGTGAGACCCGTCTCTCCCTCGCGCGTCCCGCCACCTCCTTGTTGGGGTATCGTTGAATAGGTCTTTTTTATAAAGAGATCTAGCAATGTGGGTATAATTCACATTACTAGCAATCTTGTTGATTCCTCCAACACAGCTAAATATCCTTGTGAACCCACTCCAAAAGCAGGTTTACGGTAACAATAGTTTGATGGGAGGGGTTCGAACTCGTGATCTCTCGATCACAAGTCCGATATCTTAGCCATTTTTAGGTTTTTTTCAAATCAAATTTATTTACAAAAGGTCTATATTGTATTGAGCAGAGTAAGGCACTAGAAGGCTTTATATGTGAACTTGATCCGAATAAACTTCTAAATACGCTTCAAGACCACAATTCCTAGCAAGAGTTAAATAATCTGTGATATCTATATCTATACTTATAATAAATCTGTAGAAAGGTCAATTCTGTACATGAAATATATTTCCAAAATAACTATCAGGGGGTGATTAGGGATCGATACTGATGCCAAAAATGCAATCAGTAAAATTTTTGTCTGTCTGTCTGTATAACCGTTATAGAAACAAAAACTAACCGACGGATTTTAACGAAACCTGGTACAATTATTTTTCATACTCCTGAGCTGGTTATAGTATACTTTTCATCACGCTACAATTAATAGGAGCAGAGCAGTGAAGGGAAATGTTGGGAAAACGGGAAAAGTTACTCCATTTTTTAAGCTTCCGTCGCGCGTGCAACCTTAATGGTTAAAGCTACACAGAAATCATTTCACGACGGAAATGTTCTCCTTAAAATTATATAAAAAATATCCCACGACAGCATATGTCTATCTTTTATGGTTGACTCACAATAACACGTGTAACTCCCGATAGCTTAGCAGTTCGAAGCTTTCTGATTATAATATTTGTCTACTATTACGTTTATAACACTCTCAGTCACCCCTAATTGAAAAAGTTAACATTATTAACTATTCCATAAAAAAGAATCATATAAATCGGTACAGAAACACCAAAGTTATACATGAAATACGCTAATAATAAGCCATCACGCGTGAATACTGAATCATGAGATAAGGATTATTTTTGAGAATCGGTCGCCGCGCTCGACGCGTCTCGCGGCCGAAGATATAAAATTTCGTTCTATAGGTACTTAAGCCTCATGCGAACGTGATCTAAACAATATTACCAATACATTAACTTAATAACACACAAGGAGTTACACGCTGACGGAGTCGCGGGCACAGCTATTAACAATAATATTGTGAGGTTCCGTATTGCGATATTTTTCAACAGTATTATAGATTGACATATTATATTTCCCTACTAAATTACGGAAGTTAATCTGTCTGTTACATCAAAATCACTGAACCATGAGGAAGGACATAGGCTACCTTTTTTTTACGAAAAACGGCGGAAACGCGGCCGAAGTCGCGGGCAACAGCTATCTATACTAATAATATAAGGCTGAAGAGTTTGTTTGTTTGTTTGAACGCGATAATCTCAGGAACTACTGGTTCCAATTGAAAAAATATTTTTTAATTAAATAGTCAATTTATAGAGAAAGGCTATATATCATTACGCTAAGGCCAAAAGGAGCGGAGCGCCAAAGAAGAATGCTTCAAAATCGGGGTTAAATTTGACGTTAGCCAAAAAGTAACTATTCCACGCGGACGAAGTCGCGGGCAAAAGCTAGTCTTTAATATATTTAAACAAAAAACTAAAAATAAAAACTAAAAATCCTAACTGCTCAACTGAAAGGAAAGAAAAAAGCACATTTTTATTTAAAAAGGTGACAAGCAGGTGGGACCAAGACCCATCCCATTTTTATAAATATATATTTTCAATTGGGTCCCGCCTGCTTGTACACAATAAATACCTACCGAAATATTGTGTTTTTATGTGTCATCTGGTCCATACAGTCGACGACATTACTGATAGGTTTATGATAGAAAGAGGTGGCGATTCTGATGATTCAGAATATTCCTGAGATATGGAGTCATTATTTGAATCTGATTAACGAATTACCTGTAATTAATTATGTTATTAAAAATATATGTATCTTACATTATTAATTTTGTATTTGTATGTTTTAAATTAGCACCTACATATTATTTCTGGATGACGTATTATAAAAAACCGATACTTGAATTTATTAACGTTAAGTTTCGATAGTGGTACATCACTATTTAAGAATTGCAAAAAACTGGCAACCGTCGTAATGTGAACTTTGTCTCTGAGATTAAAAAACAAGGTATAGACATGCGCAAAATGTGTCAGTGAAAAGAAATGAATGAAGGAATGAAGTATATCTTTTCGCTCAACGAAGGAGTCCACTCATTTAGTTCAGTGCTTCATTTAGTTCACCAAATCAGAACTAGTCCATACCTTTAACATATCCAGCTCACTCTAATTTTATTGATAAGTTACGAATGATGCACTTCACTTAGTTCACTTTTGTACAAAGTTATCTTGATTTTCCTTCATACTTTAAACAGACTGATGACTGTCAGTATATATACCTTTTTTACTGATAGATGGATGCTTCTCTTTTCTAGGTTGGCGTATTAAGATTCTAAAGAAGTATTTAGGTACCTACAGGGATTTAAAATTATTACGTACCCTAAAACCTATTTCCGTCCTACCCTATCAATTGCATCAGTTTTTTGGTTGTTAATCGTGTCCTTCTTTCATTCTGCAGGTATTTGCCAAACTTTATAAAAAATCTTTAGAAATGGCAGAAATACTGTAGTTTTGAAATATAGGAAGAAATTGAGATTGATAACAGGGAGCTTCAATTAAATTGTATTTTCTAAAGCTTTTAACTAAACACGGAGTAGCTTTGTGCCTCCAGTAAGTGGATGAAATTACTTCTTCCGAGAGAATGGAAAGTTTATTTCGCAAAGGATGATGAGTAAATTGCAAACACCGAGTCATAAATCTATCAGCTAAAAATTGGCGTCGTAAATGAAGTGAAGGGTCTCCACATTCCACCTGAAGACAATTAATAGGACTGCTTTTCATTGCACCTGAAACCACTCTGAGTGCCTTGGACTGAACACTGTCCAGTTTCTTAAGACCAGCAACATTAGCAGGTTCCAGCAAAAAAGTCCCATAGTCCAATACGCTTCTAATCAAGGTGTTGTACAGTAGTTTTAATGAAAAAGGATGTGCTCCCCACCAAACACCAGAAAGACATCTAATTATGTTGATATTTCGTTCACATTTTTAGCAGCTATATAATCACAGTGTGGTAAACCAGTAAGATGTGTATCCAGAATAAGGCCTAAAAATTTAACCTGGTTTTTAACGGGCATTGGGATATTATTATACCTTACTGTAACTATAGGAGGCTTACGCATTCTAGTAAACAAGACAATGTTGCTTTTATCATTTGACAGGTGCAGACCATTGGTTTCTAACCAAGTCTTCAGTAAGCTTAGAGAAGAGGTTAAGGAAGTACAAATATTCGCAACAGAATGACCAGGTAAATAAAGAAGTAAATCATCTGCATATTGAGGGACTTGTACTGACTCATTTAGAGAGGATTCCAAATCATAAGTGTAAATATTGTAGAGAATTGGACTAAGTACAGAACCTTGAGGGAGACCTTTCCATACAAGACGGGTAAACGTATACCCATCCATATGAAGATTTATAGATCTCTCTGAAAGCATGTTAATTATGAACTTAGACAGCATTGTTGGAACTTGTAATGAATTAAGTTTTTGTTCTAGGATTGATACCAGGACATTATCGTAAGCTGAACTAATATCCAGGAAAGCAGCAATTACAGAGTTATTAGAAGAGAAGGCTAAGCGAATATCAGTTGTGAATACACCAAGGCTGTCCATCGTACTTTTACTGTTCCTAAAACCAAACTGTGATGTAGCTAGCAAGTTTTTGCTTTCCAAATACCACTCCAAACGATTCTTAATAAGATGCTCAACAATTTTAGCAAGAACTGTAGAATTGGTCACTAGGAAGTAACATTAGAAGGAGGTTTATTTGGTTTCAGAATGAGAATAATTGTTTGAGACTCCCAACTTGATGGAATGTTTCCAGATATCAAAACTGAATTGATGAGATTTAAATATATTAAAAGAACAGAGTCAGACAGATTAGCTATAAATGAATATGGTATACCATCTTCACCAGGAGCTGAATCCTTAACATGTGAAAGGACTCCTTTCAACTCACTTAGTGTAAAGAGAGAATTCAACTCAGAATTAGGAATAGGAACATAGGAAAAATGCATTAAAGATCTCTGTTCTGGGACTGAAGGAGGAGCTAAATGATCCATAAACTCATTGGCTAAATCTAAAGGCAGTTTTGAGGCTGTTGTGTCACGGAATGCTGATCTGAATCGCCTAATATTTTGCCATACTAGAGATGCATTAACCTCTCAGAATCTTTGCCAACCTTCAAATTTATTTTTCCTAAGGAGCTTACGAGTTGTACGAGCAGCTTCTAAGTATATCCCAAAGTTGTGACGAGTCATAGTATGACCATATTTTTTTTCTGCTTCTTTTCTTTTTTTGATGGCCTGAGTGCACTCAGCATCCAAGGTGATGAAGGAATTTTGCCTGTAGCACTATTATTAATAGGGAAAGTATTATCTGCCACGTCTATTCTTGTAATTTGATTAGATAATAACTTTTTTTTACATTTGATAGGCTTGCGTTTGACCATAATCTCACCTGATGTTAAGCGATGGACATGTTGTTAACTGAGGATCATGTAATTGTAAGGAATTATTTAACCTCTAGAGCCCCAGCGGCACAAAAACGTGCCAGTAAACAAGTATTAGTTGACGTAAATAATGGCGGTCCTTGAGAGGTTAAAGCAAGGATTCTTTCTTCTACACAATTTTTGTATGTATCCCAATCTGCATTTTGAAGTCTATACTTTAATCGTGGTGTTGGATTGCAAGCAGCTGGTTTTTTATGTGGAAAAGAAATTATTGAAGGGTAATGATCACTACCATAAGAAGACGGTTGAGAGGTCAGGGGCACTTATTCCCTCATCTGGATTTGTTTGGCGTGTTGGGAGATATATATTTAAAATACATAAATTATTAGAGTCTAGAATTACAACTATTTTACAACTACGCTAAATAACTTCGTTTTTCATAGTGTTTGTATGAATTACAAAGTTATATTTGCGGTTTTATAAAATATGCTGTATCTCAAAAACTGCTAACCCGATCTCGTTCAAACCAATTTTTATTGAAAGCTTACATTAAGATCTATAGTCAATTTCTTTTTTAGATTTTTTACTCCGTTATTATAGAAGTTAGAGGGACACACATTTTACCACTTTGGAAGCTTATATCTTTTAAACGATTAACTTTATGAAAAAGTGGTTTTAGAAACCTCAGTGTCATTTTTAAAGACCTGTCTATAAATACCACACGCGCATAGGTTTCATGAAAAAATAAATTTTTAGTTTTAGTTCTATGTATGGGGAGCCCCCCTTTATTTTAAATAATTTTATTTTTTTTTCTTAAAATCGGAAAGCTGCTTATAGAATACATCTACCTACCAAGTTTTACATGTATAGTCCTAATAGTTTCGAAATAAAATGGCTGTGACATACGGACGGACGGACAGACAGACAGACAGACAGACAGACGGACAGACATGTCGAAACTATAAGGGTTCCGTTTTTTGCCATTCGGCTACGGAACCCTAAAAAGAACCCTGGTTTGAGCCATGCAGAGAGCGATTGCAAATGGATCGTATTTGTTCAATATGTAGGCTAGATCCGATTTTTTATTCATAATGCTGCGACTGTTCCACTGGACAGTCTTGGATAGATTTGGATCCATTATTAGACTTATCTTATCTTATCTTATTTATCCTCTCGCGTTCTGCTTCTTCTAGCATAACTTTTCTCGCCCCGCACCAGGGTCTGAACCAGGGCTGGGCACGTGTCTTCACTTCCGCTGATCGCGTCCATGAGGACACAGTAGTGCTCCGTCCAAGCGGGGCACACCTCCTCCGTATGCTCCACCGTGTCCTCCAGGTGGTCCTCACAATGACGACACCTGGGCGTGTCCTTTGCTGTATCCAAAACAAGTACCTCCAGAAAGGGAAATGATAGGTGGTGAAAGTGAGATGGAGGGATCAGGTCGTGGAGCTCCTGCGCACACTAACCAAAATACATATCTATCGAAGATTGACAGGCAAGCACCGTTTCTCCGATGAGCCAGGCTGTGAAGCTTGCCTGCTAGCACCTCGTCGCCTAATGCCTATGAAACTTTAAGCTACTCCATACAGGAAGGAACCTGTGCTTTTTACAAATTGAAAAGCTGTCCTGGTGTGAAGTATCTATCTCCTCACTTAATGTAGGATTCCTAGCTTTCTGGCAGCAGTCTCAGCTATTTTTTAATTACTACATGATAGGTTCACGTTTGAGCACTTTGACTTAATAGTTGAACCCACGTACCGGTTCGAAGCGTTGAACTTGAACAGATTGTCATCGCCGCATTGAGAAACGAGATATAAGGTAAAATTAATTCGCTCTACTGTGGCCTTTCAGAGAGAAGTGAAGTATAACAAATCTAAGATTATCGGCTACAGAAAGTTAATCATTAATAGAAACCTAAAACGAATGTTGATTTTTATTAATATGTCTTGATTTTTGGTATTCAGCCTATTATGGCTGGTCATTATTTGTAAGTATGATTATACCAAATAGGTATATAAAAAGTAATTAAGTTTTCGCGTGAGATAAAGTACCCAAAACCCATAGAATCTATAGAATAGTTATGTCGTCAAGAGCAGATGAGCGCTTAACTATAAATGTATTGCCAGCACTTCAAGTTCAAGATGCCAAAATAAAAAAAGATAACTAAGTACTGTAAACTATTCAAATCAAATCAAATCAAAATTGTTTTATTTTACATAGGCCTAACTGGGCACTCATAAAACGTCAGAAGTTAGTGCACGATTCGAAATTGGTCGTTTCCTATGGAGAAAAACCGGCAAGAAACTCTACGGTTACTCTTTTTAAAAAAAATCTTGATTTTCACAATCTTTGCATAATAGATACAATTTTTTTTTTTTTTTTTTTGGTATGAGAGGACTGTGTACAACTGTACACTAATTGACATAATAAAATGTAATAATATATCTAATCAGAAATTAATCTCAGAGTCTAGGTATAGTGTTCACACATTTACATTAAAAATTAACTGTACAAAACTGCAAATAAACTAAAGCAAATGCCATAAAAATAATAATTATATATAGCTAAAATAAAATAAAAATAACAACAACACAAAAAAGTAGGGTTGTTAATAGACCTTTATACAATAACGCAGTCACAATAAGCCAGGGAAGCCACATGTGCAGAAGGAATCATTGCCAAGCAGTCTTATCTTCAACGTAGTCCTTAATCTTATAATATGCTTTTTTCAAAAGGACACGTTTAATATGGGTTTTAAATTTTCCCTCGCTAAGATCTGTTACATACTTTGGCAACTTGTTATAAAAGCGTATGCTGTTTATAAGGAATGACTTGTTTGTCTTGGCTAATCTCCATTTGGGTATAACAATTTCATGTTTATTGCGCGTGTTTATTGTATGGAAATCGCTTATAATCTTAAAAAGTCCTATATTTTTGCGTACATACAATATGCTTTCTAATATATAAAGAGAAGGCAGAGTCAGTATATTTACTTCTTTAAATACATTTCTAAGGGATTCGCGGGGACCCATTTTATAAATTGCCCGGATTGCCCTCTTTTGTAGTATGAAGATTGAATCTACGTCAGCTGTGGATCCCCACAGTAGTACCTATACAATAAGACATAATACTGTGGAAATAAGCAAAATAAACTAACCGAGCTGTCGCTATATCAGTTAAGTGCCTAATTTTTCAACCGACGACAAAAAAGGAGGAGGTTATCAATTCGACGCGTATATATAATTTCTTTTTTATGTATGGTCACCGAGTACTCGAAGACGGCTGAACCGATTTGGAAAATTCTTTTTTGTTCGAACGGGTATACTTTGAAATTGGTCCATTTTTAAAAAAAGTTGCTAAATTTAAATATTTGGGTCACTGGGTCTCAGACGATATGAAGGATACCACTGATGTGGAGCGGGAGCGCAGGTCGCTGGCTGTTCGATGCGGGATGTTGGCTCACAGGTTTGCACGTTGTACAGCACAAGTCAAGGTGGCGCTTTTCAAAGCATACTGTCAATCCTTTTACACGTGCAGCCTGTGGGTGAACTTCACGCAGAGGGCATATAGTGACCTGCGCGTCCAATATAACAACACGTTCCGGGCGATGTTGGGGCTGCCGCGCTTTTGTAGTGCGTCCGGCATGTTTGCTGACGCGAATGTGGACGGTTTTGCGGCCATCATGCGCAAGAGACGTACCTCTTTAAAACGTCGCGTACGCGTCAGCCCCAACACCATTCCGAGAACGCTAGCTGATAGGTGGGACTCTCCGATCTTGGGGCGATGGATACGACTGCATGCAGTCAAGTAAACATACCCCAGGGTCGGCGTGTCCTACACAGCTTAGATTTATAATTTAATTTAGTTATAAGTTGTTATTAGGCTAATACTAACACTAGGTTATAAGTTCACATGTTACTAACAAAAAACTATGGAATCATCTGAAATAAATATATATATATATATATATATATTGAATTGTCACCAAGTCAGGATCTGATGATGGGATCCTGGAGAAATCGAGGGAACTCTTCAAATATTATAGGCACACCTATAGCGTTTTGGGTATTTCTTATAGTAACTTGTGCAGTTGCTCTCAAAAAGTACCATTTGGGGAAGTGGAACTGATGATGAAGACCACAGATGGCCGCCGAAACTACTCAATAATAAGTATTGAGTGGATTGCGATTCGATTACTTGAATATGGATGTTAAGCACTTTCTGTTCGTCACAATGCATATGTAGAACTGAAAAGTGAAAAATAACTTTAATTTCGGAAGTCGGTGCCAAAAACGAAAAAACACTAAAGACACCGACTACCGAAATTAAAGTTATTTTTCACTTTGCAGTGTTTTTTGGGAGTCGGTTTAATTTTTTGTTAAAAAGTTTTTATCTTACTGCATATGCAGCTGAGCTTAATTTACATGAAAGAGTCCTAATGTGAGGGCCCCATTGCAACTTTGAGTCAATAGTTACACCCAAAAATACAGTTTCAGTAATAAGATCAATTTGTTTGCCGTCAAGTATCAAACTGAGTCCAGCTTGTGGTACATTAGGTAGTGAAAACTTGAGACATTTTGTCTTATTCGCATTAAGTACGAGATTATTAGCTGAGAACCATTTTGAGAGAACAGCCAGACTTTCATTGATTTGTAAAACATCTGTATCTCTTCTAGCTATTTAAAAAATGAGTGAAGTATCATCAGCGAAAAGAATTATATTACATAAGTTGGACATCATGAGAGGTAGGTCATTAATGTATACAAGGAAAAGGAAAGGACCTAGAATTGAACCTTGTGGCACGCCCATCTTCACTAAAGATCCTGAAGATATCGCTCCGTTTACATTAACTTTTTGTTGCCTGTCTGATAAAAAGGAAAAAACCAGATCAGCAGCTAGTCCACGAATTCCGTAATGGTGTAATTTACATATCAGTGTTTCGTGGTCAACGCAGTCAAAAGCTTTGGAGAGGTCACAGAATATGCCAATTGCATCATGGGTTTTCTCCCAAGATTCCAAAATGTGACGGATGAGTGCTACTCCTGCTTCAGTTGTTGACCTACATTTCGTGAAACCAAACTGCTGACTATGTAGAATTCCATTTGAATTAAAATGTGACAGCATCTGGTCCAGCATGATTCCGCGCGCGTATTCGGTACTGATTAGTACCTTTAAAGCTTGCGCTGTTTTTTAAAGCTGTGATAATAGACGTGCACTATTATCACAGCTTAGGTAGGTATTAGGTAGTTATTTATCAAATCGTTGATTTTATGGTTGACGCGTTATGATGCAATTTGATGCAAGGGTGATGATACCAGTAAGATGAGAATAAGAAATATTAGTGTTAGTTTAGTTACTCAGTCAAATAAACATTAATGTACCTTACAAACTGGCTCGTATATCTACATTTCAGTTACTACGCGCTTAGGGCTTTAAAACCTATCTAGGTAATTTTTCCATCATTAACAGAATGCAGGTTCAATGTAGGCTTGTCATGGTCACCCATTTCAGTAAAGATATCGTCGGTGAAATAGTAAACTTGCCAATCTGCAAATGTTAAACTTTTCAGGAGAGCGAAAAGAAAACAAAAACTGGCACTTGTATTTATGTATCTTTTCAATTTTGTAAATTTATTAGTCAACAAAAATAATATAGGTACTTTCGAGTCAATGCTTTTAGTAGATATTGTTAGAATTATTATTTAATAAATTTTACTTTTGTACGAAGACAATTTTATGCAGATAAGCATTAGGAATAATGTCAATAACTTTGAAATAAAAAATGTTAGAGATATCATATACCACAGGGATCTCACAGGGTGATATCACAAGGAAGATATAACAGTAATCATAGCAAATCTATATTTAACAAAAAATTGGCAAAATGTTAGTTCGGTTACTTTACTATTGCGCCGACGATATGTCTACTCTCTACATAAATTCAAATCTGTCTTACTTACATTGTGGTAATATCTTACTTATGGCTTTATTACTTATGTGATAAAAGTATTTTGTTCTGTATTTTCTTCTGTCTTTTTCACTTAAGGAATTTTTTTGTAGTCTAGTTTGTGTTGTATATAAACGTATAGTAAATGTACCATGAGTACATTGGTGTATTCTTTGTAGGTTATCCATAAATAAACACATTTCATTTATTTAAATAGTTTTTAATACATAGGAAATAAAATAAATTCTACTTTATATTTTTCTACATTAAAATTACTTTGAAGCTTCTTTTAAATATGCAATGACGTCCGCGCGGTCTCCTGCTTTCTTCAAACCAGCGAACACCATCTTCGTGCCGGGAATGTATTTTTTCGGATTTTCTAGATATTCGTAGAGCGTATCCTCATTCCACGTGACACCTTTGTTCCTATTGGCTTCTGAATACGAAAAGCCGGATACTTGGCCAGCCTTCCTGCCGAATATACCATATAGGTTGGGGCCAACTTTGTTTCTACCGCCAGATTCAATAGTGTGGCATTGGGCACATCGCTGTACGAATATTTTTTTTCCGGCTTCAGCATTTCCAGCAGGCGGCATTTTCCATGTTTTTAATTATTTTCAGGATATTAAAATGTAACGCGACGATTGCTTACGATACACCACTTACATTACGGCACTTTAGTTTTTTTTTCATTGACGTTTCTTTCTAAACTTGTGACAGTCCAGATATGCAAAGAGTTTTTTACCACTAGTTATTTAACGAGAGCGAGTCTGCTTAGCTTTTATCAACTACCTTCATTGTGGTCGGATTTTAACCATATTATACAACTGAATAGGTACCAAGGAATATACTACTCTTTACCGAGAGATAGGTACAAACCAGTGTCATACGCGTAGGAACTTTATGGCCTTATTTAACTAGGCATGTGTCATTGACGGATTTTTGGACTGTTAATCTTTAATGGTTAACAGGTTGAAAAAGCTGTTAAATTATTAACAGGTTTTGAAATTAATTCGTTAGCGTTACGCGTCAATGAATGTCAACGGTTTCGACTCGAAACTGTTGACATGTAGGCATTTGTCATTGACGGATTTTTGGTTAATGTAATTTAACAGGTTGAAAAATCTGTTAAATTTTTAAGATGTTTTTAAATTTTTATTGTTAGCATTTAGCGTCAATATATGTCAACGGTTTCGACTTTTCTAATAACAATTTTGTTGCAACTTATTGAAGATTATTGATTTGATAAGAATTAAGATTTTAACTTAATTTTTATTTTGAACTATAATGACCTTCACTTCGTACTTTTTCCAGGCTTAGGACTGGCTGGGTATAAATAGTATCCAGGCGTAGCACTCTTGTAGCAAGGAACCCGACAGAGTTTTTCTTATCGGTAAATTATATCCCGGAAGCCACCTTGAATATTTTTTAAAGGATCTTTCCTCCACAATCGAAAAAGATGAAAACCTATACACAAATCAAGCAGATCTGTATCTATATGTTTTTTTTTGCTCAGCGGATATTTTTTTGTGGCATATGTTTCCATAACTTTGCGTGCGGACGCTTGTACCTAGTTGTAATAATTCTATCGGTAGGGAAGAATCGCCGATGTACTAGCGGTAGGTACAAATTGTTCAGAGTTCTGAATCTGAACTGGCTGTATCGTATTTGAATGTTGACTTTCCTAATTTAATGAAATATAGACTGAAATGTGCTTTTTTTTAAGATGGCTTCTTAAGTTGGATATTGTGGATTTGTAACTAATCTTGTCTTTACATAAGTTGCATATGGCTTCATCACCAACCTCTTCCTTTTTATAGTGGTGCCACAGCAAACTCGAGTTTCTACGAGCCGCCTAGCCGCTGACATAATTTTGAAGTTTTGTCACAAAACAGAAACATCATATTATATATATAACAATATCCAATATATATTATATTTTTAAGTATTTATTCGGTTATATTTAAATCCACACACCAAAAATATTAAGTTCAAATCAAAACCATAACACTACAAAACATAAACAATCGCAACGAATTTTGACCTTGACCAACGACAACACTCAAGGATTGTTTTCATACACTAACCAAATTAGAGGTGGGCGTTGAATCAATAAACTGTTTTTTTTAACGACTTTTCATTCGTCAACGGGTTAACGGTTATTCATCAATGAAAAAACAGGTTGAAAATATTAGCTGTTAATTTTCATCAACGCACTCAACATCTTAACACATTATTCATTTCCGAAAACAGGTTAAAAATATTAGCTGTTAATTTTCGTCAACGCGCTCAACGTCTTTACAGATTATTCATTTCCGAAAACAAGTTAAAAATATTAGCTGTTAATTTTCGTTAACGCGCTCAACGTCATTACACATCATTCATTTCCAAAAACAGGTTAAAAATATTAGCTCTTAATTTTCGTTAACGCGCTCAACGTCTTTACACATTATTCATTTCCGAAAACACGTTAAAAATATTAGCTGTTAATTTTCGTCAACGCTCTCAACGTCTTTACAGATTATTCATTTTCGAAAACAGGTTGAAAATATTAGCTGTTAATTTCGTTAACGCACTCAACGTCTTTACACATTATGCATTTCCGAAAAAAATAACCAAGACTCGCCCATGAGGGGTTCCGCAGTAACTACGCCAAATAACTTTGTTTTTCATAGTGTTTGTATGAATTACAAAGTTATATTTGCGGTTTTAGAAAATATGCTGTACCTCAAAAACTGCTGACCCGATCTCATTCAAACTAATTTTGGTTGAAAGTTTGCATTAAGATCTACAGCATATATATTTTTTTAATTCTTCAGTCTATTATTATAGAAGTTCGAGGGGGGGCGACATAGTTTACCACTTTGGAAGCGTATATATTTTAAACGATTTTATGAAAAAGTGCTTTTAGAAACCTCAATATCATTTTTAAATACCTGTCTATAAATACCACACACGCATAGGTTTCATGAAAAAAAATATTTTCAGATTCAGTTCCATGTATGGGGCCTTCATTTTAAATATTTTTCAATTTTTTTCTTAAAATTAGAAAGCAGTTCACAGAATACATCTAATACATAAATAAATAGTTAACTTACTATATTACTAAACTTATGTAAAGACAAGATTAGTTTCAAATCCACAATCTCCAAGTTAAGAAGCCATCTTAAAAGAAAGCACATTTCACTCTATATTTCATTAAGTCAGGAAAGTCAACATTCAAATTCGACACAGCTAGTTCAGATTCAGAACTAAGAACAATTTGTACCTACCGCTAGTACATCGGCGAATCTTCCCTACCGATAGAATTATTACAACTAGGTACAAGCGTCCGCACGCAAAGTTATGGAAACATATGCCACAAAAAATATCCGCTGAGCAAATAAAACATATAGATGCAGATCTGCTTGATTTGTGTATAGACATTTTTAATCTTCTTTCGATTGTGGAGGAAAGATCCTTTAAAAAATATTTAAGGTGGATTCAGGGATATAATTTACCGATAAGAAAAACTCTGTCGGGTTCCTTGCTACAAGAGTGCTACGCCTGGATACTGTTTATACCCAGCCAGTCCTAAGCCTGGAAAAAGTACGAAGTGAAGGTCATTATAGTTCAATATAAAAATTAAGTTAGCTTAATTCTTATCAAATCAATAATCTTCAATAAGTTGCAACAAAATTGTTATTAGAAAAGTCGAAACCGTTGACACACATTGACGCTAAATGCTAACAATTAAAATTTAAAAACAATTTAAAAATTTAACAGATTTTTCAAACTGTTAAATTACATTAACCAAAAATCCGTCAATGACAAATGCCTACATGTCAACAGTTTCGAGTCGAAACCGTTGACATTCATTGACGCGTAACGCTAACGAATAAATTTCAAAACCTGTTAATAATTTAACAGCTTTTTCAACCTGTTAGCCATTGAAGATTAATAGTTAAATTACATTAATCAAAAATCCGTCAATGACACATGCCTAAACTAAATACATAATCATTACGTAAACAACAAATTGCACTTTCTTTTCTCGCTCACACGCATAAGGCCGTGCGCGCACTGCCTTGCGGTGGCCGCAATTGCGGTAGTTCTACCGCACCGGTAGAATGACCGGGGCCACCGGTGATTCTACTCACGCGTTTATTCCACCGCAGTGCGCGCACTTCTATGACACTCCATACTTCACAGATTTTGCGTTACCAAAACGCAACGCAGTGCGCGCACTGCCTTGCGGTGGCCGCAATTCCGGTAGTTCTACCGCACCGGTAGACTGAACGCAGTGCGCGCACTTCTATGACACTCCATACTTCACAAATTTTGCGTTTCCAAAACGCAACGCAGTGCGCGCACGGCTTAAGTCCGCTTCCAATGCGTCGACGACGCAACGGTATTTGCGGCTTCGCGCCGAAAATCACCAGTGTTCGGTATTCTTCGGAAGCATTCGTTCCGTATACTACGAAATATGTACTGTGTTATTCACATTCACACTTTCACAGAAATGAATAAAATAATATTAAACAGCTAATACTTTTAACCTGTTTTTAGGGTTCCGTAGCCGAATGGCAAAAACGGAACCCTTATAGTTTCGTCATGTGTGTCTGCCTGTCTGTCTGTCCGTCAGTCCGTATGTCTCAGCCATTTCATTCCGAAGCTATTAGGACTATACATTTGAAACTTGGTAGGTAAAATTTAAAATGAAGGGGGGGCTCCCTATACATGGAACTGAATCTGAAAATATTTGTAGATCTTAATTTAAACTTTCAACCAATATATATATATACATCTTGAAGGACATGTTGCGTCCTACATGGCGTTATTTACCGATGATGCTGCGTCCCACTGACTTTGTGCGTCCGGAATACGGACGCAAGATTGACCGACCCTCATTTTTAGCCCAAGGGTCCCTCATGATGATTAGAATACAAGGGCGAAAAATTGGCATGGACGTAATTTCATCACTACAATGCCTTTTAGCGTATAATATAGTTCCGCCATCGTCCGACTGAAATTTGGAGGGCGCTAGTGTTCAGCGTATAATTTACCACGTATACTTTGAGTTCAGTTCACCGGTCTTATCGTGTCCATTGAATATCGTACTTAATTTGTAAAGTTTTTATCGTGTTTTCGTGACAACAATCTTGCGTCTCTTAAATATCCTTAAACGGGCACTAGGTACGGTGTCTGAGGGGCCTATTCGGGGTTCACAAGGGACGCATGGCGCGGGGCGGTGGGCTCCAGCGCGCTCGCGTGCCGAAGTTTTTAAGATACGTCGTTTAATTCGACGCGTATATATTTTTTTATGTATGATCACCAATAACTCGAAGACGGCTGAACCGATTCGGAAAATTCTTTTTTTGTTTGAAAGGTATACTTCGAAATTGGTCCCATTGTCACCAGGTCAGGATTTGATGATGGGATCCTGGAGAAATCGAGGGAAATCTTCAAATATTATAGGCACACCTATGGCGTTTTGGGTATTTCTTATAGTAACTTGTGCAGTTGTTCTCAAAAAATACCATTTGGGGACGTGGAACTGATGATGAAGACCCGAAGATTCGATTCGATTCGATTCGATGACGAAGATGGCCGCCGAACCTACTCAAAAGAAGTAGGTATTTCGTGGATTGCGATTCGATTACTTGAATATGGATATTAAGCACTTTATGTTCGTCACAATGCATATGGTGATGTAGAGCTGATGGCGAAGTACCAGGAGAACTCCTCAACAATTAACGGCCCCGCATTGGGATAAAGCAATATTTTGTAAAAGGTTATAAGTAGTTGACATTTAGGCTATTTTAACTAGGTAAATTAAAAATCGACCAACTAAAAATAGTGAAATAAAAACTTTTTACCAAAAAATTAAACGGTTTAATTTATTGGTAAAAAGTTTTTTAAGATACGTCATCTTAAAATCGACGAAAAACTTAAGGAAACTGTATTTCCCCGAATGCGGCAGACAAAATATCACTTATTGCAAAAAAAGATAACCTTATATGTGCTTTCGGATCTCAATATTACTAGAATTAAAAAAGATTGATCCATCCATTAAAGAAGAAGAAAATCCAAAGAAGGCTTACAAACTACTGAAACATATACACAAATTTTAGAGACTGTGTATTGTAGGGTTTTATTATTAAATAGGCGCAGGCCAGGAGAACTTCAAAGAATTACAGTGCACGATTATTTAGAAAGCGACAATAATGATAATAATAAGTATGAAGAGTTTGATCGTGCGCTTACTGCCTCAGAAAGGATTCTGGTAAAGAAATTTAAACGTGTTGTCATTAGAGGTGAACGCGGCCGCGAAGTACCAGTTCTGTTTAATACAGAAGTTTAAGATGATATTAAATTATTATTATCAATTAGGCATATTTTTTTTTCTTCGACATCAAATTAATTTTTGTTTGGGTTATAACAATACAATTTATGGCTACAAAGTTTTGGAAAAGCATGCCAAATTATCAGGGGCGAAACAGCCTAAAGCAATATCCTCTACAAGGCTTTTTTTTTAACTTGGTAAAATTATCAAATAAGTCCTCCCACCCCGGGCAGGGTAGGAGGGACTGTCAGACTTTTACTGACTAAAATCCACGGTGTTCCTTCAATAACCCTTTACGTACCGGGGTCACGGTAATGGGATGAGTCCCACGACCCCGGCAGGCTTCGGCCCTCTACGGGGGGGCCTCGTCATATTGCTGACGCTCTTTCAGGCGCGCGTGGAACACAACGCGCCGTCGACCCGGGCATGGTCCATGGTCGGACAGCGAGTTGCCCTTTACTCGCTGTCCGCATGCCCGCGCCTACGGTGGCCGGAGATCGTCGGCCGACGTCCGACGCCGTGGGCGTCTACCACTGCGGCTGGGCTGGAGGGAGGACGCCATCCTGTCCCTCACGCGGCCCGCCTCCTCCTTCGGAAGCATGACTGCTTCGCAGAAGGAGGCGACCGCTTCCCACTCCCTCTCGCCCCGCAGCATGGCCTCGACCAATGCCGGGCGTGAGAGGTCTCCGCCTATCGCCGCCATGAGGACACGTCGGTGCTCTGCCCAAGCTGGGCACTCCTGCACCGTGTGCTCGACTATGTCCTCAGGGCGACCCTCGCAGTGGTGACGCCCAGGCGTTTCTTCCTTTCCCATCAGACACAGGTACCTCCCGAAACTTCCGTGTCCGGTGAGGACCTGCGTCATGCGGTAGGTCAGGACGCCGTGACGCTGATCTAGCCACTCCTCAAAGAGGGGTCTTACCGCCGCAATTGCGGCGTGTCCGGCCATCGGTTGCGACAGTCGTTCCCTCCATACTGCCCTGAGATCGCGCCGGAGCTCTTCCCGCCGCGCCTCAACTTCTCGAGGCAGCGGGGATACACCCCGGTGCTGCGCCTCCACGCGCCATTCATAGACGCGCTGGAGGGCAGTCGCCTCCAGATCCCAGAGCAGCAATCCGGTAAGGAGGTTGGCCGATTCACCGGCGATCGTGCGGTATCCCCGGATCATTCGGATAGCCATGACCCTCTGGCATGCGACCAACTTTAGTGGTCGCGTCCGGATGCACAGGGCCCACACTGGGGACCCGTAGAGGGCCATGGACCGCACGACGCCGGCGTACAGCCTTCAGCAGGAGGCGTTTGGCCCGCTGAGATTAGGCAGGAGTCGCCTGAAGGCGGCTGACGCCCGGTTCAGCTTTGGGGCCAAACTCAGGAAATGCTCCCTGAAGTTCCACCGGCTGTCGAGGACGAGTCCCAGGTACTTCATCGTCCTCCCGACGCCGATGCGAACGCCCTCCACCGTTATGTGGGACTCGGACCGTGGCGCGTTCCGACCGCCATGGAAGCACATGGCCTCTGTCTTGTGTAACGCCACGTCGAGTCCCAACTGCCGGATCCTACGAACGACTGTCGCAACCGCTTGCGTCGCCAGGTCGGCCGCCGCCTGGTGCGACTCTCCCTGCGCCAGGACGAGCGTGTCGTCAGCGTAACATATTACGCTGACTCCGTCAGGGAGGTCGCCGCGCAGCACCCAGTCGTATCCGATGTTCCACAGGGGCGGCCCTAAGACCGATCCCTGTGGGACACCGCACGACATCTCTCACCGGTTCCACTCTCCCTGGTGACCGGGGTAGATGACGGCTCTGTCCGTCAGGTAGTCCTCGACTATGCGACGGAGGTAGGTCGGCACCCGGTGATACCGGAGTGCCTCCCTGATGCAACTCCAGGGCAGGGTGTTAAAGGCGTTGGTGATGTCCAAAGACACCGCCAAGACGACCCTGCCCCGGGATACCGCGTCCCCGTCGTGAGGGCTCTCACGCGCATGACGGCATCCACCGTCGAGCGCCCCCTGCGAAGGCTAAGAAAACATTTAGCCACCTTATCACAAATTTTTAGCATGTCTGAAAATGATATGGAGCAGCTGGCTACATTCATGGGCCATACTAATGAAGTACATAAAAAGTCTTACAGGTTGCCAGATGACGTATACCAAACTGCTAAGATATCAAAGCTTCTCATTCTTATGGAAGATCGAAAAGCAGACGCTTACAAAGGAAAATCTCTCGAAGAGATTGATTTAGATTTGAATGAGGAGCTAATTGAAGAGCCCGTGGACAACAACGAAATTATAGACTACTAGCTTCTACCCGCGACTTCGTACGCGTGGGAAGGTTTTTCCGCGCAAATCCCGATCCCGTTGGAATTTCAGGATAAAAAAGTAGCCTATGTGTTATTTCAGGCTGTCAACTATATACTTACCAAATTTCATTCAGATCCATTCAGTAGTTTTTGCGTGAAAGAGTAACAAACATCCATCCATCCTCACAAACTTTCGCATTTATAATATTAGTAGGAAGTAGGATGATCCTGAACCTGAACCTAATTTAGATGCTAAGGCTGCGTTCCCACCAGAGATGTGCGATGGAAATGTGTCGTGCGAGGATGTCTAGCTGTGCTGTGAAAATGTGTGGGGGTTTCCACCAAAGCTGTGCGATGAAAATGTGCCTACGAGGATGTGTAGCGGAGCTGTGAAAATGCGCATTAATGTGTGGTGCGAAGATGCGCAAACCTCGCAACACATCCTTCTCAACACATATTCCTCGCAACACATCCCTCATAACACATCTCTCGCACACATCCCTCGCTTGTTTTGTATGCGCAAAAATCTAGCTCCGCTGAGCCGTTTCCACCAGAACTGTGCTGACCGAGGCGAGGTAAATGAAGCGATTCTATTGGTTCTTTACAAACACATCCCTCGCTACCTGTTTATACATACTTACCTGTCCAACTCCGGACTTACCTGTTCACACCAGCCTGTGCCTCTGAGCTTACCTGTTTATACATACTTACCTGTCCAACTCCGAACTTACCTGTTCACACCAGCCTGTGCCTCTGAGTTTACCTGTTTATACATACTTACCTGTCCAACTCCGAACTTACCTGTTCACACCAGCCTGTGCCTCTGAGCTTACCTGTTTATACATACTTACCTGTCCAAATCCGGACTTACCTGTTCACACCAGCCTGTGCCTCTGAGCTTACTGTTTATACATACTTACCTGTCCAACTCCGAACTTACCTGTTCACACCAGCCTGTGCCTCTGAGCTTACCTGTTTATACATACTTACCTGTCCAACTCCGGACTTAGCTGTTCACACCAGCCTGTGCCTCTGAGCTTACCTGTTTATACATACTTACCTGTCCAACTCCGGACTTACCTGTTCACACCAGCCTGTGCCTCTGAGCTTACCTGTTTATACATACTTACATGTCCAACTCCGAACTTACCTGTTCACACCAGCCTGTGCCTCTGAGCTTACCTGTTTATACATACTTACCTGTCCAACTCCGGACTTACCTGTCCACACCAGCCTGTGCCTCTGAGCTTACTGTTTATACATACAAACTTACCTGTCACTCGACAAAAATGATTATATTGCTTTTTAAGATTTTGTAGACCACCAAAGTGAAAATACCTACGCTATACATAGGTATTGTCACTTTTGTATGCTAACTATTAATTATTTATTATCCGTGCCTGGAGTCATTATAAGCCCTTATATAGGTGGAAGCCTCTTGGCTGATAAGCTGGATACAATAATTCAAAAACAGTATTCGGAACTAATCTGAATTCAATAGTAGATGGATGTCATTTAGTTATTATAATCATTATGATATATGCAGAGCATTATACGGAATTGATTTAAACATACAGTTGGATGGAGGCGGGAATGTGCATGCAGTGTTTTGAACGTATACGGAGATATTCAGTGTGCAAGAAAGATTTAAGAGTGAACGGACGCACTAATTCAGTTATTCGGAACCAATCTGAACTCAATAGTAGATGGATGTAATTTAGTTATTATAATCATTATGATATATGCAGAGCATTATACGGAATTGATTTAAACATACATTCGGATGGAGGCGGGAATGTGCATGCAGTGTTTAGTAGGTATACGCAGGTATTCAGTGTGCAAGAAAGATTTAAGAGTGAACGGACGCACAAATTCAGCTAGAAATATTTAATTTGAATATCACCATTTAACGTTTAAATGAAATTTGACGTCGACTACTGATGTGATACTGATTAAAACATCTTACATACGCATTGAAAACATTAAAAATCTCACTACATTCAGTGGACGCCGCAGGGTGGCAGTTTGTAAAGACGCAAGAAGTCCTTCGCGATTTATATATATATATATATATATATACTTTTCAGTAGTGATGTGGTGGCCCCATACTCTCCAGATACTCTCGCAGCTCTGGAGAGCAAACACCCTGCCCCAGCGGATGGTCTTGCCTTTCCCGACCCCCCCGATCAGGACATAAACACCCTCACCGTTACAGGTCAAGAGGTGATCACTGCCGTTTGTTCCTTCCGAAGTGGCTCTGCTGGCGGCCTCGATGGGCTGAGTCCGCTGCACCTGAAGGACCTACTCAGCTCAGGCGCCGAAGAGGCTGGTGAGTTGCTTTTGAAGGAGCTAACGGCTCTGATTAATCTTATGCTCGCGGGCCAGGTGAACGAAGCCGTCACCGATATCTTGTACGGGGCCAATCTATGTGCCCTACGCAAGAGGGATGGCGGCATTCGTCTCATTGCCGTGGGAACTACCTACCGTCGTATAGCAGCCAAGATTTGCTCTAAATTTTATGGTGAGGATATTTCGACCAAATTTCAGCCCCTGCAACTGGGTTATGGTTCCAAAGGGGGTTGTGAGGCTGCCGTACATGCCTTGACGACCTATTTAAATTCAGGTAAAGGAGAGGTTATCTTGAAGGTTGACATTAAAAATGCTTTTAATTCAGTCAATAGGGACACTTTTTTGGCAGAAACTAAAAAAAAAGTACCACAAATTTTTAGTTTTCTTTGGCAATGTTACAGACATTCGACTAAATTACTTTATAAGGAAAACCTTTTGGAATCAGCTGTTGGCTGTCAACAAGCTGATCCCCTCGGGCCAGCGATCTTTAGTTTAGCCATTAACCCAATCATTCGACAGCTAAATTCGAAATTTAATGTGTGGTATCTCGATGATGGAACCCTGGGAGGCGATGTAGACACGGTATTAGATGATCTACAGTTTTTAATAAATCAATTCCATTCCATAGGATTGGACCTCAACCTTTCGAAGTGTGAACTATTCATATCCGACAGTACTGACAGACAACTGACACTTTCAAAATTCAACGCAATAGCCCCAGATATCCAAATTGTGGAAAAAAGTTCTCTTCGTCTTCTTGGGTCTCCAATTTATGAGAATTCCTTTCCCGATTTTGTCGAGGAAAAAATACAAAATTTTAATGACATCTTGGACAGAATATACCAAATTAATATGCATTCGACCATCACCTTAATTCGTTACTGTTGTTTTGAACCCAAATTAATGTATTTTCTTCGTTCTTCGCATCTATGGCATCATCCTCACCTTTTGGAAAAAATGGACCAAATTATTCGTCAAACTCTGACAGGAATTTTAAATGTGGCTATGGACGACCGAGCTTGGGCACAAGCTACTCTTCCCATTCGTATGGGTGATCTCGGCGTCCGCAAAATTACTAGTATCAGTCTACCGGCTTTTGTATCCTCGGTACACGGCACTGAGAAATTAATCAGGAATATCCTAGCTCCATCACTGGTTGATTTCAATGTGCCGTATTTCACCGAGGCTATAGATACCTGGAGACTCGCTTGCCCGAACCTAAATCCACCCGACAATCCATCATCTCAGAGGCGGTGGAATGAGCCGCTCTGTAGAGCAGTTCAGAGTGACCTTATTGCCACATCTGCTTCGGCTGCAGAGCGTGCGCGCCTGCTGGCTGTGGGTGAATGGGAGTCGGGTCTCTGGCTCCATGCACTTCCGTCATCGAACATAGGCACCTTGTTCGATGATACTACTTTCCGCCTCGCTGCTTCCCTTCGATTAGGTGCTCCCTGCTGTTCTGCTCATCGCTGCCACTGTGGCGGAGTTGTCAACAGCCTTGGTCACCACGGCCTTTCATGCGGCCGCAACGCGAGTCGCATAGCATGGCACGCGAATATTAACGACATTATCCGACGAGCTCTTGTCACTGTCGGCGTTCCAGCTGTTTTAGAACCCAATGGCCTGGCACGCGACGATGGCCAAAGACCGGACGGTATGTCTTTATTTCCTTGGAAGATGGGTAGGCCTTTAGTGTGGGACGCAACTTGTGTCGATACTCTTGCGCCATCCCATCTTCCTAGCTCATCTTGTTGTGCTGGCGCTGCTGCTGCGGCTGCTGAGAACCTCAAGCGGCGGAAATATAATAACCTTGTTGGTAGTTATATTTTCGAGCTGTTTGGGGTTTAAACCTTGGGGTTGTGGGGTCCGAGTGCTCACAAATTATTTAAATATCTGTCCAGATGCCTAATTGACACTTCGCGTGACCCAAGGGCTGGCTTTTACCTTGGACAGAGGTTAAGCATTGCCATACAACGTGGCAATGCGGCCAGTCTTTTGGGCACATTACCAGTGGACAGCGATGTGCACGAATTTCTGGATGCAATATTTTAGTTTATTTTTAGGTGTGTATATGTAGTTTAGGGTTTTTATTTAAATTAAAATTGTATTCTTTCTCAAATTAAATAACCAAAATTAGTTTGAATGAGATCGGGTCAGCAGTTTTTGAGGTACAGCATAATTTCTAAAACCGCAAATATAACTTTGTAATTCATACAAACACTATGAGAAACAAAGTTATTTGGCGTAGTTACTACGGAACCCTTCATGGGCGAGTCTTGGAATTTTTTCTCGGAAATGAATAATGTGTAAACACGTTGAGGGCGTTAACGAAATTAACAGCTAATATTTTCAACCTGTTTTCGAAAATGAATAATCTGTAAACACGTTGAGCGCGTTAACAAAAATTAACAGCTAACATTTTCAACCTGTTTTCGGAAATGAATAATCTGCAAAGACAATACAATAATATGGTACTGTCGAACTGATCTGATGATGGAGCCGGAAGATATGAACTGGAACTTCATGATGGAAAATCGTATCATAGCTGTTTTGGATTTCTTAGAAAAGTCTTGTAATGAACTTTGACCACGATTAGGTTTCAAGGTGTGATGATGAAGCCGGAAGATAGGCAGTGGCATTCCATGATGGAATATCGTATCATAGTCGTGTTTGTACTTGTGAGAAAAGCCACGTAATGGACTTTGAACACGATCAGGTTTCAGGATAACAAACCTAAAGAAAATCCGTTATCGGTTTTCTTAACCTTTTTGTCAACTTTTTGTGATGTCACTTTCAAATCCTCTGGGGTGATTGACCGTTTAATTGTTCACTACTCGTGGGAATAATATAAAAACAGAAACAGCAACACAAAGAAAACGGAGACTGCAAAAAAAAGGAAAAGCAGAACAAATTTTTTGTTTTTACGTGCACTTATCCCTACAGCGCATAGTGCCACACATGTGGCACATACCAAAGAAACCTTTATATTTCAACACCCGAATTAAGTGGCGTCATCTAGTAAAAAGTCAACTAACTATGAAAGATTGGTTAATCGAATTTAGTACCAAAAATTTCGGTTAGATGTCATTGAATGAATATCTGTTTACTTTTTGTTTAAAACCAACGACATTCGAAGTTAGTCAACAAGTGGTGTGTAAAAAAACCAAAAAACCTCATAAATTTTAATAGTTTGGATAAGAAATAATTAGTGGAGGTAAGTTTATGTTTATATTTGTTATCTTACTTGTTATTTTGTAATTTCATAAATAAATAGCACATAGAAATACAACATTTTTGTATGTGACGGATGTGGCACACCGTGCAATGAGTGTCCTCAAAATATTTATATTACTTGCAGATGAGCCGAAGGAAAAGATTGAATTCCGATGATATTCAATACTTTCTTGAAATTCCCTCCGGTAGTGAAGATGACCTGGAACTATCTGATGAGGACAGCGATGATGACTTGATCAGAATCCAGGATTTGGTGATAAACGAAGTGGAGACGTGCCCAGAATTACTACAGGACGACTTCTTCGATGAAAATGTGAGCATACTTAGTCCAAGGTCAAGCAGTAGTATGTTAGTGACTCAGCCAACAACCAGTATTTCTAACATAGCCAATGTTACACCATAACCTAGTACTTCCAGGCAAGCAAATCCTAGATCCAGCCAAGTAGCATCACGACCTCAAGCAGTACGTACTCCTCGCTTCATTTCACCTTCCCCACAGCCTGTCAGGCCTACCAGGCCAAAACCTAAGAAGAGACAATACATATGGAGGAAGATGGACTTTCAGCCACCTGATGCCACATTTACTGGCATTGACAAGTTGGAACAACCATATACTAGTTTTGAAACACCTTTGCAATACTTTTTGTACTTTTTTGACGACGATTTGCTGGATCATGTTGCTGAGGAATCTACTAAATATAGTATTCAGAAGAATTGCTCAAAGCCTGTTTTGGTTACAAAAACGGAGCTCAAAAAATATTTAGGCATCTGTCTGTTGTTAGGACTAGTGCCACAGCCAAACATTCGCTTGTTGTGGAATTCTATATTAGGTATACCACTCATAATTGAAACGATGACACTCGGTGAATTTGAAAAACTACGAAGTGTCATACACTTCAATGACAACATAAATTACAAACCTAGAGGAGAGCCAGGACATGACAGACTTTTTCGTATTAGACCGTTATTGGAAACGTTGAGAAAGAAATGTCAAGCTGTGCCGAAACGGGAGACGCTTTCGGTTGATGAGCAAATGTGCGCTACCAAAGCTTGCAATTTTCTCCGCCAGTATCTTCCGAACAAACCCCATAAGTGGGGATACAAGTTGTTGGTGTTATGTGATGATAAAGGTTTTGCTTATGACTTTGAAATTTACTCCGGCACAGAAAATGATCCCGAGTTGAGGCTGCCCGACGAATGTGATTTAGGAGCGAGTAGTAACATTGTAGTACGTCTATGTCGCAGTGTTCCAAAACATCAAAATTATAAGACATTTTTCGATAATTATTACACGTCTCCTGAATTGATCTCTTACTTGGCTAAAAAAGGCATTCATACGTTAGGCACCGTGAACAAAGGTCGTATGGGGAAGACTTTGAAAATGCCATCTCAAAAAAACTTAACGGCAGATAAAAAACCGCGCGGTTATTCAGAAGGGTGGGTGGCTACTGTTGATGCAGTACCAGTCTCAG
Source organism: Tholera decimalis (assembly GCA_943138885.2). Lineage (NCBI taxonomy): Eukaryota > Metazoa > Arthropoda > Insecta > Lepidoptera > Noctuidae > Tholera > Tholera decimalis. The sequence goes on along the minus strand of OW964569.2, from coordinate 37,115,714 downwards.
CAGTGCTATGGCTAGACAGCAAACCTGTTGTTCTCGCATCTTCTTTTGTCGGTGAACAACCCAAATATAAAGTAAAACGTTTCTGTAAGAAACGTAAGCAATACATAGAAGTCGACGCCCCAAACGTTATTGGACATTACAATCGGCATATTGGCGGAGTAGATCTACTCGACTCTTTCATAGGTAAACATAAAATAAAAATGCGTACAAGAAAGTGGTACATGAGAATCTTCTATCATTTGCTAGATGTGATGCTGATAAATAGCTGGCTTTTATATAAAAGAGTAGAGACGCAGAGACAAAACACAAAACTGATGAAGTTACGAGAATTTAGACTGGAGGTGGCCAAAGCTTTGTGTTGGTGTGGACCGTCACTGATAAGGAAGAGAGGAAGACCCTCATCATTTGTATCTGACATGCTTGATGAAAGAATGAAGAGAAAGCCAAAACTCAATGTACCACCTAAAGATGTCAGGATCGATGGAATTGACCACTTTCCTATTTGGTCTAACATTAGGAAGCGGTGTAAGTTACCTGCTTGTAAGGGAAAATCTTTTGTGGTTTGCCAGAAATGTAACCAGGCACTCTGTCTCAACAAGGACAAGAACTGTTTTCTGTCATTCCACAAGTAGTTTCGTAATTTTTATGATTTTTTCTTCTACATGTGTTTATTTTTCCCAAAATAATCCTACTTTTCTCTAAAAGTTCCTATTTTTTCCTAATAGTTCCTATTTTATAAGTACAAATATTTTGATTGTAAGGTTCGATAACCAAAGACTAAGTTAGTTAATATAATACATTATTTTCATGAATAAAATTTGATTATTATGAGTTTATTTCATTCATACCTGTTCCTAATACATAGTAAAGATTTAGATTATATTGCATGATGTGACAGATGTGGGTCATATGGAAAAGCTTACATAAGTAATGTTTTCATTGAGTTGCGATTTTTTTAAATATTTTTCCGAGACATAGTATCATATTTTCTAGCTAATATATTTTTTTGAAGTTGAAACAAAAAATCATGCACTGTAGGGTTATAAAAGCGTGTTTTTCTAGTGATTTTTAAACTATTAATTTATTATTCAATTAAAGATTATTCATCCAATTAAATTTTTTGATGGATATTTTCTTACGAATAAACGTCAGAGTATGTAAAATATATAAGATTTAATTAAAAATTACTAAAATCTATAACTACACTATTTTCTTGGAATACGTGTCTCTCGCCTTCATTTAATATTTCATCAGAGACATTTCCCCCGCCTGTTTTATTTTCTTTGTTTGTATCCTTGCCCCTATTTTTATTAATTACATATTCTGTATCACGGATCTCTCATGTACCGAGAATCTACCAGTCATATCATTATTGTCAATCTCTATTTCATATGGTAGAGGCTCATCATCTTCACTGACCTCTAGTGAATGCACCAAATCATCGTCGCGTATTTCCCTTTCCGTGTCCAACTGGCGACATCGGTCTCGCGAAATACACACGCTTTTGTATTATTAGATTATTACACAATTCAACCAACCCGTGCTCAACTCGCGTCAACTGAGTACGTTTTTGCGGTCAAGCAACGTTAAAAGAGGTTTTACAAAATAGTGTGCAGTTGAATTGAACACCGTTTTTTAACTGGTCTGTTCGAAACAAATCCGTTCTGATTTAGCGGGGTGCGTCTCATATCATAAAAAGTTATTTGGTATATTTTCATTTCAATAACGTTCACAAGATAGTGAGTTATACCAACTGTTGATGTAATTTCTTTAGACATAACATTTATATACTCTAAAACTTATTTCGTATAACGTTATTGGATATAACGTTTATTTAATCGAAAATCATTAAGCCTATCGTTTAAAATATATAATATTGCGAGTAATTTGATCGAGCGTGCTGCGGTAGCGGCGTGACAGAAACGAATTGCTGCGAAACCGATTCCACGTCTGTTCCATGTCTGTCTTACCCCTAGAGTGTTATTTAAAATCGCGTAGGCGCGGAGGGGCGAGGCGGCCCGCGAGGTGAGGAGCAGGTGGTTTTAACACTCGCCGCCGCGGCTGAGGCTGATCGGCGAAGCCAGCCAGCAAGCCGCAGCCGCGGTGGTGAGCGTGAAACACATCTGCGAGGATAAGCTTGTATGGGACCGCCGGAGCCCAGCAGCACCGGAGCCGTGACAGAAACTATGCCTGCTGCATGTTGCATGCTTGCTTGCATCAGGAGTGGATCTACCTATGGGCTATTTGGGCTGCAGCCCAGGGCCCCATGGATATAAGGGCCCCCTGCCAGTTTTCATTAATAAAATAGACGATACTTTTAAATCTATATTATATAATAAATCGAAAATATGTAAAATTCAAACACAATTTTGGCAACGCCATAATCGGCCAATCCGTATGTGCGACTATCGAGAACGAAGCAGGGAATTCCCTTGTCTCTTATAATGATCGGGTATTCAGTGTTAAAAAATACTTAATACCCCTAGGAAGGGCGTAGGGTAGTTTCCTAAAATATTTTATTTAGTCCGTCACGTAGTTTAACAAAAAACATTCGATATGTATTTTTTATTTTTTCACGTAATTGAAAAATTAAGACGATAGAGTGAGTTGAAGTTTCGCGTGACGTCACACTCCGGTATAATTCTGGGTGTGTGACATCAGCAGCCCCCACTCCTATACTTTGAAGCTTTCCATTTTGTGAATTTTTCTTGACTTGAAAGGGCAAAAAATACGTGACCAATATTTTTTGAAATTCTACCTGATGAACCAAATAAAATAATTATTTTGTAACACAGGAAACTACCCTATTGCGTTGGGTTGTACGGCCACAATTTTGTTATTGTCATCTAAATACAAACTTAGTGTTTAATTGTCACAACTGTGTGTGAGTATGGGTATTTAGCATAGATAAATTTGATTTCTGTGGTATTTAGTGTGCTATTAAGTGATAAGTAACTTATTCTAATGAAATTCAAATTATTTATAAAACGCAAGCTATTTCAGGAAGCTATTTACACAGTCAAAGATTATATTGAGGACTAGCTTTTGCCCGCGACTTCGTCCGCGTGGAATAGTTACTTTGGGCTAACGTTAAATTTAACCCCGATTTTGAAGCATTCTTCATTGGCGCTCTGCTCCTATTGGCCTTAGCGTAATGATATATAGCCTATAGCCTTTCTCTATAAATTGACTATTTAATTAAAAAATAATTTTTCAACCATTTATTTCGAACCAGTAGTTCCTGAGATTATCGCGTTCAAACAAACAAACAAACTCTTCAGCCTTATATTATTAGTATAGATAGCTGTTGCCCGCGACTTCGTCTAGGTTTCCGTCGTTTTTCGTAAAAAAAAAGTAGCCTATGTCCTTCCTCACGGTTCAGTGATTTTGATGTAACAGACAGATTAACTTTCGTAATTTAGTAGGGAAATATAATATGTCAATCTATAATACTGTTGAAAAATATCGCAATACCGAACCGCACAATATTATTGTTAATAGCTGTGCCCGCGACTCCGTCAGCGTGTAACTCCTTGTGTGTTATTAAGTTAATGTATTGGTAATATTGTTTAGATCACGTTCACATGAGGCTTAAGTACCTATAGAACGAAAATACTTCCGCGCAAAGCTTCCGGGTAAACTATGGTGAAAGTTGACCCGTCCGGCACGTGAACATAAAGATTTCTAGAACTGCTAACCCGGGAAAGAGCGACGTACAACTGACCATGCGAGAAACAACTGACACCGATATCTACTCCAGCAACACAAAAAGTCTACCCTGAGCCTTATTAATTGTCATTGCATAACACACCGATACTGGGAATTGCGTTCTTTTAAATTAGAATGGAAAATTATTTGGTATTATGGTAATTCTGGGAATAAAGACGGTTTCTCCTGTACCGCAACCTGTTAAAATTTGAGCCTCGATTATATTTTGTTGCAACTGGGTTACTTTTAGCCGAGTTCCATTGCAAAGTTGTGGTGGTTTTAAATTTCGGAGCAGAATAATAATCAGAAAGCTTCGAACTGCTAAGTTATCAGGAGTTACACGTGTTATTGTGAGTCAACCATAAAAGATAGATATATGCTGTCGTGGGATGTTTTTTATATAATTTTAAGGAGAACATTTCCGTCATAAATGATTTCTGTGTAGCTTTAACCATTAAGGTTACACTCGCGACGGAAGCTTAAAAAATTGAGTAACTTCTCCCGTTTTCCCAACATTTCCCTTCACTGCTCTGCTCCTATTGATTGTAGCGTGATGAAAAGTATACTATAACTAGCTCAGGAGTATGAAAAATAATTGTACCAAGTTTCGTTAAAATCCGTCGAGTAGTTTTTGTTTCTATAACGGTTATACAGACAGACAAAAATTTTACTGATTGCATTTTTGGCATCAGTATCGATCCCTAATCACCCCCTGATAGTTATTTTGTAAATATATTTCATGTACAGAATTGACCTCTCTGCAGATTTATTATAAGTATAGATAAGTATAGATTAAAAGGCTTGGGAATTAGTTGCTCCAATGACATACGTACTTATGTGCTCTTTTTTAATATATTTTGCTGAGTTAATGATTGACTTTCTAAAGTATTGTATATACCTACTTTGTATTTAATTATTTCTTTTTTCGTTTTTTGATCTTTTATATTTTTATTATTATGAATGTGAGGAATATGTAGGTTATTATTTATTTTTATATTATTTTCATTATAATTTATAGTTGATGTAAGTATGGCTGTTTGAGTATTTGTCTTACCTTTTTTTTTTTTTTTTTTTTTTTTTTATTTAGAATAGGTTCGCGTTTGACCACCATCTCACCTGATGGTAAGTGATGATGTGGTCGAAGATGGAGCACGCTTACCTAAAAGTAACCTATTCACTCTTGACTTAAAGACTCCTAGGTTATAGCTATCGGGAAACACAGACTCCGGCAGGGAATTCCACTCCTTAGCCGTACGCACAATGAAGGTATTCCCAAAACGTTTGGTGCGTATGGGTGGTGTTACCTACCCAAATATCCTTACATTGATACTGTTCGTCAGATCGTTGAGCTCCTTAAGTTCAAAGTTGAGCTACACGATAACTGACAAATGTTTGCACTCTGGATGGTCCGCTCAAATTTGTGAATTATCGTACTTATAATAATTGAAAGTAATCTGATTATGATATGATCCTACAATGCTCCTAATTTAAGAAATCTACATTAATATTATAAAGCATTAAAGTTTGTTTCTTTAAATGCGCTAATCTTTGAAAGTACTGGGTGGATTAAGATAAAATTTGATATTGCAGTAGGTTGAAGCTGGAGAAGTGTTATAGGCTTCTTTTTACCCGACTGCTAGTTTGTAAAGTCTTTGCATATTTTCCTTCAATATAAGATAAGATAAAATTTATTTGTACATAAGAAAAGACACGTAATACATTAAATAAAAACAGTAGGTTGTACAGCAAATCTAAAAATTAGTGTCAGATTTCCGGCACCTAAACTAGGTACGCAGACCTGTATCTTAGGAGTCGGAGATATTTCGGCATTGGCAATAAATAACACGACCGTGACATTTCGGTTACAATATTTCTGTTGTCAACAGCAAAAGAAGGTTGTGTGTGTGTTTATGAGTGTCTGGAAGGTTTGTGTGTGTATGTGTTTGTGTGAGTGGGTGTGTGTTTATGCGTGTGCGGGCGACGGTGTGCTTATGAATGAATGAGAGATAGTATGATTCCATAGGAGTATAAATAAATTTAAGTTTCGATACACAATATTTTTTCTGCTTCGTCATAAGATAAAAGAAGTAGCCAGTTCTTAAGTTTTTTTTTAATTCGTGAGTGGTGAGTCTATAAATGGAAATAATTTTATTAATTTTGTTATAAATACGTGAACTTTGTGCTAAAAATTGACGACTTGCAAATGCATATCGACAAGGGATTGCTTTGTATACTGGAAAACCTTTGCGCCTTTGAAGTAGGTTTTTGTCTAGAGGAAGAGTACGGTGTCTTCGCTGGATAGAACGGAGGATTATATAGCTGTCTGTTTGTGCGTCAGAATATAGCTGGTCAGTAGAGAAGTCTCTTGGTTTAAAGAGCATCACTTTCAGTACTGCTCGTTGTCAGTTATGTTTAATTTTTAAATAATTTATAAATATTTGATATTTAATAACAGGGCTTTACCTATGAAATCGCTGTTTTGCCGTACTGGCAATTTCAAATTATAATATTAAATCATATACTGTCCTCTTAATCTGTATCATGGATACTGTGGAGTTTTTTGCCGGTTTTTCTCCCTAGAAAACGACCAATTTCAAACCATGTGGGCCTATGTGAAATAAATATGTTGAATTTGAGTTCGATAATCATATTGTTTTGGCCAATAATTATAATTTCAAATTAATTTTATTTTATAATTTCGAATTCTTGTTTCAAAGTTTGGCATAACCGTGCCCCTTGTACCTACGGCCCACAACCTCAACGACGTTTACAAAACGAACTCTAAAAATGAATGCACCACCCGTTATTAGTTTGCTCGTGTCCGATCTGGAAATTTCGACCTGAAAAATGAACCCTGTGGTTGTCGACGACGAATTAAAGGCGATTGTGGGAGCTTATGACACCCAATCTGCGGCTGAATTAGAAACAGCTTTCAACGCTAGTATCAAAACAATATTAGTTTACTTGCGTCAAATTGGCAAGGTAAAAAAGCTTGACGTCTGCCCCACGAATTCAGTGATCATCACCGTGAAGGACGCATCGAGACGTACTTTGCACTGCTTAACAGGCACACAAACGAAATAATTTTATTGCCTGCGGTGAAAAATGGATCCTGTTCGACAATCGTAAGCGAAATTGGTTGGATCCTGGATTAGCATCTAAACGATGTCCTAAACGAAAACTGACCCTTAGAAAAGTGATGGTCCCTGTTTGGTGGTCTAACCCTGGTGTAATGAGTTATCTACCAAACAGGATGAGCATTACTGCAGAACTGAACACAATTATGGAGAAGCTCGCACATCTCCAACCAGCTTTGGTCAATCGCTCGGCTCCGCTGCTCTTGCACGACAACGCGCGTCCTCATACTACACAGCAGACGGTCTACAAGTTACAAGAGCTGGTGTTGGAAGTTCTCCGCCATCTGTCGTACTCACTAGACCTTGCACCTACAGACTTCTACTTTTTCCTGAATTCTAAACTTCTCGGAAAAAAATCAACATCATAGAGGCAGTAAAAATGCCTTTGCAGAATTTGTTGCCTCCCGTCCAACTGGTTTCTTCAAGAAGGGTATCAATAAGCTACCAGTGCGTTGGAAAAGATGCATCGATTGCATGGGTGATTACTTTGATAAATAGAAATAAAATATATAGAAAAAAACACGATGACTGATTTCATGAATAACGGCAATATCATTGGTAATGGCTTTCAGTATTAATATACCAGACGTACTACAGGGCACCATCCTCACTTGGTCAATATACCACTTTGTCATACTATGTAATTCTCCTCTACATTTATTGTGCGCACTTTGTCGGTCGGACTTCGGTCGGACTTCGACCGGTCTTCGAATCGGTTTGGAACTCTCTGTCGGCTTCTGTGTTCTTTTCCACATATGACCCGTCTGCCACCTTTAAAGTAAGAGTGAACAGGCAACTTCTGTGCTATGTCGTCCTGTAGTATCCCTCATCTGTCGTTTACTATCAGGCGTGATCAAGGTCAAGAGCGGACTTATCAGCAACAAAAAAAAAATTATAAATACGAACTCTTATTTCATCCATTAACAACACAATTAATCCATTTTAGCCCTGTATTTTCATGCCAGCCAGTATTTTCATCAAATAGAAAACAGTTTCTTGACAAAATAACAATTATTTGAATGACTAAGGGGCCCCCTAGCAGTTGTAGCCGAGGGCCCCACAAATTCATGATCCGACCCTGCCCCCCCCCCCCCTCATTATTTATTTATTTATTTGTCTCAGACCATTGATCCATAGAGTGTTAGTAAAAAACTTAACCTATCGTTAGTAAAATAAATTAAAATGTAACATCAATTTAATTGGCGACATGCACGCCTGTGCGCACATGCCTACCAGCCCAGTGCCTGACAAATGGCCCATCTATTTTGTCCGCCAGTGTAACTAGAATGTTGTTGGGGCTACCCCTGAATCGCTGCAGCGCAGATGCACATCGCTTGCGCATAACAGCATAAAAGTCATCTACTCTCGCTTCAGCAAACATACCCGACGCGCTGCAAAACCGAGGTAGCCCCAACAAAACCCTCAGCGTATTATTATATTGAACGCGCAGAGCGCTGTAGGCTTTTTGCGTATACCTGATCCACAGGCTGCACGAGTAAAACGATTGACAATAGGCTCGGAATAGAGTCAGTTTTACCTCTTTAGTACACCGTGCAAACCTGCGCGCAAGCATATTGCATCTGGCCGCCAACGCTCTGCGCTCCCTATCTATGTCTTGGTCGTCTATGAGGCAATCCGTGACCACATGACCGAGGAAGAAAGATATTAGTTTAGTCCTGTCAAATTAAGATATTCCATAGACAATTTTAGACTCGATTAAAAAATTGGTTACTAAAAATACGTCAATTTACGTCAGGCGCTGACTAATTTGACAGAAATAAACTAATATTTTCTGTCCTTTTTATAATGAAATAGTAAGAAAAAGATGCACTGAACTTTAGTTTAGTTTGTGAACAAGACAATCCGCGCCAATGTATTTCTTTCTATCTTAATAGGAAATAAACAGTTTACTGACTAATTTTTTTCCAAGAAGTTAGTAGTTAGACACTGTTGATCATCCAAATTTTAAAATTATAATGGCGACTCTAATCTTTTGTTTTCCGAATCACATGTATTATCCGAGGTCTGCTCCGGCGCTGTGATTTTGTCTCTATAAAATAAAACTGGTATGTAAATATTAAAAAATATGGAACCCTCATAGTTTCGTCATGTCTGTCCGTGCGTCCGTTCGTATGTCACAGCCATTTTATTCCGAAGCTATTAGGACTATACATGTGAAACTTGGTAGGTAGATGTATTCTGTAAACCGCTTTCAGATTTTATAAAAACAATATTTAAAATAAAGGGGGGCTCACCATACATGGAACTGAAACTGATTTTTTTTTTTCATTTAACCTATGCGTGTGTGGTATCTATAGACAGGTCTATAAAAATGACATAGGGGTTTCTGAAACTACTTTTTATAAAGTCAATCGTTTAAAAGATATACGCTCCCAAAGTGGTAAAATGTGTACCTCCCCCCCTCTCTGACTTCTGTAATAATGGAATGAAAATGTAAAAAAATATATGTCTGTAGATCTTAATGTATACTTTCAACCAAAATTGGTTTGAAAGAGATCGGGTCAGCATTTTTTGTGATACAACATATTTTCTAAAACGGCAAATATAACTTTGTAATTCATACAAACACTATGAAAAACAAAGTTATTTGGCGTAGTTGTAAAAAATGTAAATAACTTAGTTTTAAGAAATTTGTAAGGTTTTGTTTTTCGTCAAATAAATATATATATTATATTATATTATAATAGTTACTACGAAACCCTTCATGGGCGAGTCTGACTCGCACTTGGCCAATTATATTCCGTCATTTTACGAGCATGATCCCTCAGGCGTTCCAAATGTCGGTTTTTAGGGTTCCGTAGCCGAATGGCAAAAAACGGAACCCTTATAGTTTCGACATGTCTGTCCGTCTGTCTGTCTGTCCGTCCGTCCGTATGTCACAGCCATTTTATTCCGAAACTATTAAGACTATACATGTAAAACTTGATAGATAGATGTATTCTGTGAACCGATTTCCGATTTTAAGAGAAAATTTAAAAAATATTTAAAATAAAGGGGGCTCCTCATACATGGAACTGAAACTGAAAATATTTTTTTATCATTAAACCTATACGTGTGTGGTATCTATAGACAGGTCTTTAAAAATGACATTAAGGTTTCTAAAATTACTTTTTCATAAAGTTAATCGTTTAAAAGATATACGCTTCCAAAGTGGTAAAATGTGTCCCCCCCTCTAACTTCTATAATAATGAAGTGAAAAATCTAAAAAAACCATATGTTGTAGATCTTAATGTAAAATTTCAACCAAAATTGGTTTGAACGAGATCGAGTCAACAGTTTTTGAGATACAGTATATTTTCTAAAACCGCAAATATAACTTTGTAATTCATACAAACAGTATGAAAAACAAAGTTATTTGGCGTAGTTGTTAAAATTGTAAATAAGCTACTTTTAAGAAATTTGTAAGGTTTTTGGGTTTTTGTTTTGTTTCAAATAAATATATTAAGTATATTATATTTATTATAGTTACTACGGAACCCTTCATGGGCGAGTCCAACTCGCACATGGCCAATTTTTTCACCTTTCGTTGTCTTTTATGCTTATTCCCCATATCGGTAAACTAATGTTATATAAACCTTGTACACTTGTCAAATATAGATAAATAAAATCAGATAACAAGACTAAACAATAACTATTTCGATAAAAAAATATAATCACGATTGCGGGAGGAACCGACACAGGTCTATCACTGACAAAGGCCGCAGGCGAACTGGCCGGGCATAAGAAAGTGACAGAGTCTATTACTTCCACGTGCGAAAAAAAGAGAGCGCAACAATGCGCTGGAACCAAAATAAAACAACGTAAGCGCCAAACCAAATAAAAATTGTTTAAAAATAAATTAAGCTATGTATCAAAAATATTTTCAGTCAGAGTTTTCAATTACCTATTATGCACATTTTGAATGCAATTTTAAAATGAAATTCCTTAGGATTTTAGAATTACAGGAAAAAATTAAAAAAAATTGAGGTCTTTTCGGAATCCAATTCGATGGAGCAAATTTAACCCAATTGCGTTTTCCTTCAGTCAGAGTATTAATGAAATATTCAATAAACATACACAAACATACAAATCCATACTTGCTGGAATAGTGAAATAAATGATGACGAAAAAACCCCTAATTTATTTTGGTATCGCCTTAACGTGTTTGTTTGTTGTGTAGTGGGTGAGTTAATTATTGTTCAGTGCGAGAGTACGTACGATACGAGAGTAAAATATAAATGTTTATTTTATTATAAATGGGATTGGTTAAGTATATGTTGATATTTTTATAGGCAGATATGTTAGCCTGCGATTAACAGGATTTTTATAAATGTCAGTTGTGGAATAAAAAACCAGGCCTAGCATATTTTATTTATTTTTTGAAAAAGGGTTACCTATGTTTTTGGTTAGTTTGTATGTAGCTCTGTAGGCATCGCGAGTATTCGCGAGTCGCATAGGTAGGTATTAATCATTACCTACCTACTTAACTCGTATAATAGCCCAGTCAATAAAAACAAATAAAGGCAAACCTTGCAAGCAAAAACGTTTTGATGCGGTTTTCAGAAAAGTATTTGTTATACTTAGGTAGGAGCAGGTTTTGGTATATTAACCGACTCAAAAGGTCGATTTTCCTGGTTTTTTTTGACATTTGAAATATTCACAAAGTTTCGGAATATTTCGGGATACTTCCGAAGTGTTCGACGGGAATGATTCGGAATTTTTCCCGCCAGCATCTATAGTAAAGACGTTGAGCGCGTTAACGAAAATTAACAGCTAATATTTTTAACCGGTTTTCGGAAATGAATAATTTGTAATGACGTTGAGTGCGTTGACGAAAATTAACAGCTAATATTTTTATTTTGTTTACGGAAATGAATAATGTGTAAAGACGTTCAGTGCGTTGACGAAAATTAACAGGTAATATTTTTAACCTGTTTTTGGAAACGAATAATGTGTTAAGACGTTGACTGCGTTGATGAAAATTAACAGCTAATATTTTCTACCTGTTTTTTCATTGGTGAATAACAGTTAACCCGTTGACGAATGAAAAGTCGTTAAAAACTAACAGTTTATTGATTTAACGCCCACCTCTATATTTAACCTCTATCCTCGGAAGCAGGATAAATCTTTTCAGCTTTGAAGCTCGACTTTATTGAGGAAGCACTAAGTAAATGATCAAATTAAGTTTGCAGCTACCAAATCAGATTTATATTTACGAGACTTCATTCAAATATTTGCCAAACTTAAGTATTTATAGGCATATAGGTTTGGCTATTCGCGTAAAATATAATTATTCAGAATAGCCACCATATTTTTAATCTGGAAATGTTTTTTGCATATAGCAACATGACCCAGTGCTGGTTTAATGACTCTGTGGCAACTGACGTCGGCCATCTTGAATTTAGTATTGTGCCAGTCGGGGGGGCGGTGACATATTTTTACCCGTCATCGTCGTAATTTTGTGAATTTGTTGGAAAAACGCGAAAATAAGTGTCGTTATACCGTGTAAATAGTTTATGTCAGGACTGAACGTGAGGATGGCGGGTCAGACTATAAACGATAGGCTTTTGGCCGCCCGCCACAGCATCGCCGGGCAGGGTTTAGCTAAATCCGTTTGCAAAGCTACCACCGAAGAAATGATAGCACCCAAAAAGAAACATTTAGATTGTAAGTACCTTCTGCTACTATAAAACGCATCTGTATGAGTGTAATTCTCGATGCACAAAACTATTTTCGTTCAATAATCGCCGCTGTCGTCGCCACAGCGACTCTGGCAATGGTCGATAATATATCTATGATATTGAATGTAATCCGTGACGACCGCATTCAAGTTCATAGACGCGTATTTTGTTTAATTAAAACAATAATAAAATAGCAATTGAATTCGCATTTATAATGTCGAAATATTTTTACATAATGTTGCTTCTCACGATTGTGTAGCTTGACACACATTACCTAAGTTATGTCATGTTACACTGGAAATAACGTGTTGGTAACGATAAAAAAAAAACTCTACCTGCTTATTGATTTTATGTAAGAACCTAACAAACTAGAGAGGGCCTGTTAGTTTAGAATTGTTGCAATTGCTGAATGTTACCCTCACCTGTAATTTGCGGCCGCATTTTCTATCTTTCGGGGTTTTATAGGTTGAACCACCTTATAAGATCGGTCAGAGGGTCGTCTGTCGGCTTATTTAGTTTAAACACTGTCCAAAAATTCAGTAATTGATCTGTATTTGCTATTTTTCAATAAAAAAATTCACAAAATCAAGGTAACAAACAATACCCTCAAAAAAACTGAACCTACCCACTATATTCTTGACCAAAATGTATTTCTCCCAATCTATAACGCTAGGCTGAAGCTTTCCACACATGCTTCTGAATGTTCATATAAAATACCAATTTTAAATAATTTTTACTATAGTGGCAGCCAGTCATTTGGCTGAAATAAAGTGTATTAAACTTCAGTATTTATGAGCTATATGTATCATGTATTGAAAGATGAACAACTATATTTTTGATATCTAATATTTTACAATAGGTAAAATCTATTTTTTCATTCCAGTCAACAAAATTTGTTATTTCTGAGAATAATGTGTTTTAAAAAGATTCATTTTAAATTTATTACACTTATTTTTCTAGAAGTTTTACATATATAATATTAGATTATCCATGACCCCTGATAAAAGAATAAATTTTGGAAATCTATATGAACAGTTCACTTATTTAAAAATCATGTAGGACAAGCGACAATCACCAGCAACTAATGTTGAGCTTAACAATAATTGACAAATACTTGCAATTTCTGGAAAGGTCCACCCAAATCTGTGTGGTTCTACCCTCAAAAGATCACATAGATCGTTTTCATATGATTTGACTATAAAGAGACCTCTTGATGTGTTTTCAGTGTTTCTGTTCAGGGTTGGAAACATTGGCCTCATCTCTAGATTGAGTGTGCATTGACATTTAAAAGTATCAATTAAAAAAAACAGATTATTCAGAGATTCAGATCAGTCATCTAATTATTCTCCTATTTAGGCATATACTGCTCATAAAACATGTTCTATTAAAATATTCATGCGTTTGCATTTTATTGTCATACATGACTCACCCTATAACTGAGGTTCGTTAAATGTCTTTACTCTCCTTTTAGCTCATATGTACACTGATTAATGGGACAAATGACTGCAGCAAATTAATGAATGCCTTATTTTATTTATGCATTGTTTGCGTGTCAACAACCTCTGTAAAAAAAGGAAATGTATAATGAACCTTTATTTTATGGGTTGCCTGAAGTTAAATCACCTTTTTGTCACATTTCTTTTTTAGTTAGTACATATTTTACCAACGTAATTTATTGGAATATTCTTTCTTCCATGTCATGTGTTTGCGCTTGTGTCTGTATTATTATCTTATCACATCTTCATAAAGGTACTTAAAGAAATTAAATGATTGTAAAGTGTAATCGTAAAACTGACAATTCCTATTGGAAACTAATTGAAAAGGGTTACATTACTTAGTAAAAATAGAAATGTTTAAAATCCATGGATTTTTTTGAACAAATTTGCGATTGCAATTTACTTTAATACATCCGGGGCTCGTCTCGTGGTTAAACGGACAAAGATGTTCAGAAAAATTTTACAATCGTAAAGGGTTACCGGCACTGCTGGGGTTAGGGAGTGTTCTGACGAGGTACCACCTCCGGAATGTAAGGGCAACTGATGGAACAGGATGGGTTTTTAGTCAGTAGAAGTCTGACACTCCCGCACCACCCAGAGTTCCCACTCTGGAGTCATGATTTTCCCACTAAAAAAAGTTATACATAATACATAAATCTATACCCTGCAACCTGCTTACAAACTAGAAACACCTTAAGCCTTAAATTAGACTTAGGTGTATGTTAAATTTGTTAAAATAGGTCTGTTCAAGTTTTGTTGTACAATAAAGTATATTCTGTTTATCTATTTATGTACCTATTTAGGTGTAAATGTATAAATGAAAACAATATAGTGATAAAGTCCCATACAGTCATAAATTCACACTAATTTTATAATATAGGTACCAGTTGCGAAGGGTGAATTTTCATAAAAGGGAAGCCGGACCAAAAAATGCTTACATGCTCAAGTGTAATGCGTGAATTCCAGTAACTGTGGCCCTATGGCTGATTTCGAAATCTTGTAACTTCGTAAATAATTATTTGTTTAATTAAAAATAATAGATTACTATTTATATATTCATATATAAAATAATAGACTAATATTTGCCATATTTCAAAAGGGAAGCCGGTAGGAATCGAGTTGTATGGAGCCTTCGCCACTGATAGGTACACACATGATTTCCTGAACATTATTACAAATGCCAAGATGCTTATTTAAACACACTAATATTTGAGGAAAAAGCCATTTATTTATTACAACAAAATATATCAGAACATAATGAAGACTTGTCATGACAAATTATAATATGTGGGTCAGTATAATAATTACAATGTTTGTCTACTTTACATGTACTTACTTATGTGGATCACTGTATCAATTGTTTATGCTGTGAGATGGGTAGCTTCTGCATTTGTTACAATGTACACTGGATGTGAATACAGTGTTTTATATGAGAGACATTTTAATTGACTGTTGATATTATACAACTTATGAGTTAGGTAGTTATTCTGATTACTTGCCTATACACAAAGTCTAGAGACACATGAAGACAATTAGTGTAAGATTCAAGCCATCAAAGCATCAATAGCCTAAAGGGTAAGGTGTGGGACTTGTGATCGAGAGGTTGCAAGTTCGAACCCCACCCATTACACTATCGTCATGAACCCACTCCAGACACAAGCATATTTAGCTTATTTGGAGGGGTTAACAAGATTGCTAGTAATGTGAATTCTACCCTCATTGCCAGTTGAAAGGTGCACCACGTTTCTCATGTCAGATGTGATTGTTTGGTGCTAATTGGTATACTCTGTTACAATAGAAATTCACTCTTAACAATGTCTAGCATTATTTTCCCTCTGATGTTGCCAGACTTGACATATTTTAGTATTATATGTTAATAGTACTAGCTTCTGCCCGTAGCTTCGCTTACGTTAAAAGTTTTTAGCCAATACTATAGCCTGTCACTGGGTGATAATGCAGCATTACTGTTAAAGATTTTTGAAATTCGGACTAGTGGTTCCGTAGATTACATCCTACATACAAACTCTATCACAAACATTACACCTTACTTAATATTGGTATAGAGTGCCCTAAAAGCTGCTATTATTTACCTAACCCTTTTGCTAAGTGTATTTTCTCAATTTTCCCTTCCTTTTAGAGAAAAAAATAGTCGATCATTTTCAATCCCATGACGCAATAGGGATTTGTAACATATACAAATTCTTTTTGCGCACCCCGATTCAGGTTATCAAAAGATCAGCGGGCCAATTTTATATCAAAACAAGCATTTGCCTGCGGCTTCGCCTTTGGGACCGTCTCTCACTCGCTATACCAGAGATGCTGTATACTTGCGAAGAATCGCGATAAAATACTTTCAATGAAAAATAAACACCAATATATTTAGTTATTTGTATTAGTAATATCATTTCTATCACAATTGGATACAGCAACACTGTATTCTATCTGCTCGGGACGATAAATTGGTGTGATTGAAGTGAAATATGATAAACAGGACAGACTCGTTTCCTGCCCAGTTATCATATCAAATTGTCGTCGTGCTGTAGGTACTTTAGAAGCTTCGGGATTGGACGATATTTCGAGCCTGATAAGGAAGAACATCGTAAGCGACAAAAAGTAAAATTTACAGGAGACGTATTTTATTGATTATTTTTTATAGTTTACTTATAGAACTCCAATTTTTGTATATATTGCAAAACATGTTAGCCTTTAATTATAATCAATTAAATAATAGCAAAAAGTGTTGAATAATTAGTACTATTGTCGCTTACGATAAAAGAGAAGTTCATGAATTCATATTGTTTTTCAAAAATCGTCACTTACGCTCTTGTTTTTCTGTATAAATTGGTCAATTTATTTGTGTTTTACTTTATTATATTCTTTATCAGGTATCAAAATCACCTCTTCAAAATAAAACGCCAACACGTCATGCATAATCAATTTTCATTTATATTTAAACAATTTAAATTATATCACTCTTCATCACTTTCTTCCGGTAGTAAGTCTGCTGTATTGCCATCATAAGGTAAGGTGAGATATTCCTGTGCATATTGTGCTGGAATTATACCCTTGTCACACATTCTTTTCAGGTCCATATACTTGGGTTTGGCAATAGGTACTTTTGCCGTATAAGCTGCCGTGGGTGTCTGGAGACGCTGTCGACTTTGTCGAGATCTTATTAAAAAGCCCAGGTCCACACATTGAATTTCTGAATCCGTACAAAAACCGTAATTAAGTTGAATTTTTTTTTTGGATAATTTTTTTTAAAGTAGGCTGATCTTAATTTAGTAATAGGGATCTTAATAGATTTTGGTAAATAGTTATCTGCAAAACTTTTCCAGTCTAAGATGTCGGCATTTTCTAGCATTATAGTTTCATAACTCTTCGGATTGATCCTGGCATTTGAAATTAACGTGGGCCACTGGGGTGGAGCCCAAACTGTTCTTCCTTTTATAAAAGATTCTATTGTGGCATGTGCGGAATCGACCGGCATCATTGTATGCCCCGGAACCAAAAACTTTATAGTTATATCCTCAATGAACATTGCAACATTACTTATGAAATACGACAACATCGAAAGCATCGCCTTATTTTTATTTTGCCCGCAACAACTATCAAAATACAAAGCTATAGATGAATGTTCGCCCTTCTCATCAATCATTTTTAAATACTTAAACACAACCGTACAAACTTCATTACAGCCCCTTTTGGCTTCAGACTCATGCCATAAGTAACAGTATCCATTCCTGCTTCCACTTTCGTAGATAGTTTCATTATAATAGGCCAGTTTTCTTGAATAATATAAATTTATACTTTCTCCGTGCGGAGTAGTTAAAATCTTTTCAAGATCAAAACTGGCACACAAAAATCATTGGAGCTTTTGCTACGAGCTTGGTCATTTAAAAATTTATGTTTTGCTGTATTTTTTTCCTGTATGTGATTTTTATATTCAACTGTTTTCATAGCTTCATTCTGTTTTTCAGTATCTAAATTTTTTATACGCTCACACATTTCACATTTGTCCTTTTTCGGTAAATAAAACCCTA
This sequence comes from Tholera decimalis, assembly GCA_943138885.2. Lineage (NCBI taxonomy): Eukaryota > Metazoa > Arthropoda > Insecta > Lepidoptera > Noctuidae > Tholera > Tholera decimalis. The sequence goes on along the minus strand of OW964569.2, from coordinate 37,097,649 downwards.
AATTGAATTCCTTTTTAAAAATGTTCTTAAAAGTTTGTTTTTGCACTGAACCTATTTCTTTGATAATCTCATCTTGAAGATAAACCTTATTATAGAGGAACGAAAGATTACTAAACTCAGATGGCAAATACAACTTATTTCCTTTATTACGACAATAGTGAGGCTTGACAGCTGGGAGTTTTTGAATAAATTGCTTAACTCCTTGAATGACTAACTAGCTATATTTGTTAGAAGGTGTTGATTTTCCTCTTTCATTTGACCTAGAGACATTCAAAGCAGTTATATTCTTTATGGTATATCTTAACATCATCTGTGATATACCTAGCGTTTTTAATAGAAACTGCTGACACACTTTCTTTCTGCTACCATCTCCCCAAGGAAAATAATAACGATATGAGACTGATCGCCTACTACCACTTTCTGCTCTTCGTCGACGAACGTTTGTTTCCTCGACTAATGCCAGTTTACAAATTTATCTTCGTTATTCATGGCGATAATCGTAACGCTGAAAAGAAAATTATTATATCATGCTAATGCGCAAAAGCAAAGATGGGTGAGTAATAACCAAATGAAAGTCTTTGCAAGCTGCAAAAACCATGTTAGATAAGGATTCAAATAGAGCCGTTGAATAATAAGGATTGCAGAATGCACCTAACAGATTATTTTTTATCCCATTTTGAAGCAATAAGTAGGTACATAATTCGGTTAATGAAACATAAACCCCTTAAAATAGAACACTCTTGCACACACCAAATTAATATCATAATGTAACCTTTACCATCTCTTTAATACAACACAATATATTTATCGTAATAATATTGATTGTACTTACATGTACGTAATGCACTAAATATTAATGTTATAACACTGAAATGATTACTGTTTAATTATTAAACTAAAGAAAAGTTCGCATCAAGGCACTGTGAATCGTAATTTCAAATAAGTTTAAACTTGCACCGATCAACGAGTTTGTATTTAGTTGTTAAACAAATTGCAAATGTGAAATTAATGTTTAAATATAAATATGGTATAAAAAAATATACAAATACGTAGTTAAATATTACTTTATTCAAACATATATGCCAACAAACTAAAAAAATTAAGTATTTTCCACAAATTGATAATTAACAATAAGTGTAACTGCGATTATAATTAAACGCATCACAGGTTTTGAACAGATCTTAAAACTATGTTTTATCGTAAGTGACAAACGTTACTTACGATAAGTCGGATACGATAATTCTGATTGTTCGTTTATATAAAAGTTTTACTTTTGTCGTTTGCGATAAAATTAATTTTTAGTTATTATTTTGAAGTTTATGCAATTAGGAATATAAGGATTTTTTTATTATAACCTAAATTACTTTAGCTGTACATTACAATGAAAAAGTGAAATACCTACATTTTGTCGCTTACGATGTTCTTCCATATCAGGGTCGATTTGTTGTCATTATTGAGTAGCTTATGGCCTTCGATCAACAATTGTACCTTGTGGCTAAATAATAACCGCACTGGTCTATCTTCAAGGTCAAGCAACACTCGCTCATGTCGATCCGTGGATTGGTGTCTATCTTGACATATTGAAATTCCTCTCTGCCTCTGAAAGCTCAATAAGGCTACGTTTCCACCAGAGATGTGCGAGGATGCGTAGCGAGGGATGTGTTTTTAAAGAACCAATAGAATCGCTTCATTTACCTCGCCTCGGTCAGCACAGCTCTGGTGGAAACGGCTCAGCGGAGCTAGATTTTTGCGCATACAAAACAAGCGAGGAATGTGTGCGAGGGATGTGTTGCGAGGAATGTGTGTTGAGAAGGATGTGTTGCGAGGTTTGCGCATCCTCGCACCACACATTAATGCTCATTTTCACAGCTCCGCTACACATCCTCGTAGGCACATTTTCGTCGCACAGCTTTGGTGGAAACCCCCACACATTTTCACAGCACAGCTAGACATCCTCGCACGACACATTTCCATCGCACATCTCTGGTGGAAACCATAGGCGTAGGAAGGGGGGGAGCCGGGTGGGCCGTGCCCACCCCAGAATGGTCTGGTGCCCACCCGAGAATTTTTACTAACAAACAATTATGGCTGAAAAATTATAAAATCTGGCCAATCGCTTCTACTACTGGGGGCCAGGCCCCCCCTGGGAAATATCTCTAGATACGCCAATGGTGGAAACGCAGCCTAAGCAGCTGGTCCCGACTATCATTTGTACAGACGCCAGCACATGAAGCTACCCGAAACTGTCAAATTTTCCCAATCAACCTTGAACCTAATTTCTTTAACGATAAAGTTGAAAATCTGACGATGACGACGATTTCGTATGTTCGTATGTTTATTTATTTCATAAACAGGTACTTACACATTGCATTTTGTACATTCGACAATACAATCTATTAATGAAATTTGACAAATTGTTGTAGCTTGATGTGCTGGCGTCCGTACATCTTTGAGAGTCGTTACGGGTAGCTAGAAGTCAGAAAATCTGAAAGTTGTTTTGCCCGGGGTGTGTTGTTACTCAGCCATTGGGTTGGGTTAGGTTAGACAGACAGTCGCTCCATGTAAAACACTAGCACTCGGCTGTATCTGGTTAGACTGGAATCTGATCCCAACTTTGTTGGAAAATGGCTAAGCAAATGATGGCAATTGTTATTGATATGCACTTTGTAATTAATGCAGTATACGAATTATAACACAAATAAATTAAGTTTAAAAACATTAGAAAAACACGCTTTTATAAATGCACGTAAAAACAAAAAAAATGTTAAGAAAACCGATAATGGATTTTCTTTAGGTTTGTTATAACCTTGAAACCTGATTGTGTTCAAAGTCCATTACGTGGCCTGTCTCACAAGTGCAAACACGACTATGATACGATATTCCATCATGGAATGCCAGTGCCTATCTTCCGGCTTCATCATCAGACCTTGAAACCTAATCGTGGTCAAAGTTCATTACAAGACTTTTCTAAGAAATCCAAAACAGCTATGATACGATTTTCCATCATGAAGTTCCAGTTCATATCTTCCGGCTCCATCATCAGATCAGTTCGACAGTACCATATTATTGTATTGTCATCAGAACTACATACAGCTGCCAATTTTCATCACGCTACGACCCTTGGAAGATGGTTAAATTAGTTACCTTAGATTTCATTACATAGTTAGTTACATACAGGTCGACCTAATAAAAGTGTGTTAAAAATAATAGGCAATCGAAAATTTATCATCTTTAAACCGCCAAGATACAAGACTGTAAAAAATATTCAGTTTCTTGTTTTTGATCGTAAACAGAAAGTTGTAAATCTTCCTAATTGCATTCTGATGTTAATGCACTATACGAATTAATCTAATTACAAGAAGGATACAGTACAGTGATACAACTTTATTTTGGGAATAATTTTATTATGCGTATAGCTTAGAATACAGAAAAAACCGTATAGCTAAGGACTAAGGAGTGGAATTCCCCGCCGAAGTCTGTGTTTGATAGTTAAAACCTGGCGGTCTTTAAGTCAAGAGTGGATAGGTTACTTCTAGGTAAGCGTGCTCCATCTTCGACCACATAATGAGATGCTGTGGTCAAAGGCGAGCCGATTATCAATAAAAAAAAAACTACGGTTTTCCATCACCAACATCACATCCAAATTGTATCAAATAAAAGCGTAAGTAATACTCCAATTACCAACCTGCCATTTCGTTTTTGGCGCGAATGTTTTCGTAATGGATTCGTTTCTCTAGGGATCGACGCTACGCCTGATGTTTTAAAGGTATTAAGAGCTTAACTTAGGTTTGGTTCACTTAAATGCTATTATCTTTTCTTTTACTAGTTAAATAATAATGCTTGCTAACGAGGCAATTTTACGCTATGCACTATTGACCGAAAACCCAACGTTGTTTTTGAAGCTCGGAAAGCACGTTAAGGTTTTTGTCCCGGCTGTCTACAACAATCTGTCAAATTTCTTTAATAGATTTTCAACTTTATTGTTGAAGAAATTAGGTTCAAGGTTGATTGGGAAAATTTGACACTTTCGGGTAGCTTCATGTGCTGGCGTCTGTACGTACATCTTTAACAGTGATGTCGGGTAGTCAGAAGCTATAAGACTGCTTAGGGTAACTTTGTTACCCAGTTATCCGGTTGTGGAGGTCATGCCGGTGCTCCTAGTAAAATACCGGTACTCAGTTGCACCCAGTTAGATTGTAAGTCGAACCCAACATTTTGCCAATTACTTAAAGGCGTCCACTGATTTCATATACCTGATCTTTTTTTTTTATTGAAAATAGGTTCGCGTTTGACCACTATCTCACCTGATGGTAAGTGATGATGTGATCGAAGATGGAGGACGCTTACCTAAAAGTAACCTATTCACTCCGGACTTAAAGACTCCTAGGTTATAGCTATCGGGAAACAGACGGCAACGACAAACAAACTCGACCAGTGCATCGTTGCTAGGGCATGCAATATCGCAACGTTCTCAATTCCGGAACTGAGTTCCAATACTGGAAATCTGATTCCGGAATTCCGGAACTGGTTCCGGAATTCCGGAAACTTTTAAAGTTTGTTTCAAATCAAACAAGATTTATAATTATATCAGTATTTTAACCTTTTGACCACCATGTCAAAAAAGCAAAAGCGTGCCCTCAGCGCCAAGCTTCGAATTCATCCTTTAAACCTACAAAATAGTAGTGAGGTCGAAATTATATCGATAAAGCTCATGGAAAACAGACAATATTTTTTTAACATAGGCTTTAATATGAATAAAGATTTTTTAAATCATATATGATAGGATTGCGTTTGACCATAATCTCACCTGATGTTAAGCGATGATGTGGTCGAAGATGAAGCACGCTTGCCTAGAAGTAACCTATTCACTCTTGACTTAAAGACTCCCAGGTTATAACTATCAGGAAACACAGACTCCGGCAGGGAATTCCACTCCTTAGCCGTACGCACAATGAAAGTATTCCCAAAACGTTTCGCGCGTACGGGTGGGATGTCCAACATGTAACGATGGCGCATCGCCGTTTGTCTTGTAGTCCGATGATGAAACGGGCTTGGTGGAATAAGACTGTGCAATTCCATCGCACACTCCCCGAAATGTAACCGATAGAAGACTGACAGGCTTGCAACACGTCGCCGATGTTCTAGGCTCTGGAGCCTTGTCTCGACCAGCACATCATTGCCAATGAGTCTCTTGGACCGTTTCTCGATATACTCAAGCACTTCCAGTTGGTACTTGGCAGATCCGTCCCAGAGATGAGAGCAGTACTCCATACACGACCAAACTTGCGCTTGATAGAGGTTGAGCAGCTGTTCCGGTGTGAAGTACCGTCTCACCTTTGCTAGGATTCCCAACTTTTTGGCAGCCAATTGAGCCTTAGCCTCGATAAACGGACCAAAATTAAGGGTGGATGTCAACGTAACCCCAAGAAGCTCGATGCGATCAGTTATCGGCACGGTTACACCACGGAAAGAAGGAGCCAGTTGAAATCGGCTCCTTTTTGCGGAGAAAAGACATGCCTGGGTCTTGGCAGCATTAAACTTGACGAAGTTGGCTTCGCCCCGCTCAGAGACAGCCTTCAAAGTCAAGTTCAAGCGCCCCACCATTGCCTCTCTGAGAGACTGGACTTGTGACCCACTAACACGCGCGCTGGATATATATCTCTCAGCAACAGTGCTGTCGTCTGCAGACTGCATACCTAAAACTACCGGGCATTAGCAGAGCGTTAATATGCAGCAAGAATAAAGTTGCTGAGAGAACTGACCCCTGAGGGACCCCGGCATTAATAACCAATTGGCCAGACGAGCAACCATCAATAACTACTCGAATAGACCGATCTCTCAGGAAGTCTTCAATCTGAAATCAAAGTTCAGTGGGTATACCGAAAGAAGGAAGTTTAGCAATAATGCTATCGTGCCACACCCTATCGAAAGCCATACCATCCTTGTGTTGAGTTTTATTTCAACTCGCTTTGTCCTTTATGACATAAATGTAAATAATCTGTCACATTTACGGCCTTTATTACTATTTAAATCCATAAATAGAATCAACAATCGATAAAACCAAGTCAATACCATCACAGCACTATTGTCCATCATAACGTAATTTTTGTCACTCTATGACGACAGAGGCGCAGCTGGCACAGATTTCTTGACATTGCTCGCTTCTGCTCTAGAGGTGCGACACCGATACTTATTAATAATATCGAAATATTTATTCTTATGGTTTTGTACTTTCAACAGTGTCAAGTAATAAAATGTAAGTTACTTTGAAAGAACAATCAATTCAATGTTTTTTCAACACATTTGCTCGTAGAGTGCACAGTCTTTTTCCACCAAGCCCGTTCCATCATCAGACTACAAGACAAACGGTGATGCGCCATCGTTACATGGTGGATATGCCACCCATACGCAAGAAACGTTTTGGGAATACTTTCATTGTACGTACGGCTAAGGAGTGGAATTCCCTGCAGTAGTCTGTGTTTCCTGATAGTTACAACCTAGGAATCTTTAAGTCAAGAGCGAATAGGTTACTTCTAGGCAAGTGTGCTTCATCTTCGACCACATCATCGCTTAACATCAGGTGAGATTATGGTCAAACGAAAATCAACTATAAAAAGTGGCTCTTTATGAACCGCTATTAGGTCCATAATGCAGTGTATTAGAAACGCGTGCTTTTTACTTTACGTTACTGCACTAGTGCTATAACGCCACAGATAACTATTTACTAGTCGGAGGTTGGAGATAGCGGCTTGTGGAAAGTTCCACAGACTAGTTTGGTTGCGTTCAGAAAAAATATTAATCAAAATATCAAAAATTTATGAATATCGGAATTCCGATATTACTCCTCTCAATTCCGGAATTGAAATACCAGAAAAATTGTTACGGAATTCCGGAATTACTAAATTCCGGAATTCCGGAATGCATGCCCTAATCGTTGCCAATGAGTCTCTTGGCCCGCTTCTCGATAGACTCAAGCGCGTCCAGTTGGTATTTCGCAGATCCATCCCAAAAATGAGAGCAGTATTCCACACACGACCGAACCTGGGCTTGATACAATTTGAGCAGCTGTTCCGGTGTGAAGTACCGTCTTCGGTTCTTTCACCGCCTGTGCACATAAGCTTGTGGTTATTGCTAATTTCTCAAGCTTCGTGGAGTCACCTCACTGTTGTAGAAGATGTATGCACGAGGAGAAACCACGGCCTCGCTTTCCAGAATAATTCAGATGTGGGCCGTATTTACAGATGAAAAAATCTCAATAAAGTTTACTCTACTAGGGAATCTCTAGTCGAGTAAACTACAATAATCGCTCGGTTCTTTGATAATGAGGCAGCACTCCATAACTTACTGTGAATATCTATCTCGTAATAACCAAAGCCAGGGTTGTATAGTCTACAGTTTGTTATGCAACTAGCTCGATGATATTAGAATGTAAATCGTGAGAACTAGAATATCAGATGTGATTTTAATCATTTAAATCTCTATATTAACTTTATAATGTATGTTTTTATGTCAGTCGCTGTTAGATGTCACTGTATAGAGGTCGAATATGATGGGAGGAGCTAAAAGACTATATGTTTTATGTCAACAGCATACACAATTACACATACGCGCAAAGCAGATCCATTTCATTTATCGAATTAGCTAGAAGAACGGTTATGATGCGTCGAAATCTTAGTCACAGTTTCACAAATGAATGACCCACGCTGCCCAATTCTCTGAAATCCTAACACATTAGGCCACTTGAACGGAGGTATTAACGCATTCATAGATCTGTAAAGCTACTGAACTCCTGAGACAAAGGGATCGTAGAAAAACAGTATCATATTTCTCTAGTAGTGATGGACTCTATTGAGGACTCGATAACTATTCCTCGTTCAGCTATTTGGCTTCGTGCTATTTTTATTCAAATAAAGGTCAATTAGTTTGTTGTCTAGTATAGTAATTTTCACAACGTGCCCGAGGTAGTTGCTGGGTCATCTGATCGAATCGAATCGCTGCTTCTATTAGCATACCGTACTGATTTGCTGTGCCATCTAGAAAATTCTGTTGTTCGAAGATCTAGGTACTTTACTGAATCATGTACCGAATGCGTTTGAAGGTCACACGCAGTTGTGAGCAGTTATTAATGTCGCAAGGACCGGAGAGAGTTATTGATTTTCTTTGCCGTAAATGAACTTGTAATCTCTCCCAGAAAGGCCATTAAGTACATAATAGTCTGTATATCTTTGAGATTAGCTCTCTTTTGTAACGTTTTGACAAATGAGGTGTTTGTATCGACCCGTCTCCGTCCAGACTAGGTCGCCAGAGCGCCAGACTGAATAGCTAACAACTTTATCAAAGTTAGGTCCTAAATTCGGGATAGTCAATATAATAAGCGGAATTTGATGCCGCAAACACGTTCCAGCTTTTGAAATAGACTCATCTGAAAGGGTTGCTTTGGCCAGATAGCTTTTGCTGGCTCTGCGCTTAGGGTGCATTAGGCCAAGATGTGACGTCATCTCTATTTCATGAACACACGATTACCATAAAAAAAGCATTTGTCTACTTTATTAAGTTCTTGTAGACGGTCGTTTGTCATTTTAATGGGAACATCTTCCGTTTCATTTTAATTATTTATTCTTTCCCAGACAGCTGTAGACTTTCGGGCCTAAGAAAGCTATTGTTTATTACGTATTACTTCGTTATACAGTTCTCATTCAATTGAGTTAGTTCCTATCTGGTATGGGGTAAAAACTTACGTGTTAAGTATGGCATTCTTAATATATTTAATTGAGGGGTCGTTAAAGCCATTGCCAGCCGGGGTTGCGAGAATGTTTTTACGAGATACCGCGACTCCGCTACGGCAGCTGAAAAAACGGTGTAGGTTTTTAGTCTGTTTAAGCCCGACACTTCCTACCACTCCATCTAGAACGGGAAGAGATATTTTATTACTTTCCCCCCTGAAAAATATAAGAATATTTAATTGACGAATTTAAACGTTATGAAATTAACGCATAACTAACTAGAAACGGTCTTATCATTATCGAACACTCATTATGCATAGGCATCGACAGGTGTCGACGCACTTGACAACTACCACGATGTGATATGAATCACTAATCTTGCGTCAGCCAAAACAAGGATAAGATGATCCGCGCGTCATTTGACGCTATTACTGACCTGAATACTCTGACGTCACAAGTCACGTAGTATTTCATGACAGAGAATCGTAAATTTTCGGCACTTGACATGTTCGATTGGAGTTGTCGTCCGCGGATTTCGTAACAAAATAATGGTTTGTTATCAGGTCAAGTGCGGTAAATTTTGCTACGGCTCCGGCGTGGCGTCGGCCTTCGTTCTGAGTCGTGTAATTGTCTTTTTCTATGCCTGTTGTCTGCCGCTGAAATGCGAAAGTGTTTTTGTTGTATGTAAGAGAAGATAGGATTATTTTAACAGGGTTATTACGTGACCTTTGGATGGTGCGTATAACGGTTTTTTACAGACTTGTCTGCTACGTTGGCCTAACGGTCGCAAGATCGACTGCTGAGCTGGTATCGGGTTCGATTACCGGGTTGGGTTAATATTGCTATTGCGTTATCTATTAGTCTATTTCTCAGGAGTAGTTTGCCCTTGCTTTTCGTAAAGCACGTTGCTTAACGTGCTTTACGAGACAAGGGGCTATCGTTGGTCATGTGACTGATCTCTCTGCGGTCATGTCGGATTGCCGTTCCATCGGAATAAAAGAGTAAAGGAACAGAGAGTGCATCTGTATTTACGCTTGGCTTGTTTTCTCTGAGATTGGTCGCTTTGTCCAAAATCGGTCAGAAGATAGATAGATAGAATATACTTTATTGTACACCAATAATTGAATCACACTTAAATAACATTGGTTACAATGGCGGTCTTATCGCTGAGAGCGATATCTTCCAGACAACCTTTGGAAGGACTTTACGAGCTTTAATTAAAATGGGGAGGGCTATATTAGTGTAGGTACTACTGTACAAATATTTGTCGTTTCGGAAAAACTAATAAAAATATACATATATATATATATATACACACACCATACATAAATACAAATATATAAATATATAATGTGTTCTTTAACATCGTGTGTAGAAAACAAAGGAATAATCATAAGTTTGAAATAAAGTGATTTGCAACCGGGCTTTTAAAAACAGCGAGTGACTGAGCTTGTCTTACTGACACCGGCAATCCATTCCACAACCGAATAGCCTGCACCGTAAACGACTGGTCGTAAAATTTTGTGGAATGCGTAGGCATCAAAAGTCTCAAATTCTCTGATCTCAAATCTCTAACATGTGTGTCATGAAGGAACTTAAAACGTTCTTTGAGATAAAAGGGAGTCGTTGGATTGAAAAGAATACTGTAAAGTAATGATAAAATATGTGTATTCCGGCGAAGGCGGATAGGCAGCCACTTGAGTTTAGTGCGAAACTCAGAAACAATGTTTTTGTATCAGATTCATATTTGGTTTGCGCAAATATGATCATGTTTCTGAAACATGATCATATTTGCGCAAACCAAATATGAATCTGATACAAAAATTTTGGAGTCGCTCAAGCTTATCTAGCTGCACTTCAGTTAGATCTGGATAACTTGCATCAGCATAGTCAAGGATAGGGAGAAGAAGAGATTGGGCAAGCGCAGTTTTAGTAGCAGTCGAAAGTCAGTTAGTAGAAGGACGATACCAATTGTAACGGTTTCTGCTTCTTAGAAATATGACTCGTTATTTATTATCCTACTGCTTTGCTAAGGACTACGAAGGGAAGTGGAAATAGATTTGTGTCCCACCCCCTGTTTTCGCAACCCATTAATTTTATTGCGAACTCCGAGTCTTTGGAGACAGTCTAATGACGCTATTGATTGTACCTTTTAGAATCCTAGGTTTTATCGGCGACCTTTTAGTCTCCTTAGGGAATATTTCAGACCCAAATTCTTATTGAAACCGGGTTGGCATTGGATTATACAACTGGAGTGCTAATTGACACTACTTTTGAATGAGTAAATGAAATTTATTTTGCAAATTACTTTACTTTTATTTTTAATAATTAAGTTTTTTTTTTGTAAATGTTAACTAGATGAGGCTGGTGTTTCCTAACTGACTACTCTGATAACAAACCGGAACAAATTCAGAGGTCAATATCTGTTTTGAAGTCCATACAATCTGTACTACTCAAATCATGGGAGAACCATGCAGGAATGTCTGTAGTGATCTCTTGAAAAAAGCATATTTACTGGTGACCCGTACTTTCTTAAGCTTTCTGTTCAATTTTGATTTAATACAAAAAGTATTATTGCTCCCAATGCCACAATAATTTTTACGAGTTCATGTTCATTTAACGACATCGTATCAATTTCTCAAGTAGTTTACGCCCCCGGGAAATAGGTGTAATGAATTATAGATTTACAATATATCAGGATTGGTCATATGGTCATTACGAGTAGAATTTAACACGCTTTTGCGATGCGTCGATAATATCGCTTGATGTTCTGATTTTACCGTTTGAATGAAAGCTGCGTAGTAATCATTAATCGAATGAAATGACTGATGGCAATCGATCTTGCTACACAGAATAATAATAAATCATTTATTGATTTACTCATGCGACAGAGGCTATTCATTACTAATATTTAAGTCGTAAGTGTTATTAAAATACACTATAGTAAAACATAGTCAATTATTTTTGTAATTATATTTTGCGACATGGTGCGAAAAGCGATGTGAATGTCTTGGACATTAATGATGGAGAGTTGTAGTTGATGGATGGAGAGAGGTAGAGGAAAGCCTATGAAAAGATGGCTGAATTGTCTGAGGAATGTTATGAAACAAAAAAGCAGTAAATGATGCTGTGACGTATGACAGGGGAGAATGGAAGAAGAAAACGTGTTGCGCTGTCAAGTAACTGGGATAAGGGCAGGAAGATGATAATAAATAAATCTTTATTCACATTTCATACATTGCTTTCATGTAATAATTGAGGCAGTCCCAGTAAGTTACGAGAGTACTTGTGTTGGGACTGTCTGGCATCTTCCCGTAATAGTATATCTACGTTAACAATGGTGAGACCAATATAAGTATGCTAGTAAAGAATTAAATTAAACACAAGAAAAGATATACCTATAGATGAAATTTAAATAAGTAGCTCGGTAGGACTTTTATGTGACTGCGTAGTGTGTGTGTTTGTTTGTGTGCGTCCATGTGTGTGTGTGTGTGCGTACGTTTGGGTGTTCGTAAGTTTGTGTGTGAGGCAGTTTATGTGTGTGGCATTGTGCTCGAGTTTGTTGAGGCCAATGTTTGTGTGAGTAATAACTGTGGATGATGACCAAGACATTAATGATATCAGAATATTGGAACTGCCTCGTATTCCGTTCAATACGGAGACGGTCTTGTTTATTATAATCGCGTAAGTCATTTGTGTGCCTTTCTGCGAACATACATACATAGTTGAAGCACTGTAAAATCTCGGCAACCCCAAAAGCACTCTGCAACCGTTATTATATTGCAATCGCAGGACATCTAGTGCTTTGCGCGTATACATATGTAGTTGCCCACAGAGAGCCGGTGAAGAAGTTCTGAGAATAGGCTTTGAATAGTGTAATCTTAGCCTCTACACTACGACGGACAGACCTGTTACAACATATTACAGTCCCTCATGTTTGTACGAAAACAATTTTGTTATGGCAACAGTTTTTGCGGGAAACAAGATAACTTGAAGCGAAACTGAAACCCTCGCTTATAATATAAACTTTTGTTTTGGGACACAACGTCGATAGACCACTAGATAGATTCCCTACCTCATAAGACCCGTCAGCTTTTAAAGCAAGAGTGAACAGGCATCTTCTGGGCTCGCTCGTTCCATCGTAGACCTCATCTATCGCTTACCATCAGGCGAAATTGAGGTCAAGAGTGAGCTCATTCATAATAAAAAAAAGTAGAGAGAGAGAGTGAACAGACAGGCGTATTCTTTGAAGTTAATAGTTTATACTGTCACGGAATATTTCATCGCTGTTTTCGGTCCGACATTTACTTATTTGATTCTCATTCAAAATGTTTGCTTTTTAACACGCTTTTATTAGGTCGACCTGTATGTAACTAACTATGTAATGAAATCAAAGGTAACTAATTTAACCACCTTCCAAGGGTCGTAGCGTAATGAAAATTGGCAACTGTATGTAGTTCTGATGACAATACAATAATATGGTACTGTCAAACTGATCTGATGATGGAGCCGGAAGATATGAACTGGAACTTCATGATGGAAAATCGTATCATAGCTGTTTTGGATTTTTTAGAGAACTCTTGTAACGCACTTCGGCCACGATTAGGTTTCAAGGTCTGATGATGAAGCCGGAAGATAGGCAGTGGCATTCTATGATGGAATATCGTATCATAGTCGTGTTTGCACTTATGAGAAAGTCCACGTAATAAATATTTTTGTTTATCTTATAAGCCACGATTGAATTAGACTCGTTAATAAAGCCTTAACGACCAACTGCCCTTGAACTCCCAGAACTGCTCGAAAATAAGTTTCAGTATCTTTAATATATATAGAAGATGTATAGACACATATTATATGTATTAATAAAATTAATGTGTCTGTTTCCGATTCTAAAATAACAGTATATTCTTAAGTACTTATTTGTACTAAAACACATTAAAAAAAACTTGCTTATGTGTTTATCTGTATTTCTGTTTGTCCAAGCTAATCTCTGGATAGGCCGGCCCGATTTTTATGGGATGGTCACTGGAAGATGTAAACATTTTCAATAAAAACTTTTTACCAAAAAATTAAACCGACTCCCAAAAAGCACTGCAAAGTGAAAAATAACTTTAATTTCGGTAGTCGGTGTCTTTAGTTTTGTATTTTCGTTTTTGGCACCGACTTCCGAAATTAAAGTTATTTTTCACTTTGCAGTGTTTTTTGGGAGTCGGTTTAATTTTTTGGTAAAAAGTTTTTATTTCACTCTTTTTAGTTGGTCTATTTTTAATTTACCTAGTTACAAGAGCCTAATTATCAACTACTTATAACCTTTTACAAAATATTGCTTTTCCCAATGCTGGGCCGTTAATTGTTGAGGAGTTCTCCTGGTACTTCACCATCAGCTCTACATCACCATATGCATTGTGACGAGCATAAAGTGCGTAACATCCATATTCAAGTAATCGAATCGCAATCCACTCAATACTTATTATTGAGTAGTTTCGGCGGCCATCTGTGGTCTTCATCATTAGTTCCACTTTCTCAAATGGTACTTTTTGAGAGCAACTGCACAAGTTACTATAATAAATACCCAAAACGACATAGGTGTGCCTATAATATTTGAAGAGTTCCCTCGATTTCTCCAAGATCCCATCATCAGATCCTGACGTTTATGAAAATGGGACCAATATCGAAGTATACCCTTTCAATCAAAAAAAGAATTTTCCAACTCGGTTCAGCCGTCTTCGAGTAATCGATGATCATACATTAAAAAAAAAAAAAAAAATATACGCGTCGAATTGATAACCTCCTCTTTTTGTCGTCGGTTGAAAAGGATGAATTCTTCTTCTTAGTCGTTTCACTCTTGACAGAGTGGTTGTGGTCGTCAATCAGGAACAAGTTTGAGTGACAAGTTCTGTTATACGACGCCATTTTTGTCGGACCGCAGTCTTTCTGGTACACTCATGAAGAATAGACTAAGCTGTGTCAAATGTCGTCACAAATAATAAAAATTAAAAAATAACATGTTTACAGAAGAGTACAAATAGTCCAGAAAGTAAATATATATGTATAATAGTTCTTATTCTTATAAGGAATATCCAAGTGGCTGAATAAATATTGGTAAAATGATGATTTATCTTAAATTCAGTAGAGGTAAATATAACGCTTACTGTAAAGCGACCTGCCTGACGTAGGTTTATAAAAACCTGTGATTCAAGTCATCACTTTACATCATATGAATTGAAAACATTCAATAAAATAATCGGTAATTTAAAAAGATGATACAAATAGTTATAGTGACTAATGGATTAGGAACTAATACTAAATTATTTCATGATGTTGTCGAGATCTTGCTAATTATTGTTTGACGTTTAAAACCAAATCTCCGACAAAACGTGTTTACCATTTATGTCGGTTTTGAGGTGATGCAATAGGGGTTTACCTACGAATATCTATACTTGAATAACTTGATCTGTTATTTTTAGCATAGGTACTCTTTTTTTGTTTGGTTGGCTTATTGTTTAATCGGCATCACAGGTAACATAATAAGTTAGATTTCGGCTAAATCCGCACAAACAGACTTTAACGAATTTTAATAATCTTCTGTAGTATACAACGTGTAATTTAAAGGGTATATACATACGGAGTGCACGGCTTGTAATTGGATGATAACAACAACAAACGATATGGCAAGGGTTTTCTAATCCTATGTCTACATGTGTGGAGAATATTTGAAATTTCAATACATTGATACCAGAGGCCGAATTTTTCAAATTAAGAAGAACGAAGATAATTATCGTTTTATTGGCAAGTGACGTGGAAAGTGATGACCCTCATAGGGCTGTGACACTTTTGTTATTACTGGTATTCAAGAAACATATGAAACCAATAATTTGGGGTCAATTCTGTGAGTCACTTATTTTGAGCTGAAACTTTGCATAGAGACTCCATACCAGATGTTGTCTTCAGTCCTTTTGGATAGATATGGGGTTTCCGTTACACGTTGTATATGTATAAAAGCGAAAAACCACTCACTGATTAACCACGAAATCTCAGAAACTACAAGTAGTAGGGCTCTCAAATTTTGCATGGGTGTTCCTTTTAGTACGTAGAAGTTCGCTAAGACGGGACTTTGCGAAATTCCCACGGGATCGGGATTTACGCGGGAAAAACATCCCACGCGAACGAAGTAGCGAGCAACTGCTGGTAAATTATATTACGCACTCTTACAATAAAGTTGCCCTTACCTTTTTTTTTGGTTGTTTTTCGTTGGGAAAACCATCAAATGACTCCTCCCGTGCTCCTCCTCTGCGTGGAGCGGACGGGAGTGTCAAACTTCTACTGACTAAAAACTCACCATGTCATACTATTAATTTGTTACGTTACTTTTCGTTGTGAATTCCTTTATTTACTAAATACCTTTGCATCAAATCGACTAAGCGTTCCCTGTTGCTTTAGAAATTATTGCCACACAAAAACAGCGCTAATGGATATCAATTAAGGTTTTTATTGCTTGCTACGTGGATTTACGCGGGAAAAAGCGCGACTGCCCGCGTAAATCCGGATTCCTTGAACATTCGCGTTTTTGTAACGTGAAAATAAAATAAGCACCTGAGAAAATACAGCTATTTTGAGATTGAGCTAACTATTTAATAGTGACACACGTCTTTCTGACCTCTGAAGCTTCCCAGTATGGAGGAAACATAAATAGAATTAATAAAATCGGTCCACCTGTTCTCTAGTTTTAGTGAGACTAATGAACAGCTATTGATTTTACTATATAAGAAAGAGAAACATGTACCTATAGATTTGATAGAGTTTGTTTCTGATTATAAATTCACTAGCAGCTTCGCTCTCGTAGACTTGTAGCACGATAAAAACATAATCTCCTTCTTTTTCAGTTGGGAAAACGTAGCTTATAACCTTCCTTAAGCTTCAAGCTACTTCCATACCAAATCCACCCAGTAATTTCGAAGTTAGTGCGTTTAAACAAACAAACACATTTCCCCTTCAGCATTACGGTGTGTAACTTATGAAGGGATGTTAGCAAAAGATTTTACATCATAGGTATAGGCAAAATAATTACGCCTACATAGAGTATCGGTTATCGAAGTGTAACGCTATTAGAATTTAGAACCCAGGTGTTCGCTTCTCCATATACTCCGAAATAATCTCTTACATAGCTCTTACAATATTACGGGAAGTTTGGAGTGGTATTACCCAAACATTTCGCCATAGTTTACTATGATTGAAGCTGTTTCTAAGTGGAATTTATCGATTGACAACAACAATGGGCAACTGATAAATAGTTACATCTATAAATATATACAAAATTGGAGTGTCTGCCTTTCTACATTTATAACTGGGTGTTCACGTAACACGAAGATAAAATAAAAACAAACTTTTTAATTTTTTGTCTCTGTCTTTTTGTCTGTCCAGGCTTTGCGTGAATATAAGCCGGGGTTATGGGAATACTCTAACGAGATACCGTTCCGTTCCGTTTTTAGTCAATCGAAGTCTGGCCCTCCCTTTCGCTCCAGCAACAGTGAGGGAGTCGTTTAACGATTTTCCCATTCACAAAAAAGGCTTATCTCTGGAAAGGCTAAACTGTTTTAATTAAAATTTCACTGGAAGGGAGAGGATGTTATAGGGAGGGTTGTATCTACAAATTCCCGTAGGGATTTATGAGAGAAGTGAGAACAACCCTCTCCAACAACGAAGTCGCGAGCAAAGTTAGTTATTAATATCAATCGAAAAAGTAGGTTAAATATTTAATGATACGAGTATACGTGGAAAATTAATCCTTTGTTAATAAAATAATCATATGACATTACCAAAATGTGCCTGGGATAGCTACGGGATTCCTATTACATTAATTACATCTGTTTTATTAAACTCTAACTGATAGTCGAGCATGTTTAGTATACTATGACTATTATGAAAATTATGATAAGCAAGTTTTTGTTGTCCACAAAATATTGTTTGGCATGATAGTAAAACAATGACTGATAATGTATCTTCACTTTTTTTCGGTGGGGAAAATTATCTAATGACTCCTCCGGTCCTTCCGCTCTGGGTGGAGCGGAAGGGAGTGTCAGACTTCTTCTGACAAAAAAAATCACCCTGTTCCATCAGCTGCCTTTGAGTTCCGGGGCGGCGGAACCTCGTTAGAACACTCCCTAACCCCAGCAGTGCCCGTAAACCCTTTACGATTGTAATATTTTTCTGAACGTCTTTGTCCGTTTAATCACGAGACACGTTAACTCGTGGTAAACGTCTCGCGTTTTGTTCCATCACTGAGTTTAAAAACTTTGTCTTATCGTTGATCGCTGTCGGCTTGATGTATTCATAATAATTATATTATTATATTCATAATATATTAGTATTAGATTATACATTTATTTGGCAAAAAGTACTTGGTACTTTTGTGATGCTGATGACTGATGTGGTCGAAGATGAAGCACGCCTGCCTAGAAGTAACCTATTCACTCTTGATTTAAAACCCATTAGGTTATAACTATTCGGAAACACAGACTCTGGCCGGGAATTCCACTCCTTAGCTGTACGTATAATGAAAGTATGCCCAAAACGTTTTGTGCGTATAGGTGAGATGTCCACTATGTAACGATGGCGCATCGCCGTTCATCTTGTAGTCCGATATTCGAACCCCGGATAAATAGACTGCTTTGTTCTTTTCTCAAGCCCGTCTTTTCTTTATTTTTCCAGATCTAGTCCACTGCACAAACGAGCCCAACGTGTCGATACCACAGCTCGCCAACTTGCTGGTCGAGCGCACACAGAACACCAATTGGGTGGTGGTGTATAAAGCTCTTATAACAGTACATCATCTACTAGCATATGGGAATGAGGTAAGCAGTTCTTACTTAGTCTTAAGAATAAATCGTACTGTTAGAATAAAAGTAACCTAACACTAAATGCTTGTATCTTCTGATTTTAATAATTCAATAAATTTTATTTGATTCATTATTTATATACTTTTTTTAAAGAATATTGATATTGTACATTTAATATTTCTTCTTGATCGAGCCCTAAAATAGCAATTTTTAAGTTACGTCATTTTCATTATATGATTGCGAAAAATGAATTCGAGCATTTTACGGCAACATTTCAGGAAAATGCTCATACTTATTTCGTATCACCGTACCAAACAGCATAGCTATGTGTTAGAACTTTTTCAATACACCGTCTAAGGCTTGTTTTTAACCGACTTTTAAAAAAATAGGAGTTTCTCAATTCGAATGTTTGTATTTTTATGTTTGTTCGGGCATAACTCCGTCGCTCGCCAAGCGATTTGGAAAATTCTTGTTGGGAAGGGTATACTTCCCAAATGGTCCCATAAATTTTTTATCGAAATCGGACAAGCAGTTTCTGAAAAATCAAGTCTAAAAAAATACCTACATTGACGATATTTTCGTTTCCTCTGCATTGCGTTTTTTGTTCGCGCATAACTCCGTCATTTACAAACCGATTTGGAAAATTCTTTTTTGTTCCAAAGCCTATGCTTTCCAATTGGTACCATAGTCACCAAGTAGGGATCTGATGATGGAATCTTGGTGAAATTGAGGGAACTTCAAATTTTATAGGAAAATGAAAAGCGATTTTGATATTTTCTACAACAAGTGAAGCTGTAAGATTTATGTTTTGTTTTTTCTGGCCTTAGTCTGTAGTTATATTATAATCATTTAGGTATCGTACATTGCTTTGCACCGGCTCCAAATAATTGATAAATTTTATTATTGGTTAATCGTAGGTTAGGTTAGGTTTATTAATATAGGTAGGTTATTGTATTACTTTTAACTTTTTAGTGCTTTTATGGTTTATTGAAGTCGTTTTTTTTTGCAAAAAAAAATTATGTAATAGTGAAGTAAAGTTACCATTTAGTGCATTTAGTATAATTTCTGCTTTTACAATAAGAGCAGCGGGCGTAACCATGGTAACAGGCACAACTAACGAATTGTAGGTCGTGGTTTTGCACTCAAGCAAGTACATTACTTTGTGTTATTTTCATAATCACCAAAAACGGTAAAGGAAAACTTCGTGAAGAAAATAATTATACGAAGAGATGCGACATCCAGCAATCTGTACTGGGCTTGTGTGCTGGATTACGGCACATTACATCTCATAGAGGAGGAGGAGATTTTTTTTTATTGTTGATAAGCTCAAGTTTGACCGACCATCTCACCGGCCTAGAAGTAACCTATAGGCCAGGACTTCCCTAACTTATTTTAACTGTGACGCCTTTGGGAACTTGCCATATTTTTGCGATGCCCTGGTCTTATTGCCATACATTTACCTACTAGTTGTAGCTCTAGCTTACTAACAATTTGTCAGAAAAACTCCAAATAGCATCTCAATTTTTTATTAGAAAATAAAGAACCAAACATACAAACAAAATATTTAGATCGCCTCACGACGCCCCTGGGATAATACCGCCGAGCCCCAGGGCGTCGCGACGCAGTTGGGAAGCCCTGCTGTGGGCTATTTATGTAATTTATGTTTACAATACATTTTCCAGTTAATTTTTGACTTGACGTGATTTTATCTCTCTATAACAAAATCTAACCGCATTTTAATTAATAAGCAAAAACTAGTCTAGCTGCCATGTCTCAAAGCAATGTCAACCAAAATGTATGCTGTGCTTCAAACGAAAACGTAACTCGAGTTAAATTGCTCACTGGCGTTACGCCGAATTTCCGTCAGAGCGGACATCAAACGGGCACTTGTGTACGAATCTGTAGCCATTGCGCACTATCTATTAGCATATGGAAATCTGATTTATGTAACTATGTTCGGTTATCAAACGTGGATTTTTATGTTGGTATTCATGACTCAATAAAAAAACTGGTTTCCTCAAGAGGTCAATGTGAATGTGAGGAAAGGAATAGGTCACTATATAATGAGTAGATTTTATGATTGTCTGGCAGTTTCCTCCAGTCCTTGGTATTGTAAAAATCAAATAGTTTGACAAATGCTATGCGACCTGATTCCTCCATCTCCCTTTCACTACCAGTCTACCAGACGTAGGTACTCTTGGTCAATATACCGTCTTGTCGTACTAAATGTTTCTCTACATTTATTGTGCGCACGGCTAAGCTTCCTGCCGGCTTCTGTGTTCCCTTACACATATGACCCGTCTGCCTTTAAAGCAAGAGTAAACAGGGGCTCGCTCTTTCCATCGTAGACCTCAACTATCGCTTACCATTAGGCGTAATCGAAGTCGAGAGTGGGCTCAACAGTAATTAAACCAAATATTATCTAAACAGGTCCACTCAAACCTGTGTTATTCTTTCCTAAAAAAAATAACATCACCCATTAACTTAAATGGTTCTCATAATATGATGTGACCGGTACGGATTTTATCAAAAAAAGAGACTAGAGAATAGCTAGAAAACTAGGGCCTCATTTATGCGTTCCGAAAACATAGATTAGATTGTGGTGGAACTTTGGTGGGATTTTCTGGGGATGCGCAAGAGGATTTCTGGACCAAAAGTTTTACTGAGAGAAGAAATACCTACTTCTCGTGGCATAAAGCTACTAAATTATAACGATTGAACTTTTTTCCCCTCAAAGCTCAACAAGGAAATGTTGCCATATCGTCAGGCAGGGGTATAGACTACAGTCCGGCCCTACGTTTCCGCTGTTAGTATTTAGGTCTTAATTAGACGGGGGTGTCTCACCCTATGTGAGTCACAACTCAGTACCCGAGGCATTATGTGGAAGTTGTTAACGGAAAAACCCAACTGCACTTTGCATTTTAGCTCGTCTTGCTATTGGACATTCAAGTGATTAATATTTTCTACTGAGCCCATGAATCAGAAGATGTTTATTTTAAACTATCTTTCATAATTATTGTTCAGATTAATCGGATGCAGTTTATAAATTGTTTACGGGTTCGTTTCAGTACCAACACGCGTTTTATGTCCAAAGAATATTAAAGGCCTTTGATTTGGGGCCATCTGTTGATGTTATGGAAACTGTTCTTTCTTTTTTATAGCTACGTAATTATAAGGCATGGGGATGTGCACTGTTAAACACATAGAACTGAGTAATTGATAAAAAACTGATGGACCTATGCTTGGCAAAGAAAGAAATTAAATTAATTTGACAGGCTCATTGGAGATGGGAAACTGGAGATAATTGTGATGGTGCTCATCCTTACATACATATTATAAAACGAAAGTATCCCGCCGCGTCCAATTGTCTGTTCGCGATAAACTCAAAAATTAATGAACAGATTTTCATGCGGTTTTTACCAATGGATAGAGTGATTCATTAGGAAGGTTTTAGTCTATAATTGATTAAGCTTTTGTGTGAATTACCATAATGAGGCTGTACGAATCCGGGCCGCGTCACTAGTCGTTCATATATAATGGGCTTCATTTGACTGTAAATATAATCTAGCCAAATAAGGTTTCCTTGACCCACCGTATATGCAATACCAGTGTGGAACCCCTTTTTTAAAACATGGCCCACTTCTTGTCGTATCTATCGTGCACGGCCACTTGAACCTTGTAGGATCTGAACGAGGCCAATGAACGAGCTGTGCAGGTAGCTGCATATTGGTCCAAAGATGTTAGAGCATTGAATCGAAAATAATAAGAAGAATGGGCTTCATAATTATGATGTGCAGACAGACAGAGACCTTAAGTGCAGATCAATTCTGTATGCCTGTTTAACGGAACTATAGTATACTCCCAGCAGATTTATGCATAGATACTTTACCAAGGATATTATAGAATTTCAAGGCAACAATTTGCTCGAAACGTGGATTATTATTCTTATAAACGTTAACTAAGGTATTGTTTGATTGTTTGTCACTTAATTTATGTATGTATGCGTGTTTATTCCCACGTTAAACAGCTGTATGTACTTGAATAGTAGGTAACTATTTCTCAATTACTCAGGATTTTACCATCGCTGGTATGTGTTCTTATAGGGTTAAGGAGTTGATTTAATAAGAGTATTAAAGTAGCTTATTTTCAGTCCCAATGGAGTGAACTTCCGAATTAACACTAAACTCGGTCGGAAATCGCACCCTGAAAATATTGAAATAAGACACTAATTCAATATTGGTCTCGTTTCTGATTCGATTCTTCGTTCCATATCCGCAATTCACTTTGATGTCACATATTACACTTCGTACGTACTTACCCGAAGATATACTCCCGTCTGCTTATCTAATTCTAACGTAATTCCATTCCATCTTCCCTTTATGGCCCTCAAGGGTCTCTCCCAGCACATTTGCAAAGGAATATATACGGTTATCCAAAAACGGAATTGACATATTATTTTAATCAGTCCTTGCACTTGACCTCAATATCTTAATGAAGATAATCAATACCTCGTCTCGAAGACTAGATCCAAGTATAGGCCGTGAACCCAATACTGATTAATGTGAATCATTCAATTTCTCGCCTATCAAATCACGGATGGAGGTCAAGACATTTATATCAGTACTTCGGGAATCATAGCGTTGTTTATAAGTCAATAGAAAAGGGGTTTTTCTTAACGTCATGTTGAACATTTTCAATGTTATGTCCCCTTATCTTGAATGTCAATAGATACCAGCTATCAATAACAGCTGAAAAGTAATGAAACCGCCGTCTGCGCATTCCATGAATCAAAACTGCTGATTCCGGATATCGTGAAACTTTAATAGGAATTAAGGTTTTCATTCATTAATGTTGTTGCTAAGCGAAATAAAATCTATTGGTGAAGCCAGTGGACTGAGAAAGGCCATTATATGTTCTTTCATTGAAATGTAACCGGCTGGAATCGATTCAGCTTATACTCGTGATGGCCTATTTTTATATGGGGACTGAGGAGTCGATGTTGGCTGCTAAGAGTCGTACATTTTTAACGAGCATACTTTCTTTACTGTACGTATTAAATCTGAACAAGACTGAGTTAACAGTTTGAAGATAAATAAAACATAACGTTAGTCTTTATGAATAAGTTGACACAGTTGGAAAAGAGAACGTCTTTAATGATGCAGTATCTTCTCAATATCAATCAGATGCCTCTCGTGACCCCAGCCATACAAGGTACTTAATCAGCCAAACCGCAGACGTGTATTTCGTAATACAATAACAGGCGAGAGGCGGGGCTCTACGTAATATGCACCTCGACATTTTACAAAAAAAAAAACAAGACGTCAGAAGCACTGACAGCTAGTTGTAGTGTTGCCAAGTGCGAAAAAAGTTAACGTGTCTCTGAAAGGATGAAAGCGTCACACGAGTATGATTCTTTTTTGAATTGTCAGAGATATGAAAAGCGGTGTTCTATTTTCTTTTTTTTATATCTCACGACTATTTACATAGAACTTGTTTACGTTATAAACTATACGTAACTTGTGTATTGGCAGCATTTTGTACTGATTGAAGTTATATTTACACCTTATTATAAAATTAATTCGATCGCATGGATTGGACATAACGTATAAATGTAAATTATTATTCAACATTTCTGATCCTATGTCAACAGTTAATGTACTTTTATAGTTACACGAGCCGAACCGAAACAAGTTGATAGGAATTATTTTCGCTGTTGTTATACAATTTTTTTATATCCACACTCGTGCCTTATCAAATATTAATTTACCGCGTCACGCTATGGCTAGGTATTAATTTTCTGTACAAATAGCGGTGCAAGCGCAACGAAGTACATAATATCATTATGTAATTTATATTACTTTTATTTTGGCTACTTATGTTTATCCCTTCAAATGTTTTTAATTGGTGATTTCCCGCAAAAATAATCTGCGAGGAGAATTCATCTTTAATTTGTTATCATCGTAACTTAGATGATAATAGACTGTTAGATTTTCGATGGACACGTTTTATTTATATTTTTCAAATCCACAAGCATCAAAGTTTTGTTTTGGGCTGGTGATGTCATTTGTTTGTAAAAAAAATTATCATCGTCTGAGGTCAGGCGAAATTGCTTCAATATTTTGTTTACGTGACATATCGTGTTTTTTATTGCCCGCAACTACTTCTGTTTCTTTTTGAAGAGCTTGTGACTAAATAATAACAGACGGACGGGTTGATCTTGAAGGTTAAGCAACGGTGGCCGCGGTAGATCCGTGGATGGGTGACTATTTTCTAGTTTTTTTTTTTTTTTTTTTTTTTTTTTTTTTTTTAAAGATTCCACCGTTTTTCGTAAAGCACGTTAAGCCATCGGTCTCGGTTGTCATTTGTACATCTTTTAGAGTCTACAGTCAACAGTCATAAGCCAGTAAATCTGACACCAGTCTTGTCAATTGTTCCCGTTTTATTTATCCAACTACTGTACTGTGGAGGTCAGATAGGCTCTTTGTGAAACAACCGTTCCTGTACGGAGTATTGCAGTCACTTGTGGCATGGCTCAGCCAAATACCAGCTAGCTGCACTTGAATCGAGCGAACGCAGAGCTAAAAGGCTCATAGGTGACGAGGTTCTGGCAGGCAAGCTTCACAGCCTGGCTCACCGGCGAAACGTTGCTTGGCTGTCTATCTTCTACAGGTTGTACTTCGGAGAGTGTGCGCAGGAGCTCCACGACCTAATCCCTTCATCCCCCTTTTACTACCGGTCTACCAGACGTACCGCAGGATACCATCCACACTTGGTCGATATACCGTTTTCTAAGCGCTTTTCTTCAACATTCATTGTGCGCACAGCCAAGGTGTGGAACTCTCTGCCGGCTTCTGTGTTCCGTGCCACATATGACCCGTCAGCCTTTAAAGCAAGAGTGAATAGGCATTTTCTGGGCTCGCTCGTTCGATCGTAGACCTCATCTTATACTTACCATCAGGTGTGATCGAGGTCAAAAGCGGGCTCACTCGTAATAAAAAAAAAAACACTAGTTCTTTGCTGCATCTGGTTATACTGAAAGCTGATCCTGTCAGAGTTGGGAAAAGACTATTTTACAAAATTATTATAATATAATAATATCTTTATTTGAAACACAGCCAGAAAAATACACGTGTCTTAATAGCTAGAATAAGTACATGAATTTGACAGTAATACATAGCCTGCTGTCTCCCAAACCAGGCAAAAACCTGTATCTTGGGAGGCAGTATAGAAGTGATTTTTATATTCCTTATTCATAGCCCGTGTAAGACGGTGTGAACTTCAAATAGATTAGGAAAAAATAAAAACAGAAAACATTCTACAAAAAAATACAGAGAATCGATAACAAAAGAAAATCCCTAAAAATAAATCATTGTTAAATAAATTAATAATATAGAATGACATTTATCTACTTTTATGCTATACAAGTGTGTGTATGGGTGTAGTTGTAAGGGTGTGTGCGTGTGTGGGTGTGAGTGTGTGTGAATGACTGACTGTATGTGGGTGTGTGTGGGTATAAGTATGTGTGTATGCGTGCTTGTTTACTGATGTGAATTGTTGCATTATTGCTAGGCGCCTGTCTAACTTCCTTCCTAGCCATTTCATCTCTCGTTACAATGACTGCATCTTTACTTAAATCTCATCTTTTTAAAAACGTCAGTGTTAATTCTCACGGTGCAATGACTCTCATATCGCCAGCAGCGATTTGTCAGCGACTCCAATTAAGAGGTTATCATCCTGAATTATCTGAAACTCCCACATTCGGAGCTTCGAGCACACGCATTTATACCTACTAATATTAAAAATGCGAAAAAACTGTCTGTCTGTCTGTTACACTTTCAAGTCTTAACGATTTAACTGGATTAGATTACTTACACCTTTGCAAAAGACGAAAGCTACTTTTTGTCACTGTAAAAAGATTCAAGGGAACGAAACCGCAGGTAGAAGCTTCCAAGTTGCTTCATAAAGTGTATAACTAAAGGCTTCAATTTAAAGGTGCCTCTATCAATCCGACAAGCCCTTTTTATTATTTATTTATTGATTGAACATAATCTCATGTGGTTGAAAGCGATGATGTGGTCGCTCCCCCAGGTGGTAGCTATCAGGGAACACAGATTCCAATTACTCTAATAAAAATATTCTTACTGTATACTTGTTGGACCACCAAGATCATCCAGCACTCCATCAACACCATATGACCAGACAGGCCACGGTAAGCGTGGCTTAGCCATGAACAAAAATACCCCTTGGGGCTGTTGAGTGTCATCCCAGTGTAGTACCGAAGTCTTACGGTTTGATTTTGCGCTAGGGATATCGAAGTCAAGAGTGAATAGGTTACTTCTAGGTAACTGTGCTTCATCTTCGACCACATCATCGCTTATTATCAGGTGAGATGGTGGTTAAACGAGAGCCTTCATTGCTGGGTATATGCCTCCTCAAGTGTCGCCACATCTCGAGGACCTGTCTCGCATCCAGGACATTCCCGTAACTCAGGTCATCGGCCCACTTTGTGGCAGGCCTTCCAATGCTGCCAGTGCGCATTTGCCTTTCCAGAACCTTTCTAAATATAGCCATGATGAATTGGGTTTCAAATGTCCTGCTGAGGACTGCACTAGGCCGAGTTAATTGAATAATTGATTATGGTTTCAATTGCAGCTTTCGCACTACTGGTTGCTCTGTAATTAAACATGTTAGAAACAAAAGTAACTGTCTTTAGGCATATTATGCCCCCTAGGCATGTGACCCAACAGGCGTTGCAGAATGGGGCCCTTTTATGCGCTGATGGTGATAACCAGTATGGTTTTAGTTAGGTCCTTTCCCCAAAAGTGCTTTTGAAGGTTTCCCCCTACAATAAAAACTTTTTTTGCAAAAAACAAAACCGACTTCCATATCAAAACACTCCAAAGCCAAAAATAATTTTAATTTCGGTAGTCGGTGTTATTGGTTTTGTATTTTCTTTTTTTTTCACACCGCCTTCCGAAATTAAAATTATTTTTGGCTTTGGAGTGTTTTGATATGGAAGTCGGTTTTGTTTTTTGCAAAAAAAGTTTTTATTTTCGCGCTTTTTAGTGGGTCAGTGAATTTTCCAAATCGATTCGTAAATGACGGAGTTATGCGCGAACAAAAAACGCAATGCAGAGTAAACGAAAAGATCATCAAGATAAATTATTTTTTTCGACTTTTTTTGATTTTTCAGAAACGGCTCGTCCGATTTCGATAAAATTTTATTGGGACCATTTGGGAAGTATACCCTTTCCAACAAAAAAAGAATTTTTCAAATCGGTTGGCAAGCGACGGAGTTATGCGTGGACAAACATAAAAAAAAAAAAAAAAAAAAAAAAAAAAAAAAATACAAACATCCGAATTGAGAACCTCCTCCTTTTTTAGAAGTCGGTTAAAAAAGGTTTATTATCGCGATGTTTCAATTATTCTTTCTCATTTGAACAATCTTGTAGACAAAAGTATTTGTCCTACCTTCATGATGAGCCTGTTTGTCTTTTGGTAGGTAGGTATTGAGAAAGTGCTTCCAAAAACGCGAAATTGTACTTTATTTTCCATATATCAGTGGAGTATCTTTTCACATTCACAACAAAATATTTCACGGAATAAAAACTGGATTATCTGAGAGCATTTCAATGTGTGTATATTACGATATCAACAACTGACGTATTTTGTTTTATTGTTAGTTGTATTTATTAGTATTTTGTTGCTATGTATCGTGGGGGCGTATCACCAACGCCCAACAAAAGTATGACGTATATGTTTGTACTTATTTTATATTCTCATGAGGGCAGTCAGAAGAGGTGACACTAATAACGTTGCCCAATCTATTGCCTGCCGGGGACGCGGGAATGTTCAAACGTGGTACCGCGGCCCCAGAACGCAAGGGCCACGAAGGAACAGGATGGGTTTTAATCAGTAAGAAGTCACTTCTTGATTTTACCCAGAAATAGTGTTGTTCCGACGGAAAAGTTGTATAGACTTCAGTTTTTAAGCTAGTCATCATTACAGATAGATATCATAATTGTAGCTGCTTAGATATTCCAATTTAATTGTCTTATCACAAGGAAAACATCGATTTAACACATTCGTAACACTTACGTTTTAAACGCAACAAATATAACAAACATATTTTAGTTAGCCACTTGTAGCCAGAAGGATTTGCTGTAACTACTACTGCAAATAAAATGTCGACAATGTGGCCACTTGTATCAATAAACGAAGTATATATGAATGTGTAGCATGCATAGCATACATGCGAAACAGTGGATATCTTTTTTATTGGAGACGCACTTTGCCCGCGATTTGTCCGAGTTTTGTGGGTATGGGTGGAAAATCCACCTTCTACCGATGGCGCATCGCTGTTCGTCTTGTAATCTATGTCTTGTAATAAATGATGGAACGGGCTTGGAATTTAAAAAAAAAGGATGTTTAAGCTGATCTGTTCGAAAAACTTGCTTTACTAGTAACAAAATTCACAGGCCATCAGGCCATAAAATCCCTACTTTATATTATAAATGCGAAAGTAACAATTTCATTCTGTCTGTTGCACTTTTACGACTTATCTTCTTTTTTTATGGATATAGGCTCGCGTTTGACCACCATCTCACCTGATGGTAAGCGACGAGTGGTCGAAGATGAAGCACGCTTACCTAGAAGTAACTTATTCAATCTTGATTTAAAAACCCCTAGGTTCTAGCTATCTGGAAACACAGATTCCGGCAGAGAAATTCACTCCTTAGCCGTACGCATAATGAAGGTATTCCCAAAACTTTTTGTGCGTATGGGTGGGATGTCCACCATGTAACTATGGCGCGTCGCCGTTTGTCTTGTAGTCCGATGATGGAACGGGCTTGTCGGAATAAGATTGTGTAATTCCTTCGCACACTCCCCGAAATGTAACCGATAGAAAACCGATAGACTAGCAATTCGTCGTCGATGATCAAGGCTCTGGAGCTTTGACTCGACCGGTGCATCGTTGCCAATGAGTTTTTTTTGGCCTGTTTCTCGATAGACTCAAGTGCTTCCAGTTGGTACTTGGCAGATCCATCCCAAAGACGAGAGCAGTGCTCCGTACACGACCGAACCCGGGCTTAATACAGATTGAGCAGCTGTTCCGGTGTGAAGTACCTTCTCGTTCTTCCAGAGATCAGACCTTCCTTAGACCTTGGAAAAAGACGTAGGCGTTTCGCGGAAAAATAAGCTACAAACGAGCAAAGCCGCGGGCAGAAACTAGTTATTGATATTAATAAGAAAACGGGACATGAGAGGACTCAAATTGATCAGTAGGAGTACGTAGATAAGTAAATACGATGTCTTGTTGCAAGGCAACTTGAAGACTCAAGAGTATGGGAAGCATTACGTCATTAAATTACCAATGAGATTCGCATTATTTGTGACGAAAATAGATATCTCAATCAATTTGACTTATTATAATAGTTATTGAAATTGAAGAAAAACATTGAAGAAAATGGGACATAAGAGGCCTCGAATTGATCAGTAGGTACTTAGATTAGTAAAAACGATGTTTTGTTGCCAGACAACTTGAAGACTCAAGAGTATGGGAAGCATTACGTCGTTACATTACCAATGAGGAGTTTCGCATTTGTGACGAAAATAGATATCTCAATCGATTTGACTTTCATCTGAATCGAGAGGACTCGTCGGTAAATATTAACAGCAGTCCGTGGATGCGTGACCATCTTAACATCTGCCTCAGAAAGCAAGTTAAGCTGTTGATCCTAAAACTAAGATCCTAAAACTGAACATAACAAATACAACCTTAAGGACGCATTTACGTTTATCACTCGCTCAATTTTAGGTATCCTAGTAACAACAAACAACATTGCGCGCACACACACGTACAAACCATTGTTCGCCCGATTTTATACATTACTTAACTAATATTGATACTTGAAGGTAATATTATATTTTCTTTAATATTGTTTGATCATAATAAGTTGTAACTTATTGTTTACAAAGGGTTACATGCTTATTGATTAGATGTTAGTTCCAATTTTGTATTAATGTGTTTGACGCCCGATTAGGAGTACTAGGGGACTTTGGAAATAAAATACTCATATGTGATAAAAAAAATTAATAAGAAATAAAGAAAAGTTTCGTCATGCCTGTCTGTCTGTTTGTCCATCCGTCTGTATGTCACAGCCATTTTCAACCGACGAAAAAAACGGAGGAGGTTATCAATTCGACGCGTATATTTTTTTTAATGTTTGATCACCGATTACTCGAAGATGGCTGAACCAATTTGGAAAATTCTTTTTTTGTTTGAAAGGGTATACTTCGAAATTGATCCCATTGTCACCAAGTCAGGAGCTGATAATGGGATCTTGGAGAAATCGACGAAACTCTTCAAATATTATAGGCACATCTACAGTTATTTGAGTATTTTTTATAGTAACTTGTGTAGTTGCATTTGAAAAGCACCATTTGTGAAGTGGATCTGATGATGAAGACCACAGATGGCCACTGGAACTACTCAATATATAAGTAGGAATAAGAAATATTTCATGGGTTCCGCTTCGATTACTTGAATATGGTTATTAAGCACAATATGCTCGTCACAATGCATATGAAGAAGTGAAGCTGATGGTGAAGTACCAGGAGAACTCCTCAACAATTAACGGCCCAGCATTGGGAAAAGCAATATTTTGTCTACTTTCTAACTAATTTCGGAAGTCGGACACCACCTACCTACCGAAATTAAAGTTATTTTTCACTTTGCATTGTTTTTTGGAAGTCGGTTTAATTTTTTTGGTAAAAGTTTTTATATTCCGAAACTATTAGGACTATACATGTGAAACTTGGTAGGTAGATGTATTCTGTGAACCGCTTTACGATTTTAAGAAAAAAAAATTAAAAATTATTAAAAAAATATAAAAAAAATATTTTCAGTTTCAGTTCCATGTACCCCACATGGAACTGAAACTGAAAATATATTTTTTTTCATGAATATTATGCGTGTGTGGTATTAATAGAGAGGTCTTTAAAAATCTTTTTCATAAAGTTAATCGTTTAAAAGATATACACTTCCAAAGTGGTAAAATGTGTCACCCCCCTCTTACTTCTATAATAATGGTGTGAAAAATTATACAAAAAATATATGCTATGATTCTTAACGTAAATTTTCAACCAAAATTGGTTTGAACGAGATCTGGTTGGCAGTTTTTGAGATACAGCATATTTTCTAAAACCGCAAATAAAACTTTGTAATTCATACAAGCACTATGAAAAACAAAGTTATTTGGTGTAGTTACTACGGAACGCTTCATGGGCGAGTCTGACTCGCACTTGGCCAATTTTTTAGTTTTTGTACGAACTGAACATTTTGGCATATTGAACCGTATGAAGTAAGCCCAACAAAAGATAACTGTTGTATATCGTTGAGGAATTCCCTCGACTGTCTATGGTCTCCATCATCAGACCTGTAATGGCACTTATAACCCATATGGGTGCAAAGTTCTCATCAATATAAATGAATTAAGTCCAAACACAAGGTAGCTACTGTAAACCGTTGAGGAGTTCCCTTAACTGTCCTTCGTCTTCATCATCAGACCTCTAATGACAGTCACAAACTATCTAGGTGTAAAGTTCTGGTCAATTAAATTAATCAAGCCCAAACAAAAGGTTACTGCTGTAAATCGTTGAGGAGTTCCCTCGACTGTCAGGAGTCAATCTGATGAAAGGCTCCATCATCAGATCAACTCTGGACCTTCCTTAATTTGTAGTACTTTAAGATACTTAATGAAAAAAAAAATCATTTATACGGTCGTATTGCGAAACCTCCTTATTTGAAGTCGGTTAAAAAAAATTGTTGTTTCATGCTAGGTTCAGTAACCAATATCCATCCAATTCTAAAAATAAGTATGATTCTCGTTCTTACTTTTGTTTCGGTACGAAAAAGTATCAACGTATTCTAGTCACAGTATACAAGACGCCACTGTCTTTATTATAGGTTTCGACGTATTTATTTTTTCGAGGAAAGCGATACACCCCTGCGTTCACGAGCGCGTCTGAGCGCAGAATGACGGTCGGAGCCGTGCGTTCGGTAGAAAAATGTATGAAGAAATTTGAGACCGATTTTAGTTTTCTCATAAATCATAAAGTTTTTTATGTATGTTCAAAATAATTAGCTTAACGTATAGATAAATACATAGGCTATAATTTATTGTTATTTTGAAGTTAAGAATATGCTCCAGATTTGGCTTACAGGTACGTATTCAGACCCCATTTTTTGTAATTTTCTACGATTATTGCGGCGAAAAAAACGTATTTGTGTGAAAAATATGTATTGGACTATGTAATTATAATGCATTCAATATGGAGATGAATAAATTATCTTGAAATTAAATTCATAACATTGTCAAAATTTAAACTCCTTATGTATCAAAATGGTACCAGAAAAACATTGATATTTGCGAGAAAACGTAAATGCGTCCTTAACTCCACAGCGTAACGCACACATTACTTCTGAGATTTTAAAAAGACGCGCGCATTCTACGGAATTCGCGCGTCTGCCTGTAAACAACGCTGATTGGTGCGCGTGCATTCTCGCGTATCCATGCGCCCACTAGCGAACCTACGCGTCATCAGTCGGAACACTATAATTCCGCTTTCTTTTTCATCGTTTTCTTCTTCATCACCTTCTGATATAAGTAATATCATGACAAGATCAATGTCAACCATTTTACACACGTTTCAGCTACGAGAGTCAACTGGCAAATGATTCAATAGCACTGCTGTTGATGCCCATTACTACACTTAAAAGAGTTCGGCTTCGCTTTAGTTGTAAAGAATTTGTCGCTTCGATGCGCTTCGACTGTGCGCTAGTATAAATTGACCCTAGCTAGTATTTGTACATATTTGAAAGTCGTTACAGGTAGTCAGAACCCAGAAAATCTGACTCCAGTCTTTTGAAGGGTATCGTGTACTCCAGCTACTGGGTTGTAGAGGTCAGATATAGGCAGTCGCCCCATGTAAAAAGCTAGATACTCAGCTGCAACCGGCTAGATTAGAACCTCACCTCAACACGGTTGGGAAAGGCTAAGCGGATGATGGAATCACCTCAGAAACAAACTTATGTTTTCATTTGTTTATTTACGTGGTTCTCATACGATTTGACCAGTACTTGAGAATTTCACTTCTGAGTTTTTTTCGGTGTATTTCGGAGATCTTCTTGTGTAGGTATATTACGCACTGCTGGGGCGAGGCCATTGAGAAACACGGCGAAGCCCTTGCCGTGTCTCTCGACATCTCAAAGGCCTTTGATAGGGTCTGGCACGCTAGTCTGCTGAGCAAGCTTCCTAGATACAGCGTCCCTGCTAGCTTATGCAACTGGATTTGTGACTTTTTGAGTGAACGGTCGATCCGAGTGGTCATCGATGGCTGCGCATCGGATCTAATGGCTATTAATGCCGGTGTTCCTCAGGGGTCTGTTCTTTCTGCGACTCTATTTTTGCTTCATATCAACGACCTGCTTCAGCTGGGAACTATTGAGTACGCGAATGACAGCACAGTCTCAGAAAGATACTTGTCCAGTGCTAGAGCTGGTAGGGACGAAATAGCCGCTCTTAGAAAGGCCATGGTAGAGCGAACGAATTTAACCTTAAATCTCATTTCCCAATGGGGCGATGACAATCTGGTCAAATTCAACGCTTTGAAAACACAGGCTTGTCTTTTCTCCGCTTAAAGGAGCAAATTTGAATGGTTCCCTACTTTCAAAGGTGCATCTGTACCTATTACCGACCGCCTGGAGCTCTTGGGCATGGAGTTGACGTCTAACCTCAAGTTCGGCTCAACCATTGAGTCTAAAGCTCAGACTGCAGCCAAAAAGCTGGGCATCCTACAGAAAGTGAGGCGATACTTCACACCTGTACAGCTTTTGAATTTATATAAAGCACAGGTCCGTTCCTGTATGGAGTATTGCAGTCACTTGTGGGATGGCTCAGCCAAATACCAACTAGCTGCACTTGACTCGATCGAACGCAGAGCTAAAAGACTCATAGGTGACGAGGTTCTGGCAGGCAAGATTCAAAGCCTGGCTCACCGGCGAAACGTTGCTTGCCTGTCGTATCTTCTACAGATTGTACTTCGGAGAGTGTGCGCAGGAGCTCCACGACCTAATCCCTTCATCCCCCTTCTACTACCGGTCTAACAGACGTAACGCAGGATACCATCCACACTTGGTCGATATACCGTCTTGTCGTACTAAGCGCTTTTCTTCAACATTCATTGTGCGCACAGCCAAGGTGTGGAACTCTGCCGGCTTCTGTGTTCCCTGCCACATATGATCAGTCAGCCTTTAAAGCAAGAGTGAATAGGCATTATTTTCTGGGCTCGCTCGTTCGATCGTAGACCTCATCTTACACTTACCATCAGGTGTGATCGAGGTCAAGAGCGGGTTCATTCGTAATTTAAAAACATAACCCTTCCTTTGCAGTCGGGTAAAAAAGTAGAAGCTTAAAAGTGCAATTTATAACCCACTCACTAGCTTCCGCCTGCGGGTACGCTCGCATGAAAAGCGTTTTTTCAACAAAAGAAAAAGATTCATCAAACTCGGTTAGGTCGTGTAGAGGTTAGGCTTTCGTATTTATAATATTAGTAGGGAATTTCTAAATAAATATCACTTATCACGTTTTGTTACCACAGAACTAGACTTTGAGCTACCGATAAATTTCAGACGGAAAATCCCAATCAGAAACTGGGTACTCTTGACAATTCTAAGATTAAAGCAATTACAATGCAAACCAATAGCAGTGTTGTATGAGGTGTCACTCTTCGTTATAAAAATATAGTGGCTGTAACTTCGCAAATTATTTCGTCCCCGTATCTTTTGTTGATGAGTTAGTAATTCTCATATTATTGACGATAGATTGGAAAATTGCTGAGGCCCTTAAAGGTACAGAGTTGACAAAGGTTAATTATGTTATTTTGGTATGAAAATATGTTCGTTCAATTCGAAATAGGCTACCCAAAGTTTTTCTTTCGTAGGAGGGATGATTATTTAGTGGATAGGACCCACATAAAGTACATTTACAGAACATATTTGCGTAGGTTTAATAGAAAATATCAGAGTTACCCGCTGTGTGCCTGCAGACTTCAAAGTAGTTACCTAAATATTCTATTCGTTTGCATTTAGATTGAAATATTTGTTTATATTTTAGAGTCAACTCAGGGTCATAATTAGATTTTAGTTCAGTTTCAATTTTAATAGAATATTTTCTCTTATAGTCTGTAAAGATAGTGTTAAGGAGGATTAAATAAATAAATTCTCTTTGGACATTGTATAAAGTCCGTTTCTTTGATTACCTAAAAGTATTGGACATGTATTTTCCCTTTTGCCACACAATTAGAAAATGAAGAACAAACCGACCCACTAAAAAGCGTAAAAAAAATTTTTTACAAAAAATAGAACCGACTTCCATATCAAAACACTACAAAGCCAAAAATAACTTTAATTTCGGAAGACGCACAGTTATTCATCCTGAACATGCTAGCTAGACAAAAGTCACTTTCAAATTTCCAAGACCTAATTATCTAAGTATGTAGCCATTATCCCCATTATTCCGGTTCTAAGAAATGTTTTGCACACATTTCAATCACTGATAAGCTAATGAGGGCTGTTATATAAATTAGGGGTAAGTAAAGTGTTAATTAGTTGCAATTTTGCTTATAACGAGAAACATCATATGCTAGTCAATTTTATACTTACAAAAAAAAAGCTGATATGGATTTTGTAGCTGAAAGTATGTACTTTTTATTTTGATACTTAAAGTACCTATAGTTTTTTCTCATCATTTACAAGACGCGCTATGTTGCAAAATTTTAATATTTTCTATCGTTTTTAATGTTTGATGGACCAGAAACTATCGCTCCCCTCTTTCCCCTAGGTTTATTTTTTGATATATCATAGCTATATCTGTTAGCTTATGATTTTTAGTAGTCAAAAAATTCAAAAAAAATTACAACTATTTTTTTTATTGTTTTTCTAGAGATCAAATAAACCATCTCGAAAATAGAGTTTTTGAAAGAACGGCGTAAACATCCAAAAGAAAATCGAACCAGTGCATTATATCAATACATAAGGAACAGACACGAATTATTGGGTATTAGCGATGATTCCATAAAAGAGTTAAGGAACCATATCAGCAGAACTTCTTCAAAATTTGCTGAAAAATGGAAAAGTTCCGGAGGCAATCATGAACGCTTTTTAGCCAACCATTCTGCTTACTTGGCAGAAGATTTTAAGTGATTGTCCACCACCCCAAACCCTCAACATCCACTCTGGGTGGTCCTCCTACTAAAACTTTTGATGACCTGAGCGATAAATCGAAAAAAAGGCGACTCGACGATTTACTTCAAGAACGGGATATAAACCAGTTGGTGGCTGCTGCTGAAATTTCAGCGCGGTTGGCTGGGCACCGAAATCTCGCCTGTGTGATTAGAGAAGCCAGCAACAGCCCGGAGAAGTGTCAAGACATGAAAAAAAAAACTATTAGTTCGCGTGTTGATTCGCAAAGGTGCCTTTCAAAAAAAGAAGCTCTGGCTTACTATGTGAACGCCAGAGCTACAACCCATTCTTAGAAACAAACCCGAAAATGGGGCATGAAGGCGGGACGTAAGGTATTTCCTTCATTTAATAGTGTCAGGCAGGCTAAATTAGACTGTTATCCCCCTGAGGAACAGATTTTCGTAACCGAAACTCGTGCAGAAATTAAACTTCAAGCCGCGTTAAACAAGTTAAACAAAACAGTCGAACGTCTAATTTCTGCACAGTTTGAGGTATTCAGATCTTTGCCTCCTGACTCATCATTCTCCCTTATAAGCAAGTGGGGGTGCGATGGAAGTTCTGGTCATAGCACTTACAAACAAAAGTTCGCAAACAGTGAAGACACTGATGAGTTTTTATTTGTATTCTCATTTGTGCAGCTTCAATTACTTGACAGCAGTGGTAACATTGTTTCGCAGAATCCTCGACCATCTTCTACTATGTATTGTAGGCCAATTAATTTTATTTTCTCCAAAGAAACAACAGACTTTACTGTAACGGAAACCAACAAAGTTTTGGAGGAAAGAAACCAATTGGTACCAACAATCGGTAATGTAAATAGTAATATGGTATCTGTGAAATATGAATTGCTATTCACAATGATTGACGGTAAAGTGTGCAATTCTAAGACTGAAACTTCCTCCGCTCAAAAGTGCTACATTTGTGGGGCTACTCCTAAATGATGACTCTAAGGAATTTGTAGTAAATAAGAACAATCTGGGTTTTGGTATATCTCCACTTCACGCTTAGATACGCTCCTTTGAATGTTTGCTTCGCATAAGGTATCGTCTCAAAGTTAACTTCGAGATGAAAATGACAAAGTAAATGTGAAGCAGCGTTCGGCTCGAATCCAAGATAGGTTTAAGTCGGAAATGGGTTTGATAGTAGTTAAACCAAAACTTGGATTCGGAAATACTAATGATGGAAATCGTCGGTTTTTTGGGAATCCTGAACTAGTTTCAGATATTACAGGTTTAAATGTGACCCTAATTAAGAACTTTGGAATCATTCTTAGAACGTTAGCTTCGGTTTACGATATTAATATTGAAAAATTTAATAGTTTAATGCAGGACACAAAAAAAATATACCTTAGTCTCTGTTATTTAGCCAGTTACGGTGCACAAACTTCTTGTGCACAGTGTCGATATTGTGCAATCGGCTCTTCTACCTATTGGGCAGCTTTCTGAGGAAGCTCAGGAAGCTCGCAATAAACATTGTAGAAGATTCCGAGAATACACGAAAAGTTTCACGTATTGCCACGAATAGAGATTTATATGTTAATAATCACATCTGCTATTGTATTGTTGTAGGTTATTATTATATCGATTTATTTAATAACTTTAATTACGATTTACTCATTAAAATTTTAAGATCATAAATCATTTATTAATTTGCAAACATGGGTAAAAATATATACATTGATGTAAGAATGTAAGTACTTTAAAGTAATTTGCTATATAAAGTTAGGTAATGCGGTCCCACTGTGCAATTAGTAGCTATGATATTAGTAATTAAACCATATTATGCGTTGTTACCCCTTTTTCTATTGTATTTATCTTTACTTGCCTTAATTAAACACAACTTATACTGATAATCTTTGTTTTCTTAAAAATCGTTACCCTAGTTACCTACCTACCATCTTTTAGTGTGGTGTGTTTTGCACGAATTACGCAATAATACATCACATAAAAGTCGTATAAGACAAAAAACATCAATAAATAGTTTTGTCTAGCTAGCATTTTCAGGATGAAACACTGTGAGACGGTGTGAAAAAAAAAAGAAAAACCAATAACACCGACTACCGAAATTAAAGTTATTTTTGGCTTTGAAGTGTTTTGATATGGAAGTCGGTTCTATTTTTTGTAAAAAAATTTTTTTTAGCATTAAGTAAGTGATGTCGGAAGGATGTCGGCACCCGTCTCTCCTGAACTTCGAAGTTTTTGATCTTTTTTAATTATTATTGATATATCTAAATTTATATACAGTGTAACGAGCTTCGACTTATTGTTTATAATAATATGTTCAAGCTTAACAACAGACTGCAAAACGGGAAATCGATGCAAGTCATTAAAATTTTATTACCGGAGGAATTTAATTACAAACAAACTTTCTTATTCGTAAAGCTGTATGCCTGCGGTAAGACTGGAACAAATCAAATATTCACAATTCCATTAGTAAGGGTTTTTAATGATGAAAATGTACGTATGGAAACTCCAAGAGTAGTCGGCATTTTAAAGACATGTTGCATTTGACCTAAAATGTGGTTGGAAAATAGGGCCCTTCCCGTGTGCTCATCTAAAAATAACACCGTTACATACGTTCTATGAACGTGTCGTGTTTTTGTTTATCTGTGGATCTGTTGTTTATGGTACTGGACAATTTATGAGTTTACGGGGACCGTTTGTAGTCATATCTGCAGCCTAATTGCGTACTACAAATAGGATTCGGTCCAGTTATGCATTCTTTTTTTTTTCTTTCTTTGGATTATCAGGGCAGGTCATATGTGGCAGGGACCACAGAAGTCGGTAGAGATTTCCACATCTTGGCTGTGCGCTTAATAGATGTGGAGGATAAGCTCTTATTACGACGAGACGGTACAGCAACCATGTATTGATGGTACCCTGCAGTACATCTGGTGGAATGGCAATGAAATTGAGATTGTGTTTTTTAAACTTTAAAATTGCTACATATGTATAATTTAAGGAACGAAAAGACATGCCTATTTATGTATGCGCGATTAGAGTGCTGGTATATTTAAGAGATAGCTGTAATAACACGTTAATTTGAGGGATGAAAAACCGGAAAAATATTCTCGTTGGTTTAGCTATTTACAAGCGCTCCTTCTAAGAACGAATCTCTGTCCGAGTCTACACATGTTTCTAGTTCATGGAAGACGGCACGCTTTGTACTAAATACCTAAACTGACATAAAACGACCGAAATTATGTGGCCACTATACATATACATACATATATAAGTACACTTCTGCTTAACCCCTTGGAGTATAAAAGCTTAATGTTATGTTCAGAAAAGTTCAGGAGGTCGGTCCGGATCATAAATTGGAATATAACCTTTTTGGAGGCTGTATACCAATATGAGTCACACTAATTGAAGTTTAATGTTACCCTGTACTCGGTATTATGCAATTTAATGCCTATGTTTCTGTAATACTGTGTTAACATGGTCCTAATACGTATTTTCTCTAATTTCCAGAGGTTCACACAATATCTAGCATCGAGTAATTCAACATTTCAACTTAGCAATTTTCTAGACAAAAGCGGCGTACAAGGTATGTTTTGAAGTTATTTTATTATTTCGTGTTAACTACGATATGTTTAAAATACTGCAAATGAAATGTAATTATTGTGTTATCTTATAGAATGTTGTCGTATTGGTAGATGGCGTTTTGCCTTACAATTAAAAGTGACAGTCGCGTATTCAGGCGATGAGCGAATCAGAATGTATAGAGATTACTCTTATAACACATACAATATTGCCTTTAATTTATTAGTACATATTAATATATCATAACAACTTTCCGATAGAATATAGGAAATTATAATAATGATTACAAGAAATATTGGTTGTAGAAGTAAAATTCACTCTAAAGCCAATCTTCTTTCCCAATGCCTTTTGCCTCCCTTTAAACCTTATCCTAAAGTTAGCTAAAGCAGATATGTTTACAGAAGCCCTAATACTAATACAACGGTAACTCTGGTATCCTCCGGGATGATGATTTCTTTTTACTTTTTTTTTTAAAGCTCCTACAGAAAGTCCTAGTGCGTAAACCTCAACTAGTGTAACTTAAGATGTATAGACTTAACCGAACCACAACGAGCATAATTATGTACATGTATCAAGCAGATCTTTAAGTCAAGAGTGAATAAGTTACTTCTAGACAAGCGTGCTTCATTTTCGACCACATCATCGCTTAACATCAGGTGAGATGGTGGTCAAACGCAATCCTATCAACAATAAATAAAAACCTCGCGTATGTATAAAGTTACAAACAAACCTTACATCCTGAAAGCAATAACTCCCAAAGTAAACTCCACTCTACATAAGTATACGAAAAATTATAGGACTCGTCGAGAGTTATCAGGAACGGATATTGGATTCAGTAGCCCCTACCATTTGTAAAGGGTCAGTAAATATCACACCCCACAGGGAAATAAACACGCAAACTCGCGATGCGTCGCACGGTGGGCTGAAAATCGGCTTTCATAGACTTAGGCATTTTATTTTGCAAGTGCGAGTTTTTTTGCCGGATATCACTTCTATTAGTTATAACAATATACAAAAATGACACCAGAATTGATTCTGCACAGAAACGAAGGAATTATAATTTTTTTACGAAAATTTTGTATGGAGCTAGTGTAACGCCTAGCCTGCAAGCATGAACTCATGAAGCTACCGCGCGCTACGAGCGCGCGGCACACACTGAGGTCCGCGCACCCGGCTCCGCAGTATAGGTGCGCCGCTGGCGCGTGCGCCGAGCGGCGACG
Organism: Tholera decimalis; assembly: GCA_943138885.2. Taxonomy (NCBI): domain Eukaryota; kingdom Metazoa; phylum Arthropoda; class Insecta; order Lepidoptera; family Noctuidae; genus Tholera; species Tholera decimalis. The sequence goes on along the minus strand of OW964569.2, from coordinate 37,056,024 downwards.
ACATGCCCGGGCCACGGCCTAATAGATACTGCTGTGGAGCTACGTTTTTTTTTTTTTTTTTTTTTTTTTTTTTTTTTTTTTTTTTTTTTTTAGGTAGGGCCACTTGTAGATCAGCACACTAAGGCTGTGAGTCTACTTAACCGGACTTTGCTGTGGAGCTACGGACCAGGCGAATATTATATAGTCGGCGCACACCGAAGTCGCGTCAAGGAAAGTTGAAGATCTGAGTCTAGTGCTCTGTGTTCTGATTGGTTGACCATTATATATTAGATTTTGAGTAGACACTACATCCATCCGGGTATTTTGTATAAGATGTGGCTAGGTTTATGACAATACATTCGTCTTCCGAATAGAACATCTGAGTTTAATTTAACAGCAATACCTATACCTCACAGTGCTTAACAGTGGTGACCCCGACGATAGTGAACGTTAGAAATGGAATCTGAGAATCTCGAAACCATCTCCGTCAAGGTCCGCATCCCTACGTTTTGGCGTGACAAACCAACCTTGTGGTTCGGGCAGTTCGAGACCGTCGTAAATCCTCAGAAGCCCAACGATGAAGCAAAATTCAGTTTAATGGTGGCACATCTCGAAAAGCAAGACGTTGAACAAATCGGTGATATTGTGATGTCTAAGTCGCGCACTGGGAGGTACGATGAAGCTAAGAAGAGGCTTCTTTCTGTCTACGAGGAGTCAGAAACTCAACAGCTGCACAAACTCCTCAATGAAATGGAGCTAGGCGATCAAAAGCCGTCACAGCTGCTCAGACGTATGAGAGAACCTGCTCACGAGAAGCTGCCTGATTCAACCCTTCAAATGCTCTGGATGCGGCACTTACCAGCGTCAACACGAGCAGTCCTGGCGGTTAGTGAACAAACCTCACTTGATATTCTCGCTCAGATGGCCGACAAGATGCAAGACCAAGCCGCTGAAGTATCTGCCGTAAGTTCCTGCTCCTGTCAAGATCGTCAGAAGAAGTCATCATCACGCGCACGTGGACAACCATTGCGTGAAGAACAAGACCTCCGCGATGTTGTTATGCAACTGACGAAGGAGATCGCCGAGCTACGAGTCGAACAGGCGCGGAACACTACACGGGCATCGCGCTATTTCGCACGCTCAAGATCTCTGTCTCGTTCACGCTCCGGCACCGGGCGACAACGTAAATACAGCCCCACAGCAAGCGGCGTCTGCTATTTCCACAAACGATTCGGCAAGCGCGCACGCAACTGCCGATCTCCATGTAATTTTAATGATAAGCAGGAAAACTAGCCGAGATCTTGGCTACGACGGGACCCGAGATCAGCAACATATCAGTATACCGTCTATACGTTTACGACACCGCCAACAAACTACGATTCCTTATCGATACTGGAGCGAATGTATCGGTCGTGCCTGCACTCAAGAAAGGAATTACGTCATCAGACATATTACTCTACGCTGCTAACGGTACGCCTATAAGAACATATGGCGATCGCAACTTAGATCTCAACCTCGGTTTACGTCGTTCATTTAAGTGGAACTTCATCGTGGCCGACGTGAAGAAACCTATCATCGGAGCTGATTTTCTGAGACACCACGACCTTTTAGTTGATCTACGAGCCCAGAAACTTATAGACAAGAGGACCGGCTTAACAATCAACGGGTGCATATCGAATACCTCATCGGCGCCGACAGTGCTCACACTCAACGTAAACGACCCTTACTGCGACCTGCTGAAGAAATATAACGAGATTACTTCACCGCACTTCAGTAACGTATCGAATAGTGACGTGGAACACCACATCGTTACCCAGGGTCCACCTGTTTACTGCAGAGCCCGACCTCTGCCACCGCACAGATATAACGCCGCTAAAGAAACGTTCCAGCTGATGATTGAACAGGGGATCTGTAGACCGTCTAAGTCCCCTTGGGCCAGTGCCCTCCACCTGGTCCAGAAGAAAAATGGTGAATATCGACCCTGCGGGGACTACAGGAAACTGAACGCCGTGACAAAGCCAGACCGGTACCCGATACCCCGGCTTCGTGACTTCACCTATAGGTTGGAGGGGATGAAAATATTCACGAAAATCGACCTTCGAAAAGCTTACCATCAGATTAGAATCCGGCCAGAGGACATTGAAAAAACCGCAGTGATTACACCATTCGGATTATTCGAATTCCCTCGAATGTGTTTCGGTTTACGCAACGCGGGACAAACTTTTCAGCGGCACATCCATAATGTACTGGGTGACCTGCCATACGTCTTCCCATTCATTGACGATTTGCTTCTCGCTTCTGCTGATCCTCACCAACACCGGCAACATCTAGAAGAAGTGTTTAGTCGACTGCAAAAACACGGACTTAGAATAAACGTGTCGAAGTGCGTTTTCGGTAAAGAAAACCTTGAGTTCCTGGGATATGACGTGTCACCTGAGGGAATTCAGCCTACGGAAGATCGTGTGAAGACCATAACGACTTTCCCTGAGCCTAAGACAGTACAAGAACTGAGACGCTTTCTTGGCATAATAAATTTCTACAAAGAAAGTATTCCTCACGCAGCTCACAGTCAAGAAAAACTATATAAGTACCTTCACACTTCGAAAAAGAATGACAAGACTCAGATAAATCTTACGTCTGAAGAAAAAGAAGCATTCCAAGCATGCAGAACCAGCATTAAGAACGCCGTAGTATTATCACACCCGTCTACACATGCATCTATATCATTGATGTGTGACGCATCGAATCGCAGACACTTCAGACGAATGTTCGAGGGAAGAGAAATAACTGTGTACACTGATCACAAACCTCTTACGTTTGCCCTCACGAGAGAATACAGCAAGACCGAAACACCGATGCGAACGCGATATCTTCACTACATCAGTCAGTTTACGTCAAAGATTAAATATATTGATGGAAAGGAAAACGTCGTCGCTGACGCACTATCACGGATAGAAGCCATTACATTACCATCACCGATTGATTATGAAGAACTGGCTATTCAACAACGTACGGACAGCGAAATCAATGACGTGATCCTCAACAAAAAACTAAAATTTGAGCGTCTGCAACCGACCAACGCGGGACAGAGAATATTATGCGAAACATCAACGGGCAGCGTGCGACCGTACATACCAAACTCTCTGCGGCGTACAGTATTCACCGCTATGCACGAGATGAGTCATCCCGGTATTCGAGCCACGAGACATCTCATTACGAACCGATTTTTCTGGCCGAGTATGAACAGTGATATAAACAGTTGGACAAGAAGTTGTATCGCATGTCAGAAATCCAAGGTACATAGACATACTGTATCACCGTTAGAAGCATTTCCAGAAGCCGACCGCCTGTCTCATATACACATCGACATCGTGGGACCACTACCACTATCAGATGGCAAGCGATACTGTGTGACCGTCATAGACAGGACGACGAGATGGCCCGAAGCCTACCCAGTGGCTGATATCACCGCAGAAACAGTCGCCCGTGCTGTTTATGAGGGCTGGATAGTTCGTTATGGCTGCCCAGAAAGATTGACTACCGACCAGGGACGTCAATTCGAATCGGAACTATTTAGTAGCCTGATGAAGCGACTGGGGATCGAACGAATACGAACGACGGCGTACCACCCTCAAGCTAACGGAATGATCGAGCGCTGGCACCGTTCTCTCAAAACTGCCCTCACATCACGACTTAAAAATACAAGCTGGACGTATGAGTTGCCGACTGTGCTGATGGGTTTACGTGCAACAATAAAAAACGATACTGACGTTTCTGCTGCAGAGGCATTGTATGGACAGACACTGAGATTACCCGGAGAAATGCTCGGCGTAAATATAAGAGAGCAACCTAAATCTCATTATGAAGATGTCATTGCGAGCACAATGAAGAAACTACACAGTGCATATATACATACAGACCGGCGTACCTCATTCATTCCTCGGCAGCTACAAACATGTACACATGTGTTCGTGCGCAACGATGCAACGCGCAAGCCTCTCACACCAACATACAACGGTCCATACCGCATTGTTCAACGCAATGATAAGACGTACGCCATTCAAGTTCAGACAAAAACAAAGACTGTTTCTTTGGATCGTCTAAAACCTGCTTTCCTGTTGGAGCCTGAACCTGACGCTGCATCCAACCGTGATACCACCTACACGACGAAGTCTGGCAGGATATCCAAACCTCCGGTACGCTTCGCTGGGGGGGAGCACTGTAACGCCTAGCCTGCAAGCATGAACTCATGAAGCTACCGCGCGCTACGAGCGCGCGGCACACACTGAGGTCCGCGCACCCGGCTCCGCAGTATAGGTGCGCCGCTGGCGCGTGCGCCGAGCGGCGACGACATGCCCGGGCCACGGCCTAATAGATACTGCTGTGGAGCTACGTTTTTTTTTTTTTTTTATTTTTTTTTTTTTTTTTTAGGTAGGGCCACTTGTAGATCAGCACACTAAGGCTGTGAGTCTACTTAACCGGACTTTTGTGGAGCTACGGACCAGGCGAATATTATATAGTCGGCGCACACCGAAGTCGCGTCAAGGAAAGTTGAAGATCTGAGTCTAGTGCTCTGTGTTCTGATTGGTTGACCATTATATATTAGATTTTGAGTAGACACTACATCCATCCGGGTATTTTGTATAAGATGTGGCTAGGTTTATGACAATACATTCGTCTTCCGAATAGAACATCTGAGTTTAATTTAACAGCAATACCTATACCTCACAGTGCTTAACACTAGTATGAAAAATCGAAATATCTCTAAAACGGCAGCGATAACCGTAATATCCTTATAGAGGGTTATAGTACTAATTATTTATGATTTTTTGACATACGTTACATACTGGTTGTACATGCCTTTTTTTAAAAAAAATCGTCAAAATATTTTTATTTATTTTTACATATTTAAACGTTCCTTTTAGTGTTTAAGTTGAAGAATTCAGAGCTTTAACAACTCTTATCATAAAATAGCATCACCCCTATAGACCTGAAGGACTAGACAGAGGTGTGTAGTGTCTTGTTGATCTTGTAAGATTTCCAACAATACCAAATAGTTGAATATCAGTGTCAAAGTGCCCATGCTGTCGCTTCTTTTTGAAAGATAGGGGAATGAAATTGTTAATTGATCATACCCTAAAAGTATGATTACAACATAACCGGACACATAATAATAATAATATCCTTATAGGGGATTATAGTACTAACATTATTTATTTTAACATATGAAACTGTTCAAAACGATCCATGAACTGTGTCAAAGTTAAGAACATCGTTAGGAAGCATGCTTTTTCCCCAAATATTAAGAATATGTGAAAAAAAAAGACTGTATATAAACTTTTTATTGATAGGTAATTTAAATAAAACAGAAGTAACAAAAATAATATCTAATAAATTCAATTATACAAAATACATATTTGAAACTATAATTTATGAAATTATTAACTAAACATATTGGTACAATAAACTAACATAAATAACAAAAGAACATAAAGAAAAATAATTAAATTTTACAAATTTTCTTTACAACTTTCGTTGTCGGACTCCAATTCCGAGTCAGAATCCAGATCGGATATACCTACAAACTCGAACTCAGTTTCCGGAAACTGTATTAGGTCGAGAGTTTCAGCAAAAAAGGTTGTCTTCCTTTTGGCATCTAACTTCGGCCTTTGTGCACTTAGAAAAGGATCCGAAGAAACAACAAGCATATTTAGGATATCTTGATTAGAATCTTGCCTGCTTCTTTTCCGCGAATGATGTTCCCGGAACCTCCTAAAATCTTTGTTTCGAGACTCTGAGGCTTCTTCCGAGAGAGTCCCAATCGGGACAATATCATTTTTTTCGATTATGTCAGCTCCGTGTATTAATAGTTTATGTACGGTTGATGACATGTAGTACCAGTCGTATAATTCCACGTACTTTTCTGCTGTTTTGCGAGCAAAATCTTTAAATTTGATGACATCGATCTTCTCACCAGATGTTATTGCTTGCAAAATAACAGCAAATCTTTTTATCAGGTTTTGATCCAACCCAGTAATAGCTGCAGTTTTATTGGGAAACTCGAAAAACTTCCTTGCGGTATTCCCGTCATTGGTAGTTCCCGAGCCTTGTTTTACTATATCAATTAACAGATTGAGCTCCTCTTTAAATTTATTTTGAATGTTTTTTTTTCTGTTTTGTAACATATCTTTATGCTCATTACTTCTTGCTGCCCACTGTTTGAAGTCAAGTCTGTACGCAATGTGTAACAGACATTCCATGCAATTTATACGGGCATGTAGGGATGATAGGCCAAATTCATATATGTCAGAACACACAGTTTTTGATGTTACAGCATCTAAGTGGTTCATTTCTGTTGGTTTTGCTAAGCACAGGTAGCATGATGCATTTGATCTAGCTTCAGAAAGGTACGTGCAGACTTTTGCGTCGATCATTGTCATCATTAGTTTATGAGTCACCCTGTTACTATTAATGCACTCTGTGGGGTTAAGGACCTCAATTTCCTCATCCATTTTTCTTTTGTTATCAATGACAACTGCATGGCTTTCTTTTACAAAAGTGAACTGAACCGGACGACAATAAAAAGTTGAGCATGGTTTCGGGTTTGTCCATATAGTATTATCTCCATCTGTCAGTTTCAGTGGCACCAAGGAGGTCATGAAAATGCTTGAATCATCATGCTCGCCGTCCATTTTCTGCTTGTATCGGCTTTGATTGGATGCACCATCAAATCCTCACTTCGATATCAGCTTTAACTGCTTATTTTCCACATTATCAGAAAGACTTTGAAGAATCCGCTTCACCGTGATGTCAAGTAAATCTTGAAGTGTAATTCTAGCTGATGAATCCGTAACTGATACTGATTGATTAGGAGGGTAGCATGCAAGCTTAGTTTGTTGCAGTTTATAGTAGGATGGGTAAATATCCTTAGCACCTTCCCGAATGGCAGTCTCTCGCAACGTAATATATTGCCACTTTGAAAGCTTAAGTGAAAGAAGCAATCCAAGTGCTTTCTCTGGTGTAAATATTACTGTTTTCTTAATGCTTTCCTTGATTTTAACGGCAGCTTCTGGATTTTTGATCATATAATTGATTACAGATGCGATATCTTCATAACCTTCTTCTTTTAAACGTGCTGCAGCTGCATATGCCAATTCACAGGAATCCTCGCCTATGTGCTCACTAGATCTTCTCTTTTTCTGTTTGCTTCCCAGATCTTTGAATGGTTTTCGGGACCTTTTTGTCATTGTTCCAACAGTCGATGATGTCGAAGGTTCTGGAGAGACTGAGCGTGCTCTTGGTATCTCATCAACAGTTGGTTCTTGATTTATTAAAGTTTGCACGCAACTCGGCCAATCAATATTTGCTTGCAACCACTCTCCGTACGTATTTCTAAACTTATCAAAGAATCGTTTAGATTTCTGCCACCTGTTTAAAGCAGCTCGCGTGAATCTCCGGCAAAATTCTTTGAGAGTTACTTGATCTTCGGCAGAAAGGCAATCGCCTATGCGGGACACAATTGCACTAAACAATACTTCATGATTAAATGAAGGACACTCACTTTTTAGAAGAACAAACAAATCTAAGTTGGTGATTAAACTTTCCATTCTAAGATTTTGTAGTCGCAAAGCAAATAGTTTTAGTGTTAGCAGTTACACGGTTGTGAACAATCTAAATTATGGAACAAAATTATAGCCCTTTTATTGTATAAAGTCAATAATTAGTTAACTACCCTCATTAAAGTTATAAAAGATATGATAATAAAAATTTATAATCGTCAAAAACATTTCGTAGAACTCATAGTAGAACTAATCAACATTAGCAAATCACATTAGCTCACTAATTATAAAAAGGTGAATGCAGTTCTTAGTTGGTATTGTTGCGAGATATTTCAAATCATTTAATCACTTAATAGGCTCATTAGAATCAGAAGACTACAACCATCATTCTAATTACTTAATTACTTGTCATCAGACTCATTAGATGACTACACAATATGTTATTTTGTATTTTGAACGTATGCAAGGTTTTAAAATTCCTTTTGTGTCGATATTATTATGTGTCCGGTTATGTTGTAATCATACTTTTAGGGTATGATCAATTAACAATTTCATTCCCCTATCTTTCTAAAAGAAGCGACAGCATGGGCACTTTGACACTGATATTCAACTATTTGGTATTGTTGGAAATCTTACAAGATCAACAAGATACTACACACCTCTGTCTAGTCCTTCAGGTCTATAGGGGTGATGCTATTTTATGTTAAGAGTTGTTAAAGCTCTGAATTCTTCAACTTAAACACTAAAAGGAACGTTTAATATGTAAAAATAAATAAAAATATTTTGACGATTTAAAAAAAAATAAAGGCATCTACAACCATTATGTAACGTATGTCAAAAAATCATAAATAATTAGTACTAAAACCTCCTATAAGGATATTACGGTTATCGCTGCCGTTTCAGAGATATTTCGATTTTTCATACTAGCTCCATACAAAATTTTCGTAAAAAAATTATAATTCCTTCGTTTTTGTGCAGAATCAATTCTGGTGTCATTTTTGTATATTGTTATAACAAATAGAAGTGATATCCGGCACAAAAACTGGCACTTGCAAAATAAAATGCCTAAGTCTATGAAAGCCGTTTTTCAGCCCACCGTGCGTCGGACCGTTGCGTGATGATGGACAGTAACAATAGTAGCGTGTTTTGTAACGTTATTACTTACTCCAATGTAAACCTCTATTATTCGTGCTGAACTGAATGAAAATCTTTAAACGTACGAACTATTGTCGCTATCATTTCCGTAGCAACCAATCAATCAAATCATAAATATCTTATTTCAAATAAGGCCTACATGGGTAGGTACTTAATCAACGCTAGTTCACGGGTTGAATTTTTCTATGGAGAAGAACCGCTAAGAAACTTCATAGTTACTCTGTAACTGTACAAAAAGGCCTTGATGCAATTAATTGTGTAGCTAAAACTGATAGCACTTTTAATTCATCATTCTCGTTTACAAAAAACATAATATATGCCTATGATATTCCCGCTCCTCGATCACAGGCTTTTACTCTATGAGATTGAGTTGACAGTGATCATAAAGTAACTCGGTATGTCTGTCACTTTCTCGTGTAAGGTACTTGAAATTAATTCAGATATAAAATCTATTGTGGGTAGTTAGAAGCAGTATCTTCAGCTGCTTTTGAAGCACACTCTTATATCGTCTACTATAATTTCCTACGCATTATCCTAAGTATTTTTACTTCCATCCTTTTTATTAGCCCTTATTTCAATAGTCTTATTTATACAATTGTCGGTATTACTAAATTTATCCGCCTCCATCTTTCCGTTCTAACCCAACAGCCAATTTCCAAGCACAGATTCGCACTTGAGAAACCTTAGTAATGTCGTCGTGGATGGCATTATGCAATGCATCCACGACTATGGAGGACTGTAGTATTTCCACGTCATTATGTACGATCACCCGTGCCAAGTAATATTGGCGCCCGGCGCCCTAGTACGGCGTAAAACTAGAATTAAACGTTCCTTGCTCTATATTAGGAAGTTTATGTGTCTGGCGTATGACTGTGCCGATTTTTTTTTCCGTCTGAGATGTTTATGGTCTTAATTGTATTGTGTTCTACATTTTTGGTACTGAGCCATATTTTCAGTGGGATTTTTTCTTCTTATTTAAGTGATCGTTCATCTGAATCTTCTTTTCGTTAAAATGCTTTACCCCCTGTGGTTGTGCAAAAAGTACAGCTGTATGGGTACTCAGGGCTCATCAACGTGTGGCTTACGCTCATGTAATATATACGATAACAGATAAAACGCCATGTAGTGTGAAAAGAAACCTTTCTAGAAACCTCTTTTCTTCATTAAGTGAGATCCTTGCTTCGCCGCCGGGAGTCTTTTGGCTCAAATTCAATACCGTGGCGCTCTTTTGGAGATCGCCCCGCTTATAATTCTGGCTCTCAGGGACTGCACTAGTTGGAGATAACAGGTCTGGCTTGTAATTATTCTTGCCCTCTCTTATGGTCTTCTGGCTACTTCATACAGTTTCTAAATGTAATAAAGACCAGACAGGCTCGTTTTAGTCCTTTTTGTGCGGGGGTAAACCATCCTGGGTGGGGCGGAATGGAGTGTCAGATTTCTACTGACAAAAAACCCACTTTGTTCCTTCAGTTGCCGTTCTTGCATTCCGGGACCATGGTATCTCGTCAGAACGTTTCCGCAACACCGGAGGCTTGACTTTATCCAATATCCGAAAATTCATGAACTTGCATATCTAGCCGTAACTCTGGAATGCTGCTAACATTATAACCTCCCATGCATAGACCGCCATATCGGTTTCGTTCCGCCTAATGTATAAACTATGTGAGTACTACGCGATGACCGGTGACCTTACAGGTCAATGACACTATAGCCCCGGTCAGCTGTAAATCTCATTTACCCTCGCAAATGTTTTTTTTTTTAAGGTGATACGTAAAAAATAAGACATAGCTCGAGGGGCGTAGCTTAACGGAAGACGCGGGGAGCACCCCCGCTAGAATACATTGCAAACTCGAGCGCACGCTCGCGGTGAGTTTGCGATGTAGTTTGTGTGTTTTGATGTTTTAGAATAGAGAAGGCACGGAGTCGCCAAAATCAAATACATTTCTTTTTAATCTGAATTAAACTAACTTATTCATTATATTGTTAGGTATTTAGTGTTTTACTTTATTTAAGAATGACAAAAAATAATATAACGTGTGTAAATGCACAGACCGTAACAGTAAATGATCATATTGACCTAAGAAAAAGAACTACTAGTGTAGTAAACAAATTCTTACTATGATTTTATTTAATTAATTTACTTAAAATGAGTAGTAACAAAAAGTTGCTTCGAAACTACGCTTTTTAACACGCTTTTATTAGGTCGACCTGTATGTAACTAACTATGTAATGGAATCTAAGGCAACTACTTTAACCATCTTCCAAGGGTCGTAGCGTAATGAAAATTAGCAACTGTATGTAGTTCTGATGACAATACAATAATATGGTACTGTCGAACTGATCTGATGATGAAGCCGGAAGATATGAACTGGAACTTCATGATGGAAAATCGTATCATAGCTGTTTTGGATTTCTTAGAAAAGTCTTGTAATGAACTTTGACCACGATTAGGTTTCAAGGTCTGATGATGAAGCCGGAAGATAGGCAGTGGCATTCCATGATGGAATATCGTATCATTGTCGTGTTTGTACTTGTGAGAAAAGCCACGTAATGGACTTTGAACACGATCAGGTTTCAAACAGGATCAGGTTTGAGGATAACAAACCTAAAGAAAATCCGTTATCGGTTTTCTTAACCTTTTTGTCAACTTTTTGTGATGTCACTTTCAAATCCTCTGGGGTGATTGACCGTTGAATTGTTCACTACTCGTGGGAATAATATAAAAACAGAAACAGCAACACAAAGAAAACGGAGGCTACAAAAAAAAGGAAAAGCGCGAACAAATTTTTTGTTTTTACGTGCACTTATAAAAGCGTGTTTTTCTAGTGATTTTTAAACTATTAATTTATTATTAATTAATTAAAGATTATTCATCCAATTAAATTTTTTGATGGATATTTTCTCACGAATAAAAGTCAGAGATTTAATTAAAAATTACTAAAATCTATAACTACACTATTTTCTTGGAATACATGTCTGTCGCCTTCATTTAATATTTCATCAGAGACATTTCCCCCGCGTGTTTTATTTTCTTTGTTTGTATCCTTGCCCCTATTTTTATTAATTACATATTCTGGATCACGGATCTCTCATGTACCGAGGATCTACCAGTCATATCATTATTTTCAATCTCTATTTCATATGGTAGAGGCTCATCATCTTCACTGACCTCTAGTGAATGCACTAAATCATCGTCGCGTATTTCCCTTTCCGTGTCCAACTGGCGACATCGGTCTCGCGAAATACACACGCTTTTGTATTACTACACAATTCAACCAACCCGTGCTCAACTCGCGTCAAATGAGTACGTTTTTGCGGTCAAGCAACGTTAAAAGAGGTTTTACAAAATAGTGTGCAATTGAATTGAACACGGTTTTTTAACTGGTCTGTTCGAAACAAATCCGTACTGATTTAGCGGGGTGCGTCTCATATCATAAAAAGTTATTTGGTATATTTTCATTTCAATAACGTTCACAAGATAGTGAGTTATACCAACTGTTGATGTAATTTCTTTAGACATAACATTTATATACTCTAAAACTTATTTCGTATAACGTTATTGGATATAACGTTTATTTAATCGAAAATCATTAAGCCTATCGTTTAAAATATATAATATTGCGAGTAATTTGATTGAGCGTGCTGCGGAAGCGGCGTGACAGAAACGAATTGCTGCGAAACCGATTCCACGTCTGTTCCATGTCTGTCCTACCCCTAGAGTGTTATTTAAAAACGCGTAGGCGCGGAGGGGCGAGGCGGCCCGCGAGGTGAGGAGCAGGTGGTTTTAACACTCGCCGCCGCGGCTGAGGCTAGTCGGCGAAGCCAGCCAGCAAGCCGCAGCCGCGGTGGTGAGCGTGAAACACATCTGCGAGGATAAGCTTGCATGGGACCGCCGGAGCCCTGCAGCACCGGAGCCGTGACAGAAACTATGCCTCTAGTTTCTGTCACGGCTCCGGTGCTGCAGGGCTCCGGCGGTCCCATGGTCAGTAGAGAAGTCTCTTGGTTTAAAGAGCATCACTTTCAGTACTGCTCGTTGTCAGTTATGTTTAATTTTTAAATAATTTATAAATATTTGATATTTAATAACAGAGCTTTACCTATGAATTCGCTGTTTTGCCGTACTGGCAATTTCAAATTATAATATTAAATCATATACTGTCCTCTTAATCTGTATCATGGATACTGTGGAGTTTTTTCGCCGGTTTTTCTACCTAGAAAACGACCAATTTCAAACCATGCACTAACTTCTGACGTATTGTAAGTGCCCATGTGGGCCTATCTGAAATAAATATGTTGAGTTTGAGTTCGATAATCATATTGTTTTGGCTAATAATTATAATTTCAAATTAATTTTATTTTATAATTTGGAATTCTTGTTTCAAAGTTTGGCATAACCGTGCCCCTTGTACCTACGGCCCACAACCTCAACGACGTTTACAAAACGAACTCTAAAAATGAATGCACCACCCGTTATTAGTTTGCTCGTGTCCGATCTGGAAATTTCGACTTGAAAAATGAACCCTTTGGTTGTTGATGACGAATTAAAGGCGATTGTGGGAGCTGATGACACCCAATCTGCGGCTGAATTAGAAGCAGCTTTCAACGCTAGTATCAAAACAATATTGGTTTACTTGCGTCAAATTGGCAAGGTAAAAAAGCTTGACGTCTGCCCCACGAATTCAGTGATCATCACCGCGAAGAACGCATCGAGACGTACCTTGCACTGCTTAACAGGCACACAAACGAAATAATCTTGTTGCCTGCGGTGAAAAATGGATCCTGTTCGACAATCGTAAGCGAAATTGATTAGATCCTGGATTAGCATCTAAACGTTTTCCTAAACGAAAACTGACCCCTAGAAAAGTGTTGGTCCCTGTTTGGTGGTCTAACCCTGGTGTAATGAGTTATCTACCAAACAGGATGAGCATTACTGCAGAACTGAACACAATTATGGAGAAGCTCGCACATCTCCAACCAGCTTTGGTCAATCGCTCGGCTCCGCTGCTCTTGCACGACAACGCGCGTCCTCATACTACACAGCAGACGGTCTACAAGTTACAAGAGCTGGTGTTGGAAGTTCTCCGCCATCTGTCGTACTCACTAGACCTTGCACCTACAGACTTCTACTTTTTCCTGAATTCTAAACTTCTCGGAAAAAAATCAACATCATAGAGGCAGTAAAAATGCCTTTGCAGAATTTGTTGCCTCCCGTCCAACTGATTTCTTCAAGAAGGGTATCAATAAGCTACCAGTGCGTTGGAAAAGATGCATCGATTGCATGGGTGATTACTTTGATAAATAGAAATAAAATATATAGAAAAAACACGATGACTGATTTCATGAATAACGGCAATATCATTGGTAATGGCTTTCAGTATTAATATACCAGACGTACTACAGGGCACCATCCTCACTTGGTCAATGTACCACTTTGTCATACTATGTAATTCTCCTCTACATTTATTGTGCGCACTTTGTCGGTCGGACTTCGGTCGGACTTCGACCGGTCTTCGAATCGGTTTGGAGCTCTCTGTCGGCTTCTGTGTTCTTTTCCACATATGACCCGTCTGCCACCTTTAAAGTAAGAGTGAAAAATCTCCGGCAGATAACTTGCCACCACGAATTTTGGCCCTGGCAACGCACTTTCTTTCTATTTCATTAAGAAAAAAGCAGAAGAAAAATATTAGTTTAGTCCTGTCAAATTAAGATATTCCATAGACAATTTTAGACTCGATTAAAAAATTGGTTACTAAAAATACGTCAATTTACGTCAGACGCTGACTAATTTGACAGAAATAAACTAATATTTTCTGTCCTTTTATAATGAAATAGTAAGAAAAAGATGCACTGAACTTTAGTTTAGTTTGTGAACAAGACAATCCGCGCCAATGTATTTCTTTTTATCTTAATAGGAAATAAACAGTTTGATGACTAATTTTTTTCCAAGAAGTTAGTAGTTAGACACTGTTGATCATCCAAATTTAAAAATTATAATGGCGACTCTAATCTTCTGTTTTCCGAATCACATGTAATGTCCGAGGTCTGCTCCGGCGCTGTGATTTTGTCTCTGTAAAATAAAACTGGTATGTAAATATTAAAAAATAGGGAACCCTCATAGTTCGTCATGTCTGTCCGTGTGTCCGTTCGTATGTCACAGCCATTTTATTCCGAAGCTATTAGGACTATACATGTGAAACTTGGTAGGTAGATGTATTCTGTAAACCGCTTTCAGATTTTATAAAAAAAAATATTTAAAATAAAGGGGGGCTCACCATACATGGAACTGAAACTGAAAAATTTTTTTTTTCATGAAACCTATCTGTGTGTGGTATCTATAGACAGGTCTATAAAAATGACATAGGGGTTTCTGAAACTACTTTTTATAAAGTCAATCGTTTAAAAGATATACGCTCCCAAAGTGGTAAAATGTGTACCTCCCCCCCCCCCCTCTAACTTCTGTAATAATGGAATGAAAATCTAAAAAAATATATGTCTGTAGATCTTAATGTATACTTTCAACCAAAATTGGTTTGAACGAGATCGGGTCAGCATTTTTTGTGATACAACATATTTTCTAAAACCGCAAATATAACTTTGTAATTCATACAAACACTATGAAAAACAAAGTTATTTGGCGTAGTTGTAAAAAATGTAAATAACTTAGTTTTAAGAAATTTGTAAGGTTTTGTTTTTCGTCAAATAAATATACATATTATATTATAATAGTTACTACGAAACCCTTCATGGGCGAGTCTGACTCGCACTTGGCCAATTATTTTCCGTCATTTTACGAGCATGATCCCTCAGGCGTTCCAAATGTCGGTTTTTAGGGTTCCGTAGCCGAATGGCAAAAAACGGAACCCTTATAGTTTCGACATGTCTGTCCGTCTGTCTGTCTGTCCGTCCGTCCGTATGTCACAGCCATTTTATTCCGAAACTATTAAGACTATACATGTAAAACTTGATAGATAGATGTATTCTGTGAACCGCTGAGAAAATTTAAAAAATATTTAAAATAAAGGGGGCTCCTCATACATGGAACTGAAACTGAAAATTTTTTTTTTCATGAAACCTATACGTGTGTGGTATCTATAGACAGGTCTTTTCAAATGACATTAAGGTTTCTAAAATTACTTTTTCATAAAGTTATTCGTTTAAAAGATATACGCTTCCAAAGTGGTAAAATGTGTGTCCTCCCTCTAACTTCTATAATAATGAAGTGAAAAATCTAAAAAAACCATATGTTGTAGATCTTAATGTAAACTTTCAACCAAAATTAGTTTGAACGAGATCGAGTCAACATTTTTTGAGATACAGTATATTTTCTAAAACCGCAAATATAACTTTGTAATTCATACAAACACTATGAAAAACAAAGTTATTTGGCGTAGTTGTAAAAATTGTAAATAAGCTACTTTTAAGAAATTTGTAAGGTTTTTGGTTTTTTTTTTTTTTCAAATAAATATATTAATTATATTATATTTATTATAGTTACTACGGAACCCTTCATGGGCGAGTCCAACTCGCACTTGGCCAATTTTTTCACCTTTCGTTGTCTTTTATACTTATTCCCCATATCGGTAAACTAATGTTATATATAAACATTGTTCACTTGTCAAATATAGTTAAATAAAATCAGAAAACAAGACTAAACAATAACTATTTCGATAAAAAGTTATAATCACGGTTGCGGGAGGAATCGACACAGGTCTATCACTGACAAAGGCCGCAGGCGAACTGGGCGGGCATAAGAAAGTGACAGAGTCTATTACTTCCACGTGCGAAAAAAAGAGAGCGCAACAATACGCTGGAACCAAAATAAAACAACGTAAGCGCCAAACGAAATAAAAATTGTTTAAAAATAAATTAAGCTATGTATCAAAAAATATTTTCAGACAGAGTTTTCAATTACCTATTATGCACATTTTGAATGCAATTTTGAAATGAAATTCCTTAGGATTTTAGAATTATAGTGAACAATAAAAAATAATAGAGGTCTTTTCGGAATCAAATTCGACGGAGCAAATTTAACCCAATTGCGTTTTCCTTCGGTCAAAGTATTAATGAAATAGTCAATAAACATATTACCAAAAATAAAATCCATACTTGCTGGAATAGTGAAATAAATGTTGACGAAAAAACCCCTAATTTATTTTGGTATCGCCTTAATAACACGTTCCGCCATTTTGAATGCGCGTTTGGTTTATTGTTTCGGATTATGTTTTGTATGTTTTCTTTTACTTTAAATTAATATTTTTTTTAGAATAATAGAAGTCTGTTAGTCTGTTTTTATTACAAGTAAGGTTGTGATAAAAATTATTTGCACAGTTTTATAGGTTTTATTGTGTGGAGTTGAAAACAAATGTATTTATTTTTATTGTAGTCTTGTTATCTTTTACATACTTTTGTAGGATTCAATTTATTGACTTACAAGTCTCGTGTTTGATTAAGGCGTTTACTTACTTTTTGTATTATTAACTAGCACTTCGACCGCGTAGATTTCGAAATAATTTCGAGCCTGTAGCATAGGAGATTACCCTTACATACAAACAAATTTTACCTCTATATCAGGGCTTCCCTAACTGTGCGTCGCGACGCCCTGGGGCGTCGCGGTATTATCCCAGGGAGGTCGTGAGGCGATCTCAATGTTTTGTTTTTAAGTTTTGCTCTTTATTTCCTAATAAAAAATTTTGATGCTATTTGGAGTTTTCCTGACAAATTGTTATTAAGCTAGAACTACAACTAGAAGGTAAATGTATGGCAAAAAGGCCAGGGCGTCGCAAAAATATGGCAACTTCCCGAGGGAGTCACAGTTAAAATAAGTTTGGGAAGCCCTGCCCTATAATTATAATATATATGGAATATATGGAAAAAAATAGGCTCAATATCAGCTCAAACAGTTCATTAATTTATTCACTAATATAACAATTCTTATTGTGTTTGAGTCCCCTAACAGCTGTTATTACATGAAGGGTAGATCCATATCTACATTGGGAAAAAGAGGAAAGGGAGGCTTTTTGTTGTACCAAAAAAGGGTAGTAAGATCAGATTGATGTCTGATACACATAATATTATATATACACAATAATAATACTTATCTATACTTTCAGAGATGAAACCTGTGTCCCAGCTGTGAGACCGCTACAGGCTGGTTATGTTTTATTAACACTAATTCTTCTAAAGAAAGCCTCATTATTGTTTGTTTGTTATGGAAAAACACAAACTATTGATCCTATTTCTAAAAATCTTTCACCAATATAAAGCTATATTATCGGCGAGTAACACAGGCTAAGTGCTTTAATTTCACTGATTGAAAGCCTTTTCACGCAAGCGAAACCGCGTGCAGTGGCTAGTTTTATATAAGTTTCTACTGCTAAGCCACTACATAACGTGTTTTAATAACAACATTTGGTATTCCCAAAGTCAAAAGGTTAAATTATTCAGTGAATATTTATAATATTTGCAGATGCATTTTTTTCCGTCCAATACTTATGGTTCAACAGTCGAACTGAGTCATCGAGGCGCCCGCGCCGGTTAGTAACACAATTGTCGAGATTCATAGTATAGCTATAACTTATGATCGTAACGAACACATTGCTCAGATTCCAAAGAGTAGAGATATAATGGCGCTTACTACTTGTTTTGATTTAATACCGTTTAACTTTAAACAGTATCCCTGAGTAAACTGCGTATAGTCACATAGGTCTAGTGATCGTAAGCGCGACTGCTGAGCAATACATCTTAGGTTCTATTCCCGGGTCGGGCAAAACTGCCTGGAGTTTAGAAGTTGACGATGTGATACCCCTCGCCTTGAAATCACGTTAAGGGCCTATAGTACCTCAGCGCTTCTCACTTTTTATCTCGCACGCACACCACTGGCCGCGGTCACGCGAGCAAGCGAGATAGGGTGGCAGGGAAAAGACTCCAAGACACCGATAATTTAGTTTGTTTCTTTTTACGGTGAAAATAATGGTATTTTAAAAAAGTAGATAACATAAGACCTGCTTTATAGTTAGTTTAATTAATGTGCATAGGTTCATTATCTAATTTGAAGTTATTTTTGAATACCAGCGGTTTATTGTTCGGTTTGGAGGTAACTTTGGATTTTTTTTCTATCAAGAAAATTTTATGGAATCGTGTTTTCGTCAAACATAGTACCTAACATTAATCCTCAACTTTACCATATATTTATTTCAAAATTATTGTTGCAGTATTTTCGATATAACGGAGGATCATGCTAAGCCATTTGAGGTAGTATAGGCCCTTAAGCCGATGGTCATGCGCCTGATCTGTCTCCAGTCGTGTCGCATTGCCGTCCCATAGGATTATGAGGGCAAAGGAACAGAGAGTGCGCTTGTATCTTGCGCACATCATTGTGCACTATAATTCCTCCTGCATAGATGGCTAATCTTTGCTGAAATTGGCCATCGTGGCTGAAATATGTGAGGAGAACTTTTATTATTATATTTATCGTTTTATAGACACATCAACATTTAAACTTTACGCATGTCGTTCAGACTTTTAGTAGGTAACCTATAAACGTGGACACGTTTAACAGATAACGTGAAATGAGGTTGTGAGACAGTTTCATTTTTGATAAGTGTCGCTTAAGATTACGTCCTCAGATGTCCTAAAAACTTAAAAGACTAAAGGTCGAATCGAAAGCTCAGTAGCTTATTCTATGGTATGCTCATTTATATTATTAAACTAGGTTTTTGCTGTGGCTTCGAATCTGTGGTCTGTTCTATACGAGCCTTGCAGTTTAGCTAAAAGTTAGTCCGTACGTCCCTGACAGTCAGCCCCCTCTAGTTTTCCAGATACCAATACAGTACTTTCGAGATCACCTTGGGTACCTATGTACAAACATAATTTCACATAAACATCAATGATCCACTTTTTTAAGGGAAACATCTTTATGAAACCGTGTGTCCTAGGACTGAAAATCCAGAGACATGCCATATCAACCAACCCGCACTAGACCCGATTGATTACGGCCCATTCCATCTCATAGAAATGAGGCCTAAGTCCTGGCAGTTACAGGTTGTTTTTTTTTTTAAGAGAACTACATTTTGTGTAGAAATCACATTACTAGCAATCTTGTTAACCCCTCCAACTATGCTAAATATGTTTGTGTCTGGAGTGGTGTCACGGCAATAGTGTAATGGGTGGTATTATGAAACAATTTTTATGTACAGACGCCAGCACATGAAGCTACCCGAAACTGTCAAATTTTCCCAATCAACCTTGAACCTAATTTCTTTAACAATAAGGTTGAAAATCTATTAAAGAAATTTGACAGATTGTTGTAGCTTAATGTGCTGGCGTCTGTACTTTTGAATTGTCTACGTTTAATGGCGTCAGTGACTATGGGGAAGAACATGAAAGAAACTCCAACGGACACTATTTCAAATCAGTGTATGTAGATATTATTATATTGATATTTCTTAGTATTAAAGTTGTTGCTAGGAACAGTTTATTGCCGCATTGTTACCACGATTCGCTTGGCTATTTCACTGAGGCGTAAGAGAGTTTAGTACTTGCATATAAGCTACTGCACATACCTCTCAAATTACTGCTGATTAAACAGCTATTTGATCTCTGCAATCCTTGGCCTTTGAAGCTGTACATTTTCACACTGCGATAATTGTTCACAGGTAGATTCTGTTACTCAGTTACCTTCATTACCTTATGAGTAGGTTCAGAGACAGAAGAAACATTGTTGCATACATATTTAGCACTTAATAATGCTTATGACTGAATGATAAATCGCATGGGTTGATTTTGGAGGTTAAGCGAAGATTGCTGAGGTCTGTACGTGGATGGATTACAACCCGAGACACCTTCGTGTCTGGATAACAGTTAAGCCCTTATTTCCGGCAGTCAGTTTCCCAGTGGAGGCTGTTTTACTTGGACTGAGTATCTATCTGAATAGACACTCAGTCCAAGTATAATATCGGGATTGGGATTGACGCGGGTAAAGCTGAACGAAGTCGCGGGCACAGCTAGTCAATAACCAGAAAAGCTTCGTTGACAGAGCTTGGACAACATTATAATAATAAAGTGACCGATTTCGGCCACGGCTACCAATGTCGGCGGAGAAAGTCAGCGGCGCAAGAGTTATTACAGTATACAAGTATAAGAATACTCTACAGTATTCTTTTCTATCCAACGACTCCCTTTTATCTCAAAGAATGTTTTAAGTTCCTTCCTTCATGACACACATGTTAGAGATTTCAGATCATCATAGAATTTGAGACTTTTGATGCCTACACATTCCACGAAATTTTACGACCAGTCGTTTACGGTGCAGGCTATTCGGTTGTGGAATGGATTGCGGGTGTCAGTAAGACAAGCTCAGTCACTCGCTGTTTTTAAAAGCTCGGTTGCCAAACATTTTATTTCAAACTTATGATTATTCCTTTGGTTTTCTCCACACGATGTTAAAGAACACATTATATACTAGCTTTTGCCCGCGACTTCGTCCGCGTGGAATAGTTACTTTGGGCTAACATTAAATTTAACCCCGATTTTGAAGCATTCTTCATTGGTGCTCCGCTCCTATTGGCCTTAGCGTAATGATACAATATTATTGTTAATAGCTATGCCCGCGACTCCGTCAACGTAAGTTAATGTATTGGTAATATTGTTTAGATCACGTTCTCATGAGGCTTAAGTACCTAGAGAACGCTTCGGCCGCGAGACGCGTCGAATAATCCTTATAGCATGATTCAGTATTCACGCGCGATGGCTTATTATTAGCGTATTTCATGTATAACTTTGGTGTTTCTTACCGATTTATATGATTCTTTTTAAGGTTCCGTAGCCGAATGGCAAAAAACGGAACCCTTATAGTTTCGACATGTCTGTCCGTCTGTCTGTCAGTCTGTCCGTCCGTCCGTCTGTCACAGCAATTTTATTCCGAAACTATTAAGACTATACATGTGAAACTTGATAGGTAGATGTATTCTGTGAACTGCTTTCCGATTTTGAGAAAAAAATTAAAAAATATTTAAAATAATGGGGGCTCTCCATACATGGAACTAAAACTGATTTTTTTTTCATGTAGTCGATGCATGTGTGGTATCTATAGACAGTTCTTTAAAAACGATATCGGGGTTTCTAAAACCACTTTTCCATAAAGTCAATCGTTTAAAAGATATAAGCTTCCAAAGTGGTAAAATGTGTGTATCCCCCCTCTAACTTCTATAATAATGGAGTGAAAAATCTAAAAAAAATACAAAATATAGGTATGTCTGTAGATCTTAATGTAAACTTTCAACCAAAATTGGTTTGAACGAAATCGGGTCAGCAGTTTTTGAGATACAGCATATTTTCTAAAACCGCAAATATAACTTTGTAATTCATACAAACACTATGAAAAACAAATTTATTTGGCGCAGTTGTAAAAAATGTAAATAAGCTAGTTTTAAGAAATTTGTAAGGTTTTTTATCGTCAAATAAATATGCATATTATATTATTATAGTTACTACGGAACCCTTCATGGGCGAGCCTGACTCGCACTTGGCCATTTTTTTTATGGAATAGTTAATAATGTTAACTTTTTCAATTAGGGGTGACTGAGAGTGTCATAAACGTAAGAGTAGACAAATATTATAATCAGAAAGCTTCGATCTGGTAAGCTATCGGGAGTTACACGTGTTATTGTGAGTCAACCATAAAAGATAGACATATGCTGTCCTGGGATATTTTTTATATAATTTTAAAGAGAACATTTCCGTCATGAAATGATTTCTGTGTAGCTTTAACCATTAAGATTGCACACGCGACGGAAGCTTAAAAAATGGGGTAATTTCTCCCGTTTTCCCAACATTTCCCTTCACTGCTCTGCTCCTATTGATTGTAGCGTGATGAAAAGTATACTATAACCTGCTCAGGAGTATGAACAATAATTGTACCAAGTTTCGTTAAAATCCGTCAAGTAGTTTTTGTTTCTATAACGGTTATACAGATTACAGACAGACAGACAGACAGACAGACAGACAGACAAAAATTTTACTGATTGCATTTTTGGCATCAGTATCGATCCCTAATCACCCCCTGATAGTTATTTTGGAAATATATTTCATGTACAGAATTGACTTCTCTACAGATTTATTATAAGTATAGATTTATTTATTTTATGTACTTGTGTATTGTATTTATATTTTTGTATATTTTTATTAGTTCTTCCGTTATTGATGAATATTTGTATAATATAGCCCTCCCCATTTTAATTAAAGCTCGTAAAGTTCTTCCAAAGGTTGTCTGGAAGATATCGCTCTCAGCGATAAGACCGCCATTGTAACCAATTTTATTTACAATATTGTTATGTGATTCAATTATTGGTGTACAATAAAGTATATTCTATCTATCTATGCACTCTCTGTTCCTTTACTGTTATAGCCCGATGGGGTGGCAATCTAACACGATCGGAGACAGATCAGGTTCAGGACCAACGGCTTTACGTGCTTGTCGAGCCACGGGGTTATTACACGGCCAACTTCCAAACTCCAGGCTACTAATGAGATTTTTTATAGAAAAATCCAATAGCACTTTCTTCCCGACTCTGTATCGAACCTGAGACCTATTTCTCAGCAATCACGTTTGCGACCGCTGAACTAACGAGGCAGATGTAATTTACCTACACTATTAAACTGCCTTCTATCAGGAGCTCGCACGTGACTGCTACACTTTCAGCAAAATATCCTAATACATTCATACTACCACCAAACAAAAACACATACACACATAACACTTCTGTTCCCATAGACTTTGTACAAGATTAAAAGTATGACTAACAAAATACGATCCTCGGTGACGCATAAGGAAGTCAGTGCCCTTTGAGTCTGGCTCTCAAACGTCCTTCGTGGCGGCGGAATGTCCCAAGCACTACTACTTATGTAATAGTTTTACGAGATGGAACTCTGCTATCCTTGGTCTGAATCAGTACTGTCAACCACACATACATGGCATCAGTTTGGTTGTGACAGAGAGGCTCTATAATAGCCGTAAAGACGGTTTTCGTTGTCATTGTGATACTAATGCGCGCGGTTGACTGTACGTTGATATTAAGAGAAATGACATGTTTGAAAGCTTGCTTTCATTTGGTGTACTTTTGTCGCTTTCTAGGATATTGTAGGGTGGATAGAAATGTCATGTAATAAAAGATGTTGGTGATTCGCTAGCGTTATTGAAATAACTTTATGTAGTATTATGTTGGGCTTTTTATATTACACTTTTTATGACAACTCATAAATGGCATGAAATTTAGCGTGTTATTGGAAATAATGGCATTATCAGATAAGTTGGCAACTGATTGGTAACTTGTGTTCTTATAAATCTAATAAAAATATCGGTTGATCAATTAATCTGTAACTTTTCTGTCAATCACTGAATTTGAGCCTTATTTACAAACATGATTGGCATAAAAAATAACCTTACTGAATATTTACTCTGGGAGTGGTACCAGCGGTGGGATCCTTGATGAATTATTATTATAATTTAATACTTAAATAAACATATATGTATACCGAAACTACTATAAGTAGCGTAAAGAATTACATTTCATTTGCAGTATTTTTAACCGACTTCCAAAAAGAAGGAGGTTCTCTATTCGTCACACATATATTAAAAAAAAATAAGAATCTTCGATGCATGTATCAGAACTGTTATTATATGTAATTTCTGGTCTATGACACACATTTTTAAAACTATGTAGGTCTGGGATAAACCATAATTATCCTTATCTACGTAATTGTTATTGCTGCGAATAATTAATTAATGTTAAGTATCCATTGATAAACCTGTTATTAATGACCGTGTACGGTCATTTGTAATGTGTTAGGAAACCAGTTGTAATTATTTTAATGGTCATTTTACTCTGTATTTGTTTATGGTTTTATAAAAGCAATATGTTGCATGATTTAAAAAAATGTGTACCATAAATTACGATTTACTTTTTTTTAATGACAGTCTATGTAGAGACAATGTTAAAAATAGTTATGTCAAATTTATATGATACTGGATTTTTCACAAAGGTTTAGTATATCCTTAGCCAGTTTGATTTTGTGTGTTACTTAAATAAATAATCTAGATACCACTTCTGATTCAAATTTGCGACAGTTTTTAGTTGAATAATTTCCGTTTTTAAATACTGCTCTAAGGTCTTATTGCCATATTTAAAGTTAATTAGAAAATTATGGATTAGCAGTAAAGGTTTTATATAATGATGTAACTACTTATGATCCACGTGTTGATAAACTGCATCTTCGATCACGTAAATGTTGTATGTTTCGAGCACATTATTATCTATCGCATTGAGCATAGCACTTACTGCAGTATGCACTTACTGAATATCACAACGGCATAACTCAGAAACTGTGTATTTTGAAACTTCTACTCTTGTATCTGGTTATCATACACGAATATTTCTAGTCGTTCTAATTTTGAATTTGTTTTCATTAAAATTCTATTGTCTAACTGAATTTAATTTTCTCTACTGCTTGCAAAGGCGCTGCCGGTGCCCGGATTGGTGAGTTTAAAAAATAAATCGTGGCTTCTTGTAAATGTCTGTCCGTCTGTTCACGTGTAGCTGGTACACGCTTGGATGGGGTGCAAATTTCCTTTTTTTTTTTTAATGTCCTTTTTGCACTACCGCTGTTTGAGTTAAAAACGCTTGATTTGCAGCACCATTTTACGAAAAAATAATAAGTAGTTGATTTGTAAAAGCCCTGTATATTAAGAAACAGAAATACTATTTCAGGGACTTAAATATATTCAAATCGTTAGTTTTTTTGTTCATAGGCATCTATGTGCTTGCAATTTCTTTTCTCGGCTACGGTATCACAAGAAAACATGATACTGATGAATTGGGTTAGAGAAACTCATGTTTTTTTAGTCATTATTTTATATATTTTCTATTATTTTTGAACATATATAGATTATCATACTAGTGAACAGTTTTTACATTAGGGTATTTGACTACTGTCACAAATCTGTATGAACGAATCCTTAAAGAAAAGAAGAAGTAGAAGTGAACCCTCTGTCCTTGTCACACAAAAAGCTGTTTGTACTGGAGGAGGCATAAATCCATCATGGCATGACTTGAGAGTGACGTCACACGCAACTACTCCTATTTCTGTTTACAGCGTTTTGCCTTTTCAATTGCAATAAAAATATCTAGTCAAATACCCTATTCACGCTTTTGTAAACGTTTTTGCACTGTGTATTGTCGTCACGAATAGCATTAATCAAGAATTCTAGACTTATACCATTTTGCCGATATACTCTTAGTTTTATTGCCTAATAATTTCTGAAATAAATAAATATTGGGCAATAAAAGATGGCAATTTATACCGCAAATCACTTTAGTAACAATTAATTCAGAACCGATAGCCATTAAATAGACGATTAATAGTTGAATCAACTCATTCGTGTGTAGGTCATAGCACATTGATAATTTTGTAGTGATTGCACCGAAGTATATTAAATACACTTGGGGTGACACTCTTGGTATCTATTTATTTTTGTTGTTGCCTATTGAGGATTAAGATAATCCTGCTATATGTTATTGAGACTCCTTGGTCACCCATTGCAAGCTGGCCAAACGTAGATTTCGATTAAACATAGATTTTGTCTTATTATTTCGTGCCAGTTTTTTCATAGAGTTTTCATATGGGGGAGTTAGACCTCCAAATGTATATCGGTTAAAAAAAGATAAAAGAGCGCTGGTACTCTATCTATCTCTCTCTACTGTTAGTTAATGTATCTCATGTAAGAAAACCTCGGAATAATACACCGTAATCGACTCTACATTTGGGATACATAAGGTTCACCCAATAATATCACTGTCCTCTATTATAAAAGTCTACTGAACCGGCTTAAATCTCAATATAATATGAACGAATAACTTCAATAATTCAGAATGATACTTTATAGCTTTAGACCGCAGAGTGAGCGATCCGCACGTTGTTGCTAAAGAGCTAATAGTTTTGACTGAGTTTGACAACTGACATTGACAGACGTCACACACCCATGTGTCAATGTCAGTAGTCAAACCACAAATACCACACGACCGACGACACTAGCATGGGTAGAGAGAGATAGTGTACCAGCGATCTTCTTTCTCTTTCTAACAGGTTGACGTTTCCACTTACAGGCAACCCTATGTCATCCCTACTTTATTTATAATCCCTCTACGAGTTACCATACCTTTCCACGACATATTATGTCACTTGACTAACTACCAAGAGTGTCCCCCTATATTGCACATGCACTCTAAATCGTTGCATGGTTTTGATTGACTTTTGAAACGCTTAAACGTTGCATTAGTAGCCATTTGATGTTGAGGCTTAAACGCCTTTGCCATGTTTTTACACACAAAAATTAAAAAAATGCATTGTATTTTACATGCTCTATGGATCCAAATAACACTGGCCCTCAATTTCTAGAAACATGATTATTGATGAGTATTTAGTTAAATTACAAACAAAAGAATAAAATAGACAAAAACATCAGGATAACATTATGTCCTTCTAAAAACTGAGGGCAAGCAAGCACCCATTGCTTGGATTCCTACTATAATAATATGTTCTTGGCTTGGCAAATGAGCCTGTTATTAATTGTAATACTGAATCATGTCACTAAAACAACACAAAAAATATCCAGAACCATGTGTAATTAGTTACAAGGAAGTCGAAAATGTAATCTCAAAATTATTCTAATGGGACTGTGGTCTTTAGTTCCAAAGAAGTACCAAACTGATATAGTGCAGTTGGACTCTTCTTAAAGCTACCCTCACTTTGGGCTACCAAAGTTGCTGATTTGGTTGGAAACCAATCATAATAAAAGGCACATACAATTTTATGGTAGATCTACTGATCAATCTTTCAGAATCTGAGAATTAAACAAACAATGATATAATAGAATTTCCTGTCAGAATACGAGTTTTCGGATAGATATACCCAAAGGTCAAGAGCGACCAAGATATTGGTAACCAATAGTCGCTAATCGCCACATAAGATTTTATCAAACACTAGCCTAAAGCTTTGTATCAGCTAAAACAATAAAAAGAACTTTGAAATAAAAGGTGTCACTGAGAACGAAGTCATGTACATAATGACAATCTAAGATTTTGACAACATCTTGGTTTGATACAAAATCCAGAGCACTATGCGTAGTTCTTTAAGAAATTAACATGGATTTAGCCGGCACAATAAACAAATAAATCAAAAACAGCGTGTCTTCAACCAATGTATTCTACATTAAGCACCTACTTAAATGGCACCTGATTGAATGGAACTAAAGGTATTCCAAATAAGGTGCCGTTTAAGTGGGTGTCCATCGTAGAATACGTCGAAATTTCGACTCACTGTATCTAGTTCCACATGTGTCACAACTATGCATGCACGCTATCACACTGAGCACCTTTCCACACAGAACATGTTTTATTCTGTCTCTGTATGTCCAGGATATGACATGTCCCCATTCATCCGACGGTACGCCAAGTACCTCAATGAGAAGGCGTTGTCCTACAGGACTGTCGCCTTTGATTTCTGCAAGGTTAAGAGGGGGTGAGTAAAAGATTTTTTCACTTTTTTTATGTAAACGATGATTTTGCTGTTCCTTGGAAATTTTGTAAGAAAATAAGACAGTTACTGACTGAACTTGTGGGTTTGTTAAATCAACCACTGCTTTCAAAACGCCAAAACGGTGGAACAAAACTTTGAGGACATGTGTCATCTACCAATCCGCACTAGGCTGGGATTATGGCCCATTCACATCTCATAAAACGAAGGCCTGTGTCTCAGCCATGGGGACGTAATGGATTAACTTATTATTCCTATTCACACCGACTAAGCGTTTTGTACATATAAGGAGTGGAATTTGTATTTTTCCTGGTAGCTAGATCCTGGGTGTCTTCTTTGCCCATAGTGAATAGGTAAATATTTGACTTGAATACTCCATTGTCCACACCTTCCCCTTTCTATCAGGTGGACTAACGTGAGGCGAATAAAAATGTATTGGCTTAAAAAGTATTTCTATGATGGTAGACCTAATTATCCCGCATTTGTTCAAGAACAGGCTGATATTAATACAAATTCAAAATTGATAGGCAGACTAGAGAGGAGCTACCCAAAAGGCTGGAATAAATTCTTCGCTTGAAACTACTACAAAACTATGCCAAATTGATCGCTTAGGCCCTCGTAACATAGCTGAAGATTTTGTCCTGCCGGTGTTTAAAGTTACAGTTTTTAACACATGATATATAATTTTTACTAATACACGCTAAGAATGCCTTGTTGCATTAAGTCCGCCCATGTACCACTATTGTACATAAAGTTTAAATAAATAAATAATTGCAGCCACCAAGGGTCAATCTTCAAAGTTCGCCATCGGACCATCTTAACAGTTAAATAAACATAAAAGTTTTGGTTGTTACTTTTTACAGCTGACATGCTTTAATGGCAGTCAGTAGCCAAAAATCTGACGCAAGTCTTGCCAAGGAACCCAATATGTCTGAAATAAAAAGATTTTGTTTTTTATTTTATTTTTTTTATTTTTATTTTATTGGGTAAGACTGGAAAAGGCAAGCCGTCTGCTAAAGATGATTTATATATTTTACTAATACAAGAAAATCTTTCAACTCCACAGCAAAGAAGAAGGCTCCCTTCGGATGATGAACGCAGAGAAACTGCTGAAGACTTTACCAGTGCTGCAAGCACAGCTGGACGGACTCCTTGAGTTCGACTGTACAGCTAACGATCTCACCAACGGTGTCATCAATATGTGCTTCATGCTGCTATTCAGAGACCTCATAAGGTAAACACCATCATTATAATAATTAAGCCTTTTTATTTCCTTTTTTTTTTCATTTTTAGTGAATACAATCAGTTAATTGTTATTCATAACAAAAAAATACGAACATATAGGGTTATACAAATGTGCAACCAATAACGTCCACAGATGTACAATTTCCTTAATAAAAATACAAATTATAAAAATAATAATTACGTATGTTTACACTGCATGCAATTTATGTATGTATTAATAAAATAAAATTCTTTCTAAGATATGAGATAATATATTTTTTTTAGATTAAATTAATTAATTAAATAAATTTATATTATATATATTAAACACCATCATTATTATGATATTAATTTACGTGTCCCCTCTGCATTAATTCTACAAAGGCATAGGACAGACAGACATTGTGAAGTACATTGTGGCGAAATCCAATCTCCCCCTGAGGGTCGACCGGCTAGTCTCATAATGGAACTAATTTTAATTATTTTGTGCTGAGAGCGCCGACCGAACATCTGTTTACTTTCTTATTTCTTTAATTTTTTAACCCCGACGCAAAAAGTGGAGCGTTATAAGTTTGACGTGTCTGTATCTGTCTCTGGCATCATAGCTCCTAAACAAAGTGACCGATTATGTTGCGGTTTATTCTGTTAGAAAACTGACGTGATCGAGATGGTTCCTAGCTACAATTTATCAAGATCTGTTCAGGTGTTTCAAAGTTGTCGGGTGTTACTTAAGATTTAAGGAAGTAGAAAAACGGGTTATTAGCCAGAAATTCTCTCACTAGTCCTGCCAAGTAGTATCGTGTTACCCAACAACTGGATAATGGCGGTCAGATAGGCAGACATCCAGATCAGATCCACCCGATTAGACTGGAACGACAGACCGCAACATAGATGGGAAAAGGCTATAGCAGACGAGTCATCCATAATTTCCATTGGCTTTTTATTTATTTTTCTGGAATAGTGTGGCCTTTAAAACCATATTAAATAATAGTTATCATGTTATGACTATATTGTTATTACTCTACCACTAGTGGTTGACTGGTAGAGAATGCAAGTCCGCCTTTATAATTTTTGTGTTGCATAAAGTTTTAAGAAATAAATAAATGAAATAATTATAATTAACTAACAGACGGCGTTCCCATTAACCCGCAATAGTATAGCATCCATACATGATAAAAAAATATTACCATTCGAAAACAAAATGATTTTTTTTTTAAATATTGAAATATTCACTAAAAATGTTAAATTGATACGTAACAGAAACACTGTGTACGGTCGGCCAAGAAAGTGGTGTACCAGTTTTGATTTAGTTTCCCGGTCATCGAAAATTACAACAAGGTTCGTTATAAAAAGATATTACTGAAAGAGACAACATTATCATGACGTAAACCTATGTATTTAGTATTCATACGTCATATGTCACATATAAGTACATGACATTTTAACCTTTAGTATAAATGAAAAGGACATTAGTTTCTACAAAGCAATTGAAATGTTTCCAAACAAAAGTAATAAAAACTATTTAGACAACCGAATTCCATTTGAAAAAGAAAACTGACAATTGACATTTTGTCAAATATATGCAAAAAATCGATATATTTTCCGTGTTATTTTTCAATCAACTGCATATAAAATCATCTCAATGCCTGCCAACTTGACCATTGCCGAAAGAGCACAAATAATTGCCCAATTTAATGAGGGAAGCAGTATCAGTGCGATATCCCGGAATTTGAATATATCGAGGCGTTCTGTCCGCTTTTGGATTCGTCGTGAAGGAGAGGAGGGAAGTTTGTTGGGCCTGCACTCTCCAATAGATAGATCTAGATCTAGATCTCCAATAGAGAATTCATGAGACGGGAATATGAAATCAATGGTTTTAAGCCCACAAAACATTTTGCGGAGATGTTCGATGTGAGTGCCCAAACAATAAGGAATCATCTACATTACATGGGGTTGCACCACAGGCATTACGCCAAGAAAATATATTTGACGGATGCTCACAGACTTGCTCGTCTGAACTTCGCCAGAGAGCACTTAGAGTTTGATTGGTCTAATACAGTGTTTTGTGATGAAAAAACGTTTAAATCCAGTCAGCATGGACGTCTTCACCTTTGGCGATATAATTCAACACGGTATAAAGATGATCATGTAATCCCAAATAGAGAATCAGGTCGAATTTCCGTAAATATTTGGGGCTGGATGAGTACGGATGGTGTAGGAGAATTGTGTTCTCTACCTCCTCGAGCGACGGCTGTAAATTATATCGACGTGCTTCAGAATGCAATGCTACCGACAGTCCGTAATGTTTACCCGGAGAACGAAGTGCCACAATTTGATTTTGTTCAAGATAATTGTTCAATTCATAATGCGAGGATCGTAAGAGCCTGGTTTCGTTCACACACTGACGTAAGGGTAATTCAGTGGGCCTTATGGTCCAACGATGGTCGCATCAAAATGAAAGAACCAAACAAGCTCTTATTAGTCACTGTAATTATATCTGGGAGGAAATGCGGGGAACCGATATTTGCTCACGGCTTGTTGGTTCAATGAGGTCTCGTCTTTTAGAGGTTATAGAGGCCAACGGCGGTTACACCCGTTTCTAATTTTTAATAATTTTCAATATCTTCTAAATATTACTATATATGCTATGTTTTTGTTTGTTATAAGTATTTTAAAATTGATTGTAGAAATTTAATAAAAGGATAAATCTATTTTTAGCTTGTTTTTTATTGATATTGTAATTACAAGTTTACAGAAATTGTAGGTTTGTGGACTCGCCTTGTGCCTTTACAATTTTATGTAACTTGTTGATTACAATTCTGAATTTGTAGATACAATTTTGTCATCAAAATCTACAGCCCCCCGCCGTTGATTTTACGACGTCATTGGTTCCATCAAGTTCAAACTAAGAACAGCTGTCACGTTACAAACAGTAATAGTCGTTATCAATAATCAGATAAAGACAGCAATAGAAGTTGTCAGATCGATCTGCAAGCGAAACTAATCTTTATCACCTATGAATCTGCAAGCGATATTCAACCTTAGGGTGGTACACCACTTTCTTGGCCGACTGTACACGCGTACGCATTCATAAATAAATTGCGACGTTGACGTCCTTCGAGTACGCGTGTACAGAGTGTTTCTTTTACGTATCAATTTACCATTTTTAACCGACGTCTAAAAAAGGAGGAGGTTCTCAATTCGGATGTTTGTTTTTTTTTTTTTTAATGTTTGTCCGCGCATAACTCCGTCGCTTGCCAACCAATTTGAAAAATTCTTATCTTGTTAGAAAGGGTATACTTTCCAAATGGTCCCATGAAAATTTTATCGAAATCGGACAAGCCGTTTCTGAAAAATCAACAAAAGTCTAAAAAAAAATATTTACGTTGATGATCTTTTCGTTTACTCTGCATTGCGTTTTTTGTTCGCACATAACTCCGTCATTTACGAACCGATTTGGAAAATTCACTGACCCACTAAAAAGCACGAAAATAAAAACTTTTTTGCAAAAAATAAAACCGACTCCCATATCGAAACACTACAAAGCCAAAAATAATTTTAATTTCGGAAGGCGGTGTGAAAAAAAAGAAAATACAAAACCAATAACACCGACTACCGAAATTAAAATTATTTTTGGCTTTGTAGTGTTTTGATATGGAAGTCGGTTTTATTTTTAGTGAATATTTTAATATTAAAAAAAATAAAAACATTTTGTTTTCGAATGGTAATATTCTTTCAGCATGTATGGATGCTATACTATTGCGGATTAACGGGAACGCCCTCTGTTAGTTAACATACTGTATTTATTTTGAAAATACTTAGGGTATAAATAACACTTTTCCATGTAATTTTTTTTTCGTAAATGTAAACTAGATGAGGTCAGTAACACTAAATAGTCTGAATTCTTAAAATAGTCCATTAAAGTACAAAATGATTGAGAAACAATCGTTTCATTCCAGATTATTCGCGTGCTACAACGACGGTATAATCAACCTGCTGGAGAAATACTTCGACATGAACAAGAAGAACTGCCGCGAAGCTCTTGACCTCTATAAGAAATTCCTCATCAGAATGGATAGGGTCGGAGAGTTCTTGAAGGTAAGCCACCATTCACTCATCAGAGACTATTAGCTGTACTTAAGTATACAACGTGTAACGGAAACCCCATATCTATCCAAAAGTGCTGAAGACAACATCTGGTATGGAGTTCCTATGCATGGTTCAAGCGTCAATAGCTTAATGGATAAGGTGTCGGATTTATGATCGAGAGGTCACGAGTTCGAACCCCACCCATTACACTATCGCCGTGAACCCACTCCAGACACAAGCATATTTAGCTTAGTTGGAGGGGCTAACAAGATTGCTAGTAATGTGAATTCTACCCACATTGCTAAATATCTTTATAAAAAAATAGTTTCAGCTAAAATAACTGACTCAAAGAATTCATACCAAATTATCGGTTTCATATGTTTCTTGAATACCAATCATAACAAACGTGTCACAGCACTACGAGGGGCAATAACTTTCCCCGTCACTTGCCACTAACACGATAATTCTTTTCGTTCTTAATTTGAAATATTCGTCGTCTTCTGTGGTATCAGTGTATTGAAATTTCTAATAAGTTCCACACATGTATGTAGACATAGGACTACAAAACCCTTGCCATATCGTTTGTTATTATCCAAAGAAGCCGCGCACTTGGTATGTTTAAACCCTTTAAATTACAAGTTGTATAAAGGTCTATCCCCACACATCAGTGCCGTGCCAGGGCCGTCCCTGCCCCGTGGCAGGGACGTGTTTCGTCAGGAGTCTAAAAAAAATCATTGCATATCTATGTCTATGAACTCGATCACACATGTCCGTGCCCGTGCCGGCAACGAAGCTTCAGTGTCAGGGTCGACGCTGTAACGTGTGCAAGTGTTCCGTGGCGTGCACGTGTTGATATGTTTTTCTTGCGATTTGTTGACTTTTTTTGTTGGTAAACATGAATGATAAGTTATTAATAGAGACTGTACGCGAATATAGCGTGTTGTACGACTTGTCTAACTCGAGATCTAGAGACTCTTCATCTAGAGCAATTGCAATCGCAATTAACTCCTCTGTATTAAATAAAGCCATGACGTGTATCACTTTTCCTGTTATCTATTTCACCTTACAACACTGAGGCTATACTCGGACAATGAAATAGAATGAAGTAAGAAGCGGGTATAGGTGGAAGGGAAGGCCTCGTCTGTTCACAGCACTGACTTGTGTGAACAGACAGCTCCTGACGGGACACGGATGCTTGGCCTTGCCACGGCCACGTTCTTGCCCCGTTCCTGACACGGCACTGATGTGTGGGGACAGACCTTCAGGCAGTAGTTCCACTGTTGGCGATGAACGAGTAGCGAGTTGAGATTACGCTGACAAATCATACGAGCGAAGCTTCGTTCAGAAGCTAGTCTAATATAGTCCTTACATTAATTGTTATGATTGGCTGTGAGACGTTACATTACATCAAACAATCACTTTTGTTTGTTCCAAAATAACCTTTTATTGAAAGAAATTTTAACTTAGATATTGTATTTCGCATCCCAATTACTATGAAATAATTGGGTTGTAGAGAAGAGATTGTTTTCGCTCCGTGATAAACCTAATTCTATCATATTTAACATAACGAAAATAGACATTGGCTTTAAAAGCTATAGTCACTTCTGACATTAACCTAAATTGTTATTAATGACCTGATCTCTTGTTCCACGCCTGCTCCCTTTACTTGGGGTTGGCTCTCCTTGTTTTAAGACGCCAGGACAAAGTCCTGGATTGTATGAGCTGAGAGATATTTATTTATTTAAACTTATGTACAATAGTGGTACATGCGCGGACTTAATGCAACAAGGCATTCTCTACCAGCCAACCTTTGGGTTAAAAAGACCACAATGTGGTAGGTGTACAAGTAAAATAAATGTCATTATCGAAATAATATATATATATAAATATTATAGACTAATAAATACGGTGCTTTATAATAATCTTTCTGACTAAGAGAACTCACAAAAATTATATTTATGGCGAAAACCAAATTAAGAATAACAGGCTTTTAAGTAGTGGTTTCTTGACTTTCTCGCCACAAGGGCAAACCTCAACTGGTTTTCGACCATCTTTTCCGCTATGGGATCCACTTTGAACGAGCCTCTGATGCACTCATTGCGTCCTTTACGGAGTCTGGTCACTCCCGCTGCCCATAGCACCATCTTGACTTATGCATTTTAATTGTTTGGACTTAAAAGAGTTTCCGGTAGTCAACTAGAAAATACCGGCCTCATCTATCTCATTGAGTTTTAAAAAGAGATAATGAACGAGTAAAAGTGTTTTACTCAAAATAATTATCAATGTTTCAGCCAATCCATGAACTTTGAATTTTTCTGGCATTGACGTAAAATGCACAGTACACAAATACTTGGATAATTTTATACTAGTTTGTTGAAAGATGAGAGGTGGGGCATTACGTTGTTCGTATGTGACACTTTCAGTGCAACATAAATAACTGTAACGAAAGCTAAAATGTTTTGAGATTCATAAATAAAGATGTTTACTTGTTAATAACTCAAAGTTATAGAAACGTTGTTTATTAAATAGCGTAGCTGTAAAAATGTATGCAAGGGTACTTTATTTTCCACGTGCGTCTCAAAGAGCAGTCAACTGCATTGACGGGGCAAAAACAAAGGGTCATTGCCTGCTGGGGTTGCGGGAATTTTTTAGCGAGATATTGCAGCCCCGGACCACAAGGGCAGCTGAAGGAACAGGGTGGGTTTTTAGTCAGTAGAAGTCTGACATCTGACGGTTCATCCAGAGCGGGGGTAGTCATTTGATGATTTTCCCACAGAAAAAGGGGAAACTTTGTTGAGTGTTTCGATATTTAAGATGTAATAATAAAGGGTTTTCCAATAAGAGGTGTCATTTTGATATTCAAAGAAAAATGCTATTTTTTAATATAAATGATCGGCATTGAGATAATATGTACTACGTACTAGTACATATTACCTCAATGATGATCGGATGTTTATTTCATTATAAAGAGGAAGGTATGCCGTTAATAGTGGAAAATAACATCAGGCAAATGACCACTACGACCACGCTTAGGGTGCGTTTCCACCAGAGATGTGCGATGGAAATGTGTCGTGCGAGGATGTCTAGCTGTGCTGTGAAAATGTGTGGGGGTTTCCACCAAAGCTGTGCGATGAAAATGTGTCTACGAGGATGTGTAGCAGAGCTGTGAAAATGCGCATTAATGTGTGGTGCGAGGATGCGCAAACCTCGCAACACATCCTTCTCAACACACATTCCTCGCAACACATCCCTCGCACACATCCCTCGCTTGTTTTGTATGCGCAAAAATCTAGCTCCGCTGAGCCGTTTCCACCAGAGCTGTGCTGACCGAGGCGAGGTAAATGAAGTGATTCTATTGGTTCTTTACACACATCCCTCGCTACGCATCCTCGCAAATCTCTGGTGGAAACGCAGCCTTACAGGACCATATCATTTCATGAAATTTTCCATAACCAAATCGCAAAGTGGCTGCCCTATGTCCTCGATAGCCTCACGAATTCCATCTTTGAGATTTTGAATCGACGCTGGGCTATTTGCGTAGATCTTCTCTTTCACGTGGCCCCAAAGGAAGAATTCGCAAGATGTTAAATCACTAGATCTCAGTGGCCAATCGTGATCACCTCTTCGAGAGATAACACGGTCCGGAAACTTTTTCCGTACAAGATCAATGGTTTCATTGCTTGTGTGGCATGCAGCGCCGTCTTGTTGAAAGTAAACGTTGTCCAGATCAATACCATGCAATTCCGGCCATAAAACATCATTAATAATCTCTCGATAGCGCAATCCATTCACCGTAACTGTAACTCCAGCCTCATTTTCGAAAAAGAAAGGTCCAATGACTCCGCCAGACCATAAACCGCACCAAACAGTCACACATTGAACATAGAGAGGCTTTTCAACAATAACTCTTGGGTTTTCCGAGGCCCAGATGTGACAATTTTGCTTGTTGACGAAGTCACCGCGGTGGAAATGGGCCTCATCACTCAAGATGATTTTTCGATGGAATTAAGAAGAGCAAAGACACGACGTTGTTGATGATCGGCCGGCTTGAGTTCTTGTATTAACTGAACTTTATAAGCCTTAAGACCTAAATCTTTATGCAAAATACGGTGTAATGACGTTTGTGGAATGCTTAATTCCAAAGAACGACGAGGAATGGACAAACCTGGGTTTTCATCAACACTTTGGCTACAGCAGCAATATTCACGGCTGTTCTTGAGCGACGTGAGCGGGTTTTATTGTTCACATCACTAAGTTGTCCCAACAGCTCGAATTTTTCCACCAATTTCTGTATTGTCCGACAAGGTGCTTCACGACGACCCAAAAGTGTTCGAACCGTCTCTGCCACATTTTCACCATTTTTATAGTGAATTTTAATAATTTCAATGCGTTGTTGAAGCGTGTATCGTTCCATTTTTAGGGTTCCGTAGCCGAATGGCAAAAAACGGAACCCTTATAGTTTCGATATGTCTGTCCGTCTGTCTGTCTGTCTGTCTGTCTGTCTGTCTGTCTGTCTGTCTGTCTGTCTGTCTGTCTGTCTGTCTGTCTGTCTGTCTGTCTGTCTGTCTGTCCGTCCGTCCGTCCGTCCGTCCGTCCGTATGTATGTCACAGCCCTTTTATTCCGAAACTATTAAGACTATACATGTGAAACTTAGTAGGTAGATGTATTCTGTGAACCGCTTTCCGATTTTAAGAAAAAGATTAAATAATATTTAACATAAGGGATACATGCATGGAATCATACATGGAACTAGAACTGAAAATATTTTGTTTTCATGAAACCTATGCGTGTGTGGTATCTATAGACAGGTCTTTAAAAATGATATAAGGGTTTCTTAAACCACCTTTTCATAAAGTCAATCGTTTAAAAGATATAAGCTTCCAAATTGGTAAAATGTGTGTCCCCCCTCTAACTTCTATAATAATGGAGTGAAAAATCTAAAAAAAAAATATATGTCTGTAGATCTTAATGTAAACTTTCAACCAAAATTGGTTTGAATGAAATTGGGTCAGCAGTTTTGAGATGCAGCATATTTTCTAAAACCGCAAATATAACTTTGTAGTTCATACAAACACTATGAAAAACAAAGATATTTAGCGTAGTTGTGAAAATGTAAATAAGCTAGTTTTAAGAAATTTTTAAGGTTTGTTTTTATTCGTAAAATAAATATACATATTATATTATTATAGCTACTACGGAACCCTTTATGGGCGAGTCTGACTAGCACTTGGCCAATTTTTATTAATGGCGTAGTTTCTACTTATCAAATGTCAAAAAATGACA
Organism: Tholera decimalis; assembly: GCA_943138885.2. Lineage (NCBI taxonomy): Eukaryota > Metazoa > Arthropoda > Insecta > Lepidoptera > Noctuidae > Tholera > Tholera decimalis. The sequence goes on along the minus strand of OW964569.2, from coordinate 37,017,147 downwards.
ACTTCAAAAGTGACATCTACCGAAATAGCGGGCTATTCATAATAACACCTCTTTGGAAAACCCTTTATTTAGTGTTAATAATGTACAGTACATCTAAACTTGAACGATTATTTTTTGAAGAAATTCGTCGAAAATAAAATATTTACATTTGTACATTTTGTTCTCCAGGTGGCAGAGAACGTGGGAATCGACAAGGGCGATATTCCCGACCTCACTAAAGCCCCCAGCAGTCTGCTAGATGCCCTTGAAGGTCATCTGGCTTCCCTAGAAGGCAAGAAGGGCTCTGCTGCCAATACTCCTACACAGACAGCTAGGTAAGCATGTACCCTTACACCTTGACAAGTAAGAAAGAAAGAAAAGACGTTTTTTGACACATGCCAGAAGTGCACACAACAACAAAGCAAAGCTTCAATGGTCTAAGGGCTAAGGTGTCACTCCAGACACAAGCATATTAGCTTAGTTGGAGGGGTTAACAAGATTGCTAGTAATGTGAATTCTACTCACACACCTAGTTCTTTTTAAAAAAGAAAAAAAAACTAGGTAATTATAACAAAAATATTGGTATAAAATAAGAACTAAGTAATAATTAACACATTCAAAAAGGGGTATGTTCAGTTGGAGTACACTAGAACCACATTGCAGCGGCAAAAATGCAGAAATATCGTGGTGGATATTCTTTGCTATGTTGATTGAGTAGGGAAGGGGTTACGGGAATATTCTAACGAGATACCGCGAAACAACAGGAACTAAAAAACCTGGGTTTTTGGTCAGTAGAAGTTGATACTCCCTTTCGCTCCACTCAGCATTTACTTGATGATTTTCCACCCGACAAAGTAAATTATAAAAGGTTTTTGCCGTGCCATAGTATGATGATGATTGTATTGATCACACGCAGCATCCAATAAGTCTAACTGTTAAAGTTTCTAAATTGAAATCACATTAAAGAAATGTCAGATATTTGCCGCTGTGGTATAATTGCCTGCTTTAAAGAGTAGGTTCTTATAGATCAAAACTGCTAATTCTGTACGTACACATTAAGCACCTTACGGTCCGTTTAAAACCCGCCTTTATTTATACACCAAGGTTGTGATATGAATCTCAGTCCTTTCCAAATCCACGTTGATTGTTAGTTATTCAAGCAGTCACTTGCGGCAATGTTCTTCTAGTGCTGTGGGAATGTTCTAAAGAAATATCGCGGCCCACACTACGCAAGGACAGGGTGATGATGGAACAGGGTGGGTTCTTAGTTAGCAGTTGTCTCATACTCTCTTCTGCTCCACCCAGACCAAGAGGCGTTATGTGGTAATTTAAAACTGACAAAAAAAAACATGTGTGCAATTCACACGTGGTAGAAGTGAAACATTAAAAAAAATATATATGTGACTGTCTCTTTTTACTGTCGCTTTTTCGACTCCCCACGAGACCCCCCCCCTCCCTCCCCGGCTACCTCACCCCCCGCGACCTAACTTCGTTCCCGTGGTTGCAAGATAGCCGAGTTTGGGCGGCTCATTTTAAAGGGCATCAAAAGCTCTACCACTTGGCCCCAACAGAATTCCAAAATTCGTCAATTTATGTGTCTCTTTTTACTGTCGCTTTTTCGTTTCCAAAATTATCAAATCAACAATGCTAAAGAAGTTTTCACTTCAAAAATAGACTATATGTATACCGATTTTACTGATCTCTAACCAAATACCAGGGGCAAGGGGAGGATAGCTACACTAATGAAAGATGCTATAACGTACTTACAATCTCTGAATCTTTGAAGTAGAGTTAAAATATTTAATAATCTAATAGCTAATTTATTTTCAAGTAAATGTTTGACCCAGAATGCACCATGTTTTTACAAATAACACGCAAACAAACTTCTAACACCTTTGCTACTGTACGATAAATAAATAAACACAATCTTATACAAGTGTGTGATGCAACTACAATATCTTGCAGAACACGTATGTGTCTGTGATGCGCCTTAACCAACTTGCAGGGTGTCATACTCACAGCAAAAGACTGAAGTTTGCAGGCAAACAGCAAATTGCAGGCATGTTTTATTACTTTACTTAGTGATCAATAAAAAGCACTTATAGTTTCCAAACTGACATGGTCACTAAAAGTATCATTATAACTTAAAACGGGATATTTAGGTATATAGCATGTTTAGGGATTATACTGGTAAGGAAAGTGATTGAGATTACAAAATACAAGAACTTCAATCGGTAACAACTCTTCTCGTTCTATTTAAAAAAAAAAAAACTGTCAATTTCAACCTGGAATCCAGTGGTTGCATTGTGTAAAAACCGTAAGTGTTCAAAAAATTCGTACACTACATGTACACGGTGAGTTTTGCGTGTCGGGAACAGAATCGAGTTTTGAGTGACAGTGGTAGTGTCGATCACAAAAAATGAACGAGGAAGAGGGTAAAGCGGTTTGACTGATTGTAAATATCCACCCGCAATAACTTCAGTGCATCCGTGATCATGGCGCTTGTAAAAGTGCCGAAATATAGGAAAGCCGAAAAAATCAATACACATGGTAAATATCCCGTTTTAAGTTCTAATGATACTCATAGTTTATTTACCAGCTGTAGCATGGCAGTCACTCTAAGACAATGCTGAATAGTTACATGTGCCTCCAATATGAAATCTATATGTTTTGAGAATAAGGTTTATTTTTGCTCAACACTTGCACCACTGGCTTTGCTAAAGAAGCCACTTGACACACAATCTTGACGTTGATCACTAATGGCTCTTACACATAAACACGAAGTGACGTCGCGTAGTACTTTGGCATGGCATCGTCACACGATAGGATGTCGTATCGTGGAAATTACCGACTCACTCACCCCTTCCAGTACAAATTTTCTTATTTATATCTTTTAATTCTTCTGCTACCAATGTACGAAAGGTTTCTTGACTATGATAATTAAATGGTCAACCTCTATGTCATCTTTGAATATTCAATAACAAAAAAAAAAATGGAAAAAAGCCGTCTTCAAAACAAAAATACTACTGCACTAAAACGAAATAATCTTACTGACTGTTTAATTGGATGTCTTGTTTCGTTTATAATCAGGGCTAATTATCTACTCATCTGGTTGATAGGCTACGCACGCCGAATACCGAGCGCAGGGTGTTCAAACCTATTCAAAAATACCAACCGAATTGAGATCCTCCTCTTTTTTAATTCAAATCAATTAAAAAAGAAGCAGGTTTGAATATGAATTGAATGCAGCACCGGCGGTAGAGTTGAGTTTCTATGATTTAAATTGCTGGTCGTAAATTGCCACGATAAGACTTGCTAACGTAAAACGATGCCGCGTCGTATCGTGTTCATGTGTAAGTGCCCGAATACATACATAAACACGCATTTTCCCTTGGAAGAAAATAAAACGTCGCCTATAACGAGTCTTAAATCATTATTTTGCTTTATCCGAGTTCACACATCTTGTCATACATGCGTTGGTCGCGAATGGATACAGTCAGAGTCGAAAGTATAGATGAGGAGACTGTTCAATAATCGGCACCAATAAGACAACCAAACAATATAAATTACCTTGCATACAATTTTAAACATAAACATAAATTATCCAAAAACATTAATTATTATCTATTGAGTATGTAGTTTATTATTTATGTATTGTATATAAGTAAATAGAACACCATGGACTACCCGCGTATTTATTTTCTCCTGCTGTGTCAAATACATCCAAAGGTAGTTTGTAAAAGATCGCTCTTTGCGATAAGACCGCCCATTGTAACACCCTCTGTAGTTTTTAAGTGCTCATTTAATTCTGTTATGGTGTACAATAAAGAGTATATCTATTTATCTATCCAACTCTATTCATCAGTCATAGAGTTAATATAGCCAGTCGGTTGGAACTTTACATTCTTACAATAAATACGATTCCTTTTAGCTAAGGACTCTTTTTTCTTGTCTTCGATTTTTGATGCGAATCATTACTTTTCTAAAGGGTTTTATTGTTAAGAAGACTGCTTTTCTCATTAAACTTTCGCCAAATTACTTAACAATGCACTGGATCATCAAACAACAACATCAATGACAGTAAATTCCTTAAGTGTTCTTATCATTTTGAGCAGTCTTTTCATCCCGGGATTTTTGACACTGACTGTACTGATTAAACCACTGATGTTATATTAGTTTAAACTCAAAATAACCTATATTTCAGTGCCCAAAAGAACGTGGCAAGCGTGATGGGAGCCCTATCGTCTACATCTTCGTCTTTCGGCAACGCAGCCGCGTCTACTCGTCTCGACAACCAACCCAACGGCGCTTCGCCCCTGTTCATTGATGACACGCTCAAACAACAAGCCTTGGCTGAAGAGGAAGCTGCTATGAATCAGTATAAGGTAAATAAATAAATAATCTTTATTAGGATCAAAAAGGTTTTTTTTACAGATATGGTGAATCCCTGGCTCCTGAGCTGAGTATATTACCTGTGATACAGGAGCCAGTGTCTTCTATCAATTGCATTATCTTATGTTAAGCAATTATGATAAAATGAAAAAAAAAAAGGGTAACGGGAACTTGTGGTTTTAGGATAAGGCCTGAAACCAGGGTAGTTGAAACGGCTGTTTATACTGGTGAAACAATCTCTAAAATACAACGTGTAATTTAAAGGGTATATACATAGCAAGTGCATGGCTTCTTTGGATGATAACAAACGATATGGCAAGGGTTTTGTAATCCTATGTGTACATGTGTGGAGCATATTAGAAATTTCAATACATTGATACCAGAGGCCGATTTTTTCAAATTAAGAAGAACGAAGAGAATTATCGTTTTATTGGCAAGTGACGTGGAAAGTGATGACCCTCATAGTGCTTTGACACGTTTGTTATTACTGGTATTCAAGAAACATATGAAACCAATAATTTGGGGTCAATTCTGTGAGTCACTTTTGAGCTGCAACTTTGCATAGAGACTCCATACCAGATGTTGTCTTCAGTCCTTTTGGATAGATATGGGGTTTCTGTTACACGTTGTATATGTAAGCATTGGCAAGACTGGGTAACTTAATCTTGTCGGAATCAGCTTCCAGTCCAATCGGTAGCAACTGAGTTACCAGTGTTTTACATGGTCAGACTGCTTATCTGATCTCCACAACCCAGTAGCTGGGTAATACTAGAACTAAATTATCTAGCTTCTGGGTACCAGCATCTACAGTCAAAGTTGTAAAAATGACCGGTTCAACAGCTTTACGTGCTTACAACATTCCGAAGCACGCAGTGATCTAGAAATGTTAAGATTGCTGCTTAATCTTGGAAATCGACCCTTAGACGTGAGCTTTTTTCTATTCATATAGGCTCGCGTTTGACCACCATCTCACCTGATGGTAAGTGATGATGTGGTCGAAGATGGAGCACGCTTACCTAAAAGTAACCTATTCACTCTTGACTTAAAGACCTCTAGGTTATAGCTATCGGGAAACACAGACTCCGGCAGGGAATTCCACTCCTTAGCCGTACGCACAATGAAAGTATTCCCAAAACGTTTAGTACGTATGCTTTTCTCGAAACTCACTTTATTGTGCACCAAAATAAAAACTTTTTTGCAAAAAATAAAACCGACTTCCATATCAAAACACTACAAAGCCAAAAATAATTTTAATTTCGGTAGTCGGTGTTAATGGTTTTGTATTTTCTTTTTTTTCACACCGCCTTCCGAAATTAAAATTATTTTTGGCTTTGTAGTGTTTTGATATGGAAGTCGGTTTTATTTTTTGCAAAAAAGTTTTTATTTTCGCGCTTTTTAGTGGGTCAGTGAATTTTCAAAGCGGTTCGTAAATGACGGAGTTATGCGCGAACAAAAAACGCAATGCAGAGTAAACGAAAAGATCATCAACGTAAATATTATTTTTAGACTTTTGTTGATTTTTCAGAAACGGCTTCTCCGATTTCGATAAAATTTTCATGGGACGATTTGGGAAGTATACCCTTTTCAACAAAAAAAGAATTTTTCAATTCGGTTAGCAAACGACGGAGCTATGCCCGAACAAACATAAAAAAAAAACAAACATCCGAATTGAGAACCTCCTCCTTTTTTAGAAGTCAGTTAAAAATAAAGGTAAACTTGTACAAAAAAGCATGCATCTGGCAGCTTTATCTTATTTTACTGTAACACTTCTGCCTTAAACAGGTTTTTCAGGAGAGTTTAGTCATATTTATAGGGTAGTGCTCTGTTGCTAGTGGATGGCATTTATTCTAGTTCAATAGCAGATAACGCAGCAATAATGAGAGAAATGGTGGCCCTGTGGCCTTGTCTTGTCTAGGTCTTGGGTTCAAGTCCAGGCAGACACATTTTATTAAATTTTCATCATCTCCATCTTCGACCACATCATCACTTACCATCAGGTGAGATGGTGGTCAAACGCGAAACTATTATCAATTTAAAAAAAACACTTGTTCTCTAAGCGGTGAAAGCAAACATGAGAGAAAATCGGCTTGTCCTGGGACTTAAAAATGCGATGTTGGAGTATGGCCCATTCTCTCTCAAGAGAGGAGGCCTTTTTCGGTTCGGTTTTTTTTAAGGATGAGAAATCGTCCAATGACTGCTTCCCGATCTAGGCGAAGCGGGAGCGTGTGTCAGATTTTTACTGACTAAAACCCATCCGTGTTCCATCATAAGCACTTCGTGTTCCGAGGCCGCGGTAACTCTTTCGAACAATTCCGCAAAAGAGAGGAGGCCTGTGTCCTAGCTACCTATCTTACCAAGAAACAACTCGTTTGAAATATGAAGTCTGCTAATCATTTATCATTCTTCGAGTAAGCACTTTAATAAGTTGATTAATAGCTTGAAGGGGTCACGAAATACAACGTGTAACAGAATAAACGCAATTCCTGAAAATAGTTGGTTCAGAATCGGCTTCTGAATCGATTTCCGTCATAAAAAAAATAGGTGATAAATTTTGACCGAAAAATCTTCCATTTAACTTAAAATGGAAATACATATCATAACAAATTAATAAAATCCTTAATTCAAGGAAATGCGCTCGTGTGCGTGTCTGCCGCTAACATTGCACGAGTGTACGCGTCTGCGTTTATATTGTATGACGCACATACGTTTTGCGTTTAGTAAGGATAAGTATTTTATAAAAAAAAAAAACAATTTATTTTGTTACGGATGTTGTTTTAGACTTATAATTTAATATTCTAATTGGGGTGTCTGAGATATTGCGTTTAATCTGTTACACCTTGTATATATTACTAGTGTTCCTAGCTGAAACCAAAATCATAGCATTATCTGTCATTATCAGACTGCTTCAAAAGTGAATTCTTTGAAACTGTTCAGTCCATCTTTGTTTACTGAAAATCAACAAGAGATTATTACCCGTAATCATGTCTTCAAACTTCTGACACACCCTGTAGAATAAACAAATTAACATAATACAGTACTCACCTCTAATAACTATGATTTGTGCTTACCTATCGGTAATTTATAGGGCACACGAGCTTGGACAACTAAAGGGATATTATCTAGATGTAACATCCAACCTTCTAAAGTGAGTCTTTGCGCCCTCTGTCAATTATACTCTTATTGATCACATTCTACATTTTTAACAAGACTATAATGTAACTTCTTAGCATGTGGTTGTGATTTCGTATCAGACGTCAAATTACTAAAACTGGTGAGGGGTAAATGCTATAGATTTTATTATGTATTGATTTAGCAAGTTTCTTCTATTTTACAAATATGTGACAGATCTCTACACAGACAGATAATTACTACTACTAAAGATGTGTGGAACTGCCTTCTCAATTATTTTTGTAACCAAGAGTAAGTTCGACTCCCAAGTCGGTATATATAAATATGAATGGCATTTCCATTAGGCATATCTCAGAGACAGCCTGGATGTTAGAGTTGGTCGTTTAAAAACCTCCGAGCCTCGGTGTGCACTTATCTTTTGGTTCTGTGCCCGGTGTGTTCCCACAAGCGTCAAATTGTTGTGACTTCGGTCTATGACAGTAAAGGATCTGAGAATGCATAGTACTTTAGCGCACATTTTATCTCCTAAAAATTGGTTTATCTCTATTATTGTGGCACTGTGACCAAAATAAAACAGAGAGTGAACAGGCATCGTCTGGTCTTTCAGGTTTTATCGTAGACATCATCTAACGTTTACAATCAAGGTGGGCTCATCTGAAATATCAAAAAAAAAATGCTGGGAAGGATTTCAGAAAAATTTGGGCTTAAAACATTGAGCTTTAGCTCTAGTATTGCATATAAATACCCACAGGCTGCAGTAACCCCAGTATCCAATCGACTCTCTGATCCCCACCAAATAACATACAAAAAAAAAACGTAACCAACCAAATATTTCAGGTTCGATTATACCAAGGTGAAGAGTGGACAGGAGAAGAAGATATTAATGAGATTACCGAAATTGTAGTAAGATATCATACCAGGGTTATATGTGTTGCTTAGGGGACAAGCTTTTGGGAGCAAGGGAATTTTTATGCGTCATTCTTGCAGTAAATTCAAGGTGGAAATTCATAATTTGCTGTGTAGAAGGAATTTTCAGTTTTATTATGTATGTTTATGTGGGTTAGTCTTTATGTCTGTCTGTGCTGTCAATTGAATAGAAGTCGCTGTGGTATCATTAGAGCTTAAAACGCGATATTTATTTATCATGTGTATTTATGGTTTTGAGTTTCCGATATTTTGGCACTGTTGCAAGCGCCATGATAACGGTTGAACTGAAGTTATTGCGGGTAGATGTTTACGAGCAAACAAATCGGTCTACCCTCTTCCTCGTTCGTTTTTTGCGTGCAAAAATTTTTTTTTTTTCACACAAAACTTACTGAGACCACTCGAGATTTTTTTGTTTTTTTTTTACGCCAATAATTATAATAATAAGTATCTCGTTTCAAGTTCTAATGACATTGTTAGTGACAATGTACATAAAACGCCGTGGTGTCCCATTTATTTGGGATTGGCAAGACATGTCTTAGCTCATACTTCTCTGTTTTTTCATCCTTTTAAATGTCACATCGTATTGGATTAAAATATGCTGTATTTTATATTATTATGTATTTGTTGATTGTTATAAGAACCGTCATCATATTTAGCTTTGCAACAGCGAAGGGATAGCGAGATTTGTTTGTGAATATGCGAAAATTTTCATTACATTTTGTTTTTGGGGGAAATCACACACATTCATACATTGCACTGTTTTCTCAATCACACATTTTATTTGTATATCATCATCAATACGGACAAAACATACTCGTTAATCATTCATTGATTCGCAATCATTCATTGATTCGCAATCATTCATTCACAATCAGAAAACATTTTCATCACCTATGTATCTTATTAAAAACTACACCATCACATCATCTTAATTGTTTACAAAATGAAAAAGAGATAGGTTTATAACATGAGTACGAATCAAACAAAGAATAGAAATACAATTGATAAAAACAAAAGTATAATGACTTGGATATCTCACCATATTCTTCAGGAAGAAACCCAGCTCATTTCACTTTAGAATTTTAGTGTTACAACGATATTTGAGGCTATGAGACCCAGAGTAGCTAAACGGTAAAAGTCACAGTGCTGTAGTGGCCAGTTAGTTCAACATATTTTTAAGTAAAAATTAATAATCTGATAATATTTTATACATTAACAAACACGCACACACATTGTTTATGAAAAAGAAATATATAGAGAAGATAGTTTACCGACTCTGACCTCTCATGGCCTCATTTTACTGTCACCAATCAGTCTGGTCACATCACCCTATCGTCATACCATACAACAAACGCTTAAGGTGGTGGTCAAACTTAACCCCAACGCCCAATTGACTCCCAACTTTCTCACCCACAGAACAAGGTCCAATCTCCAACAAACGCGGCCAACAACCCGTTCCTGTCATCGGCTCCGAGCAACCAGAACCAATCTATCGTGGACCTGTTTGGACCTTCGCCCGCAGACACTTCTAGCACCGCTAGCAAGGCATCTGATGATTTGCTGTCCTTAGGCAATCCATTCGCTGATAATATGTTTGGAGGTAAGTTTGAGGATACAGTACTAAAAAAAAAAAAATTGCAATGTGAGTAAAATTCACATTACTAGCAATCTTGTTAACCCCTCCAACTAAGCTTGTATCTGGAGTGGATTCACGGCCACAGCAATTGTGTACAGATTGGGCTAAAGACTCTTGGTAGATATACCATCTTGTCGTACTAAGCGCTTCTCCTCTAAATTTATGCGTGTTTTATGTGCCAGCCAAGCTGTGGAACTCTGTGTTCTTATGTGAGCCAGTCTTTAAAGCAAGAGTGAATAGGCATCTTCTGGGCTCGCTCGTTCCATTGTAGACCTCAACAGCGGGCTTATTCATAATTTAAAAAAAAATCTGAATTATTCCAGCAAGGATTAAGTATGATAAAATCAAATAACTATCATCTAATGTTCGATGTAAATCACTCTATAACTTGCCAGCTGAGATTAAATTCTGAATTTTCTATACAACTACTGTCTGTCCAGTGTATGTCCATTTTGAATAAAATCTCAAAGCATATAATAAGATACTGCTCTAGTGTTGCCAGTTAGCCCAATCTGTACCCAAAATCATGGGAAAATAAAAATTGCGCGGATGAAAAGTTTAAAATAACAACAAATATACTAAAAGGTAATCCAGTACCTATAAAAGTAACTTAATTAAATCTATGACAATCTAACTGACTAAAATGATGGCTTACATTACTAAAATATTTGTAAATGTTAATATCGTAAAATAATCATTAATTTTCTTCCACTTACAATAATAATTTTATTCGGACATATTGTAACAAAGTACCTGTTTAAAAAGAAATACAATTTCAAGTCATCAAAAACCATGGCAAATGCTAAGCAATAACATTCATCCCACTAAATCACCATAAAATATGGTGGGACAGTTTTACGAGCTTAGAAAATAGTTGCAATATCTCGGAAGGAAGTTCAGGAAGATTTCGGCCAACAAAATATTAGAGATATCTCAAGTTAATTTTGGAATAAAATATACAGGGTTATTGGAAATATGTCCCGATCCTGTTAAGGGCGTGTAGATGAGGTCATTAACTAACAAATAAAATGTTCCGCCGTCAAAATAGATTAGTGATTTTTAGGAAAAAAAATCATAAGACGTTGCAAAAATCATAAAAATAAAACAAGTATTGGATCTCTTTTTTCAAAACTACGGAGGTTGTTAATTGTTTTATGTTTTTTATTACGCGCAACTTAATTCTTTAGCTATTTAATAAATAAGAATGCTAAAACGTGTTTTCGTTTTTTTTTTTATAAATTTTTAAAGAGATAAAGTCCTATTTTATTTTTTCATATTTAAAAAAGCATTTTTTTCGATAATGGTATACTTTAGGCCTAGAAACTTAGGGTTGATTTGTTAGTTAATAACCTCATCTACACGCCCTTAACAGGATTGGGACATATTTCCAATAATCCTGTATAAATGGATCTCTCTGTGATCCGACCCTTCACGACTGAAGATCACTATCACCAATCTTGACCCAGCGGTTAGTCAAGCTTTTCTATTTTTCCGGTTAGTAGCTAATCGGACCACTTCCTCGAACATATGGAAGCTGCTTTGCTTCAGTTGGTCCGACCATCTCAATGGGGAAAAAATTGATAACTGTTGTAAATAATCTGGTGCCAGTAGAAAATCTAGAAAAAAAATGGGAAAGCTCTACAAAATAGACCCTTCACACTGTATATTATAATGCACATCCCTTAGCTTAATGGGGATGGTTGAAGCACTGTACACTCTATTTACACTCACACAAGGTTCAAAGTGGTAAGTCGCCACCACATACTGAATACCGATGCAGTACACGATACAATAAAAGAATACTCTAAACAAGTCAGATCAAATTTTAAGTATTGATTACTAGTAAAGATGGAATAATTCGTCTTTTCGTATTGATGGTAAATAATAAATATTATATAATACATCATCAATAATTTAGGTTAATTTGACTTAAATATTTTGAGCTATCTTTAAATTATAATATAGAATATGACTTGTTTACCGGTCACAAAATACTCGTCAAATTACCATGAAAAGCTACCATTTTAGTAGTACTGCATTGTTATTAAGTGTGGCAACACTTTTAGCGGCGCCTGCGACGGGCGCGCCGATGTGGCCACAGCAACAACAACAACAACAACAGCCGAGCAACGGCTTCGCGACCTTCCCGCCACAGCACCAGAACAACTCCTTTGTGTCCGAAGCTAACTTCTCTAATGTTTTCGATAACACTGATTCGGCAGGTGAGCTTTCACTAGTAGTAATTGTGCTGGGGCTGCCGTGTTATTTGAGGATTTTCACCCATTTTTGGTAGGAAATGTGAAAACGGAAATAGTCTTTAGAAGTAATAGTTTAAAATTTGTTCTTATGTTAAATTTCAAGAGGAAAACAACACGGCAGCCGAAACCTTGCTTAAATTAAACATCTATTTCTGGTGATGGTAATAATACTATGTATATATTGTTGTAAAATTAAATGTAATATTTCTTGTGCAAGCTGCCGCGGCTAATCCGTTCATGGGTATGGGAGACCTCGCTCAGCCAATATCCGCGTCACCGGCGCGTCCTCCCCCCCCATCCATCCCCCCACAGCCGAAATCAGCGTTCGATGACCTTGAAGACGTAATGCGCATGTCTCTGGGAGGCTCTCCAGCCAAATCCCAGCAGCCAATAACACAACAGCCTCAACCAATGGCAGCGCAGCCTTTCAGTGACGTCATGTCCATGCCGATGACGCAGCCAATGATGTTCGGATCGCCTGCACGACAACCCATGATGCCGATGGGAGCGACCGGTTCGATATTCAAACTTTAAATGGACCGTATTCAATGTTGTTTTTTTAATAGCTTGCAGAGTTGCCAGTAATCAACGTCGTGTGGCTTTTTTTTTTAATTCACAGGACTTTTAGTTTTTAGTTGTTATCCCATGCACAGGTTTTGTGTCGCATTAATTTGTAAATAAGCCAGTGTTTCTGTTTAGTTATTTTATTTGTTTATAATTTTTCGTTTTATGTATTTGCTGTAACACACCCATTGTCGTAATCCTTAATTGAATCTTGATGATAGCATGAAAATGTCTTTCACACCGTCTATGTTTTACAAATCAAACCACATTATGTTCACTGCATATAAAACTATGTTCCATTCAGACCAAAACACCTCATTTATTATTTTAAAATATTATCTACATTTCGCTTTCTGATTTTAATGATTCAACGAAAATTCGTCATTTATTTGTCACATGACATGTTTTGCTAGTGATCACTGCTGCTAATGAAATATGAGCCTTACTACGACTGAATAACGTACATTACAGGTCAGCAACCGCAGCAGCAACAAGGCAAGGTGTTGACAGGAGACCTGGACTCGTCTCTTGCCCAGCTAGCCAATAATCTTTCCATCAATAAGACAGCTTCGGCGCAGAAGTAAGTGAAAACAGTTTGTAGTCGATAAAAAGTTTTTGTTTTTATATTCCTACACTCATTGTCATGTGCTAAAAGTAGTTTGAACAAGTTTCAGTCAAAACTGTTACAAATTCAAAATTCTACATCTGAGATCAATGCTCAAGGGATTTTACTTTAATGTTTGACACTATTTAGTGCTTGTACACTGAAACGCCTATGCAATGACGCATCAATTTATCTTTGCTACATTGCCAAACAAAAACACGTTACCTAGAACTCATATACTTACATAAACGAAAAATAACTAACCGAATTAAAAACTCTTTGACTGAAACTTCGCGTTAAATCCGAGTGGCGTCAAGTGATTATTATAGCTAGTTCGATGTCATGGTATCTCTCTGAAATATGACGACAGCACCTTGTTTATTTTATTTTAAATTATAATTAAATTATCATGAGTCAAGCTGCCTTTTCATATTTAATCAATTTATCTGTTTAAAGAATTCATTTTGGTTTAAAATCATAGAAAGGCAACTTGTAGTGAAAGCATTACTGTCAAACTTCCCGCTAAAAATTAGAGTTTTATAAAATTGCCACATCAAAAAAGGTTTTTACTAATTAGTCGCGATTAGATTGTTGTCAAACTTCGCGCTTAAAGTGACAGTTGTATAAAATTGCCATATCAAAAAAAAAAAAAGTTGCGTTTAGAATTACCGTTGCTTGATGCAAGTTGTAATGCTTTCACCTAAATCATGGTACGCATGACTGTACTCACACCATTGTGGTGTCGACTAGACCGATGCAGTGGAATTCTCCGAAGAACGCTTCGAAACCTGGCCAGACGTGGACACCGCAGCCAATGCAAGCGACCACGGGGGCCGGATACAGACCTATGGTAAGGAACACGGCTAAACACAAGTAGTTAACATAGTTGGCGGAATTGTACACGCCAATTTTTTCGCTTTTGATAGACTACAAAGTATATTTAACGAATTTTAGAAATTATTTTTATTTATAGGCAAATTTGATGAGTATTGGGGACCAAATATGGTTTTCAGTACACGGGGATTTTTTTTGCAAATTACACAAACTGATAAAGTTTCGCAAGTGCCTAAATTGTAGTTTGAAGTTTTAGTATTTTTTCATGGTTAATTTTGCTTCAATATTGATTTGCAAACGCAAGCTGTTATAGAAATACACTCCCACACATAGCAAGCGTAATGGAGTGCACGATTCTGACAATATAACCCAACGTCCATGGTTACTCAATATCAAAATTAAAATGATTACAGAATATTAATAATAGTGTGGTATATTCTGTTTTTTTTTCTGGCAACACCGAGCTGTATTTGAAACAAGTAAAGCGGCCTATTCAATATTTTGAGAACCATTGGACCGTAACAATGTGTCCACGTAAAGCAGCATTAGAACTGCGTGATTCTATTGCTTTAAATGTCGCATCATTTATGCTAAAACCTTGTTTGCTTTTTAAAGCTCGCTCTTTTATGTTCTTTCTTCCCGTAGCATGCCTTCCTTTTTGCGTTTCAGGGCCCAGGCATGACTCTCCCAACAATGCCTCATACTATGCCCCATGCATATCATCCCCCGCATTATATTATGGTAAGTTTGCTCCTTTTTTGTTTCGTTTATTTGCTTCGCGTAGTTTACACGCGTAGTTTAGATTGTTTCTTTTTTTATTGTTAGCAAAATTTTAAGTTGATTTGATGACGCAGTCTGCCTCTCCTGTTAGAGAAGATGTTAGCTGTGAACCTGTCAAATAAATATACTTAAATCGGAGTTTCTCTTTCAGTATCTCAGTTTCTCTTCGATAAAAAGGTTTTGGCTCACTGAGTGGAATTATAACAAGTGTTGTTTAATACAAAATAATATTTTTTACGTGGTACTGGACCTACCCCGTAAGCCAAAATCATATAATAATTATAATCTGAAATAAGGTAAAACAGTTTCTTCAGTTTGAAAGATTCCCGCATGTGTGGTTGAACTTTCGTATGATTGTATGAAACGTTTGCATGTATAGTGTCCTCATGTCACCTCATACTTTTTCTGAGAATGTTATGTGTTGTCATTCTGCGTGATTAATTTTGTATGAATCCATTCTCTTACTGTCGTCTACTGAAATTGAGAAAAATTGCAATATCTTCTGGTCTACTCGACACGATTTAAAAGTTCTTTAAAATAAATTCTTCTAGAAAACTGTTTGTATTCTTTACTTAAATATAGGTGCAGACTTTTGACATATGAACGATGACTTAGTCTGCAGTGTTTTAGCTATAGTTATTTTAACAACAAGATGAATTCCTACCCACAGCAACAGCCAGCCATGGTAATGGGCATGCAAGGCGCCCCAATGATGCCCATGGGCATGCCCCAGCCCATGCGACCCGCCGTACCCCCGCAACCTACCACCAATCAATTCAGTTAAGCACCACCCTTATAATTTGAGGTTTACGTTCTTAAGGCGACCCGACTGCTTATTATAAGAACATCGGTTTATCAAACTGGTTTCCTAGATAAGAAAATAGGACAAGAAATACTAAAAAGTCTAAACATAAGGTTATTTGATGTAATAGCGAAAAGTATTCTATTTAGTAATTTTTTTGTAAAGGATATATAATAGTTTATTTGAATAGAAGGTTTTGTTGGAATTGAAATTATGTAAGTTTTTTTGAGCTCAATCGTTTTTGAATTTATTTAAAGATATAAATTACTAAACTTTAGTTTTAAGACTTTTGTCACTACACAGTTAATGTTATGTTAATTATGTTTACATAATTCAAATCTTTGAATGTATTTGCTGTCTTGAATTAATCTATTAACATCTTATACAAATTACTTGATGTTTCAAGTGTGTGTATGTTTGTGATCAAAAGCAGTCGGGTCATAAAATGTCACCTTTAAGCTCTGACATTTGTAATCGGTAGGTCACTTATCTTTTAAGTGCACCATTTTGTTGCGATTTAAATACGGAACATAATAATGTCAAAAAGAGATGCGTTCATTATGAAGTTAGGGTTGCAAGTCGAAAAAAAATACTAGTTATTTTTAAAGTTACCTTTATTTAATAGTTTGATGGGAAAACGATTGAATGGAATTTTTCAGCTTCTGATTGAATGTTTTTTTTTTCATTCTATCCAACTAAGGGATTTATTAGAAATATTTTAGTGTTGTTTCGTTTTCTTGTATAACATTGAATATTGGGACAAAAGTTTTAGCAATTTTTTATATGAATATGTTTGCCAATCCCTATAATTATGATTACAACGTATTGAATACCTAGTTTTGATTCAAAACTAGTTATGTATTCTAATTAAACAATTTGAAATTAAGCTTATTTAAATGATAATTTTTTTCAATTAGTTCATTTCTTATGATACGAATTATGAAATTTTCTTATGAAAAAGGTGCGCAAGTTTTATTTTATTTTTCAAAATTATACACATCACATTCCATACTTGTACAAAGAGAAAAATAGTAATTTATTAATAAAGTGCTTGTTGAATTACCTTATTTACTACCTTTGGCATAGTCAGTATTTATTAATTGGAATTGAAGTGAGTTCTAGTTTTTTTATCAATTTTGTTTAACCATTGAGCTGAAATCGTAAGATATATTTTCAGCATCAGATGCATAAAGTTAAAAAATCATATAGTTATATCAGGTATATGTCACATAGATACCCTTAATAATACTATCGCTATAATTTGAACTATATACTAATTATATTATGTGTATAAAATTAAATAATTGCATATTTAGTCATATACTAAGCCTATGTGAATACGAATGTAATTTTTGCGCGAAAAGTAAATCTGCTTTTGGGTAATGAATACAATCGAAAAAAAAACTTATTTCCATATCCTCCAGTTATCTTATGTAAAAACTGTATTTGTCATATAGAATATTATGTATAGAGGTTTATGCATTAGATTGTTATAAAATTAGATGTTACGGGTGTATATTATAAATGTATGGCTGTTGTGAATATATGAACTAGGTGCTTGCGTATTAAAGGCCCCATTTCACAATACTATTAAATCGAGTGAGCAAAATTGTCTGCAATATGAAAGATTATAACCTAAGGATCTTATGATCAAGTGGATGGGACCCAAAATTTGCTATGATCACTCGTTTAACGTTCTAAAATTCAAATTATGGCGCGCTAAAAGTAGTTGTCATGGCAATGCAACAGTATGGGCTTTCTAAAATACAGTTGGATATTGCCAAATATATTGGAACATAAGTCTATGCCCTTATTTTATATAATCTTTAGCAATACTTTGTACAAATGTAATAGTCGGAGAATATAATACCGTTCGCTTCTTGTGATATTTATTTCTAAAGACTGCAATCAATGTTTTGAAGTATTATGAAAATATGCTTTATTTTATGAAAATTTCTTAAATCAGTCGTTTGAACAAAGTATTGTATAATTGTTGCAATCGATAACACATTCATAATAAAATTACGACATAATTAAATCACCCGTGATTTTCGTATGGCAACACCGTCAATGTTGATGCACTATAATCAGTGTGGCTTATAAAATATATATTCACAGGTACATGTAGCTGTGTAAACATTTATTACTGTAGAATAGCAAGAGATTTGAACAGTTTAGCCAGGGTTTCATGGCGAATGTAAATATAGGCGTTGCATAGCACACAGTGCTAATTTTGATCAAATGTTTTACTTCAGCTTATTCCACATAAAGGCCAGTGACTATTTTGTTATTACATCAACATTTCTGCTGTTCGGTCGTATTGCTAAAGTCAGATACACTACACCGACTGCAAACATGTTTTAAAACGTTCGATACAGTACCCTAAGCAGCTGATTTTAGCAGTATTACAGTTTTACGCTGGCTTCGTAGGCGTGTTTTAGTGTTAGGCTAATTTGATAATCCAAATTAATGATATAAGATATCATTTGCAATATATGTTTGAGATCTGTTGATTATTTCTTCCGTCGAAGTAATTGCTAGTATTTTTGTGCAATATTTTGTTTTATAAATTTTATTCTTGGCAACACTCATGTTGGTTTGAACTGTTATTATTAATGTGCGCTTGAATGAAATTATCTGCAGATGATCTGCTATAGCACGTTAATGACAGCGTATCCATTTAGTTTTTGAAGTATTATCAACAGACCAGTGATTTGATAGATATTTTCAGTTGGCCATACCGTACTTTTTAGGTGGTTTTGTGATGTCAGGGGAATTCGACTGACTTATTTGAGATAGGCGGGACTTGCTCTTAGTTAACACAATAAGTTTCTTTTTGTAAGAGTATACTAGTTAAACAACAACTTTTGAATTAGTTATAGAACTCATAGCGGCCTTTAAAATTTTTAAGTTGTAAATTTTATTCATTTATTTTTATCAATGTACCTACTGAGTTACGTTTTATGTAAATATCCCTTCTATGTTATTTACTAGCTCGGTCTTTAGATATTCAATTTAGTTTATTTATGAAAAGTAATAAATAAATCAATTAATATTATTTGTTTTGTTTTTTATTTGGTTTACCCTTTTGTTGCTTTAATCCATGGGTCCAGATCGAGCCTATCCAACAATTTGGAGATAGAAGTTCAAAAAGTCGTAGAATTCCGTTTAAAAATAGAATAGTTGATCGTCTATCAATAGATCAAAGAATATATTTGTCTATGAACTAGGATATTGCGTGTCTGTATACCTCTTATTCCTATGACAATACAATAATAAAATTATGTAACGGCCTGTACGTATATATCTAATTAAAATGGTCTTTGTCACATTTCGCGGTTGTTCACTTGCATTTCTAGGACAGTCCAGAATGATGGTGAACCTAGTCGTATATTCAAAATCACAGTATTAAAGTAGCACTTCATAGGTGTCTATCAGAGTTAGTTATTGTATAGCTGTTAAAAGCAATTAGCTCGAAAAATACTTCAGGTCACGTTTTAATTACTGAATGCTAATGATCGCTTATACAAACAGGAACATGATTTTGTGCGAAAATTGGCCGTCATTAAATGCAGCCAAAAAGTTTATCTACCTGTTTAGGTGGTGCAAATCGTGACTGTTATTGGTGTAAAATACAAAATGGAGGTTACTTAGTGTCAGTGAAATAATGTTATTTTTTTAGTAATTAAAAGGTGACCCATCGAAAATATATTTTTGTTAGGAGTGATGTGTTCTCTCTACTCGTATGAACAATAATTTATTGTAACTATATTTCTTTATTGGAACTACTTATAAAGCTTTTGAAAGTTGTGTACTTATCTTGTTGAATCTCAAATAGTGGGGCGATTGATCTATCTATAAACACAATAAATTAATAAAAGTTATAGACTGGTGTTTTATTTCTAGAAATTCTAAAGCTGGTTAAACGAATATACCTACATAATATTATTAGGGCATGTTGTCCTAGTTATAAAAAGTGCTAAAGCAGTTTGTCCTGGATACAATCCCCGATTATGACTAGCGATTTATTCGGCTCTAAGCTCAATCATATCCATACACATATCAGTAAGTCTGTACATTGAATATATTTACGAAAAATAAGTTGGGTTTAGAAACAGTCATGGAGCAAGAACTTAAAAATAAGTGTTTATCTGTTTCTCAGATGAAGTAAAAAATCTGTTTGTACAAGCTAATCTCTGGAACTACTTGACAGATTTATATGAAACTTTTAGCTTATCTGGGCAACATATAACTAGGCTATAATTGATTTCGGAAACTGAAACACTGGATGCAGAACTACACTCGCGAGCAAAAGTATGGAATCACTTGGAATTGATTCCGCGCGATCTTGAGTACTTAATAACTATATCGCATCCATACTAATGGTTTCTCTTCTCTAACTCGACACTGCGTTGTCCCCCCTTGGATGTTTCGGTTGGCGCGTGGCTGAGCGATTCGACCGGGGGTCGTGGGTTCGATTCTCGCTCGTCTTTAGATATTCGATGTAGTTTGTTTACGAAAGTAATAAATTAATATCTTTTTTTTATTAGGTTTACCCTTTTGTTACTTTAACCGTTTCCGTGCGGATGATGCCGCACAGGCACCATGTAAATCTATTGCGTATGGCGTATGGTGCCCGAGAGGATACAAAACTAAAACATAAAAAACTCGGCTAAAACGACATTTTTCAAAAGAGTTCCGTAAATAAAAGTGTCTTTATTTGTCACCCATATCATGCCCACAGTGTTCGTTTCAAGTAATTTCGTAAATTAGCAGACTTCAGGGGTTGTAAACCAAGTTGTCGAGTCACATTTTATTATTGATTATAATTCAAACAGCCAACTTTCTGGAATGTTTCTCAAAAAATCAAATGCTTTTGTCATAAGGCTCATTTTTGCCTCAAAACATGATGTGGTTACAAAGAGTGCGAGGCGGATCGGCGACTTAACAAACAATGGGTTTTACCCATTTTTTGCGCCTATAATAATATATTTCATTTTATTTTCTGGGTAACTGCAACAAAATAAAAAGGTTGTCATTAAACGCTTAACAAAAATCCACATTTTTAAGTAGATAGTCATATATATTTTTTATCAATAAAAATACATTGACATTGTTATCCAAATAAAACACTTCATAATCATGTAAGTGTCTGTAGGTACAAGTAGAATATTTTTGATACATTAGAATCTGACTTCCCATTCAGTTATATGTTCTATATTACATTGTTTTGTAGAGACACAATTTTACCATCAAAATAGCGGATTTAAAATTGTTTCCCTGCATAACACTGTATAATAAATAATAAATAAATATCACCTCGCTGCAAACTCAAATATTACGTGAACAAATTCTATATAACACTCTTGAATAAATACTTCCATAAAATAATGCAAAAGGTTTACAACACAACAGGTTTAATAGAAATTAGTCACTTACCTTACATTTCCATAAAAACACACAGATCGTCACTTTTAAATGTACTGAACGAATTTACTGACTACTTATATTCGATACACAATGGGAAATGACTCTTTAACAAGTGGAAACACGAGAACAAGCTAAAATTTACAATTCATGGCGGATGATTCCCCAGGGGAATCATCAGTCTCTGGCGCTTGGCGCCCCAGAGGCATCACGAAATTTTTGTTTGACGCCAGGCACTAAAGATCGCTAAAAAGACCTCCGCACGGAATCGGTTAACCCATGAGTCCAGATCGAGCCTATCCAAAAATTTGATTTGGGGTAAATATTCAAAAAATTCAGCCGGCCACGGCGCACGAATGCAGCCGGAGAGATGGGCAAATATCTTTACCCATTGTACGTTTGAAGGAGGACAACTCCGTCGTGGTCAACCACGGCGCAGATGGGGGGTGGGGGCGGGATCTGAGCATGTTCGCGGGGAAAACATGATCCGAAATTGCTGAAGATCAATGAAGAGAGTTACTCAGCACTGGGATATAAAGAAGACTAAGAAAAAAAAGTAGGCATTCTTACCAACACAGAGTACAGAGCCCAACTTCTCACTGCTCGGAAGATGCTGGGCATGAATAAAACCTTGGCTGTCAGTCTCCAAGTGTGAATGTCATTCAGATCCATCCTGGCTCCGGACAAGGGCGGATCCAGCTTTGGTGCCAGGGGGGGGGGGGGGGGTCATATAATAGTCACGGATCCGCCCTTGGCTCTGGAAGACATCTACCTAGTTGTATTTATTGAATAAAAGAGGGTTCAGGAGGAAATTAGGTTTACATGTCGCATCCGTACTAATAATATCCATTGTCCTTTGTAACTCTACACACCCTTGTCCCTCGTAAATAGACGATACGGTGGACACACATGCTGAGTGATTCGATTGATGATCGCGGGTTCGTTTCCCGCTCCGGTACAAATGTTTGTACAGACTACAAATATTTGTTCTGAATCTGGATAAAAAAGCGTCTACGATACAGAAGAAATTCTTAGTGTGTGGCAATGCTCTAAATTCTTAGTGTGTGGCAATACTAGAAATTCTTAGTGTGTGGCAATGCTAGAAATTCTTAGTGTGTGGGAATGCTAGAAATTCTTAGTGTGTGGCAATGCTTAAATAAACTGCTGGCAGATCCAAAAGGTTATGATTTTTGAAGTAGCATAACTATTTTCGTAGATCTTCAAGAAGACCTACGTTTATGTCCTATTCTCGTCATACCTATTTAATGGCTATTTGAGAAATACCTACGTTAGTAAGAAGTATGGTTAGAGGTATAGGGGAAGACAAAAAATTTTATAGATTCTTTGAAGGATTTCAAAGAATTCTACCTTATAGAGGCGGTAAGTAAAGAGATAGGGATGAATAAATATGGTGCGTTGCCACTAAATTTATATGAAATAAATAGAGTAGGTAAGTAGGATGAGCATTCTCGTAGTATCTTCAGAAACTATATGACCCAGATCGGTTAGAGACAGGATAAACTAAATCAAAATAATAAGGCCCAATAGTTTATACGGACAAAAAAAAATATGATGTGATACCGTCTAGCGAATCTTGGTGACATTGATTATTGATTTATCGCAATAGTTGAGAGTTTAGTTCTATTGATATCATATCGACGGTTAACTACCAAGACCTCCTAACTAACATATTTTGACCAATCGGTTTTTTCGCGGATTCTCTTCATAAATATTGTATCTCACCTGATAGAAAAATCTTTTATTTATAATTCGTAATATTTCGGGTATTTTTACAAACATGGAATTATCTGCTAACTTTACGAGCGCAAACTTTGGTGGCATTTGCTGCTAACTACTGTGTGTGCCTTGCAACTTGTATGAACTCGTCGCATGTTCGCGCGCTCTCGGCCTTAAAAGTAAGTTCTAGTAAGGAGGTTTTTAGAAGTTGGCCATACTCAAATGGAGGGGGATTCGGTACACAGTTGTATTGAAAGAAAACTTAAAAATAGGATAATAAACTTACCAAGTGATTATGTCACAACCACCAAAGAGGCAAGAATTAAACCATTTCCTTATGAGACAATAATGCTGCAATATAATTTTTTTCTTAATTATGCTGATCCTCCAACGTGCCGATACTCCTCCATAAGGCCAGGCAGAAAAGCTGGTGATCCTAAAGTGACAGATATAAAAGCTATCGCTTACTTACCAGATGGTTTGATAAGGGTAAAGCTTGATTATAATAATGAATGGATTGAACTTCCTCAGAGACCTAAAAGACTGCCAGTTATAGAACATTATGAACCACTACATACACAGCAGCTACCAATTTCAGATTCTAAATTTAAGCATCTGCAAGAATTGAAATGTTTACTGCCGCAGGATTGTCAGCCATTCTATGATTCTTTGCCCCATATTTAAATTGTGTTAATCACTTTGATACCAAACTACTTAAGTTGATTTTAACGTACAAACCTGAGACCTCAATTGATAACTGATACTACTAGACTAGACTGATTTAAATACTTATTAATAGGTACTATATAAGATGGGTGGTTTCTCATTGTATTGTGATTTATTCAAAGTTAATTATTTTAATTAAAGTTTTCTATTGTGACAATGTCTTTTATTTCTTCAATAATTATAAAATGAACATTAATTTTGCGACTAATTTCTCCCAAATGAAATGCCAAAATCTCTTATCTACATATTCAGTCTTTTAAAAAAATTAAAATATCTGCTATCTTACCTACCCGTTTATTTAAATAAAGTAAAATAATAAATTTATCATAAAACAGTGAATAATATATAAATTATTTATTTAAAACCAACTATATTTTTGCTTTAGTCATATTTGTCCTAATGTCAAAACTACAAGGTTTTTTGTGCATACTGAAAAGTTTTGACATATTGAGTTAGGAGTTCTTGATGGTTAACCGTCGATATGTATCCCCGTGCAACTGGTATATATCTAACTTTGAGATGGATGACGAACCCAACAACTTGATTTACGTGTACTTACTATGAAATATGGTCGTATTTTGATAAAGAAGATTTTATTCAGTTTGAATCAAATAAGGTTTTAGCTCGCTTATCTTCTATAAGCCTACTTCTTTATAAAAAAGAATCGCCGAATTTGTTGCTAAACAACATTCTCTTTAATTGGCAGAATAGTCGACATCGGCTCCACTTGCCATTAACAAAAAATAGAAATAGAAGGAGCTCAACTCATTCAGCGGAGTGGTGATGTGCGTTCAAAACACTATCTTTATCAACGTATCTCTCTAGTCATCCAACGTGGCAATGCGATCAGTATTAGGGCAAGGCCCCATTAGTGCGTTGCGTCGCGTCGTCGCAACGGAACAACGCTTTGTATGCCACACCTGCGCTGCGTCAACGCAACGCAAGATGGTATGCACGCCGTCGCAGCTGCGTCTCAGTTCCTAGCACCAAAGAGAATATAATATAAGAGACGGAACTTAGAACATTCAGTCTGTGAGAAATTGTTAACCTTCTTTAGCCAACCACAAAAAAAAACATAGCTACCAACATTAAAATTTCAACTAGCACGTCTATGACAATCATGACCTTGACGGGAAGAACTGTCATTGATAGGGATGCGCAATGTATAGAGAACAAGGAACTTGTAAGTAGGTAGAAGATCCTTGATAGAGAACTCAATAAACTTATCGATATGTTTAAAATTTATCGATATCGATGAAATGCATTATATGCAATTAATTGGGTTCTATTTAAAACTAATTATTTTGAAAAAACTGTGTAAAATAAAACACTCATATTATTTCAGCTTTTATTTATTGATATAGTTATATTACTAACGACCTATATCACTTTATTTATGATCTATTTTTAATTGGAATAAGGGTAGAACAGAAATAATAATTACAATAGCTCTTCATATGTATAAAAGGTGTATTCCTGTCTTCCCCGTCATAGTCACGGTATTTTTAGAAGACTAAAAACAAGGCGTTGGAAAAATTACAAATATTACTTATGTTATATGTTATAATAACAATATTACACAAGTAATATTAAGTAGAAATTATAGTATAAAGCCGGGTATTCATTAGGCAACATTTGTTAATAAACACTGTTTCACTATGTATGATCATCTTTGAAAACAGTTTATAAACAAAGGTGATGAAACATTGTTTCTTAAACATCAAAACATTTTGTTTACAAGCAAAAATCAACAGGTGTGGACATGTGTTGTGCGAGTTTATAAACATGGAAGTAGCAGGCTGCATTTCGTTTTTTCTAATTGCTCCATCAACTGCTTTTCCCTTGGTGTTAAATCTGTAGACAGGTTTTTAAATATGTATAAGCAAAATATTTGATAAAATTTGTAAATATTTCCCTGCATATAAAACGCAAGGATCTTTTCCAAGTAAAATGAACAATATAGCACTATTTCAAGAATTTCTTGATTTTATGAGGCGGTGGGACAGACTGTCCGAGGCCAAGGCATACCAATTATGAAAAAAAAAACGAAATGCAAATAGTAATTAGTAAAGGAATAGCAAATGTTTTTTTTTACGTATAATTTGTTAAGAATGTAATATTAAAAGAATTTGGTGATTTTATTTAAAATTTTTACCATTTTGGGCCAGCCCCTTGAGGATATGTCTCAATTGCTGGCTTGTGGATGGCACTGCTTCAGGCAAAAGATCTGAAATGATACATTTTAATTTGAAACTATTTTGGAAACCATCAGATATTCAAGGTTCACAATTTTTGTAATTTGAAATAGATGTAGTATCCTAATTTTGACCTCTTTAATGAATTTGACAAATATTTTAAATGATAAGCTTCGCCTAGGTGGAGGTCGGAAAACATCCCACATTCCTTGTATCCTCTCAGACCACTTCAACAGCTGTGTATTTGTCTTGACTTAAATGCATTATGTCTGTCCCTCTCGCAGAGACCTGTGCCCTGTCTCCCAGCATTGAGTACATTATAGGCTAATTACGATGATGATTATGAATAATTTACCATTTTGAGACAGCTCCTTAAGGATATGTCTGGATTGCTGGCTTGTGGATGGCACTGCTTCAGGCAAAAGATCTGAAATGATACATTATAATTTGAAACTAGTTTTGGGATCTACCAGATATTCAAGGTTCACTAGCTTTTTTAAATTTGAAATACAGGGTCCGGCATAAAAAACTCCCCGATTACAAAGTAACGTGCAGCGGACAGTAGAAGGAGCAGAGTGGTGGGGGGCGCGTCGTTAAGTAGCTGCCTACGTGCCGTTTTCAGTGTACGCCATGGCGTGGTCTGGTGAACATCGTGCCTTCGTAGTGGAAGATTTTATTCGAAAATGACAGGAATTTAACCGTCAACAGTGAACGCTATTGTGCCATGCTCCGCGACTTTCTCCAACCGCAACTAAGGGAGCTTTTTGGTGAAATAGAGAACGTGTGGTTCCAGCAAGATGGTGCTACAGCCCACACAGCGCGGCAGTCACTGGCATTGGTGAAGGAAATGTTTCCTGGACATGTGATCTCGTTGCGTGGAGACGTTGGCTGGCCCCCACGGTCGCCGGACTTAACGCCCTGTGATTTCTTTCTTTGGGGCTATTTAAAAGCAAAAGTTTATGAACAACGTCCACAATCTTTACGAGCCCTGAAAGAAGCAATTACACAAGAGGTTGAAGCTATTCCACCTGAAATGACTCAAAGAGTAATGAATAACTTCAGGGAAAGACTCAATCAGTGTGTCGACAGTGCAGGAAGCCATTTAAGGGATGTTTTATTTAAAAAGTAAGACAATAAGAGTATTTTCTAAAATGGCATAATATGTACTTTTATTTAGTATAAATAAAATTGTTCTACCTTATTTGGTTTTGTTTTTATTAGCTTTCCTTAAAGGGGAGGTTTTTCTGCCGGACCCTGTAGAAGTAGCATCTTAATTTTTAACTCTTTAATGAATTTGACAAATATTTTAAAAGATAAGCTTCGCCTGGGTGGTGGTCAGATATTATCCCACATTCATTATGATGATGATAAATGGTTATTAATATGTATATCTATAAGTAACTATTAATCCCTTTAAATGCCAAATATATTCACTTGTGTTTTTGGTTCAAAATCAGCCTCGAGACTCGTTTCAGCATTTTTTGATATTCCACAGGTATTTCACACTTGAAAAATTCATTCTATACAGGATACTTAATCGTATTATATTTACCTCTTGACTCTGAATGCTGATACACATGTTGTGAAAATTCTGCCAATTGTCCGTCAGTGAGAGGTAAGGCCATCAAATTCAAAGATGGGATTGCATGTCTTTTCAGACGATTTCCCTTTTTGCTAAAATCCTTTTTTCCAAAGTGGTTAGCACATACATTTCGCTGCTCATGCTGTTTTTCTATTGGTAGATGCACCATTTCTTCATTACCAACTGCTTTTAGCCACTCTCGACAGCTGGAAGATACAAAATATTAAAAGTTATTATTAACTATGAATTTATTAAGTGTGATTTAAAGTTGAATCAGTGATTAAAAAAAACTCGACATGTTACATTTTCCCAGAAGTGAGTTAGTGCCAGTATCATATTTTATAAACATAGACCTATCTACCACCTGTTAAAGTATAAAATATCACTCACAAAACATTAATAATAAGATAAAGTATTTATAGCAGTGTGAACTGTGAAATGTACGGTGAGTGATATTGTTGTGCTATGAATTATATGCTATTATTATATAATAGAATAGTCTGAAATAATCTTAACATGTGGAGTTTTTGAAGTCACCAATTCAGTTATGAAAACACCTAATTTAAACGATCAGTGCTACTAAATGGAATAGTTTCTTGGGATATGAAATTCTAGAGTAATCACCAATTACACCATATTTACATAATGATATCACAGGTAGATAATGAAATGTCTCAGACTCTCTGAATGTAGTATATAGAACCTTGTTTCTTGTAATCATGCTAAAAACATGGTATTTAGCAGTTAACCTACATACTAAAATATATTGTAATCTTGATTGATGGCCAGAGGGTAGTAATACAGAATTTGAATGATGCTATTCACAATAGGATATTTACACTTATTCAGGTAAAGTTCGTGAGGTTGTAGGGGGGGGGGGGGTAATCTCTGGATCTACAGAACTAATTTAGAAAATTCTTTTATCAATAGAAATCCACGTTACTTGTGAGTGTCATAGGCATATATTATCCCGAAAAATAAATGTTTACCACCCAATGAAGTATGCATGGGTCAGCTAATTAGCAATATGGAAATTAACAACACATAGGTACTCACCGATTTGGATCCAGTAGAAACTTGGAAAAAAGCTACTTATTTCCAGTATGCAGGCCTCCTTGATACCGCAAACTTCACATCTTCTGTGACCCTTACCCATGATGGTTCAGAGTCACTGTCTCAATTATTATAGTAAAAACAAATAAGTCTCGCAAGAGTCACACTAAGAGACAATATCTCGATAAAACTATGTGAGGGTTAAACGGAGGAGGATGCTCGATTCAACGTTTAACATACAATCACGGAAATTATTCTGTTAAAATGAAAAAATGAGAAAAAGGAAAAATCAAACAGAAAAATCACAACATAAACATGGACGACGCTAAGGCACACAGACAGCAGAAGGCAGACAGGTTTGTCTGCACAGACAACAAATCTACAGTTTTAGTGGTTTAATGTTGGTCATCCTCAGATTTTGACGTTTGTTTCTGAATGTTGGCTAAAGAAGGTTACAAATCCCATATAAAAAAGATTTGTTCGGAGTTTCACAGGACTGCCTAGCACAGAGTACATTTTATATACTGAGATAGAGACGTCACTCGAAGATTCCAGAGCGCCCGCGCCCTCTGGCAACAAGTAACAACAACAATGTATGAAATCAGGGTACCACTGCATAGGCCGTCCTATTTACTCCTTTTTATTTAGTACTTAGTAATTTATGTTGTTTTACAATAAAACAATATAATTACAACACCAAATACTTTATTAAAATCTTCTGTTACAATATTTGATGGCCATCTGAATTTTATCTTCCATAATCGTTTCGTAATCCACACAATAACTTAGAAGTATCCTTAGGTACACACCAATTAAATAAGAATATATTATATCTTAAATTTCTTGAATTATTTGCAATTATTGACTTATTATTTGACAAATTATTTAACTTTTTCAAACCTTTGACATTTACAAAGTGTTGCCAAGTGACCGACTCGCGTTCTCCCCAAACTTTCCCCGAAATCTCCCCAAAATTCAAGATTTGTAAAAAAAAAACTCATAAATGGTTATTCTTTTTATTATTGATACAATTTTATACAATTTAAGCAATCGCGTCCATGACTAAATTAGCCTTTTCACTCGCGCCGGTTGCAGTTCCGTATTTTTTCTGAGTTAAACCTGTTTAGCATCTTTGAACTGGGTTTAAAATGAACACATCCTTCTAGCAATTTATATCTTATTCTCAAGATGGATTCGGCAGTGTTAATGCCAATCTGTTTCGACGTTTACGCAACTGCGTTAGAAAAAGATAAAGACAAAATTCCTTGTGCCAATTTGCTAACATTTCCACGGGTATGTTCTATCACCGACTGCATTTTTGAAATTATAAACTTCAACCCAGAACTCTTCGGTGTGTTGCGTGGATTTCCAAGTTGTACGATGCAAATCATTCCATTCTGCGGCAACTTCGGAGCCACCCGGCTATCATCGTGCACAGCATTTTGTATTCGTGTGTGTGCTTTCACAGATTAGTTAGTGGTTTGATCGCGTTCAGACATCATCAGTCCAAATATTCCCCCAAAAATATTGTCCCTCAATTCTCCCTTCATAACTTTAAAAACCCCCCAAATTTGGGCGGATTCCCTCCAATCTGGCATCACTGCATTTACGCAAGTTTCGTTACCATTTTAGTTTAAAATTAAATAAGTTAAAGAAAAAATAGGATTGCGTAATTGGAGGATTTTATTAATTTGAAGATACGTGTGTTAATATATTATAAAAGGTGTGAAATGTAAAAGGTGTCCTAATATCCCTAATATTTTAATTTATGTAAAATAAAATGGTTATTTGTTAAAGATAATTTAGAATATCTGAGTAAAACGGAGAACAAATGTGTAAATATTTTGAGAAAAATGCCATCTATCAATACGTAACTTAAACTTTCATTATTGCTATACGAATAAATTAAAAATCAATTGAATTGAGTAGTCTATATCCAAATGCAGAACCCTACCTAAACTAGTCGGTTAACATTTCGTCACTTTAGTTCTAAGTTATAGCACCATGGTTCCTAGCTTCCTCCTCTAGCAGTGGATCGCTGTCCGTCGCGTCGTCGCAGCGGAGCTCCGACAATGCAGCGCATCACCCTCCCTCCCGCTTCGTCTCTTGTCCGTCGATCCGTTGAAACGTCGCGCGAGTTAAGTGTGACGACCCCAACTCTATTCGCTTTATCAGCAAATCCCCCTCCACCTCAAGTAGCAAATAAGTAGTCTATAAGAATATTGTTAACTTAGCAATAATTAAATATAAATACATGTATCATTATTAGAATATTCATTACTATTTTAATTACTGTAACGCTGTTCGTTTAAATAAAGTTTTTTTTAACTAATCAAGTGTCGATCACTTAATTGGCGCAGCCGGTAGGATCTCTGTAGTCAGTTTGCGACGTATACAACTCTACAAGCACAGCTGGACGTCTGTTTCTATAGTTCAACGGAGATTCCCGAACAAACAAATCTATTAAGTACCAGGCACAACGGCCGGCGCAGTATTTGATAGTAGTCACAAGGAGGAGATGGGAGTAACTACAGGACTGTGAGTAAAACTTTTTCACTATCCTCTCGGTTTTCCTTTATCATTTTTCTCTTTGTTTTAATTGTATGTGTTGTGTTATTAAGGGTTGAGCAATACCGTGATAACATCATTATATTTTATTACGATATAACTGGCGTAATAAGATTATCTTTAGTTAGGTATTTAGTGTTTTAGTTTTCACCCTCTTTCGGTGTTTTTGTTCTCTCAAAATGGATCAAATCGTGCAGGTTCCGTCAACAATGGCAAAAATTATTCCAGAGTTTAATGGCGATTCTAGACAGCTCCCACTTTTTATAAAGAAATGCGAATATATTATAAATACATTTCAGGGGGGAGATGTCCAAAACGAATACCTATTTCACGTTCTCACTAGTAGATTAACAGGGGACGCCGCGAACCTAGTAGGGGAACGGGATAATATTCGTACTTGGTTGGAGCTGAAAACATTATTGTCACAACATTTTGGTGACCCTAGAACCGAAGATTGTTTAGTATTAGAGTTAGAGTCCATGAAACTAAATTATAACGAAAGTTATTTGGATTTCTGTCATAGGATTCAAAACTTGCGTAGTATCTTGATTGCAAAAATAATTGAAACCGTAGACGATGCGAATTTACGTCAAGCCAAACAGCATATTTATACTAATTCGTCATTGAATGTTTTCCTATATAATTTACCTCCTTATTTAGTTAGATTGGTACAATTAAGGAACGTGACGACACTAGAAGATGCCTTGAAGGTAGTGTTAGAAGAACAAAACTTTCAGACGGTTTATGAATCTAGAAATAATAGAAATAAAAATAGTTCAAAACTGCCAGGAAAAACTACCAACAATAACGGCAACTCCCAACGTTCACCCAATCCACAAAAACAACCTAGTACACCAGTACCAAATAGTTCAACAGGAAATACTACTCAAACGAACTCTTCAAATAATTCAATTCAATATAGAAATTCTTTTAGAAACCAAAATAATGCGCAAAATCAGTCACCACAACAAAGTAGGTCAACGCCGTGGCCGAATCAGCAGGCCGCGCCGCGAACGGCATCGGTGCATAATGCAACGCCGGCAAACTCGGGTTCAAACACCGACGTTACCATGCGAACTGCAAACTCTAGACGCGTAAATTATACCAATAATGACTCACTTATGACGTACGATAATAATGAACAAAATACTTACGATTACGAACCGCAAGCGAGCACGTCCTATGAGACTGAACAGATTGAAAATTTTCACCTGAGAGCCTCATACAGAGAGAAAAAATAGTTTTAAATTGTACTAATTATCGTTCTTTGCCTTACATTGTAATCCCGGAGCTAGGTAATGCAGTTTTTATGTTAGACTCGGGCAGTTCTAGATCATTTATAGGTCGGCGTGTCGCCTACCATCATTTTAAAAATGCTATCTACAAAGAGCCTTTTGAAGTAGTCAGTACTCATGGCGTCAGCGTACATACAGAAGTTGTTTTAACTCCCTTGCCCAAAATATTTAAAAGTTCTGAAGGTCATAAGTTTTACGTTTACGATGTTGACAGTAACTACGATGGTTTATTAGGCAGTAATTTATTAAAACAATTAGATGCAAAAATTGATTACCAAATATTAACTTTATATACAAGTAATACTGATATACCTTTTGTTTACTCTTCAGCGTTAAAAGATACTTATATTTTACCGCCACGTAGTGAGTTACGGGTAAAACTGCCCGTAAATTTAACTAATGGTGAGGCTATTTTAGATTTTAAGGAATTGACTAAAGGAATTCGAATGCCCTGTGCGTTAGTTAACTGTGTAAATGGTTATGCATATACGGTTATTCAGAACTGCAAGGACATAGAAATGACCCTCAAGGTCACTAACCCCTTTCAGGTAGAACCTTACAATCACCAAGAGATCTTAGTTAATAATTTAAGCGACAGAGACAGAATGGACGAGTTATTATTAAACAACTTACAAAAATTAAGGTTAGATCATATGAATGAGGAGGAAAGAACGATGATTAAGAATATTTGTGAGGAATATAAGGATATTTTTTACTGTGAGGACATACCGTTGTCTTTCACTAACGAAGTGAAACATAAAATTAGAACGGTAAACGAGGATCCCATTAACGTAAAAGCCTATAGGTTGCCGCCCGCCCAAACAGACGAGATTAGGCGCCAAGTGGATAAAATGCTAAAGGACGATGTAATCCGAGAATCAAATTCTCCTTGGAGTGCACCGGTCCACCTAGTTCCAAAGAAGTTAGATGCTTCTGGACAACAAAAGTGGAGGATGGTAGTAGATTACAGACGTTTGAACGAAATAACTGTGGACGATAAGTACCCATTGCCAAACATCAAAGATCTTTTTGATAAACTAGGAAAGAGTATGTATTTTTCCACCTTAGATCTTGCGTCTGGCTACCATCAACTACAAATCCAGAAAGAAGATAGACAAAAAACTGCGTTTTCAACACCATTCGGCTTATACGAATTCAACAGAATGCCGTTCGGTTTGAAAACAGCGCCTGCCACATTTCAACGTGCAATGGATAACGTCCTCAGAGGTTTACAAGGCTTGCATTGCCTCGTGTATCTTGATGACGTCATCATTTTCTCGACCAGTTTACAAGAGCACATAGAGAAACTGCGAGCTATTTTCGAGCGATTCCGAAAAACTAATTTAAAAGTCCAGCTTGATAAATCCGAGTTTTTGAGAAAGGAAGTAATGTACTTGGGACATACAATAACTAGGGATGGCCTTAAGCCTAACAACGACAAAATAGAGGCTATTCTGAAATACCCTTTGCCCAAAACAGTTACAGAGATTAACGAGTTTCTTAGGATTAATTGGTTATTATAGAAAGTTTATAAAGGATTTTTCTAAGATAACCGCACCTCTCACAGCATGTCTAAAGAAGGGAAAAAAGATTGAGATAAATGATAATTATAAAAAAAGTTTCGAAACGTGCAAAGAGTTGCTGACACATGCACCTTTGTTACAATTCCCCGATTTCACAAAACCATTCATTCTTACAACCGACGCGTCAAACGTCGCGATAGGTGCAGTACTTTCTCAAGGTACTATAGGATCAGACAAACCGATTGCATTTGCCAGTAGAAAACTAAGCGATACAGAGTCTAGATATAGTACGATAGAAAAGGAGTTATTGGCCATAGTATGGGCAGTTAAATATTTCAGACCCTATTTATATGGCAGAAAATTTACAATATATACTGACCATAGACCTTTGGCATCGTTGAATTCATTAAAAGAACCTAATAGCAAGCTAACTAGATGGCGTTTACGCTTAGAGGACTATAATTTCGATATACATTATAAGAAAGGCAAACAAAATACAAATGCAGATGCCTTATCGCGTATTAAAATTAATATAACAAAAGATGACTCGGAATCAATGATAGTTAACGTAGATGAGAAGGAAGCGAGATTACAACAGCACTTGAAAGAAGTGACGGACGAAATCGTAAAGCTTAGCGTTAAAGAACCAGAAATAGAGACGATAGAATTATCTGATTCTGAAAGCGATGACGCCGTGACAGCAAATTCAATATCTAATAGGGAACATGAAGGTATTCCTATTCTTAATGAAGCGGTAGATACGAAAGCTAGGCAAATTCATGTTTTCACCTGGCACAGAGACGATATCTGTGTAAAAGATATTTCTAATAACAAACAAAAAATTTTGGAAGTCCACCTACCCCCTAGTAATAGCGAAAATTTAGTCAAAAATTTTCTTAAAGAATATACCGATTACAAAACTCTCACTTTGAACTCAAAACTTTGTCGAATGTACTGAAAGAGTTGTGAACGTTACGGATGAAATTGACCAGAAAGACTTAGTCATCAAATATCATCGAGGGAAGACTTGTCATAGAGGTATTAGAGAGACTCTAATGAAGTTAAAAAGAGCATATTGGTGGAGCAATATGAAAGAAACAGTTACAGCTATTATTAATGCATGTGAGGAATGTAAGAAAATGAAGTATGACAGGAAACCTCTAAAACCATTTATACAATTAACACAAACTATAGACAGTCCATTCCAGGAAGTTTTTATAGATCTGCTATATATAGAGAAAAATCAATACTTAACTATAGTAGACTCATTTAGTAAGTTAGGTCAAGCAATACAGATTCCCAATAAAAGCACACCCGAGGTAGTGAGAGCTCTAATCAAATATTTTTGTATGTATGGAATACCAAAAAAAAATAAGTAGCGATGCAGGCACTGAGTTTAACAATGAATTGCTTAAGGAAATGTGAAATGTTAAGTTTATATAAAATCGAGCAACACATAGGGACACCTAACAACCCTAATTCAATGGCAATAGTGGAAAGATTTCATTCCACAATTATCGAAATATATAGGTTAGCAAAATATGAACAATCTAGTTTAGATGCAGCTTCCATTATGACATATGCGATCATGGGTTATAACAATACTATTCATAGCGCTACGAGTTTCACACCTTACGAAGTTGTTTTCGGGCACACAGAGTCTGGAAGTGCTTTTGATATTGACAGGGACAAAACTTTAATGCAAAAGATATTACAGGATCATCGTAAGCGATTGAAAATTCTTTATGAGCATTTAAGCAGCCAAATGATTGGACATAAAAACTTAGTTAGGGACAAGAAAGGAGGGGAGGACCCACCAAAAATAGTGGATGGTGACACGGTTTTTATGAAAAATACTAGGACTAGGAAAGGAAAAGAACTGCCGCGATACGAAAAGGCAACGGTCACCGGAAAACCCAAACGGAACATAGTCCCAGTTAAGCTTAAAAATAGAAAGACTAAAGTAGCATTAAGAAATGTCAAACGCCCTCCACAGATGGTGGTTGATACTGCTCGTCCTAGCGGATCAAGGGACAACCCTGAACATCCAGAAGATCGACCAGAATCCGGGAATAGTTCCGATTCGGATTGGAACAGTTCTGATGAGGACTAACCATTGGGATATTATTAAGACTATAGATTTAAATTCATTAACTGTCCAGTTAGAAAATAATATAGAAGAGTATAATAAATTAAAAATTATAAGTCATAGTAATAGCGAGATACATAGGGAAATTTTAGGGTTAACAGTACAAATCGAATCATTTATTGAATTGACAAAAGATAGGTTAAAACAGATTCTACCCTCTAGCAGAACAAGGAGAGGAATTATAAACCCACTAGGATCCCTTATTAAGGTAATAACAGGAAATTTAGCGAAGATGCTAGGAAATATAATGTAGAAATTAGTAATTTAGGAAATAGGGAACATTCAATAGAACAAAAAGTATCATTAATGCAGAAGGCTTTCGATAAATTACTCAATGTTTCTGATGATATTAACTTTAATACTAGACATTTGGATTTCAAAATAAAACACTTCCAAGCACTTATTCAAAACCAAACCAAGTACTCTAACCTTTTAACCATAATGAATAGTATGAATCAAGTTTTAAATAATTGTCGTACTATTTATTCCATTATTTATGAATTGGAAACTGCCATTGCTTTTAGTAAAATGCACATATTACATCCATCCATAGTAAATGCCACAGAATTATTTAATATTCTTAATGTCATAAGAAAACATCATAACTTAATTTATCCATTAAGATTAGATAACTTAGTAAAATTAGAAGAAAGTATAGAAATTAAGGGATACATAGACAATAGTAAAATTATATTTGTACTAGAAGTTCCATTAATAGACAAAAACACATACAATTATTATAAAGTTGTTCCTATCCCAATCTATAACCAAATAACCCAAAAACCTAATATCATTATACCCCAATATCCTTACCTAATAGTGAACAAGTCGAAATAGAGATCCGTAGTCGATGGCTGTAAGGAAATAGAAGATCAGACATATCTCTGTTCCGATGAAAACGTGGTACAGTACTCGGAGGAAACATGTATCCAACAACTTATGTTATTACAACATAACTTCAGCAATTGCAAGCAACACCAGGTGCAGATAGAAGAAATCAAGGTGCAGCCTATATCCAGCATCCACTGATTGATATACACAGAAAAGGAAACTGTTGCAACGGAGCACTGCGAAGAGGAGATCCGCAGACATAGTCTACGAGGCACATACATATTAGTGCCAAGTCAGCACTGTACCTTACAGATTGCTGATATCTCAATCACAACACCCATGAACACCAGTTTAGTTTCCTTCAGATTGCCACCAGTACAGATGCCTGAGCTACGCAGAGATGTTACCCCGTCAGCCAAGCAGCTGGACCTCAGAGGAGTAGATCTAGGCGACGTCAAGGAACTGCTGAACCAAGCCAAATACAGTGATAGTGTCAGTGATGGTGAAACAATTATAGTCAGCGACAAAATCAGTGTATGGACCATAAGTATTTACGCCATTATAATTGTATTCGTCATTGGGTTTTTGTTCCAAAGAAGAGAATCATTGACTAAGAGACTCAGACGAAATTCTCTAAAGACTACAGAGTTGCCTTTAGATAATTTCTCTCTTAGGGAGGGAGGAGTTAAGTGTGACGACCCCAACTCTATTCGCTTTATCAGCAAATCCCCCTCCACCTCAAGTAGCAAATAAGTAGTCTATAAGAATATTGTTAACTTAGCAATAATTAAATATAAATACATGTATCATTATTAGAATATTCATTACTATTTTAATTACTGTAACGCTGTTCGTTTAAATAAAGTTTTTTTTAAACTAATCAAGTGTCGATCACTTAATTCGCGCGACGACGCAATGGTTTAATGGGGCATGCCATAAAAAATATATGAATAAAAACTTTTTACCAAAAAATTAAACCGACTCCCAAAAAACACTGCAAAGTGAAAAATAACTTTAATTTCGGTAGTCGGTGTCTTTAGTTTTGTTTTTTCGTTTTTGGCACCGACTTCCGAAATTAAAGTTATTTTTCACTTTGCAGTGTTTTTTGGGAGTCGGTTTAATTTTTTGGTAAAAAGTTTTTATTTCACTCTTTTTAGTTGGATGATTTTTAATTTACCTAGTTACAAGATCCTAAATGTCAACTACTTATAACCTTTTACAAAATATTGCTTTTCCCAATGCTGGGCCGTTAATTGTTGAGGAGTTCTCCTGGTACTTCACCATCAGCTCTACATCACCATATGCATTGTGACGAGCATAAAGTGCTTAACATCCATATTCAGGTAATTGAATCGCAATCCACTCAATACTTATTACTGAGTAGTTTCGGCGGCCATCTGTGGTCTTCATCATCAGTTCCACTTCCCCAAATGGTACTTTTTGAGAGCAACTGCACAAGTTACTATAAGAAATACCCAAAACGCCATAGGTGTGCCTATAATATTTGAAGAGTTCCCTCGATTTCTCCAGGATTCCATCATCAGATCCTGACTTTGGTGATAATGGTACCAATTTCGACGTATACCCATTCGAACAAAAAAAGAATTTTCCAAATCGGTTCAGCCGTCTTCGAGTACTCGATGATCATACATATGTAGCGGCAGCGCCACCACACGAAGAAGCTATCTTCCAACTTCGGGTGATTCCGCCGCGCCGCGAGTCTCGTTCGGAACAGTTCGGTTTCGCCGCATTCCAACCGCCAGTCCTTTGTTCGCTGTTGCGCAAGGCACTCACGCGCTAGCTTGCCTCCGCACTTAACTTACCGCGCTCGCTCGTAATAATTAAAATCATTTCATATTGTTTAAATTCGCTTTGCTTATTATCTAGTTACTTGTTTTATATTCCACTATCTTCACAAAAATCGATTTAATTAAAGCCTACAATCAAATAAGGTTAAACGAAGCGGACATTCCAAAGACAGCCATAACAACACCGTTCGGATTGTTTGAATTTCCGTTCATGACCTTTGGCCTCAGGAACGCAGCTCAAACATTCCAACGCTTTATCGACGAAGTGCTTGCCGGATTCGATGACTTTTGCTACGGTTTTTTAGATGACATTTTAATTTTCTCTCCTTCTCCTGAACAGCATAAAGTTCACCTGCGCCAGCTGTTGTCACGCTTACAAAAATATGGCGTGCTCATCAACGCAGCAAAATGTGTGTGGAGCCAGCCCGAGGTGACTTTCCTTGGATACCAGGTATCAGCCGCTGGTACCCAGCCCCTCAGCACGAAGGTTCAGGCGATTCAGGAGTTTCCAGTTCCACGTACGGTGAAAGAGTTACGGAGATTCCTGGGTATGTTAAACTTTTACAGGAGATTTGTACCTAATGCTGCAAAAAGTCAAGCGCCCCTTAACTCAATGTTAGGTGGGGAAAAAGTCAAGGGTTTAGATCCCATAAATATGTCGCAGCTCGAGCTGGAAGCATTCGAAGATTGCAAAAGTATGCTGTCAAAAGCTACGCTTCTTGCACACCCAAGGGAACAGGCAGAGCTCTCCATACTTACCGACGCATCTGATGTTTCCATAGGAGCTGTTCTTCAGCAACGTGTTGGTGTACAGTGGGAGCCACTTGCATTCTTCTCCAAGAAGTTGAATCCAGCTCAACGCAAGTACAGCCCGTATGATCGCGAGCTGCTTGCCGTCTACGAAGCGATCAAATATTTCCGGCATATGGTAGAAGCTCGGCAGTTTGTTGTCTTCACTGA
Source organism: Tholera decimalis (assembly GCA_943138885.2). NCBI lineage: Eukaryota > Metazoa > Arthropoda > Insecta > Lepidoptera > Noctuidae > Tholera > Tholera decimalis. Next base: position 36,977,388 of record OW964569.2, on the reverse strand, counting down.
TCATCGCCCACTTACCTACGCGTACAAGAATTCGAGAGAGAATTGCTCGCCACGTCAATACAGGTACTTTGATTATATCGCTCAATTTACGACGGACATACGCTACATACCAGGTGCTGAAAATGTGGTAGCTGATACCTTGTCACGTGTTGAGGAAGTCACAATGACGATTGATTATAGAGCTTTAGCCCAATCTCAAGAGTCAGACCCTGAACTTCAGATGTTGTTAGAGAAAGGATCGTCGCTAAAACTGAAAAAGATAACTCCGGTTGGCTCAGACATCAATCTCTACTGCGATGATTCTACACAACCTCCAAGACCATACGTCACACCGGAGCTACGTCATCAAGTGTTTGACGCTCTTCACGGTCTGAGCCACCCTGGACGTACAGCTACCGTGCGACTGGTCACGCAAAGATTTGTGTGGCCAGGGATCCGTAAGGACTGTAGAGAGTGGTGCCGGTGCTGTCTTCATTGCCAGCGCTGTAAAGTTACCCGCCACACAACTGCTCCTCTTTCCCATTTTCCTCTAATCTCGTCGAGATTTTCCCATATCCATCTCGACATCGTAGGGCCGCTAAAACCATCTTCTGATTTCAGATATTGCCTCACCATTGTTGACCGGTTCACACGATGGCCTGAGGCGATACCACTCAAGGACATCACTGCCGAGACCTGCGCAGCCGCCTTGGTATCCGGGTGGATATCGAGGTTCGGTTGCCCTTCGCAGATCACCACGGATCGCGGTCGGCAGTTCGAGTCCAGCCTGTTTAAGGCGCTGACATCTCTGCTGGGCGCACGTCACTTCCGCACCACAGCCTATCATCCTGCAGCAAATGGGATGGTTGAAAGGTTGCATCGACAACTTAAGGCAGGCATTATGTGTCACGACAACACGCAATGGACAGAAGTCTTGCCCATCGTTCTGCTCGGAATACGCAGTTCCTGGAAAGATGATGTCCACGCCTCTGCAGCTGAGTTGGTCTACGGCGAGCCTCTACGCTTGCCAGGCCAGTTCCTATCGCCGTCAAGCAACCACACTGTCGAAGACATCACTAGCTTCGCTACACGTCTGGCAAGACACATGTCTAACTTGTCTCCGAGACCAACCAAGTGGCACAGAAACAGTACCTTCTACATTCCGAAAGACATGCAGCACTGTACCCACGTCTTCTTAAGGCAAGATCACGTGCGAAAGTCCCTAGAGCCACCTTATGCTGGTCCCTACAAGGTACTGAGAAAGAGGGACAAGTACTATGAAGTTGAGGTACGAGGCAGGAGCACCAACATATCGCTAGATCGCTTAAAGCCAGCTTACGTCACTCAAGATAGTCAAGGGGACAACTCAACCACAGATCCAATCCTTCCAAGCGACTTAACACCACCATCAGCCAACGAGCCACTGAGACACACACGCAGCGGAAGAAGAGTACACTTCCCTGACTTTTACCGACCGTAGTCACGGTCTCGCCGAGGGGCTACTGTAGCGGCAGCGCCACCACACGAAGAAGCTATCTTCCAACTTCGGGTGATTCCGCCGCGCCGCGAGTCTCGTTCGGAACAGTTCGGTTTCGCCGCATTCCAACCGCCAGTCCTTTGTTCGCTGTTGCGCAAGGCACTCACGCGCTAGCTTGCCTCCGCACTTAACTTACCGCGCTCGCTCGTAATAATAAAAATAATTTCATATTGTTTAAATTCGCTTTGCTTATTATCTAGTTACTTGTTTTATATTCTTCTATCTTTCTAACTAGTGTCTATATTATTCTTGTGCTTCTTACGCTTGGTGTAACTGTTTAACTTTGAACGTTTGAAATATAACCGTTGTTCGTGACTCTAGACTTTTATTTGGTGGACTAATACCAAGGTAGAAGATCCTTGACTAATACCTACACATAAAAAAAAAATATATACGCGTCGAATTGATAACCTCCTCTTTTTGTCGTCGGTTGAAAACGACGCAGCGACAACGTGACGTTGCGACGACGCAATGCAGCGCTGCGCACTAATGGAGCCTCGCCCTTAGGCCGTGCGCGCACTGCCTTGCGGTGGCCGCAATTCCGGTAGTTCTACCGCACCGGTAGACTGACCGCAGTGCGCGCACTTCTATGACACTCCATACTTCACAAATTTTGCGGTGCGGTAGAACTACCGGAATTGCGGTACCGCAAAATTTGTGAAGTATGAAGTGTCATAGAAGTGCGCGCACTGCGGTCAGTCTACCGCACGTTGGGCTGAAAAACGGCTTTCATAGACTTAGGCATTTTATTTTGCAAGTGCCAGTTTTTGTGCCGGATATCACTTCTATTTGTTATAACAATATACAAAAATGACACCAGAATTGATTCTGCACAAAAACGAAGGAATTATAATTTTTTTACGAAAATTTGTATGGAGCTAGTATGAAAAATCGAAATATCTCTGAAACGGCAGCGATAACCGTAATATCCTTATAGGAGGTTTTAGTACTAATTATTTATGATTTTTTGACATACGTTACATAATGGTTGTAGATGCCTTTTTTTTTTAAATCGTCAAAATATTTTTATTTATTTTTACATATTAAACGTTCCTTTTAGTGTTTAAGTTGAAGAATTCAGAGCTTTAACAACTCTTAACATAAAATAGCATCACCCCTATAGACCTGAAGGACTATAGATGCTGGCGGGAAACATTCCGAATCATTCCCGTCGAATACTTCGGAAGTATTCTGAAATATTCCGAAACTTTGTGAATATTTCAACTGTCAAAAAAAAAACAGGAAAATCGACCTTTGAAGTCTGTTAATATACCAAAACCTGCTCCTTAGTAGGTAAGAACAAATACTTTTCTGAAAACCGCATCAAAACGTGTTTGCTTGCAAGGTTTGCCTTTATTTGCTTTTATTGACTGGGCTATTATACGCGTTAAGTAGGTAGGTAATGATTAATACCTACCTATGCGACTCGCGAATACTCGCGATGCGTACAGAGCTACATACAAACTAACCAAAAACATAGGTAACCCTTTTTCAAATAGCAAATCAAATATGCTTGGCCTGGTTTTTTTATTTCACAACTGACATTTAAGGCTATAATCGCATAGCACGACTTACAACTCGATCGCCTAATGCATGTATTTTGACCAATAGGATGCACGAAGCGTATTTTAGTAGTGTTCGTAATAGTAAATATTAATATAATGTTACACGCCCTGTACTCACAAAATGCATATTATTTCTAATTGGGCGAAAACAGGAAGGGATGTGGTTTGTCACTAGCTGCGCTTCCGCAGAAATATTTTCTTAAGTGAGTATGCGTATCTTTGGCCGATAGTACCTACCTAAAAACAAAAGAATAAAAATCCTGTTAATCGCAGGCTAATAAAGCTACCTATAAAAATATCAACATATACTTAATCAATCCCATTTATAATAAAATAAACATTTATATTTTACTCTCGTAGCGTACATGCGTACTCTCGCAGTGAACAATAATTAACTCACCCACCACACAACAAGCAAACACATTTATTCCCATTGAAATATTCGGAAACATTCGATTGCGGGGTACGAATCTTTCTCGCGCGGGTGAAAACTTCTCCGGGAGCAGCATCCCCTCCCTCTTACCGCACCCCGCACCGCCATCGCCTGCACGCACGACACGTGGCCGGTGGCAGTCGGGTGCGCGCGTCGCGGTGCCAGCGCGGCGGCAGCGGCCGGCGCACAGAGATCGACGATCGATGCAAAATACGATTTTTCAGCAAAAAAAGTTGAAATCTTAATAAATAATTAAAAGTTTCTTTAAATCAGAATGATTCAAAATGAATTTATCATTTTGAATAATTCCCATTTAAAGAAACTTTCCCCGAAGTATTCCGGAATTATTCGGAATTATTCAGAAGTTTTGCAACTATATGAAGGACTAGACAGAGGTGTGTAGTATCTTGTTGATCTTGTAAGATTTCCAACAATACCAAATAGTTGAATATCAGTGTCAAAGTGCCCATGCTGTCGCTTCTTTTAGAAAGATAGGGGAATGAAATTGTTAATTGATCATACCCTAAAAGTATGATTACAACATAACCGGACACATAATAATATCGACACAAAAGGAATTTAAAACCTTGCATACGTTCAAAATACAAAATAACATATTGTGTAGTCATCTAATGAGTCTGATGACAAGTAATTAAGTAATTAGAATGATGGTTGTAGTCTTCTGATTCTAATGAGCCTATTAAGTGATTAAATGATTTGAAATATCTCGCAACAATACCAACTAAGAACTGCATTCACCTTTTTATAACTAGTGAGCTAATGTGATTTGCTAATGTTGATTAGTTCTACTATGAGTTCTACGAAATGTTTTTGACGATTATAAATTTTTATTATCATATCTTTTATAACTTTAATGAGGGTAGTTAACTAATTATTGACTTTATACAATAAAAGGGCTATAATTTTGTTCCATAATTTAGATTGTTCACAACCGTGTAACTGCTAACACTAAAACTATTTGCTTTGCGACTACAAAATCTTAGAATGGAAAGTTTAATCACCAACTTAGATTTGTTTGTTCTTCTAAAAAGTGAGTGTCCTTCATTTAATCATGAAGTATTGTTTAGTGCAATTGTGTCCCGCATAGGCGATTGCCTTTCTGCCGAAGATCAAGTAACTCTCAAAGAATTTTGCCGGAGATTCACGCGAGCTGCTTTAAACAGGTGGCAGAAATCTAAACGATTCTTTGATAAGTTTAGAAATACGTACGGAGAGTGGTTGCAAGCAAATATTGATTGGCCGAGTTGCGTGCAAACTTTAATAAATCAAGAACCAACTGTTGATGAGATACCAAGAGCACGCTCAGTCTCTCCAGAACCTTCGACATCATCGACTGTTGGAACAATGACAAAAAGGTCCCGAAAACCATTCAAAGATCTGGGAAGCAAACAGAAAAAGAGAAGATCTAGTGAGCACATAGGCGAGGATTCCTGTGAATTGGCATATGCAGCTGCAGCACGTTTAAAAGAAGAAGGTTATGAAGATATCGCATCTGTAATCAATTATATGATCAAAAATCCAGAAGCTGCCGTTAAAATCAAGGAAAGCATTAAGAAAACAGTAATATTTACACCAGAGAAAGCACTTGGATTGCTTCTTTCACTTAAGCTTTCAAAGTGGCAATATATTACGTTGCGAGAGACTGCCATTCGGGAAGGTGCTAAGGATATTTACCCATCCTACTATAAACTGCAACAAACTAAGCTTGCATGCTACCCTCTTAATCAATCAGTATCAGTTACGGATTCATCAGCTAGAATTACACTTCAAGCTTTACTTGACATCACGGTGAAGCGGATTCTTCAAAGTCTTTCTGATAATGTGGAAAATAAGCAGTTAAAGCTGATATCGAAGTGGGGATTTGATGGTGCTTCCAATCAAAGCCGATACAAGCAGAAAATGGACGGCGAGCATGATGATTCAAGCATTTTCATGACCTCCTTGGTGCCACTGAAACTGACAGATGGAGATAATACTATATGGACAAACCCGAAACCATGCTCAACTTTTTATTGTCGTCCGGTTCAGTTCACTTTTGTAAAAGAAAGCCATGCAGTTGTCATTGATAACAAAAGAAAAATGGATGAGGAAATTGAGGCCCTTAACCCCACAGAGTGCATTAATAGTAACAGGGTGACTCATAAACTAATGATGACAATGATCGACGCAAAAGTCTGCACGTACCTTTCTGAAGCTAGATCAAATGCATCATGCTACCTGTGCTTAGCAAAACCAACAGAAATGAACCACTTAGATGCTGTAACATCAAAAACTGTGTGTTCTGACATATATGAATTTGGCCTATCATCCCTACATGCCCGTATAAATTGCATGGAATGTCTGTTACACATTGCGTACAGACTTGACTTCAAACAGTGGGCAGCAAGAAGTAATGAGCATAAAGATATGTTACAAAACAGAAAAAAAACATTCAAAATAAATTTAAAGAGGAGCTCAATCTGTTAATTGATATAGTAAAACAAGGCTCGGGAACTACCAATGACGGGAATACCGCAAGGAAGTTTTTCGAGTTTCCCAATAAAACTGCAGCTATTACTGGGTTGGATCAAAACCTGATAAAAAGATTTGCTGTTATTTTGCAAGCAATAACATCTGGTGAGAAGATCGATGTCATCAAATTTAAAGATTTTGCTCGCAAAACAGCAGAAAAGTACGTGGAATTATACGACTGGTACTACATGTCATCAACCGTACATAAACTATTAATACACGGAGCTGACATAATCGAAAAAAATGATATTGTCCCGATTGGGACTCTCTCGGAAGAAGCCTCAGAGTCTCGAAACAAAGATTTTAGGAGGTTCCGGGAACATCATTCGCGGAAAAGAAGCAGGCAAGATTCTAATCAAGATATCCTAAATATGCTTGTTGTTTCTTCGGATCCTTTTCTAAGTGCACAAAGGCCGAAGTTAGATGCCAAAAGGAAGACAACCTTTTTTGCTGAAACTCTCGACCTAATACAGTTTCCGGAAACTGAGTTCGAGTTTGTAGGTATATCCGATCTGGATTCTGACTCGGAATTGGAGTCCGACAACGAAAGTTGTAAAGAAAATTTGTAAAATTTAATTATTTTTCTTTATGTTCTTTTGTTATTTATGTTAGTTTATTGTACCAATATGTTTAGTTAATAATTTCATAAATTATAGTTTCAAATATGTATTTTGTATAATTGAATTTATTAGATATTATTTTTGTTACTTCTGTTTTATTTAAATTACCTATCAATAAAAAGTTTATATACAGTCTTTTTTTTTCACATATTCTTAATATTTGGGGAAAAAGCATGCTTCCTAACGATGTTCTTAACTTTGACACAGTTCATGGATCGTTTTGAACAGTTTCATATGTTAAAATAAATAATGTTAGTACTATAATCCCCTATAAGGATATTATTATTATTATGTGTCCGGTTATGTTGTAATCATACTTTTAGGGTATGATCAATTAACAATTTCATTACCCTATCTTTCAAAAAGAAGCGACAGCATGGGCACTTTGACACTGATATTCAACTATTTGGTATTGTTGGAAATCTTACAAGATCAACAAGACACTACACACCTCTGTCTAGTCCTTCAGGTCTATAGGGGTGATGCTATTTTATGATAAGAGTTGTTAAAGCTCTGAATTCTTCAACTTAAACACTAAAAGGAACGTTTAAATATGTAAAAATAAATAAAAATATTTTGACGATTTTTAAAAAAAAAAGGCATCTACAACCTTTATGTAACGTATGTCAAAAAATCATAAATAATTAGTACTATAACCCCCTATAAGGATATTACGGTTATCGCTGCCGTTTTAGAGATATTTCGATTTTTCATACTAGCTCCATACAAAATTTTCGTAAAAAAATTATAATTCCTTCGTTTCTGTGCAGAATCAATTCTGGTGTCATTTTTGTATATTGTTATAACTAATAGAAGTGATATCCGGCAAAAAAACTCGCACTTGCAAAATAAAATGCCTAAGTCTATGAAAGCCGATTTTCAGCCCACCGTGTACCGGTGCGGTAGAACTACCGGAATTGCGGCCACCGCAAGGCAGTGCGCGCACGGCCTTATGGGAACGCTTCCTTCCTCCATCTCTATGGAGGAAATTTTTTACTTATTGTCATACTCTGTGATTTGGAATATTCGTAGAAATAGAATAGAACCTTTTTTTCATAATAACAGGTTAGGCCTCAGACTAAGGAAAAAAGAATAGACATGAACCTACCTACGAAAAAAGCGTGCATACCTATTGTGAGTCTGGCACAAAGATGGCGGCTTGCCGTAGAGCTGCGCGCATTATAACATCGATAGTTGAATTGCACGGTGCTTACAGAATTCAAAATTGTCGAAAATGAGTTTAACGTTTAAGAAATTCATGGCCCTTTGCTGTAAGTTTTTACTATTTTTAACTAATTTCCCTATAAGTCTTATTTCGTTTCGCAAGGATTAAAAAAATAGGCCCCCAATCCAGATGCACACGTTTTTTTTAGCTTTCTTCAGTTTTATCTACGTGGTAATGTGAGCTATAAAAACGCACACGCTCGAAGAGTGTCACTTTACATGGCAGGCAGGGCACGTGGATACTGAATAGATGCTACTGCAATTAAATTAACTATCTGTATTCTGTACTTGTACAGGTATGTTCATAATAAAACAAATTTTACTATGGTGTGGTATGTCTATCCCATTTATTCCCAGTTGCCACCGCGGCGATCACGAATAAAAAACTGTAGCCTTGTGATCGCTGTGTTCATTGCTCGCTTTTTCCTGTGAGCGTAGTATGCGACCGAAATTGCGGCCAGAACAACTGTGGCGACCACGCTCAACATAGTGGGTGCGAGTAAAAAACCTCCTACACACAGTGCCGCCGGCTGGGGAGGATGCCGCGCGCAGCTCAGGGTTACTTAGCGCTTGGAATTAAGATTGAGTTTCGTGCGGACTTCTAGTTTCTGCGACTTGTGCCGGGGCATATGTGTAGGAGCCTTATTAGAGTATCACTATTACTGATTAGCATACCACGACTGCAGTACCTGTACCTAAGTTCTATAATTATTAATTACCAATGAAAAGAATAAATAAATACAAAATACGGTTTGTTTTCATCGTTTGTCAGACTATACTTATTTTTATTAACTAATAATATAACTTAACATTATTTTTTTTTATTTGTGTACTACTACATGGCTCGATCATTCATAATAAAACAAAAATTATCATTTTACACAGATTTATTGAAAACTATAAAAGCCGTTTATCCCAGTCATACTTAAGTTCTAAAATACAAATATGTATACACAATAATCAAATAAGAGCACGTTGCGCAAATTTTATACAAATATACACATTAATAAAACATGAGCATGTTGAACAAACAAAAAAAAATATACAAACCACACAATCCTTACTTATTAATATTATTATAAGTGCGAAAGTTTGTTTGTATGGATGGATGTTTGTTACTCAATCACGGCTGAACGGATTTTTATGAAATTTGGCACAGATGTAGATTATAGTCTGGAGTTTCTTACTCTGTCTTCTCACTTTTTCATTTAATGTTTTAATTTTTTTCTTCCGATATTCACATTTTGATTTTAATTTTTGAATAATTTCAAGCGCTTTATCCTGAAACAAAAAAAAACGAATTAACTTCTAGTTTTCTGCAACTTCGTTCAAGTTTTTGCCGTAAATTAATTTGAAATTACCAGTTACGCTGCCCACAGTGCATACAGTAACATATTATAGAATAGAACACTTACATCTGCATAGCTAGAAGTGCTGCAGACAGGCTCCTCTTCCAGTGTTTTGTGAGAAAAAAATGTTGTGCCTCACATTCATTAAATTGGGCTGGTAACTGTAAAGAAATAACAACATTTTTTTACATTGAGTGAGTTTGTATTTAAAAGTCAAGATAGCATGGTAATTACCATAAGGAACATAATTATTATGAAATATTACACTTACATCTGCATTGTTAGAAGTGCTGCAAACAGGTTTCTCTTCCAACACCCTGCGAGGAACAGATCGTTGTTCCTCACACTCGTCAAATTGTGCTGGTAACTATACAAAGAATAACCATAAATGTTTAATATTTACATTGCGAATTTAATCACTAACTCACGCTCACATTTGTTTAGCTTGCATTTTAACATAGACACAACATTTTATAACCTGATATAAATGTATGTATCATTTTCAAAAATTAATCATTATCCATCTCCTTTTGCTATGACTATATCAGGAGTAAAAATAGTGCAGGTATATGTGTCTTAATCTGTGTGAGGAGGTGGATAATTAAAATCATATAACTTATATTAGGTTTTGATTCAGTCTGTACGAGAATTTTAAGGATGTTTTATAATTTTCAGAAAAAAAAGTTATCTATTTATTCTGACTGATGTGTATTTAAACCTGAAACTTTATACCAGTATTTCAGCAATATAGCACTGCTGTTGCTGACATGCTTCTCGTCCCTCCTCTCTCTCCATCAACTGGTTGGATTGGTTACTTGTCAGTAAGTAGGTAAACACAATAAACTTGTCTATTTTCAAAACTTACCAATAATTCACTTGAAGGCAAAGCATCATCGCGCAGTCTTGTTATATTTAAAGTTCGGTTAAAACATTTATCTTCAAAATGCAGGGAACAAATAAAAATATGCTTGGTTGTAGTATTCAAATTTTCAATCCCAAGTATATACAGCCACTGTTCTTTTCTTTCTTTACATGTCGGCAATCTAAAATCATAAAAAGAAATCGAGTTAAATAATATTCACCTGTCGATATGTTTTATCGATAAATTGAAAATTCCGAACCGTAACTCTAAGGCAGGCCGCAGACGTCCGGTTTCCTGATCAGGTTTCCTGATCAGGAAACCTGAATGCTCTACTTACATACAAAATGTTCAACAAGGCGCACACTATTCTTATTTTTTCTGGACGGAAAAAAACCTGACGTTCGGTTCGATGCATTCCGGAATGTAAGAACGGAAAAAACCTGATGACGTCATTCCGAACGCAGCGCTGGCGTACATTTTGGCCCTGCCGCCGTACACGCACGGAAATTTCATTCCAGATTAGTGTTGCCAGACAGATTTCTCGGTATCCATACAGATTTTCATCATGTCATACCGATAAAAACTTGAGAGTGAACGCCATAGATCATCAACTCTTGCCATAAGTTCTGCACTTTTATTGTGCCTACGCAGTAAATATAAATTAAGTACATTAATGAAGTAAAAATAATATATTTCGTAAAGTTTTAGTGGCTTAGTAGTTGAGTAATAGCACTTTCAGTAATTGAAACTGAATTCTACTTGACCACTAGAAAAAACCACCAGCCACTAAAAGCATCATTTCGCCACTAAAAGGGGGGTCGAACTAAGTTGGTAACACTGGTCTCTATACGTAAAATTCCGAATGAAAAAAACCGGACGTATGCGCTAGTCTCACGGAATTCCGAATCTGAATTCCTGATCAGGAAACCTGATCAGGAAACCGGACGTCTGCGGCCTGCCTAACTCTCTGTTTACTAAGAAATGATTTGCTTAAAAATCACATAATATCAACAGTAAAACAGTAAATAATTACAGAAAAGCAAGTGTATCTTTATAAACTTTCCCAAAAATAGCAAAATCTTTCAAAATAATAGAAAAAAACAAGATATTTTGAATGAATTCGGTTACTTACCTGTGCAACGTTTTATTGGGATGTTTTTGTTACTTTTCATGCGGCAGCCTAACACACTGCACCTACCCATGATAAATGCAGTATTATGCAAGTTCTTACACTATAAACAAGCACAATTTTCGCCTATTATCACCAAATTTACTTAAAAACACTGAAACAAGCAAGTCGCGATGACAAGTGATGTATTTGTTGTTGGCAGTGACAAAACATGGCGGCCGGCCGCAGTTAGGTATTTTGCGACATCACCAAAGTTATGTTGCCATTTTTGGCAATGATAAAACTAATGTTGTCCTTTTTTACATATGATTACTCTCACAAGTTAAAAAGAGATGCCGATATATCAGTAACTATGCCGTCGAAATGCATCATATTCCTATAACTACTGTTCGTATAGAATGTTTATGCCATGTCCTCTTTTTTTCCTTAGTCAGAGGGTTAGGCAGAAGGTAAATAAAGCGAAAAAGTGGAAAAATCGCGAGAAAAATAGTATCCTGCCGTGATTCTTTAAAAGGCAGTCATCTGACAATTTACCGATTTTGAGTTTTTATAAATTTGGCACTGGTATCAAAACCACTTCACAGCTTTTTATGAAAAAAATATCTCAAAGCTAATTAAGTTTCAGAAAAAGGGGTTAGATAGGTCGACGCGCCTTTTTTCCTGATGTCGCTCAATGTTTAATTCAAAATCTGTAAATTGTCAGACTGCCTTTTAAAGAATCACGGCAGTATCAATAACTTAACTTTTCCCCAAGGAACTTGTACCTAAACTGGAATGCGAACGCGAAGCTCAAATCCGTTCCGAAGAGTATACCCTCGAAGGACCTAGCTATCTCTTTCTAGTAGTGTGGATATCAATTCGCGATAAACGTAAGGACAATTTTATTTGATGCAATATTTGCAGGTTTTTTTAAGACACTTATTATTAACCTTACAAATGATGTATTTCTGTTACCGCTATAACAAAAAATACTATAAATTAATTAAAATAAATATTTAAGGGAGACTCCCATACAACAGTTGTGATATTTTTGGCGCTTTTTATAGGTAATGGTTCCGTACCATTCATTACCTACCTATAAAAATACCCATCATGCGCGAGTCCGACTCGTACTTGGCCAGTTTTTTTCTTAATAACGTATTAAATAGAAAGAAAGAAATAAATTCAATTATAAATACAAAGGTCTGTATCGGTCTGTTACGCTTTCACGGTTAAATCACAGAGCCGCTTTCGAAAAATTTGGCATGGAGATAGTTTAAAACCCTGGGAACTATATAGGGTTCTTTCTATCTCAGATTTTTGAATAGTTGCTCGATAGCACGATATAACAGAATTCCATGTGGGTGAAAAGCTAGTTCTCAATATATATCTGGGGAACTTATATTGAGCGCGCTAATTTCTATAATAAACCCTTCCTTATACGGGCTAAACGCAAAATTGGTTTTGTTAAGCAGACTTTATTGCGTGGAATTATAAACTTTCAAAGTGGTTAAGACCCGTGATACAAATACAATTATTGCAGATACAGAATTAATAACATAATCACCAGCTGACAATTCTTCGAAGGCTTGGCCTTGATAGGCAGTGGTACAGACGTCCAAACAAACGTGCATTAATTGGTAATCTACGTTTATTCGACACTTGTACGGTCAGAACCAGTAGACTAAAAATAAAATGATGCAATGTTTATACATAATTAAAACTACTAAAACCCTTCATGATAAACGATGATTATAAATAGAAAGAATAACAGAAGAGATATAATTTATTTATGTATATATTTATTTAGGTTAACCTACAATTGTTTACACTATACATTTGTATGAAATAGTCATATTACATTTATAAGTGTAACAATTAATTACAGGCTAACACACCACATGTGCTATTTAAGGTTAGAAATCAATATTATTAACATACATAATTCTAAACATGAAGGAGGCAGATCGAATGACAATTATAAGGTTATTATTATTAGGTTGGTTCTATATTTTCTAGTTCCTCATATGTTGCAGCTGCAGGTTTGTTACAAGATTGGCTTGACACACAACCCTAAAAAATGTATTACACTATTATTAGTTAAAAGTATGGAAATAATCTTTAAATTATGAATTATTATTATTATTTGTCGACATTAACTAACTGCAGTGGACAAAAGTTAAGTAATTAAGTTATAAGTAATTATTAATATAATAAACTACACTTGTAAGCAAGTTTGCTTAGCTGAGTTTTTGGCCAAAATGATATAAAATATTTTTGCCATCAATTTGCTAAGCAAAAGTAAATAAATCAACAAAAATGTCGACTTTTATGCTTATTAATTTGACTCCTTTCATAACTTTCACTTACTGATCTTTGAATGTGCCCAGTACAGGTTGTATATTCTTTTTTAGTGGGTTTCAATATTATAGTACTTAAAACATTTATTTGTTTCGCTTTAACAGGAATCTAAAATAATAATAGATTGATGAGAACAAAATTTTAGTATTTATGTTTAAGATAGATTCAAAATGAAAATTCATCTTGCTATGCTCATATTCTATTTCAAAACGGTGATCTTCATGTCATTTGTAAAGATTGATAACTTACTTTAGGGAAAATGGATGGAATTGCATCATATGATCTTGTTTCGAAATGCAATATTTCTTCGGGCTTGAAATGGCGGCTACAAATTTTAGAACCGTTTCTGACCCTTTTCTGTGTAGAACACTGAGCCACCGGTCTCGAAGATCATCATTTTTAGGAAAGCTTAAAATAACAAAAAATAATATATAATGAGAAGAAAGAAAAATAATAAATAAGAAGAATAAAGAGAAGAACATCCACTTTTACATTGAAAACATAGTCACCCTAAATGCAATTTGTAAACAAAGTCACAAAACTTACTTAAAAAGGGAAATTCCAGACCCGGGGTACACTTTTCACTCTTGCAACTAACCACAAAACACGTTCTTACCATGGTTACAATAACTTGCACTTTAATATTACGAAAACTCACAAAATTAAATATAATTCAAATTTATAAACATACAGATGTCAAGTAAACGTCAGACGGCAATGTAGTAATTGCCAGGTATAGTATAATGTATCACTACTAATTCTTACAAATTCCATTTTTTTTGGTTTAAACACAAGAGTGTTTGCATGGTAAAATAACTTTAATTTTCATTAATATGCATACAGTAATAATGGTAATTCATTTTAAAGATAGAATTCCAAAGAAGTTTAAAACTAGGTGTTATTACTACAACAGACAGGGGGAAAAAATTACCATTGAAATAAATATTTTTAATCTGACACACAGAAGAAAGGGACACAGTCCACACACGGCACTGTCTCGCTCGGAACGAATAGTTCCTTCAGTTTTATGCGTGCAAGTTTATACTCTATTGTTTAACAGTTAAGAAAGACTTTCTGTATTCTTTGAATCATTCGTAAGCAATCCAGTTAGTAGGTAGAAGATCCTTGCTTTTCCCATACACGCTGTTCCTAGCTGTCAATCATTTGAAAAATTTTATTACAAAACAAAGGAAAAATAAGCTTTTTAATGGCTTATAAAATAAAAAATAAGCCAAAGGCAACAGTTGTAAAATAAAATGGAAACGGAATAGCTTCATATTATTTAATAATTCCATGGATTTTGATGTATTGACACGAAACAAAATGAAACAGTTTACTGCTTCTATTTGTTTCGTGTAATAAAGATATTATTAGAGAACACGACGAGATCATGAAATTTTTAGAGCTGGCAACACTAAATCAATCGATGACAGAGACGGATTTTCCCTCATCGTCGCTGACGACATTTTGTCAATAAATTGTAAAATTAAAGAGAATTTAGTAAACTTTTCGTAGTGTATAGTGTTAAATAAGCCACGAAGATGGCAGACAATGAACAGAAAGCTATGCAGTTAATGGCCGAGGCAGAGAAGAAGCTGAGTTCTTCGAAAAGTTTCTTTGGATCACTATTCGGGTGAGGACAATGAGTAAATCATTATTTTGTTGATATTGCCCTAATTGGATCTCATTGCATTAAGCCTTATAAACTAATGAGCAGTGAAAGCATAAATTATGCATGCATTAAAACTTAAATTTCTACAACATTAGGAAAATGGTAATTTCATTGTTGAACCACTTACCTGAATATACTAATATGAAAGTGTCGTGTTTATGAGAGCTATGTCTGCAATTAAGCACGGTGATATTAAAATAATTTCCCGTCTGTATGTCGAGTTTTAACCATGAGTAATAGTGTTAACTAGTCTAGATTCTAATTAAAGCATGATTCACTTACTTTAAGGCATAAGGTGCCATCAGGAGTAGTTGAAATAATGCATCTTATTATAATAGAATCTATTGTGAGGAATAATTCAAGATCAGCTGATGTGAATATAAACAAACTCATGCCTCACATCATCTATTGTACATAATATACCTCTTCACAGGTTAATAAATTTGACCATACACTCATGCTGGTTGTAAGTAAGACTTATGACATGAGTACTTACCAGCTAGTGTGGCCACTTATTTCCACAGGGTAAATCAGGGTCTATAGTTATATAGTTTTATATCACTCATTATAATTATTAGAGCCAGTGCGGACCTACTGTAAGACAAGAGCCTCCATTCCCTCTTTCCATCTTTCATGATCTAATGTAATAGTATGCCAGTTCTCTAAAAATTAGTCCACATAACTCATATTGTTGGAACAACTTACTTATCTGAGTATTATGAGCAGGGCCACGCTGACCTAAGACAGCGCCTTATTAAGCGCCTATGATTTTTTCCACAGGTGTGCATATTGTCTTGGGGCGTCCCTAGACTATACTCACGCCTGTCGTTTAACTTTACACTGTTTGTACCTACTCAATTATAAAGAATATGTTGTAGTTTTACAAAAATAATTCCAATAATTAATGCTGGCATTACATCCGGCGCCCCTTCTGCCTTGGCGCCTGTGTGCGTCACACACTTTGCACATAGGGACAGCGCGGCCCTGATTATGAGAATGAATAATAATAATAATAACTTTATTTATTTCTCCTCACAATGACAAACTTATTCTAGGTTTCACAAATAGGTTTTTTTTTATTTGTTAGCAATGTGAGGACCACCTCACCTCCCCACCTCACGGAAGAACAGAAAGTATAACTTATAAAATAAAAAAAACAATCATATTACAATTTACGGTAAAAATCTAGTAATCGGCTGCAGGAGGAGGGGGAGGGGGTGAGGGGGGTTCTGTGCCCCCTTCTCCCTGGCACCACTCCCATGAAAAGGTAACTCACCGTTTCCGAGAAAAATGACTTTTTGTAACCTAACCTCAACACTCAAAGTAGCCTAAAAAGCGAAGTGGGAGCCCCGCGAAGCGGGGCTCAAAGGTTTAAAAAAGAATAACCACGAAGGGGATGGCTAGGTCTGTTCGCTCGCTTCGCTCGCTCACTAGACCTCGCCATCCCCTTCTAACCTAATCTGTCCGAGTCAGGGTGCCCTAAGTTCCGAGCTCGCTTCGCTCGCTCTATGCTCTGGTACACACATACGATCAGCCTCAAAACACTCAAAAGTTGCCTAAAAAACGAAGTAGGAATGGTTCCAATGGTTTAAAAATAATAATCGCGAAGGGGATGGCGCACACAGAACACATTCACGCAACTCGAAGACACAAACGCGTCTTTTTTTTACGTTCCGTTTTATCGATTTTGTCGTAGATTTTGCATGATATTTTACACCACAGACAATATATTTGACAGATTTGGTTGTCAATCACCCATTTTAACGTACCATTTTCGCTTTTAGCTGATTTGAGGTTAGAAACTTATTAAAGTTATTTTGTAATTTTCTCGAAAAATATGCATTACCTTTTAATAAGAGTGGTAGCGTTATAATCGGGGACCCAAGCCCTACCAGTTTTAACCAGTTTTACCCCCCGAATCCTGCAGCTGGTTTCTAGATCCAAGCCGAAACTATAAACAAAATCAAGGCGCCTGTATTTGTGTGTCTATGCGAGTGTGTAGGCAATGTTAGTGTGTAGTGTTAAGTGTCAGGTGCAGTGTGCCGAGGTGTACGTGAGAAGGTTTTGGTGCAAGTTATAAACTTATGTCGTACTAATTTAATTTGAATTATGTAGACTTTCTGTAAAATTATAATCCAAATTTTGTAACCAGTCCGAAACCAAAGACTTACATTTGGTTTTTGGCAAGGGATATAGCGTTAAGGCTCGATTTACCTTATTGTATAAATTTGAACCCTGGTAGCAGAAAAACCGATGTGCAAACTTAGTTTTGAAGGGCGATGAAGAACAGACTATATGTTTGCGACATTTGTTTCTGATTCTTTCTAGATCAAAAGTTGTTAGGGCATGTTGCTTAATTACCGTTTTTAGAATGAAGATCTGTCTCACAGTAAGTACCTCCCATTTCGAGTAGAGATCAGTAGTTGGGTGATAAAAAGGTAAAGATAAACTCTGTGTTGTCAAGGTAAAGGGGGATGAGTCTAAAAACAACTTTTCACCAGGAGCTAATAAAGAAAACGCTTATTTGTTTTATAAGATAATTGCAGTTTAATCAAAAACATATAAGAAATACTGAATACAAATCTGTTTTAATTTTCATTTATTAATTTAGTTGTCTTTTATATGTATCCGAAAAATATTTTTATTTACTAATTATTAAAATAACTGACATGTCTCCTTTTTCCATAACAAAAAATAAAATAAAAATAATCTTATAATGACTTGTCCCTTTATTAATTATTTATTTGAGTATTTAATATTGAGAGTTTTTAATTACATATTCATAAATCATCACACCAGTGTCCCATTGAGGTAGGCAGAAACCATGGCACGTCTATTGTAAGCAAAGTTTTTTTGCGTCATCACTTATCAATCATAAATGCTTTTAAGAAAAATAAAAAATAAATGGAATTAAAATATTATAAATGCAAAATACCTAACATAATACTGTAACCTATCGGGATCTATATCTCGTGTGTTTGAGCAAGTTTCTAATTTATTATAGAAGTCAAGTCAAGTACTATCAATTAAATGAAGAATACTAAGAAGATCTCGTTTTTTTTCCTGACTTATAGGCACTTGGCAATCATAACATTTCTCGGGATTCAAAAATTCACTTGATTTGCTCCTTTGACAGAAAGAAATCTCCTTAAACTCGGTCAAATTGTCTAATTTTGATAATTGAATTACACGTGGTTCATGTTCACCACTAAATCTACCTAAACCATTTTACATCATGCCATATAAATTTCTCACCAGATGTAACTACTTCTCATAGCTGCAAAGGGCCTTTCTACAGTTTAGCGAAGTTTAAAAACATATCGTTATCCATTACCACGACAGAAATGTTTGGACTCGTCATTCTGACTAAGTTGTACCAGTCTCTTGGCAAATGTATAGCCATATCAGGTCTTTTTTTCTGTCTTTCGATTTGTGCATGTACAGATTCGCACTCCATATGCGTATGTCCGGGAACTAAAAACTTGTGGTTTATTAGCAAACCAGGTTTCTTTTTATTTTGTCCGCCACACGTATCGGAATAAAAGTTAACTTCTTTTACGTGTGATGGCAATGTCATTCGCACACTCCCCGAAATGTGACCGATAGAAAACCGATAGACTTGCAACTCGTCGTCGATGTTCAAGGCTCTGAAGCTTTGACTCGACCAATGCTTCGTTGCCAATGAGTCTCTTGGCCCGCTTCTCGATAGACTCAAGCGCGTCCAGTTGGTATTTAGCAGATCCGTCCCAGTACTCCATACACGACCGAACCTGGGCTTGATAGAGATTGAGCAACTGTTCGGGTGTGAAGTACCGTCTCACCTTTGCTAGGATTCCCAACTATTTTGATGCTAGTTGAGCCTTAGCCTCGATAAATGGGCCAAAATTGAGGGTAGAAGTTAATGTTACCCCCAGAAGCTCGAAACGGTCGGTTATCGGCACGGTTAGACCCCGGAAGTAGGAGCCGGTTCGAATTGACTCCTTTTTACGGAGAAGAGACACGCCTGGGTCTTAGCTGCATTAAACTTGACCAAGTTGGCATCGCCTCATTCGGAGACAGCCTTCAAGGACAAGTTCAAGCGCCCAACCATGTCCTCACGGAGAGACTGAATCTGTGACCCACCAGCTCGCGCGCTGGACACATATCTCTCAGTAACTGTGCTGTCGTCTACATACCCAAAGGTACCGGGACTCAGCAGATCGTTAATGTGCAGCAAAAATAAAGTTGCTTAGAAACAGACCCCTGAGGGACCCTAGCATTAATTGCCAATTGGCCAGACGAGCAGCCATCAATGATTACTCGAATCGACCGATCTCTCAGGAAGTCTTCAATCCAAACGCAAAGTTGAGTGGGTAAACCGAAGGAAGGAAGCTTAGCAATAAGGCTATCGTGCGAGACCCTGTCAAAGGCCTTGGAGGTGTCATGGGAAACAGCAAGTGCTTCCCCGTGCTTCTCAATGGCCTCACTCCAGGTATAAATGGCATACGCTAGAAGGTCCCCAGTTGACCGGTTTTTGCGAAAGCCGTATTGTCGGTCACTGAGGATGTCGTTGGCTTCTAGGTATGCCAGGAGCTTACTATTAAGTATACGCTCCATACTCTTACAGAGTATGGACGTGACTAAAATAGGCCTGTAGTTGGCCGGGTCAGCACGACTGCCCTTTTTGTAGCTTTTGCTACATGTAGCAATAGCTTTTTTTGCTATAACAATCGTTAATTGTTAAGATAAAAGTCCACAGCAGCCGTTTGTAGAAAACGATATTTGTCTTTAAAAAAAGGGTTGGAAGACATTGCTGGAGGTCAAAACTCTTTTAACATCGCTCGACTCTTGTTAGTCATTTTTTTTTTTTCAAAAAATAACCTGAATCAGCTTCTGAATGGTGGATTTTAAGTTCATTCTTTAAAATCTGGCGGCAAAGCTAGTTTAATTTTCATTTTGTATGCGTCACATGCATTGCAGGTGTCCAAAGAAGGTTTCTTAAAAGATAGACCCATGGTACGAAAAACATTTCCAAAATAGGTGTATGGTACGGGATTGGATTTCTTTGTATATTTGGTACATTATTGTTAGTGATAACCCTGTTGGTAAACAACGATTTTTTGTTTGTCTTCTGTTGTAATGCGATTCATATAATGGATAAGAATTAATATGATCTTTAACTGCCTGTACTGCACCATCCCCTATCTTATTAGAAGGTGCATGTGATCCACGTTTATCAGGACTTCGGCATTCAGGCTAAGATAATGTCACTGGCTCTGAATGAAAGTCCCATTGAACGTAAGTATGATAAGTTTTATCATACTTTATTCAATTCGTGCAAAAAAATTCAAGTCGTGCTCGACGGTGTGCTACCGTTAATGCTGGGCCTGTTGCAGCTCTTTTTGGGGTCAGGTTCCGTTCAGCAGGTCTCCTTCTGACGGTATCTGAACTTATGACCACTTGGCGTTCGTCACGCAGACTTTGTTGGACTTGAACTGCGTTGAGGTGGCGATTTCGCAGAACAGTAAGGTGGATATAACGATCATCTGCTGCTGATGTAGCCCTAGGTCTGCCCGTACCTGGACGGCGATCGAATGCTCCAGTCTCTAGGTATCGTCTGTAAACTCGTTGCACCGAAGATCTGCTGATTCGAAGCCTTCGAGCGACTTCACGTTGCGCAATGCCTGCTTGATGTAATGCTACAGCTTGAGCTGCTTCCTGAGGTGGTGTATCCATTATTAATCGAAAAAAGTAGCAAAAACACACGCGTCTGAGCAAACGATGGACAAAAACTAAAGAAATGATAAGAAATATTAGACTACCCTCATTGTAGAGAAAAAGAACGCTAATTTCAAACTTTGGTGAAAACAGAGAAAATTGTTAACATTGTGTTTGGTGCTTGATTACAATGTGAGTTGACGGTACTTTCGAATTAATTTGTAGTCATTTTAATCACCATGAAACGCACTTTTTGTAGGTATAACTTTGATAGTTGTAAGTTTTATACTTTTTGAGAAAATCGAATCAGAGTTCCTAGGTAGCGGGTGACTCGGTTTATTTGCTGACCAGTGTATGTTTTTTGCTGGAAGAAACTTCAGTTGAGAAGACAAAAGCTAGCATAAACTGTAGATGAGTTACCTTCACCCTGAAATAGAAATGTAATTTCCACAATTCTGTACCCAGCACATGTGTTCAAGCTGTTAGTGGGTCACTGAACTGATGGTGCACATATTAGGATTAGAGATTGCAATAAAATAAAATTTAACATAGTTTAGCAAAAAGCTGAAATAGTAATTTTTTGTTTTAAGTATTTTTTTTTAAAGACACCTAGCAATGTGGGTAAAATTCACATTATTACTAGCAATCTCGTTAACCCTGTAAACTGAGCTAAATTACTTATGTCTGGAGTGGGTTTACAACAATAGTGTAGTGAGTGTGGTGGCCTATTAATCACAAGTCTGACACCACCATCACAATTAGTAGGAAAATTGAATAAAAAGGAATTAAAATGTCATAGTTACTAAGGACCAGCCACTCGTGCACATGTATATATAAATATATTACCTAGCATTGCCAAACTAGTGAACAATTTCCAGAATCCTTATTTATACAATCCTATTTGTAAAATTTCAAAGAATTTGAATTTAAAATATGCTAATCAGTATGTACCTATATGAATATTGAGTATTATGAATAAGCCTGCAGATGTTTAGTCTGATTATTTATTTGATGGGTTTCTTCCTCAAACTCAGTAATAAATAATAAAATCAAAGAAGTCTTAGTGGAAATTCATTGAATGTATACTGAAGGTCTTTGCATGTTAATTATTAGATTTGAAAACATTTTTTTGTATCATTAATTCATTATACTGGCCAGTATTCAGTACTTAGTGATTAAACAATCCTTGAGACTGAATTCAGTATGTAAATATTTGCTTTGTTACAACCTTACTAACTTAGTTCCTTAATAATAATGCCTCTTTGAGTCGTCATGAAAAGATTGTGATTTATTTAAAACTAGCTACATGGCCACCCAGCCATGTAGCTAGTTTCAAATAAATCAAGCCTAAAAATTAAGAAAAAGCCGACGAAAAATTCAACGCAGGTAGTCCAGAATCATGTTCTGAATCACCCTGTATTGTAGTAGTATCTACGGATTGCCCTCAGCAAGCGTTGCTAAATCTTGAAGACTGACTCATGCATCGTGTGTTTGCCCGATTACATTAAAAATATCCCAAGAACAGTATTTCTAGATCTTCTACTATTACTATGCCAAATATGGATGAACTGGTTACAAAGCTCACATACTTTGAGCTCCATCTTTTGCAGTAGACGTTAACGAAAACCTGGTTTTCTTGCAGTGGTTCATCGAAAGTAGAAGAAGCTGTAGACTGCTACCTTCGGGCGGCGAACCTATTCAAAATGGCAAAGAAATGGGCGCAAGCCGGGGCTGCTTTCTGCGCAGCTGCCAATCTGCACCTGAAGGCTGGGGTTCGTCACGACGCCGCCACGAACTTCGTTGATGCTTCGACTTGTTACAAGAAGTGTGACCCTAATGGTAAGTGGGCCTTTTCATTATCAAGGAGAAAGAAATATTGAATGAATGAATGATTTATTAGCCGGAGTATAGGTACAATAACTTGGTAGGAACTATAAATTTAGGTCTGACCATATCCGATTTATCAGTCGTGAAAATATTTACATTATAGACAGGCATTATAAAATCACACAAATAGAGAGGGATACTTATTTTCAGTATGTATGTCTTCTTTCAACCTTCTCTATTAAAAATTGCCAAAATCGCCCAATGGTCAGATGACATCGATGCTTCAATTTTAAAGCTCGCCGATGAGTCTTTAGATTGATGAAGCTAGCGAGTTGTGTATATAGAAGAGTTTGACGGCTCACTAAGTGACTCCAGGTAGAACACTGGCACCGTAGCCTCGTGCTACCATACTCAGCGAGGCTCAGGGGAGACCTATTTTGGTCTCCTCTAGTAGTTCTCCTGACAGGCACAGTACACAGCTCGTAAGCGATCTTCTTCGACCCAGGACTTCCTTCCATCTGCCGATGGTGACCACCGGGGTAGTTTAAGCTACTTGGTAAAAATCGCACACTCCTCGGTCCTATCCCTAAAGGCCGCTCGTCTTTTGAAGTCTTCCCTCGATAACTAAAAAAAAAAAAAATAGAATAGGAGATGCGTAAAATTCGGTAAATAGCTGTTTCTATCTACTCGAATCTACTGAACTATGTCCATTGAACTTCAATGTTGATCCAAGCATTTCAAGGCCAGACAAGTTGACATAATCAGGTGACGAATACTTCGATCAACAATATTGTAGATAGAAGGCGTCCACGTCCACGTCCACTTATACAAGTACTGATGTCATTGAGCATAGTCTCACTAATGTTACCATCATTTTGTTATTAGACGAAAGTTGCTCTGTTATTTAACAGTAAACGTATTTTATTTCGTAATTAGCACCTCGCCCGCGATTTCTAGATCAGCTTAGTCCGCCTAGATGTTACTCAATGATATTCACCGATCCCGATTATTCTGAGAAGAAATACCGAAACAAACTCAGAGGTCAATGTCTATTTTAAAGTTCACTAGCGACCCGCCCCGGCTTCGCACGGGTGCAATGTTTATATTAAATATACTATAGAATGTCTTCACAGACACACACACACACACACACACACACACACACCGCCTTTTTGTCATTCGACATACATGTTTTCTTTAGTAATTACTCTTCAAAGTGCGACACATAATTTACCATGGGAAAAACATTCAACGCTCAAATCTAAGCAACATAGGCACGCGTGCCGTGCCTCCGCCGGCACCGCGCGGCAACCGCTATGTCCTTGTATTTTAAATCTGTAATATCTTCGAAACTATTTATTTAAATTATGTTCTGTAAAGGGCAATATTGATTTATATTAAATGCACAATGTATTTATCATTAATCCTTATCCAATTAAGTACCATAAGGTACTTAATTGGATAAGGATTAATGCTGTATTGCTTAAAATCTAAAAAATGGTTGTTGTGGATTATCTATAAGAGATAGACAGATGCCATCGAGGACATTTATGTTAACCTTTTTAAGGTGTACAATACTGTAGTACATTATTTTGATCTATCTCGTAGGGTTCAGCCAGCGTTTGCAAAGCAAGCGCAAAAAATGTGTTTATTTGCGACATCACATTAGAAACCTCAAAAGTTATCAGTGTTTCTCTACTATATTATGCATGTTATATACTTAAAAACCTTCCTATTGAATCACTCTTTCTATTGAAAGAAACTGCATCAAAATCCGTTGCGTAGTTTTAAAGATTTAAGCATACATAGGTTTGCTTTATACTATGTTAAGAAGATACAATCAGTAATGGTCAAATCATATGAGAATCATGTAGGTTAATGTCTAAGTCTCTAGGTTATCTTTTGAAGAAGCATACAGATTTGAGTGGGCCTATCTAGACAGTGCAAGTATCTGTCAGGTATCGAGTAGCTCTATTAAGAACGACAAAATGCGCAACGATAAGACATACAACAGTAAGGACGTTTGGGTAGGCCGCATTAAGTATTCTAAATTTCTAACTATCAGACAATCATGAAATTTATCTCGAATATGACCACTTACATAGTTCACCATAATCGTTGTATAATTTATTTAAACTTTATATAGATGTCTTACATGGGCGGACTTAATGCAGCAAGGCATTATCTACCAGCCAACCTTTGGGTACAAAAACACATTAGTAATCCACCCTACTAGAGAAGTTTACCTATAAACAAACAGTCTTATCATTTATCCTTTCAAAGTTAAACAGCCGATGACCCACAAAGTTTTAATGCGTGTTAACGATAAAATTAACTTTCACGTTTTTGTTAATCTTTATTTACATACTCTCCGAAATGAGTCAAATACAAATATTATACTGAGCTTATCAGCTTGTTATCAAGGCGCGGTAACAGTTACGTTCGCGAGAAAAATGTAGGATTATACTATTGTAATGTGGGCGTTATCTTTGCATCTAGAACGCAGGTGAATCATAAAACCTTGTCATTGCAGTTAAAACAAACATATTAACATGACGAATCGCAAACTTTTAAGAAAAGTTTTTGATTGTTATCAGCCGGTTTCATCCCACTCAAAATTAAAATTATTTTATTTCATGGGCACTTATGAAACGTCAGGAGCTGGTGTATGGTTTGAATTGGTCGTCGGTAAAAATGATTGATTTTTAAAATCTTTGCATAACAGTTTTAATAGGTATGAAAGGAGAGGATAGACCAATTAGCATGAGACTGCTGAGCAGATACTCCTCTCCACGACTTGCTATTTATCCTCGATTATCATGGATGCCCTCCGTCCTGGGGTGGGTGAAGGTGTATGTCAGATTCTGTATAAAAGCTCCTCGGGTTCCCTCGCACACACGCGGGAGCAGTTTAATATTCTTCAGCGTAGCCTCCGACTGCCGGGCCCTGTCTCTTCAAACGTAGATTGGAGCGAAGTTATATACCTTGCTCTTTTGGTTCAGAGTTTTATGACACTGCTTATTAATTTAATCCGGCTTGTACCGTCATCTTCTACTTTTTTGTCTAGTTGTGGAAATCCTTCTAGATTTCCTTCACGTACTAACTCTCAACTTTCTCGTGTAAGTGTCTTTCGCTCACTTGAGCTGGGGGCTGCGTGAACACTTGTATACTCTCCAATGCATCTTCTATGTAGTCTATCGTAATGTCTCTTAGTCATGTCTGCGCTTCACCTAGTGGTTATTTCAGCCATCAGTTAACTGGGCATGCGACTGAAGGTTCTTACTACTGCAGTTAGAAAAAACATACACCACCGCGAATCACAAACTTCCGTCTTAGAAGTCCGCTAGTAAAAAAATTGCTCAATCACTACAATAGATTTGAATTACCAAGACCTATTTTGATATTAATAGTGCTGAAACTACAGAACTAAGGAAACGGTGACCAAATATTTTTTGTCTCGACAAAGCATGAACAACAGAAATGACTAATAGAAATCTTTATTTTTCGGACAGAAATGATTCAGCATGTTAGTAAACAATGTAATAATTTTTACTAGTGTTAGTTGTTACCGGGCACGCCGCAATTGCGGCGGTAAGACCCCTCTTTGAGGAGTGGCTAGATCGGCGTCACGGCGTCCTGACCTACCGCATGACGCAGGTCCTCACCGGACACGGAAGTTTCGGGAGGTACCTGTGTCTGATGGGTAAGGAAGAGACGCCTGGGTGTCACCACTGCGAGGGTCACCCTGAGGACACAGTCGAGCACACGGTGCAGGACTGCCCAGCTTGGGCAGAGCACCGACGTGTCCTCACGGCGACAATAGGCGGAGACCTCTCGCGCCCGGCCTTGGTCGAGACCATGCTGCGGGGCGAGAGGGAGTGGGAAGCGGTCGCCTCCTTCTGCGAAGCAGTCATGCTTCCGAAGGAGGAGGCGGGCTGCGTGAGGGAGAGGATGGCGTCCTCCCTCCAGCCCAGCCGCAGTGGTAGACGCCCACGGCGTCGGACGTCGGCCGACGATCTCCGGCCACCGTAGGCGCGGGCATGCGGACAGCGAGTAAAGGGCAACTCGCTGTCCGACCATGGACCATGCCCGGGTCGACGGCGCGTCGTGTTCCACGCGCGCCTCAAAGAGCGTCAGCAACATGACGAGGCCCCCTCTGCAGAGGGCCGAAGCCTGCCGGGGTCGTGGGACTCATCCCGTTACCGTGGCCCCGGTATGTAAAGGGTTATTGAAGGAACACCGTGGATTTTAGTCAGTAAAAGTCTGACAGTCCCTCCCACCCTGCCCGGAGTGGGAGGACTTATTTGATAATTTTACCACGTTAAAAAAAAAAGTGTTAGTTGTTAAAGTACAATAAATAACAGTCAGAATAAATAGTATAAAATGATGATAAATGATCTTTGTTTTGCAAATTGGTTATTAAATAACACTTACACGTATTTTTTTTCGTAAATGTTAACTAGATGTGGCCGGTGTTTCCTAACTGACTACCCTGAGAAGAAACACCGAAACAAACCCAGGGGCCCGTCTCTTTTAAAGTCCATACAATCTATACTGGTTTAATTATATGGGAACCTTGTAGGTTTCAGTCTGAGGCGATCTTTTGAAGAAAGATGCTCACAGATTTAAGTGGGCCTGTCAAATATTGTGGAAATGACACCCCCAAATTAATGTTTTTTAACCTTTAACAAATCTTTTTATAATGTGAGTCGATACTCTCCGCCATGACTGTGAACGTGAATAAATCTAACTGAAACCTTTATATCAATATTATCTGCTTAGCCTTTTTCCAGCTATGTTGGGGCTTGCAGTCTAACGGGATGCAGCCGAGTACTAGTGTTTTATATAGACCGACTGTCTATCTAACCTCCTCAACCCAGTAACTGGGTAACACGATAGCCCAATACTGGTCTTGCCGACCAGTGTTAGATTTACTGGCTTCTGACTACCCGTACCGACTGTCAAAGATGTACGAATGCTAACCGGGAGCAATGTCTTGACGTACTTTCCGAGGAACAGAGGAATCTATCACTACACGATAACTGACAAATGCTTGCACTGTCTGGACAGGTCCACTCAAATCTGTGTGGTTATTTCCTCAAAGAGCACCAAACATGAACCTACATGTTTTTCATATGATTGGACCAACACAAATTTTATGGACTTTAAAAGAGACGTTGACCTCTGAGTTTGTTTCGGTGTTTCTTCTCAGAGTAGTCAGGAAACACCGGCCTTATCTAGCTAAACTAAACTTAACACGCAAAAAAACATGATGTGTAAAAGCGTTATTTATAATCAATTTACAAAATAAATATTTCATTTCATTTCATCAACATGTTATGATCCACATACCTCGAAATACCTTATTTAACCTCAAGATCGACCCATAAGGCTCTTATTATTAAGCCACGATCTCCTGTAATGAAAACGTAAAATAGATATTGAACGGTAAAGTTGAACAGTTTTCGATAGTGATTGGTCGAGTTGATGAGTGCAGCGGTCTAATTGGCAACGCTGCAGCTTGCAAGCAAGGGACTGATTGGCTTGATAATGTAGTTACATCTCCCTGAGCAATGCCAACTGCCAAGCTATGTTGGTAGTCTTTGGTTGTGTTGCACACTGCGGACTCTTAGATTTGAATTTCGAAATTAGGTGTTAAATGATAATTATACTGTAAACCTTCTCTTGTATTTTTGTTATGAGATTCCGTTTTCAATTTTTGTTTTATCAGTAAAAACTAGATGAGTTCCTAGCCGACTTCCCTGAGCAAGAAATCCAAAACAAATCCACAACAATAAGGCTTTTTAAAAGTAAAATCATGTGAGAATGCCTAATGTAGGCCTTTGTTGGAGGCACTGCACATAGATTGACGCAGATTTGAGGGGACTAGTCCAAATCTGGCAAGCATTAGTCAGTTATATCATGTAGCTCAACTTAGAAGTTAAAGAGCTCAACAATTCGACAAACTTCAAAGTAAGGCCATTTCGGTAAGCTACAAAAAAACAAAAATCCCAGACATCGTTAAAGTTGAGGTGACTCGGAAAAAACTAAGATTTAAGAAAGATCTCATACTTCATTATCGCGGCGACAGTCAATGTCAAAAATATAATATAAGAATAAAATGTAAGAAAATAATCGATGTTTTTGTCAGTCTGAAACTGTGATGCAAATGGGAATGTTCCTTGAAAAAACGTTACGTATTTTGTAGTCCTGATATAATAAAATTTAAGGATATTATATAAAAACGGAGAGTAGTATACATTTGTTTGCCTGTGGTATAATAGTCATTGTTGGTTGGATAACCATAATAGATTTTGTCTGCAACAGGTAATAAGCCTTTTCTATTTGCTTGAGTCATGCTGGTACGTGCTCGTAACCGTGCACTTAATTAATTTGGGATGACTTTGTATTTATTTATCTATACAATTATATATATACATATAGTTGAAGTGTCTGTGATTTCTAAATAATAAATATAAATAAGGTTCTGAAACACAAACCTTTTTAAAAATTTCGTCTGTAGGTCTATCTGTCTGTCTTTCTGTGTCCGGTCTAATCTCGGGAATGGCTGAACCGATTTTAATGGGACATTCACTATAAAATAAAGAAGTTTATAGGGTAACAGATAGACTACTGTTGCTATAATCATTTTTGTCTCGACTACCCACACTTAAATATAATAGAATAGAATTTGTTTATTTGCACAGAAAGTAGGTACATAAAATAAGGTGTTAACAAAGTGATCTGAACCCTGTACAATCTGCCTTTAATTAGGCATGCAAACATTAGAAATATACGTAAATAACATTTAAAAGATTATAAAACATTAGCAACATTATAAATTATTACAGATAATATGAATAATGATAATAATAAATTAAATTTATACAATCAATTGATTTCAATTACAGAAAAAAACAGATGGGTAATGTCACAGAAAATTAAAACTTATCATTCAAAAAATCATTAATTGAATAATGGCACTTGTCGAGTAAAAATGCAGTCAGTTTCCTTTTAAACATTTGTGATGGGCCATTCTTGATAATGTCCGGTATGTTATTGTAAATAATAAGGCCCATATTAAAGACACTTTTTCTAAGTAAAGCAGTTTTGTGACCACCAACATGTAACAAGTAACACATACTTACAAATACATTTGTAAGTATGTGTTGCAAAATCAAAACTATGAATAATGAATAAATCGATCCACATACGTCTAAAAGGGTTCATATTAATCACTTTTTCAGTAATCTGATGCTGTTCATGACATCAAATAAGTGATTGAATCAAAATAAATGCCACCAAATGCATAACACTGCCTTAAAAGTGATTTGTTTAGATCTTATTAGTCTTGTGTAACCTAATTATACACTTACTCATAACATTCCTTCTGACAGACGTAGCTATTAGCGTTAAAAATTATCACACTTATGTATTGATGAAACAAATGTTGATTCAGACGAATTCGCGTTATGAAAACCCGAAACATAAATTATTAATTTCATTGGCCGTATGTATGTCATCTGACAGTGTTCAATTCTCTTTCATTCGATTGAAAACTAGTGCGTTCAGTTCGTCGCTTTTCTCTTTTGTGTTGTCCCAGAGTTCATGAAAGGTTTGTGCTGATTAAGCTAGAGCATAACCTAAAACTAAATCATTAAACCTTAATGCTAGATTTTTATAATCAGTAAAGCCTCTACATATTCTTTTACCCTGTAATTTTTTATTATACTTAGTTTTGTCATTTTTGGCAATTAATTTATAATCATAAAATGTCAGAAGTCACTTTTTCCGGGATGAAAGTAACTACATTTTCAACTCTCTCAACTGTATTTATTTTTGTAGACTATTATGAATCTCTAAACCAAATTTCCCGATCCCTTTACTTATCCCTTTAATTTTCACAATCTGAATAATCTACTAGACAGTGAACATTAAAAATTAAACGACATTTTTGATACAAACGCATAATAAACGCAATACATTCTTCAAATCAAAAACATTTCTTTTATGACGAAGTCTCGAATCAAACCGTGAATATTGTAAGTTAGGTAGGTACTTCCCCAAAAACTCCCAAGTCGCAAACAAAGAAAAAGTACTTTTACATCCGATAAATCAAATAGTCCCCCAAGGATATACAAACAATATCATTTTCAACAAAAGACGAGAAAAAGCCATTTCTTTACGTTTCAGCTTGAAAGTTCAAGTGGACGGTGATAACAATATTATAATATTTTTGTGCAGAATCGATAATATCTGGGCGTTTTAGTCTTGACAACGTAAATACTAGGACAAAAGCGCAACGGTTAAAGTTCCCAAAGAACAACGAGATTATTAACCTCGGGTTACACTAGTTTACGGTTTGCGTTTGAGAAGTTCAAGGGTCTGTTTTCAAGGTTAAGCAATGCTTGCTGAAGATAGATAGATTGATATATTTTTTAATATACACCATAACAGTAAAACAATAAGGACTTTACAACTAAAAAGGGTGATACAATGGGCGGTCTTATCGCTGAAAGCGATCTTTTACAGACAACCTTTGGATGGATTTGACACGTAGGAGAAAATTAATACGTGGGTAGTCCACGAGTATTTATCTATATCTAAATATATAAAACTCAAAGGTGACTGACTGACTGACTGACTGACTGACATAGTGATCTATCAACGCACAGCCCAAACCACTGGACGGATCGGGCTGAAATTTGGCATGCAGGTAGATGTTATGACGTAGGCATCCGCTAAGAAAGGATTTTGCGAAATTCCCATGGGATCGGGATTTACACGGGAAAAACTTCCCATGCGGGCGAAGCCGCTGGCACAAGCTAGTAAAATATAAAAACAATAACATTCTCAAAACAAATATACAGGGTTATTGGAAATACGTCCCGATCCTGTTAAGGGCGTATAGATGAGGTCATTAACTAACAAATAAAATGTTTCGCCGACAAAATAGATTAGTGATTTTTAGGAGAAAAAAAAAATTTTGTTTCATAAGACGTTGCAAAAATCATAAAAATAAAATAAGTATTGGATCTCTTTTTTCAAAAGTACGGAGGTTTTTAATTGTTTTATGTTTTTTTATTATGCGCAACTTAATTTTTTAGCTATTTAATAAATAAGAATGCTAAAAAGTGTTTTCGTTTTTTTTTTTATAAATTTTTAAAAGAGATAAAGTCCTATATTATTTTAATATTTAAAAACAAAATTTTTCTCGATAATGGTATACTTTAGGCCAAGAAACTTAGGGTTGATTTCTTAGTTAATGACCTCATCTACACGCCCTTAACAGTATCGGGACGTATTTCCAATAACCCTGTATATATAAAGTATGTTAACTAACAGAGGGCGTTCCCGTTAACCCGCAATAGTATAAGCACATCAATTAAATCGCCGTATATACGTCATTCATAAATAAATACGCGTGTAGAGAGTACCAATTACGTATCAATTTAAAAATTTTAGTGATTATTTTAATATAAAAAAAAAACATTTTGTTTTCGAATAGTAATATTTTTTACCCGACTGCAAAGGAAGGGTTATGTTTTTCGCGCGTATCTTGTATGTATGTATGTTTGTAATATTCTTTATTACCTCATATCTCCAGAACCGCTGAACGGATTCATATAATTGGGGTATCGTTAGATTTGTCTTAGCAGCCCAAGTGTTCTTAGATAGATGACATTTGAAAAAATGAAACATGGCGGCTATGCGAAGCCATTATACATAGTGAAAAAAATATGTTTTGTTTCGAATAGCACAATATGGGTATCAAATTAAAGGGCTTATCGCAAGGATTTCAAAAAGGTATATCATATTTATCATTAGTGTAATACTAGCAAAAATAATACAAAGATAAAGTTTAAAAATATGGACTTAGAGCTATTTCACTTTCTTAATCCGGTAAGGTGCCAATTTGACATGACCGGGAAAATTAAAAAAAAAATTAGCATTTTAACTGAAAATTTGAAAAAAAAAGTTATCTAAAAAACCCGACTGCTCATCCATCATCACCCGACCCATCCCATTAAAAAAAAAATCTATTGGGTCTCGCCTGCTTGTCACTTTTAAAAATAAAAATGTGCTTGTTTCTTGCATTTCAGTTGAGCAGTCGGGTTTTTTAGATTTTTAGATAACTTTTTTTTAGCATATATGGATGCTATACTATTGCGGGTTAACTGGAACGCCCTCTGTTAGTTAACTGTATATATGTACATATAAATTAATATAAAAAAAAGAAACAAAGACATACATAATAATAACAATTTAAGAAGAGAGATAAAGATCCTTTACCAAGTTTTTGAAAGACGATCCGTGGATGGCTGCCGATCCTAAAGCCTGCAATACATGATGGCCGAGCGTAGGCTAACGCGAGCGTTGGCAAATAGGTACAAGGCAAGAAATAATGTCCACACGTTCGACAAGTTCGTCGAACACCAATGCAGACGATCAATGTAGAAGAGGGTCTGTAGAGCTGCCCACACGTTGGCCGAGCGCAGGCGAGCGCCTTTGATTTGTGACCAAAACCGACACCGATCCGAAGTGAGGCAAGTGATCACGAGCAACGGCGAGCGAAGACAAGCTGCACCAAATGAGCTCTATACACGTTGGCGCTGGCCTCCACTCGGCCAACTAGGCAAGTGACACCGAGCGATAGCAAGACAAGGCAAATATGCCGTCTACATGTTGGTATTGGCCTTCGCTCGACAACGCTCGGCCAACGTGTATTGCAGGCTTAACATATAAAGATACCTCCGTGCCTAGGGAAGCACGTTAAGTCCGTTAGTCCCGGCTGTCATTTGTCATGACATCTTTGATGATCGTTACGGGTAGTCAGCAGGCAGACAATTTGACATCAGTCTTGCTAATGGGTATCGTGTTATCCAGGTACTTGGTTGTGGAGGTCAAATAGGCAATCGTTCCGTGTTAAACAATCAGAAGTCAGCTCTATCCGATTAGACTAGAAGCCACAACAACATAATCGGAATTCTGTGCAAGATAAATAATTATAATTTTTGTTAACAATCTTTAGTTGCAGCCGAATTGACACTTGCATAGGTATCTAAGTAGTGACTCGTAAAAGTGGAGAATAGAAAAATTGTCTTTGCATTTAATATCAATCTATACTAATATTATAAAGCTGAAGAGTTTGTTTGTTTGTTTGTTTGCTTGAACGCGCTAATCTCAGGAACTACGGTTCTGATTTGAAAAATTCTTTCAGTGTTAGATAGCCCATTTATCGAGGAAGGCTATAGGCTATATATCATCCCGCTAAGACCAATAGGAGCGGAGCACTAATGAAGAATGTTTCAAAATCGGGGGATGTTTTTTCCACGCGGACGAAGTCGCGGGCGGAAGCTAGTATTGTTATATTGTACAATGCTGAAAAAATTTAAGACGATTCTGATCTGCACAAGATTGCGAACAGACTATTTTCTAACGCTATTCCTTTTGAAACATACATCATTTCATTCTCAATCAGACCAAAATATGACCTGTCTTAGAGCCATAGGTCATTCCTACCAGGAACTAACTAAGTATACTCTGACCAATATATTCAATATCGGGGTTTTGTGGTTATTGTTACGCAAACTCGTCTTAGTTTCCCAACTAACATAACCAGTTTAATAATACGGAAATTAGTAATACATCCGTGACGATTTCCATTGTCAATTTAATCAAACGATGCGATGTACTGAAAATTGCTAAAGACGGTGTTTCAAGAAGTTCACACTAAGTTTGGCCGGAGTAAAGCCTTTCGTAATACACTCAGTACTTCACATACGAAACATTTTATTCCAAACGACGCGCGACGCCTAGATTTCGTCCAGCCTACGGATTTCCGTTGAACGGGCCAAGTAAGCCTTATATAGCTGCGCCTAGAACATCAGTGTGATGTCGAGTTGGAAGGTCGCCAAACTATCCTTTAGTTGTGTATTGAACTCTTTTTTTACGGTACTTGTATAGGCTTCTGGTATCTTACGCCTATCATGATTTTGCTTGGTCTTAGTCTCAGTGGGATACGTCGTTAATCTTAAATTTGGCTTCTTTTTGTTCCAGCATTCATTGTTATCTTTCGTTCTGCTTGTATTATTGTATTTAATTTTTTTGGTTGGTACATACTAGTATCTTTGGAGGTCATGTCTTGGGCTGTATGATTTGGGGAATCGAAAGAAGTTTGCAACACAATACCTAATAAACCATAAATGTCCAATCTATATACATATATAAAAGCGAAAGTTCACTGATTCGCTCACTCATCATGAAATCTCAGAAACTACAAGTGGTAGGGGTCTTAAATTTTGAATGGCGGTTCCTTTTAGGATGTAGTTGCTCGCTAAGACGGGATATTGCGAAATTCCCACGTGATCGGGATTTACACGGGAACGAACGAAATCACAGGCAACAGCTAGTAAATGATATACACGTGGCCGGCTAATTGACTTTCGCGCGAATAACACTTACAAAGGAAAACAAATTATTTACTTTGAAGAAAGCTTTTATAGATGAGTGCCTGATAGAATAACTGAAAGGATTTAGTTGAGAGTACAAACAAGGCGATTTTGTTACAGTTAAATGTGTGTTGGAGTATGTTGCCGCTTGTATGATGCAGGCTCGATTTAGTAAAAGGATTAACAGTGCCGATTGTGGTAATAAAATTAAGGCTAGCAGGAACTTTGTGCCAATTGGAGGCGTAAATGATTGTACTGGTTTTGGTCACACAAAGGCGATTCCATTATAGTGTCTACTATTAATACTAATACACATTCAACTATGTTCGTAAAACGTATTCACAAGGAAAAGTAAAGATTTCCACCATATTAAACTTCGCAGTGATTACTCCCGGGTCCCGACATACATTTTTCCAATGCGTCTCGTGGGGTACTTGACCCCTGGGTGGCTGATGCTGGCGATCCAATTATTTTTCTCCATTCAGTTGTTCTACAGTTTCATTCCAATCTCATTATTTATGAATAACGTTGTTTCTTTAACTTTGGCTAAAGGCGTTATTTTATTTTACTTTATTTAATGAACGAATAGTTCCCGTTCAACCGCCGATATCTTTTATTTTAATATTAAATTATTCACTTAAATAAATTCGTTTTCAAAGTTGTTTTTCTAATAAACAGAATATTTATATTATCTATAACAATGTAGAGCAAGATACCTATTACCACAATTTGTATTTCGCAACCAAAGCATTGCTGAGATATATTACTGTTGCCCCGATGAAATAACTAACGGTTATGTTACATTCACATTTGTAGATTACTACCAAAACAGTGCAATAAAATGAAATACGACATCGTAATCTACAAAAATATCCTAACCTATTACATCACACTTTGTATGGTTATCAGTGCGATTGTCACTGATAGTGATAACAGATGATCAGGTACCAAGGTCAGGGATAACGGATAGTAGCTTATCCGTAATCTGTGTTTTTATAACATAACATATCGGGATTGTGTAGTTGCTTATTGTATGTACATACAGAGCGAATTGCTTGAATTGTACCATTACAATAACACTACAATTTTCTGCTACTATATTGCAAACATTCAACGAAGTAAAATAAAATAAGAAAAAAAAAAATTTGAGAAACCAGAATGAAGCTAAGATCAACTTAGCGTGTTAATATTTCATGGAAGCAATGAATATGAGATATACAATTTGGGAAAATTTATTATCTATTCTATATTTGCATATTCAGTGTTCCAATAAGTGTGATGCTTTGTATATAGGGCGAATGAAGGTTATCTAGTCCCAAATGAATTGTGCCGAATAATGGTGTTAATCGATTCTCATCAAGCTTTCCACACGGTCGAAATGACGTTATTGTTCTAAAAATAAACATTTACACCCCTGAAACGTTTTATTTCCTAACATTTACGTATTAACAAAGCCATAAGCACTTACTCTGACATATGCTATAAAGTGTAGCTTTTTATTTATGTACCATTCACATCATTTATGTAAAACAATGCGTGGGTTCCACATGGAGCTATTTTGAGGCCTCGTCTTAATTTTAATTTTTATATTCCGAAATTAACTAAAGTAACAGATAGCAACGTTCTTTAGCTGTAACTTATGTGGGTCTGTATAATTATTTGCTTAAACTAACTCTCCGACTTTCAACTAAATTAAACTTGGCGTCAGTATGAAACTATGTCTAATTAGTTAAGTTTTGTTTCAGAGGCGGTCTCGTGTTTGCTGAAAGCGATTGAGATCTACACCGATATGGGACGATTCACTGTAGCTGCAAAACAGCATCAGGTAATATTTAACTGTATAGTTAAATGATACTTTATTATAAGTCGCGCGTTTGAACATTATGTTAACTCTTACTAAGCAAGAAAAAAATGTGTCCCAGATGCGAAGGTGCACAGTAAATATAAAAACTAAAATAAAAACAATACTTAATTCAATAAAACAGCATTGTGTGTGACTCACGGCTGTACCAATTAGGCCTAGTGTAGTAAGCGATAATGTTGTCAAAAAAGATGTAGGTACGATTGCAGCCGAGTAACCTATTGACTTAACTAATACAGATACTTAACTAATTCTATGTTAAACTAGTTCGATTTTCTAAATGTGTGTCATTGAACCAAGGTCCTACTTACACTATAAGTCAACTTACATTCAAAATATTTAAAAAAGTCGTTGATTTTTTAGTTTTAATTGACTTTATTTTCTATAGTAGTCTGAACTTGCAAACTGACTTACCATACACACATACGTACATGTTAGCAAGTCAGCTTATCAGCTCATGTTATTACAGAATTTGTAATTTGAGGTTTTCATTTATCCAACTGCTGTAAATTAATGACGAAGTAGTTAACCTAACGTTGTAGAATCATTATATTATGCTTAGCCTTTTAGGAGAGCAATTCCCTGCCGGTGTTTGTATTTGCGGATACCATGAGGGTATTTTATTCCGAGACAATATAATAAAGTAACTTATCTAGGTAAGCGTGCTTGATCTTCAATCATATCATCGCTTACCATCAGGTGAGATGGTGGTCAAACTCGAGCCTATTATCAATATAACAGAGTAACCGTGGAGTTTCTTGCTGGTTCTTCTCCATAGCAAACGACCATATTCGAACCGTGCATTAGCTTCTGACGTTTTGTTAGTGTAATAGGCCTACATAGGCCTATGTGAAATAAAAATGTTTAAATAAACCGATGGGAACTACATAAAAAATAATCTAAGTATCATTATTATTGTATTTTCCCACTGTTACATTTGAGATTTTGTCCCTCCAGAGGTAATGGAACTCAATCCCAGATGCAAGGTGGTTGGTATTAAAACAATAAACGGTTTCAAACAATATTAATTTATTAACACAAGGTAAAGTTAAATATATAAAAAGAGTTAATTCCTTATTCAAACAAGGTTAAATTAAATACCCAAACAACGGTTATTGCCAGCCAGTTTAAACTTCAGTTGGTAGATCTTACGGGGGTGGGTGATTGGGATAATACCAGTACTGTTCTAATCCTTCAAAGTTCAAGTTAAAGTCTGTCATAAATTACAAAATAAGTAAGTACTTAATTGAATTAAATTTCAAGGTACAACCTTCCAGTTTTAGTGAAATTAAATTATTAATAAATGGGCGCCAGGGACCAAAATAGTCCCGGACCCCTGAGCCGACTAAGATCTTCAATATTCTTCCAGTTAAGCAGAGGTGTCGACCCGAGGGTCCTTTAATTAAATTAAATGTAGGCCGGCTTCCTTATTTGAAAACCGGACCGGTGATAAGCAGGTTACTTCATGAACCGGTAGAATATGTATGCGTAGTAAATTTATCCATATAAAAATTAATAAAGAGAATTGGATAAAAGTTAAAATAATAAAATTAAGATAA
This sequence comes from Tholera decimalis, assembly GCA_943138885.2. NCBI lineage: Eukaryota > Metazoa > Arthropoda > Insecta > Lepidoptera > Noctuidae > Tholera > Tholera decimalis. The sequence goes on along the minus strand of OW964569.2, from coordinate 36,938,750 downwards.
ATTATAAAAATTTGAAAAATCAGAAAAACCGTCCCGCCTGGACTGGACTCTAGGCGGACTCTGTCTCCACTCTTCTCCGCACGAGGCTTTTGGAAGGGCTCGAGGAACGAGTCTCGCGTCCAGGCTCCAGAGATGCCTCTAGATCCTGGCGGCGAGACGAATCTCTCGGGCCGCCTCATCTGGAATTGGCAATACGGAGACCCTATTATATAATGTTAAACTTATGTAATTTCCCCCAAAAAGGGAGTGAGGTGACCGTCTGATCGAGCTAGGAAATCTAAAGGCTTAAACCTTCGGCCCTCGCAAAGACAATACAATGAGACATAACCTCAGCTTTCCTAACCACACGTGGACAAACAACTCGAAATAAGATTACCCATGGAGTAACGTACAGTAATACTCAAGGTTTGTCAAGGGTGACGACACATTGCGGGAGGCTCTTACAGGTGAAGAAAGCGTGCGCGACCGAGACCCGGTGAATCCTTATAAAACGTGGAGTCCTGCAATGAATATCCACGGATCACAATAATATCCTATTAACGACCGGGGAAGGAGTCAGAGGACACTTCCAAACACTAAGTCACCAGATTTCTTACCTTTTTAAAACATGATATTAAGTTTAATTGTCTGTTCCAAAAGCAGTGACTTGTCAAAATGAACGCGTCCCCGGAAATTATTTCTAGTCGTCCGAAAAACCACAGACTAAATATAGACCGCGTGCTAAATCGAAACTTCGAGACTAATGTCTATGATAAAAGAACAATTACACTTATGTTTATTAAGTATTTTAACCAAAAGCTGACAACTATTAAGGATTGGATATTTTTTGACATTAATTTAGTCTTTCAAACAATAAGCTAAAATTAATCGATATCGATCCTAACTTAAACTGCAAATCTACTAACGCCAGATGTCAACGCCAACTGTCAGAAACCACCCTATAATTGAATGAGATTTAGAATGCAAACAAAACCACACTTGATTATGATTTAATTCCTATAATTTATTGTGATAGTTTATAAGTTCAGTGATTCAACGTCAGAAAGTGTTAGTCTGGAACAGTTCACCTGGAAACTTCACAATTCACAATGCAGGTAAGCTACGATAAAAAAAACAACGTAACACCACACCCATTCACTTACACGCAGATTAACACTTAAGGCGATACCAAAATAAATTAGGGGTTTTTTCGTCAACATTTATTTCACTATTCCAGCAAGTATGGATTTTATTTTTGGTAATATGTTTATTGACTATTTCATTAATACTTTGACCGAAGGAAAACGCAATTGGGTTAAATTTGCTCCGTCGAATTTGATTCCGAAAAGACCTCTATGCTTTTTTATTGTTCACTATAATTCTAAAATCCTAAGGAATTTCATTTCAAAATTGCATTCAAAATGTGCATAATAGGTAATTGAAAACTCTGTCTGAAAATATTTTTTGATACATAGCTTAATTTATTTTTAAACAATTTTTATTTGGTTTGGCGCTTACGTTGTTTTATTTTGGTTCCAGCGTATTGTTGCGCTCTCTTTTTTTCGCACGTGGAAGTAATAGACTCTGTCACTTTCTTATGCCCGCCCAGTTCGCCTGCGGCCTTTGTCAGTGATAGACCTGTGTCGATTCCTCCCGCAACCGTGATTATAATTTTTTATCGAAATAGTTATTGTTTAGTCTTGTTTTCTGATTTTATTTATCTATATTTGACAAGTGAACAATGTTTATATATAACATTAGTTTACCGATATGGGGAATAAGTATAAAAGACAACGAAAGGTGAAAAAATTGGCCAAGTGCGAGTTGGACTCGCCCATGAAGGGTTCCGTAGTAACTATAATAAATATAATATAATTAATATATTTATTTGAAAAAAAAAAAAACCAAAAACCTTACAAATTTCTTAAAAGTAGCTTATTTACAATTTTTACAACTACGCCAAATAACTTTGTTTTTCATAGTGTTTGTATGAATTACAAAGTTATATTTGCGGTTTTAGAAAATATACTGTATCTCAAAAAATGTTGACTCGATCTCGTTCAAACTAATTTTGGTTGAAAGTTTACATTAAGATCTACAACATATGGTTTTTTTAGATTTTTCACTTCATTATTATAGAAGTTAGAGGGGGGACACACATTTTACCACTTTGGAAGCGTATATCTTTTAAACGAATAACTTTATGAAAAAGTAATTTTAGAAACCTTAATGTCATTTTTAAAGACCTGTCTATAGATACCACACACGTATAGGTTTCATGAAAAAAAATATTTTCAGTTTCAGTTCCATGTATGAGGAGCCCCCTTTATTTTAAATATTTTTTAAATTTTCTCTTAAAATCGGAAAGCGGTTCACAGAATACATCTATCTATCAAGTTTTACATGTATAGTCTTAATAGTTTCGGAATAAAATGGCTGTGACATACGGACGGACGGACAGACAGACAGACGGACAGACATGTCGAAACTATAAGGGTTCCGTTTTTTGCCATTCGGCTACGGAACCCTAAAAACCGACATTTGGAACGCCTGAGGGATCATGCTCGTAAAATGACGGAAAATAATTGGCCAAGTGCGAGTCAGACTCGCCCATGAAGGGTTTCGTAGTAACTATTATAATATAATATGTATATTTATTTGACGAAAAACAAAACCTTACAAATTTCTTAAAACTAAGTTATTTACATTTTTTACAACTACGCCAAATAACTTTGTTTTTCATAGTGTTTGTATGAATTACAAAGTTATATTTGCGGTTTTAGAAAATATGTTGTATCACAAAAAATGCTGACCCGATCTCGTTCAAACCAATTTTGGTTGAAAGTATACATTAAGATCTACAGACATATATTTTTTTAGATTTTCATTCCATTATTACAGAAGTTAGAGGGGGGGGGGGGGGGAGGTACACATTTTACCACTTTGGGAGCGTATATCTTTTAAACGATTGACTTTATAAAAAGTAGTTTCAGAAACCCCTATGTCATTTTTATAGACCTGTCTATAGATACCACACACAGATAGGTTTCATGAAAAAAAAAAATTTTCAGTTTCAGTTCCATGTATGGTGAGCCCCCCTTTATTTTAAATATTTTTTTTTATAAAATCTGAAAGCGGTTTACAGAATACATCTACCTACCAAGTTTCACATGTATAGTCCTAATAGCTTCGGAATAAAATGGCTGTGACATACGAACGGACACACGGACAGACATGACGAACTATGAGGGTTCCCTATTTTTTAATATTTACATACCAGTTTTATTTTACAGAGACAAAATCACAGCGCCGGAGCAGACCTCGGATATTACATGTGATTCGGAAAACAGAAGATTAGAGTCGCCATTATAATTTTTAAATTTGGATGATCAACAGTGTCTAACTACTAACTTCTTGGAAAAAAATTAGTCAGTAAACTGTTTATTTCCTATTAAGATAAAAAGAAATACATTGGCGCGGATTGTCTTGTTCACAAACTAAACTAAAGTTCAGTGCATCTTTTTCTTACTATTTCATTATAAAAGGACAGAAAATATTAGTTTATTTCTGTCAAATTAGTCAGCGTCTGACGTAAATTGACGTATTTTTAGTAACCAATTTTTTAATCGAGTCTAAAATTGTCTATGGAATATCTTAATTTGACAGGACTAAACTAATATTTTTCTTCTGCTTTTTTCTTAATGAAATAGAAAGAAAGTGCGTTGCCAGGGCCAAAATTCGTGGTGGCAAGGCATCTGCCGGAGATTTTTCACTCTTACTTTAAAGGTGGCAGACGGGTCATATGTGGAAAAGAACACAGAAGCCGACAGAGAGCTCCAAACCGATTCGAAGACCGGTCGAAGTCCGACCGAAGTCCGACCGAAGTCCGACCGACAAAGTGCGCACAATAAATGTAGAGGAGAATTACATAGTATGACAAAGTGGTACATTGACCAAGTGAGGATGGTGCCCTGTAGTACGTCTGGTAGATTAATACTGAAAGCCATTACCAATGATATTGCCGTTATTCATGAAATCAGTCATCGTGTTTTTTTCTATATATTTTATTTCTATTTATCAAAGTAATCACCCATGCAATCGATGCATCTTTTCCAACGCACTGGTAGCTTATTGATACCCTTCTTGAAGAAATCAGTTGGACGGGAGGCAACAAATTCTGCAAAGGCATTTTTACTGCCTCTATGATGTTGATTTTTTTCCGAGAAGTTTAGAATTCAGGAAAAAGTAGAAGTCTGTAGGTGCAAGGTCTAGTGAGTACGACAGATGGCGGAGAACTTCCAACACCAGCTCTTGTAACTTGTAGACCGTCTGCTGTGTAGTATGAGGACGCGCGTTGTCGTGCAAGAGCAGCGGAGCCGAGCGATTGACCAAAGCTGGTTGGAGATGTGCGAGCTTCTCCATAATTGTGTTCAGTTCTGCAGTAATGCTCATCCTGTTTGGTAGATAACTCATTACACCAGGGTTAGACCACCAAACAGGGACCAACACTTTTCTAGGGGTCAGTTTTCGTTTAGGAAAACGTTTAGATGCTAATCCAGGATCTAATCAATTTCGCTTACGATTGTCGAACAGGATCCATTTTTCACCGCAGGCAACAAGATTATTTCGTTTGTGTGCCTGTTAAGCAGTGCAAGGTACGTCTCGATGCGTTCTTCGCGGTGATGATCACTGAATTCGTGGGGCAGACGTCAAGCTTTTTTACCTTGCCAATTTGACGCAAGTAAACCAATATTGTTTTGATACTAGCGTTGAAAGCTGCTTCTAATTCAGCCGCAGATTGGGTGTCATCAGCTCCCACAATCGCCTTTAATTCGTCATCAACAACCAAAGGGTTCATTTTTCAAGTCGAAATTTCCAGATCGGACACGAGCAAACTAATAACGGGTGGTGCATTCATTTTTAGAGTTCGTTTTGTAAACGTCGTTGAGGTTGTGGGCCGTAGGTACAAGGGGCACGGTTATGCCAAACTTTGAAACAAGAATTCCAAATTATAAAATAAAATTAATTTGAAATTATAATTATTAGCCAAAACAATATGATTATCGAACTCAAACTCAACATATTTATTTCAGATAGGCCCACATGGGCACTTACAATACGTCAGAAGTTAGTGCATGGTTTGAAATTGGTCGTTTTCTAGGGAGAAAAACCGGCAAAAAAACTCCACAGTATCCATGATACAGATTAAGAGGACAGTATATGATTTAATATTATAATTTGAAATTGCCAGTACGGCAAAACAGCGAATTCATAGGTAAAGCCCTGTTATTAAATATCAAATATTTATAAATTATTTAAAAATTAAACATAACTGACAACGAGCAGTACTGAAAGTGATGCTCTTTAAACCAAGAGACTTCTCTACTGACCATGGGACCGCCGGAGCCCTGCAGCACCGGAGCCGTGACAGAAACTAGAGGCATAGTTTCTGTCACGGCTCCGGTGCTGCAGGGCTCCGGCGGTCCCATGCAAGCTTATCCTCGCAGATGTGTTTCACGCTCACCACCGCGGCTGCGGCTTGCTGGCTGGCTTCGCCGACTAGCCTCAGCCGCGGCGGCGAGTGTTAAAACCACCTGCTCCTCACCTCGCGGGCCGCCTCGCCCCTCCGCGCCTACGCGTTTTTAAATAACACTCTAGGGGTAGGACAGACATGGAACAGACGTGGAATCGGTTTCGCAGCAATTCGTTTCTGTCACGCCGCTTCCGCAGCACGCTCAATCAAATTACTCGCAATATTATATATTTTAAACGATAGGCTTAATGATTTTCGATTAAATAAACGTTATATCCAATAACGTTATACGAAATAAGTTTTAGAGTATATAAATGTTATGTCTAAAGAAATTACATCAACAGTTGGTATAACTCACTATCTTGTGAACGTTATTGAAATGAAAATATACCAAATAACTTTTTATGATATGAGACGCACCCCGCTAAATCAGTACGGATTTGTTTCGAACAGACCAGTTAAAAAACCGTGTTCAATTCAATTGCACACTATTTTGTAAAACCTCTTTTAACGTTGCTTGACCGCAAAAACGTACTCATTTGACGCGAGATGAGCACGGGTTGGTTGAATTGTGTAGTAATACAAAAGCGTGTGTATTTCGCGAGACCGATGTCGCCAGTTGGACACGGAAAGGGAAATACGCGACGATGATTTAGTGCATTCACTAGAGGTCAGTGAAGATGATGAGCCTCTACCATATGAAATAGAGATTGAAAATAATGATATGACTGGTAGATCCTCGGTACATGAGAGATCCGTGATCCAGAATATGTAATTAATAAAAATAGGGGCAAGGATACAAACAAAGAAAATAAAACACGCGGGGGAAATGTCTCTGATGAAATATTAAATGAAGGCGACAGACATGTATTCCAAGAAAATAGTGTAGTTATAGATTTTAGTAATTTTTAATTAAATCTCTGACTTTTATTCGTGAGAAAATATCCATCAAAAAATTTAATTGGATGAATAATCTTTAATTAATTAATAATAAATTAATAGTTTAAAAATCACTAGAAAAACACGCTTTTATAAGTGCACGTAAAAACAAAAAATTTGTTCGCGCTTTTCCTTTTTTTTTTGTAGCCTCCGTTTTCTTTGTGTTGCTGTTTCTGTTTTTATATTATTCCCACGAGTAGTGAACAATTAAACGGTCAATCACCCCAGAGGATTTGAAAGTGACATCACAAAAAGTTGACAAAAAGGTTAAGAAAACCGATAACGGATTTTCTTTAGGTTTGTTATCCTCAAACCTGATCCTGTTTGAAACCTGATCGTGTTCAAAGTCCATTACGTGGCTTTTCTCACAAGTACAAACACGACAATGATACGATATTCCATCATGGAATGCCACTGCCTATCTTCCGGCTTCATCATCAGACCTTGAAACCTAATCGTGGTCAAAGTTCATTACAAGACTTTTCTAAGAAATCCAAAACAGCTATGATACGATTTTCCATCATGAAGTTCCAGTTCATATCTTCCGGCTTCATCATCAGATCAGTTCGACAGTACCATATTATTGTATTGTCATCAGAACTACATACAGTTGCTAATTTTCATTACGCTACGACCCTTGGAAGATGGTTAAAGTAGTTGCCTTAGATTCCATTACATAGTTAGTTACATACAGGTCGACCTAATAAAAGCGTGTTAAAAAGCGTAGTTTCGAAGCAACTTTTTGTTACTACTCATTTTAAGTAAATTAATTAAATAAAATCATAGTAAGAATTTGTTTACTACACTAGTAGTTCTTTTTCTTAGGTCAATATGATCATTTACTGTTACGGTCTGTGCATTTACACACGTTATATTATTTTTTGTCATTCTTAAATAAAGTAAAACACTAAATACCTAACAATATAATGAATAAGTTAGTTTAATTCAGATTAAAAAGAAATGTATTTGATTTTGGCGACTCCGTGCCTTCTCTATTCTAAAACATCAAAACACACAAACTACATCGCAAACTCACCGCGAGCGTGCGCTCGAGTTTGCAATGTATTCTAGCGGGGGTGCTCCCCGCGTCTTCCGTTAAGCTACGCCCCTCGAGCTATGTCTTATTTTTTACGTATCACCTTAAGGGCCTATACTACCTCAGCGCTTCTCACTCTATACCTCGCTCGCACACTACTGGTCACGGTCACGCGAGCAACCGAGACAGGGTGGCAGGGAAAAGACTCCAAGACACCGATAATTTAGTTTATTTCTTTTTACGGTGAAAATAATGGTAATTTGAAAAAAGTAAATACCATAAGACCTGCTTTATAGTTTAATTAATGTGCAAAGTTTCATTATCTAATTAGAAGTTATTTTTGAATACCAGCGGTTTATTGTTCGGTTTGGAGGTCATTGGAATTTTTTTCTATCAAGAAAATTTTATGGAATCGTGTTTTCGTCAAACATAGTACCTAACATTAATCCTCACCTTTACCATATATTTATTTCAAAATTATTTTTGCCGTATTTTCGACATCGGAGGATCATGCTAAGCCATTTGAGGTAGTATAGGCCCTTAAGAGTATGGAAAATAGTTACTAGTCATTATTTTTATTCACTTTATCTTTGTTAATACAAACACGGTATTACTTAGTAACACTTCGGGGAAAGGGACTGGTATCTAACACAGGTTACTTGGTAATCTAGCTAAGATGCCAGTTGCGATCTGTACTGTGACTTTAAAACCAATTCCATTGTTTTTCATAATTGTGTTTGTCACTTATCTTTAGGTGTTATACTATGAGTGTTAAAAAAATTTATATAGCATCTTGAACACTATAGCGGACTGGTGGGACAGCCCCCATACTAGGACATTCAAACTCAAACTCAAAATGTTTTATTTCACATAGGCATACATGGGCACTGACAAAACGTCAGCAGTTAGGGCACGGTTCGAAATTGGTCGTTTTCTATGGAGAAGAACCGGCAAGAAACTTCACAGTTACTCTTTTCAAATCAAAATATCATTTTTACAATGTATCCATAATACAGGTTAATTAGATATGAGAGGACAGTATAGACCAATTAATACAGCACAATGGAATTACAAATAAAAATGAGTGTGGCACTCGGGGACTGCCGCGGTAAAGCTATTGCATAGCATTTTTTAGCAACTTATGCAATTATAATTATTTATTTATTTTAAACGCATATGTCTAGTCGCACGCACACAAACACCGTGCCGAAGTTTGCCGAACTGAAACGACGTTAGACGATGCACGGCTTTCAACGCCGCACCGCTGTGCCGGTCGGAGTCCGCACTCCGACCGGCACAGCGGTGCGGCGTGTGCGGTGTTAGGTTTATTTTCGTTACGGAATTTCTTGATTCGGTCGCCGCGCTCAAAGCCCGCGATGCAATAGCTTAAAAATTGTTTAACAAATCTAAGAGTCTACAGTGTTCTCCCATTCACAAAAAAGCTTTATACTATATTAAAATAAACTTGAGAAGCGACAACATTAGACTTCAATAATCAAGGATAAATTAATAATAAAAATGAAACAAAAAGAAAATTTGTTCAAATCGGATGGATTATCGTAGGGAAAAATAAAAACACACTCACGAAATTGGAGTTGTTAATACACTAGTCCAGGGCTTCCCTAACTGTGCGTCGCGACGCCCTGGGGCTCCGCGGTATTATCCCAGGGGCGTGTTGAGCCGATCTTAATGTTTTGTTTTTATTTTTTGTTCTTTATTCTAATAAAACCTTAGATGCTATTTGGAGGCTTTCTGACAAATTGTTATTAAGAACTAGAACTACTTGGTAAATGTATGGCATGAAGGCCAGGGCGTCGTAAAAATATGGCAACTTCCTAAGGGCGTCACAAGTAAAATAAGTTTGGGAAGCCCTGCACTAGTCGAGAACGCAATTACAATAAGCCAGGGATATTGGATACGCCTGCATGCCACTGTTGCGTTCAATAATTAGTTGTTTTCTTTTTGTGGTAGTTTTAAGTACTGACATTAGCTTTATACTTAAGTTGTTTGTGTACCCAAATGGATTCTGTCCGAAATAAAAGAATTTAATTTATTTATATATTGTTTACAGAACATAGCAGAGCTGTACGAGACAGAATGTGTGGATCTGTCTCGTGCAATGCAGCATTATGAGCAGGCGGCTGACTATTTCCGCGGCGAAGAGTCCACCTCTTCGGCCAACAAATGCATGCTGAAACTGGCCCAGTACGCCGCCCAGCTGGAACACTACGACAAGGCCATACAGATCTATGAGCAGGTAATTCTCTGTTAAATTATCAACCCGAACGAATTTCGATGACGGTGGCCTACATTTAATTAGCCAAGTGCACCGGTCTAATTAAAGTGAAGAAATTGTTGACCACACTTTACCGTGTGGGGCCCACAGATAGCCGACTAGTGGAGGGCCGCGTTGAAGAGTATTTAAATGCAGAGATCAAGACTAACGGTTTATTGTTGACACTGAGGGTGTCACTCCATCAATTTCCAAACCCCAAGCTGGGACAATTCAACAACAGTTTTTTTGCCCACACCAATACCAATTCAATAGGATTAAATTATTTTCTGTAGGTTAGGTAACGCATAAAAGACAACCGTTTCGCCAAAAGATCTGCAGTCAACTGGTCACTGTGAACTTAGCTTTATAATTTGTTGCGACCTGATTGGTCGAGGGACGCGGACTACGAAGACGTCACTATTTTCTTGACGTGAACCAACTATAGCAAAATGAATTGATTAGCAGATAACGTATTTCAAACATCGCGCTGTTGGTATTTTCACTCCTAGGACATGCCACTATGTTTTCCGTAACTACTATGAGAGCAGTGACGATGATATTGTTACGAGCTGGGGTTCGGGATAGAAATAACTAACGCCAATTAGACCAAAAACACACAATAAAAATTAACACAGTTATTCTCACTTCAATACTTGTCACTTAAACTCAAATCGCACTGAAATTCACTTGTAGAGCTTCGATTATATAGCGTATTCGCCTCGTAATAAGACTGACTCTCTGCGTCCCTTTGCGATCTATTTATACCCCGGTCTATGAGCTCTAGAACATTCTTGTAAAATCGATTCACTGTTTATACTGCCAAAAATATTCCAGAAGCTGCTATTTGAGATACACAGTACTATAAAAAAAAATTTAAAGTATTATAAAAAAAGTACTGCTACTCGCCGCTAGATGGCGTTGGTGTCTCGACACGATATACTCAGTACTGCTACTCGCCGCTAGATGGCGTTAGTGTCTCGAACATTCTAGACTTCTGTCGAAGTTTCTCGACGTACAGTCGGCCAAGAAAGTGGTGTACCACCCTAAGGTTGAATATCGCTTGCAGATTCATAGGTGATAAAGATTAGTTTCGCTTGCAGATCGATCTGACAACTTCTATTGCTGTCTTTATCTGATTATTGATAACGACTATTACTGTTTGTAACGTGACAGCTGTTCTTAGTTTGAACTTGATGGAACCAATGACGTCGTAAAATCAACGGCGGGGGGCTGTAGATTTTGATGACAAAATTGTATCTACAAATTCAGAATTGTAATCAACAAGTTACATAAAATTGTAAAGGCACAAGGCGAGTCCACAAACCTACAATTTCTGTAAACTTGTAATTACAATATCAATAAAAAACAAGCTAAAAATAGATTTATCCTTTTATTAAATTTCTACAATCAATTTTAAAATACTTATAACAAACAAAAACATAGCATATATAGTAATATTTAGAAGATATTGAAAATTTTTAAAAATTAGAAACGGGTGTAACCGCCGTTGGCCTCTATAACCTCTAAAAGACGAGACCTCATTGAACCAACAAGCCGTGAGCAAATATCGGTTCCCCGCATTTCCTCCCAGATATAATTACAGTGACTAATAAGAGCTTGTTTGGTTCTTTCATTTTGATGCGACCATCGTTGGACCATAAGGCCCCAAAGATTTTCTATCGGGTTGAGGTCCGGCGATCTTGAGGGCCACTGAATTACCCTTACGTCAGTGTGTGAACGAAACCAGGCTCTTACGATCCTCGCATTATGAATTGAACAATTATCTTGAACAAAATCAAATTGTGGCACTTCGTTCTCCGGGTAAACATTACGGACTGTCGGTAGCATTGCATTCTGAAGCACGTCGATATAATTTACAGCCGTCGCTCGAGGAGGTAGAGAACACAATTCTCCTACACCATCCGTACTCATCCAGCCCCAAATATTTACGGAAATTCGACCTGATTCTCTATTTGGGATTACATGATCATCTTTATACCGTGTTGAATTATATCGCCAAAGGTGAAGACGTCCATGCTGACTGGATTTAAACGTTTTTTCATCACAAAACACTGTATTAGACCAATCAAACTCTAAGTGCTCTCTGGCGAAGTTCAGACGAGCAAGTCTGTGAGCATCCGTCAAATATATTTTCTTGGCGTAATGCCTGTGGTGCAACCCCATGTAATGTAGATGATTCCTTATTGTTTGGGCACTCACATCGAACATCTCCGCAAAATGTTTTGTGGGCTTAAAACCATTGATTTCATATTCCCGTCTCATGAATTCTCTATCGTTATTGGAGAGTGCAGGCCGGCGACCACTTCTTCTGTGATCCAACAAACTTCCCTCCTCTCCTTCACGACGAATCCAAAAGCGGACAGAACGCCTCGATATATTCAAATTCCGGGATATCGCACTGATACTGCTTCCCTCATTAAATTGGGCAATTATTTGTGCTCTTTCGGCAATGGTCAAGTTGGCAGGCATTGAGATGATTTTATATGCAGTTGATTGAAAAATAACACGGAAAATATATCGATTTTTTGCATATATTTGACAAAATGTCAATTGTCAGTTTTCTTTTTCAAATGGAATTCGGTTGTCTAAATAGTTTTTATTACTTTTGTTTGGAAACATTTCAATTGCTTTGTAGAAACTAATGTCCTTTTCATTTATACTAAAGGTTAAAATGTCATGTACTTATATGTGACATATGACGTATGAATACTAAATACATAGGTTTACGTCATGATAATGTTGTCTCTTTCAGTAATATCTTTTTATAACGAACCTTGTTGTAATTTTCGATGACCGGGAAACTAAATCAAAACTGGTACACCACTTTCTTGGCCGACCGTACTTCACTAAGCAACAAGTCCGTAACAATATCAATATTACAATAAATAATGTGCCTGCTTGGGTACAAATCCACGATCTTTTCTTGGTAAGTCGCACCTGCAACCGCTGTGCCACCACTGCCCTACATTTTCTTTCTGCTATTATCTCTATAGTCTTGGTAATCCTTGACTTTTTTTCTAAAAAACTTGGACTTTCTACCTTTCTAAAAGTCTCCATATCTTTGCTTCATAATCAATGCGAAAGTTCCTGTATAAATGTCTGTGAGGTGAAAAATATGACAAAGAGACAGAGACCACGGAAAGGACAGGTTAATTTTATACTGGACTTGTAAGTTACCTTGGTAGCACGAAAACACTGAATCTCACGCGGGCAAAACCCTGGAGAAAGCTAGAATCTTCAGATACTTGCCATTATTTTTTATTGGATTTAATAATAGTGGAAGTAATTGATGGCGTTACAATAAACAAGTCAGAATGGAGGAAAATAATAAGTATAAATCATTGCGTCGACCCTAATGTTACGAAAGCTTTATTTCTACCATAAGGCTTCCATACATTGATTTTTGATCCCCACCAACCTTCCGCTATTGTCACAACTATCGCATATACCAATCTCTCTAGTATTCCTTTTTCCGTTTGTTTTTTTTTTAATTGGTTGATATGACGTGACATATTTTGCAATTTGTCACCTAGTAGTTATTAAATAAAAACAGCATTTCCAAAATTAGTTTTATATCCTTATGGTAGTCGTTACAAGGTTTAGTCACAATATAGATATGAACAGTACAGAAATTAGCCTAGTTGAGGACATAATTACCTACGTTCAGGGCTGGGCAAAATACATGCTTTGCTTTAATTGAAATACAAATTACAAAATACTGTATCGCAAGTAATTAAAATACGAAATACAAAATATCTTTAAGTAAGGTATTTGAAATATAAAATACAAAATACAGTATTTTAGCTATTTTTAATTGAAATACAAATTACAAAATACCAAATAAGTAATCTAGACCAGGGGGCCGAGTCTGCTATTGCAATAGTGTCGGAATGGTGGATCATTGATTTTTAGGGTTCCGTAGCCGAATGGCAAAAAACTGAACCCTTATAGTTTCGTCATGTCTGTCCATCTGTCTGTCTGTCTGTCCGTCCGTCGATCCGTGTGTCACAGTCATTTTATTCCGAAACTATTACGACTATACATGTAAACCTTGGTAGGTAGATGTATTTATTTATATATTTTATAATTTATGTACACACAGTAAAATACACTAGGTAAGCATAATTATAATATTTGAGTACAAAGGTACTGCTTATTTCTTAAGAAATTTCTTCCAGCAGATCTGCGAAAAGAGAAGTGAAAAAGAAATATTGTCTACATTTCTTTTTCACAATAGTGTGTGAGAACAAGAAGAGAAATAAATATGAATATGTGAAGTCTAAAACTAAAATATTAAATATACCTACATATACTTATAATGCAATGAAAATAACATGTACTTAAATAAATACATAATGTTAGAATATATAAACATATAATATAAATATATACATAAATAATTAACACAGTTAAGAGGAAAGGTAATGCTCTTTTAATCGACATTTGAATAGAGATATTGTTTTTAAATCACGAATGCTAGGCGGAAGCGAATTCCACAATCTTACAGCATGGACAGAGAAGGAATAAGAGTAGTAGCTAGTTTTATGAGGATGAGATTTAAGGAGGGATCTAAGGTGTGATCTACACGGTACGTCGCTAGAACGAGCGTAAGAAAAACGCTCACGCAGATAGGAAGGATAAGACGGGTTATGTAAAATGTTGAAGAGGAGACACAAAACCCTAGTGTTCCTGCGAAGACGGATTGGGAGCTACTTGAGTTCCTTGCGAAGGTGAGAAACATGATCATACTTTCGAAGACCGAAAACAAAGCGAATGCACAGATTTTGCAAGCGCTCAAGCTTGTTTAATAGCTCCTCAGTAGCATCTAAGTAGCAGGCATCGGCATAATCTATAATCGGGTGAATAAGTGTTTGTGCCAAAGAAACTTTAGTCTTCAAGGGCAGAAGACTTTAAAGGCATTTCAGCCAATGAAAGGAGAAATTTACCTTTCGGCTGACCTCATTGACCTGAGCACGCCACGAGAGATTGGAGTCAATAACTACACCCAGATCTTTAGCGGTTTCAGTATAGTCAATGCGAACACCATCGAGATATAAAGACATCAGAGATGCAACAACAGCCGCACTGCGAACGAATCTGCTGCCAATGATTATGGCCTGGGATTTAGTTGGGTTAATTTACAAACCAAATGACTTAGCCCAAACGCTGATGCATGCCAGGTCATGATTTTTTGCAGCAATTGCAGAACCCGCGTCAGCTACAGTAAAATGTCGGTAAAACTGCAAGTCATCTGCATAGAGATGAAAACTAGAGGAGATTGCTCTGGTAACAAAGTTTATGAAAATTGAAAAAAGAAAAGGAGAGAAAACGCTACCCTGAGGAAGACCCTCAGTGAGGCTACACCAATCAGAAAAGGACTCCTCCAGGTGAACACACTGAGAGCGTCCCCGAAGATAAGAACCGAACCAGGCTAAAGTAGGAGAGAAATTGATAGATACCTAGTAAAATGTCAAAATCCACTGAGTTAAATGCGCTACTGATGTCCAATAGTAATACAAGAACTGTAAGGGACTTATTCTCCATTGCCCAGCGGATGTCATCAGTCACTTTTAAAAGCGCGGTTACAGTACTGTGACCCGGGCAAAAACCGGATTGAAAAGGGGATATTATCGAATTTGACGCCAAAAAAAATTATAATTGTCTATGAACTATGTGCTCATAAACTTTAGAGAGAAAAGGGAGGATAGAAACAGGTCTAAAATGGGTTAATAAAGTAGGATTGTTAGTTTTAGGTAAAGGTATTATGTGAGCCTGTTTCCAAAAATACGGAAAGGAGCAAGAGGAAAATGAGAGGTTGAAGATGTGAGTGAGAACAGGAAGTAACGAGGAAAGGATAAGAGTTATCATTCTTGAACACAACTTATCATTTCCGACTGCTGAAGAAGTAATCGCAAGAATAGACTTCTTAACGTCATCCTCAGTAACATCACTAAGCTTAAAGAGAGGAAAAGGTGGTAACGGCAACCGAGAAAGACTATCTAGTAGGGCATGCATTCCGGAATTTCGTAATTCCGGAATTCCGTAACAATTTTTCTGGTATTTCAATTCCGGAATTGAGAGGAGTAATATCGGAATTCCGATATTCATAAATTTTTAATATTTTTATTATTATTTTTTCTGAACGCAACCAAACTAGTCTGTGGAACTTTCCACAAGCCACTATCTCCAACCTCCGACTAGTAAATAGTTATCTGTGGCGTTATAGCACTAGTGCAGTAACGTAAAGTAAAAATCACGCGTTTCTAATACACTGCATTATGGACCTAATAGCAGTTCATAAAGAGCCACTTTTTATAGTTGATTTTCGTTTGACCATAATCTCACCTGATGTTAAGCGATGATGTGGTCGAAGATGAAGCACGCTTGCCTAGAAGTAACCTATTCGCTCTTGACTTAAAGACTCCCAGGTTGTAACTATCAGGAAACAGAGACTCCGGCAGGGAATTCCACTCCTTAGCCGTACGTACAATGAAAGTATTCCCAAAACGTTTCTTGCGTATGGGTGGGATATCCACCATGTAACGTTTGTCCTGTAGTCTGACGATGGAACGGGCTTGGTGGAATAAGACTGTGCACTTACGAGCAAATGTGTTGAAAAAACATTAAATTGATTGTTTTTTCAAAGAAACTTACATTTTATTACTTGACACTTGAAAGCACAAAACAATAAGAATAAATATTTCGATATTATTAATAATTATCGGTGTCGTACCTCTAGAGCAGAAGCGAGCAATGTCAAGAAATCCGTGCCAGCTGCGCCACTGTCGTCATAGAATGACAAAAAATTACGTCATGATGGACAATAGGGCTGTGATGGTATTGACTTGGTTTTATCGATTGTTGATTCTATTTATGGATTTAAATAGTAATAAAGGCCGTAAATGTGACAAAGATTATTACATTTATGTCATAAAGGACAAAGCGGGTTGATATAAAACTCAACACAAGGATGGTATGGCTTTCGATAGGGTGTGGCACGATAGCCTTATTGCTAAACATCCTTCTTTCGGTGTACCCACTGAACTTTGCATTTGGATAGAAGACTTCCTGAGAGATCGGTCTATTCGAGTGGTTATTGATGGTTGCTCGTCTGGCCAATTGGCTATTTATGCCGGGGTCCCTCAGGTGTCGGTTCTCTCAGCAACTTTATTCTTGCTGCATATTAACGATCTGCTAATGCCCGGTACCTTTGGGTATGCAGACGACAGCACTGTTGCTGAGAGATATCCAGCGCGCGTGCTAGTGGGTCACAAGTCCAGTCTCTCCGAGAGGCAATGGTGGGGCGCTTGAACTTGACTTTGAAGACTGTCTCTGAGTGGGGTGACGCCAACTTGGTCAAGTTGAATGCTGCCAAGACACAGGCATGTCTTTTCTCCGCAAAAAGGAGCCAATTTCAACCGGCTCCTTCTTTCCGTGGTGTAACCGTGCCGATAACTGATCGCATCGAGCTTCTTAGGGTTACGTTGACATCCACCCTTAATTTTGGTCCGTTTATCGAGGCTAAGGCTCAAATGGCTGCCAAAAAGTTGGGAATCCTAGCAAAGGTGAGACGGTACTTCACACCGGAATAGCTGCTCAACCTCTATCAAGCGCAAGTTCGGTCGTGTATGGAGTACTGCTCTCATCTCTGGGACGGATCTGCCAAATACCAACTTGATGCACTTGAGTCTATAGAGAAACGGGCTAAAAGGCTCATCGGCAACGAGAAACTGGTCGAGATAAGGCTCCAGAGCCTAGAACATCGGTGACGAGTTGCAAGCCTGTCAGTCTTCTATCGGTTACATTTCGGGGAGTGTGCAATGGAATTGCATAGTCTTATTCCACCAAGCCCGTTCCATCATCGGACTACAAGACAAACGGCGATGCGCCATCGTTACATAGTGGACATCCCATCCGTACGCACGAAACGTTTTGGGAATACTTTCATTGTGCGTACGGCTAAGGAGTGGAATTCCCTGCCGGAGTCTGTATTTCCTGATAGTTATAACCTGGGCGTCTTTAATTCAAGAGTGAATAGGTTACTTCTAGGCAAGCGTGCTTCATCTTCGACTGCATCATCGCTTAACATCAGGTGAGATTATGGTCAAACGCAAGCCTATCGAATATTATTTAAAAAAAATCTTTATTCAAATTAAAGCCTATGTTAAAAAATATTGTCAGTTTTCCATGAGCTTTATCGATATAATTTCGACCTCACTACTATTTTGTAGGTTTAATGGATGAATTTGAAGTTTGGCACCGAGGGCACGCTTTTGCTTTTTTGAAATGGTGGTCAAAAGGTTAAAAGACTGATATAATTATAAATCTTATTTGATTTGAAACAAACTTTAAAAGTTTCCAGAATTCCGGAACTGGTTCCGGAATTCCGGAATCAGATGTCCAGTATTGGAACTCAGTTCCGGAATTGAGAACCTTGCGATATTGCATGCCCTACTATCTAGTGTCGCGGCTATAACAGACGGATCAAGAGAAAAGGGAAGGAAAGAGAAATGCTTATTTAGATAATTGAGGTTGACATCCTTACACTTGTTGGTAGGTGACTTACCTATGCCTACAGATTTGAGAAATTTCCATACATCGGAAGAACTGCGATTATTGAGTTGGTTGTGAAAATAGCGTCTCTTAGCATCTTGACACACATGACTGCAGCGATTACGTAATGATTTGTAATAAGAGAGATTCAGCTCTGAAGGTCTACGCTTATATCTGCTCTAAGCTTTATCCCTGCGAGCCATAATCTCTTTAATTTGTTGCGTTATCCATGGTGCAGGGTTATGTCTAACTTTGACACGTCTGATAGAGGCATGCCGATCATATAAGTCGAGAATGGTTGCATTAAAACAATTTTTAAGCATTAAACGATTTTAAGAAAAAAAATATTGCATCCCCATACATGAAAATACAAATGATATAGGGGTTTTTAAAACCACTTTTTCATAAAATCTAACTAACTTCTATAATAATGGAGTGAAAAATCTAAAAAAAAATATGTCTGTAGAACTTAATGTAAACTTTCAACCAAAATTGGTTTGAACGAGATCGGGTCGGCAATTTTTGAGATACAGCATATTTTCTAAAACCGCATATATATAACTTTATAATTCATGCAAACACTATGAATAATAAAGTTATTTGGCGTAGTTGTAAAAAATGTAAATAAGCTAGTTTTAAGAAATTT
Source organism: Tholera decimalis (assembly GCA_943138885.2). Classification (NCBI taxonomy): domain Eukaryota; kingdom Metazoa; phylum Arthropoda; class Insecta; order Lepidoptera; family Noctuidae; genus Tholera; species Tholera decimalis. The sequence continues at coordinate 36,919,768 of OW964569.2, read as the reverse complement.
GTAAGTTTTTTTTTCGTTAAATAAATATACGTATTATATTATATCATTATAGTTACAACGGAACCCTTCATAGGCGAGTCTGAGTCGCACTTGGCCAATTTTTTATTTGTAGATTTTGACAAGTTTGCTACATAATCTATTATTATAATGTTCAACCACTGACACTCCATTGAAAGAAATGGCTTAGAATGGTAATCTCGTACACAATGACAAATGAATGACTGACTTACGCGGTAATCTGCTAAAATTTTTACAGTTCCAACTGAATTTTGGTCAATTAGCACCATTTTGTATTGTAATAAATATAGGCTTCTCTATTAAAGATAATTTAAAACACATAAATCAAAATAAATCAAAAATCCGGCCGCTAAAAAAAAACAGATAAAACGTCAGTAGGCAGTAATGTCACATTTGACTTTGACAGCTAAAATATTATTCAAACAGGTTTTATAATAATGGCAATACAACTATGTCAATTTATAACACAATTCTACTAGGAGACCAGGAGAAAATGAAAATGCCATTGATCGACAATTAAGAAATGAATGATAGACTATTGTGGCACTATTGCAATAGCAGACTTGAGGCCCAGCACGGGCTGAAAAGTAGAGGAAAACAACATGTATTAATCAGTAAAACCAGAGTTTCCTTTCATGAACACTAACTTTTTAAATGTACTGTCCGACAAACAGCCTCTTGTTGGAGAATGAATAAAACCTGCTAAAAAAACAATCTTTCTACAGGTCCTAATGAGCACAAACTTGTGTTAAATTGTTTGAACACATTTTCGTTCGTTCTACACAGAACATAAGCTTTATTTATTCCGTGTTTGGAAAAAACTAAAACAAACCGCTATGACTTGACAAATTGACATCTTAGCTTGACATTGACAATTTGACGTAAAACCATTGTTTGCGTGTTGTGGCTACTTTACCATCATTACACTCTCGCGGTCTCGCCTCGCACTCACACTCACGATCGCTAAATGAATGAAGGTTAAATGTATTTTAATGTTAAAATGTATTTTGAAGCCTCAAGTATTTGAAATACAAATTACAAAATACCTCGGCGTCAGGTATTTGAAATACGAATTACAAATTACATTTCAAAGAAGTAATTGAAATACAAATACCAAATACGTATTTGTATTTCAATTACGTATTTTAATTACAAGTAATTCAAATACTGCCCAACCCTGCCTACGTTCCATTGAAGCAATAGAGTTGTAACTTTTAATGATTTTGGTATAGTTTTTTTTCACATTTTTGTTCTGTAGTGATCAATCCATCGAATTTAAATAACTATCTAGCTAACAAATACAATTTAAATAGGTAATCTCATGGCGTCGGTTAATCTCAGCAAGACGGTAATTTAAACACGAAAAGCAATTTAATATTAACACACAACAACTTGTAGAACTATAGATCTAGAAAGAAAAGAAAGAAAGAAAAAGTATTTATTGCCAACAGACAAACGACATGCTAACAATATTAAAAACTTATTTAGTTCCTTAGACTAGAGTTAGTAATTGGTACTTATAATTATGTTAGTAATTAAGGACAAAGACTTAGATATTGACAATTTACGAAGAAAAAAGAAACAACAAAAGACAAGGCAAATGCACGTCGTGGTCGTGGCAACAAGGCTCCCACTCAGCATAATGCTATGCCATGGGCATGCCCATAGCACGGCGCTGGTTTTCAGTGGTTGCCTTATAAATATGTATGACGTACGGAAATCAAGCCTGGCAAACAATATCAGTTAAATAATTGATACAATAATATAAAATAAGTACAGTAAAATAAATAAATACCGTAATATAAAATAAATAGTGACACAGAAGTCCATGTAAGTCCAAGTAAATAGTGACATCAAAGAAAGTTTGTTTGTTTGCTTGAACGCGCTAATCTTCAAAAGTACTGGATGGATTTGGATGCAATTTGGTATTGAAGTAGCTTGAAGCTTGAGGAAGGTTATAGGCTACTTTTATCTGTAACTTTGTCATTACGGCGGCGTAACCTTGATTTACATTTTGTTACAACTATTGCACTATCGGCTTTAAATATTCTCATAACCACCGCATTCTGGATTTATAAGTAATAAGAACACGAATTCATTATGATCGTGGACTTATAATTCGATAAGGATTATAAGTATAACAATAACAGTAAATAAATAATTCTTACCTTTCAAAATCAGCTCCGGTTTTGTGGAAGCCGAGTTCAAACAGCCGTACACAACGCAATACGGTCGTGGCATTTTCGAAGATAAATAAAATTTAAACGTGACCACTTGTGTTGGTTGGCTTAGGAGTCTCGTCGGTGCGCATGTTTGTGTGAGTGTGCTGTTTCGTGCGTTTGTATGTAGACTCCGTACTGTCTGTCCATATTTTTATACTGTGGTTTAGTTCAGATTTCGTATTCTTTTAGATATATTTGATTTCGAAATGTGACGTCATGAAATTTAGGCGCCTCTCATGTGAAATAATTTATACGATACAATACAAATATACAAAATACACATGTTGGATCCCTAACTTTTTAAATTTCTGATTTTTAATAGCTCAAATAGTTCTTAATGTAAATTTCATACATCAGTACAACATAATACACACATCAAAAGTGTCTAGGGATCAAGCATTTTTATGCGGATTTCTTGAGATTGAGATGTGGCTTTGTAATAAATTTATGATTTTATAAATTTATATGGATCCTTTTTGGTGCATTTCATAATTTGAAACAGGAACTGTTAATCAAATTCGAGTAAAAGATGAAAATCAGCTGTCAATATTTTCCCTATAAAAACATACAACGCATTGAAGACATTATTAGTGCTACTGTTTCCCTACTACTGATTAAAACCAACGTTATTATGGAGCGGCGACGTCATTTAAGCAGGGAAGAAATGCTCAGAGCCGTGGGAATGATAGAAGCTGGTTCCCGGCAACGTACTGTGGCTTTAGCTCTGAATACAAGTCAGAGTGTTATCAGTCGACTTTGGACACGTTACCGAAGCACTGGTACCGTGGCTGAGCGCCATGGAGGACGGTATCGCTGCACCACACGGAGACAAGACCGATACATTCAAATCTTAACTCGAAGAGCTCCAACAATAACCGCCATGATGTTAGCCGTGAGGCTTCATCACTCTTCAGGGAACTTAATTAGCGACCAAACAGTCAGAAACCGCTTGCATGAAGTGAACCTTCATTCCCGAAGACCGCTACGGGTACCACCTATAGCAATGCACAATCGTAGGATTCGATATCAATGGGCTCTTGAACACAGAAATTGGGCAGAAGAACAATGGCGTTTCGTGTGCTTTTCTGATGAGTCTCGTTTTGGTATGAGACCGGATACAAGACGTATACGACACTGGAGAACCCCTGGACGCCAACAGCGATTAAAATCCTGCCAGGAAGTCCATCCTTATAGTGGTGGAACCATCATGGTATGGGCGGGTATTTGGATCGGCGGAAGAACTGAGTTGATTTGGATCAGAGGCAACCTCAACGCTCAAATTTATGCTGAGACGATTGTATCTGACGTCATCGTTCCTCTACAAGTGCAAATCGGTCCCTTATTTCAGTTAATGCATAATAATGCACGACCGCACACCGCAAGAGTTGTAAGACAGACTCTCGCCGCAGCTAACATCAATGTCCTGCTCTGGCCTGCTCAGTCGCCAGACTTGAACCCGATTGAGCATGCATGGGATATGCTACAGAGAAGAGCTCTGCCGAATATGGAGGGTATCCAGTCGCAAGAAGACCTTTTTTTGTTGTTGCAACGAACATGGGCGGCCATTCCACAGCGTGATTTGGATGAACTCATTTTGAGTATGCCAAACCGATGTTCTTGTGTCGTTAGTGTTCGCGGTAGAAACACGGATTATTAATTGTTTAAGTTACCCAATAAAATTTTAAAGAAAACTGTTATTTCAGTCTTTTTTTCGAACTTTAATGTTAGTGGTTCAAATGTCAAAAATCCCTTTATTAGGAAAATGGCAAATTTCTTTATTAATGCAAAGGTGACTTGGTTTATCGTTACTGTGACAAACGAAAACACTTTATTTGATGAATCCTTAAAGAAAATTTTAATTAATATCAATCAGGAGAAAAGTTATTGCAAAAATATATGTTGATCCCTAGACACTTTTGATGTGTGTATTATTAATCGACTTCAAAAAAAGGAGGAGGTTCTCGATTCGGAGGAGAGAGGAGAGAAAGGAGAAGGTTCTGTATTTTTTTATTACAACAATTCAAGCGTCATATTTCCTTTTTCCAGATCGCCAAGTCGTCCCTAGACAACAGCCTCCTGAAGTACAGCGCTAAGGAGTACATGTTCCGCGCCGCTCTGTGTCACCTCTGTGTTGATATCTTGAACGCCCAGCACGCTTTGGAGAAGTACTGTGGACTATACCCCGCCTTCGCTGACACAAGGGAGTGTAAGCTGATCAAAGTGAGTATACTATAAAAGCCTTTTTTTAGCCTTATAGTTTCGTCATGTCTGTCTGTCTGTCCGTCCGTATGCTATAGCCATTTTATTCCGAAACTATTAGGACTATAAATGTGAAACTTAGTAGGTAGATGTATTCTGTGAACCGCTTTCAGATTTTAAGAAAAAAAAAAAAATATCCCCATACATGAAACTGAAATTTTTTTTTTTCATGAAACCTATGAGTGTGTGGTATCTATAGACAGGTCTTAAAAAATGTCATTTTTAAAGACCTGAGGTTTTTAAAACCACTTTTTCATAAAGTTAATTGTTTAAAAGATAAACGCTTCCAAAGTGGTAAAAGGGGTGTCCCCACCCCTCTAACTTCTATAATAATGGAGTGAAAAATTTTTAAAAAATATACGCTGTAGATCTTAATGTAAACTTTCAACCAAAATTGGTTTGAACGAGATCGGGTTAGAAGTTTTTGAGATACAGCATATTTTCTAAAACCACAAATATAACTTTGTAATTCATACAAACACTATGAAAAACAAAGTTATTTGGCGTAGTTACTACGGAACCCTTCATGGGCGAGTCTGACTCGTACTTGGCCAATTTTTAACTCCTGCCGGGATTGCGGAATTTTTCGAAAGAGTTACCGTGGCTTCTAAACATTCTTAACTATGGTACCGACTGCCCAAAACTTTTAAGGCGGGTGAATTATAGAGTACCGTCACGATTTCCCCGCAGCCGGATCACCCCTCTGTATCCGTCACGCCGTAGGACAGAACTTGGAGCGAACTCACTTCTACCGCGACTTTGTAATGTTAAATAAATATTCCGATCTCATAGATGTGCATTTGGACTTGCTTGATGGGTTCCGATCTAAAATATTCTAACATCTTCTAACTAATCCGCTATTAATTAAAAAAAACCGCACCATTCCCCTAATAATACCTTTTTTCTGGCTTTTGATATTCTTTGAAAGCCCAGTATTTATAAGATAGCAGTTAACAACTAACTGTGTTTAACTATATTATTTATCTGTTAATGTTATTGTTACCTATAATTGTTTGTTACTTGTGTTTCATTCCCTTTTGTTTGTTTTTTATGTAATTGTATATGTTGGTGGACCAGGTTCATTTTATTATTTACCATAAATTTTCTTAAGGTGATTGGTCAAATGTAAAAAGCCTGAAAAAAGCTGGTCAAGCTGGACACGCATTCAAAAAGCCTAACTATGTCAGGCTTTATCCGGACGCCTTTTTTTTTTTGGGTCGGAAAATCATCGAATGACTTCTTCCGCTCTGGGTCAAGCGGAAGGGTGTGTCAGATTTCTACTGACTAAAAACCCACCCTGTTCCTTCGGCTGCCCTAAATTTCCGGGGCTGCGGTAACTCGGTACTTGCAACCCTTTGATTCAGTGAGCAATATCTAAACATCTCTTACCATCAACATACCTCTTTCCAGGAGCTGATCGAACATTTGGAGGAGCAAAACGTAGAGTCTTTTACCGAAGCCGTGAAAAACTACGACAGCATATCTCGACTGGATCAGTGGTATACAACGATGCTCGTGCGTATCAAGAAACAGATCAACGACAATCCCGACCTGCGTTGAGTGAGTCGCGCGTGCATGCCCGCCGCAACCGTGAGCGTAGCGTGAGTGGCAAGCCTTATTTTCCCTCATTATTACCATATTAAAAAAATCTAAACAATATTTTTTTTATCAGCAATCTTTTGAGATTTCTTTTTGTGTTTAAAATCAGAATCTTCCAGTTTTTTGTCAGCTGAGCGTGCATTGAGGTTTATAGTTACGTTGTCGCAATAATAATAAAAGTATAATCGAATTCCTTTTTAAGAGAAATCATAATGAATGCTCTGCTCTCAATGTTGTAAACCTATCAATATTACTCATTTTAAGTTAGCTATAATGCATTTTTTGTTAACTTAACTAAGATACTAAAAAAAGTCTGTCAAAATCAAAATGCAATTTGACATTGTAAATCATTAAATGACATTTGAAACGTTCCAGTCATGACTTCTGCTGTCACTTTGACGTTGTCATGGCAAAAATGTCTATGGACTACTATAGAGTATAAATAGACGATTGAAGCAATTGATGCTCAAAGGATGCTTGCATAACGGTAAGCGGCGACGGGCGATATTAAATGTTTCCTTTTTTATCATAAACTCTGTAGAGTATTTCATTATGCCTATTTCATTGTAACAAATTAGGCAAACTAGTGTCTGTGTGACATTATATGACAGTGTAAAGTTGGTTTTCCTTTGGTAGTGTAATTTGATATAAATGTTGACTGATAGCGGTAAAAGGAGAGTTTAATAAGATCTCGCGGTGGATAAGGGCGTTAGAAGAAATTACTACTTTGACTTCTAATAGGTCACTCAGCCACGCTTGGTCCAAAAGTCCAAAGCCGACACGGCACATAATCGCAGGCGCAATCCTAGCGATTTAGCGAGGTGGCGGCATTTAAAATATGAAAAAAACGCGCGAATTAAAAATCACGAGTGCATGCAGAAAGTCACCAAAGGAGGTCCAATCAAGAATGGCCAAGACTGCGATGTTTCGATGTTTCTAAGGCCCTAACTAGTAATTGTAGTTACCAGAATCTTGAATGAGTGCTGATTCCAGAAGGGGTTATGAGCTAAATTTCATAGGGAAAAGTAATCTTCTTATTCTGTCAATGTTACCTTCTTCAAGTGCTTTGAAGAAAAATATATTTGCGGATTAACCTTGATAAGATCTTGCTTATAAATAAGTAACTTAGTCAAATGATAAAAATATGTTAATCTTTGTTATATAGATATACATACTGTCAAAATGAATTTGGATTTTCATTCAAAAATAATTTACTTATTTTGATGTTACACCTGTCAAATAATGTCTCACAGATACAGTATTTAGTATTCAAGATTTAGTCGGTATAACTAGAATGTAAGTCGGAGTAAAATCATTATCGAAAATTGTTTTTTATCTGTACGTTAAAACTAAAACGTTCCAATTTACGCAGTAAACTAATTTGAGTATATACTCTTTGTTTATATTTATTTTTCTTGTATTGTGAAGCCTTTGTGGCGTTTATTGTATATATTATGTTATAAATAGCGTTAAAAGGAAGTCCTTGTACAAGTTTTGTTTGATTGAGTGGTATTGCCAGTTTGAAATATTCTGTTGATGTATTTTTGTTCACTGTAATTATAATTTGTAAATTTAACAATTCTACACATGAGGCAAAATGCGAAGCATAGTGCGTTGCGTTGTTCGTAGTCTTTACCTCTCTTTACATACCTCATTTACTTCTTTTTATTTCTAAAGAAACAGTTTTAGCATTACCACTTATCAATTTTGTTTCCCATTAAACGTTATATGTAATGGGGCCTATTCTCATTTAGATTTAATAATAATATTTATAACATTTATTTTGTTGTTGTAAATAATGTCTTGTTTCGTTAATAAATTTTATATTTTTAATTTCGATTTTATTTTTATTACCCTTTATTTTTTTTCGTTTGGTCTTAGACATGGTTATGTTAGACTTGAAATAATGGTCGATGATAGACGATAGACTGGTCGTGCAATTTAGTCTATGGTAAGTATACTGAAGAATCATACTTTATGTACATCATGTTTTTATTTTTCTCATATGAATCATTGTGATAGCTCAAAAAGTGCGCTCCAATCGTTCTATCGTCTATTTAGGAATAACTTTGATATTTTCTTGAGAAGTAAGAAGTCAAAGCGTCGTAGAAAAAGCAAGCATCTGAACATAACTATGTCTTTGAAAACGGCTGCATTCACACTGCGATTAAATTTAGAAATATGAGGATAATGTTCGTACTGTGCGATTTTATATTCACTTGACCAGTGTCCTTAGATTCAAAAATAATTACATTTATTAAACGATTGTGCGACCACCGTTAGAATTTATACCTTATGCCAATGGGATAAAAGTCTCAATCGTGTGCTGATCACATCATTGCTTACCATCTGCTGGGAGGGTCAACAGAGTAACAGAAAAAAAGATAAATTACATGTCTCCTTTACCAATTGAATATCTCCCTAAATAATCGCAGGGTGTATCCATTTCGTTATATAGGCTTCCCAATCTCTTAGCTAAGATAATTAACACACTTGCGTTTTGTCGCAAGAGAGTAATTTTTAGATAAAATCGTACGGTATTATACAGTCGGGTTTTTGATTACATATTGTAAGGGTTCACTGAATATGTCTAAATTCGCCTTAATATTAGGCTTACAGTTTGGTAAATACTATAAAGTGTGCCACATCTATTGAATATAATGTTTTATTTAGAAAAATGTTACTTAAATCGTTCATTTTTGACCTAGTAGAACTACCCTCCTTCCAAGTAATTGTTAATATAGACTTAGACAAGTCTGTAATAAACTAATTCTACTAAAAATATCTAGTGTTAATTCCGCTAAAAAACGGGTAGTTTTTTCTTGCATCACTTCTACATAATTATGCACATATTTGTGGGAGGAAGGGCGGTGCTGCATACTGCATGCAAGAATGAACATCTGGTTTTTAGTTGAATTAATAATACATTATTTTTAGTAGTATTCATATGGTATGGATTTCTGCAAAGTCTGATTCAATTCTGTATGTGCCTGTAATTATTTATAATTTTATTTGTATAATTATTGTCAGTAAATAGGTGATGCGCATTTTATATCACTTAGATGTGGCATACTGAAATACTAGAGTTAAAGTTTCGCAATTATCCGTAACCATAGCAACGCCAGTTATGTATCGCATTGTATGGCACACTGATATTCGTTTAATGAAAAAATAAAGTGTTAATACAACTACGGTTTTTGTATTTCATTGTTCCTTATCCCCTCCTGACTTCGTGAGCGTGTCAGTCAATGCAATTAAAACTTTATGAACTTGAAATAAGTGTCGTTTTTGAATTTAAAATAATTAATTTACAATTTTCCGATTAAAGAACATAATACATGTTCTTTAATCGGAAAATTCTCAATAACTGTCTCTAATTTAGGAATTCACTTTAATTTCCATAGAGAAACTGCTTTATTATTGGTAAGTGTGCTACTAGCGCCACTTTGACAGTTGCACGCCCCATTACGTTCTTGAAAAAAAAAATTTAAAAAACAAAGATGAAAAAAGGCGGGAATAGAAAACTTACTTTAAATATTGTTTGTTTTTGGGATTTTTTTATAATTACCTACGTGCTAATTAGGAAAAAAACATGAGTTCTGCAAGTGATGAAGATATAAGCTGCACTCCCGATTCAATGAAAATGGAAGCTGAAGCAGCAGTTAACAATATTTTGCCTGAAAGTTTTAAAGAGAGATATTTGAAAACTTACGACGAGTTCATGAAGTGGCGAAAAGAAAAACGAGTAAAGTCTTTATCTGAGACTGTATTCTTAACATACTTTAGTGAGCTATCAGAAAAGCTGCAGCCATCTAATTTGTGGTGCATTTATTCAATGTTAAAAGCAACTATGAGTACTAAACACGTCATCAATATCAAGAACTTTTCAAAATTATCATCTTTTCTAAAAAGACAATCAGCTGGGCACAAAAGCAAAAAGTCAAAGGTTTTTACAGCGCAAGACGTGAAAACATTCATAAATGAAGCCCCTGATGACATATATTTAGCTGTTAAGGTACGTAAAATAACAAATCACATAATGGTAATGCTTCATCATTTATCTTTTAAATTCTTACAATCCTAAAAAACATACCTTCTTATTTTTATATTTCGCTTGTTTTACGTGGTTCTTATCTTCGCTATAACGCGCATGCCGAGGTATTGAATTGACAAATATAACAATAGAGAACATAGAACAACAGGGTCAGTTGTTAGTAATTAAACTACCGAATACAAAAACTAAAATTGACCGAACATTTGTAGTTCCTCAAGAATTCTCTGAATTCGTACAAAAATACAGAAATCTTCGTCCTAAAATGTAAATACCAACCGATTTTTTTTTGAAGTACCACCAAGGTAAATGCTACAAACAAGTTATTGGAAAAAATACCATCAGAAGTATGCCGAAGCAAATCGCAAGTTATTTAAAGTTAGCAAACCCGGAATTGTACACAGGTCATTGCTTCCGGAGAACATCGGCTACACTTTTAGCCGATGCTGGGGCTAACTTAACCACTATAAAAAGGCACGGTGGGTGGAAATCCAGCAAGGTGGCTGAAGGTTACATTGAAGATTCCATACAAAACAAAAGTAAAATTACCAACCAAATAACGAAAACTATTCAGCTTTCAAAAAATGAAACATCTTTCTCAAGAGATTATCCGCAACCATCAACTTCTGCTGAAGAAAGCTTCATCCCGTCAAATTTTATCCATGGCCAACAAATATCACAATCTCAAACTATTAACATACCCAAAAAACACCTGTCCCTAAAATTTGAAAATTGTTCTCATTTCACTATAAATTTTAACTAATAAAATGTTATATTCTTGTAATGCCGGTTTTTTTCTACTTACCTCACAATCGAGATGTAAAGCAGAGTAGTTAGCTCGGGTGTAAGCATCAATTGCACCCTCGAACTATAGGCGGGCGCCTAAATATCTCGGGCTGCAATTGATGCCTTACAGCCCTTGGCTACTAATCTACTATTAATCACCACTAAATTGTACTCAGCGGCCTGGTGTGAAACTATGGAAATGGAAAGTAAATAAATCATAAAATACTGACATACTACATCTAATTTGAATCAACTCAAAATGTAGGGTTTTTAAGTTGTTCTTTCATTTAAATGCTCTGTGACTAGTGAGAGTGACTACACACCGAACCTACTTAAGAGAATCGCCGCCGAAATGTAGGTACACGACGACGATTGATTTATATTAATGTATGCGCATAACTTCCGAAAGACTGCACCAAATTGGATAATTCTTTTTTCACTTCAGTAGCTCAAACATGTAGGTTTTGCTGCCTGAAATCAGTGAGCAAAATCGCATTTTGCTCACTGAGTGAGACAAAGTAACTTTTTAATTTTTGTTTTCAGAAAGCCACGAATATCTTATTCAGCCTTGGGTTAATCATACAATTCGAAACATTCACACTCTATCTCTTTCCCGCCATTAGAAAAGAGAGAGACAAAGACCAGCCCTTTCGAAGTTCCTATTTTGAATTCAACCTCAAAGACAAACACGTTCGGAATTCGTACTAACTATTTATGTCTTTTGATTTAATTTATTGAATTTTTAACTTGTTGTATTTGAACGGAAATAAGTATTTACTGCAAATAAAACTGATATTTAACCTGTAAATACTTATTTCTAATTTCAATAATGTTACGTAATATATTTTGAATAATAAAATATCATGGGTGTTATTTCCGAACACGCCTTAATTTAATTTTAAATAAAAGAGCGGGAATAAAATTTCGTGGCTGGCGTAAAGAGTTGAATAAGTTAAAAAATATTCAAATAACCGTAAGAGTGAAACTAGCGACGAGAACAGTCCAATACGGTTGCAGAAGGCTATACTGAAAACTCAATAGAAAATAAGTCGAAAATATAGTGGAAACAATAAGTCTGAATTCGACCTCGGATCCTTGGTCTCACGCCCATCCACTTCCAACGACGCAGTGTACTTATACAGAAAGCCGATCAGAGTCACCAACGTTTACCGTTGTTCCTTCTCAATCTGCCACCGAAACAGAAACCTTAACCCCAGATAATGCAACTATAACGTTGCCAAATAAATCTGTTAATTTGTCCCTCTGCAAGTCCATCATCTCATACTGTCTTCCTATATGGGGAGGAACTGATAAGACATCCCTAATTAAACTAGAGAGGGCACAGAGAGCTGTCTTAAAAGTGATGCTTTCCAAAAACTTCAGGCACCCTACAGTAGACTTGTATGCTGAGTGCAAAGTGCTTACTGTAAGGCAGCTTTTTATTTATCTTACGACCCTGCGTCGACATTCTACTGTTGTGCCGAACACCGCAGCAAACTTGTTGAGAAGAACAAGAACTAATCCTTGCCGTATAAATCCCACACGCACGGCTTTTGCTACCCGACACTACCCACATATGAGCTCTTTCTTATACAACAAAATTGACAGAATATTGCATATAGTATCTCTACCAAAATTCTCTATCAAAAGGAAATTGCAGGTATGGCTGCTAAGTCTTGATTATGATAAAACTGAAAAGCTGATACTCAGGTGACACCTCTACTACACCTATCTCCAGTTACACCCAATGAGACACGTACACAAACAGACAGTCACATACCACACTCACAACATACTCACATACACAACACGTACAACACACACTCACAAACACACAACACAAACACGCAAGCATAGGTATATACTCTTATACACAAATAGTTAATTTTGTATTACTCAATAGTTTATAATTATGTATTAAAATTTAGGCTAGCCACTGCTGTACTGAGGAACACTGACTCCCATAACACAGATTACTCTAGCTTGGGAGTCAGAAGACTCACACTTTGTATATTTTCCCTACCAAAAAATGTATGTACTCTTTGACTTTTGTAATGTTATTTGGTTGTGTTAATAAAGTTATTAAAGTTAAACTTTTAATTGGCAGAATTGCAGTAATTTTACTCATTAGCGTATCTAGAGATATTTCCCAGGGGGGGGGGGCTGGCCCCAAGTAGTAGAAGCGATGATCGCTTATCAAAGTTGCGTCAACTCTTAACGTACGAAATGAAAATTTTCACATAAATTAATTTAACATGTATCGCATAACGGAACCTTGCATGAGTGAATCCGACTCGCACTTGGCCAGATTTTTTAATTTTTCAGCCGTAATTGTTTGTTAGTCAAAATTCTCGGGCGGGCACCAGGCCATTCTGGGGTGGGCACGGCCCACCCGGCTCCCCCCCTTCCTACGCCTATGATTTTACTTGAAACTTTTAAAATGTTCCATTTTATTGAATTGGTACCTCTACCTACAATGTTAATTACTTTGATTCATAATAAATACTTATTTCAATCTATTCCTGTTTATTATTTTATCTCCTAAAGTATTCCACACTCAGGATTCAAAATTCAAACTCGCAGCAAAAAGCGACTTTAAACACAAATAACTATTTTGTGTGCTTTATTTATTTATCTCATTCTGGGTGCAGGTACGGTCGCAGCCTGGAATTTGGGGGGTCCCTAACAAAACAAATATGTCGAGTAGACAATGCAGAAAATATAAAACAAATGGAAGTCTTTTTAAAATTTTTAGAAGATTTTATATTTCGGGTGTACGGTTTTGGGGGGGTCATGTCCCTGTGACCCCTCCCCCCCCCCAAGAGACAAACGGTAGACAGAATACGATATACTACGCTGCGTTCCAAAACGGCATAGTGGATGTTGGCAAAAAGGCTGCTAGGCTGAAATAGGATTGGGTGAGTCACGTTAGCCGTATGTACGAGGATCGCTGGGTGAACGTCTCCACAAAATGGGTGCCGGAAGATGGACGGCGCCGCTGAGGCCGGCCCAGGAAGAGTTGGCGAGACGACCTGGATGTACCACGAAGGCTGGTTTGAAGTGGCGCGGGAAATGAGTGTACGGAAGAAATTGGGGAGCTCTTTGCCCAGCTGTGGGAAAAAGCAGGCTAATAGAGAAATGGTATGAGGGGTATATCTATACTTATAGTTACTAAGAAATAAAATAATATCGGTACAAAGTTATCCAGGTCAGCGAGTACCTAATAGCATAAAATAGTCTGTAGACTTTCTTCTACTTTCTTCTCCATAATATAGATCTAAGCATTGGAATGTGCAGCTAGCTTCAGAATGTAAGAAAATTACGCGAATGGAGACATATTAAACACAACATTGTGTGTTCACATCTGTATACTCGATAAGCTTGCTGAAATAGCAAGTTCAATGGGCAGCCCATTGAACTTTATTTTATTTTATTTTATTAGGGAATACCAATAATTGTACATTTTGTCTTACAACTAGATATATATAATTACATAGGTAAACGTACAATTCACAACGTTTCCACAAATTACAATTGCTTTTTTTATTATTATTGACTTACATACAGTATTGATAGCTTATAATATTAGGGCTTATTTTAAACTTATACCATTAGGTTTTAAGTGTCCAATCAATTCTTTTTTAAATAAATTATGAGATAATGCGAATATGTCTATTTTAACAAAATATTGGTTATATATTTTTGTGGAAAGGCGCCCGCATTTGTACGACTAGAGGTCGTAGCAAAGAGTGGGTGAGCTTGCTCTGAATTAGCAAGTTCAACGGGCTGAATTAGCAAGTTCAATGGGCTGTGTTTGTCGATAAACCCCATGGAGGAGCCGATGAGTGTTGCGAGTGCACACTACACCCCCAACAAGGCGGAACTGTGTCAGGGGAAGGCCAGGTCGTCTCGCCAACTCAATACTTACCGTCAACTGTGGCATCTTTACTTTTCGTAGGTATCTTTACCTAAGCATACCCTATACCAGTTCAACTTAATTTTTGTTTTGTCTGTGGAAGTTTATGTTATTTCGCAGATGTTGGTGGATTTTGTAATAAATTGTGGTAACCCAAAAAGATTTTTAGGCTAGCAACTTCGTAAACGGTCAAAATAGAGTGCATTTTCGTTATGTGCGGTCAATTTTGTCCGCAGCGTCTTCGTGTAAAGATAGCTGTTTCCTACAGTAAATTAAAGTGCGGGTAAGTGGCGTATACTAAATAGTATTTGGTATATTGTCATGTAGGTATATCGCAGTCATTTAATTCTAAGAATCTTCTATTTCCTGAGTTATTCGAAAAGGTAATGTTATTTGAGGTTAGGTAAAGTTACCAAACTCAGCATGAAGGCAACTTTACCTGTGACTAGGGTTGTCAAATTTAACTTGCATAACTAATCTGGTTTTATGTGGGAAACCCTTTAAAATTTCGTTTAGCTGTTCAAAGCACTAACTTTATTATTCGTTCATGAAATATTGGGATACATGTGATATAATTAAGTTGATAACAAATTTGGCTGATATCCTATTACAGATGTTATATTCAAGATGCCTCCAAAAGTAAGCGGCAAACAAAGAAATAGAAGACGTCTGGGAGCGCGACCTTACGTAGGTATATTGCTGATTGATTTTGGAGAGAATTTTAAGATTTGTTTTAGTTATTTTTTGTTACAGATATTTATACATTAACAAAAGACTGAGTTACCTACTTTTGTAGATTGTGATTATTTTATGTACAGACGCCACTGAACAACAACCTACCTAAATCTGTAATTTTTTTTCAACCTTATTACATTAAAGGTTAATATTCGATTGGTAAAAGACAGATTCGAATAGGTTGACCTGCTGGCGTCTGTACTTACTTAGGTATTTTGATTATTGATGTTGGAGAGAGAATTTTAAGATTTGTGTTAGTTTTTTTTTTGTTACGAATATTTTTACGTTAACAAGAGACTGAATTACTTTTATAGATTGTGATTATAATTATGTACCTACCTAGGTATTTTGATTATTCATTTTGGAAAGACAATTTTACGATTGGTTTTTTTTTTTGCATACCTACTGTTTAACGAATAGGTACCTAGTTTTGATTATAATTACGCTAAGTACTTAATTTTTTGACGCCAAGTAATGCATAAGTAAAAGTTCATAATTTAAAAAAAAATGTGTATTATTTTTCGACAACCCTGATGAAATGCGGCCATTTCTATGATAATTTTGAATTTCTGTTGGCAACTTTACCTATGTATTGGTAGTGGTTACTCAAACGAAGATGATAACTTCAAAATAAAATACATCGCTTTTTACCGCTTGGACCTATGGCAACTTTACATTGCATGCACTTTGGAACACACATTCGATAAAAACAGTACGCTAGGTAAAGTTGCCAAATTTGTGTCAATTTTACCTCGCTCATATTCTTGGTTTTTTTGGCGATTCTATGTGAGATTTAGTAGAATTCATTGCTTCAACCAAAAGAGACACATATTTTTTACAAAATAAATCAATAAAAGTTTAAATATCTAGCTCCATGTTGTGGTAAATAGTAAAAATGTAAAAAAATACGGTAAAGTAGCCACAGTTGACGGTACGTAAACAATCAACATTGTTAGCCTGTATCATCCCACTGCTGGGTAAAGGCTCTCCCCGTAATTTACAAATTATTCTGTACAGGGCAAAATGTACTAGCAGTTATTTTTCTCCAGCTTGTCCCGCCATTTTCTGTGTGATCTGCCGCGACGCCTTCTGGCTGTGTCATGGCTCCAGAATGTGATTGTTTTGGCCCACAATTCGTTGGGCCTGCAGCAGACATGGCCCACCCTGGCCCAATTTTCATTGTTAAATATATTATGTATTTAATCGTAATTAATTGCACAATGTATCTAACGTGCATTTTTATTTGGTCAAGGAATAATACTGTACCTATTGATTAAAAGTAATAGGTAACACCTATCCACGGACCTAACAGTATAAATAAAACTATACATCGACATCTCACCATTACAATATAAGCAAACTCATATACACATGCATGTACATAAACACCGATATGAATGCACACACACACACACGCACGTACACACAAACGCACACGCACATACATACACACTTTTTTCCTGGCTGGGAAAATCATCGAATGACTTCTCCCGCTCTGGGTCAAGCGGAAGGGAGTGTCAGACTTCTACTGGCTAAAAACCCACCCTGTTCCTTCAGCTGCCCTTAAGTTCCGGGGCCGCGGTATCTCGTTAGAACATTCCCGCAACCCCGGACATACATACACTAGTAGTATTCATTACACTCAATAACATTTAACAATATAATTATAATACCCAATGGGGCCCGGCACTGCACTTCCTTATACAGGTTATTCTATAACCTAGCTGGGAGTGCACCACCTCACCACCATTTTAGTTGTTGTAGTACTTACTTAAATATGTATGTAGTCTAAGTCTAAGATACTGTATAGAATTCTAATGAAATAATGATGTTTATTTTGTTTTTCGACCAATTAACTTTTGTGTCATGTAAACTTTTGTTTATGTATTTCTTCAGATAAATCTGTTTTGCAGATTTGGGTATTTCTTAAAATATTGAAGAAATTCTTAACTAAATTTTTAAATAAAAATTATTAACCCAGAGTTAGTACCTACTTACTGAGATTTAGGCTATGCCACTTTATGCAAGCGGCTGGACTGAGGGCCCAAGTTATTTAATCATAACAGTTTTAATTCACGTTTAAGAAATTCATGGCCCCTTGCTTTAAGTTTTTACTATTTTTAACTACCTAATTTCCTTATAAGTCTTATTTAGTTTCGCAAGGATTCAAAAATGAGCCCTCAATCCAGATGCACATATTCGTTTGGTTGTTATTATTACGCCACAAGCTCCTCCAAATCAATTCCTAGAATTGTTCGAATTCGCTCCGAGTCTAACGACAAATAATAGATACTTACCTACCAGTTGGGTTTGATTGCTCTACACTCTACAGTAACAAAACAAAGCAACAACATGATTTTATTTCTCATAAAGTAGTTATAAATGAATATTATTCAAGGGGCCCTTTCCATTCTCTTTGTCTAGTTTATGGTTTCCATAGAGATGTAAGTTCTTCTGCTCATATTGCACCATTTCGTCCAAAACTGACACGTGTGATGACTTTTCTTGAGAACATTTTTCATTGTTTTTGTGTTTATGTGGCGATGGTCTCTTGGTGTCAGCACCTTTAACAGGCTCTGGTGCAGCGAATTCAAATGAGAAATTGTCTTTTTCTGTGTTCACTTTATCATTATCCGTGTGAGACTCGATATCAGCGGCAAGTTCAGTGTATACGTCTCTAAAGACCTTTGAGAGTTCTTTTCCTAACTCTACTTGGCCGGAGAGTTTGATGTTGTAAGCTTCTGTTATTGATAGACCTGTGAAGTAAAAACGTATAATTATTAAATTTGTTTTGTAAGTATATAAATTAATAAAAATCCATAACACGAAAAAATACAAAACAAAATAAAAATACTGATAAAATGATTAAGCCACTTCTGATTTCTACTGGTGCCCATACTTTTAGGGTTCTTTTCATCACAGGAGCGAGAAAACTTCCAACCAGTATCAGTATGAGAAACGGTAGGTACTGTGGAGGTCTGCTATGCGAGCGGTTAGCCTATCGTACTGGCCGCTATAGTTTGAATTTAGACCACAATGCTTGGCATGCGAAAGAATTGTTTTAACAAGAGACAGCGGGCCATAGATGATACATATAAATACTGAGAAGAGCGGGCTGGGCCGCCAGCCATAGTGTATTACATTCTGTTTGCCGCCAACAGAAGCAGACTCGATATTAAAATAACGTGAAAAAGTAATTAGAATAATCTTCCACTATGTGAACATAACATTATACAAAGTATAAAACCTATCGCGTATATATTGAAAATACCGAGTACACACCATGTACACACACGGACCCGTTACAGTACCTACAGCGAAAATGTTTATTTAATATAAAAAATTAAAAGACCTTCAAAACACATTGTCGGTCTGTGATTCCAAAATAACTGTGTTTTAAATGATAAATGATCTTTATTTAGCAAATTGGTTATTAAATAACACTTTTACACGTCATTTTTTTCCGTAAATATTAACTAGATGAGGCCGGTGTTTCCTAACTGACTACCCTGAGAAGAAACACCGAAACAAACTCAGGGGTCCGTCTCTTTTAAAGTCCATACAATCTATACTGATTTAATTATATGGGAACCTTGTAGGTTTCAGTCTGAGGCGGTCTTTTGAAGAAAGATGCTCACAGATTTGAGTGGGCCTGTCCATACAGTGCAAGCATTTGTCAAATGACGTATAGCTCAACTTAGAACAAGGAGCTTAACGATTTGACGAACAATACCAAGGTAAGGACCTTTAGGTAGGCCGCAAAAAGCACTCAAACTGCCAGACAATTTATTATGTTTAACTCGAAAAAAATAAAAAACCTACATGGGTATTTTTCACTTCTTATGACGAAAACAAAAAAAATGCTTTGATCAGCTTTACGTGAAATAGCTGTAAATATCAATAATTTAGGTCATAATCTACTATAAAAAAAATACGTGCCGAGCTTACAACTCTTTAGTTTTACTAGAAATATCCAATAAAATTTCGAACGTCCATGGTAGTGACACTGAATCCAGGGAAGTGACATTCCATACAGTTTTTTTAACCATGGAAATGACTTCAAATCATGGATGTGACTTTCTGTACATTTTATATAAAAGATGAAGTCACAAATTTTATTTTATTCAAGGATATTATGATTGTTATAAATACATTGGATTTATTAAATAAAACAAATGTTTGAAAAATCAGCTTTAATTGCTTTGATTTTTAACTTAAACATTGTACTTATGGCAGTTTCTAATTTCAGTCTTTACAAAATCTTAATATTATAATATAAAAACCTTCAAGTTATTTTATAACTTTAGAAATATTTCTTAATTAAATATTTCAAGGTCATCATCGCCCTCACTGTCAAAGATCCTCATCCTCCTCTTTTAAGACTTACTATCGCGTTCCTTATCTTCTTGTTCTTCAGTCTCACAATCAAGCTCGTTATCTTCTTGTTTTTCAGTCTTATCATCAAGTTCTCTATCCTCCAGTTCTTCAATCTCACTGTATAGTTCCTTATTCTCCTGTTCTTCAGTCTCATTATCGTCCTGTTCTTCAGTCTGATTATCAAGTTCTCTATACTCCAGTTCTACAATCTCACTATCTAGTTCCTTATCCTCCTGCTCTGCAGTCTCACTATCCAGTTCCTCGTCTTCCTGTCCTTTCATCTCACTGTCAAGTACCACATTCTCTCGTTCTTCGGTTTCACTATCCGGTTCCTTATTCTCCTGTTGTTCGCTATCTCTGTCATATATTTCTTCCTGCAGCAATGGATTGAAAAATTCCACAAAACTGTTGGGCAACGAGTAGTGTAGACACCGTTCTCCGGGGGCGCATGTGAGGCATGTTAACTTTCTTAAAAATATTTTTTGCGTGATGCGCGAGTCCCATGTCATTTGATGGATTTTTGTGATTCCAGGAACACTATTGATTTTTCGGTGCAATAGCTTATTAATTTCTTTAATTTGTTTTGTAGTTACAGTTGAAATTATGACATTGATAGTGTTCTCTCTAATACACTTCATAAGTGTATTAAAATCAGGTATATCTGACCCTTGAGCAACAATACGATCAGCAGTACGCTTTATTACTGCGCCCACTCCATCCATGGGCCCTTTGCCATGGCCTGCTTCATAGAAGTTCCACGTCACAGTTTTTAAACTGTATCTCTTTGCCATGTATTGAGTATACAGATAGAACATGCTTCTGTTTCTGTACTGTGCACTAGGACCGTCGCTTAAAATATGCAATTTCTGAATTGTGCGTGACGATACAATTAGATCTAGAATCTTTTGAAGATGAGCACATATTGCGTTGCGTCGTGGCGCAAATTCTCAGAAAATATGCAAAATGAACAACTGTTCACTTTTTGCGTATCTGCACATCTATAGTAATAAACACCAGTATGAAGACTGACTTGCTGTCTGGAAGCACCGAAATGGACTGCCTGGATCTCATTCGCATATTTGTAGCAATAATTTTCAGAAAAGTCGATCTGCATAAATATTTCTCCATCAACAAGGTTGTTCTTCATTAGGGTGGATTGTTTGTATTGATGAGAAATGTTAAATTGGTGTTCTAAAAACATATTCAAGTCTTCTAAGAACGATTCTACTAGCTCTTTTTTCGTAACTGTTTTCTGTCCTTTTACTGTTCTTCTTATTTTCTTTTCTTGTCCTTTAATCAATCGCTTTTATTTTGTGACACACCAAGTTTTATATGTAGTAGTTTCCGAACCATCAAAAAGTTGTATTTCAGGTGATTTATGTAAGCAATCACGACATTTACGCAACATTCAAGCTTCCGTGTTGATATCACACACCATGCTTTTGCACAACTCTGTTAAGTTTGGAGCGTTCAAAATTCCCAAATGTTTCAAATTATCGAACTCAAGCTGCATATTTTCATGTGTAACACATAAACATGATACATGTACCTTTCAGCAACTTGACGAGAAGTGATCCAAAAAGGACGCATCCGGCAAAACGACGCGAGGCTCACTTTTCCTTGTTTTCGATCTGGAACTTGCTATGGAGATTAGTAAGTGTATCACACAAGTAACGTTTTTGTTTTTTAATTTTGTTCTTGGTGATTACATCTTTTTTTCCAGGACACTGCTTACTGTGGTCATCACGCTCTAAGAAGGCAATAATTTTTGAATTTAATTGTTTCAGCTTTTTTGTTATAATCTGTTTAGTAACAACTTTATTCGGATGACTAGAAAGTTGCTGAATTTTATGATTGGCCCTTAGCAATTGTACCCGTAATGCATGAACCTTTTTTTTCAGCGATTTGATTACAGTTGCCTGAGTGTTAATTTTTAAATTGGACTCCTCACGTCGTTTCCGGGCAAGACGAATACCTGCTACTTTTTGCCTATTCAAATTAGAGCTAGAGCTAGAAGGTGTGAGACATTCTTCTCTGGAGAACGACGATCCAAGATTAACAAGCGACCTTGTGGTAACCGAAGAAGCAGGTGACGAAGCTGGAGAAAGGTACGAAAGATTTTGCTGAGAATCAGGGCTAGCTTCGTTTTGGTCACCAGCAATGGACTGTGGAGTATTCTCTCGCAAACTTTGTAGTAGTCGCTCATTAAGTTTTTTATTCTGTCTACTCTAGCTTTACGTTCTCGCCATTCACGTTGATTAGCACGTCGTTCTCTTGGAGTAATTTCGGCTACTAGTTTTACCTGTTTTTTTGCGTCGTTTTTCTGCATAACGCAGGTTATCTTTTCTCTTACTGGCTTCATACAAGTCGGGGTTAGCCTTAATACGAGCTCTTCGTTTTCGTTCGCATTCTCTCTTTTGTTTACGAATTTCTTCTACTGTCTTTGGTCTTTTATTTGTCGCCATCTAAAAAAAAGTAAAACATGTATGTGTATGTAAAAGCGTTTTGTGTATGTATACACAATTGTAGACAGTAATTAAACTAACAAAATAATTGGAATGATCCAAGTTAAAGTTCACATCCCTGGACCTATGGTCACTTCCATGGAGGAAAAATATCCACGTAATCAATGGAAGTGACATCCATGGAAAGGACATTTTTTGGTTCAAATACGGAAAACTAACCTAAAAAATCTCGTGTTTGCAACCTATTTCGGCAATCGTAATTTGACCATCAAACCTACAAAACAGCAAAACAAATGTAAATTTAACATTATATACTTACTTGGCAAAACAACCACAGTAGTGACCACGTATGCTTGACGAATTTTAATTAGGTAATCTTATTGTTTTTTCACGACAAACGTATTGCAGTCAGTAAGAAATTGACATCTCATTATGGTTATAACAGGTGACGGCTTGTCAATGCTTACATAAATTCAGATACACGCAGTTTTTTATCTCAGTAAAAAGTTATCGTGACCTTCGTCCATGGAAGTGACCAAAATTTAAGTCACACATTTTAATTAGGTTTTTTGTTCTCTTTTTCATCAATTGGATACTAAGTTATATGGGTCAGTATTGATAAAAGTTTAAGATAATATCCTTATATTTTAGAAATATCATGCTAAAGGCTTGGAAAATATTATTATATCTGTAAATTTGCTTCAGTCACATCCACGGAAAAGACATTTTCACGAATATTTTTTAATATTTAAAATAATGTGATCAATAAATTTTGTATATTCTCATGTAGTCTTCACCAGACATGATAGCACTACCTTGATATATATATCAAGTCCACGTGCCCTTTGTTATTAAAGAAATAAATCTGTGTCACAACTAATTTTACTGAAAATGAGAAATACCCACATAGTGCACATATTCACAATCGTTTATGAGGATTATGTAGATTAGTCTGAAATGGCCTTTTGAGGAAAGACCAAACAGATTTGAGTAGACCCGTCCCGTCAGTGCAAGCCTTAGTCACTTAGTCTGTGAGCTCAACTTTGGACTACTAAGGAGCTCAACGACCTGACGAACAATGCCAAAGACGGTACATTTGAGTAGGTCACTAAAATACTCAAACTGTCAGACAACGTCGTAATAAAGAGAGAGAGAAAAAAAAAAGTAAATGGAAATAAAAAAAAAAAAATATCACATTTTCCTCGCATTTAAGTACATAATTAAGTAAATATTAAAAAAAAAATACATATATTATACTTTACAAAGTAAATATTCATGTCAAAATAAAATAAAATATTATACTTTAAAAAGTAAATATCCATGTCAAAAAAAAAAAAAGTCAATTTGTATAAAAAATAAAAATACAAGAAATTGTGATTGTAAACAACACTATTGCTCCCTGTATATCATTGGAGCAGCTCAATCCCAAGCCTTTTTATCCTCAACATAGTCTTTAACTGTGTAAAAAGCCTTCTGGCAAAGCTTGCGTCTTATGACTAATTTAAATTTGTTGAGGCTCAGTTCTTGCAAATGGCAAGGTAGTTTATTATAAAAACGTATGCACTGGCATTAAAAAGAATCACCTATTTTCTTGAGCCTTGTTTTTGGAATGACAAAGTTGTGTTTATTTCTAGTATTTACGTTATGGATATCACTGTATTTTTTAAAGAGATTAATATTTTTATGTGCATACAAGAGATTCTCATAAATATACTGAGAAGGCACAGTCATTATATTAATTTCTTTAAATTTATCTCTGAGGGAGTGCCGTGGACTTAATTTATAAATAGCACGAATGGCTCTTTTTTGTAACACAAATATTGTATTTATATCGGCGGCATTCCCCCATAGTAAAATGCCGTATGACATTACACTATGAAAATAACTAAAATACCCTAAACGGGCCGTCTCTAAATCAGTTAGGCCACGAATTTTTCGAACGGCAAATCTTGCAGAGCTAAGTTTTTTGGACAATTTATCTATATGGGGGCCCCACTGAAGCTTCGCATCTAAAGTAATGCCTAAGAACACTGTGGTGTCTTCGGGTTTCAAGCTTTCGCCCTTTATTGACACACTTGTGTTTACTTGTTTCACATGCGGTAATGTAAACTTTATGCACTTAGTTTTTTTCTCGTTAAGCATAAGATTATTGACATTAAACCAATTCGCTACCGTTGCGAGGGCACTATTAACATCGTCAGTAACCATCTGCTGACGTTTAAATTTAAATAAAAGTGAAGTATCATCAGCAAATATCACTATATCATGATTATCCTTTATGAGGAAAAAATAAATTTAAAAATAATTTTATGAGGAAGAAATAGAAAAGGACCTAAAATTGAGCCCTGGGGGACCCCCATTTTGACTATAGATCCGGGAGATGTTTTACCGTTCACATCAACTCTTTGAATCCTATCACTTAAATATGAAGTAAGAAGATCCAGAGAGGTATCCCGGATTCCGTAGTAGTGTAGTTTCCTGATCAATGTTTCATGGAGAACACAATCGAACGCCTTCGACAAATCACAAAATATGTCCAAAGCATCGCACTTATCTTCCCATGCACTGTAAATATGACTTAAAAGTTCAACACCGGCATCAGTTGTTGAACGACCCCTAGTAAAACCAAATTGTTTGTGATGCAGTAACTTGTGCTTATTAAAATACCTCTGCATTTGATTTAAGATAATTTTTTCAAAGATTTTACTAAAAGTAGGTAGCACTGATATAGGTCTATAATTTGTGGAGTCTGACGTGCTACCTGATTTAAATAATGGTAGTATTTTACTATATTTCATTAGAAGAGGAAACTCACCATGATCAATACATTTATTAAAAATAACAGCTAATGTAGGTGCTACAATGTTTATAATAGACTTGGTAACATCAACTGAATTACCCCATAGGTCTGCAGTCTTTTTAACATTCAGAGATTTAAAAGTTTTTATTATATCATTACAAGTTACATATTGAAATTGAAATTCAGAGCCACAAACTGGCACATTTTCTTTGAGTAAAGTTTCTGCAGCAATGGGTGACGCATTCAGAGATCTGGTTGTCAATATGGGAATCTCAGCAAAGAACGATTCAAAAGCCACGGCAACTTACGAATCTAATTTAATTATTTTATCATCAATAGCAAGGCTGTAATCGTTATTTCGTTTGCAAGACCTGCCCGTTTCACTATTAATAATATTCCAAGTCATTTTTATTACATTACTACTATTTTTAATTTTTGAACTCAAGTAACGTGATTTGGCAATATAGCACACTTTTTTAAATAATTTTGAATAATTCTTAACATATAAATTAAATTCTACTGTGTTGATATAAGTCCGTTCCTCATACAGTTCATAAAGCCGTTTTCTACTTTTATGGATACCAACGGTGGTGGGCCACCGTCGCTAAAGGAAGTGTTATTATTTACTGATAAAGACCTGGGAATAAATGTGGTATCAAATTGTTTACAGTACATGTTAAAAAAATCATTATAATGTTTGTTCGGGTCACCATTAGTTGACAAATATGGCATTTTGTTTAAAAGTTTAGTTTTAAATGTTTCCATGCGATATTTTGATTTAGGGTTTACAGTGATATCTTTTTTGTCTTCATCTTACCCATATTTGATAGAGTAATTAGTTGCCCACAGTGATCAGAATCTAATAAGTTTATTATTTTTTTGTGGGTAGGTAAAACATCTGTATAAATATTGTCTAGGCAAGTGGCACTAGTGGGGGTTATTCTAGTTGGCTCCATAAACAGGTTAACAAGATTGTATGACTGGACAAACTCAAAATTTTCGTACTCAAGCTAGAATTTTCTAATAAATTAACATTAAAGTCACCACAAATAATGATAGACTTGTTCGAATTACAAATTTTATTCAAAACTTCATCCATTACTGACTCAAAACAGTCATACAATCCTGAAGATGGTCTGTACACACTTAATATAATAAGCTGCTCCAATTCAATTCAGGCTATTTCAATTATTCGCTCAACAGAGAGACCCACAATATCCGTACGATCCCTGAATTGTAGTTCATTACTTATTAATATCAAAGAGCCACCATGTATGGCTGATACTCTGCTGAACGAACTACCAACCTGGTGATTTTTAAAATTGAAACTAAATTGATGGTTTTTTAACCAATGTTCTGTTACACATAGAATATCAATACTATTAATATTAAGAAATAATTCTACTTCTAACTCCTTACTTAAGAATCCTTGAATATTTTGATGTACCAGGTTAATAGTAGTTGTTGATTTTAAAACTACATTTGTTTTTTTCTGATTATTTACAATAATGCTAGAGTTTGTATCTGTTGTCTTAATTTTTAATTTAAATCACAATTCATAATGTCAATATTTGATGCCAAGTGATTCGCAGAATATTCCAACATGTCATGGCATTGCTCAACAGGAGCAACTTGTTTAGCCAAGTTCTTGGCTGTAATATTAAAGTAATATGATAGCGACACAGCTATCTGTCTTTTACAATACATAGAAAGATAGTACCTATCAACAAGATATCTATCTTTTTTCAAACAAAAAGTATGTCCAACATAAGTGTTTGTATCAATTAAATGAAATAAATTATTATTTATTGTCACATTGTGCAAATACATATTAATATTAAATCTAAAAAGGTTTTCTTCCTGTGGCAAACTTAGACTATATGGATATGTGAACATTTTTTTTACTTGTAAGTTACTCAGAATTCTATAGTATTGGAGCAGCTCTCCCTTGTTCAGCGTCCCCCTACTACCAACAAAAATGACAAGTGTAGTTTCTTGACAAACTTTACAATTTATTATTTTTTTCGTTATATCAGATAATGAACAGCCAGGCATGCAATTGTTTATTATTGAATGCCCTGGATATTCATTGGTTAAAAGTTGGCCTAAACTTTTCCCAATCTCATCACAAAAAATAACAATATCATTATTTACACTCTTTTGTGACAAACCATCAGAATTATTTGAATTTTCTACCGGCAAACTGACACAAGACTGCAGTAAAGTGCTATCATGCATTGACAATAAATGGTCTGGTGTAGATATAACAGATTGACAATGCTCACAGTTGCTGTTTTGGGAGCTTATCAGATCATTTATTGCCAACATATTTTCTCAAGTGCTTTTAGTTATGTACATGACACTAAAACGTAAACTTTTATAAATAGCCTCTTTGTCTGTCTTTCTATTTGTCCGAGCTAATCTCTGGAACGGCTGAACGGTATTTAATGGTCATTCACTGGAAAATAGAGGAGGTTGCTGCCATATAACCGGCAGCAACATATAGGATATCTCGAAAATCCAATGGGATCGGGATTTACACGGAAAAACTAACAACTGAAAATTTCCTACGCGGACTAAGAAAAGGGGTAGCAATATGTAATAAAAATCCTAATAAGTACCTATCGTACTTAGGTATTTTCGATGACAATGCTGCGCTAAGCCTGGCTAGGAGAATGAGGTTATCCCATTAGTGGATTATTTTCGCTATCTTAGACATCTTAAGTGTAAAGGCATCATAAACGCAGCTGTATATGTCCAGGTTGCATCACTCCACGAAGGTTGAAGAGATCGTGGAGTATATTCGCGTGAAGACCAGCTGGAATTTGAGGGTTGTGAAGTTGGCATTGGCACCGCGTCGCAATACGAATTTCCAGTCGGTAAGAGTCCCGATGCTCCAACTGGAGACTTTCCCGAAGCAAAAGTTTTGGCATAGAAGTGTTGTGTATTTACTTTTCCTTGGGGGACTACGTGACACCTCGCAGCGTAAACCTAAGCCGCCATTTCGTGTATAGTAAGAATAAGTTTTCGTTAAGTGATATACAGTACCAATTAGTTAATTTATAGTCATTGTAATCTATACTAATATTATAAAGCGGAAAAGTTTGTTTGTTTGTTTGCTTGAACGCGCTAATCTTCGAAAGTACGTGGTGGATTTGGATGCAATTTGGTATGGAAGTAGCTTGAAGCTTGAGGAAGGTTATAGGCTACTTTTTACGCAACTGCAAAAAAGGAGAGTTATATTTTTACAGTTATAGAATTCACGGGAGCGAAGCCCCGCGTGAGTACTAGTAGGATATATTTGACGCCAGCACATGAAGCTACCCGAAACTGTCAAATTTTCCCAATCAACCTTGAACCTAATTTCTTTAAGAATAAAGTTTAAAGCCCTAACTAAGTAGGTACGTTGGAGTCGGCTTGCAGTCTACCCGGATATTGGTGATTACTAGTGTTTTACATGGAGGGTCTGCCTTTCTGACCCCCACAACCTAGTACCGGGGTAACACGATACCCTTCTTTTTTTTCTGAGTGGGAAAATCATCAAATGACTTCTCCCGCTGTGGGTAGAGTGGAAGGGAGTGTCAGACTTCTACTGACTAAAAACTCACCCTGTTCCTACAGTTGCCCTTGTATTCCGGGGCCGCGGTATCTTGTTAGAACATTCCCGCAACCCCGTAAGGCTGCTCTTTGAGGCGCGCGTGGAACATGACACGCCGCCGACTCGAATAACACGATACCCTAGGACAGGGCTACACCAGTGACAGATTTCCTGGCTTCTGCCTATAACATCTGTAAAGATGTACTAATGACAGCCGGTGATACAATGCCTGTAATAAATTGATTGAATATGTCTTATTTTTGCCTACGTTTTAGTTGGTTGACTCATTCTTTGTTCCTACGTACCTAACTATAACAATGGCGGCTAGAAGTTAAATCACTAGTTTAATAATAAGACAATGAAGGTAATGGATGATCTAACATCAATTTGCAGAATAAATGTGATACAGAGATAGATTAAACTTTGGAGTAGAACGTAGGCAGGCTAGTCTAGGTAGCCTAGCCTAAGTAGTCTAGATATTATAAAAATAAATCCTAACAACTAGTCTTACCGTAGAACAAGATGATTAAACAAATCATTTTACTTCCACAAACTCACATAATGAAAGAGAATTTGCAGAAACGTTTTACTTATCTTAATTAGTTCCTTCAGCGAAAAAGTACTAAAAGATTTTGCAGTAATTAAACATTATTTTGGTTGTAAAAATGCAATAATTCTGATTTAATCGTGCCCTTGTTTTTGCAATTATGATTATTACTTCCTACTAGTGCTACTAATATCGAAATGTGAATGTTTGGACGTTTTTTTATAGGTCACAAACCGGGTCCGACTTCGCATAGTCTCACTACGCTAATTCACACAATACCTTCTTAAATTATACATTAAAATCTTCCTCTTGAGAGTGATCATCAGGAAGATTTTATTGTATTTACTAATATTATAAATACTACAGTTTGTGAGGATTGATGTATGTGACTCTTTCACGTAAAAACTACGTAACGGACCTGAATGAAAGTTGGTAAGTAGATAGTTGCCATCCTGTAACTATAGCATTAAGAAATAATAGTAATTTATATATTATCCGTTAGTGTAAACCGAGTGAAAATTTGTTCAGCCGTTTTTTACGCGCGGCTAGAAACACATCATGAACCATATATATATCACATGTTTAAATAACAGCAGAAGCACGGGAGTGATATGAAAATTCGAATGACGTTATTACGACGCACGCTATTTCGAAAAAAATTAGGAGTGGTACGCCACACAGTGTATGATTTGACTAATCTAGGGGGACAAAACTCGGGAACCTAAATATTGTATTATATATTACATTTATTGTATATACAACGTGTAATTTAAAGGGTACATACATACCAAGTGCATGGTTTCTTTGGATGATAACAAACGATATGGCAAGGGTTTTGTAATCCTAATTCTACGTGTGTAGAATTTATTACAAATTCCAATACACTGATACCAGAGACCGAATTTTTCAAATTAAGAAGAATGAAGAGAATTATCGTTTTATTGGCAAGCGATGTGGAAAGTGATGACCCTCATAGTGCTGTGACACGTTTGTTATTACTGGTATTCAAGAAACATATGAAACCAATAATTTGGGGTCAATTCTGTGAGTCACTTATTTTGAGCTGAAACTTTGCATAGAGACTCCATACCAGATGTTGTCTCAGTCCTTTTGGATAGAAAAACCCACTTTGTTCCTTCAGTTACCTTTGCGTTACGAGGATACGATATCTCTATAGGACGTTCCCGCAACCCCGACAGGCGATGCTCCCCTCATTGCCGCCGACTGCTCTTAAATACGACGCGCCGATGGAAAGATAGTAGAAAAGTAGATCTTATGATCTATTTATCTTCGTTTAACAATCCATGGTCTGCGGAATTCTGTGACTTCTTCTGTTCTTTATTATTTCAGGCCTTTAGCCTGTTTGCTTCACTGTTACCATGTTCTGTTATAGCTCATCTTGAATATTAAGCTGGAGTGAGATTGAAGTCATAGGTATGTTATTCACCCAGAAATGTGCCCTAATAGGCGATGCGACGAGTGGTCTTTTAAGAGGTACCGGGACCCTTTCTATGTGCTGATGGTGACCACCAGGGTTGTTTTAGTGAGGTAGAAATCCCACACTCCCTGGTCTTTCCCCAAAAGTCCAGGCGCCTTTTGAACTTTCTCCCCGATAACAAAAAAAAAAGGTATGAAATGAAACGAAATATTTATTTTGTAAATTGGTTATAAACAATGACGTATTATAAATAGACGCGTCATATTCCCACAAAACACCTCTCAAAAACGGCACGAAACACACACATAGAGAGTTACTATCTAATACGTGTAAAGAAAGGGACAGAAAATAAATACCATCTTTAGGTACACCTGATGTTAGAGAGAGATGAATATACATCTTTAGTTAACAACCTCCCCTAAGGTCACGTGACTGACTTCATTCATACGCTAGCCGCCATTAGCCGTGTAGAAAAATTAAAATAAAAATGTATTTCTGTTGATATTTACCTATGAAATGACACATTTTGACCTCTCACGGAAGCAGTATAATTAGTGCAACGTCTGAAAACACACAAAGGCATGTTTTTTTTCCTAATTTTCTTTTAAAACACATTTTTTCTTAAGATGTGCAGTGTCGCGTTCGCGACACAGGTTCGTGCGTAACTAAACAGACACGAGGCACTTACCTTGATTTCAACTTGCCATTTTAGAGCGCGGACAACGTATCTATAGTTTATTATATATCTTTGGTTATAAATGACACTTTTACACGTCATGTCTTTTTGCGTGTTAAGTTTAGTTTAGCTAGATGAAGCCGGTTTTTCCTAACTGACTACTCTGAGAAGAAACACCGAAACAAACTCAGGGGTCAACGTCTCTTTTAAATTCCATGCAATTTGTATAGGTCCAATCATATGAAAAGCAGGTAACTTCAGCTTCAACTCTTGTTAAGTGGCGTTTGTGGAGGAGCCATCATAATTCTGCCAATATCACGTGTAGAATTATAGATCATCAAACGCAGGAGGTTGTTCGGATAAGTACCCAAGTAACACAATCGCGTCTAAAAATGGACTATTAGATATCTAATAGAATTTAATTTTACTTTCTACCTTAAGGGTAAAATATCCCCCAAGTAATCTTCAAGAACGCTTATAGACACAGTTTAGTAAAAGTGGGCACAAGTTATGCCCACTTATAAGGTAACCATAAGAATGAGTTAAGAAAACATGAATAGATTCTAATTGTCTATAGAGATTTTTCTAGTGTCTCACTAAACTGTTTATAGATCACAAATTTTACTAGTAGATAGTTTATAGATAAAGTTGAGACCTTTAAAGAAGTCTTTACTCGTCGAGTTTTTAAACCAAAATTAACTCAAGACTTTTGATTTTTGTTTTTTGATTTGTAATAGACAACGACACATAATGGCGAAGAACTTACAAGAGTTATTTAAACTTATTATTGTATTGCATCATGGCGTAACAAATTTCATATATATACTTATGTTTTAGCTAGTTATAAACAAGCAAATCTATATGCGATTGAAATTCTATCGTCGATTATTATGTAAAACTCTCTTAAAATAAGAGCGCCCGCTGTAAATGTAAGATTTAATATTTTTTTACCAAATCCTATCCTACTAATTCCTACTAATATTATAAATGCGAAAGTTTGTGAGGATGGATGGATGTTTGTTACTCTTTCACGCAAAAACTACTGAATGGATCTGAATGAAATTTGGTAAGTATATAGTTGGCAGCCGGGAATAACACATAGGCTACTTTTTATCCCGAAATTCCGGGATCGGGATTTGCGCGGGAAAACCTTCCCACGCGTACGAAGTCGCGGGTAGAAGCTAGTTATTTCTATAAGGCAATTTTTGAAGTTGCATTATAATGTTTCAAATACTCATTTTATTTAAAATATAGTAATATAAAACATGTTAAATGTTTAATTAGACATCATTTAATTAGAAAAACATAATAATAAGCATTAAAATATGTAACGAAAATCATTTGAAGCAAAATTAAGCAATAAAAATGGCGTCAAGATAAAATTTACTAGAAAAACGACAGAACAAATTAAATGTTTAATTAGACATCATTTAATTAGAAAAACATAATAATAAGCATTAAAATATGTAACGAAAATCATTTGAAGCAAAATTAAGCAATAAAAATGGCGTCAAGATAAAATTTACTAGAAAAACGACAGAACAAAACAAAACAGATTTATGAGTGGTTTAAGATTATCTAGTAACTGTCATCCAGGTCATTAGATGTGTTGTGAACGGAAGACCATTTTATGCAGGAACAGAGCAATCTAATTAATCAATTCAAGAGGGTAAGTAAAAGAAGAAGTATAATAGTAGGTAGGTATGTATAGATACGCCGGCGACGGCGGTGCCAAAGACACAAAGTGTTAACATAAGGCTGGTATACAAAAGTGGACGGATCCCTCCGTAGCTGCGTACCCCTACCTATTCGTATTTAATTTTATTAGTTATGTGCATATTCGCAGATTTGTAGACAAAGCCCGTAATTTGACCGAGTAATAGATGAGTAACGCATGTTTTGACATGTTCGGTTGTATTATACCTACTCAGGCGCGGTCGCAGACTGCAATTTTGGAGGGGTCACTTATAATAAAATAAGTCGACTAAATTTGAATTTTTTGCACAATACACTATTTTATTCCTTTTTTAGCGGAAGGGAGTGTCCGGCTTCTTCTGACTAAAAACCGACCCTGTTCCTTCAGTTGCCCTTGTGGTCTGGGGCCGTGGTGTCTCGTTAGAACATTCCCAGCAGGCAAAGGCTCAACACGACGCACCGTCTCTCCGAGCCTGGTAACCAAGGGCTGCCATCCATCCATCCGATTTTCCCCGGATTTGTCCTAGTTTGGAGAGCGTCCGGGGGGATTTTCCCTATAAGCGTTCATGTCTTACGGGTGCTAAAAAGCACGATGATTTTATCACATTGTTATTATAATGTTGATTTATATAAAGAAAGAGACTATATGAAAAAATATAGAGCTCTATCATAGCTCTATAATGTTATAAAAAAAATAAAACCATAAGTAAACCTCGTTTTGTTTTCAACTTCGAAAATATTTTTTTCTAGGGTGTCCGGGGCGGGCACGCCGCAATTGCGGCGGTAAGACCCCTCTTTGAGGAGTGGCTAGATCGGCGTCACGGCGTCCTGACCTACCGCATGACACAGGTCCTCACCGGACACGGAAGTTTCGGGAGGTACCTGTGTCTGATGGGGAAGGAAGAAACGCCTGGGTGTCACCACTGCGAGGGCCGCCCTGAGGACACAGTAGAGCATACGGTGCAAGACTGCCCCGCTTGGGCAGAGCACCGACGTGTCCTCACGGCGGCGATAGGCGGAGACCTCTCGCGCCCGGCATTAGTCGAGGCCATGCTGCGGGGCGAGAGGGAGTGGGAAGCGGTCGCCTCTTTCTGCGAAGCAGTCATGCTGCCGAAGGAGGAGGCGGGCCGTGTGAGGGAGAGGATGGCGTCCTCCCTCCAGCCCAGCCGCAGTGGTAGACGCCCACGGCGTCGGACGTCGGCCGACGATCTCCGGCCACCGTAGGCGCGGGCATGCGGACAGCGAGTAAAGGGCAACTCGCTGTCCGACCATGGACCATGCCCGGGTCGACGGCGCGTTGTGTTCCACGCACGCCTCAAAGAGCGTCAGCAACATGACGAGGCCCCCCCTGTAGAGGGCCGATGCCTGCCGGGGTCGTGGGACTTATCCCATTACCGTGACCCCGGAACGTAAAAGGTTATTGAAGGAACACCGTGGATTTTAGTCAGTAAAAGTCTAACAGTCCCTCCCGCCCTGCCCAGGGTGGGAGGACTTATTTGATAATTTTACGACGATAAAAAAAAAAATGGTGTCCGGGGAAAAACTATAATTTTAGTTGGGGGTTGGTTTTTGAACTCTGAGGCCGGCAATTTAGGTGACAGCAGACCTATCCTTACCGAACGGTGGGCTACCCCTGCTCGCCAGCCGCAATCCCACGCCAACGGTGGCTGGACATCGGCTGCCAACGCCCGAGGCGTCTCCAGCGGCGGCTGGGGCGTGAGGAAGCAAGTTGTCTCTCCCTCACGCATTCAGCCTCCTCCTTCGCTAGCATGACTGCATCGCAGAAGGAAGCAACTGCATCCCATTCCCGCTCGCCCCGCACCATGGTCTGAACCAGGAACGAAAGATTGCCGCTGCTGATCGCCTCCACAAGGACACGGCGGTGCTCCGCCCAAGCGGGGCTCACTTCTACCGTATGCTCCACCGCGTCCTGCGGGTTATCTTCACAATGACGACACCCAGGTGGGTCCTCCCGCTGTATCGAATACAGGTACCTCCCGAAACAGCCTCGAGTTCGGTCAGCACCTGCATCAGGCGGAAGGTGAGGACGCCATGGCGTCTTGCGTTGGCGCATGGTCTCTTTGAGACCTCTTTGAGGAGTCTCAAAGAGGTGATTTATCGGCGCGATTGAGGCATGCCTAGTCCTTGCGCCAATTTTGCAAGCGCGCGAGTCCTACCACTTCCAGATCCTATGGCAAGGACCGTACAATCTCCGTGTAGAGCGTTTGGCCGTCCTAGATTGGGCAGGAGCTGCTTCAATGCAGCCTCTGCCTCGTCCAGCCTTAGAGCCAAACGTCGGAAGTGCTTTACGAAGTTCCACCGGCTATCGAGGACGAAACCAAGCACACCACAAAATATATCAGAGCCTGTTCCCACTTATCCGATCAGTCTTTTTTCTCGGTCAGTCTAAATAGATGGATGTGCCAGTGGCAGTACAATTTGTATGGAGCTGTTCACATTATGACTGATCCGGGAAAAAAGACTGATCGGAGTTATTTGACGGACGTTTTGCCACTGCGACGATCAGTCAAAACGCCCAGACCGGAACGTTGAGTCTAGACTGAAGACGAGACCCCCTCCGCCCCGCCCTTCCTTGCGTCGCTAGTCTCATTCGGCGTCTAGTGTATTATATTCTCTTTGGCGTCAGTGCTCGTGCAAAATGGACGTGGACGCTTGCGCGTTAATATCGCTAGTCGAAAATAAACCCGTATTGTGGGATAAAACGTTAGACGAGTACAAATTAACAAATCGACGATTAGAAGCATGGCGGGAAATTTGCATAATATTAAATCCTGAGTTTGAAAACTGGACGAAAAAGAAAGAAAAATATTTGGTAAGTTAATTTTTTATTCAATACTATGTAGGTAGTTTCATATAGCTGCTTCCTACCAAGGTATTCTTCTCTTGCTCTTCGAATTATATTTGCAGTAGGACCACCTCTACACGGTCGCGGATGTGAACGATGTGGAAACGGGCCCGTTTCTTCACTTCTTCACTTATTGGGTTTTGTTGTAAATTAATACCGTCTTTATCTCGGACAAAGTTATGTAAAACCGTAGAAGCTTTTATGACGTTAGTCGCCGTTTCTATTTAAAGATCTATCGGCCGATGTAGGCTAGAATACCAAAGGCACACTCAACATATCTTCTAGCTCGGCTCAAGCGATAGTTGAAGATTTTTTTTTCATGATCTAACCCCCGATATGGTCTTAAGAGATTCGGTGTTAAGCTTAAGCCTTCGTCCGCGTCCCCAATGAGTACATACGGCATTTCTTCATGATTGTGTGGTTTCTTGTACAGGCTTGGGGTTTGGTATATTTAATGAACCATCATTAAATTTTTGCCAAAAGATACTGTTCTTTAATATGGTAGAATCACACTCTTTTCCATATGAACCAACACTTATTTAGATGAATCGGTATTCTGAATCGACCACAGCAAGTAATACAAAAGAGAAATAATCTTTATAATTAAAGAACATAGAACCACTATGGCATGGTTTTATAATTCTGATGTGCTTTCCGTGTACAGCTCCAAGACAATGAGGAAAGTTAGCTTTTGTTTCAAATTCATTTGTAATGGCTTCCCATTCTCTCTCTGTAATTTCAACTTCATGAAATCTGTGAATAATCTCTTCCAAATAATGACGCTGGTTTCTTTTATTATTTTACTAATAGTCGATATTCCTACCCTATAATTATGAGTAGTGGAGTTCCTTGAACGAACACCCAGAAGCAAAATATCTGAAAACAAATAAAATGGATGAAAACACTTAAACAACAAAATTTTATAATACTTATTATTATTTGTTTGCGGAAAAATCTATATCGGATAAATGGAACAACATTCGAGACACATGGCGAAAATCAATGAAAAATAAGAAAGATGAAAAAAAATTTGGATCTGCTGCCAAAAAGTCTCGACGTTATGTACACGATGATAGATGATGTTTTTAAAGAAGGTTTATGAGCCGAGATCAACCGAAGAGTCAATTCAAAACTACGATGAAGGAAATGTACAAAGTGGTCCTAGTAATGAAACTGACTTTCGTAAACCTTCGATTCCCATAAGCACGAAGAGCACAATAGACGTCGATGAAAAGATGTCTAAATTCCTGGACTTTAGGATGACACAAGAAAAAGAAAACTCAAATTAATTATTTTTCAAGGGTGTACTACCCGCCGTTGATTCTTTCACAATGGATGAAACTTTAGAGTTTCAAGCAGGAGTTTTAGCTCTTATACAAAAAATCAAAGGAATAGTGTTAGTTTCCAAAGATATGATTATCAAACTGAATGGCA
The DNA here is from genome assembly GCA_943138885.2 of Tholera decimalis. NCBI lineage: Eukaryota > Metazoa > Arthropoda > Insecta > Lepidoptera > Noctuidae > Tholera > Tholera decimalis. The sequence goes on along the minus strand of OW964569.2, from coordinate 36,882,286 downwards.
AGATCAATATCGTGGATACCATACCCAACCTCTTCAGCAGCCGGCAGCGTTCGTACATTCACCATCACCAACCTTTCAGTTATCGTACCATTCTCAACCATCTCCTGCAGCGACAAGTGCATTACAATCTCTTCAGCAAACGGCAGCGTTCGTACGTTCACCATAACCAAACTCTCAGTCATCGTATCATTCTCAACCATCATTGAGTGTATTAGATTATGATTTTGAAGGAATTTAGTCACTATGAGTTAATCAAGACGACAAAAACAAAAGCTCTCATGTGACTGTTTCCTATAAAAATATTTCAATAATTGCATATCTGTATTTTATTAAACTCCTAAAACTATATTACAATCCAACTAGCCACCTTGGAAGAGCATTTCCTATATAAATATTTGAAAATAAAAAGGACGTACCTTAAACATATGGACAGCCTTTGTTGTGGACAAATGCACTCTCTAAATCTTGTGTCTTGTAATTTTATGTCCATTGAAATTCTTCCCAAGAGATCGTCGAAAGAGGAAAAAGACATTCGAAAGTAGTTAAAGAACTTCGCCTCATCATTCCTTAATTCACCCATCAATGTTTCAAATATGTTGAAAATCGGTCTCGAAGTATAGGATGCACCCAATGTTGTCTCCGTTTTCTACTACTTTTTCGTCTCAAATACCACCACAATATAAGAACATCATCGTCGCCGTCCATCGCGTACGAAATACAAATGTAAACTGGCGGCGAATCGAACCACCGACCTTCCGGCAAAACAGACTGATCGGATATAATGTGAACACCCACGTCCGGCGTCCGGTTTCAGGGCAAAAAGACTGATCGGATAAGTGGGAACGGACTCTACGCTCCGTTTAAATAGCTTTCTTTTATTTTGTAGAAGATTTTTCAATTTGACGTGTACGATTTTGTAGGGGGGGGGGGGGGGGGGGGGTCATGTCCCCTGTGACCCCCCCTTCGGACCGCACATGTACCTACTATGCATCCGCGGGGCCGCTCCGTCGCAGTTTCGACGTGTTGTCTTTTTTTTACTGTTTCTATTGCATAAAATCATCCAATTCAAATATTTAAGGTAAAAAACACTTAATTAAGCCATTTTTAGGAAAAAAACCACTAGAAACACGTTTTCACTATACTTTTTTAAGACAATCTGAAAAATATCTATTAAAGTATTTTATCTAGACTTAAAAGTGTGTTTATAAGCAAAGATAAGAGTACCAATAGATAAAATAGAATGTTTTATCTTAAAATATATCATATTATCTATAAAGTTATATCAAGTTAGGTACCTTTAGGCTTTATTAACTATTTGTAGAGCATTGTATCTTAAAACATTCAATATACCTATAAACGTACTTAAAATAAGTGTGCTTTAGAACAAATGCTCTAAAAATAATCGAGCTTGAGAAAAAAAAACTCTATAAGAATACATGTTCTTTATTGAAACCATCTTTCTAGGGCTTTTGACCTTGTCTCATATGACGTACTCTGGAGAAAGCTGGGAGACAGGCATATACCGACGGATGTCCTGAAACTTTTGCAGTACTGGTATGCGAACCAAACGAATCACGTTAAATGGGCTAAAACGCTGTCTATTTCATACGGGTTGGAGTGCGGTGTGAGGCAGGGGGGGCTAACATCTCCACTGCTCTTCAACTTGTATGTTAATGACCTTATAGTGGAGCTCAGCAGCATGCGTGTAGGATGTCGGGTGGGTGGCGTCAGTATAAATAATATCAGCTACGCAGACGACATGGTGCTGCTGGGCGCCACTGCGGGATCTATTGCGGAAATGCTTAGGGTGTGTGAAAGATATGCGGCTGAGCATGGACTTGTGTACAACGTACGTAAAAGTGAATACATGGTCTTTAAGGTCGTCGGTAAATGCCTAGATTATACACCTAGTTTTACCCTAAATGGCTTGCACATAAAGAAAGTTAATAATTTTAAATATCTCGGGCACATAATTACCGACGATCTTAAGGACAATGTAGACATTGAGAGGGAGCGTAGGGCACTAGCGGTCAGAGGTAATATATTGACGCGCAGATTCGCTCGCTGTACGGACCAGGTCAAAATAACCCTATTTAAGGCTTATTGTCAGGGCCTGTACACGGGTGGTCTGTGGGTCGGCTACACCAAAAGATCTCTAGATGCCCTACGTGTCCAGTACAACAATATTTTTAGAATGCTGTTAGGACTGCCCCGCTACTGTGGTGCGTCTGAGATGTTTGCGCAGTACCAAACCGATGGGTTTCAAGCCCTCTTACGCAGAAAAACGGCATCTCTCGTGACCAGGTTGCGGGTCAGTAATAATAGCATTCTGAAAACTGTTGCGGAGAATTTTTACTCCCCTGTTTTGAGACATTTTGTATGGGTGATGAACAATTAAATACTTGCCTGTTCATCCCTCATGCAAGATGTACTCGACTTATTAATTATTTCATTTTATTATTATTTTTTATTTGTACTTGTAATTGATTTTTCATACTAACATTAGTTTTAAGCGTGTATATTTACTAACATCATGGATTTATGTTGTCCGAATGCAATAAATAAATTAAATTAAATTAAATTATAGCCTGTCTATAGACAGATTTGTTTTAAGCCTCCGAGACTGTGTTACTTGGGTATTTTGGATGGATAAAAGTATTGTTACGCCAGTCGCTTAGTGAAGTGCGTCGGGAAACTTCGATATAAATCTGGAATGTTCGAGACGCTAACGCCATCTAGCGGCGAGTAGCAGGAATGAGCATATCTAGTCGAGACACTAACGCCATCTAGCGTCGAATAGCGGTACTACGTATTTCGAGTATTTTCTAGGCAGTATAAACAGTGAGTCGATTTTATAAGAATGTTCTCGAACTCATAGACTGGGGTATAAATAGAGCGCAAAGGGGCGTAGAGAGTCAGTCTTATTACGAGGCGAATACGAGATATAATCGAAGATTTACCAGTGAATTTCAGTGCGATTTAAGTGTGATCTAAGTGTTAAGTGACAAGTGTTGTGGTGCGAATAATTGTGTTAAATTATTATTTTGTGTTGAATTAATTAAAGTGTTAATTTTGGTTTAATTGGCGTTAATTACTTCTATCCCGAACCCCAGCTCGTAACAATTTGGTGTCAGAAGTGGGATAGAAAAATGCCGGTTTTACCGAAAGACGATATGGAAGGTGTAAGGACAAAAAATCAACGCCAGCAGGAGATCGACCAGAGGCGGTTTGAAGGCTCACCATCGCCAGCACCGGGTGGAAATCAGCAGACAATGGAGGCGTCTGCGAGTGCTTCCGGAGTTGCTCCAGTGACTACGTCTCCGGCTGCATTTGACATGGCTGCATTGATGGCTATGCTGCAGGAACAAGCCCGCCGCCAGGAAGAACAGGCCCGCCGCCAGGAAGAGCAGGCTGCTCGTCTGCAGGAAGAACTAGCCCGCCGCCAGGAAGAGGAAGCCCGCCACCGGGAAGAACAAGCCCGCCGCCAGGAAAAGCAGGCTGCTCGTCTCCACGAAGAGCTAGCCCGCCGCCAGGAAGAGGAAGCCCGCCACCGGAAAGAACAGGCCCGCCGTTAGGAAGAGCTGATGCTACTCACTAAGGAAATGAATGAGAATCTTTGCAAGGACCTTAGTGCTGTAAAGGAACGAGTGTACCAGCAAGAGGAACGGATTACTGAAGCTGAGAATCGTATCTCCGGAGCTGAGAACCGTATCTCCGGAGCTGAAAATCGTATCTCTGGAACTGAGAATCGTATCTCCGGAGCTGAAATCGAGATCGCTGACATGAAAAAAGTTCTGGGTGTACTGAAGTCTGGAGATTTGATTACAGCTCCTGTAGTCGCTGCTCCTTTGGTGCGAGGCTTCAAGGTACCTCCGTTTGATGGAAGCTCTTCATGGTCGGCCTACAAGGTCCAGTTTGAGGCCGTTGTCAAAGCGAACGGATGGAGCAAAGCGCAAGCTATGACGGCGCTTACACTGGGCCTTCGTGACCAGTCCCTAACCATTCTAGAGGCCCTCGGGAAGGAGGTCACCTACGAACAGTTGCTAGAGGCGTTAGAGTCTCGCTATGGTGACGCACATCTGGAACACGTATTCCGTGCTCAGTTGAAAGACCGGGTACAACAAAGTACTGAAAATCTACAGCAGTGGGCCCTCGAAATAGAAAAGCTGGTCCGAAAAGCTTATCAATCATCGCCTGCACTCATCGACGGTAATTTGGTCCAGGCTTTTGTCGATGGGATCCGTGACTTAGAAGTGAGGGCTGCTGTGAGACTCGGGCACCATGAGTCTCTGAAGAATGCTCTGGCCCATGCTTTAGAGGTGGAAGCCGCACGACAGGAACATCGAGCATACCGCATCAGGGAAGTGGTGTCATCACCCACCCGTGGCATTCGACCAACGTTTAGCCCTAGATGCTATGAGTGTGGAGAAAAGGGCCATCTGAGATCCAGTTGCCCGAAGCGAAATATTAGAAGATGCCATGATAACGTGGATGTGCTTTCAAGAAAATCTGAACCGGAAGAACGTAAGCATTGTGTCATACAAGAGGAAAAAGTAATAGTACCCGTCAAGATGCTGAGAACAGACCTTAGCGATGAGTGGAAAGAAGTGTTACAGCGTGCTCAGCAGGATGATTCAGACGTCAAACCCATTCTGGAATGGAAGAAGGCCGCTGCTAAAAAGCCTAAATGGAGTGAAGTTGCTGGAATGAGCACTACAACAAAAAGTTATTGGGCACAGTGGGACAGTTTGGTGATCCACGAGGGAGTACTGTGCCGCAAATGGGAAAATGCTCGAGGAGACCATTGTCACCTACAAATGGTCGTCCCAAAGGCGAAGGTACCTGAAGTTCTACGGCTTTACCACGATGGATGTTCAGGAGGTCATATGGGAGTAAAAAGAACTTTGTTAAAGATACGAGAGCGATTTTACTGGAACCACTGCCGAGACGACGTAGAAGACTGGTGCCGCAAATGCACTAGTTGTGCAGCAGTTAAGGGACCTCAAACACGCAGTAGAGGAGCTTTAAAGATCTATAATGTGGGAGCTCCATGGGAACGGATAGCGCTAGATGTTGCGGGACCATTTCCTGAGAGCGAGAGTGGGAACAGGTACTTTATGGTCGTAATGGATTATTTCACAAAGTGGCCAGAATTTTTGCCATTCCTAATCAGGAAGCTACCACAGTGGCAGATAAATTGGTTAACGAAGTATTTTGTCTCTACGGAGTACCCTTGGAAATTCACAGCGATCAAGGAAGGAATTTTGAGTCACAGGTATTTCAGGAGACATGTCGAGTAATGCGTACTCATAAAACCAGGACCACTTCGTATCACCCACAATCTGATGGAATGGTGGAACGTTTCAACCAGACATTGGAGAGATATCTGGCTAAAGTTGTGGAAAGCAGGCAAAAGGATTAGGACAAACACATTCAGCCGTTCCTTCTGTCATACCGAAGTGCAGTTCATGAGAGTACAGCTGTTACACCTGCTTTCGTGAACTTTGGACGAGAGCTTAGGTTGCCTGCAGATCTAATCACTGGAATACCGCCGGATGCACCTTGTAGTGTAACAGACTACGTGAGTGAATTGCGAAACAGAATGAACGACATATACGAGCATGTCAGACAATCCGGTCAACAAATGTCTCAGAAGGTGAAGACTCGTTACGACCGAAAGATGAACAATCAAGGATTTGATGAAGGCTCATTCGTCTGGTTGCATAATCCGGTGCGCAGCAAAGGAAAGTCACCGAAATTACAGGCAAAATGGGATGGACCATATCACGTTGTGACTAAGATCAATGACGTCAATTATCGGATCCAGAAAGGTCCACGAGCTGCGCCAAAGATTGTTCATGTTGATCGACTGGCGCGTTACTACGGGTCTAATGATGCTCGGGTCGAGCATGTCTTAGGAGGGGGCAGTGTTACGCCAGTCGCTTAGTGAAGTGCGTCGGGAAACTTCGACATAAATCTGGAATGTTCGAGACGCTAACGCCATCTAGCGGCGAGTAGCAGGAATAAGCATATCTAGTCGAGACACTAACGCCATCTAGCGTCGAATAGCGGTACTACGTATTTCGAGTATTTTCTAGGCAATATAAACAGTGAGTCGATTTTATAAGAATGTTCTCGAACTCATTGACTGGGGTATAAATAGAGCGCAAAGGGGCGTAGAGAGTCACTCTTATTACGAGGCGAATACGAGATATAATCGAAGATTTACCAGTGAATTTCAGTGCGATTTAAGTATGATCTAAGTGTTAAGTGACAAGTGTTGTGGTGCGAATAATTGTGTTAAATTTTTATTTTGTGTTGAATTAATTAAAGTGTTAATTTTGGTTTAATTGGCGTTAATTACTTCTATCCCGAACCCCAGCTCGTAACAGTATTAAAGTTAAAAGTAAAACCATGGTTTATGGGGGATCTCGAGTTGAATGTCACCATAGAATTTACCTTATACTTTATGCGATATTTGCCATTTTTGGGACCATGAATTAAATAAAATAGAAGACAATGTGGTGGAAATGTCATGAGAGTAAATTTCGGAATGATCCAGGGAGCCAGAATCAACAGCATTTTTGGCTCATGAATCGGCTGACTCATTACCAAAAATACCTGTATGGCCAGGGATCCAGGTTAGGACAATATTAATTCCTGATTTGTGGCATTGAAATAAGACATTCCTAATGTTAAAAATAATTCGATATCTAGATTTTGAGCGGAAAGGATTGGACAAAATGGATTGAAGGCAGCTTTTAGAATCTGAGAATATAAGTTATTTATGTTATGGGATTTAACAAATGAAATGGCTTCAAAAATGGCTAAAGCTTCACCAGTAAAAACTGATGTAACCGAGGGACATCTATAACTTAAGTTATTTTTCGTAGAAGGGATCCAAATAGCTACACCAACTGGGCTATCACCCGGGACTTTGGGAGCATCGGTGAACATAGTAACCCAGTTATTATAATCAGAGGAAATTTTACGGTTAAAAATATATTAGCTTTTAAATTGCTTTTGTTAATACCAAAGACCAAGAGAATATTAGGTCGGAACACAAGGACATCGTAAGATGTAGAATAAATAGGTAAGATAGTGTTTGGAGAAAGTGGGCAACGAAGACGAGTGAACTGAAGGTAGGCACGTAGAAGGCATGGAAGTTCTGTATATATTAGAACGACTACAGGAGTTAAAAATAGAGACTAATTGGTCGAGCTTGCGTATTAGGGGATGCTCGGAATTTTGCACGAGCTTGAAAAGAAAACGATTTGCAAGAAATTGTCTGCGAATAGAAAGGGGAGGGTCTACACACTCGACATGCATAGCACTAATGGGGGACGACTTCATCACTCCGAGAATTATACGAAGACATTTTGATTGGCACTTATCTAATTTTTGAACGGCAGATTTTTTACAAGGGGTTAGTAGAAACAGTCCATAATCTAAACCCTACCAAACTCCAGATAGAGAGCGGAGTATATTAATGTTTTTTTTTCACATTTCTGAGAAACAAAGTTAGTATGAATACAAACATAGTTAGCCTTGAACCAGATTTCCAGGAATTTTACTTTGTTTTCTAAAGGGATAATTCTTCATTAATTTTATTAACGACAGGGGGAATAAATCTTTATTGGTGAAAATAACAACAGTGCTTTTAGGAACTGAAAGAGATAATCCGTGTAAAAGAAGCCAGTCAGATAGGTATCCGAGGGCCGAATTTAATCGCTTTTCAGCTTCTTCCAAAGATTTTAAAGAAAGATACAGAGCTAAATCATCAGCATTTTGCAAAATTTTACAAAATTCGTCTACTGAAAAATGCAAGTCAAATGTGTATGAGTTGAATAGAAGAGGGCTAAGGACTGAGCCCTGTGGCAAGCCTTTCCAGATAGTCTTAGGTGGTAACAGAGAATCATGGGTTTTAATATAGATAGTCCTTTGCATCAATAAGTTACATTTATATGTAACTGTACGGTTTATACCGAACTAACTTTCCCGGAACATTCAACTGACGGAGAAGTTTAGCCCTGAGCACTGACAGGAGTACGTTATCATATGCTGAGGCAATATCGAGAAAGACTCCTACTAAGTCCTGTTTCTTTAACAAAGATATACGGATATCAGTTGTTAGAATTCTACTATCAATAGTGCTCATATCTTTTCTGAATCTGAACTCCGAGAAGGCTTTGAGCCGAGAAGATAGATCACTGGCTGAAATATCGGTAGTGCTACAAGAACCTCTGTTTCTTTTAATTTGCTTCCAAACTAGGGAAGAAGGAGACCTAGGAGATAAGCTCTCACAATAGCGGATCCAACCTTCTTTCTTCTTTTTTGAAAGAAGTCTAGTGGCTGCGGCCGCTTTTCTTTACTCCATCGGTGCAAATGTTCGCGATTTTATTTTTATGGAAGAATTGGTCAAACTTAATCGGACAAATCGACGTCTCAGCACAGGGATTCAATTCGGAACTAGAGACGTGGTCAATAAAAGGTCCTTTATGAAACAAAATATATGCTACTACTAATACTAATTACTTTACTAATTTATGTCCACCACGAGGCTCGGGTGGACACACTATCGGCCAAAGATACGCATGCTCACTTAAGAAAATAATTCTGTGGAAGCGCAGCTAGTGACAAACCACATCCCTTCCTGGTTTCGCCCAATTAGAGACAATATTCATTTTGTGAGTACAGGGCGTGTAATATTATATTAATACTTACTATTACGAACACTACTAAAATACGCTTCGTGCATCCTATTGGTCAAAATACATGCATATAGGCGATCGAGTTATGAGCCGTGCTATGCTATTATAGCCTTAAGGGTGAGCATGCGGAAGATTGGTCGATAGTACATAGATTGGGTGGCTGCTACAGCCATTTCCTTACTTAAGATAGCTTTTTTGGGGCAGACGCCACCATTGCCGTCTGGATCATCCAGACGTCGCTTATCGTATCCAGTTTTTATGGGATCCGAAGGGTCGGGCGGAGCAGGAGGGGGTGGAGGATCCATAATGGATACCCAGCTGATACTTTTACGCACAAAATCTGAAAATTTAGATAAATTTATCTTTAAAAAACCTGTCAAGGGCGTGTCGGGCCACGCGCAGTGTAGGGTTCCGTAGTTTTTATAACAGCCAAGTGCGTGTCGTATTCGCTGACTGATCGTTTCGTACCATGCTCTAACTAAAAGCCAAACATGACTACCTAACTAATTTGACTTCCTATACAAATCCTCACCTGATCCGACAATTTTGCACGGAAAGTTTTAATTTTTTTTAGAGATTTGTGTAAAACTTGTCATAGCCGGTGTTTTGAATTTAAATACGGACACAGAGCTACACTACTCAATCGTCACAAGAAACTAGCACGATACAACTGGCGCTTAGCGCCATCTATCGATATTTCTATAGAGTTGTTCGAAATTTTCGAGTCAAATACGATTGGTCGACTATTACTCGTAAACTTGTAAAGCCCACTTATGTGTGATAGTTTTCCTTTAAATTTCGTTATATATAGGTACTACTGCCGTGACATTTGAATTTCTAACTACAACCGTTTAGTTGATAGAGGGGGTGGACACTTGACTCTAACGAAAATTGGTACTTTAAAGCTTGATAAGTCACGAACGGTTTACTTAATCAAAAAACGGTCTTACTAAACCCCTAATATTTTTGAAAGACCTATCCAACGATATTCCACACTATGGGAAGAACGAAAAAAAAAATTATCATCCCACTTTACATGTAGTACTTTACAGGTACCCTAAATAATTGTTTTTTCAAAATTTTATTTTACCACTTTTTTGGCGTCATTAACGTGTATACTCATGCCAAAGTACAACTTTCTAGTACCATTCGTTTTTGAGCTAAACCGCGGACAGACGGACAGACAGACGGACATGGCGAAACTATAAGGGTTCCTTGTTGACTACGGAACCCTAAAAATGCGTAAAAATAAATATTTCGGTAAAAAAACCTCTCTGACACGTGTGACAGCTATTGTTTTTTTTTCGAAAACCAGGTATGTTATTCAATTTTGATTGGACTGATTTACAGCTCACTTCATGAATAAAGTCATCTGTTTAAACATATTACTAACCTATATACCTTATTTACCTAATTAGTATACATTTGTATAGGCATTTATGTCCAGCTACATACTTTTTCGCCTACACGGCGTCATTATCTGAGTCAAAACATGTTTAGTGTATTTTTTTAGACATTATTTTATTGAACCGTCTTATACGCTGTCTAACGGCTTACTGCTGGTGATATGTTACAAAATAGCGACATGGCCACGTTGTGCGGTAATTTATACTTACCTGGTCTCTGGCCAGACTTCAGACATTAATCAACTAGATACTCATATTTTAAAACAGACTTTGACCTCTGAGTTTTTTCCAGTGTTTCTTCTCAGGGTAGTCAACTAGCAAATACTGGCTGCATCTAGTTTTAACTAACTAAAATTATTACCGTGTAAAAGTAAATAAATATCATGTTTAATATATCAAATTTAAAGCCAGTCCTTGGGACACGGGCAGTGTCAACCAGCCTTTTCTTAATTTATTTGAAAAGTCTGTGAGTACAAGGGCCCTACAGTCCGAGAAGTTCGACCCCAAACGGTTCGAAAATATAGTTATAACTTCTGCACGCGACTTCGTTTGCGAGGTTGGATTGTCCCGCGTAAATCCCGGTCCCGTGGGAATGCCGGGATAAACAGTAGCCTGTGTGTTATTTTAAGATTTCAATTACCTATCTACGTACATACTAATTTTCATTTAGATCCGTTCAGTAGTTTTTGCGTGAAAAATTACTCTTTCGAACATCCATCCATACATCCTCTCAAACTAATATAAAAAAACATATTAGTAAGATTTTTTTACTACGGTTTAGTAGGGTCTTGGGTTCAATCTCAATTGACGATAAGCGATAAATGAACCCATAAGATGACTGTTCACTCTTGTTTTAAAGGCAATATATTATTGCATCATGAAACATTGCAAATATTTATATTCTGCAAAAATTAAGCTTCCATCGATTTCTCACCTTCGCTCTGGAACCCTAACCACTTCCTATTCAAGTTCTTTCAAAGATATTTATTTTTACTTCGCGTTTAGAATGGGACTACTGCGTCACGTTCTTATCAGCACACCTCTATTTAATAATTCAATAAGTTCAGAGGTCTTGCATTGAAATGCAAAGACATACGAACCACTTTGTGGTGTTCGAACCAATACAGTCGTCACTACTTGTCACTGTCTTCCCGTAACTTTCGAGGAAAAGACGAAACTCGGATTTTTGTGTAATTTTTTTGCCTCTCCGAAAATGTACCAAGACAATGAAATTGCGGACGGCAAATCGGAGAAGAATAAGTTTGAATCTTCTATTAGTGAATTGAAGAAGAAGACGTTTGTTTCTTATGCAGATATTGAAAGTTATGGTGAGTTTAATATTTTAAAGGACTTTTTCGACTCCATATTCTTCGTTATAAGTACTCAGAGAGAGTAATAAGGGTTGCTAGCCTATTAGAAAGTGAAAGAAGAATTGATAGTGTACTCACTAACATTTACCAATGTTGTGAAATCGATGATTTTGGTAAGTTACTTTGAATAAATTACTGACTCTGTTAAGTTTAGTACATAGTCCGTTCTATTTGACATTATTTGCATATTTTTAATTGTTAATTCATACGATGCTATTGACAAAGCGTTTTTTTTTAACGTTAACTTTGGAAATAATGACAATTAAATGAGAAGTCTGAAAGTGATCGAGAACCTTCGTGGAACTAGTGTTATATTGACTGTACATTTCACCTTGCTCAAGTGTGATGCGTGAATTTCAGTAACTGTGGCCCTGTGGCTGACTTCGAAATCATGTAACTTCCTAAATAATTATTTGTTTAATTAAAATAATAGACTACTATTTATATATTCATATATAAAATAATAGACTAATATTTGCCATATTTCGAAAGGGAATCCGGTAGGAATCGAGTTGTATGGAGCCTTCGCCACTGGTACATTTCAAGAGCACCAAGTGAATATCGAAGAATTGGTAGATGGAATGTATGTAGGAGTTATTAGTGCTAGAAATGCGGTAGCTATTGAGATGAAGGTTGGAAAGAGATGGATGAAAGAAGAAAACGTCACTAAATCACATTGACGTCATCGATACATTTACATGTGTCATAAAAGGTCATCTTTATTCATCATCATCATCATACAAATATAATTAAAGTGTCTATCTGTGATTTCAAATATAATAGTTGTCTTTACTCAAGTGCCTACCTACATAATTTACATGATAGTGATAAACAAATTTTTTTTTTGTCCAACTGTTAGTCTACCTGTATTTCTTTTTGTTTGTCTGGGCTAATCTCTGGAATGGCTTAACTGATTTTAATGAGACTTCACTAGAATATAGAAGAAGTTAAAGGGCAACATAAAGGATACTTCTATGCCGGACGTTCCACGTGTGTACAAACTAAGTTGCGGGCACCAATAGTACAGAATATATTGAGATAGGACACGATAATGGAACTTAAGATTAGCCAAGGTTTCAAGGTATCCCTAATGATAGCGGTCTCTCTCTCTTCAAGTATGTTCCAGCACAACATACCAACCACTCTTCTGTTTATTTCTTTTTCATCATTATTCCATTTGTAATTAGTTATTTAATTAATAATACATTGACGAAGCTCTAAAAAAATATAATATCTACAGGCAAATATAATATCAATTTATAGGGCTTCGAACAATTCGTCAACCTCCTGTTAATGGAAAAGTGCCCAGAACACTGGCTGAAAAGCTACATTGAATGGCAATGCTGATAGAAGAAAAGGCCAGTTCTGGTCACTTGAAGAGTCGACTTATCGTTTCCTCAAAGCCAAGTGAAAATGCATATAATTAAATAGTTGCGAACGCGTAACAATAAACAAGATCAAAGGTCTAAAACAAATTGAATAGTTAAAAGGCGTAATTTCCCTATACAAATAATTATTTAAAGCAGCTGTTTAACACGTGAATGAGCAAATACGTGGCTTGACGTTTAAATGAATTTTGAATGAAGTCATTACTTGTGTGTCTTATGTTTGGTTCGACGTTTTCATTTGCATTATTGAAACGGTGGCTTTTGAATAATATCTAAACAATTTATTTATTTACTAAATAAAAACTATATTTTAGACTAGCTTTTGCCCGCGACTTCGTACGCGTGGGAAGGTTTTCCCGCGCAAATCCCGATCCCGTGGGAATTTCGGGATAAAAAGTAGCCTATGTGTTATTCCAGGATGTCAACTATCTACTTACCAAATTTCATTCAGATTCGTTCTGTAGTTTTTGCGTGAAAGAGTAACAAACATCCATCCATCCTCACAAACTTTCGCATTTATAATATTAGTAGGATAGGATAGGATATATGTTATCTAAAAATAATCTAAAATATGGCGTCCAGAAATTCGTGCACAACGCTGTCCACTGGTAATGTGCCCATAAGACTGGTGGCATTGCCACGTTGTATGGCAATGCTTAACCTCTGTCCAAGGTAAAAGCCAGCCCTTGGGTCAGGCATTTTTATTTATTTATTAATGTACACACACGAAAGAGAAAAAAAGACAAATACAGATAAAAGAGCACAAACATGCTGCATACCAAAATAAATTTCTTCCAGAAGACCTGCGATAGGAGAGTTGAAGAAGACATGATAGACACAGTGTGTATAAATACTAATTACGTAAACTAAAACATACTTAACTACTCGTATAATAATATAAATTATAAAAATACAATATGTATTCTACTTCTATGTATCATATCTGTATACATAGAAGTAGAATACATATTTATATAAATACAATAAAATAGTTATATATATAAACTGATGACAAAAGCTCGTATTGACTTGATGAATGAATGACTTTTTGAATTTGCCTAGTTACGTTTTTTTTAATTATTAATTCTTTTTGTTTTCTGTCAATATATATTTTTACTCTCATTATAATCGTTTAAATTAAAATACAAAGCGCGATATCAACAAATTATTCAAAAAGTCATTCAGTCATTCATTCATCAAGTCAATACAAGCTTTTGTAACAACAAACAGGAAATAGGAATTTCTCTCGTGTCGAGAGAAATTCCTATTTCCTGTTGATGCATTTTCCCGCTTCGAGGATACAGACCTCCTCTGACCTCTGAGTTTGTTTCGGTGTTTCTTCTCAGGGTAGTCAGTTAGGAAACACCGGCCTCATCTAGTTGAAATTAAAAAAAAAACGTATTAAAGTGTTATTTAATAACCAATTTGCAAAATAAAAATCATTCATCTCTCGATGACAGTCCCATAGGTCGTAAACTTTGACAGTCATCACGACTTCATGAGTAGTCCGAAGCCAGAAAATCTGTTACTGACCAAGGAGTATCATGTTACCCAGTTACTGGGTAGTGGAGGTCTATATTATGGGTGGAGGTATTATATTAAGTGTGTACAGACCACCTTCAGGATTGTACGATTGCTTTGAAAAAGTAATGGATGAAGTTTTGCATAAAATCTGTAACTCGAGTAAATATGTCATTGTATGTGGTGATTTTAATATTAATTTATTAGAAAATTCTAGTTTGAGCACTAACATTATTAGTTTATTCCAATCATACAATCTTGTAAACCTATTTATGGAGCCCACTAGAATAACTCCTACTAGTGCCACTTGTTTAGATAATATTTTTACGGATGTTGTACCGACTCACAAAAAAATCATTAATTTAATAGACTCTGATCATTGTGGGCAATTAATTACTTTACCAAAAAAAGTCAATAAAATGTTAAAAAAGAATATCACTGTAAATCCAAAAACTAAATATCGCCTGGAAGCATTCAAAACTAAACTCTTAAATAAAATGCCCTGTTTGTTAACTAATGAGGACCCTAATAAACATTATAATGATTTTTTCAAAATATATTGCCAACAATTCGATAACACATTTATTCCCAAAATTGCTTCAGTAAATACTAACACTTCTTTCAGTGACTGGGCCACCACTGGTATTTATAAAAGTAGAAATCGGCTTTATGAACTCTATGAGGAGCGGTCTTACACTAACTCGGCAGAATTTCATTTATATGTTAAGAACTATTCTAAATTATTTAAAAAAGTCTGTTATATTGCCAAGTCTCGCTACTTGAGTTCTAAAATTAAAAATAGTAGTAATGTAATTAAAACGACTTGGGATATTATAAAAAGCGAAACGGGAAGGTCTTGCAACCGAAATAGTGATTACACCCTCACTATTGATGATAATATAATAACATTAGATTCACAAGTCGCCACAGAATTTGAACATTTTTTCACTGACATTCCTGTATCGACAACCAAGTCGCTAAAATCATCTACCATTGCTGCAGAAACACTACTTAAAAAAAATGTTCCAGTTTGTAGTTCAGAGTTTAAATTCCAATATGTTACTTTTAATGACATCATTAAAACTTTTAATTCTTTGAATGTTAAAAAGACTGCAGACCTGTGGGGTAATTCTGTTGATGTTACTAAGTCCATTATACACATTATTGCTCCTACATTAGCTGTTATATTTAATAATTGTATTGATTGCGGTGAGTTTCCTGATTTAATGAAATATAGTAAAATAATCCCACTATTTAAATCGGGTAGTACATCTGACCCTACTAATTACAGACCTATTTCTGTACTGCCCACTTTCAGTAAAATTTTTGAGAAAATTATTTTAATGCAGATGCAAAGATATTTTAATAAACACAAATTGCTACATAATAAACAATTTGGTTTTACAAAGGGTCGTTCAACAACTGATGCCGGTGTTGAACTTTTAGGACACATTTATAATGCATGGGAAGATAAGTGCGATGCGTTGGGCATTTTTTGTGATTTGTCCAAGGCATTTGACTGTGTTCCCCATGAGACATTAATCAGGAAACTGCACTACTACGGATTCCGGGACACCTCTCTGAATCTTTTGTCCTCTTACTTGAGTGAAAGGATTCAGAGAGTCGATGTGAACGGCAAAAGATCGCCGGGATCTGTGGTCAAAATGGGGGTCCCCCAAGGCTCAATTTTAGGTCCCTTTTTGTTTCTTATTTATATAAATGATTTGCCGTACCTGATCAAAAATCATGACATAGTGCTATTTGCTGACGATACTTCTCTTTTATTTAAAATCAAACGTCAACAGCAGGTTACTGAAGAAGTTAACAGAGCCCTTGCAACTGTAGTTAGCTGGTTCAATGTTAATAATCTTCTTCTTAATGAGAAAAAAACCAAATTCCTAAAATTTACGTTACCTCATGTTAGACAAGTGAATACTAGTGTATCAATAAAGGGCGAAATATTGAAAGCCGAAGATACCACAGTATTCTTGGGCATAACCTTGGATGCGAAGCTTCAGTGGGGCCCCCATATAGATAAATTGTCAAAAAAGCTAAGTTCTGCAGCATATGCCGTTAGAAAAATACGTGGATTAACTGATATCGAAACAGCACGTTTAGTCTACTTTAGTTACTTTCACAGTGTGATGTCATACGGCATTTTACTTTGGGGAAATGCCGCCGACATTCACACAATATTTGTATTACAAAAAAGGGCCATTCGTGCAATTTATAAATTAAGTCCTAAGCACTCCTTAAGAGACAAATTTAAGGAGATTAATATTATGACTGTGCCATCTCAGTATATTTATGACAACCTCTTGTATGCACACAAAAATATTAATCTGTTTAAAAAATACAGTGATATTCATAGTGTAAATACAAGGAACAAAGACACATATGTCATTCCTAAAACAAGGTTAAAAAAAATAGGTGGTTCGTTTAGATGCCAATGTATACGTTTTTATAATAAAATTCCTAGCCATATTCAAAAACTAAGTATTAATAAATTCAAATTATTGATAAAACGTAAACTATGTCAGAAAGCTTTTTACAGTGTTAAAGATTATATTGAGGACAAGAAGGCTTGGGAATGAGATGCTCCAGTGATATACGTGTGCCTTTTTTATTTCTTTTTAAAATTATGATTGATGATTTATTTTTGATTAATTAAAATTTTGCTTTCTCAAGTATTGTATATACCTATTAATTTTTGTTTTTGTTTGTTGTTTTTTTATATATTGTTGTTTTCTTATTTTATATTGTTGTTTTTTTTTTATATATATAAAATTATTTCATTATTGTAAATGTGAGGACGATGTAGGTTATTCTTTCTTCATTGTTTTTGCTTTCACTATAATTTATTTAATGATGTCAAGCAGTTTGAGTACTTGTGTGGCCTACCCAAAGGTCCTTACTTTGGTATTGTTCGTCAAATTGTTGAGCTCCTTAAGTTCTAAGTTGAGCTACACGATAACTGACAAATGCTTGCACTGTCTGGACAGGTCCGCTCAAATTTGCGTGGTTATTTCCTCAAAAGAATACCACAGACATGAACCTACATGCTTCTCATATACAAATACAAATTGTCTGGACTTTAAAAGAGACTTTGACCTCTGAGTTTGTTTCGGTGTTTCTTCTCAGAGTAGTCAGTTAGGAAATACCGGCCTCATCTAGCTAAACTAAACACGCAAAAAAACATGACGTGTAAAAGTGTTATTTATAACCAATTTACAGAATTTCATTTCATTTCATTTCATTTCATTTCATTTCATTTCATTTCATTTCAGTGTCGGTATTTTGTCCCGCAACAAAGGGTTCGCGCCCCCTTTGCGCGGCGTTCACGCGTACACATCCACATTCACGGTGGTATGCAGTAGTATGATATCAGGCATCAGTCAGTTTAATAACATCATCATGGACATCAGATGTACATAGAGCTCAAGCCACTATGCTAGATGATGATGGTACAATTTTTAACAGCAATGGTCAATCTAAGCAGATATTTTTTTCAAGTCATTTGCTATTTAAAGGGGATTGTTTTTATATTATGTAGCAGCAGCTTCTATGTCCATTTCGCGGCAGGTTTCACGTACGATTGAAGTATCCCGTGAATGTGGAGGGCACGACTTGTGCCGTGAATTCACGGCGAGAATTCGCGCGTGAATTCACGGCACTAATGTGGAGCCGCCATAAAAAACTCAACTGCATTCAGCTCGACTGGAAGGCGATTCTGATGTAATTGGGAAAAAAGCCAAGCAGATTTCGATTATATTCTTTACCTTTATTCTTCAGATCAAAGTTGAGATAAGGCTTCATCTTTCAAATGACATAATCTTAAAAGTCCTTCCAAAGGTTGTCTGGAAGATATCGCTCTCAGTGATAAGACCGCCATTATAACCATAGCTTAAGCAATATTGCTAAATAGGTGTGTTTAATTACTAATTTTAATATTAGCTATGACGACACTGACTATTTTTGATATCAGCGCTACGACGCATGCATGCTTAAATGCAAGTTGCGCAAATCACAACAATCCTAGAATCTAAACGACCCTGAAGTGCCAACTTAACTTTAGCTCTTATGTTAATAAATGTGAATAATTTGCAGGTTTTTCCCAGTTTTTCATAACATAGACAGATAAAATAGGTATACTTTAGTGTACACCAAAATTTTATATCTTAATCTTAACATAGTATAAAGCAAAGTCACGTCCCTGTGTCTGTCCCTATGTATGCTTAAATCTTTAAAACTACGCAACGGATTTTGATGCAGTTTCTTTCAATAGAAAGAATGATTCAATAGGAAGGTTTTTAAGTATATAACATGCATAATATAGTAGATAAACACTGATAATTTTTGAGGTTTCTAATGTGATGTCGCAAATAAACACATTTTTTTGCGCTTGCTTTGCAAACGCTGGCTGAACCCTACGAGATAGATCAAAATAATGTACTACAGTATTGTACACCTTAAAAAGGTTAACAAAAATGTCCTGGATGGCATCTGTCTATCTCTTATAGATAACCCACAACAACCATTTTTTATTCTTTACTTTTTACGAGAAATACGAGCATATTTTACGAAGCGATTTTAAGCAATACAGCACTAATCCTTATCCAATTAAGTACCATACATACATTGTGCATTTAATATAAATCAATATTGCCGTTTACAGAATATAATTTAAATAAATAGTTTCGAAGATATTACAGATTTAAAATGCAAGGACATAGCGGTTGCGGCGCGGTGCCGGCGGAGGCACGGCTCGCGTGCCTATGTTGCTTAGATTTGAGCGTTGAATGTTTTTCCCATGGTAAATTATGTGTCGCACTTTCAAGAGTAATTACTAAAGAGAACATGTATGTCGAATGACAAAAAGGCTGTCAACGATGTATATAAAAACATTCTATAGTATATTTAATATAAACATTGCACCCGTGCGAAGCCGGGGCGGGTCGCTAGTATTAAGTATAATATTTGCTAATTTTGGTGTCGTCACATGTCATCGTTACATGGTGGACATCTCACCCACACGCACAAAACGTTTTGGGAATACTTTCATTGTGCGTACAGCTAAGGAGTGGAATTCCCTGCCGGAGTCTGTTTCCCGATAGCTCTGGGGGTATATATATAAAAAAAATGTAAAGTTTTTTTTTAAATAAATATACTTATATTATTATAGTTACTTCAGAACCCTTCATGGGCGAGTCTGACTCGCACTTGGCCAATTTTTTGAGAGAAGTTATAGTGATGATGAAAATTACTCAAACTTTGTGCCTGGCCTGAGAATGACTTGCGAATTTCATGACGTAATAACCCAGTCAGGCGTGTATCGCAACTGGCATATCCTAGACTAGACCAAAAATCCTCAGACATGCGATATCCTAACACCAGAACTGGGCCCAAATGGTGGCTTAAGACCCACTCCCACCCATAGGAGGTCTGTTTTCCAGCAGTGGGGAAGTAATAGGCTGACTATATACTATTATTCTAATTACTCTTAATTCTATGGTTGCAATGGCGGTCTTATCGCTAAAAGCGATATCTTCCAGACAACCTTTGGGAGGACTTTCAAAACTTTAATTAAATTAGTATAGTCATAAAATAGATCTGACTATCAGACTACTGAGACTATCTGGGTACGAACTCACGATTTACAATTTGTAATTAGTGTCCATAACCGCTGGATCACTTCTGCTCCTACAAATGAAGAACAAATATTGATAACTGACAAACAGGAGAGGTTCTGTCTCTCCTTTAGCTAAGAGATGCTTAGTCAAGATTGTAAAATAACCTTTTAAAGCTCATCGTCTTCTTGCCCTTGTTACATTAACTTAAGGTCGGTGCTACATGTTTTCTTCTTCTATTTCCTCCTGTCAGATGTCACGGTATCACTTACTCCTTACTTCCTTTCATATCATTCCTCTCACAATCTATCCATCAGTTTTTGACTCTACTATGGTGGACATCCCACCCATACGCACAAAACGTTTTGGGAATACCTTCATTATGCGTACGGCTAAGAAGTGGAATTCCCTGCCGGAGTCTGTGTTTCCCGATAGCTATAACCTAGGAGTCTTTAAGTCAAGAGTGAATAGGTTACTTTTAGGTAAGCGTGCTCCATCTTCGACCACATCATCACTTACCATCAGGTGAGATGGTGGTCAAACGCGAACCTACTTTAAATAAAAAAAAAACCTCTCCATCTATCAACATTCAAACCCATCACCCTTTTAGTCACATGCGTATCATCGCTCCTCATCACAGTCTATACCACGATAGGCGACTTTTACAGCTATAGTTAATAATTTTGTTTTCTATTTCATCACGTTCAACTCTAACCGAATGTAGCTGAGTATTAGTGTTTTTACATGGAGCGACTGCCTATCTGACCTCCACACCTCAGTAACTGGGTAACATGATACCCCTTTGCCAGACCAGTGTTAGATTTTCTGGCTTCTGACTACCCGACCAACTGAAATCGATGTCTAAACGGGGGTATCACACCGGCAACTTCTAAACTCGGGGTACTGAGAAATTTCTTATAGAAAAACCCAATAGCACTTTTTGTCTGACTGAGGAATCGAACCTGAGACATCAGACAAAAACATGAAGCATGAAGAAAACATGAATCTATATATATTTATTTATTTACACTTTATGCACATAGGTACAAAGGCGGACTTAATCCCGTAGGCATTCTCTACCAGTCAACCATGAGGGGTGAAGAGATAGTGTGGGAGGTGCAATATGAACGTGAAATGTAAAATTAGAAAATATATATTTAAGAGAGTTGAGTAAAGAGAAAAGCGTTGTCAAAGCACACAAACTTCTCCTCTGGCGAATCATCCATTTAAGCTCAAACCTGAAACTTGAGACATGGTCAGATTTCCTTAAATTAAATATGAACCGAATGCGGTTATTGAGGATACAATCAAGCTTATCGAGCAAGACCGCATTCAGGTCAAAGTAGCACACGTCACCATAGTCGATTAATGGAAAAAATAAAGTCTGCACAAGCATAGTCTTCGTCTTAACAGGCAAAATGTTCCTCAGACGATACAAGGAACGCAATTACCCATTGGCCCTTTGGCTGACACTAGAAACTTGACTTTGCCAGCCAAGTGTCGCGTCAAGATGCAAACCCAGATCTTTTACGCTAGGGCTGATGGGAATGACGGCACCATTAAAAATAATAGGTGGAAAAGAACTAGCCACCAATCTACCCATCACGCGTGAGCTACCAATAATGATAGCCTGAAATTTTGAGGGGTTTACTGACACTCCGTCAAACCAGCTATTGATAGTATCCAAATCTCGGTTTACATCCCTTATAGCATCCGACAAACCTTCAATCCGCACAGCAGTATATAATTGTTCGGCGTAAAGATAATATGAACACCGAAGACAGTGAGTTATAAAGTTAATGAAGACAGAGAATAATAATGGAGAAAGAATACCGCCTTGTGGAAAACCAGCATCCAGACCACGCTAAGTTGAAGATCGGAACGACCGAAGATAAGAAGAGAACCATTCCAGCGCCTCGGAAGAAACCATAAGATCGGAGAGGATAGCTAGGAGTATATACTGACTGACGGCTCATGACTAATTTCTTCAATGCCTTAGTATCCTCCATAGCTTCTCTAATGTCGCCAGTCACTTTAAGAAGAGCAGAGGATGTAATGTGCCCGGGCCTGAATCCAGACTCGAATGAGCTTACAAGATTATTCCGGTAAACAAACCCAGAAAACTGTTTGGTGAACACAGGCTTCGAGCACTTTTGCCAGAAAAGGGAGAATGGATATAGGTTGAAAATGGTTAGGTAGCGTAAGATTTGATATTTTAGGAAGTGGACGGACATAGGCCATCCGCCACAAGGATGGGAATTGTCCGGAGTCCAGGGAATAATTGATGATGGGTAATTGGTGGGAGAAGACAGTTTAGGATCAAGGTAATCATACCCCGACTGATTCTATCGTGACCCACAGCCTTGGATTTGGTGGATAGTATAATTTTTGTAATTTCATCCAAGGTTGCTGGTGAAAACTGAAATGGTTCAATGATTGGACCAGGTAAACAAGTGATGAAATCAACCATCTAAGACAAAATAAGAGGGTCCAAATGACAAGTTGTAGTAAAATGACGGTTGATATCATCCAAAACGATCGTTTTAGGAAAATCTACATGACTCGACCTACCAATACCGAGAGTTCCAAGGAATTTCCAGATATCAGCAGATGAGGAAGTTGAAATGTTATCAAGAATATGGCGGCGTTTAGCGTTGCATATCACCTGATTACACCGATTCCTTGCAGCTTTGTAGGCATTCTTTTTATTTTCACTGCGATCCTTTTTAAACTTCCGAAAGGCCCGATCCCTGCATCTCATTGCTAAACGAACCCCTGGTGACATCCAAGGAGCTGGTAGTCGCTTTAGTTTAACCCTCCTAACAGGAGCATGTTCATCGTAGAGGGCAAGAACGGCCTGATTGAAGATACCAAGTTTGTTGTCAATGGTCTTTGCCGCTAGTAGGTAGCCCCAATCAATTTCTGACGCATCTTTACGCAGCTTCTCAACATCCATGCGCACATAACAACGCATGTGCAGAACTTTAGGGAGAGGTTTTGGTGGCTGTAAGATATAGGAGAGGAAAATAAGATAATAATGGGAAAAGCCAGGTGCAGGACATTGGCCATGAGATGCAACCAAAGAGGGAGTGGATGTTAGAATCAAACCGAGCCACGTCTGATTAAAATGAGTGGGCTGCAGTGGAAGAACATGAAGACTAACGGAATCAATGATGTGAAGGAGTTTTCGGGAGGAAGGGGTATCAAAATAAATGATTTCGTCATCAGGTTAATTTTATGAAGATAAAATTAGTCAGTTAAAGTATGTTATTTGGTTGTGTAATTTAGGAGATACGTAGTTTAAAAGTCTTCAACAATTAATATAAGTACCACATCCAATACCAGCTAATTCTAAACAATGAAAAAACTATATACCTAACTATAAACCTGATAAAACTTAGTACCTACTAAGAACTCCACAACATAATTGCATCAAAAAAATATAATTAATGCCTAACAAAGTGGGCACGGGTCGGCTAGTCACTTATAAAACAGAAAACAAAACAAAAATAAGACAAATAACAAAAATAAGACACACAAGGAACTAATGATTGATAATGAATGAGGAATTAATGATGAGGACTGTGGGAAACTGGCGGTCCTTTTTTTACTTAACTTCAATAATGCTTTTAACATTTTCGATTTTGATGTTCCTGCAAAGACTCAAGTCATTGTTGTTGGCAGCCCAAGGCTACGATCCAAAATTGACTGGACGTCTCTTTCCCAAATCCTTTTTGAAGGACTCAGTAAAGGACCTTGGTATTTATATTGATAAGGATTTGTCTTGGGGTCTCCAGATGCAGAAAGTGAGCCGCAAACTGTTTGCCTCTGCGTGGTATTTACGCAGATTGTGCAATTTCCTGACAACTGCCACTAAAACTGCGCTTGCCTAATCCCTTCTTCTCGCTATTCTTGACTATGCTGATGCAAGCTATCCAGATCTCAGCAAGGGCAGATAGATAAGCTCGAACGACTCCAAAATTTTTGAATCAGATTCATATTTGGTTTGTGCAAATATGATCATGTTTCTGAGTTTCGCATTAAACTCAAGTGGCTGCCTTTCCGCCTTCGCCGGAATGCACATTGTACATAGTTTAACAGTAGGTACAGTATTCTCTTCAATCCAACAACTCCGTTTTACTTCAAAGAAAGTTTTAAATTCCTTCATGACACACTGTATGTTAGAGATTTGAGATTATCGAAGAATTTGAGACTTTCAATGACTGCACACTCCACTCATCGTTTACAGTACAAGCTATTTGTTTGTGGAATGCATTGCCGGTTTCAGTAAGACAATCTCAGTCACTCGCTACTTTTAAAAGCTCGGTTGCTAATAATTTTCTTTCAAATTTATGATTGTTGTTTTCGTTTTCTCTCCACTTATGTAAGTATTGTATTGTATTTATATATTTGTACAAATATATATGTATGTATTTATATATTTTTTGTAGTTTTTTCTGTTTTTTTTTTATGAGTATAATTATGTAGTACACTAATTTAGCCCTCCCCTTTTCAATTAAAGTTTTAGAAGTACTTCCAAAGGTTTTCTGGAAGATATCGCTTTTAGCAATAATACCGCCATTGTAACCATTGACTTAAGCAATATTGTTAAATAGGTGTATTTAAATTTTGGTGTACAATAAAGTATATTCTATCTTATCTATTCACTGGTCGAATCAAAGCTCCAGAGCCTTGAACATCGACGACGAGTTGCAAGTCTATCGGTTTTTTATCGGTTACATTTCGGGTAGTGTGCGATGGAATTACACAATCTAATTCCGCCAAGTCCGTTCCATCATCGGACTATAAGACAGACGGCGATGCGCCATCATTACATGACATGGTGGGCATCCCACCCATACGCACGAAACGTTTTGGGAATACTTTTTACATTGTGCGTACTGCTAAGGAGTGAAATTCCCTGCCGGAATCTGTGTTTCCTGATCGCTATAACCTGGGAGTCTTTAAGTCAAGAGTGAATAGGTTACTTCTAGGCAAGCGTGCTCAATCTTCGTCCACATCATCACTTACCATCAGGTGAGATGGTGGTCAAACGCGAGCTTATTATCAATAAAAAAAAACTATAAATCAAATAAAATATTATGACTAATATTAGCAGTGTGCAAGCGTAAGGTTTAATAATCAATTTTCTTAAAAATCTCTATTTCTTCAATCAGGTGAAAGCAGTGTAACGCCTGAGTACGAAGATGCTTACAACCGCTCCATCAATGACCCTGAAGGCTTCTGGAGTGAGATAGCTCAGGAGCTGGAATGGACCAAACCCTGGGAAAAAGTACTGGACAACAGCAATCCCCCGTTCACGAAATGGTTAGTAACAACCAGATTTGACTATGTATGGAAAGTTATGAATGAACTTAGATCTTAACAACGAATCATTTCAACATCCTCTATTTGAATTTCAGAAAAATCGAATATATCATTCGTAAGCAACATTCATTCACTCACTCACACCACTCTCCCACTACAAATACGCACACACTACCACACCCACCCACACTCACACACATATATTATTACAATTTTATACACGTTTTCTTTTTATATTATTACAATTTTAAGTGTACATACTTACATAGTTTATACTTCGACAGATCTCAAGCACATAATTTATTAACTCTAAGAAACATTGTTCTGTAGGTACTTGTTCTTATATTGTGTAGGAGGAAGGCGCCGGTGTCTGTTACACAGTTAATACTAGCTCAGACACCGTCGTTTACTCTATCTGTACTTAATTTATACGTTAAGAAAGAAATTATCTGTGTTTGTCAAAGATAGAAAAATTATGTAAGCAATATTTGAAATAAATACTTGAACTTGAACTATTCAGTAAGACACTGTTCATAGACATTAGTTACAAAATGTCTTGTTTCATTATCTGCTTAGCCGTTCCCCAACTGGCTTCTAGTCTAACCGTATGCAGCCGGGTGCTAGTGTTTTATATAGAGTGACTGCCTATCTGACCTCCACAACCCAGTATCTGGGTAACACTATATCCCTTACAAGACTCGTGTCTGATTTTCTGGCTTCTGACTGCTCGTAACGACTGTCGAACATGTCGAAAACGACAGCCGTGATCAACGGGTCCCAACGGCTTAACGTGGTGTGGAGCAGTTTCAATATTTTAAGATGTTCACCCATCCACGGAGTGACCTCGGTAAGCACTGACCTTGAAGATCTTTGCTGCGAGCTCTTCCAGTCTGTTTTTAATCTCAGAGACAAAGTTGACATTACGACGGTTGCCACATTTTTGCAGTCCTTAAATGTGCCACTATCGAAACTTAACGTTAATAAAATCAAGTATCGGTTTTTTTAACCGACTTCTAAAAAAGGAGGAGGTTCTCAATTCGGATGTTTGTATTTTTTTTTTTATGTTTGTCCGCACAGAACTCCGTCGCTTGCCAACCGATTTAAAAAATTCTTATCTTGTTAGAAAGGGTATACTTCCCAAATGGTCCCATGAAAATTTTATCGAATTTGGACAAGCCGTTTCTGAAAAATCAACAAAAGTCTAAAAAACATATTTACGTTGATGATCTTTTCGTTTACTCTGCATTGCGTTTTTTGTTCGCGCATAACTCCGTCATTTACGAACCGATTTGGAAAATTCACTGTTCCACTAAAAAGCACGAAAATAAAAACTTTTTTGCAAAAAATAAAATCGACGTCCATATCAAAACACTACAAAGCTAAAAATAATTTTAATTTCGGAAGGCGGTGTGAAAAAAAAAGAAAATACAAAACCAATAACACCGACTACCGAAATTAAAATTATTTTTGGCTTTGTAGTGTTTTGATATGGAAGTCGGTTTTATTTTTTGCAAAAAGGTTTTTTATAATACATTATCCTGAAATAATGTGAAGGTGCTAATTTAAAACTTAGAAATACAAAAATAATAATGTAAGACATATATGTTTTTAATAACACAACTTATTACAGGTTAATCAGATTCAGATAATGACTTCATATCTTGGGTCCCGCCTGTTTGTCACTTTTTGTAAATGTAAACGTGTTTGTTTCTTTTCTTTCAGTTGAGCTGTCGGGATTTTTAGTTTGTTTTTATTTTTAGCTTTTTAGTTTAATTAACGGGCAACATTATTTTTCTAAACTTGACATTTGCATGCGTCAATTCTGTCTCTGAGATTAAAAAAACAGGATTTCGACGGCCTACCTTCACTGCCGTCATAACATGACACTGGCAGAATAGTCAACACCGCCTCAGTTGCCAAAGAAGGAAAAAAAAAAACAGGATATACTTAGTAGCCTAAACATTAATATATGTACCTACCTACAAATCGTTTTCAAGGTAGATATTTTAATATACGAGGGTGACACTGACAGTTCTTAGAAAATCAAAAACTGTACAAACTAGCAATTATATCTTTTCAAAATAGTGTCCATTTACATCAATAAATCCCTGCATCCGATGAAACCACTGAGAAAAGCACTTTTCCCACTCGTCCGTAGGAGTCTCTTCGACGGCATTTTGGAAAGCAGCCAATGTTTGCTCGGCGTCCATAAAACGTTTTCCTCGAAGTTTTTCTTTTATTTTCGGGATTAAATAAAAATTACGAGGTCGGGGCTATTCCACGTCTGACGTCGTCAAGAAGTTTATTGTTTATTTGGTGGTGTGTGACGAGGCGTTGTCGTGATGAAGGAAGATCCTACTGCGAGGTCGTTTCTCCCGAACTTTCTCCAAGACAAGTGGCAAACAATTGTTAGTGTACCACTCTGCAGTAACTGTTTTTCGATCCTCTAAAACAATCGTTGCGTAATTCTTCCTTCTTACCCACGCTTCAACCTCTCTTCACTTTAGTTGGCTACTCCTCGGAAGGAAGCACCCAGACTGCAGACTGTCTCTTAGTTTCAGGATCATAATAGCTTTCGTCACCAGTAAGTATGTCGAACACAGCATTTGAGTCACCTCCGTTAAATCTTTGAACCATTTCACGACACAAATCAACACGACGGAGTTTTTGGGCCTCTGTCATATTATGAGGTATCCACCGGGCACAAAGCTTCCTGACCGCTAAATTTTCATGAAGGATTTTGTGCACTTGACTTATAATACCGATACCTAAGCTTGTCCAAATCTGCTGATAAGTCACTCTTTTGTCAGTCTCTATCATACGCCGCACAACACTGATGCTATCTTCAGTCGTCACCGTAGAAGGCCGTCACTCACGCAGATAATAGGTGAGATTAGTGCGACCACGTTTAAACTCATTAAACCAGTTGTAAACAGTGACACGAGATGGGAAAGTCTATCATAACTTTCTTGTTGACTCAAGTGACATAAAAAAATATTGTACGAAAATTTTCTCGCGTTAAATTCATGCTAACGTGACACAAACAATATTCAATTTGCCGCCAAATCGTAAACAAACGACAAATGAATAAAACACATACAAAATAACACTGGCAAAGAGTACCATTTTCAAAATTTGAACAAATTTTTTTATTAGGTACCTATATCGTTTATTACAAGTGACCAGTTCTAAAAACTTTCAGTGTCGCCCTCGTACCTTCCTATTTATTTATTTTGATGACGTGTTCATTGAGTATCTGATCGATTGACAAGTATTTACAAGGAATTTACATATTAAAGAGATTATGGCTTGCAGGGATAAAGCTAAGAGCAGATATAAGCGCAGACCTTCAGAGCTGAATCTCTCTTATTACAAATCATTACGTAATCGCTGCAGTCATCTGTGTCAAGATGCTAAGAGACGCTATTTTCACGACCAACTCA
Source organism: Tholera decimalis (assembly GCA_943138885.2). Taxonomy (NCBI): domain Eukaryota; kingdom Metazoa; phylum Arthropoda; class Insecta; order Lepidoptera; family Noctuidae; genus Tholera; species Tholera decimalis. The sequence continues at coordinate 36,853,492 of OW964569.2, read as the reverse complement.
ATAATCGCAGTTCTTCCGATGTATGGAAATTTCTCAAATCTGTAGGCATAAGTAAGTCACCTACCAACCAGTGTAAGGATGTCAACCTCAATGATCTAAATAAGCATTTCTCTTTCCTTCCCTTTTCTCTTGACCCGTCTGTTAAAGCTGCGACACTTTTTTTTTTTTTTTTTTTTTTTAGCGTGGTAAAATTATCAAATAAGTCCTCCCACTCCGGGCAGGGTGGGAGGGACTGTCAGACTTTTACTGACTAAAATCCACGGTGTTCCTTCAATAACCCTTTACATACCGGGGCCACGGTAACGGGATGAGTCCCACGACCCCGGCGGGCTTCGGCCCTCTGCAGAGGGGGCCTCGTCATGTTGCTGACGCTCTTTGAGGCGCGCGTGGAACACGACGCGCCGTCGACCCGGGCATGGTCCATGGTCGGACAGCGAGTTGCCCTTTACTCGCTGTCCGCATGCCCGCGCCTACGGTGGCCGGAGATCGTCGACCGACGTCCGACGCCGTGGGCGTCTACCACTGCGGCTGGGCTGGAGGGAGGACGCCATCCTCTCCCTCACGCGGCCCGCCTCCTCCTTCGGAAGCATGACTGCTTCGCAGAAGGAGGCGACCGCTTCCCACTCCCTCTCGCCCCGCAGCATGGCCTCGACCAAGGCCGGGCGCGAGAGGTCTCCGCCTATTGTCGCCGTGAGGACACGTCGGTGCTCTGCCCAAGCTGGGCAGTCCTGCACCGTGTGCTCGACTGTGTCCTCAGGGCGACCCTCGCAGTGGTGACACCCAGGCGTCTCTTCCTTACCCATCAGACACAGGTACCTCCCGAAACTTCCGTGTCCGGTGAGGACCTGCGTCATGCGGTAGGTCAGGACGCCGTGACGCCGATCTAGCCACTCCTCAAAGAGGGGTCTTACCGCCGCAATTGCGGCGTGCCCGGCCGTCGGTTGCGACAGTCGTTCCCTCCATACTGCCCTGAGATCGCGCCGGAGCTCTTCCCGCCGCGCCTCGACTTCTCGAGGCAGCGGGGATACGCCCCGGCGCTGCGCCTCCACGCGCCATTCATAGACGCGCTGGAGGGCAGTCGCCTCCAGATCCCAGGGCAGCAATCCGGCAAGGAGGTTGGCCGATTCGCCGGCGATCGTGCGGTATCCCCGGATCATTCGGATAGCCATGACCCTCTGGCATGCGACCAACTTTAGTGGTCGCGTCCGGATGCACAGGGCCCACACTGGGGACCCGTAGAGGGCCATGGACCGCACGACGCCGGCGTACAGCCTTCGGCAGGAGGCGTTTGGCCCGCTGAGATTAGGCAGGAGTCGCCTGAAGGCGGCTGCTGCCCGGTTCAGCTTTGGGGCCAAACTCAGGAAGTGCTCCCTGAAGTTCCACCGGCTGTCGAGGACGAGTCCCAGGTACTTCATCGTCCTCCCGACGCCGATGCGAACCCCCTCCACCGTTATGTGGGACTCGGACCGTGGCGCGTTCCGACCGCCATGGAAGCACATGGCCTCGGTCTTGTGCAGCGCCACGTCGAGTCCCAACTGCCGGATCCTACGAACGACTGTCGCAACCGCTTGCGTCGCCAGGTCGGCCGCCGCCTGGTGCGACTCTCCCTGCGCCAGGACGAGCGTGTCGTCAGCGTAACATACTACGCTGACGCCGTCAGGGAGGTCGCCGCGCAGCACCCAGTCGTATCCGATGTTCCACAGGGGCGGCCCCAAGACCGAACCCTGTGGGACACCGCACGACATCTCTCGCCGGTTCCACTCTCCCCGGTGACCGGGGTAGATGACGGCTCTGTCCGTCAGGTAGTCCTCGACTATGCGACGGAGGTAGGTCGGCACCCGGTGATACCGGAGTGCCTTCCTGATGCAACTCCAGGGCAGGGTGTTGAAGGCGTTGGTGATGTCCAAAGACACCGCCAAGACGACCCTGCCCCGGGATACCGCGTCCCCCGTCGTGAGGGCTCTCACGCGCATGACAGCATCCACCGTCGAGCGCCCCCTGCGGAAGCCAAACTGGCACTCCGCAAGATCCGGGCCCACCCGATTCAGGTGCCCGAAGAGGCGGTCTGCAATCACTCTTTCCAAGAGCTTGCCCACCTCGTCGAGCAGCACGATGGGCCGGAATGCGGACGGAGAGTCCGCAGGGCGCCCGGCTTTCTGGATCAGGACCAGCTTTCCCGTCTTCCAGCGAAGCGGAAACTGGCCCCTCTCCAGGCATGCGCTAAAGAGCCCCCCTAGTCGAGGCCTGAGAGTCTCCGAGGCCAGGACCCACGCTTTCCCTGGCAAGCCGTCGGGTCCTGGGGCGGTATTTTTGGCCTTGAGCCGTTGTACCGCCACTCTCAAGTCTACCTCGGTCACCTCTGGAGCGTCGTAGACGTCGTCGTCGCTGTGGTCCGCGTTTGCGCCAGCTTCAGGTTCCGTCGGAGACGGAGCCATGGGCGGGGGAGCGTGCTCCCCTCGCGATGGGAACAGGGCGCTCACCACGTCCTCCAAGAACTGAGGCTGGAGACTCTGCGTCAACGGGGGAGCCCAGGGGCGGAGCTTTTCTCGCACCCACTTGTAGGGGCGGCCCCATGGGTCCCCGTCCAGAGTCGCCAGCATCTCCTCCCGAGCCAGTTCCTTGGCCCGCCAGATCTCGTCTCGGAGGACGGCCTTCGCTGCCCTGTAACCCTCGTACAGCTCCGCCTCTACAGTCGCCGCATCCGGAGGTCGGGTGCGGCGCCTGCGGAACCTGGTGTACCGACGTCGTGCCGCAACGCACGCTTCGCGCAGCGCTGCTAGCTCGCTCGACCACCAGTACAGCTGACGCCGGGCGCGTCCTTGCCGGACCCGGGGCATGGCCACGTCGCAGATCTCCGACATGGCCTCCTGGAACCACTCCGCCTCGTCGTTTATGTCGGCAGGCCTGTCCGGGGGTGACCCCCAGGCCTGCACGATCGAGGCTTCCAGGAATAGCTCCCGGTCCATCTGCTTCAGCGCCCATCGCGGACCACTCAGGTCCCGTCGGACCGGCGCGTCTGGGGTCTGGGCGGAGACGTCGAACCGGATATACCGGTGGTCGGAATAGGTCTCCACCTCCTCCATAACGCGCCAGTCGGTGACGCGCGGTGACAGGCTGGGGGTGGCGAACGTAACGTCCACCACCGACTCGCCCGTAAACCGCACGCACGTGGGGACAGAACCCCGGTTCTCGATCACCAGGCCCTGCGCACGGGCCCAGTGCTCGAGCATCCTGCCCCGCCTATAGTCCGTGGACCGGGAACCCCAAGCCGGACTCTTGGCGTTGAAGTCCCCGAGGACGAGGGCGGGGAGGGAACCGAGGGCGACGACGACGTCTCCCAGCTCCGTTAGGGAGTTCTGGAACTCGGCGAGAGTTCGGTTCGGGGAGAAATAAACGCCTACCACAGCGATCTCTCCGAACCGTGCTGCGACGATCCCACGCCCTCTCTTGACGCGATCGAGGGGCGGGGTACCGGCGGCGGCCGACGAAACGAGGGTCACCGAGCCGTCCGAGTCCGCCACCCAGTCGTTCCTGGGCAGGACAAAATACGGCTCGGCGACCACGGCGACGTTGATCAACCACTGCGCCATGCTCTGGAGCAAAAGTTCCTGAGCAGCGGCGCAGTGGTTGATGTTCGCCTGGAGGAAGCGCAATGGGGCCATTAATCGGGATCCATTGCAGCCTCCTCCAGGGCCCCTCGCGGGGGTTCAGCCACGACGGCGACGGCGGTGGCAGTAGCGACGGCGGCGGCGGCGGTGGCGGTGACGACGGCGGCAGAGGGCCTACCTCTGCGCCTGGCTTTGGTGGGTGGGGCGCAGGACTTGCCCCCAGCCCGGTGATCGGCCGGCTTGCCAACCGCCTCACATGCGAAGCAGTGAGGCGGGGCGGAGCACGAGCCGGCCTTGTGACCGGGCTGACCGCAGCGGAAGCACCTATCGCTGCGGTCTACCTCCGAGGTGCACACGCATGCCGCATGGTTGCCCACTTGGCAGCGGAAGCACCTCAGGGGTCTGGGGTCCAGGACTTTCACCTGCGCAGACACCCAACCAACCAGGAGCCTTCGGCCCTCCTGGATCTTTTTGGCCGCCGGGACGGGGCAGCTAACCGTAATGGTTTGCCCCCCCGTGAAGCCAGGACGCAGGGCGCCCGCCCTCACCTGATCGGGAGGGCACCCCCCAGTCCTGGCTACGGCGGCCACCACTTCCTCGGCCGTCACGGAGTCATCCAGACCCAATATGCGCATGTCTGCGCGCTTGGTGGGTCTGGAGACTCGGGCCTCCTCCGCATTTAAGGACGCTCTGAGCCGTTCGGCCAGAGCGTCAGCGGTAGGGCCACTGTCCGCGCCGGGGATCTCTAACATCCGAGCCCCCGTCGCAGTGACCCGGTGACGGAGGCCACCGGTGATGCCGAGCTCCGTGATGTCAATCACCTGCCGCGCCTTCGCGAGCACGTCGCGGTACGACACGCCCCTCTTCACCGCGTCCGGCTGCAGTGTGATCACCACAGCCGCGGTCTTGGGGGCGCGCAATCGCGCCGCGGCGTCTCGCCGCCTCCGTCTTTCCCTACGCCGCGAGGACCTGGCTGCGCCAGCAGCCTTCCTCTTCTCCCCGGCCACTTGCCAGTCGGCGCCGGCCGGAGGAGTCTTTGGAGGAGGCTGCTGGGACGGCTGGTTCCCGGCCTGGGCCTTCTTCTTTCTGGCCGCCTGCTTCGGCCCCGCAGGTGTCGGGGTCGGAGGCGGCTTTGATGGGCCCGATTTCGGCTTGGCCGAGGCCGTTTTTGCCCTCGCAGGGGCCGCCGTCACTGGTGCCGTCCGCACCGTGGCCGTCTTCGCCTGAGGCGGCCTCGTCGTCGTCTGGGGAGGCTTGGACGCGGCCGCAGCAGCGTACGAAGTCGCCGCCAGCGGGGGTCGCAGCACGCGGCTCTCCAATACGGAGAACCGCTGCTGGAAGGCGGCCAGCTCCTGTCGCACCAGGTCGAGAACCGAGTCCTCCGCTGGTGTGGGCCGGCCTTTCTCCTCTTGGCCCCGCGGCGGCGCATTCCGCTGGCCGGCTCCCCGGATTGCGGCCAGGTCCGCCTTGAGGGCGGCGTTCTCCCTCTGAAGAGCGTCTATGGCGGCAGTCAGGCGGGTGACCTCCGGCCGCAGATCGGACATGTCGTCCCTTGCAGCCGGAGCCCCGCCGTAAGTCCGCGCGGCCGCCTTGATGGAGGCCATGGCTTCGCCGATCGCGTCCTCCTTACTCTTCCGGTTGCGCTTCCGCGAGATGGTACGGATGGCAGCCGCCACGGCCTCTTCTAGTTTGGCCTCGCTCGGGGCCAGACCAGTGTTGGGCTCTCCAGAGGGAGGCCCCCTCCCCGAGGTCTTGCCTCGGCCTTTACCCCGCACACTAGTGGGGATCTTACGGGCCGAGACAAGCCCCTCCTCCGACGACGACTCATCGTCGCGGGGGCGCTTGAGGAACTCCTTCCTCCTGTCGGCGCCCCCCTCGTCGCTCCTCACTGCGCTTCCAGAGATCAAACTCTGGAAGCTCTCGGCGTCCGATGCCGAGTCGGTCTCCGACCCGAGCACCAGCGCCCCCTTCCTCCTCGGAGCGGCGCTCTGCGCTCGCTCAATGTTCGGTGCCGGTGAGGTGGACGTGCTGGACAAGTCCAGCGACTCCACCTCACGGGCACGTGAGCCTCCCTGGCTCAATGCGGCGACTGCCGGGAAACTGGGGTAAAAGTGTTTGTTGTCCCCCCCAGAGTACGGTGGGACTGACCGGACGTGTCCGGTGCGGGACTCCCCAGCTGCGGAGCAGCTGGGACCCGCCTGGGTAGCTTTTCCAAAAACTTTGTCTGCCATATTTTTTCCTTTTTTAGAGAGGTGAGTTCCTCTGTTCCTACACCCCTATTCCCCTCCCCTGGTTCACTTCACGGTTACGTCTAAAGATTAGACGCATACCGGAAGTGAACCTTTCCTCCCCCTTGACCCGATCTCTGAGACCGGGCCCCGCGCCGCCTAGAAGCTCGAGCTAGCTGCTCGATCCTCCAGACGGCGCGCATTTCCCCCGGTGTGTCCCTCTTGGTCTGGTTTCTCCCTCTGGGCCCGTCCGGCATGAGTGCCTCTACCGGCATGGCCCCAGAGATCATCGAAACACGCAAGCCCCACCACGACGACAACGTGGGGACACAGTTGGTGGGGAAGCTGCGACACTAGAGAGTCTTTCTAGGTTGCCGTTACCACTTTGTCCTCTCTTTAAGCTTAGCGATGTTACTGAGGGTGACGTTAAGTAGTCTATTCTTGCGATTACTTCTTCTGCAGTTGGTAATGATAAGTTGTGTTCAAGAATGATAACTCTTATCCTTTCCTCGTTACTTTCTGTTCTCACTCACATCTTCAACCACTCATTTTCCTCTTGCTCATTTCCGTATGTTTGGAAACAGGTTCACATAATACCTTTACCTAAAACTAACAATCCTACTTTATTAACCCACTTTAGACCCATTTCTATCCTCCCTTTTCTCTCTAAAGTTTTTGAGCACATAGTTCATAGACAATTATCATTTTTCTTGGCGTCAAACTCGATAATATCCCCTTTTCAATCCGGTTTGCGCTCGGATCACGGTACTGTAACCGCGCTTTTAAAAGTGACTGATGACATCCGCTGGGCAATGGAGAATAAGTCCCTTACAGTTCTTGTATTGCTGGACTTCAGTAGCGCATTCAACTCAGTGGATTTCGACATTTTACTAGAAAATCAAATCTATCAATTTCTCTCCTTCCGCTTTAGCCTGGTTCAGTTCTTATCTTCGGGGACGCTCTCATTGTGTTTGCCTGGAGGAGTCCTTCTCTGATTGGTGTAGCCTCACTGAGGGTGTTCCTCAGGGTAGCGTTCTCTCTCCTCTTCTTTTTTCAATTTTCATAAACTTTGTTACCAGAAATGACTTGCAGCTTTACCGACATTTTACTGTAGCTGACGCGGGTTCTGCAATTGCTGCAATGAATTATGACCTGGCTTGCATCAGCGTTTGGGCTAAGTCATTTGGTTTGCAAATTAACCCAACTAAATCCCAGGCCATAATCATTGGCAGCAGATTCGTTCGCAGTGCGGCTGTTGTTGCATCTCTGATGCCTTTATATCTCGATGGTGTTCGCATTGACTATACCAAAACCGCTAAAGATCTGGGTGTAGTTATTGACTCCAATCTCTCGTGGCGTGCTCAGGTCAATGAGGTCAGCCGAAAGGTAAATTTTTCCTTTCATTCGCTGAAATGCCTTCAAAGTCTTCTTCCCTTGAAGACTAAAATTTCTTTGGCACAAACACTTATTCAGCCGATTATAGATTATGCCGATGCCTGCTATTTGGATGCTACCGAGGAGCTATTAAACAAGCTTGAGCGCTTGCAAAATTTTTCGGTCTTCGAAAGTATGACCATGTTTGTCACCTTCGCAAGCAACTCAAGTGGCTCCCAATCCGTCTTCGCAGGAACACTAGGATTTTGTGTCTCCTCTTCAACATTCTACACAACTCGTCTTACCCTTCCTACCTGCGTGAGCGTTTTTCTTACGCTCGTTCTAGCGACGTACCGTGTAGATCACACCTTAGATCCCTCCTTAAATCTCATCCTCATAAAACTAGCTACTACTCTTATTCCTTCTCTGTCCATGCTGTAAGATTGTGGAACTCACTTCCGCCTAGCATTCGTTATTTAAAAACTATATCTCTATTCAAATGTCGATTAAAAGAGCATTACCTTTCCTCTTAACTGTGTTAATTATTTATGTATATATTTATATGTTTATATATTCTAACATTATGTATTTATTTAAGTATATGTTATTTTTATTGCATTGTAAGTATGTGTAAGTGTATTTAATATTTTAGTTTTAGACTTCACATATTCATATTTATTTTTCTTCTTGTTCTCACACACTATTGTCTACATTTATTTTTCACTTTTTCACCTTTCGCAGGTCTGCTGGAAGAAATTTCTTAAGAAATAAGCAGTACCTTTGTACTCAGATATTATAATTATGCTTATCTTAATGTATTTTACTGTGTGTACATAAATAATAAAATAAATAAATAAATTGTGTAATAACATGAAAATAATTATTTTTTGTAGTAGGTATTGGCTTGTATAAAGGCTTACATAAATCGTTAAATAAATGACTTTCAATCATAAATTCCACTTAGCTGTACGCATAATAAAAAACGTTTTGAGAAGAAGGCGTAGGATTCCCTGCAGGAGTCTGTGTTTCCCGATAGCTATAATCTTCCCCAGATTAATAAGTTTATATCTTTAAGTTAAGAGTGAATAGTGAGTTGTTAAAGATTCGGCGCCAGGTGAAGAGGGTAGATCGACCGCACGAGTGACAACAAGTAATTCCGTGAGCTCCCCATAATAAATTCGAAAATCGTTAAATCATATATTGATGTGTAGCCAATTGCACAGGCCACCAAGTGCTAAAGTTATTTTTTTAATCAAACAAGATATCAAAAATCAAACACAGTTTTAAGTAAAAAGTGACATTTCGTGTGATCAAATTGAAACGAGTCATTACTGCGCAACAGGCGAGTCATTATTGTTTTGAATGGCTTGAAATAATTGCCAGTGACAAGCTTAACATGCTCAGATGGTTACACAACAATTCAAATCGTAACAATTAGGAACGATCGATTCCACAAACAAAGAACTGGACTTTGAAACTGCCCGACACCTTACTTGAACACCGATATCAGCCCGCAGAGATCAAGAGCAAGCCAGTGACCTATTTGCAACCACCTCTTAATAAACGATTGGTACAGTGGCCGGAGTGCCTACCTGATTGCTTAAATATCGGATGAACGAGTCTTGATTGTGAACTCATAGCTAAATGAATTTCTTTGAGAACAATACACTTCGAAGCCGACGACGATTCGAATCAGCAAAAGATACGTTTGATGAATGTAGTTCTCGCGATTCTACACTAGAGGGCGCCACAAATAATAGTGCACCTAACATTATCGACGACGAGAATGAAGAAATAGAAGACCTCAAACGTCAAATAATGGATCTCACGTCACAACTGCAAGCGGTGCACGCAGAGATAAATAATCTACGAGGGGCGGCTGAAAAGTTTTGAGCCTAACGTATTAAAAATGCTGGTAAAAATGTATAAAAAAATTATTTTTCAATATAGTCTCCCTCTATTTCAATACACTTCTTACATTTATTATAAAGGGCTTTTAACCCGGTCAAAAAATATTCACCGTTTTTGTCTTCGAAATGTTCATTTACGGACATCTTCATTTCTTCGTCACTGGAAAATCTCCGTCGCCGAAGGTCTATTTTCAAATTTGAAAAGAGAAAATAATCGCTAGGAGTCAGGTCTGGACTGTAGGGTGGGTGGTTAATTTCTTTGAATCCTGTCTCAGCGAGGGCACGCCTTGCAACTCGCGCAGTGTGGAAGGGCGCGTTGTCTTGCAAAAACTGGACTCCTTTCGCCAGTTTGCCTCTCCGTTTCTGAACAACCACTTGAGCTACCTTTGTCAACAATACGGCATAGTAATTTCCATTCATTGTAGTATTTTTAAGAAAGTAATCAAGTAAGTAAGTGGCCATGAGCTTGCACGCCGATCTTTCCACTTTGAACTTCCTCGGCGGCTTTTCTCCCTTTTCTATCCACTGCATTGACTCCTGTTTTGACTCCGGATCATACTGTCAAATCCAGGTTTCATCGATAGTAATAAGGCGAAAAAAACATCGTCGGATTATCGCCACAGATCTCCAAAAACTCCTGCAAAGTTGTGACTCGACGTTGCTTGTCCAGTGGCATCAGCATTTTCGGCACTCATCGCGCGAACACTTTTTTCATGTGCAGGTGATTATGCAAAATGGTTCCGATTCATGCCTTCCTAATGCCCATAGCTTCAGCTATTTGCCATAACTTGATTCGCCGATCTTCCAGAACAAGTTTTTTTACTTTTTCAACATTTTCTTCGGTAACGGCGGTGTTTGGGCGTTCCGACCTGGGATCATCTTCGAGCGACTCCCTGCCGTGTTTGAACTCTCGGTTCCAACGTTTAATGATTACAAATGAAGGGTCAGACTCCCCATAAACTGCTGACATCTATTCAAATATTTCCGTCGGCGCTTTGTTCATCTTTGTTAACAATTTTATGACAGCTCTGTACTCCAATTTCGTGCAAAGTGCGGATAAATCGGACATGGTGACGTTTATGGTTCAATTACTAAAAGCGTAATGATGCTAATGACATGAAACTTGATATATATATTTCTTAGGATACCCACAATTAGTGGTATGATGCGCGAGTAATTAGTAATACTTAAAGGCATTTAGGCTCAAAACTTTTCAGCCGCCCTGGTATCCATCGAAAACACGGAACTTAAGAAAACAATGAAAAAATACAAAGCAAACATAAACTTGTAGAAAAGGTAACTATGAAATTATCGAGCAAAATAAGCACCTCTACGAGAAAATTTACATAAAGAACGTTCAAAAAATAGCTCAAGATATGGAACTCCAGAATTTTTCACTCCCACCCAAAAATTTGGTAGAATCAATACAACAGAGGATAACTCAAGAAGAGAAAAGCAAACTATGTATTATCAGTAGCAATTCAAACAACATAATATTACCCTTAGCTGAAACCACTTATCCGTCCCACCAATTATGTCACTACCTCCTATCAAATACTGGTATAAAAATGCTATTGAGCGCTATTCATTCAAAATTAATTAATTACACTATGGTGGATAACTGCATAATATTTATAGGGGAAGCTGATTTCCAACAAAATAATATTAACTACTACGACATAATTATGACTATACGCAAAACATTATCAGCGATTAAACATACAAACATAATATAGTGTCTACCTTAGGGCGTCCAATCCCGGAATACCGAGATCTCGGTATTGCGGGATCCCGCGTCATTTTCCAATCCCGCGTGATGCGAGATTACGGGCGCGGGATCCGCGGGATTTGCGGGACTGAAAAAAAGCATGCATACGACCTCTCGCGAGCGCGATCGCTCGGTGGCTGGTGGCCGGCAGTGTTTGTTACTGTTTTTTGTGAAGAAAAAACGGTGTAATTTGCTTGATCTCATACTAGTAGTAATACGTAAATAAACGTGGAGTTAGTGATTAATTCATTGTTTTATTTGCCTTATATAAATGTGAATATTTTCAATATGCGGGATCCCGTAAATTACCGCGGGATTGAAAATTCGTAGTCCCGCAAATACCGAGATTGAATTTAGGCTGCGGGATTGGATGCCCTAGTCTACCTACATACAAATATAATTATTTCTCAACAATTAATTTTAGAATTGAAATGTTTAATAATCTTCTCTACCAGGATACACAAAACTATGAATATGCCACATTATTTGACTCAAATTTGAATTTATTTTGTGACTATGCCATGTTTCAAAAACACAAGGGTCAAATAAGTAATTATGGAATAGCATATTGTATTTTTAACGATTTGAAAAACTATGTTTATACAAACGAAAAACTTCTGAGCGCAACTTCATTTGGGAAAAATCCTTTACTTAGCGTTTCGCCTAATGCTTACAGTTCATGTACTACTAATCTAAGCTTGTGAATATTGCATTAAAACGTAAATGGATTGTTAGCAAAGGGTGATATCATAATAGAACATTTAGATATAAGTTTTTAAGCTAACATGGTCACTAACATTATAACTAAAGTATCATTAAAACTTAAAACGGCACTGTTGCAAGCGCCATGATCACGGATGAACTGAAGTAATTGCGGGTGGAAGTTTATGAGCAGACAAATCGGTCTACCCTCTTTCTCGTTCGTTTTCTGTTAGCGACACCGCTACCACTGTCACATGTATCACTAAACACTCGATTCTGTTCCCGACACACACCCGCAATTACTTCAGTTCATCCGTGATCGCTTGCAACAGTGCCGAAATATCGGAAACTGAAAACAATAAATACACATATAAATAAATATAAAATAAATATCCCGTTTTAAGTTCTAATGATAACATTTAGATACTCTTGCAGGTAATAGAAAATGTGTACATATTCTGTTTTACGGAACACAACATGAAGCAAAGTGACGTTGAGTATTTAAACATTCCTAACCATACTTTGGCCACGTACTTTACTAGACATAAAAACTTTTTACCAAAAAATTAAACCGACTCCCAAAAACACTGCAAAGTGAAAAATAACTTTAATTTCCGTAGTCGGTGTCTTTAGTTTTGTATTTTCGTTTTTGGCACCGACTTCCGAAATTAAAGTTATTTTTCACTTTGCAGTGTTTTTGGGAGTCGGTTTAATTTTTTGGTAAAAAGTTTTTATTTCACTCTTTTTAGTTGGTCGATTTTTAATTTACCTAGTTAAAAGAGCCTAAATGTCAACTCCTTATAACCTTTTACAAAATATTGCTTTTCCCAATGCTGGGCCGTTAATTTTTGAGGAGTTCTCCTGGTACTTCACCATCAGCTCTACATCACGATATGCATTGTGACGAGCATAAAGTGCTTAACATCCATATTCAAATAATCGAATCGCAATCCACTCAATACTTATTATTGAGTAGTTTCGGCGGCCATCTGTGGTCTTCATCATCAGTTCCACTTCCTCAAATGGTACTTTTTGAGAGCAACTGCACAAGTTACTATAATAAATACCCAAAACGTCATAGGTGTGCCTATAATATTTGAAGAGTTCCCTCGATTTCTCCAAGATCCCATCATCAGATCCTGACGTTTATAAAAATGGGACCAATTTCGAAGTATACCCTTTCAATCAAAAAAAGAATTTTCCAAATCGGTTCAGCCGTCTTCGAGTAATCGATGATCATACATAAAAAAAAAAAATAAAAAAAAAATATACGCGTCGAATTGATAACCTCCTCTTTTGGTTTTCGGTTGAAAAGCGAAATGGAGGTTCTTGTATACAAGTTAACAACCAAATTAATTTCACAGAAATTAGTAAAAAAGTGTTAACATGCCGAACGTCTTTGAATGCTGCGCAGTAGAGTTAACAGACCATAAAACTTTTTACCAAAAAATTAAACCGACTCCCAAAAAACACTGCAAAGTGAAAAATTACTTTAATTTCGGTAGTCGGTGTCTTTAGTTTTGTATTTTCGTTTTTGGCACCGACTTCCGAAATTAAAGTTATTTTTCACTTTGCAGTGTTTTTTGGGAGTCGGTTTAATTTTTTGGTAAAAAGTTTTTATTTCACTCTTTTTAGTTGGTCTATTTTTAATTTACCTAGTTACAAGAGCCTAATTATCAACTACTTATAACCTTTTACAAAATATTGCTTTTCCCAATGCTGGGCCGTTAATTGTTGAGGAGTTCTCCTGGTACTTCACCATCAGCTCTACATCACCATATGCATTGTGACGAGCATAAAGTGCGTAACATCCATATTCAAGAAATCGAATCGCAATCCACTCAATACTTATTATTGAGTAGTTTCGGCGGCCATCTGTGGTCTTCATCATCAGTTCCACTTCCTCAAATGGTACTTTTTGAGAGCAACTGCACAAGTTACTATAATAAATACCCAAAACGACATAGGTGTGCCTATAATATTTGAAGAGTTCCCTCGATTTCTCCAGGATCCCATCATCAGATCCTGACGTTTATGAAAATGGGACCAGTATCGAAGTATACCCTTTCAATCAAAAAAAGAATTTTCCAAATCGGTTCAGCCGTCTTCGAGTAATCGATGATCATACATTAAAAAAAAAAAAAAAAAAAAAAAAAATATACGCGTCGAATTGATAACCTCCTCTTTTTGTCGTCGGTTGAAAATTATAATACTAAGTATCTATAGAATCCCGGATCAAAAGAATATACTTTTTTTAATAATTTGACATGCTTATTACAACAATTTTGCTATAAAAATAATCAAAATATAATTATAAATTCTAGTTTATTTAAATATCTACTTAACGAGTTTAATCTCAATATAGAAATAAAAGAACCTACGCGCCCTAGTGGTACGTGTTTAGACAATATACGGGGATGTAAAAGTGAAATATTGGAGCTAGGTGTATCGGATCACACAGCACAATTTATGAAATTCCCTATACAGCGGACATGTACTTTAAAATATGATTATGTAAGTAAACGAGATTATTGCAAGGAAAATATTAATCATTTTATAAAATGTATAGCCAGTCTCAGTTTTTCTGATGTCCACGAAACAGACAATGCAAATCAAAGCTTTGGTTCCTTTTTTGAATTGTAAAGTTATTCTACGATCTTTGTTTCTCAATTGTTAAACGTAATATATCTACAGTCGTTAAAACACAATGGATCACAATGGGTATAAAGCGGTGTAGTAAAAAGAGGCGAACTTTATTGTGGCAATATAGACTAAGACGAAACAATGATACAAAAACTGCTCTTAGATCATTCTCAAAGAGATATCAAAAAGTAATAAAATTGACACAAAGATCTCAAAAAAGCTATTTTATTGGAACAAGTACAAACAAGTCGAAGGCGACTTGAAAGGTAATAAATTGTATGAAACCCAAAATTCCTAAAGCAAATATAAATATAATTAAGGTTAATAACGAATTCATATCCAATCCCAAAATGATAGACTCAGTTCAACCGAATACCAATAATGTTTCAACTAAACAGAATTATCGCACAACAGGATCGCTTAAATCTTTATTTATGGAGCTCGACCATACCAGAAGATATTAATACAATAATACAACATTTTAAAAATACAAACAGTACCGGCTATGATGACATTGACACACGAGTCGAATCAGTGGCCACTGTTATAGCGCCTATACTAAGTGATATTATAAACAAGTGTATTATAAGCGGTACTTTTCCGCAAAAGTTAAAAGTCTCTATTATAAAGCCACTACATAAAACAGAAGACAAAACAAATATCAGTAATTATAGACTTATAGTGCTACTACCGATATTCTCAAAAATATTTGAGAAAGTCATTTATAACAGTATTTATAACTTCCTCGAAAAACAAAATATTTTTTGCAAAGTACAAATCGGTTTCAGGAAGACTATAAAACTATTAATACGGCTATTTACAATTTTGTAGAAGAAATCACAATTACACAAGTACAATTCTGTTAACTAAACTATATAGATTTGGCATAAGAGGTAACGTCCTTAATCCCATAAAATCTTATTTAGAGGACAGAAAACAAATTACTCAGATTACTCAAGTAAATATTAGGCCCAAAACTGAGGTAATATACTCTTCTAGTTCTAGATGTATTACGGTGTGCCACAAGGCTCTGTGTTAGGGCCCTTGCTTTTATATGTTACATTAACGAATTTCCTAGTATAATCAACCATCAAATGACTTTATTTGCAGATGATAGCACAGTTACATATAATATTGGTAGCAATAATGAAATGGAAGGTGATATAAACACCAGTCTTGTTACGATTGTTGACTGGCTAAAAGCAAATAATCTTAAAATTAATCTAACTAAAACTCAAGTTATGGACTTTAAAATTAGACAAAATATAAAGAATAACTTACAAATCAACTATCAAGGAGATCTAATAAGTGAAACAAGTACAACAACATTTTTGGGACTACACATTGTCAACGATATGTCATGAAGAAAGAACTCAGATCGATAATGTGTGTGGGAAGCTCAGTAAGTTCTTCTATGCTCTTTTTATATGCTAGGTAAAATTGCGAATAAAAGCACGCTCCTAGCGGCGTATCACGGTTTTGTCGCCTCAACCTTTAGATATGGCCTTATTTTTTGGGGCAATGCGGCAGAGGTTCTAGACGTATTAATAGCACAGAAAAAATGTAGATTAAAACGAACTGATTCATGCAAATCACATTTTGAAAACCTAAAAATATTGACTGTCCCATCACTTAATATTTATTTATATATATATATATATATATATATATATTTTTTAATTTACTTTTTTTTTCTTCACTTGTTATTTTTATTAAAAATAACATGTCTCTATATAAAACTGTAAAAAGCTAACGACCCTTTAAAAAAAATTGCACTTGTGACCAAATAAAACTAGATTTTTTCACAGAAGCATATTTGCAATGGCCTCAAAATTATATAATAAGTTACCTGACCAAGTTATACTAAGCAAAAACATTAATGAATTTAAACGAATTCTTTTTAAATATTATTGAATGAAAAGGGGTATTATTTATTCATGAATTTCTAAATGATAAAATATAATAATATTTTTGTTTATTGATATCTACTTGTATCACGTCATTATTAACTATTATTATGACTGATTATTATTATTATATAAATTGTGACCTTCTAATAGTATTAAAATTTAATTGTGACTATGTATCATTTATTTCAATTTTGCATTACCTAATTATAATGTTTTATTTCAAATTTATAGCATTTTATACTACTATTTTGTATGCCTTCAGGCGGGACATTGTTGGAACTCTTTTTTTTTTTTTTGTATAACATCTGCAAACAACCTACACTCTGTTCACAAATAAAGATTTTGAATTTGAATAGGTTATTCTAGGTAAATGAGCTTCTATCACTTGAGATGGCGTTCAAAAGCGAGCCTATCAAAAATAAAAAAGTTATGCAAATAATAAAAGCACTCCTAACATAATAAACATAACGTTTCCTTTATTGGGACTCAGGTCTCCTCCAGGTGTAGAGTGTGTTTAACACACATTCAACGGCCTTTCAAATGTCTCCGCGTGTGTTGGATCATTTACCTTCAAATCGTTTGAATTGAATGAAGCTATACGGTGGATACACGCGTCATATTCGCGAACTGTCGCCATCAGTTGAGACTGGTCATCTCTCAATTGCCAAATAATAATAAAAAATAATAATTTTGAAAAAAACAATGTAATCACGATTTTGGTCATACCAAAATAACAATTTGAAAAATGTCTGTGGAGTTTCTTGAACATTTTTTTTATTGTTCACAGTGTCGGTTTTGACGACCTAAGCGACGATGTGGTCGAAGATGAAGCACGCTTACCTTGAAGTAACCTATGCACTCTTGACTGAAAGCACCGTAGGTTATAGCTATTAGAAGACACAAACTCTGACAGGGAATTCCACTTCTTAGCTGAACGCACAGTTAAAGTATTTCCAAAACGCTTTGCACATTCTTCTTTATAAGATCTACGATTTGGAACGTTCAACTTCATAGTTTCTTTTCTTTGACTGATCTCCCTAATAGACTACTCAAATGTGCATGTATGTGTTTTGTTTGCTCATGATTTTATGTAGGTATTATTTATGTTTATGTTTGAGTTGAGTAAATTAATTCTTGCCTGTATCCCATATTACCTACCTAGTAATCTGCTCTTTCAAGCTATTTCGTCTTCCATCATTCATTGATTTAGCTTTTCGTTACAATTTGCATCATGTTGAATATTAAATAAATATAATAATAATATTTGAAAGCTTATTACATAGCATTATTGTACAATCTTGAGGATACTTTTTTATGCTGTATCATATCTCATTAAGCACTGCTTGGGTGTCAGAGTCTCTAGCTTGTGACTACCCGTAACCACCGACAACCACAGCTAATTACAAACAACTAATTTCCGGGGCAGGGATGAATCTCGGTTTGTTAAGATGGACATCCACGGAAACACCTTGGAAAGCCTTGCTTTACATTGGGGATCGACCTGTGGTATGGCTGTTATTATTTAGCCAGGAGCTCCTGTTTACTTCAAGAATACAAATACAAATAATTATAAAATATTTTTATTGACATTAAATGTAAATACACTATACATTGTTGTCCGCACTTCTGAGCTGGGAAAAGCCTGTGTATCAGGAGGCTGTATCTTCGCCCTAATTAGTCACTAATCTATACTTATAATAAATCTGTAGAGAGGTCAATTCTGTACATGAAATATATTTCCAAAATAACTATCAGGGGGTAATTAGGGATCGATACTGATGCCAAAAATGCAATCAGTAAAATTTTTGTCTGTCTGTCTGTATAACCGTTATAGAAACAAAAACTACTCGACGGATTTTAGCGAAACTTGGTACAATTATTTTTCATACTCCTGAGCTAGTTATAGTATACTTTTCATCACGCTACAATCAATAGGAGCAGAGCAGTGAAGGTAAATGTTGGGAAAACGGGAGAAGTTACTCCATGTTTTAAGCTTCCGTCGCGTGGTTAAAGCTACACAGAAATCATTTCATGACGGAAATTTTCTCCTTAAAATTATGTAAAAAATATCCCATGACAGCATATTATGTCTATCTTTTATGGTTGATTCACAATAACACGTGTAACTCCCGATAGCTTAGCAGTTCGAAGCTTTCTGATTATAATATTTGTCTACTCCTATTTTATAACACTCTCAGTCACCCCTAATTGGAAAAGTTAACATTACTAACTATTCCATAAAAAGAATCATATAAATCGGTATAGAAACACCAAAGTTATACATGAAATACGCTAATAATAAGCCTCCCAACCACATCTTATTATCGTCGGTTTACGGTGACGTAACAAATATATTAAATAGGGACAATTCTTGGCTATGCGAAAGATTTATTTAACTCCTTGCGATGACCAGGCATTTGAGATTAATAACAAAATACTGTCGAATATACAGGGGGAAAGCAAAGTTTATAGTTCAATAAATAGAATAGTCGATGAACAAGAAGCCACTAATTACCCGATAGAATTTTTAAATTCTTTAAATATGCCCGGACTTCCTTCTCATGAAATTTGTTTAAAAATTGGCATTCCGATTATTCTGCTCCGAAATTTAAGACCACCACAACTTTGCAATGGAACTCGGCTAAAAGTAACCCAGTTGCAACAAAATATAATCGTGGCTCAAATTTTAACAGGTTGCGGTGCAGGAGAAACCGAGGTTGCGGTGCAGGAGAAACCGTCTTTTTTCCCAGAATTCCCATAATACCAAATAATTTTCCATTCCAATTTAAAAGAACGCAATTCCCAGTATCGGTGTGTTATGCAATGACAATTAATAAGGCTCAAGGGCAGACTTTTCGTGTTGCTGGAGTAGATCTCGGTGTCAGTTGTTTCTCGCATGGTCAGTTGTACGTCACTCTTTCCCGGGTAAGCAGTTCTAGAAATCTTTATGTTCACATGCCGGACGGGTCAACTTTCAACATAGTTTACCCGGAAGCTTTGCGCTGAAGTATTTTCGTTCTATAGGTACTTAAGCCTCATGTGAACGTGATCTAAACAATATTACCAATACATTAACTTAATAACACATAAGGAGTTACACGCTGACGGAGTCGCGGGCACAGCTATTAACAATAATACTGTGCGGTTCCGTATTGCGATATTTTTCAACAGTATTATAGATTGACATATTATATTTCCCTACTAAATTACGAAAGTTAACCTGTCTGTTACATCAAAATCACGGAACCGTGAGGAAGGATATAGGCTACTTTTTTTACGAAAAACGACGGTAACGCGGACGAAGTCGCGGGCAACAGCTATCTATACTAATAATATAAGGCTGAAGAGTTTGTTTGTTTGTTTGAACGCGATAATCTCAGGAACTACTGGTTCGAATTGAAAAAATATTTTCTAATTAATTAGTCTTTTTATAGAGAAAGGCTATAGGCTATATATCATTACGCTAAGGCCAATAGGAGCGGAGCACCAATGAAGATTGCTTCAAAATCGGGGTTAAATTTAACGTTAGCCCAAAGTAACTATTCCACGCGGACGAAGTCGCGGGCAAAAGCTAGTGTACAATAAAAAAAAAAAAATTAAATTCATATGAAATTAACAGGCAAACATAAGAAACTAGAAGTATGCATGCTTTATTCGTGTATGTATGCGTGTATAATTGTGTGAGTGTGTTTGTGTGCGAGTGTGATTTACTGTGGGTGTCTGATGTGTTATTTTAGTATTTTTTAAGTGAAAAATGGCTGATCAGTCTCTATTCCTCAGGTGGGTCGGTGGAGAGATGTCAGTATGCCACAATGCGGTGGACCGCCATGTAGCCAGTGGCAAAGGCGACCAGGTTGCCCTCGTGCACGACTCACCCTTGACCGACACAGTCCGGAAGTACACGTACAACGAGATTAAAGAACAGGTCAGTACTTCCTTGTTGATTTATGTTTAGCTAACGATCAATTTTATAATCTATACATATAAATAAGATTGAAATATCTCTATGTGATTTAAAAATAACTATTTATTTTTACCCGACTACGGCAAAGCCAAAGGAGGGTTATGATTTTGACAGGCTATGTATATGTGTGTATGTTCATCTGTTCCCTCATAGCTCCAAAGCTACTTATCGGAATTCGACAAATGAGGTATTGTTAGAACAGTCTTGACCGTCCGCTGAACATAGGCTACGTGACGTGTCACAAAACCCAATGTGGCGCCCTCTAGCGCCCAAAAAGTGTTGTGTTAAAAAATAAAAATAAGATAAACACCTCGTGTCGATATCATTTGAAAGGGCGTCACATGCACTTGTCCAAAATATTGCTTAAATTTAAAGTGGGGCCCTCTAGTGGACAAAAAATCATGTGTTAAAAAAAAATAACTTATATAAAATATTATCAACATTTAATGTGGCGCCCTCATGCGGTCAAAAAATTCATGTCAAAAATTATAAATATAGGTACCCTGTTTAGTCTCCTAATGATCGCGATCAAAACGCCGTAAAACCAATAGCATTGAAATATATGTCATGTGAAAGCTAATGACTAGGTAGTACCTACTTAATTTTATATTATGACGGCAATTATCCAAACACCTGGATAACAGAAATATTCAGAGATTTCCAAAAACAGAAATCTTGGTGTTTTTCATTTGAGAGTCTCCGCAGCTGTTTCATTGCACACTAATGAACAGAAGTTTTATGTTAATTACATACGATCTGTGCATGTTCAAGTCAAGAGTGAATAGGTATTTACTGAGTAAGCGTGCTCTACCTTCGTCTACATCATCGCATTCAATCTGGTAAGATTGTGGTCAAACGCTAACTTAGTCCAAAAAAAACATACCTAGTTCGTATTTGACAATTTAGCTTTTGCAAGTAAATAGTATAGAAGCACAGTGATTTAACAACAAAATAGTTTAAATAATAAATAATAAAAGTAAAAAAAAACTAAAACCCGACTACGACAAAAAAATCGACGCTGAAAAAGTATGAAACAAGATTTTCAGGATGCTGAAATAAACAAGGTTACTGGAAAAACAAGAACAGAACAAAAATAAAAGCAGTAGTCACACGTTATATAGGATATCAACCGTAACAAAATAATTAATAACGTGTGACTGCGGCTTTTATTTTTGTTCTGTTCTACTTTTTATGTGTTGTGTTAACAATAACATGGGTACAGCCGTTTCAAAGAAAGACAAATTTCGAGAAAGAAAGACAACATTAAAAAAAATGTTTGTATTTTACTATAGTGTAAATAACTATGAGCACTTGAGAAAACATTCAGTTTGAAATTACAAACATTTTTATTTTATTTATTAATGTATGACCGTGTAGATAATTACATTTTTTTATATTTTTTCTTTTGTTATTTTTTTTTTGTTGTGCTTCATTATTGTTTTTCTTTTTATTATGTGAATTGTATTTTGTGTCTGGTGTTGTACCAAATATAAATAAACGTTTTATCTACCTATCTATCTATCTACAGATTAAACGTATGAAGGCTAGCTTTACTCTAATTAAAGTTTTCTCTCGATAAAACTTTGAGTAATTGTAAGAGCTCATTGAAAAGATTTAGACGTACATTTTAAACATGCAACTGGTAACCAAACAAATCTTCCTTAGGTATCCCGGCTGGCTGGTAAACTGTCTTCCCTGGGCGTGACCCGAGGCTCTCGGGTGCTCATCTACATGCCTCTCATCCCTGAAGCTATCTTCTCCATGCTGGCTACCAACAGAATAGGAGCTATTCACTCTGTTGTTTTTGGAGGTAAGACTTTTTTTTTCTCTGGGTGGGTAAATCATCAAAGGAGTGTCAGACTTCTACTGACTAAAAACCCACCCTGTTCATTCAGCTGTTCCGGGGCCGCGGTATCTCGTTAGAATATTCCCGCAACCCCGGCAGGCAATGGCCCTATAGGACCTCGTCACTATTGATGACAGCTCTTTGAGGCGCGCGTGGAACACAACACGCCGCTGACCAAGGCCTAGTCCTTACCGGACGGTGAGCTACCCCTGTTCGACGTCCGCAAGCCCGCGCCTACGGTGGCCGGAGATGCCTCTCCCTCGCGCATTCGGCTCCGCTCCTTCGCTAGCATGACTGCTTCGCAGAAGGAGGCGACTGCATCCCATTCCCTCTCGCTCCGCACCATGGTCTGAACCAGGGCCGGCGCGAGAGGTCACCGCTGCCGATCGTCTCCACGAGGACAACACAGTAGCTGGGTACCCGATTCCTCCTTGCAAGACTGGTGTCGGATTATCAGGTTTTTGACTACCCGTAACGAATGTCAAAGATGTACAATTGACTGCCGAGACCAACGGCTTAACCTGCTTTTCGAGGCACGGAAAAGGATTTCGATTTGTTAAGATGGAACTGAGGACACGGAGTCAGTGTGTGATGTTGTGTGAAATGAAATTAAATATTTATTTTGTAAATTGGTTATAAATAACACTTAACACACGTCATTTTTTTACGTGTTTAGTTTAGCTAGATGAGGCCGGTATTTCCTAACTAACTACTCTGAGAAGAAACACCGAAACAAACTAAGAGGTCGAAGTCTCTTTTTTCAACCGATGACCAAAAGAGGAGGTTGTCAATTCGACGCGTATATTTTTTTTTATGTATGATCACCGATTACTCGAAGACGGCTGAACCAATTTGGAAAATTCTTTTTTTGTTTGAAAGGGTATACTTCGAAGTTGGTCCCATTGTCACCAGGTCAGGATCTGATGATGGGATCCTGGAGAAATCGAGGGAACTCTTCAAATACCTTTTGGGTATTTCTTATAGTAACTTGTGCAGTTGCTCTTAAAACCATACCATACCATTTGGGGAAGTGGAACTGATGATGAAGACCACAGATGGCCGCCGAACCTACTCAATGATAAGTATTTCGTGGATTGCGATTCGATTACTTGAATATGGATGTTAAGCACTTTATGTTCGTCACAGTGCATATGGTGATGTAGAGCTGATGGTGAAGTACCAGGAGAACTCCTCAACAATTAACGGCCCAGCATTGGGAAAAGCAATATTTTGTAAAAGGTTATAAGTAGTTGACATTTAGGCTCTTTTAACTAGGTAAATTAAAAATCGACCAACTAAAAAGAGTGAAATAAAAACTTGTTACCAAAAAATTAAACCGACTCCCAAAAACACTGCAAAGTAAAAAATAAAATTAATTTGGAAGTCGGTGCCAAAAATGAAAATACTTAACTAAAGACACCGACTACCGAAATTAAAGTTATTTTTTACTTTGCAGTGTTTTTGGGAGTCGGTTTAATTTTTTGGCAAAAAGTTTTTTTGTGTGTGTTGTTTGTTCGTTCAACTACGGAGATCGACTCGTGCAGCCATTATTACTTAGCCTTATTAGTTGTTCGTTTCCTAATAAGACTGAAGCTCAGAATTAAAGGGCCAATTTCTTTCTTACTCAGGTTTTGCAGCAAGGGAATTGAGGACAAGGATTGAGCATGCGGAACCAACTGTGATCATAGCAGCGAGTTGTGGAGTAGAGCCTAACAAAATAGTCAGGTAAACTATTGCTTTAATTATATCTTTCAGGACTCATGCGTTTGGTCTTAGTATTATGTTATTTTAAGCAAATATGATATTATATGGCTGTGGGTTTTTATGTGTTTGATATATTTAGTTAATGAATTCGCTTTAAACCTTTTGTGTTTAATTGGATATAACGTCATTCTGTTATATAAGGTCGTCTTTCGGTTATGAAATTCGGAAATTATCATGATTACATTTGAAGAACGAAAAACAATAGCAACATTAGAATTTTCTAGTTTAGTAATTCGATTCCAATTATTATTCAAATCAAAACTGAGACATATTTAGCATTAGTGAAGTCATTCAATTATATGTTTTTCTCTTGCCTGCCTTTGTCTTCTTCTTCTATCATGACAACACACAGGCATTTTTGCGACGCGACGGGGGATGAGGGGCGATACATAAAAAGCGAAATCTTCCCTGGATTTAGTTTTTGTGATAATATACATCTAAAAATAAACTAAAATATGGCGTCCAGAAATTCGTACGCATCGCTGTCCACTGGTAATGTGCTCAAAAGACTGGCGGCATTGCCACGCTGTATGCCAATGCTTAACCGCTGTCCAAGGTAAAAGCCAGCCTTTGGGTCACGCGAAGTGTCAACTAGGCGCCTGGATAGTTCTTTGTATATTATTATGTAGTTTAGGGTTTTATTTAAGTGTATATTCCATTATTGATTAAATAAATAGAATATATTTGTTTTTGTGTATTTTTATCTTTTTTCTAGAGGTTTCGTAGGTACTAACTGAATTTCTTTTTACGTAAGCTTCGGAATAAGTGTCTCGCAGATGAATAATTATTTTAGTAACACCAAAATGGTTTGCATAAAGCAAAAAATTAAGGGCTCTTTTATCTGAGACAATATTCAATATTCTCCATTTATCATTTCTTCTAAAAAAGGCAACCCTCACTGAGCCTAACAAGACCATTCACTGTCGGTTTAATTTCTATATCCCGTTCTTGCGAAGTGTGTGTTGTGTACTATGTTATTGTTACTACAAACCTTGTTTTAACGCACCTAACCCTTCTAATTTTACATCTTAATATTTTATCTCCCTAGATACAAGGATATTCTGGACGAAGCACTCTGCCAGTCAGACTTCCAGCCAAGCAACTGCATCATATACCAGCGCCGCAGGGTTCTGGAGTGTACCCTGGAACCTGGCCGGGACATCAACTGGGAGGAAGCTTTGGAAGCTGACCCAGTACCGTGTGTATCTGTGGAGGCGAACGAACCGCTGTATATCTTATACACATCAGGTATGGAACCAAGAGTCATTACTGCGCAAAGCACTATCGTCATATCGTCAGAACATTATCGTCATCTATTTAGCCTTTTTCCAACCATGTTGGGGTTGGTGTCCTGTCTACTCATTGAAATAGCCCACTGCTGGGAAACAGGATCCCACTAAGCAGGACCCGTGCGAGTTGGTTGGTGCTGATACATGACTTGGTCGCGTTACAATGATTTTTTTTATCATATTTTTTCCTTCACTGTGTTGAAAACAGTAGCGATGATTTAAATGACCCAAAGCAATGTCCCTGTCTGGGTTTAAACTTACGACTCGTAACTCGGACCCATTGGGCCACCAATACTTTGTCTTCAGTATTAAATAATTTTACTTGTTCAAAATATAATTTCCAATTACTATAATCTTCTGGGCTCACTCGTTCCATCGTAGACCTCATCTATCGTTTACCAACAGGCGAAATCGAAGTCAAGCGCTCAACCGGAATTGAAAAAACCTAACTACTTATTTTAATAAATGAAGTAGTTTTTGAAGTACTTACCTAATAAAATACGTAACCAATGTCGTCTGTATCTAACAGTAAACACTACGTAAGTAGTACGAGTGACGTTCATCGCATACAGGTGATTGTGACTTAATTGGGACTCAAACCTTTGTTCTAGTAATTATAATTGATAATGATTTTGGGGCACCACATTGTTTTAATGTAGCGCGTTTTAGCATATTATTTGAGACGTGTGGACATGAATATTATCGTAGGTACAGAAATTATCCATTACTTTCATTAAAAGTTGATACATTTCTTTAAAAAAACATTAGTCCGTTTGCCATTTTTTTTTTGTTTCTGTATTGTCCTGACGGAGAATCGGATATGAGGTGAAGAACCGATATATGAGGTGCGACAGCTTCAATTTCTTACAAAATTGGTATTAAATGGGCCCATACTGTAGACACATCGTGACGCTAAGTTTGAAAACAGTACAGAATGACTGGGATTTGATTTCATCATTTACGTGATAATAAATTACTGCTGTGTGTAATGTCAGTTGAGACCGGCTAGCACCAAAATGGACTGCTTGGATTTCTGAGCTATATTTAGTACTATAGCTTTCGCTAAAGTCCATGTGCACGATGCACTCATTTTTTGTGATTTCTGCTTTAATGATTTTAATACTCTCGTATTGATTTTTGATCATTGCACAATGGTTCATAAAAGGAATTATTTCCTTTTCAAAATGCTTTATAACTTCTACAGGTTTTTTGTCTTTTCTAACTTTTTGCACAATGGTTGATATTTTTTCAATGTTAGTTTTTACGTAGGTTGTATTATTTTTATTCCATGAGTAATAAGAAATACTATGGGAATTATAAAATTAATTGTACAGAATCCATTTATTTAAGCATTATTGACATTTACGCTGTAATTCAACCATTCAACCTTAGCATTTTTCCAGGTGAAGTTATTCAAAACTTCTGTTATGGAATTCTCACTGATAATCTTATTCTTTTTCAAAGATATTCATGATCAATAAATCCATATTAGCGCGTGGTTTGCATAAGCAAGTATCTCGGCTGTCTACTTTCGATTGTACGATCCAAAAAGGTCAATAATCAATCATCTCGTGAATGTGACATAACCTATGTGCGGGAATATAGATTCCAGATATTTGCGGGGAAAGTTTTTCAAATTATCCAGTAAATACCTTTTTTGCTTTTTTAGACCATTTCTAGTACTGCAGTCTTGTTTACCTGGAGTCAAAGCGTATTTTCATCATCCTCGTACAAGATTTTTTACTAAATTTCGAATAATTTTAGCCTGAGGGCTTAGTATCTTCTTGGGTTTATTTTTATTTTAGTGATTGTCTTACTTTTAGAACTTATTTTACTTAGAACTCTTTCTGTATACTTCTTTTTCCTTCTTAACTTTTAAAACAGCTTTTTTAACATGTAAAGGACATTGTTCCGGCTCCATACATGTCACGCCTAAGAATCGTTTGAATCGAAAATGACTTAGATAGACTCTAAATATTTTATGGAGTTATAGTAAATCAATTTTTACTAACGGACACTTGAAGATACAAAAATAATCAATTCATCGAAATCAAGTCCGAAAATAGCCAGGTAGTAAGACTCACAGAGTCCTTTATACACAGCCGAGTCTACCAAGTATGTTCAAATCTAAACAGAGTCCGTTATCAAGCCAAAGTTGTTAGAATAAAACCATAAAACGCATAGAAAATTGCAAAGAAAAGAACTGCAATAAAAACTGAAACGAAATGAAATATAAGCACACCAGTGTTGCCAATTATGAAAAGCTATAATACCTGAATGCCATGCCAGAAATTCCCTATTTCAGATAAAAAAATATGGAATACATTTTCTTCTCCAGCTCATTTTCTTCTCAGTCAATTCAGGTATTTAAATGAATAAAGTGTTAAATAAATATTTTTTTAGATATTAATTTATTTATTGTCAATAATAGGATGCAGTGCCTATTTGATTTATTGAATTCATATTATTATGTACCTATGTATATGTGATCAACTCAATTTCAGAAATAATCAGTCAATTGAACAAACGAATGTGCGCTTCACTAAGTGAATGAGACAAAGCGTCAGACTGAAGAAGCATGGGGGATTTCCCGTCCTCAATTAGTTGACGATTATATATTATTTATTAGAGTTAAATTAATAACGTAACCCATTCAATATTTTATTATTATTTTAATTTCTATCTATACGTTGAAAATACCAGAAATAGTCCGAATTTATTGTAATTTACTGTGAACCGAATGTACCTTGTCTGTGGTAATTAAAAAACTTTAGTCTTTGTCAACCACTTCTCTTGTTTAATTTTTTAGGCTATGGGTACATAATGGGCTTATTAATTTATTCTTTATCTCGTGGAAAATTCATCGGAAACTATTAATATTTCAATAAATATTTGAAAAAGCAATAAGTATACATAGTTATGCAGTGATTACGGAAATATTTTCATAAAACTGTGCAACGTATTTGATCAGTCAAAATGGCCGGCAGTTACATTGTAAATGTGCCGAAACTAAAAGGCAGGGAAAACTACGACGAGTGGGCTTTTGCGGCTGAAAATTTCCTGTTACTTGATGGTGTGGACATAAACGAAGAATCTGCAGGGGATGCGGCTTTGGCAGACCAAAAAAAGGCCAAGTCAAAGCTTATCATGACCATCGATAGTTCTTTGTTTGTTCATATCAAGAACGAAAAGACAATGAAGGAAGTATGGAACCGATTAAAAACGCTCTTTGATGACTCTGGCTTCACGCGTAGAATCGGATTATTACGTCAACTTATATCAATAAGATTGGAAGATAGTGATTCTATGACGGCATATGTAACCCAGATGGTTGATACGGCTCAAAAACTGAAAGGCACAGGATTTGAAATCACAGATGAATGGGTTGGCTCTTTATTATTAGCAGGGCTGAGCGAAAAATTCGCGCCAATGATAATGGCCATAGAGCATTCCGGCATGAATATAAGCACCGACGCCATCAAGGCCAGGTTACAGACCGGTTAAGTAGTACATTAGCCGTATAGAGCTAAACTACGAGTGGCCCTACCTAAAAAAAAAAAAAAAAAAAAACAAGGCCAGGTTACTCGACATGGAATCGAGTACAGTTGGCAGTACTGACGGAGCTTTTTTGTCAAAAAGTTGGCAGCAGCGTAATAAGAAGCGAGACGTCAATGTCAATACGTCAAAATCGTAAACGTCAAATCAAAAGACAAAAATTATTCGGTGTTATCGTTGTAAACAACAAGGACATTATATGAATAAATGCCCCCAGAAGAGTCGTGAAAAGACAGAAAATGCGTTTAGTGGCATCTTCCTGAACCCACAAAATCAGTTTCGAGTGTCGGACTGGTACGTCGACTCGGGAGCGAGTTTACACATGGTTGTTCACAAAAATTGCCTGGAGAATGTTGTATGATGTTTGTTTTATAATTAAACACCTTTTTATATGGTTTATACCATTTATTAGTATAGTTATTGTACATTACAGTTACAGCTCGTGCCGCGATCCAGAGCGTCTCTCCGGTGTCTCCCGTGTTGCCAACCCTATATGTTAGTGTTGTTACTACTAATTATGTCTCCTCTCACATCCCTTCTCTTTTCTTAAAATAATTAATCATTACAATATTCATGCAAATAATTTGGTTTCTTAACAATTCGACCACTTTTAGTTTTTTTATTTTCTACAACAATATTGTCAAAATTAAATGTAACAGACTTCTTGGCTTTACTATTTACTATGTCATTATTAGCTCCAAGATCAGTCTGTTCATCAAGACAATCTACAAAGTTATCCACATCACAATTAACATATTCAAAATTTAAATTATCATTATTTTCCACAATGTCATTCATAATATCTTTGTTACAATTATTAAAGTCTATATCTCTAAAAGCTAAATTCTCAGTACAGTCATCATCTGTTACATTAACATTTGTTACCTTATCATAACATCTTTCCTTTAATGTGTTATTT
This sequence comes from Tholera decimalis, assembly GCA_943138885.2. NCBI lineage: Eukaryota > Metazoa > Arthropoda > Insecta > Lepidoptera > Noctuidae > Tholera > Tholera decimalis. The sequence goes on along the minus strand of OW964569.2, from coordinate 36,824,012 downwards.
TGTATTATACATTCTAGGTCCTCATCATCATAATCATATGTATTTTTAACACTAAATTTTCTATATTTTGAACCTTTAAATATATTATATCTGTTTCTCAGAACTTTCTGCCCATTTTCCAATAATATTACATAGGATCTATCTTTATCCCCTTCTTTTACAATTTTACCTGGGATTAACTTATTCTTATTTCTATCTCTAATATAAACATTTTGTCCATTAAAGAATATTATTCCTTTACCCTTAAATTTCTTATCATGATACAATTTATATCTTTCATTTTTCTTTTGTACATAGTTTTTTATTTTCTTATACTTTGTTTCATAACCATTTCTATTCACAGGTAACAAAGAAGCTACTTGTCTACCAATCATCATCTCATTTGGCGACTTTAACTCATTATCAATAGGCGTATTCCTGTATTCTAACATAGCTAAATCAATATTTTTATTTTCTAATATACATTTTTTTAACATCCTTTTAACTGTTTGAATGTGGCGCTCAACCATCCCATTAGACCTAGCATAATAAGGTGTTGATGTCTTATGTTTAAACCCAAATTGCTGACAGAAATCTACAAATACAGAACTTCTGTATTGAGCTCCATCATCTGTATATAATAATTCAGGGATTCCCCATCTAGAGAATGATGTTTGTAAAGCTTTTATATGCTCCTCAGCTGATTGATTTTTTAATTCACTTATCTCTACATACTTAGTAAGATAATCTACTATTAATAAAAATATTTTATTATTTAAGAAAAACATATCCGCTCCTATTGTACTCCATGGTTTATCGGGAACTTCTCTTAATTTTAATGGTTCATAACTATGACTTTTTTGAAACTGTAAACAGATGTCACAATTTTTAATCATATCTTCTATTTCTTTATTCACATGTGGCCAATATAACAATCCTTTTATTCTATTTTTACACTTTTCATAACCCATATGATTGTAATGAATTTGCTTTAACATGTCAGAACGTAATGATTTTGGTACTAACAAAGCTGAATCTTTGAATATTAAACCGTTAGCTACATATAAGCTTTCTTTAATAGAATGATAAAACTTTAATTGAAATGGAATATCAGAATATTTAGGCCAATCATTTTGAATATAATTAATAAGCAATACCAAGTTTTCATCTTTAGCTGTTTCTTCTTGAAATATTTTTAATTTTTGCTCACTAATATTTAAATTTTCTATAATCATACAGACATGCATTTCTATCTTTTCATCAATATCCTGATTACATATGTTATCTTGTACATATGCCCTAGATAATGCATCAGCCACTAGGAGTTCTTTACCAGGTTTATATTTAATATCTAAGTCATAACCTTGTATGCGCATTCTTAATTTTTGCAATCTTAATGGAGTTTCGTTCATAGATTTTTTAAATATCTGTTCAAGTGGTTTATGGTCAGTTTCTACTGTAATTTGTTTGCCATATATGTATTGATGGAACTTTTCACATGCATATACAATTGCTAATAATTCCTTCTCAATTTGTGCCCATGATTTCTGCGACTCAGTTAATGATTTAGAAGCATAAGCTACTGGTGCATTATGTTGCAATAAAACTGCTCCTAACCCTGTACTACTACTATCAACCGACAATGTAATAGGACTATTTATCTCAAAATATTTTAAAACCGGTTCTGTAGTTAAGATTTGTTTTAATTTATTGAAAGCTTCCTTTTGTTTTTCACTCCATACAAATACAGAATTCTTTTTCACTAATTCTCTCAATGAATTTGTAATATCTGATAAGTTAGGTATAAATTTAGATACATAAGTTATGATTCCTAAAAATGTTTGTAACTCTTTTTTACTTGTGGGCTCTTTCATATTAACAATAGCTCTAATTTTCTCTGTATCAGGTCTAATACCTGTGCTACTCAATATATGGCCTACATATTTGACCTCAGTTACCCCAAACTGACACTTATCTTTGTTGAATTTTACTCCTGCTTGTTTAGCCCTGTTCAAAACTTGTTTTAATCTCTTATCATGGGATTCCTTAGATTCTCCCCATATTAACAATTCGTCAACATATTGTTCTACCCCTTCAATGTCACAAAATATGTCATGAAAACATTTACTAAAAACTTCAGGTGCTGAGTTTAAACCAAAGGGTAATCTTTTATAACAATACCTACCAAAGTCACCAGCATTAAATGTTGTATATATTTGACTCTTTTTTGATAATTTAATCATGTAAAATCCTTTAGAGGCGTCTAGCACCGAAAAATACTTGGCATTAGGCATTCTAGCGACTAATTCCTCAAAAGTACTCATTTTAAATCTTTCTCTGATTATACATTTGTTCAAATTCTGTGGATCTAAACAAAGTCTGATAGAACCATCGTTTTTCTTTGCCACAACCATAGAATTAACCCATTCAGTAGGCTCATTTACCTTTCTAATGACACCTAACTTCACTAATTTATCTAATTCACTTTTAATTTGATCTTGTAATTTAAATGGAATTTTTCTAGGTCTTTCTGCAATTGGTACACAATTTTCCTTTAATTTAATATCATATTCATATTTTAACTCACCTAAACCAGTGAATAATTCACTATATTCTGACACAATGTCACTTTTATTTACCAACTTTACCCTGTTAATAATACCAAGCTTTACTGCAGTTGAGTAACTTAAAATACTGGGTGTGTTAAAATCCACTACAAAGAGTTTACATAAACAGTCACTGTTGTTGTATCTTAATTTTGTATCACAAGTTCCAAGTATTTTGATCTCAGATCCATCAAAATTTGTCAATCTTATATTCCTACATGTATTTAGTTGCAATTTTAATTGATTCATTGTATTTCTATTTATGATATCCACTTGAGAACCTGTATCAATTTTAAATTTCATATATTTGTTATTTACTTGTATATTTATATACCACTCCTTGCTTACTGAGTTTACTGCATAAACTGTATCTATTCTAAGCTGTTCTATATTTTCACTGTTGACTACTGAACATTTATAAGTACAACATGAAGTAAAATGATTAAATTTATGACATTTTATACATTTTTTACCATATGCTGGGCATTTACCATAACCATGAAACTTATTGCATTTTCTACATGGTCTTGATGTACTGGCATCTTTTTTAAAATGCTCACCTGACCTTTCTTGATAATTTGATTGTCTGCCACTGGATGTTCCTCGCGCACCATAACTTGCTTGACCTGGAGTTCTACTACGACCCCTGGCTTTTGGTTCTCGTTTATTTGCTGATAGGCGACTGTATGTTCCTTTGTTTACTGCACCTACTTCATTTGAGAATTCACTATTTAAAGTTTTTATTTGACTTTGAGCCACTTGTGCGGCTTTACATATACTCATGCACTTGTCAAGTGTCAGGTCTGGTATTCTTAGTAATTTTTCTCTGATATTACCATCAGTAATTCCAAGTACTATTTGATCTTTTATAAGACTATCCTTTAAGGTTCCAAAGTTACAATCTAAACTGAGAGATTTTAGTGCTGTATGGTATTCTTCGTATTGTTCGTCAGTTTTTTGTTTTCTTGAGAAGAATAGATATCTGTTATACGTTTCATTTGTAGGTGGACTACAGTTTTTCTCCAGACGTATGAGTACCTCATTGTATGATATGCTCGCCTTGTCCTCGAAACTATTATATATTAGCAGACCCTCTTCACCGATGCAGTGTAATAATAGAGCTTTTTTCTGTTCATCATTTAGACGTGTATCTGCTCCACTGGCGAGAAAATATAGGTCAAACCGCTGTTTCCAGTTTTCGAAACTTCTCTTTTTCGATTTCGACCCAACCAAAGATAATGGCGGCGGCGGTTGTAGTTGTTCCATCTCTTACCTCTTTTTACTTTGTTCAGCGGCAATTTTTAGTTATCCTCAGCGCCATGTATGATGTTTGTTTTATAATTAAACACCTTTTTATATGGTTTATACCATTTATTAGTATAGTTATTGTACATTACAGTTACAGCTCGTGCCGCGATCCAGAGCGTCTCTCCGGTGTCTCCCGTGTTGCCAACCCTATATGTTAGTGTTGTTACTACTAATTATGTCTTCTCTCACAAATGTTATACCCAGCCACGAAGTGAAGAATATAGTAGTCGCAAACAGAGAAACAATACCTGTGTTGTGCGCAGGAAGTACGAGAATAATGACTGTGATTGACGACTCAGAATTTGATATTCCCGTGAAAAAATGTGTTATGCATACCTAGCCTTACTACCAATTTACTATCGGTAAGTCAGCTTATTCAAAATGGAAATAATGTGAGTTTTGAAGAAGAAGTTTGCTATATACGCAATAGACAAAATAAACTGGTTGGTAAAGCAGAATTGGTGAATGGCGTTTATAGATTATGTATAAAGTCACCGATATTGTTTGTTGGCTCAGCGACAGTTGCAACAAGTGAGATGTGGCATAGAAGATTGGGACATATCAATAGTCAAGACCTTATTAACACTATGAAGAATGGTGTAGTAGAAGGTATTAGTTATTCTGACAGAGCAGTGATTGATAAATCAAAACGTATAACTTGTTGTGAAGGCAAGCAGGCTAGGCTGCCATTTACTCACAAGGGTAGAAGTGAAGCTGTGCTTGAGCTGGTTCACGCTGATGTTTGTGGACCGATGGAGCAAGTCTCAATTGGATTATCGCGTTACTTTTTGCTATTTGTTGATGATTTTAGCCGGATGGCATTTGTATATTTCCTTAAAGCCAAAAATGAGGTCTACAAATACTTTAAAGAATTTAAGGCATTTGTTGAAAGACAAACTGGCAGGAAATTGAAAGTTTTGAGAACAGATAATGGGTGTGAATTTTGCTCTTCAGATATGAAATGTTTTATGCAAAAAGCAGGTATTGCACATCAGAAAACGAACCCATACACCCCGGAACAGAATGGTATGTGCGAAAGACAGAATCGGACAGTAGAGGAAAGAGCTCGGTGTTTGTTGTTTGATGCTAATATGCCAAAGAAGTTTTGGGCAGAAGCATTAAGCACTGCTGTATATCTGTGCAACAGAACCATAGCATCGGGATTGACAAAGACACCTTACGAACTTTGGACAGGCAGAAAGCCAGATGTCAGCCACGTTCGAGTTTTTGGCAGCACTGCAATGACCCATGTTCCCAAAATAAAAACTTCAAAATGGGATAAGAAAGCTGAGAAACTTATTCTAGTGGGATATGATAATAATGTGAAGGGCTACAGACTCTTTAATCCCAAGAATAACAAAATTATCACCAGTCGAGATGTTATTATCATGGAACATGCTCAGAGTACCTCTGACATGACTCAAGCTGTAATAGAGGAAAAATGTGATAATTTTGTTATTCTTGGGATTAAAGAATCTGTAGCCCTTCACATTATTATCATATCCCACTAGAATAAGTCGGGCAATTTCCGTGGACACCCAGATGCCATGGAAACCACAGAAATTGGCCCATAGAAATTGGAAACGTGGCTATTTTTTTAAATTACAAAAAACTATCAAGGTTATGACTATTGTTTTCTATAATTATAAATGTGTACCAAAGGCTACTTAGCATGCATAAAAGTAATACCTTTATTTCTTGAAAAAATCCTTTTAAAACTTGATTACCGAAATTGCAAAATTTCATTCCGAGTAAACTGAAATTACGTACTTACATTTTTGGCGGGAAGACGTGGCAATATGGGGCACTACCGTTCTCACTGCGGGTAAGGCAGGGGGGCACACTTAACACTGTCATCAGTTTCAGTAGACGATAGCGACATCTGAAGTTTGGTGAGTTAAAAAGACTTGGCAGCCATCTTGTCTTGTTTATAAAGTTGTCAAACAAATATCTTTGTCGGCCATTGTCAACTCTGGCTTTCCCGATGTTGATGCGCTTCCCGAAATTCCGAGTTTATCTCAGATAATGCTGTTAGAATTGTTACTTGTGACTGTTATTTCTTTTTTTAACATTATTCTGAACTTCATATGTGTTCTTTTTTATTTAGGTCAAAACCCTGATTGTAACCCTAATAAAATTTAGAAAGACTACATACATACTCATAGTAAGTATGCATATGTAGGGTATGTAGGGGTATATTTATTAGAGCCTTAGTTCACTCACCAAACTTAAGGTGGCAGCACTTTCCATACATGCAAATTTTACCACAGAGTTGTCACTCTTTCTCCCTATAATCTCCCGTAAGTGTACCTATCTACTTGAGGTAGGTACAAAATGTATTTACTGTTCGTTACTTTTCTGTTCTTGTAGTAACGAAACGAGCAAGCCCATATATTTTGACTAAGGTTTTGAGTTAAAAAAATCTCATAATATTTTATTTCACATAGCTTTTTTTGTTTATTTTTTCGGGTTGAGCCCTCTCTTGGCCCCAATCTCGCATGATGGTAAGCGATAGGTGAGGTCTACGATGGAAATAGCGAGCCCAGAAGATGCCTATTCACTATTATTTTAAAGGCTGAAAGGTCATAAGTGGCAGGAAACACAGAAGCCGGCAGAGAGTTCCACAGCTTGGCTGTACGTACAATAAATGTGGAAGAAAACCGCTTGGTGCAACAAGACGGTAAATCAGCCAAGTGTAGATGGTACCCAGGAGTGCGTCTGGTAGTCCGGTAGTGAAATGGAGATGGAGGGATCAGCTCCTGCGCACACTCTCCGTAGTACAATCTGTAGAAGACTGACAGGCAAGCAACGTTTCGCCGATGAGTCAGGTCATAGAACGTCAGAGGCTTGAGCACGTTTTGAAATTGATCGTTTCTTATATAGAAGAATCGACGGAAACTCCACGGTTACGATTACAATGTTTGTGAAGTTAGGGCTTGTAGAATTAGAATCAACATTTTACGTGAAAATCTTTTTGGTGGTGTTAATTCCAACACCTCTTCAGAACGATCTTTTTTTATCGGCGAGAAACCTTCAAAAGGCGTACGGCCTTCGGGGATTAAACCCAGGAGTGTGGTGTTCCCACGGTGATCACCGTCAGCCCAGCAGGATTTGGGGCTTTCATCCATGTGATGAAAGTCCCGCGTCCTCTTAGGAGACCGCTGCGGATCTTCCTGTGCAACGGCTCTTAAGGCACCTGCATGAAAAAACTGTAAAAAATTCATCCCTGAGCCTCCTATGGTAGAAAGTGACCACTGTGCCACCGTCCTACCTGGGGTAAGAACAACACCTACGAATTTGGTAAAACTTTTTTTTTTTTTTTTGCGAATAATAGTGTCGTGAATTGTTTTACAACTGCAGCTAATTATTTTTTATTGATAATAGGCTCGCGTTTGACCACCATCTCACCTGATGGTAAGTGATGATGTAGTCGACGATGGAGCACACTTACCTAGAAGTAACCTATTCACTCTTGACTTACGAGTAAATACCCCCAGGTTATAAATATCAGGAAACACAGGTCCGGCAGGGAATTCCACTCCTTAGCCGTACGCACAATGAAAGTATTCCCAAAACGTTTTGTGTAAAATAACTCGAAAATAGTAGTTGTTTTGACTTTGGAATGTCTTTAAAAGTGAAATACTTATATCCGGACTTTATATTCGATGCAGTAAGCTGACATAAGCTAGTGTCACTTATTAAAATAATGATACCCTATTTAACCTAATAGTGATGGATTCAATCAATCAAATAATAAATGAGCGATTTTAATCGTGAGAAATATAAATAAATTTATTAATTATTTTGAAGTAGTAAAACGATTTTAATATAAATAAATCGATTTTGAATCAAAATATTCATATCTAAGCAGACATTATAAAAGCCACAATAGCGCGAAATTACTATTAAAAAGACTGCCCCCCTACCACTGCGACCTAAACCCCGCTAGAATGGGTACAGGTAAAAAAAAATATTATCATGATCTATTCATTTTATTTTCACGGCCCTTTTTTGTTATTTTCACACAATATTATTGAAAAAAATTGTTTACATCGTTATTCGATTTTATTCCTGAATCGATTAATTTAGAAAACGACCAATTCGAAATGAGCACTAGCTTCCGACGTTTTATTTATTTATTCATTTGGGAAAACAAACAATTCCACAAATATGATTACAATTGGTATAATTGTAATCATATTTGTGGAATTGTTTGTGTGATATGATAACTGATAAGTTGTTAACAAAAGCATAGGCATATGTATGTATAGCTCACGACATTTTCCACATATTATTCGCATCAATGTTTTATTTGAACTAATAAACCGAATTGACATATTATTTTTTACAAGAAAGCATTATTTACAAATTAAGTGAAATAAATACAATAATATTTAATTAAACGATGATTTTTTTTTGGTAAGGAAGTTTAACGTAGGCCTACGACTATAATTATAAAATAAAATATTTATGATTTTAAAATCAGGTACAACAAGTGCACCAAAAGGGGTGCAGCGTCCCTGCGGCCACGCCGTCACGCTCTGCTGGTCCTTGCGAATGGTCTACGGCTTAAAGAAAGGCGTTTGGTGGGCAGCATCAGACCTGGGATGGGTGGTTGGACACTCCTACATCTGTTACGGACCTCTCCTGGCTGGGGTCACCTCTGTGCTATATGAGGGAAAGCCGGATAGGACTCCGGACCCTGGACAGTATTTTAGGTAAGAGTACGGAAGATGAACTTACGCCTTTGGTGTTTATGAGTTTTCGTACTCATTCTTAAGATGTTTTATATTTATTACCAAACTGTTAATTATAGTAGTGCCACCAATAGCTTAATAATTCTGCAGATCTAAAAATCTATTATTCTTAGTCATTTTGGTGCCAGATGAACTGAGTTTTTCAATTGGAGCGTTTGGTTGTAGTTAAATAAAGTATTTCCATGTTTTGGTTTGTAAGTATAATAGGTATTTCATTACATTATATGTAAAATATAATATCGGCCAAATTGCCATTACAGCTGCGCTTTAGATGACATATTAGTGAACCCAATTCCACAACTCCACAACTTTTTTTTTTCACACAACGCCATCTAGTCCCAAACTAAGCAGAGCTTGTGGTATGGGTACTAGACAACTGATAAACATACATATATATTTCTAAATACATACATATTATAGATAAATTACACCCAGACAAAGAACAAATGACCGTGCTCATCACACAAACATTTGTCCTAGGTGGGAATCGAACCCACGACCTTGCGCATAGCAGTCAGGGCATGCCTGGTAGGGTCTGTCAGACCCACAGCGGCATGTAAATCATCATTTTTCACATAAATTAGAATTTTGAGCGCTACCGCTCTCAGTAGCTGGCTGTTACGAACTCATCTACATCCTCCGCCCACTTCGTCAGTCCGCAGCAAGCTCTTGACGTAGAAGGAAGGAGTATAAAGTGCACGCGGGTCTCTCAGTCCCCACCAGGCATACGGCGTGACTTTATTACGTAAGTATTATTTTATTTATTTTCATTTCATTATTGATATTAGTGTGCTAAAAGTTATTTATTGATGTGTATTTTTACGCAAGACTTTATTACGTTAGTATTATTTTATTTACTTTCTAATAATTATTGATATTTGTGTGCTAAAAATCATTTATTTATGTATTTTTTAGATTCAACATGGAAAGGCAACTGTTAGACGAGGACATAGCTAATTTACTGCTAGATGATAGAGGAGGATGATATTACATTTAATTCTAGTGGAGAGGACTCTGATCATATCTTCCAAGAGGTCGAAGTAGCTTTTTCTGAGGCAGAAGAGGATATTTTTATTTCAAATGATAGACATTCAAGTTCATCGGATTCCGAATAGGATGTACCTTTGTCCAGAACTATATGGTTTGAAAATCCAAATAGGTCTAATGTTCGAACAAGAAGTGAAAACATATTGACTGGAACTCCTGGAGTGAAACCTCTAACCAAACATGTAAAGGCTCCTCTAGAATGCTTTTATCTCTTTGTAATATGAGGCTATGTTGCTAGACATATTATTTCATACAAATGTAAGGATTTAAAAGAATCAATCAAATTTAAATACCTCTAATGAATATTACTTTGTGGAAGCTTTTTAGCCACATTTGTCTTGATCATTCAATTTTTCAATGAGCAAAGTGCTATGAAATCAAATCACAAGAAAATATTGATACGAGTGAAGAAGACTGATTATTTTATAATATTACATAAGCATATATTAGTGCCTTACATGCCATAAAGTCTGATCTGAGATCTCTTATAATTTGGTAGAAATAGCATGTTGTCAAAGATTTTATGATTATCTTTTGTTAATAAAAACTTTTTTTGCAAAAAACAAAACCGACTTCCATATCAAAACACTCCAAAGCCAAAAATAATTTTAATTTCGGTAGTCGGTGTTATTGGTTTTGTATTTTCTTTTTTTTTCACACCGCCTTCCGAAATTAAAATTATTTTTGGCTTTGGAGTGTTTTGATATGGAAGTCGGTTTTGTTTTTTGCAAAAAAAGTTTTTATTTTCGCGCTTTTTAGTGGGTCAGTGAATTTTCCAAATCGATTCGTAAATGACGGAGTTATGCGCGAACAAAAAACGCAATGCAGAGTAAACGAAAAGATCATCAAGGTAAATTATTTTTTTTCGACTTTTTTTGATTTTTCAGAAACGGCTCGTCCGATTTCGATAAAATTTTCATGGGACCATTTGGGAAGTATACCCTTTCCAACAAAAAAAGAATTTTTCAAATCGGTTGGCAAGCGACGGAGTTATGCGTGGACAAACATAAAAAAAAAAAAAAAAAAAAAATATACAAACATCCGAATTGAGAACCTCCTCCTTTTTTAGAAGTCGGTTAAAAAATGAGAATTGTTTAATTTAAAATATTTAAATAAAGATAATAAGATTATTACATCTTTACTATTATTATAATATTGTTTATCCTCTTAAAAGGCATTAGGACACCAAACAAATTAAATTATGTAGAGAAAGTCAAAAAAAATACCCAAATGAAAATCTGGGTCTGAGGGACCCACCAGGCATAACTTGTAACTTTTTACCACCAGGCATACCAAGGGTTAATAAGATGAAAAACGTTGGCTTTCAGGTGGTCACTTTGAATGCATAGATTTCACATTATAATTAATTATATCCCCACAGGAAAGTCTAGAAGCGTTTAATCGGATGGTTACGACGTTGAACACGAAACGTTAGGCGAACATAACCCAGATTTTTGATGATGAATTTTAAATTATTCATCCCGTTATTATATCGTTTAGACATTCAGCCAATTTTGACAGCTGTAGCTTAAACAAGATGGCCATACACTGTCAATTTGTATAGAACCTTTACATCTTTATATAGCTTCCTGAAAGGAAGACTGTAGGTATACTCATAGCTTGCATAGGTCTAGCTAAGTTTGACTCGATGTCGGTAAATTGCTTCATGTCTGTAAATTTTCTCTTTATTTTACTTCCAGAATAATTGAACAGCACAGAGTCAATGCCCTCTTTACGGTCCCCACCGCAATCAGAGTGCTGAAGAGGGCTGATCCAAACGCGAAGTATGCAAGGAGATACTGCAGCAAATCTCTGAAGACTGTTTTCATTGCGGGAGAACACTGTGATCAGGATACGAGAGTGAGTTCGTTTAAATGTAATTTTAGGAAGATGAAAATGTTTAATTGCATTTGATTGTTCTTTTAGCTTTAGTGGACGGCACTACAAAAGTACATAATCAGACTAAAACGTTTCCCTTGCTGAAACACAAGCCTAATCTCTATTTCGACGCCTTAGAGTGAAAACCTCGTAAGTGAAAAAAGAGTAACTTTTCAGGAGGAAGAAAAATCTGCGTGCTTAAAATTTTTGTACGGTTTCTTTTATGTTTTTTTTTTTTAATTAATTTATGTGTAAATTTAACCCGTTTTCGTTTCCGTTTTCGGTTTCGTTCAGAAATGCATAATCCATGGCCTGATTACGCTAAACTGACGACGCGATGCGAGTGTTTACGAAGTTCTCACTTACTTTCATAGATAGCATTTCGAGTATCGTATGAACATATTAGTGAGATCAGGATGTGCATTGCTAGGATTGCTTTCTGGAAACTCAATAAAAAAATTTGGACAAAAATGTACTCCCGAGGTTTTCACTCTAAGGCGACGATTTATTTATTTAGGATCTCCAACAAAAGAAATACTACACAGATTAATTCTCCACGCGAGCCCAGTGTGGGTTGGTGCAAGTCGCATATCTTCCGATTTTCGATCTTAGGACATGCCAGTTTCCTAACGACGTTTTTCTTCTCCGTTTTGAGTGCGGTAAGTAGTGATGATAACATTATTCAAAGTAATGTGGCTGTCTGGGTTCGAACTAGCTCTAAGATATTTCTACAAATATCTTAGAGCTATTATTACCTCAAACATTTTTTATTATAATACAAATACAAATATTTTTATTGACATCAATATAACAATACACTGTAGAATTTAACCCTGACTTCTGAGCTAGGCAAAGCCTGTGTTTCAGGAGTCAGTATCTTCGCCCTTTATAGTCACTAATGTACAATAAAAATTTATATAATAGTAAATTAAAGCTAAAATAAAAAGTTGAATATAAAAACCTATAATTATACATGCTTTATCTGTGTGTTTGTAAATTAGTGTGCGTTTGTGAGTGTGGTTAGGAAATATGTACGTGTCTGATGTGTTATTTTATAATTTTTTCAGTGTCATTGTAGTCGAGGGACTGAAGCCAGTTTTTTATTATTTGTTTCATATTGTTCTGCGTAAGAGAGTTAATTTTCAATAGCCGGTTTATTTTGTTATATATATGGGTTGCTAAGTACATATGCTGCCGCCTCGCCGATGCAGTATTTGTTTTTACAGAGGGACAGACGTTGGGGATGGTTCGTTTCTGTGTACTTTCGGGATTGATAGGTGTATTACGATGCTTCCTTATGATAATATTTAGTACATACAACTGTCTCACTGTTAGCACCCTGCAGCTTTCATACAAAGTCACTGTGGGGAACCGGTACGGTTTGAACGTCATGACTTTGAGGAGTGATCTTTGAGCTCTTTCCAGCTTAATCATGAATGTTTTGCAAGCCCCACCCCAGACTGTAATGCAGTATCCGAGCACGGACTGCGCTAATGCGTAATAGACTGTACGAAGTTGGTTGATATCAGCCGCATACCTAAGCTTATTGAATGCCCCAACTTCCTTGTACGAGATGTAATTTGCTCAATGTGGAATTGCCAGTTAAATTTACTGTCTAGGAGTACTCCTAGATATTTTGTAGACATGACTTTTTCATGACATGCTGCATCATTGTTGGGAAAGTTGCAGGAGTGTACTTTAATTATGAGGTCCGGCTGTTTTGTGTTGGCAAAGGTGAACTGCATAAAAGTGGTCTTGGTTAGGTTTAACGTTAGTAGATTTGCCTCTAACCAATATTTTATTTTATGTAGTCCCATTTCAGCGTTTCTCTGTGCCTGCTCCCAAGTCTCTCCATGAAATATTAACGCTGTGTCATCGGCATATGAGAATATTTTACCGTTCGTTAATGACAGGTTACACAAATCGTTTATATAGATTAGGAAAAGACTCGGGGCAAGCACACTACCTTGAGGCACCCCGAAACTGACCTGTTCTTCAGGACTTGTATATTCCCCGATTTTCACTCTTTATGTGCGATTAGCCAGGTAGTCCTTAAAGATGTTTAGAGTGTTCCCTCGAATGCCTGCGCGTTCCATCTTGTCCACAAGGGTCGGAATACAGACAGTGTCAAAAGCTTTGGCGAGGTCGAGGAAGACACCTAAGCACTTTTGTTTTGTGTCAACTTTTGCTGTCACATAGTCTATAATAATAAGGTCGTTACGTAGTTTTTCTATTGATATTAGGTTCGCGTTTGACCACCATCTCACCTGATCGTAAGTGATGATGTGGTCGAAGGTGGAGCACGCTTACCTATTCACTCTTGACTTAAAGACCCCTAGGTTATAGCTATCGGGAAACACGACTCTGGCAGGGAATTCCACTCCTTAGCCGTACGCACAATGAAAGTATTCCCAAAACGTTTTGTGCGTATGTGCGGGATGTCCACCATGTAACGATGGCACATCACTGTTTGTCTTGTAGTCCGATGATGGAACGGGTTTGGCGGAATTAGATTGTGTAATTCCATCGCACACTCTTCGAAATGTAACTGATAGAAAACCGATAGACTAGCAACTCTTCGTCGATGTTCAAGGCTCTGGAGCTTTGACTCGACCAGTGTTATTATTACCTAAAAGTAACCTTGACTTGAAGGACCGCAGGTTATAGCGATCAGGAAACACAGACTCCTAGGTTGTATCTATCGGGAAACACAGATTCCGGCAGGCGGCCACTCCTTAGCCGTACGCACAATGAAAATATTCCCAGAACGTTTTGTGCGTATGGTATTTTGTGTGTCAGATAAAGACTAAATGAGTTGTATGGGTCACCAAAATACAGGCTGTACCTGGTTTGGGACCCGCTGTGTAAACCTGTGGCATGTAAATTATATCCTGTCAACGAACTAAATAAAAAACAAAATAAAAAAATATATATTCTTAAAACTCGTATCTGTTCAGTATGGGTATACCTATACTGGACAGATACGAGTTTTAAGAGAGGAGATCTGTATTCTGCAAACATTTATGTTTTGTCTCATAAGTTTAGAAATCCGTTCATATCTAAACAAGTGGCCATATTTACTTACTTTAGTTGGCTATACTTAGGCCCTACAATCCACAGTAATGTTGTCAATGAGAAAATTCAGATGTCTGATGTTTGATACTCAATCACGCTGAAATGGCCGATGAACGGATGACATTTAGCATAGAGCTAGATTATAAACAGGACTATGAAATAGATACAAAATTTCCATGTATAAACGTCGACCGCAAGAAGTCTCGGACTGCTAGTAGATTGATTAATGAATATAAATTGGACACTAGGCTTTCTTTATAAACTTCCTTGAACGATCGACACTGAATATTGTTTTAAATGATACGTTGAATTAAATAAATTAATGCATTCATTGTCATGTACGAACGAAATTGCCCTACGACCTTATGCCCGTCGCTTACCTACATGTGGGCTGTGTTTCCTGAAATAAATTACGAAACCAGCTTGACCTTTTTTTTGGGATGGAAAAGTAATTGAATGCCTTCTCCCTCTCTTGGTGGAGCGGAAGGGAGTGTCAGGCTTCTACTGACTAAAAATCCACCCTGTTCCATCAGCTGCCCTTGCGTTCCGTTCTGCGGTACCTCGTTAAAACATTCCCGCAACCACGGTAGGATGGGCTATGGGACCCCATCACTAGTGCTGACGACTCTTTGAGGCGCGCGTGGAACACGAGACGCGTCTCCGACCCGGGCCTGGTCCGTACCGCACGGTGAACTCCCCCTGCTCGCCATCAAGCTTCAAGCCGCAAGCCCGCGCCTACGGTGGCCGGAGATGGGCTCGCCATCCCCGACGAAACCGGCTTGACCTAGCTGAAATTTAAAGACACGTGAAATACACCAAACCGCGCGTGCCAGTGTGGTGGATTATAGCCCATTCCCTAAATAGTGAGGATTCCTGCTGGCCTGTGTCCCAATGGGAACTTTATATGCTGAGTTCTTTTCGAAATCACAGATATACAACGTGTAGGTAACAGAATAAACACAATTCCTGAAAGTAGTTGGTTCAGAATCGGCTTCTGAATCGATTTTTTATGACGGAAATCGATTCAGAAAAAATAGGTGTTAAATTTTGACGGAAAAAAATTCATTTAACTTAAAATGAAATACACCAAACCGCGCGTGCCAGTGTGGTGGATTATAGCCCATTCCCTAAATAGTGAGGATTCCTGCTGGCCTGTGTCCCAATGGGAACTTTATATGCTGAGTTCTTTTCGAAATCACAGATATACAACGTGTAGGTAACAGAATAAACACAATTCCTGAAAGTAGTTGGTTCAGAATCGGCTTCTGAATCGATTTTTTGTGACGGAAATCGATTCAGAAAAAATAGGTGTTAAATTTTGACGGAAAAAAATTCATTTAACTTAAAATGGAAGCACAGTATCATGACAAATTAATAGGAAATGTGCTCGTGTGCGTGTCGGCCGCTAACATTGCATGAGTGTATGCGTCTGCGTAAGGATATTGTATGACGCACATACGTTTTGCGTTTAGTAAGAATAACTATTTTATAAAAAATGTCTAGGTTTGGTTTCAATTTATTTAGTTACGGATGTTGTTTTAGACTTATAATTAATTATTGTAATTGGGGTATCTGAGGTATTGCGCTTAATCTGTTACACCTTGTATGTAGGCGTGTTTAAATAATAAAAAAAACTTTTTAGCAAAAAATAGAATCGACTTCCTGACACCGCCTTCCGAAATTAAAGTTATTTTTGGCTTTGTAGTGTTTCGATATGGAAGTCGGTTCTATTTTTTGCTAAAAAGTTTTTTTTCACGCTTTTTAGTGGGTCGGTTTGTAATTTATCTAGTTACCAGAGCCAAAATGTCAACTACTTATCACCTTTTACAAAATATTGCTTTTCCCGGTGCAGAGCCGTTAATTTTTGAGGAGTTCTCCTGGTACATCACCATCAATTCTACTTCACCACATGCATTGTGATGAGCATAAAGTGCTTAACATCCATATTCTAGTAATCTAATCGCAATCCACGAAATACTTTTTATTGAGTAGTTTCGATGGCTATTTGGGGTATTCATCATCAGTTCTACTTCCTCAAATGGTGCTTATCCAGAGCAACTGCAAAAGTTACTATAAGAAATACCCAAAACGCTATAGGTGTGCCTACAATATTTGAAGAGTTCCCTCGATTTCTCCATGATTCTATCATCAGATCCAAACGTGACGACAATGGGACCAACTAGAAAGTATACCCTTTCAAACAAAAAAAGAATTTTTCAAATCGGTCCAGCCATCTCCGAGTTATGAGGTAAAAACATTAAAAAAAAAGTTCAAGACGAATTGAAAACCTCCTTTTTATGAAGTCGGTTAAAAAGTGCACGGTCGATCTTCAAGGTTTAATAATACTTTCGCGAGGTCGGGCCTTAGATGAGTGCCCATCTCAATATATCGAGATACCTTCATGCCTCGGGAAGCACGCCGTTAGTCCCGCATGACATTCGTAAAATTTTTACATCATCAAAAGAAGTCATAGCAGAACATAGAAGCGGCGACTGACGGGGTTCTATGTGGTTTATTTAAGTTAAAAAGGTCTCTAAGAAAATCACTCTAGAACCCCTCTTTGCAACACCTTTTAATCCACATCCCTGAAAAGACTGTAAACAGACTGTACCAATAAAACCCGAACCACTACCGCTCATCAATTTCAACACCTATTAAAAAAAAAAATCTTATGGTTTCTGTCTGGAGTGAATCCACGGCAATAGTGTAATGGGTGAGATTCGAACCCACGACTTCTCGATCAGAAGGCCGACACCTAAAACATTAGGCTATTGATGCTTCAAACGTTCGTATTTACTTAGTAATATCTTCATTACTCCTTATTCTTTTACACAGCAATGGGCAGAGCGTATCTTTGGCGTGCCATTCTTGAACCACTGGTGGCAGACAGAATCAGGATCACCCATCACCGCGCCGTGTATGGGATACGGAGTGAAGGCCATACCTCCACACTCTGCTGGATATCCAGTTCCTGGTTACGACAGTGAGTATCTAACTGTTCTATCAGGATTCTTCTCCGAAAATGGAAATAGGCAAGACTTTAAGACTGTCCCTTTAAAGATTGAGATAAAAATACAATTCCACAGATTATTTTATACTTAGGTAAAATGATTTCAAAGGGAAGGATACGCCCATCTATAGATTTTTTACTAATCTTCTTAATACAAGCAAACTTTATGATAACTCATACGAACTACGTGAATGCCGCGTTGCATAGGACGTCGACGTAACCTTGTATGCAGCGCGTACACTTTTTTGTTTTTCGCAATTCAGCACAGTCAGTATAATTAAGTCAATTGCATGCCGTTATAGGTATAGATACATAACGATATTTTTGCGATGATATTTTACAGGTCACAATGAAAACGTTAGTAATAAAACAAATGAGTCTCGTAATTAATTTTATTATATAATTTATTGTACACCTTACAATACATTTAAGGTTATAAATAATGAAACTAGTGTACAATGGGCGGTCTTATCGCACGGGACAACCTTTGGATGGACAGAAATTAAAGGAGATAGATTTAGGGCTGTCGATGTCGGTGTACAACATACTATGATAATTTAAAAGATGGTAACGATCTGGAGAGACAAAGGCGTAGCATAGCGTGTAGAAGCAATATGCTAAATAGACGTTTCTTCCACTGCTCAAAACAAGTCAAAGTAACCCTATTCCAGTCTTACTGCCAGTCGTTCTACACTAGCCAACTGTGGTGCAAATACACCAAGAGTGCTTACAACACTCTTCGTGTACAATATAATAATGCTTTCCGGGCCATGTTCAACTTGCCCTGGCGGTGTAGTGCGACTGACATGTTCGCTGAAAGCAGGGTTACCGACTTCTTTGCGCTAATGAAGAAGTTCAGAACATCGTTATTTTTCACGAGTGGCAGTATGTAATAATAATCTTACAAAGGCTGTGTTTCGTACCGTACCTACTTGTGCAGAGGGAGACAAAATAAATCCAACCAATTTAATGGTGGTGAATTTGTTTTGCCTCTCTCGGTCTGATAAATTAATATGATTTTATTTTATTGTGTTGTTTTGTTTATTTCTATAGTAACGTATATATTTTTATTTATTTTTAGAATTTAATTTAAGAAAAACATTGTTATTATGCCTGAAATAAACGATATTTAATTTAATTTAATTTAATACTAATTAAACATAATAATATAAAATACTTACCTACCACAAAATATAATATATAATCAAATTCATAATAGAGAAAGGAGGGAAAAATATATAGTGAGAGGTAATGCTCCTTCACCATTGTTTTAAACGAAGGTAATGATTGAGCACGCCTCACATCTAATAGGTAATGCATTCCACAAACGGGCCGCTTGGATAGTGAAATATTTATCGAAGATAAAATTGGATTATGTTATGATTTGTTTTGTTTAAGGATTTGTTTGTTTTAAATGATTTAATTTATGAAATTTATTTTGTAAGTGTAGAATTTAAATAATGTTATGATTTGTTTTGTTTTATGATTTATTTGTGTAAAATGATTTAATTTATGAAATTTATATTGTAAAATTGTGTGTAGAATTGAAATAATAATTATGTACCTGTATGTAAACATATTTGCACGCCATGAGAAATGGCAGACATGTCGTGAACCAATCACTTTTTAAGATCTTGCATGCATGTATTATATTAAATTCTGTATGTGTACACATGTTTGAGCTAATAAAACTT
The DNA here is from genome assembly GCA_943138885.2 of Tholera decimalis. Taxonomy (NCBI): domain Eukaryota; kingdom Metazoa; phylum Arthropoda; class Insecta; order Lepidoptera; family Noctuidae; genus Tholera; species Tholera decimalis. Next base: position 36,804,658 of record OW964569.2, on the reverse strand, counting down.
CTATTCTATTCTAAGATAGAAGTGGAATGCATACGGATACTTAACTCTAAATTTTCCGATGGTCTCAAGGACCTTGAATGTGTGTCACAGAGAAACCGAAGGCGGTCTTTAAGATAAAAAGGAGTGAAAGGATTAAATAGCACATTTATAATGTGCTATTTAATCCCACATCAATCCATAAGCAGAGAAAGTAAATGAACATTCCGGCGAAACCAAATACAACTAACTTCTGACATTTTATGTATGCCTATAGCCCATATGGATCTTTGTGAAATTAAATATTTTTTATTCTAATCAGAGATATTTCTTTCTAGTTCGTACCCTCAAAGAAGACGGCTCGGAGTGCAAACCAGGTGAAGTAGGAAGGCTGGTAGTCAAGCTGCCTCTGCCTCCAGGCTTTGCTTCTACTCTGTGGCAGGCAGACCAAAGATTCAAGGAGACCTACTTCGAGACATATCCGGTAAGTTTTATAATTCACAACAATAACTATAATTATACTCGAGAACAACCAAATCGATTCAACCTATCAGCGAGAATACGAGTAGCTAAATACATGTACTTAAATATTTTTTTAACCTATTAAATAGGTTAAAAAAATATTTAAGTACATGTACAAAGGACACCAATTTTTACAACTATGTCCCAAATCAACAAAATCACAAAATAGAATATCAAAGAGCAAATACAACTTAAACTTCAAACTTCATTATCTCAAAAGTGACATTTTGTGGGTTGGATCCTTTTTGCATAACTACGTCCATTTATAAATATCATAGGTAAGTAGGTACATGGTTATAATGCTTTAAAAGCTTTTCAGTTCAGCTCAGCTTTAAATGGTAGCTTTAATGGTACAGTTCGGTTAGCATTAATTTAGAAGTATCAAATAAATGTTGATATTTTTACTATGGTACCTACCAAGACAATTATTTAGTTCGAGTCGATTTGGTTGCTTGCGAATGTACTTTCCTTTTTCTTTAAAACTCTGATCTTGCTCTGGGGTTGTCAACCATCCATGGGTTACCCACCTCGCACGGGTAATTCACCACCTACAGGTTACCCACCGCCCACTGGTGGTCGGTAACCCCGGATCAAGAGAGGTTTGTATAATTAATTATTGTACGTTGACACCAGTTTAAACCGTTTTACCTTGACCACCCTGCAAGTAATATGGTCCTGATTTGTTAATTTTATATTATTCATAATTTTATGCATATATTGCATCACAAAACAACTACCTATTAAAATGTGCTTGACGATAATGATATATCCATAACGTTGACTTATCGACGTAAATAAAATTAATTAAAAAGCAAATTTTCGACCTTTGGCAGTGAAAACATAAAGTGTTGGATGCTAAGTTGGTTTGACAAAGAAATTAAATATTGTTTTCCTATAACAGGGTTACTATGACACTCAAGACGCTGGATGGATAAGCTCTGAAGGCGCCGTTTGGGTGGTTGCTCGAGCTGATGATGTCATCAATGTAGCAGGCCATCGTCTTTCGACTGCAGCTCTCGAAGATGTGGTCTTGAGACATGCCAGGGTTGCTGATGCTGTGGTAGTTGGAGCCCCGGATGCTACAAAGGGAGATGTTCCACTGTGCCTGTATGTTATGAGACCTCCTCAAGATGGTACGTCATAAGCTGGGATCTGATATGACCTTGATTATAAATCTACATGAATTTAATAGATTGCTGCTATTTTAATTATGAATGATGTTCTGCTTACTTTGTTTTATTTTCATTGTGACCTATCGTATTTTTCTGAATATAATTTTATTATTTTCACAGACGAAGAAATAGTTGCGGAGAGTACAGTGACCCAAGAGTTAATAGCGTTAGTTCGACACTTGATCGGTCCAATCGCAGCTTTCAGGAAGGCAGTCGCTGTTCCTGCGTTACCCAGGACAAGGTCTGGAAAAGCACTTCGTGGAGCCATCGCGAAGTTGGCTAGGTCTCAACTAGTAAAATTACCATCCACGATAGAGGACCCCACCGTTTTCGGTGAAATTAAGATCGCTTTGCAAAAATTCGGCTACGCGATTGACGCTCCAGATCCTGAATTCTAATAAAAAAAGAAATTTAGATAATTTAAATAGTTCATACAATCATCCAACACGGCGAAAAAGTTTGAATAAAAGCAGTTTTTAAATTTCTGGCACCATCTAATATCCTGTCTGGCAGTGTCAGGGTCTGGTCGTTGTTCAGAAATTCTACGCTTGAAGCCGAGTTTTAATTTTAAATATTATTTATTTTTATTCTTGAGTTTTCACTGTGATAGAAAGCTAAGGTAATAGATTTATATTTTTATTACATTATTAGTGTAGTAATACTATCTATGTACCAAAAATGTTACTGTTACGAATAGTTATTGTCTAGAAATAGGTAGAGTATGTAAAATCTTTGGTAGAGCATACTGATATGACTTTATGGGCTATCTTAGAACTAAATTTATTAATCTCATTATTAAACAGTTTCATTTTATTAAACTATGTTACTATTAAATATAAGATTATCACCTAGTCTAGGTTTTTCCGATTTAAATAATTTGGTCTTTCTATCTATGAATTGCTCCTAAACAGGTTGGAATCGGTGTTTTCTATGACATTAATCAATTTAAAATATTTGTTTATTTATAAAGTAACGATAGACCAGGTTATTTTTTTAGTGCCGAAACTACTATTGTAATACAATTATTAAAAATCAATTACATTGTATACATAATTGCACTGTATTTAGTTGTTACATGAAGAATGATATGACGAGTGATACACGTATAAGGGTACCTGTATTATTACTTTTGATTGTCTGTTTTACTATATAGCCGTTTTCCTCATGGTCATGCTATGTTCTAAATTTATTAAGGACTAGCTTCTGCTCGCGACTTCGTCCGCGTAGAAGTAGAAAATATTCCACGGGATCCCGTCCCCGACTTGCTTGACAAAGATTATAATAGCTCGGCTAATATGCATGATATAAAGATAATTTATAGCCTATAGCACTCAGGGATAATGCAGCTACATGTAAGCGAAAGAATTTTCAAAATCGGTTCGGTAGTTTCAGAGATTACCCCCTACATACAAACTTACAAATTTTACCTCTTTATAATATTAGTATAGATGGGTTGCGATTTGTTACCTAGTTCTCGAGACATACATATGTATAAGTACCCTCAATATTTCTAAACTGACATGGTCACCAGTAACTGTGGTCCTGTGGTTGACTGCGAAATCTTGTAACTTCGTAAATAATTATTTGTTTAAATGAAAATAATAGATTATTATTTATATATTCATATATAAAATAATAGACTAGAATATTTGCCATATTTCAAAAGGGAAGCCGGTAGGAATCGAGTTTTATGGAGCCTTCGCCACCGATGGTCACTAACAATATCATTCTAATGGTTTTCTAATAACTTAAAATGGGATATTTAGTTACCATGTGTATTTATCGTTTCGAGTTTCCGATATTTCGGCACTGTTGCAAGCGCTGTGATCACACATGAACTGAAGTTATTGTGTGTTGGACTACGCTCTTTCTCACAAACATTATTCTCAGAGTGACTTCAGTATTTGGATATTACTCGATGATCATTTTTGCTATGTAACTGCTTTTGATACGTTACAATTAAAATGGCTGCGCCTTCCAGCAAACCCATTTAATTTTATAAATATTTATACCGGGTGACACGATGTAAAAAAAGTGAATAAATAAAACAGTGTGCAATCTTGAAAATAGTCTTATTTTTTCTTCTGAAGTAGTGACACAATCATGGGTGCTTAACCTCTGACCACTCAAAGGTTGTCTGTATGAGATCGCTTTGTGTGATGACCAGATTGTGATTGTATCCATACAAATATTGTAAGATGTACAACAAAGTAAGTAATAAAAAAATATATACCACTAGCTGTGCCCGCTACATTGTCCGCGCGAAATTGTGATTTTCAGCAGCATTTTTACTTATTTAAACTAATTATTTTGAAAATAAAACTCATACATAATTTGAATGTCGTATTTATTAATATCTAATCAAAAGTCAAAAATAAGTTTCATGCTTCTAGCTTTAAAAATTACGTAATTTCCATACAAACTTTCATCCCCTATTTCAACCCCTTACAGCCCTTTTTTCGCATTAAAAAGCAATTTATGTCCTTTCTCAGGCTCTAGACTATGTCCGTACCAAATTTCATTAAAATCTGTTCAGTAGTTTAGGCGTGATTGCGTAACACACAGACAGACAGAGTTACTTTCGCATTTATAATATTAGTAAGGATAATACAATAAAAGGTTTTTATTTGTTCTGTGAATTATAAAAATCCTTTATCATTGGGTTTTTCATCACTTATCTAATGGCAATATTACACGGTTCAATATTGCCTTTCAATGCCATTGAAGCAATGTGATAAACGTGTAATATGGCCTAAACGTAAAATTGTTTTGAGAGAATTGAACTTGCTCAATATTTTCAATCCTGCCGTTCAATGTTCAATGTGATTGAATGAAAGTTGAACGTGTAAACACAAGAATTTGGATATATTTAGATTCAAAAGATTTTCATTCTCAATATCGCAGTGTCAAGAAAAGACGTCAATGGTGTTCCGTATATTATTATTGTATGAAGTAACCCTTTGAAGTTCTTCAAATTTAGCGTCATACAAAGATTCTGCCAATTCTCTCAATAGACAATTTGAAGCGCCCAAGGCCTAGGGCTGCTATCCGTCCGGGTTTCCCCAGATTAAAAAAGAGACTACTATAGTAAAAAAATAAAATAAAGCTGATGTTGTCAGTAAGTAAAAACCATAAATAAATATTTTTATATTGAACTAAAATGTTCTAGCGTGTCCGGGGAAAGAAATGATTTTACCCAGTTCAATTAATTAATCTCAAATTAAATTGATTCCCACGCGTACTACCTGATTCGTAGACATTTTCATGAGCAACGCGCATTGAATGGTTCAATGTTCAATTTTGATAGTTGTTTGAAACTTGTAGGTAAATGTATTTTGTGAACCGCTTTCCGATTTTCAGAAAAAAATGAGAAAATATTTAAAATAAAGGGGGGTCCCCGTACATGGAACTAGAACTGAAAATATTTTTTTTCATGAAACCTATGCGTGTGTGGTATTTATAAGCAGGTTTTTAAAATGACATTGAGGTTTCTAAAACCACTTTTTCATAAAGTTAATCGTTTAAAAGATATACTCTTCCAAAGTGGTAAAATGTGAGTCTCCCCCTCTAAATTCTATAATAATGGAGTAAAAATTAAAAAAAAATATATGCTGTAGATCTTAATGTAAACTTTCAACCAGAATTGGTTTGAACGAGAGCGGGTCAGCAGTTTTTGAGATACAGCATATTTTCTTAACCGCAAATGTCGCTTTGTAATTCATACAAATGTTGGATTACCCACAATATCAGAAGCTAAGTTTTCAATGTGCTTAGAGTAACTATAGATTTATGGAATTAAGTAGAATGGAACGAGCAGGCATACTTAAATACCAGGTTATATCATAGGAATAAATATAATAAAACAAAAGCAGAGGTACTATTAAAACAATGGTTATAATCAACATTTGCTTATTTGTTATTATATTACACTAGCATTGTGATTCTAACAAACTACGACGATTCTGAGTAAAAATTATAGATATAGGATTACAAACTAAGACGCTTCCAAGTAAAATAACGGCCACAGTTTAATATTTAGGTCGTATGGTATTATTCAAGTTTCGGAATAAATGTTGAACATAAAAATAATAAGACCCAAATACAAAGTCAACTTACAGTAGGTTCTTTTAGATTACTCACACTTTCACACAATATGACTTGTCGGCTCAGTGGTCGGTGCTCGACTGGCCCGAATGGCTCAAATGCTCTATAGCTCGCCCCTTTCCCGCGCGCGCCAACGTTGCAAACCAAGAACTTTGACACTTGTCACGTTATCGGAAAACTAAATCGGAATCGGAAATCGGTTACTAGAGTCAAATCGTTTCCGGAATATTCCAAAATCTTAAAATTAATTTCTTGATAAAACATTAAAAGGTATTATTTTAAAAAAACTATAACACAAACACTATGAAAAACCAAGTTATTTGGCGTAGTTACTACGGAACCCTTCATGGGCGAGTCTGACTCGCACTTGGCTAATTTTTTATATTAAACACATAAATAAATAATCTGAAGAACTCATAAAAATCATAAGAACACATTGTCGTAAACACAATACCTACTTTACTCTACCTTTGATTAAATTGAGATGTGGGAGAGTTAATTTTATATAGAGTCGAAGAAGATAAGTTAGGAGTTTTATAAGTGATGAGTAACGTTTGTATGAATATGTGTGTTTAGTGATGGTCAGGGTATAAAATTAAGAGGGGAAAGTTGGTGTAGAATTTTATAGGTTTTATGTTGTGGTATTGGGCCTCCTTTGCATAGCTGGCAGCTTAAAATAATAGACGAGTAAGTTTTATATCAAAGTTTTTTAAAAGGAAAAATTTGACTGATCTTGTTAGTGCTTGTTAGTAGGTAGAAGATCCTTGTGCTTGTTAGCTAGGTTTTACATACTCTTTGGTTAGCTATTAATATGTATTATCTATGCTTGTTAGTATGGAATAGTATAGTTATAGAAAGATGAAGGTTTTTTATAGAAGTAAATTTTATATAGGTACGGGTTTTGATTTATAAGAGTTCTTAAAGATAAAAACTATTGGTGCACCTAATAATAAAATGTGGTTGTAGTTATTGGAATTACTAAATGAATAAATTATTGTAAACACATACATGTAAAAGAAAAGTTTCATTTATAAGGGATCCTGGATCATGGGAAATATACCACATTAATATTAAATGAAAAATATGGATTATAGGTTCTTTTTTTATTTTCTGTAAAATTTTTGCTAAAAAATGGTGCTGTTTTTTGTAAAAAAAACTCTTCAATAATTTTTTTGTGCCGTGAGATTCTGGTAAACCGTATTGTACTTGTGTCAGTACCTACTCTTGAATTAGATACTTAACTATATCTTCCTAACTCGTCGTGGAGAACTTAGAGCAGGAAAAATAATTCCTCGTGGATTGTAGAATGCTTATGATATTTATAGCTCTTACCTTCTTTATGACTTTTTTCTTTATTTTAAGGGCTTTATCGCTGAGCGATAACGTCGCCCTGTAACATCACTAGAATCTTAGGTCTAACTTAAAACTGACATGAACTTAGAGCGAATAATGCCAGTTTGTACAGTATTCTAGCCTGGTCCTATAAAAGATAGGCTAGACTGGCATTATATTCTCCAACATTATATTTATTAAAACTAAGTAAATGGAATCGCAAAGTCTCATTCCGGATATACTCCATCAAAACATGTTGTACATCTTCGATTACTCCACATTCTTGGGTGGCTCACAGTTGGGTGAAGTAACCTTTTTCATCAAAAAACAAACTTCTTTGTTGGAATTTGTCCGGAACGGAGTCTAAGTGCCATAACTAATTCACGTCTACTAAGCATGTTTTAGTCAATCCAATTATACATTGGTAGTTGTGGTCGGATGGTCTTGTACCAAATACCCTTTTCTGTTGACCTCTGGTTGAATTACCTATTCATTCCATACATCACAGAAGAACATTGTTGTTTTACTATTCTAATGATATCCGGAAATAGAGGAAGAATATTTAGACAAATTCTGTAGGCAATCAGTACTCCTTGCACGGACGAGGTGCACAGAACCAAATGTTGCAGCGCGCTCTTCGAGTCTGTTAGAATGACTTTGGTATGATTGATCGAGTTTATATAAGAAAGAGCCTCTGCTATTGCAATTAACTCGACATGCATAGTCGATATATATATATGTATTTAATTGTGTATCCCAGTCAGCAGCTCCATTGCCAGCATCCGTTTTAGAACCTTCTGTATAGATCTCATGACAGTCAACGTAAGTCGCGTCTATAAACTTTGTGCAGATTTGTCTCAAATGAGTGGATTCATACTGTCGTTTTGGTTTAGATATGTGTGGGATATTTTGTTTGATTATTTTCCTAACATTGATGTTGCTGACCCATATCTCGAGGGAAAACATTTCAATTAACCTAACAGAATGGATAGCAGATGACTTAAAATTTGAATAAATTGAGGTCAACAGAGGTTGTCTCCTACTTCTCCAGTATTGAGAATTATGATGATTTAAAGATAATTAATGGCAACGTTCCCCTGAAAGGACATGTTTTTAAGACAAAATTTACTTGCTAGAAATTTTCTACGAATATGCAACCTAACTCACTCTCCATCACATGGATGGGAGTGCTCCTAATAAAGCTACCAATGACACGATGGACTTTTTTTGTGCTTTATCCAATTTAGACAAATGACACTGGTAACTACAGTAATAAAGGAAACTGCCATAGTTCTTTATGATGTGAGATGCCTAGATGACGTTTCGCGACACGCTGTTACATGTTCGTTGGTTATATAGAATAGAAAAGCATATTTTTGAAACGAATCTTCCTCAACTAGGCTATATCTGTATCTTGGAGGCTTGAGAGTTGTTGTAGTTAATAGGAACAACAGCAAAAATTCGATTTGAAAAAAAAAAAAACAAATGAAAGGCATAGGCATAGGTTAACCATTATCGTATAATAGCAATGCTGCTAGTTTATTTGGCACATCGCGAGTGGAAAGAGATGCGTATTAAAACGCCATAATTTAGATTTAGTTAGCCGGAAATATAATTTAATTTTGTATAATTAGACTAGCTGCTGCCCGCAACTTCGTTCGCGTAGGAGGATTTGCCCCGTAAATCCCGATCCCGTGGGAATTCCGGGATAAAAAGTAAAGCCTATGTGTTATTCCAGAATGTCAACTATCTAATTAAAATCCATCCAGTAGGTCCGGAGTTTACCGTGTACAAACAGACAAACTTAAAAAAAAAATAGTCATGTTACCGTTTCTTAACCCTCCTCAATTATTATTTTTGTATAAAATTTAAATGTACAGATACACTTTTTTACTGTTTTATTATATGTATATTGATATTGATTAGAACACAGAATAAATATAGTTTTCTAATAGAAAATGTTGTCGAGATGGTAATAGAAAATTTCTATTTTCCTGTTGGCAACATTTCGATAACTTTTTTTTTGATAACTTGTCTAATGTCAAATTAGTGAATGACAGCTGCTGTCAGTGTCAATTTACGATTTACGAGTGACGCATCGCGGGGTATCGCCCTACTTGTTTCGCAAAATAAATCGAAATAATACAATTTGTCAGATTATAATTCATGCCAGAACCATAATTAGGCCTTCTCTAACAGACATCTGGTATTATCCTTGTAATTGGAATGTCCATAACGTGTTAGTAAAGGGTGAAACTTTGTGTTTACGTGTAATTGAAAAACCGGCTTGAAAAAGGTAAGAAAGTGCTTTCTATTTCATGCATTTTCACTTATTAATAGATTATTATTGACAGAATTCACCTTACTTTGAGTCTATTGCTTAAGTTAAGTGGGACAGAGATTTCTAAAAAGTATTTTCAGTGAGCGAAATTATGTACACAACTTTGATATACATATTTAAAGGTAGAGCTACACCTTTTCGTTACGTCAAGATAATAATAGATAATGCGATAACTTCAGTTCTATAAAAGATAGGTAGGTTTCGTGATATAATCGTGTAAATCAATATTTTAACATGGTAAGTACAGTTCAATATTTTTATTTCCTCATTTAATATATCAATTGAACAAAAAGCCATTGAATTCTTATTAGCTTTATTCTAACAAGCCCTTTGATGATTCATATACATCATGACAGGCTTAAATCTTATGAATGAGGTGTTAAGACAGATTATTGTTTACCATCCGATCACAAAGCTACCATTGAAAGTCCCTTGTGTTTTCTTATCATGAATGAATATGTTTTTATTGTAGAAATAATAGTCTGAGTAATTTCACAAACAGTTTTTATTATAGATCAGTTATTTCAGTATAGTTAGCTGGAAATGGACTTCAATCTGTTAAAACAATATTGAAAAATAATAATAATGAGAAATGTCATTAGGATGTCTACACACTGTGCTATGGCAAGTTTTAAAATAAAAATACTTTCTCACAAGTTCATCATCTGCTTAGTTATTTCCTATTATTATTATTATTATTATTTATTTATTGTTTACAAGGTAAAAGGTATTTCTTATAATGTACAACAATGTCCCACAAAGCTGAACAGACAGTTTGACACTGGGATCAATTTATAATCTATTTTTAACTTATGTATGTACATAATAAATATATTATACTAGTACTCACGCGGGGCTTCGCTCCCGTGGATTCTATCACGGTAAAAACATAACTCTCCTTTTTTGCAGTCGGTTAAAAAGTAGCCTATAACCTTCCTCAAGCTTCAAGCTACTTCCATGCCAAATTTTATCCAAATCCACTCAGTACTTTCGAAGATTAGCGCGTTCAAGCAAACAAACAAACTTTTCCGCTTTATAATATTAGTATAGATAGTTAATTAAAATCTGTGCATTTGCTTTGTTTTCGGTCTTCGAAAGTATGACCATGTTTCTCACCTTCGCAAGGAACTCAAGTGGCTTCCAATCCATCTTCACAGGAACACTAGGATTTTGTCTCCTCGTCAACATCTTACACAACCCGTCTTACCCTTCCTACCTGCGTGAGCGTTTTTCTTACGCTCGTTCTAGAGACGTACCGTGTAGATCACACCTTAGATCCCTCCTTAAATCTCATCCTCATAAAATTAGCTACTACTCTTATTCCTTCTCTGTCCATGCTGTAAGATTGTGGAACTCACTTCTGCCTAGCATTCGTGATTTAAAAACTATATCTTTATTCAAATGTTGATTAAAAGAGCATTACCTTTCCTCTTAACTGTGTTAATTATTTATGTATATATTTATATTATATGTTTATATATTGTAACATTATGTATTTATTTAAGTATATGTTATTTTTATTGCATTATAAGTATGTAGGTATATTCAATATTTTAGTTTTAGTTTTAGACTTCACATATTAATTTTTATTTCTCTTCTAGTTCTCACACACTATTGTCTTCATTTCTTTTTCACTTCTCCTTTCGCAGGTCTGCTGGAAGAAATTTCTTAAGAAATAAGCAGTACCTTTGTACTCAAATATTATAATTATGTTGTCCTATTGTATTTTACTGTGTGTACATAAATAATAAAATAAATAAATAAATAATAACATTAAGGTAGGGTGCCAAGTAAATAGTTTTTTAATTTAGATTTTCTGACTGTGTTGACGTCAGCTTTCTGTCTAAACGAATGCAGCTGAATAGTAGTGTTTTACACTAAGGCCTTGCGGTGGCCGCAATTGCGGTAATTCTACCGCACCGGTAGAATGACCGGGGCCACCGGTGACTCTACCGCACGCGTTTATTCCACCGCAGTGCGCGCACTTCTATGACTCTCCATACTTCACAGACTTTGTGTTTCCAAAACGCAATGCAGTGCACGCACTGCCTAAGCGGCTGCCTATGTGACCTTTTCAACCCATTACTTGAGTATAACAATACGCCCTGGCAAGACTGGTTTCAGGTGGTGTCAGGTGTGGTTTCTGACTACCAGTAACGACTGTCAAATACAAATGCCAAGCACATCTAAATGCTTTACGTGCTTTCAGAGGCACAGAGGAATCTCCTTATGTTAAGACGGTGGAAATAACTTTGATTTCTCGTGTGATTTTTTATTCTTAACATGAGCCTTCCATTATGAAAACCAGGCGCGTGCACAGGATTATGACAGGGTATGAGGCAGAGTAATCGGTCACAAAAACTTTTTCTTTTATAGATTTTTAACATAGCCATAGCTACGCATCGCCACCATGCTACGATGCGTGGCTGTGGCTATGTTAAAAATCTACATCTCTGTATAAAAGAAAAAGTTTTTGTGACCGATTACTCCGCTGCATACCCTGTCATAATACTGTGCACTCGCCTGATGAAAAAGATATGCCTACGTTATCAAAGTACTAATGCATGGCAAGAGGACGTTTTTGTCCAGTTCTGGGATAAATGAGCTAGAAAGATATTTGAAATGCTTTTCGTTTACAACTGTAATCGTAATTTGCTATTATAAGATTTGTTTATTACAGATGTGGAAAGCATCAACCGACCGTGCTCCGCCTGTGTTGGCTGAGGCAGATGACTGGGAGACAGATCCTGATTTTGTAAATGATGTTACGGAGCATGAACAGAGATGGGGCCCTGGAGGAAGAAATGTGGAGGCTATTGAGTGAGTATATGATTTTGGCATTTTAGAAGTAATTTCCGTTGTTTCTCTTCTGTCTGCTTCCAACAGAAATTCTGCATATTTTTGGCTAGAAAATTAGCCAATGTCACCACGGTTCATTTATTTACAAGAGCTACAATTTGTTCAAAAAAGGAATAACATGTTTTCACTTCAATAATCTCGAAACATCCCATCCTGCCAAACTTTATCAATCCAAGAGAACAACTACTGCAGTGGCGAATCTGGACGTCACTTAATCCATTGCAGGCCCAGGTTGGCCATTATAAATATGGTCTGGTTAGTCCAAAAAGTTTTGTGCATCAACTAGACAAGAAGAAGATCTCGAAAAACCATGCATTCTAGAACAACCACCCAATATTGAAAAGCTGGGCTTACACCTTACAATGCTGTCTGATTCTTAATATAGGTAACTTAACAAAATGTTTTAGTCGCCTCACTCATTACCGTAAGGTTAATATTATTAGGCCTTGCCTTACTGTGGTAAACAATAAGTTTCATAAAATGTGTAAACACAAAAAGTATCGAACACATTGCATGTTACAAAAGACTGTTAGCTTTTAGGAAACCAGTTGTATTGTTACAAAATAATGTTTTTCCTCAATTCATACAGGAAAAACTATTTAAATATTTTGTAGTATACATACCTAAAAACATTTTACTAACAATTTTTTTTGTATTTTATCAAACTTAATAATCTAATATTTTAATTATTCAGTGCAAATTGTGGTATTTATTAATTTAAAACCGGCTGCATCATTGATATGAACGACCATGACTTTAGAGTCTTTGAATTACTCATTAATTTATCATATTAATTAAAATACAATGGTTTGTTAGCCTTTGCAGCATGTATTTAAAGGGGCAAATCGCAAAAAGAATCTATAATATTACGAATAGATTACAGCACCGTAAGCTTTTAAGGTAAGAGTGTAAAGGTATCTTCGGGGCCGCTTGCTCCATCGTAGACCTCATTAATCGCGTACCATCAGGCTTCATCGAGGTCAAGAGGGGGCTCATCCGTAATAAAAATATCGGCCAAGTGCGAGTCGGACTCGCGCATGAAGGCTTCCGTATCATTATCTATAAAAACGGAAAAAAACATCATGTCTGTTGTATGGGAGCCCCCTTAAATATTTATTTTATTCTGTTTTTAGTATTTGTTGTTATAGCAGCAACAGAAATACATCATCTCTGAAAATTCCAACTGTCTACCTATCACGGTTAATGAGATACAGCCTGGTGACAGACGGACAGACAGATAGACGGACGGTCAGCGGAGTCTTAGTAATAGGATCCCGTTTTACCCTTTGGGTACAGAACCCTAAAACCCTGTTAAGTACAGGAAGCGACCCCGCCGCAAACGTCAGTGTGGAGGCAATGCCCCGCGATATCTCGCAGACATTTCTAATTATAATAAATTGATATTAAACCAGTGACAGGAAAGCGTGTGGGCGATATTTTCTTTTATACTATGAATCACGATACAAGAGAAAATTGCATAGTATATAGTGCTTTAGTTCCAGCTCAGTGTAAAAACCCTTAATGCCTACAGGAGTTCGTCACTGTCAAAAAACCGTGACTTTTTTTCGGCGGGCAAATCATCAAATAACTTCTCCCGCTTTGAATAGAGTGGAAAGGAGTGTCGGTCTTCTACTCACTAAAAATGTTAGCAATGATGTGATCGAAGATGAAGCACGCTTGCCTAGATGTAACCTATTCACTTTTGACTTAAACACCCTCAGGTTATAGCTATGAGGAAACGCAGACTCCGGCAGAGAATTCCACTCCTTAGCTGTACGCACAATGATAGTATTCCCAAAACGTTTTGTGCGTATGGGTGAGATGTCCACCATGTAAGGATGGCGCATCGCCGTTTGTCTTGTAGTCCGAAGATGGAACAGGCTTGATGGAATTAGATTGTGCAATTCTATCGCACACTCCCGCAGCCGGTTTTCAAGAATCTGGGCCAGTTTGACACAAGAGTAATGAACGAGCTCGAGTTGATACGGTGGAGATCCATTTTCGGGTTTATATGTGTGATATGACCTTAATACCTCTTACGTAGGTACATGTCTAATCTCTGTGTCAGTTGGCCAGCGTGGGCGATATTCAGTCCCGAGGATTAATGTTAGCACAGTATATTATACTTCAAATTGTGTCTATTACGTTTCAAAGGAGATAATAGCGTGATCCTATTTCCATTAATCAAATACTCAAACGGATTTCAGACCAATCTTGGTATCAATTACAGGGTCATACGTTCCCCATTTGAGGCAGGCCTTTGTAAATTTTAAAACCAAGTTAACTAAGTCATGTATTTTAGGGTTCCTTAGCCGAATGGAAAAATACGGAACCATTACAGATTCGTCAAGTCTGTCTGTCTGTCGTCCGTACGTCACAGCTACTTTTTTCCGAAACTATTAAGAGTACAGAGTTGAAACTTGAAGAGGGGTCACCATACATTGACTGAAACTTTAAAAAAAATTACTAAACCTATACGTATGGGGTGTCTATAGATAGGTCTTTAAAAGTTAGGTTTTTAAAACAATATTTTTTTTTCAAAGGGAATCGTTTGAAAGATAGACACTGGTAATATGGTAAAACGTCGCCCAACCCCCTCACTTTTAAAATTAAAAATTAAAAAACAATGTTCTGTAGATCTTACTGAACACTTTTAACGAACATTGTTTTGAACGAGATGTAGGTAGTCATTAGTTTTTGAGATACAGCACATTTCTAAAATCGCAAATGTTACTTTGATCTCTGAGTTTGTTTCTGTATTTCTTCTGAAGGTAGTCAGTTAGGAACGTCGATCTCATCAATTTTTTTATTGTTGACTAGCTCTTGCTAGTGGCTTCGCTTGTTAGTAAAAAAATGTAACCTGTCACTCGCCCACTATTGGTGAAAGGATTTTAAAAATCGATTCAGTCGATCCAGCAATTACTTCTTACAAACTTTACTTCGACTTTTTTATCGCATTTGATCACCATCTGACCAGATGGTATGCGATGACGTTGTTGAAGATAACTCCTGAAAGGAACTCCTCCCCTTAGCTGTACGCAGAATGAAAGTATTCCCAAAACGTTTAGTGCGAATGGGTGGGATGTTTGACACCATATTGTAACAATGGTGCATCGCCGTTTTTCTACTTATTTATCAAGTGTAATATTATGAAAGACTTTGAGGATTAAATTGTAATATAATAATCCTTGTCTTTTCAGTATGGCCAAGCTGAGAGAGGAAGTTTTTGAAGCAGATTCTCAGTCAAAGAAGAAGCAATATGAGGCTGGACCTAAATCTTCATTCGGGTTCGTAATATTATTTAGTTTATTAGATTTCTTTTTTTTAATTACGAGTTATTTGAAATTGATGTTACCATTCTTGCGTCACGTTGTATAAACGAAATAAGTCATCCAATGAAACAGTCAGTTTTTAAAATATATTTAGTGTTCCCTTCATGTCCTCGGACAGATGAATATATAATCATTTCAACAGTTACGGAGGCAAGTTTGGAGTGCAACAGGATCGTATGGACAAGTCAGCGGTCGGACACGACTATGTGGGCAAGACTGAGAAACACGTGTCGCAGAAAGATTATGCACAAGGTAACACAGCAGTTTATTATCAAAGGAAATCACAAAGATCAAAAAAATGTATGTTATTTATTGTCGGATTTTTGCTCTGGATGTTTTAATTTAGAAAATGCTATATATTACGTTAATGGCAAAGTTAAATGTCCAATTTTGAATTTAGAAGTCGCTATTTCAACTTTTTAGGAAACATGCTTTTTAGGGTTCGGTAGCCGAATGGCAAAAAACGGAACCCTTATAGTTTCGTCATGTCTGTCTGTCTGTCAGTCCGTCCGTATGTCATAGCCATTTTATTCCGAAACTATTACGACTATAGGTACACATGAAACTTGGTAGGTAGATGTATTCTGTGAACCGCTTTCCGATTTTAAGAAAAAATAAAAAAAAAAATTTAAAATTAAGGGGGGCTCCTCATAGATGGAACTGAAACTGAAAATATTCTTTTTCATAAAACCTATGCGTGTGTGATATCAATAGAAAGGTCTCTAAAAATGACATTAACGTTTCTAAAACTACTTTTTCATAGAGTCACGCTTCCAAACTGGTAAAATGTGTCCCTCCCCCTCTAACTTATATAATAATGGAGGAAAAATCTAAAAAAAAAAATATATGCTGTCGATCTTAATGTAAACTTTCAACGAAAATTGGTTTGAACGAGATTGGGTCAGCAGTTTTTGAGTTATAGCATATTTTCTAAAACCGCAAATATAACTTTGTTATTCATACAAATACTATGAAAAACAAAGTTATTTGGCGTAGTTACTACGGAACCCTTCATGGGCGAGTCTGACTCGCTGGCCAATTTTTTCTGCTAAAAATTTAGCCTATGTCACTCAGTGATAACGTAGTATACTACTAGTGAAAGAATGTTTAAAATCGTATATCGAATACTACTTACTATTCGTATAGATTAAATTCATTCGGCCATTGATAAAGATCATTCAATTTAATATATTTATATCATGTATAAATACATTTTATTATTTATGTAGATTTCTATTGTGAAGTTAGTATTTTACATATAAATAATAAAATTGATAAAAAATTCAAAAGCTTGTGTATGATTTTATTTCAATGTTTTTTTTATTACATTTCTATATTACATTTCTCACGTAGGTACGTATTGCACCTCCCAAACTATCTCTTCACCACTCATGGTTGACTGGTAGAGATTGCCTAAGGCATTAAGTCCGCCTTTGTACCTATGTGCATGAACTGTAAATAAATAAATAAAGTAATCCTCTAAATTACTGCAGCCTAAATTTCTTACTATTATCGTATCCAGGTTTCGGCGGCAAATACGGCGTTCAAGCGGATCGTATGGACAAATCCGCCGTAGGACACGATTACGTCGCCAAAGTTGAGAAGCATGTCTCTCAGACTGACTACGCGCAGGGCTTCGGAGGCAAGTACGGTGTTCAGACCGACAGGGTGGACAAGGTAAGCAACCGGACAATTTCTAGTTTCCCTCTAAGAATACCGTTAAAGTAGATAACGCCCGGGAGTCGATCGCGAGCCGATCTCCGGCCACCTCCGGGCTTTCGGACGGCGAGCAGGGGTAACCCACCGTCCGGTAAGGACCAGGCCAAAGAGCTGTCAGCAGCATTGACGGGGCTCGATATGGCCATTGTTTGCTAGGGTAAAATCTTTATTGAACTAAAGCCTTAAAAAGTATTACATTGGTATAGTAGAAGTAGATACATTGAGAGGCTTATACTAGGTAGCAAGACATTGAAACCGTGACCTCTAAACTAGGTTAGAACCTCAGTCTCAGTCAGTTGTATCTTAGAAGATCAGTGTCGCTCCGCAACAATTTTACAAGCCAGAAATTTTTACAGCTCTAGAACAATTACGAAACATCGCAAAATAAAATAAAAATGAAGGTGTACGGTTAGCAATCGCACATTGGACCTCGACCCAGATAATATAATTTTGTTAATTTATTAAATCTCGTACCATCACGTACGAGAGTGCGTCACTCTCTCGGTTCGGGTCGAGCGCGCACAACAGTTTTAATAGTCGTAAGAGTCAACAGTAATTTTAACAGTCTACAACAGTTTTATAACATTTGTATTTAGAATATAATAATTTATTTTATTAATAATTAATTAAACAGTTTTAAACAGTTAACAGTAACAGTCATTTCCTATTCTCTCTCAACATTAAACAGTATATGTATAGGCTTATGCCCATACAGAAGGTTATACTTTTACAGGGTTGCTGGCTATTGAATTTTGGTATTTTGTTGCAATTAAGCGTCAATAGATTAATGGATAAGGTGTTGGACTCGTGTTCGAGAGATCGCGGGTTCGAACCCCACCCATTACAGTATTGACGTGAACCCACTTCAGACACAAGCATATCTAGCTTAGTTGGATGGGTTAACAAGATTGCTAGGAATGAATTCAAACCACATAGCTAGTTTTCTTTTAAAAAAGAAAAAGAATGAAGTTGTTTATTTGTATAGAATTAGTATTTATACAACGTGTAACGGAAACCCCATATCTATCCAAAAGTACTGAAGACAACATCTGGTATGGAGTCTCTATGCAAAGTTTCAGCTCAAAATAAGTGACTCACAGAGTTGACCCCAAATTATTGGTTTCATATGTTTCTTGAATACCAGTAATAACAAACGTGTCACAGCACTATGAGGGTCATCACTTTCCACGTCACTTGCCAATAAAACGATAATTCTCTTCGTTCTTCTTAATTTGAAAAATTCGGCCTCTGGTATCAATGTATTGATATTTCTAATAAGCTCCACACATGTAGACATAGGATTAGAAAACCCTTGCCATATCGTTTCTTATCATCCAAAGAAGCCGTACACTCGGTATGTATATACCCTTTAAATTACACGTTGTATATTTTTTATTTATATGCATTTCATGAGTACCAATTTAAAACGAAAGGTAAATAAATAAATGTCAAAGTCCAATGTTGAACTAATGCCACCTAAACTAGACCAAGACGGTCTTAATAGCCAAAATTCCTTCAGAAAAATGCTTTGGATTTCTCAAATACATATAATTGATGTGTGGTTATTTTTTCATTAACACCATGTTCTGTCCTCCGTACCATTAAACGGTAGGAAATTCTCAAGGCATTTAGTCTATCTTTTACAGTCTTTTTATAGTGTATAATATCTACAAATGATTTTTTTTCTTGCATTAGTTATCAATTAACAATCAAGTACATGACTGTTAGTAACAAAACAGAATAAAAACAGGATTATATTACGTATCTCATTTAAACAAAAAGATTCCAAAGAAATTTAGATTCGGTTCCAAAGACAGTTAGATTCAATATTCCTTACACACATTGAAAAGCTGGCGCATGCGTCGAGAGTGTGGGTAGAATTCACATTACGGGCAATTTTGTTAACATCTCCAACTAAGCTAAATACGCTTGTGTCTGGAGTGGGTTCACAGCAATAGTGGAATGGATGGGGTTCGAACCCGTGACCTCTCGATCACAAGTCCCACACCTTAGCCATTAGCCATTATGTCACTGCAGGGACCCAGCAGAATAACAGCGCTAGGTATTTCCTACCTGGCACATGCTGAGCTGGGCACCCATTTGGTGCAAACTCGAGACACACAGCGCACTCGTCTCATTCAAATGTTTTTTTTAGTTATGTATGAAATTTCACTTTCTTTCTTTCATTATATTTATTCCCATTGTACGTTTTATTTGCGTCTTCTGTTGTACCAAATAAATGTTTTATCTATCAATCTATGGAGTATGTTAACTAACAGAGGGCGTTCCCGTTAACCCGCAATAGTATAGCATCCATACATGCAAAGAAAATATTACCATTCGATTACAAAATGTTTTTTTTTTTAATATTAAAATTTTCACTAAAAATGTTAAATTGATACGTAAAAAAAACACTCGGTACACGCGTACTTGAAGGACGGCAACGTCGCAATTTATTTATGAATGCGTACGCGTGTACAGAGTGTTTCTTTTACGTATCAATTTAACATTTTTAGTGAATATTTTAATATTAAAAAAAATAAAAACATTTTGATTTCGAATGTTAATATTTTTTTAGCATGTATGGATGCTACACTATTGCGGGTTAACGGGAACGCCCTCTGTTAGTTAATATACTGTATATTAGGTTAGTTGGCGCTTAAAACAAAAATATTCCAACAAAATTAACTATTTAGTAACATGTTTTGTCGTGTTTCAGAGCGCAGCCGGTTGGGAGCACAAAGAACAAGTAGAGAAGCATTCATCGCAGAAAGATTACTCTCACGGCTTTGGAGGCAAGTTCGGAGTGCAAGCCGACAGGAAAGACGCGTCTGCCGTGGGATGGGACCACAGGGAGGACGCTCAGCATCACCAGTCACAAAAAGGTATTTTATTATATTACCTACTTTATTCCAGACATATTCCAATTGCTGATGGAATGTGTCCAGAATAAAAATGGACGCGACTTTCTGCTGAACGAGTTTAAGTTAAATATACTGGATATAGGACTAATTCAAAACATTTTGGCTAACTCAAAATCGAAGGCAGCAAAATGATTAAAGCCCGATTTACACTTCAATAAGTACAGTAGCGAGTTAACTTGCGTCATCGGCGAGTTAAGTTGTTATTGTAGTTTGAACGGCAATAGCGAGTTAAGTAGTAAGTTGTTGATTAAGTTGAGTTAAATAGATCGCGATCCTATTTTCGGCGAGTCCAGTGCGAAGTAGCCCCCTCTCTCGCGTCTCTCGCACCCCTCCAACGTAACTGGCTGGCATGTAGACGGGCGAGTTTAGTACAGTCCATAAATTTGTAGGTTGCGGCCGCGAACACGTGTTATTTTCTTTATACTACACCTGCTTGGAAAGTACCTTGATACTTTATCAAATTTACGGTAGAAAGTACGTCATTGCATATCGAACAAATATGCGGGGAGAAAACGCATCTGAGCGGGAGAGAAAAGTGTATGAAAATCCATTTCTTACGTGGTTTTTCTTTTTTAATTTTGGGTAAGACTATGCGCCGGTAACCTAAATATCAAAAGCCAAAAAGTTTTTACAGTGATTTTTTATCTCCAAGTTCGCAAAATGACACTGGCCACTAGCTGTGTGTTGGATGGTGTCGGGCTGGCAGTGCGACCCTGCGGCGGCAGGATAAACAATTTGAAAAAAGAACATGTGAAAATTGCAGACGCCATTGGCGCCATTTGTGAAAAAAAATAAAACCGACTTCCATATAAAAACACTACAAAGCCAAAAATAATTTTAATTTCGGAAGTCGGTGTTATTGGTTTTGTATTTTCTTTTTTTTCACACCGCCTTCCGAAATTAAAATTATTTTTGGCTTTGTAGTGTTTTTATATGGAAGTCGGTTTTATTTTTTTGCAAAAAAGTTTTTATTTTCGCGCTTTTTAGTGGGTCAATTTGTAATTAATCTAGTTATAAAAGCCAAAATGTCAACTACAAAAAACTAAAAACGCGCGAACAAAAAACACAATATAGAGTAACCGAAAAGATCATCAATGTAAATATTTTTTTTAGACTTTTGTTGATTTTTCAGAAACGGCTTGTTCGATGTCGATAAAATTTTCATGGGACCATTTGGGAAGTATACCCTTTCCAACAAAAAAATAATTTTTCAAATCAGTTGGCGAGCGATGGAGCTATGCCCGAACAAACATAAAAAAAAAAAAAACAAACATCCGAATTGAGAACCTCCTCCTTTTTCAGAAGTCGGTTAAAAACAGTGTTACATTAAGCTTCACTAACTGCAACAATTTCAATATAAATTTCAATTAGTAAAGATTTAGTTTTTTCTATCTCGGGTGTTTTAAAGCCCTCGCCTACGGCTCGGGCTTCAAACGACACCCTCGACGGTAATCGGTCACTTTCTCCTCTCGGTGAACAATGTACTATTTCTTCTTCTCGGGCAACTTATGACTACTCACTCGCCTACGTTTGGACGCTACTTACAACTTACTACTTATTACTTAACTGTCTGAGTTCTTAACTGGCTACTGTACTTATTGAAGTGTAAATTGAGCTTTATGTAGTTTAGTATTACTCGTTCAGTGAGGAGCGTATTTTAATATTAAGTACCTACTATAATGCGTATCATATTAGTAAGCGGATTCACTTTGTTATAAGGTATGATGGGGTTGACATATCCTTATTGGACAAAAAACGCAATAAAAAGGAAAGAAAAAAGAAACTTATTTAAAAAATCTAAAAAACCCGACTGCTCAATTGAAATTGAAGAAACAAGCACATTTTTATTTTAAAAAATGACAAGCAGGCGGGACCCAATTGAACCTAATATGATTTTAATTGAAAAAATGGGATGGGTCCCGCCTGCTTGTCTTTTTATTTTAAAAATAAAAATGTGGTTGTTTCTTCCATTTCAGTTGAGCAGTCGGGTTTTTTAGATATTTTAAATAAGTTTTTTATTTTCAGGTTTTTAGTATTTAATTCCGTTTTAAAACGTTATATTTCCTAAACGGCGGTTGCTAGAAATGAAAAATGGTTAAAGAAAACTCAAAATAATTTTTAAAGATCTATTTAATGACACCCCACTTGGCTTAGTTTGTCGATTTTTCATTTTTGACATTATGGCGCCTGGTTGTCGTTGTGGTGATTTGTTTTTATTTTAATCTATCCTATAACACTCGCGCCATCAAGACAAATCCAACGACGTATCATTTATCAAAATCCGTTCACTGGTTTAATAGTTACGAGGGAACACATAACCCTCCTCCTTGCTTCGCTGCAGTCGAGTAAAAATAACTGAAGCATTAATATCCTAATGGCTAACGTCGATCGCAAAATACGAACGAGAAAATGGGTAGACCGATTCGTGTGCTCACAAACGTCCACCCGCAATTACTTCAGTTCATCCGTGATCATGGCGCTTGCAACAGTGCCGAAATATTTTACTTTGGTATTGTTCGTCAAATCATTCCAGCTCCTTAAGGTTCTAAGTTGAGCTACGCGATATTTGACAAATGCTTGCACTGCTTGGACGGGCCTGCTCAAATCTGTTTGATTCTGTCCTCTAAAGGGCGCCACCGACATTAACCTACATGGCTCTCATATGATTTGATCACTACAGATTGTCTGGACTTTAAAAGAGACGTTGACCTCTGAGTTTGTTTCAGTGTTTCTTCTCAGAATAGTCAGTTAGGAAACACTGGCCTCATCTAGTTTACATTTACGAAAAAAAAAGACGTGTAAAAGTGTTATTTATAACCTATTTGCAAAATAAACATCATTATTTCATTATCATTATTTCATTATTGGAAACTCGAAACAATAAATACACATGGTAAAAATCCCGTTTTAAGGACGCAAAGACATGAACCTACATGTTTGTCATATGATTGGACCAACACAAATTGTATAGACTTTAAAAGAGACGTTGACCTCTGAGTTTGTTTCGGTGTTTCTTCTCAGAGTAGTCAGTTAGGAAACACCGGCCTCATCTAGCTAAACTAAACTAAACTTAACACGCAAAAAAACATGACGTGTAAAAGCGTTATTTATAACCAATTTACAAAATAAATATTTCATTTCATTTCATTTCGCATTTACGTTTATCACTCGCTCAATTTTAGGTATCTTAGTAGCAACACAACAACATTGCGCGCACACACACTTACAAACCATTGTTCGCCCGATTTTATACATTACTTAACTAATATTGATACTTGAAGGTAATATTTATTTATTATATATATTTATATTTTCTTTAATATTGTTTGATCATAATAAGTTGTAACTTATTGTTTACAAAGGGTTACATGCTTATTGATTAGATGTTACTTTCAATTTTGTATTAATGTGTTTGACGCCCGATTAGGAGTACTAGGGGACTTTGGAAATAAAATACTCATATGTGATAAAATAAATTAATAAAAAATAAAGAAGTTTCGTCATGCCTGTCTGTCTGTCTGTCTGTTTGTCCATCCGTCTATATGTCACATCCATTTTCAACCGACGAAAAAAACGGAGGAGGTTATCAATTCGACGCGTATATTTTTTTTAATGTTTGATCACCGATTACTCGAAGACGGCTGAACCAATTTGGAAAATTCTTTTTTTGTTTGAAAGGGTATACTTCGAAATTAGTCCCATTGTCACCAAGTCAGGAGCTGATAATGGGATCTTGGAGTAATCGAGGGAACTTTTCAAATATTATAGGTACACCTACAGTGATTTGAGTATTTTTTTTATAGTAACTTGTGTAGTTGCATTCGAAAAGCACCATTTGTGAAGTGGATCTGATGATGAAGACCACAGATGGCCACTGGAACTACTCAATATATATACGACAGGCCCGTTGGTATAGTGGTCAGTGGTCCTGACTGCTATGCGCAAGGTCGTGGGTTCGATTCCCACCTAGGACAAATGTTTGTGTGATGAGCACGGTCATTTGTTCTTTGTCTGGGTGTAATTTATCTATAATATGTATGTATTTAGAAATATATATGTATGTTTATCAGTTGTCTAGTATCCATATCACAAGCTCTGCTTAGTTTGGGACTAGATGGCGTTGTGTGAAAAAGTTGTGGAATATTATTATTATTATTATTATTCCATTTATTTAATATATATACATATAGATTACATTTTTAAATATTAATATAAAAAATAAAAACATTTAAAAATATAAAAAATAGCAGCCCACCGGTATCGGGAACAGGGTCCAAGCTACCGGTGGTCAGGGCTCCATAGAGAGGAACCTCCTCACAATACGCGCCGTTTCCAGGAGCACTGCTTTCTGGATCAAGCCCTTGATCCAGCTGCCCAACGAGAGCCTCCTTAGATGTTGGTCGAGGCTCTTGGCTATTATACCATTGGCTGTGACGACTATCGGCACAATGATTGCTGTCTCCACATCCCACATGTCGACAACCTCGCGCGCCAGGTCAAGATACTTATTTTTTTTATCTATCTCAGCTTTCACGAGGTTCTCGTCATGGGGGACTGCTATATCAACAATCATTGTGCGACGCTCTAATCGGTCTATCACCACTATGTCAGGCTTATTGGCAACAATAGTCCTGTCAGTGATGATAGACCGATCCCAATACAGTGTAATATTGCCATTTTCGAGAACTGGGTCGGGCACATACCTGTAGTATGGTACTTCTGATTCCACAAGATTGTATTTCAAAGCAAGTTGCTGGTGAATAATCCTGGCTACGAGGTTATGTCTATGCAAATAGTCTCCGTTAGCCAGACGAGAACAGCCGGAGATAATGTGACGAATGGATTCTCCCGGTTTGTGACATGCCCGACATATGTCTACCGTACCATCCTTCACAATATACTTCCGATAGTTATTCGTCATCATAACTTCGTCCATAATCGCACAGACAAAACCTTCGGTTTCCCCGAAGAGGTCACCAAAACGTAACCAGGCTACGGACGCTAATGTGTCTACGTCAGACCCATGAAGGGCCCGGTAATAGCGCCCGTGAAGCTCCTTGCTCTGCCATACTTCTCTGCGGTCATTAGTATCTAATACTACAGGTTTGCGCCAATTCTCGCTACCTAAGGAGAGCGGAGTGAGGCCTTTGTCCACCGCTACCACATCTCGATGCATACCCACGTCGGCTTCTAGGAAATATTCCCTAAGGCTGCATACCTCGCGGTTGTGTAGGGTCTCTGCATTTAAAATGCCACGACCCCCGTACTTCCGCGGGATATACAGCCTCATCACCGATGAACGTGGGTGATGCATTCGATTTGCAGTTAGCGTAGTGCGGACCCGCCTGTCCAAGGCGTCAAGTTCAGTCTGAGTCCATTTGAGTATGCCAAAAGAGTACATCAATACTGGCATGACCCAACCATTGAAGGCACGCACCTTGTTTCCGCCTGATAGAAGACTATTCAGTACTTTATTCAGGCGGCCAAAGAAGCGTTCCTTCAATGACTGTTTAACATAAGCAACATTGATGCCTAGTGCCTCTGACATACCCAAATACTTGTAGGTTTCAGTTGAGCCGAGGGATCTTAGGTGTATGGAATCCGAGAGTTGAGTTCCCACGGATTCCATAATCTCCCCTCGCTTTACATGCATAACTGCACACTTGTCCACCCCAAATTCCATCCCGATGGCGCTACTGAAAGTTTCTGTTACCTGCAGTAGCTCCATCAGTTGCAGTTTGCTGGGAGCAAAGATTTTCAAATCATCCATGTAAAGCAAGTGTGATATGACCTGACCACCTCTTCTCAACTGGTAGCCTAGCCCCGAACCCTCCAGCAATGTACTGAGAGGGTTGAGAGCCAGACAAAACCACAGTGGGCTCAGACTGTCGCCTTGAAATATGCCACGCTCAATCCTAATCGGTTCGCTGTTTTCCTGGATCTGTCGACATCCTGGATAGCAAAGGACCGTCTTCCATTGCCCCATACATGACTCAAGAAAATTACGTAGTATTGGGTCTATTTTATACAACTCCAACACCTTCTTGAGCCATGTATGTGGAACAGAATCATAGGCCTTCTTATAATCTATCCAACATGTCGACAGATTCTTTCTTTCTTTATTATTATTATTATTATACAAGTAGGAATAAGAAGTATTTCATGGGTTCCGCTTCGATTACTTGAATATGGTTACTAAGCACAATATCGACGCTGGAAAGGAAAAATTATCCAAGCGACATCAGAATAACTGCAGTAGAGCAGTATAAAGTTTGAATTTCAGAAAAAAAAATCGAGTAAATTCTTGTTATGGTCCAAAAAGCCTAATTCTTAGAAATTTATTCGGATATTTTTTTATCTACATTATAGTAACTATTAAAAATAATGCTTAGTTTTAAAGTTAGTGTCGCTTAGTAAAATTTTCCCTAAAAGTAGAAACGGGAACAATTGACTAACCGACAAGCTTTGATTAAGGAAAGTACGGTAAAAATGTATATGTAAAAATATATCTCTATATATATCTTTTTTAGAATTTATATCAGAGTAAAAGTTGCCTTACCAAAATAAAACATGTGGAAGTTGAGGCAAAAGAACCTAAATATTAATTTAATATAAATTTGTTATATTACCTCAATGCATGTAGGAAAAAAACCAAATAACTCAAAATGACTTAAGCGCCTAACACTATATCGCCAGATACTGGAAAAATTAACTAAGTGGAGTAATTACCGTACGAACAGAAATGTCAAACTTGACCAAAGGCAAATTTAGCATTTCACAATTACGACAACCACCAAATTTTCAAAAATGCTCGAAAATTTTGTCGTTTAGTAAGGAAAAAAAAAGTGAACTCTCGCGAACTTCAAAATGTCGAAGCGACATCAAAAGTCGTCGTAGAAGGACGTGAGTAAGACCAAACGACGCAGAAAAATTAGGCGATTCCAACAATGTATATAACTCAAAATGGCCAAAAATGTCGCTTGGATATTTTTTTCTTTCCAGCGTCGATATGCTCGTCACAATGCATATGATGAAGTGAAGCTGATGGTGAAGTACCAGGAAAACTCCTCAACAATTAACGGCCCAGCATTGGGAAAAGCAATATTTTGTCTACTTTCTAACTAATTTCAGTAGTCGGAGACCGCCTACCTACCGAAATTAAAGTTATTTTTCACTTTATACTTAGTGTTTTTTGGAAGTCGGTTTAATTATTTTGGTAAAAAGTTTTTATATTCCGAAACTATTAGGACCATACGTGTGAAACTTGGTAGGTAGATGTATTCTGTAAACCGTTTTCCGATTTAAAGAAAAAAAAATTAAAAAAGATTAAAAAAATATATTTTCAGTTTCAGTTCCATGTACCCCACATGGAACTGAAACTGAAAATATTTTTCATGAATCTTATGCGTGTGTGGTATTAATAGACAGGTCTTTTAAAATGACATACGGGTTTCTAAAACCACTTTTTCATAAAGTTAATCGTTTAAAAGATATACACTTCCAAAGTGGTAAAATGTCCCCCCCTCTTACTTCTATAATAATGGAGTGAAAAAATATACAAAAAATATATGCTATGATCCTTAATGTAAACTTTCAACCAAAATTGGTTTGAACGAGATCGGGTTGGCAGTTTTTGAGATTCAGCATATTTTCTAAAACCGCAAATAAAACTTTGTAATTCATACAAGCACTATGAAAATCAAAGTTATTTGGTGTAGTTACTACGGAACGCTACATGGGCGAGTCTCTCACTTGGCCAATTTTTTAGTTTTTGTACGAACTGAACATTTTGGCATATTGAACCGTATGAAGTAAGCCCAACAAAAGGTAACTGTTGTATATCGTTGAGGAATTCCCTCAACTGTCTATGGTCTCCATCATCAGACCTGTAATGGCACTTATAACCCATATGGGTGCAAAGTTCTCATCAATATAAATGAATTAAGTCCAAACACAAGGAAGCTACTGTAAACCGTTGAGGAGTTCCCTTAACTGTCCTTCGTCTTCAACATTAGACCTCTAATGACAGTCACAAACTATCTAGGTGTAAAGTTCTGGTCAATTCAAATTAATCAAGCTCAAACAAAAGGTTACTGCTGTAAATCGTTGAGGAGTTCCCTCGACTGTCAGGAGTCAATCTGATGAAAGGCTCCATCATCAGATCAACTCTAGACCTTCGTTAATTTGTAGTACTTAAAGATACTTAATGAAAAAAAAAACATTTATACAGTCGAATTGCGAAACCTCCTTATTTGAAGTCGGTTAAAAAAAAATTGTTGTTTCATGCTAGGTTCAGTAACCAATATCCATCCAATTCTAAAAATAAGTATGGTTCTCGTTCTTAGTTTTGTTTCGGTACGAAAAAGCATCAACGTATTTTAGTCACAGTATACAAGATGCCACTCTTTTTATTATAGGTTTCGACGTATTTATTTTTTCGAGGAAAGCGATACACCCCTGCGTTCACGAGCGCGTCTCAGCGCGGAATGACGGTCGGAGCCGTGCGTTTGGTAGAAAATTGTATGAAGAAATTTGAGACCGATTTTATTTTTCTCATAAATCATAAAGTTTTTTATGTATGTTCAAAATAATTAGCTTAACGTATAGATAAATACATAGGCTATAATTTCTTCATTCATAATAAAATGAGAATCTTATTGTAATCGACATTGGCGCGAACTTGACGAACAAAAATTTCTTCTTATTTTGAAGTTAAGAATATGCTCCAGATTTGGCTTATAGGTACGTATTCAGACCCCATTTTTTGTAATTTTCTACGATTATTGCGGCGATAAAAACGTATTTGTGTGAAAAATATGTATAGGACTGTGTAATTATAATGCATTCAATGTGGAGATGAATAAATTATCTTGAAATTAATACCATAACATTGTCAACATTTTAACTCCTTATGTATCAAAATGGTACCAGAAAAGCATTGATATTTGCGAGAAAACGTAAATGCGTCCTTAAGTTCTAACGATACTGTTAGAGATCATGTTAGCTTAAAAACTTAGATTGGCAGTAAGCTCTGAAAATAGTGTTTTTTGCTTTTTTTACTACAACGTTACACAATCTAATACCGCCAAGCCCGTTCCATCATCGGAATACACGACAAACGGCGATGCGCCATCATTACACGGTGGACATCCCACCCATACGCACAAAACGTTTTGGGAATGCTTTCATTGTGCGTATGGCTATGGAGTGGAATTCCCTGCCGGAGTCTGTGTTTTCTGATCGCTATAATCTGGGAATCTTTAAGTCAAGAGTGAATAGGTTACTTCTAGGTAGGCGTACTCCATCTTCGACCATATCATCACTTACCATCAGGTGAGATGGTGGTCAAACGCGAGCCTATTCTGAATAAAAAGAAGTGCAAATCTGCGAATCAGCATATTAAATCGAACAGCCAACGCCCTACGTTTCTTAATATCCGAATAGTCACTCAAGTCTTCGGTGACCCATTGACCCAAGTACTTAAACTGCTCGATTTAATACATTATTTATTTATTTCCGGCTACCAAAACCCATAGAAAAACAGACATAATAAGTAAGTATAAACGAATACATATTTTATATATTTTTTATTATGCATTTCAGACTACGCTATCGGCTTCGGTGGCAAGTTTGGCGTGCAAACAGACAGACAGGATGCTTCTGCGGTTGGCTGGGACCATCAGGAGAAGACGCAGGCTCACGCTAGTCAAGTAGATCATAAGAAGGTACATTTATTTATTTATTAAAACACGCTACATAAAAGGTACAAAG
This sequence comes from Tholera decimalis, assembly GCA_943138885.2. Lineage (NCBI taxonomy): Eukaryota > Metazoa > Arthropoda > Insecta > Lepidoptera > Noctuidae > Tholera > Tholera decimalis. The sequence goes on along the minus strand of OW964569.2, from coordinate 36,774,606 downwards.
CCGGACTTGGTATGCTCTACCAGTCAACAATGGGTGGTGAATATTGGTTTAAAATTTGTCGAAGAGGATCGTATGTATAGAGATTTGTAGCTCCAAATTTTATCTCTATTTATTTTCCTTCTTCTTTCCTTCTTCGGCCTTCTTTTTATTTTCTTATCTATTCTTATGCATTTAAAGAAATAATGCATTTTGAAGTATAAAGAGAACTAGCTGTGCCCGCGACTTCATCCGCGCGGTATAGTGATTTTCGGCAGAATTTTTAATTTTTTAGGCTAATTATTTTGAAAATAAAACTCATACATACTTTGAATGTCGTATTTATTAATATCTAATCAAAAGTCTAAAAATAAGTTTCAAGCTTCTAGCTTTAAAAATGACGTAATTTTCATACAAACTTTCATCCCCTATTTCAACCTCTTACAACCCTTTTTTCGCATTAAAAAGTAGCCTATGTCCTTTCCCAGGCTCTAGACTATGTCCGTACCAAATTTCATTAAAATCGGTTCAGTAGTTTATGCGTGATTGCGTAACACATAGACAGACAGAGTAACTTTCGCATTTATAATCTTAAGTCCTTCCGACTAAGCTAAATTATGCTTGTGTCTGAAGCGGGTTTACGGTATAGTGTAATGGGTGAGGTTTGAACCCATGACCTCTCGATCACAAGGTCGACACCTTAGCGCCTCCGATTATTGCCGCTTCTAAACGTTATGTACGTTCTTTATGTTTTATATGTAATATGCGAAGCTAGTTCTGCCATGCTAGCGCTAAGTGCAACAAGGGTTGCAGTTTCAAGTTACAAAACGTAGTCCTAGTCAGACGGATCCGGAAAAACTTCTTCGAATCCATTGTAAATCGAATACTTTACAAATTTTAGGGCCAGTAGGTAGCCACACTAATCGCATCCCCTGTGGATTTATTATATCTTCAAATGTACATGTCTTTGGGTAATTCGGACACTTCAGATCGGAAATATTTTTTAAAGAGAATGACCAATGTGTGTAGAATTCACATAACTAGCGTTCTTGTTGACCCCTCCAACTAAGGTACATATGCTCCAACTAAGATACATAATGGTTGGGGCACCATTGACTCTCGATCACAAATCCGGTTTCTTAGCCATTTGGGTATTGACGCTTCATTTGTTGCACTTTTTAGGGTTCCGTAGCCGAATGGCAAAAAACGGAACCCTTATAGTTTTGTCATGTCTGTCCGTCTGTCTGTCTGTCTGTCCATCCGTCCGACCATCCGTATGTCACAGCCATTTATTCCGAAACTATTAAGACTATACATGTGAAACTTGGTAGGTAGATGTATTCTGTGAACCACTTTGCGATTTTAAGAAAAATAAAGGGGGGCTTCCCATACATGGAACTTACCCTGAATTTTTTTTTATGAAACCTATGCGTGTGTGGTATCTATAGACAGGTCTTTAAAAATGACATTGAGGTTTCTAAAACCACTTTTTCATAAAGTTAATCGTTTAAAGGATATACGCTTCCAAAGTGGTAAAATGTGTGTCCCCCCTCTCTAACTTCTATAATAATATAGTGAAATATTAAAAAAAAGTAGATCTTAATGTAAACTTTCAACCGAAATTGGTTAAAACCGCAAAAAATAACTTTGTAATTCATACAAACACTATGAAAAACAAAGTTATTTGGCATAGTTGTAAAAAATGTAAATAAGATAGTTTTAAGAAATTTGTAAGGTTTCTTTTGTCAAATAAATATACATATATTATTATAGTTACTGCGGAACCCTTCATGGGCGAGTCTCACTCGCACTTGGCCAATTTTTTAATTCCGCTTTATTAATTCCACCATGTCCTTTTCCGCAGGGCTTTGGCGGAAAGTTCGGCGTGGAGACAGATCGCGTGGATAAGTCGGCGCATCGCTTTGACGAGGTGGCCTCGGTCGGTACTAACTACACGAAACAGAAGCCCGACATCGGGGGGGCGAAGCCCTCCTCCCTGCGCGCCAAGTTCGAGAACATGGCTAAGGAGAAAGAACAGGTACATTCAAGTTTTTAAGCTAACACGGTCACTAACAGTATCATTAGAACTTAAAACGCTATATTTACAATGTGTATTTGTTGTGTCGAGTCTCCGATATTTCGGAACTGTTGCAAACGCTATGATCACGGGTGAAATGAAGTCATTACCAGAGGTCGGAATTAGGTAGAGTTATTTATGTGTACTTACACCGATTTCATGCAACGAAAGAAGAAAGTGGATATGCCCCAAATCCCGGGATTAATTTTTAAGAGCAGAAAAATCCCGTGATTTATTAAATAAAAAATAATTTACTTTTACACAATTTATAAAAAATGTAATTGTCTTTGTTTTATTTGTCTTATCTATCTCTGAGGATTTTATTATTATTTATTTGTAATATTGTTGGTCATACGGGATTGTCTATTAGAAATCCTGGGAAGATCCATATTAATATCAACATTTCAATGCAAGTACATAAATAACTCTACCTAAGTCCGACCTCTGGTCATTACCAACATTTTCGAAATATCGTAAACATGAAAACATGATGAGGAAACAAAATTCGAAGACATATGACTTCCAGCGACCCTCACTGGACCCTAGTGGTGTATTAAGGCCCATTCCCTCTCACAGAGAGGAGGCTGGTGTCCCAGCTGTGGGAACGTTACCTACAGGCTGAATTATTATAAGTTAGTATACAGGGTTACTTGTAAAACACCGAAAACCTCTCAGGACTATGTTACTAACATCATAATCAACAACTTTTGTTCTATGACTTTTAAAAATTCGTCATATTTTAGTTCACCAGATTTTCATACAAAAATAAAAATATTTAACCTCTAGAGCCCCAGCGGCACAAAAACGTGCCAGTAAACAAGTATTAGTTGAGCCCCGCTGGCACAAATTTGTGCCACCAAACCCCGACCGATTTAAAACTGTATTTGTAGTAAAGATCATTCTTAAAATCGTTTGTGACCGGGGTCAGATTACGCTTACGATAAGAGCCCGCCCGCGGTGCTTGACGGATGGTTGACGTAAATAATGGCGGTCGGTAAATTGAACGCCCTAAAAGTTACGAAGTCTATGCGAAGCAAAAGAAAGCGATTACTATCGCTGTACAATTAACCCTGTATAAGTTGAATAGTTCCCCACTAACAACATATTTATATTTTTCCGAATTTTTCCTTTACATTTGCTGTAAGACATTGCTTGAAAAATATGCGACAAGAACGGTCATGACAAACGACAAAAAGAAAAGATCGCGTTGCTAATTTCAGTTCGATACCCTTTCCTGTTCTCGAGAAAAAAGGTCTTGACATTCAAACGGTCAGACAAATAGACGGACAGAGTGATTCTACAAGGGTTCTGTAATTGTAGGAATAAAATAATTTGGGCTTTGATTGTTTTATTAACCTTAAAAAAATGGGTTTAAAACATGGAAATTCAGCTAACCAATTAGCTGGATTTTAAACTTATATATGTAGGTTATAGAACATGTTTTCCTTGTAGGAATAGAACCTATTTCTTTCTATTTCTCCTCAAGTTATTAATTTCTCATTCAAATTTCTTTAAAAAAAGTTTAGAGAGAGTTAGTAATTGAAATTCTTTGTTTTCAGATGAATTAATTCATACTTGTAAAGACTTAGGTTAGGGTTAGTAAAGCAAAAGTTACACAATAAAATTAAATAGATTATAACTTAGTTTATGAAAAGGACGAGGAGGAATTTATGTGAAACTTCCCCCGATTGATCGTGTGAGTGATGAAAGGAGAGTTTATTCTCTCCGTCACAGTTGACCGAATGCTGTTGAAGAACAGTTGTTTGCGCATAATGGCGTAGAAGCTACGCCCGAGGCGATGGTTAAATGATAATGATAAATGATTTTTATTTTTTTAACACTTTTACACGAAATTTTTAATGGTGTTTCCTAACTGAATACCCTGAGAAGAAACACCGAAACACACTCAGGGGTCCGTCTCTTTTACAGTCCATACAATCTATACAGTTGGTTAAATTATATGGGAACCTTGTAGGTTACAGTCTGAGGCGATGTTTTGAGGAAAGATGCTCACAGATTTGAGTGGACCTGTCCATACAGTGCAAGCATTTGTCTGACGTATATATAGCTCAACTTAGAACAGGTTTAAAAGATTATTAATCAAGCAAGCAATAACAATAAGCGCGTTTATTGATGTATTGTGTAATTTACAGGAAGCGCTACAGTCGGTGCAAAAGATCAGACAACAGAGGGAGGCTATGGACAAAGATTTATCACAGAAGGTATGTGAATTTTACAGTCTAAATCATCTGCCTTTTCTCAACAATGTCAAGATCGGCTTCCAGCCTAACTGGATGCACCTGACATCCAGAACCCAGTAACTGGGTACAAGCTGCCCCTTGGCAAGACTGGTGTTAGATCATCTGACTACCCGTAACGAGGAACCAATGAAGTACAAGTAACAGTCGAGACCAACAGTTTTGACGTGCTTTCCGTGGCACAGAGGAATCGATATTGTTACGAGCTGGGGTTCGGGATAGAAATAATTTACACCAATTAAACCAAAATTAACACTTAAATTAAATAAACACAAAAATAAAAATTAACATCAGTTATTCACACTACGACACTTGTCACTAAACACTTAAATCGCACTGAAATTCACTTGCACACTCCGATTATATCGCCTCGTATCTTGTAATAAGACTACCGTCTGCGTTCCTATGCGATCTATTTATACCTACCCCGGTCTATGAGTTCTAGAACATTCTTGTAAAATCGACTCACTGTTTATACTGCCAAGAATATTCCAGAAGCTACTCGAGATACTCAGTACTGCAACTCGCCGCCAGGTTGCGTTAGTGTCTCGAACATTCTAGATTTCTGTCGAAGTTTCTCGACGTACTTCGCTAAGCGACTGGTGTAACAAAATGTTAAGATTGTCACTAGTGATGCAACGAATACTACTTTTACGAATACGAATACGAATATCAAACCTACTATTCGGCGAATACGAATACGAATATCTCGCAATGGTAATAAAATACTTATTTATTTAATGAATGTTTACTCTTCTAATAATTAAAATTTACAACAGGCAAATTTTTATTTAAAAAACATGAAATTTTTAGATTTTCTGGTTTTAGGCGATTTATTTTTTCAGTCTGGGTGTTCCCAGCCGTTGAAAAAAGTCTTTCCGAGGCGACTGTACATGGCTTCAGTGAAAAATATTTTTGGGCGAGTTTTTTCAGACTTGGAAATTTTTCAAATCTGCAGTAAATAGAGTTGCGTACAAAAATATTAGTTTTTAAATATTCGTATTAGTATTCGCCGAATACGAATATTCGGTAAATGTCTACTATTCGGCGAATACGAATATTGTTATTCGTATTCGTTGCATCACTAATTGTCACCCGTCCATGAACTGACCGGTAACCGTTGCTTAACTTTGAAGGTCGACCTGTGCGGCTGTTATTGCATATTTAGCCACGAGCTCTTCTGCATCCATTATTTTTAACGAAATCATTAGCAGTCCTGTCTCAAAGCACCTGTTACCATAATTGAACTAAACTTAAAATGAAAGTGACCTAATTATAAATTCGTGTAACTTTGGATTATGTTAACAGTCCTTAAAAAAATATCTTTATGAACAGGGGTTCGAATTACAAGTTTTAAAGTGACGATAATTATATGCGTCGGTCACAGTAGAGATATGTAGCATTAAATGCTTTTTATAGACTTTCGTGATCAACCATTGATTACTACATTTTATTTTATTTAATCATTGCGGAAAACAAACAGTTACACAAATTAAATTAACTTTTACCACTGAAAATTGATCGAGGTCCACATATTGTTTACATAAATGTTATTTTTTAACTAACAAGGCGAAAGCTAAGGAATCTACTTTTAGTATTTAAATTTACAGTTATTAAAACCTCAAAAAATCTAACAATCCTTTCTTTATTCTACAGGAGAAAGTCCGCGTAGATAAGGAACAGGCAGAAGAGCCTTCACCGGACACCGAACCCCCGCCATCCGCTCGGCTGCCCGGCCGCCTGGCCAACAGACAGCCAGTGCTACCCTCACCGACCACGGAGCCTACTGCGTCTCCAATCACCTCGCCGATCATGCAAAAGGTCAGACAATCAATCTGCCTTTCCTCTTCTACTTCTTTCTTTTTTTTTTTCTATGTCTGGCTTCTAGTGGACTAAGCGGTTATTGCGGATCTTGAACTGATTTAGTCTGGAGTGAACCCAATTAGATCGAGCTTTGTACTAAATCCAAGTTCATTTATTGTACATTTTGATGCATTCATAAGTTTCAATTGAAGATAAACTGAAAACTTTAAATTTAATTGCTCTTGCCTCTTGCTTGAAACTTGCCTCTGAATGTGAAGCAGTCGCCTCCTTCTGCGAAGCAGTCATGCTAGCAAAGGTCCTCCTTTGCTAGCACGCTAGCAGACTGAACGCGTGATAGCAAAGGTCCTCCTTTGCTAGCACGCTAGCAGACTGAACGCGTGATAGCAAAGGTCCTCCTTTGCTAGCACGCTAGCAGACTGAACGCGTGATAGCAAAGGTCCTCCTTTGCTAGCACGCTAGCAGACTGAACGCGTGATAGCAAAGGTCCTCCTTTGCTAGCACGCTAGCAGACTGAACGCGTGATAGCAAAGGTCCTCCTTTGCTAGCACGCTAGCAGACTGAACGCGTGATAGCAAAGGTCCACCTTTGCTAGCACGCTAGCAGACTGAACGCGTGATAGCAAAGGTCCACCTTTGCTAGCACGCTAGCAGACTGAACGCGTGATAGCAAAGGTCCTCCTTTGCTAGCACGCTAGCAGACTGAACGCGTGATAGCAAAGGTCCACCTTTGCTAGCACGCTAGCAGACTGAACGCGTGATAGCAAAGGTCCACCTTTGCTAGCACGCTAGCAGACTGAACGCGTGATAGCAAAGGTCCTCCTTTGCTAGCACGCTAGCAGACTGAACGCGTGATAGCAAAGGTCCACCTTTGCTAGCACGCTAGCAGACTGAACGCGTGATAGCAAAGGTCCACCTTTGCTAGCACGCTAGCAGACTGAACGCGTGATAGCAAAGGTCCTCCTTTGCTAGCACGCTAGCAGACTGAACGCGTGAGGGAGAGACAATTTTCTTCCTTACGCCCCTATCGTAGACTGCTTTACGGGGTTGTGGGAATGTTTTAACGAGGTACCGCGCCCCCGGAGCAATGCAACGGCAACTGCAGCAACGGCAGAGTGGGTTTTCAGTCAGTAGAAGTCTGACACTCCCTCCCGCTCCACCCACAGCTGGAGGAGCCATTCGATAATTTTCCCACCCAGAAAAAAGGGGACGTAGATAGTAGTGAGAATAACAATTACGGACCATTCCCTTTCACAGGAATGAACGTAACAAGCTGAATTATTAATTACACTGCGTTATTAACGTTGTCCAAATTGTGAAACATTTTTCTAAAATTCTAGGTTATGCCTGATGTACCTCCACTAGCCGAAGTAGTAAAATCGGCGCCTGCGCAAGCGGAAGTACCGGAGGTGACGTCAGCGAGCGCCGACAAACTTCCCAATCTGCCCGACGTCACGCTCGTTGGGGAACCTAAGGAAGATAAGGAAGAGGTTTGTATATTTATTATTTGTTATTTATTTATTATATACTTTTTTGCACACTTTTCAATATTTATATGGATACAAACAGTAAAACTAGTGTACAATGGGCGGTCTTATCGCACATCGCAATCTCTTTTGGATGGAAGAAACTTTTAGGAGACAGATTTAGGGCTGTCAGTGTACAAACATCATAAATAATAATAATATAAATATGTTTGTCTACGAGAGCTACAATTCTACTTTATTTATTTATTTAAGGACAACCAACAAAGTATACACCAATAAACATGTTAAAAATTAAAATATTGTTACAAACAATAGTGTAGCCTTAATTAAAGGCTGCCACGGCATGCATTAAACAATAAGCGTGAAAGTAGATATTAAACAAAACAAAAAAAACTTACTAACATTGCAATGGCTAGCTAGGTATTACTAATTGCTAAAGCTATTGCTTTAGTACCAGCATAGCATTTCACATATTATAACATTAATGAACAGTTAAATAATAATTAAAAAATATAACTTGATATAAGTGGCAAGCTAGAAGCAAAATAAAATTATTTGTCATTTTTGTATAAATGCCCTATGTAAGACAGACTTGAATTTGTGTAAGGAATAAGACATATCAATATCGACACTAGGTAAGGAAGACAAGCGACTATATTGAACCTGCATTCTGTTTATGGTGGAAAAATGACCCAGATTGGTTTTAAAACCCTTAGCGCGAAGTAACTGATATCTAGATATACGAGGCAGTTTATAAGGCACATTTATGTTATGCTTCATCTATACTTAATATTATAAAGCTGAAGAGTTTGTTTGTTTGTTTGCTTGAACGCGCTAATCTCAGGAACTACGGTTCTGATTTCAAAAATTCTTTCAGTGTTAGATAGCCCATTTATCGAGGAAGGCTATAGGCTATATCATCACGCTAAGACCAATAGGAGCGGAGCACTAATGAAGAATGTTTCAAAATCGGGGGATTTTTTTTTCCACGCGGACGAAGTCGTGGGCGGAAGCTAGTATTAAATAATGGAAAAGTATTCAGTTGCACCGGTTAGATGGGAAGCTAAGCCTGTAATACCAAGACTTAAGACCAGGCACTCTAAAATAATTTTCACGCAAGCTCCGCCCCCATGTACCTCCGGTTAGGCCGTTGTGTGCTAAACGCTAACGCAGCGGTAATAAAGTTGAATATCGCGTGCGCTTTTTCACCATATTCGGGTTCGAAAGTAAATGTCGTAAGTCTCAATTCATATTCTTCTTAAAAAGTCAAACACGGCGACTGTGCGATGTCATTATACATAGTGAAAAAAAATTATAAGCAGGCGGACCCATCCCATAAAAAAATATATATTATGTTCAATTGGGTCCTGCCTGCTTGTCACTTTTTAAAATAAAAATGTGCTTGTTTCTTGCATTTCAGTTGAGCGGGTTTTTTAGACTTTTTAAATATATTTTTTTTATAGCACTAAGCTCTTCATGACTTATCTTGGTATTGTTTCCACAGCTAACGCGCCAACCCACAATAGTGGTATCTCCGGTCGGATGGGAGAGTGAGATGGCCGGAGAAGGGGAGATAGAGGGAGACGATGAAGATGGGTACACCGCGAGGGCACTCTACGACTACCAGGCCGCAGCTCCCGACGAGATCTCCTTCGACCCTGACGATATTATCACCAATATTGTGATGGTAAGTTGTTACATAACTGGCTGGGTACGCCGCAATTGCGGTGATAATTTTCCTCTTTAAGGAGTGGCTAGAGAAACGCCACGGCGTCCTCACCTTCCGCTTGAAGCAGGTACTGACTGGAAATGGCTGTTTCGGGAGGTAACTGTTTTGGATACAGCCACTTTTCTATGTGAGAAAAAACCCAACCTGTTCCATCAGCTGCCCTTAAGATCCGGGGCTGTAGTATCTCGTTAGAACATTCCTGCAACGTTACGTGCGGGAGGAGTAATTTGACGATTTTCTCACCGAAAAGAAGGTCATGATACGTAATGCCAATGTGCATATAGTATACTGAAAAGAGCACCACAGGCATAATCCACATGGTTCTCGTATGAATTTGATCACTACAGAATATATGGACTCCAAAAGAGAAATTGACCACTGGGTTTGTTTCGGTGTTTCTTCTCAGGGTAGTCAGTCACGAAACGCGGGCCTCATCTAGTTTACATTTACGAAATAAAAATTACGTGTGTGTTATTTATAACCTGCTAACACTTCACCGCGACTTACCAATAATGTACCTTATTACCAGTGAAAATTAAATTGAATTGGATTATTGGTTCTGGAGATTACCCCCTATGCTAAATATGCTTGTGTCTGGAGTGGGTTCACGGCAATTGTGTAGGGTAGGATTCGAACTTGCGACCTCACGATCACAAGTCCGACACCTTATCCATTAGTCTATGATGATGATGATATGAGTAGAGATTTACAAAATAAACATAATTGTTTCACTAATGAAAAGCACCCATCCACTGCAATTGCCGCTTCACCTTATTGCCAATTAAAAAAAAATCCGGCGCACTGAGAACCTCCTCCTTTTTAACACGCTTTTATTAGGTCGACCTGTATGTAACTAACTATGTAATGGAATCTAAGATAACTAATTTAACCATCTTCCAAGGGTCGTAGCGTAATGAAAATTGGCAGCTGTATGTAGTTCTGATGACAATACAATAATATGGTACTGTCGAACTGATCTGATGATGGAGCCGGAAGATATGAACTGGAACTTCATGATAGAAAATCGTATCATAGCTGTTATGGTTTTCTTAGAAAAGTCTTGTAATGAACTTTGACCACGATTAGGTTTCAAGGTCTGATGATGAAGCCGGAAGATAGGCACTGGCATTCCATGATGGAATATCATATCATAGTCGTGTTTGCACTTGTGAGAAAGGCCACGTAATGGACTTTGAACACGATCTTTTTTGTTTTTACGTGCATTTCTAAAAGCGTGTTTTTTAAACTATTAATATTTTTTTTAAATCGGATAAAAAAGCTAAATGTGTATTATTTCTCCTTTAGATCGATGAAGGTTGGTGGCAAGGTCTCTGCAAAGGCGCTTACGGTTTGTTCCCAGCCAACTACGTACAGCTCCAAGATAAGTGAAACATTCCCCGCCTATAGAGCGCTAGATTTAACTATAGTTTTAATAATATGACTTGTCAGTACATCGAATTTCGTTGAAATATTCGAATGTACGACATTTTTATAGGTATATGCCACAAGAATTGTAACTTTTATTGTGTTGCTGTTTATGTGCAAGGTTTTGTGAATATATAAAGAGTATTGTATAGTATGGGTATGACATATGAACGATAATTAATTAACAATTTTTTAAATCAAATTAACCCTGAAATGAAATCGCTAACAAAACTGATTATCTCATACTTTTGTGTGTGCATAAGTCGGAAAAATGTACTTTACAGCTGATTTTCGCGATTTGTAAGTGAATAAATCTATATGCGTAGATTGTAGGTTCAAAAAATAGATGTAAGGAGCTAAGGAGTGGAATTCTCCGCCTGAGTCTGTGTTTCCCGATAGCTATAACCTGGGAGTCTTTAAGTCAAGAATGAATAGGTTACTTCTAAGTAAGCGTACTCCATCTTCAACCACATCATCGCTAAACATCAGGTGATATGATGGTCGAACGCAAGACAGTAATTTAAAAAAAGATGTAACAATAAAATGGGTGATTCTTGTACAGCTACCTTATCTTAGGCATGCAAACATTATAACTTTAATAGGATGTATTTTATTTGTATGGGCCAAGTTGCCAATTGATTGATAATATTGAAATTTATTATTAAAATTAGTCAAAACATGTCAGGCACAAATTATTTTTGAGTTATTACATCGTGTCAAATAGTATTGTGACAGTGTTGATCCTATATAAAAAATTGTTCATTAAAATGGGTATTGCCAGTACTTTAATTAGTTGCACATACTAGTATATTGTATCCATATTGTACAACAAATAAACAAGATGTTCCAAAAATGCGCGGACATATTAAAAGGCGATGTTTTGTAACTGATATAATTATGTTAAAGAAACATTTACATAAAATTAAAAAAAAAAAAAACTTGTACCGCATCATGCACTTTTGGAACACTCTGAATGTCTCGAAAGGGAAGTATAACTTACACAAGGGAAGTATACAACACAACCCTTAACATTGAATTCAGATGTTTTCCATTGTGTGTGGGGTTTTTCTATTTTTTATAATTCTTTAAAAACCTTTTGAGTACCTTCAGCAAATGCTAATTGAAAAAATATAGATGTATAAAATGAAATAGCATGTAATTGTGTAAGCTAATTATAATTGTTATGAAAGACTTTAATTTTGATAAATGAGTAAATAGGACGATATATTTATTAATAATGAATTAACAATATTGACAGTTTTTATTAATAATGGATGGAAATACATATACAGAAACATAATAAACACAGGACTGTTATAAACTTATATCCATAATTATATTAACTATCAATATTATGTAAACTTGAATTAAAAAATCTTGACAACTGTGAGCAAGCTACAAGGCTGATGTAAAATACAGCAAACTATTGATATATAATACATTTTATAACAATAACAGGTTTGCTCATATTTGACAAAATTTTTGCACACAATGTAGACTAAGGATAAATAAATAAAAAAGGACTTACAAATACTTACAACTTACATACATTAGAGCGTGATTCGAAGTTTTTTAGGAAAGTTTTAGGAAAAGCATGAATTGTAGTAAACAACCAGATAGTGTTGCATTACCAACCAAATAGGTAATGCAACACTATCTCTCCATTTCCCACTATGTTGTCAAAATCGAGGCAGCACTGAGAATATTACTTTTATTTTATTATTCGTAATAATCTTATTACGTTCAAATAATATTCTCAGTGCTCGATATCTCAAGTTTGGATCAGAAATCAGATTTTATTAAGAAAATTGTTAAAAACAAAAATTTGAAACAGCGCCATCTATGATTAAATTATCGTTAAAAGATGTACGAAACGATAAATTTAAAACAGCGCCATCTATAATTTCAGGCATTAAAACCAAACGTAGCGACATCTATGATCTCAAGCGAAACTCTGGCTCGCTGATTTGTACGGGGTTTGGCAGTCCTTATTTATTTATTCTTCTATAATGTAGAAATAGAAACGAGTGAGATAGTGTTGCCCAAACGAGAGTCTCGCAAGAGTCTTGCAATTAGCGATTATCCTATTGCTATTTATTAAACGGTAGTTGAGATCTCAGAACAATGTAACAGACTCTGTTACATTGTTCTGAGATTTTGACCGTTTAATAAATAGCAATAGGATAATCGCTAATTGCAAGACTCTTGCGAGACTCTTGTTTGGGCAACACTAGAGTGAGCACATTTGTAGAGTTTTGTGTAAGGATAGTTTTATTCTTTAAACCGACTTAAAAAAGTAGGGAGGTTTAAATTCGACTCCATTTTTTTCGGTCAAAAGGTTATTTCGGTCAAAATTCTAAAATGATTGCCATAAACAAATCAAAGGTTTCACTCATCCATACTAATATTATAAATACGAAAGTAACTCTGTCTGTTTCTATGTTACCTTTTGACGCCTAAACCACAAAGCCGATTTAGATTAAATTTGGCACGGGAATAGTTTAGGACCCTGGGACCATAGGATAGTTTTTATCCCGGAATTCCTACGGGATCGGGATATACGCGGGAAAAACCTCCCACGCGAACGAAGTCGCAAGCAGAAGCTAGGACTTATTAATAATTTTATTACAAGAGATTTTTTATTAATACGATATCTAAAGGAGTAGAAGAATTTCGCTCTTGCCCCAATTTGGTTGAGGTTGGCACAACGTTTCGTCTTTTACCATACTTAACATTTATTTACATAGTCCTCCTAAACTCAAAATTGTGCTCACTTTAATAGAACATAAGCAACATAGCTTTGATAACGTACTTATGACATGAATAACGCGAGAAACCTCACTAAGATGATATAAGGTCGATTTTTATTACTATTTAGCAATCGCCTAACGCGTAGTTTTTCATATAGTACTAATAATGTTACATTACTACTAACTACGATGCATTTTGTGACTTATGACGAGGATATTAGATCCGAATTGCAATGGAAAATGTGGCTTTGTGAAGTTTCCCTTAGAGGAACGATACAAAGATGCATTGTGACTTATGACGTTGACATTAGGTCGAAATTAGACTGTTATCGTTGCAAAGTAAGAATGGTGTGTAATTTACGATGTGTACGTTGCGTAGTGCTCGAATAGGCTTATTATGAACTTCGGTTTTAAACTTTATTAACAAATATTTAAAGTCGAAAATTGGTTTACGGGAGTGTGCCTGTGATCTTCATGTGTTCCAAATCAATGTAGGTACATAAGATTATTAAGTATTACATTCAAAATAAAAAATATTATTTTTATTTCACATTTTTTTGTTTCTATAAACCGGCAAGAAACTCCGTAATTTCATTCATCCTATTCATTGACGACTTACGCATCGTAAAGTACGCAAAATATTACAAAATGATAAAATATATCATTAAATGACTAGAAGTAGAGCGCACATTCGTTATTCAATAGAATAAGATATGTATTGTCTTCCATAACCTACCTCTACGCAGTTGCAATTTATTTGAAAATGCACAACATTTTGCACCTTTGTCGTATCAATAAACATATTTATTTTGGTAGGAAACAAATAACACTGTTACATCGTTGAGGCCGGTATTTCCTAGCTTACAAGCTGAGAAGGAACACCGAACAAAAGTTAAAGGTTCAAACTCCTTAAAGTTTTAAATTGAGCTACGCGATAACTAACAAATGCTTGCACTGTTTGGATGGGTCTGCTCAAATCTGTGTGATTTCTGTCCTCTAAAAAGAATCACAGACATAAACCCATATGCCTATATACCTACATGATGTACTTAAAACCTTATAAACATATAAACCTACCAGTGGCGAAGGGTGAATTTTCATAAAAGGGAAGCCGGACAAAAATTGCTTACCTTGCTCAAGTGTGATGCGTGAATTCCAGTAACTGTGGCCCTGTGGCTGACTTCGAAATCTTGTAACTTCGTAAATAATTATTTGTTTAATTGATTACTATTTATATATTCATATATAAAAAAATAGACTAATATTTGCCATATTTCAAAAGGGAAGCCGGTAGGAATCGAGTTGTATGAGCCTTCGCCACTGAAACCTACATAGTTCTCATGATTTGATCAATACGGATTGTGTAGACTTCAAAAGATTCTTCTTATAATCTTTAATAATAATAATGATATACTTTTTATTTCAGACCAAGGATCCATTAAAACTTGTTAGTATAAACTTAAAAAATATGTTAGTGGGAATACAAAAATAAAAAGTATACACAAAACAAAAATAAATAAAACACACAAATACACTCAATTTGGCACATGAACTCCCGCTCTCACGTGTACACCCAGTACCTGATAAAAGGATCATCAATTTTTTCCGATAAGGTGGCGAGGATACTGTTGATGTACACCATAACGGTAAAACAAATAAGGACTTAACATCTAAAAAGCGTGATAAAATGATGATAAAGGGTAAAGGGTATCCTCTGAGTTTGTTTCAGTGTTTCTTCTCAGGTTAGTCAGTTAGGAAACACTAGCCTCATCTAGTTTACACTTACAAAAAAAAATGTTTGTATAAGTGTTATTTATAAACTATTTTTCAAAATAAATATTATTTCACCCCTTTTAAACTCCATACATGTCAAGTTATATGAGAATCATGTAGTACTAAGGTGATCTTTTGAGGAAAGAACTACACAGATTTAAACGGACCTGTCCAGACATTGCAAGTATTTTTTGTACTGGAAACAATACTTCCGAAAGAAGTTAAACTTAGCAACTTAGGCTTAGCCTTTTCTAACAATGTTGGTGTGAACCAATCTAACCAAATGCAGTTGAGTATCAATTTTTTACTGTAATTATCTTAACAAATGCGTTTAGAGCATGCATTCAAAGTATAATTTAGGTAGTTCTGATTTTAATGAGTGACAAAAAACCTTGAGTTTGGACTTTAGAACCTTTGTTAAAGACCAAGTCTGGGATCCATAGGTCGCAATGGACAATGAATTCACATGTCCATGATTTTGCGCTTGAGTAACAAAGGAGGGCTTTCTTTCGTAAGTTCCTTCATGGACCTGTAATAAAATGTATTAGATTTTATTTGTCAATATGCATTCTTAGAATTTAATTTTAATGTACTATTTGCCATTATATTAAATATATCTTATCTATTATAATTATAATATTATTATATCCCTGTCAATGTATCAAATTATTTTATTTGTCATATATTCCATATTCTAATGTAGAAAATAATCAGTCTTTAGATAATAGATAGATTAGATAGTAATATTGAAAATAGTCTCAAAATTATGAATTATTAAATTATACATGTTTTCTTTGGTATGAATTTTTATGAATCGAACAACTGGTTTCTTGAAGACTAATCAACATGGATCATCCTTTTTCTACCGCGTATTAAGGATGTACCTTCGCAGTTTTTTTGTGAATGATAAATAGATTGATATCTACTAATACGTGAAAAACTTTGTACCAACATGTTTTTATGAAAATTGTGCTGACGGAGCTTTATGCTGTATTAAATTTGGCACAGTTAAAGTTTATATGGAGAAGGAGTGCAGAAAGCCACTTTTTAATGCATTCGAAGTTATTTTCATTATTCCTAAATGTTTGCCACTGCGACCCCTTTTTTTGTCAGGTGGGAAAATCATCAACCATCTCTTGTTTATATTAGTAATGTTCATACAGTCAGACAATCGTTTTACTTTACTTTGATCACAGCAGAATTTATGTGTTAATTATATCCTTGGAAGCCGGTTGTTAGAAGCATAAATAAAATCAGTCATTACGAATTAATCTATAAGTTTTACTAATGTATTAGTATTCTTTAAGAAAAGTGAGACACACTGACTTGAAATTATTTTAAGTAATTTTTGAGTTTTTATTTTGTTCTTATTCTAAAATAATATTTTTTTAAATAATGTTTATATAAATCATGCATTAATTAAAATAATAGGAGTCGTTTAAGAATGATTTTTACTAAGTGTTGACAGAAATGGAGGCTAACCCACATGTTTACAAAATAATGTTTGTCTGTGTATCGTTCTCAATTGATTACGAATTCGATTAACGCCGTAATGAAATATTTTTTTAAGAGACTCCTCCAACTTAGCTAAATATGCTTGTGTCTGGAGTTGGTTAACGATGTCTTTGAAGATTTACTCCTATAACATCGCTTAACTTGCATTTGATTCGTGAAGTGTCAGTAAATTTATTTCCAGATCGAAATCTATTGAAAGTACCGCGTTTTCAATTATATTGTAATTATTATCTTGTGGCATGTGGAGTGGAGTCGATAGTATATAAGTAGTATGTATAGGTATTTAATGCCGAACTATGTTTTATATAAAACAATTTATTGTATAAAGATGAATAAATAAATATTTTATAGCTATTTTCTGGTTTTACTTATTTATATTTTCTTTTTAAACCTACACGTATGCATACAGTACATACTACACTTTTTTCACTAATAGATTTAAACTAAAACTTTTTTGTTATCCCGATTCGTGTTCACATTTGATAGCAAAAATATTTAATGTAAATATTAGAATTTAAGTAATTCAACAATTTAAGAATTTTAAAATACATATTTTAAAGTGAATTTTAGGGCCAAGCCAACCTATCTGGTGGTCTTTTTAAAAGAACTTCAAAATGTTGAGTAGTACCCAAAGTTGCGTTTTACTGAATGCAGATGGCGCTAGCAGTTCATCTTAGTTCCTATATACAACGCACAGATGTCGCTACTTGTCGCATTGCCATGTCCAAGCAAGAGCTTTTGCGTCTCACTTTATCACTTATGTCATAACTACCACTCATTGCCAGCTGTAACATTCATAACATAAACAGACTTTAACGTACCACTGTAGGTTCACAAACCTCTTCTCTATGAAAAGGAATGGGCCGATTCCTCGCGATATTTTCCTTCACCGTTTTATAGCGGTGGTGATGGTGAAAATTGCACAACGTAATATGCCTGCCTGGGTTCGAGCCCCTTTTAACTTTAATGAAATAATGATGTTTATTTTGGAAACCTTACTTCTTATCTTAATAATATCATAAATGCGAAAGGTTGTGAGGATGGATGTATAGATTTATGGATGTTTGTTACTCTTTCACGCAAAAATTACTGAACGGATCTGAATGAAATTTGGTAAGTGTATAGTTGATATCCTGAATAATACATAGGCTACTTTTTATTCTGGAATTCCCACGGGATCGTGAATTACGCGGGGAAACCCTCCCTGGCGGGCAGAAGCTGGTAGATTATAAATAACACTTTTACACGTCACTTTTTTTCGTAAATGTAAACTAGATGTCGCCAGTGAATCCTAACTGACTACACTGAGAAGAAACACCAAGGATCTTCTACCTACTAACTGGATTGCTTACGAATGATTCAAAGAATACAGAAAGTCTTTCTTAACTGTTAAATAATAGAGTATAAACTTGCACGCATAAAACCGAAGGAACTATTCGTTCCGAGCGAGACAGTGCCGTGTGTGGACTGTGTCCCTTTCTTCTGTGTGGCAGATTAAAAATATTTATTTCAATGGTAATTTTTTCGACCTGTCTGTTGTAGTAATAACACCTAGTTTTAAACTTCTTTGGAATTCTATCTTTAAAATGAATTACCATTATTACTGTATGCATATTAATGAAAATTAAAGTTATTTTACTATGCAAACACAAGATGTTTAAACCAAAAAAAAATGGAATTTGTAAGAATTAGTAGTGATATATTATGCTATACCTGGCAATTACTACATTGCCGTCTGACGTTTAATTGACATCTGTATGTTTGTAAATTTGAATTATATTTAATTTTGTGAGTTTTCGTAATATTAAAGTGCAAGTTATTGTAACCATGGTAAGAACGTGTTTTGTGGTTAATTGCAAGAGTGAAAAGTGTACCCCGGGTCTGGAATTTCCTTTTTTAAGTAAGTTTTGTGACTTTGTTTACAAATTGCATTTAGGGTGACTATGTTTTCAATGTAAAAGTGGATGTTCTTCTCTTTATTCTTCTTATTTATTATTTTTCTTTCTTCTCATTATATATTATTTTTTGTTATTTTAAGCTTTCCTAAAAATTATGATCTTCGAGACCGGTGGCTCAGTGTTCTACACAGAAAAGGATCAGAAACGGTTCTAAAATTTGTAGCCGCCATTTCAAGCCCGAAGAAATATTGCATTTCGAAACAAGATCATATGATGCAATTCCATCCATTTTCCCTAAAGTAAGTTATCAGTCTTTACAAATGACATGAAGATAACGGTTTGAAATAGAATATGAGCATAGCAAGATGAATTTTCATTTTGAATCTATCTTAACCATAAATACTAAAATTTTGTTCTCATCAATCTATTATTATTTTAGATTCCTGTTAAAGCGAAACAAATAAATGTTTTAAGTACTATAATATTGAAACCCACTAAAAAAAGAATATACAACTTGTACTGGGCACATTCAAAGATCAGTAAGTGAAAGTTATGAAAGGAGTCAAATTAATAAGCATAAAAGTCGACATTTTTGTTGATTTATTTACTTTTGCTTAGCAAATTGATGGCAAAAATATTTTATATCATTTTGGCCAAAAACTCAGCTACGCAAACTTGCTTACAAGTGTAGTTTATTATATTAATAATTACTTATAACTTAATTACTTAACTTTTATCCACTGCAGTTAGTTAATGTCGACAAATAATAATAATAATTCATAATTTAAAGATTATTTCCATACTTTTAACTAATAATAGTGTAATACATTTTTTAGGGTTGTGTGTCAAGCCAATCTTGTAACAAACCTGCAGCTGCAACATATGAGGAACTAGAAAATATAGAACCAACCTAATAATAATAACCTTATAATTGTCATTCGATCTGCCTCCTTCATGTTTAGAATTATGTATGTTAATAATATTGATTTCTAACCTTAAATAGCACATGTGGTGTTAGCCTGTAATTAATTGTTACACTTATAAATGTAATATGACTGTTTCATACAAATGTATAGTGTAAACAATTGTAGGTTAACTAACCTAAATAAATATATACATAAATAAATTATATCTCTTATGTTATTCTTTCTATTTATAATCATCGTTTTTCATGAAGTGTTTTAGTAGTTTTAATTATATATAAACATTGCATCATTTTATTTTTAGTCTACTGGTTCTGACCGTACAAGTGTCGAATAAACGTAGATTACCAATTAATGCACGTTTGTTTGGACGTCTATACCACTGCCTATCAAGGCCAAGCCTTCGAAGAATTGCCAGCTGGAGATTCTGTTATTAATTCTGTATCTGCAATAATTGTATTTGTATCACGGGTCTTAACCACTTTGAAAGTTTATAATTCCACGCAATAAAGTCTGCTTAACAAAACCAATTTTGCGTTTAGCCCGTATAAGGAAGGGTTTATTATAGAAATTAGCGCGCTCAATATAAGTTCCTCAGATATATATTGAGAACTAGCTTTTCACCCACATGGAATTCTGTTATATCGCGCTACCGAGCAATTTTTTTTATTTATAATTGAATTTATTTCTTTCTTTCTATGTAATACGTTATTAAGAAAAAAACCGGCCAAGTACGAGTCGGACTCGCGCATGATGGGTATTTTTATAGGTAGGTAATGAATGGTACGGAACCATTACCTATAAAAAGCGCCAAAAATATCACAACTGTTGTATGGGAGTCTCCCTTAAATATTTATTTTAATTAATTTTTAGTATTTTTTGTTATAGCGGTAACAGAAATACATCATTTGTAAGGTTAATAATAAGTGTCTTAAAAAAACCTGCAAATATTGCATCAAATAAAATTGTCCTTACGTTTATCGCGAATTGATATCCACACTACTAGAAAGAGATAGCTAGGTCCTTCGAGGGTATACTCTTCGGAACGGATTTGAGCTTCGCGTCCGCATTCCAGTTTAGGTACAAGTTCCTTGAGAAACACCGAAACAAACTCTGAGGTCAGTCTCTTTCACAGAGTACATTTTTATATACTTAGTGAATCTCTTTTGAGCAAGTTGCTCCTCTTACTATTTGGCAACAACTGCTCGGTAATTAACAACTTTAAAATTCGTAATAACACAATAAAGGTACGATATATTATGTGCAATAATTACCTACCTACACACACTAAAATCAATTGTCCCGTACCTTTTCGAGTTATGCACACACAAATTTAGGAGGCAGTCGGTTATCTGAGGGCCTTTTGAAGATTTCTCTCCAACAACATAAAATATCTTCAATATTCTAGGGTAACTCCTTGCGGATGTGAACAATGAATCGCAGTCGGTACTCAATTGACCATACACACGAAAGAGAAACTTGAAGAATAGAGTTTTTTTTCTATCTCCATAATTACAGTATCTTCAGTGATTGATGCCCTACAATTTACACCTCATCAAAGTGTAAAAAAAAACTCTATTACACGAAAATAAGCCTGCAATAACGAAAACAAAATCCTGACTATAAATTACACATTAATTGCGTCCCTCTCCATAATAATAGGGTGTAAAGCGCTCGTCTTTGGTTAAGACGATCAGTAACAATCATTTGTCAGAATTAGAGAGTTCCAGACGTTTGTGCACGCGGCCAATATGGCCGGCCGCAGTGTTTCTCTTGCCTTGTAATTACTAGGCCCAATTTGATTGTAAGGGATGTTGTTTTAAAAAGAACGTATAGCTTAGATACTGGCAGATGTTTCTGTCTATGAAGATTAAATTGTAGATAGTTAAATTATTTCGTAAATTGACACAAACATAGGTTTACTTTTTTATTCTCGGGATAATCATCAAAATGACTCCTCCCGCTGCTATGGGTGAATCGTAAGGGTAGAGCCAGGTATATTGATAGATCTAAAAAGAATAACAGAACAAATAAATCAGCGGTAAGAGGACATAATATAATTATGCAGTAGGTATAGGCTTTGTTTTATTGAAATCGGTTAAGTATCTCTCATTATATGTTCCTGTGAAAACTACATGTCAAACTGTCAAAAAACAGTCTGTCTATCCTGGTAATTACAATTATTAGATTACTAAATAACACTTAAAACCAAGCGGACGAAATCGTTGTCACATCTCGGACCTACGTACATATAACTACTAATCACAGATACTAATTACAGTATGTACATTTCTAACTTGAAACGTATCAACATACAAATCCTGCTTATTAAAAAAATCTTATTATTTATGGTCTTAGATATAAAACGTCAAATCTGTCATTGCCGGACCATCAGTCATACACAGTCATACAGATACCAAAACAAAATGAATTAATCATTACAATTTCGAAAATGAACCAAATTACTAATGAAAGCCCGCACAATTATCCATTTTCAAATTGTTACGTTTCTTGTTCAAACTGTGTTATGTAAATATGATAAGCGCGTGATAACTACTTTAAAGTACTCCAAGTATAGTTTAACACCCGCAGTTGTGAACGGCAAGCCTGCTAAAGAAGGTCAATTCCCATTCCTGGTATCTATCAAGGAACCTTTGCATACATTAGAGCCATTCAAAGTGGTTTGGGTAAACCTGTGTGGTGGCAGCATCATTACCAAAACGAAGGTGCTCTCAGCAGCTCATTGTTTCGAAATCGACAATTTCTACTTCAAGAAGCATCCAGAATTATTGCGGATCGTAGCGGGGAACATGAACACAGATCTTATACACAACGGACTAACGGAGACCACAGCAAATGGTCAGTGGAGGACAATACGGAAAGCAATCCTGCACCAGGCCTTCAATTTCCCGGCTAATGATATTGCTATAGCTATTGTGGATAAGCCGTGGGTGTATACCAAGAATGTCAGGGCTGTGAGACTTGCGTCGAGGACGACGGACTACAATGGTCAGTGTTTATCAGCAGGGTACGGCAGGCTCGGCTTTAAGGACGAAGACAAAGTTTCGAAGATCATGCTCACAGCTGAGATCGATATCATTCCCAGCTGGCATTGCACCATGATGTGGGAAATGGATATGAATTCGTATATTTGCTCGTCTTCTGCGGTCACAGATGTTGCTATGGGTGATTCTGGGGGGCCTCTGCTGTGCAAGTTTACCGGGGATCCGAACGAGGAGAATAACGAGGGAATTCTAGTAGGGGTCGTAAGTGGCAAGAATTTTGATACGACTACTTTGTACACCCGAGTATCTGCATACAGGGCTTGGATAGCTACAGATGGCTTATCCTTCAATGTCGCCACCAGTCGCAGCAGCACAGCTGATCATAAATTACACGTGTGTTTGAAAGTTTGTTTGTTCATTATACTGTTCGTTTTAATATATCTTTTGTTTTCGTGTTTAGTTCCAATTTCCTTGAGAAATACTCAGAATACTTTTTTGCAAGTATGGAATTCTATATCGACATTTATATTTACCCATGAAGGTTTTATGGTATAATTATGATTGAATTAAAGAAATGGACTTTTGACTTCATAATACAAGCCGTACGAGGATCATCAAGGTAAAGCAACGCTGGTATAGTTGACCCACAAATAGTCGGCGGAGTGCCCGAATAACGCCCCATTTTAGCACCTTAAAAGGGCTCAGAGAAGATGTCGTCGATTCCATCGTCTCTACAAGACGTAAGTATCGTTTATGAGGGTACATAGTGCTCCAGACGTGCCTCTCTTACAATGAAATCACGCAAAGTGCGGGACGTAAGCGCCACGAGCGAACACTGGGGTGATTTTAGCCTGAAATAACCCTCCGCAATACCCAGGGCACAGGAAATCTATGAGGATTTCCATCTTAAAAAGGAAAAGAATTTAGGCCAGTCTCTGAATTGGACACAATCAAGTTGCCTTAGAAAACACTTTGAGCCTGTTTTTATATTTCTGAATAAGTCGCAATTTTGACAGCTTATCTTACCGAAATGTCACCCAGATGCACTGATATTCCGCTTCTGGATATCGGTTTGACTGGAATGAACCAATCAAATGTTTATTTGCAAGAATACAATGTATCAAGGGAAGATCTTACAGCCTAAAAAGTTAGTGAATTCTGCCTGCAAGCAAGCACGCAAATTATTTATGTCACTCAAGCTACAACAATTTCAAAAATTAATATAAATCAATTAATATTAATATTAAATTTACTCACCGACGGAAACCGACTACCACTTCCTTGTGAATCGATACCTCATACATCAAGATTCCTTCAGCAGTTTAGGCCTTTTGGCTTTACCGCCGGAAAGAAAAATGGGGCAGGACCCGTACTCCACCTAGAATCTCCACCTGGGTGGAGCACGGGTACTGTATGGGTCCCGTGCTCCACTGACGTGTGAAAGAGCTACTTAAAAACCAATTTGCTAAATAAAGATCTGTTATCATTTATAGAAAGATGGTCTAGACCTCTAGCCTAGACTACGTCTTCCTATATTAAAACGAAACTACAACTAGTTAGCTTCTTTGACAAAGCATAATTAAACTATAATTGCAAAGGTTTGCATAACAATGAGACTCGGCTATTATTCTATGTAAATCAGATGGTTCCCCATTACACAAGATCAAGTCATTTTTCATTGTGAAGTGTCGTCAGCTTGAAAAAATATTGTAACATGGTGTTTTTTAATTAATGTAAGTACGATTTTAGAATTTAAAGGAAACAGGGTAAGGACGTTTGTTGATCCCGCATAGCTGATAAGGAATGGAGATGCATATTTTTTTAAATGTGTTGAAAGGCGTGGTGGGATAGTGTTTAGTGGAAAAACTTACGATTTGTTGGTCGTGGTTACGAATCTAGGCACTTTGTGTAATTTTCATCATCACCATTGCTGCTTGAGGGAATTTTCTAACGAGATACCTTGGCCCTGGAATGCAAGGGTATCAGAAGAAACAGGGTGAGTATTTTACTGAGTAGAAGTCTGATACTCCCTACGGCTCCACTCAGAGCGGGAGTCGCGGGAGGAGTCATTTTATTGATTTTTATTTAAAGAAAGTATTACGTATAAGTTTACATTGTTGCTGACAAATAAGCTTGGTGATCTGTAATGTAATGTTTACTTACAACAGATCCCGGTCTCTATGTACTGTTTCATGTGACTGTACTGTGTTCGTTCAAGAGAAAATAAATATACAACGTGTAAAGGAAAGGGTATATACATACCAAGGGCACGGCTTCTTTGGATGATATCAAACGATATTGGAAGGGTTTCAACTCAAAATACAATACTCTAAAAATTGTTACCAAATTTTCGGTTTCGTAAGTTTCTTAAATTGAAATCATAACAAACGTGTCACCGCACTACGTAGGTCAATAACTTTCCATGTTACTTGCAAATATCACGATAAATCTCTTCCGTAATTCTGTGCGCCTAGTACTGTAGTAGTCTACCGTACAGGCGGTGTTCTTTTGTCGGTCTCATTACTTCCGAACATGTAGAGGGGTAATAGGATTAAAAAACCCTTCCAATATCGTTTGATATTACCCAAAGAAACCGTGCCCTTGGTATGTATATACCCTTTCCGTTACACGTTGTATACACGCTGAAATTTTAATGATTGTTTTTCCACAGCGAAATGGCTTTGTCTTGGTAATAAAATCGTTTTATAAACAAATAAAATATTAGAAACAAAAAATGGCGCAGTGTAGTTAATGCATTATCACCATGCGTAAGAGCTTATTTTGCTCTGAACATTTATTAATCACTTTTTCCTTTGTTGGCAGCGTGCGGTGGTGCGTGTTTCGTGTAGGTACCTACGTTACGTCTACTGAACTACTAATGATTCTCGCGCTTTCGAGTTTATGAATATTTTACTAATAATTTAAAAAAAAAAAAAACTTTTTTTTTTAAGTTTAGCTATATGTTTCGATACGACTACTAATGGGTAACCGTGCTGCCGCGGGAAAACAACCATTAAAATTTCACGTTGTAGAAACTATCAAATATGGAGGTCAATCTGAAATGAATATTTAGTATTAGTTATTAGAATTTATTACAACATCAATAAAAAATCATCATCAAGTTAGACCAGTATCAGATTTACTGGCTTCTGACTACTCGTAACGACTGTCAAATATGTTCAAGTGACAGCCGGAACCAAAGGCTTAGCGTGCTTTCCGAGGCACTCCACCAACTTCCCAAGTCCGGGCAACTGAGAAATTTCTTACAGAAAAACTCAATAGAACTTTTTGCTTGTCCGGGGAATTGAACTCGAGAACTCGTGCTCTGCAGTCGTGCTTGCAACCACTCGACCAACGAGGCAGTAAATAAAAAATATAATAATAAAATATTGTAACGAGCTGGGGTTCGAGATAGCTATAACCTAGGAGTCTTTAAGTCAAGAGTGAATAGGTTACTTTTAGGTAAGCGTGCTCCATCTTCGACCACATCATCACTTACCATCAGGTGAGATGGTGGTCAAACGCGAACCTATTCTAAATAAAAAAAAAAAAAAAAAAAATTTACACCAATTAAACCAAAATTAACACTTTACTTAAATAAGCACCAAATAAAAATTAACACATTCACAGTACAATACTTGTCACTCAACACTTAAATCACACCGAAATTCACTTGTAAAGCTTCGATTATATCGCCTCGTATTTTGTAATAGGACTGCTGTCTGCGTACATTTTTGTAAAATCGACTCACTGCCTATATTGCCAAGAATGTTCCAGAAGCTACTTGAGATACTCAGTACTGCTATTCGCCGACAGATGGCGTTAGTGTCTCGAACGTATTAGAGGTTGGTCGAAGTTTCTCAATACACTCAGTACTGCTACTCGCCGCCAGGTGGCGTTGGTGTCTCGAACGTTCTAGAAGTCGAAGTTTCTCGACATATTCATCTAAGCGACATGGCGTAACAATATCAATAACAAGTAACATATTTCAAATAGGTTTAAAATAGCATTTTTTACTAAACTTTCCTGTAAGTTTTGTCCAACTCTCTTAGCAGATGGATTGGTGATTGTTTTCGTAGCTCTTTGTGATACACGACGTTAGGACGCAGCTGCACCTTGTTGTAGTAATTGAAATATTCGCACGAAACTCAATAGGAAGTAACTTGTTCCGTGTCCATTCAAAAAAGGGGCTAAGTACGAGCTGAGGTGGTAAGCAATCTCATCTGATGGTAAGCAAGCTCATCTGATGGTAAGCAATCTCATCTGATGGTAAGCAATCTCATATGATGGTAAGCGATGATTTGGTTGAAGATGAAGCACGCTTGCCTAGAAGTAACCTATTCACTTTTGACTTAAAGACTCTAAGAAACAGAGACTCAGGCAGAGGGTTCCACTTCTTAGCTGTACGCACCATCCATGAAAGTATTCTGTAGAGTTCCGTAGTAGAAAGCATAGATTAGCTAAAAATTACTTTGTTGTTTTTCATTGTGTTTGTAGTTATAAATGACAAAGTTATATTTGCGGTTTTTGAAAAACTCTATTTCTCAAAAACTACTGACAGTATCTCGTTCAATTCAATTTTTGTTACATAAAAATGGTTTTAGGAATCTGTGTTATTTTTAAAGACTTAACGCGTTTGCTGACAGTACGTCGTTAGGCGGGAAATTAAAATAGTGCGTTATGAGTTTATGACTACGTCGAGGGACGGACTACTTATTTTTAAGAGTACGTCGTGGAAAATTCTACTGTCGTAATGTGGTGTCAGGGTAAGTGCTCACTGTCAGCGAACGTGTTAATTAAGGACTTTCTATAAACACACCACACTTAGGCCGTGCGCACACTGCCTTGCGGTGGCCGCAATTGCGGTAATTCTACCACACCGGTAGAATAACCGCAATTTCAGGTGCGCGCACTGCGGCGAGAAAAACGCACCTTTTGTCTGACAATGTTGCCATACATACAGATTTCTTCGTATTTATACATATTTTCGGTGTGTGATTCAGATTAGCACTCGATACAGATTTTTATACAAATTTCACACTGTATTGATAAAATTAACTGTTACAACTAAAGACAGAACTTGACAAAATAAATTACCTAGATTGAAAATTTTATCGAAATCGGATAAGCCGTTTCTGAAAAATCAACAAAAGTCTAAAAAATATATTTACATAGATGATCTTTTCGTTTACTCTGCATTGTGTTTTTTGTTCGCGCGTTTTTTGTTTTTTTTTTGTAGTTGACATTTTGGCTTTTATAACTAGATTAATTACAAATTGACCCACTAAAAAGCGCGAAAATAAAAACTTTTTTGCAAAAAAATAAAACCGACTTCCATATCAAAACACTACAAAGCCAAAAATAATTTTAATTTCGGAAGGCGGTGTAAAAAAAAAGTGAATACAAAACCAATAACACCGACTACCGAAATTAAAATTATTTTTGGCTTTGTAGTGTTTTGATATGGAAGTCGGTTTTATTTTTTTGCAAAAAAGTTTTTATATATAATTTTATTAGTTATTTAGTAAATTATGTACAAGGACCGCTAACTAGCGGTGAAAGCCTCCTCCATTCGTTTCCATGTTATTCTGTCTTTAGCAACTCTACTCCAAATTTTACCTACTATTTTTGTGATATCTTCGCTCCATCTCATTTGTGGTCGATCTTGTCTGCGCTTTTTATTCAGTGGGTACCAGTTCGTGGTGATTTTCGTCCACCTTTCATCTGGTACTCTTTGTAAATGGCCAGCCCATTTCCATTTAAAACCAAGTACTTTTTTTTTACTATGGCGACTTATATTATTTTTTTTTTTTTTTTGAAATTTTAAATTGAAATTGAAAACCATTTATTCGGTGATAAATACACACAACAACAGAAAATTACAAACATAAAAAAATAACATTAAGAATTTCGCTGAGCATGTCTACACCGAAAGGGTATTTAGTGGCGAGTTCATCAGTCGGATGCAGATGTGAGTGTACGCACAGAAAATTGTGCCGATTGTTATAAATCAACTCATTCGCTTATTACTTAATAAGGGGCCGCGTTTCTCAAACTTTCTTTTCACAGACAAAGTAGTCGTTTAAAAATCACTTTCTACAATATAAATAAATAAATAAATGTTACTATGATATAAATAAGGTTTCTTATGTGCGTGTCTGTTTTTCTGCACTGATTTTTAAGCACATTTGGCAAAACCAAGGATTAAGATCAATAGGGCAAAAAAATAATTACGTAAGAGAAAAATGTGAATTATCAAGTTTTTGGGACTTGTATTTGAAAGAGATGATGATATTTATTTCAGATTTTTTTTATAGGGTAACCATTTCATTACATCATCCATACAAAATCAGCTCATATATTATTTTTCTTTGTCTATCTCCTTATGTCTTCATCAGATCCGAATTGAAACTGGACCACCCTTTGAAAATACTGTCTCAAAGCAAAAATAAAAATCATTATTAAAATCGTAATATTACTAAAACAATACGAAAAACGAGGGGCAAATTAAGAATCTTCTGTTTTAAAGGTGATTGTTTCTATTTTCAACCGACGACAAAAAGAGGAGGTTATCAATTCGACGCGTATATATATATATTTTTTTAATACACTTGTTTATTTGTTCAAAGAAAATTGGTACCTATAAAATTGATACTTTGGTGTCATACTTAATAACTTTGCTAGGTCCAATAACAACCAACAGCCGGGGTGTCAGAAATGTTCCAACAAGATTCCACGGCTCCGGAGCGTAGAGGCAATTGAAGGAACAGGTTGAGTTTTTAGTCAGTAGAAGTCTGACACTCCTTTCCGCTCCACCCAGAGCAAGAGGAGTCAGTAGATGATTTTCCCTCCGAAAAACAAATTCAAACAAATAAAAAATGCTATTAAATACTACCAAGTTTAAATGAGAAAGTATGTTTATTTGTTTTAGTCTTACTGTCACGTTAAAACGGAAGTTAATAAAACCAGTTACATTTTTACATGAAAAATACATCCGTGGGCAGAAGTTAATAGAAAATTAAATCTGGGTTTGATTTTCGATATGTAAATACGAGTATACCTACAGCACATTCCAAATTAATCTTATCTTTCTGTCAAAAATAAACCGATATTTCAGCAAAACTTTGAGAATCCCTCATCGCGAGTCATAGGCAGCTTTAATGAAACCGAACGAGAGGATATTTTGCCCCCATCCCCCCTCCACATCGTTTGCATGGAGTAATTGTATGGGTATGTATGAAGTCTGGCGTTTACATTTATATTGCGCCATGAATACTTTGTTAGATGTACTCATCCGAGATAATCGAAGTGTAAGCTTCTAAGAGATGTGTTATTTTACGTACGCTACGGCTAAATCGTAGCTGAGACAATTCAAAAACGTCAACCAAGATTCTTCCTACGGTAGTCAGATAGGAAACACCGCCCTCATCTAGTTTAAAAAGACGAAAAAAATGACGAGTGTTATTTATTTTATAACCATATAACCATTATCATCTGTTTAGCCTTGTCCCAAACTATGTTGGGTCGAGTCGGCTTCCAGTCTAACTAGATGCAGCTGAGGCAGCAGCTATACAACGTGTAACTTAAAGGGTATATACATACCGAGTGCACGGCTTCTTTGGATGATAACAAACGATATGACAAGGGTTTTCTAATCCTATGTCTACATGTCTGGAGCATATTAGAAATTTCAATACATTGATACCAGAGGCCGAATTTTTCAAATTAAGAAGAACGAAGGGAATTATCGTTTTATTTGCAAGTGACGTGGAAAGTGATGACCCTCATAGTGCTGTGACACGTTTGTTATTACTGGTATTCAAGAAACATATGAAACCAATAATTTAGGGTCAATTCTGTGAGTCACTTATTTTGAGCTGAAACTTTGCATAGAGACTCCATATCAGATGTTGTCTTCAGTCCTTTTGGATAGATATGGGGTTTCCGTTACACGTTGTATAATGTTTTACTTAGAGCGACTGCCGAACTGACCTCCACAACTCCGGAGTAGTATAGAGTGTTAAATATATCCAAATGACAGCCGAGACTAACGGCTTAACGTGCTTTCTGAGGCACGGAGGAATCTCGATATGTTAAGATAGTCACCCATCCGCAGGCCGAACTCGACAAGCGTTGCTTAACCTTCAAGCTCTCAGTTACCTGTTTTTTTTTTTTGGGTGGGAAAATCATCAAATGACTTCTTCCGCTCTGGGTCAAGCGGAAGGGTGTGTCAGATTTCTACTGACTAAAAACCCACCCTGTTCCTTCAGCTGCCCGCCCGCCGCGGTGACTCGGTAGAACTTTCCTCTCAGTTACCCGTACAGCTGTTATTATTTAGATACGAGCTAATCGCCACCCTGTATAATAGGGGTTATACAGGGTGGCGATTAGGTTATCAAATTAAATTGAACAGCAGGTTTTAAAAGTTGTTATCAGTCTGTTAAAATAATAAAGTAAATAATTTTACTAAAATTAAGAAAATGCATTCTGAAACGAAATGAATGGCGTTAGATAGATAGAATATACTTTATTGTACACCAACATTTTAACACACCTATTTAACAATATTGCTAATTCTATGTTTACAATGGAGGTCTTATCGCTGAAAGCGATATCTTCCAGACAACCTTTGGAAGGACTAAAAAATAAACAATCCTTTATAATATTAGTTTACTGACCTGTAAAAGTGGCAACGCCGCTTTGCCGGCGCCGGCGGAGCACGGGCCGAGTGATTGGTCAGCTGATTACGTTTATGCAATACATGATGTTGTGACATATTAAAATGGAAAAAAGTTCTCATGGCTATAATATTGTTTATTATTAAATTATTTTAATGGTATATGATAAAATACCTAATATAGCGTACGTGGTTTCAATTAATGTGATAACCTGATCGCCATGCTGTATAGTATAATATAAAATAATCTGCATGGATGCAAACCATCCATCTAAAATGGATGGATGGTTATTTTCATTCCGGTAGTATTTTCTCTTGGTATGATTTCTGATTGCGATACGGGTGTAGCCGCGTGCGGATGATAGAGTTAATTGTAACACATATTTTATTTTAATCGAATTCTCATACCAACATCTGATAGCTTTCCGATCAAATATATGTCAATAACTAGGTAAAGGTTATTACAGTATAAATATCTCGCACTTTTCCGAAGTTATTTGGTGTATTAAAAAATATATTCTTCCATACACGGTTCAGATTTATATTACTCCTATACGTGTATAATACCGCGCCAATATCTCCATTTGTAACATTATTAAGAATTCTTTGAACATTTATGAGATACGCAGATCCATTTGCAACTGAAAAATTTTATATTTGATACATTGGAAGTTAGAGATCCTTGTCGGAAATCGTGATAAACATTCATTATTTATTGATAGGAAACTTAGCAGCTTATTTTATAACGTTCATGATCAGGTAACAATATCATATGGGATTCTGGAGCCTATTATAGAGTATCACAGCATGGTTTATGTAAAACTAGAAACTGGAGGAAACAACTTATAAATAATATACGATTATTATTGACTTACTGGTGAGTACTTTACAAGTAATTTACGAAAATATAGGTACCTATGATACCTAAATGGATTATACTTTTATTCATGTAATAAATAGGATCTGACTCATGACCCAATTACTTGTTAAACCATTTGTTACCTAGTTAAGTCATTGAGTTACCTAAAAACGGTGGAGTTTACTAAACTCGACCAAATGTTCTGAGTATCTTTCATATTTTATGTAATATCAGATTTATAATTTAGTGAAGACCTAAGCAAAACTACTAACAACATAACTAAGAACATAAAAAGAGTATAATTGTAATTGAATGTACTAACGTGATGTCGCGGCCCCGGACAGTAAGGGGAACTGAAGGAACACGGTAGGTTTGTACGAGAACGATGTCGAAAGCAAGAGCTTGCAATTATATAAAATGCTGTAGGTACACTGAAACGTGAACACACGTGAAAATACACCAATATTAACAAATAATAGATTTATCTTTTAGTGATAAGATTTAGTGGCAAACTGTCAATATAGTATCCTACTAGTAACAAAACCAAAACTTAAAGCTAATGTATTCATGGGCGCATCTCTTTTATTTAACTACTTACAACTTACTAGCACTCCGCCCACGACTTCGTGTGGACTTCGTATCTACCCCTGTGAGTTTTATACCCTCTTCACTCCTTTTGAATAATAATTTCAGAATCATCTAGCAAGATAAGCAATTGTACTAAGTAGGTTACATATGAAATAAATTAATAGTTAAAAAAATAATCAAAAACACGCTTTAATTTACTGCACTAAAAAGCCAAAAATTCATATGTCCTCGTTATCAGGAGAAATGGACAGAATATGTTAAAACAATCTAATGAGCACAAACTCGATATGTTTACTAATAGGTAGTCCAAGGTTCCATCAGCTATCTTCCAGTCCCATCATCACACCAGCTCGATGGTACCATAATATTGTATTGTCATCTAATCTACATATGCTTGCCAAGTTTCATGATGATACAACAATTAGAAGTGCGTGTAATTCAGATTCTTAAATTTTATTACATAGTTTGCTTGTACAGCTCGACTTAATAAAAGCGTGTTAAAAATATTTAATGGTGCTTATTTACACTGATTTTGAACTAAACTTTTTGTATGATAATCAAAACTACAAAACGTTTTCCTTAATCAATTTGTTTGACTGATTAAGGGAAACGTTTGATTGGTTGTGGCGGTGTTTAACAACCATCTCACCTGATGGGGTTCCCAGGATAGCTATCAGGAAACACAGACTCCAGCATGGAATTCCATTCCCTAGTTGTACGCACAATGATAGTATTCCCAAAACGTTTAGGGCGTATGGGTGACATGTCCACCACGTAGCGATAGTGCATCGCCGTTCAATGATTGAACGTGCTTGGCGGAATTAAGTAGATTGTGTGACTCCTTCGCATACTCCCCGAAATGTAACCGATAGCACTTTAGCTTTGTCTCGACCAGTCTCTCGTTGCCTTTCCAATATACCTGTTGACCCGTTTCTCAATAGACTCAAGTGCCTTATCATATTAGAGTAGGAAAGCATGACATATCATCATGCCTATATGATTGGCGGCGGTGACCTCTCGCGTCCGGCCCTGGTTCAGAGCATGGTGCGGAGCGAGAGGGAATGGGATGCAGTCGCCTCCTTCTGCGAAGCAGAAATGCTAGCGAAGGAGGAGGCCGAACCTGCGAAAAAGAGCTCTCTTCCTCACGCCCCAGCTGCCGTGTGAGATGCCCCGGGCTTCGGAGATCGCGAGCCGACACATCTTTCCGCTTAACCCAGAGTAGTCATTCGATGATTTACTCAACTGACATAAGTCATAAGTCATTTATTTCGGAACAATATACATCGTGTAGAAATTTTGTAAAATAAAACAATACCATGCAAATAAAACAAACAAAAAGATACATGTCAAAGAAAATAACAAATTCAAGACGATAAAAGCCCACATTCAATTTACAATAAGTAGGTAATCGTATTTACAATAAAACATTCAGTCAAATAAAAAGGAAAAACAAAAATCAGATTAGTGTATTAAAAAAATCAACAATTGAATTAAATAAAAAATGTGTAAAACAGATTAATAATATGTCATCTTATTGTCTGTGAATGATCAATAATAAAACTAGAATGTCAAATATAAATAAAAAAGAGAAAAAAATTACAATAAACAAATTGTTATAAAAATGTCCGTAATAATATGTCATCTAATTGTAAAATGAAATGTCAAAGATAAAATTTATAATTTATAATTACTAGTTGTTTTCCTTGTGGTAGAAATTCGACCATAACTTTTTTTCAAATGCGTCATTATTTATTTTTTGTACTCCTTGGAGATCGTAGCTAAATAATAGCAGCACGGGTTAAACTTCAAGATTAATCAACGGTTATCAACGTCGGTTTGCGGATGGGTCTCCGTATCACATCGTATCTTAATATTTCAGGTTTCCTCCGTGCCCCGGAAGCACGTCAAGCCATCTTTGGCAATCCTTATACAACGTGTAACAGGATAAACGCAATTCCTGAAAGTAGTTGGTTCGGAATCGGCTTCTGAATTGATTTCCGTCATTAAAAAATAGGTGTTACATTTTGACGGAAAAATCTTTCATTTAAATTAAAAATGGAAACACAGTATCATGACAAATTAATACAATCCTTAATTCAAGGAAATGCGGTCGCGTATGTCGGCCGCTAATATTTCGTGAGTGTATATGCGTCTGCGTAAGGATATCGTATGACGCACATACGCTTTGCGTTTAGTAAGGCCGTGCGCGCACTGCCTTGCAGTGGCCGCAATTGCGGTAGTTCTACCGCACCGGTTTTCATTTGAAAACACTAGCAATTCTCATTATAATGAACCACTTTTTATATGAGGCCAACACTGGAATCGCGAAAAAAAAAAAACAACCGTTCAGTACATTTGGTCGACTTATACATACATAAGTTGTAACGTTACAATTTCCCTGGGTAGAGGGAAATGTAAGGTTGCAATAACTAATTAAGAGGAAGATGACCAGGAAAAGAAATCAAAGTGAGGAAAAATCTAACGTTATTTATAAAAAAAATTATACAATGTTGAACCCTAAGGCACAAGAGATGACGGGAGGGTCGATGATAAGTGGAGCGGATGATAAAAGCGGAACGAAGAGGTGGCTGCAGGACGAGTGGTCTTCGACGGATGGCCTCAGTAGCAGAATGAAGAGGGCAGCACGAAGCGGTGGCTGTGGACGGCTGGCCTTCAGTCGGTAGGCCTCAGCAGCAGAACGAAGAGGGCAGCACGAAGAGGTGGCTGCGGACGGCTGGCCTTCAGTCGGTAGGCCTCAGCAGCAGAACGAAGAGGGCAGCACGAAGAGGTGGCTGCGGACACTGGCCTTCAGTCGGTAGGCCTCAGCAGCAGAACGAAGAGGGCAGCACGAAGAGGTGGCTGCGGACGGCTGGCCTTCAGTTGGTAGGCCTCAGCAGCAGAACGAAGAGGGCAGCTCGAAGAGGTGGCTGCGGACGGCTGGCCTTCAGTCGGTAGGCCTCAGCAGCAGAACGAAGAGGGCAGCACGAAGAGGTGGCTGCGGACGGCTGGCCTTCAGTTGGTAGGCCTCAGCAGCAGAATGAAGAGGGCAGCTCGAAGAGGTGGCTGCGGACGGCTGGCCTTCAGTCGGTAGGCCTCAGCAGCAGAACGAAGAGGGCAGCACGAAGAGGTGGCTGCGGACGGCTGGCGATTAGTTGGTAGGCCTCAGCAGCAGAACGAAGAGGGCAGCAAGAAGAGGTGGCTGCGGACGGCTGGCCTTCAGTCGGTAGGCCTCAGCAGCAGAACGAAGAGGGCAGCACGAAGAGGTGGCTGCGGACACTGGCCTTCAGTCGGTAGGCCTCAGCAGCAGAACGAAGAGGGCAGCACGAAGAGGTGGCTGCGGACGGCTGGCCTTCAGTTGGTAGGCCTCAGCAGCAGAACGAAGAGGGCAGCTCGAAGAGGTGGCTGCGGACGGCTGGCGATTAGTTGGTAGGCTTCAGCAGCAGAACGAAGAGGGCAGCAAGAAGAGGTGGCTGCGGACGGCTGGCCTTCAGTCGGTAGGCCTCAGCAGCAGAACGAAGAGGGCAGCACGAAGAGGTGGCTGCGGACACTGGCCTTCAGTCGGTAGGCCTCAGCAGCAGAACGAAGAGGGCAGCACGAAGAGGTGGCTGCGGACGGCTGGCCTTCAGTTGGTAGGCCTCAGCAGCAGAACGAAGAGGGCAGCTCGAAGAGGTGGCTGCGGACGGCTGGCCTTCAGTCGGTAGGCCTCAGCAGCAGAACGAAGAGGGCAGCAAGAAGAGGTGGCTGCGGACGGCTGGCCTTCAGTCGGTAGGCCTCAGCAGCAGAACGAAGAGGGCAGCACGAAGAGGTGGCTGCGGACGGCTGGCGATCAGTCGGTAGGCCTCAGCAGCAGAACGAAGAGGGCAGCACGAAGAGGTGGCTGCGGACGGCTGGCCTTCAGTCGGTAGGCCTCAGCAGCAGAACGAAGAGGGCAGCTCAAAGAGGTGGCTGCGGACGGCTGGCCCTCAGTCGGTAGGCCTCAGCAGCAGAACGAAGAGGGCAGCACGAAGAGGTGGCTGCGGACGGCTGGCCTTCAGTCAGTAGGCCACAGCAACAGAACAAAGAGGGCGTCTGGAGGTCCCGGCCACGGCTTGTATATTAGGAGGCGACCAATCCGTTTTACTTGCAGACTTCTTCCCTGTTTGTGTTCCAGGCGTAGACTGATCTCAGTAAACATAGTGTATTACATACTTATTGGATCTCAGTGTGAGACTGACCGCTCACCGTCAATCTCTCTCATTACATTGACTTTCTAGCGTTTGAATGAGGTTCTAGAATGAAAAGAAAAATAAAAGTAATTTAGTAATGTAATTCACGAGGTACAATATCAGTTACATATGTGACCTAACCTAACTCCAGCAATGATTTAAGAAGAAAACTAGTCCTGTCACTAATGACTTTACAGAAACGTAAACAAACAAAGTATCGTATAAAAAATGAACTCAATATCAGAATATTAGGAAATCTTAAACCTTGAATGATTTTATAACGTAAGTGGAAACATTACAAAGTATAGGGCAATCTCAGTTTTTTTGAACGATTTCAGTGGTATCCTCATACAAAAAGTTGTTAATTATGATGAGTATTGCCAGTGTTTTCATGTATTGCATTTATGTCGTATAAATACTGTATATGTATTTAGATCGAACCGTTTAATAAATATCACAGAAAATTGAAACGTATATATAGAACTAGCTTTTGCCCGCGACTTCGTTCGCGTGGGAGGTTTTACCCGCGTGAATCCCGATCCCATGGGAATTTCGGGATAAAAAGTATCCTATGTCCGTCTCCCGGTTCTAAGCTACCTCTCTACCAATTTTCAGCCAAATCGGTTTAGCCGTTCTTGAGTTATAAATAGTGTAACTAACACTACTTTCTTTTATATATATAAGATATTGAAAAATCTTATCAGCAGATTAAATGACATCGAATGTCTACGAGGTTAGGAGTCACGCTTGCTGCCAATTCACCAGCGATGCAGTTGTTGATTCAGATGTTACTTTTAATCTACACTTTACATGAATTATACCATGTAAACACAGTGTTATCATGCCTTTCTTATCATAACAGTGTCGACAAGCTCTTCAGTGGAGGGCAGTGAATTAAAAAGGGAGATAAAATAATTAGCTTTAATGGAAAAATGACACGTTTGATAAAGGACATAATGTCAGATTACTATGAAGCCGTGTTTCCGTTGTGAGTTGTTATTTTTAGATAATTAGAATAGAATAGATTTTTTTTATATCTTTATAATTTTTAATTTGGGGTTTTTGTCCAATAAGGATATGTCAACCCCATCGTACCTTATAACAAAATTAATCCGCTAAGTAATAATTAAATGCAACACTAAAAAACTAAAATACTAGCTCCTCACTGCTGAACGATTAAAACTAAACTGCATAGCCCTTTTGCTTCCTTAGATTTTGGGTTTGCCAAAATGCTTTGAACTAGTCCTACATCCAGTATGTTTAACTTAAAGTCGTTCAGCAGCGAGTCGCGTTCATCTTTATTCCGGACACATTCCATCAGCAAATGCTGAACATCCTCAATTTTATCGCAAATTATGCAGTTAGGAGAATTGGATTTTTTCATTAAGAAAGCAAACTTTGCCGATGGGTAGTGTCCGGAGAATTTATTTATTGTCTCACCACAAATTAATACATTAGATAATTGACAATAGGTACAGACAATTTAAACATAATTTGTGGGAGACTGGTGCTTAAACTAAGATTTTTCCAAAACCTGTAAGTCAGGTCACCAGGCCCCCAAATTAGATTTTTTACAAACTTACTGGAGACGAGTTCATTCTAAAAAAGAGTGCAATTTACAGTAATTAAGTAACTTAATTTAAATAATTTATCATTCAAACAATTTAATTTAATAATTCACCGTCTGTTTAGCCGTTTTCCAACGATGTCGGTTCCAACTATCTGATCTTCACAACCTAGCTCATAGCTGGGTAGCACCATACATAGCATAGCACCTTGGCTAGACCAGTCAGATTTACTGGCGTCTGACTTCCCGTAACGACTCACAAAGATGCATCTAGATGTTGGGCAGGTCCGCTCAAATTTGCGTGGTCATTTCCTCAAAAGAACACCACAGACATGAACTTACATGCTTCTCATATACAAATTGTGAAATAATGATGTTTATTTTGCAAATAGGTTATAAATAAGACTTTCAGGCGTCTTTTTTTTCGTAAATGTAAACTAGATGAGGCCAGTGTTTCCTGCCTACTCTGAGAAGAAACACTGAAACAAACTCAGAGGTCAACGTCACTTTTAAAGTCGATACAATCTGTAGTGATCAAATCATATGAGAGCCATGTAGGTTAATGTCTGTGGCGCCCTTTAGAGGACAGAATCAAACAGATTTGAGCAGACCCGTCCAATGTATGGACTTTCTGTTAAAGTCCATTCATATGACTATGACATCTGAGTTTGTTACGGTTTTTCTTCTCAGAGTAGTCAATTAGGAAATACCGGCCTCATCTAGCTAAACTAAACTTAACACGCAAAAAAATATGACGTGTAAAAGTGTTATTTCTTACTAATTTACAAAATAAATATTTCATTTCACAAATAACAGCCGAGATCAACGGTTTTTAGCGCCAACTTCCAAACTACAGGTTACTACTGCGAAATTTCTTATAGAAAATCCCAACAGCACTTTTTGCTTTTAAGGCTTTCCGACGCACGGGGAAATATAGATTTATTAAAATGTTCATCCATCCACTTACCGGCCTAGACAAGCGTTGCTTAACCTCGAATATCGTAGTAGACCAGTAACACATATTTGGCAATACACATGGCATTTATTACTCACAATGTATTATCTCCCACTCGCAGCATTTACAGTGTTCACTTGTTGCATTTATATGCACAAGCACTCTTCCATTAAACTTATTTTAATTAATATTCATACCACTAGGTATTCAGTCCCAGCTAGGGCTGAGTTTAGTCTAAATTTAAAGTAAAATTTGAACGAAATTCGGACTAAATCTCATTAACACGCCGTATTTATGGACGCAGGTTGTCCTAATTAAGGGAAGGTTTGACGTGAGATCATGAAAATAGCCTTTCCGAATGTACAGCAACGGTTGAATCGGGTGAATCAATGTTTTTTTTTTAATTTCTTAGGATATAGGTTATCACACTTATCACTGTTGTATTGGGTGTGCCAACAACAAACCAACCAATAATGCATTTTTTCGGGAAGAAACCATCAAATGAATCCTGCCGCTTTGGATTAATTAAGTTAAGCAAACTAACAGTAGTAATAAAGTAAGTACTTAGTATCTGTTTCATTGATGATAGCCACTATTTCACCTGAGGGTAAGCGATGATGTGTTCGAAGATGAAGCAAGCTTGCCTAAAAGTAAACTATTA
This sequence comes from Tholera decimalis, assembly GCA_943138885.2. Taxonomy (NCBI): domain Eukaryota; kingdom Metazoa; phylum Arthropoda; class Insecta; order Lepidoptera; family Noctuidae; genus Tholera; species Tholera decimalis. The sequence continues at coordinate 36,734,458 of OW964569.2, read as the reverse complement.
ACTCTTGACTTAGAAAACCCCCAGTTTAAGCTATCAGGAAATACAGACTTTGGCAGGGAATTCCACTCCTTAACTGTACACACAATGAAAGTATTCCCAAAATGTTTTGAAAAGAGTAACGTGTTGTCTCTTACCGGTTCTTCCCCATAGGCAACAAGTAATTCGAACCGTGTACTAGCTTCTGATGGATTCTGGGGTCTAGATAGAGGGGGTATAGAGAGGTCTCTTTTAGGTGAGAAAATTATCAAATGACTCCTCCCACCCTGAGTGAATCCTCCCTGCCATCCGTCCGGGTTTTTCTGGATTTGTCCTAGTTTGGAGAGCGTAAAATCCGGACACACATTGGTCTTACGAGTACCAAAAAGCACGATCTCTAATATTATTTTCCTATGGTATATTTCATCTCATTGTTTATGCTACGTTGATTAAATGAAAAGGAAGAGACTATTATTAAAATAGTTCAAAGCTCTACAATGTTATCACTTTATCAGTAAATAAAAACCATAATTAAACATCGTTGTTTTTAGTTTCAAGTTCAAAAATGTACTTTTCTACGGTGTCCGGGGAAAAACTGTAATTTTACCCAAATGTCCGGGGTTAATAAGTCTTTGTCTGGGGCCAACAAATTTGGTGATGGCAGCCCTAGGTGAAGCGGAAGGGATCCCAGATGTGGGGGAACGTTAGAAGCAGCTTATATTATGTTAACGCAGCGAGTATAGCTCCGTGAAAAAGCTAGGAGGTACCAAATAAAGGTAAGGCCAAATTCACGGACCTCTTCACAAATTATTACTCTTGTGTTCTTAGCTGTCCAGTACAAAGGAATGCTATTTAACAAGTGGGTTGTGTTTGTTTACCTTCAGTCTTCAACTACATGAATAACGTAACATCTGAAAATGCTAAATGCGTATTTTGTAATTGTATTGCGTAAAATCTTGTGTGCAATATGCCATTTTATACTTTGGTGAGATTAAAAAAGGCTTATTTGCCAGAGGTGAGAAAATATATATATAGGAATCGGAAACACAAACATAATACTCACACACGCGCACACACAAAATCACTCTCTCACTTAGGTTCTCTTGAGAGCCGGATTAACCCTGTCAGAGGCCCTAAGGCAACGGCATTCTAGGGGCCCCTTTTCTTACTTTGACTGACCAAATCTTGTGTGAACTGAGGAAACGCACATTAAGGGCTGTGGTTTTTAATATATTTGTTTACTTATTCCCAGATTCTTTCTAAAATTGTTTTAATTCTACTACTAAATCTAACGATTTGTATTTTGTGAGATAATAATGAGGTCCTTAAGTTCACACGCATATCAAATTCTCGTTCGAAGAAACATCTTTTCTTGGTGCGTGCACCGGGCCTGGGCCCCTAGTTGATGCGGGGCCCCTAGGCAGTTGCCTACTCCGCCTAATGGTTAATCCGGCCCTGGTTCTCTTAGGCAGGCCCAATGTAACTTTATTTTATTTTTTGTTTATTGTATATCACCATTTTATATTCTACATTGTTTTTTGTTAGTAATTGAAAAAAGGACTTGTTTGTAATTGACAGGATTCTGAAGACAATAAGAGCCCGTCTTCTTCAGTAATTATGTTAAAAATCGTTTTATTTATCGTCATTAATCTTAGAAAAACGCAGCCCTGAAACAAACGGTCATACTCATAACATCAAAAGTTGTAAGTAAGTAAATAAGTTGAAAACTTTAATTATTATAAGCTGTTTGAATAATTTATCAAAGTAATTCTGTTTGGTGTGCACAGAAACAGTTGGTAGTCACCACGTGGTGTAACTGAGAAAATACAAAAATGCAGTATAAATAATGACAGAAAAAAACATGCATATACGCGCGCTTCCTCTCGAGCTCAGGACGGCTGACAATCACTACGCATTTAAAAAGAAATTTCGGATCCACTTTCTTCACCAATAAGCAGAATTTCCACATTTAATTTTCATTTGCTTCTTAAGTATAGATGTATTTATTCATATATATTAGTTATGTAGATTTCTATTTTATGATACTTCGATTTTATGATATTAGGTTTTTTGTGTTATCACTAGTGTTGCCAGGTGTCCCGATTTTCGCGGGACGTCCCGATTATTAGGGGTCTGGGGACGCGTCCCGATTTGCCGCTGATCGGGACGCCAAATGTCCCGATAAATAAAAAATTAACAATAAGCATTATTATAATATTTTTTTTTATACTTAGTGTTCATCAGCAGGATGAAAACTAATGAATTGTCTTTACTAAGAATGTGTCCAGTGGCACTTTTCTTATTGTCTCTATTAAGGGGAATACACTTCGTTATTGTGTTTATTTGGTAGCACTTTTGCACTTTACACTATTTATTCACTATCACTAAACACTAATTCAAACGGCTTTTATATTTTTAGTCTTCTAACTATATTCGTGTGATCGAGAAGCTGGATTGCCTCGATGTTCACATGCTGATGAAGTCTTTTTTCATGAGCTACCGCAAATTTTTTAATAACTTTTTCGACGACCTCAACTTTTAGGTCCCGATGGAGATCGTCGTTTCGAATGTACCAAGGTGCATTCACAATTTCCCTTAGCACTTTGTTCTGGAATCGCTGTATGATAAGTTTATTGGTCTGTTTGGTGTAGTCCCACAGCTGAATACCGTAAGTCCAAATTGGCATCACGACTTGTTTGTATATTAACAATTTGTTGTCAACATGGAGTGTCTTCCAAGCAGCCAATACATTCTTTTAAATCGCAGTGCTAGTTCATCCTTTTTCTTTTTGACGTGGGCTTTCCAGCGTAGCTTTGTGTCAAGGGTCATACCAAGATACTTGGCTGTATTCTCGTATGGGACTTGTTTATTATTAATGTAAACTGGAAAATACTGTTGTTTTTTGTTAGTGAAGTCTATGTGAGAAGATTTAGATTCATTAAGTTTAATCCTCCATTTTTTTTCCAATTATAAACTTGATTTACAGCTATTTGTACCTTTTCTACTGCTTCTTCGTGGCTGTTTATGGCTGTATCATCAGCAAAGGTCCCAATCGTGTTTTGCTCTAATTCAGGAATATCACAAGTGTATAGTAGGTACAGGACCGGCCCTAACACACTTCCTTGCGGTACGCCAGCTTTAATTTCCTTCAGTTCCGAGTAGGTATCTTCTTGCCTTATTCTGAAGACTGTTGACAGACAGAATGTAGGATACTAATATATCTGAAAACTGCTTCGGTAACAGACTCTTAAATTTATGTATGAGGCCTTCATGCCATACTTTGTCAAATGTCAAGCAGTTTGAGTACTTGTGTGGCCTACCCAAATCTCCTTTGTTTTTTTTTTGTCAAATTGTTATGCTCCTTAAGTTCTAAGTTGAGCTACATGATAACTGACAAATGCTTGAGTGCACGCAAATTTGAGCGGACCTGTCCAGACAGTGGTCTGGACAGGTCCGCTCAAATTTGCGTGGTTATTTCCTCAAAAAAATACCACAGACATGAACCTACATGCTTCTCATATACAAATACAAATTGTCTGGACTTTAAAATAGACTATGACCTCTGAGTTTGTTTCGGTGTTTCTTCTCAGAGTAGTCAGTTAGGAAATACCGGCCTCATCTAGCTAAACTTAACACGCAAAAAAACACGACGTGTAAAAGTGTTATTTATAACCAATTTACAAAATAAATATTTCATTTCATTTCATTTCATTTCATTTCAAATGCCTGCGCCACGTCTAGAAACACAGTAGAGCACACATTTTTTGTCTTCAAGGGCGTTTTCTAAGTATTATTGTTATTTTTAGAAATAAGCATTATTGTTAGAAAAAATAAATCAAATTACGCATCACATTATCATGTTGGTTGTAACAATGCGCTCAAAATAACACGCATCAGATCACTAGTGCTATATTTTGTTACTTTACTCGCTCCAGAGGCCTTAGCCAAGTAACAAAATTTTCTATTCTACAGCATCAGAGACACGATCGTGTGCGTTTACACTTTGGCTTTGCTCAGTCAATCGATTTTTGTTTTCTCTATCAAAGTCACGCCTGTGGGCGCAAACAATTTGGCTTTATTCAATCATTGATCTTCGTTCGTCCATTCATTCGGTATCCGTCAGATCATAATAATTATGGTTCATCGTACGGGTTTTGCAATTTTAATAGCAGATAAAATATAAAAATATAAATTTTTTGCAGATAAGCATAGAATTTTAAGGTTTTACAGGATGCAGTATCATGTCTTGAACACGAAAAATTGCTGTGTGCATCAGCAATTGTTTACCTAATATTAACATTACTTTGTGAACTTCAAAAGGTCACAAAATAATGGTAATATTAAGTAAGCAATTGAGCTGAAGTCTGAGGATCGAAGATGAGTTTGAGGTATTCACATGCAGCAACTTATTTAAAAATATGTCTGATGATAAAATTACGAAAATAAAAAAACGACTGTTGTGCATGGTACAAAACTGTCTCATTACACCAAAGACCAAATATGAACTCAATGATAGCAAATTAGATTTATTTAAAAAAATTAATGATTTCTCCAACATGGATCAATTTTATGAAGAAGTGTGTACAGTCAAAGACTTGGTGAAAGTAGCAGTGCAGAACAAAGATCTGACGCCGCTACAAAAATTGCGAATCATTTTTAAGGAGAATCAAGGCTTCGCAAAGGTGATAAGTACTTCACATTTTGGCTTTTGTAACTGGATAAGTTACAAACCGACCCACTAAAAATCGTGAAAAAAAAACTTTTTAGCAAAAAATAAAACCGACTTCCACATCAAAACATTACAAAGCCAAGAATAACTTTAATTTCAGAAGGCGGTGCCACAAAAACAAAGAAAATACAAAACCAATAAACACCGACTACCGAAATTATAGTTATTTTTGGCTTTGTAGTGTTTTAATATGGAATTCGGTTTTATTTTTTGCTAAAAAGTTTTTATGATGTCAATTCCACGGGTGTCGAACGCGGCAACGGAAAGAGTATTTTCACAAACCTTAATTTTATCTGTGAGGCGAAACCATTTGACACCGGAGCATGTCAAAGCCGAGATTCAAATATAAACTGACTTCAGCATGGCTTGCGGTGAATTTCACAACTACGTAATAAAAAACAAGGGTCTTCTAAAGGCAGCAAAAAGTAATGAAAAATATAAATTAAATTAAAAAATTAATTATCTGTACACTACTTTCATACTTAACTTTGTTGATTTTCACTAATATATCAATAATTTTCAGTTATCAGATGATTTTATTTGTATACCCTCCTCAAATTGAGTGGTATACTGGAGACCGGATCCTGGAGATACCCGCGCAGATACCGACTTAAGTGACGGTAATACTAAGAGTGCAACTGTTACCCAAGGTGATACCTGCCTGGACACCGCTCCATTTAGTTCTGTTTTCCTTAAACTTGGTTGGACACGCTTCCACGTGTTTAGAGTCTATCAAGCAAGTCTGACTATAACATTTTTTTAGAATAAAGATTCATCGTTTTATATACGACGAAAACGAATAAATTAACATTACTTTTAAAAAAACCTTTTTTTTTTGTTTGTCCCGATCTACAAACCTAAATCCCGATTTTCTTTAACTTCTGTCCCGATTTAAAACAAATCGGACCTGGCAACACTAGTTATCACTATTATTATCATTCTTTTTCCAATGTAATTTTCACGTACTCATATTGCACCTTCCACTCTATCTCTTCACCACTCATGGTTGACTGGCAGAGAATGCCTACGGCATTATGTCCGCCTTTGTACCTATGCGCATAAAGTGTAAATAAATAAATATACTAACTGTTGTGCGTGACTCCGTTCAAATTCGGTAAATTGCAAAGGTTATTAACCATCATCCTGCTTAACACGTTCGCTAACTATAACCGAATTGTACCTAGTTTTTTGATAATTATTGAAATTGTTACCTACGATTTGAAGTAGCACTTAGCGTATATTCCACTGTTGTTCATTTCAGACTTCACATTGGATTTCAATAAAGAAAAAAAAAATGTTCTGGTTTCCTCTCTCGTAAAATTTATATCATTGTATCGTTTGTACTCGCCAACACCCACGTTGCATCCTGCGTAGGTTCTTCTTCTGGGACAGAAACGGCCTTTGTTCTATAAATAAACAGTAAACACTCTCTCAAGGTGAGTTAAGGGACCAAACTGATATAAAGACTAATACGGAAATATTGAACACCATGTGTCTCAGACCCTATACTAATGGGAATTAAATGGAAAGAGTGATTGTTCTCTTTGTGTCAAATTTAATGTTCTTAAGACTAGGAGTGTCACGCGTGGGAAGTTTTTCCAGCGATCCAATGGGATTCCGGGATAAAAGTAGCCTGTATGTAGCCATATAACATTAAGTGTCCTGTTATGTTTAGGTCCAGCTGTCTGGAACAGCTGGAATTAGGCAGTTGTCCGACTGCCGGCGATTAAACAACTAACTATCTTCTATCTCTTAATTTTGTCGGAGTGTATGATTTCAGTTATATGTCGGTAGTTAAAGCATTTTGCACTATTTGAATCACCTTCATAGTGATTAGATTATTATAAAATGTCAGTGTAATTTTTACATTTTCCTGTTTTGTATGTCAATGACAATATGTTTATCTAGCTTGAACTGTCATTGTCAATTTGACGTTATTTCTGACTTAATTAATTTCGTTCCGTAATCGCATTGTATGCTTTTGTGAATATTTTAATAGTTTAGTTTAAATGTCCTACAAAATTATTCGTTAGTTTGTATTCGATCTTTAGTATTTTATGTTTGTGGTATTGTTATGATTTGTTAATTTCTTCCAACATATCAGCGAGTTAGGGTAGTTAACTTGAAAGAAAAAACTAAAAAGTATTTAGTATTAACTTATTTTATTTTTATTGTATATATATTTATTTTACTTTATATTTATTTATGGATGATCTAATTGACTTGAATGATAGCTTTTTCTCTTGTTCTTCTTCTACTTGCAGTTTTATTAGCGCGGAAAGTGAGACACTACTTCACACTTTGCATGATAATATTTCCACTATTTTTTCTAAATACCCCAAAAATTTTCATATAGCGCATATTAATGCTCAGAGTGTTCCTGGTCACTACTCCGATCTTCTGGCATCCTTTAGCAGTGCTCATCTAGATGCACTTCTTATTTCTGAAACTTTTCTTAAGCCTTCTCTTCTTTCTACGCACTATTCACTCCCTGGCTTTGTTCTGGTCAGAAATGACAGAACCGGCAAGGGTGGTGGTGGTGTTGCCATTTACATACGTGCTGATATACCACACAAAATTGTTAGCTCATCTCCATCCCAGTACTCTGGGTCGGCTGAATTTTTATTCCTTGAGATTACTTTAAATCATACCAAAGTTCTACTCGCGGTATTCTACTCCCCTAATTTACATATTAATTACTTTGACTCCTTAGAATCATCTCTTAATGAACTTTGCCCTGCGTACGAGCACGTTATTTTAATGGGTGACTTTAATACATGCTTACTTAAAGACGACACTCGTTCTCGCAAACTTCGTACTCTCTTATCCTCTTTTAATCTTGAAATTTTACCTCTATCTGCGACTCATAATTTTCCCAACTGCACGCCTTCTCTATTGGACCTAATGATTGTTTCTTCACCTAGCAAAGTTGCTGAGTATGGGCAGCTTACTGCAACCTTTTCTTACCATGACCTCATCTTTCTTTCCTATCGTATCCGATCTCCCAAACGTAAACCTCGCTTCTGCTATTTACGTAATTACAATGGCCTAGATCTTGCTGAGTTAGCACGTGATGCAGGAGATATCGACTGGACCTCCGTAGTCGAAAGCTCCAGTATTGACGAGAAAGTCAGCTGTTTCAATTCCGAGCTATTGGGTCTCTATGACAAACATGCACCGCGTCGGCGAATTAAAGTAAAACATAATCCTGCTCCTTGGATTACTGCTGAAATCAAAGATGCTATTGCTCGTAAGGATAAAGCGAAGAGTAGGTATAGACGTAGATCCACGGAGCAGAATTTTGATCACTTTAAAGTTATGCGTAATCGCTGCAATCGTATGTGTCGAGATGCTAAAAGACGTTATTTCCACGAATCTCTTATTAATCGAAAGTCCTCTGATGTCTGGAAATTTCTAAAGTCAGTTGGCATCGGCAAATCACCCTCTAATACTTATGAAGATGTTGACATATGTGCTCTTAATAGACACTTTTCTCTTCCTCCTGTTTCTCTTGAACCTAGTGTCAAAATTTCAACTTTGCAAGAGCTCACTGATTTGCCTTTACCAAATTGCCCAACTTTTAATTTGACTTCTGTTTCTGAAGACGATGTTAAAAAATCTCTACTTTCTATTTCCTCTTCGGCTGTTGGTCATGACAATGTGTGTTCGAGGATGATAATACCTATTCTACCTCAATTGCTCCCCATTCTAACTCACATTGCTAACTATTCCTTATTTTCTAGCTCATTTCCTAGTGCCTAGAAACAGGCACATATAATACCTGTTCCCAAAATAAACAATCCATCGTCCTTATCTCACTTCAGACCTATCTCCATTTTACCTTTCCTTTCTAAAGTTCTTGAACATATTGTTCATGGCCAAGTTTCTAGATACCTTACAGCACACAATCTAATTTCCCCTTTCCAATCTGGATTTCGTACTGGTCACAGCACAGTAACTGCACTTCTGAAAGTCACCGACGATATCCGCTGGGCTATGGACAATAAATCTCTCACCGTATTAGTCCTACTTGACTTCAGTTGCGCGTTCAACTCAGTAGATTTTGACATACTTCTTGGAGTCCTTCGTTCATTTAACTTCTCGCCTTCTGCACTATCCTGGTTTGACTCGTATCTTCGGGGTCGCTCTCAGTGTGTCCGCCTTGATGAAAAATTTTCTGATTGGTGTGATCTCACTGCTGGTGTGCCTCAGGGTGGCGTTCTTTCTCCTCTTCTTTTCTCTGTCTTTATTAATACAGTTACTCAGATCATCACCTCGAACTTCCATCTCTATGCAGACGATTTGCAGCCATACCGACACTTCTTGCTGGCTGACGCGGACTCGGCGATTAGTGTCATGAATTGTGACTTGGAGAATATTAGTCAGTGGGCTAAATCATACGGATTACAGATTAATCCGTCCAAGTCCCAGGCTATGATCTTAGGTAGTCGATACTATCGCTCTGCACTTGACACTTCCTCTTTGAGGCCATTATCCCTTAACGGCTCGGTCATTGCGTACACGGATATTGCAAAAAATCTTGGTGTATTACTTGACAGCAATCTTTCTTGGCGAGCGCAAGTAAGTGAGGTTAGTCGTAAGGTGCACTTTTCCTTCCACTCTTTAAAATCCCTTCAAAGCTTCTTGCCTTTCAAAACTAAAATCTCTTTAGCTCAAACTTTAATTCAGCCGATTATTGATTATGCTGATGCCTGCTATTTGGATGCCACTGAGGAGCTCTTATGTAAGCTTGAGCGCTTGCAAAACTTGTGTATTCGCTTTGTTTTTGGTCTGAGGAAATACGATCATGTCTCTCAGTTTCTCAAGGATCTCAAGTGGCTCCCTATCCGTCTTCGCAGGAACACTCGAATATTATTCCTTCTGTACAACATCCTATTCAATCCTGCATATCCTAGCTACCTGCGCGATCGTTTTTCATTCACTCGTCCTACTGATGCCCTTTGTAGATCCCACCTTAAACTCCATCTCAATTTCCCATCCCAAAAAACCTGTTTCTATTCCCACTCCTTCTCCTTTCATGCAGTACGACTGTGGAACTCACTTCCCGCTAAAATCCGCGAAGCCAAATCCATTACTATTTTCAAAAAGCAGGTCAAAGATCATTACCTATCTAACATCCCGTAATTTTATATATTTATTATAGGTATATATTTTTATAGCATGTATTTTAATTCTATGTATGTATATATTTATTAAATATATCATTTTAGTTTAATTTTATAGCTAAGTATGTTTTATATCGTAATTAGTATTTATACACACTGTGTCTATCATCTCCTCTTCAACTCTTCTGTCGCAGGTCTGCTGGAAGAAATTTCTTAGGAAATAAGCAGCACCTTTGTGCTCTTTTGTCTGTATTTAATTTTTTCCATTATAAGTGTCATGTGTGTACATAAATAAATAAAAAAAAAAAAAAAAAAAAAAAAAAAAACTATCGGTGATTTACTCACTCAAGAAACGCACAATGAAATATATATTCCGTGTAAACGAAAGAGATGCATATATTAATAGTTGGTCTCTGACTGTTCACACTGCCCGCGACTACGCGCTTCACTAGTTCTATCGCTGAGCGACAAGAACTGTCAAAGATAATACTCGCTCAGCGATCACTTGGCGGTCAGAACTCACGCTGAGAGATCAACCAGGGGGCCTAGACAAAATCCATTTTCTGTAAGCGTTAACGCCAACGGAAAAATCAAATTGTATGGAGTTGACATTTACTAACACGTTACAATCACGTGACATGTGGTTAGCAAATGTCAACTCCATACAATTTAATTTTTCCTTTGGCGTTAACGCTTACAGAAAATGGATTTTGTCTAGGCCCGCAGGACGACAGCTCAGCGACTAAACTATCGGAACAACACACTCGCTGCTCGCCAACTAGTTTTCAGATGCTAGTTCTGCTCGCTACCCGTTCAACGTCGGCGGTGGGACAACTACCAAGTCTGGACAAACTGAAAGACTAATTAAATGTGTTAACAGATATATATTTTTATTTCACGGACAGAAAATTCAATTTAATTTATATGTATGCACTAGCTTTTTCCTGCGACTTCGTTCGGGTTTTCCCGCGTAATTCCCGATCCCGTGGGAATTCTGGGATAGAAACTATATCCTACATCCTTCCCAGGGTCCTAAACTATGCCCATGCCAAATTTCATCTAAATCGGTGTATCGGTTTACGCGTGAAAAGGTAACATACAGACAGACAGAGTTACTTTCGCATTTATAATATTAGTATTGATGAGGAGCTCGTTTCTAAATAATAACAGCCACACAAGTTGATTTTCAAGGTTAAGCAACGCTTATATGTAGAGGTTAGTGTGTAGAATCCTCCGTGTGTCGTAGCACGTTGAGCAGTTGATCCCGGCTGTCACCTTTGCTAGTCGTAATAGGTAGTAGAAATAGGTTGTGGAGGTCAGATAGACAGTCTCTCTATGTAAAACACTTTAGTGCTATAGTTGAGCACTATTTTTAAACGACTTCTAAAAAAGGAGGAGGTTCTCAATTCGGATGTTTGTTTGTTTTTTTTTTTTTTTTTATGTTTGTTCGGGCATAGCTCCGTCGCTTGCCAACCAAATTGAAAAAATATTTTTCTGTTGAAAAGGGTATACTTCCCAAATGGTCCCATAAAAATTTTATCGAAATCGGACAAGCCGTTTCTGAAAAATCAACAAAATTCTAAAAAAATATTTACGTTGATGATCTTTTCGTTTACTCTGCATTGCGTTTTTTGTTCGCGCATAACTCCGTCATTTACGAACCGATTTGAAAATTCACTGACCCACTAAAAAGCGCGAAAATAAAATCTTTTTTGCAAAAAATAAAACCGACTTCCATATCAAAACACTACAAAGCCAAAAATAATTTTAATTTCGGAAGGCGGTGTGAAAAAAAGAAAATACAAAACCAATAACACCGACTACCGAAGTTAAAATTATTTTTGGCTTTGTAGTGTTTTGATATGGAAGTCGGTTTTATTTTCTGCAAAAAAGTTTTTTTAGAGATTATATGTAAGGTAGCAGAGATTTACTTTAGATAGCACTTTGGAGAATCAGTTAGGGAGAGCAATGACAAGGCGTGAAGTCACAGTAATGAATGTAGAAAGAATGTTTTTTATTAAAATATAATTGTGTATATATAATAGTAGTGTTTACAAAATTTTAACACAGGTCCTTGTGTGAGCGCGCTCTCAGGGCACGCGTCTCGTATGTCTGTTTACATTATATTTAATTTATAGTATTTATAATAATATTCCTTTGTGCATTGTATGTACGGTTCTAGGTGCGCGTGTCTCAGACGTTTGTTTATGATCGGCAGCTTCTCAGCAGCAGTATTGAAGGCCTTAGTTTATTTTAAGGAAGTTTTTAATAGTATTGTATCAAGTTTTGTATAGAGTATAGAATCATGTGCAATAAAGTCGCATGAATAGCGCGTAGAACATGGATAGTCTAGTTGTTACCGTTATAAATATTTAGAAAAAAAAAACGGTCAATTGCGAGTCGGACTCGCGTATGAAGGATTCCGTACCATTATCTTTTTTTATTCATTATAGGCTCGCGTTTTACCACCATCTCACCTGATGGTAAGCGATGATGTGGTCAAAGATGGAGCACGTTATCTATAAAAAACGGCAATAAGATCACGTTTATTTTATGGGAGCCCCACTTAATTATTTATTTTTATTCTGTTTTTAGTATTTGTAAACATTTAAAAAAAGAATGCAGACCAGAAGATCCATAGTTTTGTTAGTATTACACATGAGTTATAAAGTATGTTAGTAACAAACGCCAACACATTTAATTTATAGCGGCAACAGAAATACATCATCTGGGAAAATTTCAACTGTCTAGCTACCACGGTTCATGAGATACATGCCTGGTGTCAAACAGACGGACAGTGGAGTCTTAGTAATAAAGTTTCGTTTTTACCCTTTGTGTACGGAACACTAAAAACTATGCCAAAACCCATTAATATGTAACAAAAAACATCACACTAAGTGTTAGTGTAACTAACAAGCTATTAGTAATAAACATTTGGCAGAACATCACCTTTTGATGGCGTCCTGCCGGGCAAAGAGTGGTTTCTAAATGTTCGGATGCCATTACATCAATCTGCTAATCTGTTGGGGACATAGCCTTTTGATTAATGGCTTCTAAATGTTTTAGTGAGGTAGGTATATGTTTCGAAGATCCGTATAACATACATAACTGCAGGGACCCAGTAGAATATCAGCGCTAGGTTTTCCTACCTGGTACATGCTGGACTGGGCAATCATTTGGTGCAAATTCGAGACACAAAGCGCACTCGTCCCGTTTAAATGTTTTTTTTAATGTATTAAATTTCACTTTCTTTCATTATTACTGTACGTTTTATTTTCTGTTTTTTACGTATTTTATCTTATTTTAACTTGTCTGACAATATGCTGGAGACATAAAAAACCCTATTCATAAATAAATCAATAGTTTATAAAACTAGAAACACGCCTTTAAGGCTATCTAACCCAGACTAGATATGTTTACTAGTAGGCAGTCCAAGGTTCCATCAGCCACTTTCCAATTCCATCATCAGATCAGCTCATGGTACCATAGTATTGTTATCTAATCTACATTATTGCTAAGTTTCATGATGATACAACAATTAAAAGTGCATGTAATTCAGATTCGTAGATTTTATTGTATAGTTACAGCTCTACCTAATAAAAGCGTGTTAAAAAGTTTTTAATTATATTATGCTAGTGTAAATTCTGAGCAATAAGAGATTCTAAATACAAATTCTCTTTAGCTAAATTTGATTGAAAAATTTGGAATTAGGGCGCCTTCAAATTGCAGCGTGGCTGCAGTGCTGCCGCCGCGCTGCAACCGCTAGTTCGAGCATCATAGTGTTGTACATTTAGTTTCACGATGGACTCTATCGACGAAACACTGCTGTTAGTGTTACTATTAAAACGAATAAAGATTTTGGAAATAGAAAAAAAAGAAGCCTATGAAAACGTTGCCGTTATTTTGTATAAGTCAACGAACTGAATTTCATAAAGTAAAAGGCTACTGTAACCAACAATTTCAAAGTTACTTACGATTATCAAGAAAACAATTCTACGAATTACTTCCCCGTTTGGAACCTTATATTGGAAAACAAAATACATCCCTCAAAAATACTATTTGTGCTGAAGAAAGACTCTTTATAACACTCAAGTAAGTAAAAATTGACATATACCTAATATTTATTTTATTCTTTTAAGTAAATCACATTACACACGTTTTCTTATTATTGTTTTTAATTACTCTCCGAAAATAAATTTACATAAATAGACGACATATCAGTTAATTGTGATTCTTGTGTTGGCGAATCGGCTAGGCTTTGGTTAAAATAACCTTGATGTTCTTGGTAAGAATAACCGTAATTATCATTTGTATAAATAAATAATAAAAAATATATATATATATTGCATATTTCTTCCCAAGCTTTTTTCTTTTCGATTTTTTTACTGTACTTCTCTGACTTCGAATCCCATATCGCTGGACGACTCTCAACCTCATCGATAAATTGTTCAACTTGATTTTCATTCATGTTTAGACCTGAACAAAAACTACGTGCGTATCGTCACTAGTCGATCGATGAACAGACGCGCGGCCGCAGCGCGACAGCAGCGCTGCAGCCGCGCGACTTTTTTTATATGGATTTACAAAGCAGCGCGGCAGCAGCGCTGCAGCCGCGCGGCAATTTGAAGGCCCTATCATTTGATTTTATGGTTCTTTACGGTATTTTTTTCTTGATAAATAATTTACTTCTTTATTTATTGACATACACAAGTTATTTAAGAAAAGAGATACAAATAGAGTATGCACATATACTGCAAACAACAGAAGTAACCGTGGGCCCCAAACTAGGCACAGCCTGTATCTTGGTGGCCCAGGATAACAGATTTGGCATAATATAAAGTTCACTGCGACAACACAACTTAGCAATGAGTATGCCTGATTAAATAATGCAAAACTATTAAGTATCATTTGGAACTTTAATCTGTCGTCGATTTTCAAGGGTATTTTTTTTTCCGGGTGGGAAAATCATCGAAAGACTTCTCCCGCTGCAGCGGAAGGGAGTGTCAGCCTTCTACTGACTAAAAACCTACTCTGTTCCTTCAGCTGCCCTTAAATTCCGGAGCTGCGGCTTCTCGTTTCAACATTCACGCGACCACAACACAAAGAACACAAAGAATGTGCCTGCTTGGATTTTAACCCACAACCGACAAATTGTAAACCGTGCCTAAACCCTGAGATTGTTTCGGTGTTTCTTCTCTGGGTACTCCGTTAGGAAACACCGGCCTCATTTAGTTTAAATAGACAAAAAAATTACGTGTAAAAGGGCTATTTAATAACCAATTTGCAAAATAAAGATCACGTACCATTCATTTAAAACCACCGGACCATCCCTTTTTTACCGGGTGTTAAAATCATCGAATGACTTCTCCTGCTCTGGGAGGAGCGGTAGGAAATATCACACTTTTACTGACTAAAAACCCAACATGTTCCTTCAGCTATCCCTAAGTTCCGGGGCCGCGGTATCTCGTTAGAACATTCCCGCAACCCTGGTAGGCAATGGCTGACGACTCTTTGAGGCGCGTGTGGAACACGACACGCTGCCGATCCAGGCCTGGTCCTTACCGGACGGTGGCCGGAGATCGGCACGCGATCCCCGAGGCCCGGGGCGTCTCCTGGCTGGACTGCTGCTGCGTAAAAAATAAATATAACGATGTTTGAAATCAAAAAGTCTTGTTTCCTTTGCAATCTGATCGACAATAGAATTTTATTGGCATAAGGATGAAATAAAATTACAAACAACAAAGGAATAACAACAAAAGTCTAATTCATTTGATCCCACAGTAAAGAGATGCATGGGTTTCATTAACCTACTTGGTCAACTTATCATATTGTCAAAGGCGCGGGCCTGCGGACGGCGAGCAGGTGTAGCTCACCGTCCGGTAAGGACCAGGCCCGGGTCGGAGGCGCGTCGTGTTCCACACGCGCCTCACAGAGCAGTCAGCTGCATTGACAGGGCCCGATTGGGTCATTGCCTGTCGGGGTTGCGGGAACGTTCTAACCACATACCACGGCCCCGGAACCCAAGAGCAACTGAAAGAGCAGGGCGGGTTTTTAGTCAGTAGAAGTCATTCGATGAATTTACCACCCAGAAAAAGTTATACCTATAAAAAAAATATCTTTTTCATTTTTCTTTACAAATTTTCTTATTGTAATTAAATATAAACATTAAAACATGTTTTTATTACAATATTAGCTACTAGCTTTTACCCACGGTTTCGTTTGGACGAATTTTGTATTTCAGTGAAAAAAAAGCTGTCACTTTCGAGTTTCGTAATTCCAAGAAACGACCCCTATCAATCTGTAATAACTTCCACGTAGTTTTTATATGAAAATACAAAAAAAAAAAAAACATTTTTGTATCTACCATATCATTGTGGGAATTCCAAAGATCAGAATGAATTGGACTCTTATTTTCAGTAATTAAAACAATATTTCTTTAACATTTCAACAAGTTAAGTCTTAATTTTTCCCGATCACTGTCGGTAACTTACTCATAATGTGTGTCTACATATCACCACCACCTAGATACCAGTGTTCAAGATATCTATAAGATACTTACTGATATTTCCAATACTTAATTGAAAATGTAATTGTCTTAATACGCTAACTACTAAAATATATAGATAAAACATTGACAATCAAATCCATAAAAGTACAAGTCAAATAGTTATCCTTTACAAAATAAAGAACATAAAGTGTTAAAAGCCTACAAAACGGTCAATCATTCAAACAATATTGAACACTATACTAATGTAATATTAATTGGAATATAACAATGAATGAAAACCTTGTAAGTAAATCTTCTAAGTCATTTTCCTCTCTCTCACAACAAAACCAAAATAAACTCCCCAAACAATTTACCTTCCTATATATCCCTTAAAATCTAAAATACACAAAAACAATTGTTTTCTAAGTTTACACAAAAACAACAATTAATTTCAATATCTATGTGTGTAGATGCAGTGGGCGGGGCTTGCGGGGAGGTTACGCGGCTACGGCGGATATAAAGCTCCGCGGCGGTGCTACGAGCATCAGAAGCGTAGCAGCGCAGACCCGTAGACTCGTAGCAACCTCGTAGCAAACTATTCAGAAACAATGGCCTTTGGGTAAGTCTTATTTTTTTCCTATTTTTTTTTTCAGATGTAGTGTGTTATTTATTTTGGGGGGTTAGTGAGATATTTTTTCTTCCAGGGTGCTAACTTTATTAAAGTTAGTTTTTGATAGTTTTAGATCCTGGGGATTAGTATGTTTTTTTTTTATTGTTGAAATAGTTTTGTTGGGGAAATTAAGAAATATGTAAATTCCATAATATTGCGACAAATATTTATAACGTGCCTTATCTTAACCATTATATTTAAAAATATAGTTTTAATAAAATTGTCGAATTATAAATACAAGTAATCATAAAAAGAAAGTTATAACATTAATTAAACTTCTGTGTTTCTAGTTATATATATCTATAAAAACAATTCATATAAATCATTATTCCAAACATCACCTAAACAATTTATTTCTCTTAGATTATTAAAAAAAAGTGTATTTACATTCGCGGAGAACAGAAACCCCAAAACAACGCAAGGAATTTAATCATTCCAAAATACATAATATACCTTCATATACATACATTTATTATCTTTACGCATGCCAAATTATTGCCAAATACAAAACCCAACAGTCGTATCCTTTTAAAGGACACAGTTTCTAAATCGTGTCAAATGGTAAACCTAAAAACATCATCCCTTGTTTTTCACAAAAGGCTGGGTAGAATATAAAGCTAAATCTACTTATAAACCTACTCATTTAACTTGTTTATTAATTTTATTTCTGTATTTGAAAAAAAAAATACGATGTTATTACATTTACCGTCATAGACTGATTATTTATGTTATATTGTATACAAAAGCTCAGACATTATCCTGATATTGTCTCAATACCTAATATCTTGAACCTATATTTTCAAAGATTATTTTAAGCAAGAATACTACATAATCCAATCAATACTCTTGTTACCAATATTTACATATTCCGATCCACAATAAAACTTTAAGAACAAAATCTTGTCCTACTTACACAAACTCAGGGAAAGTCCCCACGAAGGATAATCTCTTATAAATATGATTTGACAATTACTTATCTTAAAATTTGTTCATTAAACAGGTAGATAAATGGTATCACAAAATTAAAAGTCGATAAAATATTGACCCATAAAGGTTCAATATTCTTTTAGCTAAAACAAATTTGTACCTACTGTGATTATGGACAAGTTTTATTTTATTTTATTAATCTGATGGTAATATTGGTTACCCGGCTCAATATTGAGAAAATGAGGTCGTTTTCTTACCATTTATACAAAAGAAAATAGGATTATTCATATTAAATAGCAAAGAAAAAATAACTAAGGTTTAAACTTGTGCTATCATGAGTCTATCTCATACAATAATGCTTTTTTATGTGTGTGTATATTTATTGTCGATTACAGTTATTAACATCTTAAGGTCTTTGAATAGTAACAATAAATAATATTGCTTAAGTTTACATCTGATTTATTTGTATTTATTTCATTTAACAATACTTTTGAATATTGAATATATTACAAAAAACTTTATACAGTATAACCATCGCTAAATAACCACATGAAAATAAAAATAAGTTTTAAATATATTTAAATTATACCAGCTGACCCTGCAATCTTCGTACCACCTTATAATTTTTCGTGAATGTATTGATAACTTCTCACAGTTTTCTATCTCATTCACTCACTCACTATTCATATTACGAGATTTAAATAAGACTGTTCCATATTTAAAAAAAAAATCATTTTTAGAAACTTTATCTTTACGTTAATAATAATAATTCAGCCTATTATTTTGTCACTGCTCGAACGCAGGCCCCCTCTATGAGAGGCAATGAGTCTTAATTCACCACGCGGGTCGAATGCGGATTCGTGGATGTCACATGTTCTCGAATTTTCGATCCTAGGAAATTCCAGTTTCCTAACGATATTTTCCTCCTACGATTTGAGAACAGTGGTGACGATATAGATTACATAAAGTAATGTTTGTGACTGGGTTCGAACCCATTACCTGCAACTCGCAAATTGTGTCCGTAACCACTTGGCCAAAACTGTTCCCTTCTCTTTGCCGTACAATAACGAACACAAAAACTAATTGTGACCCAATTTCGTACAGTCGTTCAGGGGGTATGCACATACATAAAAATGTTTTTAGTTATAAAGTTAGATAGATATATGTGCCTTACCTAAGTGTGGCGCATTTTGAATGACCCCATCAGTATCATGTCATATTCCCCATCGACGAATTTTTTGACGCTTATTAATTTTCTTTCCGTACTGCTCATTCATATGTGCCTGTATATAATTTATTATTATTATGATTTAGAAAGACAAATTAATAAATAAAATCAATTGTAGTGCGTCAGTCTCGATCGATTTCTTGTTTTTTGAATAAAAATAATCCCAGTAAACATAATTGTAACAAAATTCTAACTTAATCAGTTAAAACACCGATCCGTAAAATCTCTCGTTTAAATCACTGAATAAAAAGTCTTACCACAAAACTATTAGAAACTTTTGATGATTATGAGCGATTACTTTAAGCACAAAATTATCTCAGGCCTCGATAGTAATCAAAACTTTAAAAAAACCTACGTATAATGAAAAAGTTTGCCAAAAAGATATTACTTTTTTTATTAGTTTAAATAGTGATTAGCAGATTCTAAATACGAATTCTCTGAAGAACACAGCCTTTTTCAACAATGCCTAGGTTTTCTAGTATTCTTAAAACTACCACGCATTGTTTATATATGACAGAAAAAAAAAACAAATAATATTTAAATTGAACATTGGATACAGCAAAGAATGTGACAATCTTCACTCATAAAATTACTTCAGGCACTAATTACTATGTAAATTTAGTCGGGAGAAGAAAAAAGGTTAATTGGCATAGTTTGCTGTCGACGCGCGTAAATTGATCTAACTAGAAAGGAGTTGCATTGTTAAATAAAAAAATATGTTGGCTTACTGACTTATTCTTGTCGTTTCTGTACAAAATATCATATATTTATATATAAAATATAATAATATATATACAACGTGTAATTTAAAGGGTATATACATACCGAGTGCACGGCTTCTTTGGATGATAACAAACGATATGGCAAGGGTTTTCTAATCCTATGTCTACATGTGTGGAGCATATTAGAAATTTCAATACATTGATACCAGAGGCCGAATTTTTCAAATTAAGAGCGAAGAGAATTATCGTTTTATTGGCAAGTGATGTGGAAAGTGATGACCTCATAGTGCTGTGACACGTTTGTTATTACTGGTATTCAAGAAACATATGAAACCGATAATTTGTGGTCAATTCTGTGAGTCACTTATTTTGAGCTGAAACTTTGCATAGAGACTCCATACCAGATGTTGTCTTCAGTCCTATTGGATAGATATGGGGTTTCCATTACACGTTGTATATATATTATTATTTTTATATATAGGTATATTACTTTTTTCGGTGGAAAAAAGCTCTGGGTGGATCGGAGGGGAGTGTCAGCCTTTTACTGACCTGCCTAATTCCTTCAATTGCTCTAACGTTCTGAGACCGTGGTATCTCATTAGTGCATTCCTGTAATCCCAGTCATACCGTTTTTTATTCATTATAGGTTCGCGTTTGACCGCCATCTCACGTGATGGTAAGCGATGATGTAGTCGAAGATGAAGCACGCTTACCCAGAAGTAACTAATTCACTTTTGACTTAAACATCCGCAGGTATAGCTACTCTGGAACTGCGAGTCGAATATGAAAAACGATTGTGTATAGCTCTATTCTTGGAAATGATTCCAGGCTAATTAACATCACGTTCCGACTCGTAAGCAAATAAAGTAACTGCTGATCTGACTGATGATACGGAAAAAGTACTTGATATCTTTTGGGAGAGGGGAGGGGAGAGAATCATTAAATAACTCCTCCACCCAGTTGCTATCTACCAAGCTGGGTAACACGATAGTCCTTGTCAAGACTGTTATCCGATTTTCTATCAACACGTACAAATAACACTGTATGTATGTAATAATATGTATATTTTGACTATACACTGGGGCTAATTAAAGTCCAATTACAATTTAAAGGTTTAATAAAAATATCATGAGTACAGTATTAGGGTGACAGGTAGACTGGTACATTATAACGTTATAGGAAGTAGCTAAGACAAACGCCTACTAAAAACACAATAGTGCGTAGACCGTAGAGCGCCGCAACATATTCCCGGCCGTTGAAAACATGTTTTTCAACCGTTCAGTTCTGCAGCAGTTGGTAGCGGGCAGAGACGGGTAAAAGGGCGCTGAACGCAGCCGCGTGAAGTCTTGATCTCTGCAACTCTTGCAACTCCATCAGGTCCAGGAAATAGCTGAAGAATTCGTCCCAGACGCCAGTTTAGTGGAGGAGCGTTATCGTCAGCTAGAACATGTACAAATAACACTTATACCAACGGCTTATGTGCTTTCCGAGGTACGGAGAAATCTATATTTTAATATGGTCAGCCATCTACGTAGCAACCTCCGCAAGCGTACCTTGAAGTTCGCCGTGCGATTGTTAAAATTTAGACACGAGGTCATCTTCAAAATGTTTAATAAATAAATTATTGTTATTTAAGTATATATTGTGAGGTGTTTGGAGTTTTAGAGGACATGCACCACGTATTCATGGAATGTGTCCTATATGAGGCGTAAGGAGTAAGGTGTTCAGGGCTTTAACTCGTATAATATGCATAGTACATTCCACCAAACATAAACAGAGCCGAGTCGTGATGATGCGAGAAACTTGTTCAACTCTTTGGCGCTGATACATTGATCTCGTCGGTTTGATGTGTATACATCTTAGGGTACACGTTATAAAAGTCCCTAAAATTTTTAAGATAAAGTCGTATATCTTCCCCTTAAGTAACAATAACAAATATAAATGATTGAATTAGCTACCGAACCGTACACCCGTCCACGCAAGTTGGCAATTTTTCTCTTTGGACGCGGTACAAACACCTGTTGCCTTGTTGCCGACCGTACGCCCTAGGAACTTTTTCTTATTATTTGCTATTCCCAGGCGACGTCGGAAAATAGAGGGAAAGTGCGCAAAATGTTTCGATTACAGTGTAAGTGTTAACGTAAATTATTGTTCGTGTTATTTCATTTTTGACGGACACGAAAATGTGTGGCGTTTAGGTATTATTGTATTTTATTTTTATTTCATAGTAAATGTGATTTCATTTACTCGTAAAAGTCATAAGCATTATTTTAATCTCTACAGGCGAAGCTTTTAATAGTCATACAGGTAATTTTTAACAAAAATGGTGGGTACATCATTTATGTCCATTTATATAGTATTATTAAATAAATATATAATAATACTTCAATATTTTAGGTTTTTTTTTTATTGCTGTAGTAGTTTTTCTTTGTTCTGATCGGAATTGTGATTTTTTACATTTACTTGTAAAAGTCACAATACTCGTATTAAGCTTAATTTTAATATCTATCGTTGAAATGTTCAATTAGTTAATGCCTGTATTTCTGATCTGCTGAAATTTTCACTGGCACGATACAACGTATCTGACATCGTAGCTATTTCAGATTAAATCTAGCTTAGATTAAATCTAATATATAAAAATCTCGTGTTACAGTGTTTGTTATCAAACTCCTCCGAAACGTCTAAACCGATTTTTGTGTTTCTTTTTTTGGTTTATTTGGTAGGTCTGAGAATATTTTATTGACTGTCAGAGATGTAAAAATGACAACCAAAGGGAATGTTGAGATGATATCCCATCCACAAACCTACCTCAACAAGTATTACTTAACCATGAACATCGAGTCATGTGGCTATTATACTCGGTCGCGAACTTTCCAAAACAACCAAAACTTAAAAAAAAAACGTTTGTAAAGAAAAAGTTACCCAAACAGATATTACTTTTTAAGATTACAACTGTTGGAGCCACTTTTCGTCTTAAACAAGGTGGAAATTGCGATTAGCGCGCGAAAGTTTACCCTCTGATATACAGGGTGTAGAAATTTAAGCTCCGCTCCTTTGTGGGAAAAGTGGTCGTTGCCGGTTACTTTAGGACAGCCTGTATTATATTTTAAGATGTATTTCGATACCATGTTTTTCGTTCGTTGTTCTAATGAGACTTTGTAGACAGGTCATAGTTTTCTTTAGTACTTCAGGTAGCTTTAAACGGGAACCAAATTGTGTCACTGGTATAATATAATTATAATTCACTAGCTTCTGCCTGCGACTTCTTTCGCGTGAGAGGTTATCCTGCGTAAATTTCGATCCCGTGGGAATTCCACGATAAAACGTAGCATATGTATTGCTCCAAAATGTCAACTATTTACTTACCAACTTTCATTTAGATTCGTTCAGTAGTTTTGGCGTGATTGAGTAACAAGCATCCATCCACTTATCCAAATTTTGGATTTATAATATTAGTTCTAGTTAAATTTGGTATTTTTTTTATTTCAGTTAATCAAAGTACTAGCCCAAATTATCATACATTGGTAAAGATACTAGCCTTTGATGCGTCTTCTATTGTCTCACATACCCCCTTTCTATGGAAGGAAAGGGCCATCATACAACACCACGGCCTTTTATAACTTTGTGTAATTTTTCATCTTCACCACTACTCACAAAACGGTGGAAGAAACATCGAGAAGAAACCAGCATGACTTAGGGCCGAAAAATCTGAAGACATGCGATATCCATTAACCCGCACTAATAAATAAATTAATTAAAATAAATTGAAATAAATAAATAAATTGAAATAAATAAATACATTGAAATAAATAAATACATTGAAATAAATAAATACATTGAAATAAATAAATAAATTGAAATAAGTAAAATAAAATTGAAATTGCACTGAGCCCGCGTTGTGGTTTACGGCCCAATCCCTATCATAGAGGCTTGTGTCCTAGCGTGCTATAGGCTAGTTATGTAAAATTATAGTACTCAATCAGGGACAAAAACCCATCAATAGAAACCATATTTATTCTTTGGGAAAATTATCCCCCCCTCTGCGTGAAGCGGAAGGGAGTGTCAGACTTCTAATGACTAAAACCTACCATGTTCCTTCAGTTGCCCTTGTGGTCCGGGGCCGCGGTATCTCGTTAGAACATTCCCACAACCCCAGCAGGTAATGGCTATAAACTAGTGAAAATAACGTTTATTTTTCCTGTTTGTTTTCTCTAAATGTAGTAAAAATGCGCAACCAAGGCCGCGTGAAAAGTTAGTAGGTACTTACTCAAAAATATTACCTATTTAAACTTTATCTTCTAGAACCAAGTACCTAACTACTTACAGTAATACTATCCTATGCTATGCCACGGTATAAATGCACGGAATATAGCCTATTTAACTGCCCACGAGTGATAAACACCTATTTGTAGAAAACACTATCTTTAATAGTCTTTGTAAAATATTGCCAAGGGTTTAATAGGGTATTTTTCTAAAATATTAAATTTAGTGCGTCACTTAGATTTCCAAAGAAATTGAACACGTATACATATATTCTTTTTCACGTAATTAAAAAAACCGGCCGAGTGCTAGTCGGTCTCGCGCACGAAGGGTTCCGCACCATTGTCTATAAAACGGCAAAAAAAACACGATTGTTTTATGGGAGCCCCTTTAAATATTTCTTTTATGCAGTTTTTAGTATTTGTTGTACATATAGAGGCAACAGAAATACATCATCTGTGAAAATTTTAACTGTCTAGCTGTCACGGTATATGAGATACAGCTTGGTGACAGACAGACGGACAACGGAGTTTTAGTAATAGGGTCCCGTTTTTACCCTTCAGGTATGGAAGCCTAACAATTAAGACGATAGAGTTGAAATTTCACGTGACGTCACGCCGTGTTTATACTTTTAGCACTATGTGATGTCATCAGCCCCCTCTCATTGATTTGAAAAGGCAAAAAATACGTATACACTATATTTTGTTAATCTTAGTAAGGTATCAAATAGAGTAATCATTTTGAAACACACGAAACTACCCTTTTGTGATAAGAGTATAGAGATATATTGAGTTCATAACCTTAGGAACTTACAGTATAGCTAAATATAGGCTGATAGCGTTAAGGACGTATTTTTTAAACTACATAAGTGTCCACAAAACCAACACATCACCCTCAATATCTCCAAATCTTTTACTTCTCATCATCATCCGGCCGTTATCCCAAATACGTAAGTCGTTCGGTCGGTCGGTCCAACACGTTTGCTTATTCCATTCTCCCCTGTCAGAAGTTACGGCATCACTCACTCCTGTTTGTTTCATATAATTTCTTTTAAAGACAACTAGCAATGTGGGTAGAATTCACATTAATTGTAATCTTGTCCGACACCATAATAATAATTTATTTATTTAACACACACAAGTTACTGAGAAAAAAGAGATACAAAAAGAAGAAAGCAAACAGTACAAGGAGAAGTACATACTCGTGGGACCCAAAATAGGCACAGCCTATATCTTGGTGACCCAGGATGTAAACTTATCAGATTACAGTTCAGTGCGAACAGCGCAGTTTGACTTTTTACACAACATGTTAAATTGAATGTGATAAATATTAATTATATTTTTTTAAAACAAATAAAATAACATAAACATTAAAAAAAAATATAATCAAATTACAGTTAATTTAAAAAATTAAATTACGATAAAGTTATAATTTAAATTTGGGTAAAAAGTTTTTAATTTAAAGTTGGGAATCCTAGCAAAGGTGAGACGGTACTTCACACCGGAACAGATGCTCAATCTCTATCATCAGATCAGATGTTCGGTCGTGTATAGAGTACTGCTCTCATCTTTGGGATGGATCTGCGAAATACCAACTGGACGCGCTTGAGTCTATCGAGAAACGGGCCAAGAGACTCATTGGCAACGATGCACTGGTCGAGTAAAAGCTCCAGAGCCTTGAACATCGACGACGAGTTGCAAGTCTATCGGTTTTCTATCGGTTACATTTCGGGGAGTGTGCGATGGAATTACACAATCTAATTCCGCCAAGCCCGTTCCATCATAGGACTACAAGACAAACGGCGATGCGCCATCGATACATGGTGGACATCCCACTCATACGCACGAAACGTTTTGGGAATATTTTCATTGTGCGTATTGCTAAGGAGTGGAATTCCCTGCCGGAGTCTGTGTTTCCTGATCGCTATAACCTGGGAGTCTTTAAGTCAAGAGTGAATAGGTTACTTCTAGGTAAGCGTGCTCCATCTTCGACCACATCATCACTTACCATCAGGTGAAATGGTGGTCAAACGCAAGCCTATTATCAATAAAAAAAAAAAAAATATTATTAGCCATTAGACTCCATCCATCAACTTTGAAAAATTCAAACCCATCACTCTCTTATTCACACGCGTGTCAATTCTTTTACTTTTTACAACAATTTTAATGAACAACAAACCCCGTTGTACTGAATTGACACCGCATGTCATTTGCAAAAAACATGGACTTAACGAGACGAACTGTTACAAAACACACGAACATAAACACACGCATGTAAGTACATCGGTGAAATTTATGTTTTTCAATTATTGGGGCTGTATTACTGATCTGGTTTGAATGTACGCTACAATTCGTTAGCAGTTTGTAAAAATAGGGTAATAAAGGTTTAGCCCTTTTCCAACTATCATCAGGGTAGGTTTCATATTTAGATATGAAACTGGTTAGCCAGATGCAACTAAGAACCAGTTTTTTTTTTAAAGAAAACTAGCATTGTGCGTTCAATTCACATTGCTAGCAATCTTGTTAACCCCTCCAACTAAGCTAAATATGCTTGTGTCTGGAGTGGGTTCACGGTAATAGTGTAATGGTTGAGATTCGAACCCACAACCTCTCGATCACAAGTCCGACACCTTATCCATTTGGTTATTGATGCTTCAATAATAATCTATATATATACAACGTGTAATTTAAATGGTATATACATACCGAGTGCACGGCTTCTTTGGATGACAACAAACGATATAGCAAGGGTTTTCTAATCCTATGTCTACATGTGTGGAGCATCTTAGAAATTTCAATACATTGATACCAGAGGCCGAATTTTTGAAATTAAGAAGAACGAAGAGAATTATCGTTTTATTGGCAAGTGACGTGGAGAGTGATGACCCTCATAGTGCTGTGACACGTTTGTTATTACTGGTATTCAAGAAACTTATGAAACCAATAATTTGGGTCAAGTTTGTGAGTCACTTATTTTGAGCTGAAACTTTGCATAGAGACTCCATACCAGATGTTGTCTTCAGTCCTTTTGGATAGATATGGGGTTTCCGTTACACGTTGTATAACTCAAAGGTGACTGACTGACTGACTGACATAGTGATCTATCAACGCACAGCCCAAACCACTGGTCGGATCGGGTTGAAATTTGGCATGCAGGTAGATGTTATGACGTAGGCATGCGCTAAGAAAGGATTTTGCGAAATTCCCACGGGATCGGGATTTACACGGGAAAAACTTCCCACGCGGGCGAAGCCACTTGCACAAGCTAGTCTTACTTCTTATCTTACTAATATTATATTATACTAATATTATAAATGCGAAAGTTTGTGAGGATGGATGGATGTTTGTTACTCTTTCACGCAAAAACTACTGAACGGATCTGAATGAAATTTGGTACAATGCGGCCGTTATAACTTGGCCAGTGTGAAGTTAGGCTCTGCGAACTTTAGCGCTTGTGCACTCGTACAAAAATAAAGGTTTTAAAAAATAAATGCCAATAACAGTTGTTAATAGGAATAACAACTGCTAATGGCATTTATTTTTTTAAAACCTTTATTTTTGTACGAGTGCACAAGCGCTAAAGTTCGCAGAGCCTAACTTCACACTCGCCAAGTTAGAACGGCCGTACTGTAAGTAGATAGTTGACATTCTGGAATAACACATAGGCTACTTTTTATCCCAAAATTCCCACGGGATCGAGATTTACGCGGGAAAATTTTCCCACGCGAACGAAGTCGCGGGCAGAAGCTAGTCTATAATAAAAGCGAAATACCACTCACTGATTAATCACGAAATCTCAGAAACTACAAGTAGTAGGGCTCTCAAATTTTGCTTGAGGGTTCCTTTTAGTACGTAGATGCTCGCTAAGACGGGATTTTGCGAAATTCCCACGGGATCGGGATTTACACGGGAAAACTTCCCACGCGAACGAAGTCGCGAGCAACTGCTAGTTAATTTATTATAGTTAATATTAGCTGTGTCCGCAACTTCGTCCGCGCAGAATAGTGACTTTCGGCAGCATTTTTAATTTTTTAGGCTAATTATTTTGAAAATAAAACCCATACATAATTTGAATGTCGTATTTATTAACATCTAATCAAAAGTCTAAAAAATAAGTTTCAAGCTTCTGACGTAATTTCCATACAAAGTTCAATCTCCTATTTCAACCCCTTACAGCCCTTTTTCGCATTAAAAAGCAGCCTATGTCCTTTCTCAGCCTCTAGACTATGTCCGTACCGAATTTAATTAAAATCGGTTCAGTAATTTAGACATGATTGCGTAACACACAGATAGACAGAGTTACTTTCGCATTTATACTATTAGTAAGGATTGCATGGAACGACTGTATATTTGACGATCCGGCTTCTAACAAACCGTAACGACTATCAAAGAAGTACAGATAACAGAAAAGGACCATTGGCTTAACGTGCGAAGAACGAAGGAATCTATATATGTTAAGATGGTTACCCATCATGGAATGACCTTGGCAAGGGTTGCTTAACTTTACTTCGTTTATGAAAGAAGATAATGAATCCTCATCTGAGTAAAGATAATCTTGGCAGCCAGAAATAGTGGAAAGTTAAGCGAGATTGGAAAGACTTTTGATATAATCTAAAGGCTCTTTGTAGAGGCTTTGGTTGTTGACTAGAGTCGCGTAAGTAGGAACTAGCCATGCAATGAAATACGTATTATAGTAATATGTTTTGTTGTAGTTGTATGTACAAATGTGTTTGGTTCTATTAAGGTTCAGTAGATAAAGTGAGTTTTATTTTATATTTTAAATAATGAAAAGCTACGATTAATCTTGATAAAATCTTAATATGATGTATTAGAGTATTCCATTATTTTTTAAAGGAATTGCTGGATAGTTCTTAAAAATCTATTACACAAAGACCTTAAACGTTCAGTAAATAAAAGATCTTTAATTTAAAGACAAAAATATTATCGAAACCTTTATAAGTGAAGTGGAAATGTCAAACTCTCCCGGGAACATTCCGCCATTACGTCGAAATAACTTAAAAACCTATAATATAAAATAATAATATAGGTAGGTAGCTAAAGGTTATTTAAACGTGTTTGGTTTTGTGACCAATCAGTCCCATTCCCTGAGGAAATACCGCTGTATCGAATCCAATATTGTTTCTTGAAACAGTATTTTTGTGTTAAGATTTAACGAGCATTTTTCATATTACGGAAGCTTTGTTTGACTTTTTTGTAGTTGTTGCAGTTTATACAGGAGGTAAAAGCTAATTAAAAAGAAGTCTTTGTCTCGTATATGCTAGAGAATATTAAAAAAAAAACCGGCCAAGTGTGATTCAGACTCGCGCTTGAAGGTTTCCGTACCATTATCTATAAAAAAATCGCGTTTGTTGTATGGGAGCCCCCCTTAAATATTTATTCTATTTCGTTTTTAGTATTTTTTATTATAGCGGCAACAGAAATACATAATTTCTGAAAATTTCAACTGTCTAGCTATCGCAGTTCTTGAGATACAGCCTGGTGACAGACAGACGGACGGACAGACAGCGAAGTCTTAGTAATAGGGTCCCGTTTTCACCTTTTGGGTACGGAACAACATAAACATAGTTTTAATTTGTAGGAAACTAATATATAACATTATTTTCTCTGAAATTTACTCGTCAAAACAACGATACGAAGAATTATGACCTAAAATGTATTCATCATCAACTGATTAGCCTTTTTCGAACTATTTTGTGTTCGACTTCCAATCTAACAGCTAAGTACTAGTGTTTTACATGGCGCGACTGCCAATCTGACTTTCACAACCCAGTAACTGGGTACCACTTGGCAAGTCAAGTTTCAAATTTTCGGGCCTCCAACTACTCCTTGCGCTGTAGCATGGTGCGGGTGACAGTTGCCCGTATGACGTTGACATCTGTCAGTACTACATGACTAGGGATGTGACGTTATGCAATTAATTTTTATCACTAACGATACTCGCAGTATAAATTAATTAATGATTTAATATATTACGAATGTGGTACAGCTGAAATGCTAAGTCATAATTTTTAAATCGCGGCAACTTTCAAAAGAGAAACGAAATCTTACTGAAACTGTCACCAGTGCAAAGAGAGTACCCTGTAACGATTATCAATGATGTACAAATTACAGCAGGCATCAATCACATTCTCGATATTTTAAGATGGTCCCATTCACGGACCGAACTTGGCGGGCGTTGCAATCTCCTCATGACCTAAAATATTTCAAAAAGTTTATTTTAAATATTCAAGTCCGGTGCGATCGTCCACCCACTTGGAAACTACTAACCGGCTTGTGAACATCATTTATATTGTAAAAGTAATTAGCGGTGATGTAATTAACAAGGCTGAACGCGCTCGTGCCATTGCATAATGGCGGCCATCATGGAGGACCGTCAACTGTCACTTTTTGGAAAGCGCGCGTTGACTCCTAATCAGATTTCCGAACGCAGTAATTAACCGAATGCTTTCTAGTTTCGGGATGAATCACAATCAAGCGAGTTTTGGGTGGACATTCTATTTACTTCACGATTAAAGTTACCTGATGTCACGTACATTTCAATTGTTCGTTTTGATACTATAAAGTTCTAAGTTGATATACGATATCTGGCCAATGTTTGCACTGTCAAATCTGTGTGCATCTTTCATCAAAAGATCGCCTCAGACATTAAGCTACAGGTTTCTCATATGATTTGAACAGCACAGATTTTATGGACTTCAAAAGAGACTTTGACTTCTGAGTTTGTATCAGTGATTCTTCTCAGGGCAGAAAGAAAACATCGGCCTCATTCAGTTTTAATTTACGAAAAAGCATATCTAACCTACAGTCAACTAATATGGGACAGTGATCAGACCAGAAAACAAAATGAATGACGTGTACAGGTTATTTAACAACCAATTTTTTAAATAAATATTATTTACTCGGACATTCATAGGCAATATAGATCATTCATATGTTTACTTAGTACATTTTGACAAAAAATTGAGTCTGTAAAATGCAGATGTGTAACATAACCGCATTATTAATATCTGAGGTAGTCTTTCATGAAGTTAGGTACCACACGATTTGAGTGGACCTGCATCTTTATTGTTGTTAGATAATTACATAATACTGGTCTTAATTAATTAAATTGTGATCAGCTATGTCCGCCCTCAGGGCATACAATAGTAACATACATTAAATTCAAACTAAGTATAAATTAAGGTACAAATTAAGGTTTCACATAAAATATAAATTTAGTTATTATACAAATCAGTTGTAGCTGCGCGTCACTGGTTCGAATTCCGTACGGAACAAGTATTTCTATGGCCAAAGATAGTTGTTCCGCTTATGGTTGGGTTTGTATGTGAGTTTATATGTAGTTTGTAAACGTATCTATGGTACAGGGGTGTCTCCTAATTCAAGACAATGTCTTTTGATTATAAAATAAATAATCGTATAGCTCAACACAGAACTTTTAGGAGCTCAACGATTTGGCGCAATTTACGAAGTAGGGAACATTGAGTTTGGTTGTATCTTAATGGTCAAGTGATATTAATATCCGTTATTTTTTAGAATCGACAAGAGCAATGCTTCAGGGCAATCATCGTTCACGAGCCATTATATTTTTACTTTTTTATTTCATATAGATAACTTAAGTTAACGTAGGTTATTTGGTATCCCGTTTTGAACTTTCCCAGAAACAATATTTCTTGTTATATCTTAAATAGAAGAGTTTTTACCTAAGGTTTCCAATTAAAAATCTAATTACGGGTTCCTCATTTTATAGAGGTGGAAAAAATGATAATTCAATTCTACAGAGGTTATCTTAAAAAAGGTTTTATAAATGTTAATTACTGTGGTTCTAGTTATCACTGGTCACTAATTGCCTGCCCAACTTACGTTGCTTGCCCATTTACATTTCAAAGGGCACATGTAATATAATGACACGTGTTTCGTTTGTACATTACCATGATTTGAGATTCATGACACCTGCTTTTTAATATTTATTTTTCGGGTAAAATTTAGTAGCGTTTACAATTTTTTTTTACTTTTTTTCAGAAAATTACGCATTATCTTTTTGAAATAAATGATATTTATTTTGCTAAACTTTACATAATATAAAACAAAGTCACTCCCGCTGTCCGTATGCTTAGAAAGATTAATGCTCCCCGTGCTAGGAAAAACTACGTGTTATAGGAACACTAGCTTTTGCCCACCGCTTCGTTCGCGTGGGAGGTTTTTCCCGCATAAATCCCCATCCTCGACTACATCATCACTTACCATCACCAGGTGAGATGGTGTTCAAACGCGAGCCTATTATCAATAAAAAAAAAAATATTGAACACATTCATGCAAAATTCTCACAAAAAATCAAACATTCTGACGTAGATTAGATTAGATTAGATTAGATTAATTTATTTGCCAGAAATATGGTATTTTACAGATATTATAACAGATACACAATAGTTCTACATATTTCGCCTACTAAATTCGGCATGCAAATTTTTTAACAATATCAGTTTAATATAATTAAACAAAACAATAAAATTACAATGTCAAAAAGTCTAAATATAAATTATCTTAGTAAATTTCAAAATATAAATGTCAAATAAATATCTATATATCTATATAGATCTATAATATATATCTACCGCTTTATGACTGTCCGTATCATCCATTCATTCGCATACATATCCAGATCCGTGTTTGAGTCCAAGAGAGCGTTAATAGCAGCTAAGGTCCACCCGTCCGTGACGAGGAGAAATCTTCGAGTCCTCTTCCTCTAAATCATCTTAATAAATAAATGGATGGCCTATTCGACTGGCCCATCCTTTGGCAAATTACGAACTTCTTAACCTGACCGCTTAAACATCTTGACAGACTCTCCATTAGAAGACCTAGCATAGGTCTTCAAGTTGAGTGCTCAAATGAGGCAAGTATGCACTCGTACAGTTAGTCATGTGTCAACTACCTTCATCTGCTTAGCAACAAAACTGACTCAGTAATTTGTGGTTTAAACCTTTTTTGAACAGGTGTTTAAAAGTACATAAGTATGGATGGACGGATATTAATTTAAAAGATATTAATTTGTAATAGTTTGTAGAATAAGTATTTCTTCTAACAGTAGATAATGACGTATTTCAACTTATCATCATTTTATTTTCAACCACATAGCTTAGCTTAGCTCGCTGCTTCCCGTGAAAAGTTTTATTCAGCGAGAAATGTCCTGTTACAATCTATTGTATTTTTGTACCAAATTTCATCAAAATTGGTTTTAAAGTCAAACTATAACCGGCTAACAGACGGATAAATTTACTTACCCCTCTCACGCACACACAACACAACAGTAATAACTTACTGTATTTACGGTTTTGAAAACGTAGATACAGCAATCCAAAAACCATTCATACTGACTAGTTGATCTTTTGAAATCGTTCCACTAGTTTTTGAGATTATTTTATGATGAGATTGTTAAAATTTTCCTCTTTGTAATATTGTGTAGATTTGCTTATAAGAACCGTTATTTTGAACCCCGAAAAAGTAACGTCATCTATTGACCGTGCAAAGATGCTTTATATAAAGCTTACTACTTTCACGTCATTGTCACTTAGGTGTTAAACCTAGTGAATATGCACTCAATATGAACTCAATGGGTACATGCGAGTATCGCAGTGTTCACGTCAAACTGACAGCGACGCTCAAACTGGGCCAAGTCAGGTGAATAGTGAGGGTTTATTCTGTTAAAATGATGGGACACTATGTTCGATAAATACTTAAGTTGGTAGCAATGTGGATCAATGAGTTTTGAATTTAAAAACAAATTATTATCCTATTCACTCTTGACTTAAAGTCCCGCAAGTTATAGCTATCAGGGAACTCAGACTCGGCAGCGAATTCCACTTCTTAGCCGTACGCACAATGAAAGTATTCCCAAAACATTTTGTGCGTGTGGGTGGGATTTTAATCTTTGACATTACCCCTGTATTCTTCAAAAAGTTACGCAGAATGTATAGATAGTACCTTATTTCGACACCACTTTATATTTAAGTCCAATGAGTCCAATGTAAATAAAAATGCAGTAAAAGAGTCTTATAATAAAACTACAATATTTATAGAATATAGAATACATTTATTTCAGACTTAAAAATTGACCATTTAATGATAGTAACAAAGGTCTCATAAACTATGTTAGTGTTCACGTCATTCTCTAAAATTCATACAAATAAAATAGAATAAAATCCAATAATGTCAATAAAATAAATTAAAAATGATATAGATAAAAACAAAAAATAAAAACATTGCGTCATCTCGTTACGTGAAGCCGAATAAGCCTTCCTAGCACTGCAGACTCCGGCCTTTCTGATATAACCTGTGCACAATGCCAATAGATATTTTGTTTTTTTTTTTCGGAAAATTATCTAATAACTCCTCGTACACACCCAGAGGTGGAGCGGAAGGGAGTGTCAAACGCCTACTGACTAAAAAATCTTCCGCGTCCTTCAGCTGGAGTTCCGGGACCGCGGTATTTCGTTAGAACATTCCCGCAACCCCGACATGCATTGGCTCTATCGAGCCCGTCATTGGTCGGCAAGTGAGTAGTTATCATAAAAGAATGTAGTTGAAAAAGTATTGTAAAAAAAATTGTTGTCAAATAGGCTGTAACTGTTATTGTCAGTTTCAAGGTATATCTCCTCAATGGGCCGCGCAAATGTCACAGATCAATCACCTAGGGAACCCTTTTGTGACTCCCACACGAAGAAATAGTTTTGTCCGTTCCCATTCAGACCTTGAAGAATGTATTATTATGTAATATTCTTTTATAAGTTGTCGTTCGGTTGTATTACTCGTATCAGCCATTTTGCATTGGAATACTATGCTGTTGTTGATTTTATGTTTGTAAAGAAAACAAAAACACAAGAAAAACCAAAACCCGACTGCGTATAAATAAAAAAAGTATGTGAAGAATTGAACTGTAAATAAAAACCAAAAACAATAAGAATATTGTACTTCTATCTCAATAATATCTAAGGATGAGAGATCTCAACGTTTGCCGAGATCACTCCGTGAATCACACAGTTGGTTGCAGAAGTCCTTTGTACATCTTTTACGGTCGTTGACTGGTAGTCAGAAACCAGAATATAGGGTAAATACGCCAAATGTCGGCCCCCTAACGGATTTTCTGACTGGGGATCGCTCTGGCGCCATCAGTTTGCAACGAAGGATAGCTTCTGATGCGGTTTTGGATAGTTTCATATGTATATTTCATGTTTATAGGCATAAGGTTGTTATTTCTATTAAAAGAAAAAAGTTTTAAGGTTTAGATGAGTCGAGAACGAAAAACCCTAAAGTCGGCCATTCACGGCCCATGGTCGGTCGCGTTTTTCCCAAATGTCGGCCGGGTATAGGATGTTTTAAATTAAGACTCACAAATATTATTAATATGATTTATTTTGGCAGGAGTCTAATATCACACTAAGTATACATTTGTAATTGTATTTTTTTATTACTAAAATATATTTTCCCCTCAACAATGTTAGGGTACTAAAATTATAACAAAGTAAAACATCACAATAAAATAAAATACTTGCAACGTTGTTCGTGGGATACCAAATAGTTTAATGCACGAATGGACATCCATACCTATTGCCCCAAGAGCTTCTTTTATTTTATTGCGATCGTAACCGCATAATTTTCTTTGCTTTCGCGAAAGCGTTGCATCTACCTACTCTGTCATTGTAGTACCTTAAATTAAAAGCATTAAGTGAAAACGAACGAGCTTTTTGTCACGTGCAGGGTAATGAATCAATGAAAGTAAGTAAACTTCAAAGATATTTTTTAAGCTAATAAACAAGGGTTTCATAGATAGCAAGTTCCAAAGAGCAATTTATATTTATATCCCAAATTCCCAAACCATAATTAGCTACCATAAATATGTTTTCAATATTGTCAATACCTATATTAAAACTAAACTTCTTAATAATATTAATAAAATATACTTGTCATAATACATATTTAAATTTGAGAAAATAAGTTTGATAAATAAATTAAAAATGACTACCTACCACCCAATCAATGAAAAAATACAAAAGTAATCAGCCTGTATAGTGGCGCCCGAATTTGAGGCTAGTCGACATTACGATCTTTAATATTTCTAATGTCGGCCCCTATTTCATGTACCTTATTTCTCGAGATTCAACTAATATCACCCCGGCCGGTATTTGGCAATTAAACGTAAAATAGATTTATTTGCCTGTAAGCTTTGCAAATTCTCTTGTTAAACCAATGGAATTGGTAGAATTGGAATTTATAAAACAGACTGCATTTACTTTAAGTCGGCCACGGCCGAGAATCGGGTTTTAAGTCAAAACTGGCGCTCTATTGACGGCCTCCTATTTTGCCCTTAAAACAATACGCAAAACGTTGAAAAAACTATCTCAAAATATAGTAAAAATAACGTTTTAGTGATAAGAAAGCTCAAAACAAAAATAAAGAAATGTCTTACCGTAGTAATATCAATTCCCGAAGTATGGGTATTCACATCAAGTAAACTACTTTTAACGCAAACTTGACGCTTCAACGGCGCAGTCGCGACTTACGTTCAGTGTGCGAAGAGCGAGTGACGTAATCGAATAGTAACGGTTTGTACATATAGAGTATAATAATAATAATTGCTACTATTTTTTATATTTTTAAATGTTTATATATATTTATTTTTATTAATATTTAAAAATGTAATTAATATGTATATAGATTGAATAAATGAAATAATAATAATATTCCACAACTTTTCACACAACGCCATCTAGTCCCAAACTAAGCAGAGCTTGTGATATGGATACTAGGCAACTGATAAACATACATATATATTTCTAAATACATACATATTATAGATAAATTACACCCAGACAAAGAACAAATGACCGTGCTCATCACACAAACATTTGTCCTAGGTGGGAATCGAACCCACGACCTTGCGCATAGCAGTCAGGAGCACTGACCACTATACCAACGGGCCTGTCAAATGAACTAAGGTTGTAATTTAGGTAGCAAAATTGTCACTTAATTACCTTTTGAATGAACGCAAGCTGAAAACGTACAGACGGCCGAAGATTGGGGGGGGCCGACGTTTAGCGTATTTACCCTATACAGTGTGTTAACTAACAGAGGGCGTACGCGCTAACCCGCAATAGTATAGCATCCATACATGCTAAAAAAATATTACCATTCGAAAACAAAATGTTTTTATTTTTTTAATATTAAAGTATTCACTAAAAATTTTAAATTGATACGTAAAAGGAATACTCTGTACACGCGTACGCATTCATAAATAAATTGCGACGTTGCCGTCCTTCAAGTACGCGTGTAACTGCCCGTAACTTCGTTCGCGTGGGAGAATTTCCCGCGTAAATCCCGATCCCGTCGGAATTCCGGGATAAAAAGTGTTATTCCAGGATGTAAACTATCTACTTACCAAACATTAAAATCCATCCAGTAGGTCCGGAGATTAGCGTGTACAAACAGACAGACTTTTTTTTTTTTTTTGCCGTGTTACCGTTTCTTAACCCACCTCAATTATTATTTTTGTATAAAATTTAAATGTACAGACACACTTTTTTACTGTTTTATTATTTGTATAGATATAGATGGGCCCGCGTTTGACCACCATCCTGATGGTATGTGGTGATATGGTCGAAGATGAAGCACGCTTGCCTAGAAGTAACCTATTCACTCTTGACTTAAAGACTTCCAGGTTTTAGTTATCAGTAAACCCAGACTTTGGTAGGGAATTGTAGGCTGATTGTGTTAATTTCATGTTTTACAGCTCTTCTTATATGTTGAAAGCCATTTCTAAGACTGAGAAACAAAGAAAGGTCCTCCACACGCCAAAAGCCTTCGCCAAAAATCACGTACGCAATATCGTCAAAACGTACACAATCGCGACACGTTGACATCGGAAATTACGGTGGTCCAGACAAATGGCTACCTGTCTCACTTTATTTAGTTTATTTAGTCGAACTAATGTATGTACGATGCGTCGATTTGTTACAATTATGTTGACGGGTGACTTTCTTTCTTTAGTTTTCAATTTGTTCCGTCCCCAGATTATTAGGTTTTCCTATGTATAGCGATTAGTATTGCTTTGTGGACGTGTGGGGTGTTAAAGGGCTTTGGGTTTTATTGTCATCTATCGCATTCTTTGTTTTAAACATAGACTTTGAGAATACTGGAAGTGAATACGGTTTAAAACAAGCATCTGAAGGCAATTGTTGAAAATGTAGAAAGTCTCTAAGGAATCATTGGGACGACATAGCCTTCGATAAAATAAATTATACTAACATAGTTCTATGTTAAAATAAACGAATACTATGGATATTTTGAATCTAAATCCATTCAGTAGTTTTTGCGTGAAAGAGAAACAAACGTGCATACATCGCCACAAACATTTGCGTTTTTTATTAGTGTTTGTAAAAATAAATATATATCATAGACGTAGAGAATGAACAGGCCTTTTGCTTATAAACTATAAGTTTCTAAAGAGAGTACGATTTCAAAAGGATAATGTTTTTCTACTTTATGTATACATAATTATGTACAAATCGCTCTCGTAGATGTAAACAGAATCAACTCAAAATTTTGTTTGATTCTCAAAAAGTTTTATTCGAGGTTTTTCCAACGATGTTATTTATTATTGCTATACAATTTGGTTAGTCGCATAAAGTCACAGAGCATTATAATGCAATAATAACTAAAAAAATCCAAATTTTGAGTAGATTAAGCATGGTTCTAGATCCGAACTTAATAAACTAAAAATTTGGATTTTACTTGAGACATATTTTGCTCAAGTAATGTATTTATATCTTTATAACAAACTATCAATTTTGGATTGAGAACACGCAACTGTCTTTTATTTAAATCGAGCATTTAATATCTGTTGTCTAATGCTTATTATCATAATCATCAAAAATGCGGGAAGAAATTAGTGTGGGTACCTACCCACACTAATTTCTTCCCGCATTTTTGCATTTTTGCTTTTATTTTCAGTACCTACTTGGTAGGTATGGTTGTATGGTGTAACATATGTATAAAGGGGTCTAATGATGATAGCTAATTATAAAAACATGAGATTTAAATAGAATATAATTTCTAGGGTTTTAAATTGCTGTTTTAAAATGCATATTTGAATGGCTCTGTGCAGCTTGGCTGCATACGTTTCCTTTTGTGCCAATTGAATTTCAATTGAAATACAGTCAACAACGAACTTCTTTTTTAATTGAAAATTGGTGCGCGTTTGACCACCATCTCACCTGATGGTAAGTGATGATATGGTCGAAGATGGAGCACGCTTACCTAAAAGTAACCTATTCACTCTTGACTTAAAGACTCCTAGGTTAGAGCTATCGGGAAACACAGACTCCGGCAGGGAATTCCACTCCTTAGCCGTACGCACAATGAAGGTATTCCCAAAACGTTTTGTACGTATGGGTGGGATGTCCACCATGTAATTCAGCCATTTGATATTTAAAGACTTTTCCAGACATCTCGTTGATACTTCGCGTAACCCAAAGGATGGCTTTTCTGGTTGGACAGAGGTTAAGCTTTGAAAACTTAGCAATGCCACTAGTCTTTTAGGCACATTATCAGTGGACAGCGATGCGCCTAAACTTCTAGACGTTTTCTTGACTTTTAGATTTATTTATTTAGTTTAGGGTAATATTATTTGAATAAAATACACTGTTATAAGTTACACCATTCTTTGCCGTTTTAAGTTAAACTAGATGAGGTCGATGTTCCTAACTCACTACTCTGAGAAGAAACACCGAAAAAAACTCAGAGGTCAACGTCTCTTAGATAGATAGATAAAACTTTTATTGGTCAACAGAAGACAACACACAAAAGTACATTAACATATAACACATAAATTACAGAAAAAAAGAACAGAACAAATATATATACCATCAATATAAAAGGAAAAAAAAGAAAAAGAAAACAAATTAAAAATGTAACAGGAAAAATCAATGTGGTGTGTGTCTCCGAATTGCACTAAATGGGAGTCCAGCTCAGCATGTGCCAGGCAAATATGCCTGACGCTGGTATACTGCTGGATCCCAGTAGCCGTACTTACGGACGTCGAGCAGGTGGCGTACAATAAAATAATAAAATGAACTTGAGAGTGAGCCTAGTGATCTGCGATATTATTTGTGCAATATTTATACAAAGGCAGCATTTCCAATACATACATAAAGCTGATACTACGGAAAATATATGTAAGTCTATCTAGTAAGTCTTGTAAAGTCCATACATTTCGTACTGGCCAAATGATATCGTGTACCTTAACTTATTACTTAAGCAGCTTAATAAGTAACATACGATTACGACGAAACAATAATATTATAAATAATTAAGTGATTCTCCCAAGATATTACTTTGTATTTTTCTGTGTACCTAACCTAAAGTTATTTTATGTATTTTATATATGACTAGCAGTTGCTCGCGTTGTCGTTCGCGTGGGAAGTTTTTCCCGTGTAAATCCCGATCCCGTGGGAATTTCGCTAAATCCCGTCTTAGCGAGCATCTACGTACTAAAAGGAACCCCCATGCAAAATTTGAGAGCCCTAATACTTGTAGTTTCTGAGATTTCGTGATTAATCAGTGAGTGGTATTTCGCTATTATATATATATAGATTTGGTACTTGTGTACATTCTGGATTTCAGTACCTATGTATTTTGAATGAAAAAAAATTATACTACATACACAAGGGTCCCAAATTTACTTTTCCGCTCTGTTACTAAGCGCCTTATAAAGTCCATATTTCATATCTTATTAAACGTATGACACAAATATTACCCTCGTTTTAATTTAAAAGATTTTATCTGCGACATGTAAATGTGGGTAGACAATGTCTCCAAACATAAATCCTACTAATTTAGTTTTATCTTGTTAAAAAGGCAACTAAAACAGAATTGTGACAATAATGTCACGCTCAAATTAAGACGTCCGTCGTTAGTTTTTTAGAAACAATCTTTTTTTTTCTGGGTGGGAAAACCATCAAACGAAACCTTCCTCTGTGGGTAGAGCGGAAGGGATTGTCAGACTTTTACTGATAAAAACCCACCTTTCCCCTTCAGATGCCTTGGCGTTCCGGGGCCGCGGTATCTCGTTAGAACATTCCCGCAACCCCGGCTTCTAGAATCAACCTAAGGCTATGTATCAACACTTAAATGCTACACAGGTTCCATATTAGCCTCGGCTGTCATTTCACGTCAATGACTGACAACTAGAGACCAAAAAAGTTGACGATGTTCTTGCCAAGGTGTCAAGTTAAGGGATTTTGGATAATAAATAGGCTCTAGCTACATTTAAAATACTACAACAGGAGTGTAATTCCCTGCCGGAGTCTGTGTTTCCTGATAGCTATAACTTGGGAGTGTTTAAGTCAAGAATGAATAGGTTACTTCTAGGTAAGCGTGCTTCATCTTCGACCACATCATCACTTACCATCGGGTGAGATGGTGGTAGAACGCAAGACTATTACCAATTAAAAAAAAAGAACATAGTACCTACTCAGCTGCATCTGTAGACTGGAAGCTGAACCTAACATTTGGAAACGGCTTGACAGATTGATTATGACACTTTTTTTTATCAGCTTGCATTGTCTCTCTTCTGGGCAAAGGCCTACTTCAATTCTATCCATACACTCTTGTCTCGCGCCGCTTCAAACCAGCCTTCTTTGAACACGTCCACATCGTCTCGCAATCTCTTCCTTGGCCGGCCTCGGCGGCGCCGTCCATCTTTCAGCACGCATTGTGTGTGCTTTCGCCCAGCGATCCTCGTGGAGACGGCTAGCGTGACCCGCTCAATCCCATTTCAGCATAGTAGCCTTTTTGCCAACATTCACTATGCCCATTTTGGAATGCAGCGTAGTGTCTCATATTCTTTCTTCTGTCTTTTAGAAAAAATACAAACCAAATATAACAATTTATATACTAGGAAAACATCGCGGGAAACCAGCGAGTCCTAAGACCGAAAATCCGAGACATGGTTGGATGACGGCTGACGGTGATTTCCTTTCATAGAGAAAAGGCTTAAGTCCCAGCAGACCGTTGACTATGGGACCGTTACTTATAGGCTGGTTATGGTTCTGCCTAATTATTTTATAATCTTCAATAATTATCTCAGAATAAAATAAAATAGTTAAGAATCATTCCTTCCGACACCAAAGCGGTCTCACAACGTCCTTCGAACTACCAAACTCCATAGTTGACTCAAAGTCACACACCTCAAACTTTGTCCTCATATCTTGTCAAACATTTGCTTTTGTAAAGTTAATACTTAGGACGTAATCATACGAAAACTTTATTCACATAGTTTTCATTAAAACAAGCCGTAATATCTTAATATAATTGCTTAGGAATTAAAAGACAATAATCGAGCTTAGACAATTTTCCTCATTACCTAATTAAAATAGTTACGAAATTGCCTACACATTTCAAAAAGAAATTGTGTAAAAATGGAGACAAAAACACCTATATATAGGTCTTAATTATTTTATCTTCAAAAATATTTTTGTACATCAGTCGAAGGGTTTTTTCCTTGGATGTACCAATATTGTTGGCATATCTTTAAGTACCTACTGTTATCAGGCCAAAAATGATGAAAGGAACTAACCGGAATTTTAATATAATCAATCATCCAAAACTAAAAACCCACATCCAATGGTAAGGGATCTTACACATGAACACCGTACGACGCGGCGTCATCTCACAGTGCGACCGCGACGTCGCGTCGCGTCTTATCAGAAATCTATGACGAACAACGTCCTCACCTTTTTCCATGCTATTGTTTTGTTATTTCTATCTTTGAAAAATGTTAAAATTAAAGAATTAGATACAATAAAGGACCTTAGCATCATGTTTGATAGGTAATTAACTTTTATCAATAAGTAGACTTTATGTGAAAAATTCGCCATTTTTTTATTGATAATAGGCTCGCGTTTGACCACCATTTCACCTGATGGTAAGTGATGATATGGTGAAAATGTTTGGATACGTAATAAGAAATTCCAAACAGTTTATTTATTCCAAAACTTAAAATATGCTGTACAATAACTGCAATCAAAGTCCAATGGAATATTGCAGCGTGGTCCTTTTTTTTTCTGGGTGGGAAAATCATGAAATGACTCCACCCGCTGTGGGTGGAGCGGAAGGGAGTGTCAGACTTCTACTGACTAAAAACCCAGCCTGTTCCTTCAGCTGCCCTTGCATTTCGGGGCCGCGGTATCTCGATAGGACATTTCCGCAGGCCCATTGCCTTACGTGGGTAAGGCAATGGGCCTATCGGGACCCGTTAATGCTGCTGACTGCCCATTGAGGCGTGCGCGGCGCACCGGCGGTGACTCTGGTCTGGTCCTTACCGGCAGGTGAGCTACCTCTGCTCTCCGACTGTAAACCTGCGCCTACGGTGACCGGAGATCGGCTCGCGGTCCTCGACGCCCGGGGCGTCTCTCGCGGCGGCCGGGGCGCGAGAAAGAGAGTTGCCTCTCCTTCGCGCGTTCAGCCTTCTTCTTCGCTAGCATGACTGCTTCGCAGAAGGAGGCGACTGCATCCCATTCCCTCTCGCCCCGCACCATGGTCTGAACCAGAGCAGGGCGCGAGAGGTCGCCGCCGCCGATCGCCCGAGGACACGACGGTGCTCCGCCCAAGCAGAGCACACCTCGACCGTATGCTCCATCGTGTCCTCCGGGTGGTCCTTACAATGACGACACCCGGGCGTGTCCTCCCGCTGTGCAGCCTGTAATACAACGTGTAATTTAAAGGGTATATACATACCGAGTGCACGGCTTCTTTAGATGATAACAAACGATATGGCAAGGGTTTTGTAATCCTATGTCTACATGTGTGGAACTTATTACAAATTTCAATACATTGATACCAGAGACCAAAATTTTCAAATAAAGAAGAGCGAACAGAATTATCATGTTATTGGCAAGTGACGTGAAAGTTATTGACCCTTGTAGTGCTGCGACACGTTTGTTCTGATTGGTATTTAAGAAACATATGAAACCGATA
Source organism: Tholera decimalis (assembly GCA_943138885.2). Classification (NCBI taxonomy): domain Eukaryota; kingdom Metazoa; phylum Arthropoda; class Insecta; order Lepidoptera; family Noctuidae; genus Tholera; species Tholera decimalis. The sequence goes on along the minus strand of OW964569.2, from coordinate 36,690,285 downwards.
ATTTGGTATGAATTCTTTGAGTCAGTTATTTTGTGCTGAAACTGTGCATAGAGACTCCATACCAGATGTTGTCGTCAGCCCTTTTGGATAGATATGGGGTCTCCGTTACATGTTGTATACAGTATGTTAGTTTAAACGAGGGACATATTCAAACCTACAATAGTGTATGCTTATATGATACTAATAAAAATATGAACAAAAAAAAAACACTGATAAATAACAGACAGAACCATACCAAAAGTCCTCGGGGTGACTCCCGCGGGGGCGGAGTTTACCCACGAGCTTCCTTTTTTTTGGCAGGATCGGGCCGTGTTTTGCCACGTGATTACTTTAGGTACTGTTACAAGTAGGTAGTAGTGTACTGTTTACAAGTTCATTCACCTCTTGCGCCGCAGTGTACATGATAAATGTATTATATTGGACAATTACGTCAAAAATTTAAGTTATAGGTTTTTCACATATTTGGGACGAGAATCGAATACTGAATACCCTCCCTCAATAAGTCCCTCGTTTAACTTAACACACTGTATATATAATTAGATGCTTAAACTGTATCAAGCCCAGGTTCGGTCGTGTATGGAGTACTGCTCTCATCTTTGGGACGGATCTGCCAAATACCAATTGGACGCGCTTGAGTCTATCGAGAAACGGGCCAAGAGACTCATTGGCAACAATTCACTGGTCGAATCAAAGCTCCAGCCTTGAACATCGACGACGAGTTGCAAGTCTATCGGTTTTCTATCGGTTACATTTCGGGGAGTGTGCGATGGAATTACACAATCTAATACCGCCAAGCCCGTTCCATCATATCGGACTACAAGACAAACGGCGATGCGCCATCGTTACACGGTGGACATCCCACCCATACGCACTAAACGTTTTGGGAATACTTTCATTGTGCGTACGGCTAAGGAGTGGAATTCCCTGCCGGAGTTTGTGTTTCCTGATCGCTACAACCTGGGAGTCTTTAAGTCAAGAGTGAATAGGTTACTTCTAGGTAAGCGTGCTCCATCTTCGACCACATCATCGCTTACCATCAGGTGAGATGGTGGTCAAACGCGAACCTATACTGATTAAAACAAAAAAAAAAACACAATATATCGTGGTAATTATAAATCTAGACTTAGTCCGCAAGATCTGGCCCTACTGGATATCAATAAATAGGCACATATTTATTGATATTGCACGCGTCAATAATATCAATATTTACTTCAAAGACAGGATATGTATTCAGTTCAAACAGGCTAATTGCAGATCAGATGAGTCATTTATAAAGATAATCTGTTTTCAACGCAATTACTATCAAAGATGACTGCTTAAAATCAATATTATTTCCTGTGACGACTTATTTGCGTAACATTAGTGATTAGTTTTTCACGTTACTTTTTTATAAGTGACCTAATACATTGTTATTGTAAAAATAATAACAGGGATCGCGAGCCGATCAAATCAAATCTTTAAGTCGAGAGTGAATAGGTTACTTCTAGGCGAGCGTACTTCATCTTCGACCAAATCTTCGCTTAACATCAGGTGAGATCATAGATAAAATTATTTTTGATTTCTGTGGGTGAGATGGTGGTCGCATTGAACGCAAACCAATAAAAAAACATAGTACCTACTCAGTTACATCTGCAGAATGGAAACCGAACCTAACATGGAGACAACATTGGAGTCCACCTTAGGCGCTCGATATAGTAAGATCGACATCATCCACAAACCCACTTTGGTAAGCGTGTCTTACCTCAAAGATCAACGTCTCAAAATCTCGTGCGGCCGTTAGTATTTAGCCACGAACTCTTTGGAGGTTATGAACTGCCCATTTAGGCTATATTTATCTCAGAATTCTCAAGGAATCGGAATTTACGCGAGAAAAACCTCCCACGTGATCGCAGCCAACTTGTTAAGTGCTAAAACGGAACGTAATAACAGTTCTTTGTCGTGCACAGTAACACCCGTGTCATCTTTCAATTAGGGTAGGTAGTGGCATTAAAGAGTTATCTTACTACTACACTTAACTGGTCTTGGGGTTGGATTGTAATCACATAATAGAGTCGTAGAGAGGGTGAATACGTGAAGCTAAGATTTAAGATTATGGCTCTCTTAAACCGTAGGAAAAATGAAATACAGGTCTGGATAGTTTTTGGGCTTAATTGAATTTAAATAATGTAGATTACAGTGGTACTTGCTATTTATTTTTAAGATAACTAGCAATTTGAGTAAAACTCACGTTAATAGCAAACTTGTTAATTCTTCCAAATAAGTTAAATATGCTTGTGCCTGGAGTGGGTTCACGGAAATAGGTGGGGTTCGAAACCGCGTCTTCTCGATACAAATCCTGCTCGCGACTTCATTCATGTGGGAAGGTTTTCCCGCAGAAATCCAGATCCCGTGAGTGCAATTACACCAACCATTACATCAGTCTATGGTGCCTTGAGATATACCCTGTTATAAAATCACCTAATAATAAGTTCGTCCAGAGCATTGATTTTTTTTACAGAATTCCTATGTTGGGTAAAATCCCATTAAAAATAGTATTTTAAGATTTGTCTTCACCCAGTTGAGATCATTAAAAAAATAAAAATGGTATCGGTGTCAAATACATGGAAAGAAAATATTTTGTTTTTCCTTAATTTTAACGTACAGTTCAGATGAGCTCCACTTTTAAAACCAATCCAGCTTTTTCAAAACCCAACTTCATAAAAAATCTCACTTTTAGTTACACTTAAAATAAAGACATACATTCGGTGTCGTGATGTGATGGAGCGCTGAATGCACCAATGAAATGAATCTATTCCGTCTTACTTAATATATTTTATGAAGAGGTCAAGTTTGGAGGTAGTAATCTCAGAATTTACGATACCAATTTTAAAAATGACCTCACCAAGAGAAAGCTAAATTAGTCCTGAGTGAGATACGCTGATTGCTGAAAAAAATTTACACACGAGCGAAGCCCCGGACAGAGGCTAGTAAAAATAATCTTTATCGTGCCAAAACTGCAGTAAATCTCTCCCATAATTATTGAGTAGCTTTTCAACTCGCATTTTCATTCAAAGTCGAATGAAATTCTAGACTCATTGCTGCATATCTCTCAGAAATCGCAAGCACGACAATACAAAACACGCAATGAAATTGTTTGCAATGTCAACATTAAAACCTATGCGTCTAATAACATTCATTTTTGTATTAAGTAGGTAATTAGACTGCTGGCTTTAGACGCATTTTAGTCTGTAATAGACAAAGTTGCCAGTTTAACGGTCCAGAAACTTATCGTTTTTACGGTAAAACAGTGTGTGGTCCGGTAATTTTGTAGTTAGACCCGTATTAACTCTGTGTGGAGAAATGTGGACCCTGTTTATTTCTCTTTTCAACCGACGACAATAAGAGGAGGTTATCAATTCGACGCGTATATTTTTTTTTATGTGTGATCATCGATTACTCGAAGACGGCTGAACCGATTTGGAAAATTCTTTTTTTGATTGAAAGGGTATACTTTGAAATTGGTCCCATTTTCATAAACGTCAGGATCTGATGATGGGATCCTGGAGAAATCGAGGGAACTCTTCAAATATTATAGGCACACCTATGACGTTTTGGGTATTTATTATAGTAACTTGTGCAGTTGCTCTCAAAAAGTAACATTTGAGGAAGTGGAACTGATGATGAAGACCACAGATGGCCGCCGAAACTACTCAATAATAAGTATTGAGTGGATTGCGATTCGATTACTTGAATATGGATGTTAAGCACTTTATGCTCGTCACAATGCATATGGTGATGTAGAGCTGATGGTGAAGTACCAGGAGAACTCCTCAACAATTAACGGCCCAGCATTGGGAAAAGCAATATTTTGTAAAAGGTTATAAGTAGTTGACATTTAGGCTCTTGTAACTAGGTAAATTAAAAATAGACCAACTAAAAAGAGTGAAATAAAAACTTTTTACCAAAAAATTAAACCGACTCCCAAAAAACACTGCAAAGTGAAAAATAACTTTAATTTCCGTAGTCGGTGTCTTTAGTTTTGTATTTTCGTTTTTGACACGAACGTCAAAAACGAAAATACAAAACTAAAGACACCGACTACGGAAATTAAAGTTATTTTTCACTTTGCAGTGTTTTTTGGGAGTCGGTTTAATTTTTTTGTAAAAAGTTTTTTATCAATACCACTGTATAGATTAATCTCCAATGAATGTTAGTTGGACCTCATTCTATTTGTGTTAAAATCACATATTATTTCGAGATTTTTAATCGTAAATTGGATTAAGGAACAAGACAAAAAAATGAAAAAAAAATCTTCCTCAACACTATCGACTGGTAAAGCACCCAAGGGCCATAATAATAGTCAGCCCTTGGGTCACGGAAAGGGACAACCAGCGTTTTTGACGTTTTATTTCAGTTTGTTGTTGAGTTTAGTTTAATAAATAGTCTATAAATGTTTTATTTGTGTATATATTGCTAACAATATAAATAAATCCATTAATAGAAACATTTTAACTAATCTCCTTACATTTTTACGCGTAAACTTTTGTCATCATACTTTTGACCACGCATTCTGATAACAATGTTCTTTTTATTGAAACTCAGCTTCTGCCTGATTTTAAAAAAGACACCAAATCTTCGACATTTCATTTTTTATTTCGGTTTTTCCCACAGTGCTGTTTCCTCTTAGAAATTTTACAAGTGGGATATACCAGAAATACATACGCACCTACCTACATATAAGGGTCCATGGAATGTTTATGTATGGACTCTGAAAAGGTCTATATAAGTACCGTCTAGAACACACGCAAAACTTAGCAACTATATAAACTCTTACGTAAATCGGACGAGGCATTATCATCATTCGAAACGGTAACTGAGATATGCTTGCACCGTTTGGACGAGTCCAATCAAACCTTTGTGCATCTCTACAGACAAACCAACATGTTTCTTATATGATTAAACCAGTGCTGATTGTATTACTAAAGAGACCCAACATTCCGTCCACTTAATAACACTTTTATTCGTAATTTTTTCGTGCATTTAAACAGATGAGGCCGGTGTTTCCTAACTGACTACCCCGAGAAGAAACAGTTTGTTTAAACTCAGATATAGAAGTTTCTTTTTATAGCTCATCTAGTTTAAAACTATAACGAAAAGAAATGACGTGTTAAACGCGTTAATTATAACCAGTTTGTATTTATGGACAGAATATGTGTATTCTTATACTATCGTTATTTGAGTTAGTTGAGATAGCTTAGCTCGTGGTCTTCAAGTGGCTTTGAATTGAAAAACTATCTCTCACCAGGAAGCTAATTAAAAATATATACCTTTTTAATCATGATAATATTCCCAATTGAATGTAATATCTGATCAATTACTTCTTATTTATAAAATATAATCATAAAACCGGTTATTTTGTCCTTACATTAAAAGACAAACACAGCTTCAGGCAGATTTAGTATAACAACAACATAAAATGCTTTCTTGTCAGTAAGATTATCAAAAAATATTGTACACAATCATATTTATTGCTTTTTCAAATGAATAAAAATGTACATAGATGAAAAAAGCTTCAAAGTTCAGAAGTGGGGGCTGCTGACGTCACATAGTGCTAAAGAATATAATACGGCATGACGTCACATGAAACTTCCAATTCACGTTTTAGGGTTCCGTACCCAAAGAGTAAAACGGGTCCCTATTACTAAGACTCCACTTTCCGTCCGAATGTCACCAGGCTGTATCTCATGAACCTTGATAGACAGTTGAAAATTTCACTGATAATGTAATTTTGTTGCCGCTATAACAACAAACATGATTTTTTTTGCTCGATATTGATAACAGCAATAGGTAGGCGCTTGAAATATATAAAAAAAAAAATATTTTATTTCAGACCTCAAGATCCAAGATCCATAGTTTTGTTAGTATTATACATGACTTATAAACTATGTTAATAACGAATGCTGTTGAAATGTTTTTAACTAGTAAAAAACTTAAAAAAAAAAACAAAAAACGTTGTGTGTAACTAGAACTAATAGGGTACGATGGGGTTGGCGTATCCATGTGAATAAAAACCCCGTGTTAAATAAATAGACTAAAAATAATAGCCTGGTATACTTAAGAAATCATTTGCATCACAACGTTAAACACGCAATAATAAAGTTAGAATAACAAGAGCACATGAGGCAAAGATTTTTGAATTACGCAATTTGGCGGCAATTTGAGTTCTTCAAACGATGTACTATTGTCAATTAAATTAATGTTTACACATTTATCAAAATAGCCGCACTTCGATCAATGAATGTTTGGTTTGCAGTCTTTGGGAATAATTAGATGGGAATGTTTTCTGAGAAACAGTCACGCAAACGGACGCATATCAAAATATTATCGTTCAAAACTGACACGTGCCTCAGTAATCAAATAATTTAGTACAACATCACTTAATGATTCACAGAAAATCATATTTCATAGGAAATTTTACCATGTCAATACAAAATAAACCTTAAACCATTACACGACGAATGAAAATCAAATAGCACAAAATATCGTCTTTTCTTTTTCAATTAATCAAAGTGTCAGGTACTTTAAATTAAATTTCGATTTTAGGTACAACGAAATACAGTCGAAATTCATGTAAGATACCAAAAATAGAATCGTTTAACATCGTAGTGTTACCAAGATAAATACTGCACAAACTGCATTTCACTAAACTGTATTTCAAAGGCGTAATGTTTATGTTTGCACGGCATTATTCCGTCAAAATTTCGAGTGCATCGTAGATAGTGCGAGACAAGTTTTGTGCGTTAATAGAACAATTTGCGTGCGTATTCGCACGTACGCAAGCAATAGTGATGCACATATTTCCGAGATTGCATGCGGATATCGATAAAAAAATCTGGTACCTGTTAGTGGTGGGAACCCCGAGTCTTTTTATCTCAGCGCTGGTTTTTCCAAACGGGATGAGTAACCGTGCAATCATACGATCCCTAATCATTTCTTCCACGTCGCGGCGGGTTATTCAAAATTGACACCTAGTGCAGATGTTTTCATGAAACTGTGGTTTGCTATTATTTATTATTATTTTATCCAATACTCATTACATAATATATTAAAAAATGTTTTGCCATACACGAAAGCATTTTAGGGTTTATCTGTGTGCTGGCGAAGTCTAGAGTGTTTGCATACGTAATCAAATAAAAACTACATATGTAGGGAGATCCAGTATATCCATATAGAACTCTCAATGTATTCAGCAATGACCCTCAGTTAGCTGTTAGGACATTGTCTCACTCGGTGCATCAACAATACTGGTAATTTTCTAATAATAGCATAAAAACCATCAACTTTACACCAGTGTACATCCAGTATACCCTATATTCAAACCAAAATGGCTTTGGCGAAAAATTCCAATAGTATAGTTTATTGTTCTGACCTGGGAATCAAATTATTTCAAAGGCTGGATCGACAACTCTAAGGCACTGCAGATCGCGCCAATATGTCCTACAAATTTTTATTTAACCATGTTTAAAAATAAACCTGATCAAAGACAGAAAATAAAGTCAAAGTAATTTAGTACAACAAGAAGAAGCTAGAAACTCTGATACCAGTCTTGCCAAGGAATATTATGTTTTCCAGCTATTGGATTGTAGATATGCTGCATCCGGTAAGAATGGCAGCCGACGCCAATATTTTTTTTTTTAATAATTTTTAACTTTTAATAATTTTTTTTTAACAGTACAGGATTGAATCATAGTAACGACTACTCACTACGTTATTCACAGATGAACAAATGAAATAATTATGTTTATTTTGCAAATACGTTTTTTTTTTTCGTAAATGTAAACTAGATGAGGCCAGTTTTTCCTAACTGACTACTCTGAGAAGAAACACTGAAACAAACTCAGAGGTCAACGTCTCTTTTAAAGTCCAGACAATCTGTAGTGATCAAATCATATAAGAGCCATGTAGGTTAATGTCTGTGGCGCCCTTTAGAGGACAGAATCATATCATAGATTATAATAAAGAATAGCTAGCTGTTGATTAATGCAATTTTATTCTTAATAACTTAGAGCTTACAACTACATAAAGGAGATGTTTCATTTTTATATGGGGCTCCGGCCATAACATGTACCTTTCAGCGAAGCTGGGAAACTAAAACATTTTTTCATAATATCAAATGGTTTTTATGAACAAAATAAAAATTAAAAATGTTTGACGTTTGTCCTAAGAGTTATGATAGTCATGATAGTTTGTAGAAATGACGTTTACTTAACCTTGTTTTGGTTTTGTTCATCAGAACTAACCCACAGAACACTATTACCCTAGCGGAGACCTGACTGACTGATAGAGTTTCAACTTTCAAGACAATAAACGGTTATTTTAAATTCGATTTTTGTACCGATGAAATCATCACACTTACTTATGTTTACTCAAAAAAAAATTACAAGAGAATAATAGTAATTTATTTTTAACAATACAAGAAAACACACATTTTTTAATTATTTTCTAAGTAACATTGATTTGATGAGACATGATTTCAGAATGAATGAAGTATGCAAGCAAACAAGACGCCATGTTGAATAAAACATGGCAATAATTGAAAAACTATTATTTTTTGTGCACAACAAATCAGGCTCAAATTCACCAGAGAATATATTTCCCCAATTTGTAGTATTTTTTCCTCTTATTCGATAAATATACATCAGATGACCGAAAATGAAACATCTCCTTTAATTATCAACTACTATCTTTTAAATTAGATAATGAAGACAATTAAAATAAACATGTGACAAAAAAGAAAAAGCAGGAAAAATGGATACCAACTTACAATAAAATCGTATCCTTATTATACCCAATATATTCTTCATAAGAGACTTTATTATGACAAGAAAATTATCTTTAAGGCGTAAATTATGTACGACATGTAGTTATGAGATACTCTTTAGTCAAAGTACTTCCCTCTTTATTGTACTATTTGTAACTTATATGATAACAATATGTAATAAAATTATGCCATTATTCGCGATAATAATTATAATAGTTTTGAAGACAACAATACTCATTGTCAGTCTTTATCGTATATGCTAATTAAGTTATTAAATAGAGAAAGCAGCCATTTGTTTCACAAATAAATAGTTTGTGGATACTTGTCAGGATAACTTTGAGGTGAAATAAGGTTAAAGATGATACGGGCCGGATAATATGACTAAGTTATTTATAGCACTTCATGATGCCTACCCTGTTTTTAACGCTCATAACAGTACCACTAGTTTATTTATTTATTTTATTTTACAGAAAGCTAATAACAGAGATAAAATACATTCGTGGATAGGGAAATTTGCTAGTTACAAGCTTCCAAGCTACTAGTATATCTTCTCTCATTAATCGATATACTCTAGTCATCATCTGCTGAGCCTTTCCCATTTATATTACTATGTACTATAATATATTACTATTATCATACAGTATGTTAACTAACAGAGGGCGTTACCGTTAACCCGCAATAGTATAAGCACATCAATTAGATCGCCGCACACGCGGCCCGTCGTTCATAAATAAATTGCGACATTGCCGTACTTCAAGTACGCGTGTACAGAGTGTTTCTTTTACGTACCAATTTACCATTTTTAGTGAATATTTAAATATAAAAAAAATAAAAACATTTGTTTTCGAATGGTAGTATTTTTTAGGCATGTATGGATGCTATACTATTGCGGGTTAACGGGAACGCCCTCTGTTAGTTAACATACTGTATATTACTATTATTAACACGCTTTTATTAGGTCGACCTGTATGTAACTATGTAATGAAATCTAAGGTAACTAATTTAACCATCTTTCAATGGTCGTAGCGTAATGAAAATTGGCAGCTGAATGTAGTTCTGATGACAATACAATAATATGGTACTGTTTAACTGATCTCATGATGGAGCCGGAAGATATGAACTGGAACTTCGTGATGGAAAATCGTATCATAGCTGTTTTGGATTTCTTAGAAAAGTCTTGTAATGAACTTTGAGCACAATTAAGTTTCAAGGTCTGATGATGAAGCCGGAAGATAGGCACCGGCATTCCATGATGGATAATCTTATCATAGTCGTGTTTGCACTTGTGAGAAAGGCCACGTAATGGACTTTGAACACGTTCTTTTTTGTTTTTACGTGCGTTTATAAAAGCGTGTTTTTCTAGTGTTTTTTAAACTATTAATTTATTTTATATTACATAGTTTTACAAATAATAACTGCCTCTCTGACCACCACAACTCAGTAGCTGGGTAATACGATATCACTTAGCAAGACTGGTGTCAGGTTTTGTGGCTTTTGACTACCAATAACGACTGTCAAAGATGTCCAAATGAAAGACGAGACCAACAGCAACCATGGAAGTAACTCAATAATTATGTAAAGGTCTACATACTGACCTCAGCTAGCATTGTTTAACCTTATAGATAGACCACATGGCTGTAATTTATTTAGCCGCTATCTTCTCAAAATGGGTATTTAATTTTTGCAAAATTATGAAGTTGAAATAATGCAAATAAAGCTGGAAGAACGACTTTAAGTGTTTTTCGAGTCACGGAGAAATCTTGATAATAATCCATCCAAGAACCGGCCTTAGCAAGCGCTGCTTAATCTGGAATTTCAACTCAGATTATTATTATTTAGCCATGAACTGCTCCATCGATAGACTGAAGTAATCCTATTAAAATCACCACAAAATTGTACGTCGTTGATACAGCTAACAAAAAAACCCTTAGTCTTATGCATCTCTACTTCGGAATGCAACAAAAATACCGTAAACACTTGTCATCTCGCCAATCTGAGAATCGCCAAAAACCCAATCTCGCAACAGTTACGCGAGTGACGTCGAATCCAAAAGTCATTGATCGTAAAATTGACTCCGTGTAGGATCCAGTCAGGTCAAGGTTTTCGAGTCATTACCGCAGCTTACGCAACGTGATGCAGTTATTTCCGAGATACAAGGACGGGATAATGAACTTTATTATTATAAATAAACATTCTCAATCGTTATATTTGTAATTAAATGTAAAATAGAAAGTGGTCGCTACTATCTCTATCAATATTTTTTCTTATGTAAACATCTTTGGATCTGCGTAACTTGTAGGGTTAATAGGCTATAAATCAGACATTTTTGCAACGCATTTTGCACGTATACGAGTACATGTAGTATTTACATCCTTAGTATTTGCTGGTTCGCAAATATTTAACCCTCTGACGTCTTCTTCATAGTCCAATAATCCATAGCCAATAGGTAAATCTATGACGTCAACACATTCTACCTGTCAAAAACGGATGTAAATAAAGCAAAAAACATTCGCCATCTCTTTCCTTCCTCAACGTCTGAGAAAAAAAAAATAGAAACTCACAATTCATCATTCTGCTTCCACTCTACATAAAATCTTTCCGAATTTCTATCGACCGCAAAGTGAATCCCTAAACGATGCGTCAGATGCTGCGAGATAAAATAATGCGTACTCCGGCGCAGCCTCCAGTGACCAGCGGTCATGCGCGCACGCAGCATTAATGACATGTCGTTCAACCGTCGATAAGTTTAAATATAGAGTACGCAGTTTCGCACATCACTATTTTTTTGTTTTAAAAACTATTTTCGGTACAGTCGAGTTCGTAAAGTTTGTGAAAAATAATACTACAGATTTGTGTACTTGTGGGGTTTTGGTGAAAAATGTGAAGCGGTGTTCAGTTTTTGTGGATGACTGTTTTTAAAGGATTATTAATGAAGAACTTTTTGTGAGTGCTTATTCTGGAAATTTATTTTGTTTTGATAACTTGAATTTAAATTATATATTTGACGATACACAAAAGATTTACTATGATTGTGCTAGATGATACCTTTCATATTTACAAGCGATTTACAAAAATAACATTCTACGAACCTGTTTTTCTATTACAAAAATACAATAAGTTAAAAAAAAAAAAACAAGAAATTGTCTATAAACAGTACTAACCTCTGTCGATTAAGAGATGTTCCGCATTTCCCTACTTCCATATTTTATTGTTTGCCCCGATTCCCGAGTAATTTTAGTTATTTTCTCAACGCTGAGATATCTGGTAGGTATTCGACACGTCTCTCAATTCTTGTGGTAACTTTTTTTTTTTAAATTTAAAATAGGTTCGCGTTTGACCACCATCTCACCTGATGGTAAGTGATGATGTGGTCGAAGATGGAGCACGCTTACCTAAAAGTAACCTATTCACTCTTGACTTAAAGACTCCTAGGTTATAGCTATCGGGAAACACAGACTCCGGCAGGGAATTCCACTCCTTAGCCGTACGCACAATGAAGAACATGAAGAAGCACAGAAATGTAACCGATAGAAAACCGATAGACTTGCAACTCGTCGTCGATGTTCAAGGCTCTGGAGCTTTGACTCGACCAATGCATCGTTGCCAATGAGTCTCTTGGCCCGCTTCTCGATAGTCTCAAGCGCGTCCAGTTGGTATTTAGCAGATCCATCCCAAAGATGAGAGCAGTACTCCATACACGACCGAACCTGGGCTTGATAGAGATTGAGCAACTGTTCTTCTAATAGTTCTAATAGGATGGGAGCTATATAAATATCTATAAAGGAGCTATTTTTTATTTACACTTCTTGCACATACGTACCAATGCGGAATTAATGCAATAGGCATTCTCTACCAATCAACCATGAGTGGTGAAGAGGTAGAGTGGGTGGTAGGTGCAATAATAATTAATTGAACGTGAGAAACAATTATTAAAAAACAATTAATAAAGAAAACGGAAATTTGTAACGTAAATCAAACACATAATTATGTTCTCTATTGTACACTATAATGGAATGAAATGAGGACTAAACAACTAGAAAGTCGGTTTAAATAAAAAAGGAATTTGATAGAGAAATACAGATACCTACAAGAAAATAAATACGTATACAAAGAATATACTTATTGAGAGAATTACTTATACATATATATAAAAGTTAACAAGTAATTGAAAAATAAAAGAAAAAATGTCTACTTTTAAGAAAGTAGAGCAGTAATTTTCCTTTAAATTCAAAGCGGCTGTTAACCGTCTTGACGTCGAGATGGAGTTGAATTAGGTAAATGTGTGAGATTGTTATTTCCATGCTTCGTTAGAGGTACACGTAAATCGATAGAATTGTATGTTGACATATGTATAAAGTTAAGCATTGGCTGTGTAAACGCAATAAAAATCCAACTGGCATCGTCAAAGAATAAAAAAAAAAACAAAAATTAATATAAATTTGATTTGGTAAGTCAGTGTTTCTGTTGCCTCGTTTATTGACTTTCGCAATTGAAATTAAAGTTATTTTTCACTTTGTAGCATTCTTACTAACAGCCAGTACCAACAGCTTGGGGCGGAACATCATCAAATAACTTTTCCCGCTTTGGGTGGAATTGAAGGCAGTCTCAGACTTCTACTGACTAAAAACCCACCCTGTTCCTTCAGTTGCCCTTCAGTTCCGGGGCCGTGTTTTCTCAGTAGAACGTGCCTGCAACAGGAACCAACGGTTTACCGTGCTTTCCGAGGCACAAAGGAATCTCGATTTTTTTAAAAGCTCGTATATCCACGAACAAGCTTAACTCGTTCGGCTGCTATTATTTAAGCCACGGGCCTACCCAAGATCATACTGAGTGTATGAAACTCAATTGTAAATTCATATCTGTCAATAATCTAAATGCCAAGACAATGTCTGTTTATCAAAGTCGATAATGCTTACATAATTCAGATTCTAATATCTCCACACAGTTATACACAATTTACTATTTGAACCAATTTTGTTGTTTAAGCATACATGACGTCATGGATATAATTTACCATGTTAATTAAACGGAACACTTACATTAATTACTGAATGTTATACGTTAAGACAAGCCAGGAGAGTGTTAATATTTAAATGATAGACCGACAATGGTTTAAGATTGTACGCTGAATTGTTCAGAGATTGACGTCCAAGATTCCATCCCGAAGCCAGTCAACTTTAATTTAAGTACAATAGCAACGTAACTTTTATACAATATATGTATACCATTTATGAGTTATAAGTCATTCCTTTAAACCTAGGCAGATACATGATTTTCATCATCAGCACTGCTGTAGCACTAGAACGCCAAGATGTATTGCTCCAATTCAAAGACTGTCTAACATCAATCAAAATTGTGATCAAAATATTCATTGGAAGATCAGCGTCGGATCTGTCTCGCATTAAAGCCGAAAATCTTTTCAGCGCAGCCTTGAGGCACTTTTTTTGAGGGTAGGAAAATCATCATATTACCTCTCCCGCTGTGAGTAGAGCGGAAGGGAGTGTCAGACTTCTACTGACTAAAATCCCACCCTGCTTCTTCAGGTACCCTTGCGTTCCGGGGTCACGGTATCTCGTGAGAACATTCCCGCAACCCCAGCAGAGCCTTGAGGCAACTACTATTTTTTTCTGTATGTGTGTTCAGTGGTGGCCCGACTTGTGAATTGCAGGTCGTGGTTTCGAGCCTCGTCAGGCACATTACTTTGTGTAATTTATTTCATCACCACTGCTCAGTATGTCCGAGGACCGAAAGTTCGAAGACATGCGACGTCCACCAACCCTAGCTGGACCAGCGTGGTGGATCATGTCCCATTCCCTCTCATAGAGAGTTGACGTCTGACCTCAACTTCGGCTCAACCATTGAGTCTAAAGCTCAGACTGCAGCCAAAAAGCTCGGCATCCTACAAAAAGTGAGGCGATACTTCACACTTGGACAGCTTTTGAATTTATATAAAGCACAGGTCGGTTTCTGTATGGAGTATTTCAGTCACTTATGGGATGGCTCAGCCAAATACCAGCTAGCTGCACTTGACTCGATCGAACGCAGAGCTAAAAGGCTCATAGGTGACGAGTTCTGGTAGGCAAGCTTCACAGCCTGGCTCACCGGCGAAACGTTGCTTGCCTGTCTATCTTCTACAGACTGTACTTCGGAGAATGTGCGCAGGAGCTCCACGACCTAATCCCTTCATCCCCCTTTTACTACCGGTCTACCAGACATGCCACAGGATATCATCCACACTTGGTCGATATACCGTCTTGTCGTACTAAGCGCTTTTCTTCAACATTCAAACTCAAAAGCTACTGCACAAATTTTTATGCAGTTCTCACCAATGAATAGAGTGATTAATGAGGAAGGTTTTAGTGTATAACTTTAAGATTTTGTATGAATCAATAGATGATGCCGTGGCAAGCCGAGCCAGGTAGTCATGAGATATTTGACGATATAAAAGCAAAGTTTAACAAAATTAAAGCTCAATTCTGGCTCTTACACTTTTTATTACATTCTCAATATTTTTAAGATAAGAAAAACGCAACTTTGCAATTAATTTGCACAGATCAGACAGTGATCTAAGCTTTATTAGACGCAATAAACATTGCCAGATTGCTAATTAATTGGAATGCATAGCCAATTAGTGCAGAGATATCCCCTAACATGGCAATATATTAATATCTGTACCAGACAAATGGTCGAGTTAGGAGTTAATTAAGAGATAACTGGTAGTTAAATGGTAAGAGAGACTTTGATATATCGAATTGGGTTTTGGATAAATTATCTTTCTTCCTACTCCTCCAATACATATTAGTTATGACCCCATATTATCTGTTTCATATCAAATTCTCAGTATAATTTTCAAATTCAATAAAACCGATCAATTCCCTACATTATTTTACTAGTAGTATGTTTGCGACATGGATTTTCAAATGAAAAACTGGAGAAATGGTGGCCTGCCGCCTGATGCTGTGCAAGTGAACTCGTGTAACCCACAATCCATCCATCATCTATTGGATTTTAGCAAGGCCACTAAGTGCATAATGTTGGATTCTGACGAAATCAGCTCTCCATTGATGTAATTGCTGCAAGGCGTTCCAATGCCAGGATAAATAAATAGATATCTTAAATGCCAAACATATAAGTAATACTGTATTGTGTATAGGATACTTTTCGGGCTGGGGTGATATGTCGGGTAGAAGGAAATCATTCTTAATTTCACAGTGTAAGATTGCTTTTCAAACAAATACAATAGATGTAATTTTGTTCAATGGGTCGGAGATTTGATAAAAAAAACGGTGCTTAGTTTCGATACCGATTCTAAATTAGAGGGAAAAGGGGGAGTTTATGTCCAAACATAAACTCCTCCTCTATGAAAGAGAATTGCCCGTAATTTACTACACTTGTTAACCGCTCCAACTAAGCTAAATATGCTTGTGTCTGGAGTGGGTTCACGTCAATAGTGTAATGGGTGGGGTTCGAACCTGCGACCTCTCGATCACAAGATCGACACTTTAGCCATTAAGTCATTGCTGCTTTAGAGTTTACCTTCACAATTTACGAGCAGTGGTGATGAAAGTTACACAACAGAATTATCTATAAGTAGATCATATAATAAACGATTCATTTCACTTTCAAATCGATAAGAATGCTAATAATATCTTTTATTAAGGAAAAATATGTCCATAAATTATGATGATACTTAAATAAATTTATGATCTAACAAAGCCGGTATTGTTATAATTATGTGAGCTGTAGTTATTCGCATCGTTTCTCGATAACACACCTAGACGGGTCAAACAATACATCAATTGTGGGAACCATCTGATGTCTGGTGTCTTATACTTATCTCACTGTATGGTACAATAGTAATTGGCCTGTTTACAATTGCCAACCAGTAGTTAAGTAAAGCTATAGTAAGTTAGAAGTTTGGATGCATTCCTGGTAAAGAGGTTAAAGTGGAACATATTTGGAGCAAATTGAGTCCCATATTATGTACGATTCCTAGTTATTTCTGAGTTTTTCAATATTGAAGAATATTCACAAAAAACGGTTTTTAAGACAAAATGAACCCTTGCATTTAATTCTAGGAGATCTTGTATATTATTTTATATTTCTGTCATACTTAAAGACTAGAAACTTTTACAAAAGCAAAAAAGCTATAACAATCTGCTATATTTTAAGTATAGGGGGTGTATCCACAAGTAACGTAGGCTACTTAAATTACGCGAGCGAAGCCGCAGGCAGGATATATTGCAAATAAAAAAATGAAAAGGACGTTACAATGGGCAGTCTTATAGCCATAAGCAATCTTTTACGGACAAACTTTGGATTGATTTGACACGAAAATAAGAAAAAATATAGGCAGGTAGTCATTTTATTGGGATGAGCCCACTCTTGACATCAATCTCGCCTGATGGTAAGCAATAGACGAGATCTACGATGGAACGAGCGAGCCTAGAAGATGCCTATTCACTCTTGCTTTAAAGGATGAAAGGTCATAAATCCATTGTATTTTATTAACTTATATAACGTGTAACGGAAACCCCATATCTATCCAAAAGGACTGAAGACAAAATCTGGTATGGAGTCTCTATGCAAAGTTTCAGTTCAAAATAAGTGACTCACAGAATTGACCCCAAATTATTGGTTTCATATGTTTCGTGAATACCAGTAATAACAAACGTGTCACAGCACTATGAGGGTCATTACTTTCCACGTCATTTGCCAATAAAACGACAAATCTCTTCGTTCTTCTTAATTTGAAAAATTCGGCCTCTGGTATCAATGTATTGAAATTTCTAATATACTCCACACATGTAGACATAGGATTAGAAAACCCTTGCCATATGGTTTGTTATCATCCAAAAAAGCCATGCACTTGGTATGTATATACCCTTTAAATTACACGTCGTATATATATACAACACAAACAAAAAAGTAATGAACTAGATTCATGATATTTTCGCAGCCTTTTGATGCAATTGGAAAACCATGACCTGCTTAGCCTTTTCCATAAAAACAATATGATATATTAAAATAATAACTACGCCATTTCTGAAACATTGATACATATCAAACAAAAGTTATGACTAACTTAACATATTTGATCAAGTGTAACTCACTTCAGACAATATGACTCATGGGAATACCCACGTTGCAAGACCATCCGATGTACAATGGGTTAACCTTGTTTAATTATAAATCTTTCCTTTTTTTTCTGGGTGGGAAAATCATCAAACGTCTCCTCCCACTGTGGGTGGAGCGGAAGGGAGTGTCAGACTTCTACTGACTAAAAACTCACTCTGCTCCTTCAATCCTTGCCCTTGCGTTCGTTAGGTTAGTTAAGGAACAGGGCGGGTTTTTAGTCAGTAGAAGTCTGACTGTCCCTTCCGCTCTGGGTGGAGCGGAAGGGAGTGTCAGACTTCTACTGACTAAAAACCCACTCTGCTCCTTCAATCCTTGCCCTTGCGTTCGTTAGGTTAGTTAAGGAACAGGGCGGGTTTTTAGTCAGTAGAAGTCTGACACTCCCTTCCGCTCTGGGTGGAGCGGAAGGGAGTGTCAGACTTCTACTGACTAAAAACCCACTCTGCTCCTTCAATCCTTGCCCTTGCGTTCGTTAGGTTAGTTAAGGAACAGGGCGGGTTTTTAGTCAGTAGAAGTCTGACACTCCCTTCCGCTCTGGGTGGAGCGGAAGGGAGTGTCAGACTTCTACTGACTAAAAACCCACTCTGCTCCTTCAATCCTTGCCCTTGCGTTCGTTAGGTTAGTTAAGGAACAAGGCGGGTTTTTAGTCAGTAGAAGTCTGACACTCCCTTTCGCTCCACCCAGAGCGGGAGAAGTCATTAGATGATTGTCCCACAAAAGTAGCTTATTTTTTATGACTAACCGACCGTTTCAATGCAAAATTTTATTTGTATTTTGATATGGGGAGGCGTGGCGGGTGTTTCAAGATATTGTCGCCTCTTTGGGGAAAGGGACTTTACATGTGGGTTTTCCTTATGACTTTTTAGAAGACGGTACTTTCTATCTTTACTTGAACTGTGTTGCCGATTTCACTTAACCGTTAGTCAGTATATTGTTGGTGTTTATCTACATGAAGCATATATGTCCCTTGGTAACAATTAAAGACGGATAACTGTCTCCCAAAATTATTTCCGATTGTTGTCTTTTTTAATAAAAAGTTATTCATAATAGATATTTTGGTGGGCTTCCAGACTATTCTGATGCATAGAGCGACCGCCTATCTCAGCTTCATACTACCCGTAACGACTGTCAAAGATATACAGACGCCAGCACATAAAGCTACCCGAAACTGTCAAATTTTCCCAATCAATCTTGAACCTAATTTCTTTAACAACAAAGTTGAAAATCTATTAAAGTAATTTGACAGATTGTTGTAAATAATAACTAGGGCCTACGGTTTTACGTGCTTTTCGAAACACGTAGGAATCTGGATATGTTGAGATCATCCATCCAAGTACCAACCTCGTGAAGCGTAGTTTCCTTTCCGATCCACCCGTTCGCCTATTTACCACCTATTATTATTTGACCACGAGCCCCTTCACGACTGTAAAAAATAGTTTTCACTATTATTATAACTGGCACCTAATCTCCAGCTAGTTAACATGCTAAAGATGACCTTACATCGTAAAGTCAACAAAGTAGTTTTCTTAGTCACAGATTCGCATCAAAGACATTTTAGTACCGAGGAACTTTGTCAAAGCTAAAACTTTAGAATCCCTTAAATGTTATGAGAAGTAAGACCAACTTAAGTTAGACTAGACATTCCTATTACTTAAAGTAATTTGATGAAAATAATCCGGAGGGAAATCATGTCCACAATGCTAGGCTTAATGATTTCTACGAAAAGTTCCAAAATAACTTTGTTGTCGGGAGGTTCTTGTTCAATTAGGTAGGCTATATGATGAGGTAACAGAACATTACAAGTAATTTATTTTTAATTCGAAATGAGCCCTCCGTTGACCTCAATTTCGCCTGATGGTAACCGATAGATGAGGTCTACCATAGGACGAGTGAGCCCAGAAGATGCTTATTCATTCTTGTTTTAAAGGCTGAAAGGTCATAAGTGGCAGCGAATACAGAAGCCGGCAGAGAGTTCCAGAGCTTGGTTGTACGTACAATAAATGTCGAAGAAAAGCGCTTGGTGCAACGAGACGGTATATCAACCAAGTGTGGATGATTACATACCCTCATCATCATTGCCCATAGCATTTGTATAGATGGTTGTTGCAGCACCTATAAGTCTACGGATTTCTGCAGAGTCTTGGGTGGCTATACAACATGTAACATAATTAATGCACATTCTGAAATTACATAGTTTGTTCAGAATCGTTTACTGAATCGATTTTTATCGTTTTTAATATCGATAATTTTTATATCCCAAAACAATTAAATCTACGTAAATTACAAATTACACTTTCGCTGTATAGTAAAAACAAACTAACTATGGACCGTAAATGAAAGTAGTAACTTTTTAAATGTAGATTTATATAAATTCCGTCATTCAGTACACATTACAGAAAAATGAAACTCATTTAAAGGAAGTTAAAGTCTTAAAAAAAACTGGTTAAACAAGTAAAACTAAAAATTCAGACTATGTATTATGATAATAACATAATTTTCTAATTGGGGTGTTTGAGGGTGTGCGTTAATTACGATACATGTTGTATAGTCCGAGAGGTCACAGAGAAAACGTGGTCGCAACAGTGTGTTAACTAACCTAAACCGAAACTAAACTTCAATCATTTAGGTTCTTATACATTGTTTTATATTAAAAACAAAATAAAAATGTGGGTATTAGAATTCACATTACTAGCAATCTTGTTAACCCCTTCAACTAGGCTAAGTATGCTTGTAAATGGAGTGGGGTTGCAACCTGCGATCTCTCGATCACGAGGCCGCGGACTCCTTAGCTATTGTCGCTTATACAGTCCGATGGCAGCGCGAAATTTCTTGCCAAACTAATCGCAGACGAAACGCATGACGTGTGTGTGTGTTAAATATTAAAAGAGTCAATTGCCTAATGGCTAGGGTGTCGGACTTATGATCGAAAGGTCGCTGGTTGGAACCCTACCCAATACACTATTGACGTACGATGAATGTTCTAACGAGATACCGTGGCCTTAGAACGTAAGAGCAATTGAACGAACAGAGTGGATTTTAAGTCAGTAGAAGTCTGACATTCCCTTGCGCTCCACCCAGATCGGGGGAAGTCATAAGACGATTTTCCCACCAAAAAATTACACTCATGACGATAGAACAAAGAGATTATCTTCATCTAAATTATCTGCTGCTCTACAGTTCAACATATCCAATCATAAACACAACATACGGCTAAACTGATTAATTGATCGTTCATTATACTGAACAGGGCCTTGTTAATTCCCTGATGGGACATTCTATTAATACTATAGACACAGATCTATTTTAGAACGAAGATATTTATTTAAAAGCAATCAGACTCTTTGATCATTGAGTTGGTTAGACAGAACATGTCTCCGAATGTTGGCATCTCGCCAGCATATGCGGGTTTCTCCAGGAATGTAACCTCAAGTTTTCAACCGTTTAGGAGTTAAGCACATGTATATAAAATTAGTATTTAATCTTTGTTTGGAGGGTTAGGGAATGCATCGTCAAATTGGGAAAGAAAATCATTTAGCGTTTTTGGATTGTATAGTACATTATGTCTCTTCTAGATGCTTTGAATATATCGCGGAATGCGATTATGCCATCTATTGTACGTGTTTTAGTCGCAAGCGTCTTTTCCATTGCCTGCCAGGGTTGCAGTTAGAACAATCTCTAACGAGATAGAACGCGAGGGTAACTCAAGGAACATGTCGGGTTTTTAGCCACTCCCTTCTTCTGCATGCAGAACGGAAGTAGTAATTTGATAATTATACACCTGAAAAAACATTCTAATTATTAATAAATATTATGTAGGCGTAAGCTACAACGAATTGATGAAAATTGACATCTGTGTTAACTATGATGAATTTACTTTTAATTGCAGTAAAGAAAAATCAAATTAAATGAACTTTAACTTTAAACTCTAATAACAATCCAGACCAAAACAACTTACAAAACCTTTAAAAGCAATTTCTCCCAAAAAAAATGGGACCTCCCAAAACGTAGATAACATGCACCACATAATTGAAACACTAATTCAGAATGAAATGCTTCTCAAATTAACTAAAGGTTCGCAACAGGTTGGTTACCCTGTTTAAAAGAACTTGTCTGAGCCAGTCTTCAACGTCTGCGGCTTTTTATTATGACATATTCCATTTAAAATGTTGACGTGATTTGGGTTTAACCAAGTGTGTGAACCCTTTTGGTGGATATGATAAAAATTGGAATTACTTTTGCAACATTGACTTAAGATATGAAGATAGAACAGGGACTGTATTTATAAAATATCTTGACCCTAATTACTATCTGGTTCTGTATTCAGATTTTGTGATGGTAATTTAATAATATAAATTATATATTTTCATATACCTAATAATATAAATTATATATTATAAAGTCGCGTTGTGATTTTTATTAATAAGGACGATAATACATATATAAAACCGTAAATAATAAATAATGAATACCGTAGTACTTGAACACATCTCATAATGTCAAAAACAATAGGTATGTACATTTCTTTACAGTCTCTCTTAAAGTAACGAAAGTGATCTGCAGCCTAATTCGACATCAGAATTGGTTGACGTAAGCACTCATTTTGACATTGCAAACGTATTCTTTTCGTGTTAACAGTTTACAAACAGCAATGTATTTATTTATGATTGTAAAAGGATATGCCTCGATCCATCCTCAATCGCAATTTTCGTCTTATGCAATGCTTCCTCATTGTCTATGGAAATAACTGAACAGACGATCTTAAATTTGCTGAGAAAGGGGTAAGCAGATAATATCGAAGATGCAATTTTTCATCTCTTGAAACTGTATGGTAGTTTCCATACAAGTAGTAACCATAAATTATATTTATTTTACAAATTGGTTACAAAAAAAAAACTCTACTATAGGTAAATAAAATACCGTGTAGGCACGGTATTTTATTTCGTTTAAAATTTAAGAGGAGGCTCCCTAACTTGAATGTAACTTTGCATTAATATTCTGAAACAATCACGGATACAATCAAAATGGAACTTTAGTAGGTATATGATTTATTGGATCTTTTTCTTTACATGTCTAGACCAGTTTCGTAATTGGAATATTTTCGCTAGATTCATTTTTTAATTGAAAATCATGTCTTTTTTTAAGATTATTCAAAGGTTAATCAAGATTCCTCGGCTTTTATGTCTAAAATTAGTATTGACAGTAAGAAAATATAGTTTATTATCCAACTATAGGACATTTTTTCTCTAGATCAATCATTACTTTAGTTATAAACGAAATAAGAATTGAGACTTACGACATTTAGTTTCGAACCTAAATATGATAAAAGAGCGCACGCGATATTCAACTTTATTACTGCTGAGTTAGCGTTTAGCACACAACGGCAGCTCGAAACCAAACATGGTGAAAGAGCGCACGCGATATTCAACTTTATTACTGCTGCGTTAGCGTTTAGTATACAACGGCCTAACCGGTATCCATGGGGGCGGAGCTTGCGTGAAAATTATTTTGGAGTGCCTGGTCTTAAACCTAGCTGACTGCCCTTATAAAGTTCACACAATACAAACTGATCTATTAAAATGAGAACCATGTAAATGACATGGACAAAAAAGTACATTCCATGTACACATACATAGTAAATAATATTGTATATTAAAAATAGAAAAATTATTTAATACGTAGTTTTTAACCTCTCTGATCTCGTCAGTGTTTATTTCAAAATAATTAGTAATCAAGATGAATTCAAAGTACCATTTGTCAACGTCCGCCATAATGGACCATAGAGTAAGATAAATATAATAATGGGTGTTCCACATCAAGCATACTACTTGCATATATCACATAGACGTGTGATATGGACGACAAAACGCTATTATTAAAAACATTTTATTTATACGAAACTGTCTTCCTTGGTATTTTTGGCATTTAATAAAATTATCTTTTCATAATGTTGATGCGTAAGATAGTTTTTTTTTTATATTTCACACACAAACTAATCGGAAAACGGAACGCGTTACTTGTTTGACAATGTGTCATTGTCCATGTCAAATGTCAATATTATGTTATTGCAGATTCTACATTGAGTCCTGTTTGTTTTTGCGATTATTTTCTAATATTTTTGACCCCTGCTTATTTCAACGTACTGATACCTTCTACCACCCGATTACCTTGCTATAATAACATAACATAACATGGTTTGCCTTGGATGTGGCAAATCAGTGAGGAAATTAAGACACCATAATGTCAGTATGGAGTGTCCGTTGCTGGCTGTTCTATTATCACAAAATACTAATTATGTGGTAAGCATTTTGTTTTTCATTATTATAAATACCCAGTTGTATTAATCTATAAAAAAATGAGCTTTCATACTATGTATGTATGATTGTTGTATCTGTGTTTTATGTATTTTTCATCTTTAACATAATATACTTGCCTAAAGTAGGCATGTGTAACATAGTAATGCTCATTTTACTATAACATAGTACTTGAAAACATAAAGAGATATTTAAAAAGATACCCTTGTTACTAAAAATTATATAAACATAAGAATTACCTCTCTAATGATTGAATTAATTTATTATTGTGTTTATTCTAACTATGGTTTATTTTCAGCCTTCAAGAAACAACTATGTTTGCCATGTGTGTTGGATGCGAGCAAATAGACAGGCAGTGCAAGACTCAACACGAGACATTCAAGAATTGGCTTTGGATAATGATGTAGCAGCCCCTAATGTTAGCCAAGTTGTTAGCCCACCAGAGCCACCACCGATGCCGCCTGTTCAAAGAGGGCCATGGGAAAGTAATACCATATCATTACCTAATTACAAGCGAGCTTCGATCACATCTGTTCACAGTATATTTCAACAATGCAGAAACAGAATGGTACATTTGGTCCCGCAGTTCCTTAAAAGACTGCTTTTGGAGGAACATAGTTTCATGTTCCTCGCAGCTGTAGAGTGTGTACACATTTGTACAGCGGCATTTATTACCTCAAATGAATGAGACACATTCTACATTTAGTGCTATATAGCCATATAGAAGACGTAATTTATATTATGAAGTTGACTTCTAATATAAGCTAATATTTTAAACTTTGAAAATGTCTCAGAAATTCTCTCACGGAACAGTAATCACAATTGTAAAATAATAATAAATAAATCTATGATTGTATTTTTTTTTTAACAAGTCTGGTTATGTTTGAATTACTGAAGCCCTATATTTACACTTAATCCAGGTTAGTGTATTGGTGAAATAAAAATGCTCTGTTCTAACCAAGCTGGTTGATTGACCTCCCTAGGTCTCTTTATTAACACTATCGCTGCATTGCTCTAATGTATATTATCTTCGTAAGCATTTAAGATATAATAATTATAATATGTCAAAATATTTTTATTTATTTTCTCTAATAAGTAAATAAATAATAATTTTTACTCCTTTGTTTTATTCTGTGTTTCCGTCGTAGTTCTAATGGTCGCAAGCACTACTGCTGAGCATGAGGTCCTGAGTTCGATTCCCAGGTCGAGCAAAGTTATATTGGGTTTATTCATCAGGAATTTCTCAGTAGCAGCCCGGAGTCTAGATTTGTGCCTGGTTGATAGAAACAGACTCGCCCCCTATTAAATGGTACTCAAAATAACTGGTGAAATCTGGGTGTACTATATATAGGTACACCTCTGCCCAACCCTTCGGGGAATACAGGCGCGATGTTATGTTAATGTTTGTTATTATTGTCACATTTTTTGAGACTATTACCCAGTATAATAAATGTTAGTTAATATTCAGTTTAAAATCCTTACTTTGTTTATTGGTTTAATACTAAAACTATATCAGTTATACGCAATAATTCACAACTGTTCACTATTTTAAAGCGCCTTTAAGTTTTTAATAGTGAAATTATAATCTAAACACCTTATTGCTAGCGATCTGATTAAAAGGTTTACTGTAACTGTTTTTTGCCTAGTCCGGTGTAATGACAAGATTTCAGAGTTTTTTATTTATAGCAATTTAATGAGTCAATATTCACGAATATAAAACACCAAAAATCATTGGTGTACACTAAATTCGATAACTATGCCGACGTCCATAGTAAAATTGGCCATGTCCTTTATGTTGTGAAAGAAACACACAAATTTGAGCGGACCTATCCAGACAGTACAAGTATTTGTCAGTTCTCTAGCTAGCAATCTTTCGTTGTATGAAAGATTGCTAGCTAGGGAAGATAAGTAACACATGATATCCGACATAATATTAATTACCGAACCACCAACGCTTCAAAGTTCCGAACGAAAGCTTTATTATAAAAGTCTCTTTATATTCGATGACAGCCCGCAAGCTGTAAGCCGTGAACAAACACACAAAATCCCAGTAATCTCTGTCGACAGAGTACCAACTCAAACTTTGTCACAAAACAAGCTATTTTTGTGTTATTAAGGCTTTATCGTATGGCTTCAAGTGATGTTCAAGTTATTTATGCGGTAAATCTACTTGTACAATGTTGCGAAAGTAGTCTTAGTTTTTCTTTTTTAAATGTGTGTTGATATGCATATTAATTGTAGTAAAAAGCTTGCGGTAGGTTCGCCTTAATGCCTCAAAGAGTTGTAAGCAAAATTGTCGAGGCCCACTAGGGAGCCGTTGCCTGCCTGGGTTGCGGAATTGTTCGAAAGAGTTACCGTGGCCTCGGAACACGAAGGGCATATGATGGAACACGGATGGGTTTTAGTCAGTAAAAGTCTGACACATCCTCCTGCTTCGCACAGTCATTGGATGCTTTTTTTTGGATATTTTTTTATTTAAACATGTTACATCTTAACTTATTCTGTACATAAAATCTGCCAAACTTCAAAGCAGTTTGTCAACAGTACCTACGTTCCCATGAATTTGCATGCATTATAAATAATTGTATTCATTATTTTAGGTTAGAATCAAACTAAGACCAATTAAACAAAACTAAAACTCATTAAAAATTATAATTAAGTGTAATACAATTTAATGCAATATACTTATATAGTTAGGCGTAGATGTCTATTTATTATGCAAATTTGTTATAAATAACACAACATTTATATTCGAGTGGTCGGTGGTAGAGGTGGATGGATCGCCACACCGCGTTGTAATATTTATGTCTGTATTTACTAACAATACATTTTAACACGTTCGCTGACAGTGAGCACTTACCGTGACACCACATTACGACAGTAGAATTTTCCACGACGTACTCTGGCCCGTCCCTCGACGTACTGTCATAATGCACTATTAACTATTTTAATTTTACGCCTAACAACGTACTATCAGCGAACGTGTTAAGTAATATTGTTTCTAATACTGTGGATTCTGTCTGTAAATAAATGTTAATTGATGGATTGTTAATATTTACCCTGAGTAGAAACACTGAAACGAACTCAGAGGTCAACTAACTCTCTAAGTCTGATTTCGTATTAATCAGATAATATGGGAACCCAATAGGTATATTTCTGTGGTACTCGAGCGCCACAATTAAATCAATCCGGGATCTTGTTTTCCGTATTTAATCTTTACAGAGGACCAATGCGTGATCTCAACTAATAAATAAGTTTTGTTTTTACTTTCCACATATAAAGACACAATTTATATTTGATTTTTCCATCGATCATAACCGGGAAATGGACTCAAAGGCTTGATTAAATTATTTTCTAATCTCCGGTAATATACTTTTCTTTCCTGCTAGTAAAACCAGAGTATAATTAAACACTACACAATAAAGATGTTACAGTCCAGTCCGTCCAAGGTTGTCTGGAAGATATTGCTATAAGCGATAAGAAGGTTAGGTTAAGCAACAGGTGTGTTTAAATAATAGATTGATAGAATATACTTTATTGTTAAATGATTGGTGTACAATAAAGAATATCTATCTGACAGCTTGATGAAGTAGTTTAGACTCGCATAAATTTTAACGTTATCTCGTTAGAAAAGCCTAACTTAGAAAGGCCCTAGTGTGATAGTTCTTTACTAGTGCTGACGTCTTTTTGAGGCGCGCGTTGAATACGCCTCTACCACCTGCGTATCAAATATCAAAGGCGAACTATACTCCAATACGATGGAAAGCGAAAAAGCCTTTTCCGATGAAATAAAACCAATAAATCTTTTATTATGTGAACGAGAGACAAACATTCCGATACAGAGGTCATGGGGGTGGCCCGTTCCTAATCTCAACTATTTTCACTCAAAGCCGAATATATTACAATACTCAAACGTTTTTTGTTTTTGTTCAAATCCTAAAAAGAATATTTCTAGAATACGTTCTAGAAATATTCTTTTTAGGATTTGCTTGCTAAGGTTGACCCCTGGATGGATTACCATCTTGATATACATATAGAGATTCCTCGTGCTTCGGAAAGCACGTTTAACCGTTAGTCTTGAAGGTGATTTCTACGTCTTTGACAATCGCTACGAGTTGTCAGGGACCTGCAAATTGAGACACCAGTCTTGCCAGGTTTCCAGCCAGAAGCCAACCCCAAAATACATTAGGAAAACGCGAATCAGATAATGATTCTTACGAGTATATTGTTGTATGCAAAAAAAAAACATGTCATATTAAAAACAAGCAGTTGCTCGCGACTTCGTTCGCGTGGGAAGTATTTCCCGAGTAAATCCCGATAATAATAATAATATTCCACAACTTTCACACAACGCCATCTAGTCACAAACTAAGCAGAGCTTGTGCTATGAGTACTAGACAACTGGTAAACATACATATATATTCCTAAATACATACATATATAAATTACACCCAGAAAAAGAACAAATGATCGTGCTCATCACACAAACATTTGTCCTGGGTAGGAATCGAACCCACGACCTTGCGCATAGTAGTCAGGGCCATTGACCACTAGACCAACTGGCCTGTCAAACGGGCCGATCCCGTGGAAAATTCGCAAAATCCCGTCTTAGCGAGCATCTACGTACTAAAAAGATGCCCCTTGCAAAATTTGAGAGCCCTACTACTTTTAGTTTCTGAGATTTCGTGATTAATCAGTGAGTGGTATTTCGCTTTTATATATAGACTAGCTTGTGCCAGCGGCTTCGCCCGCGTGGGAAGTTTTTCCCGTGTAAATCCCGATCCCGTGGGAATTTTGCAAAATGCTTTCTTAGCGGGTGCCTACGTCATAACATCTACCTGCATGCCAAATTTCAGCCCGATCCGTCCAGTGGTTTGGGCTGTGCGTTGATAGATCACTATGTCAGTCAGTCAGTCAGTCAGTCAGTCAGTCACCTTTGAGTTATATATATATAGATATAGATTATTTCAATGTAGGTAGTCAACGTAGATGTCAATAGTATCATCATCTTCCTGCCCTTATCCCTTTTAGGTACTTAATGGGCACCATACGTTTTCTTCTTCCATTCTCCCCTATAAGACGTCACAGCATCATTCACTTGTTTCATATCATTCCTCACACAATCTAACCATCTTTGCTTTGTACTTTCTCTACCTCTCCATTCTTTAACATTCAAATCAGTCCCTCCTCATCACTGGGGTAATTCCAGTCTTACCGGATGAAGGTGAGTGCTAGTGTTTTACATGGAACGACTGCCTATCTAACCTCCACAACCCAGTAACTGGGTAACACAATACCCCTCGCCCAGACCAGAATCAGATTTCCTGGCATCTGACTACCCGTAACGACTGTCAAAGACTAAAAAACTTCCAGGACCAACAGCTTAGCGTGCTTCCAAAGGCATGGGTGTATCACACCGCTAAGAGAAATGTACTATATAAAAATAAAATACTAAAGAGCCAGTCAATATTCTTCAAGATTTACTTATTCCTCACGCACGCACTCACACAATACCACACATTCACAATCTCACATAAATACAAACACTAAGCAACTACATCTCTTACACCAACACACATCATTTACAAAATTATTTTATTCGGATTTTAAATTTAATTTTAATTAATTCAATTTTATGTACGTAATTTTGGTTCCACAATAATGTTTATATAACCTAATCCTCATTTAGTTTTTATTTTATTTTGATTTGTTTTAACGCATCTATTTTATCATTTTTTTTTTAATAATGTATCATTTTTTAACAAATAAATGCTAATTGTATCCATGATGCATAAAACTTGCTATTTGTAACATCATTGGAAGAAGTCACTGGCTTGAAAACCTGTATTTCAGGAATACAGGTTTTCAAACCTAGCTCTGGAGGCAGGGTCTCACATCTCTGTAACTTAGTTTATGCCAATAAAGAATTATATTAATAAAGAATTATTATTAATTAATTCTAATAACTGACGTAGGTAAGTTGCATACAACGCATGTAATCCCAGATTCCTGGGGCTAATAAAATCACAAATGAGTATAATTCACTGCTCGTATTCATGTGTGCAATAAAGTGCATATAAAATGTTTGCTCTTATTAAGAGAACATGCAAGACGCCAGACTTTAATTTAAAATAGGAATGTTTATTTGTTTGTTTGTTTTTATTAAAGAAATACATAACGTACGTACGTAATTACGTAATAAGAGTGGCCTTTGTCTTTTTTGAATCGCAAACGCATATTTCAGACGGATAATTGCTTGTTTATTTAAAGTTAACTACAGATTGCCTGCGACGTGCACGCTTACTTAAAGTAACCTATTCACTCTGGACTTAAAGACTCCTAGGTTGTAGCTGTCGGGAAACACGGACTCCGGCAGGGAATTCCACTCCTTAGCCGTACGCACAATGAAGGTATTTTTTAACGGAAAAATGGATAAGGTATAGGTACATCTATGTCATTCCCTAACTTATCAAGTATCTCTGTGCAAAATTTAATCAAAGTCGGCGTGTAAGTGAAACAAACAGACAGGGTTACCTTCGCATTCATAAAATTAGTAGGGATTAAAACAATACATTACTATTGCTATTAATTTACATAGGTATATAAAAACATAAACAGGAACCTATTTAATTCAATTTGACACGTAATTTGTGACGTCATTTAATTTGCCACCCATTTTGAAGCTGACTTTGAAACATAGCTATTTTTTTTAAACATTTCTCCACACAATAAATTTGAAATGTTTCGTGAGTATTTAATAATAATAATAATAATATTTAATAAGCACCCAGACCCGGAAAAACAATGTGCAGCCCATAAAAAACATTTATTACGCCAGGAATCGAAACCACAACACGCAGCAGCCAATCTGTCAATTACCTGTTTCTAACAAGTGCATTCCAATCTCCTAATAGATACCTACACACATATAATACTCGCCAATAAAGGGTGATGTACGGAATTGTTCACTAAAATCAAAATTATCAACAATGTATGAACGGCGCACGGCATCCCGCGGGCTAAGCTAGTTTAGCTGGCATCACACCAAATTGTTTTCGTAATGAGGTGCAATATTATATGCTACTATGTAGATTCTAGAGTAAACAGCACATTCAAGTGGAAATGTCCTATATTTAGAGAATGATTTAGATTAGACTTACGACACATTCAACTTACGTTTTCGTTAGATTAGACGTAAGGCGAGAATGGATGGAGAGCTACCGCATTGCGATTCAAGAATGTGGCCATTATATTTTGCTTTTATTCTGACGATCTTCTTTATTTAATACAAATAGGAATACTTAGCGAATGAGAACCGAAACCGTGACTTCTTTTTAATTTTCTACATTTGGAAACGTAATTATAATTAATATAAACATTATTAAACA
Source organism: Tholera decimalis (assembly GCA_943138885.2). NCBI lineage: Eukaryota > Metazoa > Arthropoda > Insecta > Lepidoptera > Noctuidae > Tholera > Tholera decimalis. Next base: position 36,658,651 of record OW964569.2, on the reverse strand, counting down.
TTTTATAATATTTTTAAAGACACAAATAATAAAATTAGTGTACATTGGCGATCTCATCGCACAGGGCAGTCTTTGAATGAACAGAACTTATTGGAGACAGAATTTAAGGATCTTTGGGACAAACATCATAAATAATGTTAACTAAACATAATTAAATAAATACTTACAATACCAAAAACATATTCCTACTAATAAATATCAAATGTATAATTGAGAAAATTATAGTGAGAGTTAGGTAGGTAATGCTCCATCACTGAATCAGTCATAATGTAAGAAAGCATCAGTTAAAAATAATAGCAACTATAGATGTCTTTCAGAACCGATCGTAAGGAAATTGAGAAGTCAAGATAGTAACCAATATTATCAAGTAGGTAACGAGAAACAAGTTTACCCATCAGGTTTTTCTCCGTAAACACATCAAACAACCACCCACAGAAACGCCAAAAAGCTCCCTAATCAAATCGCCATCTATTCTTACCCCCATTATTTCTACTACTGCTTCGGTCAACTTACACCGTGCCTTTCAAAGGACAAAAGATCTAGCAAGTCTTCGTTAGCATAACTACGAAATAGACACGCCACCATTTTGTGTCCTTTGCACAGAACATTTTTGTAACTCGATATTGTTTAGGACGGTTCGTAATGTCAGTTGCGTTTCAAAAGAGTTTTGAATTTCCTTTTACAGAGATATTTTTATTTATTGATTCTTTTTGTAGTTGTGTTGTGTCTGTTGAACGGATTATTCTGTTTCTTTTGACGTTTATTGTCAGTGTGGAGAATTTTAATGTTTTGAATCAACTACCTATAAGTTTTCTTATGTCTAAAAAATTTCGGTACAAGCTGTAGGTACCTACTTATGAAAAAGATTTCAGCAGAGTGGATAAAGTTCTATTGGTATTTAGTTAAACGAGATTCGAAGCCGTGTATTGCTAAACTGAAGTCTTTTTGTATCACTGCGATCGGTAAAGAATAAAACCTTAGTAAGAAAACAAAAGAGTGGAACGAGAAAGCTGTTTTTTGCCGCCCGATATTTGGATATTTTGATTCTATGATAAAAAATAGCAAATACTGCTTTACGGTCGAGATTTTTTCCACAATGTAGCTCAATAGAAAATCTTTTATATAATCCAACCACTGTAAATCATTGCTTTATAAAAATCAAAGCTACATAATTCCAAATTAGCCCTTAATTTTATTCTGTGTCTCCCTCGGAAGCGTCTTTAATCTTCTCTTCTCTTTAATAGCAATACATATTTACATGAAACAAAACTCTAGCTAACTTAAATCGATATTGTGTCTCACCTCTAACACCCCCAAATGTAACTCGCACCTCGAATACTCGATCCCTGCTTATCGATGCAAACGATTTAACTCGATTCTCAACTATAGGATGTTTCAGTCCGGACACGTTTGTCACTAGTTACCAAACTAAGTTGCGATACTTCGGGAGTCTTGCGTGTATTCATACCTCTTTTGGAGGTAATGCATTTTTACAGATCGCATTCCTAGATAAAATCGGTATCAACTTAAAATTTGCAATTCTTCAGATCGCCTTGCTTCACTTAAAATTGAGGTCTACGTTCAAACGTCAGTACGGCATTTAAAAAAATTCTGTTTTTTTTATTAGCCCGCCCTTGATCTCAATCTCGCCTAATGGTAAGCGATAGAGAGAGGACTACGATAGAACGAGCGAGCCCAGAAGATGCCTGTTCACTCTTGCATTAAAGGCTAAAGTTTCGTTCTAAGCTTACCCAATATTTTAATCAATTCATGATTCTTATAATGAGTTCGACATGAATAAATTATGGACCCCTGGTAAAGCGGTGGCCTAATGCTGCGTAAGAGAGTGTACCTACCTATGAGACCTGACAATGGGTCACATACATTCACTTATATCTATATCCATTCGATGTCCACCACTTCACCGCGCAAAGGATGTTAGAAAGCAGTACCTATTATGTAGATTGTAACGTTTTCCATAGGTGTAATTACTGGAAGGCGTTCCAATGCGGCCACAAATGAATAAATAAATAAATCAAATTTCCTACTCCTCCGTCCTTGTAATTTTTATATATTGATTATACGGAAAATACGCGCTTTGTCGTGGAGTTGCGCATACCTGCCCGATATACATACATACAAACAACATAAATATTGATTACATAATCATCGATAAGCTTACATCATGTTTATTGTATCTTTATTTACACGAGTACCTAAAATATCAGAAACAATTTGAAATATTGCGATTTACGATGCACTCGATGATACGCGAAATGTAGAACGCGGGATATTTCAGTCTGTTGTTGACGTTTTGGCTTTTATCTTTGACGTCAAGAATAACATTGGTCAAGCTTCCAGCTCTGACAGATTTTCTTTTTGTTTAATTTTTATTAATAACTACTTAGTACTCACGCGGGGCTTCGCTCCCGTGAATTCTATCACGGTAAAAACATAACTCTCCTTTTTTGCAGTCGCGTAAAAAGTAGCCTATAACCTTCCTCAAGCTTCATGCTACTTCCATACCAAATTGCATCCAAATCCACCCAGTACTTTCGAAGATTAGCGCGTTCAAGCAAACAAACAAACAAACTTTTCCGCTTTATAATATTACACTCGAGAGCAATGAATCCGGGTCACTTAAAGAATCCTAAAAATCTCGGAAACTAAAAATGCTAGGTTAATGCAATAAATTGTATTTAATAGACAATGTAATACTCCTTAAATGAAGGTATTAAAACTTCTTAGTTATTGTAAAGTTATATCATAAAAAAATCAAATTTGAAAAAGGGCCACTTTCGAAGATGGAACTACGAAATTACAGCATTTGGTTTTGCTTTTGTTTGTAATCTGTCATTTATGTGGGTACATAAACCATGTTGATAGTGCTCTATATTCATTATTCAAGCTGAAATTATGTCGCTTACGCCTGAAGAATGCACCAGAATACTTACAATGCTGGAAACCGGCCGGAGTCAGCGCGATACATCCAGGACTGTCGGTGTGTCGCTGTCAACAGTACAAAGAGTTCTCCGACGTTACGAAGAAACTGGTTCTAACCTACGCAGACCAGGAACGGGCAGAACCAGGTGTACCACAGCACGAGAAGACCGATACTTGGTGAACACCATGCTTCGAAATCGCTTTCTCACAGGAACTGAACTCACCAATCAGTTTCGACGCCTCGGAGGAGGTAACCCAAGTGCATGGACAGTAAGACGTCGGCTTGCTGAATCTAACTTAAAACCCCTTAGACCTGCAAACGGCCCTAAACTGGAGCGTGGGCATCGTATTTCAAGACTAAGATATGCCCAAAGCCACGTAAATTGGAGTATTGAAGATTGGTCAAAAGTTATGTTCTCCGACGAATCAAAATTTATGCTCTACAAGCACGATGGAAGACACAGAGTGTATCAAAGACCAGGGGAAAGATTCAAGCAAGCATGCATCGAAGAAAAAGTAGCCTACGGTGGTGGGTCTGTACTTGTGTGGGCCGGAATTTCTTCTGAAAGTCGCACAGAGCTGGTGATCATAGAAAACGGCTCTTTAACTAGCGTAAGATATGTGGAAGAAATCCTCAATGATCACGTTGGTCCATTTATGGTCAATTTAGGTGAGGATGCTATATTTATGCATGACAATGCCCGACCTCATACAGGTAGGATTGTGAATGACTACCTTCAAGAAATGAACATTACTCGTATGGAGTGGCCAGCGCGCAGCCCGGATGTCAACCCGATCGAGCATGCTTGGGACGAGCTAGGCAGATGCGTAAAACAACGAAACCCTCCCCCAATCACGCTTCGTGAGCTCAAAATTGCTCTCACAGAGGAATGGGAGAATATTCCCCAAAATCGTATAAGGAACTTGGTGTACAGCGTGCCAAACCGCGTAAACGCAGTAATGGAAGCACGAGGTGTCGTGTTTTTAATACGAAGTATTAAAATTCAAGAAAACCGTAATAAAGTTCAAAAATTTCATGTTTCCTATTTTTGTTTTAAGGAGAGATCAGCAGTTTTTTTCTTTATGTAATTTTGTGTTAATAAAATGTATGGTGACTCATATTTTTTTACTTTCATTTAAGGAGTATTACATTGTCTATTAAATACAATTTATTGCATTAACCTAGCATTTTTAGTTTCCGAGATTTTTAGGATTCTTTAAGTGACCCGGATTCATTGCTCTCGAGTGTAGTATAGATTTATCCTTCATTAAACATTTTGAGATTGAGTTTGAGTTCTCAAATATGAAAATACACAAGGAATAGTGTTGTTACATATAAGATAACATTTATCAGCCTATAAAGTTCTCACTGCTGGTACATAGTCTTCCTCTCTATGAGAGGGAATGGGCGAGTTGGTGTGTGTCGCATGTCTTCGGGTTTTCTATCGTGTACCATTTGACTAATGACAGTAATGTCATACGCCCGTCCCCACACCAACCGCGTTCCCGCCGCGCACTTGTTGATTCTTGACCATTTCGCGCGCAACACGCGGCCGGTCGGCTGAGTCGTCGTAAATAAACCTCAGTTACAAATCCGCAAAAGTTGTACGGAGGCGGAGGCGGAAGCGAAGATACTATTTCTTCCGGAACTTCCACAGTAGAAGTTCCGTTACAACCCTGCTTTTAATGTACCAATCATGCCAGGCTCATCGTAGCCTAAGAGGAGAGAAATACTACAACTTCATTCTTCTTAAATTACCCACAAATTTATATATCTTAATAGCATCGCTGTATGGTTTCAAAAGAACTCTGTGAAAGGCACCTATATCTAAACTAATTAGTACATATTTAACTCAGATAGTACTTAATATATCTTCGATTTATTAGAACTATTACCAATGGTGAAGTTACGTAAGTTTTCCGCGGGTGAGGCCGCGCTTTCCGCTAATAGAGATATTAACATCGTAGAAGTTACGTCTACGTCACGTATGCAATATGAAAATTCTTTTCAATACGCTATACAATTCAAGTAAGTAGATATTCCTATAGGAGTGTCTATCTCTATCATGCAAGGCAGGCTCAAAAGCTCACGTATGAAATATACTGCGTATGTTATAAATGTACTGATGCCATATGAATATTTTTTCGTTCGAAAATCGAGCCTGTCTTCTGTAAAGCTGTACTTGCGAAGCCAATTTTTTCAGAGAGTATGTTGATTATGAAGTCAACGTTTTTTCTTTATTGTTAATGGGCTCACGATTTATCACCAGCTCACCTGATGGTACCTAAGCTATGATGTGATCGAAGATGAAGACCACCTAGAAGTAACTTATTGACTTTAAGATCTTAAGGTAAAGATGTTGTAGCTATCAGTAAACACAGACTCTGGCAGGGAATTCCACTCCTTAGCTGTACTCACAATGAAGGAATATAATCACATCATCGCTTACCATCAGATGAGATAGTGGTCAAAGCGAGCTTATCATCAATAAAAAAGTTTTTTTTTACTGTATATATTTACATCCCAGTATTCTCTTTTTTACACGTACCTACATATTGAACTTATAGCTGGCAAGGAATTTCATTCCTTAGTTGTTCGCACATAGATTTCCAGTGCGTTATTAGGTTGTGCAATTTCAACGTAGGTACACTTTCCGAAATGTAACCGATAGAAAACCGATAGGCTTAATAACGTTGTTCATCAAAAACATCAATCTACCTAGCCATCTCTCCGTTTTAAAAGTCAGTTTCCAGACTATACCGACTGTAGCGACTCCACAAACCAGTAATGGTTTAGACTGTGCGGTGTTAGACTAAAAAAATCGGTCAAGTGCGTGTCGGGCCACGCGCAGTGTAGGGTTCCGTAGTTTTTTAACAGCCAAGTGCGTGTCGTATTCGCTGACTGATCGTTTCGTACCATGCTTTAACTAAAAGCCAAACATAACTACCTAACTAATTTGACTTCCTATACAAATCCTCACCTGATCCGACAATTTTGCACGGAAGTTTTAGTTTTTTTTAGAGATTTGTATAAAACTTGTCATAGCCGGTGTTTTGAATTTAAATACGGACACAAAGCTACACTACTCAATCGTCACAAGAAGCTAGCACGATACAACTGGCGCTTAGCGCAATCTATCGACATTTCTATAGAGTTGTTCGAAATTTTCGAGTCAAATACAATTGGTCGACTATTACTCGTAAACTTGTAAAGCCCACTTATGTGTGATAGTTTTCCTTTAAATTTCGTTATATATAAGTACTACTGCCGTGACATTTGAATTTATAACTACAACCGTTTGGTTGATAGAGGGGGGACACTTGACTCTAACGAAAATTGGTACTTTAAAGCTTGATAAGTCACGAACAGTTTACTTAATCAAAAAACTGTCTTAGCAAACCCCTAATATTTTTAAAAGACCTATCCAACAATATCCCACACTATGGGAAGAACGAAAAAAAAAAATTATCATCCCACTTTACATGTATGGGAGGTACCCTAAATAATTGTTTTTTTCAAAATTTTATTTTACCACTTTTTCGGCGTTATTAACGTGTATACTCATGCCAAAGTACAACTTTCTAGTACCAATAGTTTTTGAGCTAAACCGCGGACAGACGGACAGACAGACGGACATGGCGAAACTATAAGGGTTCCTTGTTGACTACGGAACCCTAAAAATGGATGAATCGTGACGAATATCAAAGATCTTCAAAGAACATTTGTCCATCTACTAATACTTAACTATATATTTATTATGCAAATTGTTTATTGAATAACACTTTTTACACGTACTTTTTTCATAAATTTGAACTAGATGACCATGTTTCCTAACTGACTAAGTTCAGTGAGAACAAACGAACAAACACCGAATCAAACTCAGTGGTCGAAGTCTCTTTTGATATCAATACAATTCATACTGGTCAATCTATGTGCATACACATAGATTGACCAGTATGGTACCAGTATCGTGCAGCTCAACTTAGAACTTTAAGAAGCTCAACGTAATGTCATGTGCAACATGCACGCTTCCATTGCCAGCGTTTCAATATAAACCTTTGACATTTAAATTGAAACGATGTGCGATTAATAATCTGCTACAAACGTTTGAAATTGAGATGTCTGTAGGGACCATTGTAGGGACTCTTATTTTGCGAGCAGTAATATTACTCCAGACATGCGTTTGAGGCTTAACCCACCTTAAGAAATAAAAAATGTTTTACGCGTGAAAATAATAAAAAATAGTTACGATCCGTGACAGACGTCTTCTATCTAATGGGCACCCAGCGCGTAGCTGCTTATTGAAACTGTTGATAATTTTCATATAATAATATCTGACTGGGCAAACGTTATTTTGCCATAGAAATAATTTTAAGTGAAAAAAAAACTACGACCTATTCTCAGACCTCCTAAATATATACCTACTCTCACATACCTACTCAAACAAAACATAAAAAAATCGGTCAAGTTTTTCAGAGGAGTTTGATAACAAACACTGTGACAGGGGATTTTTATATATTATTATAATTATTATTAGATAAAGTTTCTCAGATTTAATAGCAGCATCTACCCTGTTAGCCACTGCCATTTTTGTTTTACATTTATACCAAGGTAGTTAATGCAAATAGTTGCATTATACATAGGTATTGTAGATATCGCTATCCGCGATAAGACGTCTATTGTACTGGAAGGGAGTACCAGAATTCTGACTAAAAGCCACCCTGTTCATTCCATTGCCCTTGCATTGCAGTGCCTTGTTATCTCTTTCGCGGTTTCTCTGAACTGACCTGAGATATGCATACATTCTCCTTTAATTGTACGAAGACAGTACAAAATTTATTGCTTCATCTTCTGTCGTCCTCATCCAAGCTACGTTGACTTCCACTTATATTAATAAAAATTGTCTCTTTTTCTCCAGCGGTAATGGTTACCATGTGGCGGTAGTGTGCGTGGTGTTGGCGTGCGCGAGCGTGGCGATGTGTGCGCCCGCGCAGCTGTGCGCCGGCGCCGCTGACGACGACCCGAGGGCCGCGCGGTTCTGTCAGGCGCTCAACACCTTCCTAGAGCTGTATGCTGAGGCTGCCGGCGAACAGGTGCCCGAGTATCAAGGTACGGATACATATACAACGTGTAATTTAAAGGGTTAATACATACCAAGTGCATGGCTTCTTTGGATGATAACAAACGATATGGCAAGGGTTTTGTAATCCTAAGTCTTCGTGTGTAGAACTTACTACAAATTCTAATACACTGATACCAGAGACCGAATTTTTCAAATTAAGAAGAACGAAAAGAATTGTCGTGTTATTGGCAAGTGATGTGGAAAGTTATTGACCCTCGTAGTGCTGTGACACGTGTGAAACCAATAATTTGGTATCAATTCTTTGAGTCAGTTATTTTGTGCTGAAACTGTGCATAGAGACTCCATACCAGATGTTGTCTTCAGCCCTTTTGGATAGATATACACGTTTATAGTTGAGGCAACCGCCTATTGGACTTTTTTATTGACTCCCAACTGACTACTTTGAGAAGTAACACTGAAACAAACTCAGAGTTCGACATTTCTTCTAAAGTCCATACAACTTGTAGTGATCAAATCATATGAGAAGCATGTAGGTTTATGTCTGTGGTACTTTTTAGAGCAACGAATCAAAGCAGGTCCGTCCAAACAGTGCAATCATTTGCCAGTTATCGCGTAGCTCAACTTAGAATTTTAAGAAGCTCGAACAATTTCACGAATAATACCAAAGAAAGGATATTTGTGTAGGCCGTATAAAGCACCTCAACTGCCAGACAGTGCGGTAATCGACTCATAATACTTATTTGATGTTTTCCCACATTAGTCTCACTTTCACAATCTAGCTTTGTGTCCTGTCGGCGAAATGTCCTGTCGGCGAAGAGTCCTGTCGACGAAGAGTCCCGTCGAAGTAAAGTCTTGTCGGTATTCAGTTTGTCGACGTAGTGTCTATCGGCGTTTAGTCGTACACTCATGCAAATTGTGTTTGAGATGTTCTTTTGAAGAAAGAACGACACATATTTATGGTGATTTTTATATAACAGCTTCTGTGGCCTAGTGGTCGCAAGTGCGAGTGCTGAGCAAGAGGTCTCGCTCGGGTTCAATTCCCGGGTCAGGCAAAAACCCACAAGTAGGTTTTGCCAATAGAAAGATCTTAGTAGAAGCTCGGAGTTTGGAAGTTGGTGTGATACCCCCGCTCCTAATCTTTCCACCGTCGTGGGTCATGTTCGATTGCCGTTCATCGGGCTATGAGAAAAAAAGGCCAACTGCATAGATGATAGAAAATATAAAAGCGTATCCTTGTCTTATTGTTCTCGTCTGTGTCTCTTAAATGTTATCAGTCTTACATTATTCTTAGTAAGTAAACGACTATTTATGTCATCATAGCCTGCTTAGCCTGTTCCCAACAATTTTGGTAAATATCACTTGGTGATAGCCTTTTTGCTAAGCTTCCTTCTTTCGGTTTACCCACTCAACTTTGCGTTTGGATTGTAGACTTCCTGAGAGATCGGTCCATTCGAGTGGTCATTGATGGCTGCTCGTCTGGCCAATTGGCAATTAATACCGGGGTCTCTCAGGGGTCTGTTCTCTCAGCAAATTTATTCTTGCTGCACATTAACGGTCTTCTAATGCCCGGTAACTTTGGGTATGCAGACGACAGCACAGTTTCTGAGAGATATGAGTACAGCGCGCGAGCTGGTGAGTCACAGATCCAGTCTCTCCGTGAGGACATGGTTGGGCGCTTAACTTGTCCTTGAAGGCTGTCTCCGAATGGGGCGATGCCAACTTGGTCAGGTTCAATGCAGCTAAGACCCAGACGTGTCTCTTCTCCGCAAAAAGGAGCCAATTCGAACCTTATCTTAAGACTTGCCTAACCTGTATCTGTTCTCCCCCAGCCCTGGTCCGCGACTACCCCCAACTGCTGGACACCGGCATGAAGCGACAAGACGTGGTGCACTCGTTCCTGCGCTTTGGTCGCAGGCGCTGACGCGTCGCGTCTCCGCAGCGGTTACGCCGCGTCCACGCCCAACCACCGCAACCCACACGCAGCGACCAGGCTTAGATTGTTTGCTAATATAAACTACGTTTAGTTCTTTACGTTATTTCGTCCAAAATATTTAAAAAGTTCCTTTATAATGTAAGGCCGTAACCAAATGCTAGGTATCCGAACTGCGAAATTAAAAATAACACCCATTCAACGTCAGGATGTCAACAACAGCGGACGTCTAAACCTCTCTCTCCAAATTTAATAGAATAGAATTAGAACTTATTATAATGAAATGTACTTATTGCTAAAAGTATTAATAGTATGTAAGATGTAATTAAACGATCTTGTTGTCAACATTTTTGTGGCATTTCATTTGATAAGTGTAAGAATATTTAAATAATTATTATGATGTTTTAAATAAATAAAATACATATTTATGACAAGCCTTTTGATACTTTTCTCTGATTCCTTTATCCCAAAATTAAAATATTTTTTTAAGTAACCGTCTAAAAACCTTGAAACAGATCATGATAAATTGTAGCTAAGAACCATCTGGACACACTAAAAATTAAATTACATAATTAACAACACAACGTGTTGCTCATTAAATTCATCTTTACATTGTAATTAATGTGAATACGTCCACAAAGTTGACACTTGTTCATACCCAATTAACGATCCCATAAAATGAGATCAAATTACTTCAAAAACTAATCTTAGCAATTTTATGATCGTTTTACTGAATGATGTTGATTTGAACCCATTAAAATGTACCTAATGACAAAGCTCATGTATATAGCGTTGGTTTGTCTATACAACACTTTTCTTTTTTATTCAATTCATGACAAACGCCATGTCAATAAAGTTGCGTCAATTGTTCTCAAACTACATAATCGTGTCAAGAGCTATAGAATAGCTTTCTGAAACCTTTATGCCACGTCAGGACTTTGGTCAGGACTCACAAAGTCGTGACGGAAACAAGAATCAAGGATTTGATCGAATTGAGTAAAAAAAAACATGATTCGTCGCAAGTAGGTACACCAACAAGATGTCATGAGTTTGTCTGTGTTGGAAACAGATTACATACGTACCTAATCAATTACATTATGTGTCAGAAAAATAAATATAAAAGTATAATGAACAAGTTGATAAAAATAGGTTCTTATTATCGTGTCTAATCGATTGTTTTAAGTTTTTTTATTGTTGATTTGTTCGCGTTTGACCTTCATCTCACCTGTTGGTAAGCGATGATGTGCTCGAAGAAGAAGCACGCCTGTCTAGAAGTAAACTATTCACTCTTGACTTAAAGTCTTAAGATGCATTTGAGGAGTGTACTACGCCAGCTCGACAAATGGATGTGCGCTTAACGCTTATGCGACAAAACTGTACTGCGACTCACCATAGTTCGAATGCACGCTTGTGCGACACATTGAAGATCGACATCACGCTAGTGTGACAAACGATTGCGCGACAGTAGTGCGACAGTACTGTAATTCGATAGTACGTAAACAAGAGAAAAAAAAATAGTAAATAGTTTTGTTGGTATTCCGACATGGGAATAGGTGACATATAACTTTACTGGCCATGTGTGTTATGTTAGTAACGTAAATTTACCAAAAATGCACATTAAATTGAACTTTTAATTGTAGGCGTGATAGCTCTGAACTGTGATGTGCACTAAGCTATTCAGTTTTTTTACATCATCTTTGTAAGAAATAATAAATTAATTATTTTATATCAATATACTAACTCCGACCGAAGCATGTGTTTTAAATCTTCTTTGACGATATTTGCAGCAGGCATTCTGTCATGTTATTTCAAAATGTGTGTTGCAGCTTGTGCGACACACTGAAGATCGACATCATGCTGGTATGACATCGTACTAGCGTGATGTCGATCTTCAGTGTGTCGCACAAGCGTGCATTCGAACTATGGTGAGTCGCAGTACAGTTTTGTCGCATAAGCTAAGCGCACATCCATTTGTCGAGCTGGCGTAGTACACTCGCATTTAAGATAGCTTTCCGAGATAACCACGAAACAGGTGGTTCTAGTAGTGCTGGTTTGTTTCGTGGATTAATAGATTTCGTATCACAGTTGGATACAGTTATGAACGATCATCTACAGTATTCAATGGTAATTCAAAAACTAATAAAACTATTCATAATTATATTTTGGACTCAATTTTTACATTTGTACCAGTGGTACACATATTAAATTGAGTCCTGAACCGCCAGTTCAATGATTGACGAACCGAGAGGTAGTCAAAAATCTTTCATTCCTGAACGCAGAAGAGATAGGGACCCCGAAGCGCAAGGGCAAGTGAAGAAACAGGGTGAGTAGGTACATAGTCAGTAAAATTCTGACACTTTGTTCCAACCCACCGAAAGCGGGAGGAGTCATATTATGATGATTTTCCCACCGAATAAAATGCCTCAAATATTTTAGTATCAATGTTGGTATTTAATCAAAGATTAAACTAGACTTCAACAGACTGCTTGGAAACTGTAATTGCATTGTTTGAACCCAGCCAAGGTTTCTTTTTAGGGTTTCGTAGCCAAATGGCAAAAACAGAACCCTTATAGATTCATCATGTCTGACTGTCACAGCAACTTTATTACGAAACGGTTAGATGTATTCTGTATGTGTATTCTGTGAACCACTTTACAATTTTTATACAAAAATTAAAATGAGAAGGGGTTCCACATACATCAAACCCTATAGGTGCGATGTCGTGTCTATAGACAGTTCTTTAAAAAGACATTGAGGTTTCTAAAACCATTTTTTCTCAAAGTCAATCGTTTGAAAGATAGACTCTGCCAAAGTGGTAAAATGTGTCCCCCCGCCCTCTAAATTTTAAAATAACGTAGTGTAAATCGAAAATAAAAATATGCTGTAGATCTCAATAGAAACTTTCAATGAAAATTGGTAAGTTATTTTGCATAGCTACTACGGAACCCTTCATGGTTGAGTCCGACTCGCAATTAACCAATTTTTTATAGTTTCATTTTACACATGTGTATCACTCTTCATATTTATCTGAGGTTCAGTGTTCAATTATATTATTGACTAGCTTTTGCCCGCGACTTCGTCCGCGTGGAATAGTTACTTTGGGCTAACGTTAAATTTAACCCCGATTTCGAAACATTCTTCATTGGCGCTCCGCTCCTATTGGCCTTAGCGTAATGATATATAGCCTATAAGCCTTTCTCTATAAATTGACTATTTAATTAAAAAATAATTTTTCAATTCGAACCAGTAGTTCCTGAGATTATCGCGTTCAAACAAACAAACGAACTCTTCAGCCTTAAATTATTAGTATAGATAGCTGTTGCCCGCGACTTCGTCCACGTTTCCGCCGTTTTTCGTAAAAGTAAAGTAGCCTATGTCCTTCCTCACGGTTCAGTGATTTTGATGTAACAGACAGATTAACCTTCGTAATTTAGTAGGGAAATATAATATGTCAATCTATAATACTGTTGAAAAATATCGCAATACCGAACCGCACAATATTATTGTTAATAGCTGTGCCCGCGACTCCGTCAGCGTGTAACTCCTTGTGTGTTATTAAGTTAATGTATTGGTAATATTGTTTAGATCACGTTCTCATGAGGCTTAAGTACCTATAAAACGAAAATACTTCAGCGCAAAGGTTCCGGGTAAACTATGTTGAAAGTTGACCCGTCCGGCACGTGAACATAAAGATTTCTAGAAATGCTAACCCGGGAAAGAGCGACGTACAACTGACCATGCGAGAAACAACTGACACCGAGATCTACTCCAGCAACACGAAAAGTCTGCCCTTGAGCCTTATTAATTGTCATTGCATAACACACCAATACTGGGAATTGCGTTCTTTTAAATTGGAATGGAAAATTATTTGGTATTATGGGAATTCTGGGAATAAAAACGGTTTCTCCTGCACCGCAACCTGTTAAAATTTGAGCCTCGATTATATTTTGTTGCAACTGGGTTACTTTTAGTCGAGTTCCATTGCAAAGTTGTGGTGGTTTTAAATTTCGGAGCAGAATAATAATCAGAAAGCTTCGAACTGCTAAGCTATCGGGAGTTACACGTGTTATTGTGAGTCAACCATAAAATATAGATATATGCTGTCGTGGGATATTTTTTATATAATTTTAAGTAGAACATTTCTGTCATAAATGATTTCTTTGTAGCTTTAACCATTAAGGTTGCACTCGCGACGGAAGCTTAAAAAATGGAGTAACTTCTCCCGTTTTCCCAACATTTCCCTTCACTGCTCTGCTCCTATTGATTGTAGCGTGATGAAAAGTATACTATAACCAGCTCAGGAGTATGGAAAATAATTGTACCAAGTTTCGTTAAAATCCGTCGAGTAGTTTTTGTTTCTATAACGGTTATACAGACAGACAGACAGACAGACAGACAGACCGACAGACAGACAAAAATTTTACTGATTGCATTTTTGGCATCAGTATCGATCCCTAATCACCCCCTGATAGTTATTTTGTAAATATATTTCATGTACAGAATTAACCTCTCTACAGATTTATTATGAGTATAGATATAGATGACGCCATTCAGTGACATTTGATGTGTAGGTGTTGATGAGACAAAACAACTCATTAGAACAACAAACTAGGTCAACATCATTAATCGCACAGGGAGTTGTGTTCGTAAGGAATAAGAAATAAAAGTCAGCACATAAATATTTGTCATATATTTCGCTCTACGACACGCATTGTAAACATACATAGACAAAATACATAAAAACATCCAAATAACGGCTAGATACTGTATTTTACAATAGATACGTAATGACTTAGTTACGAAAAATATGAATATTGTGAAAATAATTCTTCAACACACTTGTCTTACCTACCTAATGTACCAGCCAAGACACACATGCTGAATTGATTACAATAGTTATCATGCTGTGAACAATTTCAGACTTTACAAAAATTGAGCAAGACGCACGTAAAAATTTTTGAGAGTTATTTCTCCCAAATTTTCTTACTCAGTATTTAGCCTGTATTCTTTTACAAGTGTGTTGAAAAACGTCGTTTGACACAAGTGGACATTTGTCATTGCAATCTTTCGGCCCTGTAATGGCCTCTCTTTAAATACTGCCATCTATTTCGCGCCAACTGCAATGACAAAATTTGTAACTGCGTCAAAATGTGTAACTACTATGTACTTATAGAACAAAACCGTTACATTCAAATTTTTTATTAACCTAAGTATCTACTAAAAAGTATTATAAAACTAACAATTAGGCCGATTAGAAAGTCAATAAATTAATTAGTATTTAAACGCGTTAAAAATGTTCTACAAGTACTTCTACATTATGTATATTTTGATGAGAGCTTGTTATAAATAGGAAATTCGACAGAAAAAATGATGACAAGAAAAGCATGTGGTTTTGTTGGCAAAATACGACTGAAAATTCAGTTAAAAAATTACATTTAGGGGAAAGGTGTACGAGATGATCCGTTGAGGGAAGATGATCCTTTTAGATTGCAACGAAACCAGTAGTGCGATCTAGTTGATTTTGTTGGTAAAATGTAGACCCCGATATTCCCCCGCCTCAGTCAAACGTAATGGCGTCGTGAGTGCCAGTCAAAATTTTTGTGGAAGAAAACAAATATTACGTGACTTTGATCTAAGGTAAGGTTGAATTTAACTTTATGTCTAATGTGTTCTTGGTGCTTTATTGTTGAGGCTGTTGTATTAGTT
Organism: Tholera decimalis; assembly: GCA_943138885.2. Lineage (NCBI taxonomy): Eukaryota > Metazoa > Arthropoda > Insecta > Lepidoptera > Noctuidae > Tholera > Tholera decimalis. The sequence continues at coordinate 36,642,988 of OW964569.2, read as the reverse complement.
AGCTTTGTATATTGATCTATTTTGTTTTTTTAACAGCATGGTAACAGTTAAAACCACATAGGTTATGTTATCGAACATTGAATAAAAAAGTTTATGTTGGGGCAAGATGATTATGTTACCGGTGTACAAGATGATCCCCACGGATCATCTTCAATGTCAAATAAAAGGAAGAATATTGCGTCAGTCGTCCGAAGAAGAACAAGAAGACGCAGAATGTCTTTTTTGTTCGGAAACATTTTCCAAAGATGATAGGGGTGAGGGATGGATTAAATGTTGCGGATGCCAGATGGGGTCATGAAGCTTGTGCAGGGATAGATAGCGATGATCCTGATAAATTTACATGTGATTAGTGTAGAACGCCAGGAAGAAGACGCTTAGAACTATAATTTTTGGTATTTTTTAAGTTAATTTAGATTTATTTCTTTGATAAAGATAGTTTTTTTTTTTTAATGTTGATTGTGGATAGTGAGATTTATGTTACTAGATTATTTTTAGAAGATAAGTTTAGTTACTTTAGAAGAATGGTTCATTTTGTTAAAACTTTACTTACGACTCTACGACTGATCTCTGTGATAATTGTTTTCTAGAAATCAAATTATAATTGTGACTGACTGTTATTTAATAAGTCTGGCTCATTAGGTCTGTAATAGGATATTTTGATTTAATTAAATTAAATAAAAATAATAGTAAACCCATGCGTGGTAAACCCTGAATATGGTTTTATTTAGGTAATTCTACCAGAACCTATGATAATCCCGACATGGGATGGGGGCAACATGATCATCTTGCCCCTACCGTAAGGATCATCTTGGAGACCGGGGTGTACAAGATGATCCTTTGACAACGTTTTAAAAATGTGATTAATAATAATACAACATCTAAATATTTAAAATTTTGTGTATGACAGCAATAAGATACATAAATTTACTATGGATATACGTGTTTACATCCGCGCTAAGTAGAATATCATTTAAACTACAAGCATTCTCCCTTATGTGAATCATCTCGTACACCTTTCCCCTATTTTGGAAGAACTTTGTTAACACTGGATTACGCTAGGCGATTTTACCTGTTTGTTAGATTGGACAAGTCAAATATTGCTAGCTATATTCGAACTACTTGCTCTTGTCCTACTGAATTATAATTTTAGTATTTATAGCTATTTTGACTCATTTTGTAAAACAATAATTAATTATCATGATAACTATGACCAGATTCTCCGACAAACGCTCCAGATGAAGCATCGACGGATAAAAGTACGGATACGAAATTATACATACTTACATTTATTTTTTTTATAAAAAGGGAACTAGTAATGTGGATAGAAGTCACATTACCTACTAGCAATCTTGTTAACCCCTCAAACTAAGCTAAATATGCTTGTGTGAGTGTGTGAGTCTATTAAGGGCCTATACTACCTCAGCGCTTTTTACTCTTTATCTCGCTCGCACACTACTGGCCGCGGTCACGCGAGCAAGCGAGACAGGATGGCAGGGAAAAGACACCAAGACACCGATAATTTAGTTTATTTCTTTTTACGATGAAAATAATGGTAATTTTAAAAAAGTAAATAACATAAGACCTGCTTTATAGTTAGTTCAATTATTATGCAAAGTTTCATTATCTAATTTGAAGTTATTTTAGAATACCAGCGGTTTATTGTTCGGTTTGGAGGTAACTTTGGATTTTTTTTTCTATTAAGAAAATTTTATGGAATCGTGTTTTCGTCAAACATTAATCCTCAACTTTACCACATAATTATTTCAAAATGATTGCCGCAGTATTTTCGACATAACGGAGGATCATGCTAAGCCATTTGAGATAGTATAGGCCCTTAACGATTTATTACGTTTTGACAGTAAGAGAAACATTTTTTTCCTGTTTTCTCAGAATAAAAGAGTCATATTTTGCCACCAAAACCTGTAATAGTATAACGACAAGAAAGTTTTACGTAGCACCATACATTTCCACTAACCAACGAGTGATATTTACAATAAATGAATGGAAACAACGTTACGTTATTTTGTATATCGCTTCGTTTTGTGTTAGAGGTAAGTGCGCATTGCGGTATAAGGAATACTATTCGATACTGTTCAAATATTTTAAAAAGCTATGTTGGGCCGTCTTCCAGTCTAACCTCCTCAACCCAGTAATTGGGTAATACGAGACCTCTTGGCTAGACCAGTGTCTGAATTACTGGATTCTGACTCCCCGTAACGAAAGTCAAAGATGTTCAAATGACAGCCGGGACACAGCTTAACGGGCTTTCCAAGGCACCACCACCCATCCTAATACCAACCTTGGCAAGTTTTGCTTGACCTTTGCGGCTGCTAATTAGGACTGCACGATATGTATCGATGTTTCATAAAATATCGATATATGTACGCGATATATCGCTTCATATCGATATTATCATATCATCTAGTATCGATACATAAAATCGATATATTTCATCCGATATATCAAAAATATCGTAAGAAATTAAAAGCTCATTCATGTCCCTTTTTTAATTTATTGGTGGCGTTTTGAGTAATACTAAAACGTAAACCCCCGAATTATTGAAAAACTAGTTGTTGCAGTAACGAAACGCAAGGACACAAAATCATTGACCTATAGATTTAATCTATGCATATGCACGAAATACTATGAAAACCCATTAGAAATGTCTGTAGATTACAGAGTAAGCACAGTCCCCTATATTATACAATGTGTAGCATTTAAATATTTAACAATGGTGGCGAGCTCTGTTCCGCCGGAGACTTTTCAAAAGGTTCTAACTCAGCAAAGAAGCAGACTGCAAGCCAAAAGATTAAATAGGATTATTATTATTTGCAAGGTGTCTAGAGAAAAAGCACCGAGATTTATAAATAAACATAGTTGATTTGTTTCCTTTGTAAATGTTTTACTCATATTAACTTAATTGAATATTTAATATTATAGACTAGTTAAAACCAATGAAATTACTAACGATATATCGAAAATATCGATAATTATTTTACATGAACATCCCTACTGCTAATAATAGCCAAGCAAGCCAAGGTTAGTAGCGGGTAGTCCGAGAAGCCGAAAATTGTTACACCATGGGTATCGTGATACTCAACAACTGAGTAACACGATATCCACTCAGCTACAGTTTTTAGACTGAAAGATGACCTCATAGTTGGGAAAAGGTTACTTTATTAATTATTTAAATACCAAGACGTTGACATACTGTTTTAATGAAAAATTGTTTATTTACTGTAAATAACAAAAGATATATGAGGCAATACGAGTTTTTGATACAATATTTAGCTTGCTTATTTTCAATACCTTTTGTTTATTATTAATACCGCAACGAGCAAATACATTTGAAGACAATACAAATTGATTTTAAATGAATAGAGAGTTCGTTTATGGCAAGTTTTTGTTAATGAGAATGAATGTTTTCACGAAAATCTCCACAACCATGTGGAATACTGAGGCGATGACGTGATAATATGCTCGAGTTTGACCACCATCTCACCTGATGGTAAGCGAAGATGTGGTTGAAGATGAAGCACGCTTACCTAGAAGTTCACTGTTGACTTAAAAACCCCCAAGTATCATATCACTACATAGTATAAAACAAAGTCGCTTCCCGCTGTCTGTCCCTATGTATGCTTAGATCTTTAAAACTACGTGACAGATTTTGATGCGGTTTTTTTTAATAGATAGAATGATTCAAGAGGAAGGTTTAGGTGTATAATTTATTAAGGTTTGCAGACGAAGTCGCGGGCAGGAAGCTAGTTAAATATAGTTTGAAAATATATCCATTGCAAACATGGAAAATTTGTAGTTTTTTTTTAATGTTTACTGTAAGTTAGGCAGATTTAGGTTAGGTTGTAAATGTAACCTTTAGGTAAACATATTATTCACTAGTACTCTCGCGGGGCTTCGCTCCCGTGGATTCTATCACGGTAAAAACATAACTCTCCTTTTTTGCAGTCGGGTAAAAAGTAGCCTATAACCTTCCTCAAGCTTCAAGCTACTTCCATACCAAATTTCATCCAAATCCACCCAGTACTTTCGAAGATTAGCGCGTTCAAGCAAACAAACAAACAAACAAACAAACTAACAAACTTTTCCGCTTTATAATATTAGTATAGATGTAAAGATATAATATAATAAGTTGAAAACGCCTCAGTGCCGCTCTCATGAAACAGAAAACTCTCGTTCTCATTTTGTGATTCTTCGTAAATCTATGGCAAGTATTATGGACAGTTTAAATAAGTTTTGATGCCACATTTAAATTAGTTTTATCCTGATTGGTTTTACAATATTATAGATAAATACATTTATGTACTTAGTCAGAGCTATATGTGTGCTACTTTAAAATAGGACTTCATTTCAGGAAAATTGTGGAAACCTTTAAATATAAACATACTTAAATACGCTGTACTCAAGTCTCATTTGATTAAACAGGCCAACAAAATTTAACCAAACTTCTTAACCATAAACTAGACTATACATTTCCGAAGGTTTTCGATTCGCTGAATCCGAATCTGGCCTCAGAATTGCTCTATCACATCAGGTTTCTGAGAAATCCTATTCTAAAAGTGCAAAAAGTACCGTTTTTGGCCGATTTTGAGGTTATGTAGACTCACGAATTATTTTTATTATTAAAGAACAAGTCTTCTTCTTTCAAATGCCGCTGAGTTTGCTCAAAAAATTTTTCGCTGAGATATCGCATTTTGAAGTTTTCATGTTTCTGAATTTTCATATACCTGAAAATCAATTGAGATCATACACGTGATACAGTCGATTACTCATTTTCTTCAAATGAGTCTTATTTTGTTTAAAATTTTGTTTCACCATAAGTGGGCCAACTCACCGAACCCCTTAAACTACCAACCCACATCTAGTTACACCCACCTACCCCCTGGCCACTAGACACGACCCCTACCAAACCACAAGCAGGTTAACCCACCTACCGACGAGAAAACAAAAAAACGAGTTAGGTCGCATATCCACAAGCGAGCTAACTCAGAAAACTTCTTACCCACAAATCCCCACCCACTCTTATCCCTAAAAACCATCCGTACCGAACCTCAAGCATACGAAAATGTACAAAGATGAAAACTTCAAACCACGATATCTCAGCGAAACTTTTTTGAGCAAACTCAACGGCATTTGAAAGAAGAAGACTTGCTCTTTAATATGGTAACCTTTATGGTTTTTAGAAAAAATAATTCGTGAGTCTACATAACCTCAAAATCGGGCAAAAACGGTACTTATTGCACTTTTAGGTTAGGATATCTCAGAAACCTGACGTGATAGAGCGATTCTGATGCCAGATTCGGATTCAGCGCATCGAAAACCTTCGGATATGTATATTCTCGTTTCTGGTTAAAAATGTTGTCGGCCTGTGTTATAAAACAACATTTTAAGTAAAACATCAGCTTCTTAAATATTTAAAAATGTACAATTAATAAAATATTAAAAATAATTTTCGTTTCTTTTTCAATAAATTTACAATTTCATAAAGTATTTATCTAGTTAAAAATGTATTTTATTATACTACAGACTAAGGAAAAAACATAACAGAAAACAACTTACGTGGTTGGATAAAATTGACTGAAGTACGTAATTAAAATTTGCGACATATTTTTTTTTTAAAGTAAATTAAACAAAAGTACTTTTCTGACATAATAGACCATACCATCTCTTCCTGATTACTTTCAAAGTGACATTTAAATGTCACACTTTTTTAATATATACAATCGAGCTGTCAATGAATTTCCACTACAAGCATTGACGTAATATGTACTACGTACTAGAGGAGCTATCCTAAGCAAAAGATATGTTCCATTTTGGCAAGAGTTTAAACTAAAGTTCGCTGCAGCGCTGAAACAATAATTAGTCGTATAACCAATCAGTAAAAACACGCAGCGCTAGAACGCTTCTAAGGTGTAGTTTTCTCGCAACCAAAAGGTCGGAAGCGCCGCGATTTTCATGGCGCTTACGCAACATGTGACCCATATAGACTAAACTGCCGATTGACTACAGAAGTGACATAATTTTATACCTAACAAGCTTCATACGTACTTCTTTTACAAAATTTATTATTAGTTGGAGTTAACCTTAGTAAAACAAACTTTTGTTTATTTATATAATCAAATACGGTTACCATTAGTTAAAAACATCAAATTGGAATAGGTAGAGAAATTTACAATTCGCTTGGAACATGAAGCTTACAGCTTACACAAGGTTCAGCAGACTTCAGAAAACGCCTTCCTGCTTTGGTGGTATATATTTATCCTCTTCGCGAAAATAAAACGAACATAATATATAAGTATGATTGGATTACCATCCAATCATACTTATATATTATACCACTCTCACAGTCTCTTCACTGTGGTTTTTTGGGCGAATTTTATTAAATTTTTCCCCATCTTTACGGCCCAAACGTGGAAACCTAAAATAAATAAAATGTAACAAGTTATGTCTTACAGTATGCAATAATTATTTTTCAACTTTCATTTTTTAACTTTTTTCTTTGAATAACCACCGTTAGTTCTTTTTTAAATGTAATTTTCTAAAATAATGTAAAATATTATATGTTAGATTATTATCTTCCGTTATAGCAAAAATTGTCAGCTTATACAAAAATTGTCACATCTAAATGTTTTATGTCTATGACAAATGGCGTCCACCAAATATTTTCTTCAAACTAAATTTAAAAATGAATAAGTATATATATAGTTATTCACCGATGAGAAGTTATTCCTCTGCACTTGGCTGTATTAGTGCAATATCATAAAACACACGATGGCATATTTAATGCGCTAGAATGTTTTTTTTTTCGTAGAAAACAATAAATGACCTATGCGCCCAAGATCTGGCAAGCGTCTAAGTGAAGTGCGGCCAATTGACCCCACTCGAACGGAACGCAGTAGTGATGTGTGGCGACTTCTCTAGTACGTAGTACATATTACCTCAATGATTACAAAATATTTTTTTTTAATCATACAGTAAAATTATTTTTAAGCAATCTGACTTAATACTAAAATAAAACATTTATAACGAGAAAAATCTTCTCCATTTTGCTGCCAAATGACAGCTAAACGTCGCATGTTTATTTACATCATCAAGAATATTATCGAGTTATCCATTTCAATAATATAATATTTTAGCATATATATATATGTAAGTTAAACTGAATGCTAAAATAAAATAAAAATAATTATATTTAGGAACTAAAAAGCCAAAATAAAAAGGTTTAGCTGCATTAAAACAAATTCGATAAATGTTAGATTTCAAACCATCCATGGATACTTACAGACGCTTAACCGTTAAATTCTTTGACTTTCCGTAATTAACATAATAAGCTTTAATATTCGGACCACAAAATAAGACTTATAATAAAAAATCACATTGTTGGAACACAAATTAGGTTTCAATTAGGTTTTTCAAGAAAATTCCTACCACCAGATGGCACAATGAGGCGAGAGTCAGAGTTCTTTGGCAACAAAAGTTTGACGTAAACATGACATTGACGTTAACTTAACAGGTGTCAGAAAACATAAGTGTGTTGACAGATGTCAGAAAACATAATCATCTTGACAGGACGCCTCAATGCTGTCATCTGGTGACTCATTTCGGAATAGTCTCATTCACAAAATAACTGCCTAATTAATAGTCTTAGTAATAAAGATATAACGAGTATCCTAAGCACGTATGTCAAAGATATGTCATGTTTGGTTGAATTTAACTCAGTATGTGATGTGTACTATGTCGCCCCCGACTGAGAGAAGACATTGACCCTGCAACAAAAAAAAATATTTTGTTAGATAAGTTTTACTAATCTTGGAAAGGAATTGCTTGTCCTCAAATAATACTACAGAATAATATACAGTGATACTTCCGCGAATAATTAAACTAAACTATTACTGTTATGTAGAGTTTAAAAGCGTCAATATACACTATTGCTTACGTTAGTAACTTATTAGTAATCTGTGCTATTGCCGTGACCAAGCATATTTAGCTTAGTTGGAGGGTTAACAAGATTGCTAGTAATGTGAATTCTACCCACTTTGCCAGTTCTCGTTAAAAAAGGGTAGATGAAATGGTTGCGAGCATTCACATCGTTATATATCGTGCGGGAATGTCGAAAACCCACAAATATGCGCAAGAGTGGGCATGAAGAATAATAGGGTAGTTTCCTATGTTATATAATAATTATTTTATTTGGTCCATTAGGTCGATTTTCAAAAAATATTGGTCACGTATTTTTTGATTTAACATGTCAAGAAAAATTCACAAAGATGGAAAGCTTCAAAGTACAAGAGTGGGGGCTGCTGACGTCACACAATTGCTAAGAATTATACCGAGGTGTGACGTCACGCGAAATTTCATTTCACTGTATCTGTTGTAATATTGGTTTTATGGAATTTTATGTCTATGGTTTACTGGCAGGTTTTTAAGTCTATGGCATTTAAAACCAAAATGTTGTTAGGAAGGTTTTTTGAATGTGACAAGATAGATGAAAAGAAAAGTCAAGTAGAAAATTTTTTAGTTGGAGATATAGTCGTAGTCGAAGTCAGTTGAAATATGGTCGATCATATGGTTTAGATTTTTAGAGCAGTTTGCCAAGTTTTATCAAACATGTATTAGATCAATTTAGAATTTTGTAAAGGGTTTTGGAATGAAATAAAACGCAGTGAAACTATAGAATGAAGTAACTTATTTGCATAAAGGATCCCACACTTACAACATCTTGGTAAGAACAATTTGATATACTTTTACAGTATCGTCTTAATTTTTCAATTAAGTGAAAATATGAAAAATACGTGTCCAATGTTTTTTGTTAAACTACGTGACGGACTAAATAAAATATTTTAGGAAACTACCCTATTTATTTGGTCATTGTAGTGTATGTAGATCTATACTAATATTATAAAGCGGAAAAGTTTGTTTGTTTGTTTGCTTGAACGCGCTAATCTTCGAAAGTACTGGGTGGATTTGGATGAAATTTGGTATGGAAGTAGCTTGAAGCTTGAGGAAGGTTATAGGCTTTTTACGCGACCGCAAAAAAGGAGAGTTATGTTTTACCATGATAGAATCCACGGGAGCGAAGCCCCGCGTGAGTACTAGTATCAATATATCACACTACAAATCGATAACAGTATTATAACGTTGCCTCGGGCGCATACGTCGCTAGGTTATAAATACCGGTCCGCGTGGTGGGGGAGTCAGTCCCAAGCCAGGTCTCTCCGCGATGCCCTTCTGGCTGCCGAGCAGCAGAATAACGGCAAAATTACGACGGCAATGTACAGCCAAATATTCAGCATACACAGTGATGTCGTGCTAGGCCTCGACCAGATGGATGCGATGGACTGATCCAATGGATTCCCAACGCACAAACCACACTAGGCCTCGATCCCTCAAATTAGGTTTTTTCAACGCCAATGGCATTTTCAACCAACGCGCCGAAATAACTAAATTCCTCCGCGACCACCAATTAGACGTCCTCCTTTACAGGAGACTCTTTTGAAACCCCACCGCGCTGACCCCAAAATTGCGAATTACTGTCTAGTTCGCAATGACAGAACACGCTGCCACGGCGGCGGTACCCTTATTTATTATAGGAAGGAGTTATACTGCATCCCTCTGACCCCACCCGCGCCTCTCTCTCACCTAGAGTACTCTGCCTGTCGACTAGGCATGACTGGTCATCCTCCGATAACCATCATCTCTGCCTACCATCCCCCACCATCGGTCGCGTCTCTTGCTTCAGACGATCCTATCGCGCTCACCAGCGATCTCACGACTCTCTTTGGCCTGAGTGACTCCGTCTTACTAGCGGGCGATCTCAACGCCAAACACCCCGCTTGGAACAGCAACACGACAAATGCCAGAGGCAGAATCGTCTATAACCTAGGCGCGACCCTAAACTATGACGTCATCGCTCCGATGACTCCCACCCACTACCCACACGACCACAACCATAGGCCCGATGTCCTCGATGTGGCGCTCCTAAAGAATGTAAACCCCCATTTACACTCCATAGAAGCGCTTCACGAACTCAACTCGGATCACCGTCCCGTTATCCTACACCTAGGTTCCCGCTCGGGTAACCATGATCCTACCCAACCTCCTCCGACCCAATTGATCACCGACTGGAGGAAAGTAAGTGAAAAACTGAAATCCACCACGTCGCCTCACTTGGACACCATTCCTGACCACATAGTCTCAGTCGCTGACACGACGGCGGCGATCGACTCGCTTACAGATCACGTACAATCCGTCCTGAACGATTGTTCAAGGGAAGTTCCAGTAGCGGTAGACCACCGCTGGAAACTCCCGGACGATGTACGGAATCTGATAACCGAGAAGAACGCAGCCATCCGTGCGTACAGCGCTTTTCCCTGCGCCGCAAACAAAGCTCACATGCGCAACTTACAGCGTGCTGTAAGGAAACGCATTGCCGAGCAGCGTAATGCGAGCTGGGACAAGATGCTGAGCGAACTTGAGCCCACCCATCTTGGCTTCTGGCAGCTTCAGAGGAAGTTACGATCCACTGAAGAGGCCACAATGCCTCCTCTCATTCGTCGCGATAAGAGTGTCGCCTGCGATAACTCTGAAAAAGCAGAATGCCTAGCCGACAGCCTAGAGTCCCAGTGTTCTCCCAGCTCTCAACCAGTAGACCAAGCCCACCTCGATACGGTGAACACCGAAGTCGAACGTAGAACTTCCCTTCCGCCCGTCGAAGATCCCGATAATCCATTGGCCTCCATCACTCCTGATGAAGTCCAGGATATCATTAAAAGTCTCCAACCGCGAAAAGCCCCTGGCTCCGACGGCATCACAAATAGGGTTTTCAAACTTTTCCCCGCCCAGCTTATAGTACTAATGACTGCCATCTTCAATGGCGCATTGAGCAATAAAGGTTCCCCGCAACCTGGAAACAGGCCACCGTCATAGGTATTCCCAAACCAGGCAAGCCCAAGTCTGACCCGTCTAGCTACCGTCCCATTAGCTTACTCAACGTCCTCGGTAAAATCTATGAAAGGCTTATATATAAGCGGCTCAAAGATTTTGCCGAAGCAAAGAGTCTTATACCCAATGAGCAGTTTGGATTTAGAACCGAACACTCATGTATCCAACAAGTCCACCGCATCATAGAATACGTCAGCGCCGGCTTCCAACGGGGCGCAATAACGGGAGCCTTATCACCTTTCGTTACCGAATTGAGGGGGAGCTTTCCTCCCCCCATCCCATTCGCGCAGGAGTTCCTCAAGGCTCCGTACTATCCCCCCTCGTTTTCACGCTATTCACTAGCGATATCCCCAAGCATAAAAATACTCAGCTAGCCCTATTTGCCGACGATACGGCTATCTATTATACCGGTCTTAAACCCGATGCCATCGCTCGCACTCTCCAAACTTCTGCAAACACTCTGGCCAAGTGGTTCCGGAAATGGAGAATCGAAGTCAATCCAGACAAAAGCCAGGCAGTCCTCTTTTCTAAGCCGCGAATAAACCCACCCTCCCCCCGTCCGATTACCATGTACGGCAAACCGATCCCCTGGGAAAAGCAAGCCAAATACTTAGGCGTGGTCCTCGATAAACACATTTCCTTCGCTGAGCACATAAAGCAGGCACGTTCGCGCGCCGCTTTCGCTCTAGGTAGGCTCCACTTCATTCTTAGCTCCCGCAGCAAGTTATCACTCAGGTGCAAGCTGCGTATTTTCACCGCGGTCATCCGACCCATCATGACCTACGCCTGCGTTGTTTTCGCACACGCAAAGCCCTACCTCCTCCATAAGATGCAGACCCTTCAAAACCGATTCCTCCGTAGAGTCACGGGAGCCCCCTTTTATGTTCGAAATGAGCTTCTTCACGAAGACCTCAAGATGCCCACCATCCAGCAGTTCATGAAACGTGTCTCCAAGCGTTTCTTTGATACTGCAATCCAACATAGGAATCCCCTTATCGTATCGGCCGCCCAATACGAACCCTCGCGTATCTCTAAGATTCGCCGACCAAGGCATACCCTAGTCACTCCCGATGACGCACTCACCCTGCTCCAAGAGAGCCGTAAGGAAACCAGCACAGTTTACAAAAACAAAAATGACCGTCTTTCCGTCCTCGCCGCCGAGGCCCACCGCGACGTCCCCGTAATAGTCCGCCCCGACCCTTGCCAGAGCCAGCCCGCGACGCTGAACCAGTAGCTTTAAATTTCCTTATTAATAATAATAATGATATGATCCAGCCTGTCCCTAGCTGCCCTCCCCCTGCGACGCCCTAAGCCGAGGTCCGTACCCCACAGGGGGTGCCCTTAGCGTGTAGTCGCCTAGTTTGTAAGTTTTTAATAAGCCCAGGCTAGAGGCTTTAATTAATTTATTAATTAAGGCAACCGCAGGCAAGCCCGGTTAAGCAGCCGACAACCTCAGAGGTTGACCTGCGAGATGCCACTCAAAAAAAAAAAAAAAAAAATGGTGGAGTCAGTCGTTGTCGGACTGTCGTCCTGTGCGGTGGTGCGTTGGCGAGTCAACTATGTACTATGGATATGTGTCAACTATGGACAATGGATATAAATAAATCAGCATATTTTACAGTCATCAATAAACTAATTAAATGTCATCTCTGCTCTTGCGTAATTATGTAATGTGTGGCCGGAATTAACACTAAATATTTTTCTGTAGTATTAGTTTTAGCTGCCTCGTTGGTCAAGCACAACTACTGAGTCTCGGGTTCGATTCCAGGGTCGGGTGTAAAGTGCTATTGTGTTTTCCTGTAAGGAATTTCTCAGTAGTAGTCCGAAGTTTGGATGTTAGCGGTGTGATACCCCAGAAGGCACGTGCAACTGTCATTTAAACATTTTTGACAGTCGTTACGGCTAGTTATAAGCCAGTAAATCAGACACTGGTCTAGCCAAGGGGTATCGTGCTACCCAGTTACTGGGTTGTGGAGGTCAGATAGGCAGACGCTCCATGTACATCAGTAATACTCAGCTGCATCCAGTTAGACTGGAAACCGACCCAAATATAGTTTGGAAAAGGCAGTAAAGTGCTAATAGAAGTATAGTCCTCGTCACGTAAGTTGGCAAGGTTTTGGCGTAGTGGGGGTAAGTTCGCGCATCGTGCACTTAGTGGAACAAGAAAGTGGTCACTTTTACTGCTTGCCATTATTCTATGGTTATTGCCATCATTTATTTTTAATCATGTCTGTTCAGAAGAATTTTAAAGAAAGAAGAGGAATTCATTAGTTAATTCGGTATTATAAATAAAATAGAAATAATACATAAATACAATTAAAAGTGAAAAAAAAGTATTAAAAAAAAGCATTAAAAATAATATGTTCTTGTCGTCACAATTAATTAATAAAACTGCTACCCGTTTTATTCCTCTTTTTTCCCGGTGTCCTAAAGACAGTGACGAATTCGGAATTTCAACCTTCCTTAACTATAGTGTCTAAGTGTTCTTTTTGATATTTTAATAGTCTGCGTAAAACGGTATTTGGTTCTGGCATTGTAATCAACGTAACAAAAACAAAGGGTACAACTTTCGTGTACGCAAGTGTATTCGAGAGCAAATTGAACGAGAACTACTGACGCACCAACCGCGCGCTCGGAGCGCCCCCCCCCCCCCCCGCGTCCCACTGACAACCGCTGACACCTAAAACTCTACTTCTGCGCATCGAACGACTCTTGCCAAGTTATTTGCCTATCACTATACATACCTGATTCTTATGCGCGTTATCTTGCAGCATGAGCTGAGTGATGTAGAAGGAAGTTAGCGCGTTGCCTCCCAGCGCCGCAGTATACGCTCGTACTATCGCCATCACCTGGAGTCAACAACACTTTCATTAAGTTCAAAAACGACTTGATCCCTCCAACTACCTTTCACTACCAGACTTTCTGAAGGATACCTTCCATACTTGGTCAATCTACCATTTTGTCTAGCTAAGCGCTTCTCCTCCACATTTATTGTACGCAAAGCCAAGGTGTGGAACTCTCTGCTGGCTTCTGTGGCCCTTAACACATATGACCGGTCAGCTTTTAAAGCAAAAGTGAGCAAACATCTTCTGGGTTCGCTCGTTCCATTGTAGACCTCATCTATCGTTTGCCAACAGGCGTCATAGAGGTTAGGAGCGGGCTCGTTCAAAATACAATAAAAATCCTTGGAAGGAAATTACAAAAGTATATCAGTATGTTGTGGAAATCGCCATATGCACAAAACGTTTTAGAAATACTTCATTGTGCGTAAAGCAATAGTACAACAACATCAATTAGATCGCCGCACACGCGACCCGTCATCTATACTTATAATAAATCTGTAGAGAGGTTAATTCTGTACATGAAATATATTTACAAAATAACTATCAGGGGGTGATTAGGGATCGATACTGATGCCAAAAATGCAATCAGTAAAATTTTTGTCTGTCTGTCTGTCTGTCTGTATAACCGTTATAGAAACAAAAACTACTCGACGGATTTTAACGAAACTTGGTACAATTATTTTTCATACTCCTGAGCTGGTTATAGTAAACTTTTCATCACGCTACAATCAATAGGAGCAGAGCAGTGAAGGGAAATGTTGGGAAAACGGGAGAAGTTACTCCATTTTTTAAGCTTCCGTCGCGAGTGCAACCTTAATGGTTAAAGCTACACAGAAATCATTTATGACGGAAATGTTCTCCTTAAAATTATATAAAAAGTATCCCACGACAGCATATATCTATCTTTTATGGTTGACTCACAATAACACGTATAACTCTCGATAGCTTAGCAGTTCGAAGCTTTCTGATTACTACTCTGCTCCGAAATTTAAAACCACCACAACTTTGCAATGGAACTCGGCTAAAAGTAACCCAGTTGCAACAAAATATAAACGAGGCTCAAATTTTAACAGGTTGCGGTGCAGAAGAAACCGTCTTTATTCCCAGAATTCCCATAATACCAAATAATTTTCCATTCCAATTTAAAAGAACGCAATTCCCAGTATCGGTGTGTTATGCAATGATAATTAATAAGGCTCAAGAGCAGACTTTTCGTGTTGCTGGAGTAGATCTCGGTGTCAGTTGTTTCTCGCATGGTCAGTTGTACGTCGCTCTTTCCCGGGTTAGCAGTTCTAGAAATCTTTATGTTCACGTGCCGGACGGGTGAACTTTCAACATAGTTTACCCGGAAGCTTTGCGCTGAAGTATTTTCGTTCTATAGGTACTTAAGCCTCATGTGAACGTGATCTAAACAATATTACCAATACATTAACTTAATAACACACAAGGAGTTACACGCTGACGGAATCGCGGGCACAGCTATTAACAATAATATTGTGCGGTTCGGTATTGCGATATTTTTTAACAATATTATAGATTGACATAAAATATAATATTTCCCTACTAAATTACGAAGGTTAATCTGTCTGTTACAACAAAATCACTGAACCGTGAGGAAGGACATAGGCTACTTTTTTTATACGAAAAACGACGGAAACGCGGACGAAGTCAACAACACAACAGCAACAGCAAGAGCTATCTATACTAATAATATAAGGCTGAAGAGTTTGTTTGTTTGTTTGAACACGATAATCTCAGGAACTACTGGTTCGAATTGAAAAATTATTTTTTAATTAAATAGTGAATTTATAGAGAAAGGCTATAGGCTGTATATTGTTACGCTAAGGCCAATAGGAGCGGAGCGCCAATGAAGAATGCTTCAAAATCGGGGTTAAATTTAACGTTCGCCCAAAGTAACTATTCCACGCGGACGAAGTCGCGGGCAAAAGCTAGTTCATAAATAAATTGCGACGTTGCCGTCCTTCAAGTACGCGTGTACAGAGTGTTTGTTTTACGTATCAATTTATCATTTTTAGTGGATATTTTAATATTAAAAAAATAAAAACATTTTGTTTTCGAATGGTAATATTTTTTAGCATGTATGGATGCTATATTATTACGGGTTAACGGGAACGCACTCTGTTAGTTAACATACTGTATATCTATATAACCTGGGGGTCTTTAAGTTAAGAGTGAATATGTTGCTTCTAGGCACACCTTTGACCTTATCTATCGCATACCATCAGGTGACAGTCATACGCGCGCCTATATTGAATAAAAAAAAATATTATTATTCACTTACCTCGCAAGTAAAGGTATGCAGGAACCCGCTAAGTCCTCCCAACTCCCTTACAGCGGTAGTTTCTCGGACAAACAGCAATCTGAGAGCACACAGTCGACGAGACACCCGACTGCCACTGATGTGGCTTAGTGTTGTGAGCGATACCGTTGTTGGGACCTGAGGATTGCATAGTATAACATAATCAGCCATTAAAGTTCCCACTTTTGGGACACAGGGCAGAAACAGGCCAAGAGACTTATTGGCAACGATGCACTGGTCGAGTCAAAGCTCCAGAGCCTTGAACATCGACGACGAGTTACATTTCGGGGAGTGTGCGATGGAATTACACAATCTAATTCCGCCAAGCCCGTTCCATCATCGGACTACAAGACAAACGGCGATACGCCATCGTTACATGGTGGACATCCCACCTATACGCACTAAACGTTTTGGGAATACTTTCATTGTGCGTACGGCTGAGTGGAATTCCCGGCCGGAATCTGTTTCCCGATAGCTATAACCTAGGGGTCTTTAAGTCAAGAGTGAATAGGTTACTTCTAGGTAAGCGTGCTTCATCTTCGACCACATCATCACTTACCATCAGGTGAGATGGTGGTCAAACGCGAACCTATTATCAATTTTAAAAAATCTCTATGCGGGGGAAACGCTTCCCGAAGTCGGTCCGTAGATAAATATCCATCTTTAGATATCGAGATTCATCGTTGCCTTTAAAAGCACGTTGAGTCGTTGGCGTCGACTGTCATTTATATATTTTTGATAGTCATTAATGGTAGTCAGAAGCCTGATAACCTGACACCAGTTTTGCTAATTTTGTATCGTGTTTTGTTTTATTTTATTTTATAAATTTTAAGGAAACTTACAGCTAAGGAGCCGTTCAAGTATTACGTTAGCACATTTTTTGCAATTTTTAACCCACGCCTCCCCCTCGTCAGCAAAAGTAAGCAAAGCTCTTACCTCTCCCCCTATGCTTACGTAAACATTGGTACAATTGATTGATTCATGAGCAGCAGTTATAAATCTAGAAATAAGGAATAGGTTTGGAATAGAAGTCTGTAACGCACATAATATTCATTTAAATAAACTTTACTGACACGGAATTCAACAATTCATTATTTGTAGGAATCCCCGAAAATGCATTTCGTTTTGAAGCTTAGACAATGTGTGTTGCTACATGTGTAAAAAATTAAATAATTATTGCTGACGTAATCACCATCTAGATCCCCCCACCCCCCATGTCATCAAAAATAAGCAAAGCAAAGACCCCCACGCCCCCCTATAGTGCTTACGTAATACTTGAACGGTCCCTAATATATTTGAGTGATCATTGACAATATCTAGAAAAAGGCCAATTATAAGCTTCCGCTAGTAAACAGTTATATGTAACATAGGTACGACGGCGGATGTCGCACAGTCATGGACGAGTACATACATATTAGGATATAAAACATGCATAAATCAGTACAAAATGTATACATTATTTGATAGAAATGAAAGAAAAAAATGTTTAGTCATCATTTCTCAAAAAAAAAAGGCTACATTGGCGTTTTTTTAAACCTACACTACATAGACGTTTTGTTACCCAGTTATCGGGTTGTGAAGGTCAAATAGGGAATTGCTTTATGTAAAACAATAGTACTCGGGGAACAGGCTAATCACATGATGATATGGTGTATCATAATAAGGCATTTTATATTCTATCCTTGTAGCAGTAAATAGCAGGCAAGCAGTGCAGTGGGGCCTAGGTCTTAAAAATAGGACAATGATCACCCTACAGTAAGTCTATCTCACCTGTCCATTAACAAAGCCTTTTTCCTCCACGACCTCCGGAGGACTCTTCACCAGCTGTTCCTCATCGAGCTTAAAGATATCATCGTCATTGTCTCCATTTCCATGGCCCTGACTTCCGTGGCCCTGACTTCCATGGCTACTGCTGTTGCTCGCCTGACTGCTATGTTGGCTACTCGTGTGTGTCCCGTTCTCTACGCCGTTCGCTTCGGGACTGTTCGGGTCTTGGATCGGGATAGCTGAACCGGAGACTATGAGCTGGATTTCGTCCTGTGGAAGTATAATTTTTCATGTCATATTGATGTGCCTTTTTGTCAGTTAAACGGTAAAATTATGATGATTTTTTGTCTATTAATGTTACACGGACACACACGACACAAGTTCATTAAATAAAAACACTAGCAGTGTCTATCAAAAAACCATATTATAAGATTCAGGATTACGTTAAAGAAATTACTATTAACAAATATAAATATGACTAATACTATAACAATTCCACTGTCTTTTATTTTGTGTCATTTTTTTTTTTTTTTTTTTTTTTTTTTTTCCTTGGTCAATCCATCTCGGGCACGCCGCAATTGCGGCGGTAAGACCCCTCTTTGAGGAGTGGCTAGATCGGCGTCACGGCGTCCTGACCTACCGTATGACGCAGGTCCTCACCGGACACGGAAGTTTCGGGAGGTACCTGTGTCTGATGGGAAAGGAGGAAACGCCTGGGTGTCACCACTGCGAGGGTCGCCCTGAGGACACCGTAGAGCACACGGTGCAAGACTGCCCCGCCTGGGCAGAGCACCGACGTGTCCTCACGGCGGCGATAGGCGGAGACCTCTCGCGCCCGGCATTGGTCGAGGCCATGCTGCGGGGCGAGAGGGAGTGGGAAGCGGTCGCCTCCTTCTGCGAAGCAGTCATGCTTCCGAAGGAGGAGGCGGGCCGCGTGAGGGAGAGGATGGCGTCCTCCCTCCAGCCCAGCCGCAGTGGTAGACGCCCACGGCGTCGGACGTCGGCCGACGATCTCCGGCCACCGTAGGCGCGGGCATGCGGACAGCGAGTAAAGGGCAACTCGCTGTCCGACCATGGACCATGCCCGGGTCGACGGCGCGTCGTGTTCCACGCGCGCCTCAAAGAGCGTCAGCAATATGACGAGGCCCCCCCATAGAGGGCCGAAGCCTGCCGGGGTCGTGGGACTCATCCCGTTACCGTGACCCCGGTACGTAAAGGGTTATTGAAGGAACACCGTGGATTTTAGTCAGTAAAAGTCTGACAGTCCCTCCCACCCTGCCCGGAGTGGGAGGACTTATTTGATAATTTTACCACGACAAAAAATAAAAAAAAAAGGTCAATCCATCTGATTTGACAGACTTTCTTGTTTCATTATTATTGTTAATTTTACAAAACTAACATAACTAACTTAACTTAACTTTTGTTTCCATACATCATTAGTGAAATATTGCCATGTCTCTTTGAAAAAAAAATGTATGTTATGTAAGCTTGTCAAGTTTATTTAAATATTTTATAATAATCATAATCATAAAGCTGCTTTTTATGTGAATGGGAGAACACTAGATTCTTAGATTCGTTTTTCAAGCTTTTATTTGTAATAACATCGTGCTATGTTAATTGGTCAATATTATCCTCTCATAACTAATGGCATATATAAACTTGCGTTTTATATTATACTAGTACTCACGCGGGGCTTCGCTCCCGTGTATTCTATCACGGTAAAAACATAACTCTCCTTTTTTGCAGTCGCGTAAAAAGTAGCCTATAACCTTCCTCAAGCTTCAAGCTACTTCCATACCAAATTGCATCCAAATCCACCCAGTACTTTCGAAGATTAGCGCGTTCAAGCAAACAAACAAACAAACAAACTTTTCCGCTTTATAATATTAGTATAGATATGCCAATGTGAAATAAATTGTTTTGAGTTTGAATAGTCATCATAATGAACTACTTTTTAAATATGACCAACCCTGAAATCGCTAAAAACAAAGAAACATTTGTGCGTGCATAAATCGACTAAATTTACTGATAAGCAGATTTCTTTTCCCTTTTTATGACTTGCTATTTTGGTTATAATGTATTTCACAAACGAGGTAGACGTATGCTGTCGGGGACTTTTATTTCGAATTATTTAATAGAATCTCGCAGTACAATTTTTTTTAATTATTATTTTAAAGAAGGCTTACAGACAAATTACATAAATGAATTTAAAAATGATACTCAAAATCGCTAATAACAAGCAACTCGACTTAACTCAAACGATTTAGGCAGCGCACGACAAGAAAGCTTTTTCAAACTTATTTTGGCAAAATTACACAAAATCTTTAAAAATTGTAGTTGTAATTTATTTTGTGGCTTATTTTTACTTGTTGTGATTGTGCAATGTTGCAAACAGACAATTATTTTGTTGGGGCGTAAACCTTGGCGTGGTAAATGAAACGAGCACGTAGATACAGGAATCAGCTTGTATTGAAGGTTCTTCAGAGTAAAAAAAAATACGATTTAGGTTTTGAATTAAAATAACGACGTCTCTCGACCGTTGTGTTCGGCGAGTGCCCGCTGCGCCGCCGCGGCGCGCGAGCCCTGGGTTGCCCCTCCCCCGCACCGCGCATTCCTTTCTTGCAGAGGTCGCGCGTTAACAATTTCTTTCTTTCTTTCACGTCAAAGCTTCCTATCTGTCATAGAGTATCTGAAGACAGATGGGGAGCTAGTACAGTATGTATCCAACTAGCACAAATGGGCTGCATTAGTGCTTTGGAGCGTATCCAATTATTACTTATGGTATTAGACGTAAGCGCTAGAGCTTCTACTACAGACTTAAAGCAGCCGCTTTTTATGCAGCCTAAAGTTCTATTTAACCTGCACAACGGTTGCATAAACGTTCCTCAATAGCTATAACGATTTACTAACGCTATACTAAAGCTCTCGTAGCGCTGCTTTTGAATGATTTTGAACTACTTTGAACGAATGATTTGATTATAGTTCTTTATTGTATATCTTCAATTGACATTATTTGTAATATTTTGATAGTGTTTTCGTCGCAATCATGAAAATAAAACAAAACTAATTAAAGTTTGTATTCTGTATTATACTATATAAAGCTAGATTACCACTGACTGACTGACTGACTCACTCACTCATTGACATAATTGTTCTCCCAGATGGTGGATGGGGAGGTGGGTATATTTTGACAGATTCGTAAACAAGTAACTCTCAAACCTACGGGAAAAGTGCCAAACCTCCCCTTTTCCCCCCTCCCTATCGTATCTCGGAAACTACGAGACCCTTTTTTTTTTTACGGATTCGTATAGTGGAGGCTCGGTAAAGTAAAAACCATTTATCAAAGTCGCCCCCCCCACCCCCTTTAGGCGGATCTCGGAAATTAAGAGACTTGGAACATTTTTTTTTCAGATTCATTTATAGGGGTAATGCTTTAGTCAAAATACTTCCCCATTTTTTTTTTCACAAGCACCCGAGGTACTTGCACCTCGCGCAACACGCAAATACTAAACCCCCCCATCTCCCCCCATCACCGCCCCCCCATTGTTTTTTTTTTTCACGAGCACGCGAGGTGCTTGCACCTCGCGCAACACGCAAATACTAGTTAGCAAGATATATAAAGATACTTAAAACGCTGTCCAGTTTACTGTAGATATATAGGATAATTTTCGAGTAATTTTAGCGCGCTTTTATGATATTTAAAAATTTAACAAAAAATATGTGATATTTTTTATTTGTTATACAGAATTAATTTTATTTCCGTATTTTTACGTGTCGATAACTTACTATTCGCAAGTGGCCTATTGTTTACCGGTACATTTAATGCTCATTTAACTGAAAAACCAATGTATATCAACTCAATTTTGCAAGTGAATTATAAGTTTTCTTAAAAATCATGGCGTCATTGTAATGTAGTCATAACCTGCAGTTTTAGCTCTAATAATTCCCTTTTGAGAATTACAGCGCTAATTTTCACCCTTCTAATACTTCTAGTGATTTTTGTTCCCCTAGTGCAATTCACAGCCACATAAAGCTCCTATTTTCTTGTTTTTGTGGTTATAAGATCTAGTTACGTACTTATTCGAATGGTTTCCATTTTAGAGATCCGTGGTCTACCCTTAAAAACGTTCACTTAACATAGAAATTGTACGCTTCTCAACTTTAAAAACAAATCCAAGATGACGGTGTTTTAATTACAATACTTGAATTTACACCCGATATTTCTACATAAACATGATACAGGTTATTTTTCAAATAGATAATCATCAAACGTCTCAATAATAGTTTACATTAGTTTGTTGTCGGTAGAAATAAGATCCAGTTACTTTGTGGTTTAGTTATACCTACACCATAATATGAAGTTTAAACATTTCAATTAACTACCTATTATTGTTTTATTACAGAATGCCTTTTAACTCTTTTCTTGACAACGTATCTTGTAAGACACGTCATTTGAAATAAAAATGCATCTCTTTTATAATGCATATAAAACGGAACGTTAACTTATTTTTCTTTAAAGTATACGTTTCTGAACGCACATTAGTGGCACAATGACAGTTTACGTCAACTACTTTTTCAAAACTTGTCAAAATGGCAAACCGGTTGAGTGCAATTCCGCGGAAGAAGGTAAGAATTTATTATTTTTAATAGATTTTCTTTTAAAACTGCATGAGGAATTGGTGTTATAATATTTTATATGTTTGTAGTTATGCCGGAAAGTAAATAAATAGGAGAAATAATTACGCTTGGCTTCGCAAACTAACAAATAAAGTGAATGTATCCTATAGGATACATTGCTAGGTGTACTAAGATTCTTTGTACAAGATTAGCGTATCTTATAGGATACATTGCCGAGTATACTAAGATTTTATTAGTATACATTTTTTAACTGTGTTTTGGGGAAAGGGCATTGTATGATTGGCATGAGTGTGAGAGAGGGCTTTTTTTTCAGAGAGGGACGTAACCATCTTGTTCCAGAGCAAAAAGAATTTGTGCTCTAGTACCAAAACCACGTAAAAAATCAGACAACGATGAATCTGAATCCGAAAATGAACTTCAGCAGATTACAATTGGCTTGAGTCATGTACATAACCATGTTTCTGACTCCAATTCTTCACCTGCGCTATCTTTGGCTTCTTGTATGGAAAACTTGAATTTTCTATCTGATGAAGACATAGTAGATGTACAAGATGCTGTTACTCAGTCTCCTTTGCAGCCTGCTCCTATGCTGCCTTCACCTCAGCCGCTTCCAGCTCGACTACCAATTTCATTGACGCAAAATGGCTCTCCTTCACCACTTTTTTTGCCACCATCTCCATTAATTGTCTCTAAGTGCCGACCAAGAAGACCTACAACATCCGGAAGGACTGCCACCTGTAGCACCACGACCTCCACTGGATGTAAGGTACGATAAGGTCGGCCATTTTCCAATTTTTGGTTCAAAAGGGCGATGTAAATTTTGTGTCAAAGGCCAAACTATGGTAGTGTGTGCCAAGTGCTCGTTATGCCTGTGTTTTACGCCAGAAATAAATTGTTTTGTAAAATTCCATACAAGCTCAGTATACCTCAAATGTTTCGATAACTTAAAATTTTTCTTTTTATTTTAATTAATATGTAAGTTGATTTTGGTTGTATAACTATAATTGTTACTACATGTAAATTTTATACATATATTATTAAGAAAACTTTCTGTATTTTATTTCCTCAAACCTGGCAACGTATCCTCAAAGACATACATGCAAGGTCAAAGTTTTTTGCTAAGCTGGCAATGTATCTTCAAAGATACATATAGGATCTCATGATCTGATTATGTGCGATTTTTTATATATTTTTCCCTAAATCCTAGGTTCATAATTGACATCAAATTTGAAAATTATTAGAAAATATATATTTTTGTTTTTTGCCAAGAATAGGGTTAAAATAGTTAAAACTATAAATGCAGACAAGAAAGAGCTGTCAATCTGCCCTTCAGGATGGGAAATATCGCTAGATCAGAATAAACAAAATTTGTCAAATGAAGACAATATTCCGATTGAAAAGACATTGCCTAATGATGATGAGAACGTTGCACAAAAACAAAACCGTAATTTGGCTAAAGAGGATAATGGATCCTGTGATGGTACTGCGCCAAATCCAAATGTTGAGACTGATATCTTTATACAATAAGAACCCATTAATAGGCTTTTTTTTATTAAGTTTGTGATTTGTGAAATGTTGAGATTAATCTTCTTTAAAATTAAAAGATTAAAAATTAAAATACTTTAGTATTAGATGATTAGCAGTTTTTGTTTCTTTCTAGGATATGTAATGTAGTTTTTAGTTACACTGATGAACTTTTTGTAACTATAGTATGCATAAGAGCATCTATTATTTCTATAATAAAACTTGTAGTAGTATAATAGTGATTACTATAACTCCTGTACAGGTGCTGCAAAAAGTCTACAATTAACTCCTTTTTGTAGTAAAGTAATCCATAAAAGTTACAATGGAAACCGCTGTACAGCTGTAAGTGGCAGAATGACCTTCATAATTCTCATATAAAGGTGTAAGTGGTAAATGAGTTCTACAGTGAACTACTGTGAAGGCTAGGGTAGTATTTGATTCAGCTTGTAGCACTTTAAGTAACTTTTATAGCTATAGACTTTTACGGATGCAGATATGCCACTTTGAACTGCTTGTTGAACCCTTAAACCGCTATTTTACGGCCGAAAGTAACAAAATAGGCTGCTATTTCCACTAATGTGCTCGTTGGGTAGCTACCTCAGGCAGCTCGAGCTGGAAGCGCGGCGCCACGAGCGCGCAGGGCTGCAGGCGGCGCAGCTTGTAGGCCACGCCGTCCACATTGTAGACAGATGGGGAGCTAGTACAGTATGTAGACAGATGGGGAGCTAGTACAGTATGTAGACAGATGGGGAGCTAGTACAGTATGTAGCTACCTCGGGCAGCTCGAGCTGGAAGCGCGGCGCCACGAGCGCGCAGGGCTGCAGGCGGCGCAGCTTGTAGGCCACGCCGTCCACATTGTAGACAGATGGGGAGCTAGTACAGTATGTAGACAGATGGGGAGCTAGTACAGTATGTAGACAGATGGGGAGCTAGTACAGTATGTAGACAGATGGGGAGCTAGTACAGTATGTAGACAGATGGGGAGCTAGTACAGTATGTAGACAGATGGGGAGCTAGTACAGTATGTAGCTACCTCGGGCAGCTCGAGCTGGAAGCGCGGCGCCACGTGCGCGCAGGGCTGCAGGCGGCGCAGCTTGTAGGCCACGCCGTCCACATTGTAGACAGATGGGGAGCTAGTACAGTATGTAGACAGATGGGGAGCTAGTACAGTATGTAGACAGATGGGGAGCTAGTACAGTATGTAGCTACCTCGGGCAGCTCGAGCTGGAAGCGCGGCGCCACGAGCGCGCAGGGCTGCAGGCGGCGCAGCTTGTAGGCCACGCCGTCCACATTGTAGACAGATGGGGAGCTAGTACAGTATGTAGACAGATGGGGAGCTAGTACAGTATGTAGACAGATGGGGAGCTAGTACAGTATGTAGCTACCTCGGGCAGCTCGAGCTGGAAGCGCGGCGCCACGAGCGCGCAGGGCTGCAGGCGGCGCAGCTTGTAGGCCACGCCGTCCACATTGTAGACAGATGGGGAGCTAGTACAGTATGTAGACAGATGGGGAGCTAGTACAGTATGTAGACAGATGGGGAGCTAGTACAGTATGTAGACAGATGGGGAGCTAGTACAGTATGTAGACAGATGGGGAGCTAGTACAGTATGTAGCTACCTCGGGCAGCTCGAGCTGGAAGCGCGGCGCCACGAGCGCGCAGGGCTGCAGGCGGCGCAGCTTGTAGGCCACGCCGTCCACATTGTAGACAGATGGGGAGCTAGTACAGTATGTAGACAGATGGGGAGCTAGTACAGTATGTAGACAGATGGGGAGCTAGTACAGTATGTAGACAGATGGGGAGCTAGTACAGTATGTAGCTACCTCGGGCAGCTCGAGCTGGAAGCGCGGCGCCACGAGCGCGCAGGGCTGCAGGCGGCGCAGCTTGTAGGCCACGCCGTCCACATTGTAGACAGATGGGGAGCTAGTACAGTATGTAGACAGATGGGGAGCTAGTACAGTATGTAGACAGATGGGGAGCTAGTACAGTATGTAGACAGATGGGGAGCTAGTACAGTATGTAGACAGATGGGGAGCTAGTACAGTATGTAGCTACCTCGGGCAGCTCGAGCTGGAAGCGCGGCGCCACGAGCGCGCAGGGCTGCAGGCGGCGCAGCTTGTAGGCCACGCCGTCCACATTGTAGACAGATGGGGAGCTAGTACAGTATGTAGACAGATGGGGAGCTAGTACAGTATGTAGACAGATGGGGAGCTAGTACAGTATGTAGCTACCTCGGGCAGCTCGAGCTGGAAGCGCGGCGCCACGAGCGCGCAGGGCTGCAGGCGGCGCAGCTTGTAGGCCACGCCGTCCACATTGTAGACAGATGGGGAGCTAGTACAGTATGTAGACAGATGGGGAGCTAGTACAGTATGTAGACAGATGGGGAGCTAGTACAGTATGTAGACAGATGGGGAGCTAGTACAGTATGTAGCTACCTCGGGCAGCTCGAGCTGGAAGCGCGGCGCCACGAGCGCGCAGGGCTGCAGGCGGCGCAGCTTGTAGGCCACGCCGTCCACATTGTAGACAGATGGGGAGCTAGTACAGTATGTAGACAGATGGGGAGCTAGTACAGTATGTAGACAGATGGGGAGCTAGTACAGTATGTAGACAGATGGGGAGCTAGTACAGTATGTAGACAGATGGGGAGCTAGTACAGTATGTAGACAGATGGGGAGCTAGTACAGTATGTAGCTACCTCGGGCAGCTCGAGCTGGAAGCGCGGCGCCACGAGCGCGCAGGGCTGCAGGCGGCGCAGCTTGTAGGCCACGCCGTCCACATTGTAGACAGATGGGGAGCTAGTACAGTATGTAGACAGATGGGGAGCTAGTACAGTATGTAGACAGATGGGGAGCTAGTACAGTATGTAGCTACCTCGGGCAGCTCGAGCTGGAAGCGCGGCGCCACGAGCGCGCAGGGCTGCAGGCGGCGCAGCTTGTAGGCCACGCCGTCCACATTGTAGACAGATGGGGAGCTAGTACAGTATGTAGACAGATGGGGAGCTAGTACAGTATGTAGACAGATGGGGAGCTAGTACAGTATGTAGACAGATGGGGAGCTAGTACAGTATGTAGACAGATGGGGAGCTAGTACAGTATGTAGCTACCTCGGGCAGCTCGAGCTGGAAGCGCGGCGCCACGAGCGCGCAGGGCTGCAGGCGGCGCAGCTTGTAGGCCACGCCGTCCACATTGTAGACAGATGGGGAGCTAGTACAGTATGTAGACAGATGGGGAGCTAGTACAGTATGTAGACAGATGGGGAGCTAGTACAGTATGTAGACAGATGGGGAGCTAGTACAGTATGTAGACAGATGGGGAGCTAGTACAGTATGTAGACAGATGGGGAGCTAGTACAGTATGTAGACAGATGGGGAGCTAGTACAGTATGTAGCTACCTCGGGCAGCTCGAGCTGGAAGCGCGGCGCCACGAGCGCGCAGGGCTGCAGGCGGCGCAGCTTGTAGGCCACGCCGTCCACATTGTAGACAGATGGGGAGCTAGTACAGTATGTAGACAGATGGGGAGCTAGTACAGTATGTAGACAGATGGGGAGCTAGTACAGTATGTAGACAGATGGGGAGCTAGTACAGTATGTAGACAGATGGGGAGCTAGTACAGTATGTAGACAGATGGGGAGCTAGTACAGTATGTAGACAGATGGGGAGCTAGTACAGTATGTAGACAGATGGGGAGCTAGTACAGTATGTAGCTACCTCGGGCAGCTCGAGCTGGAAGCGCGGCGCCACGAGCGCGCAGGGCTGCAGGCGGCGCAGCTTGTAGGCCACGCCGTCCACATTGTAGACAGATGGGGAGCTAGTACAGTATGTAGACAGATGGGGAGCTAGTACAGTATGTAGACAGATGGGGAGCTAGTACAGTATGTAGACAGATGGGGAGCTAGTACAGTATGTAGACAGATGGGGAGCTAGTACAGTATGTAGACAGATGGGGAGCTAGTACAGTATGTAGACAGATGGGGAGCTAGTACAGTATGTAGACAGATGGGGAGCTAGTACAGTATGTAGACAGATGGGGAGCTAGTACAGTATGTAGCTACCTCGGGCAGCTCGAGCTGGAAGCGCGGCGCCACGAGCGCGCAGGGCTGCAGGCGGCGCAGCTTGTAGGCCACGCCGTCCACATTGTAGACAGATGGGGAGCTAGTACAGTATGTAGACAGATGGGGAGCTAGTACAGTATGTAGACAGATGGGGAGCTAGTACAGTATGTAGCTACCTCGGGCAGCTCGAGCTGGAAGCGCGGCGCCACGAGCGCGCAGGGCTGCAGGCGGCGCAGCTTGTAGGCCACGCCGTCCACATTGTAGACAGATGGGGAGCTAGTACAGTATGTAGACAGATGGGGAGCTAGTACAGTATGTAGACAGATGGGGAGCTAGTACAGTATGTAGACAGATGGGGAGCTAGTACAGTATGTAGACAGATGGGGAGCTAGTACAGTATGTAGACAGATGGGGAGCTAGTACAGTATGTAGACAGATGGGGAGCTAGTACAGTATGTAGACAGATGGGGAGCTAGTACAGTATGTAGCTACCTCGGGCAGCTCGAGCTGGAAGCGCGGCGCCACGAGCGCGCAGGGCTGCAGGCGGCGCAGCTTGTAGGCCACGCCGTCCACATTGTAGACAGATGGGGAGCTAGTACAGTATGTAGACAGATGGGGAGCTAGTACAGTATGTAGACAGATGGGGAGCTAGTACAGTATGTAGACAGATGGGGAGCTAGTACAGTATGTAGACAGATGGGGAGCTAGTACAGTATGTAGACAGATGGGGAGCTAGTACAGTATGTAGACAGATGGGGAGCTAGTACAGTATGTAGACAGATGGGGAGCTAGTACAGTATGTAGCTACCTCGGGCAGCTCGAGCTGGAAGCGCGGCGCCACGAGCGCGCAGGGCTGCAGGCGGCGCAGCTTGTAGGCCACGCCGTCCACATTGTAGACAGATGGGGAGCTAGTACAGTATGTAGACAGATGGGGAGCTAGTACAGTATGTAGACAGATGGGGAGCTAGTACAGTATGTAGACAGATGGGGAGCTAGTACAGTATGTAGACAGATGGGGAGCTAGTACAGTATGTAGACAGATGGGGAGCTAGTACAGTATGTAGACAGATGGGGAGCTAGTACAGTATGTAGACAGATGGGGAGCTAGTACAGTATGTAGACAGATAGGAACCTAGTACAGTATGTAGCTACCTCGGGCAGCTCGAGCTGGAAGCGCGGCGCCACGAGCGCGCAGGGCTGCAGGCGGCGCAGCTTGTAGGCCACGCCGTCCACATTGTAGACAGATGGGGAGCTAGTACAGTATGTAGACAGATGGGGAGCTAGTACAGTATGTAGACAGATGGGGAGCTAGTACAGTATGTAGACAGATGGGGAGCTAGTACAGTATGTAGACAGATGGGGAGCTAGTACAGTATGTAGACAGATGGGGAGCTAGTACAGTATGTAGACAGATGGGGAGCTAGTACAGTATGTAGACAGATGGGGAGCTAGTACAGTATGTAGACAGATGGGGAGCTAGTACAGTATGTAGACAGATGGGGAGCTAGTACAGTATGTAGCTACCTCGGGCAGCTCGAGCTGGAAGCGCGGCGCCACGAGCGCGCAGGGCTGCAGGCGGCGCAGCTTGTAGGCCACGCCGTCCACATTGTAGACAGATGGGGAGCTAGTACAGTATGTAGACAGATGGGGAGCTAGTACAGTATGTAGACAGATGGGGAGCTAGTACAGTATGTAGACAGATGGGGAGCTAGTACAGTATGTAGACAGATGGGGAGCTAGTACAGTATGTAGACAGATGGGGAGCTAGTACAGTATGTAGACAGATGGGGAGCTAGTACAGTATGTAGCTACCTCGGGCAGCTCGAGCTGGAAGCGCGGCGCCACGAGCGCGCAGGGCTGCAGGCGGCGCAGCTTGTAGGCCACGCCGTCCACATTGTAGACAGATGGGGAGCTAGTACAGTATGTAGACAGATGGGGAGCTAGTACAGTATGTAGACAGATGGGGAGCTAGTACAGTATGTAGACAGATGGGGAGCTAGTACAGTATGTAGCTACCTCGGGCAGCTCGAGCTGGAAGCGCGGCGCCACGAGCGCGCAGGGCTGCAGGCGGCGCAGCTTGTAGGCCACGCCGTCCACATTGTAGACAGATGGGGAGCTAGTACAGTATGTAGACAGATGGGGAGCTAGTACAGTATGTAGACAGATGGGGAGCTAGTACAGTATGTAGACAGATGGGGAGCTAGTACAGTATGTAGACAGATGGGGAGCTAGTACAGTATGTAGCTACCTCGGGCAGCTCGAGCTGGAAGCGCGGCGCCACGAGCGCGCAGGGCTGCAGGCGGCGCAGCTTGTAGGCCACGCCGTCCACATTGTAGACAGATGGGGAGCTAGTACAGTATGTAGACAGATGGGGAGCTAGTACAGTATGTAGACAGATGGGGAGCTAGTACAGTATGTAGACAGATGGGGAGCTAGTACAGTATGTAGACAGATGGGGAGCTAGTACAGTATGTAGACAGATGGGGAGCTAGTACAGTATGTAGACAGATGGGGAGCTAGTACAGTATGTAGCTACCTCGGGCAGCTCGAGCTGGAAGCGCGGCGCCACGAGCGCGCAGGGCTGCAGGCGGCGCAGCTTGTAGGCCACGCCGTCCACATTGTAGACAGATGGGGAGCTAGTACAGTATGTAGACAGATGGGGAGCTAGTACAGTATGTAGACAGATGGGGAGCTAGTACAGTATGTAGACAGATGGGGAGCTAGTACAGTATGTAGACAGATGGGGAGCTAGTACAGTATGTAGACAGATGGGGAGCTAGTACAGTATGTAGACAGATGGGGAGCTAGTACAGTATGTAGCTACCTCGGGCAGCTCGAGCTGGAAGCGCGGCGCCACGAGCGCGCAGGGCTGCAGGCGGCGCAGCTTGTAGGCCACGCCGTCCACATTGTAGACAGATGGGGAGCTAGTACAGTATGTAGACAGATGGGGAGCTAGTACAGTATGTAGACAGATGGGGAGCTAGTACAGTATGTAGACAGATGGGGAGCTAGTACAGTATGTAGACAGATGGGGAGCTAGTACAGTATGTAGACAGATGGGGAGCTAGTACAGTATGTAGACAGATGGGGAGCTAGTACAGTATGTAGACAGATGGGGAGCTAGTACAGTATGTAGACAGATGGGAACCTAGTACAGTATGTAGCTACCTCGGGCAGCTCGAGCTGGAAGCGCGGCGCCACGAGCGCGCAGGGCTGCAGGCGGCGCAGCTTGTAGGCCACGCCGTCCACATTGTAGACAGATGGGGAGCTAGTACAGTATGTAGACAGATGGGGAGCTAGTACAGTATGTAGACAGATGGGGAGCTAGTACAGTATGTAGACAGATGGGGAGCTAGTACAGTATGTAGACAGATGGGGAGCTAGTACAGTATGTAGACAGATGGGGAGCTAGTACAGTATGTAGACAGATGGGGAGCTAGTACAGTATGTAGACAGATGGGGAGCTAGTACAGTATGTAGACAGATGGGGAGCTAGTACAGTATGTAGACAGATGGGGAGCTAGTACAGTATGTAGACAGATGGGGAGCTAGTACAGTATGTAGACAGATGGGGAGCTAGTACAGTATGTAGACAGATGGGGAGCTAGTACAGTATGTAGACAGATGGGGAGCTAGTACAGTATGTAGACAGATGGGGAGCTAGTACAGTATGTAGACAGATGGGGAGCTAGTACAGTATGTAGACAGATGGGGAGCTAGTACAGTATGTAGACAGATGGGGAGCTAGTACAGTATGTAGACAGATGGGGAGCTAGTACAGTATGTAGACAGATGGGGAGCTAGTACAGTATGTAGCTACCTCGGGCAGCTCGAGCTGGAAGCGCGGCGCCACGAGCGCGCAGGGCTGCAGGCGGCGCAGCTTGTAGGCCACGCCGTCCACATTGTAGACAGATGGGGAGCTAGTACAGTATGTAGACAGATGGGGAGCTAGTACAGTATGTAGACAGATGGGGAGCTAGTACAGTATGTAGACAGATGGGGAGCTAGTACAGTATGTAGCTACCTCGGGCAGCTCGAGCTGGAAGCGCGGCGCCACGAGCGCGCAGGGCTGCAGGCGGCGCAGCTTGTAGGCCACGCCGTCCACATTGTAGACAGATGGGGAGCTAGTACAGTATGTAGACAGATGGGGAGCTAGTACAGTATGTAGACAGATGGGGAGCTAGTACAGTATGTAGACAGATGGGGAGCTAGTACAGTATGTAGACAGATGGGGAGCTAGTACAGTATGTAGACAGATGGGGAGCTAGTACAGTATGTAGACAGATGGGGAGCTAGTACAGTATGTAGACAGATGGGGAGCTAGTACAGTATGTAGCTACCTCGGGCAGCTCGAGCTGGAAGCGCGGCGCCACGAGCGCGCAGGGCTGCAGGCGGCGCAGCTTGTAGGCCACGCCGTCCACATTGTAGACAGATGGGGAGCTAGTACAGTATGTAGACAGATGGGGAGCTAGTACAGTATGTAGACAGATGGGGAGCTAGTACAGTATGTAGACAGATGGGGAGCTAGTACAGTATGTAGACAGATGGGGAGCTAGTACAGTATGTAGACAGATGGGGAGCTAGTACAGTATGTAGACAGATGGGGAGCTAGTACAGTATGTAGCTACCTCGGGCAGCTCGAGCTGGAAGCGCGGCGCCACGAGCGCGCAGGGCTGCAGGCGGCGCAGCTTGTAGGCCACGCCGTCCACATTGTAGACAGATGGGGAGCTAGTACAGTATGTAGACAGATGGGGAGCTAGTACAGTATGTAGACAGATGGGGAGCTAGTACAGTATGTAGACAGATGGGGAGCTAGTACAGTATGTAGACAGATGGGGAGCTAGTACAGTATGTAGACAGATGGGGAGCTAGTACAGTATGTAGACAGATGGGGAGCTAGTACAGTATGTAGACAGATGGGGAGCTAGTACAGTATGTAGACAGATGGGAACCTAGTACAGTATGTAGCTACCTCGGGCAGCTCGAGCTGGAAGCGCGGCGCCACGAGCGCGCAGGGCTGCAGGCGGCGCAGCTTGTAGGCCACGCCGTCCACATTGTAGACAGATGGGGAGCTAGTACAGTATGTAGACAGATGGGGAGCTAGTACAGTATGTAGACAGATGGGGAGCTAGTACAGTATGTAGACAGATGGGGAGCTAGTACAGTATGTAGACAGATGGGGAGCTAGTACAGTATGTAGACAGATGGGGAGCTAGTACAGTATGTAGACAGATGGGGAGCTAGTACAGTATGTAGACAGATGGGGAGCTAGTACAGTATGTAGACAGATGGGGAGCTAGTACAGTATGTAGACAGATGGGGAGCTAGTACAGTATGTAGACAGATGGGGAGCTAGTACAGTATGTAGACAGATGGGGAGCTAGTACAGTATGTAGCTACCTCGGGCAGCTCGAGCTGGAAGCGCGGCGCCACGAGCGCGCAGGGCTGCAGGCGGCGCAGCTTGTAGGCCACGCCGTCCACATTGTAGACAGATGGGGAGCTAGTACAGTATGTAGACAGATGGGGAGCTAGTACAGTATGTAGACAGATGGGGAGCTAGTACAGTATGTAGACAGATGGGGAGCTAGTACAGTATGTAGCTACCTCGGGCAGCTCGAGCTGGAAGCGCGGCGCCACGAGCGCGCAGGGCTGCAGGCGGCGCAGCTTGTAGGCCACGCCGTCCACATTGTAGACAGATGGGGAGCTAGTACAGTATGTAGACAGATGGGGAGCTAGTACAGTATGTAGACAGATGGGGAGCTAGTACAGTATGTAGCTACCTCGGGCAGCTCGAGCTGGAAGCGCGGCGCCACGAGCGCGCAGGGCTGCAGGCGGCGCAGCTTGTAGGCCACGCCGTCCACATTGTAGACAGATGGGGAGCTAGTACAGTATGTAGACAGATGGGGAGCTAGTACAGTATGTAGACAGATGGGGAGCTAGTACAGTATGTAGACAGATGGGGAGCTAGTACAGTATGTAGACAGATGGGGAGCTAGTACAGTATGTAGACAGATGGGGAGCTAGTACAGTATGTAGACAGATGGGGAGCTAGTACAGTATGTAGCTACCTCGGGCAGCTCGAGCTGGAAGCGCGGCGCCACGAGCGCGCAGGGCTGCAGGCGGCGCAGCTTGTAGGCCACGCCGTCCACATTGTAGACAGATGGGGAGCTAGTACAGTATGTAGACAGATGGGGAGCTAGTACAGTATGTAGACAGATGGGGAGCTAGTACAGTATGTAGACAGATGGGGAGCTAGTACAGTATGTAGACAGATGGGGAGCTAGTACAGTATGTAGACAGATGGGGAGCTAGTACAGTATGTAGACAGATGGGGAGCTAGTACAGTATGTAGACAGATGGGGAGCTAGTACAGTATGTAGACAGATGGGAACCTAGTACAGTATGTAGCTACCTCGGGCAGCTCGAGCTGGAAGCGCGGCGCCACGAGCGCGCAGGGCTGCAGGCGGCGCAGCTTGTAGGCCACGCCGTCCACATTGTAGACAGATGGGGAGCTAGTACAGTATGTAGACAGATGGGGAGCTAGTACAGTATGTAGACAGATGGGGAGCTAGTACAGTATGTAGACAGATGGGGAGCTAGTACAGTATGTAGACAGATGGGGAGCTAGTACAGTATGTAGACAGATGGGGAGCTAGTACAGTATGTAGACAGATGGGGAGCTAGTACAGTATGTAGACAGATGGGGAGCTAGTACAGTATGTAGACAGATGGGGAGCTAGTACAGTATGTAGACAGATGGGGAGCTAGTACAGTATGTAGACAGATGGGGAGCTAGTACAGTATGTAGACAGATGGGGAGCTAGTACAGTATGTAGACAGATGGGGAGCTAGTACAGTATGTAGCTACCTCGGGCAGCTCGAGCTGGAAGCGCGGCGCCACGAGCGCGCAGGGCTGCAGGCGGCGCAGCTTGTAGGCCACGCCGTCCACATTGTAGACAGATGGGGAGCTAGTACAGTATGTAGACAGATGGGGAGCTAGTACAGTATGTAGACAGATGGGGAGCTAGTACAGTATGTAGACAGATGGGGAGCTAGTACAGTATGTAGACAGATGGGGAGCTAGTACAGTATGTAGACAGATGGGGAGCTAGTACAGTATGTAGACAGATGGGGAGCTAGTACAGTATGTAGCTACCTCGGGCAGCTCGAGCTGGAAGCGCGGCGCCACGAGCGCGCAGGGCTGCAGGCGGCGCAGCTTGTAGGCCACGCCGTCCACATTGTAGACAGATGGGGAGCTAGTACAGTATGTAGACAGATGGGGAGCTAGTACAGTATGTAGACAGATGGGGAGCTAGTACAGTATGTAGACAGATGGGGAGCTAGTACAGTATGTAGCTACCTCGGGCAGCTCGAGCTGGAAGCGCGGCGCCACGAGCGCGCAGGGCTGCAGGCGGCGCAGCTTGTAGGCCACGCCGTCCACATTGTAGACAGATGGGGAGCTAGTACAGTATGTAGACAGATGGGGAGCTAGTACAGTATGTAGACAGATGGGGAGCTAGTACAGTATGTAGACAGATGGGGAGCTAGTACAGTATGTAGCTACCTCGGGCAGCTCGAGCTGGAAGCGCGGCGCCACGAGCGCGCAGGGCTGCAGGCGGCGCAGCTTGTAGGCCACGCCGTCCACATTGTAGACAGATGGGGAGCTAGTACAGTATGTAGACAGATGGGGAGCTAGTACAGTATGTAGACAGATGGGGAGCTAGTACAGTATGTAGACAGATGGGGAGCTAGTACAGTATGTAGCTACCTCGGGCAGCTCGAGCTGGAAGCGCGGCGCCACGAGCGCGCAGGGCTGCAGGCGGCGCAGCTTGTAGGCCACGCCGTCCAGCGCGCGCCGCACGTGGCGCTCCACGGCCACGCTGCTCGCGCCTCCCACAGCCCCGGAACCTGACACACGCCCGCGCCACACCTGGGAACACAGACAATGTAAGTAAAGTAGTTTAAAGTACGATTTTAACACAAAGAAAGTGACTTGGGCAGTATTTGTCGACCTATCAGCAGCGTTTGACACTGTTAACATAAAGCGTCTGTTATGGAATACGTTCAAAATCTTCAAGAATTCAAGTTTGCACGAATTCTTCGAGAGCTACTTAGTAACCATCGATTCCAAAGGCATTTATTCCAAAGGCGTCCTTAAAGATAAATGTATATGGCGAGTCAAAGTAATTGGAGTCCCTCAGGGTAGTGCATTGGGCCTACTATTATTCAATATCTACACTAACGACTAACCAGCTAGCCCGAACACCACACGCTTTCTTATACACTCACAAAAATCGCACGTCTTTAAGAATTCCCTTCAAGTCATTTTAACCCTATTAAACATTGATAGACATGTGATTATAAGATATCATTGGAAAGCCAATTTAATTAAATTTCAGAATAAAGCAACAGATTTGGTTTTTGTTTACCAGGGAATAAAAAAAAAAAAACAAGCTAATGCAAATGAATAAAATGTGTCGTTTTAATTTTACATAAAAAATTACAACTTAGTCCTTAAAAACAACTTAAAACCTAGTGTTATCCCCCTAGCCCTGATGACTGCTTGCATGCGTTCTCTCATGGACCTAATTAATGTAACAACAGTCTCTTGAGGAATGTTGTCCCATTCTGCAATCTTGGAGGTCTTGGAGAGTGGTAGGAGCAGGATCACGTGCCCGTACTCGCCGTTTCAGTTCATCCCAAAGGTGCTCAATAGGGTTCAGGTCTGGACTTCGCGCCGGCCAGCTCATAACAGGGATCCCAACGTCTTGCAGGTAGTCTCTTACAATTAATGCGGTGTGGCAGCGGGCGTTATCATGTATTAACATGAACGCACTGCCAACAAAACCCGCATAAGGGACCACATGCTCCTCTAAGATCTCTGTTATGTACCGATGAGCAGTCAGCGACCCTTGCCCGCGAGCACTTCCAGTCCGAGAAACACACACAAGGTTCGTTTTGCCGTCGATTGACATGCCGCCCCAGAACATGCACGAGCCACCCCCGTATTCCACTGTCTCTTGAATACAGGCATGTGCGAATCGTTCCCCCTGCCTCCTATACACTCTTCTACGCCTGTCGTTGCAGAAAAGACAAACCCTCGTCTCATCCGAAAAGAGCACAGCCCTCCATTGATCCATTGTCCAATCCACATGGTCGTGGGCAAATTCCAACCGGTCTCTCTTGTGCTGTGCAGTCAATTTTGGCCCTGTAGCAGCCCTGTGAGCTGCAATTCTCTTCTCCCGCAATCTTCTTCTTATCGTGGAGACGCTTACAGAAGTTCTGCGAGCTGATCGGAGTTGTTGCTGCAGCTCAACAGAATTGGAGAACCGATTACGTAAAGACGTCGAAACAATGAAGCGATCGTCTCTTTCGGATGTGCAGCGTTGTCTTCCAGATCCACGTCTTCGGATATAGCCACCAGTCTCTTGGAAGCGTTGGAACACTCGTCGAACGGAAAAACGACTCAAATTCAGTTGCTGAGCAACATCACATTGCCGCATCCCTGATTGCAGTAGTGCAATGACTTGAGCGGCTTCATCTGCAGTTGTATCCATCTTCAGGGTTATTTTTCTTGCTGCAGCTGTTCACGTGTGTTCACTTCAAAGGTTGGATAGCGAATGACCCACATTTGACGCGGGTCGCCCGTTTTATACCCTTGTAGGGTGGTGCAACTAGTGACCGTTGTAATGTGTATTTTGAGAACTTTTTTTTTAACGTTACGTGCTAATGTGATTTGTTGTGTTTAGGAATTCTAACTGTTGTTAATTTAAAGGTCGATAAACATACTTTCAATCGATACCAATATTAATTGGGTTTAATGTATTCGTTGATGGCGGGACATGCTTGAAACATATTTTCAGAGAGGTGCGATTTTTGTGACGCCGAGTGTATATACACTTCTTTTTAGGATTCCGTAGCCGAATGGCAAAAAACGGAACCCTTATAGTTTCGATATGTCTGTCCGTCTGTCTGTCTGTCCGTCCGTCTGTCTGTCTGTCCATCCGTCCGTATGTCACAGCCATTTTATTCCAAAACTATTAGGACTATACATGTATAACTTGGTAGGTAGATGTATTCTGTGAACCGCTTTCCGATTTTAAGAGAAAATTTAAATAATATTTAAAATAAAGGGGGCTCCCCATACATGGAACTGAAACCGAAAATATTTTCTTTCATGAAACCTATACGTGTGTGGTATCTATAGACAGGTCTTTAAAAATGACATTAAGGTTTCTAAAATGACTTTTTCATAAAGTTAATCGTTTAAAAGATATACGCTTCCAAAGTGGTAAAATGTGCCCCCCCCCCCCCCCCCCTCTAACTTCTATAATAATGAAGTGAAAAATCTAAAAAAACCATATGTTGTAGACCTTAATGTAAACTTTCAACCAAAATTGGTTTGAACGAGATCGAGTCAGCAGTTTTTGAGATACAGCATATTTTCTAAAACCCCAAATATAACTTTGTAATTCATACAAATACTATGAAAAACAAAGTTATTTGAAGTAGTTGTAAAAATTGTAAATAATCTAGTTTTAAGAAATTTGTAAGGTGATTTTTTTTTTTCAAATAAATATATTAAGTATATTATATTTATTATAGTTACTACGGAACCCATCATGTGCGAGTCCGAAAACGTTTAAGGCATAAAAACCAGCTTTACCACAGCATTCAGTAACCTCTACTATTATTACGACGAAAATACATTAAAACCAAAACCGTCTAAAACGCAGTCACGCATTTTTCATCTCCAAAACTGACAAGCAGCCCTTAAATTGAACATCTCCTGCCAGGGCTCCAGATTGACCAAAACGATCACCCAAAACGCCTCGGTATAGTTCTAGACCGATCCAACAAGCCATAAAAATTAAAGTACTTGCCAAAAACAACTTGGTACAACGCTTTACATCTACCAAATTAAGAGTGTTTGCTACAATCGAACAACTTGTAAGGCACTCTGTCTCTCTGCTGGTGAATATGCGGTCAAGTGGTGAACCGTTCTACCCCCGCCAACCTTATGAATATGGCTTTGAAGAAAATATCGAATGCTGCCCGCTATGAATGCCACTAACTGGAAGTGTGCCTCCAAATGGTCGTAGGATTATAGCTTCGTCCTCTCGCTGCAACTCGCTTTAATGCTGCGAACATTTGGAGGCGCAATCCTAATTAGTGGCTATAGCAATCGTACTGGGGTCGTTTTCAAGCAAACACTAATTATGTCTCGTTCAAAGCGAAATGGTCCTGTACTGGACAAGCATATTAACCAGCAGAGAGACAGAACGCCATACTAGGTGTTCATAAGACGTGGACGTCGATCTAAGGTGGTGCAACAAGTTGTTTTTGGTATGTAGGTGTTTTTATATGTGAGGGACCAGTCTAGAACTATACCGAGATACTTTGGGTGATCACTGTGGCCAATCTGGACCTCCAGTTTACGGCTAGCTCGTCTGTTTCAGAGAAGAAAACTGCAAGACTGCATATGAGAGGGGTTTGATGAAAGTAGCTGGACATGACGATAGCTGGACATGACGAATCCATAACCGAATTCCATTTTCGTATTCCGTAGCCGAATGGCAAAAAATGGTGTCGATTTTCCTTGCGAACCCTAAAAAAGGCCTTAGAATAAGGAATAAGGGGTCATTATTAATTGCTTATCAAAACTGCAAAGCGATATTGAAAATACACTTTACGCGGGCGAAGCCGCGGTTAAGTAAAAGGAATAAGCAGTATGATATAGGACAATGTGGGCTTATTACACTAGCTAACTATATACACTAGCGATCCTGATCGGTTTCGAACGATTCAGCTAATTCACACAAAGCTTTAAGGGCGCACCGAGTTTCTTGCGCTAATCGATTGTAGGTATTCTATGCGCTCCGTATATGTGTGCGTGAGCTGGCTAGACAGTTAAAAACACGGCGACTGAGATTTCTGGTTTTTCGCCAACCCCTTCCCTGTCTTGATTTCTTTACTTTGTTCCCCATTTCAAATACGCTACAATGAATTTTCATTCAATTTTCATCGTTATGTTACTAAATCCGTGCGTAAGCGCAAGCGACACAAGCTCCCCGTCCGATGGCCGATGCAGGACTAAAGCGGACAAGACAGCGGCGCGGCGGCTCTGGATAAAATGGGCGAAACTCGCGCGAATTTATGTATTTCCTTCTTATTGTTAAGGGCGGGTAGCCCGAACAAAGTAGGCATTTATCGCTACCAAAAGTTGCCCGCGATTCCTGCGAAGCGAGCCGTGCGCTTACGTCGCTCGCGTGAACTTGTATGAACCCAAAGCCGAGGGAAGTGCCACATTATAGGTAAACAGGCAGCAGGTCAACTTATTTTATTAATTATTTTAAAATTTTAAACTACTTATGTCATAGTTGTCTCGAAAAAATAGGGATAGTTAAAAATAATACATTTGTGAAAAAAAAAAGATTTATGTGCCATAATTTTGTGACAAAACTTGTGGATTACATTTTTCTTACTTCTATATATTTCACAATAGGTACTTACTTACTTATTTTATATAAAACTAGATTCATTAATATCATTACCATTAATACATTAAAAATCATTTAAATTTAACTGTCGTGTGCTTTGTCCCGGTTGTGAATAATTAGGGTCATTTTCGTTATCATCTTGATCATCAGGGTGAACATTTTCGTTATTATCTTGGATGGATAAGTTTCTAATGGACATACCACGTGCATTTCTGCTGTCTATAATTTCGGGCAGCAAGCATTTCATGTAAAATTTTATTAATTTCGGTTTCATTTTAGTTTCCCAAAATATATCATCTTTTTCTATGAATTTTGTGTATACATATTCATTCTCGCCTGCCCATATAGCCATAAAAACTTTTTACCAAAAAATTAAACCGACTCCCAAAAAACACTGCAAAGTGAAAAATAACTTTAATTTCGGTAGTCGGTGTCTTTAGTTTTGTATTTTCGTTTTTGGCACCGACTTCCGAAATTAAAGTTATTTTTCACTTTGCAGTGTTTTTTGGGAGTCGGTTTAATTTTTTGGTAAAAAGTTTTTATTTCACTCTTTTTAGTTGGTCTATTTTTAATTTACCTAGTTACAAGAGCCTAATTATCAACTACTTATAACCTTTTACAAAATATTGCTTTTCCCAATGCTGGGCCGTCAATTGTTGAGGAGTTCTCCTGGTACTTCACCATCAGCTCTACATCACCATATGCATTGTGACGAGCATAAAGTGCGTAACATCCATATTCAAGTAATCGAATCGCAATCCACTCAATACTTATTATTGAGTAGTTTCGGCGGCCA
This sequence comes from Tholera decimalis, assembly GCA_943138885.2. Lineage (NCBI taxonomy): Eukaryota > Metazoa > Arthropoda > Insecta > Lepidoptera > Noctuidae > Tholera > Tholera decimalis. Next base: position 36,601,595 of record OW964569.2, on the reverse strand, counting down.
TCTGTGGTCTTCATCATCAGTTCCACTTCCTCAAATGGTACTTTTTGAGAGCAACTGCACAAGTTACTATAATAAATACCCAAAACGACATAGGTGTGCCTATAATATTTGAAGAGTTCCCTCGATTTCTCCAGGATCCCATCATCAGATCCTGACGTTTATGAAAATGGGACCAGTATCGAAGTATACCCTTTCAATCAAAAAAAGAATTTTCCAAATCGGTTCAGCCATCTTCGAGTAATCGATGATCATACATTAAAAAAAAAAATTAAAAAAAAAAATATACGCGTCGAATTGATAACCTCCTCTTTTTGTCGTCGGTTGAAAAGACACTTTTGTCGTTCTGACACATGTAGCTGGCCTTGTATCTGGTAGTACCAGTTTGAGTTTTTATTTACCGTAGTAGTTTTAGTGTTTTTATTATATTTTAATATTTGTATTTTGTTTTCTTTTATAAAATTAGAAAGTCCTTTTTTGTGTGCTGTAATTGGACACTTGACTTCGACTATTGTATCTGCTCCAATTAAGCCGTCAGGCGTTGCCCCTATAAAAGGGTAGTCTTTATCTATAAATAAACCGCAGGGTACAATGATAACATTTTCCTGCTGCTGCAACTGCTGCAAAGCTTGCTGCTCATGCTCAACTCCATGTGCGATGGATGTGACGTGAGCCAAATTTTTTTTGTATAATAGGTTTAACGAGGGGAGCTGTATCTAATGTGACTTTTCTTTTACATATTGGCCCAAAGTTGGAAGCAGTTATTATGTGTTTTCTTATTTCGAGCCACTCGCTGCTGTCTCTTTGTAATATTGTAGATCTTTCTACCTTGTGTCTATCAGATGTAAGTGTTTTCAGATTTTTGAGAAATTCTTCTTTTGATGTATCATATTCTTTTTTCGACATATCGGGCGATGAACAGGCTGGACCATAGTCGTGTTGTTCTTTATTTACATCTTTTAGAACTCTTCGTTTCTTCACTGGGTGTTCCATATTCAATTTTCGTTTTTTCGCACGTCTTTTCTCAACTTCTTCAGCTTTACCACCGGGAGCGTTACTTGATAGAGCTTTTTGGATTGTTGATACTGCAGATTTTGTATTAAACGAAACAACGGCTGCTGCGCATCTTCCTTGATAGCCCCCTTTTAGAGCAAAATTAATTCTTTTACCGCCAGTAAATTTTGCTATGACACTGTTGAAGCATTCTACCGTATTTGTGTTCACGTCTTCAATCAAACTACGTGATTTTGAAGCTACGTTGGACACAATAGCATTTATTCTGAAGATAAATGTTGAATTTTCAATCTTTTGCAGCTCGCCACCACTGTTTTTTTCTTTGTCACAAAAGTAATTTTGACACATTTGATGATTACCATAAGCGTGAGATACAGAGTTAATAATATCGTTGTGTAAAACGGACATTGCTACCTTTTTAGGACTCAGCGAGGCCTTGTGATGTTTAATAGATTTCACTATTGCCTTTCGCATTGTCATAATTTTTTGATTAGTGAGAGTTTTTCGGTGCGCCAACAGCATAGCCGTTTTTGGTCCGGCCATTTGCTAAAGCAATCTCTTTTTCTTTATTGGCTGCAGCTTCCATTGTAACACTAGCAGTTTCTTCCCATTTTTTATAAACTTTATTTTGCAGTTGATTAAAATATTTTGTAGAAAATATGGGGATGTTTATAGCCGAAAATAACTCTTCGATCTGAGAAAATCCTATACCAGAGGCTACAACTCCAGTGGTAGCAGCTATATTAGCATTTATATGCTCAGTATCTTTGGTGTTTTCGGATGGAATCAAACAAACTTCTTTACACATATTGCACTTAAATTTAAAGATCGAAATAAGTCCATGTCTTCTTTCACCAACTAAGCAGAAGTTGCTTGATTTACAATCAAATAAATCATTGTGGCGTGCTTTTTCTTGATATTCTTGTAAAAAGTAATTGATATCAATTATTCGCCGTCCTGATATGGGTTGGAAATGGTCTTCCTTGTTATCAATTTCAGTAATAAGCGCGTTTTCACTTCCATCATTTTCTCTGTAACAATAAAATACGATATGGAGATAGTAGGTATAACGTGGAATCTAAAAAACTGATGATGAAAAATATGTTAATAAAAGTGTTATGCACTTATAGAATTCGGTCCTTATTCTAATTCAAAATAAAAAACCTAATTTTAAATATACAAGTAATACAAGATAGAGGTTATACAGGTTGATAAGTTGTGACATGCTTGCTGCTCACATGTGTTAGTTCTGATGACTTACTGAGTAGTTTCAGAATCAACAATTGGTTCTGGCGCAGATAACGAAGACATTGGTAGTGGTACGTCTTGTAAAGTATCATTATTCGGTGATGGCGATGTCCTAAAATAATAATAATTTATTTAACATTAATGTTTAAAAAAAAATGTGTTTATAAAACAAATTTTAGATTTGTATGCCTCTGAACGACAACAAAAAAACTTACTTAGTAGCAGAGGGTTGCAAATCCACAGGCTCTAATGTAATATAAGATGCGTGAGTCTTATTAGACGTATCGTTACACGGTTTTCTGCAAAAAAACAACACTTTATTATAATGCTAAATTGACTAAATCTAAGATATTATTGCAGCACCATGTGCAATGGGTGAGTCAAACCAGATAGTCGAGAGCCGGCCACGACGCGCAACCGTACCGTATGACATATCAAATGAAAAGGCTTACTGTGAGGGTCTCAAACACAGAAAATAGTTCTATTTATTTATTTATGCAAATATATTACGGGAAAACCTATAAGACGTCTTTGGTCTTAAAAATAACACTGTAAATCTCTCAATATTGTGCGTACAAACTTACATTTGCAGTTGAAATGTATGGGAGTACATGTTTTTCAACTACAATGTTAAGTTTGTTCTTGTGATAAATTCATCCCAACTATGGAACCCTTCATTGTGCGTGGTCCGACACGCACTTGGTTGGTTTTTTTTTTATTATTCGCGCGGAGTGAATTTCACTGGTCAGGCCGTTAGACCGGTTTGGAAACAATAATAGGTACCCAATGAAATGTGAACAGTTGCAAGAATAAAATAGGTTTCAGTTTCGCTTTCAGGTAGTCGGTGATTGACAATTTTTTATACCTAAACTGACTATTTAATAATAATAAAACGTTTATTTCATCCAACAAAGGATCATATATTGCGCCCACACAGCTGGGCAAAAATGTATGGAAGCCAGCCTAGGAACCAATAACAACAAGCGATATATCATTGGAAAGGTTTTTTTATGTACTTCAACTATTGCTATGGCGGAAAGTTCCAAATTGCTGTGTGCATAAAGTTATGGCGCAATAAAGACAGACTACATTCACAAAAATGCCATTTCTCACTAATTTCGACCCAGGTGTTTTATGGCACCTCAAGCTCAAAATACCTAATGTAATGTTTTATTTAACATTTGAATACACCGCGTAGAGTATTGTTTAACAGATAACTCTGTTTTTGTTATCCTTGTATTAGTTGCGCGTGTTTTATAGGGGTGCCTATAAATTCGGACAAGGCTGTATCTGGCTCTCACTGATCTCATGCTACAGGCGCTGGTATGCTTAAACTTAAAGTACCTACATACTAGCACTACTTTATCCCACCCGTTTTATTTTAACACTGGTTGTTAAGAGGCCGAATATAGTCTCGCCATGTAAGGGCGGAAATATATCTATGTTACCTTTTGGTTATTAGGGACGTAATTGGTATTAGTGCGATAGCACAATATTATTGCACTCGCTTGACAGGGCGCCGGTCAATAGGGAGTTGTGCCCATATAACCTCTATTGTCTGGTATTTAGGTGTAGGAAGGCATGAGCCGTTTAATTCTCCAGCCGGAGATTTAATTAGTATTATTATTGATGAAGATTGAAAAGGAGTTTTGTTATCTTACTGTAAAAGTAAACTAATAAAAATATGTATTTGATTTATTATTGTATTGTATTTTTAGACGAAAAGTATTAGCCGACGTTTGCAAGGACGTAATAAAATTGAGCGAGAGTTTTTCGCGTACTGGATCTTTAACGCACTGCTTAGCACCGAGAGTTGAAAATCCAATAGTGTGGTTTTTCGACGCGCTGTTGATGCGACGCGATGCACTTTTGTTTTCCTTTTAAATCCTTAACTTGTATCTGTTGTCATTAATGTAATGACCGTATCAAATGTTTCTTTAGCAAAGTATAATAATATTATTAAAAGTTAAAATTCATTGATAGTGATATGATAATAAATCTCATATGTTTTTTCACTTGTTTGTTTTATTTTGTAGAGCAAGCTCTACCTGACCTTATTTAATCAGAAATAAAATGTGTGGGATAGTATGTAGGTACTTCAAGTTTAAGAATACCAGCGCCTGTAGCATGAGATCAGTGAGAGCGAGATACAGCCTTGGCCGAAAGTATTAGGCACCCCTTTAAAACAAGCGCAACTAATAAAGTACAATAAAAACAGAGTTATCTGTTAAACAATACTCTACGCGGTGTATTCAAACGTTAAATAAAATAATAGATAAGGTATTATGGGCTTGAGGTGCCATAAAACACCTGGGTCGAAATTAGTGAGAAATGGCATTTTTGTGCATGAAGTCTGGCTTTATTGCGCTATAACTTTATCCACACAGCGATTTGGGACTTTCCGCCATAACAATAGTTGAAGTACATAAAAAAGCCTTTCCAATGATATATCGCTTGTTGTTATTGGTTCCTAGGCTAGAATGCCCGTTCTCCTTTACAAACATTTTCTAACATTGTGATATAATACATTTAATAAAAAAGGTTTACATGTTAGGTATACTTTTATAACAGCAGTGTGGGAGCACCAATAGGCACAAAAGACAAAATAATAATAAAAAACATACAATCAAAAAGACGACATAATCTTTTGTTCGGAGTGTTTTTTCTGTACGCTAGTATAGTAGGTACATTTTACTATGTATTCTGCGGTGAGGATTCCGATTATCAAGAAATCAAAGAAAGTACTTACTGTTCTTCTCTGGTGTTTTTTCGTACAAATAAGCCTTTTTTATTACGATTCATTTTTGAACTGAAACAATAAAATATGTTATGGTATTAAAAAAAATATTGGGGACTACCTGTACACGTAAGCGTTAGTACACGGGCGGCGCAGGCGGCGCGGCGGCGCCCGACATCAAAGGCGTTTTCCTACTGTAGGGAAATAATAAATTTATAATAATCTAATAATAAACCAATAAGAATAATATTCCACAACTTTCACACAACGCCATCAGTCCCAAACTAAGCAGAGCTTGTGCTATAAGTACTAGACTACAGATAAACATACATATATATTTCTAAATACATACATATTATAGATAAATTACAACCAGACAAAGAACAAATGATCGTGCTCATCACACCAAAAAATTGTCCTGGGTAGGAATCGAACCCACGACCTTACGCATAGCAGTCAGGGCCACTGACCACTAGACTAACAGGTCTGTCAAATATAATCTGTCAAGTCAAAATATAATACTGCGACTGTGGTCAATAGGAATAAGTGAATAAAAAATATAACTTACCATATTTCTTTCGCGATTTTTTTTGCCTTCAACCGTGATTTAGTCCTAATTTTATTTCTTTTATTTGCCATTTTCACAAAACAATCACAAATATATTGTCTTAAAAGTTGTAACAAAATATTTACACAATGAGAAATAATCACATCAACAAAATCTTAACTATGGTCTATTTAAGTACAATTTATTTTATTTCCTATTAATATTATTTACGTAGCAGATGAGAAGCGCGCGCGCAAAAATTTGGCACAGGTCTCACCTCGGTAACGTCCCGCGGGACACTGGCAAGCGACGCGCGGATCGAAAATCACTTGAATAATCGATAAAAAAATGTATAAATGTAATAAAAAAAAACGATCGGGTAGAATCGATTCCAAAATGAATTACCTATAAATTGATATTAATTATAGAAAAAAAGGAGTATTAGTACTTGTGTAGAATGAAATTTTGCTTGTAAAAAACTGCAAATCGAAGTTAGTTCGGTATTTTTTTCTATAGAGAAAATGGTATTGTATCGTGTATTGAACGGATACATGTTAAGGAGAAAGAATGTATCTAAAATATATATTTATTTCAAATTATAAATGTTATAATTTGCCTATCAAAAATGAATTCTAAAACAGACAAAAACGGGAACACCTGGCCTTAAACAAATCAACATTTTGAAGGTGCAAGCACGCGAGGTGCTTGCACCTCGCGCAACACGCAAATACTAAACCCCCCCATCACCCCCCACACATTTTTTTTTTTTTTTTACAAGCACGCGAGGTGCTTGCACCTCGCTCAACACGCAAATACTAGTATTAATATATTTTGCCATGGTGGCTTTCACTAAGTCGGTAAAATGATTAGACGTAGGAAATTCCCCTAACTGATTATAGATTATGTTTTGGCATATTGACGACCCAATAAACATCCATTTTCCTTAATAAAAGGATCTTGGGGAAAACTGAAATATTTAAATTACTTTTTTACTTTTTTTTTTGAGGTCAGTATCCAGAAACTGATGTGTTACGGTTTACATTATGTGATGTTATCTTTATTAACTACTAGCTGCTGCCAGCGGCTTCGCCCACGTGAAAGTAGAAAATTATCCCAAGGGAACATAGTCTCGGGAAAAAATCATATGTGCTATTCCAGGACATCGTCTACCCGTGTACTAAGTTTCATTGAAATCCGTTCAGCCTTTCGAGCGTGAAGAAGTAACAAACACAAACTTTTTGCTTATAATATTAGAGTAATTTCCTTTATTCAACACATTTCTCAAAAATTATTTTTTAAATATTTTTCTATAAAAAAAACTTACAATAAAAAACATTTAAAAATATAAAAATGGCAGTCCATCAGTGTCGGGAGCAGGTTCCAAGCTACTGGTGGTTAGGTCTCCAGAGAAAGGAACCTCCTCACAATACGAGCTGTATCGAGGAGAACTGCCTTCTGTATCAGGCCCTTTATCCAGCTGTGCAACGCCAGCTTCGACAGATGGTCGTCGAAGCTTTTAGCTATCAGCCCATTGACTGATATGACAATCGGCACAATGACAGCCGAGTCCACATTCCACATGTCAACAACCTCATGAGCTAAGTCGAGATACTTTATGTGTTTCTCTTTCTCAGCTTTCACGAGATTCTCGTCATGTGGGATGGTAACATCGATTATCATTGCGCGGCGCACTAATTGGTCTATCACCACTATATCAGGCTTATTGGCAACAATAGTCCTGTCAGTGATGATAGACCGATCCCAGTACAACGTGACATGGTCATTTTCGAGAACTGGGTCGGGCACATACTTGTAATACGGTACCTCAGAATCGACAAGTTTGCTGATGGATAATTCTGGCTACTTGGTTGTGTCTATGCAAGTACTCGCCGTTAGCAAGACGAGAACAACCGGAGACAATATGTCTGATGAACTCACCAGGATGATGGCATGCCCGACACACGTCAATCGTCCCGTCCTTCATAAAATGTCTCCGGTAATTATTCGTCAAGATAACTTCGTCCATAATTGCACAGACAAAACTTTCAGTTTCCCCGAAGAGATCCCCGAAGCGTAGCCAGGCAACGCAAGCTGTCAAATCTACATCGGACCCATAAAAAGCCCGATAGTAGCGACCATGAAGCTCCTTGCTTTTCCATACCTCCTTGCGGTCATCTGCGGTAAGTATAACATGTTTGTGCCAGTTCTCTTTAGTCATGGTCAGCGGGTGAGTCCGTTGTCCACTGCAACCACTGCAACTGCAACCTGATTGCACATTTGTCCACACCAAATTCCATCTTGATTGGCGCTACTGAAAGTTTCAGTTACCTTCAGTAGTTCCATCAGTTGTAAGTTGTTGGGGGCAAAGAGTTTCAAATCATCCATGTAAAGGAGGTGGGATAGATAGATAGATAGAATATACTTTATTGTACACCAAAATTTAAACACACCTATTTAACAATATTGCTTATTATATGGTAACAATGGCGGTCTTATCGCTGAAAGCGATATCTTCCAGACAACCTTTGGAAGGACTTTAAAAACTTTAATTAAAGTGGGGAGGGCTAAATTAGTGTACTAACTACATTACTTATAAAAACAGAGAAGCAAAAATTATTTAAATATTAAAATAAATAAATGTATATGCAAATATACATTTAAATACAATGTAATACATAGGTAATTAAATAATACAATACATATAATGTGTTCTTTAACATCAAGTGGAGAGAAAACAAAAGAATAGTCATAAATTGGAATGAAAATAATTAGCAACCGAGCTTTTAAAAGTAGCCAGTGACTGAGCTTGTCTTAGTGACACCGGCAATGCATTCCACAAACGAATAGCTTGCACCGTAAACGATGAGCCATAGAATTTAGTGAAATGTGCAGGCATTGAAAGTCTCAAATTCTCCGATGATCTCAAATCTCTTACATGTGTGTCATGAAGGAACTTAAAGCGTTCTTTGAAATAAAACGGGGTTGTGGGATTGAAGAGAATACTGTAAAGTAATGATAAAATATGTGTATTCCGGCGAAGGCGGATCGGCAGCCACTTGAGTTTAATGCGAAACTCAGAAACATGATCATATTTGCGCAAACCAAATATGAATCTGATACAAAAATGTTGGAGTCGTTCAAGCTTATCTAGCTGCACTTCAGTAAGATCTGAATAACTTACATCAGCATAGTCGAGAACAGGGAGAAGAAGGGATTGGGCAAGCGCAATTTTAGTGGCAGTCGGCAGGAAATTGCGCAATCTGCGTAAAGACCCCGCAGAGGCAAACAGTTTGCGGCTTACTTCTTGCAACTGGGGACCCCAAGACAAATCCCTATCAATATAAATACCTAGGTCTTTTACTGAGTCACAGTAAGGTATAGCAGCTCCATCAAAAACGATTTGAGGAAGGGTCGCCCAGTTAATTTTGGAACGTAGCCTAGGGCTGCCAACAATAATGACTTGAGTCTTCGCAGGATTAACCCTCAAACCATGATTCAAACTCCAATCAGAAATACGCGCTAAGTCTTTATTCACAATCTTCACCGCCTCAGACAGTTCTTCAACGGGAGCTTGCGAATAAATTTGCAGATCGTCAGCATAAAGGTGATAGGATGAGAGAAGATCATTTGAAATAGAATTTATAAATATGGCGAAAAGAAGAGGAGAGAGAACGCCCCCCTGTGGTACGCCAGCAGTAGTATTGCACCATGAAGATGATGTACCTTCAATGCAAATACGTTGTCGGCGGCCACACAGGTAACTACGAAACCAATCAATTGCTGTTGGAGATATGTTAAGAGAGCAGAGTATACCGAGCAGGACATCAAAATCGACAGTGTTAAAGGCGTTGCTGAAGTCCAGTAACGAAAGGACGGTCAACTTCCTATTATCCATACCTGATCTGATATCATCAGTAATTTTAACTAGAGCTGTGGTAGTGCTATGTCCTGAACGAAACCCGGATTGGTACAAATTTAGGAGTTGGTTTTTTACAAAGGAAGGCACTAAGTTGATTGTGGATAAGGCGTTCGAGGACTTTGGATAGGAACGGTAATATGGAAATAGGGCGGAAATCAGAGAAAGAAACAGGATTAGACTTTTTAGGGAGAGGAGTTATCTGAGCTTCTTTCCACAAAGATGGGAAAACACCTGAGGATACGGAATAATTGAGGACATGGCAAATGACAGGAAGAATTTCATCCAGGATAGGGAGTATCATCTTACGGCTAATACAATCATTACCAACGGCATTTGACGTTATAGATAGCATGCTCTTCTTAACATCACAACTGGTAAATTGATTAAAAATAAAAGGAGAATAATTGGGAGTGGGAAGAGAAGAAAGATTATTTAGAGTATTGGTTTTAACAGCACCATTGAAGCTACAAGAGGTGGAAAAATGTTGATTGAGTGATTCATGGTCTATATCCTTAGGAATAGACTCTTGACGTGACTTCCCAATTCCCATAGATCTAAGAAATTTCCAGACTTTAGCTGGATCACCGTTTTCAACGGACTTATGAATGTGGCGGCGTTGGGCATCCCTACAAACCAAGTTGCTGCGATTTCGGATAGCGACGTATTTTTCTCGACTTTCTCGACTAGGTCTGCACTTGAATTTAGACTTTGCTGCTGCCTTTCTTTGTAAAATTACTTTCACGTCTTCTGTTAGCCACGGAGCAGGTAGATGCTTAATTTTTACCAAACGAACAGGTGCATACACGTCATAAAGCTTGTTAAGATTGAAATTGAGGAGGTTCACTTTGTCATCAATCGACTCTGCATGAATAAGATCAGACCAGTCAATATTGCTAGCATCTTCCCGAAGACTTTCCAAGTTCATTCCACCAAAACTGCGCTGAAGAATACTTTTGGGTTTTGACTTAGGAGGGCGAATTTTGTAGGAAACGTAAATTAAGTCATGGTAGGAGAAAGCGTCGGCTGAACATTGCCCATGCTTAGCGACGTGTTGTGTAGAAGAAACAAAAATGAGATCAAGAAGCGAAGGAGTACAGTTAGGAAAATGATGAGTTGCGCTTAATGGAAGAAGAGATAAATTGCAAGATTGGGAGACAGATTGGAGTGCGGAAGAGCGCGAATCATTCTTGAGAAGGCAAGTGTTGAAATCTCCCATAACAATCGTATGCCTGTAAGAAGGCACAAGGTTGACTAGAAGACTCTCAAAAGAAGGAAAATAATCGATACGCAGAGAAGGACAATAATAGACACCCAGCAAAACCTTCAAATGGTGTAATTCAAGTTCTAAAAAGAGATGCTCGCCAGCATTCGACGGTGGCGGCTGTGATGAAACGTCAATAATGGAAAAAGGAATATTTGCACGCAAATAGATAGCAACACCACCACCCCCGCTGCTTGTGCGGTCATTCCTTATTAGTTTCAATCCGGGCAAGGAATAGGATGTAGATGGAAGACAAGGTTTCAGCCAGGATTCGGAAACGAGAATTGCATGGATGTCCTTACAGTCCAAACTCACAAGCATATCATGATAATGAGCCGGAATACTTTGAGCATTAATATGGACTACATTTAGATTTTTTGAAACATCGGAAAATTGAGACTGAAGCGTGTCAGCAAGGTTTGGAATACTAGTGAAGCTGTCACTACCACAGCTCGCAGATACGAAACTGTCATCATCACTATTACAAGCAATCATTTGAAAACACAATAAATTATATATAATATATATATATATAAATTGAATATAAATATAAATACAAATTTAAACGGTTACTATTTAAAAGACTTAAAGTCCACCCGCCAGTTATGCGTTAACAGAAAAACTAAATAATAATAATTTATCAGAACCTTAATCAAAACTTATCAAATAATAGTGCGTCATTAGGGCACAAACTGCGGGCCTAGACAAAATCCATTTTCTGTAAGCGTTAACGCCAACGGAAAAATTAAATTGTATGGAGTTGACATTTGCTAACCACATGTCACGTGTTAGTAAATGTCAACTCCATACAATTTAATTTTTCCGTTGGCGTTAACGCTTACAGAAAATGGATTTTGTCTAGGCCCCCTGAGCTTATACTTATAGCAACACAGAAACTTAAATAAATAAAAAGACAAACAGAATTTTTGCTTAACGATTGCAATGAAAATTAAATTGTATCCATAGATAATTTATGCTAAATATGTTACAATTTGTACAATAAACGGAACGCAACATTGACATGACACTTGATATGTCAAGTGTCAGAAAACCGAAGATTGAAGTGAAGATTGTTCTATGAGAAAATTTTACTAAAGAAACATAAGGTAGAAATAACAAAATATAAAAAAGAAACAAAGTGAAAGTAAACCGGCAATAAATTAAATTATGAATATTGTTACCCGAACGACGCATTGAGAGGGACAAATGGACAATTATTTCTTCACCACAGGCTTCCTGTACCTCTTTAGTGGGGGTGCTGATGCTAGCTTCCCGGCTTGTACCTTATGGACATCCAATTGGTGCTCCGGCTTATCAGCATCAAGCTCAGGCACACTGATAGCAGCAAGCTCACTACAGTTCGCGACCCGTTGCTTACTCCCATCAGCTCGTAGTATATATATATGTCCATGCTTGGTCCAGCAATTCGAGACGCCGAACTTCTCCCGAGCCTTCAAGAAGATCTGATGCCGCGATCTAGTCAAGAACTTTGACAAGGTTATACCAGAGCTTTTTAACGTGGTTTTCGCAAACCAAACCTTATCACGAATATCCATGTCCTGCAACTTGACCATTATAGGCCTAGGCTTTCCAACACTGCTCTGAGCGCCCATTCTGTGGCATCGACGAATGGCAGCAACGGAAAAGCTGTCCAGCTTAAGCTTCTCACGGAACACTGTAGCAACCAACACAGATGTATCCTCGTCGCTAACTTCTGCAACGCCATGGACAAGAAGCATCTTCCGGCGGCTTCTCATCTCCAAAGCATCAACATCCTTGGAAAGGGCCTCCAACTGATGCTGAAGACAGCCAAGTGACTCCAGGACAAACTTCTTAAAACCTGCATACTCCGCTGCAAGACTGTCTGAGGCGATACTGGATGAAGTGCTGAGTGATGACTTGGTCAATTCATTCTCGAATTTAGACATTCTGTCATGAAATTGTACGATTAATTCTGACATTGACCCCTTGAGTGATTCCATTATTTTAGTTTAGTTATTGTGAATAAGAGAGTGCAATAAAGGAAATCCACACAACTGGCAGGTAGTATTACTAATAGAAACTGTTATTCATCAAAAATTGTGAAGAAATACTATTAATTTTAATTAAATTACAGTTTATTTAACAGAGCAAAATTATATGTGTGTTACTTGTTCAACTACCTGCGACCTTAAAAAAAAAAAAAAAAATACTTGGGATATACTTTGACCTCCTCTTCTCAACCGATAGCCCAGACCTGAATCCTCTAACATTGTGCTTAGGGAATTCAGGGCCAAGCAAAACCAAAGTGGACTCAAACTGTCGCCCTGAAATATTCCCCGACTGATCCATATAGGCTCATCATTCCCTCGAATCGGTTGATATCCTGGAAAGCGAAGTACCGTCTTCCATTGCCTCATACATGACTCAAGGAACGTGCGTAGAGTTGGATCTATTTTGTAAAGCTCCAGCACCTTCATGAGCCAGCTATGGGGAACAGAATCAAATGCATTTTTGTAGTCTATCCAGCATGTCGATAGTTCTTTGCGGGATCAACGAACTTGTTGGCTAATGGCATTGTCAAAGAGGAGCAGCTCCTGAGTACCACGAGACCCTTTCCTACATCCATTCTGAGAAGCGGACATAATTGAGTTGCACTCAATGTGCATATTTATTTTCACTCTCAGGATGGACGTAAGAACCTTATAGACCGTAAACAGACAGGTAATCGGTCTATAGTTTTTGGGTTCCGTGGGACTACCAGTCTTATGGATCAGGTGGGTACAGCCAGTCGTAAGAACCTCTGGTAGAGACCCAGTCTCTAAGGATGCCTGGAATTGAGAAGCCAAAAGCGCGCGCGAGCTGCTATACCACTTCAGCCAGAAGTTGTGCAGTCCGTCCGGTCCTGGAGACTTCCAGTTTGGTAACGAATGAACTGCTTTGGCTACATCAGACTTATTGATGGTTATTTTATCCATTTGTGGTATAGCTTCACATACGCGTTCAACTTCACGCATCCAGTCACCCTTAACATGACAGACGGGTACCGAGTCGACGTTGCGCCAGAATAAATTCGTGGCGGTATCATCCGGGCGGCACACGTCAGTCACATTTTGATTGGGACGCTCCCAAGCTCTGTATACCCACCTCTCATCGCTCTGGAACATGCGATTCTGTGAGTACCGTTCAACCCGCCGCTTAAACCGTCGGATACGGCTTGCCCATGCATAAATTTTCTGCTTCAGGAAGTCAATGCGCTCCGTAATGTGGGGTGTGTATTCTCGAGGGCTGATTCCAGTCCCCGAGAAAGCCCGCCGTACAAAACGCATTACATATGGGCGTGCATTGCCTTCCTTGAAGCAGTATAGTTTGCCGATGAGTGTTCTGGCCTCATCGATACGCCTCTCGATCCTATACTGCCAGGCTGGTACAGCAGGTTTTGGTCGAATAGCTTCGTCGTTATTGGGGAATTTGACGTTAGCTAAGCGACATGCCGCAACAGCCCCGCAATATAGGATTGAGTGCGTATCAACGAGGTTTTCGCTGCTCTCAAAAATGTTCTCAAGCAGCGAGTCCAAAGCACTTAGTGTAATTATTATTATATACTTTATTGTACACCTTAACTTAACACAGGACAATCATTCATAAAAATAAGTGTACACTAGGCGGTGTGATTAGCAACCCGTATACCTACTACAGACGAATGCAGGCTACGTGTGGTTAAAACGTCGGCATTTCTGTGCAATCTTAGTTGAACATTTATGAATTACACACAAAAACCGTCCAAAAAAAATCTGAATGATGATGCCAGCTATGAAATGAAGAGTTAGAAATAAATAAAAATTATCGACACGGACCTACTTTACGAATGTGTCCCATCCCTAATTGAGTAGCGTCGAAGTTACTAGAATTTATAGTATGTTGCTCCAGATAAGGAACAAGTAGATTTAAATGTTGTGCTAATGAAAATAAGGTTGTTTATAGTTTGTATTGAAGTCATGAAATGTGGTATTGTCATTAAAATCAAATATATTTAAAATTACCAAAGTTTAATACTTAACGATGATGCGATACACCTCCATAAGATACATTTTTTTTTCTGGTTTCGTTTTTGCAGGTCAAAACCGCACAACAAGGCATAATTCTAATATATTTCGTGTATTTTAGAGACAACCAATCGTGACATGAATCTGACAGCAAATAAGCTAATGTTGCGCATCTCTGCTTAATGTTGACATGCGCGCGATATCTGAGCGGCACTTCTACTTATTTTCTATTCCGTGGGTGAAAACGACATTAAAATCAGTTCAGACGCTTCTGAGTTTATCGAGAACAGACAGAGAAGCGCGGCGGGAAACTTTGTTTTATAATATGTAAGGAAGTAGATACTAACCTGTGCGAAAGCCTGCGGTTGTGCCCCCAAGACTGGTTTGAGTCCGTGCGTGTAAACCTGCATGTTTACGTGACGCTTAGCTAGCACGCGAGCCGTCTCAACCTTTAAACATTCATTAAACACAAAAATTTTAAATCAATCACTGTCTTATCAAAAAATTAAGTTTAACATTTAAGAACAACTATTACTTAAATTTAAACGTTTTCGTGATCAAAACGTTTTTGGTCGGCCATGATGGCTTCTAAATAAGCACAGTATAAAAATCATTCAGTAGGCCGACGCATTTGATCTCGTGGAAAATGACGACAATGTCTAGACAGTATCGCAAAAGCGTATGGATGCCAGGATTGTCACAAGTAAACAATATTTGTGAAACTATTTTTTTTATTGTAGATAAACATCGTTAGCAATATTTTAATTCAAACAATATTGTAACTTAATAATACAATAATGAAAACAATTTTGAACCCGCTTTTTACTGCATATATTTAAGGAGTTGAGAGTGACGATAAAAAATGTAGATGAGGCGTCTAAAAAGATATTTAAAATTTGAACTGATGCAGACGTGATTACCAGGTACTGTGACACTTACTGTACTGTAATGCTGTTTAGGTGAAGTTTTTTTTTTAAATAAATAAATAACTCAGTTGTCAGAGCGACATCACGTCAACAAAGGCAAAGGCTTGATTGAATTCTGCCCAGTGACAGTTGTTTTTAAATCTCTTAAATTATGATGAAACACTGGCCTCATCTAGTTTACATTTACGAAAAAATGACATGTAAAAGTGTTATTTATAACCCATTTGCAAAATAAACATCATTATTTCATTTCATTATTTCATCATCGTCAAAAGTGTAGAAATATTTTAGAAATTATAATCACTAGCCATGTAACATCGCATGCATTTAAGTAATTAAAGGTCTCTTTGAGCTATTGTTCGTTTTAAATGGCTGGGTTTATTGCGTAGATCCAAGCTACCTTGTAATGATAGATGTAAAGTGGATAATAAAAAATAAATAAATGTTATGTAGTCACTTACATCTTCAGTTTCGTCTAACTCCAAAACGCAGGCATCTTTGTCGGCACACAAATCAAGAACGGGCGCCTCTTCGCCGTCCACTTCAGGTAACACTCCATTCGTAGCGTGTTCAAAACCACCTGATAATAATTACACGATTTTAATTCACATAATAAACAATAACAAATTCTTGTTTTCCAAATAGATCAGTTACATATCCAAATCAAAATTCCCTGGCTCCTAAAATAGTTGTTAACTGTATGAAGGGAGCCAGTGCATTTCCTTAACTAAAGTACCGTAAATCCTTAATTTATTTATTTATTAAAACTTTATGCAACACAAAAATGTACAAAGGCGGACTTAATGCCATAGGCATTCTCTACCAGTCAACCATGAGTGGTGAAGAGACAACATGGCAGGTGCATAATAAAAACCTAAGTACATAATATATTACAAAAAGTCTTATTACAAGTATATATATATTAATAAAAAGTCATAGAAAGCGGGTTATGAAAACTCTGCTTCCACTATTTGTTTAATTATTTTATCTTATTATTTAAATAAATATTTTATTATTATTATTATCATCATCATTACAAATATTTGTAATTTAAAAAAAAATATACAAAAAAATTAAATGAAAGAAAACATTAAAAGTAAAGTTCATGTCAAAATAATTGAAATAATGAATCTATACTAATATCATAAAGCGGAAAAGTTTGTTTGTTTAAACGCGCTAATCTTCGAAAGTACTGCGTGGATTTAAATAAATAGAATAATGCATATATAAATTAAAGTGAATTATCTGCCTGTATTTCTAAATAACTGTATTTTCTCAAGTGCTAATAATTATTTACACGATACTTAAACACATACAAACTTTTCTTAATTGTATTTTACATGCTGGCGGTCCGTCTATCTTTTTTTTTCAAACTCAACATATTTTATTTGACATAGGCCTACATGGCCATTAATAAAATGTCAGACCAATTTCGAAGTGTGCACTAGGCACACTTCGAAATACCACAAACATAACTTTGTCATTCAGAGAAACACTATTCCAAAATTCATTCAAATTCGTTCAGTTATTTTGGCATTATTGAGTAACAGACATCCAAACATACTTCTTATTCGCATGTTAATAAAATTATTTGGGTGAATTTTCCAAATGAAACGAGAAAAATTAATAATATTTACCTATATCGAATCCATTGGCCGCCCTGTTAGCTGAGAATGAGTCCCACAACGCTTTCTGTATTTCCAACGCGTCTTTGTCATTTTCTGAAGCCTGAAAATATCATAAATTATAAAAATTGGGATGTTTCCTTGATAAATACATCGATTGGATAAAGTTCGTCAGTTTTATGTTTACGTAAATATACGTAGTGGATGTACGCGGGATGTACATACATACACTACAGTGGTAGTGAAAAGGTTACTTCTTGGTGAGCTTGCTTCATTTTCGACCACATGATCGCTTACCATCAGGTGAGATAGTAGTCGAACGCGACCCTATCATTAATAAAACACACAGCAAATTAACCTATTATGAAGAGCAAATTTCAAAGACATAGGGACATTTGCGATTTTTTGAGTTAGCTCTCTTTTGATCTAGGTGTGCGAATAATACAACGTGTAATTTAAAGGGTATATACATAACAAGTGCACGGCTTCTTTGGATGATAACAAACGATATGGCAAGGGTTTTGTAATCCTATGTGTACATGTGTGGAGCATATTAGAAAGTTCAATACATTGATACCAGAGACCGAATTTTTCAAATTAAGAAGAACGAAGAAAATTATAGTTTTATTGGCAAGTGACGTGGAAAGTGATGACCCCATTGACATAATATATTACTGCGTAAGGACTGGGCGGACCGCATGTTATAATGACGCCTCGAACTTGGTCCCAAAGTGGTCTTACCTTTATCGAAGTGAACTAGAACGCGATCGGCTATCTTTGGGAGGGGTCGTCAGTTTTACAAGCAAAAATGCCAAATTGTGCCGTGAAGGGTTGCGTGAACTACGACATAAAGCACAATAAAAAAAAAATAACATTTCATATCACCGGTAAGTTAAAAATGTGTCATTAAATCAACTTCTAACATTATTTAAAACAATTTTCTTTCTTATTTGTCTCAACCTTTAGCATAGACAACGCCAAGCCGCGTAAAAGTGCGACATAACTTTGCAGCGGCGCGCGTTGCAGCCTATGAAATGAAAAGATTTAATAATATTACTATAAGATTAAATTATGTACAAAATCAATTTTTATCGTTTGGGGCCGTCCATTAATCACGTGATTTTTTTTTTTGCATTTTTGACCCCCCCTCCCCCTTGGTGATACATGGTGAGGTTTAAGGCTACCCCTACCCCCCTCCCCCTATATCACGTGTATTTTTTCGTACCTGCAAAGAATCTATTTTATTTTTAATATTTATAAAATACTGGTATAAGTATCATCTGATTATATTATAGAAAATTAAAGACTACTATAATAACGTTCAGAGGTATACAGAAAGGTTGCAGTTTGTTTTTGACTGACATAAAAATAATGAAAGAAATGCGAAAATCTTTTTGTACTAATACATGAACATTATCATTGACATTATCCGACGAGCCGTTGTCACCGTCGGCGTTCCAGCCGTAGTGGAACCCAATAGACTGGCGCGTGACGATGGCAAGAGACCGGACGGACCAGTTCATCATGTTGTGCTGGCGCTCTCGCTGCGGCTACAGAAAACCTGAAGCGGCGTAAATATAGCCATCTCGGTGATAACTATATTTTCGAGCCGTTTGGGGTCGAAACTCTCGCACCACGGGGCCCGTGTGCTCACAGCCTTTTTAAAGAAATATCGAAAAGACTCGTTGACGCTTCCCGCGACCCAAGGGCTGGCTATTTCTTTGGTCAACGGCTAAGCATTGCTATACAACGAGGCAATGCCGCCAGTATCTTAGGTACGTTGCCAGCCGACAGCGTTGAGGATCAATTTTTCGATGCTTTATTATAGTTTGTATTTTAGTATATAATTATGTATATTTGTTTGGAAATACATGAACATTATTTAATTTAGAGTATTTTCGGACCACGGATTAGCAAGTCTTTCTTCAAAACCAATAACTGGATAAGCATCTTGCAAGTCGGTTGTTGGCACAGTGCTTTGTTGAAGATTAACATCGGTTTCATCAAGGCACACGGCGTCATCATTTCGCCCACTTCATAAATTCTTTTTTTTAACCGACTTCAAAAAAGGAGGAGGTTCTCAGTTCTTCCAGAACTTTTTTTTATTGATAATAGGCTCGCGTTTAACCACCATCTCACCTGATGGTGAGTGTCGAAGATGGAGCACGCTTGCCTAGAAGTAACCTATTCACTCTTGACTTAAAGACTCCCAGGTTATAGCGATCAGGAAACACAGGCTCCGGCAGAGAATTCCACTCCTTAGCCGTACGCACAATAAAGGTATTCCCAAAACGTTTTGTGCGTATGGGTGGGATGTCCACCATGTAACGATGGCCCATCGCCGTTTGTCTTGTAGTCCGATGATGGAACGGGCTTGGCGGAATTAGATTGTGTAATTCCATCGCACACTCCCCGAAATTTAACCGATAGAAAACCGATATACTTGCAACTCGTCGTCGATGTTCAAGGCTCTGGAGCTTTGATTCGACCAGTGAACGATAGACTCAAGCGCGTCCAGTTGGTATTTGGCGGATCCATCCCATAGATAAGAAAAGTACTCCATATACGACCGAACCTGGGCTTGATAAAGATTGAGCATCTGTTCCGGTGTGAAGTACCGTCTGACCTTTGCTAGGATTCCCAACTTTTTTGCTGCTAACTGGGCCTTAGCCTCGATAAAAGGACCAAAATTGAGGGTGGAAGTTAGCGTTACCCCAAGAAGCTCAATACGATCGGTTATGAGCACGGTTACATCGCGGAAAGTAGGAGCCGGTCGGAATTGGCTCTTTTTTGTGGAGAAGAGACACGCCTGGGTCTTAGCTGCATTAAACTTAACCAATTTGGCATCACCCCATTCGGAGACAGCCTTCAAGGACAAGTTCAAGCGCTCAACCATGTCCTCACGGAGAGACTGGTTTTTGCGAAAGCCGTATTGTCGGTTATTGAGGATGTCGTTGGCTTCTAGGTATGGCAGGAGCTTGCTATTAAGTACACGCTCCTGCGTGACTGAAATAGGCCTGTAGTTGGCCGGGTCGGCACAACTGTCCTTTTTGGGCACAGGCTGCACGTTAGCCAGCTTCCATGCTTTCGGCACTTTTCCAGTCTCTAGCGAGAGGCGAAACAGGCGTGTCAAGATCGGAGACAGTTCAGGCGCACAAGTTCTAAGAAAAATTGCTGGTATCCCGTCGGGGCCACTAGCTTTGTTCACGTCGAGATTACGCAGCACTCTACGGACGTCCTTCTGATGTGTGCGAATATCCTACATACACGTCTCGCATCCAATAGGAGCATCAGGATGGTGAGCATCACTACTATCCAGACGTGAAGACTCCGTAAAAAGAGCGGCAAACAAGTTTGCTTTTTCCTCAGCGGAGTGGGCCAGAGACCCGTCAGGTTTGAGCAGTGGTGGTAGTGAGGGGCGACAGAAGTTCGATTCGACCGACTTCGCCAGGGACCAAAACGCTTTGCTGCCAGCAGGGTATGAGGCAAGCTTGTTCCCAATTCGGCTAACGTGGTCGAACCGGTCACACTACAACTTTTTTTATGTATGTTACCTCATAACTCGAAGACGGCTGGACCGATTTGGATTTTTTTTTTCGTTTGATAGGGTATACTTTCTCGTTGGTCCCATTGTTATGAAATCAGGATATGATGATGGAATCCTGGAGTAATCGAGGAATCTCTTCAAATATTATAGGCACACCTATAGCGTTTTGGGTATTTCTAATAGTACCTTGTGTAGTTGCTCTTGAAAAGCACCGTTTGGGACAGTGGAACTGATAATGAAGACCACAGATGGCCACCGAAACTACTCAATCATAAGTATTTCGTGGATTGCGATTCGGTTACTTGAATATGCACTTTATGCTCGTCACAATGCATATGGTGATGTAGAGCTGATGGTGAAGTACAAGGAGAACTCCTCAAAAATGAACGGCTCTGCATCGGGAAAAGCAATATTTTGTAAAAGGTGATAAGTAGTTCACATTTTGGCTTTTGTAACTAGATAAATTACAAACCGACCCACTAAAAAGCATGAAAAAAAACTATATAGCAAAAAATAAAACCAACTTCCATATCAAAACACTACAAAGCC
Source organism: Tholera decimalis (assembly GCA_943138885.2). NCBI lineage: Eukaryota > Metazoa > Arthropoda > Insecta > Lepidoptera > Noctuidae > Tholera > Tholera decimalis. The sequence continues at coordinate 36,580,200 of OW964569.2, read as the reverse complement.
AATAATAACTTTAATTTCGGAAGGCGGTGTAAAAAACAATTAAAATACAAAGCCAATAACACCGACTATCGAAATTAAAGTTAATTTTGGCTTTGTAGTGTTTTGATATGGAAGTCGGTTTTATTTTTTGTAGTATATTTTTGTTTCGCTTTAGCCCACAATTCATAATTTTTATTTTTTGAGCCACACTAGATTTTTTACTTTTCTTATACTCTGCAAATAGGTCTTTATACAGATCACCTAGTTTAGACATGTGTTCATTCAAAACGTACGAATTTAAACAATTTACGCATGTGTATTCAGTGTTAAAACAACAGAATAATTGACACTGACAAGCTGAGTCCTGCGGATTAGAGATGTGTAACTCAGGAGTGATTCGTAAAAAAGATTTAAATCCGTCACAAAAGATGTATAAATCAGTAACTCCCTCGTTTTCACAATACATCTTTAAATCTTTAACTCTATGGTTCATTTCAGATTGATTGAACATGAAAAGATGTAGAGTGAAATGACTATAGCAGGATTAGGCGAGACAAAACGAGACGGAGAATGATTTGTAAGTTCAAACTCTGTGTATGCGTAGGTACTGCAATGATCCCTGGAATTTACATTGAATCTCGCATGTACGAACGATACTATTTCTTCCGTCTTTGTCACAAAGTGTTAAATCTGGAGTATCTTAAAAGTCTAGTTAGATTACATTTCATATGAAAATAAAATATTGATTGACTAGCCGATCAAAATGCAATTGAATGATTATTAAATTCACCCGCTGAAACATTGCTTTTGGTTAAAAGAAAAAGGATGCAGTGAGTGAGTGAGCTATTTAGAAGATGGGAGTTATTTGGGATTTAAAGATTTAAAAGAGTGATTTAAATCTTCTTATCAAAAAGATTTATAAATCTTTGTTCCTTTAAAAGATTTATTTTGCGCATGTCTACTGCGGATGCTTGTTGCGGTTCGCGGGAACTTTAGTTCGTTCATTGCCTGGCAACGGCGAATCAAGGTCACACTACAAGTCATTTTCGATTTTGTACGCGCTTGCCGAAAAAATAAATACACGTGATATATTACTTTACCCCCCCCTCCCCCTTGTGATATTTCGTGATTTTTTATGGACCCCCTCCCCCCCTTTCGAGCTTCACGTGATTAATGGACAGCCCCTTTGTTAAAAGCAAATTAAAATGTATTTTTATGTACAGTCGGCCAAGAAAGTGGTGTACCACCCTAAGGTTGAATATCGCTTGCAGATTCATAGGTGATAAAGATTAGTTTCGCTTGCAGATCGATCTGACAACTTCTATTGCTGTCTTTATCTGATTATTGATAACGACTATTACTGTTTGTAACGTGACAGCTGTTCTTAGTTTGAACTTGATGGAACCAATGACGTCGTAAAATCAACGGCGGGGGGCTGTAGATTTTGATGACAAAATTGTATCTACAAATTCAGAATTGTAATCAACAAGTTACATAAAATTGTAAAGGCACAAGGCGAGTCCACAAACCTACAATTTCTGTAAACTTGTAATTACAATATCAATAAAAAACAAGCTAAAAATAGATTTATCCTTTTATTAAATTTCTACAATCAATTTTAAAATACTTATAACAAACAAAAACATAGCATATATAGTAATATTTAGAAGATATTGAAAATTTTTAAAAATTAGAAACGGGTGTAACCGCCGTTGGCCTCTATAACCTCTAAAAGACGAGACCTCATTGAACCAACAAGCCGTGAGCAAATATCGGTTCCCCGCATTTCCTCCCAGATATAATTACAGTGACTAATAAGAGCTTGTTTGGTTCTTTCATTTTGATGCGACCATCGTTGGACCATAAGGCCCCAAAGATTTTCTATCGGGTTGAGGTCCGGCGATCTTGAGGGCCACTGAATTACCCTTACGTCAGTGTGTGAACGAAACCAGGCTCTTACGATCCTCGCATTATGAATTGAACAATTATCTTGAACAAAATCAAATTGTGGCACTTCGTTCTCCGGGTAAACATTACGGACTGTCGGTAGCATTGCATTCTGAAGCACGTCGATATAATTTACAGCCGTCGCTCGAGGAGGTAGAGAACACAATTCTCCTACACCATCCGTACTCATCCAGCCCCAAATATTTACGGAAATTCGACCTGATTCTCTATTTGGGATTACATTATCATCTTTATACCGTGTTGAATTATATCGCCAAAGGTGAAGACGTCCATGCTGACTGGATTTAAACGTTTTTTCATCACAAAACACTGTATTAGACCAATCAAACTCTAAGTGCTCTCTGGCGAAGTTCAGACGAGCAAGTCTGTGAGCATCCGTCAAATATATTTTCTTGGCGTAATGCCTGTGGTGCAACCCCATGTAATGTAGATGATTCCTTATTGTTTGGGCACTCACATCGAACATCTCCGCAAAATGTTTTGTGGGCTTAAAACCATTGATTTCATATTCCCGTCTCATGAATTCTCTATCGTTATTGGAGAGTGCAGGCCGGCGACCACTTCTTCTGTGATCCAACAAACTTCCCTCCTCTCCTTCACGACGAATCCAAAAGCGGACAGAACGCCTCGATATATTCAAATTCCGGGATATCGCACTGATACTGCTTCCCTCATTAAATTGGGCAATTATTTGTGCTCTTTCGGCAATGGTCAAGTTGGCAGGCATTGAGATGATTTTATATGCAGTTGATTGAAAAATAACACGGAAAATATATCGATTTTTTGCATATATTTGACAAAATGTCAATTGTCAGTTTTCTTTTTCAAATGGAATTCGGTTGTCTAAATAGTTTTTATTACTTTTGTTTGGAAACATTTCAATTGCTTTGTAGAAACTAATGTCCTTTTCATTTATACTAAAGGTTAAAATGTCATGTACTTATATGTGACATATGACGTATGAATACTAAATACATAGGTTTACGTCATGATAATGTTGTCTCTTTCAGTAATATCTTTTTATAACGAACCTTTTGTAATTTTCGATGACCGGGAAACTAAATCAAAACTGGTACACCACTTTCTTGGCCGACCGTACAACAAATATAAATTTCGAAAAATAAAAGGTTTTTTTTATTTCTTTGTACCTCAAAAAATACTACACCCCGCTCTTACAAAGTTACGTCTAGGAGCAGACCACGCCGATTGACATCTTAGTTATAATAGATGGCGTTAGTGTGTTTTGCTTGGCGACCGCGTCCGCAGCGTTGCCAACCCTACTGTTTTAACAGTAGATTTACTGTTTTTACCGTGAAATCCCTGTTTTCTGTTTAAGTACCAATGTCTACTGTTTTTATTATTATATTTACTGGAGATTTCGTCTAAAACGATAAAACCCCTCCAATTTAAATACCATAATAATACCATTATAAGCATGATGTATCGGAATAAGTCATAATATGTCAAAGTCCATTGAGATAGGAAAAGTACCTAAAGGCACAAGTCAGTGTCAAAGTCTGACAAAAATAATGTCTGTAATGACATTGACAATATTTTGTTTGACTTGACCGTTGACCCTAGTAGAACAGAAATAAAGGAATGCTATACATTTAATGCTACTAAAAACCTTTGAATAAATTCAATAAAAATATGTATGATTTTAATAAAAAAAAGAGACAGAAAATACCGATTACAGAGAAATTTAAAATGATTAATAATTATTTGTAAGAATATTTAAAAAAAATGTCAATTATTCATACTTGTAACATAATAAATAAATAATAATGATAATGTACTTGTGTTTTCAATTTCATTAAGGGTTTCAATTTCAATTCTAATAAAGTAGTAGACTTAATGTTTTAAAGTTACCATTTTACTGTTTTCTGCTGTTTTTTTTAAGTCTGATCTACTGCTTTATGCATCTTTATGCATATCGGTTAGGTTGGCAACACTGCGCGTCCGTCATATGTTCTGACGACCGTATCTTTACTATTTAAATCAATGGATGACCCTCATAGTGCTGTGACACGTTTGTTATTACTGGTATTCAAGAAACATAATGAAACCAATAATTTGGGGTCAATTCTGTGAGTCTTATTTTGAGCTGAAACTTTGCATAGAGACTCCATACCAGGTGTTGTCTTCAGTCCTTCTGGATAGATATGGCGTTTCCGTTACACGTTGTATACATTGTTAGTTTTAGCAGTGTTTATACCTGTGTATTGGATTGTTTTAAGTTAGCTAGTAGGCTCGCGCATGTGCACTTTGAACGTGACCTACATTTGACAGTGCATTGACACTTTTACATTATTCTATGCATCTTTTTACAAAGTTACTTTTAAATAATTTTACTTTTAAAAATTAGTGTTCAATTAGACGTGGTTTGGGTCGGACTACTCGCATTTTCATGTCGTCTCATCCCGTTGTTCACTCTTGACAGTGCATTGACACTTTTACATTATTCTATGCATCTTTTTACAAGGTTACTTTTAAATAATTTTACTTTTAAAAGTTAGTGTTCAATTAGACGTGGTTTGGGCCGGACTACTTGCATTTTCATGTCGTCTCATCCCGTTGTTCACTCATTGACATTTGCATTCCTTTACATTGACATTTGACATCCATTTATGCTAGGGATTCACTTGGAAATAAATACTACCTACCTTAATCCTAGGCGGCGCGGGAGGAGGCAGAGCTCCCAATCTACAAGCTGTACCACTAGCGAGCGCCATCACACAACGCTCGCCGATAGATATTTGAGTCTGTAGCGAGAATAACGCGTTTGCACCCTGTGGAGTAGTAAATATGTGATATATAGATCAGAGAAAGGATCTACCTAATTTTATACAGCCGAAGCTTAATGTCGTTAAACATGCCTCAAGAGTGCAATCAGTAAATATTTATAATAAACTGCCAGTACAATTTAAAAACATTATGAATCCAAATGAATCCAAAAGAAAATTAAAGTCGTTGTTATTGAAGAAATGTTATTACAGCATACAAGAGTTTTTCAAAGATAATATTAGTTCAAACTAATATGTGATTATATGTATTTTAATGACATTATGTAACATCCGACATTATAATCATGACATTACATCTTAATGAATTTTATTGACATTTATATAATTATTATTTTTTATTTGTTAATTGAATTTATATTTTATAATCGTTTTGAATTTTGTTATGTTAGATTATTATAATTATTGATATTAAGACTAATAATGTTGGGACCAATGTATTGTGTAGCTAGTGTTTGCTTTATGACCACTATTTAATTTTTTATATTGTAACCACTGTTTGACACAAATGTAAATTTGTTTAGAAGAACAAATAAATAAATACATTTGTAAATTCACGTAAATTAAGTCATAAAAAAATCATTTACCGCAAGCACGCGGATCCTTAAGAGCCATTTTTCAAAATTTGAACGCTCGAGTTTAGGTAAAAATCGGCATGTATGCGTGGCGATGCACACATAAACAACACTAATAGTGTAGAGAGAGTGTCGAGTCGGACTAAACAATTTTGAGCTGTTATAATCGTCTTTATAAGAAAGAGATTTGATTACTTAAATGACTTGAGATTTAAAAAATGAAAGACATGTATAAAGTATATATTTAAAAGAAAAATGGAAGTTATGTGACAACCGACTTCAACAAAATTAAACTCAAAAGTGTAAAATCGGTGTTACTTAACTAAGAAAAATCACACTTTTTGTGTACGTACGTACGTACGCACGTAAGTTATGAGTTGTAGTTTCCGATATTTATTTTTTAATAAACTGTTTCAGAAGGAAGGTTATTTTTTACGTTAAATTGTAAATGATATTTATTTCTACAAATAGGTTACAAGTAAGAAAAAGTATTGGTGTGTCTATACAAAAATATATATATTCCTGTCATAATTGAACCATATACCGCGCCTTGATTGAGTTTAGATTTTTCAGTTGTGTTGGGGTCTGAAGTTTTCAGAATAAAGCTAGAAACACACATCTTATATTTCAAGTAAAATTTGGATATGAGACCCATCCGTTTCTCTTTTTCTATTTTTAGAAAACTCATATTGTAGCCGAACTTTTCACTGTGTTTGCTTATATTGATTAATTGACTCCAAAAGTACTGACAATCTATTATTCGCCTTCCATGCACTTTATAATTATTCTAAAAAATAAAAATTTGCATTTCAGAATTTTAACTTTGTGATGAAATATACAGAAGAAAAAGAAAAAGAGAAAAGAGGTAATTGTAATTATCATTATGAATATCTTTTACTATGGGACCAACCTTAAAATTGCGAAAAAGAATAGACGACCTCGTTCATTTATAAGTGTGCATAACTGGACAAAATTTACTAAAAAGCTGATGATGATTTTCACGTTCATAATAATGAGTACAATTACCCCATTTAAGGGTTTATGTATATTCCATTATACCCTGTATAACATGTTTAAAATATATTACCCTAAAGTTAGTTAGTTAGTTTATCTTCAGACAAGTAGTTGTTGCACTACATATCTGAAGATTTTTGTACGTTCAAAATTTTCTACCTATGCAATCATATACAACGTGTAACGGAAACCCCATATCTATCCAAAAGGACTGAAGACAACATCTGGTATGGAGTCTCTATGCAAAGTTTCAGCTCAAAATAAGTGACTCACAGAATTGACCCCAAATTATCGGTTTCATATGTTTCTTGAATACCAATAATAACAAACGTGTCACATCACTATGAGGGTCATCGCTTTCCACGTCACTAGCCAATAACACGGTAATTCTCTTCGTTCTTTTTAATTTGAAAAATTCGGTCTCCGGTATCAATGTATTGAAATTTCTAATAAGCTCCACACATGTAGACATAAGATTAGAAAACCCTTGCTATATCGTTTGTTATCATCCAAAGAAGCCGTGCACTCGCTATGTATATACCCTTTAAATTACACGTTGTATATATTTTAAATTACATGTTGTATACACTGGTGCTATTTCATATATATAGTTTAGACTATCGCCGTTATTTACATATATTATCTTAAATTTTTGGGCTTTTTTACCAGGTACCTTTTATTCGAGCTCTGATAACTTCCAACCTACTTTATCTTTCTGTGATTATGGCGTTTTCAATATTACCAAAATACCGGGTCCCAAACAAAAGGCACGCTGTAGAAGACCCTATTTATATAAGTAATGCTGTTTCGTATTAACTAAATTCAGAACTAAAGAAATATAGAAAGTCCAAAAAGTATTTACTATTGAGTTCTAAACTTCCGCTAAATCGTCAAGTCTGATGTCTAATGCAACGGGTGGTTATTCCTATAAAATTTAAGATAAGATATAATAATTTACCACTGAATATACTAGAAACTACACAGTCACTCTGAAGGGTAACTGAAAAGACAATGCTTGATGACGACCATTCGGTTCAACACCTAAATTGAAGTAACTACATAAATAAATAGTCCAAATAATATTTACGTTTGCGTTCGAAAGTTCCATTGCATCATCAAGCCCAAGGTCTAAAGCTACAGGATTAATACGATTGCAATAAAATTTATTTTATCTTTTATTTTGGGGTGGAAAATGCAATAAATGAGTTTTCCCGCTCTAGGTGGAGGATGCGAGTGCTAGACTTCTACTGACTAAAAATCCACCCTGTTCCATCAGCAGCCCTTAAGTTCCGTGGCCGTGGTAACTTGTTATTTATTTATTTTATCTCAAATAAAATAAACTTTGTATTAAAAAATAAACCCGACTTACAAAAAAACACTGCAAAGAGAAAAATAATTTTAATTTCGGAATTCATTATCAAAAACGATACTACAAAACCAAAGACACCGCTCACGAAATTAAAGTATTTTTTCACTTTGCAGTGTTTTATTTTTAAAGTTTGATTATATGTCGCTTTTTAGTGGGTTGGTTTGTAATTTACCCAGTTTAAAAGCCTAAACGTCAAATTTGTATCACCTTTTGAAAAATATTTTTTTTTCTAATGCAGGGACGATAGCGTTTAGTTCTCTTGGTACTTCAAAATCAGCTCTACTTCACGATATGCAGTGTGACGGGCATAAATTGTTTAGAAATTTTATTCAAGTAATCGAATCGCAACCCACGAAATACTTATTATAGGTGTGCCTATAATATTTGAAGAGTTCCCTCGATTTCTCCATGATTCCATCATCAGATCCTAACTTGATGATAATGGAACTCACCTTGAAGTAAATCCTTTCAAATAAAAAAGAATTTTCTAAATCGGTCTAGCCATCTACTAAAACTACTACAAAAATACAGTCGAATTGAGAACCTCCTCCTTTTTTTTAAGTAGGTTTAAAAATAAATCAATAAATAAATATGACATTCGTTAAATTGTATTTATAGTTCTACAGTACTGAACAACAGTTAGGGTTTCATTTCTTAAGTGCTTCTATCTTTTGTGATTATTTGTGATTTTTTTTTTCTCAAAACGTTGGTAGCCCTAAATTAAGACTACATCAAAGTATTACTTTATATTATAAATGCAAAAAACTTTTAAACAAAAAATAAAACCGACTTTGCTTTCGTTCGTCGGTTTTTTTTTTCGTATTTTCGTGTTTGAACACCGACTTCCAAAAAGTTAGTTAAAAAGTGTTTTTAACGCTTTTTAATTTGAAATTTATCAAGTTACAAAAGCCAAAATGTCAACTACTTATCACCTTATACAAAATATAGCTTTTCCCGATGCAGAGCCGTTAATTTTTGAGGAGTTCTCCTGGTACTTCACCATCAGCTTTACTTCACCATAATTATGCATTGTAACGAGCATAAAGTGCTTAGCCATATTCAAGTAATCGAATCGCAACCCACGAAATACTTATTATTGAGTAGTTCCGGTGGCCATCTGTGGTCTTCATCATCAGTTCCACTTCTCTAAATGGTGTTTTTCAAGAGCAACTGCACAAGTTACTACAAAAAATAACCAAATCGCTATAGGTGTGCCTATAATATTTGAAGAGTTCCCTCGATTTTTCCATGATTCGATCATCAGATCCTGACGTGATTGCAATGGAAACAATAAGAAAGTATACCCTATTCAACAAAAAAATAAAATTTTAAAATCGGTCTAAGCGTCTTCAAGTAATCGGGGAGCATACATACAAAAATCCGACGAACTGAGAACCTTCTCCTATTTTTTGAAGTAGGTTAAAAAATATGTACCTTGCTTCATGTGCATTCTTTAATGATGCATAATTATTGCGTTTCCCTTTTTTGACACAATGGTATACACCGTGCCTGTTCTCCATAGCTAAAACAATTACGTATAAAGCACTAAAAATATTTCTTACAAAAAAAAATACGAGTATCAAAACCCGCGTAGTCGTAGTATAGTTAGCATTCTCAATACGTGCGCTCGACTGTCGGGACGCGGAAAAAATTGACATACGTCCTACCTCGGAGGGCGCTCGCGCCGTACTGAATGTAGCTAGCTTGGGCAACGTAATATATAGTAATTTAGAGCGTTCTTAAAATCATGTTATTATAAAATTACATGATCGCATTGTCATAAAAACTATTTATTTGAATTCTTCACAGAACAAAGTTTATTTTGACGTAATTTTTTTATCGAAATTACGCCTTATTAAATGCGAATAATCGCGACAAATTTGCGCTACAGCACCTAAAAATAGACGATAGTTTTTATTTTTTTTCTAAATAATGCAATAAATAATCCTGAATATTGAACATTAGTTCACAAATCAAGTATATTTCTTATACTATCCATATTTTTTTCACCTGAATTTGTGAACATTAGTCATAGATTCCGGAATCTGAAGTTGACTCTACGATGATTTTTCAGTAAACTACTTTTGGGAGATTACTCACCACAAAGCGATGCACATGTTTTAAGTAAATGTGAAACGACGAAACACTTCATTAATAATTGATCTATTTTAGACATGTATTTTAAAAATTCAAAGTATGACGTAAGATGGTAAAGCAGGCGATTGAAATCTTAGAAATTTGCGAAAAAACGTCTAATGGCTCTTAAGAAAAATAATATTATTTCTTTCTTTTTTAAAGAGAATTAGCAATGTGGGTAGAATCCACATTACTACTACTAGCAATCTTGTTAACCCCTCCAACTAAGCTAAAATATGCTTGTCTGGAGTGAGTTCAATGCAATAGTGTAATGTATAAATAATATGTGTAATCTAGTATCGTCAGTTATTGTGCAACGTAGTTTACCTATAAGTGTAACAAGTTTGTGATTAAAAGTCAGCGCAAAGCCGGGTCCGCTGCGCCAATTTTTTAACAAAACATGTTATCAAAACATGTTAGCAAAACAAGTTAGTAAAACCGCCCGTCCGCTGCGCCAATTGTTGTAATGTTTTTGTTTAGTTTTCTGTTATCATTAATTTTACCAGATATAGAGAAGAAAACAAAGTATTAAAAGACAAAGTATTTTCTTTATTCCATTCCATCACAAACCAAAGAGAATTGTCATACACAATCAACACACTCTTCGAACGATTCCGTCTTCCTCTAGCGAGCGCGAACACAAAATGTGCCACTTTCCCTGCCCGCAGGCGAACGCGGGGCATGTTATCCATAAAGCCCGATTTACACTTCAATAAGTACAGTAGCGAGTTAACTTGCGTCATTGGCGAGTTAAGTTGTTAATGTAGTTTGAACGGTAAAAGCGAGTTAAGTAGTAAGTTGTTGATTAAGTTGAGTTAAATAGATCGTGATCCTATTTTTCGGCGAGTCCAGTGCGAAGTATCCCCCTCTCTCGCGTCTCCCGCACCCCTCCAAGTTAAACAGACCATAAATGTGTAGGTAGCGGCCGGGAACGCGTATTTATTTCATTCATTTTATTTCATTTTCAATGTGTTCTGAAAGTATTGATACTAATTCTGTCACTATAGCACGTAAATTGGTATTGAGTAATTCAACGTCCATTTTCTGGATTAAAACAACTGTTTCGGACGAACTAAACAATCACAGCACAGAAAAAAACAATAACCGACGCGACTAGTCTTCTTCTCGGGATGGCAACTTATGACTACTCACTCGCCTACGTTTGGACGCTACTTACAACTTACTACTTATTACTTAACTGTCCGAGTTCTTAACTCGCTACTGTACTTATTGAAGTGTAAATCGGGCTTTAGAGACGGCAAACATGTTATTGTGTTTTTGCTAACCAAACTGTTAAGCCACGCCTATATTAAGCAGTACGACTGTGGAATACTCTTCCCGTGTCAGTAAGACAAGCACAAACCCTTCCTTCTTTCAAAAATATGATCTCTATCTGTCTCTTTAATTTGTTACTATTTTTTATATAACTCAGCTTTGTTCTTTTTATGTATATGTGTATTGAGTATGTAGGTTATTACTTATTTATTGTATATAAGTGAATAGTACACCATGGACTACCCGCGTATTTATTTTCTCCTGCTGTGTCAAATCCATCGAATGGTTGTCTGTAAAAGATCACTTTTAGCGATAAGACCGCCCATTGTAACACCCATTGTAGTTTTTTAAGTCCTTATTTAATTCTGTTATGGTGTACAATAAAGTCTAAATCTATATTCGGTTAGCAAACAATCTTATACTGTTTGCAAACACGAAAATACGTCGCAGCGGACCCGGCTTTATCGTCGTGTATTTTGAAATAATATTTTTTATTTTATTTTATTTAATGGGTGGGTTTCGAGCCCGCGGCCTCTCGAACACAAGTTAACCCATTAGTCATTAGGCTATTGCATTGAAGCTTGAAACAAAAATAAGCTTGACATACTTGCATCCTCAGCTTGGCCAGCAATAGCTTGTGTAGCTCGTACTCTAAGAACGGTAGCTGGTCCGATATGTCCCGAGCGCCCGGCTCTGATGTTGGCGGGGCTCTCCTCACTCGTGCAGCTGAAATGTATTTTAATAATAAATAAATGTTCTGTCCGGGGTTGCGGGAATGTTATAACGAGATACCGCTGCCCCGAAACACCTAGGTGACAAAGTCTCTTAAGTTCTTACAATACGTTATCATATTTTGGGGAAATTCTACCGATGCTAGCACGGTATTTAAGGTCCAAAAGAGATGCATCAGATCCATGTTTGGGCTAAAGTCGGACGATTCATGTAGATCATATTTTAAAAAGTACAAGCTACTAACTCTTCCTTGTCTGTACATTCTCGAAACAGCAATATTTGTTAAAACAAATCCCAATTTGTTTCCACGTCTCCAGGACGGGGTACCGCGTAACAGATGGGATATGACCATTCTTCGAGTCTATCCAGCTAAAATGAAACTCATGTGCAAAAGTATCGTCTGCATGGCGCCCACTATATTTAACATTTTGCCTAAACGTTGAAAGGAGCTAAATAGTAAGGCGTTCAAGCATCAACTTAAAATGTTTCTTTTGCAAAAGGCATATTATGGTGTCTCTGAATTTGTAAACGAAAAGGTGTTTTCTTTTGACTGATCGACCGATTTACATAAATTCTATTGAATATGAATGTGTATAACTATTTAATATGGAATTTGGACATTAAAACTAAACTAAATTTGACTGTAATACTAAATTGACAAGAAGAGGGAATTTTGACCGAGAATGATTTTAAATTTATATAATTTCTAAAATGTTTTAACTTTGTTATTGCCTATTTTAGTTAACCTGTTGATTATTTGTCTACCCAAATCACCTATATGAAATATTTGTACGCCGATACTGACGGCTAAACATGATGGTCTCAAACATAATAATATCTTGCATGCTTTTGTATGTATACCATGTTTAAACAAATAAAGATATCTCTCTCTCTCTCTCTTAGTACTGGTCTAATTATAGGAGAGTTTTGACGATTACTATTTTTTTTAACTGACATGGTCCCAAAACCGAACCGCTGCAGGGCTGTCGCGTGAAACTGCGTGATCTGGTGGATCTGGAATGGAGATTGATGAGCGGAGCCGACGGGCAGGAATGGCAAGGTGGTATGAGAAAGTGTACGCATGCGCTCAAATCTTCTGTATGTAATGTAGAAGATTCTGCCATGTTATCTCTTCACCACCCATGGTTGACTGCCTGAGACATTAAGTCCATCTTCGAACATTTCGCGTTGCATAAAATTTTTATAAATAAATTAACAGCGTTATTCACATTTTTTATAATAAGTTTTATTTATGAGCTAAATAAAATTCGTTTGCTCATAAATATCTACCCGCAATAACTTCAGTTCTTACATGATCATGGCGCTTACAACAGTCCCGAAATATCGAAAATTCGAAACAATAAAACATAATTATGGTAAATATCCCGTTATAAGTTCTAATAATACTGTGTAGGTTGCTGTGAATATATCTTTAGAAGATCCAATTAAATCTTAGTCAATAACTCGCCGAGTTTGCCATTCTGTATGTTACCTAATGATTATCACAGCTAATCCGTTTATTTATTTACTTATTTAGATAAAACTCACAGAAAATTTGTTGTTAAAACACCTTACTTACACGTTACATATATTTTCCGCAGTATCAGCTTTATGTATATATCGGAAATGCTGCCTTTATATAAATTTTATTTTCACAAATAATATCGCAGATCACTAGGCTCACTCTCAAGTTCATTTTATTATATTATTGTACGCCACCTGCTCGACGTCCGTAAGTACGGCTACTGGGATCCAGTAGAATACCAGCGTCAGGCATATTTGCCTGGCACATGCTGAGCTGGACTCCCATTTGATGCAATTCGGAGACACACACCACACCGATTATTCGTGTTACTTTTTTGTTTTCTTTTTCTATTTTATTTTATAATTTGATGGTATATATAAGTTTGTTCTGTTATTTTTTTCTGTAATTTATGTGTTATTGTTGATGTACTTTCGTGTGTTGTCTTCTGTTGACCAATAAAAGTTTTATCTATCTATCTATTTATCTAACGCTACAGGACTGCCTCCCTTGCATTCAATAGACGAATAAGCCAGTTTTTAGTAAGAGAATTAAGATTCAAACTTTTCTTAACGTGATTGTTACGTTTTTACAAAAAATAATGTTTTAATTGCACAGCACTGTGATTTAGCAGGATATCGTCTTGCCAAGTAACCGAACTGTAGAGATCAGATTTGCAAATCTATACTAATATTATAAAGCGGAAAAGTTTGTTTGTTTGTTTGCTTGAACGCGCTAATCTTCGAAAGCACAAGGTCGATTTGGATGAAATTTGGTATGGAAGTAGCTTGAAGCTTGAGGAAGGTTATAGGCTACTTTTTACGCGACTGCAAAAAAGGAGAGTTATGTTTTTACCGTAATAGAATCCACGGGAGCGAAGCCCCGCGTGAGTACTAGTTGGTTATAAATAACATTTTTACACGTCCTTTTTTGGTTATTTTAAATTAAGCTAGAGCTGCTAGTGCTGCAAGCGGGTGTTTCCTATCTGAATATTCGGAGAAGAAACACCGAAAAAAACTCAGAAGTCAACGTCTCTTTTAAAGTCCATACAATGCGTATTGGTCAAACTATATGAGAAGGTAGGTAGATTCATATCTGTGAGCACCACAAACTATACTCGTATATGACCACTTTATTTAGCCTTTAAAACATGGGTTAGCAACATAAGTAAAGGTACTCACCAACCGCAGTGAGCGTTACAGCTTTGGCATGTGACGTCAGCCGGCCGGGCTTGGAACAAGTCGCCAGCAGTACAGTGGGTACCCGAGCTCTCCTGACAACATGGACAATACATTGTTATGAAGTTTTAAAGCCATTTGCATAGATTTTCACGTTATTTATAAATGATAAAATTATCTTATTTTGTTAAAATGGTTATTAAATAACACTTTTTTTTTCATAAATTAAAATTTGCCTAATTTTTTATACTCTCGACAAATGTTTAACATGACTAACAGTTGACGTGCTTACCTTAACGGCTTATCCTATTTGGCACAGCCGTGAGGCACACATTTTGATTTAAACTAGTTTATTTTTATTTAATTTTTTCTATTTTTTGTGTACCCTAAACTGGATTAAATAAATTTCTTTATTATATTTCTTTTCTTTTTTCTGTCCGAGGGGACCGCCTTCTTGCAAACTCTGCGCAACTACTGAGAAATTTCTATTACCCTAAAAACCCAATACAATAGCACAGAAAATTTAATAAAAAATAATTAATTTGTTCCTAATAACTTAAAATGTATTTCTTCCATTTTAATTTAGTTAAATTTAAGTTATGTATTTTGTCATAATCTAAACTTTAAATGTATTTTAATATTTAAATGTAAATAATGCAATGTAATTTTTATATTATAAGTTATTTAGATATTATATAATCAAAGGTTATTTCATATTTTTTATTGAATAGTTACCTTTAAGGACGCATTTACGTTTATCACTCGCTCAATTTTAGGTATCCTAGTAGCAACACAACAACATTGCGCGCACACACACTTACAAACCATTGTTCGCCCGATTTTATACATTACTTAACTAATCTTGACACTTGAAGGTAATATTATATTTTCTTTAATATTGTTTGACCATAATAAGTTGTAACTTATTGTTTACAAAGGCTTACATGCTTATTGATTAGATGTTAGTTTCAATTTTGTATTAATGTGTTTGACGCCCGATTATGAGTACTAGGGGACTCTGGAAATAAAATACTCATGTGTGATATAAAAAAAAATAAGAAATAAAGAAAAGTTTCATCATGCCTGTCTGTCTGTCTGTCTGTTCGTCCATCCATCCGTATGTCACAGCCATTTTCAACAGACGAAAAAAACGGAGGAGGTTAATCAATTCGACGCGTATATTTTTTTTATGTTTGATCACCGATTACTCGAAGACGGCTGAACCGATTTGGAAAATTCTGTTTTTGTTTGAAAGGGTATACTTCGAAGTTGGTCCCATTGTAGGAGCTGATAATGGGATATTGGAGTAATCGAAGGAACTCTTCAAATATTATAGGCACAACTACAGTGATTTGAGTATTTTTTATAGTAACTTGTGTAATTGCATTCGAAAAGCACCATTTGCGAAGTGGACCTGATGATGAGGACCACAGATGGCCACTGGAACTACTCAATATATAAGTAGGAATAAGAAGTATTTCATGGGTTCCGCTTCGATTACTTGAATATGGTTATTAAGTACAATATGCTCGTCACAATGCATATCGCACTCTCAGAATGAAAGGGACCTTACTCAAAAAATTGTATTTTTTGGATTTGAGCAGTAATCTATACTAATATTATAAAGCTGAAGAGTTTGTTTGTTTGTTTGTTTGTTTGTTTGTTTGTTTGTTTGCTTGAACGCGCTAATCTCAGGAACTACCGTTCTGATTTGAAAAATTCTTTCAGTGTTAGATAGCCCATTTATCGAGGAAGGCTATAGGCTATATATCATCACGCTAATACCAATAGGAGCGGAGCAGTAATGAAGAATGTTTCAAAATCGGGGGATTTTTTTTCCACGGGGACGAAGTCGCGGGCGGAAGCTAGTAACTAATAAAGCAGCATTGAATAAATTATATTCATATATCTCAAGTAGCAAATATATAAGCTGTCTCTTTATAACTCGTAATTCAGATTCCTGTTTCCACGGCAATTCAGAGTAATGTTTCAGGTCAGTTTACATCAAAATCTGAAAATACACGAATTTAGAGTTAGGTCACTTTCATTCTAAAAGTGCGATATGATGAAGTGAAGCTGATGGTGAAGTACCAGGAGAACTCCTCAACAATTAACGGCCCAGCATTGGGAAAAGCAATATTTTGTCTACTTTCTAACTAATTTCGGAAGTCGGGACACCACCTACCGAAATTAAAGTTATTTTTCACTTTGCAGTGTTTTTTGGAAGTCGGTTTAATTTTTTGTAAAAAGTTTTTATATTCCGTAACTATTAGGACTATACATGTGAAACTCGGTAGGTAGGTTTATTTTGTGAACCGCTTTCCGATTTTAAGAAAAAAAATTGAAAAATTATTAAAAAAATATAAAAAAAAATATTTTCAGTTTCAGTTCCATGGAACATGAAAATATTTTTATTTTCATGAAACTTATGCGTGTGTGGTATTAATAGACAGGTCTTTAATAAACACATTGAAGTTTCTAAAACCACTTTTTCATAAAGTTAGCCGTTTAAAAGATATACACTTCCAAAGTGGTAAAATCTCCCCTCTTACTTCTATAATAATGGAGTGAAAAATTATACAAAAAATATATGCTATGATCCTTAATGTAAACTTTCAACCAAAATTGGTTTAAACGAGATCGGGTTGGCAATTTTTGAGATACAGCATATTTTCTAAAACCGCAAATAAAACTTTGTAATTCATACAAACACTATGAAAAACAAAGTTATTTGGCGTTTTTTTTTTATTTATTTATTTAAAATAGGTTCGCTTTTGACCACCATCTCACCTGATGGCAAGTGATGATGTGGTCGAAGATGGAGCACGCTTACCTAAAAGTAACCTATTCACTCTTCACTTAGACTCCTAGGTTATAGCTATCGGGAAACACAGACTCCGGCAGGGAATTCCACTCCTTAGCCATACGCACAATGAAGGTATTCCCAAAACGTTTTGTGCGTATGTGTGAGATGTCCACCATGTAACGATGGCGCTTCGCCGTTTGTCTCGTAGTCCGATGATGGAACGGGCTTGGTGGAATTAGATTGTGTAATTCCATCGCACACTCCCCGAAATGTAACCGATAGAAAACCGACAGACTTGCAACTCGTCGTCGATGTTCAAGCCTCTGGAGCTTTGACTCGACCAGTGCATCGTTGCCAATGAGTCTCTTGGCCCGCTTCTCGATAGACTCAAGCGCGTCCAGTTGGTATTTAGTTACTACGGAACGCTTCATGGGCGAGTCTGACTCGCACTTGGCCAATTTTTTAGTTTTTGTACGAACTGAACATTTTGGCATATTGAACCGTATGAAGTAAGCCCAACAAAAGGTAACTGTTGTATATCGTTGAGGAATTCCCTCGACTGTATATGGTCTCCATCATCAGACCTGTAATGGCACTTATAACCCACATGGGTGCAAAGTTCTCATCAATATAAATGAATTAAGTCCAAACACAAGGTACCTACTGTAAACCGTTGAGGAGTTCCCTTAACCGTCCTTCGTCTTCATCATCAGACCTCTAATGACAGTCACAAACTATCTAGGTGTAAAGTTCTGGTCAATTAAAATTAATCAAGCCCAAACAAAAGGTTACTGCTGGAAATCGTTGAGGAGTTCCCTCGACTGTCAGGAGTCAATCTGATGAAATGCTCCATCATCAGATCAACTATAGACCTTCCTTAATTTGTAGTACTTTAAGATACTTAATGAAAAAAAAAAAATTTATACGGTCGAATTGCGAAACCTCCTTATTTGAAGTCGGTTAAAAAAAAATTGTTGTTTCATGCTAGGTTCAGTAACCAATATCCATCCAATTCTAAAAATAAGTATGGTTCTCGTTCTTACTTTTGTTTCGGTACGAAAAAGTATAAACGTATTCTAGTCACAGTATCCAAGACGCCACTGTCTTTATTATAGGTTTCTACGTATTTATTTTTTCGAGGAAAGCGATACACCCCTGCGTTCACGAGCGCGTCTGAGCGCGGAATGACGGTCGGAGCCGTGCGTTCGGTAGAAAAATGTATGAAGAAATTTGAGACCGATTTTATTTTTCTCATAAATCATAAAGTTTTTTATGTATGTTCAAAATAATTTAGCTTAACATATAGATAAATACATAGGCTATAATTTCTTGTTATTTTGAAGTTAAGAATATGCTCCAGATTTGGCTTACTGGTACTTATTCAGACCCCTTTTTTTGTAATTTTCTACGATTATTGCGGCGATAAAAACGTATTTGTGTGAAAAAGATGTATAGGTCTGTGTAATTATAATGCATTCAATGTGGAGATGAATAAATTATCTTGTAATTAATACCATAACATTGTCAAAATTTTAACTCCTTATGTATCAAAATGGTTCCAGAAAAACATTGATATTAGCGAGAAAACGTAAATGCGTCCTTAAGCACAACCGAATATAATTGTAATTTTTATGTACGCCGTAATTGTCACGTACATCAGACCAATTGTATCTAGAATTATTTGTTTTAGTGAATGCAAAATGTGCGTGATGTGGCAGTGCTTTTCTAAATAAATATGCACTGAGAAAAACTCAATACTCAATCTTTATTTGCATTCCAAAGAAATGTTATCATTATGGACAATTCGGGCACAGCAAAAAGTAAATGGATTTAGAAGAGTGGAAGCTTTAAATAAAATAATAATAAAATAAATGTTTAGCCATGAGCCTCGACCAACACCTCAGGAGGCTCTCATTAGGCGGCTGGATTTAGGGCTTGCCTCAGAAAGCGGTACTCCTGGACACGGCGTGTATCGTTAGGAGGTTCCTCTCTCAAGAGCCCTGACCACCGGTAGCTTGGACCTTGTTCCCGATACCGGTGGACTACTATTGTTTATATTTTTAAATGTTTTTTATAGAAATATTTAACAAATGTAATTTATATAATTAGTTATAAAGAGTAAATAAATGTTTTTTACGTATTTTTTTAGAATAATATTTAACATATTTACTGATTTATAAAAATAATAAGGAGATAATAATAATAAAAACTATGCAGATAATAACAACTTACCTACAGCCCCCACAAGTCGACAGCTCAGCTCTATAAGGCCCCGCGCCCGGTGAGTACGGTACATGCGCCATGCTACATAAATCGCTATCTAGATCGTCTATTGCGTTCTTCGATCCAGTGGTTGCTGTAACAAAATGTATGTAACATGTTATAGAACTTGGTCAAGCTAACTTCGAACCTAGCACTCGTGACGTCACAATGAAGCTCTACTAGTGTACAAAAAAGTAAAAAAAACTAAAACCCGACTACGACAAAAAAATCGATGCTAAAAAGGATTAAACAAGATTTTCAGGATGCTGAAATAAACAAGGTTACTGGGAAAACAAGAACAGAACAAAAATAAAAGCCGTAGTCACACGTCACGTTATTAATTGTTTTGTCACGTTATTAATTGGTTGATATCCTATATAACGTGTGACTACGGCTTTTATTTTTGTTCTGTTCTTGTTTTCCCAGTAACCTTGTTTATTTCAGCATCCTGAAAATCTTGTTTAATCCTTTTTAGCATCGATTTTTTTGTCGTAGTCGGGTTTTAGTTTTTTTTTTACTTTTTATTATTTAAACTATTTTGGTGTTAAATCACTGTGCTTCTACACTATTAACTTTATTTTTTATAAGTTCAAGTGAAGCCCTTTCAAATGATACCAATCACGGTATATCTATCTTACTTTTATTTTTTACACATGACTTTTTGAGCGCTAGAGGGCGCCACGTTAAATTTAAGCAATATTTTTGATAAGTACAAGTGAAGCCCTTTCAAATGATACCAAACACGGTCTATCTATCTTATTTTTATTTTTATACATGACTTTTTGTCCGCTAGAGGACGCCATGTTAAATTTAAGCAATATTTTTGATAACTACAAGTGAAGCCCTTTCAAATGATACCAAACACGGTGTATCTATCTTATTTTTATTTTTTTACACATGATTTTTTGTCCACTAGAGGGCGCCACATTAAATTTAAGCAATGTTTTGGAAATGTGCATGTGAAGCCATTTCAAATGATATCAAACACGATGTGTTTATCTTATTTTTATTTTTTAACACAACACTTTTTGGGCCCTAGAGGGCGCCACATTGGGTTTTGTGACACGTCACGTAGCCTATGTTTAGCGGACGGTCAAGACGGTTCTAACGATACCTCATTTGTCGAGTTTCGATAAGCAGCTTTGGAGCTATGAGGGAACAGATGAACATACACACATACATACATACATACACACACGCCCTCCTTTGGCTTTGACGTAGTCGGGTAAAAGAATATGTGGAAATGATGATTTTTGATTAATAAGACAAACCGAAAAAAACATTTTGGTTTTAATGCAGCTGAAACAATGTAACGCTTAGAAATTATAATGTCTATCAGCTCTAGATTATGTGTAATCTAATATTAAATTCCAAAAATTCCGTAGTAATGTATTTTGCACATATATCAATAAATTCAGTTCCGCGTAATAGCGACACATATCCATTATTTAGATGTAGGTGATGTACAATTTGAATGCTAGATCATTAAAATTTTACAACCCTCCCCAAGTAACACAGTCTTGGAGGCTTAAAACAAATCTGTCTATAGACAGTCTATTCATGGTAAATCTTTAGATAGGGGCTTTCTAAAGATGGTTTCAATAAAGAACATGTATTCTTATAGAGTTTTTTTTCTCAAACTCGAGTATTTTTAGAGCATTTGTTCTAAAGCACACTTATTTTAAGTACGTTTATAGGTATGTTGAATGTTTTAAGATACAATGCTCTACAAATAGTTAATAAAGCCTAAAGGTACCTAACTTGATATAACTTTATAGATAAATGATATATTTTAAGATAATACATTCTATTTTATCTATTGGTACTCTTATCTTTGCTTATAAACAGACTTTTAAGTCTAGATAAAATACTTAAATAGATATTTTTCAGATTGTCTTAAAAAAGTATAGTGAAAACGTGTTTCTAGTGGTTTTTTTCCTAAAAATGGCTTAATAAGTGTATTTTACATTAAATATTTGAATTGGATGATTTTATGCAATGGAAACAGTAAAAAAAGACAACACGTCGAAACTACGACGGAGCGGCGTCGCGGACGCATAGCAGGTACATGCGCGGTCCGAAGGGGGGGTCACAGGGGACATGACCCCCCCCCCCCCACAAAATCGTACACGTCAAATTGAAAAATGTTCTACAAAATAAAAGAAAGCTATTTAAACGGAGCGTAGAGTCCGTTCCCACTTATCCGATCAGTCTTTTTGCCCTGAAACCGGACGTCGGACGTGGGTGTTCACATTATATCTGATCAGTCTGTTTTGCCGGAAGGTCGGTGGTTCGACTCGCCGCCAGTTTACATTTGTATTTCGTACGTGATGGACGGCGACGATGATGTTCTTATATTGTGGTGGTATTTGAGACGAAAAAAACTTTTTACCAAAAAATTAAACCGACTCCCAAAAAACACTGCAAAGTGAAAAATAACTTTAATTTCGGTAGTCGGTGTCTTTAGTTTCGTATTTTCGTTTTTGGCACCGACTTCCGAAATTAAAGTTATTTTTCACTTTGCAGTGTTTTTTGGGAGTCGGTTTAATTTTTTGGTAAAAAGTTTTTTTTCACTATTTTTAGTTGGTCAATTTTTAATTTACCTAGTTACAAGAGCCTAAATGTCAACTACTTATAACCATTTACAAAATATTGCTTTTCCCAATGCTGGGCCGTTAATTGTTGAGGAGTTCTCCTGGTACTTCACCATCAGCTCTACATCACCATATGCATTGTGACGAGCATAAAGTGCTTAACATCCATATTCAAGTAATCGAATCGCAATCCACTCAATACTTATTATTGACTAGTTTCGGCGGCCATCTGTGGTCTTCATCATCAGTTCCACTTCCTCAAATGATACTTTTTGAGAGCAACTGCACAAGTTACTATAAGAAATACCCAAAACGCCACAGGTGTGCCTATAATATTTGAAGAGTTCCCTCGATTTCTCCAGGATCCCATCATCAGATCCTGACTTGATGACAATGGGACCAATTTCGAAGTATACCCTATCAAACAAAAAAGAATTTTCCAAATCGGTTCAGCCGTCTTCGAGTACTCGGTGATCATAAATTAAAAAAAAAAAAAAAAAAAAAAAAAAAAACGCGTCGAATTGATAACCTCCTCCTTTTTTTGTCGTCGGTTGAAAAGTAGTAGAAAACGGAGACAACATTGGGTGCATCCTATACTTCGAGACCGATTTTCAATATATTTGAAACATTGATGGGTGAATTAAGGAATGATGAGGCGAAGTTCTTTAACTACTTTCGAATGTCTTTTTCCTCTTTCGACGATCTCTTGGGAAGAATTTCAATGGACATAAAATTACAAGACACAAGATTTAGAGAGTGCATTTGTCCCCAAAAAAGGCTGTCCATATGTTTAAGGTACGTCCTTTTTTTTTCAAATATTTATATAGGAAATGCTCTTCCAAGGTGGCTAGTTGGATTGTAATATAGTTTTAGGAGTTTAATAAAATACAGATATGCAATTATTAAAATATTTTTATTGGAAACAGTCACATGAGAGCTTTTGTTTTTGTCGTCTTGATTAAGTCATAGTGATTAAATTCCTTCAAAATCATAATCTAATACACTCGATGCTTCAGAAGATGGTTGAGAATGATGCGATGACTGAGAGGTTGGTTATGGTGAACGTACGAACGCTGCCGTTTGCTGAAGAGATTGTAATGCACTTGTCGCTGCAGGAGATGGTTGAGAATGATACGATGACTGAAAGGTTGGTGATGGTGAATGTACGAACGCTGCCGGCTGCTGAAGAGGTTGTGTATGGTATCCACGATATTGATCTTGCCATTCAGTTTGATAATCATATCTTTGGAAACCAACACTATTCCTTTGATTTTTTGTATAAGAGCTAAAACTCCTGCTTGAAACTCTAAAGTTTCATCCATTGTGAAAGAATCAACGGCGGGTAGTACACCCTTGAAAAATAATAAATTTGGGTTTTCTTTTTCTTGCGTCATCCTAAAGTCCAGGAATTTAGACATCTTTTCATCGACGTCTATTGTGCTCTTCGTGCTTATGGGAATTGAAGGTTTACGAAAGTCAGTTTCATTACTAGGACCACTTTGTACATTTCCTTCATCGTAGTTTTGAATTGACTCTTCGGTTGATCTTGGCTCATAAACCTTCTTTAAAAACATCATCTATCATCGTGTACATAACGTCGAGACTTTTTGGCAGCAGATCCAATTTTTTTTTTTCATCTTTCTTATTTTTCATCGATTTTCGCCATGTGTTTCGAATGTTGTTCCATTTATCCGATACAGATTTTCCTGCAAACAAATAATAATAAGTATTATAAAATTTTGTTGTTTAAGTGTTTTCATCCATTTTATTTGTTTCCAGATATTTTGCTTCTGGGTGTTCGTTCAAGGAACTCCACTACTCATAATTATAGGGTAGGAATATCGACTATTAGTAAAATAATAAAAGAAACCAGCGTCATTATTTGGAAGAGATTATTCACAGATTTCATGAAGTTGCCTGATACAGAGAGAGAATGGGAAGCCATTACATAACATAATTTTCTTTTAAGCGTAAAATTAAAAACCACTACTTAAGGGGTTGTTATTCTTAGTTTGGTCTTTGTCATAATTATTTTGAGCTCTCTTATTCAGAAAGAATATTATAAAGCACCGTATCTATTAGTTTGTCATTTTTGCATATATGTGTATTTTATTAGTACTATTATATATTAGTATTATATTTATTAGTATTGTTCAGGACTGCATACGGCCAGCCAACGGTAACTGGGGCGTCCTAAACTTGTCCACGAGTACGTGGAGCTTAACGTTGCTTTCAATAAACAAGGTTACACAATGGCCTACCTCTACTAGGCTTCGGCCTACAACCATTTGATCCAAAAATTACAAATAACACTCACCTGAGCTGTAGACGGCAACCCGGATCTGTTTGATCACGTCCAAAGTGTGTATGTATGTGATATGAGGTGAGTAATTGTAACGTGTGATGTAAGTTACGGGTTCTAGGACGGTCACAAGGCGTCGATCTCCAGATGGCGCGGTCCTGACCAGCATCACACCTAACTCGTTTCCAGCAAGCGCGCGCTACGCGTGGTAGGCAATAAGGCGATGTGTTCCGAGAAATATCACTGGATTCTTGTTAATCCGAGATTACAAAGTTCAATCAATCACTGAACACAATTAATCTGTTGCCTACCACGCGTAGCGCGCGCTTGCTGGAAACGAGTTAGGTGTGATGCTGGTCAGGACCGCGCCATCTGGAGATCGACGCCTTGTGACCGTCCTAGAACCCGTAACTTACATCACACGTTACAATTACTCACCTCATATCACATACATACACACTTTGGACGTGATCAAACAGATCCGGGTTGCCGTCTACAGCTCAGGTGAGTGTTATTTGTAATTTTTGGATCAAATGGTTGTAGGCCGAAGCCTAGTAGAGGTAGGCCATTGTGTAACCTTGTTTATTGAAAGCAACGTTAAGCTCCACGTACTCGTGGACAAGTTTAGGACGCCCCAGTTACCGTTGGCTGGCCGTATGCAGTCCTGAACAAAGTGGTAGCAGAGCGTGGTTTTTAATATAAAATCCACATAGTACATTCTGGTAGCAGAGCGCGGCTCTTATAATATAAGATCCACTGGTTTAATTGGAAGTTTTGAATATTGTTGAAAACTTAAAACTTAAAACTTGAGTTTAATTACTTAACACAACTTATAACTTGATAAGTTTGAATATATGGTCAGTGGGTCGTCTTAGGTATTGCTTTGTCAGCCGGGCTCAAATAGTACTTGTAGTTTGTACTGTAATTTGTAGTGCTAGCCCCTTAGAATTGAATTGACAAATAGGATTTATTTGTGAAATTAGGAATTATTAGGTTATAATTTGGTACATAATTTGGTATTTGTTGCAATTAATAATTGAATGTCATTGATCTGAATTTGAAAGGTTATCTAAATAATAATTACACATAGTCTAACATAATAGGACTTGAATTGTGTGTATTGGTTATTGCATTTATAGTAATTATTGGATTGTTGTTAGAGATTGTCCGGAGCAATATTATACTTCAATTGTTGTATTTAATTGTTGGTGTGATCCTGCACAATATATACATAGAATTGTTATTTATTTTGTAACTAGCCATCTGTACCAAGCTAGATTCATACTTGGAATAAGTACAGGGTCGGATTTAGACTTGAAATAATTGAATTTGAATTTTTATTTTGTTGAAATTATTTGGTCGGCTAACAAGTCATTGCTGTTTGTTTAATATTTGATTGTTGGTTGTTGATTGGTGTTTTGTATTAATATTTGATTGTTGCAATGGCCTCATTAAGGGCAGTCAGGGAGGCTGCTGCGGGATTGACCTCACAGTTGAGATGGTTCACATCGGCAGCTGCAACTGTTGAGCGTGTGGAATTGGAAGAGCTCACCCTTGCTCGGTATGGGCAAGTGATTGAGAGGATCAAGTCAGCTGATGCTGCGCTCACGCGCTTCAACGAGTACATCATGGACGTGGATTTGGGGGTGATGGATCAGACAGCCCGCGATAAGATTTTGGGTGACTATGACCAGATTGTCCACCTGGGGGATGTCATATGTCTACGAGCGTGGAAAATTTTGAAGAGCCGGGTGCCTGATGCGGCCAAGCCGCAGACCCCTGTTGTTGCAGGCCCTGGACTATTGAGTAGGCTGCCCACCCTGGAGCTGCCACATTTTGAGGGTCGCTTGGACCACTGGCTGGGCTTCCTAAATCTCTTTGAGAGTCTTGTCGATGCACGCTCGGACCTCGGACCTGCCCAGAAGCTGGCCTATTTATTGTCTGTCCTGGAGGGCGAAGCCAGAGCCTTGGTGCAGCACTTGCCGGTGACGGATTCCTCTAACCCGACCGCTCTGGAGCTTCTCTCCCGACAGTATCAGAACAAGCGCTGCCTGGCTGATGTGCACATCGACCAGATTTTGGGGCTACCGGCCATTGTCAGCACGTCGACGTTGCGCACTGACTTGCTGAACCCGTTGGTTTCAGCGACCAACGCTTTGAGACGCTTGGAGTTACCGGTAGAACATTGGTCCTACTTGTTGGTGCACATAGTGCTGCAGTTGCTCCCCGCGGAGCTGAGGTCACGTTTTGAGCAGAAGTATGGTGGGGATAGTGCCACCCATCTTCCCCCCTTTGACGACCTCCTCAAATTTTTGGAAGACGAGTGTCGGTTTGCGGATAACACTCGTGGCGCCCGGAGTCCTCGGGCTAGGGGGCCTGTTGATGATCGCCCCGCCCCTCGTTTTGCTGGCGCCCGGAGTCCTCATCATTGTGACTTTTGTAAGGCAACGGGGCATGTCATGGCGCGTTGCCCGGATTTTTTGAATTTGCACGTAAGTGCCCGCCGCCGTATTGTCAACGCACGCCGTTTGTGCTTTTCGTGCTTGGGGGCCCACTTTCATCGGGACTGCCCCGACCCCCGCCCGTGTAGAATTTGTGAAGGGTCCCACTTGGAGATTTTGTGCGCCAACGCGAACCGCTCCAGCAGACCAGCTTCTGAGGGGGGTTCGCGCAAGGGGGGGTACCCCGGAGACGAGCACCGGGCTGAGACCCGCGATTCTGTACGCCGCACTCCACCCCCCGCGCAAGTTGAACGGGAGCCCCACGAGCGCCATTTGGTCTTCCCTCGTCAGGGAGAACGCGCATTGGCTGCTAGGCAGCAGTGGCCGGGTCGGCGCCGCTGCCTTTCCCCTCCGTTGGCGGAACGTCCCCGGCTGGAGTCGCGCCCTCCGCCATTCGGGCATTCGGTGGGATATGCCCCTCCAGTGATGGCGAGCGGCTTGGGACACCGCGCGGACGACTATTTTGATTGTTGGCCTCGTCGTGAACGAAGGCAGCCTGGAAGCGGCGATCGGTCGCCGCCCAGGCATCACTAAGAGATTGACGCCTGCCCGCTAAAGGACCCCCCCGATCAAGACGGTTTTGTTGCCAACGGCCTCGGTCAAGGTCTGGGGACCCTTGGGTGACTCAATTGTGGTCCGTGCCATTTTGGGCACGGGAGTCCGGGGTTGCCTTGTCGTCTTGGTTAGCGGGACAGGTTGGCCTGAAGGTGAATGACCTTTCAGGCGAGATTTGGGGAATTGGCGAACCGGCTGACACCACTGTTGAGGGAAGGACCTGGTTTGAAATCACCCTTGTGAGTTGTCCTTACCCTAAAATTGGTGCTCCTGCCCTTGTTGTAACTGAACTTGGTACAATTGTTGGTGACTGATCGTCACACTAAGAACTCGCATGCCGGTTGCAATGCGCTGTTGGCCATTCTGCAGCGAGAATTTTGGATTTTGTCGGCTGATCGCGTCAATGAGACGAGGCCCTTTGCTGGCGTCGTAACGGATTTTGTTGGTCCCCCTTTGTTGAAGACGTCCACCCTTCGTAATAGCAAGATTGTTAGGGCTTATTTGTGTGTTTGTCTGCCTGTCAACCAAGGCAGTACATTTGGAGCTGGTAACCTCCCTCTCGACAGAGGCCTTTGAGGCGACTTTGGAAAGATTTGTGTCTCGCCGTGGGTTACCTTTTTTGATTAGGTCTTATTGCGGTACGAATTACAAGGGTACAAGTAACTATTTGAAGGAGGTATACGCCTTCCTTAATGAGAACCAGGTTGACATTGGTAATAGTTTGGCCCGCCGAGGGGTCACTTGGTTGTTTGACCCGCCAGCCTGCCCCCCATTGGGGGGGTATTTTGGGGGCCGCGGTGAAAGCGGCAAAGGGACGCTGGCGAAGATTGTTGGGAGACACCGTTCTCACCTTTAATGAACTAGCTACGGTATTTGGCCGCATTGAAGCTGTGTTGAATTTGCAACCTTGTCAAGACTTCCAATTGATTAGCGGACGGGTAGGCCCGTCCGGGGGGGTAGATGTTCGGTCCGACGTGAAACAGAACGCACCCTTTTGACATAAAGAATTTGATTTTGACATTACTTTTTTTTTTTTTTTTTTTTTTTTATTTAGAATAGGTTCGCGTTTGACCACCATCTCACCTGATGGTAAGTGATGATGTGGTCGAAGATGGAGCACGCTTACCTAAAAGTAACCTATTCACTCTTGACTTAAAGACTCCTAGGTTATAGCTATCGGGAAACAGACTCCGGCAGGGAATTCCACTCCTTAGCCGTACGCACAATGAAGGTATTCCCAAAACGTTTGGTGCGTATGGGTGGGATGTCCACCATGTAACGACTTGACAGATAGACTTTGCGCTTGAAAAATGTCGTCCGCGTTTGGGACCAGTTGAGTTAATATAATTGGTAAAATATCGTTGGATTCGCCTGTTGAGACCGATAATTGGGTCGCGAATTATTTGTTGTTTGAAGGTGAAATCCCCACTTGCCGAAAACCCCGGGATATTGTTGAATCATACGCCGTATTGCGTCACCTCGTGGCACGCGGAATTTGTTGGAAATCGAATTGGATCTCACGAGATATGAACAGATTAATTGTGTTCAGTGATTGATTGAACTTTGTAATCTCGGATTAACAAGAATCCAGTGATATTTCTCGGAACACATCGCCTTATTGCCTACCACGCGTAGCGCGCGCTTGCTGGAAACGAGTTAGGTGTGATGCTGGTCAGGACCGCGCCATCTGGAGATCGACGCCTTGTGACCGTCCTAGAACCCGTAACTTACATCACACGTTACAATTACTCACCTCATATCACATACATACACACTTTGGACGTGATCAAACAGATCCGGGTTGCCGTCTACAGCTCAGGTGAGTGTTATTTGTAATTTTTGGATCAAATGGTTGTAGGCCGAAGCCTAGTAGAGGTAGGCCATTGTGTAACCTTGTTTATTGAAAGCAACGTTAAGCTCCACGTACTCGTGGACAAGTTCCGGACACGTCCAGTTACCGTTGGCTGGCCTATTGCAGTCCTGAACAAGTGCCTTGCTGCATTAAGTCCGCCCATGTAACACAATTGTACATAAAGTTTAAATAAATAAATAAATAAATTACAAATGAATTTGAAACAAAAGCTAACTTTCCTCATTGTCTTGGAGCTGTACACGGAAAGCACATCAGAATTATAAAACCATGTCATAGTGGTTCTATGTTCTTTAATTATAAAGATTATTTCTCTT
Source organism: Tholera decimalis (assembly GCA_943138885.2). NCBI lineage: Eukaryota > Metazoa > Arthropoda > Insecta > Lepidoptera > Noctuidae > Tholera > Tholera decimalis. The sequence goes on along the minus strand of OW964569.2, from coordinate 36,550,444 downwards.
TTGTATTACTTGCTGTGATCGATTCAGAATACCGATTCATCTACATAAGTGTTGGTTCATATGGAAAAGAGTGTGATTCTACCATATTAAAGAACAGTATCTTTTGGCAAAAATTTAATGATGGTTCATTAAATATACCAAACCCCAAGCCTGTACAAGAAACCACACAATCATGAAGAAATGCCGTATGTACTCATTGGTGACGAAGGCTTTAGCTTAACACCGAATCTCTTAAGACCATATCGGGGTGCACATTTAGATCATGAAAAAAAATCTTCAACTATCGCTTGAGCCGAGCTAGAAGATATGTTGAGTGTGCCTTTGGTATTCTAGCCTACATGGGCCGATAGATCTTCAAATAGAAACGGCGATTAACGTCATAAAAGCTTCTACGGTTTTACATAACTTTGTCCGAGATAAAGACGGTATTAATTTACAACAAAACCCAATAAGTGAAGAAACGGGCCCATTTCCACATCGTTCACATCCGCGACCGTGTAGAGGTGGCCCTACTGCAAATATAATTCGAAGAGCAAGAGAAGAATACCTTGGTAGGAAGCAGCTATATAAAACTACCCACATAGTATTGAATAAAAAATTAACTTACCAAATTTTTTTCTTTCTTTTTCGTCCAGTTTCTCAAACTCAGGATTTAATATTATGCAAATTTCCCGCCACGCTTCTAATCGTCGATTTGTGAATTTGTACTCGTCCAACGTTTTATCCCACAATATGGGTTTATTTTTGACTAGCGATATTAACGCGCAAGCGTCCACGTCCATTTTGCACGAGCACTGACGCCAAAGAGAATGTAATACACTAGACGCCGAATGAGACTAGCGACGCGAGGAAGGGCGGGGCGGAGGGGGTCTCGTCTTCAGTCTAGACGCAACGTTCCGATCCGGGCGTTTTGACTGATCGTCGCAGTGGCAAAACGTCCGTCAAATAACTCCGATCAGTCTTTTTTCCCGGATCAGTCATAATGTGAACAGCTCCATACAAATTGTACTGCCACTGGCACATCCGTCTATTTAGACTGACCGAGAAAAAAGACTGATCGGATAAGTGGGAACGGGCTCTGATACATTTTATGGTGTGCTTGGTTTCGTCCTCGACAGCCGGTGGATCTTCGTAAAGCTCTTCCGACGTTTGGCTCTAAGGCTGGACGAGGCAGAGGCTGCATTGAAGCAGCTCCTGCCCAATCTAGGACGGCCAAACGCTCTACGCGGAGATTGTACGGTCCTTGGCATAGGATCTGGAGGTGGTAGGACTCGCGCTTGCACAATTGGCGCAAGGACTAGGCATGCCTCAATCGCGCCGATAAATCACCTCTTTGAGGAGTGGCTGGAGCCGCCGATGAGCTGACGCCATGGCGTCCTCACCTTCCGCCTGATGCAGGTGCTGACCGAACTCGAGGCTGTTTCGGGAGGTACCTGTATTCGAAACAGCGGGAGGATTCGCCTGGGTGTCGTCATTGTGAAGATAACCCGCAGGACGCGGTGGAGCATACGGTAGAAGTGAGCCCCGCTTGGGCGGAGCACCGCCGTGTCCTTGTGGAGGCGATCAGCAGCGGCGATCTTTCGTTCCTGGTTCAGACCATGGTGCGGGGCGAGCGGGAATGGGATGCAGTTACTTCCTTCTGCGACGCAGTCATGCTAGCGAAGGAGGAGGCTGAATGCGTGAGGGAGAGACAACTTGCTTCCTCACGCCCCAGCCGCCGCTGGAGACGCCTCGGGCGTTGGCAGCCGATGTCCGGCCACCGTTGGCGTGGGTTTGCGGCTGGCGAGCAGGGGTAGCCCACCACCGTTCGGTAAGGATAGGTCTGCTGTCACCTAAATTGCCGGCCTCAGACTTCAAAAACCAACCCCCAACTAAAATTATAGTTTTTTTCCCGGACACCCTAGAAAAAATTATTTTCGAAGTTGAAAACAAAACGAGGTTTACTTATGGTTTTATTTTTTTTTATAACATTATAGAGCTATGATAGAGCTCTATATTTTTTCATATAGTCTCTTTCTTTATATAAATCAACATTATAAAAACAATGTGATAAAATCATCGTGCTTTTTAGCACCCGTAAGACATGAACGCTTATAGGGAAAATCCCCCCGGACGCTCTCCAAACTAGGACAAATCCGTGGAAAACCGGATGGATGGCAGCCCTTGGTTACCAGGCTCGGAGAGACGGTGCGTCGTGTTGAGCCTTTGCCTGCTGGGAATGTTCTAACGAGACACCACGGCCCCGGACCACAAGGGCAACTGAAGGAACAGGGTCGGTTTTTAGTCAGAAGAAGCCTGACACTCCCTTCCGCTAAAAAAGGAATAAAATAGTGTATTGTGCAATAAAGTCAAATTTAGTCGACTTATTTAATTATAAGTGACCCCTCCAAAATTGCAGGCTGCGACCACGCCTGAGTAGGTATAATACAACCGAACATGTCAAAACATGCGTTACTCATCTATTACTCGGTCAAATTACGGGCTTTGTACGCAAATCTGCGAATATGCACATAACAAATTAAATACGAATAGGTAGGGGTACGCAGCTACGGAAGGATCCGTCCACTTTTGTATACCAGCCTTATGTTAACACTTTGCGTCTTTGGCACCGCCACCGCCGCCGGCGTATATCTATACATACCTACCTACTATTATACCTACTATTTTTCACATTGTCTATAAATAAAAAATCTTTTACTTACCCTCTTGAATTGATTAATTAGATTGCTTTGTTACTGCATAAAATCGTCTTCCGTTCACAACACATCTAATGACCTGGATGACAGTTACTAGATAATCTTAAACCACTCATAAATCTGTTTTGTTTTGTTCTGTCGTTTTTCTAGTAAATTTTATCTTGACGCCATTTTTATTGCTTAATTTTGCTTCAAATGATTTTCGTTACATATTTTAATGCTTATTATAATGTTTTTATAATTAAATTATTTCTAATTAAACATTTAACATGTTTTAAATTACTATATTTTAAATAAAATGAGTATTTGAAATATTATAATGCAATTTCAAAAATTGCCTTATAGAAATAATTTGGTAAAAAAAATATTAAATCTTACATTTACAGCGGGCGCTCTTATTTTAAGAGAGTTTTACATAATAATCGACGATAGAATTTCAATCGCATATAGATTTGCTTGTTTATAACTAGCTAAAACATGAGTATATATGAAATAAGAAATTTGTTACGTCATGATGCAATACAATAATAAGTTTAAATAACTCTTGTAAGTTCTTCGCCATTATGTGTCGTTGTCTATTACAAATCAAAAGTTACTTAACGTTGTTAGTCTTGAGTTAATTTTGGTTTAAAAACTCGACGAGTAAAGACTTCTTTAAAGGTCTCAACTTTATCTATAAACTATCTACTAGTAAAATTTGTGATCTATAAACAGTTTAGTGAGACACTAGAAAAATCTCTATAGACAATTAGAAAATTTACAACTCTTATCTCTATCTATTCATGTTTTCTTAACTCATTCTTATGCGAGCGGATAAGGTTGTGCCCACTTTTACTAAACTGTGTCTATAAGCGTTCTTGAAGATTACTTGGGGGATATTTTACTCTTAAGGTAGACGATAAAATTAAATTCTATTAGATATCTAATAGTCCGTTTTTAGACGCGATTGTGTTACTTGGGTCATTTAATATCATTTCTATCACTTCTATCATCAAAACTTGTAGTGGATACCTACATGCATATTTCATGACTCTTGCCATTTTTAAGTGTTAGAGCCAGGCAAATCTCGAAAATAGCTTGGCCGATTAACGTTAATTTTGTTTGGACATCTTTTACTAACCTAGTATGTAAGTTAAATCTGTTACTAACATTTAGAATTGTAAATATTTATTATTGTGGATCTTGTTGTCTCTAATAAAGAAATACTTATTTATTTATTAAATACTGGTTTAAAAAAGAAAGCGTCAAAATCAAATCACTTTCAAGGGATACGTACTACGTACCCCTTAAAAATCGGATCAAAGCAACGGTAAAATAATAATGGTACATTAGATCTAAAATAAGTGGGAATTCCGTGGGAATTTCGCAAATTCCCGTCTAAGCGAGTCATATTCGCCTGTATATAATTTATTATAAGAGATTTATAAATAAATTTATGCATAGTGGGATGACAAAAATGCCAGCATTACCTGTATTAGGTTCCAAATCGGCATTGAAGTCACAATCTAAGTTGATGACAGCTGCAGTACCCGAGGCAGAGAGAACGCACACATCCTCACTGAAAATAAATAATGACTAAATTAAATAAACCACTTTCAAGCTATTTAAGTCATATGATAGAAATAGATATTTATAAATTACTAGCTTTTGCCCGCGACTTCGTTCGCATGGGGGGTTTTTCCCGCGTAAATCCCGATCCCGTGGGAATTTCGGGATAAAAACTATCCTGTCCTTCCCAGGGTCCTAAGCTATAAAAAAGTGTGTCTGTACGTTTAAATTTTATACAAAAATAATCAATGAGGTGGGTTAAGAAACGGAAACACGGCAAAAGAATAAAAAAGAAGTCTGTCTGTTTGTACACGCTAATCTCCGGACCTACTGGATGGATTTTAATGAAATTTGGTAAGTAGATAGTTGACATCCTGGAATAAAACATAGGCTTTTTATCCCACGGGATCGGGATTTACGCGGGAAATCCTCCAGCGCGAACGAAGTTGCGGGCAGCAGCTAGTTTCATCAAAATCGGTTCGGCGTTATAGGCGTGAAAAGGTAACAGACAGACAGACAGAGTTACTTTCGCATATACAACGTGTAATTTAAAGGGTACATACATACCGAGTGCACGGCTTCTTTGGATGATAACAAACGATATGGCAAGGGTTTTGTAATCCTATGTGTACATGTGTGGAGAATATTAGAAATTTCAATACATGGATACCAGAGACCGAATTTTTCAAATTAAGAAGAACGAAGAGGATAATCGTTTTATTGGCAAGTGACGTAGAAAGTGATGACCCTCATAGTGCTGTGACACGTTTGTTATTACTGGTATTCAAGAAACATATGAAACCAATAATTTTGGGTCAATTCTGTGAGTCACTTATTTTAAGCTGAAACTTTGCATAGAGACTCCATACCAGATGTTGTCTTCAGTCCTTTTGAATAGTTATGGGGTTTCCGTTACACGTTGTATAATATTAGTATGGAAGTTTGGATATTAGTATGGATTGATTTACATTTTTTTTTTTTATTATATGTATTGTATTATTTAATTACCTATGTATTACATTGTATTTATATGCATATATATATATTTGCATATACATTTATTTATTTTAATATTTAAATATTTTTTGTTTCTCTGTTTTTATGAGTAACTAGTACTCACGCGGGGCTTCGCTCCCGTGGATTCTATCACGGTAAAAACATAACCCTCCTTTTTTGCAGTCGGGTAAAAAGTAGCCTATAACCTTCCTCAAGCTTCAAGCTACTTCCATACCAAATTGCATCCAAATCCACCCAGTACTTTCGAAGATTAGCGCGTTCAAGCAAACAAACAAACAAACAAACAAACAAACAAACTAACAAACTTTTCCGCTTTATAATATTAGTATAGATGTAGTTAGTACACTAATTTAGCCCTCCCCACTTTAATTAAAATTTTTAAAGTCCTTCCAAAGGTTGTCTGGAAGATATCGCTTTCAGCGATAAGACCGCCGTTGTTACCATAGAATAAGCAATATTGTTAAATAGGTGTGTTTAAATTTTGGTGTACAATAAAGTATATTCTGTCTATCTATCTATCTACATAAGGAGCTCGTGGCTAAATAATATAATACAGCCGCAAAGGTCGATAAAGGTTAAGCAACTTTTCCCGAGATTCCTCTATACCATAGAAAGCACGTTATGCCGTTGGTGCCAGCTGTCATTAGACATATTTGACAGTCTTGCCAAGGAGTATAATGTTACCCAGCTTCTGAGTTGTGGGGGTCAGAGAATAAGCAGATAATTTGTATACATCTATAGCTTTACAAGTAAGAAACATGAGGCGTTATACAATCCTTTTAAGAAAAACTAAATTGTAGCACTTACATAATACACATTTTATACGTGTAAGAGCTAGAATTGCAGATATTTATACATATTACAAATCCCTAAAGAACAGCATACGCATTATCGGTACTCGCGCGTTGTGTATGATCGTATCTTCTTTTACTTCTCACTGTTGACAGTTTGAGTACTATACAGTGTGTTAGGTTAAACGAGGTACTTATTGAGGGAGGGTATTCAGTATTCGATTCTCGTCCCAAATATGTGAAAAACCTATAACCTAAATTTTTGACGTAATTGTCCAATATAATACATTTACCATGTACTCTGAGACGCAAGAGGTGAATGAACTTGTAAACAGTACCTAAAATAATCACGTGGCAAAACACGGCCCGATCCTGCCAAAAAAAGGAAGCTGTCTGTTATTATCAGTTTTTTTATGTTCATATTTTTATTAGTATCATGTAAGCATACACTATTGTAGGTTTGAATATGTCCCTCGTTCAAACTAACATACTGTATCCTTACTTTAGTATTGTTCGTCAAAAAAATGTACAATCAGTTTTTCGATGAATAATGCAACTATTAATTACTTGTATGCGCTTCTGTATAACTTCTTGTCTTATATAGTATGTTAACTTCTAATCTTATATTGTATAATTTGCTCCGAGTACTTTTACTTCTTACTTTAATTTATCTGTCTACTGTCTCTTGTTCTATTCTAATACTGTCTGCGAAAACTTGTAATTCGCCTTCTTTCAATATTCTTCATCTATCTGTATCCTAGCTGTAAGTTTTCCCAAGAGAATAAAATAATAAAATAAAATCGTTCGAGCTAATTAACTTTTTCAGGTGATCTAAGCGATAACTGACAAATGCTTGTACCGTTTGGACGGGTCTGCTCAAATCTGTGTCTCTTGCCTCAAAAGAGCACCACAGCAATAAACCTACATGGTTCTCATATGATTTGATCAGAACGGAATGTATGGACTTCAAAAGAGACCTCTGAGTTTGTTTCGGTGTTTCTTTTCAGGGAAGTCAGTTAGGAGATGTACTCACCCCATAGCTGTAGTGTCAGTGTAGAGTACTCACCAGATAGCTGTAGTCTCAGTGTGCTGTAATCACCAGATAACTGTAGACTTAGAGTACTATGCTCACCATATAGCTGTAGTCTCGGTGTACAGTATTCACCAGATTGCTGTAGTCACAGTGTACTACACTCACCGGATAAAAAAAGAAAAATCTACTGGTTGAGGCCCTAGATCTCACACTACGATTCCCTGTAATGTGAGATCTAGACTCTACGCTCCGTTAATAATATTACATTTTTTTATTTTTAGATAGCTGTAGTCACACTGTAGTGTACTCACCAGATAGCTGTAGTGTCAGTGTCCAGGAAAATATTTATTGTCTTAATTAAAACTTACTCTATTGATTGAGGCCTTAGATCCCACACTAGGATTCCCGTGTTGTGGGATCTAGGCTCTACTCTCCGTTAACAATACACATTTTTTATTTTTAGAAAGCTGTGATCACACCTTAGTGTACTCACCAGATAGCTGTAGTCTCACTCTACAGTACTCACCAGATACCTGTAGTCACGGTGTACAGTACTCACCAGGTACCTGTAATCACGGTGTATAGTACTCACCAGATACCTGTAGTCACGGTGTACAGTACTCACCAGATACCTGTAGTCACGGTGTACAGTACTCACCAGATAGCGGTATTCTCGGTGTAAGCTATGACGGCGTTGCACCGCAGCGCCCGGGCATGCGCGCGGAGTTCAGTCCTAAGCTCCGCCCACCAAGCGGCGCGAGCGGCGCCCTCTCCACCGTCCGCTAGCTTTACTGAGCGGGCGCATACTGTTCCGCCTGGAAATTAAATATAGATAGAAGTTGTATAACCGTTTGACCTGAATCTATATAATTATGTAATAAAGCTACTCTTCCCATTCGTATGGGTGGTCTCGGCGTCCGCAAAATTACTAGTATCAGTCTACCGGCTTTTGTATCCTCGGTACACGGCACTGAGAAATTAATCAGGAATATCCTAGCTCCATCACTGGTTGATTTCAATGTGCCGTATTTCACCGAGGCTATAGATACCTGGAGACTCGCTTGCCCGAACCTAAATCCACCCGACAATCCATCATCTCAGAGGCGGTGGGATGAGCCGCTCTGTAAAGCAGTTCAGAGTGACCTTATTGCCACATCTGCTTCGGCTGCAGAGCGTGCGCGCCTGCTGGCTGTGGGTGAATGGGAGTCGGGTCTCTGGCTCCATGCACTTCCGTCATCGAACATAGGCACCTTGTTCGATGATACTACTTTCCGCCTCGCTGCTTCCCTTCGATTAGGTGCTCCCTGCTGTTCTGCTCATCGCTGCCACTGTGGCGAAGTTGTCAACAGCCTCGGTCACCACGGCCTTTCATGCGGCCGCAGCGCGGGTCGCATAGCACGGCACGCGAATATTAACGACATTATCCGACGAGCTCTTGTCACTGTCGGCGTTCCAGCTGTTTTAGAACCAAATGGCCTGGCACGCGACGATGGCAAAAGACCGGACGGTATGTCTTTATTTCCTTGGAAGATGGGTACCTTTAGTGTGGGACGCAACTTGTGTCGATACTCTTGCGCCATCCCATCTTCCTAGCTCATCTTGTTGCGCTGGCGCTGCCGCTGCGGCTGCTGAGAACCTCAAGCGGCGGAAATATAATAACCTTGTTGGTAGTTATATTTTCGAGCCGTTTGGGGTTGAAACCTTGGGGTCGTGGGGTCCGAGTGCTCACAAATTATTTAAAGATCTGTCCAGACGCCTAGTTGACACTTCGCGTGACCCAAGGGCTGGCTTTTACCTTGGACAGAGGTTAAGCATTGCCATACAACGTGGCAATGCCGCCAGTCTTTTGGGCACATTGCCAGTGGACAGCGATGCGCACGAATTTCTGGATGCAATATTTTAGTTTATTTTTAGGTGTGTATATGTAGTTTAGGGTTTTTATTTAAATTAAAATTGTATTCTTTCTCAAATAAATGAAGAACTAAGTATAATTTAAAAAAAAAAAAAAAAAAAAAAAAAATATGTAATATATAAAATTCTCGTGTCACAGTGTTAGTTGCCATACTCTTCGAAAACGACCTGGCCGATTAATATGAAATTTTAAATGCATATTGGGTAGGTCTGAGAATCGGTCGTGATCTATTTTTCATACTGAGTGATAAAGGTGGTCCAACCCAAACATTTTATTTTTTATTTTTTGGACGGTTTTTTAATGTTTTTTTTATGATGTGGCATTAAAAATACATACAACCCTTAACTTTCACCCTTATATCACCAACACTTATTTTTAATGGCAAAACAACGTTTGCTGGGTAATATATAAAATTAGGCCCCAAATCCGTCTTTTTAAGTTCTGTCCATCCAAAGATTGTCTGTAAGAGATCGCCCTGTGCGATAAGACCGTCTATTGTACACTAGTTTACTTTTTGTTTCCATATAAATATTGTAAGTTGTACAGACGCCAGCACATCAAGCTACAACAATCTGTCAAATAACTTTAATAGATTTTCAACTTTATTGTTAAAGAAATTAGGTTCAAGGTTGATTGGGAAAATTTGACAGTTTCGGGTAGCTTAGTCTGTACAATAAAGTATATAATAAATAAATAAAATTTTAAATTCTTTTCAAGGTAGGGGTTTTAATAAATGTGCCAAGTTTCCTGTATATAGATAAAATAATTTACGAGTTATGAAGGGTTCAAAAGTAACTCCAAATGGTTCGTGTAATATTAAACACGACGCGTTGTATAGAGCTTGTATTATTTATAACCTATTTGAAAATTCTTTCTGTTTGAAAGGGTATCCTTTCTAGTTGGTCTCATTGTCATGAAGTCAGGATCTGATGATGGAATCCGGGAGAAATCGAGGGAAATCTTCAAAATTTATAGGGTCACCTATAGCGATTTGGGTGATTTTTATAGTAACTAGGGCAGTTGCTCTCCAAAAGCACCATTTGGTGAAGTGGAACTGATGATGAAGACCACAGATGGACTGGGTTGCGATTCGATTACTTGAATATGGTTGTTAAGCACTTTATACTCTTCACAATGCATATGGTGAAGTGGTGCTGATGGTGAAGTACCAGGAGAACTCCTCAATAATTAACGCCCCTGCATCGGGAACAGAAATATTTTGCAAAAGGTGATAAGAAGTTGACATTTAGGCTTTTGTTGCTAGATAAATTACAAACTGACCCACAAAACGAGAAAAAAAAATTACAAAAAATTTACCGACTTCCAAGAAAAATGTTACAAAGTGAAAAATAACTTTAATTTCGGTAGCCAGTGTTATGGATTTGGATTATGTATCACTTTGCAGTATTTTTCTTGGAATTCGGTTTCATTTTTTGTTAAAAAGCTTTTATGTTCTAATGATGCTGCTGCGTGTCTAGTTAATCGCCCACTTTGAAGGATAAAATCAAAAGTCTATTAAAATTAATACATACCAATATGAACAATGAAGCCAGGCGGGTACTCCGTCATAGTGAGGAAGGGGTACTCCAGCATATCCAAGTTGTTGCTGTTCATCGACGGCCGCAAGATGGCGCCGCCACCGCTACCCACGTTACCGATCGACGTTGTCAATGATCCGCCTACGATTTTGTTGGGATTTTATTTAAGGAAGTAAACAAGATATTTTTTTAAACTAGAATACAGGATGTTTTGAACAGACTCTATCTAGGTTCATTCCACAGACTTTCTCTGATTTGATAATTAAGCATTAGCATACAGTCATGATGTTTTGAATAGACTCGATCAAAGTTCATTCCACAGACTTTCTTTGATTTGGTAAATAAGTACGCACTAGCATGCAGGATGTTTTGAACAGACTCGATCTAGTTTCGCTCCACAGACTTCTGACACAACAAAATAGCTGTGATGATGCGACGTGTTTGAACAGACTCGATCTAGGTTCGTTCCACAGACTTCTGTCTCAATTAAATAGCAATGTTGCGAAGAGTCTGTTCAAGTTCTTGGCGAAAATAAAGACGTAGATAAACATAGATGTATTTAACTAGATTTATGGTATGATGGGGCTGTCATACGCCGTGCGTAGAAGTCCCAAATAAAAAAAAAAATGATGTTTCGGAAATGAATAGGAGTTTGCGGTTTTAGATTACATTTAAAAAAATCTGGTCTTTTTCTTTTGCTCGTTATTTTAAATGCAAAGAAAAACAAAGTTTGCAAACAGAAAACAACACAGAACTGCACCAAGATGATATAAGCATAAATGAAAAAGCATAAAGCTAATGATTTAAAAAAAACCATACCCAGCACTAGGTGGACATGGATTGCAGTAAAAGAAAATAATAAGCAATTAGAAATACAATTCAAACAACATTTTGTAAAATCTAAAGTCCCATATTCATTAGAAAAAAAGTTGTGTAACATTGGTTACGCTGACCAACATAGTTATTAATACAGCTAAATCAATTAATTCTCTAAGAAAGTATATGTCTGTGAGCTGAGTGATCTATTAACAAAGTCCTGGAATTTCTTCATTTTTGTATATTTCATGACTGCACAAAGAAAACCATTTTATATAAACAATTTGCACGTATAATCAAGTCTATCGTTTTCCGTTACTGTCACAGATAAGTTTTAAATGTTGAAAGCTCTTTTGTATGGAAAAAAATCTATCAAAAATCTAGACCTGATGGACATATGGTTTCTTAGAAGATTATACATGCTAAGCATTTTTTGAGAGCTAGTTTATTGATCACGGACAACATTGTGCTCGCAAAATGTAATGTTGCAGTTCTTGTAACAACATGCTACTACAATACGATTAAAATAAGAATAAGATAGACTTGCGCCATATTTTTACGTCAAAACTGTCAATTCGAATCAGTCAGATAGGGTAAGTACGACATAAATATTTAAGAAATAATTAATTTATTTACAAAACAAACAGATATTTATGAAATAATTAATTCATTAACAAAATAATATCAAAGTTCTAAGCGGAGTACTATGTACTTAAAAAAAAACAGCTTAAAATGAATTTTCATAGTTACGTCTATAGGCATATTATACAAATAGATTTGGCAATATTCATTAGAGTCGATTGTTATAAGAAATCGAATCGGAAACGCATTAGGACTATTTGACTTATCATCGAACAGTCAAAAGTAAAATAAATAATTTCAACGATTTTATATACTGATTAGTTTTCTATACAAAACGTTCTTTTCAAATGTCAGTTGACAGATAAATGTCCTATTCTTATTTGAATCGCTTTATAAGGCGTCGTACAAAGAAAAGTCTCGCAACATCAGATATTTTTAACAACAATGTCGTGAGGTTTGTGTTTAATTGAAATGAGAAATAAATAAAAATAATAACGTACTGACCTTTAGGCGTCACACTTAGATCAGAATCCGAAGACCTCCGATGTATCCCGAGCGGAGTCGAAGTTGCATTCAATGACGAATTCTGGGCATGCGCTGTCTGTACTGGATCTCTTCCACCATACGATTCATGACGTGAGTGTCTCGGAGATCCTCTGTCTTTGTCGCACTTGTCTTCCCGCCTATCCCTGTCTCGCTCGGTCCTGTTAACACCGCACACGGCATGCGAGTTATCACACACACTGTTGTTAGTCTCCTCTACGTCATCTAAGGTCTCGGGTAGCGATGGTATGGTCTCTAATGCACTGTGTATGATTACAACTGGCTTAGTGACCTCACTAGATGATGTGTTAGATTTTTTGGACATTTTAGGCGTTTCGTTCGTTTTCTCTGTTATTGAGTGTACGCTATCTTGGCGAGTTAGTTTTTTATTTGATTTCGGTTTTTCGTTTGTTTTTGTTTCTTCTTCTGTCGTTTCTACAGCAGCAGTAGGTTGTAGAGTTTGAATTTTATCAATTACAGTGCTAATAATACCAGCTGGTTCCTCTTCTCCTTTTTCAACCTCTTTATTACCAGCAGTTTCAGCTTCGGCAGGTTTCAAAGTTTGTACTTTATCTAAAAGTACAGTTTCAAAAGCCGTATGAATGAATCCAGACGATTTCAGATTCTCGGTAGAATTAGATTTTTCGAAGATTTCTTTTAATTTGTCAACGGCCATTTCCTTTTCTTCTCCTAAAGTATGAACTTTATCCAATAAGATGTTCTTTACAACGCTTTTGACTAATCCGGGGGATTTTAGATCACTATTTAAATGTTGGCTTTCCTCTAATTCATTTTCAGAAAACGTTTTCGGTTCAACAAAAGTCATTGCTGGTTGACCAACTAAGGACTGGACTTTATCCATTAGTATGGTTTCCATAGCTGTGTGTGTTAGACCACCAATTTCTTCTTTTACAGTAGTATTTGGTTGGTTCTCTTCTATAGTTGGAACTATGGGAGCTGGTGTTCCTAACGAAGACGCTTGGACTTTATCCAGACAAATTGTTTCTACAGCTGTATGTATTAGCCCAGTAGGTTTTAAATCATCTTTCAAAGATTTTCTATCATGTTTTTCCGATTCTTCTTCAGCATGATGTGGGTCTACATGAGGCTCATCAGCTTGTCCAACTAAAGAAGTGATTTTATCCATTAGTATGGTTTCCATAGCTGAGTGCGTCATACCTGTTGAACTGTCAGTTTTATGCATCTCATGGTATCTTTCCTCATCAGTAGAGACTACTGGGTTAGGGATAGATCCACCTAAAGCAGAAGCTTGGACCTTCTCCAAAAGCATAGTTTCAACCGCAGTTTGGAATAAACTATGAGGTTTATCATCTTTCTTATGTAAATGAGCATACTTTTCAGGTCTGTCATAATAATCAAACACTGAATGATCTGGTTCTGGTGTTTCAGGTCCAAGAACTGATTGAACCTTTTCCATAAGCATAGTTTCCATAGCTGTATGGACAAGTCCAGTTGACATAGATTCTTTTTTCTTTTTGCTATCAAAAAACTTTTCTGTTGACGAGTGATGATCTGGAGACTTCGGACCAAGCAGAGACTGTATATAAGAAATGGACTTCCTAGCAATATTTTTATGCTGTTGTGATTCGTGGTGTTCATTATCTTCAAACCTAAATTCAGGTTGAGGCGTTTGGGGAGTGCACATAAGCACGGATTGGACTTGATCCATGAGCATGGTTTCCATCGCAGTTTGCATTAAGCTCGGAGGCTTACTTTTATGTTCGGGTCCTTTTTCCTTTCGTATGCCACTCACAATAACTGGTTTATTGCTAACTGGTGGAGATTGACTTTGCGGCCTATGTGAAGCCACCGAATTGATACTGCTTTCAACTGATGCACTATTGTTTCTATACTCCTCTACTTTGCCTAATTTCTCGTTAACATCATCGAAGAACTGTTTGTTTTTTACAGATTCGGGGTCAGGAGAAGCAGGCAAGAGTAATGATTGTACTTTGTCTAGAAGAATAGTCTCCATAGCAGTGTGGACTAATCCAGAAGACTTTAGCGAATGTTTTTTCTCATGATGAGAATGATGAGGTTCCTCCCGATGATATAGCGAGGAGACACCACTAAGAGAAGTTCTAGAAACAGGTTCCGATCCGATATACATAGAAACTTTCATACGATCAAACTCATCGCTCTTATGGAAGAACTTGTTAGTATCAATACTTTCCTTGTCCAAACTTATCAGATCGTTATAAGATAAGAATGGAGAACCCAACACAGTGTCACTTGGAGCCCTCGAACGAACATCGGAAGACGACCCAGGTTGACTCAAGGGCGTTTTAGTTTCTTTCTTTTTTGGATGCAAAGAGTAATGGGAGATACTTTTGATCATATTACTTTTAGATAGTTTAGACAGTTGGCGTCTAATGCGTTTCGAAGAGCGATGGACGAAGCTACCTTTATCTACGGGTGAAGAAGGCTCACTAATGCTTTTTTGTTTTTTGTGAGAAAAGGGGTTGTGGAACTTAATGTGGTGGCTACTAGGTTTAGTTACACACGTGTCGTCTTTGACCGATGACGTTGATGCCTCGTTTGAACGCACTGGCTTTTTTACTTCTATTTTACTCTCTATTTTTAGCGGCACACATTCTAGTGATTTGCATTTGTCAATGAGCACTTGAGTATCGAAAACTTGTTGTTCTACAACAGCTTTCTTATCTATTTCTTTTTTAATTTCTACTGGCTTATCTTCATTTTTGATATCTACCGGTATATCTTCTTTTGAATCTTGACTTGTACTTCCAAGTAAGTTTAATTTCTTGTCCATACTAGCTATGATTTGTGGATTCGGTTCATGACTTAGTACTGATTGGACAACAGAGCTCGTCGTTTCAATAGATCGTTCAGTGTCTGTTTTCAAATCAGAGCTTTCGTCATCATCTTCTTCACTACTAGACTCTAGTTCAGAACTTTCAGCTGATAGTGCAGACGAAACTGATCCAAAATAACCTACATCTCCAGGCAATGAGAGTAGATTGTCACTTCTCTCTGGCATTGGCGTTGCAGGACAAGACTCGGATATCTTCCTCTCCCTTTGCGGCACAGTTGGGCGTGTGTCCTCAGTACTGATATTATTTAAAGAAGTAAAACGTATATCTGGCATCATTTTAGCTTCTTCTGTTTCTATTTCTTTATTCGCTTTAGCTTTGTCGTCATCAGGAATATTGATGGTAGGTTCTGATTCGCTAGTCCGTCTCATGGTCGAGCCAGGAGAAGCTTCAGAATCTTGAGTCTCAGCTATGCAAGCTAGGCTTGTTTGAACATGTATGATAGACCTAGCAAGGATGGAAGCCATACCTTCACCTTCGTCTTCTTTGTTCACAAATGGCTTACGAAATTTCGGTTTTCTTAACCCTTTAAATTTCTTTAGCTCGTTTTTGATATCGACGAGGGAAATCCTTGAAGTATCAGAGGTATTAGATCTGAGAGATACTGCATCGTCTTGCTTATCAATCGAAGATCGCTTGTTACTAGATCGTCGAGAAAATCTTTTTGTAAAAAAGTTAGTCTTGATCTTTTTTAGTTTTTCGATCGGTCCAGAAGAGTCTGAATCTTCGCTTTCTTTGTTAAGTAATCTGTTAAGATCTGTCTGGTCTTCGGAGAGGTGTCTTAGACTTCTCTTATGTGGATAGTCATCTGGATATATGGAGATGCTTCCAGCATAGCTTGTGATACTCGATTGTCGAGTCATATCCATACTCTTTTCGTCATCTTCAAGAGCATCGGTCTCATCTAGTAGAGATGACGCATTGGGGTTTAGTATCAGAAGTAACTTTTGTAATTCTTCTTGATGACTTTGATAGTAAGTAGACATTTCCGAAATGCTTTCGTTATCTGTCGCCAAAATGTCCAAATATTTTTTTAATTGTCTGTTTAAGGTTAGCGGACACGACAAACCATGCAAAAATATAACTATAAGTAAATTGTTTATAAGAACTCTATTTTAAACTAAGTTACTGTTTTGTCAACATATATTACGAACATTTAAAGCAAGTAAAAAAATATTCACTGTTTCACGATTTTTATATCATTGAAAAGACTATATTTTAGATTCATATTGGAAACTGAATAGACTGATTTCTTTATGTAACAAGAAATAATAATCGAGACTAAAATATTTAGACCTTGATACAAATGGAAAATCTGTGCCCTACAGAAAAGTAATTTGAACTTTATAGCATAAAAGATTAGGTTGAACATCGTGTGTACTCACTGTTGCGTGCAAGGCGGCATGTTCATAGTTTGACTTGGCATCGGTAAAGGAGTTATGCTAACAGCAGTGCCTGAAATCGATAAAAGACAGAAGTAAGTACAGTAAATCATGCGAATTTCAGTTAGAATGTATACAGATCTGAAATTTTCAACATGAACCCTATTTGTGTGAACCACGATATGTGATTCATAATATTTTACACTAGGAATTTCTCTTGTATCGTGAGAGCATTATTATAATAACCCAATACGGGAACAACTATTTGTAGGCTTTATAAGCATTCGCTCAATTCTGGTGAGGTAGTCGAACCCGTAAACGAAGCGCAGCAGCCAATCGCTCATCCACTGCGCCAAACGTGTCGTCATTACGTACATACAGTGGTGGTCATAAAATTAAGAACGACTATTTAAAAACTAGCTTTTTTTAAACTTAGGAGAATTACACTTTTTGCATGTCTTTTAGTATCTCTCTCGGCAAAATTGTTCCACATTGTCGTAGCACACAGTTATAACGTGATTAATTCAATAATATATAGTTTTCTTTTTATTCTATGCATTTAACGGGGTTTTTATCCACATGGATAAGCCAACTCCATCGTACCCTATTAATTTTAATCATATACATATTTATTTCTAAAAAAAAACACAAATACTACACAATATCTAATTTGAATGAGAGAGACCCATTAATATGTTAGCTTTGCTAGTCTAGTTAATCTTATCGCTAACTGCGATTTTGGACTTGCAAACATATTATTGCAAACTTACTGGCTGGCCACAAATTAAGAACACTGGATAGTTTATTTTTTTGTTCTAATTTAAATAGAGAACACTCTGTAACTAAGCCATTATTCGCGTAATTTAGTGCTGTAAAAGTCAAGAAGTTGATTATTTCACATAAAAACAATGGGCGAAAATAAAAGTTGCGATGAATCTACAAGGGAAGTGATAATAAAACTTCGCGATAAGAATTGGTCATATAAAAAGATAGCCGATCACCTGCAGTGCTCAAAAACGATGATATTCCACGCTGTGAAGCATTTTAACATGTATCAAACAACTTCAAATATTCCACGTGTACCTAAACAGAGAAATTCATCTCAGCGAGACGATAGAAATATCGTGCGTTTGGGAAAACAATACCCTTTTAATTGGTCTAACGAGTTGAGAAAAGAATATTTTGGTGAAAACAACTCTTCAGCGATCTCAGCGCGCACTATCCGAAGGCGTTTGGTAAAAGCTAAATTGAACGGAAGGATAGCAAGAAAGGTACCCATGTTGAAACGGTGTCATAGGCAAGCCCGGCTTGCATTTGCTAGGGGGTATGAAAGCTGGACAGTGAGGCAGTGGAAAAATGTTCTTTTCTCTGACGAGACAAAAATTAACAGAGTATGTTCTGATGGGAAACGATATGTTCGACGCCCTCCCAATACAGCATTCGACCCCAAGTATACATAAGTCGGGCACGCCGCAATTGCGGCGGTAAGACCCCTCTTTGAGGAGTGGCTAGATCGGCGTCACGGCGTCCTGACCTACCGTATGACGCAGGTCCTCACCGGACACGGAAGTTTCGGGAGGTACCTGTGTCTGATGGGAAAGGAGGAAACGCCTGGGTGTCACCACTGCGAGGGTCGCCCTGAGGACACAGTCGAGCACACGGTGCAGGACTGCCCCGCTTGGGCAGAGCACCGACGTGTCCTCACGGCGGCGATAGGCGGAGACCTCTCGCGCCCGACATTGGTCGAGGCCATGCTGCGGGGCGAGAGGGAGTGGGAAGCGGTCGCCTCCTTCTGCGAAGCAGTCATGCTTCCGAAGGAGGAGGCGGGCCGCGAGAGGGAGAGGATGGCGTCCTCCCTCCAGCCCAGCCGCAGTGGTAGACGCCCACGGCGTCGGACGTCGGCCGACGATCTCCGGCCACCGTAGGCGCGGGCATGCGGACAGCGAGTAAAGGGCAACTCGCTGTCCGACCATGGACCATGCCCGGGTCGACGGCGCGTCGTGTTCCACGCGCGCCTCAAAGAGCGTCAGCAATATGACGAGGCCCCCCCGTAGAGGGCCGAAGCCCGCCGGGGTCGTGGGACTCATCCCGTTACCGTGACCCCGGTACGTAAAGGGTTATTGAAGGAACACCGTGGATTTTATTCAGTAAAAGTCTGACAGTCCCTCCCACCCTGCCCGGGGTGGGAGGACTTATTTGATAATTTTACCACGATAAAAAAAAAAAAAAAAAAGTATACATAAGTGACATTAAAGCATGGTGGTGGAAATGTGAAAATTTGGGGGTGCTTCTCTGGTCATGGTGTTGGACCTCTTAGATTGATAGAAGGAAACATGGACCAATTCCAATACAAAAATATACTGGAAGAAACAATGTTACCATATGCTGAAGACGTGCTTCCGATTATTTAGACATTTCAACACGACAATGATCCCAAGCACACTGCACGCACAGTCAAACAGTCCAGATTTATATCCCATAGAGCACCTTTGGTGCGAAGTTAAGAAAAAGGTTTCAAATCGACGGTGTGGTAACCTATGTGAGTTATACAACGTTAGACGTTTAGAACGTTTAGAAGAATATCGCTCTATTTCTCTTGAAAAATGTCAAAAATTGATAGAGTCAATGCCTTGCCGGTGTAAGGCAGTCATCAAAAGCCGTGGACACGCTACAAACTATTAACTTAGAATAAAATATATTAAATTGCAATGTTTAACATTATCACCGTCTTATTTAATGAGATTTTTAAAATCTAAGTATCTACTGAACCAACTCTCGAGCAGTTTAAGAATCGTTCTTATTTGTCCAGCTTTATTATTATTTGAAACTGTAACTGTCATAATAAATTAAAGTAAGGTAAATAATAAGTGATTTTAATATTTACTCTTAATCCCGTTTACTCTATCCACGTAGCTATTTCATAACATAATTAATTACTTTTGTGATGGAACATAAAAGTACATAATGACATTGCTTTTATAAAAATGTCTGGTACTACAAATCGTTCTTAATTATATGACCACCACTGTACATACTTCACAGCGTAGAGCACGTGTATATACTTATATAATATACATATCAAGTGTATAAACATTTAAGGCAAGTAAATACAGATTTTTCAGGCTGGGAAAATCATCAAATGACTCCGCTCGCTGTGGGTGGAGCGGAAGGGAGTGTCAGACTTCTACTGACCTAAAACCCACCCTGTTTCTTCAGTTGCAATGTGTTCCGGGACCGCGGTATCTCGTTAGAACAGACTCCGCTCGCTGTGGGTGGAGCGGAAGGGTGTGTCAGACTTCTACTGACCAAAAACCCACCCTGTTTCTTCGGTTTCAATGTGTTCCGGGACCGCGGTATCTCGTTAGAACAGACTCCACTCGCTGTGGGTGGAGCGGAAGGGTGTGTCAGACTTCTACTGACCAAAAACCCACCCTGTTTCTTCAGTTGCAATGTGTTCCGGGACCGCGGTGTCTCGTTAGAACAGACTCCGCTCGCTGTGGGTGGAGCGGAAGGGTGTGTCAGACTTCTACTGACCAAAAACCCACCCTGTTTCTTCAGTTGCAATGTGTTCCGGGACCGCGGTATCTCGTTAGAACAGACTCCGCTCGCTGTGGGTGGAGCGGAAGGGAGTGTCCGACTTCTACTGACCAAAAACCCACCCTGTTTCTTCAGTTGCAATGTGTTCCGGGACCGCGGTATCTCGTTAGAACAGACTCCGCTCGCTGTGGGTGGAGCGGAAGGGTGTGTCAGACTTCTACTGACCTAAAACCCACCCTGTTTCTTCAGTCGCCCTTGTGTTCCGCGACCGCGGTATCTCGTTAGAACAGACTCCGCTCGCTGTGGGTGGAGCGGAAGGGAGTGTCAGACTTCTACTGACCAAAAACCCACCCTGTTTCTTCAGTTGCTATGTGTTCCAGGACCGCGGTATCTCGTTAGAACAGACTCCGCTCGCTGTGGGTGGAGCGGAAGGGAGTGTCAGACTTCTACTGACCAAAAACCCACCCTGTTTCTTCAGTTGCAATGTGTTCCGGGACCGCGGTATCTCGTTAGAACAGACTCCGCTCGCTGTGGGTGGAGCGGAAGGGTGTGTCAGACTTCTACTGACCAAAAACCCACCCTGTTTCTTCAGTCGCCCTTGTGTTCCACGACCGCGGTATCTCGTTAGAACAGACTCCGCTCGCTGTGGGTGGAGCGGAAGGGAGTGTCCGACTTCTACTGACCAAAAACCCACACTGTTTCTTCAGTTGCAATGTGTTCCGGGACCGCGGTATCTCGTTAAAACAGACTCCGCTCGCTGTGGGTGGAGCGGAAGGGAGTGTCAGACTTCTACTGACCAAAAACCCACCCTGTTTCTTCAGTCACCCTTGTGTTCCGTGACCGCGGTATCTCGTTAGAACAGACTCCGCTCGCTGTGGGTGGAGCGGAAGGGTGTGTCAGACTTCTACTGACCAAAAACCCACCCTGTTTCTTCAGTCGCCCTTGTATTCCGCGACCGCGGTATCTCGTTAGAACAGACTCCGCTCGCTGTGGGTGGAGCGGAAGGGAGTGTCAGACTTCTACTGACCAAAAACCCACCCTGTTTCTTCAGTTGCTATGTGTTCCAGGACCGCGGTATCTCGTTAGAACAGACTCCGCTCGCTGTGGGTGGAGCGGAAGGGAGTGTCAGACTTCTACTGACCAAAAACCCACCCTGTTTCTTCAGTTGCAATGTGTTCCGGGACCGCGGTATCTCGTTAGAACAGACTCCGCTCGCTGTGGGTGGAGCGGAAGGGAGTGTCAGACTTCTACTGACCAAAAACCTACCCTGTTTCTTCAGTTGCAATGTGTTCCAGGACCGCGGTATCTCGTTTAAACAGACTCCGCTCGCTGTGGGTGGAGCGGAAGGGTGTGTCAGACTTCTACTGACCAAAAACCCACCCTGTTTCTTCAGTCGCCCTTGTGTTCCGCGACCGCGGTATCTCGTTAGAACAGACTCCGCTCGCTGTGGGTGGAGCGGAAGGGAGTGTCAGACTTCTACTGACCAAAAACCCACCCTGTTTCTTCAGTTGCAATGTGTTCCGGGACCGCGGTATCTCGTTAAAACAGACTCCGCTCGCTGTGGGTGGAGCGGAAGGGTGTGTCAGACTTCTACTGACCAAAAACCCACCCTGTTTCTTCAGTCACCCTTGTGTTCCGTGACCGCGGTATCTCGTTAGAACAGACTCCGCTCGCTGTGGGTGGAGCGGAAGGGAGTGTCAGACTTCTACTGACCAAAAACCCACCCTGTTTCTTCAGTTGCAATGTGTTCCAGAACCATGGTATCTCGTTAGAACAGACTCCGCTCGCTGTGGGTGGAGCGGTAGGGTGTGTCAGACTTCTACTGACCAAAAACCCACCCTGTTTCCTCAGTCGCCCTTGTGTTCCGCGACCGCGGTATCTCGTTAGAACAGACTCCGCTCGCTGTGGGTGGAGCGGAAGGGAGTGTCCGACTTCTACTGACCAAAAACCCACCCTGTTTCTTCAGTCGCCCTTGTGTTCCGCGACCGCGGTATCTCGTTAGAACAGACTCCGCTCGCTGTGGGTGGAGCGGAAGGGAGTGTCAGACTTCTACTGACCAAAAACCCACCCTGTTTCTTCAGTTGCAATGTGTTCCAGGACCACGGTATCTCGTTAAAACAGACTCCGCTCGCTGTGGGTGGAGCGGAAGGGTGTGTCAGACTTCTACTGACCAAAAACCCACCCTGTTTCTTCAGTCGCCCTTGTGTTCCGCGACCGCGGTATCTCGTTAGAACAGACTCCGCTCGCTGTGGGTGGAGCGGAAGGGAGTGTCAGACTTCTACTGACCAAAAACCCACCATGTTTCTTCAGTCGCCCTTGTGTTCCGTGACCGCGGTATCTCGTTAGAACAGACTCCGCTCGCTGTGGGTGGAGCGGAAGGGAGTGTCAGACTTCTACTGACCAAAAACCCACCCTGTTTCTTCAGTTGCCCTTGTGGTCCGGGACCGCGGTATCTCGTTAGAAGATTTCCGCAGCCAAGTAAACACAGCTTGCAATCTTATTTCGTAAAATATTGGTATAATCGAAAAGTACATTCAGTTTCCTACAAAAACCCATAAAAAATGTTTTCAAACAATGTTTTCCTTTTAAAGAGAAAAATAAATGCCCTTTAACAATAAGCCACGCTTGAATTTAGTCACGTTGAGTTGCTTAGAAAACTGATACAACTAACCAAAAAAGTCGAACAATCTAACAAAAGAGTACCCAATATCACGTTGAGAGAGTTTTGCGTAAAACTTTTTTAACACGCTTTTATTAGGTCGACCTGTATGTAACTAACTATGTAATGAAATCTAAGGTAACGAATTTAACCATGTTCCAAGGGTCGTAGCGTAATGAAAATTGGCAACTGTATGTAGTTCTGATGACAATACAATAATATGGTACTGTCAAACTGATCTGATGATGGAGCCGGAAGATATGAACTGGAACTTCATGATGGGAAATCGTATCATAGCTGTTTTAAATTTCTTAGAAAAGTCTTGTAATGAACTTTGACCACGATTAGGTTTCAAGGTCTGATGGTGACGCTGGAAGATAGGCACCGGCATTCCATGATGGAATATCGTATCATAGTCGTGTTTGCACTTGTGAGAAAGGCCACGTAATGGACTTTGAACACGTTCTTTTTTGTTTTTACGTGCATTTATAAAAGCGTGTTTTTCTTGTGTTTTTTAAACTATTAATTTATTTCATATTATTATAACTTCTAACAGCTTCGCTCGTGACTAAATCTTCATTCGAACCTCTTCCTTAGCTTTCAGCAAAAGATCAGCATATTGTAAAGCCTGTAAATGAATGCTCTAAATATTGTTGACAACAAGCAACATACTCATTACAAAAATAAGAAAGAGAATTTATGTATTAATTTATTTATGATTTTTTTTGTGTAATGTATATGTATGTATATCTGGTAGGTATACATTGAATCAAACCATGAAAACGGTTTTGTGCTGCATTATAACTAGCAGTCGTGCGGAGTTTCGCTCCCACAGATTTTATCACGATTATACATAACCTCCTTATTTTGCAGTCGGGTAAAAAGTAGCCTATAACCTTTCTCAAGCTTCAAGTTACTTCTATACCACCCTCCAGTTATTTCGAAGATTAGTGCGTTCAAACATACAAACAAACTTTTCCGCTTTATAATAATATTATCTTCAATAATATTATGAGTTCTCTCTGAAGCATTCATTTGAGCGATTTCCAAGAATCAAATACTAACGGAATCACATAGTGTTAGCAAAAAAAGTGTGAGCCCTGTAGGTTTGTCGAGAATTGTTCTTAAATTGCGATTTTTTAAAACTGTATTACAAAAGGAATTCCATATAAAGCTAAATTAGAAATATTTGCGCATTTTTGCCTTTCAGGCGCAGCCGTGACTCACGTACTAAAAAATGACGTGTAAAAATGTTATTTAATAACAAATTTGCAAAATAAAGATCATTTGTTGTCTTATTAATATGTTGGTATTAGTGTGTGATGATGAACTGTTGCCAAATAAATGTGTTTCTTTCTTTATTTATTAATAAAAATAAATAATAACTATACCTATAGCTCTAGCCACGACTCCCGCCTCTCCTTCCAGATCGAAATCCTGCTGGTATCCGACCACTGCGTTCGCGCCAAGTTCAGCTGCTTTTAAACCTACGAGACGTTGGACCTATAAAGAAAGGTATAATTAATATAATATTAATCATTATATAAAATGTTGTCTGTAAGAGATAGCCCCTGTGCGATAAGACCGCCCATTGTAAACCAGTTTTACTTTTTGTATCCATAGAAATACTTTAAGGTGTACAATAAAACATAATTATAATAAATCAATAAATATTACGTGTACAGTAGTTGTACTGTACACGTAATATTTATTGATTTAATCAGTAATATTTGAGCAGTAGTTGTTTTTTTTTACTATTGATATTAGCCTCACGTTGACCACCGTCTCACCTGATGGTAAGTGATGATGTGATCGAAGATGGAGCACGCTTACCTAGAAGTAACCTATTCACTCTTTACTTAAAGACCCCCAGGCTATAGCTCTGTAGCCCCAGGTTACATATATGTTTGCATATGCTTATACCAAAGACTTGCATGCAATAATGCGCAGTAAGACTAACTCTGTATTGTCAAGAGCAAGTGTTAATAGAGAAGCACGTCGCACCATAGCTATCGCACGCTGTCGTTGTATTGGTCAGAAGACCGGACAGCTAACATTCTGTTTTAATTTCCGGTTCCTTTTTTAATTACGTATGAGCCCATTCTTGACTTCGATCTCGCCTGATGCTAAGCGATAGATGAGGTCTACGATGGGACGACCGAGTCCAAAAGATGCCTATTTACTCTTGCTTTAAAGGCTGAACAATCATAAGTGGCAGGGAACACAGAAGCCGGCAGAGAATTCCACAGCTTGGCTGTGCGCATGATAAACGTGGAGGAGAAGCGCTTGGTACGACAAGACGGTATACCTGTTCCTTGTGTTGTGATTAATTTTCTAGTAATGTGTACTAACTTAGTTTTTAAGAATCTATTACTAAGTAACTGCCTCGTGTTCCATGCGCGCCTCAAAGAGCGTCAGCAACATGACGAGGCCCCCCCTGTAGAGGGCCGAAGCCTGCCGGGGTCGTGGGACTTATCCCATTACCGTGACCCCGGTACGTAAAGGGTTATTGAAGGAATACCGTGGATTTTAGTCAGTACAAGTCTGACAGTCCCTCCGGCCCTGCCCGGGGTGAGAGGACTTATTTGATGATTTTACCACGTTAAAAAACAAAAATTAACTGCCTCGTTGGTCTAGTGGTCGCAAATGCGACTGCTGTGCATGAGGTTCCGGGTTCGATTACCGGGTCGGGAAAAAGGTGCCATTTTTTTTTTCATCGACGATGAGTTGCAAGTCTGTCAGTTTTCTATCGGTTACATTTCGGGGAGTGTGCGATGGAATTAGACAATCTAATTCCGCCAAGCCCGTTCCATCATCGGACTACAAGACAAACGACGAAGCGCCATCGTTACATGGTGGACATCCCACCCATACGCACAAAACGTTTTGGGAATACCTTCATTGTGCGTACGGCTAAGGAGTGGAATTCCCTGCCGGAGTCTGTTTCCCGATAGCTATAACCTAGGAGTCTTTAAGTCAAGAGTGAATAGGTTACTTTTAGGTAAGCGTGCTCCATCTTCGACCACATCATCACTTACCATCAGGTGGGATGGTGGTCAAACGCGAACCTATTTTCAATAAAATAATAATAATAATAGGCTCGCGTTTGACCACCATCTCACCGTCACCTCGCTATTGGGTTTTTGTAACAGAAATTTCTCAGTAGTAGCGCGGAGTTTGGAAAATGACGTTCCAATGACAATCCCGCAGCCTGAATTCAATCTCGGTATTTGCGGGACTATGAATTTTCAATCCCGCGGGATCTCGGTATTTGCGGGATCCCGCATATTGAAAATTATCACAATTATATAAAGCAAATAAAACAATGAATTAATCAACTAACTCCACGTTTATTAGGTATTACTATTAGTATGAGATCAATCAAATTACACCGTTTATTTATCACAAAAAACACAATGAATTAATCTACTAACTCCACATTTATTCCAGTATTATTACTAGTATGAGATCAATCAAATTACACCGTTTATTTATCACAAAAAAAAAACAATGAATTAATCAACTAACTCCACATTTATTTACGTATTACTATTAGTACGAGATCAATCAAATTACACCGCATTTCTTCACAAAAAATCTTCTTTAAGTCAAGAGTGAATAGGTTACTTTTAGGTAAGCGTGCTCCATCTTCGACCACATCATCACTTACCATCAGGTGAGATGGTGGTCAAACGCGAACCTATTTTAAATAAAAAAAAAAAAACAAAAAACAGTAAAAAATACTAAATAAAAAACCTTACTGATATTTTAGGCTACATACTTAGGCTACCACTGACTGAAATTCGGCTATATTAGGCTACATAAGCTGTGAAAAACGGGCGACATCGGCCCCCGCGTTGTTTGCAACACTGCCGGCCGCCAGTCACCGAGCGATCGCGCTCGCGAGAGGTCGTATACATGCTTTTTTTCAGTCCCGCAAATCCCTCGGATCCCGCGCCCGTAATCCCGCATTACGCGGGATTGGAAAATGATGCGGGATCCCGCAATACCGAGATCTCGGTATTCCGGGATTGGACGCCCTACTCGTCCTACTGATGCCCTTTGTAGATCCCACCTTAAACTCCATCTCAATTTCCCATCCCATAAAACCCGTTTCAATTCCCACTCCTTCTCCTTTCATGCAGTACGAATGTGGAACTCACTTCCCGCTAAAATCCGCGAAGCTAAATCTATTAGTAATTTCAAAAAGCTAGTCAAAGATCATTACCTCTCTAACATCCCGTAATTTTATAAATTTATTATAGGTATATATTTTTATAGCATTAATATAAATATGTATTTTAACTCTATGTATGTATATATTTGTTTATTATATCATTATAGTTTAATTTATTAGCTAAGTATGTTTTATTTATCGTAATTAGTATTTATACACACTGTGTCTATCATCTCCTCTTCAAGTCTCCTGTCGCAGGTCTGCTGGAAGAAATTTCTTATGAAATAAGCAGCACCTTTGTGCTCTTTTTCAACCGACGACAAAAAGAGGAGGTTATCAATTCGACGCGTATATTTTTTTTTTTTTAATGTATGATCATCGATTACTCGAAGACGGCTGAACCGATTTGGAAAATTCTTTTTTTGATTAAAAGGGTATACTTCGATACTGGTCTCATTTTCATAAACGTCAGGATCTGATGATGGGATCCTGGAGAAATCGAGGGAACTCTTCAAATATTATAGGCACACCTATGTCGTTTTGGGTATTTATTATAGTAACTTGTGCAGTTGCTCTCAAAAAGTACCATTTGAGGAAGTGGAACTGATGATGAAGACCACAGATGGCCGCCGAAACTACTCAATAATAAGTATTGAGTGGATTGCGATTCGATTACTTGAATATGGATGTTACGCACTTTATGCTCATCACAATGCATATGGTGATGTAGAGCTGATGGTGAAGTACCAGGAGAACTCCTCAACAATTAACGGCCCAGCATTGGGAAAAGCAATATTTTGTAAAAGGTTATAAGTAGTTGATAATTAGGCTCTTGTAACTAGGTAAATTAAAAATAGACCAACTAAAAAGAGTGAAATAAAAACTTTTTACCAAAAAATTAAACCGACTCCCAAAAAACACTGCAAAGTGAAAAATAACTTTAATTTCGGAAGTCGGTGCCAAAAACGAAAATACAAAACTAAAGACACCGACTACCGAA
Source organism: Tholera decimalis (assembly GCA_943138885.2). Classification (NCBI taxonomy): domain Eukaryota; kingdom Metazoa; phylum Arthropoda; class Insecta; order Lepidoptera; family Noctuidae; genus Tholera; species Tholera decimalis. The sequence continues at coordinate 36,522,358 of OW964569.2, read as the reverse complement.
ATTAAAGTTATTTTTCACTTTGCAGTGTTTTTTGGGAGTCGGTTTAATTTTTTGGTAAAAAGTTTTTATTCTGTATATATATGTTTTATCTTTCAGTGTCATGTGTGTACATAAATAAATAATGAACAATCGGGCCTATTAACCAAAATAAAGAATATTTAATTCAATTTATACCCCTGGGCTAGGGCTGCCATCCGTCCGGGTTTTCCCGGATTTGTCCTAGTTTGCAGGGCATCTGGGGGCGTCCGTGGGGAATTTCCCAATAAGCGTCCAGGTAAAACCCGGACACACATTGGTCTTACGGTTACCAAAATGCACGATCTCTATTATTATTTTCCTATGGTATTTCATCTCGTTGTTTATGTTACGTTGATTTTTTTTTTATTATTATTATTTGATAGGCTTGCGTTTGACCATAATCTCACCTGATGTTAAGCAATGATGCAGTCGAAGATGAAGCACGCTTGCCTAGAAGTACCCTATTCACTCTTTACTTAAAGACTCCCAGGTTATAACTATCAGGAAACACAGACTCCTGCAGGGAATTCCACTCTTTAGCTGTACGCACAATGAAAGTATTCCCAAAACGTTTTGTGCGTATAGGTGGGATGTCCACCATGTAACGATGGCGCATCGCCATTTGTCTTGTAGTCCGATGATGGAACGGGCTTGGTGGAATAAGACTGTGCAATTCCATTACACACTCCCCGAAATGTAACCGATAGAAAATGAAAAGGAAGAGACTGTTATTAAAAAAGTACTAAAGCTTTACAATGTTATCACTTTATCAGTAAATAAAAACCATAATTAAACATCGTTGTTTTTAGTTTCAAGTTCAAAAATGTATTTTTCTACGGTGTCCGGAGAAAAACTGTGATTTTACGCAAATGTCCGGGGTTTATAAGTCTTTGTCTGGGGCCGGCAAATTTGGTGATGGCAGCCCTACCCTGGGCCAACGTAGTATGCGCGATCTTACGGAAGACAGAAGAAGAAGGAAGCAGAACAATAAAGAAGGCAGACAATCTCCCTAACCTTTTCTGTATATCTGACTCAGTATCTCGATATTCCTTAATCAAAGTGGATTTCACAGTTCAGGTTTCTAACTGCACATAACGACGTGACCAGATATAACATACAACAATACAGAGATAACGAAGTCGTGTATTTGGAGCACGTTTAATAGACACGCTTTACGTTGACATACTAATGGACTTGGCAGTTCTATTGTGAAGAAAGTTTTGGCAGAGAAACATTATTATGTTTTAGTGCTGTCTGTTAAGTGCAGAGAAAATTAGATTGTGTGTTGTATAATATTTCAACACTTGGAAAGGTTAGATGTCAATCCAGCCCGCGGCTTCGCTCTCGAAACAAATTCTACAAACAATGAATTTTTTTTTTTGCCGTTAACCCACTCCAGACAAGTATTAGCTTAGGTGGAGGGGTTCACAAGATTGCTTATACATATATGCAATCAAGCAAGATTGAATATGGATTCTACCCACATTGCTAATTCTCTTTAAAAATATTAATAATACTAGTGTACAATGGCCAATCTTATCGCACGGGGCAATCTCTCAGACAACCATTTTAACATTTTACACCATCTAATTAATTTATTACTTATACAGGGTGGCATTTAGGTTATCACATTACATTGTACAGCAGGTATTACAAGTTATTATCAGTCCGTTAAAATAATAATATAAAAAACTTGAGAGGTGTCAAGGGACACCCGGATGGAACGAAGTTACTTTCGATTAATTAGTGAAGGAATTGTAAAAAAAAACATGTGTGCAATTCACACATGGTAGAAGTGAAACCTTCAAAAACTTACCCTCTCTCTCTCTCTCTTTACCTCAACTCCCCACGAGACGCCCCTCAACTCATCCCGCAACTCGACCCGCAACTCGACCCGCAACTGGACCCGCAACTCGACCCGCAACTCGACCCGCAACTCGACCCGCATTTCGACCCGCAACTCGACCCGCAACTCGATCCGCAACTCGACCCGCAACTCGACCCGCAACTCGACCCGCAACTCGACCCGCTACTCGACCCGCAACTCGACCCGCAACTTGACCCGCAACTCGACCCGCAACGCGACCCGCAACTCCCCCCTCAACTCCCCCTTCAACTCCCACCTCAACTCACCTAAAGAAGTTTTCACTTCAAAAGTTCAAGACGAATTGAGAACCTCCTTTCTTTTGAAGTCGGTTCCTACAATGAATATATAAATAAAATAATGAATTTACAAACGAAACTTTATAATAACTACAAACAATTCTGAGACGAAATAAATCGGCGAGAAGAGCGACACGTCCATATAGCAACAGGCGTTGGCCGGCACTGTCGGTACACAGGCGTTTACGCACACATGCGTACGTATTATATTGCGAAATAAGTATACGCGATTTACTGAAAATATATTGATTGGATTAAAAAAATAAAACAGTATTACGTTAGTATATTTCTTGTTGAATAATTTGTCAAAAAATCAGAAAGATCGTATGTATTTTAATATGGTTTTTATTCGTTAAAAGAATTTTTCGAGGTTCCTTTGTGATTTTTTTCTATCAATTAAAATTTGTTGTATTATGTTTTCAACACACTACTTAACTAGATTATATCCTGAAGAATATCATATATTTTTCTGATTGTGTTAACTGCAGTGAATCATATACTTTAAAGCATTATAAAACTCGCGTTTAGCTCTTGTAGTCCCCTTAAAAAGTGTCGTTACAACTTTTCGTCTTAATTTTTTCCGGCTAGCCCCCTTTCGCAACGCGCGATAAAGAACTTCGTTCCAATAATTTATTTTACTAAAATTAAGAATATGCAATTTATTAAAATGGAAAAAAGGTCCCATGGCTATAATATTGTTTATTATTAAATTATTTTTAATGCATATGATAAAATACCTAATATAGAGTACGTGGTTTCAATTAATGTGATAACCTAATCGCCACGCTGTATATAGCAAATGATTTGTATATTGCATCTTTTTGATCCGAAGTATTTCGGAAATATAAAAGGCATGTGGATCATTTCAAACTCTTGGCAATGTATCAGACGCTGTAAATATGGATAAGCGACGGAAACAATTTTCTATAGCTGATTGCTAATATAAAATATTTCACGTGAAAGAAAATTGTCGACGAATGAAAAAGTCTGACTTTAAATATTTTTAGAGATACTGAAATATTACCAAACTTTCACTTATTATGTTTGCAAAATATGATAAGTACATGTCATTACTAACTCAGCGTCAAAAGCCTAATGGCTAAGATGTCGGACTTAACCCTACAGTGCATGATATTATTTCGGCTTAAAAAAAATATATTAGCTAGAAAATATGATACTATGCCTCGGAAAAATATTTAAAAAAATCGCAACTCAATGAAAACATTACTTATGTAAGCTTTTCCGTATGTCCCACATCTGTCACATCATGCAATACAATCTTAATCTTTACTATGTATTAGGAACAGGTATGAATGAAATAAACTCATAATAATCAAATTTTATTCACGAAAATAATGTATTATATTAACTCATTTAGTCTTTGTTTATCGAACCTTACAATCAAAATATTTGTACTTATAATAATAGGAACTTTTAGGAAAAATTAGGAACTTTTAGAGAAAAATAGGAACTTTTAGAGAAAAATAGGATTATTTTGTGAAAAATAAACACATATAGAAGAACAAAATCATAAAAATTACGAAACTACTAGTGGAATGACAGAAAACAGTTCTTGTCCTTGTTGTCCTGTGCCTGGTTACATTTCTGGCAAATCACAAAAGATTTCCCTTTACAAGCAGGTAACTTACGCCGCTTCCTAACGTGTTCAATTCCATCGATCCTGACATCCTTAGGTGGTACATTGAGTTTTGGCTTTCTCTTCATTCTTTCATCAAGCATGTCAGATACAAATGACGAGGGTCTTCCTCTCTTCCTTATCATTGACGGTCCACACCAATACAAAGCTTTGGCCACCTCCAGTCTAATCTCTCATAACTTATAAGTTTTGTCTTTGCGTCTCTACGCTTTTATATAAAAGCCAGCTATTTATCAGCATCACATCTAGCAAATGATAGAAGATTCTCATGTACCACTTTCTTGTACGCATTTTTATGAAGAAAGGAAGAAAGATGCAATGAAGCGAGGAGTATGTACTGCTTGAGGTCATGATGCTACTTGGCTGGATCTAGGATTTGCTTGCTTGGAAGTACTAGGTTGTGGCCGTTGGCTATGTTAGAAATACTAGTTGTTAGCTGAGTCACTAACACTACTGCTTGACATTGGACTAGGTATGCTCACATTTTCATCGAAGAAGTCGTCCTGTACTAATTCTGGGCACGTCTCCACTTCGTTTATTACCAAATCCTGGATTCTGATCAAGTCGTCAACGCTGTCCTCATCAGATAGTTCCAGGTCATCTTCACTACCTGAGAGAATTTCAAGAAAGTGTTGAATATCATCGGAATTCATTCTTTTCCTTCGGCTCATCTGCAAGCAATATAGATATTTTGAGGACACTCATTGCACGGTGTGCCACATCCGTCACATAGAAAAATGTTGTATTTCTATGTGCTATTTATTTATGAAATTACAAAATAACAAGTAAGATAACAAATAGAAACATAAACTTACCTCCATTAATTATTTCTTATCCAAATTTATCAGGTATTTTTATTTTTTACATGCCACTTGTTGAAAATTTTCGAAATACCGTCGGTTTTAAACAAAAAGTAAACAGACAGTCATTCAATGACATCTAACCAAAATTTTTGTTACTAAGTTCGATTAACCAATCTGTCATGGTTAGTTGACTTTTTACTAGATGACGCCACTTAATTTGGGTGTTGAAATATAAAGCTTTCTTTGGTATGTGCCACATGTGTGGCACTATGCGCTGTAGGGTTAAGATCGAGAGATCGCAGGTCCGAACTCCACCCATTATACTATTGCTGTGTACTAGAGACAGGCCAATTTAGCTTAGTTGGAGGATTAAACAAGATTGCTAGTAATGTGAAATCTACCCTAAATTGCCGGTCCAAAAATAATCCAAAAGTGCAAGGTTGTTATTGTGTATTAATTTAACCAGCCTATACTGTCCTCTTTGCTGATACATAGGCATCCACTCTATGAGAGGGAATGGGCCGCAATTCACCACGCGGATCCAGTTCGGATTAGTGGTTTATTAGCCACATGTTAATTTTCGGAAAAGGATTCCTCACAATATTTTCCTTAACCATTATGTAAATTACAAAAGGAAATGTGCCAGATTTCGAACCCACGCTCTACAACTCGAAAATCGTCTCTGTGTAATTTGTTTCTATAGGCGTACAAAACAACCAAACAGACCAACGTTACCTTCGCATTTATAATACTAGTATATTTATATTTTTTATGTTCTAGATGAACCCGCCTCTTACCCGTAACAATTATGAATAAAAACCGGTGAAGGCCCGACACGCATTTCACCGTGAAGTGCGTGTCGGGCCACGCACAGTGAAGGGTTCCGTAGTTTTTATAACAGCCAAGTGCGTGTCGTATTCGCTGACTGATCGTTTCGTACCATGCTCCAACTAAAAGCCAAACATGACTACCTAACTAATTAGATTTCCTATATAAATCCTCACCTGATCCGATAATTTTGCACGGAAAGTTTTAATTTTTTTTAGAGATTTGTATAAATAAAACTTGTCATAGCCGGTGTTTTGAATTTAAATATATTCTATTATTACTATTTCAATCTCCAACTTCCTACACTCAACGAAACTTGATTATGAATTTCACAATTCAACTATTTCAATTTTATCTCTAGCCTCTACACACAATCTACTTATTTTTTTTTGATAGGGCCACTGTAGTTCAGCACACTAAGGCTGGTCACTACTCAACCGGGCGATCCTGTGGTGACCTCTAAAATTAAAGGCCCCCCAGCCAGGGCTTACAAACTAGAATTACATTTTAAACAACCGTACGCTAAGGGCACTCCCTGTGGAGTACGGGCCTCGGCATAGCGGAGTCATTGGTGGAGGGCAGCAAAGGGACAGGCTGGGTCCATATTATTTAAGGGGTTTTTTATCGCTACTGGCTCAGCATCGCGGGCTGGCTCGTTTGGCAAAGGTCGGGGAGAGTTTCCGTTACAAGTACGCGGACGTCGCAATGGGCCTCGTCGGCGAGGCCGGAATACGGAACGCGTTTTATTTCTGTATTTTCTCAGAGTGCTAGTTTCCCTACTGCTCTCTTGTCGGATGGTGGTGGGGTCGTCGGGCTCGTCTAGGACGTTACGCGGGCGACGAACCCGAGAAATATTGGAGGGTCTGTATCGGGCGGCCGATACGATCAGGGGGTTTGTGTAGTTTTCAGCAGAGGTGAAGTAACGTACTGAAAGGCGTTTCAGCACTTGCTTTATGGTCGGGGCAAAAACTCAATAATTTTCATAACTACCTACTTATAGTTTTGGCGGTAACGAAACCATTGTGAGATATAATTCGACGACAACGCTATCTAGTTAGAAAAGAAGTACTAATTGTTACACAAAACTGAAAAATGAGACTGGTTTGACACAATCCTCAACTAATTTAATTACTTAAACACAACTAACTATAATTTTACTGGACAGAAACTGTTTTTAACCGACTTGTAAAGAAGGAGTAGGTTATCAATTCGTCACGTATAAATAATATATATTTTATTTTGTATGTGCACCGATTACTCCTTCAATTGTGGATCGATTTAGAAAATTATTTTTTAGTTTGAAATGATATGCTCTCGAGGTAGTACCATTGTCACCAAATTAGAATTTGATGAAGGGATCTCATGGAAATCGAAGGAAATCCTCAAATTTTAAAGGCAATCGTATAGCGATTTTGGTATTTTTTATAGTAACTTGTGCATTTGCTCTCAGAAAGCACCATTTGGTGAAGCGGAACTGATGAAGAAGATCACAGATGGCCACCGGAACTACTCAATAATAAGTATTTCACGAGTTGCGGTTCGATTACTTTAAATTGGTTGCTAAGCAATTTATGGTCGTCACAATGTGAATGGTGAAATGGAGCTGATGGTGAAATACCAAGAGAACTCCTCAACAATTAAAGCCCCTGCATCAGGAAAAGCAATATTTTGTAAAAGGTGATGAGCAAGTTGACATTAGGCTATTGTAACTTAGATAAATTATAAACAGACCCACTAAAAAGCGAGGAATAAAAACTTTTTAACAAGAAAAAACCGACGTCCAAAAAAACACTACAATGTGAAAAATAACCTTAATTTTGAAAGTCGGTGGCAAAGAACTAAAATACAGATCCAAAGACACCATCTTCTGAAATTAAAGTTACTTTTCACATGGTACCTAGTGGTTTTTTGGAAGTCGGTATTTATTTGTTAAAAAGTTTATTTTTTATAAAACTTATTTAAATATGAAACTAGCGCGATACAACTGACGCTTAACGCCATCTATCGACATTTCTATGGAGTTGTTCGAAATTTTCGAGTCAAATACAATTGGTCGACTATTACTCGTAAACTTGTAAAGCCCACTCATGTGTGATAGTTTTCCTTTAAACTTCGTTATATATAGGTACTACTGCCATGACATTTGAATTTCTAACTACAACCGTTTAGTTGATAGAGGGGGAGGCACTTGACTCTAACGATAATTGGTACTTTAAAGCTGGATAAGTCACGAGCGGTTTACTTAATCAGAAAACGGTCTTCCTAAACCCCTAATATTTTTGAAAGACCTATCCAACGATATCCCACACTATGGGAAGGACGAAAAAAAAATTATCATCTCACTTTACATGTAGGGGAGGTACCCTAAATAATTGTTTTTTTTTTTTATATTTTATTTTACCGCTTTTTCGGCGTCATTAACGTGTATACTCATGCTAAATTACAAATTTCTAGTACCAATAGTTTTTGAGCTAAACCGCGGACAGACGGACAGACAGACGGACATGGCGAAACTATAAGGGTTCCTTGTTGACTACGGAACCCTAAAAATGTCTAATTGACAGCACATGGGTAACCGTCAACTTCCAAACTCCGAGCTACTATTGAGATATTTCTTGCCCGATCCGAGAATCAAACCTGAGACCTTCTAGCTCTGCACTAGCGGTTGCGAACGCTTGAACAACTAAATAAAAATTATCTTACCTGGTTACTAAGCTTTATAAACGCCACCTGCCTCGCTTCGTTGGAAGCTCGCGGCGTTCTGATCTTGTCAATCCACTGGTATTCAGGGTCATCGTTCACAACCAGTTCTTCGACAAACCCGTGGATGGAAGTCGCTCTGTAACCCGGAGGAATCATAGGACCTGAGGGTGAGAAGGCATGGAGTTATAACCATCTATATGTCACCTAGCGAGTAACTGACCAGTGATCGACTGATTCTCTAGATCTCGATGTAGAAATCTATGTGTAGAGGAGCCCACCCATACGCACAAAACGTTTTGAGAAAAGCTTCATTGTGCGTACGGCTAAGGAGTGGAATTCTCTGCCGGAATCTGTGTTTCCCGATAGCTATAACCTAGGGGTTACTTAAGGGGAAGAGCGAATAGGTTACTTCTAGGTAAGCGTGCTCCATCTTCGACCACATCATCGCTTACCATCAGGTGAGATGGTGGTCAAACGCGAGCCTATTTTGAATTTAAAAAAAAATAGTAACAGCCATATGGGTCGATTGCCATGGTTAAGCAACGCTTTCCAAGGTCAGTTCGTGGATGGGTGAGCATCTGAACAAATCGAAATTCCTCCCATTGGTTCCGACTGTCATTTGTACATCTTTGTCAGTTTTTAGTCGTAAGGGAAGTCAGAGGTCAGAAAAACTAACTCCAGTCTTGCAAGGGGTACCCTATTAGCTAGCTACTAGGTTGTGAAGATCAGATCAGACAGTAGCTTTAAGTCAAACACTAGCGACTGTCTATCTCTATATTACGATAACACTTGACAAGACCAGTGTCCGATTTTATGGCTTACCCTTAAGGGCCTATACTACCTCAGCGCTTCTCACTCTTTATCTCGCTCGCACACTACTGGCCGCGGTCACGCGAGCAAGCGAGACAGGGTGGCAGGGAAGACTCCAAGACACTGATAATTTAGTTCATTTCTTTTTACGGTGAAAATAATGGTAATTAAAAAAAATAACATAAGACCTGCTTTATAGTTAGTTCAATTAATATGCAAAGTTTCATTATATAATTTCAAGTATTTTTAGAATACCAGCAGTTTATTGTTCGGTTTGGAGGTAACTTTGGAATTTTTTTCTATCAAGAAAATTTTATGGAGTCGTGTTTTCGTCAAATATAGTACCTAACATTAATCCTCAACTTTACCATATATTTATTTCAAAATGATTGCTGCAGTATTTTCGACATAACGGAGGATCATGCTAAGACATTTGAGGTAGTATAGGCCCTTAACGACTGTCAAATGTACAAATGCCATATGGGACCAACGGCTTTACGTGATTTCCGAGGCATAGACGATCATAGAATCTCGATATGTAAAGCTCATCATCCATCTACAGACCAACGTCAGCAAGCGATGCTTAACTTTGAAGATCGGCCCATGCGGCTCTTATTATTTACCCACGAGCAATTGAAATGCATACCGGGTTTCATGCTCTTATACGGAAGCAATGTGCGTCGCTGCTGAATCGTGTTAGGTCTAGCAAAAATAGCGTTATAAAAGTGTTTGCAGATAGGTGGGACTCTCCAGTGCTGAGCCACTGGATACGCCTACACACTGACTATTAGTTTTTATTATATTTTTATTTGTATTATGTTCCTTTTGTGTCTTATGTATGTTTTGGTGTCTTATGTATGTTTTGTTGTCTGTTTTGATGAGTGAAGTGTTTTATTATGTGTAAGTTCGTACATGTAACTATGGATCAAGGTCTGAAATAAAGTTTATATTATTATTATTATGTCTTTATTTCTTTATTATTATTATTATTATATATTGAAAAAAAAACCTTAATCCTAAACGTAACTATGTTTTTTTGTCCAATGTCTATGTTGAAGTGCGTGTCAGTGCATACTGCGTAGCTTGCAATGGCATTCAAAAACAACGTACGACTACGCAAAAATAGTAATACACAATGCAATACAATGTTGTATGTATATACCGATGTTTCACAAATAAATATTCTATTCTATTGTAATGTTCTTCTGATATGATAGGTATATCTTCTCCACAGTCATTCCACAGTCCTCATATTCAAGGACAAGTCGTTTGCGGGTAGTATACGCTATCACTACTTTAGTCACTTCTCACTTATTCATTAAGTAATAATTACTATCTATCGTCTAGTAAAACTGATTAAGAATACGATTTTTTAAACGATATAGGTAATTGGTATTTTACTCAAAAGTCACATTACCCCGTAATAAATACACACCATCATACATAATAAATGAAAATTTTATCTCTTAGTACAGTCTCATAGACCACACTATTATTTCATTTTTTGAATGTAATGAATGATGGTTGTTTGGGTGTTTCTGGATCTCTGAATTGATTGATTGATAGATAGCCTATTTTCAAGTGTAGAATTGCGGGTTCCTAAATCAAGATTGAGTTTAATTAATATAAAAATAATCAATTAGAATAAAAAGTATGAAAATAATATTTGAATGTTAATGAATGATAGAAATTGTAATTGACTGATTGTCTAATTCAAAAAATATAGATCGATTGACTGATTGTCTAGTTCACTTAAATATTGATCGATTGACTTATTGTTTACTTGACACAAGTGTGGAATCCAATTATACACTACTAGCATTATATAATGCATAACTAGTAGTCGCGCGGAGATTCGCTCCCGTGCTATATTACGATAAAATTATAACCCTCCTTAAGAAACGGTAACACGGCAAAAAATAAAAAACTGGCCAAGTGCGAGTCAGACTCTCCCATGAAGGATTCCGTAGTAACTATAATAATATAATATAATATGTGTTCGAGTGTAAAACATTAATTTAACTATTTTTAGTTGACCAGAGTCTCGATAGATGGCGTTGGTGTCAATTTAGAAGTCGATATCATTTGGTTACAACAAAACATATAGGTCAGGATTTTTTTTTTTTTATATATTATGTGACCCCGCCCGATCACTATGTTCGGCAAGCCAATCCCTTGGGAGAAGCGAGCCAAATACTTAGGTGTGATCCTCGACCAGTTCCTTAACTTCAGTGAGCACATAAAGTCGGTTCGCTCGCGAGCCGCTTTCGCTCTCGGTAGGCTCCACGCCTTGCTGAATAAACACAGTAAGCTCTCCCTTAGATGTAAAATCCGCATCTACACGACATGCATACGTCCTATCATGACGTACGCCTGTCCGGTGTTTGCTCATGCCAGTCCCAATCAGATCCATAGGATGCAAGTCATTCAGAACCGTTTTCTCCGAAAGGCCACGGGCGCGCCCTGGTTCTGTAGGAATGAGGATCTTCACGTAGACCTCAAACTCCCGACCATAAAGCAAGTGTTGAAACGCATGTCAGTGCGTTACTTCACCTCTGCTGATACCCACACTAACCCCCTGATCGTATCGGCCGCCCGATACAGACCCTCCAAGATTTCTCGGGTTCGTCGCCCGCGTAACGTCCTAGACGAGCCTGACGACCCCACCACCATCCGACAAGAGAGCAGTAGGGAAACCAGCACTCTTAGAAAATACAGATACAAAACGCGTTCCGTATTCCGGCCTCGCCGACGAGGCCCATCGCGACGTCCGCGTACTTGTAATGGAAATCCCCCCCGACCTTTGCCAAACGAGCCAGCCCGCGATGCTGAGCCAGTAGCAATAAATACTCCCGTAAATAATAATATGACCCAGCCTGTCCCTTTGCTGCCCTCCCAAAATGACCCCGCTATGCCGAGGCCCGTACTCCACAGGGAGTGCCCTTAGCGTGCGGTCATTAGTTTTTAAGTATATTCTAGTTTGTAAGCCCTGGCTGGGGGCCTTTAATTTATTAGAGGTCACCACAGGACAGACCGGTTAAGTAGTACATTAGCCGTATAGAGCTAAACTACGAGTGGCCCTACCTAAAAAAAAAAAAAAAAAATAATATAATGTGAGACATATCCCGAGATATTGTAAATGGTTTAAGCGCCCTCTGATGGTGAAATATACTCGTGTTCGTGTGAAGTATCTGAGTGTTTCATTTATCTCCCGCTCCTGGATCTCGGGCGTGTTCATGGTCCTATCGAGCCGGTTGAGAGTGAATGAGCGATTTTTGGTAGTCATCGGTGGTGATAGCTATCACCCTGCGTTAGGACTGGTCAGCGGATTGTTGACCAGAGCATATCCCACAGCTGGGCATCAAGACTGGTGCTGGAGCTGGAGGAGGAACCAGAAGATCGAGGCGGCCAAGGGAGGCCGCGGTCAACTGGAGGAACGCCTACGCAAGGGAGGCGCTCAGCGGAGCCGGGCGATAGAGGGCGCCACGGGTATCAACGTTGGAAGTGATTGTGATCGGTTTGTGTGGTGAGCAAGTGTCTGGAAAAACTGTGAGTACATTTTCGACCTTATTATCAAGAAGAAAAAAATTAAAACTTGGGAAGATTCAACTTTATTTCAAAGACTCTATTAACTTAGTTTAAATTTAGTAGAATTTAGGACTTGTGTTAGTTTTAAGCAAATATTGGTTGAGACGGGGAACCTATGCCCGATTTCATTCCCAGTTGAATAGTTTTAAAACACTTAGAAAAAAATTGATGTTGTTTGGGACTTATAAAATTTGGTGTTATTTTGGACTTAGAAAAGATTTATGGTTCTTGGGACTTAGAAAAGTTTACTTTATTTTGGAGTTATCAAAAATAGATCTGACGACTTGTAAAAAATTTGGGCATTTGGAACTTTTAAGGACTTTGTTAATTTGGTTTTAATTTAAATATTTTTAGTACCTTACATTGTTTATAATTGTGAAGGATGGAGTCTTATAATAGTTTGCAAGAAGATGTCCAGGAGAACATTGTAAGGGCTAGATCTAATTTTAAGAAGTCCCCAAAGGAACGTTTAACTGTTTCTCACATAGAAACTAGATTAGAAAATCTAGATAAACAGTGGTCTCTATTTTGTAACAACCATAATAATATTATAGGAAAGGTTAAAAAGTCTGATCTACCTATGTAGATATATGATATGATGTTCTGATTACTATAAAAACTCGGTTTATGATGAGGTCGAAGAACTGTATATCGAATATAAAAGTGAATTAAAAGAAAAGTTACGTTGTATTAAGGGTGAGTCCTCTAAATCAGTGGGGGAAGGTGCTTCATGCTGTCACGAGGGTGAAGTAGTAAGCAGAGTGAAGTTACCAGAAATAAAGATAACCTCATTTTCAGGGAAATATTCAGAATGGAATACTTTTAGGGATTTGTTTATTGGCTTAGTACATAATAACAAAAATTTAGAGAACTCACAAAAGTTTTATTATTTAAAAGGACACTTGACCGGAGAGGCAGAACAGTTGTTAAGAAACATAAATGTTACATCGGATAATTACAAAATTGCTTGGGATAAATTAGACAGTACATATAATAACAAGAGATTTTTGGCAAATAATATAATAAACAGATTGTTAAATCAAAAACCTATATCGAGTGAATCTGCTTTTGAAATTAAGTCTATTTTAAATACCACTTCTGAATGTATAGCGTCGATAAAAAACTTAGGTATAGATATTGCGTCATGGGATATCCTTATTATTCATATAATTAGCGAAAAACTAGATAAGGAAACTAGGAAAGCATGGGAATTAAAAATATCTGCAGAATGTAGTGATGAATTGCCTACTTTTGTACAGTTTTCAGAATTCCTTACTAGTAGATTCCGAGGGCTTGAAAGTTTGGAAGGTAACCTCGAAGGGCGTAGGAAGGAAAGGAATCCCAAGGGAACCCAATCTTTTCATGTATTAAAAGATAAAACGAATGCAAAATGTTTATATTGTTCTGCTGATCATAAAATAGCCAATTGTAAACAATTTAGTAAGCAGTCAAACGACAAGAGACGTGATTTCGTTCAGGAAAACCATTTATGTTTTATATGTTTATACAATAACCATCCTGCCAGGTTTTGCAAGTCTTTCAATCGTTGTCAGGTGTGTAAACGTCGTCATCACACATTATTACATCCTTCGGGTGTTTCCGGGTCAGTTGTTGACGGCACTAGCACTACAAAAGAAGCTTCGTCATCAAGTACGAAGCAGGATAATAAAGCGGAAGGGACCGCGCAAGCGGAGGGATCTAACAACACATTAGTGTCATGTCTTTCGACAGGGAATGGTCGGAAAACAGTCTTACTACCCACAGCAGTAGTAAGAACTGAATCGAAAGATGGGACATATAGGTTGGTAAGAGCGTTGTTAGATCAAGGGTCGCAAGGCTCATTTATCACCGAATCAACGGTTCAATACTTGGGTCTTAATAGGGTTGCGACAAAAAACACCGTGTTAGGTGTAGGTGAGAACAAAAGTGTTACTTCAAAATACACTGTTATTTTAAAGCTTAGATCGAGAAAGGATCCTAATGTGCAAATAAGGGTTAGCGCGTATGTGCTAAGGTCAGTCACAACCCTACTCCCAGTTACAAGGGTAACCAGGGTAGAATGCGTAGACCTAGCGCAAGATGACTTAGCGGATCCGGAGTACTTCAGGCCTAATAAAATTAATCTCTTATTAGGTGCTGAGGTGTATAGCCAAGTCATTCAAATGGGTGTAAAGAAGAACTTAAATGGTACACTATTGGCACAGGATACCTCTCTAGGCTGGATATTGTCGGGCATATCCGAGGTGGATAACACAACCAAAATGTATTCTCACATCACGGTTATGCACTGTTCTCTCCAGGCAGACGACCTATTAAAAAGGTTTTGGGAATTGGAAAAGGAACCGTCTGAATCAAAGAAAGTGCTCACAGAGGAGGAACAACGATGTGAAGAATTGTTCACAGCAACTACCCGACGCCATGTTAATGGCAGGTACATAGTACGTCTACCATTTCGTGATGGTGACCTGGTTGAGCGGTATGGGGAGTCTAAGTCCATAGCTGAAAAAAGATTAAAAGGGTTAGAATTAAAATTGAATAAAAATTCTAAACTAAAAGAAGATTATACTAAAGTTTTAGAGGAGTACTTAGATTTAAATCATATGGAAGAAGTACCAGTTCAGGAGAAAAACATGAAAACAGCTATATACTTACCTCATCACGCCGTCATACGGGAGGATAAAATTACAACTAAGGTACGGGTCGTATTTGATGCGTCCTGTAAAGGGACTAATGGGATGTCACTAAATGATTGTTTATTGGTAGGACCAACGTTACAGGCTGATCTTCGCCATATTGTTATGCGTTGGAGGACACATCCTATATGTCTGGTAGCGGACATAGAAAAAATGTACCGCCAGATTCTGGTAGACCGAAAAGATACAATGGTTCAACGGGTTCTTTGGAGGGATGACCCTGATAACGAAATTGAAGAGTACGAATTAGTCACAGTAACATTCGGTACTGCCTCGGCACCATATTTAGCAGTGCGAGCTCTTCATCAGGTTGCATACGATGAATGTCAGGAGTATCCCGACATTGCTAAAATCATTTTAAATCATTTTTTCATGGATGATTTAATGTCAGGAACTGAAAATATAGAACAGGGGTTTGATATTTATACAAAACTTAATACAGTCCTATCGAAGTGTGGTTTTAAATTACAAAAATGGGTTAGTAATAGTAAAAAATTACTTAATCAAATCAAGAAGGGAGAAATATATACGAAAGAAGAGATAAAGTTAGAAGAGGATAATATAACAAAGATTCTGGGACTTACCTGGAACTCCAGCGGTGACTTCTTTCAGTATTCGGTTAAGTTGACGCCGACAGCTGAACCTGAAACAAAAAGAAAGATTATTTCTGAAATTGCTAGATTATTTGATCCGCTAGGGTGGTTAGCACCAAGTATTATAATAGCAAAGCATTTTATTCAAAAATTATGGTTAGCTGGTTTAGCTTGGGATCAAGAAATTCCGCCTAATTTATTAAATGAATGGTTTACTTACCGTAAGAATTTAACTTCGTTAACAAACTTGAAGATCCCACGATGGCTGCACACTCGTTCCAGTAATGTGAAGACGGAGTTGCACGGATTTTCGGATGCCTCGAAAGTGGCATATGCAGCGGTTATCTATGTAAGAGTTATAGATAATATCGGTAATATTCACCTATCACTATTAACGGCGAAAACGAAGGTGGCTCCCATTAAGCAGGTGAGCATTCCACGATTAGAGCTTTGTGGTGCAGTGCTTTTGAGTAGCTTGATGGTAGAAGTAGGTAAGGTTCTGGACATACCAAATAATGATTGGCACATGTGGACAGATAGTGAAGTGGTTCTGGCTTGGCTCAACAGTCATCCAAGCCGTTGGAAAACATTTATCGCAAATAGAGTGTCCCACATTTTGACCCTCACTGAATCACATCACTGGTGTCACGTACCGTCAAAGCAAAATCCAGCGGATTGTGCATCTCGTGGTGTTTCTCCTGCAGAACTTGAAGCCACGTCTATATGGTGGGACGGTCCAAGGTTTTTAAGACAGCCAGTGGTAGAATACAAAAAGTCAAAGAAGTTAAGGTGCATACATCTACACTTGAGGTTGGGGTTTGGAATAAGTATTCAACCTTGTCTAGGTTGGTACGAGTGGTAGCATATTGTCATCGGTTTTTATTACTTTTAAAGGATCGGTCAGCTAGATGTAAAACACGATGGAAATTACAACAACGAATGATGCAGGACTTTTGGAGGTGGTCTCAAGACTACCTAAATCAATTTCTTCAGCGGTATAAATGGGCTCATCAACTCCCGGAACCATCCATTGGTGGTATAGTCTTAGTTAAAGAGGATGACTTGCCGCCTGGGAGGTGGTTATTGGGTAGGATTGAGAAAAAGCATCCAGGTCCAGACGAAATTACACGGGTCGTTACACTGCGTACCCAAAATTCAATTATTAAAAGACCGATCTCTAAATTATGTGTTTTACCGGTCACTAAATAAAATATTGTTAATTTTAAATTGTAGAGTTAATTTTAAGTATGGTTGTATATTGTTGTTGTTGTTGTTCAAATTCTTTATTTAAAAATAAGTTTTACAAGATAGTTTACAATTGAACTTATTCTAATTGTATACGAGTCCTGATTTACAATGTTGAATAGGCTATACGTCGCCTCTATACACATTTAAACATGCTTTTATTATATATAGTATTCTTAACAGATTATTAAGATGATTTATAGTATACCTACATGATTAACATTGTATGTGCAAGTCTTTGTATGGACCCACATAATATGCTGTTTGGGTAACAAATTATAAGCTTTACTAATGTAAATCATTATTTTTTTGAAATAATCAACTAAGATTATAAATAATGATATCGTAGCATAAGTGGGTAGTTAGTACATAAAAATACTGGTAAACAGCCAAACAAGTGGCGTCGGCTGGGTTGTATATTAGAGATAAGTTTTAAGCTAGATAATGAGGGTTTCTCTGTGTGGTTCTTAAATACTACATGTTAAGTAGTTAAATTGTATTTATACGACCGTTGCATGGTGGTAGTAAAGGACATTATTCATGATGTCCTTGGTGGGCGGTATGTTCGAGTGTAAAACATTAAACTATTTTTAGTTGATCAGAGTCTCGATAGATGGCGTTGGTGTCAATTTAGAAGTCGATATCATTTGGTTACAACAAAACATATAGGTCAGGATTTTTTTTATATAATGTGAGACATATCCCGAGATGTTGTTATGTCGAGGCAAAGAGCCTCATCCCAAATGAACAGTTTGGCTTTAGAGCCCATCACTCTAGTGTCCACCAAGCCCACCGCATCGTAGAGCACGTCAATGGCCGCTTCATACACGGTCATCTGACGGGAGCTCTATTCTTTGATATCGCGAAAGCATTCGACAAAGTCTGGCACAGTGGCTTAATTTATAAGCTATACCTACTAGGTGTGCCGTAGAGATGAGATATACTTGCAAATATCAATACCAGGGCTTGCAAGTACGAGTCTGTAAAAATACCAGGGTTGGAAACCAGGTATTAAAATACTAGAAAGTATTTTGAGCCACTTCGGATTTCAGTCTACTAGTCCGGTCGTACCATGCCACAATCTAGTACGGCTTTTGTAGATGAAATCTTTCCTTCCTACTTAATTTACAGAAATTAAAAAAACTTTTTAACAAAAAATTAAACCGACTCCCAAAAAACACTGCAAAGTGAAAAATAACTTTAATTTCGGTAGTCGGTGTCTTTAGTTTTGTTTTTTCGTTTTTGGCACCGACTTCCGAAATTAAAGTTATTTTTCACTTTGCAGTGTTTTTTGGGAGTCGGTTTAATTTTTTGGTAAAAAGTTTTTATTTCACTCTTTTTAGTTGGATGATTTTTAATTTACCTAGTTACAAGAGCCTAAATGTCAACTACTTATAACCTTTTACAAAATATTGCTTTTCCCAATGCTGGGCCGTTAATTGTTGAGGAGTTCTCCTGGTACTTCACCATCAGCTCTACATCACCATATGGATTGTGACGAGCATAAAGTGCTTAACACCCATATTCAAGTAATCGAATCGCAATCCACTCAATACTTATTATTGAGTAGTTTCGGCGGCCATCTGTGGTCTTCATCATCAGTTCCACTTCCCCAAATGGTACTTTTTGAGAGCAACTGCACAAGTTACTATAAGAAATACCCAAAACGCCATAGGTGTGCCTATAATATTTGAAGAGTTCCCTCGATTTCTCCAAGATCCCATCATCAGATCCTGACTTTGGTGATAATGGTACCAATTTCGAAGTATACCCATTCGAACAAAAAAAGAATTTTCCAAATCGGTTCAGCCGTCTTCGAGTACTCGATGATCATACATAAAAAAAAAAAAAAAAAAAATATACGCGTCGAATTGATAACCTCCTCTTTTGGTCGTCGGTTGATAATTCACTCACTTAAAATTCACGGAAATATGTTTTCTTTGCACATGCAAGCATAAGGCATAAGGTTTGAAACTCCCGATTTGTATGATATTAATGCTTTGCACATTTTACATTCAGCTTTATTTTAGCCAAACTTTTCTTAGGAGCCATGGTTTGTAACTGTATTTTTATTTACAACTAGTAAGTCTTATCAATTTTAAAAGAAAACACTTAACTACATTCAACTACGTTCAAAAATCGTCTTTTACCTATTTAAATATTTACATTCCTAACTAATAAACAAAGTCACGTACACATAAAAAAGCAGTTTTGTTTATTTACACACTAACTGTTAATAGTTTAAATTCAATAAACTCGCGAAATAAGAAAGTCACGGTCAGTTGGTAAATTGCATAACAAGCTCGCACTCACTTCTCAGTATTTATATGTATCATCTATGCACTCACTCAAACGACAACTGACGAAAGAAAAATAAAAAACGTAAACATAACAAAATATTTTCTAAAATACTTTCGTTCACGCAATAATGTGTCTTTTATTAATAGTCATTAGGGTGAATGGCGCCGCAAACTACTCAAAAGAAAAGAAAAAGTTCCCTGATGCACACACCTACACAGATTTCGGTTTATGTACTCAGACAACTTTGGAATATTTAGAGAAATACTACACAATCGCATTTGCAAATGAAAAATACTTTGAACCTTGCAAGTATTTTTTTTTCTGATACGATTATGCTCCTTTTTGCTGAAGCAAAACGAATCAATTTCCTATGCAAGTATTTTCACATCAATCCAAGCCCTGTTGGTAGAAAAAATACTTGCATAGGAAATTGACCCGTGATTTCTTATAAATAAGAAGCACAATCGCGTTTACATATAAATACTTGCAAAGAAAAACCGTATACTAGAATAGACTTGCATACGAAATTAAAAGTATTTTCTATCTGTATAGGAAATTGAACCGTGACTTCCTAAGAATAAGGAGCACAATCGCGTTTACAAATAAATACCTGCATAGAGACGAACGTTTCTACTTTTACTCAATCCAAGCCCTGTTGAATGAAAAAATACTTGCATAGGAAATTGACCCGTGAGTTCTTATAAATAAGAAGCACAATCGCGTTTACATATAAATACTTGCAAAGACAATCCATATACTAGAATAGACTTGCATACGAAATTGTTACGTAGTCTCTTACAGATAAGGAGCATAATCGCATAGTCGGGCGATCGTCAAGCCCCCACCGGAGCGAGTCCGACTCCGAGTAGCCGTATAAAATACTTTGAAGTCTTGCAAGTATTTCGGATTGGTACCTGGTGTACGTACTTGGAAGTAAATACCTGGTGTAAATACCTGGTCGCGTAAATACGTACCATCCCTAGTGTGCCGGACCGTCTTGTGCTCATCATACGAGACTTTTTGTCGAACCGCTCCTTCAGATATCGTGTCGAAGGAGCGCTTTCCACTCCCCGCCCCATCAGAGCTGGCGTTCCTCAAGGTGCCGTGCTCTCCCCCCCACTCTTCACGCTATATGCTAGCGACATCCCAAAAAGTCGTCGCGTAGAATTATCCTTGTTTGCCGATGATACGGCCATCTATAAACTCGGGACTCAAACCCGATGCAATCGCTCGTACCCTCCAGACATCAGCCAACGCACTAGGCGATTGGTTTAGGAAATGGAGAATCGAGGTAAACCCCGACAAGAGTCAGGCAGTCCTATTTCATAGAGCTCGCCATAAAAAACCTACCCTTCCCCGCCCAATCACTATGTTTGGCACGCCAATCCCTTGGGAAAAGCAAGCTAAATACCTAGGAGTGATTCTAGATCAAAATCTAAACTTCAGAGAGCATATAAAGTCGGTACGTTCGCGAGCCGCCTTCGCTCTCAGTAGACTATATTGCATGCTGAATGCACTAAATTGCACGCAGCAAACTCTCCCTTAAATGTAAACTACGCATTTATACTACGTGCATACGCCCCATACTAACTTACGCCGGCCCGGTGTTTGCTCACGCTAGTCCGGCTCAGATCCATAGGATGCAAGTTATCCAAAACCGTTTTCTCCGAAATGCCACGGGCGCGCCCTGGTACTTGAGGAACGAGGATCTTCACGTAGACCTCAAAATCCCGACTATAAAGCAAGTGTTGAAACGCCAGTCAGCGCGTTACTTCACCTCTGCTGAAAAACACACAAACCCCCTGATTGTATCGGCCGCCCGGTACACACTCTCAAAAATTTCCCGGGTTCGTCGCCCACGCCTTGTCCTTGACGAACCCGACGATCCCACCACTATCCGTCAAGAGAGCAGTAGGGAAACTAGCACTCTAATAAAACACATATACAAAACGCGTTCCGTATTCCGGCCTCGCCGTCGAGGCCCATCGCGACGTCCGCGCTCTTGTAACGCCAACCCTCCCCGACCTTTGCCAAACGAGCCAGCCCGCGATGCTGAGCCAGTAGCAATAAATACTCCCTTAAATAATATGACCCAGCCTGACCCTTTGCTGTCCACCATCAACGACCCCGCTGAGCCGAGGCTCGTACTCCACAGGGAGTGCCCTTAGCGCGCGGTTGTTTAAATGTAAATACTAGTTTGTAAGCCCTGGCTGGGGGCCTTTAAATTTTAGAGGTCACCACAGGATCGCCCGGTTAAGTAGTATATTAGCCTTAGCGAGCTAAACTACGAGTGGACCTATCAAAAAAAAAAAAAAAAAACGAGATATTGTAAACGGTTTAAGCGCCCTCTGATGGTGAAATATTCTCGTGTTCGTGTGAAGTATCTGAGTGTTTCATTTATCTCCCGCTCCTGGATCTCGGGCGTGTTCAATATGTATATTTATTTGACGAATAAAAAAAACCTTAAAAATTACTTAAAACTAGCTTATTAACATTTTTACAACTACGCTAAATAACTTTGTTTTTCATAGTGTTTGTATGAATTACAAAGTTATATTTGCGGTTTTAGAAAATATGCTGTATCTCAAAAACTGCTGACCCGATTTCATTCAAACCAATTTTGGTTGAAAGTTTATATTAAGATCTACAGACATATATTTTTTTTAGATTTTTCACTCCATTATTATAGAAGTTAATTCAATTCAATTCAATTCATTTATTTGTGAGCATAGGTGTACAATAGATGTTACAGTCATATAATATATAAGAATCACTATGTCCTACCATTCGATGGTGTACAAATAAAAAGTAAATTAAATTAACGAAATTTTAAGCAGACTTAGATTAAAATTACAGCATTCAGTGAAACAGTAGACAAACTCCATAAAAAATAAGATAATAATAATAATAAGGATGTCAGGAAAATTGATTATAAATACATACATTTTATGGCAATGTCAATTAAATTAAATCTACGTACAATGTCAATTTATATTTTATCATTTAAAAAGCTTTCAATTGAATTGAAAGTTTTATCTACTAGGAATGAAAATAACATTTTTTTAAACAAATGAATACTTGCTGCAGCTTTAATACATTTCGGAAGCTTATTATACAATTTAGGAGCCATAGTGAATATGCTTTACTTAAATAACGCAGTTTTACTTGGGATCAAGTTTAATTTATCAGCTCGACGCAGGCTAGTGACCCGCGAGTATTTAGACAGGTTGCGTCTAACAAAAATAGCACTTTCATATATGTACATACACGGCAGAGTTAATATTTTTAAGTTTTTAAAATGATGTGCACAGCTATCAGTCTTCTGTAAATTACATATTGCACGAATGCATCGTTTTTGGGCAATGAATGCAGTTTCTTTCCCGGTCGCATTACCCCAAAACATGATTCCGTATCTTAAACATGACGCGACTAAACCATGGTATGCAGTATGTAGTGTCGATTTATTAACAGTGTTTCTTAACTTGTTTAGCATATATGAATATTGGTTCAACTTATTACATACACTTTCAATTTGTATGTCCCAAGAAAATGTATTTTCTATATGTAACCCAAGAAATTTTGTCGTTTTTGTTTCCTTGATAGGCACAATAATTAATATCTAAATTTAAATTATCGTTTGTCCTTTGTCTGAATTTCATTATTACTTAAGGTTTTATCTAAATTTATTTTTAAATTATTACATTCTAGCCAATTGATTACCGATTTTATATTGTTATTAATGTCATATTCAAGAGTATTTATGTTATCATTATCAAAAATAATTGTACTGTCATCCGCAAACATTGTCATGGGGTAAATCGTTGCTGAAGGCAAGTCGTTTATATAAATTAAAAATAATAAAGGCCCAAGAACACTCCCTTGGGGAACGCCATATGTTAAAATTCTAATGTCAGATTCATATTTCATTTCAATTTTTGTTTTATTGCATATTATATTAATAACTGTATACTGTCGTCTGTTGTGAAGGTAAGATTTAAGTAGATTATAAATATTACCTCTGATACCGTAAGAGTTTAGCTTTCGTAGCAGAATTTTGTGATCCACGTAGTCAAACGCCTTAGTCATATCCATGAACAAAGCTAGTGTTGGCAGTCTTTTGTCAACCCTAGATGTAATTATGTTGAGTAAGTCATAAATGGCCATATCAATAGTCTTGTTTTTTCTAAACCCTTTTTGTTTGTCAGTAAATATATTGTTCTTTTCAAAGTATTCATTAAAACCATTATATAAAACCTTTTCAAAAATTTTAGAGAATATGGGTACTAACGCTATTGGTCTATAGCAAGATATGTTATCACTATCGCCTTTCTTGAAAAGAGGTTTGACGACCGTTTTTTTAACTCATCCGGAAAGACACTATTTGTAATGCACATAGTTATTTATCAGATGACTTAGGATAGGTGCGATATGAATAGAAACAAGTTTTAATACCTTGGTACAAATGTCATCATATCCAGTACTAGAAGTATTTTTTAAATTCAATATAATATTATGAACATCCTGGGGGGTTACTGGGGGCATAAACATAGAAGAACATCTACTGGGTATAGATGAACTGAGTCCATGATTTACCGCACTATTAGGTTGAACCTGATCAATGAAGAAATCATTAAAGGCTTTAGAAATTTGGGCTGGATCCGTTAATATCCTATTGTCTACTTTTAGTCGCGTTACTTTTTCATTTGGTACCCTTACTTGAAAATGCTCGCGGCGTTCGCTTCTACACAGGGCGCTCCCGGGCTTATCTTTCATGCTAAGCCCACTTTCACCGGAGGTGTCCTCAAACTGTGGTGCGGCAACGACCACACCTTGGCATGGCTGAGGAAGACAGTCTCGGGGCTGACTCTCCTGGCTAGCACCTCGCTAGTCGTCAAGAGCCAGTCGGAGATCCAGAAACGCGTGCGCTGCGGAATTGCAATCCCTGACGACATGAATTTGTACAAGGATGCGACCTACATTGGGCGAGCCCTCTGGTTCCAGAACCAGTGGGTCGACGTCAGGAGGTGGGTTCTTCTGCATGCCGAGAAACAAGCAGCATGCTGGTTTGTGGTGCTGGCCATTCCGGAGGAGCAGGTTCCGATACTTATGGAGCACAATCGCCGACTCTCAATTGGTCTGGGGTCGGTATACATCAAGTACCAGGGCGCGAACAGCAGGTTTACTGACGTTCCTCCAGGATGGGACCAAACTGCACCACCACTAGGTGCACAAGACAACCCGGCTACAACCACGGTGGATCCAGCTGCTGAGGCAGTGCCAGACACTGTGGACGCCGCCCCTGCATCGGGAGAGGCGATGGATGACATCACACTGTCACCATCCTCTGTCCCGGGTGGGAGTGATTTCGACGACCTGTTAGCCGGGCTACAACTGGGGTTGGATGACGAGGGTCCCATCAAAGATGGTTCCCAATTCGTCCAATTGTAAAATTATACAGGCGAACCTCCACCACAGCCAGACTGCGACGGCCCAAATACGCAAGTGGCTGGAGGTTCAACACACGGCCATTGCCCTGATTCAGGAGCCGTGGATCAGTGGCGGCCAAGTACGAGGACTCTCCAATCTCGGAGGTAAGCTCCTAGTCAACACGAACCACGACAAACCGAGGGCGTGCATCTACGTTACAGGTAATGTCAAAACACAGTTCTTATACGAATTCTGTTGCAGAGATGTCTCTGCAGCAAAGATGACCATACAGCAGGGGCACGAGGAGAAAGCGATCGTCTTCGTCTCGGCTTACATGCCTGAGGCAGAGGCGCCGCCTCCTCGAGAACTGGCCCGCCTCGTGACCCACTGTGAAGGCAGGGGGGATGAGGTCGTCATCGGGACCGACGCCAATGCACACCACCCCTTATGGGGTATGGACACACAAAACGAACGAGGTAAGGCCTTAGTTGAATTCTTGTTCACAACTAACCTATCCCTTCTTAATACAGGTTCCGAACCAACATTCGTGACCAAACGCAGTCGTACAATTATAGACCTTACACTAGCAACGGAGGGTGCAGCGGAACTCATCACTGGGTGGCAGGTATCTGACGAGGCCTCATGCTCCGATCATAGGTGGATCCGCTTCGACATCCAGGTCTGTGTTACTCCTAAACTCCCTCGACGTAACCCGCGTAATACGGATAGAGTGGCTTATACACGCAGCCTTGACACAAGGCTTGCCGTTACAAGCGACTTGGTGAACCTGGTGGATGCGACTCAGATAGACGCGCAGGTAGACCATCTCACCGAATCACTGATCAGCAGCTACCATTCTGCATGCCCAGAAATCACACCGCGTGACACACCGGGCAAACAGCCCTGGTGGGGAGCGGATCTGGAGCGTAAACGCAGGAAGGTAAGGAAGGCATTCAATAGGGCCATGAACACATGCAGGGAGGATGACTGGGAGGCTTACTATGCCGCCAAATCCGCCTACAAAAAAAGCATCAGATTCAGACGAACCACTGGATGGCGGAAGTTCTGTGGCGACATCGAATCTTGCCAACAAGCAAACAGGGTAAGGAAGATACTGGCACAGCAGAACACCTCTGGGCCTGATTCACTTCGTAAACCTGATAACACACTGTCCACATCACCGGAAGAAACGAGGCGTATCCTAATCGAAACACACTTCCCAGGTAGCGTCCTCGCGCAGGTAACCGAATGGACGGACGAAATCCAAACACCATCAGACATTGATTGGCTACACGCTCGTAAGATGATCACGCTGGAGAAAGTCCAGTGGGCCATCCGAAGCTTCCAACCTTTTAAGGCGCCAGGTCCCGACGGAGTCTTCCCTGCCTTACTTCAATGGGGAGGCAACTCTCTTGCGACAAGACTGGTGCCCCTAATGAGAGCGTGCCTGGCATTTAGATACGTTCCAAAGGTATGGAGGGAAGTGAAAGTCATATTCATCCCAAAGCCAGGTAAGAGTGACTACACGAACGCAAGATCGTACCGCCCAATCAGTTTGACCTCCTTTTTATTAAAAACAATGGAGAGAGTGTGTGAAAGGGAGCTACGTGACGGCGCTCTAAAAACAGTACCACTGCACGGCAACCAACACGCGTATTGCGCTGGTAAGTCGACCGAATCCGCTCTTCATCAGGTAGTCACCGTAATTGAAGAATCGATCAACCAAAAGGGTTCCTGCCTGGGTACGTTCATAGACATCGAAGGAGCCTTCGACAAAACAAACTTCTCCAGCATAAGAGCCGCACTCTCCAGACATGGGGTACAGCAGGTACTTATTGACTGGATTACAAACATGCTAAGCAAACGTGTGGTTCGCCTTGAGGAAGACCAGCAGGTAGCCTTAATAGCCAGAGGCTGTCCACAGGGCGGGGTGCTATCACCTCTCCTCTGGAATCTAGTGATCAATGACCTCATCACGAAACTCAACGCTCACCGTTATTACACAATAGGCTATGCAGACGACCTCGCGATCCTCGTGCCTGGGAAGGTAACAGGAACTATCTGTAACCTCACCCAGCAAGCATTACGCACCGTGGAGCGATGGTGCAGGGAGTATGATTTGTCGGTAAACCCCACTAAAACCGAATTAATCTTGTTCACTCATAAACGAACACTAGGCCCTCATCGCCTACCTAAGCTGTTCAATACAGAACTCCAGTTGTCTAGCGAGGTTAAATACCTGGGGGTCATAATGGACTGTAAACTAAACTGGAGTAACCATCTAGACTATAAATTAAACAGGGCTTGCATCACCTTCTGGCAATGCAAGAAAATGATAGGTAAGAAGTGGGGCCTATCCCCAAAAAACACTATGTGGTTGTACAACGCTGTAATTCGGCCCATGATTACCTACGGGGCCGTGGTGTGGTGGCCCCGCACCAAGCTTGTCACAGCCATTAACAAACTACAACGCATGCAAAGGCTGGCCTGCATGGCGATAACGGGCTGCATGAGAACTACCCCGACAGCAGCTGTAGAGGCTATGCTGGGGCTCCCGCCGCTCCATCTGTTCATACAACAGGAAGCGACGATGGCAGCAGTACGTCTCAAAACACTGGACCTTTGGGGTAAGATAGAAACAAGGCACACCGCTCTGCTTGAGGAACTCAACAACGAGCTCCCCATAACGAAGGCAGTTAATGACCGGGTGCCCAAACAAATTGTCTTTGACAAAAAATACAGAATCCAACTGTACGAGGATCACCGCTGCGAGGGGCTGTGCCCCTCTGAGGTACGGGTCTTCACCGATGGTTCCAAAACAGGTACTGGTACGGGTGCAGGAGTCTTTTCGGAGGATCTCAACATTCGTATAGCCAGACCATTGGGGGTCTACAACATAGTGTTTCAAGCCGAGTGCCTGGGGATCTCACTGGCAGCCTCAGCTATTATAAACAGGGAAGTTGTGGACCACTCAATACGCATACTTTCGGACAGCATGGCAGTCCTGCAAGCACTGAGCAGCCACACAGTTAACTCCGGGCTGATCTTGGAGTGTCACAATCTCCTCAACCAGGTTGGTAGACACAATAATATAACCATTCAATGGATCAAAGGACACAGCGACTCCCGAGGCAACGATGCAGCGGACGAACTCGCTAGAAGGGCTTCGAGTATGGCGATTATGGGACCTGAACCCATTACACCACTCCCCTTCGGTTATCTGCGTCACCTGGTAAGGAAATGTACCAGAGACCTACACCACAAACTATGGGAGAACCATGGTGAGTGCAGGCAGGCTAAAGAGGCTCTCCCGACCCTTGACGGCCGCTTGTCAAAACAGGTCCTACGACTGTCTAAACCGCAATTGCGGCTGATGACAGCCGCCCTTACCGGTCATGGATCCTTTAATAAACACCTCTATGTAATAGGAGTCACAGACAGCCCACTCTGCAGAGCCTGCATGGAGGAGGACGAAACAGCAGCACACCTGCTACTGAGCTGCCCTGCAGTCGCGGACTACAGGACTAAATACTTCGGCAAACCAGGTACCCTCCGAGAAATGGTAAGCAAAACGAGGGCGTTGCTCGCCTTCCTGGAGGAATTGGCATGGATAGAATAAGAAGATCCCTACCCTTACGCAAAATACGCGCTTGGTCGTGGAGTTGCGGATACCTGCCCGACATACATACATACATACATACATACATACCCTTACTTGACCCTTGTTTATAACTTGCCACGTAGCTTTGGATTTATTTTTTGCCAGGGATATGAAATTATTGTTTTGTGATTTTTGGGTAAGTCGGGTGATCATTTTAAAACGATTAAAAAACCTTTTAAAATTATCTTTATTTTGTCTCGATGGTGCCAGTCTGTATTTCCATAATAATTCGCGTTTTCTTTTACTACACAGCCTTATACCCTGACTTATCCACTTGAGTCGTTGCTTGGTAGAAATTTTCACTTTTACTACTGGAAAGCATAGATCATAAAATAATTTGAATAACTCATAAAACGAACTAAAGTTAGAGGGGGGACACACATTTTACCACTTTGGAAGCTTATATCTTTTAAATGATTGACTTTATGAGAAAGTAGTTTTAGAAACCCTTATATCATTTTTAAAGACCTGTCTATAGATACCACACACGCATAGGTTTCATGAAAAAAATTATTTTCAGTTCTAGTTCCATGTATCCCTTCCATGGGGACCCCCTTTATTTTAAATATTTTTTCCTAAAATCGGAAAGCGGTTCACAGAATACATTTATCTACTAAGTTTCACATGTATAGTCTTAATAGTTTCGGAATAAAATGGCTGTGACATACGGACGGACGGATAGACAGACAGACAGACAGACAGACAGACAGACAGACAGACAGACGGACAGACATATCGAAACTATAAGGGTTTCGTTTTTTGCGATTCGGCTACGGAACCCTAAAAAGGTATCTCCGATTGTTTGTTTGTACACGCAAATCTCTGGACCATTTTAATGAAATTTTTTAAAATACTTTTTATCCCGGAATTTCCACGGGTTCGGGATTTACGCGGGAAATCCTCCCACGCGAACGAAGATGCGGGTAGCAGCTAGTATTAATAATAAATACGATACCGTAAGTGGTCACCACTCCAGAACCTTCGACCATACGAGACCGCAACTATATCAGTTAATCTGTTCTCTAAGCAGTGAGGCTTGACCCCTTGCCACATTTTCCACACAACATGATATAAAATCTGCCCAAAGCGTTATACCCAATGGGTAAGACTGCGGTGTACTACTGAGGTGGTGGTCTGAATATGTACCCTTTAGAAGGCAACAAGCTCTCCATTTACAGCGAAAGTAAGCATAAGTGGCTAAACGTGGAACAGGATCTGTTCAACATGAACCGACGGCCTGTGTGACCTCCACAACCGTGCCTGTGTAACACGGTAAATAATAGAATAAACGATGTTCTCAATATTTATCCATGTACCTCCAGGGACTGCATAAGACTACTAGACGAATGGCTCCACACGCTCTCGTATTTAGAATTGGAGAATTTAGTGAAGCACTAATAGTCTTCCTTCCGTAGACATGCATACCAAATACATGTGGCGCAGAGTGCGCTTGTATGGGAGTTCCATACAAGCACACTCTACAACGTGTAACGGAAACCCCATATCTATCCAAAAGGGCTGAAGACAACATCTAGTATGGAGTCTCTATGCACAGTTTCAGCTTAAAATAACTGACTCAAAGAATTGATACCAAATTATTGGTTTCATGTTTCTTGAATACCAATCATAACAAGCGTGTCACAGCACTACGAGGGTCAATAACTTTCCACGTGACTTGCCAATAACACTATAATTCTCTGTGTTTTTCTTAATTTGGAAAATTCGGTCTCTGGTATCAATGTATTGAAATTTCTAATAAGTTCCGTTAAGTGACAAGCAGGCGAGACCGAATAGATTTTTTTTAATGGGATGGGTCCGCCTTCTTGTCACTTTTTAAAATAAAAATGAACTTGTTTCTTGTATTTCAGTTGAGCAGTCGGGTTTTTTAGATTTTTTAAATAACTTTTATTTTTTCCAACTTTTTAGTTAAAATATTAATTAACATTTTTAAAGTTTTCCCGGTCGTATCACAATGGCACCCCACCGGATTCAAAAAGTGAAAGAGCTACAAATACACATATGGGTTTTGCTCACCAGATGTTTTATGGCCCATAGAAATTCGTTTGCCATTGTTTTAATCATCGTTTGGCGGCCCTACCTTGGCTTTTGTTAAAAATATGTCGTTTTTTTTTTAATACGTTTTGTATAATCTGTGTTTTATTGGGGTGCCTAATACTTTTGGCCAAGGCTGTATAATATACCCTTTAAATTACACGTTGTATACTAACACCTAACAGACACGCACTACACATACTCATATCACTCCCACATGCAGAACAATATTACAATTACCTAGTTTTATTCATTCTTATTACTATTTTTAATGTGTTTTTAGTTTTAGTTTATAGTTAGTTTTCAATGTTTTTTTTAATATTAAATGTTTTCTCCTCGAACAATAATTAACTGGAACGCTCTCGTCTTCCACTTGGAGGTGGGCGTTAATAGCTGCGACACAGTTATTAACGAATGTGGCTATTTTCGTACACAATATTTTTTGTAAAATGTGTTTTTGTTCCAATAAATTATATCTTATCTTACGCAACTGCAAAAGAAGAGGTTTATTTTTTTATCGTGATCCACGGGAGCGAAACCCCTCGCGACTTCTAGCCATTTCTAATTACTTACAATGAAAAAACTGCACGCCACAACTGGAAGTCTTGTACTTATTGAAGTCGGAGAACAGCTCCACCTTGACGATGACGTTCAACTCTCCTCGGATGCCGTGCATCGTGTCGAAGACGGGGATCCAGCCTGACATAACCGCTCCTAGGGAATACAAGATTAGGTTTTTAGGTTTTATTTGCAAGTCGTGTCACAGTGTTATCGAACTTCTCCGAAACGACTTGACCGATTTGTATGTTTTTTTTTTTGTTGTTGGTAAGTCTGAAACTCGGTCGTAGGTAGGCTATTCTTCACTAGCTTCTTTTTATTCATAATAGGC
Source organism: Tholera decimalis (assembly GCA_943138885.2). Taxonomy (NCBI): domain Eukaryota; kingdom Metazoa; phylum Arthropoda; class Insecta; order Lepidoptera; family Noctuidae; genus Tholera; species Tholera decimalis. The sequence goes on along the minus strand of OW964569.2, from coordinate 36,490,927 downwards.
TAGCGTTGGACCACCATCTCACTTGAAAGTAAGCGATGATGTTGTTGAAGATGAAGCACGCTTACCTAAAAGTAACCTCAGGAAACATAAGACTTTGGCAGGGAATTCCACTTCTTAGACATAAGCACAACGAAAGTATTACTGAATCGTTTTGTGCGTATGGGTGGAATAACCAGCACGTAACGATACCGCATCGCCGTTCGTCTTTTAGTCCGATGATGGAACGGGCTTGGTGAAACTAGATTGTGCAATTCCATCGCACACACTCGAATTGTAACCGATAGAAAACCGATAATTCAAATTAAAATCAAAATTATTTTATTTCACATGGCCTACATGGGCACTCATAAAACGTTAGAAGATAGTGCACGGTTCGAAATTGGTTGGTTCCTATGGAGAAGAACCGGAAAGAAACTCCACGGTTACTCTTTTAAAAAATATACTTGCAACCATTGATATATTTTGTATATCAATGCTTGCAACACGTTGTTGTTATACGACAAAACAACGATCGCCGGGTCAGCTCGTCTTATAAATAAAAATAAAATTGCTGTACGTTAAAACTCGAGAACATCTGAACTGAACCGATTTGGTTTTAAAATATTAGTGTATGTCGGTGGAAAGTTTAAAAGGTTAGAAAACATGGAATAAACAACGTTTTTTTAATGCAATAGCGTTATTGTGTTTTTTTTTTTTTTTTTAATATAACCAAATATAAGAATGGTTTAACTTACCACCATGCGGCGTAGCAGTACTCTTAGCATTGTTAGCTTCCCTTGCCAACAAGGGTGCTAGGCTGATCACCACCTTGCCGATGGCATCGTTTGCGGAGTACGTGTCATGGTCCATCAGTCGAAGTTGGAGCGGCTCATCCTGTAGCTCGGATTCGTCCACCTATGAAAAAATGAGTGGTTACAGTGGACTTTAGTATGCGAGTTCGTGGTTTACGAACTTTATTTTTCCTCATAAAGAACTTACAAAAACTGTGAGAAAACACATTTCTGAGATAATTGGAGTGTAGGTAAGCATACAGAGATAATTGTTAAAACTAATTAGACTCATATATCATAGATTCATTAATAAGAAAATAAGCTAGTAGGCGATTGTTTGAGCAAAGATACAAAAAGCTATACTTATAGATCTGGCATAGTTAATTATTATTATATGGCAATTATGGTATTATATTTCTATTTTACTTATATATTGATCTTACTTTGTATCGTGACATTTTAATAGTATTTTACTACTTACATACTTTTTTTGTATCTCTTATTTCTACTGGAATTCTAATAAAGATACATTGACGTCTTCATATTAAACATATCTTTTTCCGTAGTACCTAGTACTTCTACCTTGGAAATAAGGCACTATTGGGCTTAAAAACGTGGTAATGATGATGATGGTGAAGTACTCGTATTCGTAAGTACCAGAGTCAAGAGTAAAGAATATCAAAGTATCGGTAACATTCGTACAGCCCTCAGTGCCAAATTGGGGGACTCAAACGTATGGCTCATGTCCTGAACAGAGGCATTTTAATCAACTTGAATATTCTGACAGGGTTGTGAAACAATTCTTCGCCAAGTTGTGTTTGCAGCGGCCGACCCACCACGAGCGCAACCGATTGAGTGCTTTCTACTAGGTAACTGCAGTGCCCTTGGTCGATGTTAAGTGTAAATAGTCTGTTGATGGCAGTTGATGTTCTTCCAACAGTCTACCAGGGGCGTTGTGTCTTCGTAGAGGGGATGTTCGGAATCGGATTCAGAAAAACAAAAAAACTTTTTAACAAAAAATTAAACCGACTCCCAAAAAACACTGCAAAGTGAAAAATAACTTTAATTTCGGTAGTCGGTGTCTTTAGTTTTGTATTTTCGTTTTTGGCACCGACTTCCGAAATTAAAGTTATTTTTCACTTTGCAGTGTTTTTTTGGGAGTCGGTTTAATTTTTTGTTAAAAAGTTTTTATTTCACTGTTTTTAGTTGGTTGATTTTTAATTTACCTAGTTACAAGAGCCTAAATATTGCTTTTCCCAATACTGGGCCGTTAATTTTTGAGGAGTTCTCCTGGTACTTCACCATCAGCTATACATCACCATATGCATTGTGACGAGCACCAAGTGCTTAATATCCATATTCAAGTAATCGAATCGCAATCCACGAAATACTTATTATTGAGTAGTTTCGGCGGCCATCTGTGGTCTTCATCATCAGTTCCACTTCCCCAAATGGGACTTTTTGAGAGCAACTGCACAAGTTACTCGATACTCAATACTCAATACACTTATACTGTAAGAAATACCCAAAACGCCATAGGTGTGCCTATAATATTTGAAGAGTTCCCTCGATTTCTCCAAGATCCCATCATCAGATCCTGATTTGGTGACAAATGGTACCAATTTCAAAGTATACCCTATCAAACAAAAAAAGAATTTTCCAAATCGGTTCAGCCGTCTTGGAGTACTCGGTGACCATATTAAAAAAAAATAATAATATATATATACGCGTCGAATTGATAACCTCCTCTTTTGGTCGTCGGTTGAAAAACTACAGCTCTCCTATCGTATGTCAGCTGTGAGAAATTTCTTTTGAAATGAGCAGCACCGTTGGTGCTGTTTTATTTATTTATATTTGCTAAGTAGGTACAATGTTTGGACCAATTAAGTACAGTAACTAAAACTAACAACTACGATTAATGTAAAAACAACAGCAAACAATGATAAACACGAAAAAATTGCCCAAGTGTTAGTCAGACTCGCCCATAAAAGGTTCCGTACTAACTACGCAAAATAACTTTGTTTTTGTGTGTATAAAAAACAAAGTTATATTTGCGGTTTTCGAAAATGTGCTATATCTCAAAAACTGCTTACCCGATCTCGCTCAAACCAATTTTCGTTGAAAGTTTTTATTCATATTCATACAGATTTTTTTTTTTCACTCCATTATTACAGAAGTTAGAGGGGGTAACACATTATACCACTTTGGAAGCATATATCTTTTAAACAAAAGTGGCTTTAGAAACCTCAATGTCATTTTAAAAGACCTGTCTATAGATAGGTACCACACAGGTATAGGTTTGATGAAAAAATATATTTTTAGTTTCAGTTCCATGTATAGGGAGCCCCCCTTAATTTTATTACTTTTTTATTTTTATCTTAAAATCGGAAAGCGGTTCACAGAATACATCTACTAAGTTTCACATATGTAGTGCTAATAGTTTGGGAATAAAATGGCTGTGACATACGGATGGACGGACGGACGGACAGACAGACAGACATGACGAAACCATAAGTGTTCCGTTTTAGCCATTCGGCTACGGAACCCTAAAAAGAAGACACTTCTATAAATTCCTCTCACAGTACTCCTACTAGTACGCCAATAAAATTTTCCATTCACCCGTAAACATATCTCTTGTTGGATTTAAATCCAAAAGATCATTTAGTCGAGGTTTTGTCTGTATTTGCAAAGATATATAATAAACTATAGATGCGTTGTCCGCGCTCTGAAATGGCAAGTTAAAAAACTTTTTTGCAAAAAAATAAAACCGACTTCCATATAAAAACACTACAAAGCCAAAAATAATTTTAATTTCGGAAGTCGGTGTTATTGGTTTTGTATTTTCTTTTTTTTCACACCGCCTTCCGAAATTAAAATTATTTTTGGCTTTGTAGTGTTTTTATATGGAAGTCGGTTTTATTTTTTTGCAAAAAAGTTTTTATTTTCGCGCTTTTTAGTGGGTCAATTTGTAATTAATCTAGTTATAAAAGCCAAAATGTCAACTACAAAAAACTAAAAACGCGCGAACAAAAAACACAATATAGAGTAACCGAAAAGATCATCAATGTAAATATTTTTTTTAGACTTTTGTTGATTTTTCAGAAACGGCTTGTTCGATGTCGATAAAATTTTCATGGGACCATTTGGGAAGTATACCCTTTCCAACAAAAAAAGAATTTTTCTAATCAGTTGGCGAGCGACGGAGCTATGCCCGAACAAACATTAAAAAAAAAAAAAAAACAAACAAACATCCGAATTGAGAACCTCCTCCTTTTTCAGAAGTCGGTTAAAAATCAAGGTAAGTTTTTTGTAGTTTTCATTTTGGCTTTTATAACTAGATTAATTACAAATTGACCCACTAAAAAGCGCGAAAATAAAAACTTTTTTGCAAAAAAATAAAACCGACTTCCATATCAAAACACTACAAAGACAAAAATAATTTTAATTTCGGAAGGCGGTGTGAAAAAAAAGAAAATACAAAACCAATAACACCGAAATTACAATTATTTTTGTCTTTGTAGTGTTTTGATATGGAAGTCGGTTTTATTTTTTTGCAAAAAAGTTTTTATTATTTAAATTTTCAACACGGCTAATGGCGGCTAGAGTATGAATGAAGTCAGTCACGTGACGTTAGGGGAGGTTGGGGAACTATTATACCAGTTTTTTTGTGTTGTTAATTATTATATTGAATGAATATAATATTTTTATTATATTCCATGTTATTTATACTAACTATTGTGTTTATTTACTTGTGCTTTGTGGGAATATGACGCGTCTATATATAATACGTCATTGCGTATTTGTTCATTTCACTTTCGAGTGTCATGTGTGTACATAAATAAAAAAAACATAACCCTTCCTTTGCAGTCGGGTAATAACCTTTAGTCAATTCAACTACTAAGGTTCCACGTGTTCCTATTAGCTATGTTTAGCTTTAATTCGATGTTTGTTTTACAGGCAACCAAAATAATATTTTATTGGAAAACAATGACCATTATTTCTGTTCAGATAGCTATTGCATTAACAGATAAACGTTATTTATTAGTGCAAGCTGAACTGTGCGGTATATGCGAGATTATTTTGGTTAAATGTAGGTACCTACCTATATTGTTTTATGCGTATCGTGAAGGTCGATTGAAGGTTAATGAGCTTTCTATATTTAATTCCACTTTGTTTTGTTTGGATTCTGTGCGGAATTTTGTGTTGACATCGAACCATGCCATATTGCCTATGACTAAGACAGCTAGGAAACACCGGCCTCGTCTACTTTATGTTTACGAATAAATTACAATAAACCCTTACAAGTTGAGTGTTTTCAAATTATCTTTCAGAACGCCCAACCGTTGATTACTGCGCCAATTTTTGAAGTAGGAAGTTTCCAACAAATAAAAACGTTTTGACTAAGAAATAGCACAGCAATATTAAGTAGAATGACCGTCTAGGTTCAAACCTACGTAATTTGGGACTACCATTGAGCCAAAACTGCTACGTATTAAATTGAGATAAGGCCAAGACACAAGAGGAATAAACATACGCTCGTAAGACCAGCTCAATATGCAAAGCTTCGATTCGCAAATTAATAACAAGATAATCCGATTTGGTATGAGAAGTAACTATCATAAATTAAATGGTATGCTATCACCACGATCTGCTGCCCAAATCGTAGCAAGCGTATAGAATCAATTTAGTTTTGGATTTATAGAATCATGATTTCCGCTGATGATACGACGCACGAGTTTCTATTCCAAAATTTAATATCCGAATGAGTAATCAATAATAATAATAATTCACCCCATAATTTTCCCACCGCTGGGACACTGACCTCCTTCAACACAGACCACAGGCCAGCCTTAATCCACCACACTGGCCCCGGGCGGTTTAACACTCTCACCGCCATGTGGTCCGCCTGCCACCCACATAAATTTCGGTGCAGCAAGCCACTATAGATTCTTTAATTTTTACAGGCAGGCCATGAGGGCTGCCTGCGTACCACAACTAGCTGCAAAAGTTACACGAAATCTAGCTTGGCGTGGTGTAAAAGACATCGGATGGCCCGCGCGCCGCCCACATGGCCTGTTCTTCTAGAAAAACCTTAAATGTGTATGGCGGTGAGTGTTAATGGATTTCACACGTCTTTGAATATTTGGCCCTAGGACGTGCCAGTTTCCTCACAATGTGTTCCTTCGATTTGAGAGCAGTGGTGGTGACATAAATTACACTAAGTAATGTGCCTATAGTGGTTCGAACCCACGGCCAGCAACTCGCAATTCGTGCCCAGGAGTATTTAGCGTTGTGCGGTCCAATGCCCTCTATGGGGCCCCTGTGTGGACGCTGAATCTTCGGCGCTGAATGTTCAGCGGCGACCAACCCGCCAGCTGGTCGCGTCTTAGAGGGCCATGGCCATCCGGATCATCCGGGGATACCGCACGATCTCCGGGGAGGCGGCGAACCTCCTTGCCGGATTGCTGCTGTGGGATCTGGAGACGGTAGCCCTCGCGCGCGTTCACTATTGGCGCGCGGAGGTGCTAAGCCGGGGTGAAACTCCGCTTCCACAGCAAATCGCGGCTCAGCGGACAGAGCTCCGACGCGATTGCGGCAGCATGGAAAGAGCGGCTGTCGCAACCGAAGGCTGGACACGCCGAAAAACGCGGCGATAAGTCCCCTCTTTCAGGAGTGGCTGGAGAGACAGGTGCTTACCGGACACAGCTGTTTCAGGAGGTACCTGTTTCGAATTCAGCGGGAGGGCACGCCCGGGTGTCGTCATTGTGTGAACTATTAAGCGTTAATTGTTTCAAAAACAACGCAATATCTCTTCCCGATCAAATGAGACTAAAACCCACATAAACATTAATCATATTCCGAACCATCCCAAACGTAAAACTGCGCAAAAACGAGCCATATAATTTGCCGATTTGGCTTTCTTCCAAATCAATATTGAATCATTGGATACACACATTGTGGAAATGCACAAACAAATAACTTGTAGACGTGCGCCAGACGATACTGACAACTATTGGCACATGGCAAACGATGTTGTGACGTCATTGTCAACGACGCCAAATATTCTGGCACGTTGCGATGATTATGAAAACTGTGCGAGTATGCGGAGAACGTTGGGTCATCTTATCTTGAAAAACTTTTGCTCGCATGGTCAGGGGGCTATACTACTATCGTTTTCGAAAACTGTCGCTTTCACACTCATCTACAAGTTTGGTGCATGTGAAAGAAACAAAGCAACAGTTTTCGAAAAAGACAAAAGTATTTCAAACTCATAGGTACTAAGCCGCCGTCTTTCGGCGATAGAATTTGGACATTTTTTTTAATGATGTCGACAGAATTTTACCCTACCTTTTTCGCGCGGCTTCGCTCGCATTGTTTTTTATTGATAATATGGTCGCTTTTGACCACCACCACCTGATGGTAAGTGATGATGTGGTCGAAGATAGAGCACGCTTACCTAGAAGTAACCTATTCACTCTTGACTTAATGACCCTCAGGTTTTAGCTCACACACTCAACTCACACATCAGGAAACACAGACTCCGGCAGGGAATTCCACTTCTTAGACATACGCGCAATGAAAGTATTTCCAAAACGTTTTGCATGCGTAGGGGTGGAATAACCAGCATGTAAAGATACCGCATCGCACTTCGTCTTTTAGTCCGTTGATGGAACGGGCTTGTTGAAACTAGATTGTGCAATTCCATCGTACACCCTTGTACTCGTACCTCGTACAAGACCTAAATTTGACTTCAAGAAATGTTTTTCCAGAGAAAATAAAGTAGCCTACGATACTCGCTGATCATCATCTATTTAGACTTTTCCCAAATATGTTTGGGTCGGCTTCATATCTAACTGGAAGCAGCTGAGTATCATGTTTTACATGGCGCGTCTGCCTATCTGATCTCCTCAACCCAGTAACTGGGTAACACGATATCCCTTAACAATACCAGTGTCAGGCTTTCTGGTTTCCTAGCCAGCCGAGACCAGCGGCTTCACGTGCTTTCCGAGTCACGGAAAACTCTCGTTATGTTAAGACCAATCCACAGACCTCCCCGACCTTTGCCAAACGAGCCAACCCGCGATGCTGAGCCAGGAGCAATAAATAACTAACCCCTTTAATAATAATATGACCCAGCCTGAGCCTTTTGAAATTGACCCATATTGAAAGGTAACGTAGGGCGCTGGCTGTCCGATGTAATATGCTGGCCCGTAGATTTGCTAGGTGTGGTAGGGAAGTTAAAATTACGCTCTTCAGGGCGTTTTGCCAATCCTTCTACAGCTGCTCTTGACCAGCTTTACGCAAAGGGCGCACAGCGCCCTGCGGGTCCAATACAACAATGCTTTTAGGGTGCTGCTGGGATTACCACGGTTTTGTAGTGCCGCCGGTATGTTTACAGATGCGCGAGTTGACGGCTTTTACGCTATCATTAGGAAGCGGTACGCTTCTTTATTGCGCCGAATACGCACCAGCCACAACAGCATCCTGAAAACATTGGTGGATAGATGGGATAGCCCTGTCCTCGAATACTAGCTCCGCTTGCATGCGACTCCATCAAGACGTATGTAGGCTGTTTATAATGCCATGTTTTGTTTGTTTTTATTTTATTTTTGTCTTAAGTTATAATTATGTATTAGTGTATTGTTAATGTAATATTTATAAGCCTTAAAATAAATGATAATAATAATTTGCTACACTCCACCAACGACCCCCCCCCCCCCCCCCCCCCCTTAGCGTGCGGCTGTTTAAATGTAAATATCAGTATGTAAGCCCTGGCTGGGGGCCTTTTTCAAATTTAGAGGTCCGGTTAAGTAGTAACCAGCCTTAGAGTGCTGAACTGCGAGAGGCCCAATAAAAAAAAAAAAACATCCACAAAACTACTTTAGCAAGCGTTGCTTCACCTTAAAGGTCGACCCTTTTAAGGATTGGAAATCATTCAATGACTGCCTCCCAATCTGGGCGAAGCAGGAAGGTGTGTCAGACTTTTACTGACTAAAACCCATCCGTGTTCCGTCATCCGGTAACTCTTTCGAACAATTCCGCAACCCCGGCTGGCGAGATCGACCCGTGTGGCTATTATTATTAGGCCACGAGCTCGTATCATGGATCTTGGACTTATTATCATTATCATTATATGCGAAAATGTTGTCACACCAATATGACAAAAACATACTGTCGGATCACACCGCCCACAGAAAGAGATTAGCTCATCTATTCTTAGACAGTTACCGTCAGACGGGCTTAGTTTATCAGCTGTTTTGACTAGGTATGTTTTACGTTATTAGTAGACAAGCTATTCTCGCGACTTTGTTCGTATGGGAGATTTTTCCAGCGTAAATCTTGATCCCGTGGGAGTTCTGAGATAAAAAAACCCTGTAACCTCCTCTACATTCCAGTGAAAGTCCCATTATAATATGACGGAGAGACAGCGTCGTATGTGTTTTTAAAAAGTGTGACGTCAGCTCAGCCGACGTCACGAATGTTGTCTTGATGATCACTCATGTTTGATTTTCAAATAAAAGCACTTGTTAATGATACCGGAGACTCGTTTATTCAACTGACAGCGTAACGAATTTACAGAGAGGTCCGCACTGTCCAGCGGCTCGAACAAGAATGAATCTGAATCTGCATCTAGCGCTTACAGTGCGGCCTTATATAGAGGGATTGTCACACATGTACCCACATTTTCTAGTTAAATATTAAACTACTTAAATTACAATGCTTTAACTTGGAACATGTTAAACGTTAATTTTACATCTTAAAAATCAATTAATAGTTTGTAAAACAATCAAATTATTAATCTTTAAACATTTCAATTATTTTAATAGACAAATTATTGTATTTACGCCGATACGGCCATACTGACAGGCGGTGCGCGCTCTGCACCAGCCTCAAAATATTCTATTTGACAAAAGCACTTATTAAAAGTTAATATTATGTAAAGCAATTCGTTGACTAACTAAAGAGTCTCAGATAACAATAAAAATTGTGAAGCTACGCACGGTTCACAAGTGGTTGTTTTCTGTGGAGAAGAACCGGCAAGAAACTCCACAGTTACTCTTTTCAAAACATCATTCATTTACACAATGTAAGAGAAGCTTTACAAAATATTGAAATTGACTTGACAAACGACAACATTAGATTTCACTAATGAAGGACATACAAACTAAAGAATTGTGATACAAAATTTAAACAAAACAGATAATCTGTCATCATCAGCTGTTATACAAACAAATGTCTTTCTATGTTGTGAAATAATGTTTTAGGAATATCATAACGAGTGCTCGGAGGTTCTCGTAGATTTCTCGGAGGTTCTCGTAGATTTCTCGGAGGTTCTCGTAGATTTCTCGCAGGTTCTCGTAGATTTCTCGGAGGTTCTCGTAGATTTCTCGGAGGATCTCGTAGATTTCTCGGAGGTTCTCGTCGAGTTCTCGGAGTATCTCGTAGAGTTTTTGGAGGTTTTACCTGTAACAAAAGATCAGACTTCTTTTGAGTAGAATATCTGTAAGGAACTTGTGATGTTTTATGTAGTTAAACAGACTCAGTTTATAAAAATTTGAGAATATCATTCCTTTATAATATTCTCATTCTGGAGGTTCTCCTAATGTACGGAGGTTTTACATGTAGCAAAAGATTTTTTTGTTATTATTATTAAATATTTGTAAGGTACTTGTGTTGGTTTATGTTAACTGTTACACAAACTCTCAAATATCTTTGTTATTAAATTTTGAGAATGTCATCCTTTTATAATATTCTCAGACACGAGCATATTTAGCTTAGTTAGAGGGGTTAACAGGATTGCCAGCAATGCGAATTCCACCCACATTGCCAGTATATTTTTTTTTTTTTGTAAAAAATAAGAAACAAGAAAGAAAAAGGTTCTCGTAGATATCTCGGCGGTTCTCGTAGATTTCTCGGAGGTTCTCGAAGTTTTTTTTTTGTTTCTTTTTCTTTTTCTCTATCTTTTTCTTTTTATAAAGAGAACTAGCAATGCAATGTAAATAGAATCCACACTACTAGCTTTCCCGTTAACTTAGAGTGAGTTCACGGCAAGTATAATGGGTGGGGTTCGAACCCGTGACCTTACTTTTGTTGTTCGGCCATACTGGCTCGTGGAATAGATCACACCGCCGATACGGTTATCCGGTCTCCAGTTGTTTAGGTGGAAAACGAGAAAACCTTAGCTCGCGAAACAACTACATTGAGTGGGCTACGTTATGTATTTCGGCGCACGATACACTTATGTGTTTCGGCGCACTAAACAAGGCTATACAAAACTAATACTTGCACTACTACTGTTGGCATTGAATTTCAAGAAAGAGAATATTATGCGATATTCGAAAATTTTACGGGAATTAGACAAGATCTATGATAACAGATTATGAATTATAACCTCAAATGAAATTTGCAGGTTACTTTGGTTTACACACTTGAAATCAATTTAAAGTAATCAGAAAATTACAATTTTATGTACACGCTTGCGCGTAAACTTTGACGCAAAATAATATTTCAGGGAGTATTTGACCCCTGAATCAAAATAAAATGAATACGACTCACCAGGGTTCATCATCTCAATATTTCAGCGTTGACGGCCACTTGATCCGTACGGCTTCTATCCAGGACGTCATGTTCTGTTTTACTTCAACTCGAGTGAGTGAATCCCACTTCTGATGACGGAGAGACAGCGTCGTATGTGTTTTTAAAAAGTGTGACGTCAGCTCAGCCGACGTCACGAATGTTGTCTTGATGATCACTCATGTTTGATTTTCAAATAAATAAATTATTATTAATGTTACCGGAGACTCGTTTATTCAACTGACAGCGTAACGACTTTACAGAGAGGTCCGCACTGTCCAGCGGCTCGAACAAGAATGAATCTGATTAGGCGTGTGTAACTCTTTAAGGAACCGACTCACTGATTCGAATCATTGAAATGATTCAAAAGATTGGCTCAGTAACAATGTTTCAAACGTGTCATTTGGATCTGAAACATTACTTTGCTGTAGCTCATTCCACGCGACGCGTCGCTCGCGAGGCGACTGAGTATTGAGCGAGCGAGAGAGGAAGTCTGATAGTGATACACTGAGTCACTTTGGAGCAAAAGTTCCTTGCTACGGAGTCGCAACTTCGCGAGTGAGCGCGCTACATTATTACAATCTGTACAAGTTAGAAAGAGATACAAAATGATATGTATCACTCATACTCTCACAAATTTTCGTTGTCGTTAAAGATGCACGTAAAAATGACCATTAAGGAACTTACGTTGCAAATACTATACGGTCGATTTTTGCAAGTTAGAAAGAGATACAAATAAAATGATATGTATCACTCATACTATCAGAGATTTTCGTTGTCGTTAAAGATGCACGTAAAAATGACCATTATGGAACTTACGTAGCAAATACTATACGGTCGATTTTTGCATATAATGTTTACACTAACAAATTTTGTTTATGTTCGCTCGCGCCAATTTATAAAAACATTTTAGTTCTCTCTGTATAGTATATACGATTTGTTTGCATACTGTAGTGATTATTGTGACTTACTTTCTTCCTAATTTAGAATTAAAAGACTTTACGTGAAAATTTTGTGTAAATATAGGTATCTACATTGAATTACGTCAAGTATAGGTTTAGTTTACTAGATAAGTGACTTTTGCCTAATAAAGTATGAAGGAAGAACGATTTTATTTATAATCCAACTTATTACAATAAAAAAATGACATATTAAACATTCAGTATTGTTGCCACATAACATTTCTCTGACTCATTAGTAAACGACCGCGACGTAATGCGTAATATAACATTCTGTATCTTATATCCTTTGAGCCGATGATCCAAATGAGCCATATCAGTGTTTCGGATCATTTCAGTGATCGAGATGCAAATGTTCCAATCCCAAAAATGATACACTCTGCCCACCTCTAAATCTGATTCTGCATCTAGCGCTCACAGTGCGGCATTATATAGAGGGATTGTCACACATGTACCCACATTTTCTAGTTAAAGATTAATAATGTGATTGTTTTACAAACTATGTAAAACAATCACATTATTAATCTTTAAACATTTCAATTATTTTAATAGACAAATTATTGTATGTGCGCCGATAAATATAATATAATAAAATCGGTTCAGCCGTTCCTGAGATTAGCCCAGACAGACTAACATTCTTAAAAGTTTGTTTTTGTAACGTGTAAGTAATATCAAGCACTTGATAAAACTCGGTTATTTTGAATTCACAGTCAGAGACTTCCATTCTGTTTTAAATACATGATATGTAAATGTATAGCTTAGCTAGTCTGGTCGCGGAAACCCCGATCCCGTGGGAATTTCAAGATAAAAAGTAACCTATGTTCTGTTTCAGGAATTCAACTATCTACATCTTAAAGATCTTTATCTCTCTCCTTAAATTGTTATTATGTATGCCTTAGTTTCTTTTTTTTTAATATTTCTATGTATATTATGTTTTAAGAACGTTATTTATTGTTTTTGTATTTTATGTAGAAAAATAGTATACCGTGGACTACCCGCGTATTTATTTTCTCCTTCTGTGTCAAATCCATCCAAAGGTTGTCTGTAATAGATCGCTTTTAGCGATAAGACCGCCCATTGTATCACCCTTTTTAGTTGTTAAGTCCATAATTTTGTTTTACTGTTATGGTGTACAGACGGCAGCACATGAAGCTACCTGAAACTGTCAAATTTCCCCAATCAACCTTGAACCTAATTTCATTAACAATAAAGTTGAAATTCTATTAAAGAAATTTGACAGATTGTTGTAGCTTGATGTGCTGGCGTCTGTACAATAAAGGATACATATATCTATTTATCTATCTATCTACATACCAAATAACATTCAGATCTGTTGAGAAGTTTTTGGGTGAAAGAGTAACAAACATCCATCCATGCTTACAAACTTTCGTGTGCGTTACCCCAGCAAAATAATGTCGAAAATAGTCATTTAAATCTTATAGATAATTAGTTGCCCAGCTTCTGTAATTGTTAAGCACATTTTTAAATTTGTTACACATATAGTTTTTTAGTTATTACACAAAAACATCTTCTGCTGGGGTAACATTTGAAACGTTACCGCAGCAAAACTTTTTTTTAAATAATGGGAATATTGAAATAAATATTAGCTATATATTTAGTTGTCTAGACGAGGTAAATGTTACACGTTATTTTGTTTTTGTTCTTTCTTCGGCTGCGAAGTTATTCAAGATTTTGCTGGAGTAACGTTTGTGGTTTTGCTGGATCTCTGAAACGGTTAAGCGGATTCTTATTATCTTTTGTACATGACTTCTTAGGAATTAGTTTTAATTTGTTTCGCAATAAAAATTACAAAATGATATACCGTTTAAAAGTTATTTAATGAAATATAAAAACACTTCTTTAGGTCCTAACACTCTCAATATGAGCTCTAAAGGCTTACTTTAAACGTTATTTTGTAGCTTTTAACTACCTTCAAATGTATATGAAGTTTCATTAGTATCCTGTAGGTAATTAATAAATTATGATGATATTCAGTTCTCCACGTTCACGGTCACGATGCGCGCGGAGTTATTTGGCCACCGATAAACCTGTATACGGTTATATAAACTGAATGTTATATCAATATTTAGTTGCTTAATTCAGTTATATACCTGTAAAATTTCAGAGTAGTACATACAATAATTAACAAGATAATTAAATAAAAGTCATTAGGAACTTCAAGACCGTGGTAATCCGATCAAGTTTAGGTGGTTACAAAAAAGCGACCGCGTAGAACATTATGCTATCTTCTAAAATATGTAGGATAGTCTTACAAGTTTAGTAGAGATGTGTACACAAGTGTTAAAAAAAAACTACATATTTCTTAAAGAATTTTTATTTACAGGTAAAATAATCATTTTTAAACTTAAAAACAGTAAGTCCTACTATTTTGTAGACTAATTTCAAATATCACAATATTTTTTCTTAGATACATACAGATAGTTGTATTCTAAGATTAACTTAAATTATGTAAAAATCACAGATCAAAAATAAAATATTAAACTGCAGTCAAATAATTATGTAAGTCAGAATCATCTTTAGGCATAAATTTCATATCCATAATAATTAAAACGTAGAACCATCATTCTTTCAGAAAGTTTACAGTTAGAACCATCTTTTGGCATACATTAAATAAAACATTTGATTGTGAACATACGTGGTTTTTATTTCCCTGTAAGAAACATGTAAACATGCAAGCAATCATGCAGCATACAGTTATGCTAAACGAAATTATGCAGAATTTTAACTCTGCCAAGAGTAATTTATGCCATTGTGAATTCGAATATATAAACATTGGGCTAAATAATAATTATACATACTAAATAATTTTTATGCCTTAAAAATATTCGTTTAAGGAAGATTATACCAAGTGTGTTATGCCAAATGAATTTCGGAGTATCAAGATTCTGCCAAATAGAAGGAACCCGTGCAACTGTGACATTGAACTGGTGCACATAATACAATATATACCTATCTAATAAGTAGCTGAAAGGTAATAATAAGAATGTTTATAGTACAGATATTATAATATTATTATGTATTTAACAGTGTACTACATATTTTAGAAGATAGTATAATGTTCTACGCAGTCGCTTTTTTGTAACCACCTAAACTTGGTCGGATTACCACGGTCTTGAAATTCCTAATGACTTTTATTTAATTATCTCGTTAATTATTGTATGTACTACTCTGAAATTTTACAGGTATATAACTGAATTAAGCAACTAAATATTGACATAACATTCAGTTTATATAACCGTATACAGGTTTATCGGTGGCCAAATAACTCCGCGCGCATCGTGACCGTGAACGTGGAGAACTGAATATCATCATAATTTGTTAATTACCTACAGGATACTAATGAAACTTCATATACATTTGAAGGTAGTTAAAAGCTACAAAATAACGTTTAAAGTAAGTCTTTAGAGCTCATATTCAGAGTGTTAGGACCTAAAGAAGTGTTTTCATATTTAAATAAATAACTTTTAAACGGTATATCATTTTATTATTTTTATTGCGAAACAAATTAAAACTAATTCCTAAGAAGTCATGTACAAAAGATGATAAGAATCCGCTTAACCGTTTCAGAGATCCAGCAAAACCACAAACGTTACTCCAGCAAAATCTTGAACAACTTCGCAGCTGAAGAAAGAACAAAAACAAAATAACGTGTAACATTTACCTCGTCTAGACAACTAAATGTATAGCTAATATTTATTTCAATATTCCCATTATTTAAAAAAAAGTTTTGCTGCGGTAACGTTTCAAACGTTACCCCAGCAGAATATGTTTTTGTGTAATAACTAAAAAACTATATGTGTAACAAATTTAAAAATGTGCTTAACAATTACAGAAGCTGGGCAACTAATTATCTATAAGATTTAAATGACTATTTTAGACATTATTTTGCTGGGGTAACGCACACCAAACTTTCTCATTACATTTAATACCAGCTTTTGCCCGCGACTTTGTTCGCGTGGGAGGTTTTTCCTGCGTAATTCCGGGATTAAAACTAACCTATGTCCTTTCCAGGGTCCTAAACTATTCCCATCATCTAAATCGGTTCAGCGGTTTAGGCGTGAAAATGTAACAGACAGACAGACAGACAAACAGTTACTTTCGTATTTCTAATATTAGTATGGATGGACTAGCACTTCGCCCGCCACTTCGTATGCGTGGTAATCGAAATAATTTATAGCTTATAGCATTCTCCAATAATGAAGCTTTCTACGAAACAAAGAATTTTTAGAATCGGATCATTAGTTCAGAAGATTACCCCCACATTACATACAAACTTACAAACAAATTTTACCTCTTTATAATAGTCGTATAGATTAGAAAGAAATAAGATATAGTCTGTTACTGGTCATCAAACTCGTTCGAAGGTCGATGTTGACACCTCTTTGGTTATTAACCAACTTGAAAAAAAGGAGGTTTACAATTCGTCTTGAACTTTACCTCATAACTCGGAGATGGCTGGACCGATTGGAAATTTTTTTTTTTGTTCGAAAGGGTATACTTTCTAGTTGGTCCCATTGTTACGAAATCAGGATCTGATGATGGGATCCTGGAGAAATCGAGGGAACTCTTCAAATATTATAGGCACACCTATAGCGTTTTGGGTATTTCTTATAGTACCTTGAGCAGTTGCTTTCGAAAAGTACCATTTGGGGAAGTTGAACTGATGATGAAGACCACAGATAGCCACTGAAACTACTCAATAATAAGTATTTCGTGGATTGCGATTCGATTACTTGAGTACGGATGTTAAACACTTTATGCTCGTCGGAATACATAGAGTATGGTGATGTAGAGCTGATGGTCAAGTACCAGGAGAACTCCTCAAAAATTAACAGCTATGCATCGGGAAAAGAAACATTTTGTAAAAGGTGATAAGTTGTTGGCATTATGGCTTTTGTAACTAGATAAATTACAAACCGACCCACTAAAAAGCGAGAAAAATTTTTTTTTAACAAAAATAGAACCGACTTCCATATCAAAACACTACAAAGCTAAAAATAACTTTAATTTCGGAAGGCGGTGTGAAAAAAACAGAAAATCCAAAACCAATAACACCGACAACCGAAATTAAAGTCATTTTTAGCTTTGTAGTGTTTTGATATGGAAGTCGGTTCTATTTTTTGTTAAAATTTTTTTTAATCTAATGTTCCTTTGTGTACCGACACATTAGCTTTGTTGTTATTTTTCTTTTGTTATTTTCACGAGATCAGCTGAATTGCTATTGGCGTATTCGCGTGGTGTGTCGAATCGAAACGAATAAATTTTTAAGTTAGTATGATCATTAACAGTATCATTAGAACTTCATCCGTGATCATGGCGTTTGCAACGGTGCCGAATTGTGGAATTCTCTGCCGACTTCTGTGTTCGCTGCCACTTCTGACCTTTCAGCCTTTAAAGCAGGAGTAAATAGGCATCTTCTGGGCTCGCTCGTCACATCGTAGACCTCATTTTTAATACACTACAATACGAAACAATAACACACGGTAAATATCCCGTTATAAGTTCTAATGACCGTGTAAGTTACGGGCTGACTAAACGTTATTATGACGAAATTGAAATCGGCTAAGGCGATTACGATTACGTCTTCGCTGTTTTAAGGTGTCGCGGAAGTCTTCTAAAAACTCATCAATATTTGCTTTCTACTGAGTTTATTCCATAATTGTGTCGCGTGGGGCTTCGCTCCCTTGCACTTTAACCTCTAGATCCCCGCTGGCACAAAAACGTGCCAGTAAACCAGTCCCGCTGGCAACAAATTTGTGTGCCAGCGGGGCTCAACTAATAGTTGACGTAAATAATGGCGGTCCTTGAGAGGAGAGAAAAACATAACCCTCCTTCTTTTGGTGTAAAAAGAAAAACTAATTGACTAGTTAATCGTAAATTCATAAATTGAAGTTTCGTATCATCAAATCATTAGTTGTTTTTGAATTCAACGATTTTCCAACCATCAATATATGCCCTGGAGTCTCGCGACCTTTCGTTTATTTACACAAAGCATTAGTGCGGGGTTTCGCTCTCGTGACATTTACCCTAGCCGCCCAAGTAGCCTATAACCTTCCTCAAGCTTCGAGATGCTTCCATACCAAATTTCATCCATATCCACCCAGTGCTTTCGAAGATTAGCGCGTTCAAACAAACAAACAACCTTTTCCACTTTATAATAGAAGTATAGATACTTTTTTTTAATGATAATGGGCTCACTTTTGACCACCATCTCACCTAATGGTAAGTGATGATGTGGTCGAAGATGGAGCACGCTTACCAAAAAGTAACCTAACTATTCACTCTTGACTTAAAGAACCCTAGGTTATAGCTATATACTAGATTTGCTCCGTGACTAGTATACATATAGTAGTTATATACGAGTGTCCAGAATAGTCTCATCTTGATATGATAGAGAGTATGTTAGATGGCGGTAGATATTTGAGATGACCTCGCTTAGCGTCCAGTTCCCGCCGTCTCTGATCCTCTAATGAATAATGCGTTGAACAACCTTCTCCATTCCGCGGTATGCAGCTAGCATTACCCACAACAAATCCATTAAAATGCATTTACCACGCTTCTAATTCCTTTATTGCTATCAAATGAAGTAGTTAGTTACGGCTTTTATTTATCACTAGCTTCTGCTCACGGCTTCGTTCGCGTTTTTCAGCGAAACAAAAGAAGCCTTTGTTACTGAATTTTTGAAATCAGTCGAGCTGTAGTCGCTCAGTGGTAACGGGACCGACTTGCGAGTTGCATGTCATGGATTCGACCCCGGTCAGGCAAATACCATATCATCATCACCACTTAAATAAATATTTCCTATTGTGGAAAATCAAACAAAGTGCTCTTCCTCTCTCCTACATATTTTAAATTTTGCTGTGCCCGACAGGGTCCATACTTGTTTCTTATAATTTTATTCCACCTGTATATGTACACTAGTACTCTCGCGGGGCTTCGCTCCCGTGGATTCTATCACGGTAAAAACATAACTCTCCTTTTTTGCAGTCGGGTAAAAAGTAGCCTATAACCTTCCTCAAGCTTCAAGCTACTTCCATACCAAATTTCATCCAAATCCACCCAGTACTTTCGAAGATTAGCGCGTTCAAGCAAACAAACAAACTAACAAACTTTTCCGCTTTATATTAGTATATATTATGGATTGCAAATAAATGCTTGAATACTTGAATACACTGCTCTCAAATCGGCAAATGAAACATCGTGAGAAAACCGACATGTCCTAAGACCAAACATCCGAAGACATGTAACATCCACCAATTTGCACTGGGTCAGCGTGGTGGATTAAGGCCCATTTCCCCTCATGTAGAGGAAGCCTCTGTCCCAACAGTAGGAATGTTCTAGGTTTACCACTGCGAGAATCGCCCTGAGGACAAGGTGGAACACACTGTGGAGATTTGCCCCGCTTGGGCAGAGCTCCGCCGTGTCCTCGTAGGGGCGATAGGCGGCGAACTCTCACTCCCGGCCCTGGTTCAATCCATGGTCCGGAGCGAGGAGGCATGGGAAGCAGTCACCTCTTTCTGCGAAGCAGTTATGCAAGCGAAGGAGGTGGCGGGACGCGCGAGGAGGAGGCAGGTCTCACAGCCCTCGCGCCCCAGCCGCCGCAGGAGACGCTCCGGGCGTCGGGAGTCACAAGGTAACTCCCAGCCACCGTAGGCGCGGGCCTGCGGGCTGCGAGCAATGGGTAGCTCGCCGCCCGACTGAAACCAGGCCCGGGTAGACGGCGCGTCGTGTTCCACGCGCACCTCAAAGAGTGTCAGCAAAATTGTCGGGGCCCATAAGGGGGCCGTTGCCTGCCGGGGTTGCGGAATTGTTCGAAACAGTTACCGCGGCCTCGGAACACGAAGGGCATATGATGGAATACGGATGGGTTTTAGTCAGTAAAAGTCTGACACACCCTCCCGCTTCGCCCAGATCGAGAGGCAGTTATTAGATGATTTCCCATCCTAAAAAAAGGTATTCTAGGCTGAATTATTATTATTATTGGTTCAGTAGTTTCTGAGTTAACTCAATTACAAACATGAAAAATACAAATCTTTCCTCTGCATAATATTAGTAGAGAAGTATGGACGAAGAGATTAACCTAATGACCAAAAAACTCATTGAAACACTAGAGCTGGCATTGTTTGGAGTTATTATTTATCTGAAACACTGTGGAATTCTCTGCCGGCTTCTATATTCCCTGCCACTTATGACCTTTCAGCCTTTAAAGCAAGAGTAAAAAGGCATCTTCTGGGCTCGCTCGTCCCATCGTAGACCTCATTTATCGCTTACTATCAGGCAAGATTGAGGTCAAGAGTGGGCTCATCCGTAATAGTTAAAAAGAAATAAAAAAAAAAACAATTCTGTGGACATTTAATACTTTGTAATATTCAAGCGATGAAAACTTTCAATAGAGAGTCTCTTTATCCACAGCTAGATGGAATATCCCCATAGTAAACATATACTTAAATGTGAAAGTGTATTTATTTGTTTGTCTTCATATTGCCCTGTGCGACAAGACCACCCTTTGTACACTAGTTTTATTATTTGTATCCTTAACATGTATTGTAACTTTGTAAGGTGTACAATAAAGTACCTGTATAATAAAAAACTGTAAATTTAGAAAATAAAGTTTTTTTATTATGTTTAAAATATACATAAATACCACAAAGTTAAAAAATATTAATGTCTATCATGAAGGAGGGATTACATAGAGTGCTCTCTTTATTTTTATGTCTTTAATAAAATTTCAAAAGCAAAAATTATTTTGTATTTGTATATTGTACAATTCCACTATTTATATGTATTTATTTATACAAATTACTTGAAAGAGGGAAATTGTGTTGAAAAAGTTAAATCAATAAATAGGAATGTCCTACATGTACCTACATAATGAAAACAACTACATAAATGAGAAGAGAAAAGTATGAAGGAGCACAACTTAATATAATGACTTCCCAAACACCATTAAAGAGTGTCAATTGATTGCTAGACTTTGTTGAAGAAATATATGTTTGATAAGATTTATTGATACTGTTCAATCCCTGTCATAAGTAAAAACATTGTAATAGCTATAAGTAGTTATAATTAGTAATTAAAGCTCATTATAAGTGAGCAGAGTTCTTTATAAGTAATAAATAATCATTAAACCTAAATAAGTATTCTAATAATACTCAAACAAAAATATTTTAAGGAAACCAGAATAGCACACATCTGTTATTGTTAGACACACATTACTAAAAACATAAATAAAAACCACCTGTTTGTGTCAGTTAAATATGTTAATATAAACATTGGCCAAATCTATTTGTTATTGGGAGGAAAGAGGGAAGGCAACTGTGTCAACAGGCTAAGATCTCCACAACTATCTCTTGATGCTAAGAATCAGTTTATAGAAGAAGGAATTTACCTCAAACCGGTACCATTCGGTGTTGTTCCAGTGAGGGTTCAGGGACTTCCGACAGACATCGGTCTTGTGCGTGATACTCCCAAACTTTATCTCCACGAACGCGTCCGTAGTATCACTCGCACGGTCCATCACCGGAAGGTTTCTCCCCGCCAGTACCTTCACCTTAATCTTCCCAGGCATTTTCACTTATTCACACACACACTTAACACTTAAACAACAATTTATTCACACAAAACAACGTCTACGACAACATTATACAGTCTATTATCACCTTTTCACACCAGATTATCACTTTCAAAACTTCCTAATCAATCCGAAAACACAACTTTATATCTTATCAATACACTGATTTGTATAGATCACTGATACGTGATATTGTTATTTCAGGCCTGCAGACACTAGCCAAACTTTGTGAAGACCACATTATCGTACGAAAAATTAGTTATTCCAAATGAAAACATCGTTACGGTACGATTTTACAGGCGAAATATTCGCGCAACGAGTATCATTTAATTACGCGTTTGTGTTATAAACACTGCACCTTGGAGCGCCCCAGCTGTATCTAAATGTTGTTCTAAAAGTATTCTGTTGGTTTATTAATAGACAAAATGAGATATTTTATAAATAAAATCGGCGAGACGAACGACACGCACAATCACAAACTGTCAAACGTAATGTCAACAACGCCGAACGCGTTCGGTTTCACGAAATCACGATAAGCTCTTCAATTCGGAGACAAGTAATAAGATCCAAAAAACTATTTATTTGTTTAAAAGAAACGCTTAATATAATCTGTGAAATCGTTTAGATCTGCAGTTGATCTGCAGTGCTTTATTTCAAAAAAGTTATGGAAACGAAATTAATATTAAATTGTGTAAATTAATATACTTAACTACGTAACTCAATTTTCTTTACTTATTACGTAACACCGACTCTACAAAGATAACTTATTTAAATTATAGCCTACCTCGAATTCTGCATAGCCAGCCAGCTCTTCCACAAAGTGAAAATACCATGGGATAAAAAATAAGTAGGTACTTAGTACCTATCTGACCTCCACAATCCAGTAACTGGGTAACATGATGCCCCTTGGGAAGACCAGTGTCAGATTTTCTAATTTCTGGCTATCCGTAACGACTGTTAAAGTTGTATAAACCCGGAGTGGGAGGACTTATTTGATAATTTTACCACGTTAAAAAAAAAATTGTTGCCAAACTCGGTCTTTAGAAAGGATTCGAAAGTCCAAACTCAAGGCATGCCAAGGTACAATGGAGCACAGCATCTGTGCAGGGCCGCGCTGACCTAAGGCAGCGCCTGTGTGCAAAATCTATGAAGCGCCTTAGGTTTTTTCCACAGGCGTGAGTATTGTCTTGGGGTCTTCAAAGACAATACTCACGCCTGTGGTTTAACTTTACACTGTTTGTACCTACTCAATTATAAAGAATAATATGTTGTAGTTTTACAAAATAGTTTCAATAATTAATGCTGGCATTACATCCGGCACCCCTTCTGCTTTGGCGCCTGTGTGCGCCGCACACTTCGCATATAGGGACGGCTCGGCCCTGCATCCGTGGCGTCAAGCTAATCGATCACTTACGCAATACCACACTGCGCTCCAAGACGCAAATTGCTAACGTTGCTAAAGACGCCACTAAGTTGAAGTAGGCCTGGGCTGGCCACATTTGCATTTTTGGAGCCCTGACACAGCCAGAAGGCGTTGCGGTAGAACTCGTAGAAGATGGTGGGACGAGTTGGACCAAACTAACGATCAGTGGTTAACTTTGGCCATGGATAGAACCACCTGGAAAGGAGAGGCCTTTGCCCCGCTGTGGGATGATGCAGCCTAACAGTATCAGTATCATATGCAGCCTAACAATATCAGTATACTTCCTATGCTTTCCAGAAAGTATGCTTCCTGGCTCGGCCACGTCTATATCTCGGGATCTAGATCGCCTAGCAAAGATCGGTTTTCACCTACATTTAGTTGTGAATTAGTCGCCAAATACAATTAGTCCTTTATAGTTTTCGCCTAGATTAAGTAGCTAATTAATCGTAAAATATCAGAATTACTCTTTTTGTAGTTTAAAAGAAAAGGGGCAGGTACATTAATTGCCCAGCCAGAAAACATGCTTTCGGGAACTAGATCACCTAGCGGAGATATGTTTTCGCATAGATTTAGTCGTGAATTAGTCAAAATTAGTCGCCAAATACAAATTAGTCCTTTATAGTTTAGATAATAAGTCCAAAAGCTAAATGCTTCGTTTCGCATGGAACCTGGGTTAAACTCTTTGTCAGTAATATGTTGAAAATATGGACTACCTACTACGCCATATATACTTACAGCTCCAGGCTTCTAGGCCCGTATTAATAAACCGCTATCAGCGTAAGAGTAAGATCTTAAGAGCTGGTTTGAGATCCCGGCCTATTAATAAACAAACGTTAAGATGCGGTTTAAGACTCTGTCATTTAACAAGTGGAAACACGAGAATAAGCTAAAATTTACAATTCATGGCGGATGATTCCCCAGGGGAATCATCAAAGTCTCTGGCGCTTGGTGCCCCAGAGGCATCACGAAATTTTTGTTTGACGCCAGGCACTAAAGATTGCTAAAAAGACCTCCGCACGGAATCGGTTAACGACAAAGGCTAGATCTTTCCATTTTGCATCAATGCGATTTATTCTTTATTATTTCTATAACTATAACAATTATTTAATTATAGTACCTAGTAGTCATTATTTATACAGAGCCAAACTGTACGTATAAAATACTGAATAGACTAGGGCCCGCATTATCGCATTAGGTGATAAGCCTGTAATGATAATTGTATGATGATAAATAAATAAATAAACTTTAAAAAACTGGCCAAGTGCGAGTCAGACTCGCCCATGAAGCGTTCCGTAGTAACTACACCGAATAACTTTGTTTTTTTATAGTGTTTGTATGAATTACAAATTTATATTTGCGGTTTTAGAAAATATGCTGTATCCCAAAAACTGCTGACCCGATCTCGTTCAAACCAATTTTGTTGAAAGTTTACATTAAGATGTACAGCATGTATTTTCACTTGATAATTATAGAAGTTAGAGGGGGACGGACGGACATATATTTACCACTTTCGAAGCGTATATCTTTTAAACGTTTAACTTTATGAAAAAGTAGATTTAGAAACCTTAATGTCATTTTTAAAGACCTGTCTATCGAAACCACACACGCATAGGTTTCATTAAAAAAAAAATATTTTCAGTTTCAGTTCCATGTATGGGGAGCTCCTCTTTATTTTTTATTTTTTTTCTAAAAATTGGAAAGCGCTTTATAGAATACATCTCCCATCTCCCCTCTAACTTCTATAATAATGAAGTGAAAAATCTAAAAATATATATGCTGTAGATCTTAATATAAACTTTCAAAGAAAATTGGTTTGAACGAGATCGGGTCAGCAGTGAGATATAGCATATTTTCTAAAACCGCAAATATAACTTTGTAATTCATACAAACACTATGAGGAACAAAGTTATTTGGCGTAGTTACAATTAGCCAATTTTTTCTATAGTGTATAAAGATTAAACGTATGAATTATAAACACGTTATTAAATTCTCAAAATTTAATCAATATAAACTGAAAAATAAATTGTATTCCTGCACACACAGAGTTGAACATTATACTTCTACAAAGCAAGTACTAAGCGTAATATAAACAAAAGATAAAATAGTTCGTTCACTGTGACGTAGCAAGTCTTAAGATCAGGATTTCATTGAGTGTCGAATTACGAATTCAAAGATCGTGGTCTTATACTCGGTATCATCTGAGATGCTGTTGATATCACATCGCAGCACAGCGTCGACATTAAGATGCTGGTCCCATCTTGAGAACTTATCAACTGATTGTCTTGGGATCACGATTGAGACCTATGTTCCTACTACCCAGCAGACCTACCCAGTGTTCTTTGTGATAAAACTCTTTGACACTACGTGTTTTTTAACATTCTCACACACACCTCACACACACACACCCACATTTACACTCGCATACACATATACTAACACAACATAAATGTTAACTCATTTAGGTCTAAGGTTAGTTAAATTCACCATACAAAATTGTTTTTTCTATTGTTTTTGTTTAATTTATTTTAGAATTATCATTTTCTATATTATAAATAAGTTTGTACTGGCTGGCTTAATTTCTTCTATTACATAGACTGAGAGGATTGGCGCTGTCTGCCGAGATACAGGTTTTCTCCTAGTTCGGCAGCAGATGCTCCTATGTTGCATTGTTTTATATTTTTAAGTCACTAGTTACATAAGCAATATGATTGTAATTTTTGTATGATAAATTGAGACCTATCTATTAATACGGGCCCTAGTCTATTCAGTATTTTATACGTACAGTTTGGCTCTGTATAAATAATGACTACTAGGTACTATAATTAAATAATTGTTATAGTTATAGAAATAATCTATACTTATAATAAATCTGTAGAGAGGTCAATTCTGTACATGAAATATATTTCCAAAATAACTATCAGGGGGTGATTAGGGATCGATACTGACGCCAAAAATGCAATCAGTAAAATTTTTGTCTGTCTGTCTGTCTGTCTGTCTGTCTGTCTGTATAACCGTGATAGAAACAAAAACTACTCGACGGATTTTAACGAAACTTGGTACAATTATTTGTCATACTCCTGAGCTGGTTATAGTATACTTTTCATCACGCTACAATCAATAGGAGCAGAGCAGTGAAGGGAAATGTTGGGAAAACGGGAGAAGTTACTCCATTTTTTAAGCTTCCGTCGCGTGTGCTACCTTAATGGTTAAAGCTACACAGAAATCATTTATGACGGAAATGTTCTCCTTAAAATTATATAAAAAATATCCCACAACAGCATATATCTATATTTTATGGTTGACTCACAATAACACGTGTAACTCCCGATAGCTTAGCAGTTCGAAGCTTTCTGATTATTATTCTGCTCCGAAATTTCAAACCACCACAACTTTGCAATGGAACTCGGCTAAAAGTAACCCAGTTGCAACAAAATATAATCGAGGATCAAATTTTAACAGGTTGCGGTGCAGGAGAAACCGTCTTTATTCCCAGAATTCCCATAATACCAAATAATTTTCCATTCCAATTTAAAAGAACGCAATTCCCAGTATCGGTGTGTTATGCAATGACAATTAATAAGGCTCAAGGGCAGACTTTTCGTGTTGCTGGAGTAGATCTCGGTGTCAGTTGTTTCTCGCATGGTCAGTTGTACGTCGCTCTTTCCCGGGTTAGCATTTCTAGAAATCTTTATGTTCACGTGCCGGACGGGTCAACTTTCAACATAGTTTACCCGGAAGCTTTGCACTGAAGTATTTTCGTTCTATAGGTACTTAAGCCTCATGTGAACGTGATCTAAACAATATTACCAATACATTAACTTAATAACACACAAGGAGTTACACGCTGACGGAGTCGCGGGCACAGCTATTAACAATAATATTGTGCGGTTCGGTATTGCGATATTTTTCAACAGTATTATAGATTGACATATTATATTTCCCTACTAAATTACGAAGGTTAATCTGTCTGTTACATCAAAATCACTGAACCGTGAGGAAGGACATAGGCTACTTTTTTTTTACGAAAAACGACGGAAACGTGGACGAAGTCGCGGGCAACAGCTATCTATACTAATAATATAAGGCTGAAGAGTTTGTTTGTTTGTTTGAACGCGATAATCTCAGGAACGTTCGAATTGAAAAATTATTTTTTAATTAAATAGTCAATTTATAGAGAAAGGCTATAGGCTATATATCATTACGCTAAGGCCAATAGGAGCGGAGCGCCAATGAAGAATGCTTCAAAATTGGAGTTAAATTTAACGTTAGCCCAAAGTAACTATTCCACGCGGACGAAGTCGCGGGCAAAAGCTAGTAAAGAATAAATCGCGTTGATGCAAAATGGAAAGATCTAGCCTTGCGGAGGTCTTTTTAGCAATCTTTAGTGCCTGGCGTCAAACAAAAATTTCGTGATGCCTCTGGGGCACCAAGCGCCAGAGACTGATGATTCCCCTGGGGAATCATCCGCCATGAATTGTAAATTTTAGCTTGTTCTCGTGTTTCCACTTGTTAAAGAGTCATTTGCCATTATGTATCGAACGTAAGCAGTCAGTAAATTCGTTCATTGCATTTAAAAGTGACGATCTGTGTGTTTTTATGGAAATGGAAGGTAACTGACTAATTTGTATTAGGTGTTGTAAACCTTTTTGCATTATTTTATGGATTTATTTATTCAAGAGTGTTATATAGAATTTGTTCACGTAC
The DNA here is from genome assembly GCA_943138885.2 of Tholera decimalis. Taxonomy (NCBI): domain Eukaryota; kingdom Metazoa; phylum Arthropoda; class Insecta; order Lepidoptera; family Noctuidae; genus Tholera; species Tholera decimalis. The sequence goes on along the minus strand of OW964569.2, from coordinate 36,462,904 downwards.
TATTTGAGTTTGCAGCGAGGTGATATTTATTTATTATACAGTGTTATGTAGGGAAACAATTTTAAATCCGCTATTTTGATGGTAAAATTGTTTCTCTACAAAATAATATAATATAGAACATATAACTGAATGGGAAGTCCGATACTAATGAATCGAAAATATTCTACTCGTACCTACAAACACTTACATGATTATGAAGTGATTTATTTGGATAACAATGTAAATGTATTTTTATTGATAAAAAATATCTATGACTATCTACTTAAAAATGTGCAATTTTGTTAAGCGTTTAATTGACAACCTTTTTATTTTGTTGTAGTTACCCAGAAAAAAAAAAATATTATAGGTGAACAGCGCAAAAAATGGGTAAAACCCATTGTTTGTTAAGTCGCCGATCCGCCTCGCACTCTTTGTAACCCCATCATGTTTTGAGGCAAAAATGAACCATTGAACATTGAATGAACCCATTAGGGACTGAGTTTTTGAAATTAAAATTTTGTTGTTTTATGTTTGTATTTGAGTTAAATGATGACCAGATAATACTATTATGACTAAAAAAAATCGTAATCACCCAATTTTCAGTTTTAGACTGTTGCCATATGGCAACGCTAGGTCAAACGAGGTACAATATTTTGCCATTTCATATAAATAAGCTTTTGAATATTTATTTTATTTATTTAGTATATATTCATAAAAATACATAGGTAATTACTTAGAATGATAATTTTTGAAACATTTAATACATAAACCAACTTCACATTTTGAACATATAACTCTTCCAGTAGTTTTACAGTCAGCTCCAATACATCTGCGTTTTTTTTCTACTGATTATGGGAAGTGATTTTCTCCGTCATAGCTTACCCCTTCCAAAACCCTAAACCCACATCTCGAGGTAGATGGTCGACCACCAAATTTAGGAGAGATTCCATACTTTTTCAAGTATGTTTGTACTATCTCACGACGAAAATTCAGCTGAGAAATATCCTTTCCCGATTAGCGCATAAGGATCCAGGAGTTGTTTATTGTAACATCCACAAGCCACGTAAATACAGGCCACCACCATTTTTTGCCACGAATTCCAATCCTGTAATTATTCACAAGAGCGTCCATGAGGTCTGTCCCTCCCATGTACTGATTATTTACCGCTATAAGATTGGGTCTCGGTACTTTTAGTTTTTGTTGGCTGGCTTTGGAATACCGATCCGCCAAACCCACAGGATTTACTTTGTGGTCGGTAGACGCGACAGTCACAACTGAGTTATTCATCCACCGTACTACAACAGCATCGCCTTGAGAGGCATATTCGTATGACCCACTTGCTCTTTTTTTTTTCATAGATTCAACCTTGGCAATTGGGCATTATTTTGGCAATCTGTTCTGGCGAAGTGTGCCTGTTCCCCCGTAACCCATGGCTTTCAAGTGAATTAGAAGTGGAAGACTCGTAAAAAGGTTATCAAAATAAAACTGAAGTTTTTGTTTTTTCATGACTTCAGGCAATTCATTGATCATAGAAAGCATAGGTGCTGTTGCTTTTCCAAATTTTTTTTCATTTTCTTCATTGGCACCTGGGATAGCACCCTGATACACTTCAAAGTTGGCCAAATATCCACTACTCCCGTTCAAACACCAACACTTGTATCCAAACCTTATAGGTTTATTTCGAATGCATTGCATAATAGACATAAATTCTGCACCAGCCAAAAGATGTCTGTCAAATTTTCTATCATGCCCCCTGAATCTTCATCAGCAGAATCCTCATCAGTATTTTCAGCCACTTCAGGAGGCTCAATATATATATTTTGCATATCATCATCAAGTTCTTGTTCCAATAAATCTGCAATTTCATGTAACTTCAATCTAAAAAAAAAACACTTTTAGGAAAAATGTACCCATAATGACCTAGCGTTGCCATATGGCAACATACAAAATAACTTCCGTGACGTCAAATCTACATAAAAATTATATACCTTATAGTATTATTGTAAACTTGAGATGTGTCTGAACATTTATTCGTCAAAGAAAAAATAAAAATCTACGTGAAATAGAAATAAGTGAAACTTACGTTTTTTCCTGCTCCATTTCTGTGAACTTTTTGACAACCAATAAATGAATCAACCACTACCCACAAACTTGAAAATGAAATGAGCACAAATCATTTCTTATCTGTGACTTGAAAATCTAACTTTATATTGTCATAACAAAAGATTAGCTGAGGTTGTTAGTTTTGGAATTTTGGATATATAATCTGTGAATTAAAACGACCGCTCACGTTGCCATATGGCAACGCTAGTCTCTAATGGGTTAATGACAAAAGCATTTGATTTTTTGAGAAACATTCCAGAAAGTTGGCTGTTAGAATTATAATCAATAATAAAATGTGACTCGACAACTTGGTTTACAACCCCTGAAGTCTGCTAATTTACGAAATTACCTGAAACGAACACTGTGGGCATGATATGGGTGACAAATAAAGACACTTTTATTTACGGGACTCTTTTGACAAATGTCGTTTTAGCCGAGTTTTTTACGTTTTAGTTCTGTATCCTCTCGGGCACCATACGCCATACGCAATAGATTTACATGGCGCCTGTGCGGCATCATCCGCACGGAAACGGTTAACATATTTAACTATATGAGTTTGTAATGTATACTACACCTGCTTGATGAACGAAAAAAAAAAAATGGAGCAGAGGGCGTCCACAGTAGTCTTCCATCATCAATGCCTCCATCCTAATATACTAAAACAATAATGTCATTAATATCCGTGAAGTGACATCCCTACGTGGAATCGTTACTTGCAGTGCCAGATTATCCACATAAGGCCGTCTAGGCAATTGCTTAGGAGACCAACTTTGACCAGGGGCCCTGTAACGGTCCCAAGTAACTTTCCTCAACGCTTGCCGCCTTGCCCTTTAACTCTGATACCCATTGTATCAGAGTTAAAAAAATATCTAAGTCAGGTAGGAAAGCACTGGTTAAAATATAACTTATAGTCTCAGATTCTTTCGGATCTCAAGGAAAATTTAAATGTCGTCAATTTTAGGCCAAATCAGGATGCATTGTTGTGCACTCTTCTTCAAAACCAATCAATTCTGAAAAAAATACGTTAGTAGAAAAATATATTTTTGTATGTTAGAAAAGTGTAAAAGGGCCCCGAGATTGCCTTGAGGTCCCGACACGGTTAATTCGGCCCCGGTTATCCGTGGTCCTTTTGGATCGACCCATTACCGGATCAGGTCCCACTGCATTAGGGATTGATTCCTGGACTTTAGATTATGATATAATCTTAAGTCCATGGATCAATCCAAAGAGTTACAATATTATTGTAACCCTTATGGACATAAGTACATCAAATGAAATAAAAATAAAGACACATAGATCAATTCTTTTTATTACACGATATTTGCAGTCTTATTTTCATAAACTATACACATAACTTATTAACATTCATTCACAGATAATATTATGTTTTTAAACACAGAGGTTCACAGAGCTAAATGGTATCTATAATGACTACTTTATATATACAGTAGGATGGGCCATTTAAAATATTACATAGCGTCTGGGTTTTCATACAAAGCACGAAATTTTTTTGGATATTTTAGAGCTGGCAACACACATGGAATTAATGTCAAACACTCCGAATAAACACCGTTCATTCGATATTAGTCGCTATCTAAACCTCAAGATTTTAAACAGCCACATTTTACTGTACAATTATTATTATGACTAACATTATAGTGATAATAAATATGATCTTATTATATAGTTGAGCCTTGCTTAGGCACGGATGACATGAAAGAGAGATGTTGATAGTTACAAGTCGATTTACAGATTTGACGTCATAAACGCATTAGACAATAAATATATAACAAAAGACCAATTAAATAGTTTCGCTTATGAACAGAAATATACAAAAGCTAATTATAAATTATTTATTATTAAAAAAATATACAAAATGTTCGGTAGAAGAACCACCACAATTATTATTATTAGTTTTATAAAGATTTTTTGTGTTCTGCAGGCTGCCTGTAATATAATTACTGAAAATAAAAATTGTCGGTTTTTCTTCTTGCATCTATTATATCGTGTTCTAAATAGAGTATTTATGAAGACACACTGTGCTTAGTAACATGTCAATATGTTGATGCGCTATACAAGTTTTATCTCAACGACATAAGGTTCAAATTCGAAATCAGCCACCCGAATTCATAAATTTAAATAAAGCTTATAATAATGGCAACTGAAATATAACAACCGTTTTAATATCTTTAACATAGCCTATCTTAGTCGTATTTCATATCTGTCTGGACACATTTCAAATGGTCCACATCCTTCCATCCATTACATTCAATCCGCCTTTAGATTCCCGTATCAAAAATATACATACCAAAATAACTATAATTCTTATAATACACAAAGCTAAGCATGGGTGTACTATTATCCCATAACTCCTAGTTAACCAAATATCATTCGGCCAACCAACCCTGTCTAAAAAAGTCCTGGTTCTGAAAACTAAATAAGTTTTTGCTGTCAAATATTGGATTACAAAATCGTAATAAAGCCCGATAGGGCTATTGCCTTACGGGGTTGCGGGAGTATTCTAACGAGATACCGCGACTTCGGACCGCAAGAAGAACAGAATGAACAGGGTGGATTTTTAGTCAGTAGAAGCCTGACACTCCCTTCCGCTCCACACAGAGCTGGAGTCATTTTCCCACCCAGAAAAAAGTTATTACTATAGGTTTATCAGTGCGTCTGGCTTTAGTTTTTATATTAAACTGGCGTCTAGCGACGCTTCGATACAGCGTCTCCGTGGCAATGTTTTCTTGTGGAATAAATTACAAATAAAATCTTTACATTGCAAATGAGTGATATATGAGAGATATTCAATAAATAACACTTTTACACGTCATTTTTTCGTAAATTTAAACTAGATAAGGCCGGTGTTTCCTAACGGACTACCCTGAGAAGAAACACTGAAACAAACTCAGAGGTCATAAGAAAAGTTATCTTTAGCGCAGTATTCGAAGTACAACGAGAAACATTTTCCCAAGTCAGGTTGTTATCACGACAGTGGTACCGCGTATATCAGTTTCCGCACAATTATTCACACTTTCGTACATAATTTCAGTGTGTTTACGGACCACGTCTTTTATAAGTAAACTTATGGTCGTTTTTTTGGAATATAACATGTTTAGCTTTGACTATGATTCTTGACTTCGGATTTTTCTCGATTGGGTTGCTTAATTTGCCCTTTAAAAAAATTGTATAATTCAAGTATCCTCAGTTTTTATGTCATATACAAAAAAGATGATCAATTTAAGACCTATTTCAACAAGTGTCAACTATTCTAAAGTTTAGCATATTCAAAACAATAAGCATAGAAAAACTTTTGTAAATTTAAATAAAATCCCATAACAATATTATTACGGTAGGTAATTAATTGACAATAGAAGAATATTGAAGAAATTTTCTAGAACCTTTGCAAACAATATATTAATGAGCCATCTTAATTATTAATTCGTAACAATGACGTCGATTTTAAATAATAAAAAAGAACACTGAAACTGGCATCAGTTTGATTATCAAGAAATATTCAACCAGTTAGTACTTTTTGAATTGATCATGTGACTCTGGTGCACTTGTTACCTAATAATAACGTCATAAGCTTCTGCTCTTGAACGTCTACACGTTTTATTTTTGTAAATTTTCCGTGTTTTGATATAGCATAGAATAAATTTTACAATATTTTTTGATAATCTAGTAGACATATTAAATATTTTTTAAATTGTATATCCAAGAAGCGATAATAAATGCGAGTAGGACTTAAAGATCAAAACAGCTAAAATGCGTAAATCTTCCTATTCTGCTCAACTGGATAATACTATAGGGTGAGTCGCTGACAGAAGCTAGTACCTAGTTTTATTAATTAAATTTAAAATATTGCACCATCGTTTTGTTAGTAACAAATTGCTCATTCGCGGAAACATATACGCAAGTAAAAAGGAAGGGAAAGGTATGATTTACAAAAATACTATACAATATTAACCTTCGACATTTAACTTTTTTTAAACCTTCAAAAATTCTCATTCATTCATTAATTATCTATTTCAATAAAAAAAATATGCTATCAACGACTGAATCAATGTGAGGTGGTAGTACATTTAGTAAGTACAAAATATATCGATGGGGCAACACAATTTGCTTTTATTTCCGAATCTTAAAATAATGATAGTTACGATGTTTCTTTGCGTGATTGAAATATTATAAGATTTTTGAATGAAGTCTGTATAATATAACTATAATATATAAAACTATCAGTGACTTACGCAATTTAGCTGTTAGATAGATAAAAATGTCCTTTTATCGCCGTCACAAAACTTGAATCAGAGAAATCATTGTCTATCTTGAGATAAATATATAGACACAGAAACGCTATTAATGTTGCAGTGAAAATTGCAAAAATGTGCAATTAATAATGTCCGAATACACTTAAATGCATCTATAATATTAAAACTTGAGTTGATTTGAAATACATTATGATTATATCGTTGGCACATCTATTGGTTTACAATAATATTATAATTACAATAATGTGATGTTATATGATGTCTTCGTAAAACATATAAGCTTAATGGTGAACGCAGACCTAGCCGCACCGCAGTCTCTACAGTCCCCGCAGTCATCGCTTTTTGTTAATGGCCTCGCACATCTATCCGCGCCGCAGTCGCTGCAGTCGTTCCCGTCAGTGTTGCCAGATTTTTGAAAGCATTATCTATCCGAAGATTTAAAAAATCTGTATAAAATCTGTATTTGGTATTGGTATTTTGCTCTTTTGTGTAATTTTATCTGTAGGTGCTATAATAGGGAATAAGCAAGTAATTATTTATACGAGAATAAGCAATTTTATTATAAACCGTTGACAGAGATTCTCTGTCTACTTTATAACTCTGGCAACACTGCGCGCCGTGGATGCGAATGACGTCATCCGCGCTGCGTGCGGGTGACGTCATCAGCTGCGGCTAGGGGAGTTCGGTCGTTTCAGGGACTGCGGCGACTGCGGCGCGGGTAGGTGTGCGAGGTTGCATAGAACTTCATATAAAGAATTCGAATGCAAAGACTGCGGCGCGTGCGGTGCGGCTAGGTCTGCGTTCACCATTAGTGTGCATAAATTTACAAGATTACTAATTTCTGACTTTAAGAGTATTTACTTCTCTTGTTGTTTCATATAAACATCTTGGAAAGGAATTTGCCGATTTATATCAAAAAATACGTAGGAGATATTGTAGTACACAGGTTAGTTACTAATTGCTGGGTCTCGTGGCTAAAATGGAGAGGTCGGAGGATGGATGGGTTATCGAGACACACATTGATCCTTTTGCTCCCAGCTGTCATAAGTACATATTTAGCAATTGGTACGGGTAGTCAAAAGCCAGAAATATATCACCAGTATTGCCCAACGGTATTGTGATACCCAGCTACTGGTTTGTAGAGCTCAGATATGCAGTTCCTCCATGTGAAACACATAGTTGGGAAATAGCTAAACAGACGATGTAAAAAGAGATACTGGTGTTCAAAAGATTGATAGAAAACTTTTTAAAATGTATTGGATTTTTTATCCATTTGTCCAAGAGCACACAAAAGCTTACATATTATCACTTAGACTGTTAAACTATCGGTGGGTAAGTACAGTAAAATGGTATTCTAAATTCATATATACATGTTAAACATAGCCTTAAATAATGAGATAAAGCTGATTGCTCGGGCAATTCCGGTTCCTGCGGTGTTTGCCCAAATACCACTAGCCTAACGGTGCTTACACACATGTTATAAAACGTTGTAAATGTAGATAATCTGGTGTTCAAATTTTCTTTATTGTTATTAGACACGCGTTAAACAACCATCTCACCTGATTTGCTAAGTGATGATTAGATCGACTTCTTACCATATAAAATAGATTAATTTATCGAAACAAAAAATCTAGGATTACTTTCGGATTTTAACGAGATTACACTATTGCGTGAACCCACTCCGGACACAAGTATAAGCTATACTTGTGTCCGGAGTGGGTTCACGTTCTTTGGAGGGGTTAATAAGATTTTTGGTAATGTGAATTCTACCCACATTACTAGTTCTCTTTTTATTAAAAAAAATCGGTTGTCTGTAAAGTCGGTTTACTGACGATAGTTGAACGTGACAACGTCATAAGAAAATACTGATGGAATGGTTGCATTTTTCAAAAGAAAATTTTAATTTTACATCACTATTACTGCACTTCTCATGACAATGGAAGAATCCCTACACAGTGACGTCATCTCTTACCGTTTTATGATAACCTAGTACTTGACTCGTTGAGTCATACATAAATGTCAACTTGTAGATCCAATTTGATTTGCTTTGGAACGCCTCAGAGCGATGGAACGCCTCAGAGCAAATAAATAAATGTATCATCTATGCCTCAGAGCGAGGTAACGCCGCATGAGTCATGTATTTTCGTGCGTGCAGCCAGCTTCATCGAATTATAAGACGTTGTCACGTCAAAAACTTATGACCTTATGCCCGATGAATCAAAGTCGATTTCGATGAAGTGGCAATGTTTTCACCTACCTTAGTATTTCTTCACCAGCTTCGGATGTTAAAGTAAATAAATACAATCAATTACTGATCAGCGACTTGCTAAATAATATTACATAGTTTGGACGCGAAATAACAAGTTTTATAACATGTAGCATAAAGCGGATGCATCCTAAAGTTCCAATACATGGGGATGATGATACCTAACACTTTAGCATATAATTATAAGGCCATAACTAAAATTAACGATAAGCTTATAGCTTTAATACTACTTCACATTTTTTAATTTAATTTTAAATACATTTAGATGGTGGATTTATAAGCAAAAATTACGATTAATATACATTTTAGGCGACCCCTTATTTGTAGAAGACTAAATAGATATAATATTATGAGCACGTTTATAGAAAAAGGTCGATGTTCAAAGTATTTTTGTAGTCCTCGTAATTTTAATGGGACAATATTTCTCCTTTGTTGTGACCATTGTCTGATATAGCACTAGAACTATGAATACGTTTAATAAGCAAGTAAGATTTTTCAATAAGTTTGTTGTGGTATTCAAAATTCTAGCCTATGGTAATTCAAAAGCCTGCCTTAATTTGGCCAAAATAATAGGATTGCACTTAAGTATGAATTTGTGTGTCTAACAGGACAGTATGTTCATTGTTAGGGCCAACAATGGAGAACGCTTGTCTAAAAGTAATCTATTAACTCTTAACTTAAAGATAACTTTCCAGGCTGTAGTTATGTGGCAACACAAGACCGGCTGTTTTTCCACTGCTTAAGAAGTTGTCAGACTGCCGACGAGAAAACGACTATCAGTGATTTACTCGCTCAAGAAACGCATAATGAAATATACATTCCGTGTAAACGAAAGGGATACATAATTATATTAATAGTTGCTCTCTGACTGTTCACACTGCCGGCGACTACTCGCTTCTCGCCACTCATTTTTAGTTTCCAGCTCTACTCGTTTCTAAGCACGTTAACCTAGAAGTTATGAGCACAATTAAAGTAGTACAATAATAATAACAGCATTGACCTTTCTCTATAAACATCTAAAGCCTAACCACCGTCACAATTCCTTTAAAAGAAATAACCAACGGTCAAAATTCGATACATGATATATACTGTTACGAACGGGGTGTGTACTTATACCTTCAAAAAAGATCTTAGTTCGATTCTTTCAGGTATCTGCTTATTTATTCTTGACTTTTTTTAGCATTTTCTCGATATCCTGACTACCGGTGGGATTAGGACGCTTGAGTTTGTGTTTAGCTGATATTTTTGGTATGCGACTTTGTACAGGGTTGGTATTGGGAACTGGGAATACATCTGGCTTCGAGTGACCTCCCATTCCGTCATAAGAGATGTCCATGTGTTTAGGAATGTTATAGTTGAGAGATTCAATCTTTAGATGCTCCTTTTTGTTGAAGATGCTGTGTGCAGTGGTGATGGCGTTTGATTTTCCTGCGACGCGTTTCTGGTGTGCGTTCTTGATTGCATTCAGGTAGACTTGCTCCGATTTCTGTAAAACAAAATTATTATTTGCATAAAAGTATGTAATCTTTTTTATTAATTTTTCCCTCCTGTGTCAAATCTAACCAAAGGTTGCCTGTAAAAGATCACTTCTACCGCCCATTTTATCACACCCTTTTTAGTTATGAAGTGCTTATTTCTGTTATGGTGTATAGTGAAGAGTATATCTATCTATCTAAATACTTGTAAATCTGACAGGCTAAAGGTTTATTTTTTATTGCTGGCAATTTAGTTATTGATGAAACTAGTGTGTTCTACGCTTTAATTATCTGTTAGCATAGAGCGTACTCCCTCTATACAAAGACAATATATTTTCACTTTCTCTTGTCAAAATGTCATCGAGGTGAGAACACGCTTTTCTCTAATATTTTATTCTAAACCCATAAGTATAAGTGCCTATTATGTTAAGACTAAATACGTTATTAATTACTTGCTATTCGTGAACTGCTTGATAAACAAGAAATACAGGAATAGTTACCAGAACATCTTTTATTTAAGTCTCACCGCATGCCACCTAGATTGCCCGTAGCAATTGCATGGCCAGTGGCCACCTATTCTTTATAACTCGCTTCACAGTGCAGACAACCACTCTGTTCAGATAGTCCGTAACGTAATAACAGGTTATGGTTCCAAAACCCAGAAAAGTTATAAAGTGATTACGAGTGCACGCGGGCAAAACATAACCTCATTTTTTGGCTGTGGCGCGGTGGTGATTTTGCGTAGGTGGTGTGGCTTGAAAATGGCCCCACCTAGTCATCAAGAAGCGAGCAATGGAAATGCTGCTTTGCAATTTAATTTAATTTATTTATTTGCGATAAGTGTTGGTACAATGTCGGTCTTAACATATATTATAATAACATTATTATGGATCCTTAACACTTAGTCAAATGACTGTGACATGCAAACATTTTGTTTATACTTAATTAATAATCTTACTTAATTAATAATTGTTAACAAAATAATCTATGATTCTATTAAATTAATTATTAAAATTACAATTGAATAGCAATATTATTATTCTTATTATTAGAATTATGTCATATAGTTAAATTATTACAATTGTTAATTATTGTTCAATGTCTTATTAAATATTTCGCTTACTGAGTAGAAAGTCTTTTCGTTAAGCCATGCTTTAAGACACCTTATAAATTTAGTAGTTGGTAAGATTTTAATGCTGTCAGGTATAGCATTAAATATACGACCGCACATTGCATAGCTATTCTTGTTATATAGTGCTGTTTTAGGAATTATGGGCAAAACAATTCTATTTTTGTGTCTAGAACTTTTTGGATACAATTCATGAGCCTTTTTAAATAGTTCCGGGTGCTTTCTAACAAATCTCGCGCATTCAAAGATGTATCGACTGGGTAAGGTTAGTACCTTAAACTTTTTAAAAAAGGGTTTGCACGATTCCCATGGGCGGATTCCTGCTATGGCGCGTATGCATTTTTTCTGTGCTATGAAAGCTCTATGACTTTCCGTTGAGTAGCCCCAGGTAATCAGACCATATCTCAACACAGAGTCAACGTAACCATAGTATGCGGATAATACTGTTTTTAACGCTGATGTTTTTGAGAGTTCGTATAGAATGTACACGAATCTATTAATTTTACTGCATACTTTATTGACGTGGGCCTTCCAGTTGCAGTGTTTATCAATTGTAATGCCGAGAAACGTCGTTTCGTTGACTTCGTTTAGTTTAAGTCCTCTATAATTAATGTCTAATGTCTTATGTTGTTGTCCGTACATACTAAATTGCATAAAATTAGTTTTTGTAAGGTTCACGCGTAGATTATTTTTGTCAAGCCATGTTATTATTGATTCAATTGTGTTATTTATGTCAGTTGTATATTTATTAATGTCAGGATTATTTGATGTCATTATTAATGATATGTCATCAGCGAACAGAAAACATGGGTGATTAGTAACTTCCGGAAGGTCATTTATGTATAGTAAAAACAGTAGGGAGCTAAGGATACCGCCTTGTGGCACACCGGACTTATTATGTTTATACTTTGACCTGTATGTTTTTAGTTCTAGATTGCTGTCAATTTTTTCGATTTCTACACATTGTATTCTGTTATTTAAATAACTTTCAATCCATTGGAGTGCTGGGCCACGTATCCCATACTTGTCTAGTTTGTTTATTAATAATTCATGTGACACGAAATCGAAGGCTTTCGTCATGTCAAAAAATATGCCCGTTGTTTGGATACGCTTATCTAACTTACTAATTATTGTGTGGATTAGGTTAAAACATGCTAATGTTGTGGATTTTCCTTTTTGAAAACCGTATTTTTCGTCCTTTATGATAGTATGCTTATTAATGAAGTGAGTAAGGCGCTTGTGCATTGCAGTTTCAAATATCTTTGAGATTATGGGTATGAGAGTAATTGGTCTGTAGTTGTCTAGATCTTCTTTATTACCTTTTTTGTGGAGAGGCTTCACCACTGATTGTTTAAGTAGATCAGGAAAACATCCCGATTCAAAAGAGAGATTTACTAAAAATGATATGACTGGTGTTAATTCAACTGCGCAACATTTTAGAATTTTTGTTGCTAACTCATCATTACCTACTGAGTTTGTGTTGTTCAAGGCTAGTATAATTCTGTGTATCTCTTCATATCCACATGGATTCAGGAAAATAGTATCACTAACAGACTGTTTGAGGTTAACACGAGTATTTTTTTGGTTATTGTTTGTCAGAGTAATCCAGTAGTCGTTGAATATTTCAGCAATTTTGTTAGGGCTCTTAACTACAGTACCTTTGTTTCTTATGTTTTGTATGAAATGTTTGCTCTTAGTACAGCTGGATTCTTTTTTTATCAGTTGCCATGCTGCCTTGCATTTGTTTTTCGCACTACTGATAAATTTATCATTGGTTCTTTTAATTGACCCATGAATGCAGCGTCGTAGGAGTTTAGAGTAATTTTTAAACTTTGTCTTATTTTCAACAGTTTTGTTAGCGTAGTATGTCATTCGTAGTTCTCTTTTGGTTTTGCAACTTGCTCTAATACCTTTAGATATCCATTTTAGTGTTCGTTTCCTGTTTGAAATCTTTATTTTTCTGATAGGAAAACATAATTTATAAAAAAGACATATTATTTCGTAGAACTTCTCGTAGGCTCTATTAATATTGGTTTCTATGAATACTTCTGAGAACGATAGTAATATATATATAATAAATAGCAAGGTAACTATGGCTTGTCATCGTCTATAGAAAAATTGGAAGGAGTAACTAACTATTTGAATTGGAAATTTGCAATCAAAATGCTGTTTACCATGGATGGCTTGTGGAATGCAATCGAAGGCACGGAGACTGATCTGATGAAGGATCAGCGTGCTTTGGCGCGTATAGCTTTGAGCATCAAGCCGGCACTTTATCAGTATATCAGGAATGCTACTACAGCAAAAAGTGCATGGAAAAATTTAGCTGATATATTTGAAAATAAGGGCTTGTTACGGCGTGTGCTACTTTTGAGACAGCTGCATAGAATTGAATATACTCAGTTTTCAAATATGTCTGAATACATACAGGGTGTCATGACCCTCGTGCAGCAGCTGAGAGATTTTATTGAGCGGTCTACCTCAGGAATTCGAATACTTGGTTTCTAATCTTGAAACAGTATGTTTAACCAATAATCTCACCAGCGAGATTGTACGAACTCGACTTTTACAAGAAGAGCTGCGTAGGAGTTATGGTGCATCGAACAATAACAACAAAGCTTTAATTTCGAAGAACTCTTCTAAGAAGAAGACTATGGTCTGTCATTACTGCAATAAGCCTGGACACATCAAGGCCAAATGCTACAAGATGAAGAATGACAAGAAGAATGAGTCTACAAGCTTCGCTTCAGCTTTGTTTGTTCATCAAAGTAGTGCATGGTTCATCGACTCCGGTTGTACATCTCATATGACAAATTGTAAAGACAATATGGTGAATTATAAAGACTTTAATTGTAATCAAAAACACACTACAGTTGCTGTAGCAAATAATGAACAATTAAGATGTAGTGGTGTAGGAGATTTAATGGTTAACTTTGGAAATGAGGTAAGACAACTTAAAAATGTTTTGTATGTGCCACAGATAGCCACTAATTTAATGTCAGTAAGTAGTAGTAAATTCATAGAAAGTGGGCTTACTGTTGTGCTGGGTTAATGGGTGCAGCATTTATGATGGTGAAGTCTCTGGCAATCCTATAGCTCTTGTGGGATGTGAGAAGGGAATTTATAAACTAAGTTGTAACATTGTAAAGCCTTTGCACAATAAGGTGTATCTTCCAAACTTTTGAGTAGTGTGCAAAAGACAGAGAGTACCGCAGTAGCTGTGTCTACTGAGCTATGGCATTGCAGGTTAGGACATTTAGGTCTGAGAAGTATGAGAACTCTGAAAGGTCATGTGTCTGGAGTAATGTTTCAGGATAATACCCAGGACAGTTTGAAGGAATGCATACCCTGCCTTGAGGGGAAGCTGTCAACACAGCCGTTTCCCAAAGGAGAGGGCAAGCGTGCCGAGCGACCATTGGAGTTGATACATTCGGATGTCTGCGGACCAATGCGTGACTACAGCTGGGGGGGGTGCAAAGTATTTGGTTACATTTACAGATGATCACACAAGAAAAACGTTTGGATACATATATACATATATATCATTTTTAAGGCTATGGTTGAGAGGCAAACTGGATTGAACATTAAATGCTTACGTTCTGACAATGGTGGCGAGTATGTCAATCATTGGTTTTCTGGATTCTTAAGTAATGAAGGTATTGTACATCAGACGACAGTTCCTTACTCGGCCCAACAGAATGGTGTTTCAGAGCGTCTTAACCGGACACTCATTGAAAAAGCGCGTTGCATGCTGCAAGAGTCAGGTCTTAGTGAGCCTTATTGGGAAGAGGCGGTAAATACCGCAATATATTTGAAAAATCGGTCCCCTACTACGGCTTTGTCTGGACAGATTCCTGAGAACCTGTGGTCGGGATCTAGAGTTGATCTGAGCCACTTGAGGGTTTTTGGTTGCATCGCTTATTCTTTGGAGCCTAAGCATAAGCGTGGTAAGCTTGATGCTAAGAGTAAAAAGTATATTTTTGTGGGGTATAGTGAGACCTGTAAAGGGTATAGACTATCAGATCCAATGAATCCTAGAAAGATTGTGTTGTCAAGGAATGTTGCATTTTTAGAAGATAGGTTTTATAATGGGAATGTAAATGAAAAGGATAATGATGACATTAATAATTATGAAATTATTTTGCAGAATAATTGTTTTGACAAGAGCAATGAATTGGTTATAAATAATGATAATTTAAATAATTCTATTGAAATAAATTCTAGTCAAATAAATTTAAATGAATGTAGTAATGAGGAAAAGACTAGTGATAGAACCAATTCGTTGGAATTAAATGATGGTTCTCAAATTTCAGATACCACAGACGAGGAGCATTACTTTACTACACACAGTGGCGGTACCTTCATATAAGCCCAAAAGCCCGGCATGCCTTACTAAAAAATGCTCGATAGAGAATCAATGTCAAACCCGAACTATTTAAAAGTTCGCGCGCTTAATTCTTATCAAAATAACACAATGAATCTACTAAACTACTACGCATCGCGATTGTTCGCGCGCAGAGTTTCGCATTTGTAGCATCTAATGATCTAAATATTGCTATCTCGCTTACACGCACCGGCTTTTACCGGGCTTTCAAATACTATATCTGTCACTTTCGCACTTATAGCGATGTGCCGTATAACGAGTTAGGCCTTAGGCATAGAACAAATCAGTCACTATGGCAGATATAAGCAGGGCATTCGTATGAAGTTGCATGCGTATGCGTGACCTTGTCAGCTTGCCAACTCTGCAGTGTTGCCGTTTTAGCCACACGTTGAAAGATCTTGGAGATTTTTAACGTGTTTGGAAACTTTTTTAACATTTATCAACAATAAAAACTAGCGACTTTTAAAATAACGAAATTAAATACAGTCAAAACCGTTTACAACAACATCATTTAGAACAACATACCGGTTATATAGACCAAAATCATAGGTACAAAATACTTTGTACCTTGAAAACATCACCGGTTATTACGACTATCGGTTTTTACAACCAAATATGAGTGGTCCCTTGGATGTTGTTATAACAGATTTTGACTGTATTCAAGCAATATCTTAAAAATAAAAAAAAATTAGGTAGATTTTTCATATACCTGGCGACTTTTTTTGCCTAAATGACAACACTTGAGTAGTTCCGACATCCCAGAGTGCAACTAACTTCACTTCAGTTTCATTTGTTTGTTTTCTAAGATTTTCTCAGTGATACAATTGTTTTGGTGATTTACTATTATTTAACAATGGAGGTAATTGTACCTTGTGAGGATTTAAAATGCGTTCAAGTTTTGATTGGCGAAGATAAGGTAAAATCTTTAAACTTTGCTCAGAAAAAACAGTTAATTTCTTCATTAAAACCGACGCCTAATCTGTGTATTTCTCAGACTAGTAAATCGCATAAACGAAAATTTAATAGATCAGTGTATAAAACTAGTTGGATTGTTGGCTGTTCGCACACTAATAAGTTGTATTGCTGGAGCTGCATATTTTTTTCGAATGAAGATTCCGTTTGGAATACATCTGGTTATATTCATGAGAATAACCTCGAAGATGCCTTTCCCGAGCTGTTAAAGTTAGCGTATCTTGTTGTAACTATTCCGGCTACAAGTTCTTCCGCGGAACGTGCTTTTTCGTCTCTTAAACGTATCCATACCTATCTGAGAAATACACAAGGTCAAGAGCGTCTTTCCGAATTATCAATGATAGCTATTGAAAAACAGTTGTTGGTAGAATTAAAACGATCACCAACATTTTACTCTGATGTAATTAAATCATTTCTTAAGAAAGATAGACGATTCCAATTAGAATATAAATAATTTATTTAAATTCCTTATTACATTCTATCTAGCTATTTTTTAACTTTCGTTTTGTAACATTTTGTTTTTTTTTTTTTTTTTGTCTGTAACCTGGGTTCTGTTACGAAGGAAGCAACTACTTACCATAACTTTGTTCCCTCAAGCAATGAAGCAAACCAAACCAAACGGCTTTTTTCAAAGCCACCGGAGGTATGCAATTGCTGATATGTTTATTATATTCAATCTAGCACTAGCATGCCTTCAGTGTGCTTTGGTTACCTCATTCACCGCGCACGACAAGCAAGAGTGAAATTGAAGAAAGAAGAGGAAAGAAGAAGATGGATGAATTAACTTTTAATTTATTGTACCTAACCAGTAGTTTATGAGAAAATTGCGATGATACATACGGTAGGTACCTACATACTCAGTCGAAAACTGAACTTTCTTTTTTTGAAATCGGTTAAAATTTTATTGGGCTTGCGTTATTTTGAAACCCTAGGCACGCCACTGACTACACAGGCAGTGAGGATGAGTCCCGCTGACTCATCGTCGGCGAGCCACGAGTCTGTGACTTCGTCATCGCCGGACGCGTCTGTTCAAGGGGAAGGAGAAAGAAGTACAGAGGTACCCCGGGCTAAATACCCGCCCTGTACGATGTACTCGTTCAATTCCGCCATTGAGGTATCGTGATTATGACATTTCCTAGTATGTCGGTAATATTGAGGAACCATCTAGTTATGAAGAGGCTATCTCTTGTTGTGTTAGTGGCTTGCAGCGATGCAGAGTGAGTATGACTCGTTAATTGCGAATGAAGTATGGAAGATCGTGAGTCGCCCGAAAGGGAAAAATGTTATTAAGTCCAAATGGGTATTTAAGCGTAAACACGATGCTTCTGGAAACTTCACAAAGTATAAAGCGCGATTGGTTGCCAGGGGGTTTACACAGAAACATGGGGTCGATTATAATGAGACTTTTTCCCCAGTGGTTAGGCCCTCTACTATGCCAATTTTGTTTTCATTGGCAAATGATTTAAATCTCAGTATAGATCACATTGATGTAGCTTGTGCTTTCTTGAATGGTAACTTAAATGAAACAATATTTATGGAACAACCTATTGGTTTTGATAATGGTGATAACTCCAAGATTTGTTTATTAAATAAGAGTATTCATGGCTTAAAACAAGCTAGTAAAATGTGGAATAGTAAAGTTCATGATTTGTTAAATAATAATGTTTATGTACAAAGTCAATGTGAACCATGTGTTTATGTAAAGAAAGAGAATAATGATTTAACCATAATTGCTCTATATGTTGACGATTTCTATATATTTTATACTGAGAAGAGTGTTATTCAAAAAGACTTAGTAAAACTGTTAGAAAAGGAATTAAATGTAAACAACCTTGGCCCATTAAAAAGCTGCCTGGGTATTAATGTAACAAGAGATAGGGCAAAATGTATTTTAAAACTGGACCAGACTGATTATATTAAGAAGTTATTATTGCGGTATAGTATGGGTAATTGTAAGACTGTATCTACACCTATGCCATTGAATTGTAAATTACTGAAAGCTGAAAATTTAAGCGAGAGCAATGATAATTTCAGGCAATTGTTAGGCTCGTTAATGTATTTAGCTGTATGCACTAGGCCTGATATTGCTTATGCATGTAGCCATTTGAGTCAATTTAATAACTGTCACGATAACAGTCATTGGCAAGCTGCTAAACGTTTTTTACGTTATTTAGCGGGGACAATTAATTATAGCTTACTCTTTGTAAGATAAGATAAGATAGATAAGAAGAAGAAGAAGTAATAAATTGAGTTTGGCTGCTTATACTGATGCAGACTGGGCTAATGATATAACTGATCGTAAGTCTTATACTGGGTACGTCGTGAAGCTAGGTAATAATACAATAAATTGGGAGTCACGGAAGCAACGCTGTGTTGCTTTATCTACTACGGAGGCTGAATATATTTCAATTTCTGATGTTTGTAAGGACATATGTTTTATTAAGAGTCTGCTGTCTGAGATATTCTGTTTAAATGTAGAGTCAATTGTTTATAATGACAGCCAAAGTGCAATTAAGTGTTAGAATGTAAGGAGTACTGTCATAAAAGAACAAAGCACATAGATCTCAGATATCATTATGTAAAAGACGTAATAAATAATAATATTGTAAATGTAAATTATTTACAGACTGAAAAGATGATAGCAGATGTGCTTGCCAAACCGCTTAGCTCTAAGAAACGTAGATTTTCTTAAAGACATGAATGTATGTGTTGTGTAGCATGTCTGTGTGTATGTGTTTAATTAGGCATGTAATTATTGACTCTTTATAAATGATAATGTAAAGCGTAAGGGGAAGTGATGAAACTAGTGTGTTCTACGTTTTAATTATCTGTTAGCATAGAGCATACTCCCTCTATACAAAGACAATATATTTTCACTTTCTCTTGTCAAAATGTCATCGAGGTGAGAACACGCTTTTCTCTAATATTTTATTCTAAACCCATAAGTATAAGTGCCTATTATGTTAAGACTAAATACGTTATTAATTACTTGCTATTTGTGAACTGCTTGATAAACAAGAAATACAGGAATAGTTACCAGAACATCTTTTATTTAAGTCTCACCGCATGCCACCTAGATTGCCCGTAGGAATTACATGGCCAATGGCCACCTTTTCTTTATAACTCGCTTCACAGTGCAGACAACCACTCTGTTCAGATAGTCCGTAACGTAATAACAGTTATGGATTATTTATTTAAAAAAATACAATCATTCAGACAATCAGACACTGGTTTGGCCAAGGGATATCGTGTTATCCGGTTACTGGGTTGTGAAGTTTAAGCCTGCAATACATGTTGGCCGAGCATAGGCCAAGGCGAGCGTTGGCAAATAGGTACAAGGCAAAAAATAATGTCTACACGTTCGACAAGTTCGTCGAACGCCAATGCAGACGACCAATGTAGAAGAGGGTCTGTAGATCTGCCCACACGGTGGCCTTTGATTTGTGACCAAAACCCGACACCGATCCGAAGTGAGGCAAGTGATCACGAGCAACGGCGAGCGAACACAAGTTGCACCAAATGAGCTCTATACACGTTGGCGCTGGCCTCCACTCGGCCAACTAGGCAAGTGACACCGAGCGATAGCAAGACAAGGCAAATATACCGTCTACATGTTGGTATTGGCCTTCACTCGACAACGCTCGGCCAACGTGTATTGCAGGCTTTAGATAGGCAGTAATACTCACCTACATCTGGTTAGACTGGAAGCTAACCGCAACATATTTGGGAACAGGCTAAGTAACTAGTGTTGTAAAAGAACTGAGTCTAAAATAGTCCTAATATTGAGACTCGAGTCTTTTTTTGAAGACTCAAGTCAAAAAAGAATAAGTAAAAGCGCAAGCCTCTCTGAGTTTTTAGTCTTCTTAAAATATTTATTATTTATTTATTTATTATATACTTTATTGTACACCTTACAATACACTTAAGGATAAAAATCATAAAACTAGTGTACAATGGGCGGTCTTATCGCACAGGGCAATCTCTTACAGACAACCTTTGGATGGACAGAAATTATAGGAGATAGATTTAGGGCTGTCAGTGTACAACATCCAGGGCTGGGCAAAATACATGCTTTGCTTTAATTGAAATACAAATTACAAAATACTATATCGCAAGTAATTAAAATACGAAATACAAAACATCTTTAAGTAAGGTATTTGAAATATAAAATACAAAATACAGTCTTTTAGCTATTTTTAATTGAAATACAAATTACAAAATAAGTAATCTAGACCAGGGGCCGAGTCTGCTATTGCAATGGTGTCGGAATGGTGGATCATTGATTTTTAGGGTTCCGTAGCCGAATGGCAAAAACGGAACCCTGAAAATATTATTTTTTCATGAAACCTATGCGTGTGTAGTATATAGTAGACAGGTCTTTAAAAATGACATATGGGTTTCTAAAACCATTTTTTCATAAAGTCAATCGTTTAAAAGATATAAGCTTCCAAAGTGGTAAAATGTGTCCCTCCCCCCTTTAACTTCTATAATAATGGAGTGAAAAATCTAAAAAAAAATATATGTCTGTAGATCTTAATGTAAACTTTCAATAAAATTGGTTTGAACGAGATCGGGTCAACAATTTTTGAGATACAGCATATTTTCTAAAACCGCAAATACAGGGTGTTCGCCGGCAGATTTTATACTTAAAAAAAACAAAATGAATCAAAAATATAAAGAAAGACAAAGTTATTTATTTATCATCTTACAAAATAATAATGCGGATTTTAGGTTTTAAAAATCACTCCACTCAAATGGCATCCTTCTAGCCGCAAACATTCTTGCAATCTTTCTTTCATGTTGGCGAAAACTCTCTTGCGTTCTGGACTGATAGCCGCAATCTCGCGTCGGATATTTTCTTTCAGGGCCTTTATCGTTGATGGCGAATTGCTGTAGACACGAGATTTGAGGTATCCCCACAGGAAAAAGTCGCAAGGAGTCAGATCGGGTGATCTAGGGGGCCAGGCTATGTCGCCAAAGCGACTTATCAATTTTCCAGGAAAAAGTGGTCTGAGTTTAGTCATTGAGTCCCTGGAGGTGTGTGCCGTAGCCCCATCCTGCTGAAAGTGGGTTCTGTTATTGTAGCTAGCATGACAGTGCAGCTCCGGTATAAAAAAGTTGTCCAGCATCGCGCAGTATATAGTATATGCGTTAACGGTTTCACCTCTGTCGTAAAAATAAGGTCCAATTAAGCCATTTCCAGAAATGGCGCACCAAACTGTGGTCTTCGGGCTGTGGAGAGGCTTTTCATGGATTTCTTTTGGATTGCTTGCACTCCAATAACGCATATTCTGTTTATTAACGTACCCTCCGATGTGAAAATGTGCCTCGTCACTAAAAATATGTTACATAACCGCGTAGGTGTAAAAAATCGTTCCAGAACGACTCTAGCATAATTCTGCCTTTTTATGAAATCATCTTCTTTCAATTGTTGGATGATTTGGAGCTTGTATGGATGGAACTTCAATTTTTTTTTTAATAATTTTGTGAACTGATGTCTTTTTCAAACCCGTTGATGCTGCAATCTTTCGAACAGACTTACGCGGATTTGTCATAATTTCCCGTCTCACAAGTTCTGCGTTTTCAGCAGTAGTAACAGACGTTGAAGGTCCAGGCCGAGGCTCATTTCTGACTGATCCAGTTCCTCTAAACTTCTGTACCATATCAATTGGTTTGACGGACCGTCCTTTACTCGTCGGATATCGAAGTGAGAACAAAACCGACGCCTCGCCACATTGATCGAATTATTGTTCGCGAAATACGCCTCAACCGCAAAAGCGCGGTGCACTCCCGTCCACTGACTCATGGCTACTAAACAACCCGCAACACTCCCGCGCCGAATGATACCCCGCTTCCCCCGCTGACGCTTTGCTAGTCGCCGTGAGCTCTGTTCAAAGTGTAAAATCTGCCGGCGGACTCCCTGTATAACTTAGTAATTCATACAAACATTATGAAAAATAAAGTTATTTGGCGTAGTTGTAAAAAATGTAAATAAGCTACTTTTAAGAAAATGGGCGAGTCTGACTCGCACTTGGCCAATTTTTTATTTGTAGATTTTGACAAGTTTGGTAATCTATTATTATAATGTTCAACCACTGACACTCCATTGAAAGAAATGGCTTAGAATGGTAATCTCGTACACAATGACAAATGAATGACTGACTAAGGCTGCCCGCCCACGTCTGATAATTGGTGACTGATTTTTTGTAGGAGAAAAATAGAACACACTGATAGCAATAATGCAACGCACACGTCCTACAAAAAGTTGGTCAGAAATAAAATCGGCGCATCCCGACCGATCCGATTATCGGTGAAAAATGGAACGTTCGGAAATGTAGCGTAAAACGCACACTACTCACCGACAGTCGGTCGCATGCACTTGCGAGGGAAGGACAAGTGTTGCGATTCAATAATCTCTGAGAGATTATTGGATCAACAAATGTTCCTCAAAAGCCAAAGACAAACCTTTCATGATTCCTTTACATGATTGTCTGGCAGTTTGAGTGCTTTTGCGAGGCCCCCAAACGTCCTTACCTTGGTATTGTTCGTCAAATCGTTAAGCTCCTTGTTCTAAATTGAGCTATACGTCATTTGACAAATGCTTGCACTGTATGGACAGGCCCACTCAAATCTGTGAGCATCTTTCTTTAAAAGACCCCCTCAGACTAAAACCTACAAGGTTCCCATATAATTAAACCAGTATAGATTTTATGGACTTTAAAAGAGACGGACCCCTGAGTTTGTTTCGGTGTTTCTTCTCAGGGTAGTCAGTTAGGAAACACCGGCCTCATCTAGTTAACATTTACGAAAAAAAAAATGACGTGTAAAAGTGTTATTTAATAACCAATTTGCAAAATAAAGATCATTTATCTTCTTAACATAGTATAAAGCAAAGTCGCTTCCCTGTGTCTGTCCCTATGTATGCTTAAATCTCTAAAACTACGCAACGGATTTTGATGCAGTTTCTTTCAATAGAAAGAGTGATTCAATAGGAAGGTTTCTAAGTGTAATGTATGTAATGTATGAAATGTGAATAAAGATTTATTTATTTATTTATTATATAATATGCATAATATAGTAGAGGAACACTGATAATTTTTGAGGTTTCTAATGTGATGTCGCAAATAAACACATTATTTTGCGCTTGCTTTGCAAACGCTGGCTGAACCCTTCGAGATAGATCAAAATAATGTACTACAGTATTGTACACCTTAAAAAGGTAAACAAAAAAGTTCTCGATGGCATCTGTCTATCTCTTATAGGTAACCCACAACAACCATTTTTTTATTTTTTATTTAGAATAGGTTCGCGTTTGACCACCATCTCACCTGATGGTAAGTGATGATGTGGTCGAAGATGGAGCACGCTTACCTAAAAGTAACCTATTCACTCTTGACTTAAAGACTTGACTTTTATCCTTTACTTTTTACGAGAAATACGAGCATATTTTACTAAGCGATTTTAAGCAATACAGCATTAATCCTTATCCAATTAAGTACCATAAATACATTGTGCATTTAATATAAATCAATATTGCCCTTTACAGAATATAATTTAAATAAATAATTTCGAAGATATTACAGATTTAAAATGCAAGGACATAGTGGTTGCGGCGCGGTGCCGGCGGAGGCACGGCGCGCGTGCCTATGTTGCTTAGATTTGAGCGTTGAATGTTTTTCCCATGGTAAATTATGTGTCGCACTTTCAAGAGTAATTACTAAAGAGAACATGTATGTTGAATGACAAAAAGGCTGTCAACGATGTATATAAAGACATTCTATAGTATATTGCACCCGTGCGAAGCTGGGGCGGGTCGCTAGTCATTTATAATAAATAAAAATAATAAAATAAAAATCATTTATTTTCAGACACAGTCCATAGATTAGATTAAAATTATGTCATTATTGTTCGTGTTATTATTATTATTATAAATTAATTTGATTCATTAAAATTAAAAACAAAAATTAAAATTATACACACAAAATCACAATAAATAGGTAAAAGGATAAATTATAGTTACAAATACAACAAAACAAATGACACATGCTCCCGCTCAGCAGGCCCGCCGAACCCCCGTAACATGGAGTTCTGTGAACCTACTAAGCAGGACAGTGTCACTTCTATCGCCCACCATCCTGAGCACACTGTTACGACTCCTCCGCACTCATGCCATTACCGACGCAACCTTCTTGCGCATAATCGCATAAAAGTCTTTGACATGAGCGTCCGCAAACATGCCGGAAGAACTGCAGTATCGAGGAAGACGAAACAGTGCCCTGAACACGTTATTATATTGGACGCGCATTGTAGGCCTTTTGTGTAAAGTTCTCCCACAAGCCACTGGTGTAAAACGTCTGACAAAATGCTTTAAATAATGTTAATTTGACTTCAGCTGTACACCGAGTGAACCTGTGTGCCAACATGTTACCACGCACCGACAATACCCTGCGCTCCCTTTCTATATCCAAATCATCACATAAATTCTCAGTAACTATATGTCCCAAGATATTTAAATTTCGAAACAAGGCCCAATGGTACACCATTTAGTAAGAGTGGTATATAGCTGGGATCCTTAGAGCCTTGGTGACGTCAGACGCCTTACGTAAGGCAGGGGGGCCTAATAAGTATTCATCACAGTGTTCATCATTTATCATTTCCTCTGTAAATCCACCTTCCTCCTTATATTCATGAGATTCTCTCTGTCCATGACGTGCTGCTCCCTCGATAGCCACAGACAAAGTGACGGACGTAGGCGTTGAGTCGACCACAAAATCGGTCCTGAGAATCGGAGGAAAAATCGGCCCGATTATCTGTCTTACAAAAAGTCTGACGTGGGCGGGAACCCTTACGCGGTAACCTGCTAAAATTTTTACAGTTCCAACCGAAATTTGGTCAATTAGCACCATTTTGTATTGCAATAAATATAGGCTTATCTATTTAAGATAATTTAAAACACATAAATCAAAATAAATCAAAACACCGGCCGCTAAAAATAAGAAACAGATGAAACGTCAGTAAGCAGGTAATGTCACATTTGACTTTGACAGCTAAAATATTATTGAATTGTATAGTTTTACTACATTTCTATTAACAGGTTTTATAATAATGGCAATACAACTATGTCAATTTATAACACAATAGGGTAGTTTCCTGTGTTACAAAATAATTATTTTATTTGGTCCATTAGGTAGATTTTCAAAAAATATTGGTCACATATTTTTTGCTTTTTCAAGTCAAGAAAAATTCAAAAAGATCGAAAGCTTCAAAGTACAGGAGAGGGGGCTGCCGTCACACATTGCTAAGAATTATACCGAGGTGTGACGTCACGCGAAATTTCAACTCACTGTATCGTCTTAATTTTTCAATTACGTGAAATAATAAAAAATACGTGTCCAATGTTTTTTGTTAAACTACGTGACGGACTAAATAAAATATTTTAGGAAACTACCCTATTCTACTAGGAGACCATTATGAATTTAACAGATTACGATCTTTTAGCAAAATGACAATGGCATCGATCGACAATTAGGAAATCAATGATAGACCATTGTGGCACTATTGCAATAGCAGACTTGAGGCCCAGCACGGGCTGAAAAGTATAGGAAAACAACATGAATTAATCAGTAAAACCAGAGTATCCTTTCATGAACACTAAATTTTTAAATGTACTGTCAGACAAACAGCCTCCTGTTGGAGAATGAATAAAACCTGATAAAAAACAATCTTTCTACAGGTCCTGATGAGCACAAACTTGTGTTAAATTGTTTGAACCATTTTCGTTCGTTCTACACAGAACAGAAGCTTTATTTATTCCGTGTTTAGAAAAAACTAAAACAAACCGTTATGACTTGACAAATTGACATCTTAGCTTGACATTGACAATTTGACGTAAGTCCATTTTTTTCGTTTTGTGGCTGCTTTACCATCATTACCGGTCTCGCCTCGCTATCACACTCACGATCGCTAAATGAATGAAGGTTAAATGTATTTTAATGTTAAAATGTATTTTGAAGCCTCAAGTATTTGAAATACTAATTACAAAATACCTCGGCGTCAGGTATTTGAAATACGAATTACAAATTACATTTTAAAGAAGTAATTGAAATACAAATACCAAATACGTATTTGTATTTCAATTACGTATTTTAATTACAAGTAATTCAAATACTGCCCAACCCTGACAACATCATACATAATACTAACCAAACATCATAATATAAAATACATACCACAAAATATAATATATAAATATATATTAATACATATCAAATTCATAATAGAGAAAGAAGGGGAAAAAATTATAGTGAGAGGTAATGCTCCTTCACCATTCTTTTGAACGTAGATAGACTCCAGTCTTGCCAAAGAAAACTCGAGACTCTTTTAAAACAGCTCACTCTTTACAAAAAGAACTCAAGACTAAGTCCTTTAAATAAAAACTTAGCCTTCCTAAAAAGAACTAGCAACTGAGTCCTTTTAAAAAAGAGCTCAGTCTTACGAAAAGAACTCGCGTGTTATTTCTTTCAAAGAGTTCTGTACTCAAACGAACTCGTACAATGTATAAGATCAATGAACGTCCACCTAGAAAACATTCAGACGATTTGAGTACCTCCTCCTTTTTTTTAAGCCGGTTAATAACGTAATGATGATTTACATGTCTTTTTTTTAGCCATATTTATTGTTTATTTGAACTTAATAAGTGATTATTATGACTGCAATCCTCTACTTAAACAATTCAAATACTTCATAGCATGCGAGTCTTTTTGATTGGACTGCAGTCCTGCTGTATAATTCATCACTCCAAAGACTTGGAAGAACTTAAAGAACTCAAAGAGCTCAAAGGACTGAAAAAAAAAACGAAAGGACTTAGAAGAAATCTAACGACTCAAGAAATTTTAGGACTGAAAGAACTGAAAAGACTCAAAAGAACTCAGGACTCAGGATTCAGAAGACTAATTAGTCGTGAGTTCTGCAAAAAGA
This sequence comes from Tholera decimalis, assembly GCA_943138885.2. Classification (NCBI taxonomy): domain Eukaryota; kingdom Metazoa; phylum Arthropoda; class Insecta; order Lepidoptera; family Noctuidae; genus Tholera; species Tholera decimalis. The sequence goes on along the minus strand of OW964569.2, from coordinate 36,435,348 downwards.
ACTCATAGCCGCAAAATGAGCACTAAAAGACTCAGTTCTTTTACAATACTAAAGTAAACGATGGTGATATTATCATGAACGCCATCGATTAGCAATGTAGTTATGGATTATTTATTTACTCATTTAATACTAGCTTTTGCCTGTGACATCATCAGCGTACGAGGTTCTTCCCACTTACACTCTGATCTCGTGGGAATTCTGGAATACAAAGTAGCCAATGTGTTTCTTTCTTCAAAAGGCCATTTCAGACCAATCTACATAATCCTCATAAACTATTGTGAATATGTGAACTATGTACTCGTAGGTTGTTTTATTCGAGTTAAACATGATTGTCTGGCAGTTTGAGTGGTATTGTACGTCAAATCGTTAAACTCCTTGTTCTAAGTTGAGCTATACGTTATCAGACAAATGCTTGCACTGTATGGACAGACCCACTCAAATCTGTGAGCATCTTTCCTCAAAAGATCGTCTCAGACTGTAACCTACAAGGTTCCCATATAATTTAACCAGTATAGATTGTATGGAATTTAAAAGAGACGGAACCCGGAGTTTGTTTCGGTGTTTCTTCTCGGGACAGTCAGTTAGGAAACACCAGCCTCATCTAGTTAATATTTACGAAAAACATTACGTGTAAAAGTGTTATTTAATAACCAATTTGCAAAATAAAAATCTTTTATCATTTCCAGGATGACAACTATCTACTTACCAAATTTTATTCATATCCGTTCAGTAGTTTTTGCGTGAAAGAGTAACAAACATCCATACATCTATACATTCATCATCACAAACATTCGCATTAATAATATTAGTAAGATATTAAGAAGTAAAATACCTGTGTTGTTTCGGACATTTTCAAGGGTGCGCGTTGCAAAGCGGTGAGGGACAATACGCTGCCCTGTTTTAAACTCAAGTACGGCGAGTCTGAATTCTCGATTCTGTCCACCAGTCCATACTGAAAATGTAATAATAAATAGAGTTAATAATAAAGAAAAAGTGTTAATTTCTTACGCCAAGCCAAAAAACACAAACAATATTTTACACACAACAAGTATCCAGTTAATTATTTTTGCTAGTGCATCGTTGTTATCAATGAAAAGAAAAAATGAACGTATTTGATACCTTCTATCTGATATAGCAGCAACTAGGTCTTATTAATGTAAACAAAATAAATAACACGAATTAAGAAAATATATATCATTTACAATAACTAGTCAGTTTTTCAACTAAGTTGGACACTACATAGCACCTTATTCATCTATTCTTTTAATTTTCCTCTTATAATATTTGTCTTATAATTTGTCTATATATTTTAATTTATAAACGACAATTATATATAAATAATAGTGTGCTCGACCCAAGATGTAATTGCACAATTTTACTCCACTAAGCCTGTTCTGTCATCGGACTCTATACATGGTGGACATTCCATAGGCCTCAGACAGTTTCTTCCCTTTTTAGGGTTTCATAGCCGAATATAAAAAAAACTGAACCCTTATAGTTTCGTTATGTCTGTCTGTCCATACGTCACAGCCATTTTATTCCGTAACTATTAGAACTATAATACACAAGTGAAACTTGGTAGGTTAGACAAAAATACAATCATATATAAAATTAGGGGGCTCCCCATATATAGAACTAAAACTAAATATTTATTTTTCATCAAAACTATAGTGAGATGTTTCGAAGCTTATATCTTCCAAAGTGGTAAAAAATGTCCCCCCCACTCCCTCTTACTTCTATAATAGAGTAAAATCAAAAAAGAATTTACTATGTAGATTTCACTGAAAACTTTCAACGAAAATTAGTTTGAAATATAGCACATTTTCTATCCATTTGCACTACAAAAGCGAATACCTGATTGCGTCGACAGATGGCGCTTTCCGATTTTCCCAAACAAATTGACGACGCCTACATAAAACATATCAAACCCGGTGAATCTTTAAGTTCAGTGTTCGCAAAGGTGTGCGTGAATTGTTTCTATACAATAATGCGGAACAGGGCGACCTCGATAGCGGGTAGAGTGCGGGACAGCGACAATGTGTATTTGCCTATTTTTCAAAAATAGTTTAGATTTAATTATTGATCAATTTTAAGCTACAATAAATGTTTTTCGTAAAAAATAACTAAATATTGGTGAAACTTCAAAATAAAATTCTAATTAAATATTTCCCGCCCAAAAACCCTTCGCTGTCACGAAGTCGCATGAAGTCATATTTCTCAAACAACAAAGTGTATTTGAGGTTGGATTTCTGTCGTCTTTCTTTTATTATGAGTTTAAGATTATATTACCAATATTGTGTAGTGCCTTTTTGTGAAAATAACACAAAAAGAACACCTTAGAACGTTTTTTTCAACACAAAATTAATATCTCGTTGTATGACAAGTCGACACGTTGGACAGCTTTGAAAAAGATGACGTCACACTTCGTGATTGGCGTTTGCGGTCACGTGACACACGGATTAAAAATTATAATTTGAATTTTATGAAAATATAAAAAGTGTGGAATTATTTTTAGATATAAAAATGTTGTTTAAATTCCCTGGCATATAAACTAACTATATGCAAAACATTGTCTTTTTTTACTACTACAGGCAAATACCCTATGGTCTCCTTACCGTCATTGCCTACAGGTTGGACGGCCATTTTTGCGGCATTGGCGGGCCCTACATGCCCCCGTGTACAAGGCATAGAGCAGATAGGGTACTGATTATTATATTAATTGTGTAGTGTGCGTATTATGTGTAATTTGGGTTTGTTTGTATGTCATTTGTATTCTGTTAATTGTATATGGATAATTTTTGTCTGAAATAAATATATATAATAATAAGTCGTCTTTGATGATTAACGGAAGACCAACGGAACCAATCAAAACTAAAAATAACAAGAAAAAATACCAAGAACAGACAAAGGAGGATGAGATGGACTGCCTGAAATATGCATAGGAAGAGAGGTAAACTGGATATCGATAAAAAAAGAGATGTACATAAAAGCAGAGCGGGCTTTAAACAAAATTGGGACAAAGCAGGAAGATTTTCATTCACACTACTCGCGGATCTTACCTCCTCCAAGAAACGATGAAAGTCCGGGTCCTTCCTTTTCTCAAATACCTCAAAAGACTTTTCCTTTCCTATATCATCCCCATGTTTCATTATGATAATAGCTTTTATTTTTCGTTTCAAGTCATGGAATCTTGCCCGCTCTGGTGCCTCTTCCGTCCTTGACTGATTAATCTTCGCCGCTTTTGGGGATAAAACGTTCAGCCAAGCCGCTTTTTTCTTACGTTCCAAATCTTTACTATTATATACGCATGAATCATCCGTTCCTCTAGTTTCATTGTCCGTCTGCACCAATGAACAATGTGTTATCATACTTAAATAGACTATTGTAAGCTAGAGTATCGCGGAAAACGTTATATACTGGTGGTGATAATGATAGCTTGCTAGAATTGAATCAAGAAGTCCCCATTTTGATGGAAAGCATATTTGTAAGCGTTAAGCAGTATATTATATTTTTGGCATTTTTATAATTAGCTGCCTTAAAATATGATTACACAGAGAGTCGCCTGTGCAGTATTTTGAAATCCAATGGCGATTGTTAACACGTTCACTGTCTAGCCAAAATGCCGATATTAGCCTATATGCCCTATACACAACTTCAGGTCCATAAAGGTTGGAAAGAGGGACTCTTAACCCCCACTTTTAGAAACTTGATCGTGTTTTAAACGGCTAACACGCCGAAATGCACGCCTCATATAAGGCAGGTAAGTCTCCAGGGTCACGGGCGCTCAGAGTGGAGAATCTGCCCGCTCACCGAGTGATCCTAGGGAAGACATTGGCACAGTGATCACATGCTTCCGTGCACAGCGAGCCCATAGGAGACTCTTTTAGAATCTCGCGAAAATTAGAGTCGCACAGAGGGGGTTCCAGAATGGTCTTTTAAGAGGTAACAAGGCCCCTTTCATTGTTTTAGTGAGGTTAATCTTCTACACTCCATGGTCTTTTCACCAAAAGACCAGGCGGCTTTTGCAGGTTTCCCCACGATAGAAAAAGTCTCCAGGATCAGGGGCCCTCAGATGGTGGAATCTGTCTACTCACTGACTGATCCCAGGAAAGACGGTAGCACAGTGATCAGGTGCCACCGTGCACAGCGAGGCTCAAGGGCAGGGATGGGGAAACTACGGCCCGCAGGCCATCTCCGGCCCGCAAAGGCTTGAAATCCGGCCCGCGACCATCAAACAAAAATCACGAAAATATTTCGTATTGTTAGTAATTTCATTCTCATTGGCAATGGCCAGCTTGCATAGAACAATCAATTGTTTCACGAGCGCGGGCGGACGGGTCGTGCCATGTGCTGTGCATGTGCGGTCCGAACGTCGGACACCCCTCCCGCGCGCCCTCCCTCGGCTTCCCGTGTCCCCGCCGCACCGCCGCCGCAGTCGGAGTTTTGTCTTACTTCAAATCGCATGATTGTACGCCGTATATTCTTACTTACGAAATTACAACAGTCGCGTAACAGACGGTGAGTGGTGACATTTTTAAATCCACAAGGTAAGATGTTATCATGTTCTTTGTATGTAAATTCTGAAAACAGTTTGTTCAGTCATATAATAATATACAAGTAGCGTAAATTTCATCAAATTTTGTGTCTTACAATGATTTAATTGTAAAATATGTTTGAGCGATGTAGTGATGTTGGTTTTGTTGTTTTGTTACAGCAGCAAAATGACGACCAAAAAACGGAAAGTTGATTCTGAGTGTCGAGTTTTTAAAGAAGAATGGTCATGGAAATATTTTTTTACAGAATTTAAAGACGAACCAGTTTGTCTCATTTGTAATGAAACAGTTGCAGTTTTTAAAGATTTTAATTTGTCTCGACACTTCTCAAAAAAACATGCAAATGCGAAATATTCGTCTATGACAGAGGCAGAGAGAAAGTCCTTTGTTGAAAGGCAAAAAGAGAAGTTACGTGGACAGCAGAACATGTTCATGAAGCCATCTGATACGCAGAAAGCTGCAACACTGGCAAGTTATGTTGTAGCTTACAAAATCGCAAAAAGCAACAAAACTTTGTCGGATGGTGAGTTTGTAAAAGATTGCATGGTGGCTGTAAGCAACATTATTTGTCCAGATAAAAGTAAAGAGTTTCAATCTTAAGCTTTATCACGGAGAACGATAACTGATCGAATTGACGCCATCGCTGCACAATTATCGTCACAGGTGGAACAGAACTGTAACGAATTTGAATACTTTTCTCTAACCATGGACGAGAGCACAGACGTGAGCGATACTGCCCAATTGCTGATTTTTATTCGAGGAATTGATTCAGAATTCAACATAACCGAAGAATTAGCATGCTTACAATCCTTGAAAGGAAAAACCACTGGAAAAAATATTTACGACTCTTGTTTTGAGGGTCTTTCAAAGTTTCACTTGCCTATGGACAAATTATGTAACATAACCACGGATGGAGCACCAAATATGGTGGGTAGCAATTTGGGGTTTATGGGTATATTTTGCAAAGAAAACCCTAATAATAATGTATTATTTCTGCACTGTTTAATACACCAAGATGTGTTGTGTAATGCAGCTATTGACATACAACCCATTTTGAGTGTGGTTGTTAAACTTATCAACACAATACGTCACGGGGTTTGATGCATCGACAATTCCAAGCATTTCTAAAATCCACCGAAAGCGAGTTTTCTGATCTCCTCTACCATACTAGAGTGAGATGGTTAAGCTGTGGCAATGCATTTGAGAGAGTGTGGAACTTAAGAAAGGAGATTCAAGACTTTCTGACGGTGCAAGGCAAATGGGACGACTTTAAGATCATGTCTGACGAAAATTGGCTTGCTGATTTCGCATTTTTCACAGATTTGCTGTCGCACTTAAACAAATTGAATACAAAGCTTCAGGGCAAGAATCAATTCTTAGATGAGCTTTGGGGACATTTAAAAGCCTTCAAATTGCAGCTTAAATTGTTTTGCTGTTGTGTAGAGAAAAATGAACTTACACATTTTCCCAATCTGAGCAGTATATCACCTGTCTCAAACGACAACTTAAAAAGGTTCGCTCAACAGCTGAAGAAACTGCACGAAGAATTTGAGAAGAGATTTCAAGATTTTAGGAGAATTGAGCCTTCACTAAATATTTTTTCGATGCCTTTTAACGTCAACGTCGATGAAACACCCGCCAACCTTCAACTTGAACTAATTGAGATGCAATGCAATACCCATTTGAAGCAACTGTTTCTTAACACCAGCAAATTGGAATTTTATAAGTCCATATCTAGGACGCAATACCCAAATATAGTTGCCCACGCCCAAAAAATAATGGCTATGTATGGTACAAGCTATTTGTGCGAACAAACTTTTTCAATAATGAAATTAAGAAAAAATTGTCTTCGTAATAGGCTTTCGGATGACCACCTTTATTCACTAATAAAATGTTCAGCATCACAAATGGAGCCGGTTTATGATGAAATCATGCAAAAACAAAAACAGTTCTACATGTCACATGTCCCCACAAAGACCAGCGCTCCTCAACCTTCTACTTCGCAGCTAACTTAAAAGTTTAATTTAATTACAATTTATAATTTCTTTTTTATTCCAATAGTTATTTTGTAATATTGCACAATAAATTAGTTTTTCAAAAATACATATCAATATTTTTATTTCAGTAATTAACAGCCTAACATTAAACAACTGGGCCCGCCATATTTTTCGTTAGTATTATATTGGCACGCGAAGGAAAAAGTTTCCCCATCCCTGCTCAAGGGAGACATCTTTACGGTCTCCTCACGGATGTAATAACCATTGCACAGAGGGGGTTCCTGCGTGGTCTTTTAAGAGGTAATGAGGTCCCCTTTTGTGCTGATGGTGATCATCAGGGTAGTTTTAGTGAGATAAAAATCCTACACTCTCTGGTCTTTTCCCCAAAAGACTAGGCGAATTTTGAAGGTTTCGCCAACAATAGTAGAACAATAGTATCCAGGATTGGGCGCCCACATATTGTGAAATCTGTCTGCTCACCGACTGATCATAGGGAAGACGGTGGCTCAATCATCAAGTGCCACTATTTACAGCGAGGCTCAGGGGAGATAACTTTACAGTCTCCCCAGGGATGTGACATAATAGACATTTCACAGAGGGGGTTCCAGAGTGGTATTTTAAGAGGTGACGAGGGCCCCTTATGTGAGTTGATGGTAATCACCGGAGTGGTTTTAGTGAGGCAAAAATCCCACACTTCATGGTCTTTTCACCAAAAGACTAGGCGACACTTGAAGGTTTCCTCCCACAAAAAAAAAACAGACACCTTGGTAATTTTTCCTCACTGTTTTCATGAACCTAATAAAATCTATTATAATATAATTGCAACTTGAAACGGGATATTTACCGTGTATATTTATTGTTTCGAGATGTTTCGGCACTGTTGCAAGCGCCATGATTGAACGGTCACGGTTGAACTTCAACAGGTCTAATGATACTATTAGTGACCAAATCAGTTCAAATAAATCTATAAAACGCTGTTAAAAGCAAGAGGCATTAAATAAAACCACATTTACTATGTATCATTTACACCAAAAATTAGATCAATAGAAGCAGGAGTTTAGTCAAATGAAATTTATGAAGATTTTTTTTAGTTGAAACCCAATGGGCTGTTCCGCTTTCTTTGAGCTCGCAGAGACGCCGTGCCAACGTACGCGCTATGCGACAGTTCAGTTCAGTGGAAATTGTTACTAAGGGTGTTTACGTTTTAATTTGATTATTCACCTATTTATTTATTTATTTATGTACACACATGACACTTACAAAGGAAAAATTTAAATACAGACAAAAGTGCACAAAGGTGCTGCTTATTTCCTAAGAAATTTCTTCCAGCAGACCGACGTATTTTTCTCGTAAACTTTTTTTTCAATAGTTTCGGATAAACACTTATAGTATATGTGGTTTGATTTAATGCCTCTCGCTTTTATCAACGTTGTATAAGTATTAGTAGAATAGAAACTTACAAAACTAGAGTTCATGAGAGAATCGTCATCTTCGTTGGTGTCTTGAGGCGGGAAGGTTGGTGCGACTAGCCTCTTCAGTTCGGTATGTTTTGTGTCAGTTTTTAGGGAGTCGTATTTTTCTTGTGCTGCTTTTAAATCGCCTTCGAGTTTCCTGGAAGGTTGTGAAAAGACGTTCTTTATTATATGCTGTGTTATTAAAAATCAACAAAGCATAAACCATGAGATGTGAAGTGATCTTCACATCTCATGGTTTACATTTTTTCTGATTTTCAAAAGCCGCCTGCTGCTTTTAAATCGCCTTCGAGTTTCTTGGAAGGTTGTGAAAAGTGGTTCTTTATTAGATGTTGATTTTTACTTAGTCTTTTAGACAGTTTATTAAATATCTTTTTTTAGAAGGAATTTGCAATGTGGGTAGAATTCACATTACTAGAAATCTTGTTACTTCCTCCAAATAAGCTAAATATGCCACAAAACAAACAACTAAACAGGTAAGTATATCGCACACTCAGAATGAAAGGGACCTAATTCAAAAAATAGTACTTTTTGGATTTGAGCATTAATAACTAATAAAGCAGCATTGAATAAATTATATTCATATATCTCAAGTGGCAAATGTATAAGCTGTCACTTTATAACTTGTAATTCAGATTCCTGTTTCCACGGCAATTCAGAGTAATGTTTCAGGCCAGTTTACATCAAAATCTGAAATTACACGAATTTAGAGTTAGGTCACTTTCATTCTGAGTGTGCGATATATCGAACCACAAAACAAACATAACACTATTCGAAGCATTAATAGCCTAATGGCTAACATGTCGGACTTGTGATCGTGAGGTCCCAGGTTAGAACCCCACCCAATGCACTATTGTCGTGAACCCACTCCAGATACAAGCATATTTATCTTAGTTGGAGGGGTTAACAAGATTGCTAGTAATGTGAATTCTACCTACATCGGTAGTAATCTTTAAATATATGAACTCGATTAGTATAAAAATACTCACTCCATTTTGCTCTGCATATCGGCAACATTTTTCTTCTCCAAGGCAAGCTGTTGTTTAGCAGCGTGCAGTCTATCTCGAGACTCATTCTTCTTAGCTTCTGAGTCACAGAGAGCTCTGAAAATAAGATCGGGGCGTAATGTAACAGTAGATAGTACATGAATTTATTGTATTATATTTGTTACTAACGAAGTATCTACGTTTGTTACTAATATGTTTTTTAAGCCATATATAATACTAACAAAACTATGGATCTGTAGTCTGCATTTTTTTTTACAATGGTATATCTATGGGAACTTTTTATATGTCTAGCATATTCAGTAAATATAATATGCCTTTTTTTTAGCTTGGTAAAATTATCAAATACGTCCTCCCACCCCGGGCAGGGTGGGAGGGACTGTCAGACTTTTACTGACTAAAATCCACGGTGTTCCTTCAATAGCCCTTTACGTACCGGGGTCACGGTAACGGGATGAGTCCCACGACCCCGGCAGGCTTCGGCCCTCTACGGGGGGGCCTCGTCATATTGCTGACGCTCTTTGAGGCGCGCGTGGAACACAACGCGCCGTCAACCCGGGCATGGTCCATGGTCGGACAGCGAGTTGCCCTTTACTCGCTGTCCGCATGCCCGCGCCTACGGTGCCCGGAGATCGACGTCCGACGCCGTGGGCGTCTACCACTGCGGCTGGGCTGGAGGGAGGACGCCATCCTCTCCCTCACGCGGCCCGCCTCCTCCTTCGGAAGCATGAATGCTTCGCAGAAGGAGGCGACCGCTTCCCACTCCCTCTCGCCCCGCAGCATGGCCTCGACCAGTGCCGGGCGCGAGAGGTCTCCGCCTATCGCCGCCGTGAGGACACGTCGGTGCTCTGCCCAAGCGGGGCAGTCTTGCACCGTACGCTCGACTGTGTCCTCAGGGCGACCCTCGCAGTGGTGACACCCAGGCGTTTCTTCCTTCCTCATCAGACACAGGTACCTCCCGAAACTTCCGTGTCCGGTGAGAACCTGCGTCATGCGGTAGGTCAGGACGCCGTGACGCCGATCTAGCCACTCCTCAAAGAGGGGTCTTACCGCCGCAATTGCGGCGTGCCCGAAATATAATATGTCTAACGCCAAAGTTACAAAAAAATTTCTTTTTTTAATTTCATTTCGTCCCCCGAAATATAAAGTATATGTTGCACAATTTTGATTGAGTCACAGAAGCTCATAATTATTTGAACTTTTAACAGAATTCTACTGTTCTACTTTAACTGATTCGGAAGACATTTTCTGTGATAGACGGACAAACACGAATGATTCTATAAGCGTCCAGTTTCCAAATTTTAATTGTCAATTAGATATTCTAAGAAGAGTCCAGTAGGAATGTTACTTAGAATATGGGGTATGAGAATAAGTACTTTCTAATGAATTTTGAAGTAGATAAATTTCTCGAGTCTACAGGGCGTCGTGTTCCACGTACGCCTCAAAGAGCAGTCAGGACTAATGACGGGCCCCAATAGGGCCTGCCGTAGTTGCAAGAATATTGTAACGAGATGGCCCTCAGAACACCAGGACAAGTGAAGGAACAGGAAGCTTTTAGTCTGAAGTTTGACACTCCCTTCCGCCTTGACAATACATTCATTGTGCGTACAGCTAAAGTGGAATTCCCTGCCCGAGTCTGTGTTCCCTTATAGCTATAACCTGGGAGTCTTTAAATCAAGAGTGAATAAATTACTTCTAGGCAAGCGTGTTTCATCTTCGACCACATAATCGCTTATTGATGGTGGTCAAACACGAGCCTATTAACAATAAATAAATTAATAGTTTAAAAAACACTAGAAAAACACGCTTTTATAAATGCACTTAAAACAAAAAAAATGTTAAGAAAACCGATAACTGATTTTCTTTAGGTTTGTTATAACCTTGAAATCTGATCGTGTTCAAAGTCCATAACGTGGCCCTTCTCACGAGTGCAAACACGACTATGATACGATATTCCATCATGGAATGCCAGTGCCTATCTTCCGGCTTCATCATCAGACCTTGAAACCTAATCGTGGTCAAAGTTCATTACAAGACTTTTCTAAGAAATCCAAAACAGCTATGATACGATTTTCCATCATGAAGTTCCAGTTCATATCTTCCAGGCGCGTGCGCTCCTTGAAAGCATAAATGCAGTGCATTACTTGCCATTCACAGGTATTTTAATAAAACGTTCGCACGTTTTAGATGACTTTAATTAATACTAAATAAATGAATAAACAAAATATAATAACTTAAAAACGCCTAATAGTTTATAAATAGCACCTATTTGCAAGCACACAAACATTGTTTGCCAGGCGCTGCAAATTAACGTACCTATTATTCTCAAGTCCTGCCGCCCTCTACGGCAGGATTTTTGTTCGCATGTGTGCAGTACTTTTGCTATTTGTGCACAATTCGCCTACGCACACACCCATGAATGTCTAAAGCCAAAGTCCTGCGGCATGATACCACAGACTACATAGAGATTCTACGTATGCATGAGACAAACGTTCAGAAATGTTGTTCGTTGCCGTTCCGATTAAAAATAATAGACAGAATAGGCTATTTGAATTGTTTCTAAAAACCGTCTCATATTATTTATTGGCGTATAAGGACCCTACAAATAATATTTATTTTCATATTTTATAAATATTTTGTTTAAAAAATAAAGCATTACAAAATATAGTGATTATATAAGCTGTCAAAACGCTTGTTGGACGAACAATATGACGGAGTGATGTCACACGTTTCACGTTTGTATATAAATATTGCGGAGCAAGTCAAATTGAGAGTTTTATGTAGTTTAATAAAGTTTCTGGCTGTAATTTACTGGAAAAAATGAGTTATAAATGGTGTGCAGTACCACGGTGCACAAATACAACGATAAAGATGCCGGAGAAGCTATTTATAACCGTTCCAAAAAATGTTAAAGTTCGTAATAAGTATTTACAACTTGCACGCAGAAATACTAAAGAAATAAAGGATAGTTCGGTAATTTTCGTCTGTCAGGCTCATTTTGATGTAAGTAAACATGTTATTATTACTAACTTAAAACATTTTTACAATATAGTTATTCTTCTGTTTTAAGGTTAGATAACTGAGATGTTTTTTTTGTATTATACCTGAATAGCCACAAATATTTCAATATTCAATTATATTTATTACCACTAAATACTTCAACATTTATGGCTTTAAAATAACATTTAAAAATATTTCAGATTGAAAAAGATATGGCTATCAATATAATATGGGATTAAGCAACTTTAAGCAAGAGCATAATCATGGTGCCTACAAAATTTTATTGCCAGGAAGACCGCAGAAAAAGGATGAATGATGCTAGTACTTCTAGACATGTATTTGTTTAAAAACAAAGAACCCAACTCATTCAAGAGTGCCAAGACACACTGATGCAGGAAGTGTTAAGTGAACCCAGCCCGTCTAGCACCCAACCGACTACAACACCTGTGCAAGAAGTAGTTTTAATGACAACAGGTATGTAGACATAACTAAGGATAAAAATAGGTAACTGAAAAGTGAACTGTGCGTTTGTTTGTATTTATAATTTTATTTATTTTCAGAATCACAGTCAACACAAAATAAAAGCACATGAACAGATCCTATTGTCACCAGTGAAAAGGGTACCAATTTCATTTAAAAGAAAAAGTTAATTATAGATCAAAGGCGATACGGACAAGAAAAATTTTGACTAAAGAGATTACTGTTTCATTTTCTAAGAATACTTGATAATGTGATTGTTATAGCCTGTGCACTTATTAATTTACAGGACTTGCTTATAAAAATAGAAATTAGACAAAATCTGTTGAGCAGCTTTGTTATAATGATTTCAAACAAATAGTCATACATACATGATATCAATACTTTATAAATAAGTGTTATTATTTTTTGGTAATTTATATTGCATACCAATAATAAAAGAAAGAAATCAGCCGTCTTGTTTTATTACTGTTTTCTAACTTTTAACGTTTAACTATTAAGGAATTTGGATTAATAAATACAATAATAATAGGAATCACTGATTTATTCTCATAAAAAACACAATTTTAGACATTATTTAATGATGCACTGCGCTTTAATATTGGATATATATATATTTTGCTTCCAAAAGGAAGATACACTTGTTAGTAATGTTGTTAAATGTATATTCATTGTCATTTTGTAGTAGTATGATATCAACTTTTTTTGTTTTTTTTTTAAAGTCAGGGGGTACAATACAAAAGTACCCTTTCTTCATATTAGTGACATATATTTTTAGTTGCACTTGAGCTTATACTTTTCAGCAACTACACCACTGAGACGGCATAACCTAAACAACACTGGCAGCAGGGTTGCCAACCGCAAAAGAAAATCCCTCGTACACATGCAGCTAAAAATCTCGTATTTTGAATTTCAAACCTCGTACATTTAGGTATTATGCATGCAAAACGTGCTAAAACCAAAATTAAGGCATATTGAATTTCTGGATTTAGGACTTTTTACTCGAAATAAACTATTGCAAGTTTCCTATTAAATAAAACATCACTTTGTGTTGTATTTCCAAAAAATCTTTATTATTAATCAATCAATAAAAATAAAAATAAAAAAACTAAATGTATTACTACTACTATTACTAAATTATTATGAAAATTTGCAAGGTAACTTAGTTTACATCTCTCCAAATATTAGTCAGGAACACCCTCACTGTCATCGTTTTTTCTGCCGTATATTTTATCTGTTGTCATGCGGCTATACACTCCTTTTGTGGGTTCAAAATTGACACAGTTTCCTTTTGCACTCTCTGCAGCAAGAAGTGTGCCGTGCACTGTTTCCACAGTTAGCCGGTTTCTTATCTCTGTCTTTATTAAAATGACTTTACTATTATAAAATGGTGATGCAAAATGTTCGTATGGCCATATTATTAAAATCTCGTACATAATTGTACGAGGTTGATAGTGTCCTCATAACTCGTACGGAACACTCCCAGGTTATAGCTAAGAGTAAGAGTTAATAGGTTACTTCTAGGCAAGCATGCTTCGTCTTCGTCCACATCATCACTTAACATCAGTTGAAATTGTGATCAAACGCAAGCCAATCAACAATAACTTAAAAAAAAATAGTGTAAACGCAATTATCTTATTAAACTGAGTGAATAGTTCGGGCCAATTTCAGTTATTATTTAAATATTTATCATTTTCATTTCGCTTCGTACCTACAGCATTTGTGTCAAAGTATTTGTTTAACGAAAAATTATTGGCGCATTCATTATGCGCGATGAGTGGATAAAAAAAATACCAGTATTTAAATCAAGTAAAGTATGTAAAAATAAATTGATTTAAACTACATTTTTACTGATATTTTAAGCTACATAATTAGGCTACCTACCACTGACTGAAATTCGGCTATATTAGGCTACTTAAGCTGTGAAAAACGGGCGACATTGACCCCCGCGTTGTTGGCAACACTGGTTTTGTGTTCGCGGGGCCTGCGAGCCATATTGCTTTTTCATGTGATGAGCATTGTTTACTATTTTGTTTACGCCAGTATATTTATAGTTTTCTTAAAAGATTTTTCATTTTAACATTTGAAAGTGTGTACATTTAACAGTTTATTACTGAGTTTCTATAATAATTGTATTGTAGTGATTTGCTTTTACTAGGTAGTGCGTTTGTTGATTTTTTTAAAAATGTTATTTGATTGTGAGGTCTGTGTTGAAAATGTGTGTTTATTAAAAATTAAAAATAACAAGTTCTCACAATTATCATTCAATGAAAAGATTCATATTGTCTCTAAAGGTAGGTGTGTACCCGAGTTACAACAATTAAACCAGCAAAAAGGGAAAGTAACTCGAAAGTTTCATGTTAAAAGTTATGAAACGTATGACTGGCTGTGTGGTTGTATACACACGATTAAATTATATTGTTTTCCTTGCATATTGTTTAGTAATTCTAGTACAGTGTGGACTGATTCGGGATATTCAGATTTAAATAATTTTTATACCGCGGCAAAGAAGCATGACCATACAGAAAAACATATGGAGGCCTGCTTAAAATTAAATACTTTTGGTAAATCTCGTATTGAAATGAGTATCAACAGTCAGTTACGATTAGATATTGAGAGGCATAATGCTAAAGTCGATCGCAATAGAAACATTTTTCAAAGGCTCATCGATGTTGTTTGCTTTCTGGGAAAACAAGAATTAGCTTTTCGCGGTCACGATGAGTCAGTATCGTCGTTGAATAGGGGTAATTATTTAGAAATAGTAGATTTATTAGCCAAGTATGATGGAGTTTTAGAAACCCATTTACAGAGTGCAAGTACCTCATTCACGGGCATGTCGAACCGTACGCAGAATGATTTGATCTCGAGCGTTGCATCTGTGATGATCGATCGCGTTAAAGCCGAAATTAAACAGTCCGATTTCGTCGCCGTCATGGTAGATGAGACCCCTGATGTTAGCGGCCGTGAACAATTGGTATTAGTTTTGAGATATTTTCGTGATTCTGAAGTAGTAGATCGATTTATCAAATATATTGATGTCAGCGCGGATCGGACCGCTGTAACCTTGAGTTCTATAATTTTGGAAATTTTAGAAGAGTTCGATTGTGTATCCAAATTAGTTGCACAAACTTACGATGGGGCAGCAGTTTTATCCTCACAAATTAATGGCGTGCAGGCCTTGGTGAGACAAAAATGTCCACAAGCTATGTACGTTTGGTGTTCAGCACATATATTAAATTTAGTTTTATCGAAATCGTTCGAACGAGTTGCTGAAACAAAACGCTTTTTTAGTATTATAAAATCAATCGCGGCTTTTTTTCACACCAGTACAAAGCGAATGGCCCATTACAACAACTTTGCCGATATGAAAAAGCTGCCTCGTGTCGCGGAAACAAGGTGGACATATCACTCGCGCACGGTTAATGTAATTAATAATGAGTCCACCCACCTCCTAGAATTGTTTGAAAATATGAACGAAAATACACAAGACTGGGATGGTGAAACACTGACACAAGTCAGTTCATTTTTATTTATTATGAAAGAATTTGAATTTAATTTTCTTTTAAAATCTTTCGCAGATATTTTTGCAGAAACGGATATTCTGTATGATATTTTGCAAAAAAAAACTAGTGACATCGCGTATTGTGTAACAAAGAGTTAGAGTCATTTTTAGAACGTTTCAGAGAGAAGTTCGAGATCTTTTATGATGCCGCCGTTCACATTACCGGACCACCTAAAAGAAAGCGCAATGTCGATGATGTAAAAATACATTATCGGCGAATTTTTGTTGAAATAATTGATAATGTAGTCAGTGAATTAAGAAATCGCTATAAAAACATTAAAGATTTAAAGTTTATTGAGCTACTTTCTTGTGAGAATTTTAAAAAATATAGTGAACGTTTCCCTGAAAATGAAATCAGAGAGTTCACTAATAATTATCAGGCAAATTTTAATTTCGATAAATTGAAAAATGAATTGCGCTGTATTTATAGATCACCTCAATTTGCAAATAGTTGTGTATTTAGTATTATTCAAAATTTGTATAAGGACAATTTAAATAAAGTTTTTTCTGAAGTGTTACGATTAGCGAAATTCATTGTGACTATCCCAGCAAGCAGCGCATCGGCAGAGCGTTCATTTTCGTGTTTAAAACGTATCCACACATATTTGAGAAACACACAAAATCAACAGAGACTCACAGAGCTTTCCATGATTTCTATAGAAAAGGCATTGAATTAAAACGCAATCCAACTTTCTATGACGATATCCTAAAATCATATTTAAAAAAGGATAGGCGCATAGATTTAATTTATAAATGAATGAGTAGTATGTTTTTTTTTTTACTAACCTGTTGTTTTATTATTAAGTTTAT
This sequence comes from Tholera decimalis, assembly GCA_943138885.2. NCBI lineage: Eukaryota > Metazoa > Arthropoda > Insecta > Lepidoptera > Noctuidae > Tholera > Tholera decimalis. Next base: position 36,418,473 of record OW964569.2, on the reverse strand, counting down.
TTATATATTTGCGAATCACATGAAAATCGGCCTTTTTAAAGGCCACATCGGATATCTTCCAAGTGACGTGTTCTGTAACTATCACTCACTTGGATAAGATATTTGAGGTGGCCGAAATCTTGCGTTTACATCGGGATATAGTAACCGGAACCTTGAATATGTGAAAATTGAAGCTGAATAGGTGAGTAGTAATATCTTAGCTTATTATTTTACGTATTAGAATTTCTTCCGCCGTGACGATCGATCGCCGTTTTGTCTGCGTTGCCGTAGAAGATGTACATGAATAGTAGTACATCTAAGACTTGTTCTGTTGGCATGGTTTCCGACTTAGAGATACGTCGCGTGGCTGCGGCTATGCTTAAAATCTATAAAAGAAAAAGTTTTTGTGACCGAGTACTCCGCCGCATACCCAGTGCCATAAACCTGTGCACGCCGCTGATATCTTCCGGCTCCAGCATCAGATCAGTTCGACAGTACCATATTATTGTATTGTCATCAGAACTACATACAGTTGCCAATTTTTATTACGCTACGACCCTTGGAAGATGGTTAAATTAGTTACCTTAGATTCCATTACATAGTTAGTTACATACAGGTCGATTTAATAAAAGCGTGTTAAAAAAGAAGTTGAGAAATGTATTTCTTAACAATGTGTTTACCTTTTAAGTGCAGTGGCGAATGTAGCAATAGTTCGCACATCGGAATAGCTATGCAGCATCTGTTCCACGTCATCACTTGTAGCGTTCAGCACTTTTTGCAGACTGAAATACAAATAAATTACGTATTACTTTATGCAAACGTAAGTTTAACGCTGTTTTACGTAGACCGCTCAAGTTTCAGAAGTAATTTTTCATTAATTACGCAATATATTGCCTTGTCACCTTGTGTGTGTACATGTGTTTAAATAAAATAATATCAGCTTTAGTTGTACGGGAAGAAAATTAAAATAACTGCTTCTAATTATCCTTGAGAACTCAAAACGATATATTTATCATGTGTATTTATTGTTTCGAGTTTTCGATATTTCGGTACCGTTGTAAACGCCATGATCACGGATGAATGAATGTCCGAAACTCGAGTTCTAATGAGATAGATAGTGACCATGCCAGTTTAAAGACTTACATTGCTTCCAATGGATCTGCCAAGTACCAACTAGATGCGTTTGAGTCTATGGAGAAACGGGCCAAAAGACTCATTGGCAACAATACACTGGTCGAATCAAAGCTCCAGAGCCTTGAACATCGGCGACGAGTTGCTAGTCTATCGGTTTTCTATCGGTTACATTTCGGAGAGTGTGCGATGGAATTACACAATCTAATTCCGCCAAGCCCGTTCCATCATCGGACTACAAGACAAACGGCGATGCGCCATCGTTACATGGTGGACATCCCACCCATACACACTAAACGTTTTGGGAATACCTTCATTGTGCGTACGGCTAAGGAGTGGAATTCCCTGCCGGAGTCTGTGTTTCCCGATAGCTATAACCTAGGGGTCTTTAAGTCAAGAGTGAATAGGTTACTTTTAGGTAAGCGTGCTCATCTTCGACCACATCATCACTAACCATCAGATGAAATGGTGGTCAAACGCGAATCTATTAAGTGGAGAAAAAAAAGAGAAGGCAGCCTCCTTGTCGTAATCAGTGTGGTACCGCACTGGCTGGACCCAACTTCCTGCTGCGTGCATCTGTACCCACGACGCAGCTCTACGTGTCCAGGCTGCACTACGCTACGAAGGATGAGGAGATTATGGAGTACGTGCGAGCTAAGACCAACTGGACTTTGAGGGTCGAGGAGTTGGTCATGAAACGAATTTTAAATCGTTTGTGATGCGGGTTCCAACTCATCTATTAGAGACATTCCTCAAGCAGGAATTTTGGCCGAAAGGTGTCGTGTATCGACGATTTCGCGGAAGATTACGCGACACCTCGCAGCGCAACACGACGCCGTCTATTCGTGTTAACTAGTTTTTGTTTTTAAGTGTTTTAAATTTGTTATGTATTAGTTTATTTATAAGATTTTGTATTTGTTTATTGTTTTTATGGGCCTAGTTGCCTGAAATAAAGGATATATTATTATTATTAATATAAAAAAAACGAGTTGCACTCCGGGAGTGCCGGCAGAAGTGAAAACATGAATATTAACGTTGTGCATTTTTGATATTTTGGAATGGTTAGGGAATAATTTTGCACGAATTGCTTTAATTATCAGTATAAAAGTACTATCATTTATGTGGTAGAATACAATATTTATCTATTGCGCTATCGTACACAAAACATGACTATTTATATTACATTAAAAAGTTTATCTCTTAGAATATTCGACACGTTAACTTCAATTACAACGCCATCTAGACAGTTTTCTTATAACTATTGTAACGAAGTAATTGATGCACGCTTGTAGCTTTGACTGTGGCAAACAAAGTCATTTGGGGCTGTATTAATTTCAATAAAGTCATATAGATGTCACTGTAGTAAAAAGTGCCCGTCTTACGAATTTTCGATCAGGGTCACGTGTCCCTGACGCGAATTTAACATTTTTTACCCATTACAAAAAAAAGTGCACAGCGCCGCTAAAGAAGTTTTCACTTCAAAAAAATATGTAGTGTAGTGATACAGTAGTTTTTGATGGTAGAGGTATAGTGACTTGACAGACGTTTCGTCGGTAATTAACTAACTACAGTGACACGTTAGTGTTAAATAGGCTTCCTTACCGATTTCGGTAACGCCGCTTTTATGTGACTGGCCAAAATTTACCAGTGCCAATAGAAAATAAAATTGTCTATTGGCACTGGTAAATACATTCAGTCTTGATTTAAGTGAATTGGCTCATTCATAAATGTATTAATCCAAAGCGGATTCCTAAACTAACCTAGAGCTTGTGTTTTGGGAGGCAGTGTATTTGCTCTAAGACCCGGTCACAACTATAGCAGTCAGCATTATGTGTAAGAGGGCTTTTTTAACGTAATAGACGAATTACTTATAACATTAATTTTAAAAAACAGGCAAAGTGCGAGTCAGACTCGCCCATGAAGGGTTCCGTAGTAACTATAATAATATAATATATATTATGTATATTTATTTGACGAATAAAAAAAAACCTTAAAAATTTCTTAAAACTAGCTTATTTACATTTTTACAACTACGCTAAATAACTTTGTTTTTTTTATAGTGTTTGTATGAATTACAAAGTTATATTTGTGGTTTTAGAAAATATGCTGTATCTCAAAAACTGCTGACCCGATTTCTTTCAAACCAATTTTGGTTGAAATTTTACATTAAGACACGCACACATTTTACCACTTTGGAAGCTTATATCTTTTAAACGATTGACTGTATGAAAAAGTGGTTTTAGAAATCCTTATATCATTTTTAAAGACCTGTCTATAGGTACCACACACGCATAGGTTTCATGAAAAAAAATATTTTCAGTTCTAGTTCCATGTATGGGGACCTCCCTTTATTTCAAATTTTTTTTTTATTTTTTTCTTAAAATCAGAAAGCGGTTCACAGAATACATCTACCTAAGTTTCACATGTATAGTCTTAATAGTTTCGGAATAAAATGGCTGTGACATACGGACGGACGGACAGACAGACAGACAGACAGACAGACAGACAGACGGACAGACATATCGAAACTATAAGGGTTCCGTTTTTTGCCATTCGACTACGGAACCCTAAAAAGAACTAGAAATATGCATAGAAATCACATTACCAACAATCTAGTTAACCCCACCAACTAAGCTAAATAAATATGCTTGTGTCTGGAGTGGGTTCACGGCATAGTGTAATGGGTGGGGTTCGAATCCACGACCTCTTGATCACAAAGTCGACACCTTAGCCATTTGGCTAATACCGCTTATAACTTATAATAAAAGGTTACCAATACTCACCCATTCAAGGTTTGCATATTTTTCTTCAGAGATTCATTCTCTTCTTTAATTTTATGCAATTCTCTGTTCTGTACGTTGGCGAACTCTAGCTGTTCTCGTAGTGCTAACACCTTGGAGTCGAAGCTTACCAGGCGTTTTTCATAGGACTTTAGGAGATCACTGAAAATATTTGGTAGGATTTAATACAAGATTTGACAACCTGCCTTAAAACCACGGAACAGATGAATAAGGTTGGAATGGTAATGTGGGCGTGGCGAGCGCGCCACATTTATGATACGAAAATCATAGCTCGACCGATTAATTCATTCACCGCGTTTAGTGCGCTTCGGATTACTTCGGAACACAGAGCTCTGCTTTAAAATGCCGTGTTGTGCAATTATAACCTGTAAAACAAAAAGTTAGACCGCAAGTATAGAGCGAGGAGGTATATCTTTCCATCGGTAAGTCGAAAATAACATTTAATTACAATTTTATTTGTAAAAAACATAAAAATATTCTGATCACTATGAAATTCCGAACATTAACAACATTATTGCAACAAGTTACAAAAAATATACATTGCCCGATGTATACTCGCTTAATCAACGCAATGACCAAGTCCGCTTACAATGTAATGCATGCGTTGCGTCCTCCACACTACAACCATTGACGTTTCGTCCTTTGCCCTGATTGGCCGTGATGCACGGCGCATGTTTATCGACAGTGAGTTACAATCAGTAGCAAGCTCTCGATTTAAGTGTAATTTATTTGTGTGCGTAATTCGCATACGTAACGGGCCGCTAAAAAGTGGGAGACAAGCGGCCACACGTGTTCTCATACAAAGCAGGAACTATTTTCTTTCTAACCTCTTTTATCTGTTCTGTGCTTAAAACAGGCCAGTGTAAATAATGTTGTAGTTTTAATTATGTATCAAATAATACATGAGGAATATAGGTGCTCTTGGCTTGTAGCGACATCTATCTCGCTACATACAAACTAAACGATAGAAATCCCTGTATCGCGCAAGCAAAGTTTACCGCTCAACTAGCCAACATACAAATCACCCGATCACAAACATCGGGCAGTAAAGGCAGGGCAAATAATAACAGCCTTACAGGTCGGTCTCCTGCCGGGATTGCGGGAATGCTCTAACGGGATACCGCGGCCCCGGAACAAGAGTTGAAGGAACAGGGTGGATGAATGATGTGAAACGTGCACTAACTTCTGACGTTTCATAAGTTCAATAATTTTGATTTTGAAAGATTGATCCAGAATATAGGATGTGATACGACGGTCACCTCTTACAATACGCGACTGGTGGCTGTGAGTCCATCTTCAAGCACTTTGTTTGATCAGACACCCGGCTACAGTTGTGTGCCGCGTTGAATAGAATGCTAGTAGCCCTCCCACGCATGTCAGCTAGGGTAAACGGTGAGGTTTTAGCCAGTACGAGTGTGTCAGCCGCGCGAAAGGTCACCGATGAGATGGACATATCAGATAAGAGCTGCTCTCGGTGAGCCAGAGCACAAATACAAAAGGAAGGCTGCAAGAAACGAGTGGCGGCGCATAGTGAGGTGGGTCACTCAACTGAAATAACTATCACGACCATTCTGTCACGAGTGGAACGGCGAAGAAGAAGTGTGTCAAATCCATTCGTCTGTCTAAGGGCGATGGAATCCATGAGGATTCCACCCCTAAAAAAGGTGTAGTTGTGATCCGTTATAGCTGTAACCCTACAAGATGAAGATGAATGCCTGAACCAGCATCCCAATCCACTAGCTTCTGGATTCGTTAATAAATTCATGGTTAAGAGACTAAATTGTCCTCACTTTGGTATTGTTCGTCTAATCTTTAAGTTCTAAGTTGAGCTACGCGATAACTGACAAACGCTTGCACTGTTTGGTCTACTCAAATCTATGTGATTCTCCTCTAAAGAGCACCAAGACATAAACCTACATGGTCCTCATACGATTCGATCACTACAGATTGTAATGGACTTCAATAGAGACGTTGTAGACATCTGAGTTTATTTCAGTATTTTTTCTCTGAATACTCAGGAAACACTGACCTCATTTACGAAAAAACAATTACGTGTAAAAAAAACATAATTATTTCATAATAAAAATAGCGTGCTCCGTATGGAAAGCGACGCTGTGGCCTCCTGATTTTAAAAATCCATCAATCGCATGATGAATCTGATGACTGATTGTAGATCCAAGAGAGAAAAAAAAACATCTTTACTTACTCTTGCCTCTTCAAATCCGCTGTAGCAACATTTAACTTGTCTTCCTTCTCCTTAGCTTTTACTCTTTGCTGCCTCAACTGCAGCTGTGCATCGTCTAACCTCGACTGCAACGTCGCGGCATCTTCACTGTTGTTTTCATTGGAAAAGGTCGGGTATAGACGGAACATACACTTGTCCGTTACTTTGTTCCTGCATTGCGGACAGGTTTTTGACCTGGAAGAATTTATGAGGTAACATAATATGGTGCACAAACTTAGTTTTTGATTAACATCCAGAAGTCCAAACTCAAGGTTTACTAACGGTCAAAGGAACGCAGTATACAAAGTGTTACTACATTAACGGTGTACGAAACACAATGCTGCGTTCCAAGACAAATACAGCTAATGTAGCTCAAAAGGCTGTCCAACTCAAGCAGGACAGGGCAGGACATGGATGCCGCATGCCAGACCAACTGTGGGCAAAATAACACAAAACTGGAGCCCCGAGACAGGGAGATAGGGTCGCGGCAGACCACGAAGGTGATTGCGGGACGAACTGGATAGGTTCCGTCAGAACTGGAGGGAGGACGCATGGACTCGCAAGAAGTGGAATGAGTGGAGAGAAGCCTTTGCCCAGAAGTGGGACAGAAAAGGCAAATAAAAAAAAATGTTTAATAGTCTGCTACTGGTGACAGGTTGGCTAAACAGGGACTGATTGCAGAAATTTAAACGCGTATTATAATACTATATTCGGACAAGAATAAAACACTTCTGTATTTGTAACTATGTATTTCAGATAGTTGCTTACAACAAAGTGAGTGTCAATCACAAAAAAAAATGAACGAGGAAAAGGGAAGACCGATTCGTCTGCTCATAAACATCCATCCGCAATAACTTCAGTTAATGTGTGATCATGGCGCTTGCAACTGTGCCGAAATACATAATATAGTAAATATAATGTCACAGGGCATCAATTTTATGGGTGGTAACACTGACAAGCTCAATTTGGATAGTTTTGACAGTTTTGGCGATCACCAGTGCCTTACTGGTGCTTGTCAGAGATATAATTGTCAAAGTTGGAGCTCTTTTCAGAGCTTTTTAAATTGGTCTTTCGACCAATTTAAAAAAAAAATTGCTACTGTTAGCTGAAGTGGAAATGGGCTGCCTATATCCACTGTATGTTGCAGCAGAATTGGGCAAAAGTGGCTACTGATTGGGCTCTGAAGAATAAGAACCGGGGACATGGTAGGCCCAGGATGAGATGGCGTGACGAATTAGATTCCTACCTGAAAGATTGATCGGTTGTGGCAGGGGACATTGAAAAGAGGAAGGGAGGCCTTCGCCCTGCAATAGGACACTACAGGCTTACAATAATAACTGTTACATGCAACTATTGCACTTATCATGGCACTGCGAGCATGCTGAATATAGTAGTAACAAAATTGGCCAAGTGCGATTTGGACTCGCCCATGAAGGGTTCCGTAGTAACTATAATAAATATAACATACTTAATATATTTATTTGAAAAAAAAAAAAAAATAACAAAAAGCCTTACAAATTTATTAAAACTAGCTTATTTACAATTTTCACAACTACGCCAAATAACTTTGTTTTTCATAGTATTTGTATGAATTACAAAGTTATATTTGCGGTTTTCGAAAATATACTGTATCTCAAAAACTGCTGACTCGATCTCGTTCAAACCAATTTTGGTTGAAAGTTTACATTAACATCTACAACATATGGTTTTTTTAGATTTTTCACTTCATTATTATAGAAGTTAGAGGGGGAGGGACAAACATTTTACCACTTTGGAAGCGTATATCTTTTAAACGATTAACTTTATGAAAAAGTCATTTTTGAAACCATAATGTCATTTTTAAAGACCTGTCTATAGATACCACACACGTATAGGTTTCATGAAAAAAAATATTTTCAGTTTCAGTTCCATGTATGGGGAGCCCCCTTTATTTTAAATATTTTTTAAATTTTCTCTTAAAATCGGAAAGCGGTTCACAGAATACATCTACCTACCAAGTTTTACATGTATAGTCCTAATAGTTTCGGAATAAAATGGCTGTGACATACGGACGGACGGACAGACATGTCGAAACTATAAAGGTTCCGTTTTTTGCCATTCGGCTACGGAACCCTAAATAACATGTTGCTAAACATGAAAACATTTACATTCAAATGTTTTAACATGCTAATCTTCGGAAGTACCGAGTGGATTTGGATGAAATTTGGTAAGGAAGTAGCTTGAAGCTTGAGAAAGGTTATGCTTTTACCCAACTGCAAAATAAGGAAGGTTATGTTTTTATCATGATTAAGTCCCCGTGCAACTACTTGTAAAAATATATAGCTGTTTGTTAATATCAGTAAAACTTGAGAATGGCTGGATAAATTTCATTAATTCATTTTGTATTATGTTTCCCTCACACAGGGAAGGTTTAAAAGGTCAAAAAACAATGCATATCTGTTCAGCTAGTAACTAGGTATATGAATAAAAATAATTAATTAATTCAGCTAATTTTATTTGGTTCATGACAATACTTATCTGGACCCCGCATTAGTATTCCCTGTCTTGGGATCTAGTCCCTTCCCTATTATTTGGTTAAACTTTAAGGATATACACTACAAAACGGACACAAAACTAACTATTGGAAAAAGATTTTTCTTTCGTTTCATTGTTTCTGTGATGATGATGAACAAAGGATTATTGAAAAGCCTTAAATGCAGTCCTACTATGCAGTTGTTGACTAATAGTATTATTAAAATGTAGCCAAATGCAAGTCATCTTACTAATATTATAAATGCGAAAGTTTGTGAGGATGGATGGATGTTTGTTACTCTTTCACGCAAAAACTACTGAACGGATCTGAATGAAATTTGGTAAGTAGATAGTTATCATTCTGGAATAACACATAGGGTACTTTTTATCCCGAAATTCCCACGAGATCAGGATTTGCGCGGGAAAACCTTCCCACGCGTACGAAGTCGCGGGCAGAAGCTAGTTCTAAATAACTCCCACATTTAAAATATTCAGTGTTTTAAAATATTTGTTAATGCTCCTTTCTTTCCTATAATTTTATCCTATAATAATGGGCCTGACATTTTTTTATTATTAGAATATGAATAGGCCTAATTTATAACAACATATTCTGGTTTGGGCTGATTGATGGATCATATTGCATTACCACCCTGTAATGGTGGTATTCCATACACAATTTTATTTTTTATACATTTTTTTAAATTAAATGCATACATACAGCTATCTTTACAGGCTTTCCCAAAGAAAAACCCTTAAACCCTTAAATAAAAAATAATAAATTCTAATCAACTCAATACAATTCAAATAATTAACATAACCATACAAAAAAAGAATCAATAAAAAACATAATCAATACATAAATAATAATCAATCAAAATTGTCAAAATGTTTTTAAATTTCTTAATATTAAAATCGATCGATCGAATTCGATCAACAATACCGACTAGATATCGGGTCGGCGCAAAAAATACGTCTCGGTAAATAACAGCGCACTTGAGAAGTGAGCTCTTATTTTGTTTAGTTCGCTTGACACACAGCCAATGTAAACACGTTTCACAATGCCGCAATGTGTATTCAAAAGTTGCAAAAATAATGCCCAAAAAGCAATTTAACGGCCGGAGTGTCTACTACCAGTACCTACCTACTACCTACCTACCTACCTACCTACCTACCTACTTTCGGTAAGTACATGTATAATTTTTTTTTTTTTTTTTTTTTTAACGTGGTAAAATTATCAAATAAGTCCTCCCACTCCGGGCAGGGTGGGAGGGACTGTCAGACTTTTACTGACTAAAATCCACGGTGTTCCTTCAATAATCCTTTACATACCGGGGCCACGGTAACGGGATGAGTCCCACGACCCCGGCAGGATTCGGCCCTCTGCAGAGGGGGCCTCGTCATGTTGCTGACGCTCTTTGAGGCGCGCGTGAAACACGACGCGCCGTCGACCCGGGCATGGTCCATGGTCGGACAGCGAGTTGCCCTTTACTCGCTGTCCGCATGCCCGCGCCTACGGTGGCCGGAGATCGTCGGCTGACGTCCGACGCCGTGGGCGTCTACCACTGCGGCTGGGCTGCAGGGAGGACGCCATCCTCTCCCTCACGCGGCCCGCCTCCTCCTTCGAAAGCATGACTGCTTCGCAGAAGGAGGCGACCGCTTCCCACTCCCTCTCGCCCCGCAGCATGGCCTCGACCAAGGCCGGGCGCGAGAGGTCTCCGCCTATTGTCGCCGTGAGGACACGTCGGTGCTCTGCCCAAGCTGGGCAGTCCTGCACTGTGTGCTCGACTGTGTCCTCAGGGCGACCCTCGCAGTGGTGACACCCAGGCGTCTCTTCCTTACCCATCAGACACAGGTACCTCCCGAAACTTCCGTGTCCGGTGAGGACCTGCGTCATGCGGTAGGTCAGGACGCCGTGACGCCGATCTAGCCACTCCTCAAAGAGGGGTCTTACCGCCGCAATTGCGGCGTGCCCGAAGTACATGTATAATAAGTTACATTTTAAGCTTTAAACCAACAAATAATATCAAATTTTGAAGAAATTTACCGACTTTAAACCACCGCTACAAATGTTTGGCCAAGGTTGGTCAATACACGCGCAAACTTTTGAAACGAAACAAAACGATGTAACTCGCAAGGCAATAACGGGAAAATGTACTTTATCTGTTGCCAGTTAAGGTTGATTTCACACTAAATGATATTATTTTATGTCTTTTCATTTATAAGTAACAGGAGTAATTTATTGCTATGCTAGTTTTTTGTGAGGAATGATCGTAAGTATTAGATAATATTTTGAAGATTTGTAACTTTATTGCTAGGTACCATGACGTTGGTGCCTTGGAAGATGGGTAGGCCTCTAGTGTGGGACGCAACTTGTGTCGATACTCTTGCGCCATCTCATATTCCAAGTACGGCGAGCTGCGCTGGTGCAGCAGTCGCAACTGCAGAGGCCCTCAAACGGCGCAAATACAGTAACCTTTCTAGTAATTACAGTTTTGTGCCGTTTGAGGTTGAAACGCTTGGGTCATGGGGCCCGAGTGCGCGTCTCCTTTATAAGGAATTATCTCGCCGGCTCATCGATTCCTTGCGTAACCGGAGGGCCGGCTCATTCTTTGCCCAAAGAATAAGTATTGCCATACAACGTGGCAATGCTGCCAGTCTTCTGGGTATGTTTCCGGACGACAGCGATGAGGAGGAGTACTTTGACGCCTAAGCTTGTTTTTATTTATTTTAATTTTTTATGTACATAGTTAGGTTTAGTAATTATATTAGTTTATTGATAGTTATTGTTAAAGTATGTAAGATGATAAAGGTTTAATAAATATAATTTTAAAAAGGTACCATGGTTGTAATTAGGTTGAACTTAAAACTGTTTTAAAACTTTTCTCCCAGTTCGTTCGTAAACAAATGTAGCCTTATAAGTACATATTCATGCGGTTAGCATTTAGCTTTGATTTTGTATGTGACCTGTTATCTAGTTGGTATTGTTGATCGAAGATTAAAATATTCACTAAAAATGTTAAATTGATAAAAAAAAGGAACACTCAGTACATGCGTACTTGAAGGACGGTAACATTGCAGTTAATTTATGAATGCGTACTTTGCGCAAAGTAGGTAGGGTTGCCAGGTCATCAAACCTAATAGCCAGACAGCCAGTCAGTTTAGTTGAACATTGTTTTTTTTTTTAAATTGATAATAGTTTCACATTCAACCACCATCTCACTTGATGGTAAGTGATGATGTGGTCGAAGATGGAGCATGCTCACCTAAAAGTAACCTATTAACACTTGACTTAAAGACCCTTAGGTTATAGTTATTGGGAAACACAGACAGATTTGGGTGAAAAGGCTGTACACTCTGATTTATTAATGATTTTGTCTAAGTATTAAGTCGAATTTTATTATTTAACAAAAGCCAGACGCTGATTATTTTGGCCGGACACTCATTCTAAAAGCCTAACTGTCCAGCTTTATCCGGATGCCTGGCAAAACTAAATGTATGACCTGATCCCTTCATCCCCCTTTTACTACCAGTCTACCAGACGTACCCCAGGATACCATCCACACTTGGTCGATATACCGTCTTGTCGTACTAAGCGCTTTTCTTCAACATTCATTGTGCGCACAGCCAAGGTGTGGAACTCTCTGCCGGCTTCTGTGTTCCCTGCCACATAAAACCCCTCAGCCTTTAAAGCAAGAGTGAATAGGCATTTTCTGGGCACGCTTGTTCGATCTTAGACCTCATCTTACACTTACTATCAGGTGTGATCGAGGTCAAGAGCGGGCTCATTCGTAATAAAAAAAAAAATGTATATTTGGTATATTTTCATTGGAGCCTGTCGAAAGAACTAGTTGCAAGAGGTATCTTATTTTAGACTTGATATGGTTAAAGGCAAGCAGTAAGATCTATTGGATGGAAAAACTATAAATAATGTTTAGTCAAACATTTTATATTTTCTTTTTTTTTACTAGCACATGTCACAGGTGATCATTTCCACTTATAATTAGTACCATGTTGCACGTATGCTTGTATGTCCCTAACTAGTGGAAAAACAATTATCATGTTTTTGGGAGCAATAAATTATTATTTTATAGGGTTCGCAACAGCGGAACAGCAGACAGAAATAAAGATCAATTTCTCATCTAAACAACAAATTTTATGTATATGTGTACCTTTCGATCCATTGTGCGAGGCACTGGTGGTGGAATATGTGACCACATTTCGTCACATATATATTCTCAGCTTGATTTACAAGATCGCTGCATATAGTACACAGGACATTCATCTGAAATTATTTTTATTCTTTTTATTTAGTATTTTAGTTTCAGGTTATGTTTTGATTCAAAAATTTTGGGCGCAAACCCCAGTAGACTTGTTGTTATTACAACTATTATACAGATGACTATAAGAAATACATAATATATATAAGAAATATAATAATATATTATATAAGAAATACATAATAATTAATCCTTTACCGTGAACTTAAACAGTTAGGGCCGGATCTTCCATTTATCGTTCCAAATATGTCGGAGACATTCTACCTACATTGAAAAACGACATTCCTTAATTTATTCCCACCATTAAATAAACAATATCGCTATTTTATGCACGACACAGTCTAAATTGTCTATAATCGTAACGATTTCATTTTATAACAATAATAGAAAACAGACGCAAATTCTGTCCGGAATCAATGTTTCCACTTTAATAATTTAGTTTCCCCACGCCTCAATTAAAATTTCCCCTTCTCAGGACTTTTTTCCCCTCAAAAATTATTCTGCTGTAGTTTTTAGTATTGGCACTGGTGTAGTAACTACAAAAAAAATCTTTATCAATCTTCTTCTATAGCCTGCCCACGCCCCTGGTGAGTGGTGATATTATAATAATAATATTTAAACTAAATACATCAACAAAATCATCGACTATGAAACAAAAAATGTAGACGGCAGTCGCAAATTCCGTCAACTGCCAATTTTGGTAAACTATTTTATGTTACTGTCTTTGACCAATGCTGCCGTAGAACGGTTGTTTAGTGATCTAAAAAATATCAAAACAGATAAAATCAGGCTTGAAAAGAACGGGAACAACTTCAGTACAAATAATGAAAAATCAGTTAGAAATACCACACCTTAAGTTTGTACAGTCCAATGCAACTGCAAGTGGATCCAAAAAAATTAGACTAAGCATGAATAAAGTATAAATTCAACAATTCGTATTCTTATTTATAGCCTGACCAGAAATATATAATACCTGTATGTGTTGCCACTGTTTCTTTTATTTATAATACAGTAACACTAGTCCACGTCCATAAAAATTAGTTCCGAAATATTCCGCAATATATTAGGCTAGGCTTTACCCATGATTTCCCGCAATTTCCCCTTTTCATGTCTTTTCCCTTTTTCTTCCCCTCTGGATCCTAATTTCCCCTCAAAAGGGGAATTTTCCCTCATTGTGGAAACACTGTCCGGAATACGTCAGATAACAAATCTCTACCACAGATAACTTTGAATAAGTCAATCTCTACTCCATAGATGATACATATAAATACTCTACTCTATGAAATCTCTTCAATGGACTCTGTGGTTATAAATAGTGTTGCTAGCGAATATTTTTAATCAATCGATTAACCTATGACCTCTTTGGTCTAGTCTAGTGCTAAGACTAAGAAAAAAAGAGTCTAGTGGCACAGGCAAGGCAAGTAAAAATCATCCTCTATTTACGTGTAGGGGGTGTAACCTAAAGAAAATTGTTTTCACGGTTTTATTTTACCAATTTGTCAGCGTGATTAATTAATGTATTATCTAGAGATATTTTCCAGGGGGGGGGGGCTGGCCCCCAGTAATAGAAGCGATGATCGCTTATCAAAGCTGCGTCAACTCGAAATGAAAATTTTTGCATAAATTAATTTAAAGCAATGTAGTATGCATGTATCGCAACAGTAGTGTCAAAAAGAAGAAACTGAAAAGTCAATAAAAAAAGTGGCTAAGTGCGAGTCGGACTAGCCCATGAAGGGTTTCATAGTAGCAAGTACCTATAATTTAACGAAAAATATCTTTGTTTTTATAGCGTTTGTATAAATGACAAAATTACACTAGTAGGTATCTGATTTGAACTGAAAAATGAAAATTCCTTTTTTTTTCTAATATGTAACATAGGTACTTATTAAATCAAAATATTAATCCTCATTATCTATACATTGTTGCTATCTAATCGGAAGGTTATTTATGCTTTTGCGATAGAACTCTTGGGATCTAGATTCAACAAACTGTTTGAAAGCATTTTGTACACTGCTTCTTGGGAAGAATTAAAATAAAAAATTACGTCCATTGGAGCAAGATATGGCATCTCGGTCTGGTTGTACGTAGAATGAATAGAATGACCTATGGTTTCTAACCGCAGCATCTGCAGAGTCACAAAGGTTTCTCGTGCAGTGTGATGTCTTGCGTTATCATGGAGCAAATAATGGTGAAGATCGGTTCACAAGTCGGGGCTGTTTCGCTGCTAGTTTCACTATCATTGTTTGAATTTCGACCCACTAAACATCTGCCATTATTGCCAGATAGATAGATAGACAGAATATACTTTATTGTACACCAAAATTTAAACACACCTATTTAAAAATATTACTTAATTCTATGGTTACAATAGCGAAAAGAAAAAAGCGAAAAACACCACGAATAGACTACCAAACAGTTACCATTATCTTATTTATAGTAAGCTTTGCCTTAAGCATATATTGCACTATTGCCGCGATTAACCTGAGTCTGCCATTGCATTTTTTGCTTTTGGTTTCCTAAAGAATCCGCTTTTCGTCACATGTCACTATTTGATTAAATATTCCTTAATTTCTGTACTAATTCAACAAGGCAACTCAAGATTCAACACGCGTTTCTTTCTGCAGATCAGTCAAATCATGAGGCACCAATTTGACTGACCCGCCTAATTCCATTTCAGCCTAGCAGCCTTTTTGCCAACATCCACTATGCTTGTTTTAGAACGCAGTGTGGTGTTTCCTATTCTGTCTTCTCTTCTCACACCTGGAATGCTGCGTTCCATTGCCTTTTGGAAAACTCTAAGGCGGGCTTCTGCAATTCGGTGAGTGACCAAGTCTGAGCACCATAGCTTAAGACGGGCAGAATACACATATCGATTAGTTTTCGCTTCAAGGAGATCGGTAAATCACCCTTCATTAGCGTCTTCATGGACCAGTAGCTTTTTCAAGCGTGTTCGATTCGACGATCGATTTCCCTTTCTTGCCTGTTTTCGAAAGAAAGGCCCAAATAGATATGCTCATCGACGTAATGAATTTCCTGCTCGTCTACCTCAACCCTACGTTTAGTGCTGTTTATCATAATTTGAGTTTTAGACCGATTCGTTCGAATCGGTCTGAAAGAAATCCAAGAACTGAGCTCTTTGGTGAGCCAAAGAGCCCAGTTCTTGGAGCATAGTTTTCATTAGAACTTAAAACGGGATAACATTTACCATTTGTACTTATTGTTTCGAGTTTACAATATTTACGCGCTGATTCACATCACCATCCCAGACATCTAAACTCTGTAGTGACTTCGTTTACCTACCGCGCATATTACTTATGTGACGAGGAACATTTACATGATGAGTTAACACATGTTCAGAAGGTGCTACAGAGAAACAGAGAACATCGCACAGCGTAAGCAAAAACCTGTATCTAGACACCGAAAGTGCGAGGTGGAGAGGCAACCAGCATTTTTGCCGTTCGTGAAGGGAGTGACAGATAAAGGTTGCAAACATTCTTTGGAAATCTGCAGTACCTAACGACTATCTTCATTCCGTTCAAGAAAGTATCTCAGATGCTGTGTTCACCGAAAGACAACTTACCTCTGGAAAAACCCGGTGTCTAAAAAGTGGACTGCAGCTGTGGAAAGTTGCATTTACCGGTCAGTCAAAACCAGGACAAAACGAACTGAACGAACCAAAAATTGGCAATAGCACATGTTTTCGAAGCAGGATCGAACCATTGGATTGAGTTATATAAGCCTCAGGTCATCACAATAGAACTCCACTTTATACCTAGACTGGTAAGGGAAGCGATTGAGATTACCAATTACAAGAACTTTAACCGAGAGGACGGATTTCAATTGTCGAGGGCCTTGGATCCAGTGGTTCAATTGTGTAAACCTTTACACAATTGTGTTCAAAAAAGTTCGAGAGCGGATACGGTGAGTTTTGTGTGTCGGGAACAGAATCGAGTTTTGAGTGACACATGTGACAGTGGTAGCGGTGGCGATCAAAAAACGATCGAAAAAGAGGGTAGACCGATTCGTCTGCTCATAAATGTCCACCGCAATTACTTCAGTTCATCCGTGATCATGCATGGCAACAGTGCCGAAATATAGGAAACTCGAAACAATAAGTACTTAAACATGGTAAATATCCCGTTTTGAGTTCTAATGATACTGTTGGTGTCCATCTTAATTTAAAAAAGATTCAGATACCTTAATGGCATTTTTAAAGACATATCTATTGACCGAACACATATAGGTTTGATGATTTTTTTTTAGTTTGGTCGTTGGTCACACATTTTTGTAGTTACTTAAAAGTGAAACTGTAAGCTCGCCGTAACTCGGCGTCGATTCTTCACGACACTTCGGCGGACCATCGTCACCATGTGAGATCCCCAATAGCCAAGCCCAGTGGGGTTAGCCAAACGCAAAAACATGGACGAAGGTCATTCTGTCTGTTTGTCCGTATGTCACTGCTACTTTATTCCAAAAGTTTTAGGACTATAAAGTTGAAACTTGGTAGATGGATTAGATCTGTGAACCGATTTTTTACCGGCCAACTAAAAAGAGAGAAATAAATACTTTTTAACATAAAATTACACTGACTTCAAAAAGACACCGCGGAGTGAAAAATAACTTTATTTTTGGAAGTCGGTGTCAAAACTGAAAATACAAAAGCAAAGAAAGTTTAATAAATATAATAATTTTTTGCTAAAAAGTTTTTGTTTCTCTCTTTTTTCAGTTGGCCGGTTTTAATTTACCTAGTTATAAGAGCCTTAATACCAACTACTCATAACCTTATACAAAATATTGCTTCTCAAGGTAATTCACCATCAGCTTCACTTCACCATATGCGTTGTGACGAGCATATTGTGCTTAGTAACAATATTCAAGTAATCGAATCGAAACCCCAGAAATACTTATTATTGAGTAGTTCCGGTGGCTTTCTGTGGTCGGCACCATCAGATCCACTTCACAAAATGGTGTTTTCCGATAGCAACTGCACAAATTACTATAAAAGATACTCAAATCGCTATAGGTTAATATTATTATATAATATTTGAAGAGTTCCCTCGATTTCTCCGGGATCCCATCATCATAGATGACAATGAGACCAACTCTGAAGAAATTTTCCAAATCCGTTTAGTCGCTTTCGAGTAATCGGTGATCATACATAAAAAAAATGTATACATGCGTCGAATTGAGAACCTACTCCTTTTTTAGAAGTCGGTTAATAATTAAAAGCTAAGGAACGAGTTTTCTAGAACCATTTCTTCACAAAGTCAATCCTTTGAAAGATATAGACTTCTATAAACTGGTAAAATGTGTGCTCGCTCTCTAATTTTTAAAATAAGAGAATAAAAATTGGTCAAGTGCAGGTTTCGCAAACTATAATATTATAATATATGTATATTATTTGACGAAAAAAATACCTTACAAATTTCTTAAAACTAGCATATTTACATTTTTTACAACTACGCCAAATAACTTTTTTTTTTCATAGTGTTTTTTCACTCCATTATTATAGAAGTTAGAGGGGGGACACATTTTACCACTTTAGAAGCGTATATCTTTTAAACGATTAACTTTATGAAAAATTGGGTTTCTGAAACCTCGATTTCATTTTTAAAGGCCTTTCTATAGATACCACACACGCATAGGTTTCATGAAAAAAATATGTTCAGTTTTAGTTCCATGTATGGGGAGCCCCCCTTTATTTAAAATATTTTTAATTTTTTTTCTTATAATCGTAAAGTGGTTCGTATAGCGTTGCTATAGTGGTCAGTGGCCCTGACTGCTATGCGCAAGGTCGTGGGTTCGATTCCCACCTAGGACAAATGTTTGTGTGATGAGCACGGTCATTTGTTCTTTGTCTGGATGTAATTTATCTATAACTAGCTGACCCGCCACGACTTCGTTCGCGTGGTATCCTACCCCTACCCAACCGATACCCCACCCCTATCCTACCCCTACCCTACCCCTACCCTAACCCTACCCCACCCTACCCCTACCCTACCCCTACCATACCCCAACCCTACCCTACCCCTACCCTAACCCTACCCTACCCCTACCCTACCCCTACCCTACCCCTACCCAAACCCCACCCTACACCTACCCTACCCCTACCCCTACCCTACCCCTACACTACCCCTACCCTACACCAACCCTACCCCTACCCTACTCTCCATTTCTTCTTCGTTCGCGTGGGATGTTTTTCCCGCTTAAATCCCGATCCCGTGGGAATTCCGGGATAAAAATATCCTATATCCGTCTCCTGGTTTTAAGCTACCTCCCTACCAATTTTCAGCCAAATCGGTTCAGCCGTTCTTGAGTTATAAGT
The DNA here is from genome assembly GCA_943138885.2 of Tholera decimalis. NCBI lineage: Eukaryota > Metazoa > Arthropoda > Insecta > Lepidoptera > Noctuidae > Tholera > Tholera decimalis. The sequence goes on along the minus strand of OW964569.2, from coordinate 36,399,225 downwards.
GGTGTAACTAACACGACTTTCTTTTTTATATATAGACTAGTATTTGCGTGTTGCGCGAGGTGCAAGCACCTCGCGTGCTTATGGAAGATAAAAAAAAAGGCGGGGGGTGATGGGGGGGGCTTGCACAATTATTTCGACTAAAGCATTGCCCCTCTTAAGGAATCTGAAAAAAAACAATTTCCAAGTCCCTTAATTTCCGAGATCCGCCTAAAGGGGGTGAGAAGGGGGGCAAAGGGGGCGACTTTGAAAAATTGTTTTTACTTTACCGAGCCTCCTCTATACGAATCCGTAAAAAAAAAAAATACGGGTCTCGTAGTTTCCGAGATACGATAGGGGGGGGGAGAAGGGGGGGGAAAAGGGGAGGTTTGGCACTTTTCCCGTAGGTTTAAGAGTTACTTGTTTACGAATCTGTCAAAATATACCCACCTCCCCATCCACCATCTGGGAGAACAATTATGTCAGTGAGTGAGTGGTAATCTAGCTTTATATAGTATAACTAGTATTTGCGTGTTGCGCGAGGTGCAAGCACCTCGCGTGCTTGTGAAAAAAACTAAAGCATTGCCCCTCTAAATCAAGTATTTGCGTGTTGCGCGAGGTGCAAGCACCTCGCGTGCTTGTGAAAAAAAAAAAAAAAGAGGGGGTGGGGGTGATGGGGGGGGGGGGGGTTGCACAAGTATTTCGACTAAAGCATTGCCCCTCTAAATGAATCTGAAAAAAAAAATGTTCCAAGTCTCTTAGATTCCGAGATCCGCCTAAAGGGAGGGGAGAAGGGGGGCGGGGGGGGGGACTTTGAAAAATGGTTTTTACTTTACCGAGCCTCCTCTATACGAATCCGTAAAAAAAAAAAATACGGGTCTCGTAGTTTCCGAGATACGATAGGGAGGGGGGAGAAGGGGGGGGAAAAGGGGAGGTTTGGCACTTTTCCCGTAGGTTTCAGAGTTACTTGTTTACGAATCTGTCAAAATATACCCACCTCCCCATCCACCATCTGGGAGAACAATTATGTCAGTGAGTCAGTGAGTGGTAATTTAGCTTTATATAGTATAATAACTAGTATTTGCGTGTTGCGCGAGGTGCAAGCACCTCGCGTGCTTGTAAAAAAAAAAAAAAAATAAAGGTTGGGGGTGATAGGGGGGGGGGTTGCAGAAGTATTTCGACTAAAGCATTGCCCCTCTAAATGAATCTGAAAAAAAAAATGTTCCAAGTTTCTTAGATTCCGAGATCCGCCTAAAGGGGGGGAGAAGGGGGGCGGGGGGGGGACTTTGAAAAATGGTTTTTACTTTACCGAGCCTTCTCTATCCGAATCCGTAAAAAGAAAAAAATACGGGTCTCGTAGTTTCCGAGATACGATTGGGGGGGGGGAGAAGGAGGGGGGGGAAGGGGAGGTTTGGCACTTTTCCCGTAGGTTTGAGAGTTACTTGTTTACGAATCTGTCAAAATATACCCACCTCCCCATCCACCATCTGGGAGAACAATTATGTCAATGAGTGAGTGAGTCAGTCAGTCAGTCAGTGGTAATTTAGCTTTATATAGTATAAAATCTAGCTTTATATAGTATAATAATATGTATGTATTTAGAAATATATATGTATATTTATCAGTTGTCTAGTACCCATACCACAAGCTCTGCTTAGTTTGGGACTAGATGGCGTTGTGTGAAAAAGTTGTGGAATATTATATTATTATTACCTACCAAGTTTCACATTTATAGTCCTACTAGTTTTGGAATAAAATGGCTGTGACATACGGACGGACGGACTGTGAATGATTGAAAATGAATGAGAGAAAATGTGATGATTTTGGTTTTGGAAGAGTTTAGGTCAAACTCGTAAAGCTTATGTTTCGTTGACTTAAGGTACAAAATTGCCTTGCATAATGAATTAGAATAATTCCTGGAATTCGAATCAGTGAGAGCGCGTGTTTCTTTACATTTTTTTGGTCAGTTCATCAGTAGTAATCTTGCACTCGCAAACTGAGACCGGTAATTATTTGTAATGTTTTTTAGGGTTCCGTAGTCAACAAGGAACCCTTATAGTTTCGCCATGTCCGTCTGTCTGTCTGTCCGCGGTTTAGCTCAAAAACTATTGGTAGTAGAAAGTTGTAATTTGGCATGAGTATACATGTTAATGACGCTGAAAAAGTGTAAAATAAAATTTTGAAAAAAGCAATTATTTAGGGTACCTCCTCTACATGTAAAGTGGGATGATCATTTTTTTTTTCGTCCTTCCCATAGTGTGGGATATCGTAGGATAGGTCTTTCAAAAATATTAGGGGTTTGGGAAGACTGTTTTTTGATTAAGTAAACCGTTCGTGACTTATAAAGTACCAATTTTCGTTAGAGTCAAGTGTCCCCCCTCTACCAACTAAACGGTTGTAGTTAGAAACTCAAATGTCACGGCAGTAGTACCTATATACAACGAAGTTTAAAGGAAAACTATCACACATAAGTGGGCTTTACAAGTTTACGACTAATAGTCGACCAATTGTATTTGACTCGAAAATTTCGAACAACTCCATGGAAATGTCGATAGATGACGCTAGGCGTCAGTTGTTTCGCGCTAGTTTCATATTTAATTAATTTATTTATTATTTTGCTATATAATATCAAACACAAAGCTCCCCCAGCAAACTACTTCCTCAGTTTTATTTTTTTGTGACGATTGAGTAGTGTAGCTCTGTGTCCTGTATTTAAATTCAAAACACCGGCTATGACAAGTTTTATACAAATCTCTAAAAAAAATCAAAACTTTCCGTGCAAAATTGTCGGATCAGGTGAGGATTTGTATAGGAAGTCAAATTAGTTAGGTAGTCATGTTTAGCTTTTAGTTAGAGCATGGTACGAAACGATCAGTCAGCGAATTCGACACGCACTTGGCTGTTATAAAAACTACGGAACCCTACACTGCGCGTGGCCCGACACGCACTTGATCGGTTTTTTTACAAATTAATGTGCTTACGAGTGAATTGTAAAAATTCAAGTGAACATAATCTATACTAATATTATAAAGCGGAAAAGTTTGTTAGTTTGTTTGTTTGTTTGTTTGCTTGAACGCGCTAATCTTCGAAAGTACTGGGTGGATTTGGATGAAATTTGGTATGGAAGTAGCTTGAAGCTTGAGGAAGGTTATAGGCTACTTTTTACCCGACTGCAAAAAAGGAGAGTTATGTTTTTACCGTGATAGAATCCACGGGAGCGAAGCCCCGCGAGAGTACTAGTATTTCATAACCTAACTACTTATATTAAATATAATAATTTAAAACCCATCGCAATGTCTGCACCGCGAAAATACTCAAGAGTTTTTGCTCGCATTTCGATAAAGACAGTTAATATAAAAAGCTAAATGCCATTTACGCCACGAAACATTAATCTAAAAATCATAATGTCGGTCGTCCGATAAAACGTATTATTCAGTCATTGATATACTAAAAACCCTCAGTAAACCGTTTCATACATTTCCAACTTGAAACTGTTTGTACTTTGTACGTTGCAAGAAACTGCAACTACTTCACTCGACGATAGTTTCGTCTATCGAGCCGTTTTCAAACCAGTTACAACGACGACCGTTTTCTGCAACCGTTTCCGTCGTCGGAAAACGGTTGCGTTTCGTCCGCCAAAAATTCGATAACGACCCACAACTACTCCGCGCCACGTTCATAATTTCGTTTTCGTTCATTATAATAGTTTCTATGGGCGTTAACTGGGATTAGCCAGCTAACTCCCGTTCAAGATAAATCTTATTTCTTTAGCAGATTGCCAAAAGCGTAACCAATCGCTTTTTTTTTTTTTTTTTTTTTTTTTTTTTTTTTTTTTTTTAGGTAGGGCCACTTGTAGATCAGCACACTAAGGCTGTGAGTCTACTTAACCGGACTTTAAAATCGCGACGCGCAGGGGCTCTTACAATTTCCGAGGTAATGAAACCATAGCGACTTCTAATTTTTCTTGTGCTGCTATCTACCGTGGTTGTAGTAAACTTTTGAATGATGCAGTTAGTTGAAAAAAAAATTATTGTAAGAAATGTTTACCTATTAGAATTATAGTAAAATTTTTTTTTGTACCTAGTTTGTTTAATTAATAACTATAGATTTCGTTATAAAGTAATTATGTTTCTTACTTAGTGTTAGCTTAGTTGTTTGTATTTTACTTTGTGCATTTGGAGATCCTTATAAGTAAATCAATAAATTTAACAAAGTTGCGTTTGCGCAACTGACTAATCGCTGACAACTCATCCACTCTGTTCCATCAGTTGCCCTTGCATTTCAGGGCTGCGTTATCTCGTTAGGAAAGGTCCGTCACTTGTGCTGATTCACACTTGACGTGTTATCTCTTCCTTACTGCTAGCATGATTGCTTCGCTGGAAGAGATGATCATCCTGCATCCTATGCCCGCTCGCCTTGCACCATAGAGTAAAGTAATACCTACACCGCACCATGGCGGGCGCGAGAGGTCGCCGCCGCCGATCGCCTCCACGAGGACACGGCGGTGCTCCGCCCAAGCGTGGCACACTTCTACCGTGTTCTCCGGATGGTCCTCACGATCACGACGCCCAAACGTATCCTCCCGTCGTATCCGAAACAGGTACCTCCCGAAACACGTTCAGTCCGCCTGTAGTATGTAGATCTCACTTAATATAACCTGATTAAACATCGAAAATTTTGAATGAAATAAACGTTGGTCCCGGACCACAAGTGAGACTGAAAAGAACAGGGTGGGATTTAGACAATAGGAGCCTGCCTACTCCACCCAGAGCTGGGGAGGTCATGTGATGTTTTCTTCCGAAAATAAGTATAATTTCAAGTAGCATTTTTTCACACTGTCTACCAAGAATATCTCCTGTATCGTGGGCGTATTTTTACAATCACTCAGACCCAGGCGGAATAACTATATAAGTACATCATTATTTTTATTTTTTTATTTAAAATATGTCTTCTCGATTGACTCAAGCGCGTCCAGTTGGTATTTAGCAGATTCATCCCAAAGATGAGAGCCAGTACTCCATACACGACCGAACCTGGGCTTGATAGAGATTGAGCAACTGTTCGGGTGTAGTGTGTGTGTTTCATTATTTTGTTCAAGAATCAGTAAATCATAATTTTTCAAGATGCAACAATTGAACTCGCGACACGCAGCACAGCAGCCAATCGCTCAATCACTGTGTCAACAGTGTCGTCAGTATTATAGTATTTTACATGGGGTCGATCAGACCCCCACAATCAAGTCGTTGGGTAACACAATACCCCTTGTCAAGAATAGTGTGATTTTCTGGCTTCTGACAATACCTAACGATTGTTAAAGATAAACAATTGACAGTGTGATGAATTGTTGATTTATTTTTATTGATTAAAATATTTGCTTTATTTACCTATTTATTTTGTTTTATTTTTTTTTTCTAATTATTTCATTATTGTAAATGTGAGGACTATGCAGATTATTCTTTCTTCGTTGATTTTACTTTCACTATAATTTATATAATGATGTCAGTTTGAGTACCAACTTGTGTGGCCTACCCAAATGTCCTTACTTTGGTATTGTTCGTAAAATTGTTGGACAGGTCCGCTCAAATTTGCGTGGTTATTTCCTCAAAAGAACACCGCAGACATGAACCTACATGCTTCTCATATGCAAATACAAATTGTATGGACTTTAAAAGAGACTATGACCTCTGAGTTTGTTTCGGTTTTTCTTCTCAGAGTAGTCAGTTAGGAAATATAGGTCTCATATAGCTAAACTAAACTTAACACGCAAAAAAACATGACGTGTAAAAGTGTTATTTAATTAATTATGTTAATATATTTAATTAATTATGTTAATATATTTAATTAATAATGTCAATAATTAATTATGTAGTATTATAAAGTCACTTTGTCTGTATAAATTTGGCACACGGAAAGAATCTGACCTGAATTATGAAGTAGGAAACATGGCAGTAATTTTTTTCGGGATCAAAAATATTTTTTTTTATAATAATATATTCTCGACCTAAACCACGTCTGATAGTAAAACCAATTGATGAGGTCTACGATGAAATGAGTGAGCGTAGAAGATGCCTGTTCACTCTAGCTTCAAAGGCCGATGCAGGCGAAGCCGCATTCAAAAGTTAGTTCAGTAAACATCGTATGAAGTACACATAGCAGTATGTCAGTCAATTATTTATTAACACGTTGAACGCCAAGAAAAAAAATGCATCTTCCCGCTCAGGCCGCGTCGGTCAGTGATGGCCGACAACTAGACTTGCCGTTCAGGCCGCGTCGGTCAGTGATGGCCGACAACTAGACTTGCCGTTCAGGCCGCGTCGGTCAGTGATGGCCGACAACTAGACTTGCCGTTCAGGCCGCGTCGGTCAGTGATGGCCGACAACTAGACTTGCCGTTCAGGCCGCGTCGGTCAGTGATGGCCGACAACTAGACTTGCCGTTCAGGCCGCGTCGGTCAGTGATGGCCGACAACTAGACTTGCCGTTCGGGCCGCGTCGGTCAGTGCTGCACGGCGTTTAATATCTCCATAATTAATTAATTTATGACTAAAGTTGACTTTTGTTAATGAAAACATATATTTGGACATTAGATATAAGTATCTAATTATTTTTTGAGGTTGGCTTCCCGTCAAACCAACAATTAAAAAAACATTTGGTCTAAATTTGGATAGAACTGTGATTTTTGCTTGGCCTAAAGGGAAAGCTCACTATCGGTCAGCACTGACCGCGTTGGCGTTCAACGTGTTAATATATTATGCATTATTGTATAGTTCGATATTGAGATAGACTCATGATAGCACAAGTTTAAACCTTAGTGTTTTTATAGATAGCTTTTTAATATCATCTTGCATTCTTCTGTAGAAATAATAAATAAATAAAAAGAAATACGAGTAGAAAGAAAACATCTTTAATTACGTTTAATTGTTTATAATAATACTTACATGAGAGTATCCATAATTTTCTACTACACTATTACTCTATAGACATGGAATGTTTAAGAATGGCAAGTTCAGAAATCTTCAAGGCATGGTCAGACCAATTCTTTGAACGTACCGACGTACTCACAATATAAAAATGTACTGTGTGGACGTGCCTATCATAGAGTATTTAAAATCGTATATTGTTAGCCATGAAAAAATTAAATTAAGAAACTTTTGGTTTCGTCAGCAAATCTGTCTTTTCAGTGGAAAAACATAGTTGAAGCGTCGCAAATCAAGTGTAAGTTATAATAGTTGTTAATAGAAGAATTTGGAATTCCTGGGCTGATTTACCACAGCGATTAACGTGCCTTTGGAAACGTTTTACAATACGATAATTACGAGTAGGTACATGCGTAAAAAAAATAAATTTCTCCAAGACTCTATTCCTCAATCTCCTCCATTTTCTTATACGCTTTCTTGAGCTCTTCTAGAAGAGTCATGGCCTGGCTCTTGTCTATAAGCAGTTCCCTGTTCTTTTGTTCTCCTGTGAATACGTCATCGCTGTGCATAGTCAGGGTGTAGGTGTCCACTGTACCTTCTGGTCCTGGGGTCACTGTCACGTCTGTCAGTTTGTTTACTGAAACAGAAAATTGGAAGAGTGAGTAAGAGTTTAGGGAGTGAATACTGAAGCGGTTTTAAGAAGGTATATCAACTCCTCCTGTTTAGTACAAACTTTTAAGGGCTTATTTTTTGAAATTAATTGATCGATGTTTATCAAACTTATGTGTTAAGGTACATATTTAAACCTTTATTAAACAATAATAAATGAATAAACATAACTATAAAGCTTTTATTGCTTCTTATTACATTGTCATGCATCAATTTTTTTTTTGTTTGTTTCTTACACGCTAAAGAGAACTGACACTATACAGAAATGTTCCTTTAACTCAAAAATTAATAAGTAATAGCATTTCTAATCTTATTATTATTATTATTATTACAGATGAGCCCGCTCGTGACCTCGATCTCGCCTGATGGTAAGCGATAGATGAGGTCTACGATGTGACGAGCGAGCCCAGAAGATGCCTATTTACTCCTGCTTTAAAGGCTGAAAGGTCATAAGTGGCAAGCAACACAGAAGCCGGCAGAGAATTCCACAACTTAGCCGTGCGCACAATAAATGTGGAGGAAAAGCGCTTGGTACGACAAGACGGTATATCAACCAAGTGTGGATGGTACCGAGCCGTGCGTCGGGTAGACCGGTAGTGAAAGGGAGATGGAGGGATCAGGTCATGAAGCTCCTGCGCACACTCCCCGAAGTACAATCTGTAGAAAACCGATAGGCAAGCAACGGATCGCTGATGAGCCAGGCTATGAAGCTTAGATGAGAAGGCTATCTAGCTGTTCCCAGTCTTCTTTTTCTCTGTTCTTCAATTATTCATTATGTCGTAATAAGTTTTCGAGATTACTACCTGTCTTATCACTACTGGCTTATTATCATGGCACATGACACTGACCGTTGTTTGCAAAGTCAGTCTGATGATCTCAACAATGCTGCCGTAGCATGGTACGTGCAGGTCTGCATTCCTTATATACAGGTTTCACAAGCCATATAATACCGGCACAAGTTATAGCGCTTGGTGGAGCCTTGCCCTGAGATTCTCATAAAGTTATATAGGTAAGTTTTGCGACTAAAAACACATTCTCCCTTTCTTTCTACAGTTTTTTTAGGGTTCCGAAGCCAAATGGAAAAAAACGGAACCCTTATAGTTTCCTCATGTCTGTCTGTCTGTCCGTTCGTCCGTATGTCACAGCCATTTTATTCCGAAACTATTAGGACTATATGTACATGTGAAACTTGGTAGGTGAATATATTCTATGAACCACTTACCGATTTAAAGAAAAATGAAACAAATATTTAAAATTAAGGGGGGCTCCCCATACATGAAACTGAAAATATTTTTTACCTATACGTGTCTGGTATCTATAGACAGGTCTTTAAAAATGATATTGAGGTCTAAAACCTAACGTGGTTCTAAAACCACTTTTTCATAGTCAGTCGTTTAAAAGATATACGCTTCCAAAGTGGTAAAATGCCCCCCCCCCCTCCCCTCTAACATCTATAATAATGGAATGAAAAATCTAAAAAATATTTGGTGTAAATCTAAACGTAAACTTTTAACGAAAATTGGTTTGAATGAGATCGAGTCAGCAGTTTTTGAGATACAGTATATTTTATAAAACTGCAAACATAATTTTGTAATTCATACGTAGTTACTACGGAACCCTCCATGGGCGAGTCTGACTCGCACTTGGCAAATTTTTTTATTTGGGTTGAGCCTGGGCATCTCGCCTGATAGTAAGCGATAGATAAAGTCTACGATGGAACGAGAGGGCCCAGAAGATGCCAGTTCATTTTCGCTTAAGAGGCTAACGAATCATTAATTATGAACACAGAAGCCGATGGTGAATTTCAGACATGACTGTGCGCACAATAAATGTGGAGTAGAAGCGCTTAATATTATGATAACTTATCTTGGAGATCAGATAAAAGTTTTGGGAATACTTTCATTGTGCATACGGTTAAGGAGTGGAATTCCCTGCCGGAGTCTGTGTTTCCTGATACCTATAACCCCAAGAGTGAATAGGTTACTTCTAGGTAAGCATGCTTCATCTTCGATAACATCATCACTTACCATCAGGTGAGATGGTGGTCAAACGCGAGCTTATTATCAATAAAAAAAAAATAACAACAACCATGCATCGCTTTCATATCTTTACGACAGAAAAACTTACTCATAAACCCATTAGCCTGCACATGGGCCACATGCTCCGGCCTATAGTTATCCAGGGCATCAGCGAGTGCGTTGGCGTGGGTACGAGGCACCCCCAACACGAGGAGATCTCGCATCAGCTGTGCGCCGGTACATGCGCATGCGCACGACTGCTGTACCACCCAGCGGATCACTGCGGCTGCTCGGGCGCATTCTTCACGGGAGGCTGGAAGAACAAAAATGCTTACATATTATACATAGTCTCCCGCCGCGTCAGTCTGTCTCTATGTCCGCAATAAGTCACAAACGAATGAACAGATTTTCATGCGGCTTTCACCGATGGATAGAGTGATTCATGAGGAAGGTGTGTCTAATATCTACGTTCTATGTTCTTCTCTATATTGTTCGTTCGTTCTATGTTGTTCTATGTATCTATGTTATGTTCTACGTTCTATGTGAATTGATAGAATGAAACCGTGTGGTAAGCCGGGCCGGGAAATGAAATAAATGTCCCATCTCTTTTAAGTTCTGTCCAAAAGTTGTTTGTAAGAAATCTCCCCGTGTATCCTAAGGAATGTTGTAAGGTGTATAATAAAGTATATATTTATGTATTTGTAGTAAGTAACATTCGTATTCCAGTTAATTGCTAATCGAGGGTGAGCCTAGTATTATCAAGAATATGGTCTAGAATCATCTCATCAATCAGGCTTTTTTTTTTTTAAGCTTTCAGACTTTTACTGACTAAAATCCACGGTGTTCCTTCAATAACCCTTTACGTACCGGGGTCACGGTAACGGGATGAGTCCCACGACCCCGGCAGGCTTCGGCCCTCTACGGGGGGGCCTCGTCATATTGCTGACGCTCTTTGAGGCGCGCGTGGAACACGACGCGCCGTCGACCCGAGCATGGTCCATGGTCGGACAGCGAGTTGCCCTTTACTCGCTGTCCGCATGCCCGCGCCTACGGTGGCCGGAGATCGACGTCCGACGCCGTGGGCGTCTACCACTGCGGCTGGGCTGGAGGGAGGACGCCATCCTCTCCCTCACGCGGCCCGCCTCCTCCTTCGGATCCATTAGGCTTATTTAAATTTTTTAATAAATGCTTTGGTTTGATATGAGAAAATCAATAAGCGTCAATACTCTAATGGCTAAGGTGTCGGACTAGTGATCGAGAGGTCTCGGGTTCGAACTCCACCCATTACACTATTACCGTGAACCCACTCCAGTCACAAGCATATTTAGTTTAGTTGGAGGGGTTAACAAGATTGCTAGTAATGTGAATTATACCCACATTACTATTCGTTTAAAAACAAAAACAAAACCATTAACATTTTTATCGTAAGGAATTGGAGCATTTAGTAAGGCGACGGTAATTGAACCTTCCAAAGCGTACGGTAAATATCTATGGAGAAGAACGTGCTCGAAACTTTAACAGTGCGCTTTCCAGACTTCAACTGCTGCTACTACTGAGAACACATTGCCTGACTTGAGAATCGAACCCAGTACCTCAGCTTCCGGAGTCCGATTTAGTCGTTGTTTAGTTAAAAATTATTTTATTTTGCAAATTAGTAATCAAATAACTATTTTAGATGTTAATTGTTTTTCGTAAATTTAAACTATGTTTATGAACCCGGTTTGAATGAATATGAAAGAATTAACTGTTAAAAGTTAGGTACTTACATAAACTCGTGTCTTTTAGGATCTCCATGATGCCGTCATCCTAAGAAAAAAGAAACATTTAAATTAATTAAAGGTACTAATAAATAGATAGGTCTATAGGATAGGTTTATGAGGCAAAAAGTATGGGACTAGAATATAATGACGATGGATCGTTTCATGTAGGCATTTCTTTCGTAATTTTTAATACGTAGTATTATTTTTATGTAGATATGTCACCGGTGTATTACAAACTAGCTGCTGCCCGCAACTTCGTTCGCATGGGAGGATTTCCCGCGTAAATCCCGATCCCATGGAAATTCCGGATAATAAGTATGTGTTATTCCAGGATGTCAACTATCTATTTACCACATTTTATTAAAATCCATCCAATAGGTCCGGAGATTAGCGTGTACAAACAGACAAACAGACAGACTTTTTTTGCCGTGTTACCGTTTACTTAACCCACCTTATTTTTTTTTGTATAAAGTTTTAATGTACAGTCACATTTTTTATTGTTTTATACTTACTTTTACTTTTAATTTTTTTTACGACTTCGTTCGCACACTACCCCTACCCTACCCTACCAATACCCTACCTCTACCCTACCCTACCGTACCGTACCCTACCCCTACCCTACCCGTGCCCTTGAGACCTTTCCTCCTTTTTTATTTTTTTTTCATAAGAACCATCTCCGGACAAAACCAAATATAACAAAAAAAAAAAGAATCAGCCAAATCGGTCCAGCCGTTTTCGTGTTTTGCGCTTAGCAACACATTTAGCGATTCATTTTTATTATATAGAAGATATGTAAAGATATCCTTAGTTTATTAAATATCGACAAATATATCGCCATACCAACTATTGTCGGCTAAGATTGTAGTCTGACCGGATTGAGATGGCCGTTCGTCGGACCACTATTCTTTTTGCATATAGAGGAAATAAATAACTTACTTTATAGCCATCCATAAATTTCAACCCTTGTCAAAAACTGCCTATTGAAATATCCATGGAAAGAAATTACTTAAAAACAAAAGATAAGCAAAGGAACCCAAAACACTTAGAAAATAAAGGTCTATTGAATTCAGTTTAAAATAATATCCAAAAAGGCAATAAATCGTACGTTAAAGTAACCTTTTTTTTTGGAATCTGGAGAGCTGTTGAGCAGATGTGTGAAGCGATGGCACATGAGTGTGGGCGTACGCAGTATCATTTGGCGGGAACTGATAAACGACAATCTTGGCCAATGAACAGGCGTCATGCACAAAACAACCAATGAGACAGGTTACTCGCGTCTGATTCCTTTTCAAGGAGGAGCCTAGCTGAATGGCGGGAGGTGATGGGGAGCGGTGAACGGGAGAGACGACATCGGGAGACGACTTCGGACGGCGGACCGAGATAGTTGCAGTACTCACATAGAAATAATTATAGTTAAATTTAGATTGAATATTGTTTGTATCTTAAAATAAAGTTAGAAGCAGTGTATCTAAGTAGTATCAGTGAAATAGAGTCAGTGAGAGAGCTGAAATTTGGTAACGTATTCCAAGTTCAAATTTTGTGTCAAAACAAGATCCCAAGCTAATTTACAATAACTTCAATCACCAAATCTATTTAACGACCCCAGTTAATATGGAGGCTACTACAAACTTCGATATTTTATATTCAATAAGACAACAGGCACGAGAGCACCTTTGGTCTAACCTGGACAAGGTAGCTATGATGCTATTCTTGATAATGGTCATTTATCTCCTAGTGATAGCTTGTGTAGAGGGTTGGAGGCGATGGAAAGCTAAAAGGTCGAATACACTAATGTAAATTATCATGGGATATTGTGACTTATGTACCTTGAATATAACTGTGTAACCATTATGTATACTTTACCTCACCTCTCAGTTATCTTACGGTTTATGTAAACTGAAAATAATTGTCAATATTGTGAACATATGTGTGTAAATCTAATTTGTGTATGTCAGAAGGGTTTTTCGCTTGAGTTGTGCCGTTTTCCCTTATCTGACTAGGTTTAGGAATGGGACACTCGACCTAGTTCACCACCATCTTAGTGTACCTAGGCCTAAATAAACAAACAGTTTCTTTAGTTGAAATTGAAAATTAAATGAATAATTTAAACCATAATCACCTCTTTCTTTTATATCCCAAGAGTACATGTGTAGAGAATTTTATAGTGGAAGGTTAATAAAACTAAGGTCAAGTCATAACAAAGGCATTGTCTTGAATCAGAGTATTAAATCAGTTTGGTTCTCCGAATATAGTAATTTGTACTACTATCGACCAGATCTGAGATAGGAATCCAGATCTAAGTCAGATACTTTAACCAGGATTTGAGACTATGAGTTCCTTCTGAGCTGAATTAAACCTAGTATAAATCAGTAAAATCCCAACTGAGTGAGTAGAGATTCCAAGCTATGGTAACTTAATTATCCCTTTGATTCAAGTCATTAGTATCAGCGACTCAGTAATAAACGAGGAATTAAGCAGCTATAATGTAATTATGTGGGTTCAAGTCAATAATCACTTAATTATTCAGTGGAGAAATACTGTTCTTGAGAGAGAAAACATTTCGGCTGTGTACACATTAATATTTCCTAACGCCGATAGACTAATAATTTGAGAGACACGACTGAGCGACGCCTCTGGCAGTGATAACTTAGCATACCAATACACGCCATGTCTTGCAATCTGACCCCGACCTAGATTTGGCCAAATCTAACCTTAACTCAAATACAAATACACCACAAAACCATGGTTCCGGGGAGTACCTGCCCTAACTGGGAATGTGGGAATCTAAAAAAATGCAAGTACCAGCCCGAGTAGCACAGAAGGTGGGAATTAAAAAAATACAAGTACCAGCCTGTGTAAACAGGAGGTGGGAATTAAAAAAATACAAGTACCAGCCTGTGTAAACAGGAGGTGGGAATTAAAAAAATACAAGTACCAGCCTGTGTAAACAGGAGGTGGGAATTAAAAAAATACAAGTACCAGCCTGTGTGAATGGGATGTGGGAATCAAAAAAAATGCAAGTACCAGCCTGTGTATCACGGGAAGTGGGAATCACTAGCGCTTCTTAGCGAATAAATAGGGAGTCAGATTGCCCCCCATAACAATGATTAAAGACCGTATCGCGGTGCAGGTTCCCCATGCTAGAACGATATCAGTCAGACGTGGTGGCTTTAAACGAGCACAAACACACATGTATCAACTTACACAATCATTCTAACATGTCAAATTGAGTTTATCTTGGAAAGTCTTTTATTGAATCCAAGGAAGATTAATTGAATATTGTACTAAATAATAAAATAGTCGCGTAGAGACAAGCTCCGCATTATCGAGTAGAATGATTGATAAGTCTACATTGTTCGCGCAGTGGAGTGTACTCAAGATTGACCTGTGGTAAATCTAAATCTAATTATTGATTAAATCCCGAAATGACTCTCATGATGCAGTATTGTTCCTTTAAACACTGGTGTAAGGAAGTTCGATCCTTCCTAGATTAAACACAGTATTGATCACCAAAGGCTAATTAAGAAAATAGACTCTCTCTCTTAATATATTCACTTACGAAACAAACAGACTAGACGATCCACGCGAGCCAATACAGAACCTTGGAGGGATGACAACAAGAACGTTATCTTTACCGTTACTGGAGGCCTGAGGACAGGCGTACCATCACAGGATGCAGCTGAGTATCATGTTTTACATGGAGCCTATCTGACCTCCACAACCCAGTAACTGGGTAACACGATACCCCTCAGACCAGTATCAGATTTTCTGGCTCCTGTCTACCTATAAAGAGGCACGGGGGTATCACACGGCCTACTTCCAAACTCCGAACTATCCGAACTACTAACGAATTTCTTATAGAATAAAAACTTTTTACCAAAAAATTAAACCGACTCCCAAAAGACACTGCAAAGTGAAAAATAACTTTAATTTCGGTAGTCGGTGTCTTTAGTTTTGTATTTTCGTTTTTGGCACCGACTTCCGAAATTAAAGTTATTTTTCACTTTGCAGTGTTTTTTGGGAGGCGGTTTAATTTTTGGTAAAAAGTTTTTTTTCACTCTTTTTAGTTGGTCTATTTTTAATTTACCTAGTTACAAGAGCCTAAATGTCAACTACTTATAACCTTTTACAAAATATTGCTTTTCCCAATGCTGGGCCGTTAATTGTTGAGGAGTTTTCCTGGTACTTCGCCATCAGCTCTACATCACCATATGCATTGTGACGAGCATAAAGTGCTTAACATCCATATTCAAGTAATCGAATCGCGATCCACTCAATACTTATTATTGAGGTGTTTCGGCGGCCATCTGTGGTCAGCAATATGACGAGGCCCCCCAGTAGAGGGCCGAAGCCTGCCGGGGTCGTGGGACTCATCCCGTTACCGTAACCCCGGTACGTAAAGGGTTATTGCAGGAACACCGTGGATTTTAGTCAGTAAAGGTCTGACAGTCCCTCCCACCCTGCCCGGGGTGGGAGGACTTATTTGATAATTTTACCACGCTAAAAAAAAAGACCTTAAGTTCCATTGTTACATTACCTCATAAAATGTATTAGTGAAGTCGTTGGAGTGCCTTAAATAAATAAATACATAAATAATTATTATTTAAAAAGATACATTTTTTCACGAGCGAATCCTCGTCTGTTCGTGATGAACCGCTGACATTTACATAGGTAGGGTAGGACTAGATAACTGCGCAGATCATGAGTAACACTAACACCATAACGCAAAATGATTCTTAAATAATGCAAATAATACATATTACCGCTGAAAAGGTCAAATATCACATTAAGTGCTACACTACACAACTCCACCCAACCACTCAATTATCCGGGCCGGTGACAAAGGCAAAGTGGGCGAAACGGGGCGAAACCATCACTCGGTATAACACAACAAATTGACAAAGGAACTAGTGCCTAATGTTATTTTTCGAAGAAAACATTAGAAAGGGGAGGGAGGGATTTGTTGGAGGGGGAATCTAGATACTGCGGTAGGGTTTGCCGTTTATAAAATTAGAACAGAAAACCTTGTAAAAAGGTTTTTTGTTCTGACTGATCTTGACTGATCCAAAAACATTCACACCATTTTAGAACTTTGTTTTTATTTTTTATTACGGACGTGGCCGCTTTTGGTCTCGATCACGCCTTATGGTAAGCGATAGATGAGGTCTTCGATGGAACGAGCAAGCCCAGAAGATGCCTGTTCACTCTTGCTTTAAAGGCTGACCAGTCATATGTGCCAGGGAGCACAGAATGTTTCATTTTAGACTATCATAAGTGTTCGTTTTTTGACTAGAATCCTACAACTGACAAAAAAAATACAGATTCAATTTCATATTCTATCTACTAAAGGTGCAAAACTCATTTTATTATTAACCCTTTCACGCATATGGGACGTATTTGTCCCCGCAAATGTTTTTAATTCTCTCACTCATTTTACACAAACATGAAGAATATATTTATTAATTATATACATAAGTTAAAAATAGATTATAAATTGATCCCACAGTCAAACTGTCTGTTCAGTTTTGTGGGACATTGTCGTAAATTATAAAAATACCTTGTACCTTTTAAATAATAAAAATAAATAAATAATAATAATAATAATAGCCACCCTAGCTGTATACTAATAATAAAAACTAAGTAAAAATAAAAACACATGTCATTTTTTTCCTAAAAATTTAGATGAGGCTGCATTGGTGTATCCTGACTACCCTGAAATGAAACACCGAAATAAACTCGGAGGTCAACGTCTCTTGAAGTCCATATAATATCGTAGTTGTTAAACCATATGAGAACCATGTAGATAAATGTCTGTGGTAATTTTTTGATCTTCTTCTTAGCTTGTCGATGGCAAATGGCTAGATGTAGTCTGCCCAGAACAGGCAACAAGTTAGGCACCGTCGGCAGTGGCGTAGCTGAAGGTACGCAGACCCGGGGGCACGGGGGGCATCCAGCTTTAGGGGGCCTCAGTGTCTTAATTTTTTTTTATTTCCAATCTACGTGTATACATTTAAAACCCCAAACGAGCCAACCCCATGTAACCCACATGTAAATCCAACATTAATCTCCATTTATTTTTAAAGTAATGATCTACTGATTTCTTGTATCGAAACATAAACAGCAATACATTGATTGGTTGATGTAAAACAAAGCGAGCGTACAAGAAATAGAAGAATTGTGAATCCTCACGCAGTCAAAATTTATTTTATGTGTTTTATTTATACATCGTGTAACGGAAACCCCATATCTATCCAAAAGGACTGAAGACAATATCTGGTATGGAGTCTCTATGCAAAGTTTCAGCTCAAATTAAGTGACTCACAGAATTGACTCCAAATTATTGGTTTCATGTTTCTTGAATACCAGTAATAACAAACGTGTCACAGCACTATGAGGGTCTTTCCACGTCACTTGCCAATAAAACGATAATTCTCTTCGTTCTTCTTAATTTGAAAAATTCGGTCTCTGGTATCAATGTATTGAAATTTCTAATATGCTCCATACATGTACACATAGGATTACAAAACCCTTGCCATATCGTTTGTTATCATCCATAGAAGCCGTGCACTTGTTATGTATATACCCTTTAAATTACACGTTGTATAGTTATGAGTTTTTAATAAGCTTATCAAGTCGATGTATTTTGAGTACTAGGATAATGAGCTAGTTTAGTAAGTTCTAGGTTACGTAGGGTTGACTCGCTTGGGTCTTAGGATTTTTTGGGATATCGCTGGGTTATAGAGGGCCTTATTGAGATTTTGGCGGGGGGACCTCCGAAGTTTCAGCTACGCCACTGACCAAATCAAATCAAATTTATTTATTTGTTAACATAGGTAAAGTAGGTATAATTATGTATAGGTGTTGTATTAATAAAAAGAGCGCTATGTTATGCCAGGAGGCGTACAAATATGGTGTGCAAATCTACTGAAAAAATACATTACACAAAAAAAAATCTGACCGTCGGAAGCTTCCATCAAGTCCTGCAGTGAACAGTTGATAGGATACGCAGGACAGGAAATTAAGTGCGCCATGGTTTGTGCAGCAGCACCACATATACACTTCAAGAGGCCTCGGTTTCGATTCGCAAGTCAGGCAAATAAATGCTGTTAGGTTTTTCTATTAGACATATATGTTAGTAGAAGCCCGGAGAGAGAGAAGTCGGTGGTATGATAGCCCCCGTGCCTCGGAAAATAAGTTAAACCGTTGGTCGTGCGCCTGATCTGTCTCCGGTCGTGTCGGATTGCCGTCCCATCGGACAATGAGAGTAAAGGAACAGAGAGAGCACCTGTACCTGCACATACTTGTGCACTATAATATCTCCTGCGCAGATGGCTAATCAATGAAGAGCTTGGCTCCCCGTGCCATGGCTAAAATCGGTTAGGAGGACTATTATTATTTAATTATTATATACATTTCATGGTATTATTTAATTATTATATTCACTCCAACGACCTTACGCGCCTTAGCCTGCCTTAGCCTTACGCGAAAAAATTGCTCCGATTTAATATATCTTTTAAAAATATAAACAGTGTTTACAAGAATACAAAATTAAGTGAACAGACTAAACATCAGCTAATGACTAAGTGACAGTGTTATCTATAAGTTTTATAAAAAATCTGAGAAGTTATAACAAAACTCTTAAGTCATAAATAATCGTCCCACAAAACAATAACAAGTGCTAATCTTCAATAAACATCATAAATACAAAATAATTTCCCAGTACAAATCAAAAACAATGCGTAAAAACTTAAAAAACTATCAATCAAAACAAAGTGACTAAGTGTTAGTGACAGTGAAAAAAAATTATAAATTAATAGTTTAAAAAATACTAGAAAAACACGCTTTTATAAATGCACGTAATAACAAAAAATTCTTTAGGATTGTTTTAACCTTGAAACCTGATCGTGTTCAATGTCCATTACGTCGCCTTTCTCACAAGAGCAAACACGACTGTGATACGATATTCCATCATTGAATGCCAGTGCCTATATTCCAGCTTCATCATCAGACCTTGAAACCTAATTCGTGGTCAAAGTTCTTTACAAGACTTTTCTAAGAAATCTAAAACAGCTATGATACGATTTTCCATCATGAAGTTCCAGTTCATATCTTCCGGCTCCATCATCAGATCAGTTCGACAGTACCATATTATTGTATTGTCATCAGAACTACATACAGCTGCCAATTTTCATTACGCTACGATCCTTTGAAGATGGTTAAATTAGTTACCTTAGATTCCATTACATAGTTAGTTACATACAGGTCGACCTAATAAAAGCGTGTTAAAATCGAATCACATGAGTCATTCGTAACTGTCTTTGTTTGTTCAAATTTTCTGTCTGATCATTACTATGCCCCAATTCATAATATTCCGCTAAGTACATTTGGCTCGGTGGTAAAACTGTCGGAAATGGCCGATTCATGATCACCCAAGTTGGAACCACGGCATGACCGCACTTTTTGTGAATTCTAAAATAGTTCAGAATATTCATCAATCCTGTGGCGAATATAAGAAACACTTAAACTGGGTTGCCACACCAAGTAAATATTTTAATAAGGAAAAAAAAATCTACCATCATGGCTGATGAAATTATAACATTGAGGAAAAAACATAATGTGCTATCTACTTCTTCCTCAGAACTATCTCTGTTCGATGCAACAGCTAAATGCCTGATACTTCATTATATGATAATGAAACAATAACAACGCTATGGGAAGAGGTTAATGACTTAAGGATTCATTTACAGAGTGCACACTAGGGCTTTCAGTCTCGATGCATTACTGAGTCCCGGGAAAAAAAAAACGAGACTAGGTGTGGTCTCGAAATTCCCGAGAAAAACGAGACTGTCGAGACTATTTCAAACCAGGTTTCTTATTTATAAGCTTTGCAATTAGAGAGTCAAATCAAGATATTTTAATCAAGTAGGTAGTTACTTTCATAAACAAATGCAAATTAAAAAAAAAAAACATTAGTTTTAGTTTTTTTTATCATTTTTGTAGTGGGCACGTAAAAAAACAAAGAACATTTAAACCTAATTTTGTTACAAAAGGAACCCGCATTAGAAAAAGCTCTTTCTGCTTGTACGCTAGAGCGATACTACTTGGTACCACTTCGCACTTTCACAATTAAAGGGGATAGAACCTATCTGGCGTATCGACGACCCCATTTTGTTTTTTTTTTAATCGCTGTGCATGATGAAAGTGTGGTATGCATGGCTAGAGGAACAAAAAATGTCCAGTAACACGGTACCCCAAACTATAACGTAAACGTTTGAAGGTAAACATCGACATATAACTTCAACGAAAATCATTAAAAATAGACTCATTACGCGTCCATACGCTTATTAGTATTTAGCTTATTAGTCTAGCAGTACGACAAAACCGCTACTATAATTAATTATTTGCCTACTAAATCACATCGCATCGCAACAAAACACGTCAAAGAATTCCACACGCGCGTGTTGGCTGTCTTTCATCCCACCGTATTATAAAATGAACAATAAGTGTTTTGGTACATGTCTTTCTTTGGTACATGGATTAGGCTCGGCATCAAGAACCCCTATCCAACCTCCTGCTGAATTTATGGATTATATAGTATAGTAGTATTTATGATACGAGTTAGATATATTATAAATCTTTTAAAATGTCACATCTTAGTATTAATATTCACTTATGTTTTATATCATACTTACAGTCATAAATAAATGACATACCTTTTGCCTTTTGTTTAACTACTGCTTAAAAACGTTTTCAAGCTGAGTAACATGTCACATGATTCGCCACGCGATAGTGACATGTCGACTGCGTTTCATTGCGATGCGATTTAGTGGATAAATAATTATTTGTAGTAGTATTCTCGTGCTCCTAGTAGCGTGTAATGTACCTACTCTCTTTCAATAAACATTAGTAATCATAATTAACCTGGGAACGATAATTTAGATACAATCTGATGCTTATAGACACGTAATAAGTGTACTTTTAATGATTGTCGTTGTAGTCATATGTCGATGTTTACCTTCAAATATCTCGGTAATGAGACATTTTGAGGTAGCATGTTACTGATATTTTTTGTTACATACATGCCACTTTCAGTATGCGCCACAATTTCTAAAAAAAAACAAAATGGCGGAGGGTCGACATGCCAGTCTTCATACAAAAAGTTCGAACCCCTTTCAATATAATCAGAATAGTTCCATAATTCAATCTTTATTGCAATCATAATTATGTGTTAACGAGATCTTAATATAAGTAGTAGCTCACATGGACCCTTTCAGGCACCGTAATTTACATTTATAATATGTAGACAAAATCTGTGTTATTTGTAAATAAGATTATTCAGCCTCCACAGATAATACTAAGCTTTATTCTATGCTCGACCGTGCTGCCATTGCCATATCCATAATAACAATAATAAAAATTGACTGTTGGTTGAATAATTTATTTAATACAGTTTTTATGTTACTGAAGCCTCAAAAGTGTCGTTATTCCCGTGACCGAAGATGTTAGTCTCGAGTCACGAAAATACTAAAAAATCGTCGAGACTCTCGAAATTTTTGAGACCGAGATTCCCGGGATGAAAGCCCTAGTGCACACCAAGAAATCGAAAACTTGTTGTGTGCTAATACGCAATTAAAATCAGATCTCGATAAATGTAATAAAATCATAGAACTATACAAAAAAGTAAATTCAGGAGAAGTCAAATGCAGCACTCCAGACGCTAAACGTAGAATACAAAAGAAGACGAAGTTGGTCAGTCTAACATCCACGCCAGTGAAAAATACTTCTTGTTTCATGAAGTTAAAAGAATCTGCGAATAAGGAAACACAAACATGCAATTCAATTAGCCAGACGTCAATAAAATTAGGCACAGGACAATTGGACAAAAACTCAAATAGTGCACCTATTCCAAAGAACCAGAAGCAAACATCCAAAAAGCCACCCAGAGACATCCGTCTCATTACCCCCGAAAGAAAACACAGAGCCAGAGATGCAAATTGTACTTCCTAAGAGATCGGCAATCAAAACGATAACTGACACAAAAAAACAAAAGTCATTAGCTGACCAATTGATACCTGTAACTAAAAATGGATTACAGGCCGTAGATGAGGTAAATAATTATTTTGCAAATGTGGGTAAACAGCTCGCAGACAATGTCACACAAACCAAAACACCACATAATTTTGACATACCTACAAATCTAAACTCAATTGTTTTACTTCCCCCTGACGAAACTGAAATTGAATCACTAATTATGAACCTAAAAAATGACTGCGCCGTTGGATGGGACTTTATTCCAGCTAAACTTCTCAAATTAGCTAAACATATACTGACTCCACACCTGACAAAGCTCATCGAGATCTGCTTAATTCAAGGCGTCTTTCCAGAGGTTTTTAAAAAATCTCTTATTACTCCTGTCTACAAAGGTGGATTGAAGGACGACGTTGGAAATTATCGGCCCATCTCTGTACTTACAACAATATCAAAAATATTTGAAAAGGTTCTAAATAGTAGGCTCGTTAGTTTCTTGGACCACAACAAAGTACTGTCGGACGCTCAATTTGGCTTTAGGTCTGGAAGGAGTACTGAAGACGCTGTTAGCCAACTAATAGACCAAGTTACGCTTAAACTAGACGCCAAACAGAAATGTATTGGCGTTTTCCTCGACCTCACCAAGGCTTTCGATACCGTTTCGATTCCCATTCTTGTGGACAAGTTGGATCGGATTGGTATTCGCGGTAATGCTTTAAACATATTTAAAGACTTTCTTTATAACCGCACACAACGCGTTAAAATTAAAGAATACCTTAGTTCAGATGCGAGGGTAACCTATGGCGTTCCGCAAGGCAGTATTCTCGGCCCCAGCCTCTTTCTAATTTACATCAGTGACCTATGCCAACAATCCCTTTCAAACGGAAAAATATTTACATATGCCGATGACACGGCTTTGATATTTCATGGAGATACCTGGGATGAGGCTCGAAATATGGCTGAATCTGGTTCGCATAAAGTAGGTAATTGGTTAAAAGCTAATCTTCTCACATTAAACCTCTCAAAATCTACCTATTTGCAATTCCACTTCTCTAAATCAAAGCCTATAAACATAAATATTAAGCAACATACATGTAACTTACCTTCAATTGACACAGACTGCTCATGTTTGGCCTTAACTAAGGTTGCGTATGTTAAGTATCTTGGTATACTAGTGGATGAAAAACTAAGCTGGCGTCAACATATAGATCTCACCACTACGCGTGTCAGGAAAGTGATATGGGTATTTAATAAATTGAGACATGTAGCTGACTTAGACTTATTGCGCAGAGTTTACTTTGCACTTGTGCAATCAGTGTTGAGTTACTGTATTGCAGTCTGGGGAGGTGCTTGCAAAACGTTTATGATACAAGTAGAAAGAGCACAAAGATCCTTGTTAAAAGTTATGACCTTTAGACCCCATAGATTTCCCACTGCCGAATTGTATGAAAAGTGTAATGTACTTACTGTCAGACAAACATATATTCTGCAGGTTGTTAGTAAGCAACACAGCGTTACACCTTTTATAAGAAACCGCAAAAGTAAACGTACTGTCCCTGACGTTTGTACACCTTTTCGATGCAACACTGCGTCTGCTAGGCGTCAGCATATTTTTTTGACCATATACTTATACAATAAGCTAAACAAGACCCTTAATATTAATTCTCTTACAAATCACGAAGCTAAACAAAAAGCAAAGATATGGCTACAAACACAGGACTATGGAAAAACAGAAAATCTACTTCCTCAATGATGTGAAGCAAATCTGATATAACTTCCTACAATTGTACACATAATAAAATACAAACACGCACTCACACACCACACACACACGCGCACACATACCACGCACACACACAAAATTACATCCTCATACACCAAAATCACAAAAAAACTCATCATCTAACCATAACATACTAATCACACATATATATTTTTTATAATATTGCACTCGCAGACATTCAATATCTTTTTAGCTAATGTACCTAATAGACTTACTAAATTATAAACTTTATTTTGCTGCCTACCCTCATGGGAGAGAGGCGAGAGTTTTTATGTTTTAATTTGTGTTGTGTAAATATTGTTTTAATTTTCCTATTTTTATTTGTAATATTTTATTGTCAATTTGTAATTATTTATTTTAATGATGTATTTTAATGATTTATTTTAATGATGTATTTCAATTATTTCCATTCATGTTTTATATTTAATTTGATGTAATTTTAAATAACATAGTTTGGTTCATTGCATATAAGTTGCACAACCTATTGAGAAGAAGTCACTGACTACCGAAATACAGGTATTGTGTACCTAGCTCGGTAGACAGGGCTTCACAAAGTCTGTAAAAAATTGTTATGCCAATAAAGAATTATTATTATTATTATTATTATCACGCCTTATGGTAAGCGATAGATGAGGTCTTCGATGGAACGAGCGAGCCCAGAAGATGCCTGTTCACTCTTGCTTTAAAGGCTGACGAGTCATATGTGCCAGGGAGCACAGAATGTTTCATTTTAGACTATCATAAGTGTTCGTTTTTTGACTAGAATCCTACAACTGACAAAAAAAATACAGATTCAATTTAATATTCTATCTACTAAAGGTGCAAAACTCATTTTATTAACCCTTTCACGCATATGGGACGTATTTGTCCCCGCAAATGTTTTTAATTCTCTCACTCATTTTACACAAACATGAAGAATATATTTATTAATTATATACATAAGTTAAAAATAGATTATAAATTGATCCCACAGTCAAACTGTCTGTTCAGTTTTGTGGGACATTGTTGTAAATTATAAAAATACCTTGTACCTTTTAAATAATAAAAATAAATAAATAATAATAATAATAGCCACCCTAGCTGTATACCAATAATAAAAACTAAGTAAAAATAAAAACACAGGTAATTTTTTCCTAAAAATTTAGATGAGGCTGCATTGGTGTATCCTGACTACCCTGAAATGAAACACCGAAATAAACTCGGAGGTCAACGTCTCTTGAAGTCCATATAATATCGTAGTTGTTAAACCATATGAGAACCATGTAGATAAATGTCTGTGGTAATTTTTTGATCTTCTTCTTAGCTTGTCGATGGCAAATGGCTAGATGTAGTCTGCTCAGAACAGGCAACAAGTTAGGCACCGTCGGCAGTGGCGTAGCTGAAGGTACGCAGACCCGGGGGCACGGGGGGCATCCAGCTTTAGGGGGCCTCAGTGTCTTAATTTTTTTTTATTTCCAATCTACGTGTATACATTTAAAACCCCAAACGAGCCAACCCCATGTAACCCACATGTAAATCCAACATTAATCTCCATTTATTTTTTAAAGTAATGATCTACTGATTTCTTGTATCGAAACATAAACAGCAATACATTGATTGGTTGATGTAAAACAAAGCGAGCGCACAAGAAATAGAAGAATTGTGAATCCTCACGCAGTCAAAATTTATTTAATGTGTTTTATTTATACAACGTGTAACGGAAACCCCATATCTATCCAAAAGGACTGAAGACAATATCTGGTATAGAGTCTCTATGCAAAGTTTCAGCTCAAAATAAGTGACTCACAGAATTGACTCCAAATTATTGGTTTCATGTTTCTTGAATACCAGTAATAACAAACGTGTTACAGCACTATGAGGGTCTTTCCACGTCACTTGCCAATAAAACGATAATTCTCTTCGTTCTTCTTAATTTGAAAAATTCGGTCTCTGGTATCAATGTATTGAAATTTCTAATATGCTCCACACATGTACACATAGGATTACAAAACCCTTGCCATATCGTTTGTTATCATCCAAAGAAGCCGTGCACTTGTTATGTATATACCCTTTAAATTACACGTTGTATAGTTATGAGTTCTTAATAAGCTTATCAAGTCGATGTATTTTGAGTACTAGGAAAATGAGCTAGTTTAGTAAGTTCTAGGTTACGTAGGGTTGACTCGCTTGGGTCTTAGGATTTTTTGGGATATCGCTGGGTTATAGAGGGCCTTATTGAGATTTTGGCGGGGGGACCTCCGAAGTTTCAGCTACGCCACTAACCAAATCAAATCAAATTTATTTATTTGTTAACATAGGTAAAGTAGGTATAATTATGTATAGGTGTTGTATTAATAAAAAGAGCGCTATGTTATGCCAGGAGGCGTACAAATATGGGGTGCAAATCTACTGAAAAAATACATTACACAAAAAAAAAATCTGACCGTCGGAAGCTTCCATCAAGTCCTGCAGTGAACAGTTGATAGGATACGCAGGACAGGAAATTAAGTGCGCCATGGTTTGTGCAGCAGCACCACATATACACTTCAAGAGGCCTCGGTTTCGATTCGCAAGTCAGGCAAATAAATGCTGTTAGGTTTTTCTATTAGACATATGTTAGTAGAAGCCCGGAGAGAGAGAATTCGGTGGTGTGATAACCCCCGTGCCTCGGAAAATAAGTTAAACCGTTGGTGCTGCACCTGATCTGTCTCCGGTCGTGTCGGATTGCCGTCCCATCGGACAATGAGAGTAAAGGAACAGAGAGAGCACCTGTACCTGCACATACTTGTGCACTATAATATCTCCTGCGCAGATGGCTAATCAATGAAGAGCTTGGCTCCCCGTGCCATGGCTATAATCGGTTAGGAGGACTATTATTATTTAATTATTATATACATTTCATGGTATTATTTAATTATTATATTCACTCCAACGACGCTAGGTAGCGCTGTGTCTAGCCTTACGCGAAAAAATTGCTCCGATTTAATATATCTTTTAAAAATATAAACAGTGTTTACAAGAATACAAAATTAAGTGAACAGACTAAACATCAGCTAATGACTAAGTGACAGTGTTATCTATAAGTTTTATAAAAAATCTGAGAAGTTATAACAAAACTCTTAAGTCATAAATAATCGTCCCACAAAACAATAACAAGTGCTAATCTTCAATAAACATCATAAATACAAAATAATTTCCCAGTACAAATCAAAAACAGTGCGTAAAAACTTAAAAAAAACTATCAATCAAAACAAAGTGACTAAGTGTTAGTGACAGTGAAAAAAAATTATAAATTAATAGTTTAAAAAATACTAGAAAAACACGCTTTTATAAATGCACGTAATAACAAAAAAATCTTTAGGTTTGTTTTAACCTTGAAACCTGATCGTGTTCAATGTCCATTACGTCGCCTTTCTCACAAGAGCAAACACGACTGTGATACGATATTCCATCATTGAATGCCAGTGCCTATATTCCAGCTTCATCATCAGACCTTGAAACCTAATCGTGGTCAAAGTTCTTTACAAGACTTTTCTAAGAAATCTAAAACAGCTATGATACGATTTTCCATCATGAAGTTCCAGTTCATATCTTCCGGCTCCATCATCAGATCAGTTCGATAGTACCATATTATTGTATTGTCATCAGAACTACATACAGCTCCCAATTTTCATTACGCTACGATCCTTTGAAGATGGTTAAATTAGTTACCTTAGATTCCATTACATAGTTAGTTACATACAGGTCGACCTAATAAAAGCGTGTTAAAATCGAATCACATGAGTCATTCGTAACTGTCTTTGATGGTTCAAATTTTCTGTCTGATCATTACTATGCCCTAATTCATAATATTCCGCTAAGTACATTTGGCTCGGTGGTAAAACTGTCGGAAATGGCCGATTCATGATCACCCAAGTTCGAACCACTGCATGACGGCACTTTTTGTGAATTCTAACCTGTGGCGAATATAAGAAACACTTAAACTGGGTTGCCACACCAAGTAAATATTTTAATAAGGAAAAAAGAATCTACCATCATGGCTGATGAAATTATAACATTGAGGAAAAAACATAATGTGCTATCTACTTCTTCCTCAGAACTATCTCTGTTCGATGCAACAGCTATATGCCTGATACTTCATTATATGATAATGAAACAATAACAACGCTATGGGAAGAGGTTAATGACTTAAGGATTCATTTACAGAGTGCACACTAGGGCTTTCAGTCTCGATGCATTACTGAGTCCCGGGAAAAAATAACGAGACTAGGTGTGGTCTCGAAATTCCCGAGAAAAACGAGACTGTCGAGACTATTTCAAAACTAGGTTTCTTATTTATAAGCTTTGCAATTAGAGAGTCAAATCAAGATATTTTAATCAAGTAGTTACTTTCATAAACAAATGCAAATTAAAAAAAAAAACATTAGTTTTAGTTTTTTTTATCATTTTTGTAGTGGGCACGTAAAAAAAACAAAGAACATTTAAACCTAATTTTGTTACAAAAGGAACCCGCATTAGAAAAAGCTCTTTCTGCTTGTACGCTAGAGCGATACTACTTGGTACCACTTCGCACTTTCACAATTAAAGGGGATAGAACCTATCTGGCGTATCGACGACCCCATTTTGTTTTTTTTTTTTAATCGCGGTGCATGATGAAAGTGTGGTATGCATGGCTAGAGGAACAAAAAATGTCCAGTAACACGGTACCCGAAACTATAACGTAAACGTTTGAAGGTAAACATCGACATATAACTTCAACGAAAATCATTAAAAATAGACTCATTACGCGTCCATTCGCTTATTAGTATTTAGCTTATTAGTCTAGCAGTACGACAAAACCGCTACTATAATTAATTATTTGCCTACTAAATCACATCGCATCGCAACAAAACACGTCAAAGAATTCCACACGCGCGTGTTGGCTGTCTTTCATCCCACCGTATTATAAAATGAACAATAAGTGTTTTGGTACATGTCTTTCTTTGGTACATGGATTAGGCTCGGCATCAAGAACCCCTATCCAACCTCCTGCTGAATTTATGGATTATATAGTATAGTAGTATTTATGATACGAGTTAGATATATTATAAATCTTTTAAAATGTCACATCTTAGTATTAATATTCACTTATGTTTGATATCATACTTACAGTTATAAATAAATGACATACCTTTTGCCTTTTGTTTAACTACTGCTTAAAAACGTTTTCAAGCTGAGTAACATGTCACATGATCCGCCACGCGATAGTGACATGTCGACTGCGTTTCATTGCGATGCGATTTAGTGGATAAATAATTATTTGTAGTAGTATTCTCGTGCTCCTTAAGAGAAGAGAGTAGGTACATTACACGCTACTGCGTGTAATGTACCTACTCTCTTTCAATAAACATTAGTAATCATAATTAACCTGGGAACGATTATTTAGATACAATCTGATGCTTATAGACACGTAATAAGTGTACTTTTAATGATTGTCGTTGTAGTCATATGTCGATGTTTACCTTCAAATATCTCGGTAATGAGACATTTTGAGGTAGCATATTACTGATATTTTTTGTTACATACATGCCACTTTCAGTATGCGCCACAATTTCTAAAAAAAAAACAAAATAGCGGTGGGTCGACATGCCAGTCTTCATACAAAAAGTTCGAACCCCTTTCAATTTAATCAGAATAGTTCCATAATTCAATCTTTATTGCAATCATAATTATGTGTTAACGAGATCTTAATATAAGTAGTAGCTCACATGGACCCTTTCGGGCACCGTAATTTACATTTATAATATGTAGACAAAATCTGTGTTATTTATAAATAAGATTATTCAGCCTCCACAGATAATACTAAGCTTTATTCTATGCTCGACCGTGCTGCCATTGCCATATCCATAATAACAATAATAAAAATTGACTGTTGGTTGAATAATTTATTTAATACAGTTTTTATGTTACTGAAGTCTCAAAAGTCTCGTTATTCCCGTGACCGAAGATGTTAGTCTCGAGTCACGAAAATACTAAAAAATCGTCGAGACTCTCGAAATTTTTGAGACCGAGATTCCCGGGATGAAAGCCCTAGTGCACACCAAGAAATCGAAAACTTGTTGTGTGCTAATACGCAATTAAAATCAGATCTCGATAAATGTAATAAAATCATAGAACTATACAAAAAAGTAAATTCAGGAGAAGTCAAATGCAGCACTCCAGACGCTAAACGTAGAATACAAAAGAAGACGAAGTTGGTCAGTCTAACATCCACGCCAGTGAAAAATACTTCTTGTTTCATGAAGTTAAAAGAATCTGCGAATAAGGAAACACAAACATGCAATTCAATTAGCCAGACGTCAATAAAATTAGACACAGGACAATTGGACAAAAACTCAAATAGTGCACCTATTCCAAAGAACCAGAAGCAAACATCCAAAAAGCCACCCAGAGACATCCGTCTCATTACCCCCGAAAGAAAACACAGCCAGAGATGCAAATTGTACTTCCTAAGAGATCGGCTAACACTGGAGAAGATATCCACAAAAAAAAACAAGCTAAGAAAATTATGTGTGTATTAGTAATAGTGAACAAAAAGGCAGTCTACAAGAAATTGAAGAAAATTATGCTACAGACTTTCAATTTTGTAATTATTCTTCACCAGGCTGTAGTATCAAACAACTTTTGGCTGGTATACATTCAAAATTAAGATATTTTACTTTAAATGATTATTGTATAATTTTATTAGGAGAGACTGACATAAAAGATAACGAAAACTACATAGATTTAGTAAAAGAAATTAGAGAAAGCTTAATACGGGTAGCCCACACTAACATAATAATATGTACACCTACATACGTACGGGGGGCACTCATATACAATTATAGGGTTGAAATGTTTAACAATCTTCTCTGCTTGGACATTCGTAATCATGAGTATGCATACTTTTTTGACTCTAATTATGATCTCACATATGATATGTTTTCATATAAATCAGGTAAATTAAAGAAAACTGGAATACAATGTATATTTAGAAACATAATGAATAGAATTAAGGTTGACTTAGAATTATTTCCTGACCTGTCTAGTGACACAGATTAGGGTGAGAACACGCAGTTTTTTCTTTTATAATAATATACGTATCTTACACCAAAACATAGCAGGGCCCATCAACAAATCTGACATTTTGGCTGTACATTTAGAAGAACAAACTCGAAAAAATAAACCTATAGATGTAATATGTATAACTGAACATTTTATGACGCCAGACCAAGAAAGCACACTTGATATTCCTAACTTTCGCTTAGCAACAAGCTTTTCAATACTTACTCGAATTGGTCATCAATATACTGTTTTAAAAACTACTTGTTCAATTAGTGGTATCATTGAATGTAGCGTTATAGAACTAAGTCAGCATGGACTCATAGTGGCTTGCATATATAGAGTACCAAATTCATGTATTTTACAATAGTTTAGAAACCTTGTTGCGCAATATATGTGACAAAACTAATAAGAAAGTTGTTCTATGTGGGGACTTTAACATTAACATTTTAAAAAGAAATCGACAAACTATCGATTTGGAAAATATTCTCAATAGTCATAACCTAAAACTAGAAATCCGAGAACCGACTAGACTTAGCAGTAACACTTGTCTTGATAACTTTGCACATAATATTCATCGATGTAAAAGTGAAGTTATCGAATTTGCACTATCGGATCATACAGCGCAACTCATACACTGCCCGGTCAAAAAATCGTGCGTGATAAAGAATTGGCGTATAAGAAGACGTGATTACAGTACGGAACACCTTATAAAATTCAAGGACTGCATGACTAGTTTGACTTTTTCTGATATATACCAGACAGAGAACGCTAATAAGGCTTACGATAGTTTTCTGAATCAGTTTCTTTGTTTCTATAATTTATGTTTCCTGGTGCGGTAAGTTCTCGAAGGACCATGGCGGGGTGTAACTTGGGGGTGAAATATTGACCACACACAGTAATGAGCTGACCAGGGGTATGAAGAAAGGTTGTGAGGGACTTACTTGGATATCTTGAGGAGCACGTGGGATGAATCACTTTCTTCTTCTGATGTTTAAGCACTTCACTTTAGTCTTTATTTGTCACACTTGTGTATGGCCAACACGGATATTTTATAGTTTTAGATATATAGATATATTAGCAGTAATTTAGTTAATCTCAGCTCGACGCGGGGTGATAACTTGCTTAGCGGGCAAGGCGCGGGGTGATAACTTCACGATGGTTTCTTCTGGAAGACTCCGAGACACAATATTGCAGAGGTAATTATAACCCTTCCGAACCACAGTATCTGTACGGTGATTCGCTGGCGTTGAATACGCCAATCAGCGGCGCGTGCGATGAGCATTTCTTCTCTCATTTGTGGGAATTGTATAGAAAGGAAGGAATATGATTGGTCAACTCAAAAACCGCGGTAAAAATATGAATCTGTATTCTAATATGCGATACGTTCGGATATATGTTAGTAGAAAGTTACAAACTAAATAAAACTTGCGCAAGCATTTCCCTTACAAAGTAATAACACGTACGCTAAATAAGAAGTCAAAATGGATATCTAAAGGAATTAAAATTTGTAGTAAAATGAAAAGAAAATTATTATGGCAATATAGGACTAATCCTACAAGGAAAAATAAACATTTTTAAGCAATATGCTACTAAGTTTAAAAAAATTATATCATTAACTCAACTGTCTCAAAATAACTACCACATAAGTACAGCACAGAACAAATCTAAAGCCTCGTGGTCTCTTATCAACAAATCTAAATATAACTTTCCTAAGGAACCCATTACAGAAATACTGCATAATAATATAAAAATCAGAGAACCTACAGCTATTGTAAATCATTTCAATGATTTCTTTGTTGATCAAGTAACGGAATCGGAGAGCACACACAATTTAAAAAATAAAAAGATGATGTTCTCTTGCCACATAAACAATAGCGTAAATTCAATTTTTCTTAGACCTTCAACGGCCGCAGAAGTGGATAGATAAATAAGACAACTTAAAAATACTCACAGCGTGGGTGACGATGGTATTTGCACCAAAGTACTAAAGTATGTCTCACTTCCGATTGTTCGGCACTTAAGCCATATAATAAACTTAGGCATTTCTAACGGAATATACCCCGAAAAACTTAAGATTTCTATTGTCATACCACTCCACAAAAAAGATGACAAAAGAAATATATATATATACCGATAGCATTGATCCCCATATTGTCAAAGGTATTTGAAAAAATCATATATACTCGTCTGTACAGTTATCTTGAAAAATATAACATTTTTATTGATGAACAGAAAGGGTTTCGCAAGAGCAAATCAATAAATTTAGCTATTTTTGACTTTCTTCAAAATATTCTGACAAATATGGACAAAAGTCATCCAATATGTGCCATCTTAATGAATATGAGTAAAGCTTTTGACCGTGTTGACCATAAGATTCTAATTGACAAACTAAGTATGTACGGCGTAAGAGGCAAAGCATTAGACCTCATTTCTTCATATCTACGTAATAGAAAACAAGTCACAGAGATTACACAAATATGCCAGAAAAAACGAGTTGAAGTAAAATACAGATCAAAACCTAGAATTATAAAATGTGGAGTTCAACAAGGCAGCGTCTTAGGCCCTTAGTGTTCTTGGTATATATCAATGATCTCCCTAGTCATATTAGGGAACCAATGGTTCTTTTTGCAGATGACAGCACAGTAAGGATAAAGTGTGACGATCATAATAATTATGAAGAAAAGGTTAATCAAATATTACATACAATTATTCAATGGTTATTACAAAACAATCTTAAAATAAATATGGATAAAACTAAAATTTTACACTTTCACCACAGAATATCACCCATAAATATAAATGTTACTTACCAAGGCACCACAATACACCCTGTTAGAGACACAAAATTCCTAGGACTAATTATTGACGATAAACTATCATGGAAAACACATATAGATCATATATGTAAGAAAGTAAATAAATCCTCTTTTGCCCTTTACAAACTCTCTAAAATTGTAAATAAAAAAACTGTTTTGACTGCCTATCACGGCCTTGTAGCACCAATTCTAAGATATGGAATAATATTTTGGGGTAATTCGGTGAATAAGGAATACGCATTTAAGGCTCAAAAGAAATGCATCAGAGCAATGAGTTATCTAGATAGTACAACCAGTTGTCAACCGCATTTTAAAACATTAAAAATATTAACATTGCCTTCGTTATACATTTACGAACTTCAAATCTAACCCCAATTTTTATAAGACTGCTTTTAAAAGCCAATATAGGAAATTACGAGACAAAAAAGGTTAGAATTAAAAATACCGTATGGGGAAAACGGCGCTAGTCAACAAAAGTATTATTTGTATGGCGTCCGTAGTCTACAATAAACTACCAGACGAAATAAAAAAAATGCCATTTCTTAAGTTTAAAACTAAATTACGTAATTTTCTTACAAGTAAATGTTACTATAGTGTCAAAGAATTTTTAGATGATAAGCTTTTGACAATCTAATCCTGACTACTTAATTTTATTGAATGCAACCAAGTTTTTATGTACCTACTGACATCATGTAATTTATCATTAATAATATGACTTTTATTCTTACATAATATGACATGGCATTACTTAATAATTATATTGTATTGATAAAAATTAGATGTAACTAGCATTAATAAAAAGATAACTGTACCAACATTTGCACACCTCTTGAGGTTATAATATAGTGATACACTAGTATAAAATAGAATGTAACATCTTGTCAACCTGTGTTATGCAAATAAATGTTTTGATTTGATTTGATTTGATTTGATATGGTAGAGTCATCTTAAATATTTTGATACATATTGTGGATACAGGGTGGCAGGGACATCGACGCACAAACGCTTACCATGGATTCAGTACATGATTCTGCGTTGAAAGTTTTCGTCGGCTTTTTCTAAAATTTTCAGGTTTTTTCTGCATTTTTTTTACTGAAACCTGTATAAAATCATTGTTTCTAACTAACCCAAAAACCCAGTAGCGCGCGAGCGGTTATACGAGGCGCACGTCTTATAAGACCGCGATCGTTATCTACAATATTTTTCATTCTACCCACAAGTTTCTGTTTGTTAACTAACCAAATGTTAGTTATTTACCGTGATAATGGCTAGTTTTGGACGATCTGAAAGTGTTTCCTCTAGTGTATCGGATACTGTACAAGACCGTGAATTAATTGAAATGGATGTTCAACGAGGTGAGAGTGTAATAGAAAGTGTAGAAGATAACCTGATAATTGAGTCTCGAAAGGGCTCAGAAAAGAGAGCGAGACAGGATAGTGACGAAGATAAGGAAGAAAATAACACTGGTTTTATCACCGTTAATAGACGAGCTAAACGGTTATTGAGGAGAATTTCCGATACAAATATTGACTCTGAAAAATCGGAAGGTTGGTTTATAAATATATCATCTAAGGAAGCACTTCCAAAAACATTTGGTTTGGCGAAGCTTTTAAAAGCCGAAAATATCAATAACATTTTAAGGATTAAGTATAAAAGCCCCTTCAAAATTAATGTCACACTAAAACATAAAGAGGATGCAGACAAACTTCTAAACTGTTCAAGATTTCAAGAACTCGGTTATAGATGTCAAAGTATAGATGAAGTGAATCTCTCGTATGGTATAGTTAAGAACGTGGACCTGGACATTAATGAAAAAGAGATAATCGAACAATTTAAATGCGAATATGAGATTGTGTCTATCAGAAGGCTACAGCGCTTAGCCGAGGATAAACAGTGGGTCGACAGTTCAGCAATCCGTTTCGCGTTTAAGAGTTCTACTTTACCCTCGTATATATATGCATACGGGTGCCGGTTTAAAGTGGAACCATATGTTTTTCCTGTTACCCAATGCTCCGGATGCTGGAAGTTCGGGCACGCAAGGAAAGTATGCCCTACTAGGAAAATAAAGTGTCCCAAATGTGGTCAGGATCATGAGAACTGTCAGGCAATCCAATTTGTGTGCTTAAATTGCAAAGGGCCACATATGGCACTTGATAAAATATGTCCGGTATTTATAAAAGAGAAAAGGATAAAAAATATTATGAGTCAAAATAATTGTACCTACAAGAAGGCCATTACATTATATAATCAAAGTCATGCTCAACAGAAAATTACTAATGAAATATCAGAGAGAAAAGATACTCATGAAGCAGGTCATTCGATTTCCTACAAAGATATCTTAATGGGTAATAATAAGAATAGCCTGAACGCGATGACTGTGGAGGAGAATAAAAAAGGAGGAGAAACTGTAAAAGTAACAGAGATTCATCGTCAATCAATATCCAAAAAAAAGAAAAACAAAACAACAGGAAAACATGTATATGGGGCTAATGAAGAATCAGAGGAAGAAGAATTAATACAGAACCAGCAAGAAAACACATCGGAAGAAGAGAGTACAGGAATAAAAGAGAAGAGCTCTAGGATTATGAGAATATTCCACAAAATCAAGGAATTAATTTTATCAAAAAAGCCTTTAGAGGAGAAAATTTGTTTAAGTGTCCAGTATTTCATAGAAGAAGTGACATCGATATTTTATGAAAAGCGTGGAAGCATAATTAAGTCCTTTCTTAGTAACATCGGAAATGGGTGAAGCACAACATTTTAGACTAAACGTAGCCCAATGGAACGCACAAAGTGTTATCCCAAAATTAGTAGATATTGAAGTTTTTTTAAACAGAGAGAAAATTCATATTGGCATAATCAGTGAAACTTGGCTCAAGTCTGATTCATATATAAACTTAGGAGGATACAACATTTATCGACAAGACAGGTCAGATTGTTATGGGGGCGTGGCCATTTTGTGCCATAAATCTCTAAGAACATATAGAATTCCTGTTGTTGTAAGCAATTCCGGTATAGAAATAGTTGCTATCAAAATTCTTAACTGTAAGTTAGTACACAATATTATCTCCATTTATTGTCCGTCGTCTGTTCGTACTTGTCAAACAGATTGGGATAATATATTCTCATTATTTTCAAGTAAAACTATAATTGCAGGCGATTTTAACGGCCACCACAGTAACTGGTCGAACAGGACGGACACAAGAGGCAACCAGATCTTTGATAGTTCCCTAGATAATGGCTACATCTCACTCAACGATGGCAGACCTACAAGGGTTAAACTTGTAAATGGCATACTGCAACAAACCTCACCCGACATTATGTTTTGTTCTACAGATATTGCTGTGAATGCTGAGTGGGATGTAACCAACGAAAGTTTGGGTAGTGATCATTTGATTATTAGAGTTTGTTATAAATTTCAAGATACATTAGTATATATTTGCAGAAGAAATTTTAAATTAGCTAAATGGTTAGAGTATAAAGAAACACTAACAGAATTATTTTTACAAAGTGGTTCTGATTTCCCCGATATTCAAGGAATGTATGACTGCTTTTTAAAACATATACATAAAGCCGCTGAACTTAATATACCTTTCCGGAAAATATGTACAGATCCTAGTAGTAAATTCGTACCTAAAGCTTATTGGAATGAAGATCTATCAAGGTTAGTGGCCCAACGTCGACTTGCCTTGAAGCAGTTCAGACGAAATCCTACTCCACAGAACTTCGTTCGTTTACAAGTTAAAATCTCTGAAACTCAGCGTTTGACAAGACGAGCAAAATCTCAAAGTCGGCATAGTTTTTATGATAGTATCGATGAATCGACTAGTCTGTCAGAAATGTGGAGACGAATGAGATGGATGAAAGGTATAAGAACTAGAACATACTCCCCTGATACCAGTAAACAGGAGCTATTAAGTTCGTTAACACCCGATTTTGTGTCTGACCCTCCTCTTACGTTTTCTTCGTCCAATGTTAAACTTGACGCTGACTTTACGTTGCACGAAATGGAAAACTGTTTTAAACGCAAAGATACTTCCCCGGGACAGGACGATATATATTATTCCATGATATATAATCTCCCCGACATAGGAAAACACTTTTTGCTTCGGATGTACAATCTCATATTTAGATCTGGATACGTTCCTACTCAGTGGAGGAACATACATATCATACCAATACCTAAACATAATAATAATTCTGGATCAAAACTACGACCTATTGCATTATTGTCGTGTGTTTGTAAAATATTTCATTTAGTGCTGACCAAGCGCCTGGAATGGTTTATTGAAAATAATGAGATCATATCACCAAATACAGTAGGATTTAGAAGAGGAAAATCTTGTATGGACTGCTTGGTCCGTTTGGTTACAACTGTCCAGATAGGTTTATCTCAAAATAAATCTACTTTAGCTTGCTTTTTAGATATCGAGGGGGCGTACAATAATATCCACATCAATAAAGTGGTGGGCACTTTAGAACAATTACAGGTTGGATCTAAAATATGTACTTATCTCTGGGAGTTCCTGAGAGAAAGACATCTTCACATAAAGTGTGATGAGGAAGATAGTAGCATTACGAGATGGACAAATAAAGGAATCGCTCAAGGTGATCCCTTATCACCTCTACTTTTTAACATTGCTACTACAGAGATTTGTCGAAACATAAATCAGGTATTCATTTGTCAGTATGCAGATGACTTCGTTATGTATACTCAACATATTAATCTAGAAGATAGTGTATCAAATATGCAAATAGCATAAAACGCTATATTAACGTTATTAGAACAGCTTGGATTAGATTTGTCAACTTCTAAATCTAAATATTGTATATTTGGTAGAACTCGTAGAATGCCGAGGGTACAGCTTGACGTTAAGGGTTCATTACTAGACGCAACTGATTGTGTCAGATATCTGGGTGTTTGGTTGGATAGATCTTTGCGATGGGGAAAGCACATAAATGAATGCTGTGAGAAAGCGATGAAGTTTTTAAGTTTGCTGAAGGTATTGGCAGGCTCTTCGTGGGGTACTCATCCCAAGCATATTCGTAGGATATATATAGCTCTTATTAGAAGCCGAATAGACTATGGAAGCTATTTATATGGCGCCGCGGCGAAGTGTCATACATCTAAGTTAGACAAACTCCAAAATCAGGCACTTCGCGTTATTGGTGGGTTTCTCAAGTCTACTCCTATTCATGTTATGGAGAGCGAATTGGGAATACCTCCTCTCCATATTAGAAGACTGTACTTATCGTTTAAATTCTGCTCAAAAACGAAGTCTTGTGCCGGAAATATAAATACAAATCTCTTAAGAGAACTGAATAGTTTGTGCAATAATAGATACTGGCTACATAAAAATAAACCCATATTAGCAAAATGTTATAATGAAATCCAACAAGATGTGTCAGCCTCCTCTTATCCGCTAGAAATGTTTACGCTGGACTCCTGGTTATCCAATATCAATTTAAAAAATGTGTTACATTATAATTTGGATGCTGTTAAAGGAGCAAAATCGCAATATTTAACCCATTTGATAAAAGTTGAGGTGTTGCAGGAGTTGCATACAAAATACTCTGAATATTATACTATTTACACCGACGGATCTAAGTCACTTACAGGTGTTGGTGCGGCATACTATGACCCTGTCAACAAGAATCGTGGCATATACAAATTAAACAAACATTTTTCTATAATGTCGGCGGAACTACTTGCGGTGTCACAGGCTTTGTCCTATGCTGTCAATTTAGAGGAAAACAGATTTATACTTATTTTAACGGACAGTAAAAGTGCTTTATTTCATATTGCTCGATGCGCCTCTGGTATCAGAGGAGTATCGATAGCATATAAAATATTAGAACAAATTAAATTAGCTAGTGAAAAGAACATAACCTTGGCACTGCAATGGGTTCCATCCCACATTGGACTGATGGGAAATGAAGAGGCCGACAAATTCGCAAAACAAGCTATATCCGAAGGGCTTGAATTAAATATTTTACCTGACTATTCAGAGATGCTTACTAATTATAAGAAAATATGCTTCAAAATATTTAAAGAATACTTTGATGAAAGATCGAAATCTAAGGGAATATGGTACAAAAGTATACAATGCGAACCTCTTCATGTCCCATGGTTTAGCAGTGTGCAACTGAGTAGACATCAAATAGTGACCTCATGTCGATTGCGTTCCGGACACATTCCTACTAAAAGTTTTGCATTCCTAATGAAACAAGTTGACTCACCTAATTGTGACATATGTGGGAAAATTGACGACGTGCAACACTTTTTGGTGGAATATGTGCGTAATGCAAACAAAAGAGAACAATTAGTGAGGCAATTTAATCTGAACTATCTAGATGTTGGTGTCTTTCATAGCATTCTAGCTTCCCCAAGTTCAGATGCAGCTAGAATGTTATACTCCTTTAAGTTTATTTAAGCGTTAATTGTATGAATTAGGATTAGACATTAGTATAAGGTACGATGGGATTGTCATCGTCATTTTTATGTACAAAAATCCCTTATAATCAATAAAGAGAAAAAAAAAAGAAAACTAACCCAATGAGATTTTAATTGAAAAATAAAATTCACTTGTTTCACTTAAAACCGCAATGTAAATAAAACTCGAAAGGGCTATCTGATCAGCTGTTTTGCTAGAGTTCATTTGCAAGGTCAACACAGCTCAGGTAGGCCTTTCAAATTTTATTTACATTGCTATTTTAAGGGAAACAAGTGATTTTTTTTTCACCGGCTTTTTCTTAATTTTATTAAATTAAGAAAAAGCCGACGAAAAATTTCAACGTAGGGGTGTCCAGAATCATGAATTGAATCCATGGTAAGCGTTTGTGCGTCGATGTCCCTGCCACCCTGTATAGAGACATATTGTTAATTTATAGGCCGAAATTACTTAGGACTTTTGAACCTTGGGTCTTTGGTATCGAAAATCCACTACCGAGAACTTATACCCAATGTTTTGCTCCAACTAAGGCCGATGCGTCGAGGCTTTTTGCTCAGTAAGAAACAAGCTCGCCTCCACAAACTGTACTTAATGAACCGTCATGAACATTATAACCGTATAATGCTTATTTGACTCCTTTGAGGAGCGTGTGGCTAAACAGTAACTCGAGTCTATCTCTAAGTTTTCTACTCTTTAAAAAAAATGATTTTCACAATCTGCAAATTAGTTATTATTGGGTATGAGAGGACAGTATAGAGTCTATATTATGGAACATTGACATAATAAAATTTAGGTAATAACTAATCTAATGAAAAAATTAGTTATAATAGTAATAATAGTGTTCTCGCATTCACATTAAAAATGAGCTGTACAAAACTGATAATAAACTTAAGCAAAGCACATATAAAATTTAATTATATATAAAAGTATAATAAAAATAAGAACAACAAGCACACACATAAAAGTGAACGTAGTTAAGAAAAGAGCAGATTATAATGATGACACAGAACCGGTAACGTATCAGAATAGTGGAACAGTCCAGTCTCAATATTTATACAACGTGTAACGGAAACCCCATATCTATCCAAAGGGGCTCAAGACAACATCTGGTATGGATTCTCTGTGCACAGCTT
This sequence comes from Tholera decimalis, assembly GCA_943138885.2. Lineage (NCBI taxonomy): Eukaryota > Metazoa > Arthropoda > Insecta > Lepidoptera > Noctuidae > Tholera > Tholera decimalis. The sequence goes on along the minus strand of OW964569.2, from coordinate 36,357,613 downwards.
CAGCTCAAAATAAGTGACACAAAGAATTGATTCTAAATTATCGGTTTCATATGTTTCTTGAATACCAATCATAACAAACGTGTCACAGCACTACGAGGGTCAATAAAGTTCCACGCCACTTGCCAATATAACGGTGATTCTCTTCGTTCTTCTTAATTTGAAAATTCTGCCTCTGGTAACAATGTATTGAAATTTCTACTATACTTCACACATGTAGACATAGGATTATAAAATCCTTGCCGTCTCGTTTATTATCATCCAAAGAAACCGTGCACTTGGTATGTATATACCCTTTAAATTACACGTATATATAGCATTTCACCTGAGACTTGAACCAACCATACTTTCAATCACTACTTAGTTCTCACCTCAGAGTTAGACTACAGCATAGCACATTTACTACGTAACGTTATCTGTTTAAGTTTTAAAAACTCGTAAATCAATGTCTAAGTTATTTTCCCGGGAGTTGCTTCAATACTTATGTTTTCCACCGTACTATGCACTCGGTGCGTTCATTAGGGACTCTTCAGAACTATCTAAGTAGTTGAGTAGTCTGTCGATTTTGTAGCAACTATAGTGTAAGAATGTCAACTAACTTAATTCATCATAAGAACCAATTTGAATCTTTCGTCAGTTGCTCAAATATTGACGTTAACTTTGAGTATTTAAGTTGATTTTTGAGTAATCATATTTAGGGTTCCGTATCCAAAGGGTAAAAACGGGACCCTATTACTAAGACTTCGCTGTCTGTCCGTCCGTCTGTAGAACCGCGATAGCTAGACAGTTGTAATTTTCACAAATTATGTATTTCTGTTGCCGCTATAACAACAAATACTTACTAAAAACAAAATAAAATAAATATTTAAGGCATATGGCATATCCCATACAAAAAACGCGATTTTTTATAGATAATGGTACGGAACCCTTCGTGCGCGAGTCTGACTCGCACTTGGCCGGTTTTTTTAATGTTGATAGGCTCGCGTTTAACCACTATCTCATCTGATGATGTGGTCAAATATGAAGTCTGCTTACCTAGAAGAAACCTATTCACTCTTGACTTAAAGATCCCCAGGTTATAGCTATTAGAAGACACAGACTCCGCTTGAGATTTCTATTCCGTAGCTAAAGGCACAATTTCAATATTCCCAAAACGCTTTAATTTCTATTCTTTTCTAATAAAACCTATTTAAAAGAACCTAAAATGTATGGCTTGCAACTGAATTTGAACTATGTCTTGTGTGATGCAGAGTTTAGTTTCAATAATGGATGATAATTTTAAATTCACAATTCGGACACGCTAACTTAAATAACTTATATCTTTCAGTTTTCATGTTGGTTGAGTATTATACCGTTGAATAGTCGAGTCTAGTAGATATATAATTTTTGGACGGAGGAGCACATTAGGATCGACATAAATCCGACAGCAGAGGGTTATCAGACTCTGTTCATCTGCCGCGACTAAAGAAAAAATAAAATTGATTTAATTAATGCACTTTAATACTAGACAAACAAAGAATTAAAAATAATACAAAGAACCGAGTATTTTTTGGTTTATGATACGTCGGTACGAGTACTATGATCTAATCCGGCTGGCAATGATTTTAGGCCATTTGAGGGCGAGAGATAAAAATAAAAAATATAAAAAATAACCTTTTTGGTAAATATGCTATAAAACGTATTCTGAAAAAAAAAAATTAAACGAAGCGAGCAAGCACATGCACTTACATTCATTAAAATCTTAAAAGTACTCATTGAGGTAATATGTCAAAGTACTCAAGAAATAAATCGTCTAAATCATTTGAAAAAGTATTATATGAAATCCTGTCGAAGTTAATTTGTAGTTCTTAAGAGCGTCATTCAGTTTCTCTACAATTTACAAAAACTTTTTTGCAAAAAAATAAAACCGACTTCCATATCAAAACACTACAAAGCCAAAAATAATTTTAATTTCGGTAGTCGGTGTTATTGGTTTTGTATTTTCTTTTTTTTTCACACCGCCTTCCGAAATTAAAATTATTTTTGGCTTTGTAGTGTTTTGATATGGAAGTCGGTTTTATTTTTTTGCAAAAAAGTTTTTATTTTCGCGCTTTTTAGTGGGTCAATTTGTAATTAATCTAGTTATAAAAGCCAAAATGTCAACTACAAAAAACTAAAAACGCGCGAACAAAACACAATATAGAGTAATCGAAAAGATCATCAATGTAAATATTTTTTTTAGACTTTTGTTGATTTTTCAGAAACGGCTTGTTCGATGTCGATAAAATTTTCATGGGACCATTTGGGAAGTATACCCTTTCCAATAAAAAAAGAATTTTTCAAATCGGTTGGCGAGCGACGGAGCTATGCCCGAACTAACATAAAAAAAAAAAAAAAAAAAAAAAAAACAAACAAACATCCGAATTGAGAACCTCCTCCTTTTTCAGAAGTCGGTTAAAAATATAAAGTTCTCTAACGAAGAAATGTTTTCTGTTTTATATTTGGCGCAAAAGTTAAGTCAAAGGTAATTTCTAAGACGAGGTTACATAACAAATACTTCATGTTTACTAATATTATAAAGGGGAAAAATGTGTTTGAATGCGTTAATCTTCGAAAGTACTCGGTGAATTTGGATGAAATTCGGTATGGAATTAGCTTGAAGCTTCAAGAAGGTTATAGGCTTTTACCCAACTGTAAAAGTATATAAAAATATAACCCTCCTTGGGTTATATTTTTATCGTGATAAAATATACTTGTGAACCTATGTAACTTGAACTGTTTAAATCTAAAATCTGCAAGCAAGCCAAGCAATAGTTAGAATTTGTATTTTATTTTTTATGACCCTTTAAAAAATTTGAGAAAACACGGAGTTGAAATAAATATTTATTTTTCAACAAACTTTTATGTTATTATTTATCCAGTTCTCATGAACACTTACCTACTTAGAATATAATGTAACGTTATGATAGAATGATACAATTGAGTTTAGAAGACGTGTTGAAGATACATGGTACGTGAGCCTGTGTACGTTGTCGTAGGTACGACTGACTTGATCTGTTTATAGCAAGACTAGATTATTATATTTTTATTATTGACCTTGTTTATTTGTAAGTACGGATAAAGGTCAAAATTGCAGTGCCCTAAATATAGGGTGTTTTATGTACTTACATCATGACGGATAGGTGTCTGCCACTTTACGTCAATCGAATACAGGAATTCATGTACATAATATCTACATCATACATCTTTTTGTGAGGATGTATGTATGTTTGAAGCTCTTTCACGCAAAACTACTGAACGGATCTGAATGAAATTTGTTAAGTATATATGTGACATACAAGGTGACAGGGACATCGACGCACAAACGCTTACCATGGATTCAGTACATGATTCTAGAGCCCCTGCGTTAAAATTTTTCGTCGGCTTTTTCTAAATTTTTCAGGTTTTTCTTCAGTTTTTTTACTGAAAACTGTATTAAATCATTGTTTCTATCTAACCCAGTGAGATTTTAATTAAAAAATAAAATTCACTTGTTACACTTAAAACAGCAATGTAAATAAAACTCGAATGGGCTACCTGATCAGCTGTTTTATTAAATTAAGAAAAAGCGACGAAAAATTTCAACGCAGGGGTGTCCAGAATCATGTACTGAACCCATGGTAAAAGGTTGCGCGTCGATGTCCCTGCCACCCTGTATATCTAAGCAGATAGAGAAGATATGGGCCATATGCTTTTTATCCCGGAATTCCCACGGGATCGGCATCTACACGAGAAAACACGTGAACCAAGTCGCAGGCGGAAGCTAGTATTATATAAGATAATTTATTTAACACAAAAACTATATGTTGATGTACGTTGCACTATTTACAAATTTAGAATTGAATAGAAATAAAAATAAATCTAGACACGCGGGAGCGTGTCAAGCCAAGAACTGGCGCGCAGCTCACCGTGTGTAGAACACACGGTGAGCTGCGCGCCAGTTCTTGGCACATTATCGACATCGAACAAGCCGTTTCTGAAAAATCAACAAAAGTCTAAAAAAAATATTTACATTGATGATCTTTTCGATTACTCTATATTGTGTTTTTTGTTCGCGCGTTTTTAGTTTTTTGTAGTTGACATTTTGGCTTTTATAACTAGATTAATTACAAATTGACCCACTAAAAAGCGCGAAAATAAAAACTTTTTTGCAAAAAAATAAAACCGACTTCCATATCAAAACACTACAAAGCCAAAAATAATTTTAATTTCGGAAGGCGGTGTGAAAAAAAAAGAAAATACAAAACCAATAACACCGACTACCGAAATTAAAATTATTTTTGGCTTTGTAGTGTTTTGATATGGAAGTCGGTTTTATTTTTTTGCAAAAAAGTTTTTGTAAATTGTAGAGTAACTGAATGACGCTCTTAAGAACTACAAATTAACTTCGACAGGATTTCATATAATACTTTTTCAAAAGATTTAGACGATTTATTTCTAGAGTACTTTGACATATTACCTCAATGAGTACTTTTAAGATTTTAATGAATGTAAGTGCATGTGCTTGCTCGCTTCGTTTAATTTTTTTTTTTCAGAATACGTTTTATAGCATATTTACCAAAAAGGTTATTTTTTATATTTTTTATTTTTATCTCTCGCCCTCAAATGGCCTAAAATCATTGCCAGCCGGATTAGATCATAGTACTCGTACCGACGTATCATAAACCAAAAAATACTCGGTTCTTTGTATTATTTTTAATTCTTTGTTTGTCTAGTATTAAAGTGCATTAATTAAATCAATTTTATTTTTTCTTTAGTCGCGGCAGATGAACAGAGTCTGATAACCCTCTGCTGTCGGATTTATGTCGATCCTAATGTGCTCCTCCGTCCAAAAATTATATATCTACTAGACTCGACTATTCAACGGTATAATACTTAACCAACATGAAAACTGAAAGATATAAGTTATTTAAGTTAGCGTGTCCGAATTGTGAATTTAAAATTATCATCCATTATTGAAACTAAACTCTGCATCACACAAGACATAGTTCAAATTCAGTTGCAAGCCATACATTTTAGGTTCTTTTAAATAGGTTTTATTAGAAAAGAATAGAAATTAAAGCGTTTTGGGAATATTGAAATTGTGCCTTTAGCTACGGAATAGAAATCTCAAGCGGAGTCTGTGTCTTCTAATAGCTATAACCTGGGGATCTTTAAGTCAAGAGTGAATAGGTTTCTTCTAGGTAAGCAGACTTCATATTTGACCACATCATCAGATGAGATAGTGGTTAAACGCGAGCCTATCAACATTAAAAAAACCGGCCAAGTGCGAGTCAGACTCGCGCACGAAGGGCACGAAGTCAAGCCAAGAACTGGCGCGCAGCTCACCGTGTGTAATATTACACGAGCCATTTGGAGCCACTTTTGAGCCCCTCATAACTCAAAAACTATTTCACCTAAACTTGTCAAATTTGGTTCATATATTGAGACTAGCGAGATACATATGTGTTCCAAATTTTATAAACATATCTCAAACGGTTATTTAGATATTAACGTCCAAAAATCGTCATTTTTATGACTGACCTATAGATCAAAACTATAACCCAGTTCCAGATGACCTAGAAAGTTCAAATTTGGCACGAAGATAGGTAATTAGGTGAATACAAAGGAAAAAATCAGAAACTGGTAATTTTTTATCATTTTATTATAATTTTCACTTAACTTATAATTAGTGCCTGTAAATCTCTATATGTGGATTTTAAGATCTTTACATGAATATATAACGAGTTAAATATCACCCTTAATTTTTTTAATCCAAATATTTCCGTTTTTGTACTTATAAATAAGAATATAGTAAATTTTTGTATTTATTACGCGTAACTAACCGTATTCTACAACCACTAGCGCCACCTATTTATCTTAGAGGGTCACTACACCATGGAGGCAAAACGCGTAAAAAGAATTCCGCATACTGAATGGGCAATTCATTCGAACATTTCAAAGGTACAAGAAAATATAGAAAATAACACAAAAAGGACAATTATACCCCGTAAACGTAGGAAAATACAGTAGTTTAACAAAAAACCATTTAGTATTAATTTTGTTATAAGTAAGTACCTACTACTAATTTATGTACAAAAAGTAATGATATCCCATGAAAAACATAAATGTGAAATGAGAGCCAAGTTCAATATTAAAAACCTTAGGCTACAATATATTCTCCTAAGTTATAAGAATAAATGATATTTTATATTGTTATAAATAAATTTCAGGACTGACCATTGAACTTGGCACCCATTTAGATTTCACTTCTTTTGTCTTTGAAGTCAACAAGCAAGGCATTTATGATAATATTGAACTTGGCTCTCATTTCACATTTATGTTTTTCATGGGTTATTATTACACACAATAGTTGCAATATAATTAAACCGTCTGTGTGTGATTTCAAAATAATGTGTAATCGCGTAAGTAAATAATGTGTAAGTGCGTATAGTTATTTAATATTTACACGATACTAATTTCATTTGCTTACTTTCAGTACCTACCCACTGTACTAACTCTATAGATTGAATAAAGATACTGTAAATAGGTATAAAGTAAGCATATGGAAAAAAATTGGACTAAAAGAGTTTAACAAATATAATCTAGATTTATGTTTATTAATTCTATTTCAAACTCACGCAGATTTTTTTTAAAATACTGCTACACATCGGAATTTCAGGAATCGAAGCCGCGACACGCAGCGCAGCAGCCAATCGCTCAATTACTGCACCAACCATGTTGTCAAACAATTTTTTTTTTGAAGAAAACTGGCATTGTCGTTAGAATAGAGGTATGGAGTTACTCACTGGCTGCTCCTCCATGACTTGCTGCAGCAGGGTCCTGAACAGAGTAGCTGGTAGGCTGGATAAGGCATGTAGAGCTGCCAGTGCCCATAGCGGGCAGTCACCATCAGAACAGAACTTGAACTTCTGTAAAACAAATATGTTTTAATATAAAACCCTTAGAAGTAAAAAAACAGACGAAATAGATTAATGTTTTAACGTTTTTTGATTGATGATTAAATGTTTAGAGGGTTTTTATTTACGATATCGAATTTATCAACAATAAAAAACAAATATAATACGTTTAATCTGACAGCGGAAAAAATAATCACTACTTAATGTTATAAATGTGAAAGTATTTCTGCCTGTCTGTCGGTCTGTTACACTTTCACGTCAGCCACTAAACCGACTTTGATGAAATATTTTTCCACAAAGACGTCAAAGTTAGTTCATTTACTGGTCCATTTGCTATATAATCTAATAGTTAAGGCCAACAATTTTTAGCCTCCCATTGACATTGAAAACACAAATGAAAATCACTCACCATGCCTTCTAATCGCGCGACCCTGTAACAAAACACTTCAGTTATAACATTACCATAGGAATTACATCCCCATGACATTCTCCATCATAAGATCCCATGTATATGACACTATATGGGGTGTTAGCACGGGCGATTTAGCTTTACAAGCTTTGAATGGGGTGGGAAATGTATGGAGCAGTCCCACAGAGCATGGAATGCGACTAGACACAGGCTTATCACAGATTTTGGCTGACATAACTTTGGTTAACATTTTTTTATTGATTCAAAGCTCACGTTTGACCATCATCTCACATAATGGTAAGCGATGATGTGGTGTGGATGTAACCTATCCAGTCTTGACTTAAATATGATAGCTTTAACCTGGGGGAGGTTAAAGCTATCAATAAATACATAGTCTACTTCTTAGCCGTACTGTACGCACAATGAAATTCCCAAAACGTTTCGTGCGTGTGTGTGGCATGTCCACCATGTAACGATGGCGCATCGTCATTCGCCTTGTAGTCCGATGATGGAACGGGCCTGGTAACCGACCGACGAAATGTAACCGATAGAAAACATATAAACATAGTGTATAACTGGTATGTTTTAAATAATTAAAGTAGAAAATAAATTTAAATCAAATGTTATTTTAATCAAACTGGTCTGAGAGGTTCCTAACTCTTTATTAACGTTCAAGTTTTACATCGAAGCAGTACGTACCTTAAAACACCCGCCCGCAACAAGAACACACAGTATTTTTTGTGTCATATTGTTATAATATATGTGAGACAGTAATCACATTTGACATTACTTATGAGTACGCTATAATACATTTTGCCGTTTGTCGACGCTTTGCCGTGACAACTAGAACAGCAGAAGGAAAAAGAGAGTAACGTCTGATTTACGACTGATGTAATTTATTTTTCAAAGTATCGTTAGTAACATCTTTCAAATAAGTAGTCATTTATGATACTAGTCGATTGGTAGGAGTAAACATATCGCACGCTTAAACCAATACTGCCACTATCCTAAAAAGTCAACTTTTCAGGAGAGGCAAAAAATGGAATGAGAATGGGAACATTTTTGTTTAGTGACGAAGCGGACTACTGCCCGTATAGCGGTTATTTCTGTTACTTTTAGACTAGTGTAAGCGCGAGTACGCGTAGTTCTACGTTTCCAAACAGATGGCATTAAAAAGTCGATTTGGCAAAATTTTGGATAGGGACAGTATTGGATTAAGCGTGTGATATATTGTCACACCTTCCTTTGTAGAGTTACTTGTGATAATGTGTAACTAGAATTGTTTAAGGGGACGACTTAAGAGTTGTTCATCATCAATCACCATTTTTTATTTTTTTATACATTAAGTTTTTGGTGCGTAATTATTATATAATATAATATTTGTAAGTTTATTTGTAAGTTTGTTTATATTTTCGAGTATATGGTACACGTGGATTGCAGCTGAAAATCAGCGTCAGGTCGTATCTTGTGTTGCCACCTGACATATGCTGAGCTGAGGCGTTTATTTATTATTTTGTTTTAAGGTTAACACCAATAAACGCATTTTTATTTCTTTCTTTTCATTCACCCCCGCACTGGTTCCATCCGGCTTGTGTCTCTTCTGTCGGAACGTTAAAGACTGATTATGATGTATCTAGCAATGGCCGCCGAGACAACTCCATGCTCTGTGGGAACAGTTGACGTTAGTTTTAGTGTCTCTAGCTGTATTTTAGACATTACTTAGATACGTCATTTGGTTGGAATTGATTTGGTGTGAGAATAAATTGGAGTTCAAAATATTTGTCTCTTTAACTTGATGGTAAGGAGGAAATTTAGTTGACCCGTAATTAAAGTGTGTATGGACTTCAATATAATAATAAGACTTTGACCTCTGAGTTTGTTTCGGTATTTCTTCTCAGAAAAAATATAGGTAGGTATATGTTTTGCGAAATAAATGCCTTTTATCATTATTATTACATATTGATTCATGATTTTATAATAACTGTATTTTCATAAGTGTTATTTTTTTATTCACATGATACTAAAACCCAAATATTTTTGTTTTATTTTCATCCGTCTATATTCTTGCTAAACCGAGTAAATCTTAGAAAAAAAAAATTAATGGGACTTTAACTGGTAAATAGAGAAATACATTCCCAAGGGAACGCGAGAAAACATAAATTTTAGAAGACTTACTTAAAAGTATCATAAAACCAAGAAACCGAACCAAAAACACTTACTTTCGGACCACAAACTTTTGTTAACAGTATTTTTTTCCGTCTCTAAAGATAAAAGTTGCTTCTTTTTTAAGAAACGTATTGAAACGTGTGTCTAATCACCACAACAATATCCCACCTCAATACCTCCCACACAAAACAGACATTAGGAACGGGAGAAAACAACGAGAAAACTACGAACAGCTCGGAAGCGACGCAGAACAGTTTAATACAAAGTTGCTAGCTACAACATTGATTTCAATGGCACACAATGAGGGCATATTGACAGGCTGAGCGCCCCGTTTATATTAAACTTGCTGTGATGACCACGACCTACGCAAAAAGTGGCTTTAGGAATATAAGTACTAGAGTTTAGTTTCGATTGAGGCGATAGATTAGTTGGCTTTCAATGCTAGGTAGGAACCAATGATGTCAGGAAAGATGGTGCTGTAGTAATCACGTGTTACCGTGAACAGCGAGGCACAGGAGGGGACACCTTTACAGTCTCCCTAGGGATATGCCGTAACGGGGCACGTTCTATGTGTTGATAGTGTCCACCAGGTTCGTATAAGTGAATTAAAAAAAAAAAACCACATACTGGACTTTTCCTCACCTGCCAGGGTTGTGAGACCATTCTATCGAAATACTGCGGAACGCAAAGGCAATTGAAAGAGCAGGGTAGGTTTTAGTCGGTAGAAGTCTGTCACTCCCTCCCGATTCACACACAGCGGCAGAAGTCATTTGATGATTCCCCAACCAGAAAATAAAAACTTTTTTACAAAAAACTGAACCGACTTCAAAACTTACAAAAAAGACTTGCACTACAAAAAGAGAAATAACCTTAAATATTGTTTTATTGGATGTCTAATTCCGTTAAAAATAAGGGCTAGGTATCTCACATGACTGAAGTCGGTGCCAAGCCAATGAATAGTTTTGATAGGTAAATAACGCCGCATTCTATGAGAGGGTAATGCTAATGCCCGGTACCTTTGGGTATGCAGACGACAGCACTATTGCTGAGAGATACATATCCAGCGCGCGGGCTAGTGGGTTACAAGTCCAGTCTCTCCGAGATGCCATGGTGGGGCGCTTGAACTTGACTTTGAAGGCTGTCTCTGAGTGGGGTGACGCCAAATTGGTCAAGTTTAATGCTGCTAAGACCCAGCCGTGTCTTTTCTCCGCAAAAAGGAGCCAATTTCAACCGGCTCCATCTTTTCGTGGTATAACCGTGCCGATAACTGATCACATCGAGCTTCTTGGGGTTACGTTGATATCCACCCTTAATTTTGGTCCGTTTATCGAGGCTAAGGCTCAACTGGCTGCCAAAAAGTTGGGACCTAGCAAAGGTGAGACGGAACTTCACACCGGAACAGCTGCTCAACCTGTATCAAGCGCAAGTTCGGTCGTGTATGGAGTACGCTCTCATATCTGGGATGGATCTGCCAAATACCAGCTTGATGCACTTGAGTCTATCGAGAAACGGGCCAAAAGGCTCATCGGCAACGAGAAACTGGTCGAGACAAAGCTCCAGAGCCTTGAACATCAGCGACGTGTTGCAAGCCTATCAGTTTTCTATCGGTTACATTTCGGGGAGTGTGCGATGGAATTGCACAATCTAATTCCACCAAGCCCGTTCCATCATCGGACTACAAGACAAACGGCGATGCGCCATCGTTACATGGTGGACATCCCACCCATACGCATGAAATGTTTTGGGAATACTTTTATTATGCGTACGGCGAAGGAGTGGAATTCCCTGCCGGAGTCTGTGTTTCCTGATAGCTATAACCTGGGAGTATTTAAGTCAAGAGTGAATAGGTTACTTCTAGGCAAGCGTGCTTCGTCTTTGACCACATCATCACTTCACATCAGGTGAGATTATAGTGAAACGCAAGCCTATAAACCATAAAAAAAGAGAGAATGTGCCGAATCAACCACGCGGGTCCAGGGTAAGATGGTGGATGTCGAATGTTTCCGGATATTTGGTCCTTGGACATGCCAATTTCCTCACGACGTTTTACTTCACTAAATTGAGAGCAATGGTGATGATTTAAATTACATAAACTAATGTGCCTAACGGGGTTAAAACCTAAGACCGGTAACTCACAAGTCGGGATTGTTACCACTGGACCACCACCGCTCTAATAATAGGGTTCGAACCCCACCCATTACACTATTGCCGTGAACCCACTCCAGACACAAGCATATTTAGCTTAGTTGGAGGGGTTAACAAGATTGCTAGTAATGTGAATTCTACCCACATTGATAGTAATCTTTATAAAAAAAAATATTAATACTTTGCCGTATAATAATGCTAGTTTCTGCCCGTGATTTCATTTGCGTGATTTCTCACGTAAATACCCGATATTGTGGGAATTTTGGTATAAAAAGTAAATAAGCCTAATTGCGGCGGTAAGACCCCTCTTTGAGGAGTGGCTAGATCGGCGTCACGGCGTCCTGACCTACCGCATGACGCAGGTCCTCACCGGACACGGAATTTTCGGGAGGTTCCTGTGTCTGATGGGAAAGGAGGAAACGCCTGGGTGTCACTACTGCGAGGGTCGCCCTGAGGACACCGTAAAGCACACGGTGCAAGACTGCCCCGCTTGGGCAGAGCACCGACGTGTCCTCACGGCGGCGATAGGCGGAGACCTCTCGCGCCCGGCATTGGTCGAGGCCATGCTGCGGGGCGAGAGGGAGTGGGAAGCGGTCGCCTCCTTCTGCAGCATGCTTCCGAAGGAGGAGGCGGGCCGCGTGAGGGAGAGGATGGCGTCCTCCCTCCAGCCCAGCCGCAGTGGTAGACGCCCACGGCGTCGGACGTCGGCCGACGATCTCCGGCCACCGAAGGCGCGGGCATGCGGACAGCGAGTAAAGGGCAACTCGCTGTCCGACCATGGACCATGCCCGGGTCGACGGCGCGTCGTGTTCCACGCGCGCCTCAAAGAGCGTTAGCAACATGACTAGGCGCCCTCTGCAGAGGGCCGAAGCCTGCCGGGGTCGTGGGACTCATCCCCTTACCGTGGCCCCGGTATGTAAAGGGTTATTGAAGGAACACCGTGGATTTTAGTCAGTAAAAGTCTGACAGTCCCTCCCACCCTGCCCGGAGTGGGAGGACTTATTTGATAATTTTACCACGTTAAAAAAAAAAAAATGTGTTCCACGATGGCAACTAACTATTCTACAACTATCAGTAGTTTTTGCGTGAAAGAGTTACAAACATCCATACATCTAAACATCCATCCTCGCCAACTTTCGCATTTATAATATTAGTAAAACTCTTTTTATTTGTCTTCTGTTAATGATAGGGCGTCTGAATACTATTTCGCTTGATAGTAAGAGATGATGCGGTCAACGATACATAATAATAATGTTCTAAGATACTATTTACTTAGATCTAATTATACAATGCACTAAGTATACATACTAAGTGCACGGCTTCTTTGGATGATAACAAACGATATAGCAAGGGTTTTGTAATCCTATGTCTACATGTATGGAACTTAATAGAAATTTCAACACATTGATACCAGAGAACGAATTTTTCAAATTAAGAAGAACGAAAAGAATTATCGTTTTATTGGCAAGTGACGTGGAAAGTGATGACCCTCATAGTGCTGTGACACGTTTGTTATTACTGGTATTCAAGAAACATAATGAAACCAATAATTTGGTGTCAATTCTGTGAGTCACTTATTTTGAGCTGAAACTTTGCATAGAGACTACATACCAGATGTTGTCTTCAGTCCTTTTGGATAGATATGGGGTAACCGTTACACGTTGTATATTTGTAGAGTACTTACTTGTAACCCATTACCGATCACAATAAGTACGAAAGTGTACTTTAATTATACTTAATAAGAAACAATTGTTTCAGGGGATTGCCTGAAAAGAGGGGGAGTTAGTGGCAAGGTGACTATTCAATCATTGATTTTTAGAAGAGGATTTAGCAATTAATATTTATTGTCTGTCCATATATAAAAATCTGGTGTCACAGTGTTTTTTTAACCAACTTCTAAAAAAGGAGGAGGTTCTCAATTCGGATGTTTGTTCGTTTTTTTTTATGTTTGTTCGGGCATAGATCCGTCGCTTGCCAACCGAATTGAAAAATTCTTTTTTTGTTGAAAAGGGTATACTTCCCAAATGGTCCCATGAAAATTTTATCGAAATCGGACAAGCCATTTCTGAAAAATCAACAAAAGTCTAAAAAAAATATTTACGTTGATGATCTTTTCGTTCACTCTGTATTGCGTTTTTTGTTCGCGCATAACTCCGTCATTTACGAACCGATTTGGAAAATTCACTGACCCACTAAAAAGCGCAAAAATAAAAACTTTTTTGCAATAAATAAAATCGACTTCCATATCAAAACACTACAAAGCCAAAAATAATTTTAATTTCGGAAAGCGGTATGAAAAAAAAAGAATATATAAAACCAATAACACCGACTACCGAAATTAAAATTATTTTTCGCTTTGTAGTGTTTTGATATAGAATACGGTTTTATTTTTTTTATCAAACTCCTTCGAAACGACCGATTTTTATGTTTTTTTTAATGTATACCATTTTTTCGCGGGTGGGAAAATCATCAAAAGACTTCTCCCGCTCTGCGTGGAGCGGAAGGTGTCAGACTTCTACTGACTAAAAAACCACCCTGATACTTCAGCCGCCCTTGCGTTCCGGGGCCTTGGTATCTCGTTAAAACATTCCCGCAACCACTGGGTGACCCCTACTACATAATATACTACAAAATAAATTAAATTATTGGTTCATTCGTACATGACCTTTTAGACTGCCTACCCCGCCAAACGGGAAGTGTAAAGGACGAAACGTAAAACTTGAAACATATGTGGGTTCCTTATAGATCGGAATGAATTAAAAACAAACGTTTTATCGTTTTAAGGGATCACACTTTCTTACTTTTTATTTGATAGTTGATAGGCTCGTTTTACCACCATCTCATCTGATGGTAAGCAATGATGTGTTTAATTTTAAAATTATAATTCAGTACGTTTTTTTTGTGTGTGAACGAAAATGAGAAACCACTACTGAAAAGCCTTTCATTTTTAGTTTGGTCTTCGACATATATTTTTTTTTAATTATAATTATTGTGAGTGTTCATAGTCAGAAAGATTATTATAAAGCTCCGTATTTATTAATTTATTATTTTAACATATATATTAACTAATATTTATACATTAATATATATATATATATATATATATATATATATATATATATATATATTATTTATATGTCAATAGCCTAATGGATAAGATGTCGGACTTGTGATCGGGAGGTCGCGAGTTCGAACCCCACACATTACCCTATTGCCGTGACCCAAGCTTAGTTGGAGGGGTTAACAAGATTGCTAGTAATGTGGATTCTACCCATATTGCTAGTTAACTTTTTTTTTAAAGAAAAAGATATTCCTTCGATAATTTTTGATAATACCACATTGTGGTCTTTTTAACCCAAAGGTTGACTGGTAGAGGATTCCTTGTTGCATTAAGTCCGCGCATGTACCACTATTGTACATAAAGTTTAAATAATATATAAAAGGCATCTTATCCCTATAAACTCTTCGACCAAGTGTATCTAGTCCCTAACAAGGGTCGAATTTGATGTCCCACGCTCCCAGTTAATACATTTCATTGTTTTCATTCAATCAACTACCATCTCAGGTGTGAACCGTTTTACTTTGTTATAAACGGAGAGAAGTAGATACTAATCAATGTTTTTATTCGGCTGTTTATGTTAAAAGTGTTTGTGGAATTAGATAGAGGCCTTAGTATGGAGGTCGCTATGTGGGCTTATAACATAGATAAGATTAGCTTAATGCCAAAGGAATACTGAGCTCGATAAATAATAATAGTTGCACGAGATAGATACATATACTCTTTATTGTACACCATAACAGAATTAAATGAGGGCTTAAAAACTACAAAGGGTGAACGCACGGAATAGATGAATAAGGTTGGAATGGTAATGTGGGCGTGGCGAGCGCGCCACATTTATGATACGACAATCATAGCGCGACCGATTAATTCATTCACCGCGTTTAGTGCACTTCGGATTACTTCGAAACACAGAGCTCTGCTTTAAAATGCCGTGTTGTGCAATTATAACCTGTAAAACAAAAAGTCAGACCGCAAGTATAGAGCAAGGAGTTATATCTTTCCATCCGTAGTCGAAAATAACATTTAATTACAATTTTATTTGTAAAAAACATAAAAATATTCTGATCGCTATGAAATTCCGAACATTAACAACATTATTGCACAAGTTACAAAAAGTATACATTGCCCGTTGTGTACTCACTTAATCAACGCAATGACCAAGTCCGCTTAAAATGTACTACATGCGCCACACTTCAACCATTGACGTTTTGTCCTTTGCCCTGATTGGCCGTGATGCACGGCGCATGTTTATCAACAGTGAGTTACAATCAGTAGCAAGCTCTCGATTTAAGTGTGTGTAATTTATTTGTGTGCGTAATTCGCATACGTAACGGGCCTCTTGCTTGTAGTAGAGCTAAAGAGTGGGGAGACAAGCGGCGATACGCGTTCTCATAAAAATCAGGAACTATTTCCTTTCTAACCTCTTTTATCTGTTCTGTGGGTGATCGAGTTGATCTGCGAGGTTAAGCAACGCTTGATTTTTAACATATCAAGATTCGTCCATGCCCGAGAAAGGTCGTTAAATCATTGGTCCCAGCTGTCATTTCTACACCTTAAACAGACATTACGGTTAGTGAGAAGCCAGTAAATCAGACACTGGTCTAGCCAAGGTGTATCATGTTACCCAGTTACTGGGTTGTGGAGGTCAGATAGGCAGTCGCTCTAGGTAAAACACTAATAATCAGTTGCATCCGGTTAGACTTTAGTTGGGAAAAGGCTAAACCAAGCATATACTATGTTGACATGGGAACCGTGTACATAGTATATTTTAAGTTGCGGCACAGGTGATTTATTAACAAATTTATTTCCAGAGTCGATACATGGGTAATCTATGGGTCAGTTACGTCAAAAGTTAGCTAGATGTGCTCCACGTCTAGTTTGATTAATGCATTTAGGATGCTCTTGCAACTGCTTAACTTAGGACTTTATAAGATTAGAAGCGATGTTCACACAAATACACGCAACAAACATAAATTTGTTATCCCTAAATGGATATTAGCTAAGACAAGCAAGTCAGTCCTCATAAATAGCATACGCTTTTACAAGTTAAGCGAGTGAAAATTTAAAACCCACGTCAAACGTGTCCTTATTAAAAAAAGCGTATTATAGATTCGGGACTACGTCGAAGACATGGCTGCGCGGCGATGATTCTTTCCTTCTGCACATGTGGCTTCCCTGGCTTGTTGTAATTGCGCTATGGACTAGTGTATTAACAACTCCACTTGCGTGAGTGTGTCTTTTTAACTTTCCCTACGATAATCTATCCGAGACTTTCTTTTGTTTAATTTTTATTATTAATTTTTCCTTCTTTTTTGAAGTCTAATGTCCAGTTTAATATATTCTTTTTTGTGTTGTGTTGTTTATTATATTATTTATTGTTTCAATGAACACGACCAATTCACAATCATTGAAATTCAACTCCAATCAATAATTTGACATCTGCCGTAAAATATAGTACGTTCACTGCTCATAAAATTGTAGTAAAACTTGATACTTGAAGGGAGCATAACGGATTCATTTTATTCCTAAATAAATATGATTGTTGGTATTGAAAGTTAGTATGTTAGTTGCTAGTAAGAGTGTTTTGTTTATATTGTTAAAATTCGAGAAGTCAAAAATTAATTCTGTCAACGAATAGCACAGAGAATCGGAGACAAACAAAAGCTTCCTTTCCATAAATCTTCGTATGGTTATAGGTCGTGTATGGAGCACTGCTCCCATCTCTGAGACGGATCTGCCAAATATCAGCTTGATGTACATGAGCCTATCGAGAAACGGACCAAGAGCCTGTTTGGCAAAGGGAAATTGGTCGAGACAAAGCTCTAGAGCCTTGAACATCGGCGACGTGTCGCAAGCCTATCGGTTTTGTATACGATGGATTTGAAGAATCTAAATCCACCAAGCCCGTTCCATCATCGGACTACAAGACAAACGACGGTGCGCCAGCGATACATGGTGGACATCCCACTCATACGCACAAAACGTTTTGCGAATACTTTCATTGTGCGTACGGTTAAGGAGTGGAATTTCCTGCCGGAGTCTGTGTTTGCCGATAGCTATAACCTAGGGGTCTTTAAGTCAAGAGTGAATACGTGCTCCATCTTCGACCACATCATCACTTACCATCAAGTGAGACGGTGGTCAAACGCGAACCTATTGTCAATAAAAAAGGACGAAGAAGAACGGACTGACTAAAGAAAGCGTTGCTTAATAACCTTGAAAATCAACCCGTGGGCTGTTACTATATAGCCACGAACTACCCTTCAGGTAGATAAAAAGATATACTCTTTATTTTACACCATAACAGAAAACAAATAAGCACTTAACAACTAAACAGGGTGATACAATGGGCGGTCTTATCGCTAAAAGCGGTTTTTAAAGACAACGATTGGATGGATTTGACACAGAAGGTGAAAAAGGTAGTAGTTTTACTAATGCCAAATCTATAACTCTAAAATCGATTGACAAAGTCGACAAAGCCATAAAAAACGCCATCAGATGTGGTTGCTATGCGAGTTATGTCGGATTCTCTGCATCGAGGTAAACATAACACGTTAGTACACAATGTTAGTATAAGATGATTGATTGACCAGGCTACGCAGTTGGGCTCAGCTGGATTTTTAGATCTGTCAGTCGTTATGGGTATTTAGAAGTCTAGAAAGAAAAGAAAATGTATGACTCGCACAGGACATAAAACAATGCTAAAATAATGAAATTAAAACACAGTGTAAAAAATTAAAAGATAAGACAGGCCTGTTGGTCTAGACCAACAGGCCTGTCTTATCTTTTAATTTTTAATTTTTGGCCCTGACTGCTATGCGCAAGGTCATGGGTTTGATTCCCACCTAGGACAAATGTTTGTGGGATGAGCACGATCATTTGTTCTTTGTCTGGGTGTAATTTATCTATAATATGTATGTATTGTTACGAGCTGGGGTTCTGGTTAGAAATAATTAACGCCAATTAACATTTTAATTAATTAAACACAAAATAAAAATTTGACACAATTATTCGCACCACAACACTTGTCACTTAACACTTAAATCACACTGAAATTCACTTGTAAAGCTTCGATTATATCGCGTATTCGCCTCGGATCTTCAAACAAGACTTACTGTCCGCGTTCCTTTGCGATCTATTTATACCCCGGTCTATGAATTCTAGAACATTCTTCTAAAATCGACTCACTGTTTATACTGCCCAGAATATTCCAGGAAGCTACTCGGGATACACAGTACCGCTATTCGCCGTTAGATGGCGTTAGTGTCTCGACTAGATATACACAGTACCGCTATTCGCCGCTAGATGGCGTTAGTGTCTCGAACATTCTAGATTTATGTCGAAGTTTCTCGACGTACTTCACTAAGCGACTGGCGTAACAGTATGTAGAAATGCTCTGCTTAGTTTGGGACTAGATGGCGTTGTGTGAAAGTTGTGGAATATATATACAACGTGTAATTTAAAGGGTATATACATACCAAGTGCATGGCTTCTTTGGATGATAACAAACGATATGGCAAGGGTTTTGTAATCCTAAGTCTACGTGTGTAGAACTTATTACAAATTCCAATACACAATACCAGAGACCGAATTTTTCAAATTAAGAAGAACGAAAAGAATTATCGTGTTATTGGCAAGTGACGTGGAAAGTTATTGACCCTTGTAGTGCTGTGACACATTTGTTATGATTGGTATTCAAGAAATATATGAAGCCAATAATTTGGTATCAATTCTTTGAGTCAGTTATTTTGTGCTTAAACTGTGCATAGAGACTCCATACCAGATGTTGTCTTCAGCCCTTTTTGATAGATATGGGGTTTCCGTTACACATTGTATAAAATGATTACTCTTCTGCACTGCCTATCCAAATTAACTTTAACCATAATGTTTACCTATTTATTTATTTAAAGTAGGCATACCAACTACTTATTTACAATTTAGAGCTATGCTACTAAATTTACGAGCGGATCCGTGTAATTAACTCACTTACAGATGCGCAGCCTTCAGAGGTCTAATTAATTATTATAATAAGAATTCGTAAGATTAACACTGAAATATAATACAAATTAGTCATTAATGTCCAAACTATAAATATAAACAAATATTAGTAACTCAAATCATTACTAGAACATTAAATATATGAATATGGTAGAATTACAGAATAATAAAATTGTTACATTAGAATATTAATAGATTTGGTAAGCAACTATGCTACACGTGCACGTACAATAAGAATTTCGATCCTAAATGGCTCGAAAATACAACTTAATTATTAGTATTTCAATACTGTTATTGTTACTGTGTTTTTGGTTGTTAATAAATTTATTTATTTATTTTATTTTCGAGCCATTTCGGACCGAAACTCTCGGACTCTGGGGCCCTAGTACTCACATGTTTTATCAAAAGAAGTTTCTAAAATTAAATAAATTTATTTTTCAATTAGAAACTAGATTCCTTAATCCTACTTACTACTTACTATTACTTTTTTGTGTTTTTGCCTGTCTGATGGTAAAATACGGTGGAGCTTTATTTTCTTTTTGTTTATGTCACCACAATATTATGTTCTAAAACCCATATTTGCTAATAAAACTCATCTTTATCTTTATCGAATTTTAGATGTTTCATTTTAGTTTGTTATTAAGTTTAGTTTAAATAGTATATAATATGTATATGAATATTAAAATGAAAAAGGTTTATTTTTAAATTTATAAAATCTTGATTTTAAATTTTGACAGAATACGAGTATCAAAAAAAATTAAGACAACAATTGAGAGAAAAATAATGATTGTACTTACAGTGCCCTTTACAATATTCAGGGAAACTTCGTATCAAAACCATATCCGATCCGGGAACGAAAAACCAACTTTTATAATTGTATAAGTATAATTTTAGCCACGGCATTACATAATGTGTAATTAACACACTGTAATTAATTAATTTAAGCGCTTTTCCAACACAAAACAAGAAGAAACAAACAAACAAAACCACGAATTTTAAACACTTCAGTTCAAAATACGGAAGATAATATTAATTTATTATTTTATTGGTAAACATAGTTAACAAGAAAATTCAACAATGTGTATTTTATCTGCGCTCATAAATTGCCTTAGTCTATTTTAGGCCTTTAGGTATTTTTATCTAAACTATTTACGCATACATATAAAGCCCACGTTACCATTGCTGGGAGAGAGGTATCCTTTCTATGAAAGGGATATGGAATGAAATGGAATGGAATGGAAATGGACCAGTGCGGGTTAGTTGATGTAATCGGATTTTCCTGATCTAAGACATGGCAGTTTCTTCACGATGTTTGCCTTAACCGTTCTGAGAGCGGTTAAGGAAAGTACTAGTGAGTAATGATGAAAATTAGACGAATATCTATTACTTTTTTACACTCCCTGTAAACTTTACATTTGTTCGTAAAAAATACAGACAGTAAAGAAACGGGGTGTGTGTCCTAATCCATACAAAAATTATAAATGCAAAAGTATGACTGTCTCTCTGTGTCTCTTACGCTTTCACGGCTAAATAACAGCACCGAAGTTTATGAAATTTGTAATGAAAATAGTTGAAGATCCCGGGTCAAAAATAAGCTCCTTTAAAAAAAGTTTAAAATGTGTTTGCAATAGGGGATGAAAGTTTGTATGATAAATTTAAACTGCTTAACAAATTTAATGAATTTTGGTTTTTTCCTCAAATTAACGGGAGTGAAACTGCGGAGCATAGCTAGTATCCTATAAATACAGTTTAATTTAATTGTTTGTGTGTCTAATATACTAGGTCACGTAGACTTTCCCACCCGGAAAAAACTGCTTTGATTATTGTATCTATTAAAAGCGGTCATTACATTGTATGGGTTACTTATCAAAAGTTGTTTTCTTTATTGAACTTCTACAAACTGAGCAAAAAAGTGGAGAGACGTAGGCTCAATGCAAACTAAATTCAATCGAAGAGAGTAGGTATACGTTATAGTTTCTTAGCTGAAAGACATATTTGGATGGGCATAAACCTTGTCAAACATTATCACATTACCCGATAGAGTGGCCAGCGCAAATTTTCTCCGGGTAATAGGTCCTCCTTGTGCGAAGCAGTAATGCAAGCAAAGGCGGGACGCGCGAGGGAGAGACCGGCTCCAAAGCCCTCAAAGTCCTTGCACTCCAGCCTCCGCAGGAGACGCTTCGGACGTCAGGAGTCGCAGGGTGATTCCTGGCCATCGCAGCCACGAGCCTGTGGGCTGCAAGCAATGGGTAACCAGGTCCGTGTAGATGGGCGGCGCCCAGTGTTCTTGCCGGGATTACGCGGCCTCGGAACACGAAGGGTATGTGACGGAACACGGAGGGTTTGAGTCAGTAAAAGTCTGTCACACCATCCCTCTTTGCCTAGAACGGGAGGCAGTCATTGGCTGAATTCCCATACTTGAAAAAAACCGGTAACACTTTCACGTCTGAACCACTTAACCGATTTTGATGAAATTCGGTACAGAGACATATTAGACAAAGGTCTAATATGTAGGTGAAGTAAAGTACCCCATGTACTTTATTTTCCACTGAAAATTACTTTTCAGCCGCGGGCAGAGGCTAGCTGGGTTTACTTATTATGTCGAAGTTGATTGTTTTAGTTTTTGGAATAAAATTTCGATTGTTTCAATCTGCTTCGATGTTAAGCAAACAATAAACATTGCCTAGTTAATACACACACTACTATTTTTAAATAACTTTGCATAACTTTGGTTATATATCATATTCGCTTCAAGTCAAAGTTTTAATAGAATATAATGATTTTTTTGTAATCTAGTACATATTTATTTTGATATTATTTGTTTTATTAAATACGTTTTAATGTTAAGGTGCGCTTACACGGGCAACTAAAATTGCTCAATCCCGGTCAACATTCGTCAATAAATTGTGACGTCACGACTACATCAAGCAATTTAGGGCAGTGGCAACAAGCATCAACTTGGCAAAATGTTTTGCAACAGCAATATTGAGCGATAAGGAGCAACTTCAAGAAACTAGGCAATACTTTCCTACACGAGCAATTCAGTAATCCAGCAATTCAGCGATTAGTTGACTCCTCAAGTGACCAGAGGGCTGGCCTTTTCTTTGGACAGAGAATCAGCATTGCCATTCAACGTGGCAATGCAGCCAGTGTTCTGAGCACCTTTCCCATTGATAGCGATGTTGACGAATTTTTCGATACCCTGTAGTTTCTTTTTATTTACGCCTAAATATACTTTTTTTTTTGACGTGGTAAAATTATCAAATAAGTCCTCCCATTCCGGGCAGGGTGGGAGGGACTGTCAGACTTTTACTGACTAAAATCCACGGTGTTCCTTCAATAACCCTTTACATACCGGGGCCACGGTAACGGGATGAGTCCCACGACCCCGGCAGGCTTCGGCCCTCTGCAGAGGGGGCCTCGTCATGTTGCTGACGCTCTTTGAGGCGCGCGTGGAACACGACGCGCCGTCGACCCGGGCATGGTCCATGGTCGGACAGCGAGTTGCCCTTTACTCGCTGTCCGTATGCCCGCGCCTACGGTGGCCGGAGATCGTCGGCCGACGTCCGACGCCGTGGGCGTCTACCACTGCGGCTGGGCTGGAGGGAGGACGCCATCCTCTCCCTCACGCGGCCCGCCTCCTCCTTCGGAAGCATGACTGCTTCGCAGAAGGAGGCGACCGCTTCCCACTCCCTCTCGCCCAGCAGCATGGCCTCAACCAATGCCGGGCGCGAGAGGTCTCCGCCTATCGCCGCCGTGAGGACACGTCGGTGCTCTGCCCAAGCGGGGCAGTCTTGCACCGTGTGCTCTACGGTGTCCTCAGGGCGACCCTCGCAGTGGTGACACCCAGGCGTTTCCTCCTTTCCCATCAGACACAGGTACCTCCCGAAACTTCCGTGTCCGGTGAGGACCTGCGTCATGCGGTAGGTCAGGACGCCGTGACGCCGATCTAGCCACTCCTCAAAGAGGGGTCTTACCGCCGCAATTGCGGCGTGCCCGTCGCCTGAATATACTATGTTTAATTTTTAGAGCCTTATTCAGCGAACGATATTTAAAATTGGGACTTTTGTTATCCCACAAACAAGGATGCAAGTGAACTGCATCGATAAAGTTAACAATCTTTTCATTATTCCACGAAGAAGACGACGCCATATTATTAAATCGACCAAAGCAGTCACATTTTACACCCTTTGTAGATCCCACCTTAAACTCCATCTCAATTTCCCATCCCATAAACCCGTTTCTATTCCCACTCCTTCTCTTTTCATTCAGTACGAATGTGGAACTCACTTCCCGCTAAAATCCGGGTAGCTAAATCTATTAGTACTTTCAAAAAGCTAGTCAAAGATCATTACCTATCTAACATCCCGTAATTTTATATATTTATTATAGGTATATATTTTTGTAGCATTAATATAAATATCTATTTTAACTCTATGTATGTATATATTTGTTTATTATATCATTATAGTTTAATTTATTAGCTAAGTATGTTTTATTTATCGTAATTAGTATTTATACACACTGTGTCTATCATCTCCTCTTCAACTCTCCTGTCGCAGGTCTGCTGGAAGAAATTTCTTAGGAAATAAGCAGCACCTTTGTGCTCTTTTGTCTGTATATATATGTTTTTTCTTTTGTAAGTGTTATGTGTGTACATCTATACTTATAATAAATCTGTAGAGAGGTCAGTTCTGTACATGAAATATATTTACAAAATAACTATCAGGGGGTGATTAGGGATCGATACTGATACCAAAAATGCAATCAGTAAAATTTTTGTCTGTCTGTCTGTCTGTCTGTATAACCGTTATAGAAACAAAAACTACTCGACGGATTTTAACGAAACTTGGTACAATTAATATTCATACTCCTGAGCAGGTTATAGTATACTTTTTATCACGCTACAATCAATAGGAGCAGAGCAGTGAAGGGAAATGTTGGGAAAACGGGAGAAGTTACTCCATTTTTTAAGCTTCCGTCGCGTGTGCAACCTTAATGGTTAAAGCTACACAGAAATCATTTATGACGGAAATGTTCTCCTTAAAATTATATAAAAAATATCCCACGACAGCATATATCTATCTTTTATGGTTGACTCACAATAACACGTGTAACTCCCGATAGCTTAGCAGTTCGAAGCTTTCTGATTATTATTCTGCTCCGAAATTTAAAACCACGACAACTTTGCAATGGAACTCGGCTAAAAGTAACCCAGTTGCAACAAAATATAATCGAGGCTCAAATTTTAACAGGTTGCGGTGCAGGAGAAACCGTCTTTATTCCCAGAATTCCCATAATACCAAATAATTTTCCATTCCAATTTAAAAGAACGCAATTCCCAGTATCGGTGTGTTATGCAATGACAATTAATAAGGCTCAAGGGCAGACTTTTCGTGTTGCTGGAGTAGATCTCGGTGTCAGTTGTTTCTCGCATGGTCAGTTGTACGTCGCTCTTTCCCGGGTTAGCAGTTCTAGAAATCTTTATGTTCACGTGCCGGACGGGTCAACTTTCAACATAGTTTACCTGGAAGCTTTGCGCTGAAGTATTGTCGTTCTATAGGTATTTAAGCCTCATGTGAACGTGATCTAAACAATATTACCAATACATTAACTTAATAACACACAAGGAGTTACACGCTGACGGAGTCGCGGGCACAGCTATTAACAATAATATTGTGCGGTTCGGTATTGCGATATTTTTCAACAGTATTATAGATTGACATATTATATTTCCCTACTAAATTACGAAAGTTAATCTGTGTGTTACATCAAAATCACTGAACCGTGAGAAAGGACAGGCTACTTTTTTTACGAAAAACGACGGAAACGTGGAGGAAGTCGCGGGCAACAGCTATCTATGCTAATAATATAAGGCTGAAGAGTTTTTTTTGTTTGTTTGAACGCGATAATCTCAGGAACTACTGGTTCGAATTGAAAAAATATTTTTAATTAAATAGTAAATTTATAGAGAAAGGCTATAGGCTATATATCATTACGCTAAGGCCAATAGGAGCGGAGCACCAATGAAGAATGCTTATAAATCGGGGTTAAATTTAACGTTAGCCCAAAGTAACTATTCCACGCGGACGAAGTCGCGGGCAAAAGCTAGTAAATAAATAAATAAATTAATAAAACAGATGGAGCAGTGGTGGGCAGTTACAGGCAGGACTTATGACTTGTAGGGCGTGGGTTCGAACCGAGGCCGTTACTTCATTCTGTGTAATTTTAAATCAGATCCAGTCTCTCCGTGAGGACATGGTCGGGCGCTTGAACTTGACCTTGAAGGCTGTCTCCGAATGGGGCGATGCCAACCTGGTCAAGTTTAATGCAGCTAAGACCCAGGCGTGTCTCTTCTCCGCAAAAAGGAGCCAATTTGAACCGGCTCCTACTTTCCGAGGTGTAACTGTGCCGATAACTGACCATATCGAGCTTCTGGGGGTAACATTAACTTCTACCCTCAATTTTGGCCCGTTTATCGAGGCTAAGGCTCAACTAGCATCAAAAAAGTTGGGAATCCTAGCAAAGGTGAGACGGTACTTCACACCCGAACAGTTGCTCAATCTCTATCAAGCCCAGGTTCGGTCGTGTATGGAGTACTGCTCTCATCTTTGGGATGGATCTGCTAAATACCAACTGGACGCGCTTGAGTCTATCGAGAAGCGGGCCAAAAGACTCATTGGCAACGATGCACTGGTCGAATCAAAGCTCCAGAGCCTTGAACATCGACGACGAGTTGCAAGTCTATCGGTTTTTTATCGGTTACATTTCGGGGAGTGTGCGATGGAATTACACAATTTAATTCCAACAAGCCCGTTCCATCATCGGACTACGAGACAAACGGCGAAGCGCCATCGTTACATGGTGGACATCCCACCCATACACACCAAACGTTTTGGGAATACCTTCATTGTGCGTACGGCTAAGGAGTGGAATTCCCTGCCGGAGTCTGTGTTTCCCGATAGCTATAACCTAGGAGTCTTTAAGTCAAGAGTGAATAGGTTACTTTTAGGTAAGCGTGCTCCATCTTCGACCACATCATCACTTACCATCAGGTGAGATGGTGGTCAAACGCGAACCTATTCTAAATAAAAAAAAAAAAAAAAAAAAAAAAAAAAATTTCATCATCATCACCATTGCTTTCACGGTCAAGGTAAACATAATGTTTGGCTGTGTTACAGTCGGCAGCGTCTTCCACCCTGGTTTTATTCACAAAATTCATCATTTTAGCGAATTTGTAGGTACATATATTTTTAATTTTACTGTAACAAACAAAAATATTAATATAAAAAAGTTATTTAAAAATCTAAAAAACCCGACTGCTCAACTGAAATGCAAGGAACAAGCACATTTTTATTTTAAAAAGTGACAAGCAGGCGGGACCCAATTGAACGTATTTTTTTTAATTTGACGGGTCCTCCTGCTTGTCACTTATTAAAATAAAAATGTGCTTGTTCCTTGCATTTCAGTTGTGCAGTCGGGTTTTTTAGATTTCTGAAATAACTTTTTTTTTCTACTTTTCAGTTAAAATATTAATTAACAATTTTTTAATTTTCCCGGTCGTTTCACATTGGCACCCCACCGGATTCAGAAAGTGAAAGAGCTCAAGTCTATATTTTTAAACTTTCTCTTTGTATTATTTTTGCTAGTATTACACTAATGATAAATATGATTTATTTTTTTGAAATTCTTGTGATAAGCCCTTTAATTTGATATCCATATTGGGGTATTCGAAAAAAGAATTTGTTTTTTCACTATGTATAATGACTTCGCACAGCCGCCATGTTTGATTTTTTCAAATGTCACCTATCTAAGAACACTTGGGCTGCTAAGACAAATCTAACGATACCTCAATTATGTGAATCCGTTCAGTGGTCTGGAGATATGAGGTAATAAAGAATATTACA
Source organism: Tholera decimalis (assembly GCA_943138885.2). Lineage (NCBI taxonomy): Eukaryota > Metazoa > Arthropoda > Insecta > Lepidoptera > Noctuidae > Tholera > Tholera decimalis. Next base: position 36,330,013 of record OW964569.2, on the reverse strand, counting down.
AACATACATACATACAAGATACGCGCGAAAAACATAACCCTTCCTTTGCAGTCGAGTAAAAAGAAGGTAAGTTTTTATTTATATAATACAAAGGGGTACATTACCAAAGGCAAGATAATTAAGTATGTAGTAGTAAGTTATGGTGTGCAAGAATAGTGGAGAAATGAGTTGTGTGAATGAGTGATGTGTTGAGTGGGGTATATACATGATCAACTAAAACTATTAATAACTTTTCAGTCTCAGTATAATCCAATCGTTGGAGCCAGCTATGTATTAAAATCTTACATTTATTTATTGGTAGTGCATACACGTTATATACGCGGTTTGTTACGTTGTATATGTTGCTGCTTATAACATAAAATTGCCGTCTAGCCAATGTAGTTATGTATGGTGTCACCGGAAAGATTCTTGTCTTATTACTTTTTAATATAGGGGTGAAATTAAAGCTTTTATGCTTACGGAGTACAGTTGGTAGAATACACAATAACAGCTGTCTAACGGTTAGTACAGGGAACTCACTATATAAAGAAAATGCTATACCTACGAGGACTCTTAAGTATGACCTTAAGAGTCCTCGTAGGTATAGTTCTAGTAGAAGCCCATGAAAAGAATAGGAAGTTAAAAAATGATATGTCTCAGTTGTACATTCAATACACTGAAGTTATGGAAGACCGGGATAGGCTCAAACTTGTTGTGGATAGATTTAGCCAATGTAGCACAGAATATGAGCAAGCCTTGGATCACAAATATTTGTTGCAACAACAACTGCAAGAGGCTCAGACTCATATATCTGAACTTGAGACTGCAAACTTAAACATCACCGCCTCACTAAATCAAAGTTTATTTAATGAGTTATTACCTGTTGACCCATCAATGATTTCGCAAAATAACCCATCTCACATAATAGATTTAACTACTGAGGATGACTGTAAATCAATTAAACATATGAGGGTTATCAATAGTAAAAATAAATTAAAAAAGTACATAAAAATAAATAAATACATAATTAAAACAAGAAAAATGGTCAAAAAACAAAAAACCTTATTAAAAATGTTAAATTAAACAGGGAAAGGTTACATTTATTAACACTGTTAGATATGTATTCTTCGAACTTAGAGAAATGTACTAAACAGTACCAAACTAACACCAAAGACTTGCAGAGTGAATTAAATCGGTTACAGTAAAAACTTAACTCCGTGTCAATCAAATATTCTGCCTCTGAAACCAAGTGAGGGAATATATGTTGGCAATAAATGATCTGATAAGCTCCCAAAACAGCAACTGTGAGCATTATCAATCTGTTATATCTACACCAGACCATTTATTGTCAATGCACTTTACTGCAGTCTTGTGTCAGTTTGCCGGTAGAAAATTCAAATAATTCTGATGGTTTGTCACAAAAGAGTGTAAATAATGATATTGTTATTTTTTGTGATGAGATTGGGAAAAGTTTAGGCCAACTTTTAACCAATGAATATCTAGGGCATTCAATAATAAAGAATTGCATGCCAGGCTGTTCATTATCTGATATAATGAAAAAAAAAATAAATTGTAAAGTTTGTCAAGAAACTACACTTGTCATTTTTGTTGGTAGTAGGGGGACGCTGAACAAGGGAGAGCTGGTCCAATACTATAGAAGTTTGAGTAACTTACAAGTAAAAAAAATTGTTATGTTCACATATCCATATAGTCAAAGTTTGCCACAGGAAGAAAACCTTTTTAGATTTAATATTAATATGTCTTTGCACAATGTGACAATAAATAATAACTTATTTCATTTAATTGATACCAACACTTATGTTGGAAATACTTTTTGTTTGAAAAAAGATAGATATCTTGTTGATAGGTACTATCTTTCTCAGTGGCGTGCCTAGGGTTTCAAAATAACGCAAGCCCAATAAAATTTTAACCGATTTCAAAAAAAGAAAGTTCAGTTTTCGACTGAGTATGTAGGTACCTACGTATGTATCATCGCAATTTTCTCATAAACTACTGGTTAGGTACAATAAATTAAAAGTGAATTCATCCATCTTCTTCTTTCCTCTTCTTTCTTCAATTTCACTCTTGCTTGTCGTGCGGTGAATGAGGTACCCAAAGCACACTGAAGGCATGCTAGTGCTAGATTGAATATAATAAACATATCAGCAATTGCATACCTCCGGTGGCTTTGAAAAAAGCCGTTTGGTTTGCTTCATTGCTTGAGGGAACAAAGTTATGGTAAGTAGTTGCTTCCTTCGTAACAGGACCCAGGTTACAGACAAAAAAAAAAACAAAACAAAAAGTTACAAAACGAAAGTTAAAAAATAGCTAGATAGAATGTAATAAGGAATTTAAATAAATTTTTTATATTCTAATTGGAATCGTCTATCTTTCTTAAGAAATGATTTAATTACATCAGAGTAAAATGTTGGTGATCGTTTTAATTCTACCAACAACTGTTTTTCAATAGCTATCATTGATAATTCGGAAAGACGCTCTTGACCTTGTGTATTTCTCAGATAGGTATGGATACGTTTAAGAGACGAAAAAGCACGTTCCGCGGAAGAACTTGTAGCCGGAATAGTTACAACAAGATACGCTAACTTTAACAGCTCGGGAAAGGCATCTTCGAGGTTATTCTCATGAATGAAATCAATTAATTCGAAAACATTACGATCTTTCAGATCAGGACTAGAATACAAGCAAATCAATTGGCTTTTTAATGTTTGTTTGTCGAAATAGTTTGCATAAATGTCAAATAATGAATCTAATTCCTCTGTAGGAAAATGTTAGTGATAATTGTCAAATTTTTTGTTGTTGAGCAGTTGGAAAAACTTTAATTTATAAATTTCAGAATATCGGTCAGTAATTTCGGTATTAATGTTATCAATTACTTCTACAAAAAGTCGTCTGTATTCCGTTTTTGCACAGCGTACGTTGCGTCTCAAACGAGGAGCCGAGTTATTTTGCAACGTGTTCTCATAAATTTGATCAAATTCGGATTGAAATTCAGCACGTAACCATGCCTGAAATTCCTTTATTTTATTAATACAATAACCGACATCAACTTGTGATTTTTGTAGAATATTGTACAAGCAGTCAGTTTTTTCAAATATCCGATGAAAGATAAAAAGAAAAAAATTGAAATTATAAGATCGCAAAGTGTTTTCAAAATTCTCCGCAGCTAAAATCGTATCCCCGTCCCAGTTCTGTGGATTGTCGCACAGATCAGAAAACAACTCAATAAGTTTACTTTTTTGTTCAAAAACCGTGTTTACAACTCGCGACATGTATGTCCAACGAGTTGCGGGAGCATTAGGCAATTTTTTGCTGCAATGAGTATCGTAAAAAGCAGCTCGTTTTGTACTATTACTAAAAAAATTACACAAAGCCTGAAGGGCTGAAAAAAATAAACTAACCTCCTGAATTCTATTGCATGATTTAGACAACACTAAGGCCAAAATATGCGCATTACACCAAATGTGTGCTTGTGGACAAACATCTTTAACTTTTTGTTGCACTCCATTTCTTACACCGGACATTACACTAGCACCGTCATAGCTTTGCGCTACTAATTTTGCGATGCAATCATGTCTATTCAATAATTCTAAAATAATATTAGAGAGTGAGTCTGCTGTGCGACTTTCCGACACATTAAGAAAGCCCAAAAAACGGTCATGAATTTCATTTTTATAATAATATCTGAGAATCAAGCACAGTTGTTCTCTATGACTAACATCGGGGGTTTCGTCAATAATAATTGAAACAAATTTTGTTTGTCTAACTTCGTAATCGATGCAAGTTTGCATCACATCGGCTACGGAATGAATAATATCGTTTTGAATTTTGTTAGATAAATAACTCGGCCCCGGTTTGTCACTTTCCTGATGCTGCATACGTTTTTCTAAAACGACATCGTATTTTGAAATTAACGAGATCAGTTCTAAAAAATTGCCTTTATTTAATGAAGTTTTGGACTCATCATGTCCTCTTAGAGGAAGTTCCTGTTGTGCTAAATGACAAACAATATCGACTAATCTTTGAAAAACACTACGGTTGTTTTCAACGCGCGTGTTATATTTTGAAATTTCCTTAGATAACTGGCGTGATATAGATGTCTCAATTCGTTGTTTACCAAAATTACCGAAAGAAACCATTGCACACAGGTGTTTATGGGAATTTGCGTGCCTTTTAATAGCGCCAGATATGTTATTTAAATCATTATAACCAGATGTATTCCAAACGGAATCTTCATTCGAAAAAAATATGCAGCACCAGCAATACAACTTATTAGTGTGCGAACAGCCAACAATCCAACTAGCTTTATACACTGATCTATTAAATTTTCGTTTATGCGATTTACTAGTCTGAGAAATACACAGATTAGGCGTCGGTTTTAATGGAGAAATTAACTGTTTTTTCTGAGCAAAGTTTAAAGATTTTACCTTATCTTCGCCAATCAAAACTTGAACGCATTTTAAATCCTCACAAGGTACAATTACCTCCATTGTTGTAGGTAAATCACCAAAACAATTGTATCACTGAGGAAATCTTAGAAAACAAACAAAAAACTTTAAGAACAAAACCTTTTCCCACTCAAGCAAATGAAACTGAAGTTAGTTGCACTCTCGGATGTCGGGAACTACTCAGTGTTGTCATTTAGGCAAAAAAAGTCGCCAGGTATATGAAAAATCTAGCTAAATTTTTTTTATTTTTAAGATATTGCTTGAATACAGTCAAAATCTGTTATAACAACATCCAAGGGACCACTCATAGTTGGTTGTAAAAACCGATAGTCGTAATAACCGGTGATGTTTTCAAGGTACAAAGTATTTTGTACCTATGATTTTGGTCTATATAACCGGTATGTTGTTCTAAATGATGTTGTTGTAAACGGTTTTGACTGTATTTAATTTCGTTATTTTAAAAGTCGCTAGTTTTTATTGTTGCTAAATGTTAAAAAAGTTTCCAAACTCGTTAAAAATCTCCAAGATCTTTCAACGTGTGGCTAAAACGGCAACACTGCAGAGTTGGCAAGCTGACAAGGTCACGCATACGCATGCAACTTCATACCAAAAGCCCTGCTTAAATCTGCCATAGTGATCGATTTGTTCTATGCACAAGGCCTAACTCGTTATACGGCACATCGCTATAAGTGCGAAAGTGACAGATATAGTATTTGAAAGCCCGGTAAAAGCCGGTGCGTGTAAGCGAGATAGCAATATGTAGATCATTAGATGCTACAAATGCGAAACTCTGCGCGCGAACAATCGCGATGTGTAGTAGTGTAGCAGTAGATACATTGTGTTATTTTGATAAGAATTAAGCGCGCGAACTTTTAAATAGTTCGGGTTTGACATTGATACTCTATCGAGCATTTTTTAGTAAGGCATGGCCGGGCTTTTGGGCTTATATGAAGGTACCGCCACTGATCTTTCTATATATTGTAAAAGCTGTGTCGCTATCGTATTACTTTAATATTACAGCCAAGAACTTGGCTAAACAAGTTGCTCCTGTTGAGCAATGCCATGACATGATGGAATATTCTGCCAATCACTTGGCATCAAATATTGACATTATGAATTGTGATTTAAATTAAAAATTAAGACAACAGATACAAACTCTAGCATTATTGTAAATAATCAGAATAAAACAAATGTAGTTTTAAAATCAACAATTACTATTAACCTGGTACATCAAAATATTCAAGGATTCTTAAGCAAGGAGTTAGAAGTAGAATTATTTCTTAATATTAATAGTATTGATATTCTATGTGTAACAGAACATTGGTTAAAAAACCATCAATTTAGTTTCAATTTTAAAAATCACCAGGTTGGTAGTTCGTTCAGCAGAGTATCAGCCACACATGGTGGCTCTTTGATATTAATAAGTAATCAACTAAAATTCAGGGATCGTACGGATATTGTGGGTCTCTGTTGAGCGGATAATTGAAATAGCCTGTATTGAATTGGAGCAGTTTATTATATTAAGTGTGTACAGACCACCTTCAGGATTGTATGACTGTTTTTGAGACAGGAATGGATGAAGTTTTGAATAAAATTTGTAATTCGAACAAGTCTATCATTATTTGTGGTGACTTTAATGTTAATTTATTAGAAAATTCTGGCTTGAGTACTAAAATTTTGAGTTTGTTCCAGTCATACAATCTTGTTAACCTGTTTATGGATCCTACTAGAATAACTCCCACTAGTGGCACTTGCCTAGACAATATTTATACAGATGTTTAACCTACCCACAAAAAAATAATAAACTTATTAGATTCTGATCACTGTGGGCAACTAATTACTCTATCAAATATGGGTAAGATGAAGACAAAAAAAGATATCACTGTAAACCCTAAATCAAAATATCGCATGGAAACATTTAAAACTAAACTTTTAAACAAAATGCCATATTTGCCAACTAATGGTGACCCGAACAAACATTATAATGATTTTTTGAACATGTACTGTAAACAATTTGACACCACATTTATTCCCAGGTCTTTATCAGTAAATAATAACACTTCCTTTAGCGACTAGGCCACCGTTGGTATCCATAAAAGTAGAAAACGGCTTTATGAGCTATATGAGGAACGGACTTATATCAACACAGTAGAATTTAATTTATATGTTAAGAATTATTCAAAATTATTTAAAAAAGTGTGCTATATTGCCAAATCACGTTACTTGAGTTCAAAAATTAAGAATAGTAGTAATGTAATAAAAATGACTTGGAATATTATTAATAGTGAAACGGGCAGGTCTTGCAAACTAAATAACGATTACAGCCTTGCTATTGATGATAAAATAATTAAATTAGATTCGCAAGTTGCCGCGGCTTTTGAATCGTTCTTTGCTGAGATTCCCATATTGACAACCAGATCTCTGAATGCGTCACCCATTGCTGCAGAAACTTTACTCAAAGAAAATGTGCCAGTTTGTGGCTCTGAATTTCAATTTCAATATGTAACTTGTAATGATATAATAAAAACTTTTAAATCTCTGAATGTTAAAAAGACTGCAGACCTATGGGGTAATTCAGTTGATGTTACCAAGTCTATTATAAACATTCTAGCACCTACATTAGCTGTTATTTTTAATAAATGTATTGATCATGGTGAGTTTCCTGATCTAATGAAATATAGTAAAATACTACCATTATTTAAATCAGGTAGCACTTCAGACCCCACAAATTATAGACCTATATCAGTGCTACCTACTTTTAGTAAATTTTTTGAAAAAAAGTATGTTAAATCAAATGCAGAGGTATTTTAATAAGCACAAGTTACTGCATCACAAACAATTTGGTTTTACTAGGGGTCGTTCAACAACCGGTGTTGAACTTTTAAGTCATATTTACAGTGCATGGGAAGATAAGTGCGATGCTTTGGGCATATTTTGTGATTTGTCGAAGGCGTTCGATTGTGTTCTCCATGAAACATTGATCAGGAAACTACACTACTACGGAATCCGGGATACCTCTCTGGATCTTCTTACTTCATATTTAAGTGATAGGATTCAAAGAGTTGATGTGAACGGCAAAACATCTCCCGGATCTATAGTCAAAATGGGGGTCCCCCAGGGCTCAATTTTAGGTCCTTTTCTATTTCTTATTTATATTAATGACTTGCCATTCCTCATAAAGGATAATCATGATATAGTGTTCTTTGCTGATGATACTTCACTTTTATTTAAATTTAAACGTCAGCAGATGGTTACTGACGATGTTAATAGTGCCCTCGCAACGGTAGTGAATTGGTTTAATGTCAATAATCTTATGCTTAACGAGAAAAAAACTAAGTGCATAAAGTTTACATTACCGCATGTGAAACAAGTAAACACAAGTGTGTCAATAAAGGGCGAAAGCTTCAAACCCGAAGTGTTCTTAGGCATTACTTTAGATGCGAAGCTTCAGTGGGGCCCCCATATAGATAAATTGTCCAAAAAAACTTAGCTCTGCAGCATTTGCCGTTCGAAAAATTCGTGGCCTAACTGATTTAGAGACGGCCCGTTTAGTGTATTTTAGTTATTTTCATAGTGTAATGTCATACGGCATTTTACTATGGGGGAATGCCGCCGATATAAATACAATAATTGTGTTACAAAAAAGAGCCATTCGTGCTATTTATAAATTAAGTCCACGGCACTCCCTCAGAGATAAATTTAAAGAAATTAATATAATGACTGTGCCTTCTCAGTATATTTATGAGAATCTCTTGTATGCACATAAAAATATTAATCTCTATAAAAATACAGTGATATCCATAACGTAAATACTAGAAATAAACACAACTTTGTCATTCTAAAAACAAGGCTCAAGAAAATAGGTAGTTCTTTTAAATGCCAGTGCATACGTTTTTATAATAAACTACCTTGCCATTTGCAAGAACTGAGCCTCAACAAATTTAAATTAGTCATAAGACGCAAGCTTTGCCAGAAGGCTTTTTACACAGTTAAAGACTATGTTGAGGATAAAAAGGCTTGGGATTGAGCTGCTCCAATGATATACAGGGAGCACTAGTGTTGTTTACAATCACAATTTCTAGTATTTTATTTTTATACAAATTTACATTTTTTGTTTTTTAATATTTATTTTGACATAGATATTTACTTTTTAAAGTATAATATTTTATTTTGACATGAATATTTACTTTGTAAAGTATAATATATGTATTTTTTGAATATTTACTTAATTATGTACTTAAATGCGAGGATTATGTGGTTTTTTATTTTTTTTTTATTTCCATTTACTTTTTTTTTCTCTCTCTTTATTACGACGTTGTCTGACAGTTTGAGTATTTTAGTGACCTACTCAAATGTACCGTCTTTGGCATTGTTCGTCAGGTCGTTGAGCTCCTTAGTAGTCCAAAGTTGAGCTTACAGACTAACTGACAAAGGCTTGCACTGACGGGACGGGTCTACTCAAATCTGTTTGGTCTTTCCTCAAAAGGCCATTTCAGACTAATCTACATAATCCTCATAAACGATTGTGAATATGTGCACTATGTAGGTTATTTTATTCGAGTTAAACATAATAAATTGTCTGGCAGTTTGAGTGCTTTTTGTGGCCTACCCAAAGGTACCTTACTTTGGTATTGTTCGTCAAATCGTTAAGCTCCTTGTTCTAAGTTGAGCTATACGTCATTTGACAAATGCTTGCACTGTATGGACAGGCCCACTCAAATCTGTGAGCATCTTTCTTCAAAAGACCGCCTTAGACTGAAACCTACAAGGTTCCCATATAATTAAACCAGTGTAGATTGTATGAACTTTAAAAGAGACGGACCCCTGAGTTTGTTTCGGTGTTTCTTCTCAGGGTAGTCAGTTAGGAAACACCGGCCTCATCTAGTTAATATTTACGGAAAAAATGACGTGTAAAAGTGTTATTTAATAACCAATTTGCAAAATAAAGGTCATTTATCATTTAAGAATTGCTGTTTGAGCAAGTTCTGTTGGAAGTAGAATAGTCATGCCAATCCCACCCCAAACTACAATGCAATATTGCTATAAGCTCTGAGCAAGTGTATAGTAAACATATAATATAATCCGCAGAATTCCTGACTTTCCTGAAAATTGGAATTAATTTTCGAGTGAGGGCAGTTAACGGTCCTATGTAAAATTGTATATACTCTGACCAATTTAGACAGCTATCAATAATTAAACCTAAATATTTAATATTGGTAGCACGTGTCAAATTTTGGTATCTACAGTTGTCTTGTGGGTGACAAGAGTGTGCCCCGACTGCAAAGTCAGAGGGTAGTTAGGTATAGGTAGAGTTATAAACACGGTGCGAAAAGGTAATATGTTTTGTTAACGTTTAACCTTCGATCAACAATTATCATTGATCGAAGGGTTTAACGCCAAAAGATTATCATTAAGCCAAGATTAAATAATATGATTAATAAATTTTTATTACTGATGAGCACATTCTTGACCTCGATCTCGCCTGATGGTAAGCGATAGATGAGGTCTACGATGGAACGAGCGAGCCCAGAAGATGCCTATTTACTCGTGCTTTAAAGGCTGATAGGTCATAAGTGGCAGGGAACACAGAAGCCGGTAGAGAGTTCCACAGCTTGGCTGTGCGCACAATAAATGTGGAAGAGAAGCGCTTGGTACGACAAGACGGTATATCAACCAAGTGTGGGTGGTACCCAGCCGTGCGTCTGGTAGACCGGTAGTGAAAGGGAGATGGAGGAATCAGGTCATGGAGCTATATGGAGTATAAATATATAGTTAAAAAAATAATTATGTTTTAAAAGAAGGTTATATATTTTCTATGTTAACCTGTGTCCAAGCAGTGGGAACGTTATAGACTGACTATGTACTAAAACAGATCCGTTTGGATTATTTTTTAACGTTACTAAGTAGACTCTTAGTATTATTATTCCGCGGAAGTCTTTGTGAAATTAAAACGAAAAGAATTGTTTAAATATACTAACGTGTTTATAGACGTAATTTTTTAACGACTGTAGAAACGTAATAAAACTAACTATACTTATGCCCAGCTGTGGGCGAGATTGGGCTGTTGATGACGATGGTACGTCCATGAGAATAAAGAGACACTAAAAGTTTGAAGAAACATGGTGAAACATAAGAAAGCGAATGGGACTATGTGGACAACCTAACTACGTACTTAGGTATTTACGTGTATATAATAAAAATTAATCTCTAAATGTGTTGTTAAGCGCAAAACACGAAAACGGCTGGACCGATTTCGCTGATTCTTTTTTGTTGTGTTTGGTTTTGTCAGGAGAAGGTTCTTAGGAAAAAAAAAGTAGGAAAGGTCTCAAGGGTAGAGGTAGGGTAGGGGTAGGGTACGGTAGGGTAGGGTAGGGTAGGGGTAGGACAGGGTAGGGGTAGTGTAGGATTTGGGTAGGGTAGGGGTAGAGTAAGGTATGGGTAGGGTATCGGTAGGATAGGAGTAGTGGTATCGGTTGGGTACGGGTAGGATACCACGCGAACGAAGTCGTGGCGGGTCAGCTAGTTTATAATAAAAAGAACTCTCCTTTTTGTCTTCGAAGCACTAATCCAAATCGTTGTCATCTGGAAATGTGCTCAGAATACTAGCAATGACACGTTAAACGGCAATGCTAAATTTGAGCAAAGAACGAACTAATGCGGACGTCATGCTGTCAGTCTTTCTGTCACGGCAGCATCGATGTTAATGAATTTTGCCATGGAAGACCCGGAATAACTTTTTATTAAGGGAAAATGAGCGAAATTAATATGAATAATTAACATTAGATACATAAGAACTGTCATTTATCCGATCAAGATAATATTATTAAAATAATGAACTACAACACATCTAAAAACAAATTTTTATCATAAAAGCTTTTTTTGTTGCTCCTGATGGTAAGCGATGATGTGGGTGAAGATGAAGCACGCTTACCTAAAAGTAACCTATTCACTCTTGACTTAAAGACCCCCAGGTTATAGCTATCAGAAAACACAAAGAAGATAAGGCAATACGAAAATAACATCTTCAATTGAGGAAAACAAATTGGCAGGAAACGACGCAGAGAGCTTTCAATTTGTTACAAATATAGTAGCCTGATATCAATCTTAAACAACAGAATTTAATTACAGAAAACAAGAGAAAATAGAATGTTTATTAAAACTGTTGCACGTTGAAAGGTAAAAACCAAAAAACTTTTTAGCAAAAAATAGAACCGACTTCCATATAAAAACACTACACAGGCAAAAGTTATTTTTGCCTTTGTAGTGTTTTTATATGGAAGTCGGTTCTATTTTTTGCTAAAAAGTTCTTTTTCACGCTTTTTAGTGGGTCGGTTTGTAATTTATCTAGTTACAAAAGCCAAAATGTCAACTACTTATCACCTTTTACAAAATATTGCTTTTCCCGGTGCAGAGCCGTTAATTTTTGAGTTCTCCTGGTACATCACCATCAGCTCTACTTCACCATATGCATTGTGACGAGCATAAAGTGCTTAACATCCATATTCATGTAATCTAATAGCAATCAACGAAATACTTATTATTGAGTAGTTTCCGTGGCCATCTGGGGTCTTCATCATCAGTTCCACTTCCTCAAATGGTGCTTTTCGAGAGCAACTGCACAAGGTACTATAAGAAATACCCAAAACGCTATAGGTGTGCCTATAATATTTGAAGAGTTCTCTCGATTTCTCCGTGATTCCATCATCAGATCCAAACGTGTTAAAAATAAAATCAGGCGTTAACGACAGAAGAAAATATATAAAAGAAAAAAAAACGGGCAAGTGCGAGTCGGACTCGCGCACGAAGGGTACGTACCTATCTATAAAAAACGGCAAAAAACACGTTTGTTGTTTGGGAGCCTCCCTTAAATATTTATTTTATTGTGTTGTTAAAGCATCATCTGTGAAAATGTCACCTGTTTAGCGATCATGGTTCATGAGATACAGCCTGGTGACAGACAGACAGACAATGGCGCCTTAGTAATAGGGTCCCGTTTTTACCCTATGGGTACGAAACTCTAAAAAAACAACATGGCGGAAAATGTCAACACGGAAAGGTTTAAACTTGTTAAAAATAAAGGTTTCCGATACCAATAGGGATAATAACTAGCCGTAATTTTGCGATACAAACCAATGAATATGAAATACTTGAGAAAACAGACGTTTCGTCCTACGATCGAGCTCAGAATGTCCTAATGCAATTCAACAGTTGGTCGCACGGGCTGAGTAGCGTTCGCACAACAATCTTATACAGAGGTGAAATTGTGTTGTTGTAACTCTTTTTCTCGGGGAGACATGCATCAAATGAGTCCTCTCGCTCTAAGTGGAGCGAAAGGGAGTGTCAGGCTTCAACTGATTAACTACTGAACCCTAAACACCCATGTCCCAGAGCCACGGTATTTCGTTAAACATTGTCTCTGAAGTTTTTTTTTCTTTTTGATACTGATAATCGGCTCGCATTTGACCACCATCTCACCTGATGGTAAGCTGCTGCTGTACTATTATGTTTTAATGCCATGGTTATTCTGGTGCTGAGATATGCATAGCTAAGAACATATAAGATACAAGAAGGAAGGACTTTAAACACAAAATGTTACCAAATCTTAACATAGCTAAGCATTGTTCCAGATACCAAGCAGTGGAGTTATTTAATAGGTTACCTACTGATTTAAAATTATTAATTTATAGCTCTCACTCTTTTAAAACAACATTAAAAGCCTTCTTGTTGGAAAAATATTTATATTCGGTATCGGAGTTTATGTCAAATAATAAAAATAGTCACTTATAATAATAATAGCAGCGAGCATTGTTTTTAATTTTTATTGTACTTTTAATAGTTTGACATTGAATTTGACATTATAATTATGATCGATTTGACATTACATTTATTTCTTGACATATTTTAAATTAGTTTAATTTTTTGTTTAACTTGTTTTGTTTGTTTGTTTAACATTAATTTTAATTGCACTTTTGAATTCTAGTTCCTGCATGTGTTAATTTTATTTAATTATTAATATGTACTGTTCTACACAATGTAATTGTTAATTGAACTGAATAAATGAAAATGAAATGAAAATATAAAAATAATAACATCCCTTAGTCATACTGACGACACATTTCGCGCAGTGGTTGAGTGATTGGATGCTATGTGGCGTGTTTGTTTCCCCGCACCGAAACCAATATTTATCGGTATCTCGTTATAATATTCCCGCAACCTTAGCAGGCATTTGCCCTACGCGTATTGGCCCCTGTAATTAGCGTTGACTGCTCTATGAAGCTTGCGTGGAACCAGATAGTGAGGTACCTGTTGAAGCCAGCTGTTTGTGTGGTTTGAAGCCTGTTGAAGTCCGCAAGCCCGCGCCTGCGATGGACGGAGATCAGTTCTCCGTCGCCCGACGCCCGGAGTGTCTCTGCGGGGACTGGGTCGTGAGGAAGAGAATTGTCGCTCCCCTCACGCCTACCGCCTCTTCCTTCGCTAGCATGACTGTTTCGCAGAAGAAAGCGACTGTATCCCACATTTGTATTACCGTTACTGTTCCTAAACATGTTACTGTTTTTTTTGGTCCAAATAAATAATTGATCTACTTCTTTATCTTGGCTCCTATGGTTCGTCATAAATTGTATCATTCATACATAATCTCAAACCCAATAAAAAACATCTGTTTCGGTTATAACATTTAAATAAGTATAAACTGTGAGTTTTCACTTGTAAACAGCCGGTAAATTAATGTTGTTAGTGGCTTAGATAAAAAAGCTTTCCTACCGTACTCTCTACCATTTTGTTTTCACAAAAAATCTCTAAACATGAAATGGAAAACCACCAAAAGTGTTCTATATTTTTGTTACATCAAAAATGCAACCTAAATTAACAGAAAAGCTAGCTTACTATTTGGCCCGTTGGCGAATATTCAAATACCTAAATTAGTATTATAATAACACGTATCTACCGTTATGATAGTGATAATTATGTTAAGTGATTCATAATTTCAATCATTTGTAAGATTCGTTCTTAAAATAACTCTCGAGTACTCGTATATTAATGTGCGATTGATAAATGATTTGCGGGTCAACTCACAAACTGATTAGTTATTTATAGTATAAGTAGTACCGACAGCTTAAATATGTTGGTAGCAGTGGCAAATGCAACACAGAAGTTCCCATGGGAAAAACCGGAAACAATTATAGTGCCCCAAAAAGCACAATAAAGAAATGTAAATGGAATAATATAGCACTAAAGCCCCTTTATAAGCAGCTAACATTCAGCAGTTGGCGATAATTATATATAAAGAGAAAGAAAAAAAAAATTGGAAAAGTGGGAGTTAGACTCGCCCATGAAGGGTTCCGTAGTAACTACGCAAAATAACTTTGTTTTTCATAGTGTTTGTATGACTTACAATATATATATATATATTATATATATATATATATATATATATATATATTTGGTGAAGCGGAACTGATGAAGAAGATCACAGATGGCCACCGGAACTACTCAATAATAAGTATTTCACGAGTTGCGGTTCGATTACTTTAAAATGGTTGCTAAGCAATTTATGGTCGTCACAATGTGAATGGTGAAATGGAGCTGATGGTGAAATACCAGGAGAACTCCTCAACAATTAACGCCCCTGCATCGGGAAAAGCAATATTTTGTAAAAGGTGATGAGCAAGTTGACATTAGGCTATTGTAACTTAGATAAATTATAAACAGACCCACTAAAAACCGAGAAATAAAAACTTTTTAACAAGAAAAAACCGACTTCCAAAAAACACTACAATGTGAAAAATAACTTTAATTTTGGAAGTCGGTGGCAAAGAACTAAAATACAGATCCAAAGACTTCTGAAATTAAAGTTATTTTTCACATTGTACCTAGTGGTTATTTGGAAGTCGGTATTTTTTTGTTAAAAAGTTTTTTTATAAAACTTATTTAAATATGAAACTAGCGCGATACAACTGACGCTTAGCGCCATCTATCGACATTTCTATGGAGTTGTTCGAAATTTTCGAGTCAAATACAATTGGTCGACTATTACTCGTGAACTTGTAAAGCCCACTCATGTGTGATAGTTTTCCTTTAAACTTCGTTATATATAGGTACTACTGCCATGACATTTGAATTTCTAACTACAACCGTTTGGTTGATAGAGGGCACTTGACTCTAACGATAATTGGTACTTTAAAGCTTGATAAGTCACGAGCGGTTTACTTAATCAGAAAACGGTCTTCCTAAACCCCTAATATTTTTGAAAGACCTATCCAACGATATCTCACACTATGGCAAGGACGAAAAAAAAATTATCATCTCACTTTATTAAGGTACCCTAAATAATTGTTTTTTTTTTCAAAATTTTATTTTACCACTTTTTCGGCGTCATTAACGTGTATACTCATGCCAAATTACAAATTTCTAGTACCAATAGTTTTTGAGCTAAACCGCGGACAGACGGACAGACAGACGGACATGGCGAAACTATAAGGGTTCCTTGTTGACTACGGAACCCTAAAAACATAAAATTTTTAGATTTTCTGGTTTTAGGCGATTTCTTTTTCAGTCTGGGTGTTCCCAGCCGTTGAAAAGTCTTTCCGAGGCGACTGTACATGGCTTCAGTGAAAAATATTTTTGGGCGAGTTTTTTCAGACTTGGATTTTTTTCAAATCTGCAGTATATAGATATGCATACAAAAATATTAGTTTTCAAATATCCGTATTAGTATTCGCCGAATACGAATATTCGGTAAATGTCTACCATTCGGCGAATACGAATATTCGTATTCGTATTCGTTGCATACTAGTTCAGACCAATTTTGGTTAAAAGTTTACATTAAGATCTACAGCATATTTTTTTTTATTTTTTAGCTCCATTATTATAGAAGTTAGAGGGAGGGGGACACACATTTTACCACTTTGGACTCGTATATCTTTTAAACGATTAACTTTATGAAAAAGTGGTTAGAGAAACATCAATTTCATTTTTAAAGATATAAATACCACACAAACATAGGTTTCATGAAAAAAAATCAGTTTCAGGTACATGTATGGGTAGCCCTTCTTTATTTTAAATATTTTTAATTTTTTTTTAAATCGGAAAGCGGTTCACAGAATACATCTACCTACCAAGTTTCTCATGTATAGTCCTAATAGTTTCGGAATAAAATGGCTGTAACATACGGACGGACAGACAGACAGATAGACATGACGAAACTATAAGGGTTCCGTTTTTGCCATTTAGCCATTCGGCTACGGAACCCTAAAAACGTTACATAAAAGCATAAAAGACATTTATGTGTAAATGAAATGTGTGTTAACATTCAAATGAACCGCTTCTAATTGGACTCGCGACAGTAAGATGTGTGTTACCCAGTTACTGGGTTGTGAAGGTTAAATGATAGTTATAAATAACACTTTCACACGGCTTGTTCTTTCGGTGTTTCCTAATTGATGACTCTGAGAAGAAATAACGGAACAAACAGTTCTGTTGACTTTTAAGAAATGTTTCTTTTTTAAAAGTTCATACAATTCGTACTGATCAAATCATTTTAGACCCATGTAGGTTTATGTGATATGTCTGTAGTGCTCTCTTGTGGAAAGAAGCACACATATTCGGGTGGATTTGTCCAAACTGTGCAAGAATTTATACATTTTTGTGTAGCTCAACTTAAATTTTCACAAATACCAGGAATGTATGGTGATTGCTATCAATTTCAGTTATCCGAGTAAGTTTAGCTTTATTTTCTGAAATCATACGCGAACCAACAAAAGAATACAGTGAAGAACAGAGATTTATTTTCAAAATACTGGCGGAAAGGGACACGATGAAAAAAATGAATGGGAAAGATGTGACATGGAAAATTCTGCGTGGCTTTTCAATACTTCTGTAGTTTTGTATTTCAGAATTATATTTTTTTTAAATGCTATGCCAACGAGTTCGTTCTCGTGGGAGGTTTTTCCAGCATAAATAGATAAAATGTAACCTATATGTTGCCCTTTAATCTTCTCTTTTTTCAGTGAATGTTCTATCAATATCTGATCAGCCGTTCCAGGGATTAACCCGGACAGACAGAAAACATACAAAATAAAAAAAAGATTTTGTTTTTGTATCGTATAAATTACTAGAAGAACTTGAGAAAGCACAATTAATTTGAAATCACATACCTTTATATAAAAGTACATATATACAGCATTTTAAATTAAATGTGATATTTAAGGAAGTTGCTTTAGAACTTAAAGCGGTAACCTCTCAATAAAACAAGAAGGACACTATCAAAAGCGTAAATATTCAATAAGACGTCAATCTTAATTAGGGTTAAAGATCGATAATTACGATTATAGTGCATAACATTCGTGTTTGTTTTCGTAACTTGGTCAATTGTGGGCTAGCAGCTAGCAACTAGAAATAGAACAGACGTTATCTTATTTACTACTATTGCGCAGATCCTGGGGGTAACTATTGGCCCAGAGATAATAATAATAACCACTGACTGGTGGTAGTTTGGGCACAGCTCCTCATACCGGTGGACGGCCATTTTTAGGGTTCCTTAGCCGTATGACAAAAAACCGAACCCTTATAAATTTGTTATGTCTGTCCGTCTGTCGGTACGTATGTCACATTTTTATAAAAACATTAAAATAATAAGGGGGGCTTCCTATACCTGGATCTGAAACTAAAAAAAAGTTCATCAAACCTATAACTGTGACGTGGCTATAAACATGACATAGGTTTCTTAAACCAGTTTTTCTCAAAGTCAATTGAAAAAAGTTTGAGAGATAGTAACTTTTAGAATAAGAAAGTGAAAAATCTAAAAAATATGTATGTTGTAGATCTGAATGAACACTTTCAATGAAAATTGGTTTGAACGAAATCCAGTCAACATTTTTTGAGATATAGTCCATTTTATCAAACCGCAAATATAACTGTGTCTTTTATACTGACACAGGAAAACAAATTAAGTTTTCGCTGATCTATGCTTACTACTACGGAACTCTTCATGGCTAAGACTCGCACTGGGCCATTTAATATTTTTCAAATATTTAAGAATGTAGGTAAATAATGCACAAAGGTACTCATAGTCCATTTTATAAAACCGCAAATATAACTGTGTGTTTTATGCTGACACTGGAAAACAAATTAAGTTTTCGCTGATCTATGCTTACTACTACGGAACTCTTCATGGCTAAGACTCGCACTGGGCCATTTAATATTTTTCAAATATTTAAGAATGTAGGTAAATAATGCACGAAGGTACTCTCTGTTCCTTTACTCTCATAGTCCGATGGGACGCCAATCCGACACGACCGGAGACAGATCAGGCGCTGGACCACAGATTACTAAATTCGTCTTCGTAACAGATACGTCACTCTACTACAAAAGCGAAAATACCTACGCTATAATAGCCTACAAAATCTTAATAATAATACCAGCTGTTTGCAGCGAGAAGAAATGTACCATTTAAAGTACGCACACAGAGAGTTGAGATTGTTTTGCCCGCCGCGCGACCCACGTGCGAACGCGTCATCGAGTGAATGTGCTAGGGTTGTACCCACAGTCTAAAAAAAATTATACTGTAGTTGTACCTATGATGATATTGGTAATAAAACGAATGTTGTAGAAAAACAATTATTTTTTATTTGTTGATTAAATATGTTTCAGTTTAATAAAATGATAGATGTATTTTTTACGGTCGAAAGTATCCGAATCCGCGTAAATAATTTTATTAAATAAGTAATCAAAAGGGAAACAGTAGCAAAGCGAAGGAAAATCAATTGTTATTAGGCCGATCCGTTATGACGTTGTCAAAATTATTTAAAAAAGCTCAGGCAGGCGAGCGGAAGCCCACCGTCAGATGTACCGATGGCGATACGCGAAGCGGTAGGCATATAACGCGTGTCCTTGAGCGAGTGACGGACGTCTGGCTGGACTAGCGGCTTAACGTGCTGCCCGAAGGACCACTATTTATTTTTCTATACAACGTGTAATTTAAAGGGTATATACATACCAAGTGCATGGCTTCTTTGGATGATAACAAACGATGTGGCAAGGGTTTGTAATCCTAAGTCTACGTGTGTAGAACTTATTACAAATTCCAATACACTGATACCAGAGACCGAATTTTTCAAATTAAGAAGAACGAAGAGAATAATCATTTTATTGGCAAGTGACGTGGAAAGTTATTGACCCTCGTAGTGCTGTGACACGTTTGTTATTACTGGTATTCAAGAAACATATGAAACCAATAATTTGGGGTAAATTCTGTGAGTCAGTTATTTTGAGCTGAAACTTTGCATAGAGACTCCATACCAGATGTTGTCTTCAGTCCTTTTGGATAGATATGGGAGTTCCGTTACACGTTGTATATCAGACCGCTAGTTTCCAAACTCCGGGCTATCATTGAGAAATTTCTAATAGATAAACTTTTTGCCCGAACCGTGCATCAAACCCGAGACCTATTTCTCTGCAGTCGCGGTTACGACCAATAGACTAACAAGGCATTGACCGCCTGTCAAACCTCAGAGAAGCACAGTATAAAAATCTAGTACTTCTTTTAAGTGTTAAGGTTAATCATCAGTACCTAAGCGTAAACCGAGATTATATCGTAAGCTCTGGGGAAATGTAGAGAAAATAATGAACGACTATGTAATTTCGAAAGAGTTATAACTTTAAATTTGTATAAATACTTGAGGTAACATTTTTATTTTCTCGTAAAAATACTTTATCCCTACCGCATAATATCCTATCCTACTAATATTATAAATCGTCGTTTAAGTTCTATCACCACGTAAGTCATTTTTAGCAACTTTTCAGGAGAGTCAAAAAACTGATTAATTTTATATAGACACATCATCAAATTGGTGTGACTTTTTCGTAATTTAAAGGTTTTTATTGGTCGTACGTTGATTATGATTAGACGAAACGACGCGTCTTTCGATTTTCTAGCGAATGGCATCAAAATGGCAAAACCGCCAAAAAATGACTTACGTGGTGATAGAACTTAAACGACGAAATACGAAAGTTTCTGCGGAAGGTTGGATGGATGGATGTTTATAACTATTTCACGTAAAATCTAGTGAATAGATTTAGATGAAACTTCACAGTAACATAGCTTATACGTTTTTAAGCTAACATGATCGCTACATGGTCAACAGTATCATTAGAACTTAAAACGGGAAACGGGGAAATTTTGAACAGGGTTCATCCGTGATCATGACGCTTGCAATAGTGCCGAAATATCGGAAACTCGAAACATACATAAATAAACATGGTAGATATCCCATTTTAAGTTCTAATGATTACATAGTTTATACATCTGAATAACACACAGGCTTTTTTATCCCAAGATTCCGACGGGTCCAGGATTTATCTGGGAGAAACCTTCCGCCCAAACGACGTCGCGGGCACAACTAGTTATACATAAACACTAACTCTGTCTGTCTGTCTGTAGCAATTTCATATCTAAACCACTAAATCGATTTTGAGTTTTGGTGCTTTCTTTAAGGGGGAAAATCATCAAATTACTCCTTCTGACTCTGCTTGACTCTGGGTGGAGTGGCTGGGAGTGTCAGACTTCTTCTGACTAAAAACTCACCCTGCTCTTTCTATTGCCCTTTCGTCCGGTGCCGCAGTATTTGAAAAAGACATCAATTGGCCATTTTTTTTCCGGTGAAAATAAAACCAATAACTTGTTTTTAGGCGGAAGCGCGCGTTTTTCCTTTCTTATCCCGACAGTTTCAACAAATACGATGGCCATTTCTCCAAAAATTTTGGATTCACAAAGCGTAAAATGTTTCTCTTTATTACAAGAACACAAAAAACGACAATACTTTTAGCTTAATTGGCTACTGAGAAAAAAAAAATGGAAACCGGATCAGGTTTTTAGATCCACTTCTTTAGAATCTCATGATATCTTCTTTTGCGTCACTTCGCTATTGAAAGAGCGGTCGTGGTCATATCGAGGCGTCCAAGTTAGTGGTAGAGGTAGACGGAATTCTCTGTACGATCTCCTGCCATCTCTTCTTGTTAGTACTCTAGCGAAGACAGATACGCGGCTTCCTTCGGTGCTTAAAGGAAATCACTATCATTTGCTTATCCTTTTTCCAACTAATTGGGATCGGCTTCCAGTCTAACCCAATGCAACTAAGTACTATAGTGTCGTACAGCGACTGGCTCAATCCAGTAGCTAAAAACCCTTTCGCAAAACCTGTGACAGATTTTTCACAAAAATGTACGAAAAAGTATTCCTAACTTTTTAAGGTAGGTACAGCTTTTATAACGTCCCCACAGCTGAGCCAAAGGCCACGTCTCTATGACAGGGAATGGGCGTAATCCACCACGCGGGTCCAATACGGGTTCGCGGGTCCAGTACGTCGCATGTCTTCCGATTTTCGGTTCTAAGACAAGCCGGTTTCCGCACGAAGTTTTCCAGCCCAAAAACTAAAGTAATATCTGACTGGGTTCGAAGTCACGACCTAAAACTTCTAAATCAGGCCCCTTACCAATGTACTACTACGCTGTTAAAATCTACGGTACAAGTACGTTAAACTCTTACAAACTTTATTTGCCGACGCTACGCCAAGCGCGTCAACTGCCACAGCGTATAAAAGGAACGCACATACAGTAGGTCCATCACAACTAGTCCAAGTGTCATCCGCTAAACATCATTGTATGCCATTCATGTTTCTGTGATTGTTACAGTGATTCGTTTTCCCTTTTGTTTTACAATTTTGTTATGCTGTGATCAATTTGATAAGGTGAGTCTACAACATTAATAAGTTTCATTCAGTCAGGGTGTCAATTGTATTTGGTTAGTAACTTTTTTTGTTTTTTTTTTTCGTATGTAAAAGCAAATTGAGCAGTGTTCACAAAAGTCCATATAAACAAAAAGATTAAGTTTAAAAAATCATATACATAGTATTATTTCTCATGTTCAAATTTTGTTAGCACAGATATGTTTTAGTCAGTCATTCTGAACTGAGTCAATTATGAAAAATGGGGCCACCTAGAACCGGTGTTTCATATACTTAAAAGATGACCTCCGAGGTCTTACGATTGAATTGATTGTTAATAATTAATGTGCCTATGAAATAAACAATAATTAACAAAAATTCTGTTGTTAGAATACATAACCATAATCTTTCAATTATTCGGGAAAAACTTCATGAATTTCCCAAATTTTCTATTTTCCGATTTCATTTCATACTTTTCCTTACTTGAATCTCATTCGGTATAAAACATTTAAAAAGAGCAAATCAGTTAACTCGTTTTCAAGCTATGTATGTGCTTACTGCCAAACAGTATTTAATTAATTAATTATTACTAGAGGTCGCTGAACACCCAATGGTCTAAATTTGAACTTAACTAAAATTATTTCTAATGCATTATTATTAATAAATATTAGCTTTCTGCACTCCTGCTAATAAACTTAAATAGTGCCAAAATTTCATACTACTCCGTCTTCGTAAATTTATTAAAGGGAGTACAAAGTTTTTGCTCCACGTATTAATACATAGGTATATTAGGAAGATATCTATGTAGATAATAGCACGCCTTTTTTTTTTTTTTTTTTTAACGTGGTAAAATTATCAAATAAGGCCTAGTGCATTTATAGTTTTTGTAGTTAACTATCTCAACGTGATGAGAGCCAATTTAAATATGCAGTTAGGCTGCATATTTAAATTCGCTCTCATCACGTTTTGTTTTTGAAACCTTTTATAATGCTTGATCTGTATATGTGTAAATATATGTTTATTTATAATAATGTATCAAAACTTCATTGAACAATCAAAGTAATTAAGCATTCTTTTGATTGAATCTTGAGAACCTTACATACGTTTGTGGAAAATTATTTTCTTAGAGTAACTGCATTGTTTTTACACTAATATGTAATATAATAATAATTTCTATTTGCACAAAAAAATTAAGTAAAACCAGTTGAGTCCCTGGCTCCCGGGCTAGGTGATAAACTTGTGTTACATATAAATAATTTTATTCTTCACGTACGTAAATATGTTTTCATTTAGAGTTTCGTAGTAAAACAAAAATCTCTTATAGAGTTTTCCATCCCAACCCGGGCTGGTGGTTGCGGTAATATTCTAACTAGATGCCGCAGCCATGAATCGCAAAAATATGTTCCCCAGAAAGAAAAATATCCTAAAATTTGTGATTTACGTCACATATATATGTCCATACAGATGATAGATATTTTTTTTGTCGCCTATTTAATCTTTAAATAGGATTCTTGTCGTTCGAATTTATTTGAGGTTAGTCGATATCAATTTTCCATTAAAAGATTCGTATGTGAATATTTTATACATTAAAAACGCGATATTGTTTCGTAGTGTCATAAAATTACCGCTTCACACATAAAAATACTACACTACTACTACAAGCAAATAAACTTTTTTGGATACTCGTAAAAAATGCACGATAGTAATATTTTGTAAGGAAGAAGGGAAAACCCACCCCGAAAAATGTTTTTACAAGTTGACAAGGTTTCACTAACTTTAAAATATACATGAAAAATATAAAATAATAATCATGGTTTTTGGGTTACAATACATCTTATAAATTGTGGAAAGACTTCTTCTCGAGTCGATGCTCAAACCTCTTTGGACCAGTATGCAGCTACCTGCACAGCCCTTACATTGGCCTCGTTAAGATCCTGATAAGTGCAGGTGGTCGTGCACGATGGACATGACAAGAGGTGGGCCATATCTTGTACAGGAGCTCGTGGAAAATATACCTACATATTCGAACTATTAAATTGTCTTTTATAATAAACACGTCCTGAATTGCACCGACTCATTATTTATAATTCGTGGCCACCAACCAAAGCACATTTACGTTATATTCTAGAGACGGTCTCCCAGTGTGTTTAATTTTCGTTATTCATTTCGTGACATGCGATTTGATAGGTTATACAATTAAGATGCAAGTTTTCTCTTCTTTGAGTGTCTGGACCCTAAAAAATATTTATATGTATAACGACAATATTTATGTTTGTATGTGAAATGTTATAAAGTCAGTGGTGTGGGGCTTCGCACAGTGATTTTGTCACGGCAAAAACATAACCCTCCTTCTTTTCCAGTCGGATAAAAAGTAACCTTCAAGCTTCAATCTACTTTCATACTAGATTTCATCTAAGTCCACCCAGTACCTTCAAAGATTAGAGCGTTTATACAAACAAACTTTTCCATGTATGTAGGAAGAATTTGTATGTAGGAAGCAGTGTTCGAGACTAATCATCCGAATTAAAAAAAACTTTTAAGATAAAATAAAACCGACTTCCATATCAAAACACGACAAAGCCAAAAATAACTTTAATTTCGGTATTCGGTGTTATTGGTTTTGTATTTTCTTATTTTTTTGACACCGCCTTCCAAATGTAAAGTTATATTTGGCTTTGTAGAGTTTTGATGTGGAAGTTACAAAAGCCATAATGTCAACAACTTATCACCTTTTAGAAAATATTGCTTTTCCCGATGGAGAGCCGTTAATTTTTGAGGAGTTCTCCTGGTATTTCACCATCGGCTCTACATCACCATATTCATTGTGACGAGCATAAAGTGCTTAACATCCATATTCAAGTAATCGTATCGCAATCCACGAAATACTTATTATTGAGTAGTTTCGGTGGCCATCTGTGGTCTTCATCATCAGTTCCACTTCCCCAAATGGTGCTTTTCGAGAGCAACTGCACAAGGTACTATAAGAAATACCCAAAACGCTATAAGTGTGCCTATAATATTTGAAGAGTTCCCTCGATTACTCCAGGATTCCATCATCAGATCCTGATTTCATAACAATGGAACCAACTAGAAAGTATACCCTTTCAAACGAAAAAAGGATTTTCTAAATCGGTCCAGCCGTCTTTGAGTTATGAGGTAAAGTTCAAGACGAACTGAGAACCTCATCCTTTTTTGAAGTCTGTTAAAAAAAAACACTATTCAAGACAAACGGCGAAGCGCCATCGTTACACGGTGGATATCCCATCCATACGCACAAAATGTTTTGGGAATACTTTCATTATGCGTAAACCAAGGAATGGAATACCCTGCAGGAGTCTGTATTTCCTGACAGCTATAAACAAGAGTTATTTAAGTCAAGAGTGAATAGGTTACTTCTAGATAAGTGTGCTTCATCTTAGACCGTATTATCGCTTACCGCTTACTTACTTGGTGAGATAGTGGTCAAACCCGAGCCTCTCATCAATAAACAAATCTTTCAGGAGTAAGATTATACGTTATCACTCAGTGACATAGACTACAGCTGCTGCTGAACGCAGGTGCAACGCGTTACTGCGTTACTTTTTAAAAGCAAAGCCAACGCTAGAGTTTTTTGTCAGAATCCATTTTGTTAATGATATTTCCGAAACGGCAACGCAATTGTGCGACGTCTGCGCCGCGTTAGCGCAGCGTTTAATTGACTCCAGAGGAAACGCCGCAACAACGCGACACCTGCGCCGCGTTATCGCGGCGTCTGCACTGCGCATACGTTTATCGAACGCCTACACTGGACAAACGCTTGTGTGAAGGCGCTCCTAGTCATAACTAATGGGCAACGTAAGAAACCCTTTAAATTCATTGCTTTTAAACTTACTTACTTTTTTTTAAACTCTGACCTTTACCGAAGAACAGCAGGAAGGAAGTTGCTCTGAATTTTTCTTATGAAACTATAACTATATACTTATACGAGACAAACGGCGAAGCGCCATCGTTACATGGTGGACATCCCACCCATACGCACCAAACGTTTTGGGAATACCTTCATTATGCGTACGGCTAAGGAGTGGAATTCCCTGCCGGAGTCTGTGTTTCCCGATAGCTATAAACTAGGAGTCTTTAAGTCAAGAGTGAATAGGTTACTTTTAGGTAAGCGTGCTCCATCTTCGACTACATCATCACTTACCATCAGGTGAGATGGTGGTCAAACGCGAACCTATTCTAAATAATAATAAAAAAACTGATAAATACGAAGATAGAAAATCGTATTTCCCAAACAAGTACACATACTCGAATATGAGAAGAAAATATAATTCATTTTGATACAATTTTCGTATTTACGGTTTTTCTGTAGTCGGCTTCCTTTTTGTCCTCCCACTCTATCGCCATAATTGTCATGATATACTAGTTACAAACGTTGGTTACAAAGCACTTACTCACATTGTTATATACAACCTCATTTTATACGAGTGCCTGAAAAAATTTAGACGTTGATCAATGTACCGAAATATAACGGAAATTAATTCGTATCGAAAAGTCCTCCAATTATATCTATTTTTTATTATTTTGGATGAGCCTAAGTCTTGCCCTCAATCACGCCTGATGGTAAGCAATAAATGAGGTCTACGATGGAACGAACGAGCCCAGATGATGGCTGTTCACTCTTGTTTAAAGGCATACGGGTAATATTTGGTAGGGAACACAGAAGCCGGTAGATAGTTCCACGCTTTGGCAGTGCGCAAAATAAATGTTGAGGAGAAGCACTTGGTACGACAAGACGGCATATTAGCCACTGTGGAAGGTATCCAGCAGTGCGTCTGGTAGATCTATTTGGTAAAAAGTTCATGATAGTTGACATCAAATCTCTGATCTCACACGAACCATTGAAATACGAGCACTTATACCCTAGATTTTGATTTACATGTTAATTTTCAAAGCCCTTTTATAAAGCGTGTGGAGTGCACTTAATAAAAATAACAGTAATTTAAAACCGGACCCGAACCTAGGGTGTTTTTAATATCGTGCGGATTTCATCACGCACGCGGGATTGGCCCGCATGCGGAAAATTTCACGCAGCGTGAGACACGCTTGCCCACGATCGAGTTTTTTGCGGGCTGCCATGCATTGTGGTTGTGTACAATGAACGACAAACTCAGAAAATTATTGATCATATACTTAATTTATAAAAGTCGGAATAAGAAGACGAAATCACAGTACCTATGGCCTGTTATTTGCAAAAGGATTCTTGCTGGAACGTTTGTCACACACTATGGCAAATTACGAATGAATGAAAGGAAATTTAAGATTTATTTTTGAATTGAATGTCCATTCGTACTTTTGATGAATTGTTTGGAAGAATTGAACATAGGCTACAAAAATACAATTCAAGAAATAATATAAAAAAATAAAAATACAATTCCAGGCAGCGTCTCTAGCATCTCTGTTTTTATAAAATTCATGGGATTTATCACGGCCGCAGATGCACTTCAATTATAACACGTTCTGTGTCAATTTTAATTTAAAATGTGATTGAACTACGCGCGCGTGCACCCCGCATGACAGTAAAACGCACACTGATTTTCATAGAAGTGCTCACGCGCGCGGAGTCCCCGCACGGGGCTGTTGCCACGGATCACACACCGCGTCCCGCGTGCGTATTCCACGCATTACAATAAATACTTGTATAAAAAGGACAATTGCGGGTGTTACGCATGCGGGGCAATCCCGCGAGCGTGATGAAATCCGCACGATATTAAAAACACCCTAAATTGGACCCGAGTGGTGGATTACGGCCCACTCATAGGAGGCCTGTGCGATGTGTCCCATAGTGAGAACGTTATAGGTTGATTCGGTTAAGTAGAAAACTAGCAGTCTTTTAATTTAGAAACCTCTATGGCTTATAAATGAAGGAATGCCATGCATGACTAACTAAATACGGCTTCACTCTCTTGTAAAGTTTTTTCAGCACACAAAAATAATATGGTAGCACTGAGAATTGTTCGTCGGCTATTATTTTGTTAGGCAAAAATAACTTTTACCAAGTCAGCAAGACAAGACAATCGCCATCTCAAATACAGACTCAAAATATTTTATTTCACACAGGCCTACATGGGCACTTATAGAATGTCAGAAGTTAGTGCACGGTTCGAAATTGGTCGTTTCCTATGGAGAAGAACCGGCAAGAAACTCCCACGGTTACGCTTTTCAAAACACCAATCAATTTCACAATGTATCCATAATACATCACACAGCAACATCGTATATGTCATCCGCATGAGAACAGGTCTTTTTTTCTACTGTTGGAAAATCACAAGCTGATCATTGGTGCAGCGGAAAATTTAAATTATCTTCCCGGAGAAGCAAGATAATTTCCCGTGGGTGGAAGCAACAGCAAATAAAAATTAAAGAAAATACTTTTGCTTTTATGAGACACTTACCAGACTGCAGAGATGATAGAAACGATTACTTAGATGTTTCATTATCATCTAAATTGAAATTTCTTAGTATTACGAAATTCATGGTTTACTTGAAAAGGTAAAATTTGGTATAAAGAAACAATTCTTGAAACTAGAAAGTCCCACATAAATGAAATAGTTCCACGAAAGGCAACATTGGAACGAAAGATAGGATATTGCTTTTATGTAGGTATATACAACAAAATCCTACTATCTGGTTCATCAATGCGCACTAGGCCGCATTGTGGATTACGGACCATTCACTCTCATAGAGAGGAACAGTGGGAACGCTGTAGGCTGATTTTGTTATATTATGCACTATCGGGTCTACTAAGTCGATTAATGGAAATATAAAAGCAAATTACAATAATTAAACCGAGGGTAGACCGGTCGTTTGCTCATAAACGTCTACCCGCAACGAATTCAGTTCATCCGC
Organism: Tholera decimalis; assembly: GCA_943138885.2. Taxonomy (NCBI): domain Eukaryota; kingdom Metazoa; phylum Arthropoda; class Insecta; order Lepidoptera; family Noctuidae; genus Tholera; species Tholera decimalis. The sequence goes on along the minus strand of OW964569.2, from coordinate 36,300,963 downwards.
GATCATGGCGCTTACAACAGTGCCGAAATATCGGAAACTCGAAACAATAAATACACAATATGCTAGTTATCCTGTTGTAAGAAATAGTATCTTAGTAATATTAGGTATCTTAGTAATACGTAATATTAGGAAATTATACTATTTTTTTATTTTTTTTTTGAAAGATTACTTGCTATGTGGGTACAATTCACATTACTAGGTAGCAATCTTGTTAACCCCTCCAAGTAAGCTAAACATGCTTGTGTCTGGAGTGGGTTCACGGCAATAGTGTAATGGGTGGGATTCGAACTTGCGACCTCTCGATCACAAGGCCGACACCTTATCCATTAGGCTATTGACGCTTTTCTTAAAAATCAGTGACCACGTTAGCTTAAGAAGTTATACTTAAGCAATATTACTGCAATCGACTTTGAAAGAGTCTCATTATTAGAAGCCTAGCATTGATTTGAAAGATAATAGGAACAGCCGATGATTTCGTCGTCATGATAAAACACTTCGAAGAACTTTCAATCTGTTTTTTCGCCTTTTTGACGTTACAGGATTGTCACAAAGGACTTTTCGAATGCATAATACACTGCACTACCAAAGAATGACATTCCTTTGAGGCGAAACAATGCTTTGAGGTTATCAAAACTACTATATGGGAATAAAGGAAAAAATGCCATGGGCAAATACACTGGAAAAAAATATAGAACTGAAAAGCTATTTATAAAAGGAGTCAATAGAACAGAAGTTATGAATGTCGAATTCATAAAAAACGTTTTGTTTTATTACTGTTCCTAACTTTTTGTTCCAATTTGGCGGTACTTTTAAAAGAAAAATATTTAATTTGGATATCAGTTTAGTTTGCAATAACTTTGTGTATTTTACGGGCTTGTAACCCACGTCTTACTGCTTTTTAATTTCTTCTCTGGGCCATACTTTAAATGTTTTTAGTTAAGAAAGGTGAAGTGTGAATGTCATCATTATTTAATACAAAAATATATTATTATGGTTAATTTGGCATTGTCTATTACTGCAAGGGGAAAAAGAAGATTTGAACACCTCAAACCGCGGCTCCTCATTTTGACTTCAGCCCCAACTGGGCGCCAATTACGTTGTACATTAGGCGCATTTTAAACCTATTTTTTGTTGATGTAGAAGTTAGTAACAAAATCTAACTAGTGTAAACAAACAAAGTACAAAATAACGTAATGAAAAAAAAAAACAAATCCTGAAATGTTATTATCATGTACGAAAATATAGTAATACAAATATTTTTAATAGCATTCTTATGAAATATCGTATTCTTGTTAAATTTCCGATCTCGGCAAAATACTTATACCTATTCTATCTACAACGTGTAATTTAAATGGTATATTCATACCAAGTGCTTCTTTGGATGATAACAAACGATATAGCAAGGGTTTTGTAATCCTAAGTGTACGTGTGTAGAACTTATTACAAATTCCAATACACTGATACCAGAGACCGAAGTTTTCAAATTAAGAAGAACGAAAAGAATTATCGTGTTATTGGCAAGTGACGTGGAAAATTATTGACCATCGTAGTGCTGTGACACGTTTGTTATGATTGGTATTCAAGAAATATATGAAACCAATAATTTGGTATCAATTCTTTGAGTCAGTTATTTTGTGCTGAAACTGTGCATAAAGACTCCATACCAGATGTTGTCTGCAGCCCTTTTGGATAGATATGGGGTTTCCGTTACACGTTGTATGCACAATACCTACAGCTCATTTAGGTATTACTTAATGATGATAAAATGATAATCGTATTAAGACCTTATTTAATTCTTTTATAATGTACAATTAAGAGTATATCTATACGGGGTTGCGGGAATGTTCTAACGAGATACAGCAGCCCCGGAACGCAAGGGCAATTGAAACAGGGTGGTAAAAACCCACCCTGTTTCAATTGCCCTTGCGTTCCGTCTGTAGAAGTCTGACACTCCCTACCACTCCACCCACAACGGGAGGAGTCATTTGATAATTTTCTCACCCAAAAAAAAAAACTCTTTTTTGGAATCTATCTAATAATAATTTTATGAAGCGCTTAAATGAGAACTTTGCCTATCAGAATACAAAACAGTGTCTAATGTTTGTGTTTCATTGCTGCTAAGTATAGAGAGGGAATAATGAGGGTTCTTAATCAAATCATAACGGTCTTTGTAATGAGATGTTATGAACAAATGTTATGATGCAAACGATGAATGCACGGATTATTGTTCCAGAAAACTGCGTTTGGAAATACCTACCAGTCTTGGCGTCTGTAAATATTTGTTTTTGCACTGAAACGGGCGACGTTTTTTGTTCACATCTTCGGTCAACAGAAATAAAATCTTAATCTCTGAGCTACTACGACAGAATTCTAGATATGTAGGTTCTATTTATAATTACGAATAACGTCTCAATAAACATCTAAAATGAAGCTTAGTATAATTACATTCCACCCATCTTATATTTTTGAGGTTATTTTAAAGCAAAGCATTAAAAAGTAGCAAACTTATATGATTAAATATCTGGTTGTGTGAGCAACTGAGTTAATAAATGAACATCTAATTAGCCTTTTTTCAACTATTTCGGGGCCGGCCTCCAGCCTGACCGGATGCACTTACTGAGTACTTCTAGTATACTATACTAAAGTCCGGTCGCCGAGCACGAAGAATTTCGCACAATGACCTTTTGGCCTACTGAGAGTGGTCACAAACTTTTTTTATTCAGTGCGAGTTCACGTGAAGTATTTGGATTTCTAATAAATGTTATGTTAAAATGTCAGTATGGGAAATTTTAATTACTTTTACGTCCGCTGGAGGTGCTGCTTATTTTATCTTATTCTCGCATTCGTTGAAAAATTCGTGATAAGACTGATTTTCTAAATAATGCAGTGTAGATGTAACTATAACCATATAATAACTTGATTTTTGTAACTGTATATTCTAATTAATTTGAATTTAAAGTTTTGACCATTTGCAGTGAACAATTAAATAATTACAAAAATCAAGTTATAATTATTTGTTTAGCATTCGGTATAAATAAAAAATGTTTATCAGAAATAAATAATAGTTTTATTCAGAATCAGATTCCGCGGTACATAATTGCTTTCCGACGATGTTTCGCAAGTCACATTGATTATAAAAGCCGTCGTAGGTAAAAGGTTTACAATCCCTGAACACAGCAGACATCGCATCTGTGCGAGCGAGACGCATTATTTTTACTCGGAAGTAACACAGATAGGTAGAGACAGGTTAATGTACGAAATTCTTCGTGCTCGGCGACCGGACTTTAGATATCACTATACTAGATACCCTTAATATTCTAGTATAATATACAACGTGTAACAGAATAAACGCAATTCCTGAAAGTAGCTGGTTCAGAATCGGCTTCTGAATCGATTTCCGTAATGAAACATAGGTGTTAAATTTTGACGGAAAAATCTTTCATTTAACTTAAAACGGAAACACAGTATCATGACAAATTAATACAATCTTTAGTTCAAGGAAATGCGCACGTGTGCGTGTCGGTCACTAACATTGCATGAGTGTATGCGTCTGCGTAAGGATATTGTATGACGCACATACGTTTTGTGTTTAGTAAGTATAACTATTTTATAAAAAATGTCTAGGTTTGGTTTCAATTTATTTAGTTACGGATGTTGTTTTAGACTTATAATTAAATATTGTAATTGGGGTGTCTGAGGTATTGCGCTTAATCTGTTACACCTTGTATAGTATTGTATATTACCTATTTATCAAAAGTTAGTAGTAAAGACTTATATGATTGTTTACTTTTTATTGTATTTAACTTTTTTATTTGTTTATTAACAGAAGAACCAATAGCTAATCTACAATGATTACAGTGGTATACGTAACGTGTGATATACTTAAATCCAAGTACAGGTTCTGACGGATAAAATAGAAAATGATAGAAGTTTTGAGATCTGATATGCGTTAACAAGCATGATTAAATAAAAATACAAATAGAATATACATAAATATAGCACTAAGGCCCTACAAAAGCCAGCATTACGCGCAGGATATGATTTGGTATTGAAAGGGTCAAATGTCAATGCCTTACATAAAGTGTTAAACTAATTATATTATTTTATTTAAAAAAAAAAAACAAGTTACTAACGCGACATTTTGCGAAAGATACATTATGAGAAAGCAAACTTTCACACGTCCTAAGAGACGAATACCCAAGATGCTGCGCTATTCGTCTCGCAAAAATTGTACGATTTAAATTAACAGTTATCGATAACGAAAAACAACTCAGCTTGTTAGTCTTGCAAGGGTAATAGTGATTACGTCTCATCCACTTCAGGTAGATAGTCTTTATCCTAGTCTGGGAGTCTAGTGCTTGTTCAGTGGTGATGTTGATTCTAACAACCGTCAGCCAATGGTTTAATAATAACGACAGCTCAATGAGGCATCGTAATTATAAAATTGCGGAGAGTGTTTTAAAGAACACTAAAGTTTAAAATATATCAATTTTTGTATGAGAATGTTATCGATTTTGGTTTGTGTGAATTTTGGCAATTAATTAAAGTGTCTTTGATTGATTATACCCAATTAATATATTTTGATACCTTGTACCTCTTAATAAAATAGCATAGAAACACATTTATTCTAGTACAGACACACAACAACTACAATAAAGTTATAACATTATCAAAATAACAACAAAAGTTGCACTCAACATGTCCGATTCAAAGGGTTGCCAACGAGCCTGTAGCATTTGCTGAGTAAAATACACTCAGCGCTGCTAGAATAATAATAGATTAAGAGACTTATCTCATTTCGTGGTCCTCGCCAGATGGTGTCAATATTATAGAAAAAAAAATGCGAAGAAAAGTCATTTTGCCTGTTTCTTGACCAACTTACAAGGTAAGGTTGAATGCATTTGGATGATTCATAACTAACGTGACCATACGTCCCGCTTTCAGGCTGTATGTCCCGCTGTCCCCAACAAGAACAACAATGTCCCGCTTTTACAAACAAACCTTTATATACCTACTTACTTGTCTACATTAAAATATCACTAAATTCGCGTGGAAGACGGTAGCTTAGACGCAGGGTTGGGAGTCTGGACCAAGCGAGAGTGAGCGACTGACATGCAAGAAATTTACAGAATACTTACTAATCCTAACTCCTTACTATATTATAAATACAAAAGTAAATCGTTATGTTTCACGCCTAAACCGTTTAACCGGTTTTGCTGTAGCAAAGTAGTTTTTCGCGAAATTACTTATAAATATTATTTTTAGGATAAATTGGTGTAAGAATTAAAATGCCAGTGAGGGTAAGATACCACAATTATTTAAATTCACATTTTAAACCATAATTTGTATATGGCATCTTACACCGACTTATTTTTATTTACATACAAAATTCTATAGGCGTCCCTCTTTGACACGAATAAAAAATGGTCACATTAATCATAACACACGGGTAGGCCACTTCCTGGATTAAGATATAGCTAATTTTTATTTCGGAAGATGCAGGCAGACGAAGTCAGTGGCAGAGGTTATTACTAATTTTTCAAATTCCTTTAACAGTAACATCATCACTTACCATCAGGTGAGATGGTGGTCAAACGCGAGCCTATAATCAATAAAAAAAAATCGATTTCATTAAAATTTCATGAGAATATGGTCTCAAAAAGACTTTTTAAGTGTGAATAAAAAATATATAATTGAGATGCCATTTAAACGCGCTTTTAACAAGTTAATGTCGGCTTAACAAACATATATCGTTAATGACATTTATTTTACTTGTACACCTACCACATTGTGGTCTTTTTAAGCCAAAGGTTTACTTGTAGGGAATGCCCCATTGCATTAAGAAATAAATAAAAATAGCTAGTCAACCACTTTGCCACGCTAGCCAACGCTCAACACCAGGCAGGCTCTCAAGTCATCGCAAGCGAGGCAGTTACACGTACCAAAGCGTAGATCCGATGGAGAAGAACGTGGGAAGAACTACTTTGTTTAAATTTTTTTCTACAATGTACATGTGTATATTTTCTTTTTTCGTGCCGTATGGAGTAGTTTGTTACTCCAATTACTTAGGTATCTCCCGAAACGTGGGTAGTTAGAGCGGAAAATAAATTGGTAGAAAATTTTCACACAAACTAGACGGCGTGGCACAGCTGGCTATCACGTTGGGTCGTGGGTTGGATACCCATCGATACCGATGTCAAACGTCACTATTTACTATATCTATGACCTGAGCGCATATGTCCTCCGTAGACTTATATTATATGTATTACAAGCTTCTGGTCAGTTCGCGTAGGAGGGTTTTCCTGCGTAAATCGCGATCCTGTGGGATTCCGGCATAAAAGCAATGGATAAAAGTAACCTATGTGTTATTCCTGGATATAACTTGACTTTGAAGGCTGTCTCTGAGTGGGGCGACGCCAACTTGGTCAAGTTTAATGCTGCCAAGACCCAGGCGTGTCTTTTCTCCGCAAAAAGGAGCCAATTTCAACTGGCTCCTTTCCGTGGTATAACCGTACTGATAACTGATCGCATCGAGCTTCTTGGGGTTACGTTGACATCCATCCTTAATTTTGGTCCGTTTATCGAGGCTAACGCTCAATTGGCTGCCAAAAAGTTGGGAATCCTAGAAAAGGTGAGACGGTACTTCACACCGGAACAGCTGCTCAACCTCTATCAAGCGCAAGTTCGGTCGTGTATGGAGTACTGCTCTCATCTCTGGGACGAATCTGCAAAATACCAGCTTGATGCACTTGAGTCTATAGACAAACGGGCCAAAAGGCTCATCGGCAACGAGAAACTGGTCGAGACAAGGCTGCAGAGCCTGCTGCAATGAAAGTATTCCCAAAACGTTTCGTGCGTATGTGTGGGATGTCCACCATGATCCGTATTTGATCCGTAGATACAATGATTATTTCAACAGACTCATTGTTCACCTATATATTTTTACAGCATTTATATTACTACATAGAAGTAACCTATTCACTCTCGACTTAAATATCCCTAGGTTATAGCTATTATTAACTTTCGAATATTAGCGCGTTTAAACAAACAAACTTTGCGCTTTATAACATCAGTATAGTCATGTTAGAGTTGGCTTGCAGACCAAATGCTGAGTACCAATATCCGACCTGCACAACCAAACAACTAGGTGACACGATCCTTTAGCCACAAGACCTTCCTCCAATACGAACATGATAATAAATCTTCTCTGAATTTGATTCATAATTGAATAAGTATCAATTTTGCAACCAGACACTTAAATCTTTAGTTTCAAATCATACTCACTTTACAATTCTCATTATTTCTGTATCGTTCATAAACCGGTTTATTACAGTTGTAAATGTGAATATTGCTTACCTTTAAACTTTTATATCCTGGAATCAGTAGACGTATTTAGAAATGGAATTATGAGATAGACAGATATTATACTCTTTATTGTACACCTTAGCAGAATCAAATAAGGACGATAATTAAAAGGTTGACAGTTGACACAATGGCGGGTCTTATCGCTAAAAGCGATCTTTTACAGACAATCTTTCGAAGGACTAGAAAAAAAAGGAGAAAATAAACGCACGGGTGCTATTACCTTATATAAACTACATAAGTAATAAAATACACACTCAATACATATATATAATTACATACAAACTAGCTTCTGCCCCGCGGCTTTGCCCGCGTTTATAGATTCTTCTTACTTAGCGGTATCAAAAATATATTACGACCGATTCTGAGACCTACCGAATATACATATAATTATTCATAAAAATCGGTTAAGCCATTTCCGAGGAGTATGGCAACTAACACTGTGACACGGGAATTTTATATATATAGAGATAAAAAGTTGAGCCATATACTAATAATAACGATTGAAGGAGATCTTTTACTCATTTTTTGAAAGAAGGAAGGTTTTGTGCTTTACTTACTGATACGGGTAGAGCATTCCACATCCGTACTGTTTGCGGGGCTGATCAAATTCATTTAATTCAAATAATTTTGTACTTGGAAATTGAATTAAATTCCTTTGCGACGAGGGAGCTGAATTTTCAGATCAATAGTCTGAAAATTAAATCCAAAAATGTCGAAGATGGCAGATATTGGTGGTTTTACTAGTTCAGGATTCTAGAACTGTTACAGATTCAATCCTAAAACTGATAATAATCTATCGCATGGTAGAAAAGTACCGAGAAATGTAACGAATATTTGTATTCAAATCACAATCATATCGAACTTTACAATGGCAATATAATTTCTTCATCAAATTGAAACCCAAACTCCCAATACCCAAACACCTTAGAAATGTGACGCCAACCATTGACTAAGGTAGTTTATAGTTAAAATGGCGGTTAACAATAATCTAATTGTAACGTTGTCATTCCCCTGTAGGAAAATAGATGAAATTGTGGCTGGGTTCCTTGAATTTTATGTAAAATAGACTACCGTTTCTTTCTTGATATTTCTGAGAATATATTTAGCGCTATGTCTTTGACCCCGGTATCAATACCTTTTGGTTTTAAATGTATTTAGTAGCGTTCGTTCAGTCTGAAAACTGATGCCAATCTAGACGTGGACAAAAACTTCGAGACGAACGAAATCAGTAGTTGTGCTAAGTTGAGCTATACGATACCAAACAATGACTGGACAAAACTTGATTAACCTTTCAATAACCTTGCTTGACTGAACAGGTGAGAGCTGTGGGCTTCTTCCTTCAAAAGATCGCTTCAGAAATTAAACTGTATGGTTCTCATATGATTGTATGGACTTCAAAAGAGTTTTCGATCTCCGAGTTTGTCGTTGTTCAAAAGAGTCTTCTCAGGGTAGTTAGTAAAAAAATATCGGCCTCATTTAGTTTTTTTTTTAATGATAATAGGCTCGCGTTTGACCACCATCTCACCTGATGGTAAGTGAGCACGGTTGCCTAGAAGTAACCTATTCACCCTTGACTTAAAGACTCCCAGGTTATAGCGATCAGGAAACCCAGACCCCGGCAGGGAATTCCACTCCTTAGCCGTACGCACAATGAAAGAATTCCCAAAACGTTTTGTGCGTATGGGTGGGATGTCCACCATGTAACGATGGCACATCGCCATTTGTCTTGTAGTCCGATGATGGAACGGGCTTGGCGGAATTAGATTGTGTAATTCCATCGCACACTCCCCGAAATGTAACCGATAGAAAACCGATAGACTTGCAACTCGTCGTCGATGTTCAAAGCTCTAGAGCTTTGATTCGACCAGTGAATCGTTGCCAATCGTGGCCCGTTTCTCGATAGACTCAAGCGCGTCCAGTTGGTATTTGTCAGATCCATCCCAAAGTAAACTTAAAATAACTTAAATAATAATGATAGTTTAAAATAAAGAAAAACAAAAAGATTTTACGTGTTATTTAATAAGCAATTTGAAAAATTAATATAAATTATCATAAAAGAGACTTCGATGTCTGAGTTTGTTTCGTTGTTTCTTCTCAGGATAGTCTATTAGGAAACACTGGCCTCACCTAATTTAAATTTAAGAAAAAAAAAACGTTCATACGTTTAACTTTGCCCTACCACATATTTATGACCCCTGGTTGGAAAAATCATTAAATGACTTCTCCCGCTCTGGGTGGAGCGGACGGGAGTGTCAGACTTCTACTGAATAAAAACCCGCCCTGCTCTTTAGTTGCTCTTGCGTTCCGGAGCATGTAGTTAGAACATTCCCACCCGTCTGCATTTAAAGTAAGAGTGAACAGGCATCTTCTGGGCTCGCTCGTTCCATCGTAGACCTCATCCATCGCTTACCATCAGGCGAGATCGAGGTCAAAGGCGGGCTCATCTATACTATAATATTATAAAGCGGAAAAGTTTGTTTGTTTGCTTGAACGCGCTAATCTTCGAAAGTACTGGATGGATTTGGATGCAATTTACTATAGAAATAGCTTGAAGCTTGAGGAAGGTTATAAGCTACTTTTTACGCGACTGCAAAAAAGGAGAGTTATGTTTTTACCGTGATAGATTCCACGGGAGCGAAGCCCCGCGTGAGTACTAGTAACTAATAAAAAAAAAGAATATTCAACCTTAACCAAACAGCCATTTTTTTGCCAAAGAAAGACGTACAACACATGTTGCTAAGTTTATACATTTTTGATGCCTGAAAGTAAAACTTCAGTTTACGTACTCTTTTAATGGCTTTGAAACTAATATATTATGAGGCCTAAGAATACTGGGAGATATGAGCACGATTTTATCTGATACTAGGCGTATTAAAATAGCGTATTTAAAGGAAGGAGAGAAAACGGGCAAAGGTTCAGTGTTATAAGTTTTTAATGTGACTATTATATTGAGATAGACACGCGTTTGACCACCGTCTCACCTGATGGTAAGCGATGATGTGGTCGAAGATGAAGCACGCATACCTAGAAGTAACTCCTAGGTTATAGCTATCAAGAAACACAGACTCCGGCAGGGAATTCCACACCTTACATGCCATGCACAATGAAAGTATTCCCGTTTTGTGCGTATGGGTGGGATACCCACCGTGTAACGATGGCGCATCGCCGTTTGTCTTGTAGTCCGATGGTCAATAACAGTATCATTAGAGCTTAAATTGGATATATGATCCTCTTATTACAGTACCAGTGAAAATCCTATTAAAATTGGTTCAACCAAACAGAAAGGCAGACAGACAAAATAAAAATAAAAAGATTTTTTGTATTTCAGTATCGCGTAAATAACAATAAATATTTGAGAATTTTTTTCACAGCTATTTTAAAATCACACACACAACCACTTCAATTTTATTTATACTCGCATGTATAGTCAGATATACATGGATAAGTTAATAACTTACAATTCAACGAGACACGCTTTTTTAACTTTTTCATATTTATTTGATCACTGATCAAAATTAGTACGAGTTGGAAACTAACCTTTAGATATAAAAATATATTTAACTCAAATATATAATTATGCGTAATCTTTACAGGAAAACTCTCGGGAGAATATCATTGCCGTTTCTTTAATATTATATTGATATACTCGCATTTGTTATGACACACTTTCCTCTTCTTCTTCACATTAATAATGAACAGAAACTAAGATGCTGAATGAATTGAATGTTACATTGTAAAGATTTTCTGCCGGAGTCTTTGTTTGATAGATATAACTATGGGTATTTAAGTCAAGAGTGAATAGGTTACTTCTAGGTTAGCGTGCTTCATCTTCGACCATATCATCTCTTAGCACTTAACAGTTGAGATATTGGTCTAACGCGAGCCTATCAACAATAAAAAAATCCCTGAAAATGTTTAGTAACGAAATTTCCCTTAAAAATCTGCCTAAGCTTTTCTGTCAATGTCATCGGATGCAACTGACTACTATGCAGTATATAACATGGAGTGGTATCTGGGTAACATTGTACCCCTTGGCAACTTTTTGTTTATTTATTTGACTTTAAAATAAAATAAAATTCATTTATTGCAGGTCCATGACCCATATAAAATTAAATTAAAATAATCACGTTACTACTTACAATCATAAATTCCAAATATCAAAATAACATAACTATACGAGTAAACATAGTTAAAAGAAAAATACATAGGTAATTGAGTGAGGTGTCAGATTTTTTGGCTATCCTTTTTTTATTGATAACTAGCTGACTCGCCACGACTTCGTTCGCGTGGTATCCTACCCCTACCCAACCGATACCACTACCCCTATCCTACCGATACCCTACCCATACCTTACTCTACCCCTACCCTACCCAAACCCTACACTACCCCTACCCTGCCTTACCCTACCAATACCCTACCGTACTTCTACCCTACCCTACCCCTACCCTTGAGACCTTTCCTACTTTTTTTTTCATAAAAACCTTCTCCTGACAAAACCGAACACAACAAAAAAGAATCAGGCAAATCGGTCCAGCCGTTTTCGTGTTTTGCGCTTAGCAACACATTTAACGATTCCCTTTTAGGGTTCCGTAGTCAACAAGGAACCCTTATAGTTTCGCCATGTTTAGGGTTCCGTAGTCAACAAGGAACCCTCATAGTTTCGCCATGTCCGTCTGTCTGTCCGTCTGTCCGCGGTTTAGCTCAAAAACTATTGGTACTAGAAAGTTGTACTTTGGCATGAGTATACACATTAATGACGCCGAAAAAGTTGTAAAATAAAATTAAAAAAAAAAATTATTTAGGGTACCTCCCATACATGTAAAGTGAGATGATAATTATTTTTTTTCGTTCTTCCCATAGTGTGGCATATCGTTGGATAGGTCTTTCAAAAATATTAGGGGTTTGGTAAGACCGTTTTTTGATTAAGTAAATCGTTCGTGACTTATCAAGTTTTAAAGTACCAATTTTCGTTAGAGTCAAGTGTCCCCACCCCCTCTATCAACTAAACGGTTGTAGTTAGAAATTCAAATGTCACGGCAGTAGTACCTATATATAACGAAATTTAAAGGAAAACTATCACACATAAGTGGGATTTACAAGTTTACGAGTAATAGTCGACCAACTGTATTTGACTCGAAAATTTCGAACAACTCTATAGAAATGTCGATAGATGGCACTAAGCGCCAGTTGTATCATGCTAGCTTCTTGTGACGATTGAGTAGTGTAGCTCTGTGTTCGTATTTAAATTCAAAACACCGGCTATGACAAGTCTTATACAAATCTCTAAAAAAATTAAAACTTTTCGTGCAAAATTGTCGGATCAGGTGAGGATTTGTATAGGAAGTCAAATTAGTTAGGTAGTCATGTTTGGCTTTTAGTTAGAGCATGGTACGAAACGATCAGTCAGCGAATACGACACGCACTTGGCTGTTATAAAAACTACGGAACCCTACACTACGCGTGGCCCGACACGCACTTGACCGGTTTTTTATTATATAGATAAGCTTTTATTTAAACGGCTTAAAAATATTAATTTTATGTAAAACGGTCAGCCATCCACGAACCCATACGACTTTTATTATTGAGTACCGAGCGCTTCACCTACAATTACTACATAAAGGAAGATAATATGATATCTTCACATGGTAACATTCCTAATACATTCAAATCAATTCAGTGTCTTTGTACGAATTTAATTGAGTTATAAACATTAAAATGGACATCGTAATACATAATTTTAGAGCGACATGTGTCACTTAGTAAGGTCAAAGACCTTTTAAATTAATTTTCGACTTTTTGCAAATTTATTTTAAATGATGATAGCCTCGCGTTTGACCACTATCTCACCTGATGGTAAGCGATGATGTGGTCGAAGATGAAGCACGCTTACTTAGACGTAACCTATTCACTCTTGACTTAAGACCCCTAGGTTATAGCTATCAGGAAATACAGACTGCGGCAAGGAATCCCCCTCCTTAGCCGTACATACAATGAAAGTATTCCCAAACGTTTAGTGCGTATGGGTGGGACATCCATAATGTAACGATGGCGCATCACTGTTCGGCTTGTAGTCCTATGATGGATGAACTATTAAGTTACAATTAATTTGTATTTAAAAGCTGAATACACTGGAAGCCGAAACCAGCACAGTAAGAAAAGGCTATGCAGTTAAAAGTATTTACTATGTAGTCTTCCTGAGTATAGATAAACTCATTTAAAAACTTCCGAAACGTTAAAAGTGTCTAATATTAAGAATTTAGAAGAAGTAGTTGTCCTATTTTATGTATTTTTTAGGGGGTAAGCATTAAATGACTCTTCCCGCTCAGGATGCAGCGGGACAGTCAGACTTTTATTGACTAATAAACCAACTTGTTCTTTCATTAACCTTTGTGTTCTGGAGCCGCGTGATCTCGTTAGAACATTCCCGCTGAAGAACAACTACTTTTCCTACTGTGGTTACAGTAGGAAAAGTAGTTGTTCTTCAGTGAATCATTAATACACGTTTATTATTTAGGTCAAAATCTCACCTACATATTTCTGCGTAGCAAATTTGTGGCTACGCGAGTACTACGCACAGGCTACGCAAAAATAGACGATAAAAATAGAAATTCGTCACTTGATGACGAAAAGGATTTTCCGAATAACAATAACACACTTGTCATGCTTCGTAGGCGTTCGTAGCAACGCGCGTAGCCGAGTGCTACGAGCTACACCGTAACAATTTTTAGTGAGTTCGAGGTAAAGATTACTAAAAGTAAGTTGCGCAAGTTAGTGGTGTTAACAATGACTTAAGAGTCCCTAACAGTTTTACTGCCGAAAAAGAGAAATTACCTACTTTTGTAGAACAAATATCTCAATAACGTTATAAAATATCATTTTTCTTTTAAAACAGCGTTTAACATTGTATATTTATCTAATATGTGGTCAAATTAATCTACTCAAAATAAATCGAGCAAGCGCATCGATTTATAAGGCATACTTTGAAAATGTTATTACAATAAAATATGAGCTCAGAATTAAAATAAAAAATTATAATTTGGTAGATAAATACCTGTATTATTCAGAATTAGTTTTTAATTTTCTATTCAATAACGGATTCTTACTCAAAAGTGACGGTTTTGCAAAGGATTTTATTGAGTTTTTTCTGAGTTTTACTATTTTTTTTAAGTACATCGCCCCATTATTTTTCAAAAAATAATTTGTTAACTTACTAGTGCACTATATGCCCAATGGTCCGGATTTTTTTTTAGATTGTTATTCACCCCCATTAAGCTAAAAAAGCAGTTGTAAAACCTGGTATTACGTGATTTCGTAAAAACACGTGTTTGTATTTTATTTTTTAAATTTATTTTGAGTAGATATTTAAATTATAGTTTGACCACATACTAGATAAATATACAATGTTTAACGCTGTTTTAAAATAAAAATTATATTTTATGCCGTTATTGAGATATTTGTTCTACAAAAGTAGGTAATTTCTCTTTTTTGGCAGTAAAATTGTTAGGGACTCTTAATACGTTTATAAAATTGGTCTGAAATAATATTTTTACTGGACCAAAGAATAAAATCCTCATAATCGCAGAAAGGATTTTGCTAAAAAATATAGCAATATCACATGTACACATCATAATAAAATTAAAGAACTATATATCCAATTATAAATGTATTGTGGAGAGTACTAATTCCACGCAAACGGAGCCGCAAACTACAGATAGTTAATCATACTCATTACACACCTAGATCTGTATGTTAGTTTCTCTAACAGAGCACCTAAGATATTAACCATAATAGTTCTGATATAATATGACGAGTACAAATTGTATGGACTTCAACGAGACGTTAACCTTTGAGTTTGTTTGGCGGTATCTTCTCAGGGTAGCCAGTTAGGAAATACCAACTATATCCTACTTCCTACTAATATTATAAATGCGAAAGTTTGTGAGGATGGATGGATGTTTGTTACTCTTTCACGCCAAAACTACGGAACGGATTCAAATGAAATTTGGCAAGTAGATAGTTTACATCCTGGAATAACACATAGGCTACTTTTTATCCCGAAATTCCCACGGGATCCGGATTTGCGCGGGAAAACCTTCCCACGCGAACGAAGTCGCGGGCAGAAGCTAGTATTATAAATGCGAAAGTTTGTGAGGATGGATGGATGTTTGTTCCTCTTTCACGCAAAAACTACTGAACGGATCTGAATGAAATTTGGTAAGTAGATAGTTGACATTCTGGAATAACACATAGGCTACTTTTTATCCATATATTCCCACGGGATCGGGATTTGCACAGGAAAACCTTCCCACGCGTACGAAGTCGCGGGCAGAAGCTAGTCTAGACTAAATTAAAGCAAAATTGACATATTAAAGTGTTATTTATAGGTAACCAATTAACTTAGTAGTTAACTTAAGTCAAGAGTGAATAGGTTACTTTTAGATAAGCGTGCTCCATCTTCGACCACATCATCACTTACCATCAGGTGAGATGGTGGTCAAACGCGAACCTATTATCAATATAAAACCAGTTAATTATTATAATTGTGTATCACAAGGAGTTAAGGTATGCAAAAACCGTAAATATTTTTTATAGCTTCCGCCCGCGACTTCGTCCGCGTGGAAAAAAAATCCCCGATTTTGAAACATTCTTCATTAGTGCTCCGCTCCTGTTGGTCTTAGCGTGATGATATATAGCCTATAGCCTTCCTCGATAAATGGGCTATCTAACACTGAAAGAATTTTTAAAATCAGAGCCGTAGTTCCTGAGATTAGCGCGTTCAAGCAAACAAACAAACAAACAAACAAACTCTTCAGCTTTATAATATTAGTATAGATTACGGTTGAGCCCACTCTAGACTAAGATCTCGCCTGATGGTAAGCGATAGATGAAGTCTATGATGTGAATATTTTGTTTAGCAATACAAACATTATTGTGTGACCTATACAGAGTGTTTCAAGTGTGAAGTGTCGTATTTAAGGGTAATAATGTTATTATTTGACATTAGTACAAAAACATTTGCAGAAATAAAAAAAAGCTGCTCCAAAAGTGATTTCTTTGCGAAAGTTTTAGTAGTAACAGTAGTTTTATTCATGTTTGTTTTTAACTAGCTGTTCTCATGACTCCATTTGCATGGGAGGTTTTCCAGCATAAATCCCGACCCCGTACGAAAAAAGTAAAAAGTAGCCTATATGTTGACCTATAACTTACTATTTGCCAGTGAAAGTTCTATCAAAATCGGTACAGCAGTTCCAGAGATTACCATGGACAAACAGAAAGGCAGACAAACAAAAATTAAAAAATATATGTTTCTTTGTTAGTGGGCATCTTGTAAATGGCACTTGCGCAAACACAGCTATTTGAAAATCACAGACAGACACTTCAATTTTATTTATATATATTAAATATGAATCAAAGAATTAATGTATTACAGCAAATCCAGCCTCAAATAAGACTACGCACTTCTAAATCAGCCTGTATATGGCAATTAATTCACGCAATGATAATCGTTACGAAATAATATTATTATAAGCATTGGTAGATAATGTTTAGTAGGAAGATATCCCAATGACAATACTATTTATTTTGTGACAGTAGAAGAAGAGAAACTGTGGATGTTACAAGATGTAATCGTATCACGAAGTAATGTTGCCTCAGTGGTTACAGGTCGTGGTTTCAAACCCAGATGCTCTCTCAGAATGCTCCCCAAACTTTGAACGTATGATTTCCTTCAAACTTGAGCAACCACCATTACTTGCTGATGCAGGGCAATGTTGGGGGCACCAGAGCACGTGGGCGATCACCGATGAGATGGACAGACCAGGTTAAAGCGGCCACTGGCAACGCCATGCACGAGTGCCGCAGGAAGGCATATGTCAGGGAAGAATGACGGCGGGTGATAAAGTGGGTCATTCAACACAAAGATACCACGTGACGACCACGACCACTAATGTCAAGAGTGAAACGACTGAGAAGAACTTGCTGATAAGAATATCTCTTAAAATAATTACGAAACTAGCTTATCATAGGACCAAAAAATCTGTAGACTGCGACATTCACCAACCTTCACTGGTCCTGCGAGCAGGATTAAGGAGACCACACCCTCAGAGGGAAAAGGCATATGTCCAAGTAGTGACATTGTTATCATTATTTTTATATTATTTATTATTTTTTTTATTATTATACTTGTTATATTATCCTTTTATCTTGCTCCGCACACACACTTACACTTCAGGATTTTATGTTTGCATCAACGCGTTCGCGTAGCTGACTTTCATGCTTTTATTTCAAATATTTTTGTTATCGACTCGCAGGAGAAGCTCGTGAGAATGCTTAACAATGCTGTTACTTTTATTTAAGTAAATAATACGTCTATGTGCAAACGTTGTTGATGGTCGTTGTTGACCAAATTTATTGTAAACTAGTTTCTGCTTGCGACTTCGCTCGCGTGTAAATTTTTGCATCAGGTGTTCCAGTTTCCGATTTCAATTATAGCTTAGATGTTGCCCAGATTTAACAGCTATATAACAAAATAAAATCATTAAAATTTGTGTAGGAGTTCGATAGATTACCGTGTACAAACAGATAAATAGAAAATTTTTTTAATTCTTGCTCTATTACTGCTTATCCCCCTCATATTTTTTTTGTACATTAATTCAATATACAGACACACTTTACTATTTCACTATATGTTATAGGTATGTATAATTATATTGATTTAAATATAAGACAAAAGACATTTTTTTTTGCTTTCCCTCAATAAAATCAAAATAACAAGCGGCTCAACACTATACACCCATTGTTTTTCAATCTCTTTGTATGCCTTAAAGTCTTTAAATGATGAAAAATTCTGAAGACGCATTAAATAATCATGGGCCATAGACACATTAAATACTCAAATATTAATCTGTCAATTTCATGATTCTTAGTGCACCTGGATACATTTCAAATTCAGCTCAAAGTGCATAGATCATGAGACTTTAATTCTTGAATTAAAGTGAAATAAATTGTCTTCACTGTTTCCATTTCGCTCTGTCAATATAGACTATCCTATCATCGTTGAGTGTTTTATCAGCTGGACGTAGGTGCGCAAAGGATATATGTATTACCTAGTTGAGCCCACGTCGAAGCCTTTCCCGCGTAAATCCCGATGCCGCGGGAATTTCGGGAAAGCTATGTTGTAGTTAGCTCCCAGCCTAACTAAATGCAGCTGAGTACTAGTGACTTACATGAAGTAACTGGGAAACACGATAGGCCTATCAATACTGATGTCAGATTTTCTGGCTTTGACGTACAGGGCCGGATTAACCATTAGGCGGAGTAGGCAACTGCCTAGGTGCCCCGCATCAACTAGGGGCCCAGGCCCAATGCACGCACCAAGAAAGCAAGTTTCTTCGAACGAGAATTTGATGTGCGTGTGAACTTAGGGACCTCACTTTTTAACCGACTTCTAAAAAAGGAGGAGGTTCTCAATTCGGATGTTTGTTTTTTTTATGTTTGTTCAGGCATAGCTCCGTCGCTTGCCAACCGAATTGAAGAATTCTGAAGAAGAATCATTTTTGTTGAAAAGGGTATACTTCCCAAATGGTCCCATGAAAATATTATCGAAATCGGTCAAGCCGTTTCTGAAAAATCAACAAAAGTCTAAAAAAATATTTACGTTGATGATCTTTTCGTTTACTCTGCATTGCGTTTTTTGTTCGCGCATAACTCCGTCATTTAGGAACAGATTTGGAAAATTCACTGACCCACTAAAAAGCGTGAAAATAAAAACGTTTTTGCAAAAAATAAAACCGACTTCCATATCAAAACATTACAAAGCCAAAAATAATTTTAATTTCGGTAGTCGGTGTTATTGGTTGTATTTTCTTTTTTTTTTCACACCGCCTTCCGAAATTAAAATTATTTTTGGCTTTGTGAAAAAAGTTTTATTTCACAAAATAGTAATCGTTAAATTTAGTAGTAGAATTAAAACAATTTTAGAACAAATCTGGGAATGAGTAAAAATATTAAAAACTACGGCCCTTAATGTGCGTTTCCTCAGTTCACACACGTTTGGTCAGTCAAAGTAAGAAAAGGGGCCCCGAGAATGCTATTGCCTTAGGGCCTCTGACAGGGTTAATCCGGCTCTGTTGACGAATAGTCATATTCGTAACGACTGCCAAAGATGTAGTCGTACATGACAGTCGGATACAGCGGGTTAACGTGCTTTCCGGGGCACAGGGTATCTCAATATTATGTTAAGATGGTGACCATCTATGGACCGACCTCAATTAACGTTGCTTAACCTTTTGTATCGACGCGTGCGACTGTTCTTAACCACGAGCTCAGCTATACTAAAACAATACCTGTTACCTCGCGTCCACAAAAAAAACTCCAAATATAACTTTATTTCCAAAATGGGAGCAACTCTACAGAGAGATTACGTCGCTTCCGGTGAGGCGTAAGACTTTGAATAACTAATCAAATAATGAGATAACATCATAATGAATTCCTTTTCGGATTTATTAAGATAAAAAGCCTGCTTTTTAATTCCATATTGAAGCTTTTATTCAATGCAAATGCTTTAGTTTCTGAAATATGTTAAATAATTTTAGGTATTCATCTATTTCCATGAAATCTTAGCGATTCTCGGACCGTTAATATTTTTAAATTGGAATATTTGATGTCAAGGTATTCATAGAATTAATCTGATTCTAATACAGGAAAGCTCTTAAAGTCTGCTAAAAGAGAATTTCAAATTAGGTAGAAAATTAAATAACGGTGTGAGATTAAATGTGGTAGTTGTTATAAATCCTTACCTAACCCTGAATTCCGGCCTTATACCCCGCTCTTAGAGAACTTTAACAGTAAAGAAATGACTGATATTTTGCAGTCAGAACAGCAAATTCGATTATCGTAACCCTTCTATTCTTCTTATCAAACACATAAACACGTTACGACGACGCAACGTGCCACGTTGCACGGCACGTCGTCGTGACCTAAAATCTCACGGTGCACTCCTGCAGTTGTGCCGCATTTTTAGGGTTCCGTAGTCAACAAGGAACCCTTATAGTTTCGCCATGTCCGTCTGTCCGCGGTGTAGCTCAAAAACTATTGGTACTAGAAAGTTGTACTTTAGCGTGAGTATACACGTTAATGACGCCGAAAAAGTGGTAAAATAAAATTTTGAAAAAAACAATTATTTAGGGTACCTCCCATACATGTAAAGTGGGATGATAATTTTTTTTTCTCGTTCTTCCCATAGTGTGGGATATCGTTGGATAGGTCTTTCAAAAATATTAGGGGTTTGGGAAGACCGTTTTTTGATTAAGTAAACCGTTCGTGACTTATCAAGCTTTAAAGTACCAATTTTCGTTAGAGTCGTGTTCTCCCCCACTATCAACTAAACGGTTGTAGTTAGAAATTCAAATGTCACGGCAGTAGTACCTATATTTAACGAAATTTAAAGGAAAACTAGCACACATAAGTGGGCTTTACAAGTTTACGAGTAATAGTCGACCAATTGTATTTGACTCGAAAATTTCGAACAACTCCATAGAAATGTCGATAGATGGCGCTAAGCGCCAGTTGTATCGTGCTAGTTTCTTGTGACGATTGAGTAGTGTAGCTCTGTGTCCGTATTTAAATTCAAAACACCGGCTATGACAGGTTTTATACAAATCTCTAAAAAAAATTAAAACTTTCCGTGCAAAATTGTCGGATCAGGTGAGGATTTGTATCTATAGGAAGTCATATTAGTTAGGTAGTCATGTTTGGCTTTTAGTTAGAGCATGGTACAAAACGATCAGTCAGCGAATACGACACGCACTTGGCTGTTATAAAAACTACGGAACCCTACACTGCGCGTGGCCCGACACGCACTTGACCGGTTTTTTTATTCAATATTCAAAGATGACGGACGACATTGAAGTAGTTCAGGAGCGAACGTACTATGGGACAAAACATCTGAAGAATTCAAGACCAAAAATTTAAAAGCAACAGACGTCGTTCAACGTGGCACGTTGCGTTGTAGTGACGTGATTATTTACGTTGCCGTGCCGTGGCACGTTGCGTCGTCGTATCGTGTTTATGTGTTTGAGCCCTTAGTCGTTTCACTCTTGACAGTGGTCGTGATCGTCGGAACAGTTTGAGTGGCCAGTTCGCCGTAATTTCTACCTTTCTATACAAAATTAAATTTGCCTGCCATACCAAATTTGTAATTTAGCTTTAAGTTTATTTAATTCCATATGTAAAAGATTTTTTAAGTTCCCAAATCATGATTCCTTGGAAATTCTTGGATAAAGAGTAGAACTAATTAAAAAAACAGTTTTTATCTATAATAAATCCTACACCTATTTGTCTACACTACAAATCTTTGCGCGGGTTTTATTTGTTTAAATAAAAAGCTTTGCAAACAATTATTGTCTGCATATTCTTCGTATTTACTTCTCTGGAATAACACTTTCCTTTTAAAAAGTACGAGTACAAACTAAATTCACCTTAAAAGAAATAATCTCCCATTTCTATTTAACTAAATATAGACACACAATAAGAACTTAGTGTTTACCTAAGTCAAGAGAGAACAGGTTACTCCTAGGAAGCGTCTTTCATCTTCGACCACATCGTCGCTTACCATCAGGTGATGGTTGATGGTGGTCAAACACGATTCAAACCTTTTTATCAGTTTTCACAAGCCTTTATTAACAGGTTACTTCTCTTTTCCAGAATCATGTTGCACCACTGGCTACTCATCACGTTGTCCTGGTTCGGCACCGTGCGTCCCCAATTCATCAACAGCGGGGGCCCTAGCAGTGACTACGTCCTTGAAACACTCGACAGCAACCTGCCGTACCCCTTGCCTTACTACTTCAATTCACCCGCAAGAAACGACTATGAAACCACACAGAACAACCAACAAGTCTCGGAAGACGCCCAAGCTGATGTACAAAGGATACGACGGACAACTGATGAACAAGAGACCCGCGAAAAACGATGGCTACCCAGCCAACTGGATATAGACCGAAACTTCTACTTACAAAACCAGGAGCAAGTCGGAAGTCCTTTCGTAAGCAACTTCGAAGGGACAGTCGACGAAAACGCCACCAACTTTCTAGACCCGAAAGAGAAGAAGTATTTTAGCCCATGGGGCGGAAAAAGGGACAAGAACAGCATCGAAAATATGTGGACCTGGAAACGAGCTAGCAATATCCGAGAACCGAGCATGCCGAAACGAGTACGCTTCAGCCCCTGGGGCGGTAAGCGCAGCGGCCAGATGGTCTACAAGCCCGGCACGAAAAACTCCAAAGTCATTTTCTCCACAACCATACCGGAACTGACGAAAATAGTCTCAAGTTACTCCCCCGTAAATGGATTACAACGACTCAACTTCGCAGGCTTCCAGTTTATCCCAACATTGGACAAGCGACACCCTATCAAGATCTTGGCTTTAAGTACTAACACCAATGAAAGGACATTGCGGGAATCCTTGCCGTTCAAGAGCTTCCTAGAATCTTTGCCAAAAATGTTCAAGCCTGGACATCCATACTTAGATGTTAACCTGAAGAAGGATGGGAAACGGAAGGTGAAGTTCAGTGCTTGGGGGGGCAAGCGATCACCCCCCATCATCGGGCCTATATGGACCCCAGCACCACAGGACATCAAGGAAACAACATTAGACACAATACTTCTAATAAGAAACAGTCAAAATAAGGATGAACCGACAAAGGCTTTGTAATCTGGATCCGATCTTACTCCCGAACTTTGTATTAGTTACGGTCTGATATAAAATAAGTTTAGTTATGTTAGTGCCATATTTGTAACTGATGTTAGAAAATGTAAAAAAAATCTTTGAAGTTCGGGGGTTCCGTGTCCCTGACGATTGGCTGGGATCGTCAGCGATGCAGTACTGATGTCATTAGCATTAAGAATTTGTTATTCTTATTTACTGTGCATCTTGTTAGTGAATATATAAAATATTAAGTTACACGTTTGAAGTCATTTCTCCCCAACTCTATGGTGAACAAATAATAAATAGTATATGAATCAGAAAACATATTTATTTTTGTCCTTTTAGTTTTATGCACAAGTCAGGTAGAGAATATGGAACCTTTAATACATTACAATAAACATTGTCTTTTACATAAATTTATTATCCTT
This sequence comes from Tholera decimalis, assembly GCA_943138885.2. Classification (NCBI taxonomy): domain Eukaryota; kingdom Metazoa; phylum Arthropoda; class Insecta; order Lepidoptera; family Noctuidae; genus Tholera; species Tholera decimalis. The sequence goes on along the minus strand of OW964569.2, from coordinate 36,277,464 downwards.
ACTGAATTAAATGCGCTGAAAGACATAATTAAAAAAACATCCAGACTTCAAATACAGCCACAAAATAACTGTTTCCATTCCTATTAAACTTATTTTATCAGTTTTAAATTTATGTTATGATGATTAATGCATAGCAGTTAATGCTGTTAAAAGTACATAATTTAACAGCAGATCAATAATATAATACTTCTATGAATTTGAGCAAGCTCATATACAATTTTAGCAAACATTTACATTTTTAATATGAGGAACTAGTAATATGGACAAATATCACTATGGTATGGGCTTTATAAATTTCTTAACCCTGAGTAAATCAAGAAATAATTTAATCTATTGAATCTAGCATCCTAATGTGGTGTCTAATAAATTTTGCTTTTACAAATTTTTGGAAACTGAGGATAGTTTAAGGGTAGTATAATATTAAAGACATAACACTTAAGATCTAAGCAGTCCTCAAGATGATGTGGACTCCAGAGTCAGTTTCAACAGGCCGGCTGAGCTGCCCCACCTTGAGTTTGAAAGCCTCTTCTTCAAATGGAGCCTGCATCTGCCCACGTCCGAACATACCCAAGTCACCACCACGCTTAGCTGATGAACAGTCAGAGTACTTCGATGCTAACTCAGCAAATGTTGCATCATTAGCCACAATCTGCTTACGGTAACCTTTAAGAATCTCCATAGCTTCATCTTTACTGCGGGTGATATTTTCTTCTCTCCATGATGATGGACGCCTACTCTCAGCATGTTTGACAAGAAGATGGCTGCAGCGGATCTCACCAGGGTCTGCAGGTGCCTCGGGCCTCTCCCACTGAGACTTCTTAGTATACATATTGAGGAAGTATGTCATACCAGTTGAACGGCTAGTTCTCATCTCCCATCCTTCGGGCAAAGGGGCTTCATTCTCCTGACTTGACATTCTGGAATAATTTTTGTAAGGTTTTTGATCTGTTGCAGAGTAATCTAAGACAATGTTTAATGTAAAAGTGCAGCACCTAAGTTATCGTGATTTAAATAGGGAAAATTAGGACTTTACTGTTTATAACCGTTATTAAAATAAGTCCATTTCATCAATATAAGAAATAGACCCAATGTTCACCATAAAATTGGGAAAATATGAAGGAAATGTGCCAACTTTATACATTCTTGCGACATAACCTATGAATTTTAATCTCGATTAGTTGCCAATTGGAATATAAAATTGCAATAGACTTACCTGGAGTATTCGCCGCTGGGTAACTTAGACGTGAACAAAGGCCGATCCCGGTTTTTTAATAGGAATTTGGATAAAACAATAACAGTTTGCGAAAGCTGTAGCGCACTTTTGACACTTCAATAATTTTGACAGGACGCCGATTTTGACAGCAGATGGCGGCATTTGACACTTAGGAAATAGAGGTGTGCTGGACCTGGGTGGTTAGTGAGCCTTTGCTTATTTTATCGAGTAAGTTGTTGTAGCTGAATATTAATTAAGTTAAATTATATATTCCAGCAGTTGTGAAGTTGCCTACATATGTGAAGACACGTTTTTTTTCTCTTCAATTCACTTTGTGACTTTCCTTCCCCCTACAAGAGAAAGAGGGTCACGTTTATTTGTTTTTATTTTATTGTTCTAGGCAATGGCTGTTTAATTTTTTGATTCAAATATTAGTACGTAACATAGTAATATTTACCTAAATAGTAAAAACACGAAGTATAAAACCACTTTCGTCCTACTAAATAGCATAAAAACATACACAATAGTGGCACCACCATTATTTTCACAACTTTTTTGCCAAGCTGTACCTAAATAATGAAACGTGAAACAATAACAAGAACCAAACCAAAAAATAGGTCTATTTTAGATGTGAGCCATAATTTTTATTGAATCAAAGTAGTTCTTTTACAAAAGTCAAATATGAAATAATATCAGCGAAAAGACAGGCATGATGTTATAATCTTTGGTTTTTGGCAATGTTTATCATTGAGATAGGAAAAGTATGATTTCCATGTTTACATTTTATTTCTCACCCCTTCTATGCCACTAATGCATAAACATGAGATACTTTTCCTATCTCAATGATAAACGTTGCCAAAAACCAAAGATTATAACATCATGTTTCGCTGTTATTATTTCATATTTGGCTCAATAGATGGCGTGGAAAACATTATTAGAAGCAGCAACGTATATGAAAATCAACAAACTACCTATTATTTTATTATTATTATATAATAGACTAAAATTATATTCGTGGTGATACATACCGAAAAGTAATAAGAACTTTTATTTGTTCCCTAAGCTAGCGACATCTGTTGCTCGAGTTGTAAACCAAGTACCTGGCCAGGTCTTGTAAAAGTTTTTCATTGTGATCGGATGAAAGAAAAGTAGAAAGCAAACACCACAGAGTACATTTTATATACTGTGAGATAGAGCCGTCACTCGAAGATTCCAGGGCGCCCGCGCCCTCTGGCAACAAGTAACAACAACAATGTATGAAGCATATGTATATATATGTCGGAGTTGGTTGTCAATTACAATTAGTTATTGTGAGTATTCATCACATATTTTGTTAAGAGTTGATTTTCTTGTTATGAATTTAAGTGATCTTTTAGTATCAATTACTGTCTGATAAATCGAAACGTAATTTATAAAAGTACTTAGTGTACGCACTAATTGATTTTTGGCAACTTATTTCGATAAGTGTGACTGATAGTTTTGATCAAAACAATGGATGACATGTTTCTTTAATTTAAACTTTGTGAAATCACCATTGTTTATTAACGATTATTACTCTTGTATTATTTGATTATTTTATAACGTGTCTTATTAGATTTAGTACGTTTTGTATCAAGTAAACACGTGACGCACTTTCTCGCGCCAATGGACAGAGTTGGAGGGAATTCAATGTGCAGGTATCGTCTTATAAAAGACCGTGCACTTGGTAAGCTCATCAGTCTGTCTTCGGATCTGACCATCTATATTACTATACTCTTTGGATCTGACTCAATAAAGAGCTTCCCTGCTCCCGACAAAACTGTCGGTTTATTTGGTAGTTTTGGTACAGCGCTGCTGTATATTTACAATAGCTGTATAACCCTGCTATTAGCAAGCGGATACACTTTGTAATTGGGTGGTTTGACCACTATACGAACTGTGACCTTGAGAGGGTCTGTTCGCCTAACTGTATTCTTTGTAATTGGGTGGCTTGGCCACTATACGAACTGTGACCTTAAAAGGGTCTGTTCGCCTAACTATATTCTTTCTTTGTAATTTGCTTTATCTTTTACCTAGATTGTATGGACTTTAAAAGAGACGTTGACCTCAGAGTTTGTTTCAGTGTTTCTTCTCAGAGTAGTCAGTTAGGAAACACTGGCCTCATCTAGTTTGCAAAATAAACATCATTATTTCATTACTAGTAAACTCAGTAAATAAACATCTGTGTTTGCTTGTACCAGCGTATTTATTCCAATAAAATCGGGACTCCAAACCCTGATGCTATACCTCTCGGCACTCCTCCTGATCCTACATATATATAGCATATAGATATAGCTACCTACAAATCAGGGTACCACTGCTTAGGCCGTCCGATTTAATCCTTTTTATTTAGTACTTTGTAATTTATGTTAATTTAAAATAAAACAATATAATTACAACATCCAATACTTTATTCAAATATTTTACAATATTTGATGGCCATTTCCTGAATTTTATCTTCCTTATTAAGTCTATAATCGTTTCGTGATCCACACAATAACTTATAAGTATCCTTAGGTACACACCAATTAAATAAGAATATATTATTACTTATTATTTGAAAAATTATTTAACTTTTTTCAAACCTTTGACATTTACAAAGTGTTGCCAAGTGTGTCCGTTACGCCAGCGGAATGTTGTCGCTTTTCAGGATTTCGGCTTGAAAGATAATTAGTACCCCATCTCGTGTAAATGTGCCCGAAATTTAGAATTTGTGCGTCCAGACGATCCAAAGATATTCACGAAAAACAGATTCCGCTGGAGTAACGTTACCCCAGCGGCATGTTTTTTAACTGGTGGTCGTAGCTGAGTACAAACTAGCTACTTAGATAGATCACATTTGTGCCTAAATGTGCCCAAAAAATGGAATTTGTGCGTCTTGAAGTTTCAGAGTTATTCAAGATGCCGCTGGGGTAACGTTTAGCAAATTGCTGTACCTCTCAAACGGCATGACTTACAACTGCGATTTTTTTTACTACGGTGGGTCCTAATTTGTGCTTATGCTGTGCGATTTTATTTTTTCTGTAATCGATACCGTTAGAAAATAAGAAATTGATTTTCAAAAACCCTAAAATCGATCCTTGCGCTTCAATAAGAAACCCTAGAAACTTACCAATTATGGTGGTTTGTACCTTTTATGAACACAAAGCATCATGCGAAATTAGATGTTTCTATTCCAACTCCTCAGAGAGCTATTCCATTTTAATTAAAATCTGGCTATGCTTAAATGTAACACTCCAATACATGAGTTATTATTAAGTGACGGTAATTATGATTCGACAAATAATATGTACCTTTATTTAATTGCTTATCCTTAAAGTTTCAACTGAAAATTCTTTGTAACTACACATATATAAGAAGAAAACCATAGGAAAAGAATTTTCACGATTAACCGAACAAATTCGAATGACTGTATAAAAGCGGCCGCGTAGTACATTGTGCCAACCTTCTTAAATTTGTAGTATTATAATTAAATTTTGATGGGTACAGGTGCGTACAAATGGTTTAAATAACTATTTACTTACTTTTATATAAATATGTAACGTAGAGAGTTATCAGAGAGTAGTGACTTTATTAACGAGTTTATTACAAGCATTATGTTAATAAAGTTTGATTGTAGATTTTGAACATAACTCCATACTTACCGATATGTTCTCATGGCATTATAAGGTCACATAATATATTATTATGTATGATGAGTATGACAGCACTTTTACCACTTACCGTTGTTTTTAATTACAACGTAGGCGTAATTTCATAGGTCTAAGTCATTAGGAACTATTGGGTGATTTGGAAGCAATATTATTATTTGGAACGGCGATATGACATCGCTACGGCGGGCGCCGGCACGCGGTGGTGGCACCTTTCTCTAGTTTATCAAATTATGCAAACCATTTAAGAGGTATGTATACTTACCGTAAGCAGCTTTATTTATGGGAAATTAAAAACAAGAAAGTGTGGAGTATTTATCTTTAACGATTTTAATTGAAAAAGTATTTTCGTATGTTTAAGTGTTATTTAACTTATTATTGATAAAAGTGGTTATGAAAATCACAGATCTTTCACTTAAAGCTATGAACACTTTTATTTAAGAGGCTGATAGAGAGCTCTTCGCTGACTCAAACCATGCAACCATTACCTAAATCATTAGTTTTCTGTGTTATGATTAAAATAGGAATCAAAATAGCAGATCTTACTCATACGTTATTGTACAAAGTATTTTTGTATGTTTTTAGTGTTGTTACGATTAAAGTGGGCGTCAAAATAACAGATTAACAGATCGTTTACTTAAGTCTATGTATAAAGACAAGTATATAATTTTTAATGTTCAGACAACGAGTTACTAAAATCTTGATATTTATAATAAGCATCAAAATCAGATGATTCACTTAAGATGTTTCACTTAAGTCTGTGTACATCAAGCTTCTACAATCTGTCAAATGTCTTTAATAGATTTTCAACTTTATCGCTAAACGGTTCAAAGATTGGGAAAGACAGTTTCGGGTAGCTCGATGTGCTGGCATCTGTATCGACGTTCCGCCGAAGAAAAGATGATGTATGTAGTTCTGACTGTCAAGCATGGTGACGGATCTGTTATGGTCTGGGGTTGTTTCTCAGGCTATCGAACTGGTAATCTGGTACAAATTAAAGGAATTATGAAAAAGGAGCAGCATATGAAATTTTGGAGAAAAATGCTATTCCCTCCGGACTGAAGTTAATCGACAAAGGATTTATTTTCCAACAAGATAATGATACAAAGCATAGTTCAAAATTATGTGGGGACTATTTAGACAAGACAACAGTCAGAAAAAGTGTTGAAAACCATGACATGGCCACCCAAAGCCTGGACTTAACCCTATAGAGCTTTTGTGAGAAAAGCTAGACCGAAACATTCAGGAACAATGGCCTTCTTCACAGCAGGCCATGTGGAATGCATTAGAAGAAAGCTGGAGAAATATCTCGCAAGAGACCATAAATAAATTAATTGCTCGCATGCCAAAGTTGGTTAAACAGGTCATAAAATGCAAAGGAGGCTATTTTGATGAAAAATGTGTACGAAATCTCTTGTGTATTTTTTTAAACATTGTATTCTTCAAGACTTCATGTAATTTTTATTTTAAAATCTTGTGTGCAACATGAAAATAAAATACGTTTTTCAAAAAGTTTTAAAAATATTTAGTTTTATTTTTTTCTCAATATTTTTATAGTGGTCTCCAAAATGCCTTGAATTACTGGGAAAAAAACAATCTGCACACACCCTTCACATACGAGTAATTAGCGACAACTGAAGGCAGTCACATAAACATAACACATAAGTCAAGTCAATATACATAGTGTAGTCTTTATTAACCCCTCAGCTTGAGAAAGGCCCCGGTAGGTAGTTACGTACTTAGTTATGTTCTAACATTTGACTGAAAGTTAAAGATTTGCAAATCCTCAATATAATATGGCTTAGGTACATACTTTTACAAACCAATAAATAATTTTATGTAACACTTTTGTGTTAGACTGTATGATAACTCTCTACGTTACATATTTATATAAAAGTAAGTAAATAGTTATTTAAACCATTTATACGCACCTGTACCCATCAACATTTAATTATAATACTACAAATTTAAGAAGGTTGGCACAATGTACTACGCGGCCGCTTTTATACAGTCATTTGAATTTGTTCGGTTAATCGTGAAATTTCTTTTCCTATGGTTTTCTTCTTATATCTGTGTAGTTACAAAGATTTTTCAGTTGAAACTTTACGGATAAGCAATTGAATAAAGGTACATATTATTTGTCTAATCATAATTAGCGTCACTTAATAATAACTCATGTATTGGAGTGTTACATTTAAGCATAGCCAGATTTTAATTAAAATGGAATAACTCTCTGAGAAGTTGCAATAGAAATATCTAATTTCGCATGATGCTTTGTGTTTATAAAAGGTACAAACCACCATAATTGGTAAGTTTCTAGGGTTTCTCATTGAAGCGCAAGGATCGATTTTAGGGTTTTTGAAAATCAATTTCTTATTTTCCAACGGTGTCGATTATAGAAAAAATAAAATTGCACAGCATAAGCACAAATTAGGACCCACCGTAGTAAAAAAAATCGCAGTTGTATGTCATGCCGTTTGAGAGGTACAGCAATTTGCTAAACGTTACCCCAGCGGCATCTTGAATAACTCTGAAACCTCAAGACGCACAAATTCCATTTTTTGGGCACATTTAGGCACAAATGTGATCTATCTAAGTAGCTAGTTTGTACTCAGCTACGACCACCAGTTAAAAAACGTGCCGCTGAGGTAACGTTACTCCAGCGGAATCTGTTTTTCGTGAATATCTTTGGATCGGCTGGACGCACAAATTCTAAATTTCGGGCACATTTACACGAGATGGGGTACTAATTATCTTTCAAGCCGAAATCCTGAAAAGCGGCAACATTCCGCTGGCGTAACGGACACTTGCCAAGTGACCGTCTCGCGTTCTCCCCAAACTTACTCAAAATCTCCCCAAAATTCAAGATTTGTAAAAAAAAACTCACAAATGGCTATCCTTTTTTATTATTGTTACAATTTTATACAATTTCAGCAATAGCGTCCATGACTAAATTAGCCTCTTCACTCGCGCCGGTTGCAGTTCCGTACATTTTTTCTGAGCTAAACCTGTTTTTGAACTGGGTTTAAAATGAACACATCCTTGTAGCAATTTATATCTTATTCTCAAGATGGATTCGGCAGTGTTAATGGCCAATCTGTTTCGACGTTTGTCTACAATAATAGCTATTTGAGAGAAGGCTCTTTCCGCAACAGCGTTAGAAAAAGATAAAGACAAAATTCCTAGTGCCAATTTGCTAACATTTCCACGGGTATGTTCTATCACCGACTGCATTTTTGAAATTATAAACTTCAACCCAGAAGGCCAGAACTCTTCGGTGTGTTGCGTGGATTTCCAAGTTGTACGATGCATATCATTCCATTCTGCGGCAACTTCGGAGCCACTCGGCTATCATCGTGCACAGCATTTTGTTTTCGTGTGTGTGCTTTCACAGATTAGTTAGTGGTTTGATCGCGTTCAGACATCATCAGTCCAAATATTCCCCCAAAAATATTGTCCATCAATTCTCCCTCCATAACTTTAAAAACCCCCCAAATTTGGGGAGATTCCCTCCAATCTGGCATCACTGCATTTACGCAAGTTTCGTTACCATTTTAGTTTAAAATTAAATAAGTTAAAGAAAAAATAGGATTGCGTAATTGGAGGATTTTATTAATTTGAAGATACGTGTGTTAATATATTATAAAAGGTGTCCTAATATCCCTAATATTTTAACCTATATAAAATAAAATGGTTATTTGTTAAAGATAATTTAGAATATCTGAGTAAAACGGAGAACAAGTTTAAGCTAAATGTGTAAATATTTTGAGAAAAGTGCCATCTATCAATACGTAACTTAAACTTTGTATATTGCTACACGAATAAATTAAAAATCAATTGAATTGAGTGGTTTATATCCAAAAGCAGAACCCTACCTAAACTAGTCGGTTATCATTTCGTCACTTTTGTGCTAAGTTATAGCACCATGGCAAACACATCGATCTGTATGCCTTACAGGTTCCAACATTAATAATTCCAGGTGGCGTTCCTCTATATTAGGTACAATAGACAAAGGTAAAGTACGAAGCATTGGCAAATACAGAATTCAATCGGAATTAACTAAGTTTTAACTTCGAGTTACGACTTCGGTTGGAAAGATTTAAATATGTAAGTATTGGTAGGTAAGTAGTACCTACATATTTAAATCTAGGAATCTTGGCACCTAATATCAATAAAAAGAAAAATAAGAAATTAGATAAGTTTGAGGAGCACTGGAGCACATTATATAGTTATTTTGAATACCTTAAACTTTTATTTAAGTCTTCATAGCACTAAAAACTTGATTGATGGGTCTGGATGCCTTACTTATATTTTGAGTGAGTCATCAACTCGTCATAGGTACACGCTTACGTACGGCCCATCCGAGATCGCTCTATGAGAATCTTTCTTTTTTTCAATTTTCTTTTCATCAGCTCTCCCTACGTGCATTTTTGTTTATTGGACTTTATGGGTTAATTTTAGAATTTAGAATTTTATATATAAGTATTTCAGGCAACTTGGCCCATACAAATAAAATATAATCTATAAATATAAATAAACTAATACATACATCACTAAATCAAAATAAAAAGATTGATAAATAAGTAGGTATTTGAACCATAACTTCTTGCCTAAATATAATTATTATTATTAGTCGGTACCTACCCATTGATTTAAATTCAACTTTAAAGGGTGAGTAAGAGGGTACCTATTGTGTAACTTTAATGTTTCACAATAATATCTTTTTTCGCGAACGGAAAACCGTTTTCGAAGCTATGCCCATGACCTGGTAGACACTGTTTGCTATTATTTTGTTGACTTGACTTGTATTCTTGTGTTGTACCTATGGTTAGCCGTCAATCTAATCAAAAGTGTAACTGACTAAGAATCATGAATTGCCCCCAAAACCTTCGTAAATGAAAAATATCTTCAATAAATTCACGAAATTCAATTTACAAAGCTATTATTTTTATGATTCATAAAAACAGTCTGTAGGCGTAATAATCAGTGAGGCGTCATTCCCTTTTGTATGAAATGTTGCATACAATGATGGTTCGCCAAGCTGGCAACATTAATTGGACATTCATTAGCAGAATTCAGTGTTTGTTTCATTTGATTCATCGATGTCTGGCCGGCCAGGCTGAATGCTACATTACCTGTGCCATTCATGTAATTTTCTGAAAACTGGAAGTGTCAATTTCAATTTGTTTATTCAATTCTTTATTTTATTTTATAAAATGCATGTCTCTGATTGCGTTGATTGGCGTCAATTATAAACTCACAACAAATAGGCGTACGTTTATTGATTTTTTGAAGTGAAATTTCTTTAGCATCGTTGACAACGATGCTAAAGAAGTTTTCAAATCAAAACGATTCGTTGTGATTTGAAAATTTATGAAACAAAAAAGCGACAGTAAAAATAGTTATTTAAAAAATCTAAAAAACCCGACTGCTCAACTGAAATTCAAGAAACAAGCACATTTTTATTTTAAAAAGTGACAAGCAGGCGACCCAATTGAACATATTTTTTTTTTACATTTCTTAACTTTTTTTTTCAACTTTTCAGTTAAAATATTAATTAACAATTTTTTTAATTTTCCCGGTCATGTCACATTGGCACCACCGGATTAAGAAAGTGAAAGAGCTCTAAGTCCATATTTTTAAACTTTCTCTTTGTATTATTTTGGCTAGTATTACACTAATGATACATATGATATACCTTTTTGAAATCCTTGCGATAAGCCCTTTAATTTGATACCCATGTTGTGGTATTCGAAACAAAACATTTTTTTTTCACTATGTATAATGGCTTCGCACAGCCGCCATGTTTGATTTTTTCAAATATTACCTAACTAAGAACACTTGGGCTGCTAAGACGAATCTAACGATACCTCAAGTATGTGAATCCGTTCAGCGGTTCTGGAGATATGAGGTAATAAATAATATTACATACATACATACATACAAGATACGCGCGAAAAACATAACGCTTCCTTTGCAGTCGGGTAAAAAGAGACGGACACATAAGTTCATAAGAAAAAAAAAGCCAAAATTTTTGAAGGTTTCACTTCTACCACGTGTGAATTGCACACATGTTTTTTTTTGTATATTTGTGTTTATTTTTTTTTGGTACAGTCAACAATTAAAGTTAACTCATATAATCATTCATTTTGAAATCCTATTGTGAAATAAATTTAAAAACAGAAATACTATAGCTATTTCTGTTTTTAAATAGATGTAATTTAAGCAATCAATTGAGACGGATATGAGTAATACTTAGACGCATTAAGAGATAAAAATATTGAGATTTATTGACATTATGAGGTCTGCTTATACTTATTTCGTACTTCTACACTAGCTATGCTCGCGTGGAAAAAGGCTTTGTTTCATGAAAATAAGGTATCGGAAAAGTTATGGACAACTTTTTTTATGATTTGTGTTTAGTAACTTTTTTATTACTTTTCTTTTAATGTACAAACATACAGTGCTCTATTGTTTGATTCTATGTAAGTAGGTATATAAATTTAATATCCATGGAGGACTGTTTGAAAGCGAAGATCAGTAAAATCAGTATATAGTAACGGGCGGTATAGGTTTTCCGTAAAAACCTACACTACTACTAGTAAATCTACGAAAATAATAACGCAGATATATTTATAACACAATGATAAAATTATTACACACAAAACTAGGTAAAAAAATAAAACACTTAATCCGAATCTCGGATCATCTGCTTAGCCTTTTTTAACCGACTTCAAAAAAAGGAGGTTTACAATTCGTCTTGAACTTTTTTTTTTTTTATGTATGTTACCTCATATCTCGGAGACGGCTGGACCGATTTGAAAAAATCTTTTTGCGTTTGAATGGGTATACTTTCTAGTTGGTCCCATTGTTACGAAATCAGGATCTGATGATGGGATCCTGGAGAAATCGAGAGAACTCTTCAAATATTATAGGCACACCTATAGCGTTTTGGGTATTTCTTATAGTACCTTGAGCAGTTGCTTCCGAAAAGTGCCATTTGAGGAAGTTGAACTGATGATGAAGACCACAGATGGCCACTGAAACTCCTCAATAATAAGTATTTCGTGGATTGCGATTCGATTACTTGAGTACGGATGTTAAACACTTTATGCTCGTCACAATACATCTGGTGATATAGAACTGATGGTCAAGTACCAGGAGAACTCCTCAAAAGTTAACGGCTATGCATCGGGAAAAGCAATATTTTGTAAAAGGTGATAAGTTGTTGACATTATGGCTTTTGTAACTAGATAAATTACAAACCGACCCACTAAAAAGAGTGAAAAAAAATTTTTTTGCAAAAAATAGAACCGACTTCCATATCAAAACACTACAAAACCAAAAATAACTATAATTTCGGAAGGCGGTGTGAAAAAAAAAAGGAAATCCAAAACCAATAACACCGACTACCGAAATTAAAGTTATTTTTGGTTTTGTAGTGTTTTGATATGGAAGTCGGTTCTATTTTTTGCAAAAAATTTTTGTTGTCAATGCTGTTACGATACTATTTAGCACTGGACATATCCACCGCTAAATACGAAACTATTCCATATTTGGTCACTTTACTCTTTCAAGTTACAGAAAAATACTATTTCGTTTACTAAGTATTTTTTTCAGTGGGAAAATCATCGAATGGATTCCTCATGCTCTGGGTGGAGCGGAAAGGAGTGTCAGACTTTTACTGACTAATAACCCATCCTATTACTTCATTTACCTTCGTGTTCCAGGGCCACGGTATCTCGTAAGAACATTCTTGCAACCAAAGGTCCTATCGGGCTCCGTCACTAGTAGGTACTGACGACTTTTTGAGTCGCGCATCTAACACGATGCGCTGCCGAACAGGGCCTGGGCCTGGTCCTTACCAGACGATGAGGTAACAATGCTCGCCGTTCGCAAGTCCATGGTCGAAAATCGGCACGCGATCCCAACGCCCAGGTAGTCAAGGAGTGTTTTTTTTTAAAGATTACTAGCAATATCATCGTCATTCTCCTTTCTCGCGCCGACGAAAAAACACCGCCTTTACGCTAGGCTACTACAGTACTAGGCTACTACAGTACTAGGCGCACAGAATTACGGAAGAGATTTATCGTGATATTTGCAAGTAACGTGGAAAGTGTTATTGACCTACGTAGTGCGGTGACATAATTGTTATTATTTCAATTTAAGAAACTTACGAAACCGAAAATTTGGTATCAATTTTTAGAGTATTTTATTTTGAGTTAAAACCCTTCCAGTATCGTTTGATATCATCGAAAGAAGCCGTGCCCTTGGTATGTATATACCCTTTCCGTTACACGTTGTATACATTACTAACAATCTTGTTAACCCCTCCAAGTAAGCTAAATATGCTTGTGTATGAAGTGGGTTCACGACAATAATGTAATGGGTAGGGTTCAAACCCGCGACCGTCTCGATCACAAGTCCAACACCTTAGTTATTAGGCTATTGACTCTTAAAAGGTATAGCTTAACGATATTTTTTTTCTATCATAAAGCCGTATTTTAGAATATATCCGGAATTTATTCGATCCCATTCCTATAAGTAGACATTATGACGTTATTAGTTTGTGCGTACATTATGTTCAGTCTCGCACTTCATTTTCAGAATTCGCATTTTTATGCGTACCTTACTCGACAATTTTCATAGGTTTAGTTATCTGTTGCCTGCGACTTTGTTCGCGTTGTAATTTAGCACAATTTCCCTAGATAAAAAGAAGGCTAGGTATGTGTAGGGCTGCCATCATAGTTTGGAGAGCATCCGGGGGCGTCCGGGGGGATTTTCCCAATAAGCGTCCAGGTAAAACCCGGACACACATTGGTCTTACGGGTACCAAAAAGCACGATCTCTATTATTATTTTTCTATGGTATTTCATCTCATTGCTTATGTTACGTTATTTAATGAAAAGGAAGAGACTGTTATTACAAAAGTTCTAAAGCTCTACAATGCTATCCTTATCACTTTATCAGTAAATAAAAGCCATAATTAAACATCATTGTTTTTAGTTTCAAGTTCAAAAATGTATTTTTTTTCTACGGTGTCCGGGGAAATACTGTGATTTTACCCAAATGTCCGGGGTTAATAAGTCTTTGTCAGGGGCCGGCAAATTTGGTGATGGCAGCCCTAGTTATGTGTCATTAGTAGTCGCGTAGGCCTTCGCTTCCGCGGATTTTAACACAATAAAAACATAACCTCCTACTTTTGCAGTCGCGTAAAGTCTGTAGCCTATAACCTTTCTCAAGCTTCAAGATGCTTCCATGCCTAGTTTCATCCAAATCCACCCAGTTCTTTAGAAGATTCGCGCGTTCAAACAAACCAACAAACTTTTCCGCTTTATCATATTAGTATAGATTCCAGGTTGTAAAATAAAATGTGTGCCAAGTTTTCTCCAAATGCTCTAAGCCGTATTTGCGTGTTTGATAAAGGACACATACAAATGTCTAATTATCTATTAATAGGGCTACATATACCTATTTAGTATTTATCCTATATATATATGTACAACGTGTAACCAATACAATACATATCAAGTGCACAGCTTCTTTGGATGATAACAAATGATATGGCAAGGGTTTTGTAATCCTATGTCTACATGTGTGGAACTTATTAGAAATTTCAATACATTGATACCAGAGACCGAATCTTTCAAATTAAGAAGAACGAAGAGAATTATCGTGTTATTGCCAAGTCACGTGGAAAGTTATTAACCCTCGTAGTGCTGTGACAGGTCTGTTATGATTGGCATTCAAGAAACATATGAAACCGATAATTTGGTATCAATTTTTTGAGTCACTTATTTTGAGCTGAAACTGTGCATAGAGTCTCCATACCAGATGTTATCTTCAGCCCTTGTGGATAGATATAGGGTTTCCGTTAGGCCGTGCGCGCACTGCGTTGCGTTTTGGAAACGCAAAATCTGTGTAGTATGGAGTGTCATAGGAGTGCGCGCACTGCGGTGGAATAAACGCGTGCGGTAGAGTCACCGGTGGCCCCGGTCATTCTACCGGTGCGGTAGAACTACCGCAATTGCGGCCACCGCAAGGCAGTGCGCGCACGGCCTTACACGTTGTATAATAAAACAGTAAAAAAGTGTGTCTGTACATTTAAATTTTATACTAAAATAATAATTGAGGTGGGTTAAGAAACGGTAGCACGGCAAAAAAATTAAAAAAGGTCTGTCTGTTTGTAAACGATAATCTCCGGACATACTGAAAGGATTTTAATTAAATTTGGTAAGTAGATAGTTGACATCCTGGAATAACACATAGGATACTACTATTTTTATACCGGAATTCCCACGGGATCGGGATTTACGCGCGAAATCCTTTCACGTGAACGAATTCGCGAGCAACTGCTAGTATTATATAAAATTGTAAAGTAGAAAAGTTTGTTTGTTTTTTGTATTGATGACTCGCGTTTGACCACTATCTCGCCTGATGGTAAGTGATGATGTGGTCGAAGATGGAGCACGCTTACCTAGAAGTAACCTATTCCCGCTTGACTTAATGACCCCAGGTTGTAGCTATCGTGAAACAGAAATTTGGTAAGCAGCTTGAAGCTTGGGGAAGGTTATAGACATTTACTTATTTTTACCCGACTGCAAATCAAAGAGAGTTATGATGTTGTGATTTTTTTTTAATAATCTCTATGTATACAACGTGTAACAGAAACCCTATATCTATCCAAAAGGACTGAAGACAACATCTGGTATGGAGTATCTATGCACAGTTTCAGCTCAAAATAAGTGACTCACAGAATTGATCCGAAATTATTGGTTTCACATTGTTGGCGCGAAAGGCTAATTTAGTGGACTGTATTTGCGGTGCGGAGCTAAACGATTGACAAACGCTTGGCGTTAGGTAATTCGAGTTGCAGTGGGTGTGGGACAATGGAATACAACCCGAAATAAATAGGGAAGGAAACACAAACCTTTACGGGAGCCACGTGCTCGCGTCGTCGCCGGTGCACCGGTTCACTTTTCCAGGTTCAGGGCAGTTGGGCTTCAAGTTATTGTCCTCACACGTTAAACACAAGCACAAACTATGGATTATAAGTCTTATTACATGCGAAAATGCGGTGATTCCAAAGTTATTAATATTTTTAAGCGGAGCGCGTCGACGCCATTGTCAACTTGATGCGGAGCGATTCGGAAGTTGTTTTTTCGACAAATGGCGGGCGAATCTTCTTACTCACTCGCGAGGTATGTGCGGGAAGGAGATGGATATAGGAAATAGCGGATGTCAATCATATTTTGAATGTTGGCGCAACCATTCCCCCCGGTTTGAAGGGTTACCTTCAAAAACTATAAGCGAAACTAATCAAAGAACTAAACTCTGGAGTAACATCTAACTTCTAACCTTATTCCTAAACTATAATATAAAGCGTTACCATAACTACTAAACTAATTTGAAGCCTGCTGCTGATTGGGCAGAGGACAGAGGCGAATAACCGGACGTAAATACGAACCGGTCGCGGTTTTAACCTTTACTATACGCGTTACTCCCTTTGGATCAGGGAAAACTTCCTCCACTACACCTAGAGGCCAGTGTAGAGGAGGCGCACTCTCGGCCATTAAAACCACTACAGTACCAACGGCGACTGGATTCGATGGAGTATTCCATTTTTGACGCGACTGAAGCGTGTGCAAATAATCTGCTCTCCAACGCTTCCAAAATGATTGAACTAATCTATCCAAAAGAGCATGACGCTTTAGGAGATGTAGTCTGTCTTCATCAACATCCATAGCGGGCAAATACTTAAGAGGAGTCGTGGTTAAGAAGTGAGCCGGAGTTAAAGCTAAAGATTCTGAGGGGTCACTAGATAGAGTTCGGCACAGTGGACGAGTATTCATTACTGCCTCTATCTGAGCGAGTACAGTACTCAGCTCCTCATAAGAGAGAATCTGTACGCCTACAACGCGGAATAGATGCGACTTGAGGCTCTTAATATTCGCCTCCCAATTACCACCAAAGTGACTAGCAGCGGGCGTATTAAAATGCCATTCAATACGATTTTCGGCCAAAACATGAGCGAATTCACTCTGATAATACTTTGACCGTAAGAACGCGTGCAACTCCGAAATATTACGGCGAGCTCCAACATAATTGGTACCGTTGTCAGAATATAAACGTTTGACGGGACCACGGCGCGACAAAAAGCGCTTAAACGCGGACATAAAACTTTGCGTACTTAAATCACCGGTCAATTCTATGTGAACCGCACGAGTTGTCATGCAAATAAATAGACAAACGTAAGCTTTCGTGGAGCGTATTCCGCGACCACGGGCAACAGTTACCCTAAACGGGCCGGCGAAGTCTGTACCGGTGTGAACGAAAGGTTTAGCGGATTGAACAACACGACAAGAGCGATGATCGGCCATTTCAGGCGCGATAAAACGCGGGCGAAGCTTAAAACAGGGCACACATTTGTGTACTCTAGCACGAATCAAATTGCGAGCGGAAAGTATCCAATACTTCTGTCTAAGGATAGACATCAACAAGTCTGGACCTGCGTGACAATTCAACCTATGATGATAATCTACAATCAAATCCAAAATATGGTCCTTGCGGGGTAAAACTACTGGATGCTTTTGCTCAAATCCTAAATCGGAATTTCTCAAACGACCACCTACTCGAATAAGACCATTCTGCAAAAAAGGTTTCAAATGTTGAAAGGCGCGGCTACAAGGTTTGTTGGACTCCAAACTACTAATTTCGGATGCGAAATAAAATCTCTGCAATTCACGTAGCACGACTGACTCAGCTTTATCCAGATCAGCGGCGGTTATAACACCGCGCGTGGGTAACAGTTTAAGAAAACGACATACATACACCACACAACGCAAAAGTCTCGACCAAGACGAGACGCGATTAGATAACGATAAAATAATCGACTCTTCACGTGGAACCGAAACTACAAGCGAATGCTTCTTCTCCTCGGGTGGTTCTGAAACGGCAGCTGGATTAAAGGGCTTAACCGGCCATTCCTCGAGCACGCTATGAATCCAAGACGGAGCGCAGAACCACAGCGGATGATCTAAAATTTGCGAAGGGAGCAACCCACGGGAGAGACAATCGGCGGGATTATCTGTGCCAGCAACGTGAAAGAGATTTTGTGGTGGTAATTCGGACTGGATTTTGGCCACCCTATTGGCGACGAATGTGTCCCAGCGATGGGGCGAAGAATGTGCCCAACACAAAGCTACAGTAGAGTCAGAAAAAGCCATAATTCTATCAATAATAATGCGGTGCCTACAAGCATTGACAATCGAGCCGATTAATTGCACTAACAAAAGTATAGCGCACAGCTCCAGGCGCGCCAGAGAAACGACCTTGCGAGGGGAGACTTTGGATTTAGCGCTTATAAGACTAACCGAAACCTTGTCAGCATCCAAAACGTGAAAATAAACTACCCCCCCGTAAGCCTTTGCACTGGCGTCGGCGAAGCCTACAACAGTAACTATACTGTTCGACAATATACCAACATGGCGAGGAATTTTTATTTGATTGAGCAATGGAAGTTCTTTCCGGAAGCGAACCCACAATTTAACAATATTTTCGGGCGCGGGGTCGTCCCAATCACTATTGGAAAGCCAAAGTTCTTTTATAAGCAACTTGGCATATAAAACGACGGGAGCTACAAATCCCATAACATCCCATATACGTGCTACACAAGACAGGATAATGCGCTTAGTACAAATTTGCGGAGTCGAACTAACTTTAAGACTGAACATGTCAGACGCGGGTGACCAACTTAAACCTAGAACCTTGTGCGTATCATCACCATCAAATTCCTTCACCGAAGATAATTGATGCGATAGTGGAATCGAATCTAGAGCGGTCTGCGAATTACTAGTCCACTTCACAAGATCAAACTGACCGGCCTTCATAAGACTTATTACTTGAGCGGCGGTCTCAACAGTGCAGCAATGTGACACAGTCGAGTAATTATCTAAATGTGCGGGTGCGGAACCAACAATAACAAAACCTAGAACTGTTTCTAGGGCGTGCGGTGCGGGAAACGACGAATGACCTTGAATCTTACGAGATAACTGAAGGTGCGGGAGAATCGATGCGCCGATCAACATATCGACGTCTCCAGGGACACCATAAGATTCATCTGCCAACGGTAGGTCTTTAAATTTGGTCAATAAAGACGTGTCAACCGGGACAGTAGGCAATTGTTCCGTAATTTTATCTACGACCAGCGAATCCATATCAAAACAAATATTAGAATTAAAACGCGATGCAAATTTAATTTTAATCGAACCATGAATGGTTGATTTTAAACCACCGAACCCCTTAACTACTGAGCGGGCTGGTCGGTTATTAATACTAAAACCAAGGCGTTGACAACAATTTTGAGTTAAAAAATTACTCTGCGAAGCGCAATCTAACAACGCTCGAACAAGACACGGATTACCAAAAGCATCATCAACAACAACGTGAGCGGTCGCGAGCACCACGGTAGTGCACGTATTGCTTGCGGCGGACATCGAACACAACGTGACGTCAGTCACGGCGGCCTGCGAGCGGGCAACGTCGCGCGTTGATTGCGGCTGCGGCTGCGAAGCGGACGCAGAGTTCGCACCGACTGACTGCGACGACGTGTCACCGCTTGGTAAACTAACTGTGCTCACATTGGATGCGGCATTATTACAACTTTTCTCCATGTGAAGTAAAGTGTGGTGCTTCGAAGAACACTTACGACAACCTTGACTACTATTACAAGACGTAACCCGATGCTTGTCACTAAGGCAGTTAAAGCACAAATTTTTTTCGCGAACAAACTTATAACGTTCATAGGGCGTAAATTTTAAGAAACCAGAACACTTGTACAATTGCGAATGTTGACTATTACACAAAGAACAACTCGATTGTACAGGAGCAGGTGCTGTATTCACATACGTATGTGTCGACTTTTGTGACTTCGAAGCCGCATCTGTTCGACGGTCGGACTTCTTCGTAACTTCATGGGTTGACGAAGTGCGTTGCAATATTTTAATATGATCGCGAACAAAACATTCCAAATCATTGAATTTTGGCAGTTTACTACTGCGATGGTCTATTTCAAATAAACGAACAGTTTCACTATCTAATTTCTTTAAACCCAAATATAAAAACAAAAAGTCGCAGAGGTCATCGACCTTCAGGTTCTTTACTGCGCGAACAGATGATGCAAAAATATCTAAAAACTTTTCTAAATTATGTTCATTACAAACTGTAATATTTTTCAACTCGAATAGCTGATCTAAATATGCGGTAGCAACTAATCTTTTGTCTTCATATTTCGACTTTAAAGTTTTTAAAATCAATGAATAATTTTCGGCACTAAAAGTAATGCCGGCACAAACAGTTTTAGCTTTACCAGTTAACTTTTCAACCAGATAGTGTAACTTTTCATGATCTGTCAAAGAGACGTTCCCATTTATAGTGTTTTCAAAACTATCTATAAATAGATTCCAATTGCGAATATCACCATTAAATTCAGGTATCTGAATGGGCGGTAATTTGGGTCGATCGCGAGTGTGATTTGCCTGGCTCTGATGGACAGACGGCTTCTCCAAGCTCCTCGCGACGCGTTTGATGCGACAGAATAAATCATCAAATGACGCCAAAGCCTGATAACTCACAGCGTATTCTGGATTTAATTCTAACTCTAAAACGTTAATATTATGAATTACGGATTCAAATTCCGTGCGCAAACTATCCAAGTTTTCTATAGAACATAAGAACGAATCTCTAATAACTAGATCAAGTGTTTTAAGTGCATTATCACAAATAGATTGCACGCGAGAAAATATCATGTCTCTTTTAGCATATAAAAGTTTCAATTGAACTTTGATGTCCTTATGAGACATCGTGAATAATAATTATTTATTACAAACAATCAATGCGGTAAACAAGCAAATAAAGTTATTTTAACAAATAAGCGATGGAGAACAGCGACGCGGACAATATTAAATACCTAAAGTGGGTAGGTAGTTATAACGAACTGCGGGTGAAATAAAAGAACTGTAGGTAGTTCTTAAACAATCTTAATTTACCCACTAGGTTGTGTCTCTGTTTCTGATATACAAATAATTTTAGACTTCCGAATGAATAACTAATACGAGCGATCTATGGCTACGTAGGTATGTAGGTATTACGCACGTACGTAGGTAATAGATGAACAAACAACGAATTGGGTTAGGTACAAGACTGCGGTGCGGTGCGTTTATTCCTTATGGAATAAATACCAATGCGATAACTACAACAAATATGTACCTAATACAAATAAGTACCTAACTATCCGGCTCGAAGGACCAAAGAAAATGTTGGCGCGAAAGGCTAATTTAGTGGACTGTATTTGCGGTGCGGAGCTAAACGATTGACAAACGCTTGGCGTTAGGTAATTCGAGTTGCAGTGGGTGTGGGACAATGGAATACAACCCGAAATAAATAGGGAAGGAAACACAAACCTTTACGGGAGCCACGTGCTCGCGTCGTCGCCGGTGCACCGGTTCACTTTTCCAGGTTCAGGGCAGTTGGGCTTCAAGTTATTGTCCTCACACGTTAAACACAAGCACAAACTATGGATTATAAGTCTTATTACATGCGAAAATGCGGTGATTCCAAAGTTATTAATATTTTTAAGCGGAGCGCGTCGACGCCATTGTCAACTTGATGCGGAGCGATTCGGAAGTTGTTTTTTCGACAAATGGCGGGCGAATCTTCTTACTCACTCGCGAGGTATGTGCGGGAAGGAGATGGATATAGGAAATAGCGGATGTCAATCATATTTTGAATGTTGGCGCAACCACACATGTTTCTTGAATACTATGAATACTAGTAATAACAAACGTGTCACAGCACTATGAGGGTCTGACTTTCCACGTCACTTGCCAATAAAACGATAATTCTCTTCATTCTTCTTAATTTGATAAATTCGGCCTCTGGTATCAATGTATTGAAATTTCTAATATGCTCCACACATTTACACATAGGATTAGAAAACCCTTGCCATATCGTTTGTTATCAATTTATCATCCAAAGAAGCCGTGCACTTGGTATGTATATACCCTTTAAATTACACGTTGTATACCAAGAATTACCGGTAGTACATATTCTCTTCTCGGTCGCTTCACTCTTGACAGAGAGGTCGTGACTCGTGGTCGTCACGTGGTAACTTTGTGTTGAGTGACCCGCTCTATAACCCGCCACCATTCTTCCCTGACAAATGCCTTCCTGCGCCAGTCGTGCATGGTGTTGCCAGTGGCGCTTTAACCTGGTCTGTCCATCTCATCGGGGATGACCTAACGTGCTCTGGTGGTACCTACACGTTATATAATACGATACGATGCTTCCAATCTACACAGCGCTTTATCTCCGAATTATTTGCAGCTAAAACCTGTTAGTACACAGGACATTATTGTAGGTACCTATAGCGCAAAGTGCTCTACAGCACATATAATGCTAAAGCCTTCTTGAGGAAACCTCAAGCGATATAGTTAACATGATTGTATTGGACTCTGTGGTAGCCTGAACCGGTCGAGATTTTATGCAATAAGTCTGTGATATATACTGAGTGTTTGAATCCTAAACTTAAGAATGTTATAGTATAAGTTCTTTAGGTTAGATGGGCTGGAAAAATACTGAACCGATCCATATAAAGTTTTACAAACTTAAAGTTTATATTAATCGGGTGAATTTCAACAAATGCCATTTTTTTTATCATATCGGTGAACTTTTTCAATTATAATTTTTTTGTATATTTTTCAGGTTTTTTGTAATCTTTAGGATATCAAATATCCCCAAATTTAATATCATCAACGTATCATTTAAGACCAAGGAGAAAATACAGTTTGAATTCTGGTTTCCACCGATATGACAAACCGGCACCGATTATTGTTTCTGTACACCGATATGATAAGTTTATCCACTGAAATGATGTACATATCCAGCGATATGATAATCTATCCACCTTTGAACATCAAAAAGGAAATAGTTAGTAGGTACCTATATATTTTTACAAGGGTGACTTAGAACTGAAGACCTGAACTTAGGGTCTTATGTAAGTAGATCACATCCAAAGAGATTCACCTCACCATCATCATCTCAGCCTATAGACGTACATTACCGAATACAGACCTCCCCTAATGATACATTTATACAGCTTCTACTACCCAGTGGTATCGTGGTAATGATTTTGGCAGTCTATGTAGGTAAGTATGTATGTGTCTGTATGTTTGTATGTTCCATTGTTTCTTTGTAAACTTAACGAAATGACACAGATGGGATCTACCGATATGATAAAACGACTCACTGAGATGATAAAATGATCTACCGATATGATAAAGCAATCCACCGATGTGACAAATCTGTGCGTTGATGATGAATCAAAACACCGATATTAGATATAAGACACCGATTGTTTTTTTCTTATCATTTCGGTGTAAATTATCACATCGGTGGTAATAAAGACCACCGATTACAGCGATATGAGAACAGCGACGTGAGAAATAACACACTTTTTAGAAAATTAGAAAAAATGCATAATATCTACGATAAATTCAATAACAGACAATGAAGCTAATTCATTTACTACCTCTGTTAGAACCAAACAACAATAATAAAACTACTCATTACACTAGAAAATGCAATTATTGGCGGGAATATGCAGCGATTTCACACACGTCCATCCTGACTACGCACTAGCACACACCAAAGAGGGAAATATAATTGGGGTGGAGACGCTGTCGGACTCGTCGATGTAAAGTTAGATTTAACCCTTAAATTGACAGAGTGTAGCCGGCTGGACATTAATGAAAAATAAATTTGTAAGCTAGTATACTGATTATACCAACAATTTTTTTATTCTTGTAACTCCACAATCGGGTAAGCATTTGGTAGAAAAATAAATTAGATGCCTAGCAATATCAATATATGTCAAAAATCAAAATGATGCCGAAGCAACGGTCGGTTAATGCGGCACAGGTAAGTTTTTAAATATTTTTTTAATATATGGAAACATTTATATGGGTTCGCTATGCATTAGATATTATTTTAAAGTGACGGTTTATTATATGGTACCAAATAATAACCCAGTACTGTGACAATAACGTTGTAAGTTGCACTTAAAACTGGTTGTCCAGTATACTTCACATTGCCAATTGCTCACAATGCTATCACTGTTTTTGTTTGGGAAGCGGGCTGGACAATGCCAACTAATTAGTATTTTGGTTTTGTATGGGTTGCATGTATAAAATGAGCTTTTTCCTTTTGTTTTAGCGATTAATACGCTCCCGCACGAATAGGCTAGTTGCTTTGATACCGCTTGAACATGCATGCTCCGATTCCAGTGACGCTTCATCTACCTAAGATGAGATGATGATTCCCTATAAAGGGACCAAAGCGGAAAACAGAAGACAGTACATACAAAATAAACCAAATAAGTGGGGTTTCAAAAACTTTGTTCGCGCGGGAGCTTCAGGCTTAATCTATGATTTTTTTTTATACTAAGGGGAGGATACACTTAGAAATTATACTTTAAGACAGGATGAGATTTCTATAGGTTTGGGAGGGCTAGATGTTCTTGCTTTGAGTAAAACGATTCGCCAGAAACCTGCAAATGTATATTGTGATAACTTTTTACGTCACCTGAGCTCGTATATATGTTGCGTGAAAACAACGGAATATTTTGCACTGGTACAGTCGGCCAAGAAAGTGGTGTACCACCCTAAGGTTGAATATCGCTTGCAGATTCATAGGTGATAAAGATTAGTTTCGCTTGCAGATCGATCTGACAACTTCTATTGCTGTCTTTATCTGATTATTGATAACGACTATTACTGTTTGTAACGTGACAGCTGTTCTTAGTTTGAACTTGATGGAACCAATGACGTCGTAAAATCAACGGCGGGGGGCTGTAGATTTTGATGACAAAATTGTATCTACAAATTCAGAATTGTAATCAACAAGTTACATAAAATTGTAAAGGCACAAGGCGAGTCCACAAACCTACAATTTCTGTAAACTTGTAATTACAATATCAATAAAAAACAAGCTAAAAATAGATTTATCCTTTTATTAAATTTCTACAATCAATTTTAAAATACTTATAACAAACAAAAACATAGCATATATAGTAATATTTAGAAGATATTGAAAATTTTTAAAAATTAGAAACGGGTGTAACCGCCGTTGGCCTCTATAACCTCTAAAAGACGAGACCTCATTGAACCAACCAGCCGTGAGCAAATATCGGTTCCCCGCATTTCCTCCCAGATATAATTACAGTGACTAATAAGAGCTTGTTTGGTTCTTTCATTTTGATGCGACCATCGTTGGACCATAAGGCCCCAAAGATTTTCTATCGGGTTGAGGTCCCGCGATCTTGAGGGCCACTGAATTACCCTTACGTCAGTGTGTGAACGAAACCAGGCTCTTACGATCCTCGCATTATGAATTGAACAATTATCTTGAACAAAATCAAATTGTGGCACTTCGTTCTCCGGGTAAACATTACGGACTGTCGGTAGCATTGCATTCTGAAGCACGTCAATATAATTTACAGCCGTCGCTCGAGGAGGTAGAGAACACAATTCTCCTACACCATCCGTACTCATCCAGCCCCAAATATTTACGGAAATTCGACCTGATTCTCTATTTGGGATTACATGATCATCTTTATACCGTGTTGAATTATATCGCCAAAGGTGAAGACGTCCATGCTGACTGGATTTAAACGTTTTTTCATCACAAAACACTGTATTAGACCAATCAAACTCTAAGTGCTCTCTGGCGAAGTTCAGACGAGCAAGTCTGTGAGCATCCGTCAAATATATTTTCTTGGCGTAATGCCTGTGGTGCAACCCCATGTAATGTAGATGATTCCTTATTGTTTGGGCACTCACATCGAACATCTCCGCAAAATGTTTTGTGGGCTTAAAACCATTGATTTCATATTCCCGTCTCATGAATTCTCTATCGTTATTGGAGAGTGCAGGCCGGCGACCACTTCTTCTGTGATCCAACAAACTTCCCTCCTCTCCTTCACGACGAATCCAAAAGCGGACAGAACGCCTCGATATATTCAAATTCCGGGATATCGCACTGATACTGCTTCCCTCATTAAATTGGGCAATTATTTGTGCTCTTTCGGCAATGGTCAAGTTGGCAGGCATTGAGATGATTTTATATGCAGTTGATTGAAAAATAACACGGAAAATATATCGATTTTTTGCATATATTTGACAAAATGTCAATTGTCAGTTTTCTTTTTCAAATGGAATTCGGTTGTCTAAATAGTTTTTATTACTTTTGTTTGGAAACATTTCAATTGCTTTGTAGAAACTAATGTCCTTTTCATTTATACTAAAGGTTAAAATGTCATGTACTTATATGTGACATATGACGTATGAATACTAAATACATAGGTTTACGTCATGATAATGTTGTCTCTTTCAGTAATATCTTTTTATAACGAACCTTGTTGTAATTTTCGATGACCGGGAAACTAAATCAAAACTGGTACACCACTTTCTTGGCCGACCGTACTATAAGAGGAAACCGGCTAAGAGGCTGTGAGAGTGTGCTTCCTTCTGATAAAGCTCTTAAAAAGAAACCACGAGGCAGTTTCGCGCAAGGAGTTTGTAACTAAAATAAACTGGCAGTGGTAAAGTGGTTAGACAATAAATATGTTACCCTTATTAGTTCATGTGTCAATGCTCACCTCGTGGATAAAATAAAACGTTATAGCAAAGAACATAAAGCAAGAGTTGATGTCGACTGACCAAAGATAGTCAAAAACTATAATAAAAATAAGGGTGGGGTCGACTTGGCTGACATGCTAATATCTCTTTACAAGATTCCTCTAAAAACACGAAGATGGTATCTTTCTATTTTTACCCAGTTGACTAACATAATCATCAATAATGCATGGCTTTTGTATCCACAAAATAAAGATAAGGACAAGTCGTCGAAAGAGTTCAGGTTAGATATATTAGAAAGTTTTGTGAAAAAAGGAAAACCAGACAAAGAACGGGGCGATATTACGGGAGATATAAAAGAAGAAAAATCAAGAAACCTGTGGTAGGAAGACGGATTGAAGATATATACACTATGATCAAGTGGGTCAATTTCCCGATTCGTGTAGCTATGGGAGATGCCGTTGCTGTAAGGATGGTAAAACAAACGTTGTATGTATTAAATGTAACCAAAGACTGTTTTGTCGCAGGAATAAAAATGTTTTTTGAATTTTCATAAAAAATAAACATAATACTTTTAATAATTAATACTTAAAATCAATTTGTCATTTATCTTCCCATTATTAAATTTATCTTAGTAAACTTGGCACTGTCCAGTATATTGCACATACATTCCAGTCGTGTGTGTTGATCGCTATGTATTTGGTAATGTCCAGTATACTTCACAAATGATTTTCAGAAAACTGAAAGACTTAGATTTTTAATTCTATTTTTTACCATGTCTATGAAGTAATAGAAATTGACTCATGGTGTCAAAAATTCAATTTTATTATTTTGATTGTTCTGCCAATTAAAGGGTTAAATTACTTTTGTCCAGCGATATGAGAACATTTTTCAGGACCAATACGTTTGTGCCTCTCAGTAATAATAATCGTTAATTATGTATTAAAATATGCTATATATTAATAACAAAACTAATATTCTATAAAATAGAATAAGTTATATACTTAACTTAGGTACTTGTTTTTATTAGTGTATAAGCTGTTTTGTTTGTAAAAAAAGTAGAGGGACAGCACCGATTTGAAAAAAATAGAGGTTTATGTATTTATTTCTACCTTTGTAATAGTCCTAGGAAAATTATATTTTTGCCACAACCCAAGAACTACCTATTGATTACTAAAAAAAATAATTCAGAACAATATTCTTTTTTTCAAATACAAATTTCACCGAAGACAAAAAAATAAGTCATTTGGGAAATTCACCCAATCTTTTTTTTCCGGTTGGGAAACTCATCGAATGACTTCTCCCGCTCTGGGTTAAGCGGAAGGGAGTGTCAGACTTCTACTGACTAAAAACACACCCTGTTCCTTCAGCTGCCTTAAGTTCCGGGGTTGTGGTATCTCGTTAGAACATTTCCGCAACCCCGGTAGGCCTTATAGGGCCCCGTCACTGGTGATGACAGCTCTTTGAGGCGCGCGTGGTACACGACGCGCCGCCGACCCGGGCCTGGTCCTTACCGGACGTTGAGCTACTCCTGCTCGCCGTCCGTAAGCCCGCAAGTTTATATTAACCTAGACTGCTAAAACTAAAACACAATGAATGATGACTATGAAACGATTCTGTTCTCCTGGTTTACTTTGAGCGTTGTTATCGCTCTAAGGCAGTTCTCCCACCACCAGCGAGGAAGCGACTAACTATCGGCTATTTTCTCGCTTAAAAAATGTAGAATAGATATACTTTCTGTGTAAACAAAAGAGATGCATATACAGGGTGGCCCGTTTACAGTGGTCCAAAGATTTTTTTCAGCTTGAGAGCATCATAAGTGATAATTTAAAACATACTTTAGTTAGGTAAGCGAAAACTTATGGTTTAGAAATTATGTTTTTTTTTTTTTTAAATTATCCGAAATTTCAATATTTTTGACACAAAACCACTCTGTTATGAAAAGTACTGGACCGAATCGAATGAAATTTGGTATAAGCATAGTGCAATAATCTACCTATCGCGCTATAGGCTCATCTAGTGTAAATAACTAGACTAGATTATTAAAAACAAAACATAATTTCGAAACCATAAGTTTTCGCTTAACTAAAGCATGTTTTAAATGATCATTTATGATGCTCTCAAGCTGAAAAGAATCTTTGGACCACTGTAAACGGGCTACCCTGTATTAATAGCCAATCGCTGCAGCTCGTGGCTAAATATAAGAACCGCATATGTCAATATTCAAGGTTAAGCAACGCTATCAAGGTTGGTCGGTGGATGGGTGTTCATCTGAACACATAGAGATTTCTCTGTACCTTAGAAAGCTCGTTAAGCTGTGGTCCCGACTGACATATGTACATCTTATGCAAGCAGCACTATGTACTACTTAAAGCAGTATGTAGAATATGCTGGGTCCAAATCTGAGCCCTATTTTACGAGGTCAGGCGTAAGTCAGGGCAGTAATTTAGGACCATTTCAATTTATAATAATGGTAAATGACTTGCCCGAGGTTGTCAGGAATGCCAAGTGCCTGTTGTTTGCTGACGATCTAAACTTACTACTAGCTGTGAAAGAGCAAAAGGACTTGGAGCTCTTACAGGAAGACATAGACAGGGTTGTTGAATGGGGAAAGAAGAATAAGTTGGTGTTCAATACGTCAAAGTGTTCGGTAATAACTTTCAGTAGGATGAAAATGCCCAAGAAATATGACTATAGAGTGGACAATACGGTATTGAAAAGAACGGAAACAGTGCGGGATTTAGGAGTACACCTTGACTCGGGCGTGACATTTCGTAATCACATCCTAAATGTTTGTAAAAAAGCCTATAGGAGCCTAGGTTTCGTCCTAAGAAGAGCAGAGGGTTTTACAAGCATCGCTGCGCTAACTTCTTTGTACAATGCATTAGTAAGAAGTCAGCTCGAATGTAACGCAATCATATGGGCTCCGCATGAAGCTAAATACAGTTACAGTCTCATGCTGGAGCGTAAACAAAATAAATTTACTAGTTTTCTGTACCTAAGGTGGTATGGTGTATATCCATTTTATCCATTGATGTATTCAACTTTGTTTGTTATAGGCATGGTGGAATATAATAAATTGGAAACAAGGAGGGACGTAGCTCTTGCTACCTATATTTTTAAATTATTACGTGGTAAGACTTCAAACCCAGGTATATTAAAAGAAATTAACCTGTGTGTGCCCGACAATTATGTATTCCGAAGGCGACAGCCACGTCTATTGGCGGTGCCCAGTAGTAGGACCAATCTACTGGGTAAAGCCCCTATAACGCGCACCTTGCGTGTACTTAATGACGTAGCAGACAGCATTGATCTTTTTACTTGTTCTCTGAGTGAGTTCACAAAAACCACGATGTACAGAATATGTTATGGTAAATAATAAAACTGTAATTATGGCCACACTATTGAATTAGGAAATTCCTGTAATGATAGTGATGTTGAGTTAATAAATAAATAAATAAAAAATAAATAAATCTTTCATAGAAGCCGGAAAATTTTACTCTGGTCTACCCAAGGGATATCGAGTTAGCCAGCTACTGGGGCTGTGGAGATCAAATACTCAGCTGCATCGGGTTAGACTGTAAGGCGACCCCGACATACATGGGCTAGTGTACACGTGCCTTTTTTTAATTACGAATTATCCCGCTCCTGACCTTGATCACACCTGATGGTAAGTGTAAGATGAGGTCTACGATCGAACGAGCGAGCCCAGAAAATGCCTATTCACTCTTGCTTTAAAGGCTGACGGGTCATATGTGGCAGAGAACACGGAAGCCGACAGAGAGTTCCACACCTTGGCTGTGCGCACAATGAATGTTGAAGAAAAGCGCTTAGTACGACAAGGCGGTGTATCGACCAAGTGTGGATGGTATCCTGCGGTACGTCTGGTAGACCGGTAGTAAGAGGGGGATGAAGGGATTAGGTCGTGAAGCTCCTGTTCACGCTCTCTGAAGTACAATCTGTAGAAGATAGACAGGCAAGCAACGTTTCGCCGGTGAGCTAGGAAAAAGAAAATAGGAAGAAGAAACAGGAAATAGATTGAATGCGTAACTTCTTTGTTTAAATACTTGATATTTATAATTTTGTGTGAATTTCGTTCGGCTGCAGTCGAGGATGCAAATAAGACCCACACAATTTACTTAATGAAATTTAATTAATATAAAAATTACATTTAAGTCGCTCAAACTAAGTTGCGTGACAGTTGTTCTATGTGAGAAACAAGAGTGAAGTACTAAACACAAAATTCACATTAATCACTGCTATTGAACAGTCTTCGATCCCACGCTATCGGAATGCTGAGAAGGCGAAACTCACGGTGCACCGCACAGCGCGGTGTTGTAATTTTCTTAGGAATATGGGGCGTCGTAAGTAGCAACATAACATGTGTACTACGAACAACCCTAGCTAACGCTTTATTTGTTACTAGTACTCTCGCGGGGCTTCGCTCCCGTGGATTCTATCACGGTAAAAACATAACTCTCCTTTTTTGCAGTCGGGTAAAAAGTAGCCTATAACCTTCCTCAAGCTTCAAGCTACTTCCATACCAAATTTCATCCAAATCCACCCAGTACTTTCGAAGATTCGCGCGTTCAAGCAAACAAACAAACAAACAAACTAACAAACTTTTCCGCTTTATAATATTAGTATAGATTAAATAAAGATTTAGAAGAATTAAGAAAAAACTTTTTTTGCAAAAAATAAAACCGACTTCCATATTAAAACACCACAAAGCCAAAAATAATTTTAATTTCGGTAGTCGGTGTTATTGGTTTTGTATTTTCTTTTTTTTTCACACCGCCTTCCGAAATTAAAATTATTTTTGGCTTTGTGGTGTTTTAATATGGAAGTCGGTTTTATTTTTTGCAAATAAGTTTTTATTTTCGTGCTTTTTAGTGGGTCTGTAAATTTTCCAAATCGGTTCGTAAATGACGGAGTTATGCGCGAACAAAAAACGCAATGCAGAGTAAACGAAAAGATCATCAACGTAAATATTTTTTTAGACTTTTGTTGATTTTCAGAAACGGCTTGTCCGATTTCAAAAAAATTTCATGGGACCATTTGGGAAGTATACCCTTTCTAACAAGATAATAATTTTTCAAATCGGTTGGCAAGCGACGGAGTTATGCGCGGACAAACATAAAAAAAAAATACAAACATCCGAATTGAGAACCTCCTCCTTTTTTAGAAGTCGGTTAAAAAAAAGTATAGATGCTTGAATTTTATGGGCACAACAAGGCATAAATAGATTCATATTACATAGGTCATATACGGCTAAAAAACGAAGTCATACGTCTCAGTAATAAATTACAGTGGCTATATACTATACTTACTATTATAATATGTAGTACCTAGGAGTCTTTAAGTCCAGAGTGAATAGGTTACTTTTAGGTAAGCGTGCTCCATCTTCGATCACATCATCACTTACCATCAGGTGTGATAGTGGTCAAACGCGAACCTATTTTCAATAAAAGAAAATAAAAAAAACAAAATTCGTCTTAACAGTTGGGGTATCTGTGTGAACTCTCCTGACTTCCTCAGATTGTAATATACTGTCTCCAGGATAAGAGAATAAACATGATATTTTTTTGTTTCTGATTGACTTTTGTTTGGTATTGAGATTTTAAATGATGCTTAAAAGGAATTCAAATAGAAAATGTTAAAGTTGAGGAAATTAATTGCTTACTATTTTTATTGAAATTCTATGTAGGTACAATATATATTTAGGTGAGGCCTTTGTCGGATGACAAACTGCAGCAAACTAAAAAACAAAATAATCCATTCACGTTTGACTTTAACACTCCCTCGTTAAAGCTAGCAGGAAACATCTGTCCCGCGTCAAGAAATTCCACTCTTAATCTGTATTATAATATCAATATTTATATATCCTGGAATTTTAATGCGTATATACAATAGGCCTTTACGAGTATTGCACATGATTAACGGCAATGTCTGCGAGTTGACTTTCTTCATCTGCACGCACAATAAAAAAAAAAAAACAAAATTTGAAACAGATAAATATAGGCACTTGCTATGAAATTTCTATTTGTTTTAATTCCTAAATCTTTGAAATGAATAAACGTTAGATACGAACCTTCTGAAAAAAGTGTTTAGAGATAAGTAAGGAGAGCTGGTAGTACTTTCTATATAACATTTTTAGGGTTCCGCAGCCGAATGGCAAAAAACGGAACCCTGATAGTTTCGATATGTCTGTCCGTCTGTCTGTCTGTCTGTCTGTCTGTCTGTCCGTCCATCCGTATGTCACAGCCATTTTATTCCGAAACTATTAAGACTATATATGTGAAACTTAGTAGGTAGATGTATTCTGCAAACTGCTTTCCGATTTTAAGATAAAAATTAAAAAAATATTTAAAATAAAGGGGGGTCCCCATACATGGAACTAGAACTAAAACATTTTTTTCATGAGACCTATGCGTGTGTGGTATTTATAGACAAGTCTTTAAAAATGATATAAGAGTTTCTAAAACCACTTTTTCATAAAGTCAATCGTTCATAAGATATAAGCTTCCAAAGTGGTAAAATGTCCCCCCCTCTAACTTCTATAATAATGGAGTGAAAAATGTAAAAAAAATAAATGTCTCTAGATCTTAATGTAAACTTTCAACCAAAATTAGTTTGAACGAAATCGGGTCAGCAGTTTTTGAGATACAGCATATTTTCTAAAACCGCAAAAAAAAAATTGTAATTAAAATTAAAATTTGTAATATGGCAGTACGAAGTTCGCCGGGACAACTAGTTTCAAATAAATATATTAAATTATATTTATTATAGTTACTACGGAACCCTTTATGGGCGAGTCTGACTCGCTCTTGGCCAATTTTTATTAAATGAACTAGACAAAATTATCTTATAATATTGATATGTTTACTTTGATCTTATCTAAACCCCCTTCAAATTAGCTATTGAGTTGTATTATTTGGTTGTTAAAATAATTAGGTTAATACTGTAGTTATAATAATAATTTAGCTAATAACATACAGAAGCATCAATAGCCTAATGGTTAAGGTGTCGGATTTGTGATCGAAAGGTCGTGGGTTCGAACCCTACCCATTACACTATTGCCGCGGACCCACTCCAGACACAAGCATATTTAGCTTAGTTGGAGGGTTAAGAAGATTGCTAGTAATGTGAATTCTACCCACATCCCTAGTGCCCTTTACAAAAAACATATCTCCTGGAACACAGATCTCCTCTCTGTGGGAGGGAATGAGCCATAATCCACCACACGGATCCAGTGCGGGTTGGTAGATTTCACATTTGACTAGAATTTTTGGTACTAGAGGACATTTTGAAGTGAAAACTTCTTTAGCATCGTTGTGATTTGAAAATTTATGAAACGAAAAAGCGGCAGTAAAAAGAGACAGACACATAAATTGCTGAATTTTGAAAATCTGTTGGGGCCAAGTGGTAGAGCTTTTGATGCCCTTTAAAATGAGCCCAAACTCGGCTATCTTGCGACCACGGGAACGAAGTTAGGTCGCGAAGGGGTGAGGTAGCCCTGAGAGGGGGGCGAGGAGGGGGAGGGGGAGGTCTCGTGGGGAGTCGAAAAAGAGACAGACACATATTTTTTGAAGTTTTCACTGCTGCCACGTGTGAATTGCAAACGTTTTTTTTTTTTCTCACTATATTTTCTTTCCCGAATTTAAGAGCAGTGGTGATAGTGTAAATAACTCAAATTCATGAGTCTGTCTAAGTTTGAATCCGTAGTAGGTGGTACCCATTACTCGCAAGAACCACTGGCCCATCACTGCTCCGATCGAAGATCGTAGTTTTTATTGAGTTCTGTTTTGTATAGAGGCACGCGTTTGACCACCAACTCTTAGATATATGTCACTGTTTATCCATCTAAAATCCTCATAAAATTACGAGGCTGGCATAATCGCTTCACCGTTTTTCCAGATAAATTAAAAAAGAACATTCTTATTTTAAGTCTTATGCATCTTGTATTGTATTGTACACGCATTCATTCATTTCCAGTCTTGCGAAATTGTATGATACATTGTGGTGAGTTCACAATGTTGTGGTGGTAATAATGTTTTCCCTTACAAAGTAAGGCTACGTAGGTAGATCAAACGTGGTAGGTATTGGTGGTGTAGGTCGTAATGATGTAGCCAGACGGTTTTCTCGGAAAAGGTCTTCAAGAAGTGACTTAGAAGAGAGGATAATGTGGGGTGATTTGGGAAGCATAGTGTTATTTTAGACTTCAACACTATTACAACCAAATACCAGATATTGACTTTTGTTATGTTATGCATGTTCCCTGTTCTTTAAAAGTTCAAGTTCAAATTCTTTATTTCATAACAAAATACATTTGTGTTGAAATATTTACACAGTAAGTATACACAAATAAGATATATATAATTACTATAACAAAACAAATTCCCTAGCAGATAATGCTACAAAAAACATTTAATGTCAAAATTTTAATAAAAAAAGTAAAAAATATAGAAAAGATAGGTAGGTACACATATTTAAATTAAGTTTAATTTAATACTAGTTATAAGATTTTCTGTCATTACAATATTCGTCAATGCTGTAATAGGCTTTATTGATTAACAAAGCCCTGAGTTTATTTTAAACTAGCTTCTACCCGCGACTTCGTACGCGTGGGAAGGTTTTCCAGCGCAAATCCCGATCCCGTAGGAATTTTGGGATAAAAAGTAGCCTATGTGTTATTCCAGGCTGCCAACTATCTACATACCAAATTTCATTCAGATCCGTTCAGTAGTTTTTGCGTGAAAGAGTAACAAACATCCATCCATCCTCACAAACTTTCGCATTTATAATATTAGTAGGACATGTTCACATTCTGAATATTCTTTAATTCTGCTGGTAATTTGTTGAACAGAATGACAGACTGCACACGTGACGATTGTTTGACAACGTTAATCTAAAAAAACTAAAAAAAACTACTAAACAAGTTTTCATGCGGTTTTCACCAATAGATAGAGTGATGCAAGAGAGAGGTATAAGTGTAAAATCGATTAAGGTTTTGTGTGAAATAGCAGAATCGTTAGTACAGTACATAGTACAAATAATAGACTCATTCGACATAGGTGTAGTACCAATCTATTGGTATTTTCCTTTTGTGAAAATGCATGAGAACTAATTATGATTCGGTACTTGGCAAGCGGAGGGCATCACGTCATACATAGCGGTTTACGGAACAGGACGCATCATCGACTATGAGTCTTTCGGATCGATGGATGACAAATGAAATTACAAGTGTTTTGATTAATTATTTTGTTGCTTTGCTATTTACAAACAGCTTTCTTATTGGTTTTAATTCAGGAAAAACAAGGGTTATGAATCTTGCCACGTAATATTTTAAACACATTAGTGGCTAGAGCCACTTCCCGCCTTATTTCTAGTTTATAATACCCTACCATACCAAGTATAAACAATGTTGGATATAACAATGGATAACCAGGATAAACCTTATATAATTTAAAATATAAACATCGAAAAAATTTATTCTGAATACGTTCCAACATTGTTTTATACTTAGCTTCATGGGGGCTCCAAACTACCGCATTATACTCTAAGTGACTTTTAACTAAAGCTTCATATGAAGCCCTTAATGCATTTATATTGGTGAATTCATTGGCTTGCCATATAGTAAATCCTAAATTACGATAAGCCTTTTTGCAAACCATTATTACGTGTTTCCGAAAAGTCATGTCATTGGAAAAGTGAATGCCAAGATCTTTTACTTCCATAACGCGCTGCAAAGACTGACCTTCAATTTTATAAAAGTTGTGGTTAGTTGTACGAGCTCTAGTGAAAGATGTTACTGAAAATCTCCTACGTTAAAATACAGCTTATTGTCTTTGCTCCACTGTGCAACCCTATCAATGTCCCTCTGTAGAACGTCGTGATCCGTAATGTCTCTCACTACTATTGTAGTGCTTAGCAAGCTTAACGTCGTCAGCAAAAAGGAGACAAGTTGACTCAGAAACTTTTGAACTTTTAAACTACTACTATAATAGAATAATACTATAAGATTTGTAAGTAAATAAAGACTGAAATTGTATTTTAATAATAATGATACAGTATAATGAATTATAAATGTGGTAGAATAAAGGATATTTTTATTTTATTTTATTTTTTTATAATGTGCCAGACTGGGTTTGAACGGACGACCGCAGCTCACAAGTCGGGACAGTTACCACTGGGCTACCACTGCTCTCAAAATTCTACGTCACAAAAAGAACACATTGAAGGTCGCGCTTACACAAAATCACCTACCAAACATGTTAAATAAAAATCTACGCAAACTTTGTTGTACGTTGTCAAGCGGAACATTTTTATCTAAAAGTTTGGACTGCAACAACAACGCACCGCTATGTGACTGATGAATAGTTTGTGGCAAAATGGACACTAACAGGAACAAACTATGCTCCCATAAACTTTAATATTTATGCGTGCTTCCGAGGAAAATTTTGTTATCGTGCTGCAAATCGTTAGTGTTCATTTGGAAACTGATGATCATTAATTTTAAAATTGACGGTATTTACATTTTAGTAGTGTCCTGTAGTGTCTCACTACTGAGCAAAAGCCTCCCTCCATTTCTTCCAGCAGTCACGGTTTTGCACCTCATCCTTCCTATTCTAGAGGAAGCCAACCAGGTCATCCCGAAATCTCCTTCGTGGTCTGCCGCGGCCACATGTTGCGGTCCCAGGGCACTAATTTTGTGTCTTAGGAGACCTCAGCTTGTCCTATTTAAGTTGGGCGGCCTTTTGAGCCACATCAACAATTTGTGTTCTGGAGCGCAATATGCTGTTACGACTGCGATCTGTTTAACACCTAGCATATTGCGCTCCATAGCATGTTGCGAAACGTTGTCATGTGCGTTTAAAACTACTCACACTGAAAAAAAAAATCGGTAATACCAACCGATTTTTCGGTAATATTCACCGTTTTGGTCAGTAAAAATGGAGCCTATTGTCCAAATAAGTAAAATTAACTGAAAAAAAACAGTTGAGTTATGACAGTAGATTTTACTGTGCATCTGCTACTGTTTTCTGGCCGGTTATTCTTACTGTTTGTAAAACAGTAAAAGGAAAATTCAGATTTTCCTTCTCCTTCCTCCAGACAGTAAAAAAAACGCAAACAGTTGATTTTACTGTGCATGCACAGTAGCGGGTAATGAATTTCACAGTTACATGTGATGTGAAGGACAGTACTTTTCAATGTGCATGCACAGTAGCGGGTAATTAATTTCACAGTTACATGTAATGTGAAGGTCAGTACTTTTTAATGTGCATGCACAGTAGCGGGTAATGAATTTCACAGTTACATGTAACGTGAAGGACAGTACTTTTTAATGTGCATGCACAGTAGCGGGTAATTAATTTCACAGTTACATGTAATGTGAAGGACAGTACTTTTCAATGTGCATGCACAGTAGCGGGTAATTAATTTCACAGTTACATGTAATGTGAAGGACAGTACTTTTCAATGTGCATGCACAGTAGCGGGTAATTAATTTCACAGTTACATGTAATGTGAAGGACAGTACTTTTCAATGTGCATGCACAGTAGCGGGTAATTAATTTCACAGTTACATGTAATGTGAAGGACAGTACTTTTTAATGTGCATGCACAGTAGCGGGTAATGTATTTCACAGTTACATGTAATGTGAAGGACAGTACTTTTTAATGTGCATGCACAGTAGCGGGTAATGTATTTCACAGTTACATGTAATGTGAAGGACAGTACTTTTTAATGTGCTTGCACAGTAGCAGGTAATTAATTTCACAGTTACATGTAACGTGAAGGACAGTACTTTTTAATGTGCATGCACAGTAGCGGGTAATTAATTTCACAGTTACATGTAATGTGAAGGACAGTACTTTTTAATGTGCATGCACAGTAGCGGGTAATGTATTTCACAGTTACATGTAATGTGAAGGACAGTACTTTTTAATGTGCATGCACAGTAGCGGGTAATGTATTTCACAGTTACATGTAATGTGAAGGACAGTACTTTTTAATGTGCATGTACAGTAGCGGGTAATGTATTTCACAGTTACAAGTAATGTGAAGGACAGTACTTTTCAATGTTCATGCACAGTAGCGGGTAATGCATTTCACAGTTACATGTAATGTGAAGGACAGTACTTTTCAATGTGCATGCACAGTAGCGGGTAATTGATTTCACAGTTACATGTAATGTGAAGGACAGTACTTTTTAATATGCATGCACATTAAAAAGTACTATTATTCACGTTACTTGTAACTGGGCACTAACCATACCCGCAACTGAGCATACACATAAAAATATTATCCTTCACATTACCTGTAACTGTGCAGGTACAGTAGCGAGTATTGTACGTGTACAGTAGCAGGTGGCGTGAAATAAAAAATATTTTCTTTGAGACGTTTATTTATTCTAAAATAATCATATGTATTAAACTTATATTTTTTTAAATATTTAGGTACTGCAAAATAAATGGGAAACAACCTAAAATATTTACACTTAGATAATTTAAAGATACATATTATCAATAACAGAACAACTTATACTAGGGGACCAAACCCTGAATCGCGAAAAAAAATCAGCTGTTCCCTACAATATGTTCGCATTAACTCGTCAAAATGTATGGAACAGCTGATTTTTTTTCGCGATTCTATTTAATATATTCTATTTAATATATGTTTCGGCTGTTACGGGGGCCTTCGGATTTGCTCGAAGTGTGTGTGTAGCTATTTCTCGAACTAGTACCTTACGGTTATGTTCTCCCAATGGTTGTTGCCTTTCTTTTAGAAGCTGTAGGCCATCGGGAGTCTTTTCGAGCAGCGTTGTGAGACTCTGAAAACAGGGAAAATTGTTAATGTATAGGTATGAGAGTATAGTCTTAGACTTACAAAAGACCTTATTAAGACCTAGTTAAGAATTAGTTTAGTCTTAGTTTAAACTTAGTTCAGTTTTAGTTTTAGACCGCCTCATTGGCCTAGTGTTTAGTTTAGTTTAAAATATTTATTGATAACGCAGCTAGTAATCAAATAAAATTGTTATCGTGTTACCCAGGGGATGTATTTAATAGCACTTTAAATTTGACAAAAACAGCTATAAAATTGAATATCAACACTTCTAAGACGACCCACTGACCCTTTAAAATAATAATAGGTACATAATCAATAATACAAATCTATAATTTAATAATTCGATAATTGATAGATAACTTACATCGAGGGACATGGATTTGCATGACGATGAGGTGCTTGGTGATGATAATGCCGAACTTCTTGGTGAATTTGTAAGTCCACCAATACTCTCTCCGTACACTTCCACAAGGTTTTCAAGATTGTCATAAATCTGTAAAAAAATATTTACCTATGTTCACAAAAAATCGATGACAAGGCATGCCTACATTTTTACGAGTATAGATAATTTATTGGTTGCTTACTTTACTACACTCAGTTACATCGGAATTTAGCTTAGAAGCATTCCACTTCAGAAGCGCTCTTTTAAATTTGGCTTGTGGGCCAATAGCTGGTATTAGCACCCGGATTTGCTCATCATCGAGCAAAGACAGCGCCTCTAAGTCAACTTCATGTTCTGAAATAACAAAGATTTATAATACCTAATTAGTCTTGCATACAGATACAGACAGCGGCATCAGACAGCATTCTCAACACAGACGTTCATTAGCAAAATTTATTACTTAGTACAGACAGTAGAAACTCGATTAATCGGACTAATTGTTGTCGTCAGGCATTCGGATTATCGAAAATCCAGATAATCGAATGTATGAAGAATAGCGGGTTAAAAATAACAAATAAGTATATTATATTAACGAAAATCAATGTTTATTAAGAAATTATTAAGAGATACATCCAACATACGTTGTACCTACCATTAAAATAATTTTACCTTAATAATGAAATTAAATATTTATGTACCTACCTACCTACGTTTGTAGGTACGATTTCTCAACAATTATGTATTGCGATCGGTAGTCTGGATAATCGCGAATCCGTACTTATAACTGAGGGCCAGATAATGGAGTTTCTACTGTATAGGTAGGTAGTTTATTTTACGTTACGCCCCCGACAGTCTACCTACTGTGCAGTCAGTAGCTCGCAACACAAACAGTTTAAGCTACTGACCTGCACGATTAGGTAGGTACACGATGCAAACAGTTTTTACCCGACTGCGTAGCGTACCTACATCTACATCATATCGACCGGAGCCGCTGCAGCGGCAGCAGCCAGCTGCGGATCCACCGCGGCCATCTGCTCGGCAGCGGTGTCGGCGGCAGCGCCGCGCGGAGCCACCTCCGGCGCGGGCTCTAAGGGCGCGGGCGGCGCGATGTCCGCGGACAAGGCGCCAGCCGAAGCCGAAGTCGGACTAGCAGCGCGTGATCTTGTTAACACCATTGCGAAATAGTCCACAAAACGAATGAATCACTAACTTAGGTACTATAGGTAGTCTAGGT
The DNA here is from genome assembly GCA_943138885.2 of Tholera decimalis. Lineage (NCBI taxonomy): Eukaryota > Metazoa > Arthropoda > Insecta > Lepidoptera > Noctuidae > Tholera > Tholera decimalis. The sequence goes on along the minus strand of OW964569.2, from coordinate 36,236,431 downwards.
TCTACCTAAGCACTAAGACTGTTCGCAGTCCCACAACACTTCACAGTTACTTCACCGATTCAACACAGATCGCGTCGCAATACCAACGGTTTTTACAGACCGCACTAAATAATCTGCCGATTATCACTTTATACACCGAAAGTCACAAGTTATATTGTATTATTTGCACAAGTTCACGGTTCATACCGACACAGTACGCACATAGGTCCGTAATCTAGGTTCAGGTGTACAATACCTGCGGCAAAACCTAGTACACAAATTACGACCATACGCCTACGCGTGTTGCTTGAAACTGTAATGTTTTGTGCCGAGAGCGCACCTCTCCGGGCGGGACACGACGTCAATGACGATTGTACTTCACGAACTTATAATTTTCGGAACACGAGGCCAGTGACAATTATACTTCACGAACCTATAACTTTCGGTGACCGCTCGCGCGCTTTCTGTCTTGGCGAACTGATAATGATAACACATTACACGACATACATTAATTATTATGAAACCCGAGAAAGTTCTGCACTTCAAAATGTACCTAGTTCACTGATTCACTCACAGTTCAGCTCCACGTTAGGCTGCCAGTTATAGGGGAAGGAGCAATTAAACTTCGTAAATTGACTGGTTATGTATATTGTAAATTAAGCGAACACAGGGAGAACAAACATTAGGTACTTATTGGAATGTTATGCGATTCTGATATAAACTTATTACGACAACCGGGCATGCAGCCTAGCTGTTTCATAATCGCTCTGTAAACAACAGATCGCATGATCAAATCCCGGCAATGTGTTCGCTTTTTGTGATTTGTTTTTTTTTTTGATTCTGTGATATTTTAATTTTTTATTTTTGGTTTGACATAGTAGTCTATATTCCTAATTTTCTCTTTTTTTCTTGAAATATTTGTACAAAATATAATACAAAAGTTAAGACAAAAGTACGGAAGACATGCTGCGCCGACCCCAAATAAATTGGGCTAAGGGCAAGAGAATGATGATGATGATTTCTTCAAAATCTAATAAGTAGTATTAGGGGGCAGATTCTGTTATGTACCTATACATGTTCTTGCTGAAGTTTAAGTATTTTTCTTTATCTATTTGCAAATGAGCGTCTTTTTTAAGTTTTGTTGGGTTTGGGACCCAGGATAGATCACGAGTTGCATGTATTAAAATTTGCTTTCGTTCATAAACTTCTTCTTAGCGTGCCGATGGTAATCTAAATTGATTCCCCCAGAAATTGACTTCATAGTCGAGTTCCTTTAATACTTAAAGCAAAGATATACTAACAGGTTTTAGTTTAAATTAACAGTAAGTCAGTTAATTAGTATATTATTTTTAGAGAATCTTAGGAATATACTCACTCTTAATTCACGTTCCCATGTAATGTAGGTACCCTGACAATACCAAAAGAATACGCGGTCACGTGAGCGAAGCCGCGGGCATAGCTAGTGGTCAATATGAGTGAAGCATAGAAGTCCAAGCTCAAGATTTTCCAAAGGGAGATGGAGCGAGCATACTTACTAGGCTTCAAACGAATTGACTGAGTGCCCAACATCTTGTTAGGCTAGCCGCACACACTCAATAATATTGTCAATAAAGTACGTATTGTCAATAATATTGTATGTGTGCGGCCTGTATTGCGGTATTGTTTAATAATATTGTAGATTATCCAGAAATTCTGATTTTGTCACGTCAATATCGGGGGAGGCAGGGGTATTGTCAATCATATTGACGTGTGCGGGCGCGCGGCAATATTTTAGTTGAGGAAAAGATTTCAAGGCAGGCGGACGCTCGTGTTATTTGTTCAAAATGGAAGACGAAAACAGTATCCAAAGCGAAAATAGTATTGATACTGTTGATGGTAGTACCCGTACAGAAAAACACTATTTGACAGTGTTTATTAAAACATGGGAAACTTATCCAGAATTATGGAATACATCCTGCAAAGCATTATTTTTAAAATTGCACTATGCAATTGCAAATTGCGCAATGCTCAATATTTATAAAAAAATTAAAACAAATAGTACAAGAGAAACTAAAGATAATAGTTTTTGAAAGCTGCTATCTTTCATTCTCATGTAATTTTTAAAATCATTTTCTTCTGTAACTCGTAGTTCATTTATTAGATTAAAGTGATTAAACTCAGCTTTTTTTCTCATCCAGTCCTTAATCCATCGTTTCTTTCTTGATTGCCTTTTTTTAGTTAGTAAAATTAATGCAATACTCAATGCAACGAGTTTTTTCTTTCTTTCCATTATGTTAAACGTGCGCACATGAACCTAGCTGCGGAGCGACTGAGTCAGATTGTACCATGAAAAATTGTCAATAATATTGTGTAGTGTGCGGGGATCATTTTATTGATGAAGATTTTGACAATCTTGCATTGACAATATTATTGAGTGTGTGCGGCTAGCCTACGCTCACTAACAACAGGCATTGCCGATGTAGGAGAGAAGACCGCGCCAGGTTAAAGTGGGATTGGGCTTGCCATGTCAGTCGTATGCAACCCGGAGAGATCAACATCTACCTACCTTATTAATTACTTGTAATTAATTAATTAATTGTAGGTACCTACTTGTCTCGTGTTATTTTTTAGGGTTCCGTACACAAGGGTAAAACGGGACCCTATTACTGAGACTCCGCTGTCCGTCCGTCCGTCTGTCCGTCTGTCCGTCTGTCCGTCCGTCTGTCCGTCTGTCACCAGGCTGTATCTGATTAACCGTGATAGTTGGACAGTTGAAATTTTCACAGATGATGTATTTCTGTTGCCGCTACTATAACAAATACTAAAAACCAGAATAAAATAAATATTTAAGGGGGCTCCCATACAACAAACGTGATTTTTTTGCCGTTTTTAAAGATAATGGTACCTAAGGAACCCTTCGTGCGCGAGTCCGACTCGCACTTGGCCGGTTTTTTGTAATGTTCTTTATCTGGTGTACAATAAAGCGATTTTGTATTGTATTGTAGTTAAGTACCTACTTATCTTAAGTCCTAGATTAAGATTTATTGTTATACCTAGGGTTGCCATCTCTAAAATTTGGCAACGAGGACAAGATGCGTGAAAACCTCGGATTTTAGAGCCTAGAACCTGGATATGTTAACAGGTTTTTTTAAACATATTCATAAGGCGGCCCCCCGCCTTATGAATATGTTTACAGTGATTTACAGAGTCGGTTCTACGGTTGATCGCGGCTTGCGGGCACAGTGCGTGAGTCGCAGGCGGCCCAAGAATAAATTTTTAAGCCCGGCCAGCACGCTCCCCGGATGCCCTCTAAACTAAGATAAATCCGGGGAAACCCGCCCGGACCGATGGCAAATATAGGTACGCAATAAAAATACCTACTGATTACTGAGATGGGCCAATGCTATAATATAACTCCTTGGCATACAGAAGATGAGAGACGACGACGAGGTCGGCCTCATAAAAGGTGGCGGGACGATCTTACGGCCGGGAGTGTTGGCAATCTGCGAAAGACCGGGATTCTTGGAAGTTTTCGGCGGAGGCGTAGGTATGTCCAGCAGTGGGAGGATATAGGCTATTATATTAAAAATATGTTCAAACAATTTGTAGTATTAACTGTTTAAATCCTTACTGTATGCTACAGAAACTGTTCAGAAGCAGTAAAAATAACTGTTACGATAACAGTAAAGTCTAAACACGGCAATACTTAAAAGTAACTGCTTGTATCAGTAAACGCTAATGTTCAAACAGTTGATATTAACTGTTTAAATCCTTACTGTATGCTACAGAAACTGTTCAGAAGCAGTAAAAATAACTGTTACGATAACAGTAAAGTCTAAACACGGCAATACTTAAAAGAAACTGCTTGTATCAGTAAACGTTAATGTTCAATCAGTTGATATTAACTGTTTAAATCCTTACTGTAAGCTACAGAAACTGTTCAGAAGCAGTAAAAATAACTGTTACGATATCAGTAAAGTCTAAACACGGCAATACTTAAAAGTAACTGCTTGTATCAGTAAACGCTAATGTTCAAACAGTTGATATTAACTGTTTAAATCCTTACTGTATGCTACAGAAACTGTTCAGAAGCAGTAAAAATAACTGTTACGATATCAGTAAAGTCTAAACACGGCAATACTTAAAAGTAACTGCTTGTATCAGTAAACGCTAATGTTCAAACAGTTGATATTAACTGTTTAAATCCTTACTGTATACTACAGAAACTGTTCAGAAGCAGTAAAAATAACTGTTACGATAACAGTAAAGTCTAATCACGGCAATACTTAAAAGTAACTGCTTGTATCAGTAAACGCTAATGTTCAAACAGTTGATATTAACTGTTTAAATCCTTACTGTACGCTACAGAAACTGTTCAGAAGTAGTAAAAATAACTGTTACTATAACAGAAAAGTCTAAACACGGCAATACTTAAAAGTAACTGCCTGTATCAGTAAACGCTAATGTTCAAACAGTTGATATTAACTGTTTAAATCCTTACTGTATGCTACAGAAACTGTTCAGAAGCAGTAAAAATAACTGTTACGATAACAGTAAAGTCTAAACACGGCAATACTTAAAACAAACTGCTTGTATCAGTAAACGTTAATGTTCAATCAGTTGATATTAACTGTTTAAATCCTTACTGTAAGCTACAGAAACTGTTCAGAAGCAGTAAAAATAACTGTTACGATATCAGTAAAGTCTAAACACGGCAATACTTAAAAGTAACTGCTTGTATCAGTAAACGCTAATGTTCAAACAGTTGATATTAACTGTTTAAATCCTTACTGTATACTACAGAAACTGTTCAGAAGCAGTAAAAATAACTGTTACGATAACAGTAAAGTCTAAACACGGCAATACTTAAAAGTAACTGCTTGTATCAGTAAACGCTAATGTTCAAACAGTTGATATTAACTGTTTAAATCCTTACTGTATGCTACAGAAACTGTTCAGAAGCAGTAAAAATAACTGTTACGATAACAGTAAAGTCTAAACACGGCAATACTTAAAAGAAACTGCTTGTATCAGTAAACGTTAATGTTCAATCAGTTGATATTAACTGTTTAAATCCTTACTGTAAGCTACAGAAACTGTTCAGAAGCAGTAAAAATAACTGTTACGATATCAGTAAAGTCTAAACACGGCAATACTTAAAAGTAACTGCTTGTATCAGAAAACGCTAATGTTCAAACAGTTGATATTAACTGTTTAAATCCTTACTGTATACTACAGAAACTGTTCAGAAGCAGTAAAAATAACTGTTACGATAACAGTAAAGTCTAAACACGGCAATACTTAAAAGTAACTGCTTGTATTAGTAAACGTTAATGTTCAAACAGTTGATATTAACTGTTTAAATCCTTACTGTATGCTACAGAAACTGTTCAGAAGCAGTAAAAATAACTGTTACGATATCAGTAAAGTCTAAACACGGCAAACCTTAAAAGAAACTGCTTGTATCAGTAAACGCTAATGTTCAAACAGTTGATATTAACTGTTTAAATCCTTACTGTATACTACAGAAACTGTTCAGAAGCAGTAAAAATAACTGTTACGATATCAGTAAAGTCTAAACACGGCAATACTTAAAAGTAACTGCTTGTATCAGTAAACGTTAATGTTCAAACAGTTGATATTAACTGTTTAAATCCTTACTGTATGCTACAGAAACTGTTCAGAAGCAGTAAAAATAACTGTTACGATATCAGTAAAGTCTAAACACGGCAATACTTAAAAGAAACTGCTTGTATCAGTAAACGCTAATGTTCAAACAGTTGATATTAACTGTTTAAATCCTTACTGTATACTACAGAAACTGTTCAGAAGCAGTAAAAATAACTGTTACGATATCAGTAAAGTCTAAACACGGCAATACTTAAAAGTAACTGCTTGTATCAGTAAACGCTAATGTTCAAACAGTTGATATTAACTGTTTAAATCCTTACTGTATACTACAGAAACTGTTCAGAAGCAGTAAAAATAACTGTTACGACAACAGTAAAGTCTAAACACGGCAATACTTAAAAGTAACTGCTTGTATCAGTAAACGTTAATGTTGTTGTTGATATTAACTGTTTAACTCCTTAATGTATGCTACAAAAACTGTTCAAAAGCAGTAAAAATAACTGCTACAATATCATTTAAGCCTGAAAACGGCAATACTTTAAAAAAAAACTGCTTGTTTTAGTTAACGTTAATGTTCAAACAATTGAAATAACTGTTTGGCTCTTTACTGTATGCTACAACAACTGTTCTAAAGCAGTAAAAATAACTGCTACGATATCAGTAAAGCTCTGAAAACGGCAATACTTAAAAGGAACTGTTTGTTTCAGTAAATTTTAATGTTCATTCAATTGAAATAACTGTTTAGCTCTTTACTGTTTTTGCCCATTTCAGTGCACTGTCAGTAATCAATTATTTTAACATAAAAATAAGTTTCCGGAACCGTTTTTTTTTTTACTGTACAAGAACAGTAGAAAGTCTCGTTTTATTTTTTTCAGTGCACCTAGCTATCGCTTTGCTATGGGACGTTTCGTTCCCTATTTTGCTTTTGGGTTAGAATTTAGTAACAATAAAAATTTTAAGTTCGAACTTCAATAATTATAATTTTAATCAAAATCTCACTTTTAAGACTAAGAATAATTTGTTTATTTTCACAACACCTACCCACAGGTACATAAAATAAGGTGTCAACAAAAGTTCCGATCTCTGTACGATCTGCCTCATCTGGCATGCAAACATTAGAAATATGATTAATTTGGAATAATGAAAGACTTATGCATTTACAAGTTACACAGTTTTCGTAAGTATGGATTGTCAACCTAGATTTTCATTGCAATACCTTCATGACGCCTATGTCGATAATTTGCAGTTAACCCATCTTCCCAGCTCGTCATTTTATACTGGTTCTCTCGCTATGGTTGCAGAATACCACAGTGGCGTAAATTAGTAACTTCGGTGCTCAAAACTACAGTGGAACACGATATTTTCGAGCTGTTTTGGGGTCGAAACGCTCCGATCGAGAACTTCTTGTGGTTGCAGCCTTAAAGAAATTTCGGAAAGGCTGGTTGACAATTCCCGTAACCTAAAGGCTGGCTATTACTTTGGCCAAAGGCTCAGCATTGCCATACGACGTGGCAATGCCGCAATTACCGGCCGACATCTGTAAGTACAATTTTTTTCATGCTTAATTATTTGTATTTGTAGTTCAGTTAAGATTATACAGTTTGTATAAAAGTTAATATGAAATTTGTAGACCTAAAAAAAGGCAATTATTGTCAAAAGTGAAACAAAGTCGGCTTTTACTGAAATCAAGCTCGTTGTATGAAAATTGGCGGACTATTTTAGTACCTACGCCCAGTTTTGAAAACCATGGAATGTAAAAAGTTGAGTTCTGTAGGGATTGCAAGTTTCGATTAGAATAGTTGACTGCATAGCTAATACTGACGTTACATATAGTCGTAAGCTAGAAAATCTGATATTTGCCAAGGGTTTTTCTTTGTGGTGAGAAAATCATCAAATATCTCATCCCGCTGTGGGTAGTGGTGAACGCAGACCTAGCCGCACCGCACGCGCCGCAGTCTTTGCATTCGAATTCTTTATATGAAGTTATATGCAACCTCGCACACCTACCCGCGCCGCAGTCGCCGCAGTCCCTGAAACGACCGAACTCCCCTAGCCGCAGCTGATGACGTCACCCGCACGCAGCGCGGATGACGTCATTCGCATCCACGGCGCGCAGTGTTGCCAGAGTTATAAAGTAGACAGAGAATCTTTGTCAACGGTTTATAATAAAATTACTTATTCTCGTATAAATCATTACTTGCTTATTCCCTATTATAGCACCTACAGATAAAATTACACAAAAGAGCAAAATACCAATACCAAATACAGATTTTATACAGATTTTTTAAATCTTCGGATAGATAATGCTTTCAAAAATCTGGCAACACTGACGGGAACGACTGCAACGACTGCGGCGCGGATAGATGTGCGAGGCCATTAACAAAAAGCGATGACTGCGGGGACTGTAGAGACTGCGGTGCGGCTAGATCTGCGTTCACCATAGAGCGGAAGAGAGTGTCAGACTTCTACTGATTAAAGGGGTCTTTAGTCAGTAGAAGTCTGAAGTGGGTACTCTGCTGCTACAGTTGCTCTTGCATCCTAGGGCCGTGGTATCTCGTTAGAAAATTCTCGCAAGCCCAGCAGGCAATTATAATAGCCCTATCGGGCCCCGTAAAAGGTGCTGCCTGCTCTTGAGGTGCGCGCGGAACACGGCGCGCCGCCGACTTGGGCCTGGTCTTTACCGGTCAGTGAGACAAGTTTCTCCTCAACAAAAATATTGTGACAAAATGTATGTCAAACCCACGTTATCTAGCTATCAAGTCTGTTTTCATAAGCATTGTTTTGCTGGGGAGATAGATAGATAGATATACTCTTTATTGTACACCATAACAGAATTAAATAAGGACTTAAAAACTACAAAGGGTGTTACAATGGGCGGTCTTATCGCTAAAAGCGATCTTTTACAGACAACCTTTAGATGGATTTGACACAGCAGGAGAAAATAAATTCGCGGGTAGTCCATGGTGTACTATTTACTTATATACAATAAATAAGTAATAACCCACATACTCAATACACATATACATATATCGACGCCCCCAAGGAATAAACCTGTATTATACTATTACTGACTTTTTACTGTTATACGATTTACGGTATCTATGGGTCGGGATGCACTTATGCAATTTTTTTCAATTTTTTTCTGCGGTAATTTCCAACGGTTTTCCTTATAACACTTTTGTTCTTTGGAAATTTTCCATTATTTAATTACTAGAAAAATAACGAAATACATTATTACAAATTAATTTCTGTGACTACATTTCGGTAAAGTAATATTACTGTAAAATATTTCAGCAAAATTTCTGGTTAACGCGATTACAGGTTTACTAACGTAAATTTTGTGGTACACATTTTCGGTAATGCATTGTTACAGTTATCATCCGGGACATAAATTTATATCTACTATACGTATTGGCGGTAACTTTCTCGCGCTCGGTGACTCAAGAACGCGTTTTTATATGTAACGCACATTAACATTGCAACCTGAAAGCTCCCCCGAAGTTAATAAAACTGACGTCAACATGTCTATTGATATCACACTAACCGCCAGTTCTCAAAATGAAGATCCCAATTTTAGAACTTCAGACATTCATTAGAATTTGAGCCAAGTAATTTGGACCAACCTCCCACTTCACGACATTCATTAGAATTTGAGCCTAGTAATTCGGACGAACCTCTCACTTCATGACATTCATTAGAATTTGAGCCAAGTAATTCGGACGTGACAGGTTCGTCCAAATTACTTGGCTTTGTCACAAAATGAAACGCAGAAAAAAACAGAAAACATGCAATTAATGAAGACCAGTGGTTTAGCAAAGAAAAAAATTACTTAAAAATGCTGGTCAGGCTTACGAAGGTTGTCATAATAAGAATAAGTATCTACAAAAGGTAGGTATAGGTCCTGTGTGTTCATGAAAAATTAACTGTGGCAGCAACTTTACCTCTTCAGAGAGGTAAGACTTATTTGATAAATTTTATGAACTTTATGATCGAGAACGCCAATGGATCTATTTTATTAAACACACTAAAACCGAAAATTTCAAACGAATGACTCTAGAACGGAAAATTAATCACACACAGACTATATTTTATTTTTTCTTTAAAAAATGAAGAGATTCTTATTTTTTATAAATATTTCCAATCAAAAAAAAAAACACTTTAATAATTAATAGAAAAAACTAAATTAGACGAAGGGATTACAGATTTAAGAGGTAAGCAAACCAATAGACCTCGAAAAATGAGCTCCAGCATGGAATCGAGTATTGAGAAGCACAATTAATTATTTTCTAAAGTAGAGTCTCATTATACAAGGTAAAGGTCAACTCGAGAATATTTGTCACAAGTCCTCAACAAATCAAAAATGAATCGTTTGTACACTGAGTGGTTTCCACAGCAAAATTATGTTGAAGTTGCGATGGCGACAAAACGTCAATATGAAACCATTTTTAACACAAAGTTTAACTACTCTTTTTTTAAGCCTAAAAAAATCTAAAAAAATCTAAATCTACATATATCTATATTCTACATGTTTTGTATATGAGCAAGCCAGTCCATCAGAGAAAGAGTCCTTAGAAGAAAGCAATAGACATCTTTTAAATAGAAACGAGAGAATTCGGCAAATTAAACTTGAAGAAAAAGTTATAATTGACAAAAACGATAGCATGATTGCTATCTTCGACCTGCAAAAAGTGTTAGGTATTCCATAATCTGTTGTAGGAATTTTTCATTATAAACGCAAGTACCCTGTGCACAATTTTACTGTTTTTGACGCTCTACGTAAAAAAGGGTAATGCTACGTGTGGCATTACCAAATCGCAAAACGAGGCTGGATAGAAATTGGGAGTTTATTGTTGCAATTCTTAAAGAGTGAACAGGAGCGAGGTGTTAACAAGATATATTTTTATTCGGATGGTTGTTGCCAAACTAAGAACAGGTTCATTTTTGCCTTATATGCAGCAAAAACTTTGAATTTGTCTATAACGCATATATTTTTTGAGACTGGAAATAGGCATAATAGATATGAGGGAGACTCAATGCATGCCTGTATTAAAAGGAACATGAGAAAGAAGTCTATTTGCACACCTGATCAAATATATAATGCAATTCTAAACTCCAGTCTCGGGAGAAAAATATACAATGAAAGAATTGGAGCAAACAGATATTTTAGACATTAAAAAATTGGTAAATAATTTGAATTGGAATCACGATATAGATAGGAATACGATACGCTGGTCTGATGTAATGGAAATTCATGTATCATCATCCTAACAGGACAAGGTTTTCTTTAAATATGATTTTGATGAGGCATAATCTGAATTAAATATTTCAAATTCATTTCAAACCAGACGACGTGGGTGAAAACCTAAGACAGATGCTTTGATAGAAGATACTGTATTAGCAAGTGCTTATCATTAACCTCTTCCTATAAGTAAGCCGTTGCATACAGATTTACTGTCTTTGTGTAATAGTGGAACGATTCCACGGTATTACCACGCATTTTATGAATCCTTAATTTCTGTAGAAAATAGTGATGATCACGATGATGCCAATGATAATACCGACTAGTTATTAATGTTTTACTTGGCTACTTTTTTATACTTTTACTGATTGTAATTTGTGATCTCTATTAGAACTTTGTTCCCTATAAACGTTATAATTTTAATAAATTTTGTCAGTTTTCATTAATTATCCCCTCGAAGATACCGACGACAAATTTATTTTACATAATCGGTTTTCAATGATTACGATAATACGACTACCAAAAATTTTCTATAAAATACGGGTTACACTACTTTACCTTTTATGGTTATATAAAATTTTACCATAATAATTCGGTAACTGAACATTACAATCGCTCTCTGTAATGAAAAAACACGTTTAATAATCCATTAAAGCAATATTATGCCTATGATTTTTAAGAAATTTACAAGAACAATTCGGTAAGTAAACATTATTGGAATAATATTGATAAGACAGGATCGTAAGATATCAATACCCTAAAAATTGTATGAAACCATTTTCGGTAATATTTATTTTGGTGAATAACTAATTCTGTGTATATTTAATAGTTACACTTAATACTGTAAACTTTTCGTGTAAAAATTAGCTTATCCGTCATATAACAATGTTGTCATAATTACCTTTTGTTGAAGAGATATACCCCAAAAACACTAAATCATTTTTCCTGTAAAATTTGATTTTTGCGATTACCGGTTTATTCCCCGGGGACGTCGATATATACATAAAAATAACAAAGCTGCGATATAAATTAAAAAAAAAATAGTAACATATTAAAGAGAGAGATAGAGATCTTTTACCATGTTTTTGAAAGAAGGAAGGGTTTGTGCTTGTCTTACTGACACGGGAAGAGTATTCCACAGTCGTACTGCTTGAGCTGCGAACGACTTACCAAAGAAATTGGTGGAGTGACTCGGTACCTCTAGCCTCAAGTTTTCTGATGACCTCAGAAATTTGGCATGTGTGTCATGGAGGAACTTAAAACGTTCTTTAAGATAAAAGGGGATCTTAGGATTGAACAGAATACTGTAAAGCAGAGACAATATGTGTAAGTTCCGGCGAAGACGTATAGGAAGCCACTTGAGTTTCGTACGAAATTCAGATACGTGATCATATTTGCGCAAACCAAATATAAATATTATGCAAAAATTTTGAAGTCGCTCAAGTTTATCAAGTTGTGCCTCTGTGAGATCAAGATAACTGACATCAGCGTAGTCTAGGATGGGATGTAAAAGAGAATGTGCTAGCGCAATTTTAGTGGCAGTTGGCAGAAAGTTACGCAACCGTCTTAGGGAACTGGCAGAAGCAAATAATTTGCGACTCACCTATTGTAATTGGGGACCCCACGAAAGGTATTTGTCCAACCAGACCCCAAGGTTCTTAACTTTCTCGCTTAGTGGAATAGCTGTGCCGTTGAAAATAACCTGAGGAAGCTGAGACCAGTTTACCTTAGATGCTAACCTAGAGCTGCCGACTACAATGACCTGAGTCTTTAACGGGTTAACCTGCAAACCATGTGCCTCACTCCATTCGCAAACTGAAGCCAAGTCCTGGTTTATCATATTTATTGTAGCATCTAAATCAGTATAAGGCGCTTGTCTGTAAATTTGCAAGTCATCAGCATAAAGGTGGTAGGAGGATTGAAGATTTTTGGAAATAAAATTTATGAAAATTGCGAAAAGTAAAGGAGATAACACGCCACCCTGAGGAACACCGGCTACAGTACTACACCAAGAAGAGCAGGACTCATCTATGCAAATATATAGATATTTGTTTTAAAAATACTGTTGTGATTAAGATTCGAATAATATAAGTAGGTTTTTTCCTTTTTGTTTTATAAAAAGCGTTGTATCACACTAGGAATTTTCATGTATAATGAGTGCGTTTATTTATTTATTTATTTTGAAAAGCACTGCCACATCACGCATATTTAGCGTTTACAAAAAAAAAATTACACCTATAATCGGTTATGCTAAAAGTAAATTATTCACAAAATATAATTAAAAATATGGAAAAATGACAAATAAGGACAAATGTTTGTGTGATGAGCACGATCATTTGTTCTTTGTCTGGGTGTAATTTTATATATATATATATATATATATATGTATGTTTATTAGTTGTCTGGTACTCATAGCACAAGCTCTGCTTAGTTTGGGACTAGATGGCGTTGTGTGAAAGTTGTAGAATATTATTATTATTATTATTTATAATTTCGATTATGATAAAAGTGACTAAATACATTAAATTGAAATAGAAGAAATACATTATAACAGGTTTATGAACAAATTAGAAATCAATTGTAAATTAGATATAAATGAATTTAATTAATTTATATATAATACATTACTAATTTTCTTTTTTAATACACGTAGTTTATCGTGGAACACATCTAGATCGGGCACTAGAGTGACCAGTGAGTGGTAGGTATTCATCCAAGATCCTACGAAACAAACATTTAAATTGTCTTATCTGTACCCAGATTTGAAACAAATATCTGTAGGCAATACAAACAAATACATCATTTGTTCTGGCACGGGAATCAAACCCACGATACGCAGAACATCGGTCAACTGCCAGCCATGTCAATATTGCTTAAAATTAGTTACCTGTAACGAATAACAAATATAGACGAAATATCTATACAGACCTAATAATAACTGCAATTTAAGTGCCCATAGTTATTTACACATAAATGTACATATGTACTAAAACACTAACAAACCTTTTTTGTCGGTCTATCGGTCTGTAATTTTAGTTTGTCCGAGCTAATCTCTGGAAGAGAAGTTTATTGGGCGCGTTATAAAGGAATTTCCGCAGGATCGGTATTTATGTGGGAAGAATCTCCCGCGCGAACAATGTACTAAGGCACAACTAGTATTAATATAAGTCAAGTAATGTTCCTACGCACGAAACTACCTTCGTTCGTGGCTTATAACAATTGCATTAAGGGTCGCCGCACACGGCATTCACGTCACAGCCACAAACGCCGGCACGAGAAACGGCGCAAATGGTGCAAACGGGCCACCGACCATAGCCACCGGTGGCTGTCGCGCGCTACCGCTGCGTTTGTAACAGTGTCTGAAACGAGCGACAGCCGCCGGTGTTGGTCGAGGACACTGCTGTAGCGAGTGGCCGCCACCGGCATCACGTGTGCGGCGCGTCTATTCATATCCATACTTTATACACAATCGTCTTTTAAAAACTTGGTAAGGGATCTTTATCTCTCTTCTTAAATTGTTGTTATTATGTGTGTCTTTGTTTCTTTTTTATATTTATATCTATACAACGTGTAACGGAAACCCCATATCAATCCAAAAGGGCTGAAGACAACATCTGGTATGGATTCTCTATGCCCAGTTTCAGTACAAATTAAGCGACTCAAAAAATTTATACGAAATTATCGGTTTCATATGTTTCTTGAATATCAATCATAACAAACGTGTCACAGCACTACGAGGGTCAATAACTTTCCACGTCACTTGCCTATAATACGATGATTCTCTTCAATCTTCGTAATTTGAAAAACTCAGTCTCTGGTATCAATGTATTGAAATTTCTAATTAGTTCCACACATGAAGACATAGGATTACCAAACCCTTGTCATATCGTTTGTTATCATCCAAAGAAGCCGTGCACTTGGTATGTATATACCCTTTAAATTACACGTTGTATATGTTTTGAGAATGTTATTTATTGTTTTTATATAGATAAATAGTACATCGTGGACTACCCACGTATTTATTTTCTCCTATGTGTCAAATACATCCAAAGCTTGTCTGTAAAAGATAGCTTTTAGCGATAAGACCACCCATTGTATCACCCTTTTTAGTTGTAAAGTCCTTATTGTTTTACTGTTATGGTGTACAATAAAGAATATATCTATCTATCTATCCATCCATACTAATATTATAAATGCAAAAGTAATTCTGTCTATTACCTTTTCACGCCTAAACCACTGAACCGATTTAGATGAAAGGCATGGGAATAATTTTGGCCCTGGAAAGGACATAGGCTATTTTTTTATACTGGAATTCCTACAGGATCGGGAATAACGCGAGTAAAACCTCCCACGCGAACAAAGTCGCAGGCAAAAGCTAGAAAAAAAATATATGAAAAAAAATGTGTTAAGTTGTTGTCGTTTCAAACCACCAGTGGCTGTAGTCGGTGGCTCGTTTGCGCTGAGCCTTACAAAAGCCAGGGAAGGCAGCGTACTGATAAAATGTCAACATATTATTACCCTATTTTGAGAGCTTTTATTTAACTTTTCTCAAAGGATATTAGTTATTTCGAGTTGACTTTGCAACTTGTAGACGAGGAACAACGAACACTCCTGTTTTTCTTTCGGTATGAATATAAAAGCGCTACAGTTTCTGGTTACGAAGATATTAAAACACAAGTACGTGAGAGGCGACGGATTTAAATTCAAGTGGGTGTGTGGAGTTGGTGACGAAAATTCGGTACAGTTAGGTGGCAAAGTGAATAATAACACTTATAGAATATTGTAGAATAGTTGTGTAAGAATTTATCATATCTCTTTTTTTTTTCTAATTGGGAAAATCATCGAATGACTTCTTCCGCTCTGGGTTAAGCGGAAGGGCGTGTCAGACTTCTACTCACTAAAAACCCACCCTGTTCCTTCGGCTGCCCTAAAATTCCGAGGCCGCGGTATCTCGATAAAACTCTACGAGTAACTAGCATGGGTCGATGCTCGAAACTGCAAAGCAAATGACGTGATTCAGAAGAAAAGAGCTTCCAACAGGGCTGCCAAGTCCTGCAAAAAGGTTCTGCGGAGGGCTCGGTTTGACCACGTTAGCCGAATTGGGAACAAACTTGCTTCATACCCTGCTGGCAGCAAAGCTTTTTGTTCCCTGGCAAAGTCGGTCGAATTGAACTTCTGTCGCCCCTCACTACCACCACTGCTCAAACCTGACGGGTCTCTGGCTCATTCCGCTGAAGAAAAAGCAAACTTGTTTGCCGCTCTTTTTGCGGAGTCTTCACGTCTGGATAGTTTAGGTTATAGTGTTTAGTAGTGGTGGAGTTGAAAAAGATAATACCTCAATCAAAGCTGATACTTTATTTTATTAATATCATCAACACTGTCTCTTATTACGGTGAAAGAAAACATCGTAAGGAAACCGGCATATCCGAAAAATCCAAAGAAGTGTGATAACCACTAACTGGACCCGCGTGGTGGATTACGGCCCATTCCTTCTAACAGAGGCTTATGTCCTAGCAGCAGTGGGAATGTTATTTTATTTATTTATTTATTATTTGTATATCAGTTGATTTTGTGATTAACGTGTAATTTCGTCTGCCCGGCTTATGAAATCATTTATATTTTACATTTCCTGCACCACACTTTATTAACTGTTACTTTTCTTTTAGTTTATAAAGTACATCACACCGATTATAATTATGTCACTCTAATTTTTATATAGTAGTCCGTGGAAAACGTTGTGGGTAGCATATTTACCATATTTTTGTATGTAAGCCTATACTATGTATAACTATGTAATATGTTACTGTTTGTTTTTCCCTAAAATAAATAAATTATTACATACATACAACTAAATCTTTACAGGAATTCCCAGTTTTATAGCGTAGGAAAGAAAAACATATTTTGTGCAATTCAATTTCATTATGATAATCAAGTCTACAGAAATATAATCATGGAAATAAATATAATTATTATAGGACAAAAAAAATCAACAAAAAACCAATGGAGCATAATCAATAAAAATAACCAATAAGACATAATCAATAAAAAATCGTGAGTAAAATAGTCACTAAAATAATCAATAAAACATAATCAATACAAAATAATCATAAAAATACAATTCAGTACAACAATCACTAAAAATAATCCATAAAAAATAATCGATACAACACAATAAAAAATCATCAATACAACATAATCAATAAAAAATAATCATTAAAATATATATATCTCTAGGCTGGTTAGGTTGAGACAGATACATAGTAAATATAAAATACTTAATGCGGAAAGTATCCCAACTAACAATTTGGTGATAAGAATAAGTGCTACATGAGCTATTTAAGAGAATTTGAAGAACCTAAGGTCCTGTAAAAGCGCTAACATTTGGTGATATAGCGCGCTTTAACTGTCTTATAACCCTGATTTGGGCCCACGATTTTAGAGCCTAAAGTTACTTAATAGTCATAGAGTAGTGATAAATGAGTGGCAATAAAGAGCTACAATAGTGCTATTGAAGCAGTACTTACCACGTTAAGTGTATAGGAAGCTATACAAAGGTGACAACTGCAAGCTAAAGTAGTAATATAGATATAAAATCCACTCTAATAACTTTTTAGTTACATATTAGTGCTTCCTCGCCACAATATATACCTTAAGAATATATTGTAGGTATTTAGTAGCAATAAGCATCACCCAAAACGCCAAAATTTTCACCTTTTTTCATAATTTTTTAATTTTTTTATTTATTAATATTTAAAAATGTAATTAATATGTACATAGATTGAATAAATGAAATAATAATAATTGTGAATGTGAATGAATTGTGAGAAAATTCATGCAGTTAGAAGAGGCCGAAATAACTTAACACAAAAACACAATAAAACACACAACACACGCTACTTCGTTACCGTCAATAGCGTTAAAATATTTAGCAGTACCTACGCATATTCATACCCGATGTTAGTGTTTGAAAGTGACTTTATGGAGAATAAAAGAGGTAAGTCAACTAATTTATTTTAGATTACTGCAATGGTGTTATAATTATGAAAACTCACTGCTATGGTAAGTTTTCTGTAACAATTGGTATATGTTTTCATCTCATTTTTGAAACGCCTCAAAAATAAACTACATTTGAAGATAATATTTAAAAAAATATACCGTCTCAGTTATTTTTTCATTTCAGTTATGACGAATAATATTTCTTAGTACTGTCTATAAGTATTTTAATGGAAAACTGACAATAATATAGTAAACTAGCTTCCGCCCACGACTTCGTCCGCGTGGAAAAAAAGTCCCCCGATTTTGAAACATTCTTCATTAGTGCTCCGCTCCTATTGGTCTTAGCGTGATGATATATAGCCTATAGCCTTCCTCGGTAAATGGGCTATCTAAAACTGAAAGAATTTTTCAAATCAGAACCGTAGTTCCTGAGATTAGCGCGTTCAAGCAAACAAACTCTTCAGCTTTATAATATTAGTATAGATATGTGGGGCAATAATAAATACACAAAGATTTTTCCTTTAAAAATTTTATAGGTTAACTATTTATTTGATGGCGACAATTTTTAATTACTTATGGTTGCTGATAACACTTTTATTCCAAACATACCTAGTGTTTAAAGAACAATTTTTAGCACTTCTATACCGGTTACAGTTTTACAATATGGTGCTAAAAGTGAAAAGACAACAAGTTTTTAGGTTCGGTTTGCATAACGTGAACCTGTAAGCTGAATATTTTGAGGGTTCTTCTATTGTTTGAAAAAAAAACCTTTACTTATCATGTACTTACTTGATAAAAGAATTTTAATTCCATTATTTATAGTAATTATAACGTAACCTAAGTTATTACATTTTGAATTAAAAGTTTTCTTTTACTATAATGTTGTACTTTTTGAATTTTGTAAACTAACACGAACTACAAAAAGAAATCCTGTTGTTTCAGAAACTATTCCCATATCTTAGTGGTGGTGATGTTTAAGTGTCTACCTACTGAACACCTCGCCTGGTCGCAGCCACACTCATCACGTATCGTATTTGCATTGCCACTCGCTGTACTGTCTGTAATACTACTAATTATTAAGATATTTTGAATAAAACCACATTCTTGAAAGAATAATTAGTTTTATTTTCACACTGTATGTAAAAGGGGTAAGAAGTACAGAAAAACACTGTTGCTAATACAAACTAATTTGCATTTCACTAAGTTATTCAATAAAATGTCTATACCTATAGGTACTAGGCGTCGAAATGTATTATCTGTTTAAATCAAAGCACAGTGAGCAAGCAAATAAATGAACCTTGAATAAACGCGCGTGCAGGGGAATCACAAATAAAACATCTTATTTTGATGATCACATTAGTACCCTTAATAAAAACTCCGTGTTCTATTACGTAGCTTATTTCGTTTACAATATCTTCTAGGTATAAACTAAATTTTTCAGGTTTTCCTTTTCCGAAATAAATACCAATAATAAATGGATCACTGTCAACTTCGCACGTGTTAGCCAAAATAGGCGAGAATTCATATTTGGAGCTTTTAAAAATAGGTAACTCATCAAGATTGATATTCAGGTAAATATTTTTATTTTTTTATTTTTTTTTTTTATTTTTTTTTTGCTTTGGCTTGACAATCCCATGATGCCAATATTCACCACCTTCAATTATTTCAATACAAACTTCTGTCGGTGTTTGTAAAATCTTTCAAGGGTTGGATGGCAAAATATCTGTAAATCTTTTGTTTAAAATTACAATCAAATCTTTCAAAGCAGCTTAGCTTATATTTTTTTGTAGAGCCCATGTTCGTAAATTATTCTTTAAAATTCTGTTTTTCATAATATTCACTGTCTTGCTCGTCGTTCGAGGTGTTTGAACTGTTTGAACATTCGTTATATCAGTTTTCTGCTGTACGGAACCCTGTTGCATATTTGTTCCTTGTGCTTGACATAAATCAGTACCAAGGACACTGGAATTATTATTGTATTTATATTGGTATGAGGACTGTTCCCTCGAATCACATCATAATCTATTCTAAGACTTTGATTTACCAAACACTGTTTTTACACTACAAGTAATTCTTGTCTTGTCACAATGTCATTCTTTTCTTCAATTAATGAAATTTCGTTGTGGTAGTTTTGCGATAATTACCTATTATGTTCTTTTTTTTTAATTTCCATGGTTGTATGGTGGAAACAAAAATATTTCCAAATAGACCCCTTGGACAATGTAAACATATACAAAACATAATTTTTGAGGTTAGGTTATATTCAGATGTATTTAGGTGAAGTAAAATTCTATAACCTAACTTGAAGTAATAATGAAGAGTAATAATGTTTGCAGACATTGTTTATGGCCATAAAAATAGTATTTCCTAAAGCCACTGTATTACCTAAGGTTGACAGAGGAATCATTATACAATCAATAATGGTTTAAAGGTGATTTCTGTCTCTTGCATCATCTAGCTCTATAAGATTTATATTGAACACTTTTATGATACTAATAGCTTTCTTGTTAACTCTTAGGGTTCTATAGAACTCGTTATGTGGTACGAAGTATTTCAGTTACTCTATTTAAGGACTTTAATTGTTAGTAAGTATTAGTAGACACCATACAATTGCTTACAGTATTTTACATTTCTTGAAGTTATAAGAGTGAGCACTTAGAACAATGACGCATAGAAGGATAGTACGAGTGCAAAAAGTGAGGCAAACAAAACTTAGCCATTTTGGCTAACTTTGCTCGACGAGCCGTCAGTACTCAAGGTCACATTCTGCCGAACAGAGCTCGCAAGTAAATAATTTAAAACGACCGTTTGTAGCGTAAAGGGATGTCATAGTCCTTCAGGAAAACAAAAAACGTGTAATCAAATTAGATTTCACAAGTAAATACTTACATTTTATACATTATATTTACGTAAATCGACCATCAAACAAAAATTCTAATAACCTAACTTATCACAATTCAATGTTGCTATCCGTTAGGAAAAAAATACCCATATTGATTTCTTTTGTGCTTATTTTTGTATAAAAAAATATAGTTTTGGCGGCAATTATGTATGCGTCAAACTAAACTATATTTATTTACAGCTACTACCTACAGTGTTTTATAACTAAAAGTTACTGTTAGTTCGAAGAGTGGCATCATAAAGATGACAATTTTATTGATTAAGATTTTTTCATTTAAGTAATGTTCTCAATAATATTTTTCTATTTCATAAATACAACACATACTTTTAATTGATATCAAACGAGATTTTTCAAGCGATTCATACATTTCTATAATATCATTATTACACATCAAACATTCTAAACGCAATGAACGATATCTCATTTCGTTTACCTTCCGTAAATATATGTCATATAAGTCATATTACATGAAAAAACATCTTATCTAGTTTCATAACATAAAATACTTGATTTGATCCAGCAACATAATAGTGCGTTTTCCCATTTTTGTGGGTAATGGTCTGGTAATGGTATCACTGAAAGCTATATTTGTGTGCGTTTGAAGAACGTAGACACATTCGGCTCACGCACACAAAGAAAATAAAGTGGACACACGAAATCGCTCGTGTTTTGTTCTAGACTTGGGGGATGTGAGTGAGCAATACAATGGTTCGCACCAACTCCATGCTACCGCCTTAAGTAATACAATTTTTCTTTGTAACTGTTATTCCTCTTGAAGGTTTAATTATTTGTCTTTAACACCACAATATAATCGTGTGTTATTATAGGAGCTCTTATATATCATTTATAAAACTAAGAGAGCTAAAAAAAGGTTGCCCTTAGCGCCAAAATGTTTGTTGGGATGTCTGTCATATATTATATGATATATCATGCTATTTATGTCATATAATCCTGTTACACGGACATATTTTAAGAAGACTACAAAAAAAAAAACAACCCACATGGGGCCGAGACAGATAATTACACTTTGTTTAAAAAATCAAGCGAATGAATTCGCAGGCAATAGTTAGTATGTTGTAAAAAAAACATTAATCGGTCATTTTAATAACTTAAAAGTTGGGTATAATAAGGATATTATATGTATTAAAGTAGCGGTCGCCTATGGGTTGAAATTCGACTATAATTGATATTAACCTGACTATTAAACTCTTTATAATAGTAACCATTTTTCAGTTAGACCATAAACAAAACAGTATTCGTGAGAGTCAAACGCATGTGTGAACATAGATACACACATGCGTTTGACACTCACGAATACTGTATAATGTATTTTTTTATTAATTTCATGAATTTGCAATGCATTATTATATAAAATATTAGCTTTATGCACTCCTCCTAACCAACTTTACCTGTGTCAAAATTTATTCTTCTCCGACTGTTTAATTTTTATAATAAACAGATACAGTGTTTGCTTCTCGTATTAATTATATAGATAAGTCTTTAATAACTTGTTCAACAGGTTCTTGTGTGATCAATCTGCCGCAAGCCGTCAGCAGTCACCAACTGCGACACTATCCGTGTCACATTTACTGACCCCATAGAGGTTTTATTTATATGCCCACAGATAAACAGTAAGATATAAGGTCATAAATAATAGCATAAAGGAACTCCATATTTCTAAAGAAATATGCTCCAGCAGAAATAAAAAAAGAATTTAGACCATAGTAAGTATGAACAAGACCAACAGTGTAGGTATGTATACATACAAAGTAATAGTGTTAACATTAATTTATACTTAGGTACATGTATATTAGAAGCTCAGTAGACACTATGCATAACAAAAATGTACATGTAACTTCCTACATAATATTATTATACTGTCATAGTTTTGATGTATTGATTTACCGAATTTATTACATATTTTTTATGATCTTGTGGTAATTATGATACTAACTAGTGATATTTTTTACGCTAATGAGCGAATATTAACAGATTAATGAATGGTAAATACAGCCTGGCAGCAACTGTTGGCATACATAAGATCGCCATTGTCACCATATTTTGCAGTATTGTAAATCAAGTGTGTGTTTAAATTATTGGTGTACAATAAATAGTATTCTATCTATCTATAAAAATAATTATTAAAAAACCGGCCAAGTACGAGTCGGACTCGCGGACGAAGGGTTTTTCTATAAAAGGGGCATTTTCTATAAAAACGGAAAAAAATCATGTCTGTTGTATAGGAAAAAAATATTTTTTTAATTCTTAATTTTTTTTTTAGTATTTGTTTTTATAGCGGCAACAGAAATACATAATTTGTGAAAATTTCAACTGTCTAGCTATCGCGGTTCTTGAGATACAGCCTGGTGACGGACAGACGGACGGACAGACAGCGAAGTCTTAGTAAGTAATAGGGTTTTTACCCTTTGGGTACGGAACCCTAAACAATTTTTTTTATATTGATAATAGCTTCGCGTTTGACCACCATCTCACCTGATGGTAAGTGATGATGTGGTCGAAGATGGAGCACGCTTACCTAAAAGTAACCTATTCACTCTTGACTTAAAGACCCCTAGGTTATAGCTATCAGGAAACACAGACTCCGGCAGGGAATTCCACTCCTTAGCCGTACGCACAATGAAAGTATTCCTAAAACGTTTAGTGCGTATTGGTGGTAATTAAGTATTTTCAAAAATGATAAAACAACCGGTCGATGTTTAAGTTAAGTAAAGCTTGTCAACGTCGTTCTGTGGATGATTGACTATCTTAACATATCATCTCAACATAGCGAGTAGTCAGAAGCAAGAATATCTGACACTGCTGTTGCCAAGGGGTAACGTGTTACCCATTATTAAGCCTGCAATACATGTTGGCCAAGCGTAGGCCAATGCGAGCGTTGGCAAATAGGTACAAGGCAAGAAATAATGTCCACACGTTCGACAAGTTCGTCGAACGCCAATGCAGACGACCAATGTAGAAGAGGGTCTGTAGAGCTGCACACACGTTGGCCTAGCGCAGGCGAGCGCCTTTGATTTGTGACCAAAAACCGACACCGATCCGAAGTGAGGCAAGTGATCACGAGCAACGGCGAGCGAAGACCAGTTGCACCAAATGAGCTCTATACACGTTGGCGCTGGCCTCCACTCGGCTAACTAGGCAAGTGACACCGAGCGATAGCAAAACAAGGCAAATATACCGTCTACATGTTGGTATTGGTCTTCACTCGACAACGCTCGGCCAACATGTGTTGCAGGCTTTAGGAAAATGCTAAGTAGATAATTTTTACTATTATAATGTACATTTTACAAGTTCTGATTCGCTCGACTCAGAATCTTATTTGAGTGGCCGTAGTGGCTTCAGGCAGTCGGCAGGCCTTTATTTTTATTTATTTATGGCACTTCAACGACGTATTCACTACAGCATTAAAAAAGAAAAACAAAAGAATAGATTATTATACATTGTGAATAAGTCTCTTACAGACGTGCACAGCACTGCCAGATACGATTAAAAAAAATCAAAACAAAATTAATAGCAATGGTAAGTAAATAATTACATGAAAATTATCAAAATTACAAGAACTATTATTAAACAACAATTATATCGCCAAAATATACAATTATAAAATATACAATTACCAAAGTAAACAATTATTATAAAAATATAGAATTATTAAAGTAAATAATTATTAAGATATACAATTATTAAAATATAAAATTATTAAAGCTACAATGATTGAGTGAGTACTACAATTGCTTATTTTAATCCGTCAATTTTTGGAAGAGTCAGACCAGTAGACTGTGCTAAATTAAAACTACCCATCCAAGTAGCGTGCTCAAACGCTACCAGCGTTTAAAAGAATGGTAGCGTTTGAGCACGCCAAAAAGAAAGGAGCTTTACCTCTCCCTATAACTTTTCCTCTTCTTTCTCAATTATACATGTAATAGTTATTAGTATATATTAATTATTTGTATATTATTTTTGTATGTAGTTTATATTATTATGTTCAATCAATATTATTTATGATGTTTGTACACTGACAGCCCTTAATCTGTCGCCTTTAAGTTTGTCCATCCAAAGGTTGTCTATAAGAGATCGCCCTGTGCGATAAGACCACCCATTGTACACTAGTTTTAATGTTTGTATCCATAGAAATATTGTAAGGTGTACAATAAAGTATATAATAAATAAATAATAATAATAAATTATAACTAGCCTGTACAACTAAAACCTCCCTCCATGCTCAATTCTTAAGGAAGCCATCAAGGTCTTTCCACTATCTCCTTCGCGGTCTGCCGAGGCCCTATATTGCTGTTTCAATCCTGTATTTTGCTGGCTCACGGCTTGTCAGCAGACATCTCTTGCTCAGACCCATTTAAGTTAGCCTTAAAGCTACATTATTTAATTTTATGCGCCTCGGAAATATTAAAAACAAGCTTTTTTACAATTATACAGACATAATCACAAACTATTGAGAATTAGTATCCATATAGCTGTTATCACACATTCATCAAATATATATAGAATTCTTTAAAACGTACTTATTTGAGCTAAAACATGCACACTGCAATTTATTTCATGTATCAATGACGCAGACTGAACGTTCCCTGATTGACAATGGAATTAAATGACGTCATGACGTATACTTATATCATCAGAAAAAAAAGAGTGGGCATTTGTGAATTTCCACCCAAAAACCAAAATAAATAGTCGGCACTTTCATCCCACTATCAGAAAATAGTCAAATACACGTAAAAGCATTACGCGTAAAGCTAGTCATGCAATAATCTAACGATAATGATAATTTTTCCAATAATTTGAAAGCATTTCAAAAGTGTCAACATGAAAAACCTATTAAAGTTTTTAAGTGTTTCCCCTATTACGTGATTGGTCGGTGAGGTTTCGCGGAGGCGTACGGCAGCTGTGATTGGTCGCCGTTGTGCGTAAGTAGAGGAGTTTTCGCGCGCTTTCCATCAGTTGAGGGCAAATTCCCGCGCGTTACAGCATCGTGCTAAAGTTGCGTTCCGAAGTTATGAGTGTCTAACGACAGTTGCTGTACGTGTTCCTTCTACTGCGATATAAGGTAAGTGACGCAGAATTAATTATCCTCTTTTAGAATTATTACGGATTCCTTACGACATTTTTGGACGTGTATTTATTAAAAAAAATCGAATTTTCCGTCGGAACGCGATTAATATTTTCGTGAATTGGATTAAATTTGAAATAAAAAAAATACATTACAATCGAAAGTTATTTAACTTTTTTTTAATAGTTGGCCATAGATTAGTTAATTATTTATGAGCCAAGCAATAATATTACTTTAATCGTAAAATCAGGACTTTATTTATGCTTCGGAATTTATGCGTACATTTTATTTTTAATTGTCTATGTTTAGGTAAGGTACGAGTAAGGTGTGAAAAGGTT
The DNA here is from genome assembly GCA_943138885.2 of Tholera decimalis. Classification (NCBI taxonomy): domain Eukaryota; kingdom Metazoa; phylum Arthropoda; class Insecta; order Lepidoptera; family Noctuidae; genus Tholera; species Tholera decimalis. The sequence continues at coordinate 36,210,284 of OW964569.2, read as the reverse complement.
GTTAGTCATATTTATTTTTAGGAGGATCGTGATAATTTGGCACTGATAAAATAAAATCCTTGGTTTTAAATTTATCTCATTTTAAGTAACTATTGGATAAGTTGAATTTTTTTTTATCGCAAGCAATGTATCCTGTACTACATTGAAAATAATACGACAACGTTATATTGTGTGATTACGGTAAATTTTAATACCTATTGAAATTAGAAGAAATATTCTTCGATAATTTTTGTAGAAGACTTATTTGGTGATAATAATTGAAGTACTTACGATTTCAACGCATAAAACAAACCTAATATTGATAAAATTATTCCCATTTCAAATTCCTGTCTTTTTAAAATATTGTGCCATAATAGAAGATTTATTACAAAAGTCCTTAATTGAGTACTGAATGATTTATATGCTTTAGTAACTACGTGAATAAAAGTAATGTTTCTTATACCCAAATTAGGAAAATATGTATTAGGTTTTATAAAACAGCAATTTATCCACAGGTTTCATAAAAATAACAAATTACATCCAGGGATGTATTTAACTACCGTTTATAAAACAACTTGCTAATACAATTATGTAAGAACATGAAAATTACCATCTAATCGATCATTTATTTTTGTGAACATACGTAAAAATTGCTGGTAAAATATATGACATTAGAAACTATCTATTTTCTGCCATCAAGCGTACAAAAATGTTAATTTAACATTTAAAAAACACAACATCATATTAAATTAAATTACATTATATTAAATTAAATCAAATTACATAATATTAAATTAAATTATATTAAGAGACGAAGTTGTTTTATACATCTACAAACTTGCTTACAAGTACAGTTCCGTATTTACAGGCAATTGACCAGCTAAAATATTCATTAAAGTCTACTGAAAGTTAAATTTTCCGTTTTGCATAATCCGTTTAGTGGTAACAGGTAGATTTACGGAAACTACTTTTTGCCCGCAGTTTCTCTCGGTTGAATTTCAAGAGTCATTTTCAATTCTCAAAAAGTCAAAATTGTCTCCACAAACTCTGTTCAATACACGTTTTCTACTAATAATAATTTTATAGATGCGAAAGTAACTCTGTATGTCTGTTACGCTTTCACACCCAAAACCATTCAGCGAATTTTGATGAAATTTGTTATAGTCATGTTATTAAACAATGAACAATTTATAGGCCACTTTTCACTGACAAATCTTTTCACGCAAGTAGAGCAGTGAGCAGAAGCGAACCCCTTACATTTTTCATTCGCTAATAGAATAAAAATTTATCTTAAATCACAGATAAAAAATCTATGTCTTAATTTAAGCCAGGATCATATCATGTTCCAAATTTGAACCAAATTTTTTAGCCTTTGATGTGATTCTTTTTGTCTTCTTCCATGCCAACTCCCTTTATTTGTGTACCATTTAGGCAACTTATGAGACCAACGCCGTGCTGTGGATAGTATGCCCATGGCCTAGCATAATGCTGAGGGAGCCTTTATGCCACGGCCACGACGTGCATTTGTCTTGTTATTGTTTTGTTTTTTTCCTTCTTTTGTCAAATGTTAATTTTTAAATCTTTGTCCTTACTAATATAATTTAAGGGTCTATTACTTATACTTAAGGATTTATCATAAGTTGATAAGATAGGGCTCACCTCTTGTCATAGCCATCGTGCACGGGCACTGTACCTTGCAGGATCTGAATGAGGCCAATGAAAGAGCTGTGTAAGTGACTGCATATTGGTCCAAGGATGTTTGAGAATCGACTCGATAAGAAGAAGAATCATGAGTATTTAATATTGTATGCATGTCGTTTGTTTTTGGCAATAAATACTTTTTCTTTCTTACTTGGCTCTCCTCTTTCGAAAGCGCCGGGGCACTGTCCTGGTTTGTCTGTGTATTCAGCTGAGTTCGATTTTACTCTAAATCTTTGGCAGTGGTTGTTGTACGGGCAATAGCTCCATACATTGAGATGTTGTAGTATGTTGATGGGCGAATCAGACGGGATGTGACAGGAAATTTACAATCACTGTTTTGTGTCCGTTAATGATTGACAATTTATTAGTAAAAACATTAAATTATACAGAAAAAGTTACTCGTGGTAGCTTAGTCAGCAAATGTACATAAGTTATCGGTGATTTCGCAAATACTTATTCAGGTAAAAACTAAAACAATAAAAATCATTTGGCGATGCTCGTACAGTTGTCCACCACGTGGCTAGGAGAGAGAGAGGCATTGATATGATTCAATTATATATTAACACGTGCAAAGACACATTATCTTACCTACTTATATTAGTATAAAAGTTCTAATACAACAAGTCCATATCTAAGCCCAGAAACTTTAAATAAACAAATTAATTAATTGAAAACAAGGCAATAAAATATAACAGAAAACGAAGACGCCACAGAGCGCTTAGGTTTGACATGGCGTCGTCTTGTTATACTTTTCATTAGAAATGACATCACAAACCCTAGATTTTAAATTGATTAGACTTAATAAAGAATACGTTCACATTTATCCACATTCATGGTCCACATTTATGGTCTGACGGATGAAATAAAACTATTTTTCTTTTTACCCAGGCAACGCACTGTTGCACGTCGGTAGTTATATATTTTTTGAATACGGGACTAATAAAAATATTTTTTATTACTTAACACGTTCGCTGACAGTACGTCGTTAGGCGGGAAATAAAAATAGTGCGTTATGACAGTACGTCGAGGGAGGGGCCACTTATTTTTAAGAGTACGTCGTGGAAAATTCTACTAAAGTCAGGGTAAGTGCTCACTGTCAGCGAACGTGTTAACTTGCTCTTGACCTCAATCACGCCTGATGGTAAGTGACATATGAGATCTACAATGATATGAGCGAGCAGCGTTTCGCTGGTAAGCCAGGCTATGAAGTTTGCCTGCCAGAACCTCGTCGCCTATGAGACTTTTAGCTCTGCGTTCAACTGAGTCAAGTGCAGCTATAGTCGTATTTTTAATTAGACGAAGTCAACTGACGTTTACTGTGATGTCAGTTTTTGATGAAATAAAAATAGTGTTGTGACAAAGTGAATGATTGAAAAAACTCCTGAATGAATGAAATTGCCTCGATTGTCTAGTGAATAGTTAGTGTGCCGAACTGCCGATATCGGGTACGGGGTTCGAATTTTAGTCGTGCTTTGTACATACCAACGAGTTTTCGACGACTATGTTCCTATACTATCTACTTATACTGAATATCGAGTGTTTTAAACATTAAGGAAAACATTGCGAGGAAACTTGTAAGACTGTCCTATTTTCAATACATCATGTACTTGAAACTTTAGATGTATAAAATATAACAATTATATGTAAGTAATGAAAATAAAAAAAACATCGCTTATTACATAATTTGTTTTTATTCATCATCAGATAAAAAATCATCACTATTGCTTTCGGTGACATCTATATACTTATAATAAATCTGTAGAGAGGTAAATTCTGTACATGAAATATACTTCCAAAATAACTGTCAGGGGGTGATTAGGGATCGATACTGATGCCAAAAATGCAATCAGTAAAATTTTTTGTCTGTCTGTCTATCTGTCTGTCTGTCTGTCTGTCTGTCTGTCTGTCTGTCTGTCTGTCTGTCTGTCTTTATAACCGTTATAGAAACAAAAACTACTCGACGGATTTTAACGAAACTTGGTACAATTATTTTTCATACTCCTGAGCTGGTTATAGTATACTTTTCATCACGCTACAATTAATAGGAGCAGAGCAGTGAAGGGAAATGTTGGGAAAACGGGAGAAGTTACTCCATTTTTTAAGCTTCCGTCGCGTGTGCAACCTTAATGGTTAAAGCTACACAGAAATCATTTCATGACAGAAATGTTCTCCTTAAAATTATATAAAAAATATCCCACGACAGCATATGTCTATCTTTTATGGTTGACTCACAACAACACGTGTAACTCCCGATAGCTTAGCAGTTCGAAGCTTTCTGATTATAATATTTGTCTATTCTTACGTTTATAACACTCTCAGTCACCACTCATTGAAAAAGTTAACATTATTAACTATTCCATAAAAAAGAATCATATAAATCGGTATAGAAACACCAAAGTTATACATGAAATACGCTAATAATAAGCCATCGCGCGTGAATACTGAATCATGCTATAAGGATTATTTTTGAGAATCGGTCGCCGCGCTCGACGCGTCTCGCGGTCGAAGCGTTCTCTAGGTACTTAAGCCTCATGTGAACGTGATCTAAACAATATTACCAATACATTAACTTACGCTGACGGAGTCGCGGGCACAGCTATATTGTATCATTACGCTAAGGCCAATAGGAGCGGAGCGCCAATGAAGAATGCTTCAAAATCGGGGTTAAATTTAACGTTAGCCCAAAGTAACTATTCCACGCGGACGAAGTCGCGCGAAAAAGCTAGTTAATTATAAATCTGTCTGAAACATTGTCGATCATGTGGTCGAGACCATACATTTTGTCTTCTTCTTTAATTATATGAGACACGCAGCTACTCCATTTTTCAGGTGTAATAATTATGTTGAAGTCCTTCTTCAAAAAGTTTGATCCGCCGATAAGCCGTTAAAAAACTGATTGTAGTTACATACTACTAGTAATTTATATCAGAGCACTTTTTTACGATTTTATTGTAAAATAAAAATAATATTCTTTTATAGTTTGAAATGATTCACACTCATTGTTCATTCATGCGATTTCCGATTGAATGAGAACTTAACACATCACTAGTACTTTAAATATGGCAACATTATTTTACAAAGTGACATTAGCTACTGTCAGTTGGCTTCGTCTAATAAAAAGTATGACTTTAGCTGATATTCTGCTGAGCCATTCCACAAGTGACTGCAGTCCTTCATACAGGAACAGACCTATGCTATATACAAATTCAAAAGCTATCCAGTTGTGAAGTATCGTTTCACCTAATGTTGGATTCATAGCGTTTTAGCTGCAGCATCAACTATATATATGTAGACTAACAGTTACGCGTGGCTTCTCTCCGGTGGGCTTTATTACGATAAGAAGAAAACATGTCCCTCCGTATTTTGCAGTTGTGTAAAAAGCTTCAAGCTTCATCAAAATACGTCTAGTACTTTCGAAGATTAGTTGAAACAACCAACTTTTCGGAATCAAAATATAGATTAATTTATTAATATAGATTACATAAGATTTCTTGAAAAGTGATTTATAGGGAATAGCTTAAACGTAACTAATATTAACATACTCCAATGATAAACAAAAAAAATCGTTTATTGCGGTTTTTTATGGTAGTCAAGTTTTTTCTTCTTTCTACTCGCTACTCGCCGTCAGACAGGGAACTTAAAAGATAACCGTTAAATCCTGGAGCATACTTTAGAACGTCCATTAGTACATACAGCTGTATATTTAAAAACTCTAAAGTAAATAAATTCTCTGAAAAAGAAAACTGTTTGAGTGCTCATTAGTGAACGCTTAACTTTCTTTAGCCGTTAATTAGTTATCATTTGAAAGATCGCCCTACATTATAATTAATAGAGATTTAATAGTACGGGAACGCATGAATATACTCTTTGATCATCATTTCGGCTGCTAAGCGTGTAATAGTACGTTGTTCATCGAGTGGAGAAGAAAGTGACCAATTACCAATGAGGGTACAGTTTGAGGCCCGAAGCTCAGCTGAAGGCCTTAATACACACGAGTTGGGAATCGCACTTTCTTCCGAGTGATACATAGTGCTTTATACTATACCTACGAGGAAAATAAGAGGGAATAATAATAATAATCTGTCTCTTGTCTTTTGGCATTATATAAGTACTTTTAAGTTAGCTACTGAATTGGCCTAAATTAAAAAAAAAACAGCGCGTTAGTAACGGATTTTCATACACTTTTCCCTCCCTCTCCAGGGTCTCCAGCACGTTAGTAATGAATTCTTATACACTTTTGCGACCCGCATATTTGTACTACAGTAATGACGTGCTTTCTGTCAAACTTTTTAAAAAGTAATAAGGCACTTTCCGAGCAGGTATAGTATAAAAGATTTTTGTAATACCATTCTAGTTCTTCCAAACATCGCGGGTTCAAACCCCACCGATTACACTCACTCCAGACTCAAGCATATTTAGCTTAGTTGGAGGGGTTAACCACATTTGGATTCTTCCCACATCACTAGTTTTCTTAAAAAAAAAAAACTGCTAAAATAATTATTTATAGACTAGCTGATCCGAAAAACACTTTCTTTCTGACCTACCACAGTCCTAAAATGACCTGTTACGTTCTCTCTAAAACAAAAACATTATTTATTACCTGTAAACCTTCCCTAGGTTTAAAGGTAATAAATAATATATTTGTTTTTTTTTTGTGTTAAATATAAGAAGAAGCAGATTAGTTAAATTAGGAATTAAGCATAGGCTTAAATCTTTGCATATAACATGTTCCTACGAGGATGGTATGCTATACAATAGTCATTTATTTTTAACCAACGCCATTCCAAAGTAAAAATATGTTCTCTTTGTATGTTTGCAATGTGTACAAACCCTTCTAAATAAATAAAGAATAAAAAAGCGTCCAATATTGGTCATAAGCATTGGTATAGGCATAGAGGATAAGGAGCAGTTCAATCTTTAATCGTAAGTTTGCCTTTAGACTCTGTCCTTGTGTCCATTTTTTCTGGGTGGGAAAAGTGTTATTTATAACCAATTTACAAAATAAATATTTCATTTCATTTCATTTCATTTCATTTCATCGAATGACTTCTCCCGCTCTGGGTTAAGCGAAAGGGAGTGACTTCTACTGACTAAAGACCCACCCTTTTCCTTCAGCTGCCCTTAAGTTCCGTGGCCGCGGTATCTCTTTAGAACATTTCCGCAACCCCGGCAGGGGACTCTGTGGTCCAGGGGCTTCAACTTTAAAAGGCTGAAAAATATTGATGTCTCAGTAATATTTTCTGCATCTTTAGGAGCATCACAAACACAATTCACGACTACCTGTCATAATTTTAAATTAAAAAGGGCCCTAAATTAAAACCCGCGACTGTGTCGTTTCGGAGTACCCTATATAAAAGTAACTCAATATTTTAACTGAAGGTAGATAGGAAATGATATTAAATCATGTTTTAATAGGTTTTCCTACGTTACGGTTGTCTCAGATTCGTTGAAGTTCTACTAAATACTTGTTTTCATTAGTCTCCTTATTCTATTTAAAATTATATTTAATAATATATAATATAATAATAGCTCAGTGTATTTTGGTGGATATCACATGTCTTCTTGTGTTTTGGTCCTAAGACATTTATGTTACTTCATGATGTTTTCCTTCACTATTTTGTTACCCTTGCTCCACCTTGTAACCACTGCTCTCTAGTCTCACTGACGAGTATAAAAAGTATCATTTGAACTAATCCAGATCATGGTCTAATCGTGTATAAATTCGTTTAGCTGTAAAGGAGTGATTGATTATCGAACAATCGTACAGAGATTTAAATTTGCCGTAGCAGTACATCTTGTAGAGCCCTCTACGAAGTTTGCTACGCTGTGCTACGTTGCTACGCGGCTACGCTAGTTTCGAGCGACGAACAAAATACAGGTTGATAAAATTTTATCATTTCAAATTTCGTGTAAGTATTTGTAACATTGCTTAACAAAGTTGCAGTTTCCAAACAGTTTTAGAAGACACAAATAATGTATCCTGATTTAAATCACTCACAAAACAACAAACTTAAGTATGCTTAATTGACCGAAATTGATTTGACTGTTGTTTTTTTATTTATTGTTCAAAATGCGTAGAATTTTCACACGAAAGCTTCTGAAAGAAGTGTTTTTTTTTTGTTTACCAATCCATCCAAATGATACTTGACATGTACGCTATACATTTTTGCCTCGTTGTGGGGGGAACCTTCTAAAATCGTCTGGACGTTTGGAGGAGAGGCCAGGAAGTGTGGGGTTTTACCAGGCTAAAAGCATCATATGGTGATTACCATCAGCATATAGAAGGGATTCCGTTACCTTCAAAAAGACCACTCAGGTTTGGTCTAGAGGTTTTGTTTTCTTGATTGTAGGCTCACGTTTAACCACCATCTCACCTGATGGTAAGCGATGATGTGGTCGAAGGTGAAGCACGCTTACCTAAATGTAACCTATTCCTATATTATGATAAGATTACCACTCTGTCAGGTATAAGTTTGAGTAGTACCCAAAGATCCTTACTTTGGTATTGTTCGTCAAACGGTTTGTGCTCCTTAAAATTCCAATTTGGGTTACGCGATAACTGACAAATACTTGCTCTGTTTGGACGTGCCAACTCAAATATGTATGTTTCTATCCTTAAAAGAGCACCACAGACAAAAAAATCTGAAAATAAATGTTTTTTTTTAATTATTCATTTATTATAAACCTACGTGGTTCTTATAATTATGATTTGATCAGTACGGATTGTATGAACTTCAAAAGACACGTTGACCTTTGAGTTTGTTTCAGTGTTTCTTCTCAGGGTAGTTAATAGAAAGAAAACACCGGCCTCATCTAGTTTTATTACTTGTACAAGTGTTATTTATAACCTGTTTGCAAAATAAAATAATTATTACTCATTATTCTCTCTTGACTTAAAGAACCCCAGGTTATAGCTGTCAGGAAACACAGACTCCACCAGGGAATTCCACTCTTGTGTAAGGCTTGTTATGACGTACTATATCTCTGAATTGAGTTTGTAAAGAGGTCTCCACAGAGCCTCGCTATGGGCGGCAGCTTGTGATCGCTGTGCCATCGTCTTCTTTTAAAAACTCGATTGGCGGACAGAGTCAGCTGTCTGTACGCCCTATATGCTACACCTAGGTTAGATAATGATTCAAAAAAGTTTTAAGATTATAAGAACAATTTGGAGTTAAAAAAAAATGAAAAATCTCTATCTCTCTTTTGGAACGAAGTTCCTTATCGCGCGTTGTTCCTTATCGCGCGTTGCGAAAGGGGGCTAGACGGAAAAAAATTAAGACGAAAAGTTGTAACGACACTTTTTGCTATAGTAAGCTATTGTAAGCCGTACGGCGTGCGCATGTTTCTCTGTCTGTCTCTCTCTCTGTCTTATAGAAAGCAAGCCAGATATTTTCGTTTCGTCCATTTTTTTTTCTCTTCTTTCTTTCTTTCGTCTTTGTTAATAATAAAAAAATATTATTATAACTTAAAAACTAAAAAATATTACAATTCCTTCACTAATTAATCGAAAGGAACTTCGTTCCATCCGGGTGTCCCTTGACACCTCTCAAGTTTTTTATCCAAAAACGAACGGTGATGTGCCATCATTACATGATGTACATCCCAGCCATACGCAGAAAACGTTTTGGGGATACTTTCATTGTGCGTACAGCTAGGGAGTGGAATTCCTACCGGATTCAGTGTTCCTTGATAGCAATTATTGTATGGGTTTTTAAGATAAGCGTAGATACCTATTCACGCTTACCTTAAAAATCCATATACTACTTATAGGTAAGCGTGCTTCATCTTCACCAAGATCATCGCTTACTAACATAATATGAGATAGTAGTCAAACGCGCGAGCTTGTCATAAATAAAAAAAAGATGTTCTCTAATGGAAAAATGTCCAACTAATTTCTTGTTATGTAAAAAGTAATTGGTTTCCACTGATTATATCAGCGGTCGCTTTGATGTTGTTAAAAGTTATTTTTTATAAATATAGTTAAATTCATTACGCCGTTTGCCTTAATGAATTTTAATATCAACAAATATCACATTAAATAAAAAATAAACTTAGATTTAAAAAAAATTTCAGAGTTCAGGACTACCTACATTGCTGTGGAAGATTTTTAACAAATCACAATAACAATCGGCTTGAACATAGGGACACGAAAAAAGTATCGATACTTTGTGGTATCGAGTACGTTTCGTTTCGATACCGATACTTTTGTACTCGATACTTTGTATTTGATACTTTTATTCAATGAGTACTTCTTGACAGGTATCATATTGAATAAATCTTGCACGGCAACGCTATCTAGTTCAATTAGACTGAACCTTCTAAATCATTACATTGAGCTAGAAATCGTACCTTCAGTCTTTCTGTTCACAGTTCAGATCCTTTCCTTTACTAATCAATCACTCAATCGTTCGCCGTTAGAAAATTGTTTTGTTATTATTATTTATTTATTGTTTGTAAGGTATAATAAAGTTCGTATAATGTACAACGATATCCCACAAAACCGTGTTATTTATATTATTCTTCGTGTTCGTCTCGCGATTTGTTTTTCTCCGGTTGATCGTTATTGTGCTCGACTATTATTTGACTTATTAAATGTTAATGTGTGCCATCTAAAAGTACCTATTGTTCCGTGATGTGTATCTATAAGCGATTGTACGGAGGAGGAATTGGTACTATAATATATATCTAAAGGAATAAATAATATAATTGTTTAAAATGTCACAGTTGTCTTATTTATAGTACTATTATCACACTAGTGTACCAATGCCATTAGTGTTGATGTTCTGTTCTTCTATCCTACTGTACTGAACGTTACTGACTGACATTGACGGCCTGACGTATGGGTATTAGGCCCTAAGAAAAGTACTCGATACTTTGAAGTATAGATACTTTTGTTTCGATACATTTATGAGTACGATACTTTTTTTTTTCGATATTACTCATGAGTACAATATCGATACTTTCTTATCGATACCGTGTCCCTACTTGAACATAGTTGTAAAAATTTTGATGTCCCGTGTCCAATACTATAAACTCTGCCTTATCATTTTTAGGGTTCCGTAGCCGAAGTTTTTTGCCATTCAGACATATCGACATACAGACAGACATATCGGAACTTTATAGTTCCGATATGTCTGTCACAGCCATTTTATTCCGAAACTATTAAGACTATACATGTGAAACTTAGTAGGTAGATGTATTCTGTAAACCGCTTTCCGATTTTAAGAAAAAAAATAAAAAAAAATTAAAATAAAGGGGGGTCCCCATACATGGAACTAGAACTGAGAAGATTTTTTTTCATGAAACCTATGCGTGTGTGGTATCTATAGACAGGCCTTTAAAAATGATATAAGGGTTTCTAAAACCACTTTTTCATAAAGACAATCGTTTAAAAGATATAAGCTTCCAAAGTGATAAAGTGTGTGTTTTTTAATAAGTAGTTTAGTTGTAGGTCCTGGCTGTCATCCGTACATTTTCACAGTCGTCACGCGTAGTGAGAAACCAGAAAATCTGACAATAGTCTGGACAAAGTGTATCGTGTTAGCCGGCCAGTGGATTGTGGAAGTCTGATAGGCGGTTGCTTCATGTAAAACACTAGGACTCTTTAGACTTAATAGACTTTTACTTCTTTTTAGATTAGACTGGAAGCCGATCGAAACATATTTGGGAAAAGCGAAGTAGATTCTGTAATAATGAAATAATGATGTTTATTTTGCAAATAGGTTATAAATAACACTTTCACACGTCTTTTTTTTATCGTAAATGTAAACTAGGTGAGGCCAGTGTTTCCTAACTGACTACTCTGAGAAGAAACACTGAAACAAACTCAGAGGTCAACGTCTCTTTTAAAGTCCAGACAATCTGTAGTGATCAAATCATATGAGAGCCATGTAGGTTAATGTCTGTGGCGCTTTTTAGAGGTGTTGGAATCCCAACACTAAGATTACTAAATTGTGACTGCACATCACTATAGCTTCTCTATGCATAGCACAACACTGGCGCCCACTGCTAGTTTCAGTAGCCATCTTCATCTCGTGTGTATTACACGTACGCGGGTCACAGTGACAAGACTAACGAAAGGATCAAATTGGCCATATTTAGTTTAGTAGTACATATCGTAGTCCTGTGCCCGATTGTAAATTGTTGATAAACGCAATAAATAGTGTTAAACAAGTCTGCGTTTACTTGGCTGCTCACCTTTTCCCACAAGAGGACAGAATCAAACAGATTTGAGCAGGCCCGTCCAAGCAGTGCAAGCATTTGTCAAATATCGCTTAGCTCAACTTAGAACCTTAAGGAGCTGGAACTGTCTAAGCTGTCTACCACCTATAGTATGTCAATTTTGGGTCGACGGTGCGTAGTGTTCCACGCGCGCCTAAAAGAGCATACAGCCTTATTGACAGAGCCCGAAACGGCCATTGCCTGTCGGGGTTTCACGGAAGTTCTAACGAGATACCGCGGCCCCGGAACGCAAGGCAATTGAAAGACCAGGGGGAGTTTTTAGCCAGGAGAAGTCTGACACTCCTTTCCGCTTCACTCAGAGCGGAAAGAGTCATTTAATCATTTTATCCCCGAAAAAGAAGTGGTGTGGCCACATTATGAGAAGACCTTAATGGCTACGTTGTCGCTGAATTAAATAAATTTAAACATAATATTACATTATCTTGTTTCTAGAAGCTTTCCCCATCCAATTTTTATAATAATTACAATAATCAATCAATCGTGAAATTTAACTGACCAATATAATAGGCTCGTGTTATCAATCTGACATATTTTAATTGACAGCCATCCAATATAATTGGCAATTTATTAATGTTTACATATTCGATGTAATTACTAAAAAATCTATTTCCGAGTAGAGAGTGACGCATCGCGCGCCATAGGTATTTTTTATATAAAGATAAATCCAGGGTTTTCTGTTCTATAGATAAAAGGAAAAGCCTGCGGGAAATAGTTTGACTAAATGCTGGGTTTGTATGCAATAGGAATTTTTAAAATATTAATTAAAAAGTTTAGCCAGTTCTTGTTCGTAAAACATTCAATTGTAACCGCTCCGGTTGTTTGCTTGATACAGGTTGTTTCAGAAGAACGTGAGGTTCAACCCAACTGCTTAAAAAGAAACGATGTATTTTGTGTGTGATTTTATAAGGACTTTTTTGCATAGGTAGTTTTTTATTGTATGTCATATACCATAGAATATGATGAGATGAAATTGTGTAGAAAATTGACATTGAATATAAATGGGTTCAGGTTATTGATGGGGCTGCCCCGTCACTACAGTGCGTCATTTATGTTCGCACAAGCATAGTTCGTTTGGATCCAGACCATTGACGTCTTTCCTAACCTTTAAGGACATTGTCCAAATTAAAGATATTTTTTTACAAAGAAAATAGGCAAGACTACATTTGGGTTAAACATTATTAGCTCAAATCTTAGCAATGTTAAAAAAAATGACCAAGTGCGAGTCGGACTCGCCCATGAAGGGTTCCGTGGTAACTATAATAAATATAATATACTTAATATATTTAATTGAAAAAAAAAAAACAAAAAACCTTAAAAAATTCTTAAAACTAGCTTATTTACAATTTTTACAACTACGCCAAATAACTTTGTTTTTCATAGTATTTGCATGAATTACAAAGTTATATTTGCGGTTTTAGAAAATATACTGTATCCCAAAAATTTTGGTTGAAAGTTTACATTAAGATCTACAACATATGGTTTTTTTAGATTTTTCACTTCATTATTATAGAAGTTAGAGGGGGGACACACACATTTTACCACTTTGGAAGCGTATATCTTTTAAACGATTAACTTTATGAAAAAGTCATTTTAGAAACCTTAATGTCATTTTTAAAGACCTGTCTATAGATACCACACACGTATAGATTTCATGAAGAAAAATATTTTCAGTTTCAGTTCCATGTATAGGGAGCCCCCTTTATTTTAAATGTTTTTTAAATTTTCTCTTAAAATCAGAAAGCGGTTCACAGAATACATCTATCTACCAAGTTTTACATGTATAGTCTTAATAGTTTCGGAATAAAATGGCTGTGACATACGGACGGACGGACAGACAGACAGACGGACAGACATGTCGAAACTATAAGGGTTCCGTTTTGTGCCATTCGGCTACGGAACCTTAAAAAACTCAAGCAAACAGCCATCTAGTCATTTAATCCAGACAATTAATTTTTATCCCCAATCGCGTCCGCGAATACTGGAAGTAATCTTACCTCACAATTGACACAATTGGTACAGAGTGGTACAAAGTATCACAAAATGGGAGAAAGCATCGGAATGTTCAGTGTCGACGTTAAATGGTAAAGGATAATTGGGGATCTTTTGTTTAACAGTCCATTTTTAACTGACTTCACTAAAAGGATGAGTGAAACAACAATGCAATGAAAAATAAAAAATAATTGCGTGTTTTTATCTATACCTACAACTTATTATTTTTAACCGACTTCAAAACAGAAAGCTCTGTATTCGATCAGTATGTATGTTTGTATATCCACGATTTTCTCAGAAACTACTGATCCGATTTCGATTTCGTTTTCGTTGTTTAAAAGCATATTTTACAAGGAAGGTTTTACTATATCACACATCAGGTTCTGATGAAGACCTTCGGAGATAAGTGGTGGAACTCTTCAATTTAAAATAGCAAATCTCCCGCGATTACTGCCCTCGTACATCTATGTAGTGTTTAGCATAATTGGCCTATTAATATCACCACAGCTGAGGCACAGACCTGCTGAATCACGTCTGAAATATGGTTTAAGTGGGTAAAAAAGACGTGTACAGCAAACTATATTTTTAAAAAGTAAGTGCGAACGGTATGTACATGAGTCTGGTCATAAGTTTTGTCACATATGGAAAGTTAAATAAATGACACAATGAGTTACGCATTACAACTATTTATATATCAAATGAAAGGGTATAGAATACAGATTTAAACCACATTAAAATTATTCGAAATGTCCTCCTTTTGCTTCGATACAAGCCTTCAATCTGCAAGGCCAGTCATCAATCGAAGCACGCACGACGTTCATGTCAATATCGGCGACTGCTTTAATCAGGGATGCTTTAAGTGACTCCAAGTTGCGATGAGGTTTAGCGCAGACCTTCTCCTCTAAGTGCTGCCATATTTTGTAATCCAAGGGATTCAAGTCTGGACTGGATGAGGGCCAATCCTCGTGCCTGATAAAGTCGATTCAACGGGTCTTGAGCCAATTTGGGTACTTTTCGCCTTATGAGCCGGCGCAGAATCCTGCTGGAATACCCAGTGCCTGTTTTCGAACATTATTTGTGAAAGAGGTTCCACAATGTTTATTAGGACTGTATTTTGATATACGAGGGCACTGGTTTTCACTCCTTTTTCACAAAAAAATACCTCCGTTGGACCCAAATAGGACACCCCAAGCAAAACCATGAATGCCAAAGGATGATGACAACGCTGAACACGTGGCACACGTCTGCTCGCTTCTTCACTAGAGTGTGCATACACTTTATCATTTTGTTTGTTGAAAGTCTCCTCAACATTAAAAATTTTTTCGTCCGAAAAAAGTATTTCGCGATATTTTTGCCCGCGTACCGCCTTAACAAAACCCGGCTTCTTTCGAGTTTGATTTTCTTCAGCCGTGCGTTAAGAAGATGTGCTGTTTTTTTTCTATAAGCACGCAGTCCTAGGTCTTCATTTAACACCCTTTTAATAGTAGTTCTGCTTAGTCCCATCTGCAGAGCCAACATTTTTTGCTTGCGGACAGGATTTTGTTGGATTCGCGCCTTTACTGCTTTGATGACCTCTGGAGTCCGAACAGTACGAGGTCGACCGCTCCTTTGTTTATCTTCTAATCTTGAATCTTCCCTAAATCGTTTGATAGTACGATAAATAAATCTCGGTGGAATTTTCAAATTTTTCAGCAGTTTAAAAATCTCAGTTGGCGCGTGACCGCAACGATGCAATGCAATTACTGCGACTCTGTCTTCTTTGCGCGTCCACTCCATTTTAGAAAATGAACAAAATTCGAGAAACTCTTTGCTTTTATTTTCTTTAAATATTCAAATTTAGAATGCCCATAATATTTTCCTTGGCTTGCATTCTAAATTCGAAATTTTACCTATGTGACAGAACTTATGGCCCGACTGAGTAGGTATCTCAAGTAACACAAACAATTATACACTAAAAAGCATGAAATAAAAACTTTTTTACAAAAAATTGAACTGACTTCAAAACTTACAAAAAAGACTTGCACTACAAGGAGAAAAATAACCTTAAAATTGTTTTATTGGATGTCTAATTCCGTTAAAAATAAGGGCTTAGGTATCTACTCACATGGCTGAAGTCGGTGCCAAGCCAATGAATAGTTTTGATAGGCAAAGAACGCCGAAGGTTTAAAGTTATTTCTCTCTTTGTAGTGCAAGTCTTTTTTGTAAGTTTTGAAGTCGGTTCAATTTTTTTTTATTTTCTTAGTATAGTGTACACTTATTTTAATTTTGGTGTCGTAACGACTGTCATAGATGTTCAAGTGAAAGCCAAGACCTTAGAATAACAACGCATAGAAGGATAGTACGAGTGCAAAAAGTGAGGCAACTAAAACTTAGCCATTTTTGGCTAACTTTGCTCGACGAGCCGTCAGTATTCAAGGTCACATTCTGCCAAACAGAGCTCGCGAGTAAATAATTTAAAACGACCGTTTGTAGCGTAAAGGGATGGCATAGTCCTTCAGGAAAACAAAAAACGTGTAATCAAATTACATTTCACAAGTAAATACTTACATTTTATACATTATATTTAAGTAAATCGACCATCAAACAAAAATTCTAATAACCTAACTTATCACAATTCAATGTTGCTATCCGTGAGGAAAAAAATACCCATATTGATTTCTTTTGTGCTTATTTTTGTTTAAAAAAATATAGTTTTGGCGGCAATTATATATGCGTCAAACTAAACTATATTTATTTACAGCTACTACCTACAGTGTTTTATAACTAAAAGTTACTGTTAGTTCGAAGAGTGGCATCATAAATATGACAATTTTATTGATTAAGATTTTTTTAATTTAAGTAATGATCTCAATAATATTTTTCTATTTCATAAATACAACACATACTTTTAATTGATATCAAACGAGATTTTTCAAGCAATTAATACATTTCTATAATATCATTATAACACATTACACATCAAACATTCTAAACGCAATAAACGATATCTCATTTCGTTTACCTTCCGTAAATATATGTCATATAAGTCATATTACATGAAAAAACATCATCTTATTTAGTTTCATAACATAAAATACTTGATTTGATCCAGCAACATAATAGTGCGTTTTCCCATTTTTGTGGTAATGGTACTGGTAATGGTATCACTGAAAGCTATATTTGTGTGCGTTTGAAGAACATAGACACATTCGGCTCACGCACACAAAGAAAATAAAGTGGACACACGAAATCACTCGTGTTTTGTTCTAGACGCCTCTTCTATGCGTTGTTATTCTAAGGCCAAAACCCACTGCTTAATGAGGTTTCCGAGTAGTGTTGCCCAAACGAGAGTCTCGCAAGAGTCTTGCAATTAGCGATTATCCTATTGCTATTTATTAAACCGTTTAATAAATAGCAATAGGATAATCGCTAATTGCAAGACTCTTGCGAGACTCTCGTTTGGGCAACACTATTTCCGAGCCACGAAGGAATCTCGATATGACCGACCTCAGCAAGAGTTGCTTAACTTTGCAGATCAATTCGTGCGTGACATGTTTTAAAATTGAAATCCTTTTATGTCCAATATTTGATTGAATTGTTTTCTGCCTTTAAACTTTGCGCCGCTCCAATTTTATTGTACTTGTATTCAAGAAAATTCTGCGCTTGTTAGTTACAACAACTAGGTACAACTGCAACTTTTTTCTTAATAAATAGAATTGTAGAAAAGAATTTGGCATGTGTATAACATATATACAGTTCCTTTTAAAATATTGGTAGTCAACTAAACCAGGTTAGACTGGAAGCTGCTTCCGATTGCTGATTTCTTTGACCGAATTTAAAAACCCATACAAAACGATTTTTAATATTATTATTTATAATAGGCTCGCGTTTGACCACCTGACCATCTCACCTGATTATAATCGATGATTTGATCGATGATGAAGCGTACTTACCGATCCACTTAACAAAACCCCAGGTTATAGTTATCACGGGGTTGCAGGAATGTTCTAAAGAAATACCGCGGCCCCAGAATACTAGAGAACTGAAGGAGCAGTGTGGGTTTTTAATCAGTAGAAGTCTGACAGTCCCTTCCGCTCCACCCACAACGGTAGAAGTGATTTGATGATTTTCCGATCCAGATTATTTTTATAGGTAACAGGAAACACGGAC
Source organism: Tholera decimalis (assembly GCA_943138885.2). NCBI lineage: Eukaryota > Metazoa > Arthropoda > Insecta > Lepidoptera > Noctuidae > Tholera > Tholera decimalis. Next base: position 36,192,224 of record OW964569.2, on the reverse strand, counting down.
TCCTGCAGGGAATTCCACTCCTTACCCGTACGTATAATCAAAGTATTCCTATAACGCACGATTACTACCTAACTACATTTCAGAGAAGGTAAACAAGGTTATCTCCTGGCTTTGCTCTACTAGACATTGTTATACCTACCTTGAAGTACATAGCATACAGATTGTAACGCTTGGTTAAGTCCCAAGCTAACCACAATACACTTGAGACTACCTACGATGACGACAGCATTATTGGAGACTATTGAAACATACCTAACGTTAATAGGTACAAATAAGTAGAAGCTGGTATGTGGACTGGTGGAAGATCTACATCACCGAGATGGAATGTGTTCAATTTAAGTTCTACAGAAATGATCTCTTTGGAGCCTTGAACTAGACTCGATCTAGGTTCATTCCACAGACTTCTGTCTCAACCTGATGATGCGAAGAGTCTGTTCAAGTTCTTGGTACAATTAAAGACGTAGATTAACAAAGATGTATTTAACTAGGTATAGGGTGTGATGGGGCTGTTATATGTGTGTAAAAGTCCCAAAGAAAAATAGTAGAAGCTAAATAAGTTGAATTTTGATAGTTTATTTATCCATCAATGTAACTCACATCATCCTCATCATCAGCATTTTCCGAACTATTTTGGGATCAGCATTCAGTCCAACCGTATTTAGAGCGGAATATTAGTGTTTTACATGGAGTGACAGTCTATTTTATCCCCGCAACCTTTTTTTTTGTTTTCGGGGAGAATCCTTTGAAAGGCGCCTTAAGACGAGGCTCCCTGAATTGTATGTAACTTCGCATTAATATTCTGAAACAATCACGCATACAATCAAAATGAAACTTTAGTATATGATTTATTGGATCTTTTTCTTTACATATATAGACCAGTTACGTAATTGGAATATTTTCGCTCGATTCATTTTTTAATCGAAAATCATGTCTTTTTTAAAGATTATTCAAAATTTAATCAAGATTACTCGGCTTTTATGTCTAAAATTAGTATTGACAGTAAGAAAATATAGTTTATTATCCAAATGTAGGATATTTTTTCTCTAGATCAATTATTATTTTAGTTATAAACGAAACATGAATTGAGATTTACGACATTTAGTTTCGAACCCGAATATGGTAAAAGAGCGCACGCGATATTCATCTTTATTACTGCTACGTTATCGTTTAGCATATAACGGCCTAACCGGGGTGCATGGGGACGGAGCTTGCGTGAAAAATATTTTAGAGTGCCTGGTCTTAACTATTGGGGAAAAACAACAGGGAGTGTGGAATTTCTAGCTCACTAAAATCACCCGGTGATCACCATCGACACATAGGCCCCGTTACTTCACCCCCACAACCTAGTATCTAGACACGTTATGTCCGTTGGAAAGACTGGTGTCCGTACCAAAGGAATAACAATAATTGATTGTATTTGGTCTAATGTAATGATTTTTATTTTGCAAATTGGTTATTAAATAACACTTTTACACGTCATTTTTTTTCGTAAATATTAACTAGACGAGGCTGGTGTTTCCTAACTGACTACCCTGAGAAAAAACTCCGAAACAAACTCAGGGGTCCGTCTCTTTTAAAGTCCATACAATCTATACTAGTATAATTATATGGGAACCTTGTAGATTTCAGTCTGAGGCGATCTTTTGAAGAAAGATGCTGACAGATTTGAGTGGGTCCGTCCATAAAGTGCAAGCATTTGTCAAATGACGTATAGCTCAACTTAGAACAAGGAGCTTAACGATTTGACGAACAATACCTAGGTAAGGACGTTTGGGTAGGCCGCAAAAAGCACTAAAACTGCGAGACAATCATGTTTAACTTGAACAAAATAACCTACATAGTTCACATATTCACAATCGTTTATGAGGATTATGTAGATTAGTCTGAAATGACCTTTTGAGGAAAGAACCACACAGATTTGAGTAGACCCGTCCCGTCAGTGCAAGCCTTTATCAGTTAGTCCGTAAGCTCAACTTTGGACGATTAAGGAGCTCAACGACCTGACCAACAATGCCAATATAGGAAGGGTATTTGGAACTGTGGCCAGGTGTATTTCAAAAGAGCGTGATCATTTTTAGAGTTTACATACATAATTATGTTTAGTATCTATTAGACACAAGTATCAACTTTATTATAGGGTATGGGTCGTGTTCTGCACTAGCGTTTTATAAGTGTCTATATGGAGTTATGCGTAGTAAAAGAGTGTGATACGTGATTTCGAAAAGTGAAACACCGAAGAACACGTCCCCGTAAGTTCACGAATACGAAACACTTAAGGCCGGGTTATCCGAGCGCCGTAGGTATTCGACGCTTACCTCAGCCCCTGCAACGAATAGCAAAACGTAACAAATTACGACGCGCGGGAGACACGCGCGCCAATCGTACCGCTCATGAGTTCACTATCTCAAGTAGAATAGGTACGAAGATGCGTCACAGTATAGAGCAATGCAGTAGATCAACTTGAATTGATTAGTTTATGTTTATTTTGTTTTGTTTTAATAGTAAGTATTTTCAAGTTTATAGATAGAATAGGTAAGTATTGTATAAACTTGAACCTAATTAGTAATAAATTAAAATAAGTATATTTATTTATTTTTGTGAATAAGGTGAATAAAAAATCTGACTGACACGTAAATCATGAACACGGGTACGATTAAAAATTATACGCCGCTCGCTATTCGACTTTCTCAAAGGGTGCGAAATCTTCATGGCACAGTATATAAAATCAAGTATTAGGTAGGCACACTTACATTAGGAGAGTTGTATTACAATTCAATTATTGTTATATTGAAAGAGGGCTTAGAGGTATTCTGTGTGAAATATTATGTTTGTAAATAAAAAATATAAATATACACACAAACACTTTTTGGAACGAATTTATTTTACGCGGCTTCTAAACTGGCAGAAATTGTAACGCAAAAGTGTTAATACTTACGACTGTCTTCTGACGAGAGAGACGACGAGGGTCCCTCAACCGCACACTTATTTTTCTCTAAAAACTACAATCATTTATGCACAACTGGCTAATGCCATGATTCGACTTCAACTTTGAAGTTGAAGTCGAATCATGGCATTAGCCATTAGTAAGAGTTGACTCTTGCGGCTTTTGTGGAAGACCCACCACAATTTTACAAACGCTGGAGGTTGTTTGGTAAAGTATTTTTGCTGATGTATTAAAATTGAAGTAAAAAAAACAAAATTATTTTGTACGCAAACGTGACATGACAGCTTTTGCAATGTCAAATGTGTTTCACTCAATGTGTTACCAGTTTACCAGTGGCAGCAGGATTAAAATGAATATGAAAAGAGAAAATTAGAAATATGGCATAGAACTGTTCAAACGATAATACAGTACGCTACAGCTTTATTAACCGACTTCAAGAAAAGGAGGTTCTCAAGTCGTCTTGAACTTTTATTTTATGTTTTATGTATGTTACCTCATAACTCGGAGACGGCTGGACCGATTTGAAAAATTCTTATTGCGTTTGAATGGGTATACTTTCTGGTTGGTCCCACTGTTACGAAATCAGGATCTGACGATGGAATCCTGGAGAAATCGAGGAAACTCTTCAAATATTATAGGCACACCTATAACGTTTTGGGTATTTCTTATAGTACCTTGAGCAGTTGCTTCCGAAAAGTATCATTTGGGGAAGTTGAACTGATGATGAAGACCACAGATGGCCACTGAAACTCTTCAATAATAAGTTTTTCGTGGATTGCGATTCGATTACTTGAGTGGTTGATTCGATGTTAAACACTTTATGCTCGTCACAATACATATGGTGATGCAGAGCTGATGGTCAAGTACCAGGAGAACTCCTCAAAAATTAACGGCTATGCATCGGGAAAAGCAATATTTTGTAAAAGGTGATAAGTTGTTGACATTATGGCTTTTGTAACTAGATAAATTACAAATCGACCCACAAAAAAGCGTGAAAAAAAAATTTTTAGCAAAAAATGGAACCGACTTCCATATCAAAACACTACAAAGGCAAAAATAACTTTAATTTCGCAAGGCGGTGTCTTTAGTTTTGTATATATTTTCGTTTTTGACACCGCCTTCCGAAATTAAAGATTTTTGCCTTTTTAATGTTTTGATATGGAAGTCGGTTCTATTTTTTGCTAAATTTTTTTTTTTGTTTATCTCAATGAACCTACGTAGATCATAAACAAATCGCGTAAATACAAGAGGGAGAAGGCATTTAATGGAGGTTAGACGGGGAATTTTAGGGAGTGCGCGTGATTCGAAATGCAGTAAAAAGCCATAGATCCTGACACTACATGTCACATTTTTGACATTTTACAACATATTATCTGTTTCCCTTTGGTATATGAATACTTTATTGGAAAACTCTTAAAAAAGTAGACATACACAAGGATTTGAAACTTTTTCTGATTAATCATTTTCATGAAAAAGAAATGTAAGCACTTTTCTCAAGACCATCTATGCTCGTTGTTGGTGTTGTTTACTGGTTGCATAACGGTGAACAGGAGACGACTAGGCTCTTCGACCACTTTACGGACGCAGCTGCAAGAACTGAACTGGCCCAGCACAAATATTCAATGGCAAATCTTGTTTTTCTAAGAGATTTTAATTTCCACCATAAAGAGTCCTTGTTCCCGTACCAACAAACAGATTACGCTGGTAGATAGGCCCGCAGGTTTTTTTATCGCTAGATCTCGACCAGCTGGTTCACCAAGCAACCTGCATTCCAGAAGTCGATGGCCACACGCCCAATGGCTTGGACCTAGTGCTCACAAACGTTGCGTCACCAGAGACTGTCAGTATCGGTCTGGGCCTCGCTCGGATCGTATGACCACTTTCTGGTGAAAACGGTATCTACCTTTTCTCCTCCAGATAAATGCCCCAGAGGCATATGGCGAGTATGGAAGTATGGGTCAGCAGACTCCGAAACTGCGAAGCGAAACTCGAACTTTTACCGTCCTTCGCTGCCTCCTAGTTATGATAAAACTGGATGGAACACTAGCTCACACCGCACAAGAAAAAGCAAATTTAAATGCCTCCGTCTTTGCGGTAAGTTTACGTCTCGACACGGCGTCTAATTTACGACCTAAAATACCTCACTTTGGCTCCGTAATGCTGGAAACTGCATTTCATGTTAAGGAAGTCCGCAAAGCCCTTTCCAGTCAAGATGTGAACAAAGCCAGTGAACCAGAAGGAATACCTGCTCGAGTCTTAAAGAGTTGTACCCCGGATTTGTCTCCTGTATCGCATGCTCGCATGTATCGCGTTCTATTAAAACCGGAGTGGTGCCAGTGTCCTAGAAGCCAGGTAATGTGCAACCAGTACTCAAAAAAGTAGCCGTGCCGTACAGGCGATACAGGCATCGCATAGTCACGTTGACTCTTTGGCTTACACAGTACACTGCAAACCTGACTTTGCCAACCAAGCAGAGTCAAGATGCAAACCGAGATCTTTAATTGAAAATGATAGGAGGGAGTGAACTAGTTGCCACTCTAACGATTATACGTGAGCTTCCGATCGCAATGGCCTGGCACTTTGAGGGCCTTACAGTCACCCCAAATCAATCAGACCAGTTTTGATAGCATCTAAATCTCGGTTCACATCTCCTATAGCATCTGACAAACTTTCCACCCGCATAGATGCATACAACTGCAGATCATCAGCGTAAAGTTGATACGAACACCGAAGACAGAGAGTTATAAAGTTTACCGAAAATAATAAATTATATTTTCGTAGGAAATGGTCTGCGTGCTGAATATTTCTACACTATGGCACGAGTGTGCTGCGCGTAATAAATATTGTTGACTTGTGACAACCCCAGCCGTTGCGATACTGTCTAGACGTTGATGTCGGCATTTTCCACAAGATCCAAGGCGTCGACCTACTGTATGATCTTTATACTGTGGTCATAGCGACGAATGATCGACTCCACCATAACCATTATTACATTTACGAAAATAAAACCTAATACAGTCGAATACGGTCAGTTATTTCAACTCGGGTTACTTATGTTCTATTAGCGTGTTTAGTAAAGAATCGGATTGATAATCGTCAGTATTCTGGATCAAACCCAGGCTCTAATCACATGTTTTTTGTGATTCCTTTTTTATTGAAAATACTTTTATATTATATTTAGATAATTTTGTAAATATTTTGTTGAATAAAATAAGAAACATTTTCATTTTTTTTATAGGAGAAAGAAAGTCAAAAATGTTTTTGTTTTACACACATATTTGCGGTTTATAAATCTATTCCGCGTAGGTACTTATCTACTTAGTAAAGTAAAATATTAATTTTTATAATTATAGGTACCTATAATAATATTGTCAAAGTTTCCTTTGAGTCTGACATTTGAAAAGAGCATTATAACATTTGTGCACGCGGCGGCTTTATGCTCTTTGACATAGGGTTCAAATTCAATTGTTTCACACACTTTTTGCGGTTGGCAAATCTATTCCGCGAGAAAAAGAAACTATTATAGCTTTTGCGCGCGTGGCGTTTTTATTTACACACATATTATTTTGTGGTTTCAAAATCTATTCCACGTAGCTAGGTACCTCAGAATACAGAAAGAACCTAGTTAGTAAAGAAAAATATTTATATAGGTCTAAATATTTATATTGTCAAAGCCTTCTTTTTTTTTTTGTTTATTCAGCCTTCGTAGAGCCAGCGATGACAACTTCTTTTTGTTAATTTATCCATTAGTTTAACTGACCAAAATTATAACTAAAGTTCCTAATAAAAACAATTTATATTACAACTATTTAAAACTAAACGATAGGAATTAGTATTTTATAATGATTTTTTGGCTCGACCGGAACCAAACTTAGCGGGGGTGGCAGGTGCGCTAAAAATTGGCATACGTCCGACCTCCAACACGTTCCGCTCGGGACTAAAGGACGCGGGGCGCGCGGCCGCGCGCATGAAAATAATAGGAAAACACTTATTTTTGAAATTAGTGGTATAAATATTTTGAAATTTCACATTTTGACGACCGAAATATATGTCATTTTTTACGACCTTTATTATGGTATAAGTTTTATTATTCAAAGCTTAATAAAACTTAAATAAAATAAGAATAAGACCGTAATTTAGACTTGTCTTTGCGATTTAATTAGATGCAGTGAAATGCAAGTAATCGTGTATCGGATGACCGAAATAGAAAGATCAATGTATGAATTATGTAATATGTTTTTTTCAAAATTTAAATCCGTGTTATCTACGAATAAAACACAATTGAAAACGACGTTTTTTCGAATAACCTCGCCTTAACAACGAATGCACGCTACCACGAAAAACCTAACGCCGCCGTAGCCATGGGATCTCGAATAACTATATCTCTAATTTCACCTATTCGAAACACTTAACAACGAATGCACACAACCAAGAAAAACGGAACACTGTAGCCATGCAATATCGAATAACTAAACCTCGAAAAGTCTTCATAAAATGTCTTTATTAATTTAACAATCAAACATTGCTTTTGCTATTTTATATAAACGATAAAAGAACCCATATTGCCCATATGATATCCCCTTATATTTCCCATAAGTAAATAAATAATTAGTTGGTTGATTGACACATATTATGACATGATGATATCATATCATATTTTTAATTTTTGAGAATAATAAAACATGTTATGTTTTATTTTTCTCAAAAATTAATGTTTGAATAAAGAATATCGTTTAAAATAGCAAAAGCAACGTTTGATTGTTAAATTAATAAAGACATTTTATGGAGACTTTTCGAGGTTTAGTTATTCAAGATCGCATGGCAACGTTGTTCTGGGGGCACGGCAGTGCCCCCACCAAGACGAACCAAGCGAAGCGCAAGGGCACTACCTACCTTTTCTCGAAGTGTTTCGTCATTTTTTTGAACCCTCATAGAGTTGGTTTACGATGTACCAGATAGTTCATATTCTCAGGATATGATGTCAATAATAGACTAATTAAACATACAAAGTCTCAATTGAATATCTCTAATACTTTATATTTTATTGATATCTAAAATACACCGATTTCGTCACTGACACACTCTCTGATACACTGACACACTAATGATCATCAAAATGTTTGGCTACTTCCTGAAGTGCTAGAAAGCTGAAATTTGGTATGTAATCTAAGTTTAGTATACAACCAACAAAAAAATTCATAAACTTATAACTATCGCCCCCCATCCCCTAAAATGGGGGGGGTGGAAGTTTGAATGAGACTCACCAATTTTATGAATTAGGACATGAAAGTTTACACTGGACTGTAGATAGTAACTAAATAAACTATTAATAAGTACTTACAAGAACCTCCGCCTTAATCAAGAGTCTCATGGTAGGTCTCAGTTATTTACGCCCTTTGACGACGAGGTGAGCAAATCGACTGTAAGTACTTAATTAATACGATAAAATATCATACTAAAGTTAGGTATATAATTTAAATAATTTTATTAATAATACCTAATTAATTTATAAACACCAAAACCGACTACCACCGCGACCGAAACGAACGCCTCCTACTCACTCACCCCTCTCCCCGCGCAGTCCCCGCGTCAAAACCGCCAGAGCTCGAGTGCGCTACCCGAACGCGGGCAGCCGGCAGACATGTGAGGGTCAAAGAGAATGTAATACACTATGGTGAGGGCAGACGTCGTTGACGGTCGTGTAGCGAATGCAATATTTTTCGTATAAGTTTGCGGCTTATTTCAGTGGGCATAATTTTATGTATTGGTAATTGGTGAATATTCATGAATAACAAAAAGTTTATGATTTTCAGGTCGATTCAGTCAAAAATATCTGATAACGATACACTTTTCATTCTGAATAATCTAGTAGGTATTATAAAAAAAGATTGGGTACATTATTACGTACATTTAGGATTTTCTGCACACTCACATTACTTACTTATAACTACGGATAAAAAAAGTTATAGTTATCAATCTAGTATTGAAATATTTTATTAATAAGGTGTATTTTAGTAGGTACTGTGTAGGTATCGATAAGTTGAACGTTTGTATTCCTATTGTTTTAAAAGAAACATGGATTGCGAAATAGTTTTACTTGAAGTAGAGCAGGGTCCTCACCATCATCGTGTAGTTCACATGCCGGGAGACGGCTCCTGTCTCTTCCATTCTTTGACATATTTAATGTACGGAAAAAATGACTTTGGAGTGACGATGCAGGTTAGGACTGCTATTGTGAGATATGCAAAGACAGAGAATTGGCTATGAAAACCGGCACTGCTGATGTGCAAGAAATACACCCCAAAAAAGAAGAAAAAAATAAACACTAAAAAGACTGCCTAGAAACTTACAAAAAGAACTGAAATCCCACCAAAAACATTTCATGTAAAATGTTACCAAGACGACCACATAAGGTTTGCCCTGTGAAAAAGATATCAGATCTCATGTAGAGCCAAGCTTCTGAATCTACACAGCCTAACTCTACCGACTCTAACTTCACAAATTCTACATATCAGTAAAAATGTATGGCTTGGCTGTTTCGTTACTTACTTCAGAAACTAAATATTTGCATCACCTCCACGCGACGGTAGCGAAACGGCGAAGCCATACATTTTTACTGATATGTAGAATTTGTGAAGTTAGGGTCGGTAGAGTTAGGCTGTGTAGATTCAGAAGCTTGGCTCTACATGAGATCTGATATCTTTTTCACAGGGCAAACCTTATGTGGTCGTCTTGGTAACATTTTACATGAAATGTTTTTGGTGGGATCAGTTTTTCTTGTTAGTGTGCATTCGTTGTAAAGTGATTCGAATAGGTGAAATTAGAGATTTAGTTATTCGAGATCCCATGGCTACGGCGTTAGGTTTTTCGTGGTAGCGTGCATTTGTTGTTAAGTGTTTCGTATTCGTGAACTAATGGGGACGTGTTCTTCGGTGTTTCACTTTTCGAAATCACGTTTCACACCCGTAGTAAAGTATATTAGGTTTTGGCTTTGATTTCACCACGCGGGTCCAATACAGGTTGGTAGATGTCGTTTGTCTTCGGATTTTTAGATCCGTAGGCATACCAGTTTCCTCTTCTGCACCATTTTGAGAACACTGGTGATGATGAAAATTATAGTTTTGGCAAGTGCTGTTGTGACCCAGAATTTGACCGGTAGACAAAGTACATTTACAAAACAATGCAGACAGTTAGAGCCTCTCGCTAGCAGACAAATGAAAACAACGGTAATAAACCTTTTAGTGGTAAGTAAACTCGTTAAAACAAAAAAAAATATATTTACCTAATAAAAAGCTTTCCTTCTGCTGTACAATTTAAACAGAAAAAGAAAATGTTATTTTTAATATTTTCTCAAAGGCAAATTGAAATAGATTTTAAACCTCAAACAAAAATACAGTGTATAGTTTTGTCTCAAATTCGTAATTTTGATGTACGGGGTAAGATTTCGTTTGTCACATTATTATACAACCTAATTTTTAGTATAATTTACAAAAAAATTGGCCAGGTGCGAGTCGGACTCGCCCATGAAGGGTTCCGTAGAAACTATAATAAATATAATATACTTAATATATTTATATGAAAAAAAAAACAAAAAGCCTAACAAATTTCTTAAAACTAGATTATTTACAATTTTTATAACTACGCCAAATAACTTTGTTTTTCATAGTATTTTTATGAATTACAAAGTTATATTTGCGGTTTTAGAAAATATACTGTATCTCAAAAACTGCTCACTCGATCTCGTTCAAACCAATTTTGGTTGAAAGTTTACATTAACATCTACAACATATGGTTTTTTAGATTTTTCAGTTCATTATTATAGAAGTTAGAGGGGGGGGGACACATTTTACCACTTTGGAAGCGTATATCTTTTAAACGATTAACTTTATGAAAAGGTGGTCTAAGAAACTTCAATGTAATTTTTAAAGACCTGTCTATAGATACCACACACGTATAGGTTTCATCAAATAAAATATTTTCAGTTTCAGTTCCATGTATGGGAAGCCCCCTTTATTTAAAATATTTTTTTTTAAATTTTCTCTGAAAATCGGAAAGTGGTTCACAGAATACATCTACCTACCAAGTTTTACATGTATAGTCCTAATAGTTTCGGAATAAAATGGCTGTGACATACGGACGGACGGACAGACAGACAGACGGACAGACATTTCGAAACTATAAGGGTTCCGTTTTTTGCCATTCGGCTACGGAACCCTAAAAACAGAGATATTGAAAAATAAAAAAAAAATAAAAATAATCATTTAATTACAATGTGGTCTCGACAAAGTGCTTTTCCAGGTAGGTAGTAGTGTACGGATTGTGCTAGGGCATGCGTTGTCGTTTCGACCTTCAGTAACCATTTATTAAAAAATATGAAAACAATGGCCAAGTGCGAGAATGAATACTTTCAATAAGAATAGGACCCTCGTTCCTATGTTTATTGAAAGTGTTCATTGAAGTCTGCACACATTTTTATCACTTAGAACAAGGAGCTTAGTTGAGCTAGCATCTAGCATCGTGATCTGAGTAGACTTTTCTCAACTATGTCGGGGTATATTTAGAAGAAGTTATAATTAATATACACCATAACAGAATAATTGCCAAGTTGTATGGCAATGCTTATTCTTTGGGCAAAGAACGAGCCAGCCCTCCGGTCATGCCAGGAATCAATCAGCCAGCGAGACAATTCCTTATAAAGGAAAGGCGCACTTGAGCCCCATGACCCAAGCGTTTCGACCCCAAACGGCACAAAACTGTAATTACTGTTATAATTTAGTTTAGTTAAGAAAGAAAATATACACTTAAATAAAAACCCTAAACTATATACTCGTATATCTAAGAATAATCTAGAATATAGCGTCCAGAAATTCGTGAGCATCGCTGTCCACTGGTAATGTGCCCAAAAGACTGGTGGCATTGCCACGTTGTATGACAGGGGTCGGGGTGTTTTTACATGGAGCGTTTGCCTATCTGACCTCCACAACCCAGTAACTGGGTAACACGATACTCTTTAACAAGACTGGTATCAGATTTTCGGGCTACTGATTTCTAGTAATGACTGTCAAAAATGTACAAATTACAGCTTAAAAATATCATAAGAATCTCAATAATTTTAAGTGATGACCGCAAAGTTCCTTTTAGAGGTCATTTTACACGAAACGTTTGTAAAATGGCAGTTTTTGAAGCACGTCGCACCCCTTTATCCTCTAAGTTAGGATAAGTAGTCACTTTCCCCCGTTTTAGGAAAGAAATTGTTACGTACTAATATCTTAGAAGCCTGTTTGATTTCAGTTACGGATATTATAATTTGTTAACGGAAAAGATATTTGAATTTTGTGTAGTTTTGCAATTCTAAATAAAGTTAAATTTACGAATAAGTAACAGCGATATATTGTTTTTCCATAAAGAGAGAAATGATATTCTCTCTTTCGCTTTTTCGACAAAAATGTGTTAATTATCTTATTTAAATTAAATTAAATTAAATATCATTTATTTCAGGCAATTTTTAATCCCATAATATACAGACACATTCTTAACTAACATAACATAAAATTTCAATAAAATAAAAAAAAAACTAAATAAAATCAAAAACATAAAAACTATAATACGTGTTATACAAACCTAAACTTTTAAAACGTCTTTTACCTCCCTTGAGAGTTGGATGGTTCGGTACACAGCAGTAACTATTTCATTATTACTCAGGGCTACTCTTGTGTAGAATGACACCCTGAGCTTGTTTATCAGTGCGGAAAAGCCGGCGGCAGCTCTGCTTTAGGCGAACATGTCAGTGGCATTACACCGCCAGGGCAAGTTCATCATAGCCCGGAACGCGTTATTATACTGTACACGAAGAGTGTTAACTACCAAGTTAACAAATATAAAAGTAATTGAGTAAAAGTATAAAATACCACTTTTTCGGGTGGTTAATTATAATCTGCGGTATCTTGTTAGACCATTTCCATAACCCCGGCAGGCAATAGTCCTATCAGCCCCCGTCAAACATGGTGCTAAATGCTCTCTTCGTCGACGTTGAGGATCAAGAAGTAGGTATAAGGATATAATTGTTTAAGGGATTCTTTTCAGTGCAATTTAATACGAATTACTCTGTAACCTTCACCAGAACCAAAAGCGAATATTTTTAGAATTTTCGTACCCGATAGCTACTTAGTACCTAGTTATAACTTTTATAGTAATATAAGCTATTTTTAGTTCGAAAATCCGTATCCTAAGACCACATTTCAATTTAAATTAACCTCAGAAACTGCTACTGACCAGTGACCACAGACCGTTATTTCCTTCAAACTTTTCTAATGTTGGTACCACGTAGTGATGCGTACGTCACCAGACTAGCGTACTGGCCACAATTCAGCTGTCGTATTAGAGGACTGCCAGTGAGGGACGTGCGTTTGACGGCCTATCTAGATGCAAGATTGCTGGGAAATCGACGAGTAGGAATTTCTAGATATTAGTTGCAGGTTTTGTAGGCTTTTCGCTATATTTAAGATACGATTAATGTTTCTTATTCTCTGTAAAACATCGCTTTTAGCGATAAAACCGCCCAGTGTAACACACTTTGTAGTTTTTAAGCCCTTATTTAATTATGTTATGGTGTACAATAAAGAGCACATATCTATCTATTTAGATGCAAGATTACTGGAAACTCGACGCCCATTGACCAACATAATATCAGTCGTAGGAATTTCCAGCTATTCCTGGTAGATTTTGTGGGCTGTGTTGATATATTTAAGTTACAAATAATGTTTCTTACTGTCGAAACCAGGGTGTCACGTAACTTAGTTCGAAATCTTGTAATTTCGTAAAGAATTATTTGTTTAATTGAAAATAATAGATTACTATTTATATATTCATATGTAAAATATTAGACTAATATTTGCCATATTTCAAAAGGGAAGCGGAATCGAGTTGTATGGAGCCTTCGCCACTGATACTTATACAAGAGAGTAGGCTTAGTGGTTAAAGTCATTGAATTATCTAGTAAAAGAAAAACTAAAATAGTTTTAGTTCTTACATAAAAACAATGTCACACGAACCAAACATAACGTATTTGAATTTATATGCTTGTATATCGATATGATACAGAACAATTCATTGCACTGAGCACGGTTAGACCGAAATCGTTAACCATTCGATAATCGTTGGTCGGGCAAGTTTGTGTAAACAAATCTAGCCATCTGTTGCGTGGCTTGAGAGAAAAACAAATCAAATCATTTATTCACATTTAATAGTATACGTATTATACAAAAGAAGGCAGGGGTAAGCGGAATTCTGAATGAGATTGACCCCGAAATTATATATAGGTGCTATTCTAATATTTGAGTAGAGTGTGCAACACTGTAGTTTAATATTATATACAAGAAATCTGAAACAATTTGTAAAATCAAATGTAGTGGTACTACATTGAGACTTAATTGAATTTGAAAGCCAGCTTTGGACAAAAGACGTTAAACATATTCTGGTGACCATCAAGAGTAATTAGTAGTTTGATAACTGTTTATTTAGAATATTTAATGGATATATGTATACTTATAAAGGTTGACCAGTGGTTGCAATTCGACTAGGATTCATAGCAAATTTTAAGTTTGAACTTTATTACAAAAACTAGCGGCTTCGCTCGCGTGTAAGTTCTGCATTAGTTATTCCAGTTTCTGGAATCAATTATAGCCTTTATGTTGCTCAGACTTTATTGCTATATAACAAATAAGTTTTATTAAAATGTGTCTAGTAGTTCCGGAGGTTAGCGTGTACAAACAGACATACATTTTTTAAACTATTTTATTATGTATGTATTAATATTGTCGTTCTGCAAACTTTCTCCATATATACTTTAAATGTGCAAAAAATATTCGAGATGATTAAGTAGGAGCGTAATTTTCGTAAAAAGGGGGACAAAGTCTTTACTTCGTATTAATATAGATAGATATATAGAATATACTTTATTGTACACCAAAATTAATATTAATATAATACATACATATTAAAAAAATACATTCACTTCATTTAACTGGTCAAGAATTTTTTGTATTAAGTACCTATTTGATAGCAAGTCTACTTAAGAAATCAGACTACGTGTAGACTTTAATTCTTATTTATAAATGGTTATTATGAGTTATTACTCTATTACTGAAAATTTTAATTAAAATCCGTTAAGCTGTTTATGCATTTTTGCGTAACGGACTAACTAGCATTCGTTCAAAAATTGTCACAAACTATCACTTTTAAATTATTCGTAAATTGGTATGTATTAAATTTCACGTTTTGCAATTCCATTACATATAGGTACTATATTGTTGGATACACGCATATCAACTCTACACGGCCCGATACTCGAAGTTTCCACACCCTGAAAAATCTTGTGTATATTATAAACTTTGTGTTCCATTACTAGAGCCGCAATTGAAACACCCTGGATTATTTGTTACTTGGACAATGGGCTAGAACTTATAAAGTTTAAATTACTTGAGCAATATTGCTTCATTTGGATCTTAGTTGATATTGCTCCTACTATAATGGCTGAACGGTCCTTGAATAATAGTCTAACCCTATAAACTCTTCAGATTTAATTGCGGGAAAATCTAGATTTGGTATTTCTACCTCCTCTGTTCATCTCAAATTCGTTTATGTTTTCTAAAGGATAGCTAGTGTTTATCAATGCTAGATGGTGTTTATATAGCAAATTAGTAACTAAACACGCGTTTTTTTTTTCATGTAAATTTAAACAAGGTTAGGCCAGTGTTTTCTAACTGAATACCCTGAAAGAAACTTATGTCGACGTCTCTTATGAAACCCATACAATTCTTATTCGTTAAATCGTATGTGAACCATGTAGGTTAATGTCCTTTCGAGGTAAGAAGTTTAGTAAATTAGACCCATCAGTGTGAGCATTTATTAGGTATCGTATAGCTCAATTTGACGAACAATGCTAAAGTCGTTTGGGTAGGGCGCACGAAGTACTGAAACTCGGAAACAATCATGACATTTGACGAAATTCACAATAGTTTGTGAAGATTATGCAGATTTGTGTCTGTTTAGAACTATTATGAGTTGAAGTTGAATTGTATAACCCTTTATCCATTTATACGAATATTATAAAGCTAAAGAGTTTGTTTGTGTTTGCTTGAACGCGCTAATCTCAGGAACTACGGTTCTGATTTGAAAAATTCTTTCAGTGTTAGATATCCCATTTATCGAGGAAGGCTATAGGCTATATATCATCACGCTAAGACCAATAGGAGCGGAGCACTAATGAAGAATGTTTCAAAATCGGGTTGAATTTTTTTCCTCGCGGACGAAGTCGTGAGCGGAAGCTTAATAACCAGCTTATAACATTCGCTGGTTGGTGAATGTCGCATGTCTTTAGATTTGTCGGTTTTAGAACTTATGTCCAGTTTCGTCACTATTTTATACTTCTCCGTTTTGAGAGCAGTGATTATGAAAATTATACAAACTAATATGCTTTCAATCTCACGTCTAACAAATCATATCAATCAATTCATTTATTTCAAACAAACTTGGCCCATACGAATAAAATACCTATATATAAACTAACATATTACTTAACTAAATAATCTAATACTATTACATGTTAAACTAATACATATTAAAAACCTTATAAAAACTATCACTTCAGTCACAATGTTGACGGCGCGCGGCGTCACGTCTCGCTTTGAGGTGTCGCGTAACCGTCCTCGGAAAGGTCGATAAACGACACCTTTCGGCCAAAAGTCCTCATTCAGGCTGATCTGTAGATGACTGTGTCTGGTAGATTGGAATCCGTTTCAAATTGTCTGGCTTCTGAATACCCGCAATGATGTGTCAAAAATGTACAAATGTAAGCCGGGAATAGCCGTTGGCTTAACGTGCGTAAAGTTACGTAAGAATCTCTCATATTAATATCTATGACTATGCGAAATTACAGCTCTGCAACATTCTTTTTTTTTTACTTTTTCGTTGAAATATTAATCTCAAAATCTTCCTCCATAATCTAATTTTAATTTTTTATTTATATATTTTTTTATTATGTTTGGAAAACTAACAGCTACACAGAGAAAATAATAAGGATAATAAATACAATATGGCCAATTACAAGTTTTCAGTAATAACTAGATATACAATATAATAATACAGACAGGTTAGCTGAGATACATAGAGAAAAAAAATTATAAATAAGTACAAATTGTTAAAAAAAAACTTTTCAATGTTTTCAAAGAAATGCCTACATAGTCTTCTTCAACTTAGATTAAAGTAATCGATATCAACCTCCTGGCAAGCCGCATATACTTTTTCTTTCTTTCTTATTTACGTTGTGTTGTGTCTTATTTACGACATACATGGATAACGGACATGGTCATGGTTCCTTGTTTTCCTACGGAACCCTAACAACAGTGTAATATTTGGCTTCTAAGTGATGTTGTGTTTATTTCAATGACACCTTTTGGTTTGGTTTTAATAAGTTAAAAGCTAATTAATTACTTTCAGTTTCTGTATTTTTAAAATCCTTTCTGAAAGATATTAAAAGAAACACAAAATCAACAGACGGTTTCAACAGACACCACTTTGCGGATTAAAGATTTTTAATTTTCCTTTTAATTAAGATGGTAGTGGTACCAAGACTTTAAACTAGGTCGACTTAAACAATATGCCCACCAAAAATCCATAACGGTCCGTTCTGTTCCATTTTGACGTGAAAAGAGGACAAACCATCAAACACACTTTCCCATCTATGATTTAAGTACATATTGAATTGAATTTAAAAACATTTTTCAATACACTTCGTCAAAATCTGGCTCTTATCGCACTACGATTAGATTCAACATGCAATGTATTTCACACTCGTGGATTTTTTTCATTTTTCACACACCATTCCAGATTTTGCCACAGATAACATTAAACAACTATTCAATTCCCTATATTCGGCGATGATTGTTTTTTTTTATTTCACAGCAAAGAGGTGCATGTTTTAAGGCCTTATATTTAATGAAAATTAAAATTGTGTTTATGAACAGAAATATCAGAAATAAACATTATTATTTATAAAATAATTTTGCTTTTATCAACAAATTAACATTTATTTGTGTACTAAAAAAATAATATTTTCCTTTAATATCAAGCTGTTTTGCGGCTTCATACCTTTGCTTCTCCTTTAACCCGCGAAGGTAAAGCACGGGGAAAAAGTAAATTAAATCTTATTAATTTGTCTTTTTTAACCGACTTCTAAAAAAGGAGGAGGTTCTCAATTCGGATGTTTGTATTTTTTTTTTTTTATTTATGTTTGTCCACGCATAACTCCGTCGCTTGCCAACCGATTTGAAAAATTCTTTTTTTGTTGGAAAGGGTATACTTCCCAAATGGTCCCATGAAAATTTTATCGAAATCGGACGAGCCGTTTCTGAAAAATCAAAAAAAGTCGAAAAAAATAATTTACCTTGATGATCTTTTCGTTTACTCTGCATTGCGTTTTTTGTTCGCGCATAACTCCGTCATTTACGAATCGATTTGGAAAATTCACTGACCCACTAAAAAGCGCGAAAATAAAAACTTTTTTGCAAAAAATAAAACCGACTTCCATATCAAAACACTACAAAGCCAAAAATAATTTTAATTTCGGAAGGCGGTGTGAAAAAAAAAAGAAAATACAAAACCAATAACACCGACTACCGAAATTAAAATTATTTTTGGCTTTGTAGTGTTTTGATATGGAAGTCGGTTTTATATTTTGCAAAAAAGTTTTTTTGCATGAGTACCTATGTCGAATTTAAGTTTTGATGAGAACAATTTAGATGCTACGCCGCCAGATATTGTGATTGAGGCTCAAAATGCTTGTAATAGCCTGTTGCCATCTAAATCGAAGCTAAAATATATGGCAACTTTGCATAATTTTCTTCAATGGAAAACCAATAAAAATGCGTCGTCATTTTCGGAGCAAGTATTTTTCTTCGAAAGTGTATTGAAAAACGTCGTTTGATACACGTGGGCATTTGTTACTGCAGTACTCGGCTCCATAACCCCTCGCCTTGCGGCTTGGGCATAATTCCGCCTCGGCCGTAATAACACTCTCCACTTGTATCAAAACAAAGGCACACACAACAACATACAATAAACAATTACAAAGTTTATTAAAAAAAATTCGCTGTGTATGTTACACCGAAAGGGTTACCAGCTCAGCATTTGCTGGGTGAAGGACACCCAGCGCTGGTTTTCAGTTGGCACCCAGCAGCGATATAGTTTAGGAGCCGTAGTCACCCTGTATATACAGGAGGAACTGCCAAGGTCGTTTCCTGGGTGATTCATGTCAAGACCCTCCTCAGAAAGCAGGTTAAGCCTGTGGTCCCGGCTGTCTTTTGTATAGACGCCAGCACATGAAGCTACCCGAAACTGTCAAATTTTCCCAATCAACCTTGAACTTAATTTTTTTAACAATAAAGTTGAAAATCTGTTAAAGAAATTTGACAGATTTTTGTAGCTTGATGTGCGAGCGTCTGTACTTATATCCTTTACAGTCACTACAGGTATTCGGATGCAGACATAAGATGTTATGTCTGCATCAGCAGGCGGAGTTCGCGTAGCTGAGTTTTGGGCCAAAATTATTTAGAATATTTTTGCTATCGCTACACGCTAAGAAGAAGGTAGTCGGGGTTGGAAAATTTGAGACTAAGTTTTTTTACCCAGTAATTAAGCTGAGGTAGCCAGAGAGGCAGCTCCAAGCCTAATTGGGAAATGGATAAATTAATTGATGCGTTACTTCATTTGCGAAGTCAACTGATAAATGTTTTACATAGTATCTACAAAACGCAATACTTATTTTTTAACCGACGAAAAAAAACGGAGGAAGTTATCAAGTCGACGCGTATATTTTTCTTATGTATGATCACCGATTACTCGAAGACGGCTGAACCGATTTGGAAAATTCTTTTTTTTGTTTGAAATTATAGGCACACCTATAATGATTTGAGTATTTTTTATAGTAACTTCTGTAGTTGCATTCGAAAAGCGCCGTTTGTGAAGTGGACCTGATGATAAAGACCACAAATGGTCACTGGAACTACTCAATATATAAGTAGGAATAATAAGTATTTCATGTGTTCCGCTTCGATTACTTGAATGCGGTTATTAAGCACAATATGCTCGTCACAATGCATATGGTGAAGTGAGTCTGATGGTGAAGTACCAGGAGAACTCCTCAACAATTAACAGCCCAACATTGAGAAAAGCAATATTTTGTAAAAGATTATAAGTCGTTGACATTTAGGCTTTTGTAACTAGGTAAATTAAAAATTGACCAACTAAAAAAAGTGAAATAAAAACTATTATTTCTGAAGAAAACGTTACGAAACCAAGAATTTCTCTTGTATCGTAGATGTGTTTACAAACATTTAAATTCACTCATGCAAATATCTGACCCGTAAAAACTATATGTAGGATATGCATACAATTGTTCTGCTGAGGGCATCAAACCCGCGACACGTAGAGCAGAAACCAATCACTCAACCACTGCGCCAAATATACAGGTGTTGTCTGTATTCAACTAGATCGGCTACACTGTTTTTTTTTTCTTGATAATAGGCTCGCGTTTGACCACCATCTCACCTGATGGTAAGTGATGATGTGGTCGAAGATGGAGCACGCTTACCTGTTGGTCTTACTAATTTTCAACACTTCAGTGTCTGTGTATAGCTATTATAAAGAATTTTTCATTGCTGAAAACATCCATAGTCCGATATGGAGGGAATGGATAAAAAAATCATGTTTTGTTGGCAGATTCTCGATTTTACTGTTGTGTGTGTGTAAATTACTAACATCGTTTTCGCAGCAGCATAGTTTAGCAGTCGTTACGTTGTTTGTCCTACTTACCCACGTATAAAATACCAAATCATAATAATGTGTATGATGCAAGGACGTGGGAATGCATGCTGCCATCTTTCTTAAATGACATACGTGTAAATATTTATAAAAATTAACTCTAAAGAACTGCTGTGAAGTGCTAAATATTCATAAAAGTGTCACTTTTAATGATAGTGTGTAAGTGTGGCATCGAGTTGCTACGGCTAGCATACCACAGATAAACCCTCGATGGTTTAGGTGATAGGTTTATGAAATGAAATGAAATGAAATATTTATTTTGTAAATTGGTTATTAATATCACTTTTACATGTAATTTTTTGTGTTTTAAGTTAAGCTACATGAGGCCTGTGTTTCCTAACTGACTACTCTGAGAAGAAACACCGAAACAAACTCAGAGGTCAACGTCTCTTTTAAAGTCCATACAATTCGTATTTATCAAAACATATGAGAAGCATGAAGGTTCATATATGTTGTGTCTTTTGAGAAAAGGAGCACGCAGATTTGAGCGTACCTGTCCAGACAGTGCAAGCGTTTGTCAGTTATCGTGTAGCTCAACTTCGAACTTAAGGAGCTCAACGATCTGACGAACATTACCAAAGTAAGGACATTTGGGTAGGCCACCCAAATACTCAAACTGCCAGACAGTTTAGACAGTTAAGTTTGTAACAATTAATGTATTCGCATGTTTTAAATAATAAACGCTACAAAAGTTTTTTCGATGCACTACGCACACTCTATGGACCGAAAAGTTTGAAATAAATGTTTTATATTTGAATTTTATAACGAGAAAATTTTGATTTTTCAAAAATCGAAACTTGTGGCTTAGTGGCTTTGCTCAAAAACGACTTGACTGATTTCATAAATTTTTCTACAAAGGTTTTTTTTTTCAAAAGGTTTTACTGCAGCTTTTAACATAATTATTATCAGTAAGCGTTTTGAAGGGAAACCAGAGATTGTATCAGTAAGTGACAATGTTTTCTTTAATATCGTAAACATGACTTAAAAAAAACTTTTTTGAAGAATTCATAAAAGAAGAAATAAGCGAGCGAAGTGGCGAGCAGAAGTAGTTGTGTACACCCTGTAATGTACACGAAAAGAATTTCGGCAGTTCATGAATAATGCAAGCTGTCCATTATGAGGTGGACACAAAAGCATAAAGCGGTGGCTGCAAATTATTCCCCGTACTTTATAGTGTTGGTCTGAAGGGGTACCTAATGCAATAAAAATGGGTATTTTGAACTATTTCGTATAACATGGAGAAATAAAAAATAATAATAGTAAGTACAGTAATAAAAAATTACTTCAATTTTAAAAATAAAGACAGTAGTTTTTATTTAGTTATTTTTTATTTAAAGGATTAATATCTACTAAGTATCTGTGTGAGTGTGCGCAGAAACTCCACGTCTTGATCCCTTCACCTCCCTTTCACTATCGGTCTACTTGACGTAGTGCAGGGATGACCCCGGCCGTGGATGGTAACTGCCGAGGTTGCGGAATTGTTATAACGGGACACCGCGGCCCCTAACGTAAGGGCAGGAACAGGGTGGGTATTTAGTCAGTAGAAGTCTGACACTCCCTTCCGCACTAACTACCCAGAGCGGGAGTCATAAGGTGATTTTCCCACCTAAAAAAAGGGTACCTATACTATCCACACTTGGTCAATATACGGTCTTGTCTTACTAACCGCCACCGTCGAGAGAGAGATTAATGAGCGTCTTTTACGTTTGTTTTCACAACAAAGCACAGAAATCTTAATAATATTAAGATTTCTGTGCTTCAAACTATCATTAACTCCCCCTTTAAAACGAAATAAACTATTCATTTCAAACCAATCCAGAAACTAGTGCCGATGCAAACAAAAGATGCTTTCCACAATACGAAGAATATAGCAAAACACGACGCCAATAAAACATATATAAAAACCTTGAATAAACAAGCGAATAAACGATACGACCTCAAATTGCTGCTGTTATTCAAAATATTCATGAGATTTCAACCCTGCGAGTGCCACATTCGTAGATCAGACGCAAATTCTTGAAGCGTTTCTGAGTGACCGCGGTCATGTTCAAACCGGTTCGATCTGGCTTGCGGCGGATTAGGATTGCCAGTAATAACATATTAATAGATTAATTTGACATTTATTTGTGTTTGCTATTTTGAGTTCGGTGAATGGTGATAGTCTATTATTGTGTTTATAATAGATACATTTAATAACAACAGGGCCAAAATAGTTTGGTACACATAGATACGTGTCTGAGTTAATTTTCTTTAGATGTTAAATTATGTCAATTAACACACGTCATATATTATGTGTGTTTATGTAACCATTGCTGATTGGAATATTGTGTTGGGTAGATGCTATCACATAAAAAAAAATGTAAAATCAGAGCTAAGTTCAATTTTAAGAATACGCGTCTTTGTCGTCTTTGTCGTACAAGATAAATGAGAGTGAGACCTATGTGGGTGCTAAGTTTTGTGGAGAAAATTCTATTATTTTAGTTACAAGAATATAATATAATTCAAGCTCAAGACTCAACTTAGCTAGTGTTTTCGTACAGGCTATATTATATTTAGCCGTGGTGGATCTCCGGTCACCGTAGGTGTGGACTTGTAGACAGCGAGTGGGGTAAAGGCCAGGTCCGGCTGTTTTCCTCAAAAATAGTCAGCACTCTAAGTGATGGTGCTGGATTGCATGCCGCGGTTGCAGGAATATTTCCTGCCGCTCCGGGTGCAGCTGAAGGAGACATTTGACGAATTTCTCCCGAATAAAAAGACTATATTATATTTAACTTTTAACCTTAGTTTATTTGTTTCGAAAGTAAAACCGCAATTTCCTCTTCTTTTAAATTCATAGTGATTGTTAGTACCTAGTCCTGATGTCGAGAGAAAGCAATTTTATTTTTTATTTTGATTTTTTTTATTAAGTTTTAATAAATAAATATTTGTCCCAGCAACTTCTCTTCATTAAGGCATACGCAATTCAGTACTTCCTTTTTGTCGGTATTGTATTTATAATGTTAGGTTGAGAATAATGTTAACCTGCGTTACTAGTCTAAAATCTGGGGGCACGGAAGTGCACCCGCTAAGTCGAGCTTTTGGTTGTTGTTAAGTAAAAGAAACGAGAGAGAGACACGTTACGACGTGGTTCCGTTATTCATCCAATTAGTGAATTAATTATGAATGCAGAGTAGCGTTATTTAATTTAAATAACGTCCTCGTGTCCGTGTGTCACCTCAGCATATTATAATAAAATATTCCCTTATCCTGACTCAATAAACATTGAATGTGTGAATAAAAGCTGGGCTTCGAAAATAAATACATACATATTTATAATATTGTTAAACCAATCAAAGAAAAAAAAACGTAAATATAAAAGAGCGCAAGTTTGCATAAAATAAGTATATGGGAAAATGGTATAACAATGAAATGTGGTTTTATTAAAATAAATGTTGCATGATAATTCAGTGTAACAAATAATGTTATGTGCATGCATAATGTTACTTTTAATCTGACAATAGGTTTTTACCATTTGTCGAGGGATGAAAATCACACAAAATTGTTTTATTGGCAATACTATATATAGCTTCTGTCTGCGACTTCGTCCACGTTTTTTTTTTAAGGATTGGAAATTATCCAATGGCTGCCTCCCGATCTAGGCAAAGCGGGAGGGTGTGTCAAACTTTTACTGACTAAAACCCATCCGTGTTCCATCATATGCCCTTCGTGTTCTGTGGCCGCGGTAACTCTTTCGAACAGTAGCGTGTTATTCCAAGATGTCAATTTATATCGATTTACCAAATTTCATTTAGATCGGTTCAGTAGTTTTTCTTTTTAACCGACTTCTAAAAAAGGAGGAGGTTCTCAATTCGGATGTTTGTATTTTTTTTTCTTGTTTGTCCGCGCAGAACTCCGTCACTTGCCAACCGATTTGAAAAATTCTTATCTTGTTAGAAAGGGTATACTTTCCAAATGGTCCCATGAAAATTTTATCGAAATCGGACAAGCCGTTTCTGAAAAATCAACAAAAGTCTATAAAAATATTTACGTTGATGATCTTTTCGTTTACTCTGCATTGCGTTATTTGTTCGCGCATAACTCCGTCATTTACGAACCGATTTGGAAAATTTAGTGACCCACTAAAAAGCACGAAAATAAAATCATTTTTGCAAAAAATAAAACCATCTTCCAAATCAAAACACTACACAAAGCCAAAAATAATTTTCATTTCGGAAGGCGGTATGAAAAAAAAAGAAAATACAAAACCAATAACACCGACTACCGAAATTAAATTTATTTTTGGCTTTGTAGTGTTTTGATTTGGAAGTCGGTTTTATTTTTTGCAAAAAAGTTTTTTAATAGCAGTAAGAAAGGTGTATGCAAATTCATCCGCTGGTAAGCGGCGATGTGATCGACAATGGAGCAAGTTTATTTAGACGTAACCAATTGAAGGGGCAAAGCCGTGGGCAGTAGTTAGTAGCTTTTCTTTGACGGTTTCAGAAAATTTGGAAAAAAAAATTATAGTTAGTGGTCTGACCTTTCATCTTTTGTGGCTATTGTACGCACTGGAATGGCAATGTGGGCGTGGCGAGCGCGCCACATTTATGATACGACAATCATAGCGCGACCGATTAATTCATTCATCGCGTTTAGTGCGCTTCGGATTAATTACTTCGGAACACAGAGCTCTGCTTTAAAATGCCGTGTTGTGCAATTATAACCTGTAAAACAAAAAGTCAGACTGCAAGTATAGAGCGAGGAGGTATATCTTTCCATCGGTAAGTCAAAAATAACATTTAGTTACAATTTTATTTGTAAAAAACATAAAAATATTCTGATCACTATGAAATTCCGAACATTAACAACATTATTGCAACAAGTCGGTCCCAACGGTGGGAACGTTTTAGACTAATTATGTATAATAATAATAACAACTTATCAATATATAATTACAATTAAATACGCTGAGAGTAAGATTCAATAGCACTTTGTTTATATAATAGGTACAGGATTTTGTGTTCCTTAAATTTAAATGTTGCCAGGGACAAATAATTATCAAAATTAAGTAGTTTGGAATAGAGACTAGCCTTGAATATAGATGAGATTTACTCTAAGGCAAAACAAATTGACGCCGTGACTGAATTCTGGACTACACTCATAGAACTCGTAGAAGAAGAATTAATACATTGTTAAAAGACATTAATTTGAAAATTGGTTATTAATAACACTTTTACACGTCATTTTCTTTAATTTAAGCGTGATGTGGCTGGTGATTCCTAACTGAGAGGAAATACTTACCGAAACAATCTCAGAGGTCAACGTTTCTATTAAAGTCCCTACAATTAGTATTTGTTAATCATAGGAAAACTACGTAGGTTTATGTCTGTGGTGCTCTTTTGAAGTTTTATTTGGGTTTTATTATTAGTTTTTCCAACGCAGGCATTACTTGGTTAAAGGGATGCTTCAAATACTAAGATAAGATAAGATAAATTTATTTTGTACATAAGAAAGACACATACATGGTACAAAAGAAAATAATGGGTTGTACAACAATTCTAATCTATTCTAATATTGGCGTCAGACTTCCGTCCCCTAAACTCGCAGGCCTGTATTTTAGGGTTCGGAGATATTTTGAAATTGATAAAAATGATACAACCATGACATTTCTCTAATCGTTAATGTAAACTTATATTTCCCTATTAATTGCATTCCATACAGTAAATCACATTATGAATACATTATTATTTTATTTATTTTATTGGGGATAATAACTAGTTACTAGACACCAGGCTTACAAAAAAAATAAAAACTAAAAAGTAGGGTAAACTGAATAAAATTAAACTTATAGATATAAACACATTCACATAAATTATAGAATAAGCTAATTATGCATCATTAACTATTGGCTTGCTTATCTTTTAGGATTGTACATATTTGTTTTTTTTTATTGAGGATAGGTTCGCGTTTGACCACTATCTCACCTGATGGTAAGTGATGATGTGATCGAAGATGGAGCACGCTTACCTAAAAGTAACCTATTCACTCTGGACTTAAAGACTCCTAGGTTGTAGCTGTCGGGAAACACAGACTCCTGTTTTTTGAAAACATTCTTACTCAGAAACATAATGTCCACTGAATCAAATTGTTTATTATATGTGTCAACTAAACGGAACAGTGGTGAGCGCGCGCCAGAGTTAGTTCGACAAAAATTCAATTCAATTCAATTCAATCTCTTTATTGTGGATCATAGGTAAGTGTACATAATACAGCTGGTGTTAATTAATGTTTTGAGAACAGCTATGTCCTACCCTTAGAGCGTACAATAAATTGTAGGTACATAAATTAATTTAACATGCATGTCAACAATCATTTTAAAATAATACATAGCAAATTTTAGACTATTAAATATTTTTTGGAATAACAAATTTCAAAACAAACAAATTTCATTATACACAACGCATCATGACTTAGGCAGATTGTATTGTGACAGTGATTTGTCGGCAAAGAAGTCTTTCACAGAGTAATAACATTTGTTCACTAACAGTTCGTGGAGATTCTTTTTAAATGATTTTATTTCATTAATTTCTCTTATAGGCCTTGTAATGTTATTGAAAATACGCGGAGCCGAGCAGAAAACACTTTTGTGCAAGAAATATGTCTTACTAGGCACTATGTCTAGTTTGTCCTGGTGTCGAATACGCGTTCGATATTTAAATAAGTCAATATTGTTTTTAACGAAAACTGCGACCTCATATACATATCGAGGGGTGAAAGGCTATTTGGTTTAAGCGACATTTTTGCAACTTTACAGGAGAGCCATTTAAAGTTTGAAATTATGGAAAAAAAAATCATAACAAAAAAACTTCTTCAGCTATTTGAACGGGGTAAACTTTATTGAAATTCAATTAAAAACATCGAGTTGTTGATGCTAATACCAAATAAAATGGATCTTTAATTACAAAGATAAATGTCGCTTAATACGAAATGCCTTAAGCCCTTATTTTTTAGAGTATGGAAAAAAGATTTAAGTTACTTCATAACTACAATTAGCTACAGGGAAAAAAAATTAAGCGACGACACAGTATATTTTCAGAGTAAGCCAAAAAGAATGAAGTGGCGTAGCCCAAAATTAATAGTAGCAAGCTATTTATCTCAACTACCAATTTAGACTAAAATGACTGGCAGGCTAATTTACTTATGTGACTTATATATTGAAATTGTAACGTTTGATGTTATATTTGTCGCAGAATCAACAAAGAAGCACAATTATTAGTATCGCTATTGATTAACGTTAATTTAGAACAACGCCATCTATTATCGTTTGTCGGAAACGTCAAGCAGTGTGCTTGGGTGAGGTCGGTACGGAGCGTGGCATGTTTGACGGCTGTCAGCTGTCATTCCTTTTTGACATTAGACGCATTGGATTTGAGAGACGCCACTTTTGAGTTGGACGCGAAGGCGAGAGGTCGTTCTGCCAGCTCGTACCGAACTTACCGCGTTTCCATAGTTTAATCCATTTCCATCGCCTTGATCATTTGAGATTTTGTTGATTTGTTATTGAGAGTGAATTAATAGACGATTGTAATTAGTGTTGAGACTATTATTTCATACCTACACCATGTCGCACTTGGATTCTGATGACGAGGTATCCCAAATGGGTGAACTACCTTCGTTATCAGAAGTGGGATGCAACTCAAACGCCCCACATGGTGTAAGTGACAGTGCTAACAAAGAAAAATGTAAAGACAATGCGCACGTGTTTGAAGGTGACACAGAGACGGAAAAATGGCGTTTTTTGTTAGAGCAGCAAAACAAGAACTTTATGGCTATCGTGCAAGCAATGAAAACCCCTTCTACGATGGTGGATGTTCGCCTACCTGACTTTGAACCTGAAAAACGGAGTGTTGACCCGCGTGCTTGGCTGGCAACAGCGGACATGTGTGTGATCGATCCCAATAGTCATGGCGCATCGTTGATGATTGCCTTGAGCCGCGCACTCAAGGGAGAAGCTTCATCATGGCTGTCGTCAATATCTTACCCTGGGATGAAATGGAGCGATTTTAAGGAACTGTTTATAGCCAGGTATGAATGTCCAGAGACTACCGCTTCTTTTCTAATCAATCTGCATAGAAATAAACCTAAAGAGAATGAGTGCTTGGCCGCATATGCGGCTACCCTCATGACAACCATCATGTCAAAATGGAACGGCCTCACGACAGAGCAGATTGCTGTCGCGACGGTGCTAGCTCATATCGCGAAGAACGATACGCGAGTCCAGCGATTGTCCTTCACTACGGACATCAAAACCCGCAATGATCTACACCGGGAACTGAAGGCTGTTTCGTTTCTGAAGAGGGGTGCCCCATCTGGTGGCGATGAACGTGAAGGTTCTGACGCGAAGAGGAACCGCCCGAATTGGCTCAACACTGGGCCCAAATGTTTCAACTGCGGGAAACCGGGACACAGATCGGTGCATTGTCGCCTGAGAAGAGACCTAAAGGCACCTGAAGAGCAATCGAGATCGACGGCATCTAGCAGTAGCAAGAGTAACCAGGCACCAGGGAAAGCCGACTGGATCACTTGCTTCAATTGTCGTGAACGAGGACACTACGCATCCAACTGTCCTAAGAGGGACGCCAAGGAGGCACGCAGCAACACGGCGATTGATCCCGCCAGGGAGAAGCGAGTTGATGTATGCCTTGTGGACGCACCTGCTGGATCCTTACGGCATTCTGGTGAGCAATTTGATTTTTATTATGACTCTGGCGCGGAATGTTCGCTTGTTAAAGAATCTGTATCCGGTAAATTTAGTGGTAAACGAATTTATGGAAATGTGACATTGACTGGTATTGGACAGACTTCTGTACGGTCGACTGTACAAATATTGACTACTGTTGAGATTGATGGGATTATTTTTGAAATTCTTTTCCACGTTTTACCTGACAATTTTTTGCGACATAAAATCATGATTGGACGCGAAGTTTTATCAATTGGTCTAGTAGTTCATATGTCATCAGATAAGATACGATTTGAAAAAATACGGACAGTTCAGACATGCGACGTGATTGTCGACTGTAAATTTGACCTTGATACGATAGACACGGACATTTCCCCTAAAAGAAAAACTGAACTGTTGGATATTTTGCTATCTTTCAAAAATAGTTTTATTTCCGGTGTACCTACATCCCCTGCAGACACCGAACCCATGCAAATTCGCCTTATAGATCCTCATAAGACTGTGAATCGACGCCCTTATAGGTTGAGCCCCGAGGAACGACAGGTTGTACGAAGTAAAATTGATGAGTTGTTTAAGGCCAATATAATTCGCTGTAGTTCATCACCGTTCGCAAGTCCTATTCTTCTCGTTAAAAAAAAGGATGGTACAGATAGGATGTGTGTGGACTACCGCGAACTTAATGATAATACAGTACCTGACCGTTTTCCATTACCGTTAATCTCTGACCAAATAGCAAGGTTGCATGGAGGTCATTTCTTTACAATTTTAGATTTGGCTTCAGGATTTCACCAAATCCGCATTTCAGCTGAATCTATAGAGCGTACAGCCTTTGTGACGCCTGACGGGCAATTTGAGTATTTGACCATGCCATTTGGACTTCGAAACGCCCCTTCGGCGTTCCAACGAGCTCTCATTCATGCGCTTGGAGATTTGGTGAATACCTACGTTGTAGTCTATATGGATGACGTACTCATCGTTGCGGAAAACGCTGACGAGGCGCTTGAGCGACTTCAGATAGTGCTTGGGGTTCTTTCAAAGAAAGGATTTTCTCTTAATTATAAAAAGTGTGCTTTCCTAAAACAAAAAGTGGAGTACCTTGGGTTTGAAGTCAGTCAAGGGCAGATACGGCCTAATCCTCGCAAGGTTAGTTGTTTGACTTTGTTGCCACCACCCCAGACTGTGACGCAATTGCGTCAATTTATTGGCTTAGCGTCGTATTTTCGTCAATTCATAGCAAGGTTTTCTCAGATTATGGCCCCGCTGTATGCCTTGACTTCCGGTAATGGTCGGATCGAATGGAAGTCAGAATATGAGACCATAAGACAACAGGTAATTTCTATTCTAACTAGTCAGCCAGTGTTATCGATTTATGACCCAGCACTAAAGACGGAGTTGCATACGGATGCGAGTGCTATTGGATATGGAGCTGTTCTTATTCAGATAAGTGAAGGTAAGTCACATGCTATTGCTTATTTCAGTAAGCGCACAACTGCTGCAGAGTCTAAGTATCACTCGTACGAGTTGGAGACTCTCGCTGTTGTCAACGCAGTAAAACATTTCCGACATTATCTGCATGGTCGCAAATTCGACGTGGTGACTGATTGCAGTTCACTGCAGTCTACCCGTAAGAAAACAGACTTGACACCACGTGTTCACAGATGGTGGGCCTTCTTGCAAGCCTTCGACTTCGACATTGTTCATCGTAGCGGCAAGCGAATGTCTCATGCAGATTTCTTTTCAAGAAATCCATTACCAGACGACGGAAAGAGCGCTATTTTTGAGAAGGTAAGCTGTAAAGAAATTAATTTAGCTGAACTGAATGACAACTGGCTGATTGCGGAGCAGCAGAAGGATGTTGAGCTTTCAAAACTCATATCTGACTTGAAGGATGGAAAACTTCCTCCTGATCTGGCTAAGACTTACGAGCTTCGGTCCAGTGTTTTGCATCGGAAAATTCAGCGACGTAGTAAGACTCTGTGCCTGCCAATAATTCCTAGAACATTCCGGTGGTCCATCGTCAACAATGTACACGAAGGGTTGCTGCATTTGGGATGGGAGAAGACCTTAGAAAAAGTTTACGAGCTTTATTGGTTCGACAAAATGACGAGGTTTGTACGAAAGTTCGTGGATAGCTGTGCCACGTGCAAAATTTCTAAGTCACACTCTGGCAAAATACAGGTAGAAATGCATCCCATTCCTAAGGTAGCTGTACCCTGGCACACCATACATATCGACGCTACGGGAAAACTAAGCGGCAAGAATGACCGGAAGGAATATGTGTTTGTGTTTATAGATGCATTCACCAAGTACGTATTACTCCACCATACGCTTAACATCGACACAGCTAATAGTATCAAGGCTTTGAAATCTAGTGTTTCACTATTCGGTTCGCCCAGCCGTGTAATCGCTGACCAAGGTAGGTGCTTCGCTAGTAAAGACTTCAAGGACTATTGCGAGTCTGTTAACATTAAGCTTCACCTAATAGCGACAGGTAGTTCGAGAGCCAACGGCCAGGTGGAGCGCGTCATGAGCACATTGAAAAACATGCTTACTGCAATAGAAACCAGTAGTCGCTCGTGGCAGGATGCTTTGCCTGACGTCCAGCTGGCTCTCAACTGCACGATGAATCGAGTCACGCAAGCTAGCCCATTAGAACTTCTCATCGGGAAGGTTGCGAGGCCTTTAGATATCTTATCAGTAGCTGACGACGACCCCGAAATCGACATTGAGCAAGTAAGGTTACAGGCTGTGGAGAATATGAAGAAGGGCTCAGCTTACGATAAGGTACGTTTTGACTCTACCAAAGCTAAATTAAAACCATTTACTATTGGAGACTTTGTACTGCTGCAGAACGAAGAACGAAATCAAACAAAGCTCGATCCTAAATACAAAGGGCCTTTTAAAGTCATAGAGGTACTAGAAGGAGACCGGTATGTACTTAAAGCTCTCAATTCAAATCGGAAATACAAGTATGCACACGACCGTCTTCGACAAATGCCTGACAGCGACAATTTTGAACACAAGGACTTTGATACCGACTCTGACCATGACTCTAGCAAAACTGTTGAGACGAGACCGGCTGACGATGAAAGTGTTAGATCTTAGGTGAGGAAATAAAAAGATTCAAATGTAGTATGCAAGTGACTCAGATTGCGTACATTGCAATGTTGTTCGTGGGTGCGAGCCTAAGTGTTTACTTAAGGTTAGTGGCCAACGTCAGCATGGCAATGTAGGTAATCGCCAAAGGTGCTAAATAAAGGCGATGTGTTGAGGTCGGGTACCGGATGGAGGTCCCGTTGGATTGCCGGATGGAGGCAATGTGATGTATTGAGG
Source organism: Tholera decimalis (assembly GCA_943138885.2). Taxonomy (NCBI): domain Eukaryota; kingdom Metazoa; phylum Arthropoda; class Insecta; order Lepidoptera; family Noctuidae; genus Tholera; species Tholera decimalis. Next base: position 36,159,354 of record OW964569.2, on the reverse strand, counting down.
TCGGGTACCGGATGGAGGTCCCGTTGGATTGCCGGATGGAGGCAATGTGATGTGTTGAGGTCGGGTACCGGATGGAGGTCCCGTTGGATTGCCGGATGGAGGCAATGTGATGTGTTGAGGTCGGGTACCGGATGGAGGTCCCGTTGGGTTGCCGGATAGAGGCAATGTGTTGTATGTGACGAGGCTGGGTACCGAAAAGAGCATTGCATACTAGATTTGGTCGGAATGTTTCATGAATTAGTTTGAAACTTGATGTTTATTAAAAAGTGATGATTTTGATGTTGAAATTTCCTTTATAAGATTTGATGAGAATATGTGAATCAGAATAAAATTGTGTTTTTTTGAATCGTGTGACTTTATCTCCCGACATCTTGGTCAGGAAGGCCGAGCAAAGGACGTCTTACTTTCCAAAAATTCTTGTTTCAGATGCTTCACACGAGGACGTGTGAATTGTCAAGATGGCCGTGTCGCAGAATCAACAAAGAAGCACAATTATTAGTATCGCTATTGATTAACGTTAATTTAGAACAACGCCATCTATTATCGTTTGTCGGAAACGTCAAGCAGTGTGCTTGGGTGAGGTCGGTACGGAGCGTGGCATGTTTGACGGCTGTCAGCTGTCATTCCTTTTTGACATTAGACGCATTGGATTTGAGAGACGCCACTTTTGAGTTGGACGCGAAGGCGAGAGGTCGTTCTGCCAGCTCGTACCGAACTTACCGCGTTTCCATAGTTTAATCCATTTCCATCGCCTTGATCATTTGAGATTTTGTTGATTTGTTATTGAGAGTGAATTAATAGACGATTGTAATTAGTGTTGAGACTATTATTTCATACCTACACCATGTCGCACTTGGATTCTGATGACGAGGTATCCCAAATGGGTGAACTACCTTCGTTATATTTTTTTTTATCTAATACTATCAATGGCTGTTAAAACAATCTGGATATATCGCAATTACCAAAAAACTCAGGTACTTATATTGAATAACTAAATAAATACTCACAACACAACATCAATTAAAGTATTTATTTAGAATAACAATTATATAGAACAGTCTCAATGGGAACATCAATTATATTTAAACTAATAAAAACAAAATAAAAAAAAATCAAATCAACCAAGAAAACTTGCAGTAATTATAAAACACAGCCAATGCTGATAATATTCATAATGCAATAAGAAAGAACGTATTTACTTATCATTTTCTTCGACTGTATCCTCTACATCAGTTTCCAGTAAAACATTTTTTGAATTATAGTGTTGCAGATTTAAATATTCTTGATGAAATATCTTGGGTATAACCCAGTGTCGCACAATTTCTTTAGGTCAATGTATTTGGCTTTGTATGTATTTTGAGCTCTAGGTCTCGCAATAATTTGTATGACCTCTTCCATCTTTTTTCGACATACCAAGTTCCTGTGTTGTTAACGTATAATAATGTACTACTTGGTTTAAGTAGCACCCTGCGTGGAAAATAGATGCAGCTGAAAGAGCTTAAGCGACGCTCCATGTCGTATTTGGGTGACGGACAAATAGTTTAAGTGACATCACACCGTGTAATTGGTGGAAGTCAAAATGATTCAAATAACGTCTTAATAAAAATTAGGAACAGGAAAAACGCTTTAACCCTTATTGAATTATTTATCTGGGAAAGGATAACTGGTTTATGTCTCGGTTTTTAATATGATTGTATGGTTCAAGTACATAATTTAAAAAAAAATGCAAATTCCACGTCGGTTAATACACTACCACTTTGGAAACAACCCAAAAATAGTATTGTTTCAAACGCCAAAAATTTTAATGAATCCGGCATCATTCGACGGAGAAAAATTCGCTGATTCCGAATATGTATATAACTCAATATCGCCCAAGATGTCGCTTAAACCAAATAGCCTTTCACCCCTCGATATATATAGACACGGCAATGTTAATATTCTTTAAAAATTGGTATCAAATAGACGAGTTGACCGCACCTCACGTCTATGAACTTATAGCTGTGTACACTTATTTATTCATTTGACTTACCTACAATTGTTATACTAATACAGAGTTATAAATAAAGGCAGCAGTAGTTTAGATCAAGTGTACAATATTAGGCGGTAAACACAACAAGCAAAATTATTAAATTTGTTACAAGTGCCTAAAAAGTGCTTAGGCTACTACAAAAATAACATTGTTATCACTGTGTAATTATATAAAGAAACGAGCAATAGTTGTGGTGACAATTTGTTACATAGTTTTTCTTTTCCTGTTTTTAGTTACGTGATTTAGTTATGTTCTTTATTAGGGCATAGTATCGAACAGTTTCATAAACTGTATGATATAAATAATCCAAGTAACACCAAATCTATGGCTAATGATAATCAAGTAGGTAAGTAAATAATATCAAAACACATGCAGTATTTAATTAAGCTATATTTGTTGAACTAACGTGTTTTGAATGCATTCGAATCATCAAACTTTGAATGATCTATGAATAGGTATTAGGTATAGAGAATAATGCTGCTGTCAATTCTTTTAAACTTAGCTGAAGTCTTTTTTGCACGCGCTTACAACCTCCATCACAAATGTGATATTTCAGTTCTATGCTACGTATTTTGGACTGGTTTTACAGTTTCCTTGTGACTTTGTTCCTAGATGTCGCCACTGTCGTATGTCCTATATATTCAGCTGTCACTGTAATCAGCTTTTCTTATCAAACAGACTTTAAAAAACCCAATTTGACTCCCAGTTCGCGCCAACGACGTTGGGTGCACTACCTTTGTACTGTTTGGTGCATTCGTGGTTGGTAAACAATGTAATATAATTTAGGTTGTAAAAGAGTTAAAAAACTCGTTAAATCCTACTCTTCCTCCGTCCTCACATAGTGTTTCTCATTGCTGAAGGTCTTTCACCGGTGCCTGTGTTTGGCGTCGTGAATAGTATTGTGCAGTTTGGTAGATAGGTATCTGAAATTGTACGAATCTGGTTAGCGTACCTAATTGGACTACATCATCGCGGCTCTTTGTCATCGAGTTTCTTTCTTTTTTTTCTCTTTCTTTTTCTTTCTTTATCTTTTTTCTTTCTTCGTTATCATATTACCCTTTTCGGCTTTCAGTCTTACCGGATGCCACTGAGTATTAGTGTAGAGACCTAGGCCTAGCTGACCTCCACAAGTAACCCAATAGCTGGCTAACACGATACACCCTCCACTGACCACTGTCTGACTTACTGGCTTCGGACTACCCGTTATTGCTTTCACATATTTCCAAATTAAACCAGAACCAACGGCACTTAGTGCGTATGGTGGACATCCCACCCATACGCACTAAACGTTTTGGGAATACTTTCATTGTGCGTACGGCTAAGGAGTGGAATTCCCTGATGGAGTCTGTGTTTCCCGATAGCTATAACCTGGGGGTCTTTAAGTTACTCCCGGGCATCGGGGATCGCGTGCAGATCTCCGGCCACCGTAGACGCGGGCTTGCGGACGGCGAGCAGGGGTCGCTCACCGTCCGGTAAGGACCAGGCCCGGGTCGGCGGCGCGTTGTGATCCACGCGCGCCTCAAAGAGCTGTCAGCATTAGTGACGGGGTCCTATAGGGCCATTGCCTGCCGGGGTTGCGAGAATGTTCTAACGAGATACCGCGGCCCCGGAACTTAAGGGCAGCTGAAGGAACAGGGTGGGTTTTTAGTCAGTAGAATTCTGACACTCCCTTCCGCTCCACCCAGAGCGGGAGAAGTCATTCGATGATTTTCCCACCAAGAGAAAAAAAAAGAGGTCTAGTAAGAGGCAAGTCAAGAGTGAATAGGTTACTTCTAGGTAAGCGTGCTCCATCTTCAACCATATCAACACTTACCATATTTTTAATAAAAAAAAAACTAGCAATGTGGATAGAATTCACATTACTAGCAACCTTGCTAGCCCCTCCAACTAAGCTAATATGCTTGTCTGGAGTGGGTTCACGGCAATAGTGTAATGGGTGGGGTTCAAACTCGCGACCTTTCGCTAACAAGTCCTACACCGTACCCATTAGGTTATTGACTCTTCAATTTAGCTACCCATCGTTGCGTTGCGTTGCATTGCAATGCCAGCTAAAGTAATAGAGTGATTGGATTTTACAAGCAATCAAATCATAATGTGTCCATGTGACCAATCGACCCTTTTTTTTCCGGAATTTTGGTCCAGTAACCCTATTAGGCGTCCTCACAACACCCTGAAAAACATAAATCTACACACATCGATTTTAATGTATTTACATAAACTATACAACGTGTAACGGAAAGGGTATATACATACCAAGAGCACGGCTTCTTTGGGTGATATCAAACGATTGGAAGGGTTTTTTATTTAATCCAATCTCTACATGTTCGGAAGTAATGAGCATTTTTAATATATTGATACCAGATACAGTACTAGGCGCACAGAATTACGGAAGAGATTTATCGTGATATTTGCAAGTAACGTGGAAAGTTATTGACCTACGTAGTGCGGTGACACGATTGTTATGGTTTAAATTTAAGAAACTTACGAAACCGCAAATTTGTTATCAATTTTTAGAGTATTTTATTTTGAGTTTAAACCCTTCCAGTATCGTTTGATAATTGATATCATCCAAAGAAGCCGTGCCCTTGGTATGTATATATATATATATCATTTTATTCTCAAGTATCATAGACTCATACAAATTATCAATTACATGTCAGTCATAATCAAAACACAATTAAATTAAACAATAATTATCAATATTCAAATTAAAATTTTACAATTTTTAAAATGATTAAAAATACTTTATAAATATCCACATACACATAATTAAACACAATACAAATGACACACAAACAAACACAAATTACACATAATACGCACACTACACAATGAATATATTAACTCGTACCCTATCTGCTCCACGACTTATACACGGGGGCATGTAGGGCCCGCCAATGCCGCAAAAATGGCCCGTCCAACCTGTTGGCAACGACGGTAAGGAGACTATTACTACTGTCCCGCACTCTACCCGCTATCGAGGTCGCCCTATTCCGCATTATTGTAAAGAAACAATTCACGCGTATGTTTGCGTACATTCCCGACGCGCTCCAGAAGCGAGGCAGACGCAACAGTGCCCTCAACGCATTGTTGTACTGAACGCGGAGAGCGCTATACGATTTCTGCGTGTATGACACCCATAGGCTTCCCGTATAAAATGATGTGCAGTAGGCTCGAAACAAGGGTACCCCACCGCGCTGACCCCAAAATTGCGAATTACCGTCTAGTTCGCAATGACAGAACACGCTGCCACGGCGGCGGTACCCTTATTTATTATAGGAAGGAGTTATACTGCATCCCTCTGACCCCACCCGCGCCTCTCTCTCACCTAGAGTACTCTGCCTGTCGACTAGGCATGACTGGTCATCCTCCGATAACCATCATCTCTGCCTACCATCCCCCACCATCGGTCGCGTCTCTTGCTTCAGACGATCCTATCGCGCTCACCAGCGATCTCACGACTCTCTTCGGCCTAAGTGACTCCGTCTTACTAGCGGGCGATCTCAACGCCAAACACCCCGCTTGGAACAGCAACACGACAAATGCCAGAGGCAGAATCGTGTATAACCTAGGCGCGACCCTAAACTATGACGTCATCGCTCCGATGACTCCCACCCACTACCCACACGACACCAACCATAGGCCCGATGTCCTCGATGTGGCGCTCCTAAAGAATGTAAACCTCCGTTTACACTCCATAGAAGCGCTTCACGAGCTTAACTCGGATCACCGTCCCGTTATCCTACACCTAGGTTCCCGCTCGGGTAACCATGATCCTACCCAACCTCCTCCGACCCAATTGATCACCGATTGGAGGGAAGTAAGTGAGAAACTGAAATCCACCACGTCGCCACAATCGGACACCATTCCTGACCACATAGTCTCAGTCGCTGACACGACGGCGGCGATCGACTCGCTTACAGATCACGTACAATCCGTCCTGAACGATTGTTCAAGGGAAGTTCCTGTAGTGGAAGACCACCGCTGGAAACTCCCGGACGATGTACGGAATCTGATAACCGAGAAGAACGCAGCCATCCGCGCGTACAGCGCTTTTCCCTGCGCCGCAAACAAAGCTCACATGCGCAACTTACAGCGTGCTGTAAGGAAACGCATTGCCGAGCAGCGTAATGCGAGCTGGGACAAGATGCTGAGCGAACTTGAGCCCACCCATCTTGCCTTCTGGCAGCTTCAGAGGAAGTTACGATCCACTGAAGAGGCCACAATGCCTCCTCTCATTCGTCCCGATAAGAGTATCGCCTTCGATAACTCTGAAAAAGCAGAATGCCTAGCCGACAGCCTAGAGTCCCAGTGTTCTCCCAGCTCTCAACCAGTAGACCAAGCCCACCTCGATATGGTGAACGCCGAAGTCGAACGTAGAACTTCCCTTCCGCCCGTCGAAGATCCCGATAATCCACTGGCCCCCATCACTCCTGATGAGGTCCAGGATATCATTAAAAGTCTCCAACCGCGAAAAGCCCCTGGCTCCGACGGCATCACCAATAGGGTTTTCAAACTTTTCCCCGCCCAGCTTATAGTGCTAATCACTGTCATCTTCAATGGCGCATTGAGCAATATTATGTTCCCTACAACCTGGAAACAGGCCACTGTCATAGGTATTCCCAAACCAGGCAAGCCCAAGTCTGACCCGTCTAGCTACCGTCCCATTAGCTTACTCAACGTCCTCGGTAAAATCTATGAAAGGCTTATATATAAGCGGCTCAAAGATTTTGCCGAAGCAAAGAGTCTAATACCCAATGAGCAGTTCGGATTTAGAACCGAACACTCATGTATCCAACAAGTCCACCGCATCGTAGAACACGTCAGCGCCGGCTTCCAACGGGGCGCAATAACGGGAGCCTTATTCTTCGACATAGCGAAAGCGTTCGACAAAGTCTGGCACAATGGCTTAATCTATAAGCTATACCAACTCGGCGTGCCTGACCGTCTCGTGCTCATCCTACGGGACTTTTTATCGAATCGCACCTTTCGTTATCGAATTGAGGGGGAGCTCTCCTCCCCCCATCCCATTCGCGCAGGAGTTCCTCAAGGCTCCGTACTATCCCCCCTCGTTTTCACGCTATTCACTAGTGATATTCCCAAGCATAAAAATACCCAGCTAGCCCTATTCGCCGACGATACGGCTATCTATTATACCGGTCTTAAACCCGATGCCATCGCTCGCACTCTCCAAACTTCCGCAAACACTCTGGCCAAGTGGTTCCGGAAATGGAGAATCGAATTGAACCCAGACAAAAGCCAGGAAGTCCTCTTTTCTAAACCGCGGATAAACCCACCCTCCCCGCGTCCGATTACCATGTACGGCAAGCCGATCCCTTGGGAAAAGCAAGCCAAATACTTAGGCGTGGTCCTCGATAGACACCTCTCCTTCGCTGAGCATATAAAGCAGGCACGTTCGCGCGCCGCTTTCGCTCTAGGTAGGCTCCACTTCATTCTTAGCTCTCGCAGCAAGTTATCACTCAGGTGCAAGCTGCGTATTTTCACCGCGGTCATCCGTCCCATCATGACCTACGCCTGCGTTGTTTTCGCACACGCAAAGCCCTACCTCCTCCATAAGCAGCAGACCCTCCAAAACCGATTCCTCCGTAGAGTCACGGGAGCCCCTTTTTATGTTCGAAATGAGCTTCTTCACGTAGACCTCAAGATGCCCACCATCCAGCAGTTCATGAAACGCGTCTCCAAGCGTTTCTTTGAAACTTCAATCCAACATAGGAATCCCCTTATCGTATCGGCCGCCCAATATGAACCCTCGCGTATCTCTAAGATTCGCCGACCAAGGCATACCCTAGTCACTCCCGATGACGCAATCACCCAAGAGAGCCGTAGGGAAACAAGTACAGTGGCACACAAACACAAAAACCGACCGTCCTTCCGTCCTCGCCGCCGAGGCCCGCCGCGACGTCCTCGTAATAGTCCACCCCGACCCTTGCCAGAGCGAGCCCGCGACGCTGAGCCAGTAGCTTTAAATTCCCTTATTAATAATAATAATGATATGATCCAGCCTGTCCCTAGCTGCCCTCCCCTGCGACGCCCTAAGCCGAGGTCCGTACCCCACAGGGGGTGCCCTTAGCGTGTAGTCGCCTAGTTTGTAAGTTTTTTTAATTAATTTATTAATTAAGGCAACCACAGGCAAGCCCGGTTAAGCAGCCGACAACCTCAGAGGTTGACCTGCGAGATGCCACACAAAAAAAAAAAAAAAACTCGAAACAAGGTGATTTTGACTTCCTCGGAGCAACGAGCAAACCTACGGGCTATCATATTCGCCCGCACCGACAGCGCCCTCCTTTCTCGCTCAATGTCAGCGTCGTCCTTCAAATCGGACGTCACAATATGGCCCAAGTATTTAAAGGTTGGTACCCGCTCCAATGGCACGCCGCACAGCTTGACCGGTGGTACCTCCGTCGGACATTTGGTTCCTGCTCTGAAGACCATAAGCTTGCTCTTTCTAACATTATATTTAAGTCCATGCAAGTGGGCGTATGTTTCGCAAATGCTTATGAGCTCCCTGAGTCCACCTATGGACGCGCTCAGCAGAACCATGTCATCAGCGTAGCTGATATTGTTAAAACAAACATCATCAACGTGGCATCCTACATGGCGACTGCTGAGCCCGGCAATAAGCTCATTGATGTACAGATTTCCCTTTCCGTTACACGTTGTATATTATCAAGAAAAAGGCAATATTCCTGATTGAAAAGCCACGGGAGACCTGTCTTAAGGAAAAACAGTTTTTATTTTATTTTCACATCAATATCTTCACATGTTTTCAAACTTTAGAAAACTTCTCAGTTTTCAGAGATCTATCTTCATGATTCGTAGTTTCAGTATTTTTGTGTTCATATTATAAAGTTTGAAGTCAAGGTGTCAAAGTTCCTAATTTAATTGGTAAGTTAGAAGGTAGCCGTTTTAATCATTTGCACCAACTGCCGGTTCTGCATATTAAAATATAGTTACGCCTTTATTCCGAGAGAGGTTGGACGGAGTTTTTCCTACTTAGTACATCTATACTTATATTATGAAGAGGTATTTGTTTGTAAGTTTGTATGCAGGGGTATTCTTTGGATCTAACGATCCAAATTTAAATATTCTTTTTTTGGTAGTAAGGTGAGTGGTGAGTGCTATTATTTCGAAATCCACGCAGACGAAGTCGCGGGCGAAAAGCTAGTCTATATACAGTGTGATAGGTTAAACGAGGGACTTATTGAGGGAGGGTATTCAGTATTCGATTCTCGTCTCAAATATGTAAAAAGCCTGTAACTTAAATTTTTGACGTAATTGTGTACACTGTACACTGAGGCGCAAAAGGTGAATGAACTTGTAAACAGTACCTAAAGTAATCACCTGGCAAGACACGGACCGATCCTGTCAAAAAAAAAGCTTTGAAGGACTGTGACACTTTGATTTGTGGACTGATGACAGGCCCGTTGGTATAGTGGTCAGTGGTCCTGACTGCTATGCGCAAGGTCGTGGGTTCGATTCCCACCTAGGACAAATGTTTGTGTGATGAGCACGGTCATTTGTTCTTTGTCTGGGTGTAATTTATTTATAATATGTATGTATTTAGAAATATATATGTATGTTTATCAGTTGTCTAGAATCCATATCACAAGCTCTGCTTAGTTTGGGACTAGATGGCGTTATGTGAAAAAAAAAAAAAGTTGTGGACTTTTGGTATGGTTCTGTCTGTTATTTATCAGTGTTTTTTTTTGTTCATATTTTTATTAGAATCATGTAAGCATACACTATTGTAGGTTTGAATATGTCCCTCGTTTAAACTAACATACTGTATATGAAGGTAAAGTACAATTATACAGGCAAAGGACACATACTAAAGTGTATCATATGTCATCGCTTCAAAACAACCACTAGCAAACAGCTGATGGGAAACTTAACAAAACCCCGAGTCACTCCGTCGCGTGCATTTACACACACAGGCGTTGATTTTACGGGACAAGTGGAAGTCAAGGCCAACAAAGGCAGAGGCATTAAGACGTGCAAGGCCTACATATCAATATTTGTCTGCCTAGCAACTAAGGCCATTCATTTAGAATTGGTCTCAGACTTGACTACTGCAGCCTTTCTCAACGCGTTTAAACGGTTCTGCGCCCGTAGAGGCACACCAAGGTGTATGTACTCTGACAATGGTACGAACTTTGTAGGTGCTGCCAAAACACTCGTACAGGAACACAGAGAGGCGTTAAAGTACTACATTAACAAAGAACTCTTGACTGAGTTAGCAAACCTGGGAGTTGAGTGGCAATTTAACGCTCCAGTTTGGCCGTCAGCAGGAGGGCTGTGGGAGGCCGCAGTTAAAAGTATGAAGCACCACCTGAAACGCATAATTGGCGAACAGAAGCTGACATTTGAGGAGTTCTCCACGTTGATAACGCAGATTGAAGCATGCCTAAACTCAAGGCCATTGGTTCCTTTGACATACAACATTGACGATCTAGACTGCCTGACGCCTGCACATTTCTTGGTGGGAGGGCCAATACTGTCAAGCCCATTATCACCGGACGAGGATATCAGAAACATCAAAACTAGATGGCAGCTACTAGAAAAAATGCACAAAGATTTTTGGAAGAGATGGTCATCTGAATATTTACAAACACTTCAAACACGAAGCAAGTGGCATTCTGCAACAAAAAACCTTGAGATCAACGACATCGTTTTGATAAAAGAAGATTACTTGCCGCCCTCGAAATGGCTCTTGGGAAGGGTTATTGAGACACATCCTGGTAAGGATGGACTTGTTCGAGTGGTGACCCTGAAAACGAAGAATGGCACTTTAAAACGCCCCATCATCAAATTATCACGACTACCTGTCGAACAGAGTGATACAGGGAGCGAAGATTGAAGGTGACACAAAAGCTCACGAACCACAGAAATCTGAGAGATTGTAGCGGAAGAAACCTGCCAAAAGATCCCTAAATAGCATAGCATATCCTTTACGTCATTACATCAAACGTCAGTGAACGTCAACATATTATCGTCAGCAAAATTAGTCCACTTGCAACAAAATCGCTGACATGCAAATACGGCAAGACGACTACGTCACACCTTCGAACAGTCTGACAAAGGAAGATCCAACGTTGATATCGTAACCATCGTATCGAAAACAATTTGCTCGACGCTTCCAAGAAACAAACGAGAAAATACAACTAAATCGCAACTATTACTGCGCGACTTAGTGACTGATGTCAAGGACGAACGCGTCAACACACATCTATTAAAACCAGATCAGTTACAAGAACAATTAAACATAATTTCTGAACAATTGTCTAGTAACTGTCTAGTAAGCTGACGAAGGAATTCTTCATTGTTGAAGTCAAACTACCTTTAGTGAACAACGAACAGTACGAGCTAAGCCAAGTTATACCGATTCCTTACATAGAAGAAAAGACGGAATTTATATTTTTATTGTTTTCTTTGATGATTGTTTGTTAACTTTACTTATATTTGTACATAAGGCCTGGTTTTTATATTTTGCTTTTTTGAGATTTGGGAGCATGTTCGAGCATGCTCGACAATTTTATGCTGACGCCTGCGATCAGCACTTACGTTTTTTATAGTATTAATACATACACATTATAACAATAAGGTTAGTTCAATAAAGCTGCATGGTGAACACACACGTCGGTGTTTTCTTCCACAACACAGTAGGAATTCCCGATACACATTTCACCTCAGCGGCTGGACTCCACATCATCTCTATTATATAAATACTTAATTAGAATATTTTGTATGTATAAACCTTTGCGAATAAATTGTCTATACAATGTGTAACGGAAAGGGTATATACATACCAAGGGCACTGCTTCTTTGGGTGATATCAAACGATATTGGAACGGGTTTTTTAATCCTATCTCTACATGTTCGGAAGTAATGAGAATTTTTAATACATTTATACCAGAAACCGAATTTTTCAAATTGAAATAAGCACATCACAGGAGAGACTTATCGTGATATTTGCAAGTAACGTGGAATGTTATTGACCTACGTAGCGCGGTGATACGATTGTTATGATTTCAATTTAAGAAACTTACGAAACCGAAAATTTGGTACCAATTTTTAGAGTATTTTATTTTGAGTTGAAACCCATCCAATATCGTTTGATATCATCCAAAGAAGCCGTGCTCTTGGTACCCTTCCCTTACAATAAATACCCTTTCTGTTACACGTTATATACCTAACAATGAAAACTGCATCAAAAGCCGATGCAGATCCGATCAGACAGACAGACAGGAGGGCGACTTTGTTTTATACTATGCAGTGATAAGTAGGACTTATATAGTTACGTAAACCAAATTTCAATTTGTAGAATCGTTGGTTGATTCAAAATGAAAGCCTTCTTTTTCCTAGGGTAAGTTTGAAACCTAAAAAATATGAAGCTGAAAAGCCAAAAAAAATTTACATATGACTCAACATTTGAACGATATTCGTATTAGGGACCATTTAAAAATATTACATCGGTCGTTTTATTTTATTTAACTTTCAAAATGAAACCCGTTGTGTTTTAACTGTTTAGCATGTCACTTCACGTTGTAATACACGTACTTTTTTCTTGCGACTTTGTTCTATTTATACTGACAAGGAAGTCTAACAAATTACAAAGAAAATCTTCGGAGATTGAACTCTAATCGCTCTGGTGTAAGTTCAATCAGTTAGAATGCATTATATCACTGACAACGATCTCCAAAGCCCTTCCAACCTTCTGACCTTCGCGATAAGTTTCGTATAACTTCTTTCCACCAATATTCTTGGACAGAGGATACTTGTGAGCCTGTCATTTTGTTTTCATGTGTATACTAGAAGGACACGGAACTCATGGCAAAATAATAACAAATCTACTTCAGATACAAACATATTTAGTCATGCTAGCGAAGGAGGAGGCCGAACATGCGAGGGAGAGACAACTCTCTTCCTCGCGCCCCAGCCGCCGCGGGAGACGCCCCGGGTTTCGGGGATCGCGAGCCGATCTCCGGCCACCGTAGGCGCGGGCCTGCGGACGGTGAGCAGGGGTAGCTCACGGTCCTGTTCCACGCGCAAAGAGCTGTCAGCACGCAACATTACCTGACAAGATTGCTAATAATGTGAATTCTAGCCACATTCCTAGTTCTCTTTTTTCAAAAAACAGCCGCTCGATTGGATCTTCAAGTTTAAGCAACGTTTGCCGAGATCGGTCCATCGATGTGTGACCATCTTACTATTTCGAGATTCCTCCGAAACTCGGAAAACACGTTCAGCCGTTGGTCCGGCAGTCATTTGTACATTTTTAAGGCTAATACTACACGGGCGGTTCTCCCGCGCGCGGGAATCCGCTCGACAAAGCTGCCGCAGACCATCAAACTACACGGAACGCGGTTTATCGCTGTCTTTTGTTCATTTCAACATGGATCCGCCAATGATAACTGCGCTTGCAGCTCTATTATTAATAGAATTATTAAAAAATAAAGTAAAGCGCAATGTTTGGGTGGAACCAGTGTTAAGTAATCGCCACCACTTCCAGTCCTACCTCCATCCATAATTTCGCTTTTAATTCCCGATTGACGTAATCCTTCGACTTCACATCATACAAAGCAGGTCGATCTTGTATTTCAACAATAAAACGCTCCGCATCGCGCAATGTCCCGTGTAGAATGACGCACTAGCATTAGCGAGAAACCGCCCGTGTAGTTTGAAGCGGCGCGGCGGCGGTTACCCGCGGCGGTTTGACACTGCATGCGGTGGTCGTATTTCTCCCGCCTGTGAACCGCGGTGGGAAACCGCGCAACGGCACAATGTATTATTCAGCATACAACTTCGATATTAAATTGTGTCTAGTGTGGTTCAGAAGCGGATTCACGCGGCGGGCGAAGCGCCCGTATGGTATGGCCCAAACAGTCGTTACAGGTAGTCAGTAAACTAACACTGGTCTTGCCAAGTGGTATCGTCTCACCCAGTTACTGGGTTGTGGAGGTCAGATAGGTAGTCGCCCCATGTAAACATAGTACAATGGATTTCGGTTATAACGACGATGATTTTCCTCTGAAATTTCGACGTTATATGCGGAAGTCATTAAATTTGTCAAAAACGAAAATATATACAAAACTAAAGACACCGCCTTCCGAAATTAAAGTTATTTTTGCCTTTTTAGTGTTTTTATATGGAAGTCGGTTCTATTTTTTGCTAAAAAGTTTTTTTTTACGCTTTTTAGTGGGTCGGTTTGTAATTTATCTAGTTACAAAAGCCAAAATGTCAACTACTTATCACCTTTTACAAAATATTGCTTTTCCCGGTGCAGAGCCGTTCATTTTTGAGGAGTTCTCCTGGTACACCACCATCAGCTCTACTTCACCATATGCATTGTGACGAGCATAAAGTGCTTAACATCCATATTCAAGTAATCTAATCGCAATCAATGAAATACTTATTATTGAGTAGTTTCGGCGGCCATCCGTGGTCTTCATCATCAGTTCCACTTCCTCAAATGGTGCTTTTTGAGAGCAACTGCACAAGGTACTATAAGAAATACCCAAAACGCTCTAGGTGTGCCTATAATATTTGAAGAGTTCCCTCGATTTCTCCATGATCCCATCATCAGATCCAAACGTGACGACAATAGGACCAACTAGAAAGTATACCCTTTCAAACAAAAAAAGAATTTTCCAAATCGGTCTAGCCATCTCCGAGTTATGAGGTAACATACATAAAAAAAAAAGTTCAATACGAATTGTAAACCTCCTTTTTTTGACATCGGTTAAAAACAATCGCTAGGTACACCAGAACTCGGCGTTATATCCAAAGACGCTATAGCGATATATTTTGTACTAAAGTATGTAAGTTCAAGAGACTTTTTAAAGACCTGTCTATAGATATCACACACGCATAGTTTACATGAAAAAAAAAAAATCATTTTCAGTTCCATGTAGGGGGGAGCCCCCCTTATTATTATTTCTTAAAATCGGAAATCGGTTCATAGAATACATCTACCTATCAAGTTTCACATGTATAGTCCTAATAGTTTCGGAATAAAATGACTGTGACATACGGACGGACGGAACGGGGTTCCGTTTTTTGCCATTCGGCTACGTAACCCTAAAAACAAAAAAAAAAAACACAATGACCTACACTAAGTAAAACGTAATTGATTACTAACGTAAGTAATACTTGTGATTCTCAGTAAAAATATGATCGTGTACCACATTGGGTTTTCACGATAAGAGCGCCCATTGTATCACCCTTTTTAGTTGTTAAGACCTTATTTAATTTTGATATGGCATACAATTGAGAGTCTACCTATAACTCCATGCATCGGCAAGTTATAGTAAAGTAGTTTAGTTTGGTTATGAAACTTTTTAATTTGTATAATTCCCAATCCCACCATACCGTTACAGTTCAATAGGATCTACCCACATTTGTAATGAAGCCTCAGGTAGGTAACACCGAACTAGCAGAGATGACGTCACGCAGAATGAAGTTCTAGAACTCCATCACAAGCGTGATATTGCTGTTAGTACTACACAATAGTTTAGTACCCACATTGTAGCAACTGATACACGTGTTCGTTTTAAAGTTCAAGAAGTTCTGAATTTGGAAATTAAAGTTCTATCCTTTTGGGGTTCTAGTAATCTAGTTAGTCATAGCTTGACTTATATTTTTTAAAAAGGATACATTTGTGTATTACTAGATTCTGCCCGTGAGAATTCTGGGATAAAATAGCCCATTTGTTAATCTAGGATTTTAACTCTTTACATACCAAAAGTCATTCAGTATTTATGCATGAAAGGGTAACAAACATTTATCCATCCATCCAAACAAACTTTCGAATTTATAAAATTAATAAGATAGCATGTTTGTATAATAATAAAATAATCCATACTAGATAGCCAGTGGCGAAGGGTGAATTTTCATAAAAGGGAAGGCGGACCAATAAATGCTTACCTTGCTCAAGTGTGATGCGTGAATTCCAGTAACTGTGGTCCTGTGGCTGACTTCGAAATCTTGTAACTTCGTAAATAATTATTTGTTTAATTGAAAATAATAGATTACTATTTATATATTCATATATAAAATAATCTATACTAATATTATAAAGCAGAAAAGTTTGTTTGTTTATTGTTTGCTTGAACGCGCTAATCTTCGAAAGTACTGGGTGGATTTGGATGCAATTTGGTATGGAAGTAGCTTGAAGCTTGAGGAAGGTTATAGGCTACTTTTTACGCGACTGCAAAAAAGGAGAGTTATGTTTTTACCGTGATAGAATCCACGGGAGCGAAGCCCCGCGTGAGTACTAGTAGACTAATATTTGCCATATTTCAAAAGGGAAGCCGGTAGGAATCGAGTTGTATTGAGCCTTCGCCACTGCTAGGTACTAATAATATAATAATAATATAAGACTGATTAATGCGATAGTGCCTCCGTCTGTTACGCTTAAACGATTTTATCAAAATTGGCATGGAGAGATTTCATGACCCGAGATCAAACATAGGCTATTTATAAGGGACTAAAATAAAGGATGAAAGTTTACACAATAAAATTGGCCAAGTGCGAGTCAAATTCGCCCATGAAGGGTTCCGTAGTAAGAGTAACTACCCAAAATAACTTTTTTGTTCATGGTGTTTTTATGGAATACAAAGTAATATTTACGGTTTTAGAAAATATGCTATATCTCAGAAACTACTTACTCTATCTCGTTGAAACTAATTTTCATTGATAGTTTACATTAAGATCTACAGCATTTATTTTATTTAGAATTTTCACTATATTATTATAGAAGTTAGAGGCGGGGGGGGGGGCATTTTACCACTCTGGAAGTGTCTATCTCTTCATTAAACGATTGATATTACGAAAAAATGATTTTAGAAACCTTAATGTCATTTTCAAAGTACAATCTATAGACACCAAACACGTATGTTGGATGAAAAAAAAAAATTTTTAGTTTCCATTCCATATATAAGGAGCCCCCCTTATTTTATATATTTTTTATTTTTGTATAAGAATCGGTGAGCGGTTTATAGAATAAATCTACCTACCAAATTTCACATGTGTAGTCCTAATAGTTTCGGAATAAAATGGCTGTGACATACGGACGGACGGACAGACAGACAGACATGACGAAACTATATTATAAGGGTTCCGTTTTAGCCATTTGGCTACGGAACCCTAAAAACTACGAATGAACAAAGTCAACAACAGCTAGTAATCAATGAGTTATCAGGCATTCATTCAGCGTATAACACCCCCCATGCTAGGACAGAGGTCTCCTGTCTACTAGAGGGAATGGGCCCTAATCCACCACGAGTTTTTCCACCCTGTGTCAGGTTGGTGGATATTGCATGTCTTTGATTTTTTTAAATACTAGGACATGTAGGTTTCCTCATGATGTTTTCCGTCACTGTTTCGACAGCATTCAAATACTTCTAATCTGTATACGTGTCTGCAACCAACCCACAACTACCCTAATTGGGCAGTTTGCTATGTTTCAAAATGATTAAGTACTCTATTTGCGCGCTAAGTCAGATTATCCAAAAATATTGTGCACGTATTAAATGATAAATGATCTTTATTTTGCAAATTGTTTATTATTAACATTTTTACACGTAATTTTTTTCGTAAATTTAAACTGATGAGGCCGGTGTTTCCTAACTGACTACCCTGAGAAGAAACACCGAAACAAACTCAGGGGTCCGTCACTTTTGAAGTCCAACAATCTATACAGTTGGTTACATTATATGAGAACATTGTAAGTTACAGTCTGACGCAATCTTTTGAGTGGGCCCGTCCAGACAGTGCAAGCATTTTTCAGCTCAACTTTAATGAGCTTAACGATTTGACGAACAATACCAATGTAGGGACGTTTAGGTAGGCCTTTCATATATGGCTTTTAAAATCAATAAAAATGTACATACTTAGATCAAAAGCTTCAAAGTGCAGGAGTGGGAGCTGCTGACGTTACATAGTACTAGAAAGTTATAACACGGCGTGATGTCACGTGAAATTTCAATTCATTGTTTGTATTGCCTTATTTTGCTATATAAAACAAAAATACTTTGATTAAATTTTTTGGTAATCTAAGTGAACAAAACAAAAAAATTGAAACTACCCAACTGATGACGCTGCCTGTACGTTTTATTTTTAATTTTTAATATTCATGGTAGGCACGCGTTTGACCGCCATCTCACCTGATGGTAAGCGATGATGTGGTCGAAGATGAAGCACGGTTATCTAGAAGTAACCTATTCACAAGACCCCCAATATAGCTATCAGGAAAATTTCTTTATTTAATAAAGACTCCGGCAGGGAATTGCAATCCTTAGCTGTACGCATAGTGAAAGTATTCTCATGCACATGGGTCAGATGTCATTTCAATTCTGTTTTTAATCATGACACGCAAGCTTGAAATATCTCAACGTAATACACCATCGAATTTCTGCCATAAATTCATAAAATCAAAAGTAATAAACCATCCAAAGCCAAGTTCATGGCACCGTTGGGTCACAGAGATTGTCAAAGTTGCCTACTAAGAATCAGATAGCTAGGTAATTTATGCGGTACCCTACCGACACCAAATCGTTACTTTGTGGTACTTGGTTGTTCAGGAATTAAACGCTGGAATAGATTTTAATGAATGATTCGTAGTTTTGTGACCAGATAAATGTATTATTTTACCGCTACAGCCGCTTCAATGCTGCCAGACTAATATTGATTGAATTGAATTCTTCTTTATGTGGAGGAGTACGTCGGCGTGAATGTATATTTTCTATTGCAGACAGGTAGACGTAAGTAGGTAATCAATTTTTAAGTTCAATCTGCCGAACACGTATCAAAACGTAATGATTTGGAAAATTTGGTTGTGGATGATAAGCAGTACTTTTTTAGGGTTCCGTAGCCGAATGGCAAAAAACGGAACCGTTATAGTTTCACCATGTCTGTCTGTCTGTCCATCCGTCCGTATGCCACAGCCATTTTATTCCTAAACTATTAGGACTATAGATGTGAAACATGGTAAGTTGATGTATTCTGTGAACCACTTTCCGATTTTAAGAAAAAATAAATTAATATTTAAAATTAAGGGGGGCTCTCCATACATAGAAGTGAAACCGAAAATATTTTTTTCATAAAACCTATGCGTGTGTGGTATCTAAAGACAGGTCTTTAAAAATGACATCAAAGTTTCTAAAACCACTTTTTCTTAAAGTCAATCGTTGAAAAGATATATGCTGTAGATCTTAATGTAAACTTTCAACGAAAATTGGTTTGAACAAGATCGGGTCAGCAGTTTGTTCAAATTCAAATTCTTTATTTCAGAAAATTAAAAATCCATAGATGTGTTAGTATAGGTACTGCTTACGCTAGGGTTAGTACATAATATTAACAAATAAAATTATAACTAGCTTTATGGGAAGGACCATCAATTTATGGGAAACGTGCCCCGGTTGATAGTCATTCCCATAAAGTGACTCATGAAAGGAGAGTTTAATCTCTCCGCCACAGTCGACAGAATGCTGTTGTTACTCCCCCGCACTCTGCTGACCAGCGAACAGAGTTTTTTTTGCGAATGATGGCGTGGAACCCATCTGTATGCGTCTTCGCAAACATCTCTGATGCACTACAGAAGCGGGGAAGTCTCAACAGCATTCTGAAGATATTATTGTATTGGATGCGCAAGACATCCAGCGCCTTCTTGGTATGCTTGACCCAGAGACTCGTGTAGAAAGTCTGGCAATAGGCCTTAAACAACGTAATTTTGACTTCATCACTACAACGAGCAAATCTCCGGGCTAGCATGTTTCCTCGAACCGCCAGCGCCCTGCGCTCCCTATCAATGTCAACATTGTCTTTAAGGTCGTCGGTAAGAAAATGTCCCAGGTACTTGAACGCAGTCACTCTTTTTATATTTTGACCGTACAGGTTTATTGTCTGCGCATCATGGCACTTACCGGCGGCCTTAAAGACCATGTATTCCGTTTTTTTAGCATTATATATCAGTCCGTGGGAGGCAGCAAAAGTCTCACAGACGTTCAGCATCTCTCTGATCGATCGCACAGTCGGTCCGAGCAGCACCATGTCGTCCGCGTAGCTGATGTTATTAATACTAACACCGTCCACCCGGCAGCCAACACGCATGCTGCTCAGCTCGACTATGAGATCGTTTACGTATAGGCTAAAGAGTTTGGGAGACGTCAAACCCCCCTGTCTCACTCCACACTCCAGCCCATATGACTCAGAGAGAGCGTTTGCCCATTTGACCCGATTAGACTGGTTAGCATACCAATACCGAAAGATACTAATGATCTCCTTCGGTATACCCCTGCCTCCCAACTTTCCCCAGAGTACGTCATACGACACTAAGTCAAACGCCTTGGAGAGCTCGAGGAAGCAGGCGTACACCGGAGTATTGCGACCCGTGTAGTACTGGACAGTATGCTTTAGACTTAGAATAGCGCTTTCTGTAGACAATCCGGGCCTAAACCCGAACTGAGCGTCATGCAGGTCTAGGTATTCGTCCAATAGAGAGTCAAGCACACTATCCAGCACCTTGGCAATGATCGTCGCAAGAGATATTGGACGGTAGTTCCCCTTTTCCGAGATATCTCCCGTCCCACTCTTCACGCGGGGCACCACAATTGTCTTCATTAACTCTGAAGGTAAGTAAGAATGACTAATGCACATCGCGAAGAGCATAGACAGAACCCTCGGTAAGTGAACTCCAGCATGTTTTAAATGCTCGATACTGAGCCCATCATGTCCGGGAGATTTGCCACTGCTCATCTTCTTCAAAGCATTTTTAATTTGCTCAGCCAAAAATCGGGTTAATGGCGCCTTTCCCAACACTCCGGGCTCAGTATCGATGACGGCGGCCGAGGGTCCAAGAGGAGATTGCACTCTAAAATGTTCCATGAACATATTGGCAATATCTCCAGGTTGATTGTTCCCTCCGACGCTCACAGGGGGACCAGGCCTCAAATTAAGCTTACCGGTGGCTTTCCAAAACTGGCCAAAACTTTTTTGTGACCTAAGGTTGGCAATTTTGTCCATTTTAATTTGCTCTTGGTGGTTTTGGCACCACTTCAGGCGACTTTTAAAGATTTTTCGTGTGTCACACATCTGTTTATAGTTTGTATTATTATTATTTATTTATCTCAGAAAAGAAATCCATACAAAGCTTGTTAGTAAAACACCTTACATTCTATGTTAGTAATAAAATAAATTAAAATAATAAACACTAAAAACTAATTCATATATTTTCCCGCAGCATCAGCTTCACCGCAATGCATGCGAGTCCAATGCTGCAGGAAAACACAATCCTGTTTGTTCGCAATGACTTTCAGAATGCTGTTGGTACTCCCACGAATCCTACGCAGCAGTGACGCAGATCGCCGTCTCATAATAGCGCCAAAGCAAACATATTTTCTAAAACCACAAATATAACTTTGTAATTCATAGTATTTGTATGAATTACAAA
Source organism: Tholera decimalis (assembly GCA_943138885.2). Classification (NCBI taxonomy): domain Eukaryota; kingdom Metazoa; phylum Arthropoda; class Insecta; order Lepidoptera; family Noctuidae; genus Tholera; species Tholera decimalis. The sequence goes on along the minus strand of OW964569.2, from coordinate 36,137,857 downwards.
GTTATTTTTGCAGAACCCCTCATGGGCGAGTCTGACTTGCACTTGGCCAATTTTTTTTATTATTTATTTAACTTATACTATCCCACAGCTGGGAAAAAGTATACCCCATGGCTTTCCACTTCTCCCGGTGGGCTGCCCTTTCCGTCCAATTTGTCATGAATACCTCTAGGTCATCACGCCACCACTTTCTAGGCCTTCCTCGGCGACGACGCCCGTCATCTGGCTCCTACTGCGTAATGACTTTAGCCCATATGTCTTGATGCGTCCTGCATACATGGCCCGCCCAATCCCATTTAAATCTATCAGCCTTGTTGCCCACATCGGTGATTCCGGTTTTGGAATGTATCGTATATAACTAACTGTTAAGGTTACCGAAACTATAATAAAATAAAACCAGAAATGCTTAGAATATTATGGTCGGGCTTGTATAGAATACGAGTATCTCCTACGTAATTTTCTAATATCCAGTGGCTACCATGATCGAGATTCGGTCGGAATGATTATTAGAACTAAGCATATCTGTAATATATTCCTTCCTAAAACATTATCCACTGTTTAAATACAATGAAGGTTAATCATAAATGTAACCTTCTAAAATCCTAGTCCCTATTTGAGTCTGTAGTGGTGTACAATAAAGTAGATAAAGTAGGTAAATAAAGTAGGTATATCTATCTAGTAACTTAAAGAACTTATTCAGTAGACCAAAGAAAAATAAGCAAATACTTATTACGTTGTTCTTTTAACCAATTAATGAAAGCAGTTAGCCAAAAAACGTAAAAGATAAAGTATTAAAGTGTTGTTAATTTTAAACTTTTAATTTATCCTTTGATGCAGTTTAACTTTTTCTAATAAGAGCTCATTTTCTGAGGCTAATTATTATTTTTTGTATTTATTTTTGGTGTGGGTAAATAATATGAAGCGAACGCGTAATGCTTCGACATTTAGTGACGCTCTCAGCGATAAGACCGCCATTGTAACCAAATTTTAATACAATATTGTTATTTAAGTGTGATTCAATTATTGGTGTACAATAAAGTATATTCTATCCATCTATCTTATGAAGTGATCATCCATTAGCTACAAATCGAGACTCGTCCGTGCTTCGGAAAACACGATAACCCGTTAGTTTCGTCCTGTTATTTGTTCATCATTGACGTAGCTACGGGTAATCAAAAACCGGAATATCTAATTCCAGTGTTGTAAGAGTTTCGTTACCAGTTTCTGCTGTTCTGCAGTTTTATAGTATTAAACTAATATGAGGCTACTATATTAATCTAATAGTAAAGGTACTTTTGAGGCATTTGTTTGAAATGAGCCAGTCTTGAGTGTGTAGTAAAACTCCCTTTTTCGGGGGGAAAACATCAAATGCGAAGACCACCAAACTATAAAAGGTGTAGAATTTAATATAAAATTATTTTCTATCATCATGCAGAAAATGCTTATGTTCCAGCAATATTAAAGGCACTTAAATACATGCATGTGTTTTTGATAAAAAAAAAGGTTGCACTCCGGGAGTGCCGGCAGAAGTGAAAACTTGAATATTAACGTTGTGCATTTTTGATATTTTGGAATGGTTAGGGAATAATTTTGCACGAATTGCTTTAATTATCAGTATAAAAGTACTATCATTTATGTGGTAGAATACAATATTTATTTATTGCGCTATCGTACACAAACATGACAATTTATATTACATTAGAAAGTTTATCTCTCGAAACAGCAGGCGCAGGCATACATTTTCGCCGCGCCGTAGAAAGAGAGGGGGATACTTCCTCTCCTACGCCGCGCCGGCTGTCTACTCTCCGTCCGTCTTACGAATTTTCGATCAGGTCACGTGTCCTGACGCGAGTTTAACATTTTTTACCCATTACAAAAAAAAGTGCACAACGCCGCTAAAGAAGTTTTCACTTCAAAAATGCTGGCCAAGCAAGCGTGCTTCTTGCACGAAGAAATGTGAAGACTTTTTTTAAGCTGTGCCTCACATCTTTTATTGAATTTCTTCTGTATTGTGGGTTCAGTTTTACAAACACCCAGACTAGGAAAAACTATTTTTAGGCCATACAAACATTTGTTCTGGTGCGAAAAATGTACAATTTACTTCCCTCTGTATCCTTTTCCTCCATTTTTTTTTATTGATAATGGGCTCGCGTTTGACCACCATCTCACCTGATGGTAAGTGATGATGTGGTCGAAGATGGAGCACGCTATGCACCTAATAAAAGCATGTTAAAAATAAGTTCTCCCGTCGGTTTATTCCACTTTGTTCACCTAAGTGATGTCACCATCCAGACTTTTGAGCAACGCGATTTTTAAGAGAACAAATATTTAAAATCACGAACCCCTTAAATCAACTTTGTTGAAGTGGTATCTAGATTAGTGCTTTTTCAGTGTATTCCACTTGTAATCTAAGTAGGTTTCTTTGATAAAACCTAAAAATTAGAAGACTTGTTTGCACTTTATAAGATTTTACTTGAAAACCGCTTTCTAAATTTTAATTCATCGTCTTGAACACTAAATGACGGCTGGATCCATAACGTTAAAATAACACAAGTACAAAACTTTCAACTATGTTGAAAATCAAGTGCATGCAATAGTTCCATTGGTTTGACCTAGGCTAAACTGGTTCAACCCAAACTTATTTTAATTGTCGTATGATAAACTAGTTTATGAACATATGACACACGTAGGATAGACCGGTTTTGCAGGAATGTTTTAACGACATACCGCAGCCCCGGAACTCAAGTGCAGCTGAAGAAACAGAGTGGATTTTTAGTCAGTAGAAGTCTGACGCTACTTCCCGCTCCACGCAGAACGGGAGAAGTCAATGGATGAATCTTCCAGCCGGGGAAAAATATAATAAAAAAAACAGACTTCTACTGACTCAAAACCCACCTTGTTCCTTCAGCTGCCCTTAAATTCCGGGGCCGCAGTATCTCGTTAGAACATTTCCGCAAACCCGGGCACTAGTTTAACCCGGAGTGGGGTTTTACCGGTACCTAACATACTGAATCTGTCAAATGGATTCGTATCAATTTAGCGCTGATAGACGGATAGACATCGTGAACGTATATGGCTCAATTTACACCGCCACGGAATGGAATGGAAGTGACTTGTTGCAATGAATTTGTACATAGCATAATGAACTTTATGTCAATTGTATAACATACAAACTAAATAGGAGCCAAAAACTCTCGAGAATGCGCGAAGATTCCGCGGAAGACGCGCGATCTTTTTTGGCTCCTATTTAGTTTGTATGTTATACAATTGACATAAAGTTCATTATGCTATGTACAATTAAAGTCACTTCCATTTCATTCCGCGGCGATGTAAATTGAGCCTAAGGGTACCACATTAACATGTGAAACAATAGAAAGCAAACAATACTTTCCCTTACTAGTCCCCGGGAACCTGGGACAGATGTTTGTATGGCCTACAAATATTTGTACCAGGTTTGGGTCTGGGCAGCATCGACGGGGCCCTACAGGGCCATTGCCTACCGGGGTTATGGGAATCTTCAAACGAGATACCGTGGGTTTCGGAACGTAAACGGAAGTTGAAGGAACAGCGTGGGTTTTTAGTCAGTAGAAGTCTGATAATTCCTTCCTCTCCACCCAGACCAGTCCAGTCCAGTAGAGTCATTAGATGAATATCTTACTAAAAAAGGGTGTATGTAATTTTTTAAATAAGAATATAATAATTTCAACTAAAATCTTATCTTACTAATATCTTATCTTACTCTTACTAATACTTACTTACTTACTTACTAATACTAATATACTTATACTAATATTATAAATGCGAAAGTTTGTGAGGATGGATGGATGTTTGTTGCTCTTTCACGCAAAAGCCACTGAACGGATCTGAATGAAATTTGGTAAGTAGATAGTTAATATTCTGGAATAACACATAGGCTACTTTTTATCCCGAAATTCCCACGGAATCGGGATTTGCGCGGGAAAACCTTCCCACGCGAACGAAGTCGCGGGCAGAAGCTAGTAAATCATAAAAATATCGTATTCAATGCTGTCGGCTAGTAACGTGCCTAAGAGACTGGCGGTATTGCCACGTTGTATGGCAATGCTTAGCCTTTGGCCAAAGAAATAGCCAGCTTTTCACTGCAACGGGTAGTGCCAACCGGCCTTTTCGAAATTTCTTTAAAATGGCTGTTAGTATGTATATTCTCATTAATAAATATTATTTTGACGACACGGTTGGTGTAATGATTAAAAAGCGATTGGCAGCTGCGCTGCGTGTCCCGGATTCGATTCCTGCAACTAAACTAAAACTACTAGTTACTAATTACTAACTAGTTGTCTCGGGCCTGGGTTTTTGTAAAAATTCACTCATGATACCGGATACAATTCTAGGACGGGGCATCGTTATTTAAAAAAGATGGTAGGTAAATAATTATTTTTAACCAGTAATTGAAACAGAAATTCGACACAAACATACTTTCATAATAATCATTTCATCAAAATAAATTAATTTTAAAATCATGGTACATTTCGTTTTGTACAAATAATGTTGAAAATCTAATGTTTTTCATAATTATAGAAGGTATTAATAACTTGCTGGTTCTGTATCAATTAAAATCCTGTTTCGATTTAAGGGTAACAAGGCATCAGCTTTCATGAGTAATCATTATATTCCCAGTACTTTTTGAAAAGGTATTTTTGTGATGTTCATTATGGAAATGTTGTATTTAACATAGGGCATTAGCTACCTTGTTATAATAGCGTTACTGTTATACATGGCACCCAGTATTAAGCAACTGAGAGGTTAGAAGTCATCTCATAGGCAGCACCATTTTGAGTCCTAAATATATACGCCTTAAGCACATTTCCCTTACGCACAAAACACTGCGAATACTTTCACTATGTGTACTGCTAAGGAGTGAAATTTCCTGCCAGAGTCTGTGTTTCCTAATAGCTATAACCTGGGGTCTTTAAATCAAGAGTGAATAGGTAACTCGTACTTACGGTAAGCGTGCTTCATCTTCGACCACATCATCGCTTACAAGCAGGTGAGACGGTGGTCAAATGTGAGTCTGTCAAACAATAAAACACCCATTTTTCACACATTTACATAAACTTGGCACCCAACTTTTGTTTTGTTTGTTACTTGTTGGGTAGATTTTCTTGCAAAATTTGTATTTTATCTTTCCACAGGTAAGCAAGAAATCCAAAAGTTGCACTAACTTACATAGAAATAAGCAATAGTGTTTATTTTATTCATATTTCTTCATGATAACGTTCCTGAAAATAAAGGAATTATTTTTAGAAAAATTACTTTCATTTTCGCAACATAACTTTTCCTGAAGTGACAGCCGACGTGCAAAACTAATTCGAGTTGGTAACCAACTTGCTCGTTTATTCCACGTTTAGTGGCAGTCCACCATCATACAATAAACAATGGGTTTCACACGTACCCTAACTTTGTGGGTACTAATGTACCCTACAAAGCAGAATACACAGCGGTAATACTCAAGCAGAGAATAATGTTTTACACCCACATTTCGTTGATTGTGAATTAGATCCCTTGTGGTTGCAGAATAGCCTCAACCATTTACTGTAGAACATTCCATTTTGATAACGAAGCTAAGAGTGAGAAAAAGCAGGATAATCTCGATTTTTCTGGTACATAATACACTTTGTATTGAGTAATTAGCGAATATAAAATGTTTCCTAGTTTTCTAGCTAGTGCGTGACCCTGCCGGGGTTTCGGAAATATTCTACTGAGATATCGTGGCCCCTGAACTCAAGGGCAGAAAGTCTGCGCAAGAAGTTTTACACTCCCTTCCGCTCCACGTACAGCAGGAGGAGTCAATTGACGAAGTTCGTACCCAGAAAAAAAAGCTAGTGCGTGATCATCATATTTTCATTTATGATGAGAAAAACTTCGCCCAATTGTGAACAATGTCGGGTTGTTGAAGACTTACACCATTTATTGGTGGAATGTGTCCAATCTGAGCCTGCTAGAAATAATTTAATATCGGCCTTGAATTTGAACAAGACTACGTAGGCATATTTTAGAAAATCTTGTCCCAGCCGAATGGAGATGATGCGAAAGTTTTGTTCAAAATGGCCTACTTATAGTATATAATTGCCTTATGTATGCATGTTTAGGGTACGATGGAACTGACACGCTATGCGTAAAAGTTCCTATAAAAATAAAGAATAAAAAAAATCATCATCATAGTTAGCCTTTAATGTTATGTATCCTGACATCTATGAGAGGGAATGAACTATAATCCATCAAAAGACCCATTGCTTGCTCATTGCGGATTGTTGGATGTCGTCTTGAGATTTTTGGTCCTACGATATTTTCTCACAATATCCTAATTCACGGTTTTCAGAGCACTGATGATGAAGAATTAGATAGAGTAATGTGCCTGTCCGGGTTCGTACTCACCACCTACAACTAATAAGTTCTGCCTGTCACTACTAAGCCACCACTGCCCTTGGTGCGTGATAACAGTACCTTGCCTACTTGACCTAGGGGAGGTAAGGCATTGCGTTCTTTCTTGGGCTACGCGCTTCTGCTCGGCACCACCGCTATCGAACGCTTCCAAGTATGCTTCGGACGGCCACGTTTTCGCTTCCCCTGTGGGGTCCACTCTAGACCTTCAAATCAAATCAATTTTATTTGTGTAACATAGGTAGTGAATACAGTTCTTAAATTATAGATAGGTCGCTATGTTATGCCAAGAGGCGTACAAATATATGGTTGCATGTTTTGTCATGTTGCTTGTCTAGGGATGTGGCTAGGATCCCTTTGGAGAGTGTGGCCAATCCAAGACTTACTTGCAGCGTGCGGTCTACTGTCCGATCTGTATGTAATGGCAAACTTCCTCGAGGTTCCGTTAAATATATTTTTCAATACAATTCCTCGAAAAGTGGCTCTTATCGCACTACGACTAGGTTCAACATGCAATGTATTTCGCACTCGTGGATTTTTTTCATTTTTCATTTTGAAAAATTAACAATAATCAATGAACAATGATGAATGAAATGATGAACCAAAGAGTATGTAAAACCTAAACGATGATGATGATGATAAATGATGGAATGCCATATTTTGCTACAGATAACCAAAGAAAATGTAATACACTATGTTTTACAGATAACATTAAACAACTATTCAATTCCCTATACTCGGCGGTGAATGTTTTTTTTTTTCACAGCAAAGAGGCGCATGTTTTTAAAGCCTTATATTTAATGAAAATTAAAATTGTGTTTATGAACAGAATATCAGTAATAAACATTATTATTTAAAAAATAATTTTAAATTATTATTATTATATATTTTTACTATTTTTAATAATAACATTTCACAAACCGTGAAAATGCCAATAAAATCTACTGTGTATCATTTTCATAATTGCATCTTTAATAATTCAGTATTGTTTCAATAATTAAATATTTTAATGACAAAAATACTTTTCGTTCTATTATTTCTTCTTCGAAAGTGTATTGAAAAACGTCGTTTGATACACGTGGACACTTTTTACTGCAGTACTCGGCTCCATAACTCCCTCGCCTTGCGGCTCAGGCGTAACTCCGCCTCGGCCTCAACAACAAACTTTATCCACTTGTATCAAAATGTACTATTCTGGCCAGTAGGTACCAAGAATCTGTCGGAGACAGTGGTTGATGAATATCTGGATTCAGCGCGTAATGTATTTGGTAACCCTCCATGTTTCACACCCATACATCAGAATAGTTTTCACGTCGGAGCGAAACGTGACGCTGAGTAATGACAATTACGCACTTCCGCTCGCTGGGGGGGCGAGACGGGGAGTGTGGGACTCCCTGTCGCATGACGGCGACAGTATACCCACTAAAACTCAGCAGTGTTCCCTCCGGCGCCTTGTTGGGAGGGCTATGGGAGACGTTCTGCGTCCACGGCCCTCTGGCGCGTGCCCGCCTAGATGGCGGGCCCTACGTGCCCCCCGGGCTGGGGGGCGACGGGAATGGCCGGGAACACCTGGCCACTCCCGTCCGGCGCTGGTGAAGGCGCGTGCAGTGCAGGCAGGGGTGCCCCCGCACCCGTTGCCTGCTGGCCTCCACCAGGGAGGAGTCGGAGGTGCTCGTCATACTGACGACTTCTCCGACCCCTCCTCCACCTGCGGAGCGGCGGCGCGAGAGGGTCGTCCTCGCGCGCGCGCTCCGCCGCCTCCTTCTGCGATATGACCTGTTCACAGAAGGAGGCTACCGCCGCCCAGGACCCCTCGTCCCCCAGCATGGCGTTGATCACGCCAGGGAGCGAGAGGTCCGGCCCGATCGCCGCAACGAGGTCGCGGCGCGGCTCCGACCACGACGGGCACTCCTCCAGGGTGTGCTGCGCCGTGTCCACCACCGCGCCGCAATCGCGGCACGACGGTGTCTCTTCCCGACCGATGCGGTGCTGGTAGGCCCCGAAACATCTGTGGCCGGACAGCACCTGCGCCAGTCGGAAGGAGACCACCCCGTGCGACCGATCGAGCCACTCTTGCAGGAGCGGCCCGATCGCGTCGAGTGTGCGGCGACCGAATACCGCGGCGGCGAGGTCCGTCGCCCAATGCCGGACGACGGCTTCCTTCGCCTCCCGCCGGACGGCCTCCCTCTCTTGCGAAGCTGGGCGCTCTCCGCTCGCCCGCCGCCCCGCCGTCCACTCGTACACTCTGGCGAGCACCCACGCCTCAAGCTCCCAAGGCGGGGTGCCCACCAGAGCGCAAGCGGCCGCGAAGCCCACCGTGCGGTAGGTCCGCGCCACCCGTTGGGCTATGGCCCTCTGCGGGGCCCGCAAGGCCGCGGCGTTCTCCCTCCTCCGGAGGGAGTCCTTCCAGATGGGGGCCCCGTAGGTGGCCATACTCCTCAGGATGCCGGCATAGAGTCGCCGGCATCGGACGCTGGGCCCCCCCACGTTGAGGAGCAGCCATGAGAGGGCGCCCGTGGTCTTCAGCAGGCACGCCGACAGCCCGCGGAAGTGCGGGCCGAAGCGCCACCTGCTGTCGAGCACGAGGCCCAGGTATTTCATCTGAGCCCCAACCGTGATGCGGACGCCCTCCACGTGGATGTGGGCGTCGGGCGGGGGCGCTGCAGCTGCCGAGGACCGTGGAAGTACACGGCCTCGGTTTTGTGCAGCGCCACCGTCAGGCCGAGGCGGCGGATCCTCAACGCGACGAGGGAGCCGCCCGCCGAGGCCAAGTTGGCCGCCTCTCCGAAACTCTCCTCCCGGGCGGTGAGGAGAGTGTCGTCCGCGTAGCAGACGACCCTGACGCCCCGGGGGAGAGTTCCCCGCAGGATCCAATCGTAGCCGACGTTCCAGAGCAGGGGCCCCACGACCGACCCCTGTGGAACGCTGGCTTCCGCGGGATATGGCCGGACTCGGCCAGACCTGTCCACCAGAAGGACCTCCCTGTACTCCAGGTAGCTGGCCAGCAGACGCCGCAGGTATGGAGGCACTCCGTGGAAGCGGAGCGCCTCCAGGATGGTAGAGTGGGGGATCGAGTTGAAGGCGTTGGCTATGTCGAACGACACCGCCAGCAACCCGTCCCCCGCCTGCATGGCCTCCTCCACCTGCCCCTTGAGGCAGGCCAGTGCGTCCACCGTCGAACGCTCAGCCCGAAAGCAGAACTGAGCGTCCGACAAGTCCGGTCCGACATCCCGCAGGTGCTCCTTTAAGCGGGCGGCGACTATCCCCTCAAACATTTTCCCGACATCCGGCAGGAGCACGATCGGCCGGTATGTCGAGGGGGAGTCCACCGGGCGGCCTTCCTTGCGAAGGAGGCACAATTGGCCCTCCTTCCACGGTTTCGGGAACCTCCCCGACGCGAAGCATGCGTCGAAGAGGTCCTGAAACCGCGCCTCCATTTGGGCGGCGGCGATCGCCACCACCCTTGCGGGGACCCCGTCGGGGCCCGGAGCCTTCTTCCCGGCGCGGACACGGTCGATGGCCGTGCCGAGCTCCGACTCCGTGACCGGCGGGGCCTCCTCCTCCTCCGCCCCGTGCGGCGACGGCGGCGGCGGCGGCGGTGGAGCCATCACTGGCGGGGTGAAGTTGCCCCTGCGCGGGGCGGGCCAGCACTGGCGGGGCCGAAGGAGCGCAGTTTGCTGCGCGCCATCTTGTATGGCCTCCCGAAGGGGTCGTTGTCTAGACCCTCCAGCATCTCGGCTCTCGCCGAGTCCTTGGCCGTGGCGATGGCCCGATCGAGGACCGTCTTGGCCTCCACGTACACCTCGTAGAGGCGGTCCTCATAGGCCAAGTCTCTGCGACGCTGCACGGAGCTCCACCAGCTCCGCCGACCACCAGTACACGGCCCGTCTGGGTGGCGGCCGGCGAGACCGAGGCATGCTGGAGTTGCACACCTCGGTCAGGGAATCCCCCAGCTGCCGCGCAGCGGTGTCCACGTCCAGACCGGCAGCGAGTGGCGACAGCCAGTCCTGGATGAACGCCGCCTCCGCCGCCGCCTCCCTGTCCAGGTGGGTCAGAGCCCACCGCGAGAACGGCGATTGCCCCGACCTCCCGACTCTCCGGAGCCCCTGGCGGAGACGATGTCGAACCGCACGTAGCGGTGGTCCGACAAGGTCTCCACCAACTCCACCCGCCAGTCCACGACGCGGGCGGCTATCGCGGGGGTGGCGAACGAAACGTCCACCACCGACCCTCCCCGCTGCCGCACACACGTGTGGACCGCCCCCCTGTTGAGCAGGGAGACGCCGGACGTGGCCGCCCAGAGCTCAACGGCGCGACCTCGGACGTTGCACGAGGCGGCCGGGTTGTCCCAGGCTGCCGACTTGGCGTTCAGGTCGCCCAAGACTACGACCTGACGCGGCGCCGCCCTGCCGACCACGGTGGCCAGGACCCCGAGAAAGAAAGCGGTTTGGGTAGAAGTACACGGCCACGAGGGCCGAGTCTCCCCACGCGGCGGCCACGTATCCCGGTCCCCTATCTAATAGCGAGAGGGGAGTGGAGTCCGTGGAAGACCGCGCTGCTAGTGCCACCAAGCCGTCCTCGTCGCCCAGCCAGCTGTCGGGGATCGAGTACGGCTCGGCGACCGCCGCCACGTTCACCAACCACTCGGCCATGACCTGAACCACCAGGTCTTGGGCCGCTTTGCAGTGGTTGGTGTTCGCCTGGAGGAAACGATGACGGTCGACCCTATCCATGGATCGTCATTGCTCCCCCCTCTGTTGCCGCCACTGGAGCTGCGGCGGCGACGACGACGGCGGTGGCGGCGGAGGCGGCAGGTCGGACCTGCGCCTGCACCACTCCCTTTCTGACGGGGGGCTTACAGCTCCCGCCCGCCATCTTGTGGTCGGCAGGGTGGCCACTGGCGGCGCACGTCACGCAATGCGGCGTGGCGGCGCCGCAGGCGGTATTTTTGTGCCCCTGGAGCCCGCAGCGGTAGCACGCGTCCCCCCAGTCAGCCTTGGAGGGACACGTGGCCTGAGTGTGGCCGAGTGCGAAGCATTTAAAACAGCGCATCGGGCCGTCTTCTAGCGCCCGCACTACGGCCGTGCTCAGCCCCAGAGGCAGCCGCCCCTTGGTCGCAGCGAGGAGGGCCCTGGCGGCGGCGATTGGGCACTCCACGCGTGTGGTGCCCATGCCGCGGCGGCCAGGCCTGATGGGCCCGCACCTCACTGCGCTGGCGTCGCAGCCACCCGCCACCGCAATGGCCGCCACCACATCCTCCCTGGTGGCTGAGTCGTCGACGTCGGCCACCTCCAGGAGTGCGGTCTTCACGGGCCTGGCGACCGTTGCCGCGTCCGCTATGACCTCCCGCAATTTTGCCGCGAAGAGGTCGGTGTTATTCTCGCGCCGCTCCCCCCCGAACTCGAAGATTCGGGCCCCGGATATGGTCCGCCGGCAGGTTATATTGCTGAGCCCGTCTGAGGACGGACTCGTACGTCGCCCCCCGCTCCGCGGCCTCCGGGGTGATTTTCACCACGACGGCCGCGGTTCGGGGAGGAGGAGGCAGTTTCCTGCCGGCGGCTGGAGCCGTTTCGGCTGGAGGAGCGGTCGCTGCGGAAGTTGCGGACGCTGCGGGCGCTGCGGGCTTCTTCTTCTTGCCCTTCTTGACCACCTCCGTCCACGACCTGTTGGCCGGGGTGGTGGAGGGAAGAAGGGCGTCCTGTTGTCTGGTGGTGGTCTGGGGAGGGGCCGGCTGGGTAGCGGAAGAGGGCCCGGGCACCGGCTCGGGCTTTCCCTCTGGGCTTGTGGTGGTAGGGGCTTGCGGAGGAGGAGGAGCCGCTTTGCTCCTCTTGCCCCTGCCTTTGCCCTTCCCTGTGGGCTGGGCGCCCGCTGCCGGGCCCGCCTGGGGCACGGGTTCCGGCTCCGTCTGTGGCAAACTCTTGTCCGCCGCTAGCGGCAGGCGGAGTCGCCTTTCCGGCAGGAGCCGGTCCTCTATGCCCGCTAGGCAGGCCCTTATAAAATTCCTTTCCTCTGCTATCCCTCCTAATAATTTCCTCCAGGTTGGAGGAGGAGGAGGAGAGGGGAGCCACCACTGCTGGTGCCAGTTTGGCCTGAATGGGCCGGGCCGTGGCCTCAGCCAGCTTCTTGTGCAGCTGGCTGACCTCAAGCTGCAGGCGGTCGACGCGCGCCTGCATCTGCCGTGTCTCTTCCGTCGCGTTGCGCTGGGCCACCTCCTGAATAATGGCGCGCATGCTCGCGGCCCGGCACTTGAGGGCCTTTTGAAATGTGCCCTTCAGGTGGGAGGACTTGGTGGCGATCTCCATGATCTCCCCCTCATCCTCCTCCGCCATCCCCTCCAGCTCGCCCAAGGAGCGGTCCGCGTACTGGAGGAGGGACGCGCCGTACCCGGACTTGGCCCGCGTATCGCGCGTCCGCTGCTCCTTCGCAGCGACTCGCTCCTCGAGGTCCAGTTGGAGCCACTCCCTTTCCATCAGCCCCTGCTGGCGTTGGGCGTCCGCGAGCCCAATAACGTGGGTCGCCGGCTCCTTGGCCTTCGAAGGCCCCGAGGTCGAGGAGCCCTCGAAACCCACGTTCCGCGCTGCGCGCTGTCGCTTCCGCGGCTGCGACCGCTTCTGCGACCGAGAGTCGTCCGATACCGACACTTGCGAGTCGTTATCGGACGACTCGTCCGCCCTTCGAAAGAAGCCAGCCGCAGAAGGCGCGCGGCTGGCCTCTGACTCCGAAGCGTTGGAGTGGCCCTGAAAAGGGCCTTTGGGTTGGCCCTGAGAAGGGCCTTTTGTTTTTAAAAAACGCCCGGAGGCGTCCCGCGTTTGCTTTGGCATAATACCGCAGGTTCGTAGTCGCAAGGCAGATTAAAATACACACGGCAGATAAAAGTAGTATTAAAATAGTGGCTACGAGATCACAGTGCACTTTGGCCAACCCAGTCTGCCACTCCGTTACGGTGGTCAGACTGGGGTGTTTCCAGGGGACGCGACGTGGACGCAAGCACTGTGGGGGGTCCCCCCTGTGGAATGAACCTAGATCAAGTTGAACCAACATGAAACTCAAGTTCAAGGCTCCAAAGAGGTCATTTCTGTATGACTCAAATCGAACAAGTTTCCCTCTTCTGGTCAGTTTTTTGCACCACTGTATAGATCGAAACTGTACGAAGGATGACCGAGCTTTGGCTGTCCTGGATGTGTACCTTGCCTACCTGAGTTTTAATATTTAATAACTTGTAAGAGTCCCAGGGACTACGCCTTATAAAACCTTTGAAATGGAATGAAATATTTATTTATAAATCTATACTAATATTATAAAGAGGTAAAATTTGTAAGTTTGTATGTATGGGGTAATCTCTGAAAATACCGAACCGATTTTAAAAATTCTTTCGCTTATTTGTAGCTGCATTATCCCTGAGTGCTATAGGCTATAAATTATCTTTATATCATGCATATTAGCCGAGCTATTATAATCTTTGTCAAGCAAGTCGGGGACGGGATCCCGTGGAATATTTTCGACTTCTACGCGGACGAAGTCGCAGGCAGAAGCTAGTTGGTTATAAATCGGTAGATAAAACTTTTATTGGTCAACAGAAGACACAACACACAAAAGCACATATAACACATAAATTACAGAAAAAAAAGAACAGAACAAACGTATGACATACAATCAAAAATATTATAAACGAAAAAAGAAACAAACAACCTTTAAAAATGCAACATGGAAAGTCGGTATGGTGTGTGTCTCCAAATTGCACCAAATGGGAGTCCAGCTCAGCATGTGCCAGGCAAATATGCCTGACGCTGGTATTCTGCTGGATCCCAGTAGCCGTACTTACGGACGTCGAGCAGGTGGCGTAGGTACAATTAAATAATAAAAAGAATATGAGAGTGAGAGTAGTGCTATGCGAAATGGTTTGTGCAATATTGACAGCGGCAGCATTTCCGATACCGATATAAATATGATGCCGAGAGAAATATTTTGGAATTAGTGTTTAGTTCATAATTTTACTAACATTACGTAAGATGTTTTAGTAATAAATTTTGTATGGATTTTGTCTAAAATATAAATAAGTAATAAATAAATAGATTTGGTGTGATTATCATTTTGTGCTCCTGCCTGTATTGACAACTTCAAATTAAAGAAGAGTTTGCAATCGCCTCGCCCAGTTCCTTTTGTGAGTTTATAAGAAAAATAACACTTTTCATGTATTTTTTTGTGTTTTAAGTGAAGCTAGATGAGGCCTGTGTTTCCTAACTGACTACTTTGAGAAGAAACACCGAAAAAAACTCAGAGGTCAACTTCTTTTTTAAAGTCCATTCAATTCGTATTGGTCCAATCATATGAGAAGCATGTAGGTTTATATCTGTGGTGCCCTTTTGAGGAAAGAAGCAGATTTGAGCGGACGTGTCCTGTTAGTGTAAGCATTTGTCAGTTATCGTGTAGCTCAACTTCAAACTTAACTTTTTTTACAAAACCCTGATAAGGCATTACATATTATTGAGTAAATAATATTTAAAACCTGATCTTAAATATATTTTTATGTGTTTTGTCAAGGTTAATTCTAAAAATATGCTCCGCAAAGAAACCATTGTTATAGTTTCTTTATTATGAAACATTTTTTGGTAATTTTTCTAAAGCTATTCTAATATTAGACAATATAGGTCACATTATACCCCGTGTGTCAATGTTGTCAATATTTTCTTAAGCTTAACATTTCAATTTCTTAAAAACTTCGATTGTTCATGGATTCCTTTTGTACTTTTTCTGAGAGATGGTGCCTAAAGAACTAAAATCGACATAAATGTCGATTTAAGTTCAGCAAACACATTTTGACGTAGGTTTTTTATTGATAAAACTAAGCTTCTATTATTAGTATATGCAACCCACACATGTAAGTTAAGTATATCAAATTGTGGAAGTATATTTGAGTATTTTAGCTGTGCCCACGATTTCCTTCGTGTGGTAGGTTTTTTCCGCGTAAATCCCGATCTCGTGGAAATTTCGGAACAAATAGTAAATGTTTTGATATAAAAACATCGTGAGTAAACCCACAAATATATTTTTTATTGCATTAAATTACTTATTTAAACAAACAAGATATTATTATAAAACAAACACAGAGTACAAGTACCTAGCTAGCCTAGGAGTTTATTTTATTTATGTAAGCCTACATATATTTACACAATACATTTGTAATATACTGTTATATTATGTTTATATAAGTACATTATTGTGATTATTTCCCATGCTTCTTATTAATAATAATATAGTTTATTTAGCATAAAAAAATTACAAACTTATATCTAGAATTTACAAAGATGTACATATGATTTTTGCTGTTAGTTTTGTTCGATGGCCCCTATGTTAGGATAAATGTGTTATAAGGGCCTGTGTTATATTATTTCACATTATCGCAGGAGATATTATAGGATATAACTATGCAGGTGCACTCTGTTCCTTAATCTCATACCGGGCCGGAGTGATCAGGTGCAGGACCAACCATTTAACGTGGCTTTCGAGGCACGGGAGAGTATCACGCCGCCAGCTTGCAACCTTTAGGCGAGGTATTCCTCGTAGCGCTACCATTTTGAAGCGCACCTAATGAAGCGCTCCTTTTTTATTCCTCGGAGCGCTCCTTTTAGTATAACATGGTATCGGGAGCGCTACTAAAAGGAGCGCTCCGAGGAATAAAAAGGAGCGCTTCATTAGGTGCGCTTCAAAATGGTAGCGCTTCGAGGAATACCTCCTTTAGATGATTTATTTTTATTTGATTGATGTCTTACTACTGAGAAATTTCTAATAACAAAACCCAACAGCACTTTTAGCCCGACCCGGGTTTGCCTACTGAACAATCGGGTTCGATTGAACCCGAGAACAATTGCTCAGCAGTCACCCTTGCGAGGCAGTCTTGTAGGACTTAGGACTTTACAGAGTCAAGGTTTTTTTTTTTAAAAGAGCATTTGCAATGTGGGTAGAATTCCATTACTAGCGATCTTGTTAACCCCTCCATGCTTGTTTCTGGAGTGGGTTCACGACAATAGTGAAAAGGTTCAAACCCACGACCACTCGATCACAAGGCCGCTACCTTAGCCATTAGGCTTTTGATGCTTCAAAATTGGTGAGTTAGCATCCCTGGAGTAATAGTATTAATAGCCAAGACATAGAGGAAGTTGTCACTAGTAGGCAATTCACAGGGAAATGGTTCGCGCCCGCGAGGTAGCAGCCACAGAATTAGTGCCGCTTGTTAATTAACAGTTTACCGTGTTGAATGTTTTGCTGGTAGGGTAGTTTTAATGAAACAATTGTAGTATAGGGAAATCATCATACACGTAAATTACTTCGTTGCAGAGATTTTACTGCGAAGTCTTCTTTTGTTCCTTTTAATATAACTATCTACATATGTGCAATGTGTAGGGGCCCTTTTTTCGTGAGGAAAATCATGACTCCTTGGTAGAGCGGAGTGTCAGACTTCTGCTAAATAAAAACCGTAGTTGCCGTTGCGTGTTGGGGCTGGGGTACCTTGTTTGAACATTCCGTCAACATCGCCGCAATAAAATATTTTAAATTACTTCACGACACTACACTATATACAACGTGTAATTTAAAGGGTATATACATACCAAGTGCACGGCTTCTTTGGATGATAACAAACGATATGACAAGGGTTTGGTAATCCTATGTCTTCATGTGTGGAACTAAGTCATTAGAAATTTCAATACATTGATACCAGAGACTGAATTTTTCAAATTAAGAAGATTGAAGAGAATTATCGTGTTATAGGCAAGTGACGTGGAAAGATATTGACCCTCGTAGTGCTATGACACGTTTGTTATTACTGGTATTCAAGAAACATGCGAAACCAACAATTTGGGTTCATTTCTGTGAGTCACTTATTTTGAGCTCAAACTGTGTATAGAGACTCCATACCAGATGTTGTCTTCAGTCCTTTTGGATATTATTTATTTATTTATTTTATCCAATACACATTACACAATAAATTTAAAAAATGTTTTGCCATACACGAAAGCCTCTTAGGGCTTATCTGTGTGCTGGCGAGTCGTAATTAGTTACTTAATTTACAATACAGTGAGAAGGAAAATTAGGAGTACTAAATACAATTAACTATTTTTAACCGACTTCTGAAAAAGGAGGAGGTTCTCAATTCGGATGTTTGTTTGTTTTTTTTTTTTTTTTTACGCACTGTTTTTGATTTGTACTGGGAAATTATTTTGTATTTATGATGTTTATTGAAGATTAGCACTTGTTATTGTTTTGTGGGACGATTATTTATGACTTAAGAGTTTTGTTATAACTTCTCAGATTTTTAACCGACTTCTAAAAAAGGAGGAGGTTCTCAATTCAGATGTTTGTTTGTTTTTTTTTTTTGTTTTTTTTTTATGTTTGTTCGGGCATAGCTCCGTCGCTCGCCAACCGATTTGAAAAATTCTTTTTTTGTTGGAAAGGGTATACTTCCCAAATGGTCCCATGAAAATTTTATCGACTTCGAACAAGCCGTTTCTGAAAAATCAACAAAAGTCTAAAAAAAATATTTACATTGATGACCTTTTCGGTTACTCTATATTGTGTTTTTTGTTCGCGCGTTTTTAGTTTTTTGTAGTTGACATTTTGGCTTTTATAACTAGATTAATTACAAATTGACCCACTAAAAAGCGCGAAAATAAAAACTTTTTTGCAAAAAAATAAAACCGACTTCCATATCAAAACACTACAAAGCCAAAAATAATTTTAATTTCGGAAGGCGGTGTGAAAAAAAAGAAAATACAAAACCAATAACACCGACTACCGAAATTAAAATTATTTTTGGCTTTGTAGTGTTTTGATATGGAAGTCGGTTTTATTTTTTTGCAAAAAAGTTTTTCTATGTAAAAACGTTTGTATCTGTACGTACAACTTTTCGTATTTGATAGGTATAGCGTTTGCAATTCTTCTGGGAGTTTGTTAATATAGTAAGGTACTACATACTCCGAAACCCTAGTCCCATAAACATTTTTGTGTTTTGGTACGATATATTTATTGTTAATCAGTATGTTTATATATATACTTGCTAGAAACTATTGTACATGTGTATTTAATTTAAGTTTTATTTTATTCAAAATTTTATACAAATAAAAATAGAGTTTGAGCACGGCTGTCAATTTCAGTGGAGATTAGCCAGCTGGGCAGGAGACATCATTAATAGTACATGAGTATGAGCGCTATTTTTTCCCGAGAAAGAGGGTGGAGGCAACACTGTCATATGCAGTAGGAATACAATAAACATAAACATTAATCAGTTCATTTAATTTTAGTTCATTCATATATTTAAAATCACACGTGAACAAATATTCATGTTACATATATGTATATACGTTACATGTTCTGACAAAGGCTTGCACTGACAGGACGGGTCTACTCAAATCTTTGTGGTCTTTCCTCAAAAGACCATTTCAGACTAATCTATATAATCCTCATAAACGATTATGAATATGTGAACTATGTAGGTTGTTTTATTCGAGTTAAAAATGATTATCTGTCAGTTTGAGTACTTTTTGCGGCCTACCCAAACGTCCTTACCTTGGTATTGTTCGTCAAATCGTTAAGCTCCTTGTTCTAAGTTGAGCTATACGTCATTTGACAAACGCTTGCACTGTATGGACAGGCCCATTCAAATCTGTGAGCATCTTTCTTTAAAAGATCGCCTCAGACTGAAACCTACAAGGTTCCCATATAATTAAACCAGTGTAGATTGTATGGACTTTAAAAGAGTTTGTTTCGGTGTTTCTTCTCAGGGTAGTCAGTTAGGAAACATCTAGTTAATATTTACGAAAAAAATGACGTGTAAAAGTGTTATTTAATAATCAATTTGCAAAATAAAGATCATCAAGTTTGTGAGGATGGATGTTTGGATGTTTGTTACTTTTCACGGAAAAAATACTGAACGGATCTGAATGAAATTTGGTAAATAGATTGTCGACATCCTGGAATAACATGTAAGTTACTTTTTATCCCGGTATTCCCACGAGATGGGGATTTATACGGGAAACCCTCTCACCCGAACGAAGTGACGGACTGGAGCTAGTAAACATATACAGTATGTTAACTAACAGAGGGCGTTCCCATTAACCCGCAATAGTATAGCATCCATACAAGCTAAAAAAATATTACCATTCGAAAACAAAATGTATTTTTTTTTTAATATTAAAATATTCACTAAAAATGTTAAATTGATACGTAAAAGAAACACTCTTTACACGCATACTTGAAGAACGGCAACGTCGCAATTTATTTATGAATGACGGGCCGCGTGCGCTGCGATATAATTTTTTTTTTTTTTTTTTTTTTTTTTTTTTTTTCTTTTTAAAAAGATGACTAGCAATGTGGGTAGAATTCACATTACTAGCAATCTTGTTAACCCCTCCAACTAAGCTAAATATGCTTGTGTCTGGAGTGGGTTCACGGCAGTAGTGTAATGGGTGGGATTCGAACTCGGGACCTCTCGATCACAAGTCTGACACCTTATCCATTAGGCTATTGATGTGCTTATACTATTGCGGGTTAACGGGAACGCCCTCTGTTAGTTAACATACTGTATATCAGTTGACGTATTCCGTCTCCTTTTACTCGACCACCCAAATCGACAGGTTTTCATAGAGCATGTATTTTAGCCCACAAATCTAGTGATCCATAAGGGATGTACCCTTTGCACCGTCGCGTCGGTGACATCGGGCTATACCTACACTCTATGTATAAATATATATTCTATTTATTTCGAGGCGGACAATGACCGCTGTCGCTCCATTACACGTACTTCTTCATTAAATAATTTGAGCTGGAATATGCTGTTGCTATGGTTTAGTATTTAAATGTTAAGTTCTGACGGAAGTCGTATTGCTTATTAGACAAATATGGAGTTTGTTGCATTGAAGTGATGACAGGCGAGTATTTTGCGATTATTTTTAATAAAGATGGGGTTATAAGTTTCAATAATAATAAGTTTAACATGTATGTCCGTGTGACTGTCTGTGTTGGCGTCATAGCTCACAGATACATTTAAATGTTTACAGTAATCTGAGGATAGTTTTGTGGGTTGTGTATTAGATAAGTTTATAGTTTACATTTTCGTTATTTTTTAATACGCAACTGCTAATTTTCCCTAAATTAATATAAATAAATAACTCTATTAAACGAGGATATCGATTCTTTTAAGGTGGCTTAGATCAGTTACAATTTCCTACTAATTATCATCCTACAAAACGATGAACCGAAACATAGAAGAAAGAAACACTATAAGAAACTGCAGCCGGCCCCGACTGTGAGTTTTTGGTTGGAGTTGTGTGTATTAAAGTGTTCTTTTATATTATGTCTTGGTTTCTAACAAAATTAACATATCCATCTGTGAACTGTGTGGACCGATGAAACGTTGAAATATGCGTGTCCGTATAACATATAATTATATTTAAATCACTGCAACAATAAATGTAAAAAGTTGTAAATAACTCCCGCAAACGTCTCATGATAACCAGTCTGCGGACTAATTTGGAAAAGCAATGTTTAACCTTAAAGATCAACTCACCCAGCTGTTATTATTCAAGCATGTATCCATAAGTGGCGGGAAATGCTATTCATCGACAGAATCCAAGTGGAACCAATTAAAACCGATGACGCTAAAAGAAAAACCGTATCACCTAAAACTGAATTAAAAATAAAGTATGATGTCTTCTAATTTAGACTTCCTGAGGCTCTAAATATGGGATAACAGCTTATAAAAGCTGTGTAATGGGTGTTACGTAATTATGGGGTAAATGCGAAGGCTACAACGTCCCGCTGACTTACCGTGTAGTAATTGACAGCCATTTTTTTGTTGGTCGTGCTTTAAGCGTGCCACGTTCAGTGATTATGGCTGCGTTCTTTTGGTTCTGCCCGCTGTACTCAAGTAATTGACGAATATGTATTGTGTTAGGGAATGATAAGAGATTAAAATATGATATTTATCATATTTACACGCAACTTGTGTCGACACACTAGCGCCATCTCATATTCCAAGAACGGCGAGGCCCTCAAACGGCGCAAATACCTTTTTAGTAATTATAGGTAGTTTTGAGCCGTTTGGGGTTAAAACGTTTGGGTCATGGGGCCCGAGAGCACGTCTTTTTTTAAAGAATTGTCTCTCCAGCTGATCTATTCCTTGCGTGTCCAGAACGTTGGCTCGTTATACAACGTGGCAATGCGAGCACTTCGACGCCGAAGTCTATTTTTTATGTACATAGTTAGGTATAGCAGTGTTAATATTTACCATTTTTCTTAATTGTTTCGAGTTTACGATATTTCAGCATTCTTGCAAATGCTATGATTACCTATGGATAAACTCATCTTAAGTACTCCGCGAACAACGATCCTTTCGAACAATGAAGTAACACAGTAAGTATCCTGTTTTACGTTCTCATAATACTGTAGGTGACCATCTATCTTTAGGGAAATAAGGCCTGTACTCATATGTTTGGGTAAACTTTCCTTTCATTAACAATATCGAAATCATTTTTGATTCACCATTTATCTTGGGGTTGCCAATAGGACGACTGCTAATCTTACCTCCACTACCCAGTTACTGGGTACGTTTTAGCAGGACTAGTATCCTTAACCACTGGGGAAGATGTACAAATAACGACTTAGCGTTATTTCCGACGGATAGAGTATCATTATGTAATTAATGTTCACCCATCAACCGACAAACCTCGGCAAGCCCTAAAGATCGAACAGTGCGGCTGTTATAACTTAGTCAAAAGCTTTGATTTTATACGGATTAAATTATATTTTTCGCTTTGAAAATCATTCATTTATTGACCAATAATAACCATGCAACGGTACGCTCAGGTCCAAATAAACGCAGAAAACGATTTTCATATAGTCGTTAAAAAAAAAATTTTAGCAAAAAATAGAACCGACTTCCATATCAAAACACTACAAAGGCAAAAATAACTTTAATATCGGAAGGCGGTGTCAAAAACGAAAATATATACAAAACTAAAGACACCGCCTTCCGAAATTTTTCAGAGCTTTTCCCGATGCATAGCCGTTAATTTTTGAGGAGTTCTCCTGGTACTTGACCATCAACTCTACATCACCATATGTATTGTGACGAGCATAAAGTGTTTAACATCCGTACTCAAGTAATGGAATCGCAATCCACGAAATACTTATTATTGAGGAGTTTCAGTGGCCATCTGTGGTCTTCATCATCAGTTCAACTTCCCCAAATGATACTTTTCGGAAGCAACTGCTCAAGGTACTATAAGAAATACCCAAAACGCTATAGGTGTGCCTATAATATTTGAAGAGTTTCCTCGATTTCTCCAGGATCCCATCATCAGATCCTGATTTCGTAATAATGGGACCAACTAGAAACTATACCTATTCAAACGCAAAAAGAATTTTTCAAATCGGTCCAGCCGTCTCCGAGTTATGAGGTAACATACATAAAAAAAAAAAAGTTCAAGACGAATTGTAAACCTCCTTTTTTTGAAGTCGGTTAAAAAAGCAATAAACGATGAAAAGTTCTCATAAACTGAAGCAACATTTACAAAATCAGACGCCCGTACTCTCAGTCTCCAACCTTTTGCACATAACCCCAAAACGCCGATGAAAAGTAAGTAAAAAACTAATAATATCCGACAGGTAACATGGAGGACGCTACGTCCCAGGGGACTGGGGACTAATAGATACTCCAAGTCCCCAACCTGTGCGATATAAACCGATTTGTGCACAAAATGGACCATTGGTCAGTAGATAAGTTGTAAGCTTTTAGGATTAAAAGTGTGTTGGCAGTTCTTATTTAGAAGGTGTGATAAAATTCTGTAGATTGGGGCTTGTGGACCGCGGGAAATGCATTGGGTTATGATCTGAGTGGTCATCATACTAACATATCATAACATGGTTATTATATTAATATTGTAAATGCGAAAGTCTGTCTGTATGTCTCTCTGTGACGTTTCACTGATAAACCGCATGGAGATAGTTGAAGACCTGAACTAAATAGGGGTTTCCTTTTTTTCAAAACTAAGTACTTGATAGAAACGAAAGTAATGAAAATTAGTATAAAAAATAGAATGCGAACAAAGTCGCTGGCAACAATGAAGTTATCTTAAATTTGTAATCAAAACAGTGCCCTTTACATGGTGTTTCATGGTTCATACAATGCGGCCGTTCTAACTTGGCCAGTGTGAAGTTAGGCTCTGCGAACTTTAGCGCTTGTGCACTCGTACAAAAATAAAGGTTTTAAAAAAATAAATGCCAATAACAGTTGTTAATAGGAATAACAACTGCTAATGGCATTTTTTTTTTAAACCTTTATTTTTGAGCTAGAGAGCCTAGAGAGCCCCCTAGAGAGCCTAGCTAGCAGAGCCTAAATTCACACTCGCCAAGTTAGAACGGCCGTACTGTACCTTGCTATTTTTTTTGAATCCATGTTATTTGAAACATTTCATTCAATTTCCATGACATTATCATCGGCTTAGCCTTATCCCAACTATGCCAGATTCTCTTGTTTCTTCTGACTATCCGTAAAGACAGTCAAAGATGCACAAATGATAGCCGGACGCACAGCGGAATGACTTTACGCGGTACACATGAATCAATAAATCAATTGATTCATGTGTACCGCGGTGGTCTGCTCCTAGACGTAATCTTGTAAGAGGGGGTGTGGTATTTTTCGAGGTACAAAGAAATAAAAAAAACCTTTTATTTTTCGAAATTTATATCTATACTAATATTATAAAGCTGAAGAGTTTGTTTGTTTGTTTGTTTGTTTGTTTGTTTGCTTGAACGCGCTAATCTCAGGAACTACGGTTCTGATTTGAAAAATTCTTTCAGTGTTAGGTAGCCCATTTATCGAGGAAGGCTATAGGCTATATATCATCACGCTAAGACCAATAGGAGCGGAGCACTAATGAAGAATGTTTCAAAATCGGGGGATTTTTTTTCCACGGGGACGAAGTCGCGGGCGGAAGCTAGTATATATATATATATTTATTGATAATAGGCTCGCGTTTGACCACCATCTCACCTGATGGTAAGTGATGATGTGGTCGAAGATGGAGCACGCTTACCTAAAAGTAACCTATTCACTCTTGACTTAAAGACCCCTAGGTTATAGCTATCGGGAAACACAGACTCCGGCAGGGAATTCCACTCCTTAGCCGTACGCACAATGAAGGTATTCCCGAAGCGTTTAGTGCGTATAGGTGGGATGTCCACCATGTAACGAGGGCGTATCGCCGTTTGTCTTGTAGTCCGATGATGGAACGGGCTTGACGGAATTAGATTGTGTAATTCCATCGCACACTCCCCGAAATGTAACCGATAGAAAACCGATAGACTAGCAACTCGTCGCAATATTTGTGGTACCTACATAAAAATACATTTTAATATGCTTTTAACAAACAGTAAAAAATAATTTTGTACATAATTTAATCTTATAGTAATAGTATTAAATCTTTTAATTTCATCGGCTATAACGCGCGCCGCTGCAAAGTTATGTCGCACTTTTATGCGGCTTCGCGTCATCTTGGCCAAAGGTTGAGACAAATAAGAAAGAAAATTGTCTTAAATAATGTTAGAAGTTGATTTAATGACATATTTTTAACTTACCGGTGATATGAAATGTTATCATTTTTTTTATTGTGCTTTTTGTCGTATTTCACGCAACCCTTCACGACACAACTCGGTATTTTTGCTTGTAAAACTTACGACCGCTCCCGAAGATAACCGATCGCGTTCTAGTTCACTTCGATAAAGGGAAGACCACTTTGGGACCAAGTTCGAGGCGTCATTATAACATGCGGTCCGCCCTGTCCTTACGCAGTACAACAAACATACGGAAAGTGTATGGATACAGAAATATACGGATGATAAATGACTTGTGATCGAGAGATCACGAGTTCGAAATGGTGGGGCCCTTTACACTATATTGCCGTGAACCCACTCCAGACACTAGCATATTTAGCTTAGTTGGAGGGATTAACAAAATTGCTAATAATGTGCTTTCTACCCACATCACTAGTTCTCTTAAACTAAATAACTTATAATTATCATTATGTAATTAGGTTAGGTACCATATATTTACTACGCAGAAAGTACAAAGACCAGACCACGTTTTGAGATAGCTAGATTAAGAAAATTGTAATTACAGTATGTGCTTATAAAATAAACATGATATTTATGTTCATAGTAGCCGTTATAATATTTATTAAAACGAGCTTAATATTTGGCAAAACAACCCGCATGTTTGAGGACAAATAAGAAATAAAGAATAAGAAAACTATAACTTAAAAATAAATATCACAAAAACAAATATAATAAAATTTCAAGCAATTAACACAAACACAGATAGCCTAGACATTCAGTACAACAATACCGTCTTAAGCTCTGTGTATTCTTGGGTATAACCGTGGACAGAAATTGTAGTTGGAAACCACACATAGATAAAATAATAAACAAAATAGATCGCTTTGTGTATGTTTTAAAAAGAATAAGATAAACGATTAATCTGAAGACTGCAGTAGTTGCTTACCATGCTTATGTAGCATCTGTACTCAGATATGGTCTTATAATTTGGGGAAACTCAGTAGACGTGCAGAGAGTTTTTAAAGGACAAAAAAAAATGCATTCGGGCAATGTGTGGAGCCCATTTTTTAGATAGTTGTAAACCATTGTTTCAAAAGCATAAAATACTGTCCTTACCATGTTTATATATTTTTGAAACATGCATCTTTGTTTGGAAAAATTATAAATTATTTGAAAAAAAAAAACAGTTACAAAACAAACAGGAGAACACGAGACAAAGATAAATTCAAATTACTACGGATAAAGTTAAAGTTATTTAAGAGAAATATATACTGCATGGTGATACATGCAAAAGACAAAACCAATTATGGAATATTGGTTTTATTCAACATTAAAATACAACATGAGAAAATAACAGACAGTGACAAGACAGTGAAAAACAAAGTATGACAATCTATCATAAAATCTTCTAAATGGACAAGGAGTTCATATCATTCACCCCCCTAAGAAGAAATGTAATCCTTGAGGTAGCCTGGAGGTCTACGTTCGCGTGCGGAGTGGCGCACTTGAGAACCACTCGCTTCTGGGTTATCAGGCGTGTCTGTACCTGCAATAGGCTGCTCAGGTTCCTCTTCATCCGACATATCATCATTTGAGATCCTTGGCAGTGGTGCCAGAGACCTATTAGACACCGTCGTTTCACGCCCATCTGGTAAACGAACAAAGGAGTATTCAGGATTGCTTTGTAGTAGCTGAACTTCTTGTACAGCTGGGTCGTATTTCGAGGTCCTTACGTTTTTCTTCATATAAACAGGTCCAGGCGAATTAAGCCAGGATGGTAAAGATTGGCCATTTATCGAGCGGCGAGGATGGTTGAACATACGCTCATGCGGGGTAGCATTGGTTCCTGTACACAAAAGAGATCTAATGGAGTGTAGCGCCGGTAGTATAGCTTTCTCCCAGTTTGCGGTATCCTCGTTATTGGATCTGAGATATAGTTGGATTGTGCGCCATAGTGTACCATTTAAGCGCTCTACCAAGCCGTTTCCTTGAGGATTGTAGGGCGTTGTGCGACTACAAGATGTACCGAGTGTAATTAAGAATTGTCTTAGTTCGTCAGATAAGAATGAGGTCCCTCTATCCGAATGAACATAAGCTGGAGTGCCGAACGTAGAGAATAGGTCTTTCAGACATCTAATTACTGTTCCAGAGGTCATATCTTTACAGGCATAAGCAAAAGGGAATCTGCTATATTCATCGATAATCGTGAGGATGTATCGGTTTTGAGTATTAGAAGGGATTGGTCCCTTGAAGTCTAAGTTCAATCTTTCAAATGGTGCAGTTGCTTTTATGAGATGTCCTTGATGACCGACATAACGTGGTTTAATTTCGGCACAGATTGGGCATGCTGCCGTGATTTTCTTTACTTCTTCAATCGAGTATGGCAAATTTTTCGATCTGACCCAGTGAACCATACGGGTGATACCTGGGTGGCAGAGAGAACGATGGAGCTCGACGAGTCTGGAGTGAGAGGTCGCAGTGTCTATGTGCATACAGACTCGCGAGAGTGCGTCAGCAACTAAGTTCTGTTTACCAGGTCTATAAACAATATCATATCTGAAACATGACAATTCTAGGCGCCATCTTTCTATTTTTTCATTTTTGATTTTGTTTGAATGTGTTTGGTTGAACATAAACGCAACTGACTGTTGGTCAGTAATTAGTAGAAAGTGTCTTCCGATTAGGAAATGTCTCCATTTGCGTAAAGCTTCGACAATTGCGCTTGCCTCCTTTTCAATTGTGGGTTGTCGCTTTTCAGAATCGTTAAGAGATCGTGAAAAGAACGCTATAGGACGTCCTTTCTGTGACAGTGTCGCTGCGATTGCGAAGTCCGAAGCGTCGGTTTCAACGGAAAATGTCTCCTTATCGTCTATTCCAGCCAATGCAGCTTCGCAAATATCAGTTTTAAGATTATTGAATGAATTGATAGCGTCTTCAGTTAACGGTAGAGTAGCTTCAATCAGTGGTCTTATTTTGGAAGAAAAGTTGTAGATCCACTTTGAATAGTGGGCAAATAGTCCAAGTGATCTTTTCAAAGTAACAGTATCGTTTGGGATTGGAAGATTCATCAGTGGTTCCAAACGAGATTTGTCAGGTTTTATAATGTTACGATGAATTGTGTAACCAAGAAGATTGATCGAGTCTGTTGCAAAAGTGCATTTGTTAGTATTCAAAGTGAGTTTGTATTTCTTAGCGGCTTCCATGAATTTGTGAAGGTTTGCGTCGTGATCTTCCTTATTTTTCCCACAAACGGTTACATCATCAAGGTAAGCATACGTACCTTTTAGATTTTCAGAATCAATAATATATTGCAGAGTTCGCTGAAACGCCGCTACACCATTTGTTACCCCGAATGGTATTCGAGTGAATTGATAGAGGTTACCGCATGCTTCAAAGGCGGTGTATTTCTTTTCTCTAGAGAGAATGGGAACTTGATGATAGGCACTTTTGAGGTCAATTTCGCTAAAGACGTTATATTTAGCGACTTGCGTTATGATAGAGTCAATGCTCGGGAGGGGATATGCGTCTAGCTCAGTGAATCTGTTTATTGTTTGTGAATAATCTATTACAAGGCGCTTCCGATGATGGCCCCCTCCGGCAACGAGTACTTGAGCTCGCCAAGGTGAAACACTGGGTTCAATGACTTTGTCTTTAAGTAAATCATTTATCTCGTTAGATATGAATTCTTGGTCTTCTTGAGAATGCCTTCTCGAGCGAATTGCTATAGGCCTAATATTTGGCGCAAGGTTAGTAAAAACTGATGCTGGCGGGACAGACGCCTCCATTACATTGCAAATTTTCAGGGGTTGTTTATCTCCCCCGAACTGGAGTTCCACCGAAGAGTGTGTTTTCAGTATATCATGTCCGATAATTACGTCAGCACATAGATTAGCAATAATGAGTAGAGGTCGACGTTGATATTTGTGCTCACCAATTTGAATGTTAGCGAAACATAGCCCCTCTACGTATGAAATGTTGCTTAGAGATGCTAGAGTTATTGCTTGTTTGCAGGGCTTGCGTTTTAGATTCATAGTTTGAGCAAGATTCTTATCGATAAAGCTGAGAGAGCTTCCGGTATCGAGTAGAGCATCCACACGCGAGTTATTTAAAATGATATTGATAGTCGCTTTTTGCAGGCTCGTCGGAGCAGCAGCAGAGATAATTGACAGATGAGAGCCAAGGGCTTCAGATTGAGAGTCATCGTCGTTCGTACTAATAGCGTTCGCGGCGCGTTGGCTTCGTCCGATGCTACGGCATACGTTGGCGAAATGTCCTTTTTTGGAGCAAAGCTGACAGTCAGCGTTTCTAGCAGGACATTTGAGTCTTTGGTGGATATTACCGCCGCAGAAAAAGCATCGACGGCTATTTAGTATAGGGCGTCTATATTGAAAATTGTTTTGAGTGCTGGTGGTTGCTAGATTTTGCCGCATTGACGTTTCTTGATTTTGAGAGATTGCATTGACAGGAACAAACGACATAGGAGGAGAAGGCGCTGCTGTTAATAGTTGCGAGGTATTTTCAGCAGTTTCTAAAGATATAGCCAAGTCCAAGGTTTCTTCGAGGGTCATAGTGGATTTCTCTAAAAGTCTTTCTTTAATTTTTATTGACAATATTCCGGCGATAAATATATCACGCACGGTTTCATTTTGGTGCGCTTCGGCAGTGACTGCCTTAAAGAGGCAGTCACGAGCAATTATATTAAGAGATCTCGAGTACTCCGCCAACGATTCGTCAGATTGTTGTTTCCTGGTATTCAAGCGGTGGCGAGCAAGAATAATATTTTGCCTCTTTTCGTAGGCGGTATTCAGAGTAGTAATTGCATCATCGTACGTAGCGCAGGCACGGATATAGTTAAATATTGACGGCGATATATGGTTGACAAGAAGTTTATACTTAAGGGCATCATGTGCAGAGGAAGCTTCTAGCGCGATAAAGTTCTCGAACGAATACTTCCAGTGAGCCCACTTCAGGTCCGAGCCAGCCATGGAAGGTTCTATGTCAAAACGTTCGGGCCGTAGGTACCGCGACATCGACGAACATTTTTCTTCTTCGGTAGTAGACATGTTAGAAACACAAAATTAATGTTGAATAAATTGATACATGCAAAAGACAAAACCAATTATGGAATATTGGTTTTATTCAACATTAAAATACAACATGAGAAAATAACAGACAGTGACAAGACAGTGAAAAACAAAGTATGACAATCTATCATAAAATCTTCTAAATGGACAAGGAGTTCATATCACATGGCAATTATTATATTTAACCATTTGCTATATAACATTCAGGATTTACCATTGCCGCTATTCAAAAGATTATTGTTCAGATGGTTATTAGAAAAGAACTATTATAGTGTTCAAGAATACTTAGAGGATAAGTCACTAGTAATGTAATAAAATAAATCAACAGTTATTCGATTATATGCTACAATTACGATTCTATTCATTTATTATTATTAAAATACAATTTCAATGATATAAATTAATATTTAAGATTTAGACATTTTTTATTCCTAATTGTAATTATTTATAAGATAATACTTAAGATAAGTTTTGTGTTTATTTTTTAAGACATATTTCTACGACATATCATGGCAGGATATGCTGGTAATCAGGAATTGTAACATGTATTGTACCGGACCGGATTGTATTGACAGGCCCGTTGGTATAGTGGTCAGTGGTCCTGACTGCTATGCGCAAGGTCGTGGGTTCGATTCCCACCTAGGACAAATGTTTGTGTGATGAGCACGGTCATTTGTTCTTTGTCTGGGTGTAATTTATCTATAATATGTATGTATTTAGAAATATATATGTATGTTTATCAGTTGTCTAGTATCCATATCACAAGCTCTGCTTAGTTTGGGACTAGATGGCGTTGTGTGAAAAGTTGTGGAATATATATTATATTATTATATTATATTATATATTCTGGCAAATAAATATTTTTGATTTGACATGGTGGACATTCCACCCATACGCACAAAACGTTTTGGGAATACTTTCATTGTGCATACGGCAAAGGAGTGGAATTCCCTGTTGGAGTCTGTGTTTCCTGATCGCTATAACCTGGGAGTCTTTATTTATTTATTTATATACACACATGACACACAGGAAAAAAAATAAATACAGACAAAAGAGCACAAAGGTGCTGCTTATTTCCTAAGAAATTTCTTCCAGCAGACCTGCGACAGGAGAGTTGAAGAGGAGATGATAGACACAGTGTGTATAAATACTAATTACGATATAAAACATACTTAGCTATAAAATTAAACTAAAATGATATATTTAACAAATATATACATACATAGAGTTAAAATCTTTAAGTCAAGAGTGAATAGGTTATTTCTAGGCAAGCGTGCTCCATCTTCGACCACATCATCGCTTACCAGCAGATGAGATGGTGGCCAACCCCAGCCTATTCTTAATTAAAAAAAAAACTAGTGAAATCATGTTTTAAAGATATTCTCGTTTTTTCATTGTCAAATCTATCAATAGCGTCAGTGTATGCATGTATAAAGAGTACACATAAAATATATTTGTGATCAATATTAATGGCGATAACAGAACATTGTTTTACTAACCGGAAGCTGAGTATTAGTGTTTTACGTGGATTCCTATCTGACCTCCACAATCCGGTAACTGGATAGCACGATAAAATAAAATAAAATAAGCTTTTATTTTCTGGGAATATACAATTACAATACAATTTAATGCATATCACTACATAGTATAAAACAAAGTCGCTTCCCTGTCTGTCTGTCCCTATGTATGCTTAGATCTTAAAAACTCCGCAACGGATTTTGATGTGGGTGTTTTTACAGATAGAGTGATTCCTGAGGAAGGTTTTAGTGTATAATAAGTTAAGGTTTTGTGTAGATTGAATGAAATACAACGATATTACTTCAACATGTCGGAAAGAATTAAGCCTATCGGGAGCTTTAATTGAAAATGCTGCCAAAACCTTTCGAGTTATAAAAATACAGTGTGTGGTGGGATTGTTTCTCTTTTATATCTACAAAAAGTCCGCGATGGCATATGTCTATCTCACAAGAATAACCCACAATAACAATTTTTTTCTTTTACAAATTACATTAAAATGATGGGTTATTTACGAATCCTTTTTAAAAGTACAGTATTATTCCTTATCCAATTAAATACATCAGATATGTTGAGGATTTAATGTAGATCAAAATTGCTCTTTACACTATATCAATAAAATGAATATCTTATGAGTTATCACCGATATATGAGTATGGCAAATTACCGGACGAGAAATTGATTAAGCAAAGTCATATATAAGCAAACTTTATTACCCGAGCGAAGCCGGGCCGGGTCGCTAGTTTATTATATACAGCTCTTATATTAATTTCCTATTTAATACGACGGCATCTGGCTGTCTCTTCCTCTTTCCAGTTTGTCTTTCGACAAAGGCCTCCTCCAAATCTCCACTTGACACTCTCTTTAGCTACCCGTATCCACACACATCATCCTCCCATCGCATGAACTGTCTCTCTTTGTTTCTTTTATTCTCTCTAGGGTACCAATCCTTAATTATTTTTGTCCACTTTTCTTTCTTTTTAACCGATTTCAAAAAAAAAAAGAAGGAGGTTCTCAATTCGTCTTGAACTGTTTTTTTTTTTATTTAGAATAGGTTCGCGTTTGACCACCATCTCACCTGATGGTAAGTGATGATGTGGTCGAAGATGGAGCACGCTTACCTAAAAGTAACCTATTCACTCTTGACTTAAAGACTCCTAGGTTATAGCTATCGGGAAACACAGACTCCGGCAGGGAATTCCACTCCTTAGCCGTACGCACAATGAAGGTATTCCCAAAACGTTTGGTGCGTATGGGTGGGATGTCCACCATGTAACGATGGCGCTTCGCCGTTTGTCTCGTAGTCCGATGATGGAACGGGCTTGGTGGAATTAGATTGTGTAATTCCATCGCACACTCCCCGAAATGTAACCGATAGAAAACCGATAGACTTGCAACTCGTCGTCGATGTTCAAGGCTCTGGAGCTTTGATTCGACCAGTGCATCGTTGCCAATGAGTCTTTTGGCCCGCTTCTCGATAGACTCAAGCGCGTCCAGTTGGTATTTAGCAGATCCATCCCAAAGATGAGAGCAGTGCTCCATACACGACCGAACCTGGGCTTGATAGAGATTGAGCAACTGTTCGGGTGTGAAGTACCGTCTCACCTTTGCTAGGATTCCCAACTTTTTTTATGCTAGTTGAGCCTTAGCCTCGATAAACGGTCCAAAATTGAGGGTAGAAGTTAATGTTACCCCCAGAAGCTCGATATGGTCGGTTATCGGCACAGTTACACCTCGGAAAGTAGGAGCCGGTTCAAATTGGCTCCTTTTTGCGGAGAAGAGACACGCCTGGGTCTTAGCTGCATTAAACTTGACCAGGTTGGCATCGCCCCATTCGGAGACAGCCTTCAAGGTCAAGTTCAAGCGCCCGACCATGTCCTCACGGAGAGACTGGATCTGTGACCCACCAGCTCGCGCGCTGGACACATATCTCTCAGAAACTGTGCTGTCGTCTGCATACCCAAAGGTACCGGGCATTAGCAGTCGTTAATGTGCAGCAAGAATAAAGTTGCTGAGAGAACAGACCCCTGAGGGAATTGGCAATTAATGCCGGGGGGCATTAATTGCCAATTGGCCAGACGAGCAGCCATCAATGACCACTCGAATGGACCGATCCCTCAGGAAGTCTTCAATCCAAACGCAAAGTTGGGTGGGTAACCCGAAAGAAGGAAGCTTAGCAATAAGGCTATCGTGCCAGACCCTGTCAAAAGCCTTGGAGATGTCAAGGGAAACAGCAAGTGCTTCCCCTTGCCTCTCAATGGCCTCACTCCAGATATGAATGGCATACGCTAGAAGATCCCCAGTTGACCGGTTTTTGCGAAAGCCGTATTGCCGGTCACTGAGGATGTCGTTGGCTTCTAGGTATGCCAGGAGCTTACTATTAAGTACACGCTCCATACTCTTACAGAGTATGGACGTGACTGAAATAGGCCTGTAGTTGGCAGGGTCAGCACGACTGCCCTTTTTGGGTACAGGCTGTACGTTAGCCAGCTTCCATGCTTTCGGCACCTTTCCAGTCTCTAGCGAAAGGCGAAACAGGCGTGTCAAGATTGGAGACAATTCAGGCGCACAAGTTCTAAGAACAATTGCTGGTATCCCGTCGGGGCCACTAGCTTTGTTCACGTCAAGATTACGCAGCACTCTACGGACGTCCTTCTGATGGATGCGAATGTCCGACATACACGTCTCGCATCCAATAGGAGCATCAGGAGGGTGAGCGCCACTACTATCCAGACGTGAAGACTCCGCGAAGAGAGCGACAAACAAGTTTGCTTTTTCCTCAGCGGAGTGAGCCAGAGACCCGTCAGGTTTGAGCAGTGGTGGTAGTGAGGGGCGACAGAAGTTCGGTTCAACCGACTTTGCCAGGGACCAAAACGCTTTGCTTCTAGCAGGGTATGAAGCGAGTTTGTTCCCAATTCGGCTAACGTGGTCAAACCGAGACCTCCGCAAAACCTTCTTGCTGGACTTGGCAGCCCTGTTGAAGGCTCTCTTCTTCTGATCCACGTCATTTGCTTTGCAGTTTCGAGCATCGACCCATGCTAGGTACGCCGCGTGTTTAAGAGCTTCAGCGCGATCACATTCGGCGCCAAACTAAGGTCGAGCTTTGCCGGACATTGTTAGGTCAGAGAACGGAATGTAGTACTCCATCCCCTGTCGCAAAACATCTGTCACGTTTTTAATATCTGTTACCTCATAACTCGTAGATGGCTGGACCGATTTGGGAAATTATTTTTTTGTTTGAAGGGGTATACTTTTTAGTTGGTCCCATTGTCGTCATGTTTGGATCTGATGATGGAATCATGGAGAAATCGAGGGAACTCTTCAAATATTATAGGCGTTTTGGGTATTTCTTATAGTACCTTGTGCAGTTGCTCTCGAAAAGCACCATTTGAGGAAGTGGAACTGATGATGAAGACCCCAGATGGCCACCGAAACTACTCAATAATAAGTATTTCGTTGATTGCGATTAGATTACTCGAATATAGATGACTACTCGAGTATATGTTAAGCACTTTATGCTCGTCACAATGCATATGATGAAGTAAAGCTGATGGTGATGTACCAGGAGAACTCCTCAAAAATTAACAGCTCTGCACCGGGAAAAGCAATATTTTGCAAAAGGGGATAAGTAGTTGACATTTTGGCTTTTGTAACTAGATAAATTACAAACTGACCCACTAAAAAATGTGAACAAAAAAACTTATAGTCGGTGTCATTTGTTTTGTATTTTCTTTTTTTTTGACACCGCCTTCCGAAATTAAAGTTATTTTTGCCTTTGTAGTGTTTTTATATGGAAGTTTGTTCTATTTTTTGTTAAAAAGTTTTTTTTTCTGTACATATGTCCTGTCCAATGCCTGTCCAATGCGATTTTCACTTTGTCTACTTTTTGAATTTTGTTTTTTCTTTAATCTTCTCTAATCGTTCCTTGTCTCTTCTTATGCCCAACACGCTTCTCTCTATTCCATTCTGACAAACGCACTGGGTAACACGATAGCCCTTGGCAAGACCAGTGTCAAATTTTCTGGCTTCTGACTAACCGTAACAAATGTCAAAAATGTCAAAAACTGCCGGGACCAACGACTTAACGTACTTTCTGAGATACGGAGGAATCACGTTTAATTTAAAAATTTATTATGACTATTTTATTTTATTCATTTTATTCTTTTTTATTGACATTTGTATTTCATTTAGTTCTTTTTTTTTTGTAATTGTCATTTTCATTTTAATTTATTCTTTGAAAATAATATTTGGTGTGTGTGTTTCTGATTTTGTTAATTTTATATGAGTTAAGTTACTTGAATTAAATGCATTTTATTTATGTTAAGTATTCCTCCATCTCCCTTTCACTACCGGTCTACCAGACGCACGGCTGGGTACCACCCACACTTGATTGATACACCGTCTTGTCGTACCAAGCGCTTCTCCTCCACATTTATTGTGCGCACAGCCAAGCCGTGGAATTCTCTGCCGGCTTCTGTGTTCCCTGCCACTTATGACCTTTCAGCCTTTAAAGCACGAGTGAATAGGCATCTTCTGGGCTCGCTCGTCCCATCGTAGACCTCATCTATCGCTTACCATCAGGCGAGATCGAGGTCAAGAGCGGGCTCAACAGTAATAAAAAAAAATGTTAAGATGGGCACCCATCCAAAGACCAACCTCTGCATGCGTTGCTTAACCTTGAAGATCGACCTGTGAGGCTGTTATTGTTTAGCCACGTGCTCCTTTAGTTATTATATAGTAAGTAATCGAAATACTAAAGTCATTAATATTTACTCCTCCATATAATCTTCAACTGAACGAAATCTTGTACTACTCCGTCTGCGTTATTTGTAAAAAGAAAGAAGTTTTTAATTCACTTAATTATTAAGTAATACATACCGCAATTGCGGCGGTAAGACCCCTCTTTGAGGAGTGGCTAGATCGGCGTCACGGCGTCCTGACCTACCGCATGACGCAGGTCCTCACTGGACACGGAAGTTTCGGGAGGTACCTGTGTCTGATGGGAAAGGAAGAAACGCCTGGGTGTCACCACTGCGAGGGTCGCCCTGAGGACACAGTCGAGCACACGGTGCAGGACTGCCCCGCTTGGGCAGAGCACCGACGTGTCCTCACGGCGGCAATAGGCGGAGACCTCTCGCGCCCGGCATTGGTCGAGGCCATGCTGCGGGGCGAGAGGGAGTGGGAAGCGGTCGCCTCCTTCTGCGAAGCAGTCATGCTTCCGAAGGAGGAGGCGGGCCGCGTGAGGGAGAGGATGGCGTCCTCCCTCCAGCCCAGCCGCAGTGGTAGACGCCCACGGCGTCGAACGTCGGCCGACGATCTCCGGCCACCGTAGGCGCGGGCATGCGGACAGCGAGTAAAGGGCAACTCGCTGTCCGACCATGGACCATGCCCGGGTCGACGGCGCATCGTGTTCCACGCGCGCCTCAATGAGCGTCAGCAATATGACGAGGCCCCCCCGTAGAGGGCCGAAGCCTGCCGGGTTCGTGGGACTCATCCCGTTACCGTGACCCCGGTACGTAAAGGGTTATTGAAGGAACACTGTGGATTTTAGTCAGTAAAAGTCTGACAGTCCCTTCCACCCTGCCCGGGGTGGGAGGACTTATTTGATAATTTTACAACGCTAAAAAAAAAAAATACATACATACATACATGGCTGTTTTTGTTTGAAATGGTATACTTTCTAATGTAATTAAGTCAAGATCTGATGATGGAATCCTGGAGAAATTGAGAGAACTATTCAAATATTACACACCTATAGCGATTTGGGTATTTTTTGTAGTAACTTGTACAGTTGCTCTTGAAAAGCACCATTTGGTGAAGTGGAACTTTTGATGAAGTCTACAGATGGCCACTGGAACTACCCAGTATATCAATCGATTCGATGACACCGACTACCGAAATTAAAGTTATTTTCCACTTTGCAGTGTTTTATTATGGAAGTCGGTTTTGTTTTTTGATAAAACGGTTTTTTGATATAAATAAATTAAATTCATCTAACACTTACCACCAGGTGTGATCGGAGTCAAGAGCGGGCTCATCCTACTAATCCTACTTCCTACTAGGGTAGAACTTGGTAATACGCCCTAAGTGACAAAACGCCCCACCACTCAAGCACTCACACTAACAAAGCCACGCCGCTCGTAACTAGACGCGCGGGGAGCCACTAGTAGCTGGACAACATGGCCGATGTGTGCACGTAGTTTGTGATGTCCGTTTAAAAAATATTGCAAAATCTGGTTTTATCGGCGTGAAACAATTTGTGGTGAGTTTCCAAGAAATTCATATATATGGATATTTTTATATTTTGTGTTAAAATAGGTGGGCTACCGTAAAATAGATAAAATTACCTTTCTCTTTTTATTTTGTCGAACGTTATAACCTTGAATCTTGTGTTTTGATCTCAGTGGGGCATATTGAAAATCGAATTTGATAATAAGCCCCTAAGCTAGTTGTTTAAAACGCCCCAATAATTGAATTGTGTTAAAGTACCTTGTTGCGTGTTATTATTTCAGATAATGTTTCGGAAGTATAAAAGAACGACACTACGAGCATCATGGAGTGCGGACGACTTAGACAAAGCCATACGTAGTGTTCTAAGCAAAGAAATGGGTGTTAATGAGGCATCCAGAAACTTTGGCATACCGTCTCGAACTCTAAGACGACACATTTTATCAGGAAAATCAAAGGGCCCTCTAGGACGCAAACCAGTATTTTCTGTAGAACATGAAAAAAAAACTGGTTGCCCATATAAAGAAATTGGAAAAAGTTGGATTTGCCCCTGACAGAAAAGATGTAAAAGAAATGGCATTTCAACTAGCTAAGAAACTTAATATTAAAAACCCATTTTTAGCAAGTTCAGAATCAGCTGGAAATGTATGGTTGGCAAAGAAAATCAGAAGGCTTGTCACTTGCTCGAGCTTATGGAGTTAATAGAAAAGATGTACAGGATTTTTTTGATTTACTAGCCAAAATCTACGAAGAAAATGATTTTGCAAATCACCCCGAAGATATTTTCTACATGGACGAGTCCGGGTGAACAACAAGCCAGGAAGAGTAATTGCCACAAAGGGAGCCAAAGATGTCTACACGCTCACTAGCTCTGAAAAGGGTGAAAACGTAACGGTGATAGCTTGTTGTAATGCTCAAGGTAACTTCCTTCCCCCTGTTTTAATTTATAAGGGTACTTACAGCAAACCACAATTTTCCGATGGTCTTCCTCCAGGATCACAGGTTTTCATGAACAAAAAATCTTCTTATATAAATACAGATCTCTTCATGCAATGGTTTGAAGAAGTGTTTCTGCGTCACAAGAGTCCTCGGAAAACATTGTTAATATTAGATGGTCACAGCTCTCACAGTAACAATATTTGCCTACTGGAAATGGCAAAAAAAATGACGTTATTCTTTTGTGCCTTCCAAGTCACACTACGCATTCCCTGCAGCCTCTTGATAGAGCCTTTTTTAGACCATTGAAGGTATACTTTGCCCAGGAAGCAAAGACATGGATGGTCAGGAACAAAGAAAAGAAGTTGACACGCTATGACGTGTCTAAGTTAATCGGACGAGCTTGGGGCAAAGCTGCCACTGTTTCCAATGGCGTGTCAGCTTTAAAATCATGTGGAATTTATCCTTTTGATCCGAGTGCTATTCCTGATCACTATTTTTCACAATCTGATTCGCTGCGAGACCAAAATTTAGTTGTTGAAGATGAGGATGGGACGTCAAGAGAGTCTCTGTCATTACTTCATGATTATGACGATAGTGCCTTTGATACAATCCATTCCTCACCGCAGCAGGTCGTAAATTATTTAGAGCCCAGGACATTAGGATCACCACCTATCGTTGTGTCTGAGTTCCAACCTGAGCCAGGTCCTTCAGGACTACATCTAACTAATCCAAATTACGAAGATAGTTTGATGGAAGCTGAACATATATTGCCTGTGCAAGATGCTCCTGTAACAGAATAGTTTGACCAAATGCCAAAAACACCACAAAAATATCCGATACAATTTCGTATCGAGAGTGAGGCGTGTCCGACTATTGCGAAGTCTAATCTTCTTGATTTGATTGAACAAACCCCTGAAAAGCAAATAGGATCTACTGAGTCTGAAGCAACACCATCAAAAGTTTTGAATGAAATCCATCCAGTGCCTAAACTTCCAGTAGTATTGTCTAAGAGAAAACAAAAAGCTGTTATTTTAACTTCTGATGAAAATATAGAGAAACGAAAAGTAATTGCTGATAAAAAGAAACCAGCAGCTGGAAAATTAAAGCAGGCTAAGACCATGAAAATAATTAAAACAGTGAAAGAAAAAGATGGTGTAAAAAAGAAACAAAATGGGGGTATGAAGAAGCCAATGAAAGGTCCTGAAAGAAATAAGAATAAGAAAAAAGTAAGCTGGTCATCGTCTTCTGAAAGCAATGATGAAAACGAGGTCAGGGTAGATACTTCTGAAGAAGAAATCTCAGATGAACACGACGACGTTAACAGATGCGTAGAATGCACAGAAAATTATTATGACACACAATCTACTGAAGATTGGATTCAATGCCCATCTTGTTAAAGATGGTTGCATGAATTTTGCACTATGTATAACCCAATGTGTAATCGTTGCAGACGGAAAGCCAAAAAGGAAGCTGTTAACAAAAATAGAGTGTAAGTTTTTTTGTTTAATTTTAAGATGATTGATAAAAAGTAAAATTTATTGTTTAATTTTAAGATGATTGCCAAATGAAAACTTACCCAACGAGCACATTAGTGGAAATAGCAGCCTATTTTGTTACTTTGGGCTGTAAAATAGTGCTAAGTAAATAGTCATTCTGCCACTCACAGCTGCACAGTGGTTCCCATTGTAAATTTTATAGGTTATAGTTATAGTAACCACTACTATATTACTATAAGTTTCATTATAGAAATAATAGAAACTCTTATGCATACTATAGTTACAAAAAAATCATCAGTGTAACTAAGGCCTTTAGTAGCAATAGTCATTCCTTGCAGGCTCAATCCATTCGCCATTTTACAGCCGCTTTTGTAACTATTATAAAACACTGGTACTCACGCGGGGCTTCGCTCCCGTGGATTCTATCACGGTAAAAACATAACTCTCCTTTTTTGCAGCCTATAACCTTCCTCAAGCTTCAAGCTACTTCCATACTAAATTTCATCCAAATCCGCCCTGTACTTTCGAAGATTAGCGCGTTCAAGCAAACAAACAAACTAACAAACAAACAAACTTTTCCGCTTTATAATATTAGTATAGATTTAATAAAAATGGATGCTAAACGAATAAGTACGTAACTAGATCTTATAACCTCAAAAACAGGAAAGTAGGAGCTTTTTGTGGCTGTGAGTTGCACTAGGGGAACAATAATCACTGGAAGCGTTAGAAGGGTGAAAATTAGCGCTATGATTCTCAAAAGGGAGTTATTAGAGCTAAAATTGCAGGTTATGACTACATTACAATGACGCCATGATTTTTTAAGAAAACTTATAATTCACTTGCAAAATTGAGTTGATATACATTGGTTTTTCAGTTAAATGTGCATTAAATGTACTGGTAAACAATCGGCCACTTGCGAATAGTAAGTTATCGACACGTAAAAATACGGAAATAAAATTTATTCTGTATAACAAATAAAAAATATCACATATCTTTTGTTAATTTTTTAAATATCATAAAAGCGCGTTAAAATTACTCGAAAATTATCTTATATATACACAGTAAACTGGACAGCGTTTTAAGTATCTTTATATATCTTGCTAATACAGAATACAAACTTTTACTTCTTTTTGTTTTATTTTCATGATGGCGACGAAAACACTTTACCAAAATATTACAAATAATGTCAACTGAAGATATACAATAAAGAACTATAATCAATTCATTCGTTCAAAGTAGTTCAAAAACATTCAAAAGTAGCGAGCGCTACGAGAGCTTTAGTATAGCGTTAATAAATCG
Organism: Tholera decimalis; assembly: GCA_943138885.2. Classification (NCBI taxonomy): domain Eukaryota; kingdom Metazoa; phylum Arthropoda; class Insecta; order Lepidoptera; family Noctuidae; genus Tholera; species Tholera decimalis. Next base: position 36,096,273 of record OW964569.2, on the reverse strand, counting down.
TTATAGCTATTAAGGAACCTTTATGCAACCGTTGTGCAGGTTAAATGGAACTTTAGGTTGCATAAAATGGCGCCCAAATAGCACTAAAGCGGCTGCTTTAAGTCTGTAGTAGACGCTCTAGCGCTTACGTCTATTACCATAAGTAATAATCGGATACACTCCAAAGCCCTAATGCAGCCCATTTGTGCTAGTTGGGTATAAGACTGATTGAATCTCAAACGGAAGCCGAATATTATGTTATTTTAACTTGTTGTATACTGATGGTAGTTTACCTATTATTTTGTTTTTCTTTATAATAATCTATTTAGTTGATATAGGTACAAAATAATTTTTATTCAAATGTTTATTTAAAAAGTCAGATTTGATAAAGAGACTGACTAAGTGCCTTATATTATTTTAAGTTAGATTCGAGAGATAATTTTTGCGAAAACAATTGTTAATATAGTTAAAAATATGAAAAAATATATGATTAATATACTGGGGCATTTTATAATAAGAGTGAGTCGTATTAGCCAACGACCACATTACAAAACGCCCCACCTTAGATTAAAAAAATGATTAATATCATTGTATCCTTAGTTCCTATCAAGATTACTACTTGTGCTATTATTGTCAAAAGACTAAATATTGTTCCAAAATAAAAAAAATTGATTATATCTTGTAAGATTTTTTATTTATTACAATTTAAAAAAAAGTAGGGCGTATTACCAAGTTTTACTCCTACTAATCCTACTAATCCTACTAATATTATAAATGCGAAAGTTTGTGAGGATGGATGGATGTTTGTTACTCTTTCACGCAAAAACTACTGAACGGATCTGGATGAAATTTGGTAAGTAGATAGTTGACATTCTGGAATAACACATAGGCTACTTTTTATCCCGAAATTTTTACGGGATCGAGATTTGCGCGGGAAAACCTTCTCACGCGTACGAAGTCGCGGGCAAAAGCTACTTCGTAATATATCCGTAAATTATTTTTAAGGTTCAGTAGTCGATGGGTATACCTACGGAATCAAGTTACTAAGCTTCTGCTGTCCTTTTGTCTATCAGCAGACTGGATCTCATGAACCGTAAAAGACCGACTGTTAAAATAATCACCGACTGTGAATTTCTGTTGTAGCTACAACAAATAACGAAAATTAGGAGACGCTCATTGTTCAGCGTTCAACCATGATTTATCTTATTATTTCTATCCATTATTATGTTAAAATACTTTCTGCATTCCTTCTCCAAATAAATTTGAATTATGCTAAATTCCACACTAATCATTCATCGTAAATGTGGTATTTTCTTTATTCATAAACAACTAATATTAGGAATGCGAAAGTTTAGTTGTATGTACATATGCATGGATGTATGTATATTTTTTACTCAATAACTTCAAAATGGCTGAACGGATCTTCATGAAATTTTGCACGAGAATGTATTATAGTCTGGAATACTGCTACTTTTTATCCCAGGAAAATGTGCGAAATTTCAACAGCTATCTATATCTATACATATAATAAAACAGTAAAAACAGAGCGTCAGTACATTATAACTTTATACAAAAATAATAATTGAGGTGGGTTAAAAACCGGTAACACGGCAAAATTAAAAAAAAAACATCGGTCTGTTTGTACACGCTAATCTACGGACCTACTGGATGGATTTTAATGAAATTTGGTAAGTAGTTAGTTGACATCCTGGAATAACACAGGCTACCTTATCCCGGAATTCCCACGGGATCGGGATTTAAGCGTGAAATCCTCCCACGCGAACGAAGTTCTGGGTAGCGGCTAGTTATCAATAAACAGCCTCTTTAACATCTCAGGAATAGGTTAACCATCTCATTTAACGAATACTAGCCATTACTTCATTAACAAATTAAAATAAGTTAAAATGTCAAGCCTCATTAAGGGGCTAGTAACGCCATTAAGCGCTCAAGATAATGCAGCCAACAATAGTGTTGTAAATCGGATAATTGCTCAAAAGTGGGGTAGGCAAGTACCCCGTTTAATGGAAATTGTTACATTGCAGTTATTCTTTTGTTTTCCAAAATAATTTAAAGGGTATTTCTAGGAAATCTTATTCAATAGTGACTTGTTAAGTGATAAGTCAGTCTTATTTTCGGTGTTCATAACATGTAATGTCTCCTCTCGATTCGGATGAAGCGGAAAGAGTGACAGACTTCTACTGACTTGTTTGAGGCTATTGAGAAACGGACCAAAAGACTCATTGGCAACGATGCACTGGTAGAATCAAAGCTCCAGAGCCTTGAACATCGACGACGAGATGCTAGTCTATCGGTTTTCTATCGAATACATTTCGGGGAGTGTGCGATGGAATTACACAATCTAATTCCGCCAAGCCCGTTCCATCATCGGACTACAAGACAACGGCAATGCACCATCGTTACATGGTGGACATCCCACCTATACGCACCAAACGTTTTGGGAATACCTTCATTGTGCGTACGGCTAAGGAGTGGAATTCCCTGCCGGAGTCTGTGTTTCCCGATAGCTATAACCTAGGAGTCTTTAAGTAAAGAGTGAATAGGTTACTTCTAGGTAAGCGTGCTCCATCTTCGAGCACATCATCACTTACCATCAGGTGCCGCAGTATCAACTTTAGAATATTTTGGCAACCCCGGATTAATAGCTCATTGCTCTTATATAATCGCAATAGTTTACGAGGCTGGATGAATGGATGTCGTGCTGCGTGTCGCGTGTTCGGACGCCGGAATAAACGTTTGTATGACCTAGATAAATTTGTTCCGGGTATGAGTGTTTGTGTATATAAATATTTGTAAATGCATTCACGATACAGAAGAAACTTCTAGTTCCTCCTAGTAATAACTCATTGTCTCGATCGTATATCAAAATAATAATAATAATACTTAAATATTTTTATTTGAGGTAAATTACTCATACTTGTTTAGGGAACCCTTATAGTTTCGTCATGTCTGTCTGTCTGCCCGTCCGTCCGCATGTCACAGCCATTTTATTCCGAAACTATTAGGACTATACATGTGAAACTTGGTAGGTAGATGTATTCCATAAACCGCTTACCGATTCTTATACAAAATAAAAAAAAATTAAGGGGGGCTCCCATACATGCAACTAAAACTGAAAATATTTTTTTTCATCAAACCTATACGTGTTTGGTGTCTACAGATAGATCTTTGAAAATTACATTATGGTTTCTAAAATATTTTTTCCTAAAATCTATCGTTTAAGAACACTTCCAAAGTGGTAAAATGGGCGTTCCGTCCCTCTAACTTCTATAAAAAGAGAGTGAAAAATCTAAGTAAAATAAATGCTGTAGATCTTATTGTAAACTTAAAAAAAAATTAGTTTGAACGAGATAGAGTCAGTGGTTTCTGAGATATAGCACCTTTTCTAAAACCGCAAATATAACTTTGTATTTCATACAAACACTATGAAAAACAAAGTTATTTTGCGTAGTTACTACGGAACCCTTCATGGGCGAGTTTGACCCCTATATATGACCCCTATTTGTCCACTATATCACAGAATGAATGTGATCATAATTTTAGTGTGCAAGCTACGGTCTTCTCCAACTATTCTGCTCTTTAAAATGTTGTGATTTGAGTACATATCTTTCCTTGGAGATCCTAGTAAATCAATAAATACTCTACTGTACAGAGTTTAAATGTAGTTTCTCTGTCTGTAATCGAACCTTCATTTCTGACCGTGATCACCATTCTTCACCTCTAGCAGTTCGTTAGGCTTAGGCTTTCCCATTGACTGCGATCGGTGGTCATACGGAGCACTTCTGCAAAATATTGCCGCTTCAGTTATGATATATGACCACATCTACCTCTACATGTCTTGTTCTCTATACTTTATAAAGGGTGATGAAATTCCAAATAAACCACTTTTCAAACAGTCTTTCAATAACATTACAGTGGTGTCGATAGTGATTTGTTTAAAAATTGTGCATCGCTATTATAGTTGATTTAAAAAAAGTAATATATCTTTGCAATTAAAAACTGTTCCGAAACTTTCGGGTTCGACAAAAATTCAGACGAATTTATCCGAAGCAGAAGGTTTGGCCAAAGGTGGTTTTGTACGCAAATTTCCGGTCGGACCCTAAAGTTAAACATCGGTGAAATCTGCCCTTACCACACAATTAACAGTTATTTTTAGTCTAATATCACGACACTTGGCTATGAATAAGGAATGTGCAATAATATAAAATGTATAGGCACGCCATTCAGGGATATCACACAAGCTCCACGAATATTGGCTCAGGTAAAACGGTTTCAGCTCAGGGGCACAAAACATTTTGCCTTTTAGAGCTCAGTCAACACTCGGCGTCTCAATGTTTGCGCCTCAGATTGTCCCATTGTAATGTTCCACCAAATCAGGGGCACTCAACATTTTCTTAACAATTCAGAATCTTTATTTAGGACGCTAATTTAAACCGTGGTCCTGTACAAATATTTTTATCTAAGAATTCTGTTAGATCTTTATACGGTGTAATTGAGAAAATTTGCGGTGACGAAATTGATCTGTTCTTTTTTTATTTCTGGAAACTACCTATTCATATTGAGGACACTCTGAGTTGGAGAATGTCTCACTTTTACATTGTTTGAAGACTTAATTCAGTGATTATAAGCTTTAATTGGTAGTCTTTCTCAATTAAAATTATAGTAATATTAGTTATGGTAATTAGTTAGGTGATTTTATAAGCATTTTGTACTAAACACGGTGTGAATGTATTATTTTTATTCCTCGAGACTGCCATAAGGATATTATTAAATATGTTTATAAAAGTGTTTATCTTAAGTTATTTTGGTATTTTAAGTATAAGTTGTATAATAACTGTGTAGGTACTCTCAACTGCTTACAGTTATTAAAACAATTCTAAAAATAAAAACAATCTTAAATTCTTGTCTGTCTTTCTATTGGGTCGGAATAATCTTTGAAATGGCTGAACTGATTTTGATGGGACTTTAACTGGAACATAGAGATGTTTGCAGGGCAACATATAGACTACTTTATATCCCAGAATTCATGTGGACAATAACTATAATTAAAATATGTAGGAATTGAAGCTGCGACCCGGAGTGTGGAAGCTGATAGCTCAATCACTGCACCGCTCTAATTTACATAGATCTCTAATTTACCAGATATATATTTGCTCATCAATCTATTTAAAGTCCTGAGTACTGATGTGAGACTCAGTTAAGCCCTAAAAGGAATTAACGATCAGAACTGATTACCAAAGGAACTGAGATACTTTGTTTGAGAAACTTTTGAATTTATTATCTTACTGACTTCGATTCGGTTGTTCAAGTTTTGGGAAGAGTGTTTTGTTCGCTTTAATTATTACATTATAAGAAACTATTGGTAGGTACATACGCCAGCACATCAAGCTACAACAATCTGTCAAATTTCTTTAATAGATTTTCAACTTTATTGTTAAAGGGGTTAGGTTCAAGGTACTACTCTTACTTCTACTGCCTATCTGACCTCCACAACTCAATAGCTGGATAACACGTTACCCCTTGGCATTGTCGGGACCCATAAGGGGCCTTTGCCTGCCGGGGTTGCGGAATTGTTCGAAAGAGTTACCGCGGCCTCGGAAAACGAAGGGCATATGATGGAACACGGATGGGTTTTAGTCAGTAGAAGTGTGACACACACACACACATGTGATAAAAAAGTATAATACAACGTGTAACGGAAACCCCATATCTATCCCAAAGGTCTGAAGACAACATCTGATATGGAGTCTCTATGCACAGTTTCAGCACAAAATAAGTGACTCAAAGAATTGACACCAAATTATCGGTTTCATATATTTCTTGAATACCAATCATAACAAACGTGTTACAGCACTACGAGGGTCAATAACTTTCCACGTCACTTGCCAATAACACGAAAATTCTCTTCGTTCTTCTTAATTTGAAAAATTCGGTCTCTGGTATCAATGTATTGAAATTTGTAATAAGTTCTACACATGTAGACTTAGGATTGTAAAACCCTTGCCATATCGTATGTTATCACCCAAAGAAGCCATGCACTTGGTATGTATATTACCCTTTAAATTACATGTTGTGTATACTTATATATAATCTTGTACTAGTTTATTGTAGCTTTTTGTAAGGGACAGGAACTGTTATTCCTTAATACAGGTTATGTTTTAACCTAGCTAGGATAGCAGGACTTCACCCACTAGATTGTGAGCGACATGGTACAAATTATGTTATCAACTTTGTATACGACGATATGCCTTATGTACGACAATCACCTTTTAATGCAATAAATTTATGATTATGATTATGATTAAAAAAGAGTCCTTGCCAAGACAACATTTAGATTTATTTATTTCCATAAAAAAGGATTACAATATTACTTAAAACTAGCACATATAAAAAAGTATCAGTAAAATATAGGATCATCTGCAGTCAAACTAGGTGAAACACCTGTATCTCGGCATACAGCGCCAATCCTCTCAGTCTATGTGACATTAAAACTAAATTAAGCCTGCAAGTCTTTTTTTTTATTTTTTTTATTTTTTTTTAGGTCTTTCTTTAAACTTAAAGACTATTTAAAAGTAATGCTTTATACAAACCATAACAAAATTTAAGTGAGTTATAGGTTTACATTTTCTGGCTTCTGACTAATCGAAACTCGAAATAATTGGAGAAGCCAGAATTGGTCGAACCGTTCTGGAGTTTCGCGCTTAGCAACACAACATGTTGTGTCATAAATGTGGGTTTTCCCTATTTCGATGTCCCAAATTTAGTTACGATGCATATCTTACTTGCTGAGCGCAACAGCTTTGAGCTTATTTTAAAGATTCATCTTATATTGACGTAATTAGCCCACGTTAGTTCGTTAGTCGGTAAAGGCTCATTATGATGCGTTTCTGAAACACTGCGTTTCTAAGAAGCCTTGTTTGTAAAGAGTATATCATAGCAGTTCGAATACTTTATTGACGAAGAGTCAAGATGTCAGGAACTGACCATTTGAGATTTGTCTGGTTGTTTTCGATGATTCGATTAACATTTTCTATGTCCCATATTACTCAAATTTTGTTAACACGTTTTTGTCTGAGTCATAGCAGTTTATAGTTAGGCCGTGCGCGCACTGCGTTGCGTTTTGGAAACGCAAAATCTGTGAAGTATGGAGTGTCATAGAAGTGCGCGCACTGCGGTGGAATAAACGCGTGCGGTAGAGTCACCGGTGGCCCAGGTCATTCTACCGGTGCGGTAGAACTACCGCAATTGCGGCCACCGCAAGGCAGTGCGCGCACGGCCTTATGTATACCAAATTTACACTGAAGCGGTCTAGTAGGTACAAAGAAAATGAATATGCATGCATATAGTGGCCTTCCCTTTCTATCCTCAAGAACGAAGACTAGATAACCCTTGTCCTGTTCCTGTACCACTTCAACTTTCCAAGGAGACCGAATGGCTGGATTTAAAATAAAATGATTGTCAATATTAATTGTTTTTCTAGCAAGCCTATTGACATATAGCATGTATGTTTAAGTGTTTGAAAGGTTACGGCTACATAAGAAAAATATAATGCCGTTTGGGAGCATGTTCACGTATTAAATCATCAGATTAAATCATAAATTATAAATTATGCGGCCTCTCCAAATGTGCTATGGTAACTTTAGTAATGTTCCAATAGTTCGAGCTCCTTAAATTACTATGTTGAGTCCTGACATAACTGACAAATGCTTGCACTTTTTGGACAAGTAGAATTCAACGGTTGCTTTTCTCAAAAGAGTACAACAGACAAACGTACATGGTTCTCAATTGATTTAACCAGTAAAGACGGTTGAGAGTTTGTTTCATTTAAAGATCCAGTCTGAAATCCCTGGTATTAATAAAAACTTTTTAACAAAATATTAAACCGACTTCCAAAACACAGTGCAAAGTGAAATATAACTTTAATTTCGGTAGTCGGTGTCTTTAGTTTTGTATTTTCGTTTTTGGCACCGATTTCCGAAATTAAAGCTTTTTTTTACTTTGCAGGGTTTTTTGGAAGTCGGTTTAATTTTTTGTTAAAAAGTTTTTATTTCTCTCTTTTCAGTTGGTCGGTTTGTAATTTATCTAGTTACAAAAGCCTAAATGCCAACTACTTATAACCTTTTACAAAATACTGCTTTTCCCGATGCTGGGCCGTTAGTTGTTGATAAGTTCTCCTGGTAGGTACTTCACCATCACCTTGACTTCACCATATGCATTGCGACGAGCATATTGTGCTTAATATCCATATTCAAGTAATTGAATTATTTTTCTTGTTATTATTACTAAGTACTTATATATTTAGTAGTTCCGGTGACCATCTGTGGTCTTCATCATCAGGTCCACTTCACCAAATGGTGCTTTTCGAATGCAACTACACAAGTTACTATAAAAAATACTCAAATCACTATAGGTGTGCCTATAATATTTGAAGAGTTCCCTCAATTTCTCCAGGATCTCATCATCAGATTCTGATTCTTGGTGAAAATGGGACCACCTCTGAAGTATTTATATATATATACCCTATTAAACAAAAAAATAATTTTCCAAATCGGTTAAGCCGTCTTCGAGTAATCGGTGATCAGACATAAAAAAAATATATATGCGTCGATTTGAGAACCCCCTCGTTTTTTTTTCATCGGTTAAAAAAGAAACTGCTTAAAAAAAACTATTGTCTAGTTCTGTTTCTTCAAAATATGGCGTGGGTGTGGGTTAAGAATTTCAATTAATTTTAAATTGAGATCCTCACTCAGCTTTTTTTTTAAAGAACACTAGCTATATGGTTAGAAATTACATTACTAGCAATCTTGTTAACCCTCCAACTAAGCTAAATATGTGTCTGAAGTGGGTTCACGGCAATAGTGTAATGGATTGGGTTCGAACCCGTGACCTCTCGATCACAAGTCCAACACCTTGACCATTACCCGTTAGACGCTTTAAGTTTGTTGATTGACTTTTGAACTGATTGTGGATTTTAAAAGAAGAGACTTCAAAACTAATTTCATTGATAATGTTTGATATTTCTCGAGTCCTACAATAGAAAAAGTGCTGGTCAGTAATCATCAACACATCGTAAAAAGTAAACATTCCTTTTCATCAGTTAAGATTAGAAATTTGTTGATCAAATGTGAATTTTTGAGGCATTTCATCTTTAAACTGAAATGTGATGGTAAATTTTTAATCGTGTGTTCATAGTTCCAAATAATGAAAACCTAGGTTGGGCGAACTCTGAGAATTTGATAAGTTTGTAATTTGTTGGATACCGATAATATGAATCACTCTATTTATCTGTCAATACCCAATTGTTTACATTGAGGAGTAACTTCTCTGATCTATCAACAAAATGCCGACCTAATTTTAGCTTGCGCCATGTCCTCTGAACTACACAAATCTCATGTCAGAAGCCTAACATTAATCCGACATCCTGCTAGTTGGAAAACACTCGTACCAATCTTACATAGAACGTACCGGTTTATTGAATTCCTAGACTTCCACTAGTATTTAGTACATGACTATCAAATTCTCTATAAGATGGCAACACTGAATCGGGCTTATTCGTAATTAAACTATTTGCTTACTTCAAATATTGGTTAGTAGATTCTAAATTCAAATTCTACTCAGAAATTTAGAAAAAAGAATCCACTGGTCAGTATTGAAACTACATATTAATTATGTAGTTACATATATTTTTTGCAATACAAACTCGGGAATTCTTTATTCAAATCTGACAATGTTTTTATGATTAAGTATGTTAAAGATATTATACTATTAGTACTTTTTTATTTAATAAGTTTCCTTTTTTATCCTCAGGTAAGGACCCCTTCGGTCTGAAGAGGACGGAATATTACGTCGGACTTCTACCGACTTAAACCCCACAGTTTTATCCACTACATACCATGATCCGGGGACTCGGGACACAAGTATAACAAGGTAAATACGTTAGCGTTTTCTTACAATAGCGTATTTAAAAAATATATATTTATAGTAAGGTCCATTAACAGGACATTTAATAGGTATTTTCTTCTGTATCCTGGGGGTATTTATAAATATTTCAATTTACTTGCACAAACATCCACACCCGGAATTATCTGTAGGCCATACATACATTTGTTCCGATGCAGCGGTGTGGGAAGTGAACTTGTGATATTCAGCGCAGCAGCTAATTGCTCAATGAAACACTACATAATTTAAAACTAAAAAATAAAATGTCTGGGTGACAACTTTTATCCTGTAGGTGTAAAGGTCTGTGTGGAGGTTTTTATCAAACGTGCGTGGGAATAAATAGTTGCAAAAGTAGAAAAGGTTTTTAGAAAGTTGGTGGCGTTTATTTTAGTTCAACCATAGATTCTGACAATTGATTCATACTTTTTTAAAACTGATCGCTTTTGAACCCTGGTAACTAACTTTACAGCCATATTTATTCTTCAGTAGAAACATATCTGAATACTGGAAAATCAATCCTATCCCGCAATTGCGGCGGTAAGACCTCTCTCTGAGGAGTGGCTAGATCGGCGTCACGGCGTCCTGACCTACCGCATGACGCAGGTCCTCACCGGACACGGAAGTTTCGGGAGGTACCTGTGTCTGATGGGAAAGGAGGAAACGCCTGGGTGTCACCACTGCGAGGATCGCCCTGAGGACACCGTAGAGCACACGGTGCAAGACTGCCCCGCCTGGGCAGAGCACCGACGTGTCCTCACGGCGGCGATAGGCGGAGACCTCTCGCGCCCGGCCTTGGTCGAGGCCATGCTGCGGGGCGAGAGGGAGTGGGAAGCGGTCGCCTCCTTCTGCGAAGCAGTCATGCTTTCGAAGGAGGAGGCGGGCCGCGTGAGGGAGAGGATGGCGTCCTCCCTCCAGCCCAGCCGCAGTGGTAGACGCCCACGGCGTCGGACGTCGGCCGACGATCTCCGGCCACCGTAGGCGCGGGCATGCGGACAGCGAGTAAAAGGCAACTCGCTGTCCGACCATGGATCATGCCCGGGTCGACGGCGCGTCGTGTTCCACGCGCGCCTCAAAGAGCGTCAGCAACATGACGAGGCCCCCTCTGCAGAGGGCCGAAGCCCGCCGGGGTCGTGGGACTCATCCCGTTACCGTGGCCCCGGTATGTAAAGGGTTATTGAAGGAACACCGTGGATTTTAGTCAGTAAAAGTCTGACAGTCCCTCCCACCCTGCCCGGAGTGGGAGGACTTATTTGATAATTTTACCACGTTAAAAAAAAAAACCCTTATCAATATTCATTATTTCAGTTCACATGCCTTTTGTTTTCTTTTTTTTAAATGGCAACATGTGACAGGTCAATGTTGTCGCTCCATGCAAAACGATTATTCCCGATGTCCACCACTTGTCTGGCCATCACTAGGGGACAGCGAGACAACTTTAAAACATTATTCTCGTTGACCACCACTGGGGGACAGCGTCACAACTTTGTAAATTAATTCCATTTGCCACCACTGGTGGAGAGCGACACGGATTTTTTGACATTCCCTATAGCCACCGTTGGGGAACAATGGCACAACTCTTTGATCCCATACCCACTGGCCATCAATTTAAATTATTTTATCTAGAGACCGGTAAAGGATGGCTTAATATATTTACGGATTTGTTTTTTAGCAGGGCTAAGAGTGAAACTAATTTAGATATTTCTAAATTATATTCCTAGTTATATTCCTAACAATTAAATCAACAGTTTTAAAAATCACATATGTAGTTAAACAAAAAACAATAATAATTTCTCACAATATCTAGAAATTGGCCTACAGATATGTACTAATCAACAATTTTAAAAATCACATATCGTCGCCTTTTTTTTTTATATCGTGGTAAAATTATCAAATAAGTCCTCCCACCCCGGGCAGGGTGGGAGGGACTGTCAGACTTTTACTGACTAAAATCCACGGTGTTCCTTCAATAACCCTTTACGTACCGGGGCCACGGTAATGGGATGAGTCCCACGACCCCGGCAGGCTTCGGCCCTCTACGGGGGGGCCTCGTCATATTGCTGACGCTCTTTGAGGCGCGCGTGGAACACAATTAATAAAAAAAAACATAAAAGAAACCGTACAAAAATTTTATAGCACGCAGATTTTTCTTCCTCCTGAAAAGTTACTCCTTTTTCACTTACGAGGTTTTCACTCAAAGGCGTCGATATGTACCTAGTTAAACAAAAAACAATAATAATTTCTCACAATATCTAAAAAAGTATAATATAGTAGTACAGTATAGTATAATTTACAAAGTTGTGACGCTGTCCCCCAGTGGTGGACAACGAGAATAATGTTTTAAAGTTGTCTCGCTGTCCCCCAGTGGTGGCCAGATGTCCACCACTTACATCGGGAATAATCGCTAACTTTTTGATGCGTCTTTAAACCGTGTGTTTTTTTAAGTTTATAATAGGTTCGCGTTTGACCACAATATCACTTGATGGTAAGTGATGATGTGGTCAGATCCGATATGTAATATCATTCTAATGAGTTGTCCAATCTACAAATTTGTTTTTTTTTTCAATGAGAGGAATACGTATTCCTCTCATTGAAAAAAAAAAACAAATTTGTAAAAGAGAGAAAAAGAGAAACTAATTTTAATGGGACCGTTCTTGATTATATTGCGTTGCGAAGATACATACATAAATCAGTATTAACCGGTGTTCGTCACGATTCAAATGTCAATCAGATGTGTTTTCAATCATTTTCACAGAATCAATCATTCCGGATTTATGTACAAACGTATGGGAAATGAATACCGTAGAGGTTTCTGATAAAAAATAACCGTTATTTTTTGTAAAGATGAAAGAAATTAATGGGAATATGTGGGTTGTATACGGATCTAATTGGCGGGAATCAAGGTTACGTGGATTCGGCAATTAGATAAACGTACGTGTTACTAATGAAGTAGGGATGATACGGGGTGGTTTTGAACTCATTAGCGTCTATAATAAGAGTTAAAATATGGATGACCTGTAGTACGAAATTAACTTACAAAGAGCGAATGCCCTATTTTATATTTGGGGGCAAAACCTTCAAATGGGGACTTGATTTTTTAGAAAAAGACTTGGTTTATGGTTATAAGACAGATAATATTCAATAGGGGCGCCACAATAAACTTTTTTTTTTGAGTGGGAACATCATCAAATGACTTCTACCGCTCGGGGTGGAACGGAAGGAAGACTTCTACTGACTAAAAACCCACCCTGTTCCTTCAGCCGACCTTGATTTCCGGGGCTGCGGTATATCGTTAAAACATTCCCGCAACAATAAACATTTGATTGCAAGATAATGTTACTATTTATTACCTACAACGGAACGAAGAAGTAGTATAGCGTTTAGGATGAGGGGACGTTTTTATTGGAAAATATAAAATAAAAAAAAATAAAAATGAGTGTGGCACTCGGGGACTGTCGCGGTAAAGCTATTGCATAGCATTTTTTATCTACTTATGCAATTATAATTATTTATTTATGCAGTTTTTTTTTATATTAATTCAAGTTACACTTTTTGAGTGTGGTGATCGATAAGAAAACATTTTTTTTTCTTTTATTGAATAAATGATAAGTTAATATTGTTTAAAATACTTTTATTATCTTACAATACATGTAGGTTATTCAGGAATTTTTATCATTAAAACTATAGGTTTATTAGCAGCTAGTCTACACGCATACGTCTAGTACGCACACAAACACCGTGCCGAAGTCTGCCGAACTGAAACGACGTTAGACGATGCACGGCTTTCAACGCTGCACCGTTGTGTCGGTCGGAGTGGGGGGCGTTAGGTTTATTTTCGTTACGGAATTTCTTGACTCGGTCGCCGCGCTCAAAGCCCGCGATAAAAGCTATGCAATAGCTTAAAAAAATCTGTGAACATTCCAAATATCAATTATATTGTAGCAGTATAGATTAGCTAATACGCACCATCATCCACTTAGCCTTTTCGCACATATGATGGGATCGGCAGCCAGTCTAACCGGATGTAATTGAAATGCATAGTATTTTTTTTATGGCAATCTGCCGAAGACTTCGGCAATTTCTGCCAGTGTCGCGTAGTGACTATACATGGGTATTTTAATAAATAGATATTTACAGGGAGAATATTATGAACTTTTTTTTGTGACAATCCTTTTAGCCCTGAAACAAACACATAACATAGAAGTTAGTAATAAGTAGTTAGTTACATAGATACGTTTTGTAGCATATTTTGTAGCTTTCAGACTTTTCATACTTCCCACTTCATATATATTTCTTATTTGATATGAGAAGGCATTCTACTTGTTTGTCAGTATGTTGTCTCAATTCCAAGTAAAATTTACTTTGTGTGGATTTTCTTCCACAATTGTCAATTGTATAGATTCCTACATGCGTTGAAAGTTTGAAGGTTACTTCATACATATTTTGGTTCATTTTAATATCCTCCCTATTAATAGACTTGCCTTCCATGGTTTGCAAAAACTTTATTTGAAATACAGCTTTCTAATGTTTTTTATATTATTTAAATAACTTGTTTTAATACATTGATTAGCTTAAATACTAAAAACTATTTAATTATTATACTTAAAGATTGTTGTCTATAGATCACCCAGTGCGATATTATTGCCCATTGTTTCTATTTCTCACTCTAGTTTCGTATTATATGTATCTTTTGTATTATTGTACCGTGTACAATAAAGTAGGTATATAATAAAACACAAATCATAAATAATTTCAAAATTTAAACAAATTTCATCGCTGAAACTACAGAGAAAGCTCTTTTACATCTCAATTGTGTTGGGGTAGGCTTACATATCACAGGAAATCCTACAAACGTCTGCGCTTTTAAATTAATTGGTAGGTATTTATAATAATAGCAGTTTCTGGCCGCTGCTTCACTTGGGTTGCTCCGTGTCGTTGTTTTTTTTTTCAGTTAATTTACCTCCACACAAACCTGGGGGTCTTTATGTCAAGATTGATTGTGTTACTTCTAAAATAAGTAAGCCACGTCTGCCACATCGTCGCTTACCATCAGGTGAGATCGTAGTTAAGGCGACCCTATTAAGTATCAATAAAAAAAAAAACAGGCCAAGTGCGAGTCAGACTCGCGCACAAAGAGTTCCGTACCATTATCTATAAAAAAGAAAAAAAATCATGTCTGTTGTATGGAAGGCTCCCATACAACAGAAATATTTGTTTTATTTTAATTTAACTATTTATTTTTAAAGTTAATATATAACTAAATATTATGTGAATATTTCAAGCGTCTTTTGTCTTCTTTTTCCTTTTTCTTCGTTATCTTCCTTCCGTTATCAATATCGAGCAACAACGAGCAAAATAATCACGTTTGTTGTATGTGAGCCCCTTTAAATTTTTATTTTATTCGGTTTTTTAGTATTTTAAGTTATACCGGCAACAGAAATACATCATCTGTGAAAATTTCAACTGTCTATCACGGTTCATGAGATACAGCCTGGTGACAGACGGACACACGGGCAGACAGACAGACGGACGGACAGCGGAGACTTAGTAATAGGGTCCCGTTTTGATTTGGATACGGAACCCTAAAAATTACGTAGAAGCATTGTTTTTATAGATAACTAGCAATATGGGTAGATGTCACATTACAAACAATCTTGATAACCCTTCCAACTAAGCTAAATATGCTTATATCAGAGTCGTTTCACGGCCATAGTGTAATGAGTGGGTCCGACACCTTATCCATTAGGTTATTGATTGATATGAAATAAGGACAAATATACTTTCGAATTTACGAACGGTGTTAGTGGTGGCTCAGTGGTTGCGTTGCAGGTTGCGGGTTCGAACCCAATCAGACACATAACTTAGTGTAATTTATATCATCAAAACTGCCCTCAAATTGGTGAAAGAAGACGTCGTGAGGAAATCCTAGGTTTCCTAGTCCTAGGACCGAAAAATCCGAAGACTTGCGCGATCCATCAACCTCGACTTGGCTCGCGTGGTGAATTATGACTTTGACTTTACTATTAACATTATTATTGGCAATGATTGCGGGGAGGCTTGATTGTTCATATTATGTGAGACACTGTTGTGACCGGCATGTAGGTGAATAAAAAAAAATAACCTGACATTTTCTATGTAATAGCTGTAGTTTGGTAATTTAATGTGACTTTTAATTTGGAATTTAATTTGACTTTTAATTTGAAATTTAATTTGATAATTTGACATGATTTTATTTTTTTATTAATATAATTGACTTTTAATATATCTTTGAATCTTTTTTTATGTAAATTTCTCCATTTGTATTTTAAATTAGGAAGCCGAGCAATTGTTTGAATTTTTTTTTTTTTTTTTTATTTTATATGGGTCTTGGACCTGAAATAAATGAATTTTAATTTAATTTAATTACTTCTCATAGATAGGAGGTCTGTATTTCAGCAGTGGATAAGTTATAGGGTGGTTATGTGGTATGTTATGGTATGTATTAGTATGTATTGAGAGCAATAGGTGAGAGTGTCTGCTCTCTAATTACGAAGCAGTTTGTGTGGTGGTTACTAACACTTGACAACAGTTTAAGCAACAATTTATTATTCAGAGAACCTTCACTTAATGGATATTTTAGTCCGAAATAAAGTTTTATTATTATTCAGAGCTTTCGGAATACATTGAATTCATCGGTATTTGCCCGATCTCTTAATACCAACCAGTAATTCTTTTAATGGCCTCTTACTATAGTAACAATATGACAGACATCTAATGCTAATATTATAAATATGAAGTCTGTCTGTCAGTATGTTACGCTTTCACGGCTAAATCACAGTACCAATTAGGATGAAATTAGGAATGGAAATACCTAGTTCGTGCTACTTTTTTGTCAAAATTCAACCCCTAAAGAGTTAAAATAGGGGATGAAAATTTGTATGAGAAATCTAAACCACTTAACCGAGTTTAATGAATTTTGGGAAGGAGATGAATAAAAATCCATTATTAAAACATTATTTAATTATTTAGCGTTCAAATATTTAATATAAATGACAATGCCAGATCCTGACCCAGTCATGGTTATCATTTACAGAAAAAGTACATTGATGAAAATAATTGTGACGAATAAGGAACCTTTTCATAATAAATTGTTTTTCTTTAAAAGTTGTGGTTTACAATTTTATGAAAAAAGGAATTCTATCCCGGAAATTATTTTTTGCCATATCCTATTTTCTGATAACCATCTGCGTTACATAAAATTCATGCACAAAACAAAAAAAAATAGTATGTATAAAATATTATGTCAAGATTATAATTATGCGTAACGTTTATTCGTTGTTTAAATCGTTAAAGATGAAATTGCAAATTATTATGAAAATCAAAAAAGTATTACAATCAT
This sequence comes from Tholera decimalis, assembly GCA_943138885.2. NCBI lineage: Eukaryota > Metazoa > Arthropoda > Insecta > Lepidoptera > Noctuidae > Tholera > Tholera decimalis. The sequence goes on along the minus strand of OW964569.2, from coordinate 36,078,962 downwards.
AGTTCTGAATTTGGAGTAACGAAACGTTTTGAAGCACTCAAATTAGCTGTCAGTGTCAATATTAAAATATCATTCATCTCTAGAGGTGTGAAAGTAACGAAATAAAGCGTACTCGTATGTATTCGTTACTTTATCCATTAGTACTCGTTACTATCTTATCGCATCGAGTCGTATTGCGTATTTATGTGGTATGACGTCGCGGCGTCGCATCATTCGTAATTTGTAATATGCAATCTTAGTATGCGTGACATATACATAAGATGCATTTTGTAAATCTGAATTTAGTTTGATTTAATATGTTAAGGTTGGAACTACAAATATACTGAGACGAAATCAACTGAATTTACAATAGATATAATATTTGAGAATTTAATTTTTATTTGGGAGACTTTTATAATATTAAGTATTTGCGATTTGAAACGGTTGTAACGAAAAATTCGAGTAACGAAATCCATTCGTGAGTAACGTTTCGTTACTCGGTACTTGATGGCGAACCCGTTAATCAGTAACTCACTCTTATATTTTGCTTTTTTTGTGTTTATTTCATTATTTATTTTTCCTACCGACGACTTTACTCACTAACTTTGTGTTTGTGCTAGTTATGACGGATTCCGATTATTGTTATGATTTGGTGTTGTTGCAACAGGTATGTATAATTATATGTATAATAATTCATTTTAACAATTATATAGCTACACCACCTAACCTATAAATCAATGTCATTATTGTTTTTATTTTTAAACGAAAACCGTAAGTTTTACAGATTTCAGGACAAATATTTAGTTATCAGTAATAAATATACAATAAAATGCTGCATATTAGACGTGTGTAAATCTTTGCTGAACCGACTCAGTCATTCGAATCATTAAAGTGATTCAAAAGATTGGTTCAGTAACAACGTTTTAAACGCATCATTTGGATCTGAAACATTACTATGCTATGGCTCATTCCACGCGACACGTCGCTCGCGAGGCGACTGAGCAGTGAGTGAGCTAGATAGGGAGATTGAGAAACACTGAGTTACTTTAACTATTGACTCGCGTATCGTATGAATGATTGACTTTATTATTTTATAATCTCACTTATTGCAATAAATATGTAGACATAACATTCCGCATTGATGCCACAAAACATTTCTATGTATCAATACAAAACGCCCGCGACCGCGACTCAACGTAAGATTGTTACGTTACTATACATACTCAGAAGGTTCTTGGCCGTCTGCGAGGCGTATGCGGAGGAACATGGTCTTAGGTATAACGTTCAAAAGAGCAAACTACTTGTTTTTCGGGTAAACCAAAAAAAACCGGCACATGTACCCCCGGTTATGTTAAGTGGGGTGGCCCTTGAACGTGTATCAGATTTTAAATACCTTGGGCACATTGTAACTGAGGATTTGAAAGATGATGCTGATATGGAAAGAGAACGGAGGGCGTTGGCTGTCCGATGCAATATGCTGGCCCGCAGGTTTGCGCGTTGTACACCAGAGGTTAGTGTTGCCCAAACGAGAGTCTCGCAAGAGTCTTGCAATTAGCGATTATCCTATTGCTATTTATTAAACGGTAGTTGAGATCTCAGAACAATGTAACAGAGTCTGTTACATTGTTCTGAGATCTATGTAACAGAGTCTGTTACATTGTTCTGAAATCTCAACTACCGTTTAATAAATAGCAATAGGATAATCGCTAATTGCAAGACTCTTGCGAGACTCTCGTTTGGGCAACACTACCAGAGGTGAAATTAACTCTTTTTAAGGCTTTTTGTCAATCGGTGTACACGTGCACTCTGTGGGTTCGGTATACGCAAAGGGCATACAACGCCCTCAGAGTTCAGTATAATAACACCTTCAGGATGTTGTTGGGGCTCCCACGTTACTGTAGCGCCTCAGGGATGTTTGCCGAAGCACGTGTGGATGGTTTCAACACCATCCTACGAAAACGGATGGCGTCCATGATGTGTAGAGTGCGTGGGAGCGCTAACAGCATTCTGAGGGTCATTAGTGATAAGCCGTGTTGCGACATCATGGCTCACTGGGTGCTTGTACACGTGCATGTGCCCGGGGTGACAGGTGAGCGCGGTCGGTATAGGAAGTGATGTGTATTTTATTGTTACTAACATAGTATGTAAGTATTGTATACCTACTAACAATATTTAAATGCATAGGCGTTTGTTATTAACATAGTTTATAAGTCATGTATAATACTAACAAAACTATGGATCTTGAGGTCTGAAATAAAATATTTTTTATTTTTTTTTTATTTTTTTATTTATGTTGCGGGCGACTACTGAGTCATTAGAGCCGATGATCTGAATGAGCCAAATGAGTCATATCAGTGTTCCGGATCATTTCAGTGATCGAGATGCAAATGTTCCAATCTCAAAAACGATTCATTTTGCCCGCCTCTACTGCATATTGCATGATTGTTAATGACTTTTATTGAGTGGGGCAAAAGTCTATAGAGTATCTGGCATTCTCTTTTACATATTAAATTAATCAACCACAGCGAAAATCGTTGGGGTATTCTCGGTCGTATGTCAAACTGCATTTCACTAAAAGGTTGGCTTGCAGCTTATACATTATTCACACAGAATAAGTGGGTTAAAATCCACAGATATCTACTTATAGAGCATAGAGTTACACACAGTTATGTTTGAGGACTAATGGGATTGACATGTAGAAAATAGAACGAAAGAATTAGATTCTCTTAAATACGTCATGATAGCGGTGTGGGAGGAAAACAGAGCTATGCCAGTCGCATAGCACTATCCCTTTCTCGAAACAGAATCATGATGGCATTGGCACGTCGTAGTGGGGGGAGAGGGGCTGAACAGTAGGTTTTTAGTTCTCATATCACTGTTGACCTTGTTGATCCAATAATAATATCATACATACTTTATTATTGCTGATAGGTTCGTGTATGACCACCACGTCACCTGATGGTAAGCAAGAAAAGGCTGCAGATGAAGCAAGCTTACATAGAAGTAACCTATTCACTCTTGACTTAAAGATCCCCAGGTTATAGCTATCAGGAAACATAGACTCCGGCAAGGAATCACGCCTCTTAGCTGTACGCAAGATGGAAGTATTCCATTTTCTATAAAATCAACCCTCTTACGTAGACTCTGCTGAAAATTGCGTTAATATTTTCTAATTGCTTATATGGTATCACTAAAAAGCACATACCTGTGTCAAAATTTAGAAATGCTAATTTTCCAGTATGGTTCTCCAAACCATTGATTCATACATTTAATTATAAAAAGAAAGCTTTGACTAAGTGGAAAAAGTATGGGCAATTATTTGACTATGAAATATTTTCCCTATATAGAGCACGTTTCAAAACTGAGTGCGCTAAGTGTTACAATGCATACATTGAGGGGGTTGAGTATTTAAGTCCTTGATGTATTTAAAATCTGAAAAACCTAGTGACCCCCATTAAATATGTAATCTCTTCGACCTTTTTAAGTCTGTCTATGAACCATCCAGTATTACATCTCCTCTCCATGTGACAGTCTAAGTGATCATTGCAATAAAATAAAATCAACCCTCTTCAAGAGGAGGCTCCCTAAATTGTATGTAACTTTGCATTAATATTTTGAAACAATCACGCATACAATCAAAATTGTACATTAGCATATGATTTATTGGATCTTTTGCTTTACATGTCTAAGACCAGTTACTAAGAATACTAACAATACTAATTTGAACATTTTCGCTCGATTCATTTTTAAATCGAAAATCATGTCTTTTTTAAAGATTATTCAAAATTTAATCAAGATTACTCAGCTTTTATGTCTAAAATTAGTATTGGCAGTAAGAAAATATAGTTTATTATCCAAATATAAGATATTTTTTCTCTAGGTCAATTTTAGTTATAAACGAAATAATAATTGAGACTTACGACATTTAGTTTCGAACCTGAACATGGTGTAAGAGCGTACGCGATATTCAACTTTATTACTGCTGCGTTAGCGTTTAGCACACAACGGCCTAACCGGGGTACATGGGGGCGGAGCGTAATTTTCACGCAAGAAAATTATTTTAGAGTGCCTGGTCTTAATACATTCAATAGAAAAACTGACTATCAAAGTCCTCATCTTGTTTTTTAAACCAAAACTTGGTCTTACTTAAAGTTCGCCAAGTACCTAAGGGCGCTTTCCTACTATGTATTGACAATAGATTATCGTGTCGTTTAAGGCTTCGTGGCTTATGTATTTAAATGGAGTTGTTCACATATAGGACTTTTACAGTGATATATTCAGAAGGTATTGACAACGGTCGGCCAACGATAAATTAATCGTCACGACATTGTGAGAACGCGCCCTAACTCTACAAACTACGCCTATCAAATTCCACCAACTTTCAAGACATTAACTATTACACGTTTGGACTCAAGTTTATTCAAAGGGTTTTCTTCTTGTGTGTCTTAAAAGTTAAGGAACTTTAGATTTATATTAGGCAATAAAGGTAAGTAGTTAGTAGAATTTGCTCAAGTTGACAGTAAGTTAGTAGGTTGGAGTTAAGTTTTAGTCAGAAGGGTTAATAATGCTTTGGTAGTCAGTTTGTTTCAAGATCCGTGGATTCTGGTTAAGGGAAGACGTGATTGGGTTGAGTTAGGAGCACGTGGCTAAATAATAACAGGTTCATCACGGATCAGGATCATCTTCTCCGGATCCGTGGATAGGTGACAATCTTACTTTATCGAAATTCCTTTGCGCCTCAGAAAACCTGATGAGCCGATGGTACCAGCTGTCATTATTTATTATAATATTACAAAAATATATACATATTTGAAATTGTTACAAAAACCTTTCCATTGGATATATCGCACGATAAAATTTGAAAGACTTATTATTTACCCTCTTATTTGTCAACTGAAACAGACCTAATATTCAAAATCTAATTTTGTTTTGCAAAGTCAACCAAAACATTTCAACTGAACTTATTTAAGTGCGTGCAAAGAGAATTGACTGTCACAGACGATCACACAAACACAAGATTAATTTTATAAGAATCCCGTTATTTATTCGGACGAAAGGACCCCTAAACAGTAACATAATATACAATGTTGAAATACGCTACAATTCGCTGTAATGAAGTATGACACCCCTCGCTTTAATTCTATTCCATATTAAACGTGACTAAATCAATTTTTTACAACTTGCCATGAATTTCACCTCTCTACTTAACAGCCTGTGGCAGCCATGACACGCACCATTTTAAGATGTTGTCATAAATTCCATACAATTGAACAACCGAAAAGGTGTGTTAGCGATATACCTGAAGTAATTGAACGGAGCAGGCAAGTACCGGAAAACATTTTATGCGACCACCGACAGAGGTTTGACAGAGGTTTTTACCATCGACTGTTCCAAAAGTCATCTATTTTGTAATTAAAGATAAACAAACAGATATAACCTCTATCGTACTTCACAAGAAAAATAAATAAGGATTTAACAACTACAAAGGGTGTTACAATGGGCTGTGTAATCGTTTAAAGCGATGTTTTAGAAAAACATCCTTTGGATTTGATACTTCGGGAGAAAATAAATACGTGGGTAGTCCATAGTGTCTATTTACTTATATACAATACATAAGTAATAAACTACATAGGTTACAAAACGTACTAACTACGTACGTAACAAAAAAAACAATATGTCAAAATGCTTAAAAAAAATCAATCACACTGCTGTCAATTGAATTAGTACCCAAACCATTGGCGGCTTTGTCATGTTAAATGATAATCCTGATTCTTTGGCGGTCCCGGTCCGATACGCACCCCGGACCCCATTTCACCGCAAAACAACTGAAATTGTATCGTTTGTATATAGGTACCTAAGCGGTATTTCGGAAAGTTTTACTTACCTTACTTTTACACTTTGTGGGTTGCATTAGATATATTTTTTACTTGTTGATAGGCTTGTGTTTTCCTACTATTTCAATAGACCGGTACCCTTACCCACAGAAAACACTGCCCCTCCAGGAAATGGTAAGTACTCGTTATCATTTCGCGCTATCAAAGTATTCTTAAAATATTTTATGCGTGTTGGTGGTACGTCGTCCTTGAACTAATGACATGGCTATACAAGATGTAACAGATTAAGCGCAATACCTCAGACTACAGAGACAGATTATTAAATTATAAGTCTAAATTAACATCCGTAACTAAATAAATTGAAACCAAACCTAGACATTTTTTTATAAAATAGTTATCGTTACTAAACGCAAAACGTAATGTGCGTCATACAATATCCTTACGCAGACGCATACACTCATGCAATATTAGCGGCCGACACGCACACGAGCGCATTTCCTTGAATAAAGGATTGTATTAATTTGTCATTATACTGTGTTTCCATTTTAAGTTAAATGAAAGATTTTTCCGTCAAAATTTAACACCTATTTTTTCTGACGGAAATCGATTCAGAAGCCGATTTTGAACCAACTACTTTCAGGAATTGCGTTTATTCTGTTACACGTTGTATAATAGAATAGAATAGAATCATTTTTTGCCTGAAGCACAGGTTTTTAACCTAGTACAGGCAAATATGTTAATTTTCCTTAATTTAATTAATTCTTAAGACTTATATTGTAACTGTATTTTGCACTATTTCTTAAATAAACAATTTATATTATATTTATATTTATTTCGGGCTTTGCACCCATAAAACCATATAAGTATAAGTATAAGTATAAGTTCACAGTTTCTATAGATGAGGTTTTATAAAATATAGATGAGCACGCTCTCGACCTCGATCTTGACCTGATGGTAAGCATTAGATGTGGTTTACGATGGAAAGAGCGAGCACAGATGCCTGTTCACTCTTGCTTACTTAAAGGCTGACGGGTAATATGTGTCATGTGTGTGATATATGTATCATACTGACCTTCAGTTGGTCAAGAATGGATTTATAGGTTTATGCTGTCCATGGTACCTACATGCTATATTTTATTCAACTGTGGTGTAAAAAAGTAAGCCTAGTCCCAGAGGACTCGATATTTAATGTGTATCCGTGGGTTAAAGCAGTTAAATATAATGTTTGCCTACATTTCTATCCTTTTACAACCTTCTAATTCTTTTGACAGCTTTAGATATAACTGACTTGATGGCATAGGCGGCTTATTGAGCACCAAAATAGTCATTGTGGGACGATATTTTTATAATATTGCGGCAGAAATAGTAATGTACAGATGTATGTGTAATGAACAAACCGAAGTCTGTGTTTCCTAATATCTGTAACCTGGGAGTCTTGGCAAGTGTGCTTCATCTTCGACCACATTGTCCCTTACCATCAGATGAGATGGTGGTCAAACATGGGCCTAAAAACAATAAAAAACCCTGGTCTTTTACTTATACTAGTTTCATTAAATACCACCACAATTTAACTATTTCGGTAGGTATTTTATAATAAAACGAAAATATTTGGCAAATTGTTTAAAAAATAACACTTTTACACGTCATTTCTTTTAGTAAATTTTAACTAGATCGGGCCGGTTTTTCTTTGCTAAATACCCTGAGAAGAAACACCGACACGAACTTTGAGGTCACATTTGAACGTCCAATCCAATGTCCATTCAAGCCGTATTTGTTAAAATATACGAATCATATTATGTAGATTCTAATTCATAATAATAAAATACGTAATACTTTAAAAAAATCATCGATAACTTCACCCGCTCTGGGTGGAGCGGAGGGAGTGTCAGACTTCTACTGACTAAAAACCCACCCTGTTCCTTTAGCTGCCCTTAAGTTCCGGGGCCGCGGTATCTCGTTAAAACATTCCCGCAACCCCGGCAGGCAATGGCCTTATGGGGCCCCGTCACTGGTGCTGACAGCTCTTCGAGGCGCGCGTGGAACACAACGCGCCGCCGAGCCGGGCCTGGTCTTTACCGGACGGTGAGCTACCCCTGCTCGCCGTCCGCAAGCCCGTGCCTACGGTGGCCGGAGATCGCCTCGCGATCCCCAACGCCCGGGACGTCTCCCGTGGCTGTTGGAACGTGAGGAAGAGAGTTGCCTCTCTCTCGCACGTTCGGCCTCCTCCATCGCTAGCATGACTGCTACGCAATAGGAGGCTACTGCATCCCATTCCCTCTCGCTCCGCACCATGGTCTGAACCAGGGCCGGGCGCGAGAGTTCGCCGCCGCCGATCGCCTCAACGAGGATACGGCGAACCGCCAATGACGACACCCGAGCGTGTCCTCCCACTGAATCCGAAACAGGTACCTCCCGAAACAGCCGTGTCCGGTAAGAACCTGCGTCAGGCGGAATATGAGGACGCCGTGGCGTCTCTCCAGCCACTTCTCAAAGAGGGGAATTATCGCCGCGATTGCGGCGTGCCCAGCCTTCGGTTGCGACAGCCGCTTAGCACCTCCGTGCGCCAGTTGTGCACGCGCGTGAGGACTACCGCCTCCAAATCCTACGGCAGCAATCCGGCAAGGAGGTTCGCCGTCTCCCCGGAGATCGTGCGTTATCCCCGGATCATTCGGATAGCCATGACCCTCTGAGACGCGACCAGCTGGCGTGCTGGTCGCCGCTGAAGATTCAGCGCCCACAAGGGGTCGGCTGCCAGTCTAATTGGATGCCTATCTGACCTCCACAGTACACAACCCTGTAAATGGGTAACCCAATACCCTTAGCAAGACTGTTGTCACATTTTTTAGCTTTTTACGCTCTGCAACGACTCTCAAATATGTATAAATAGCAGCCGGGACTAACGGCTTAGGCAGGAGGGAATCTTGATTATATGTTAAGATGGTTACCCATCCACGTTCCGGCCTTGGTAAGCGTTGCCTAACCTGGAAGATCGTTCCCCGTGGGTGTTATTATTCAGCCATGAGCTTCACGTGGAAAATTCCTCGATCGAATGTCAAAGTGTATAAAAATACACAATAATGAAATCTAAAGTCTACAGTCGTTTGTGACTTAGCGTTGAGCTCCTTAAGTTCTAAATTGAGCTACACGTTAACTGACAAATGCTTGCACTGTCTGTACAGGTCCGCTCAGATTTGTGTGGTTATTTCTTTAAAAGAACACCGCAGATATGAACCTGCATGCTTTTCATATGATTAGACCAATACGAATTGTATGGACTTTAAAAAAGACATTGACCTCTGACTTTGTTTCGATGTTTCTTCTCAGAGTAGTTAGGAAACACCGGCCTCATCTAGTTAAACTTAAAACACAAAAAAATTGGTCAAGTGTGAGCCAGACTCGCCCATTAATGGTTCCGTAGTGACTATGCAAAATAACTTTGTTTTTCATAGTGTTTGTAGGAAATACAAAGTTATATTTGCGGTACTCGATCTCGTTCAAACAAATTTTTGTTGAAAGATTTTAATAAGATCTACAGCATATATTTTTTTTAGATTGTTCACCCCCACAGAAATCTTAAATTCACTCCATTAGGTTTTATAGAAGTACAAGCCAATCATTTAAGAGATATACGCTTTCAAAATGGTAATTTTTAAGAAAAAGTGGTTCTAGAAACCTCAATGCCATTTTTAAAGAACTGTCTAAAGATACCACTCACGTAAAGGTTTGATGGAAAAAATATCCCCCCTCCCCCCTTAATTTTATACATTGTTTTAATTTTTAATAAAAATCGGCAAGCGCTTTACAGAATACCCACATCTACCTACAAATTTCACTAATAGTTCCGGCTGTGACATACAGACGGACGGACAGACAGACAGACATGACGAAACTATAAGGGTTCCGTTTTTTGCCATTCGGCTACGGAACCCTAAAAACATGACGTGTAAAAGTGTTATTTATAACCAGTTTATAAAATAAATATTACATTTCATTTCATTGGAGCGTTAAGACCAGCCTGTGTTAATGTCAAATTACTAATAAATATTTGGTCGACTTGCGACGTTCCAAGATGAAGGCAATAAAATCGCCAGCCGCTTGTAAACCGCCTGTAAACCAGGGTCTCGTTACGTCAACGTGTTTTGTTTTATAGCTGTAAGGGCGAGGTTGCGTAGAATCGCGAACATGGTTTAATAATAAACATTTCTGTTTACACTATTTTTAGGGTTCCGAAGCCGAATGGCAAAAAACGGAACCCTTATAGTTTCGTCATATCTGTCTGTCTGTCTGTCTGTCCGTCCGTCCATATGTCACAACCATTTTATTACGAAACTGTTAGGACTATACACATGAAATTTGGTAGGTAGATGTATTCTGTGAACCGCTTTCCGATTTTAAGAAATAATATTTAAAATTAAGGGGGGCTCCTCATACATGGAACTGAAACTGAAAATAGTTTTACTGTAACCAATCCGTGTATGGCATTTATAGAAAGGTCTTTAAAAATGACATTGAGGTTTCTAAAACCACTTTTTCATAAAGTCAATCGTTTAAAAGATATACGCTTCCAAAGTGGTAAAATGTGCCCCCCGTCCCCCCGTCCCCCCTCTAACTTCTATAATAATGGAGGGAAAAATCTAAAAAAATATGTATTGTAGATCTTAATGTAAAATTTCAACGAAAATTTGTTTTAACGAAATCGGGTCAGTAGTTTTTGAGATATAGCATATTTTCTAAAACCGCAAATATAACTTTGTAATTCAAACAAATACTATGAAAAACAAAGTTATTTGGCGTAGTTACTACGGAACTCTTCATGGGCGAGTCTGACTTGCCCTTGGCCAATTTTTTCGCCTTCACATACTTATATGGTTTACTACATTTTTATAGGTACAATAGTCTCTCATAGTCGTTATATAACACGGCCCCGTAACGTGAGGACAAGTGAAAGAACAGGGTAGGGTTTTAGTCTGACACTCCTCTCTTCTCTCTTCAACTCAACCGAAAGTTCCAGGTGTCATGTCATCCATCCAGAAAAATTTGAAAAAAGACGCGCCAAGCTATAAAACTTATAAAGTCTTTCTTCGGCTAATGGTGAAAATAAAAAAAAACTACAGAGCCATTTTCGAGCGTGTATGGTGCGTCGGACACGCTCGAAAATGGCTCTGTGGTTTTTTTTTGTCCGACGCACCATATCTTAACCAACATTATTTATATTTCTACTCTCCGCTATTTGTGTAACATCGGTCAAAAGTGGCGATGGTTCATCTTATTTGATTTCATAAGGGCGCAGGTTTAGAATGACGATGTTTTACACCGTTCGTAGGTCTATTGCTATTTTAGTATATCATAAAACTCTTAACTGAACTATGATAGCTCTTTTAATTTTTGCATCAAGGACATTTGATTCTTTTTAAAACGTCTATAAATTTGTCAATTTTACGACAGTTTGGCCTTTTAAAACACGTAACAGCATAATCAACCTATATCATTCTCACTGCTGTGATCTCTATTCTATGAGAGGGAATGAGCCATAATCATCAGTGTTATTATTTAGTGTTAGTAACATCACCGTACAAACTGCTTCATATAATAAATTGACAATCTTGGATTCATCGTATTTTCACGGACTAAGTAACAACAATTTGTGTTTAGTGTGTGATTTTGTGAAAACAGCAAAATTAAGGCCCAACTACTTCTGCACCGGTGTTGACCAGGCACGTGGCTTCAGTGAAAAGGTTTGTACTCCTATCTTTATTCGGGTTGCATTCTACTGTCCAACACCCTTGGAACTCGTGTACCTATCTCCAAGCGCTTGTCAATCGTTTTGTTTCGCACTGCAAATACACTCCACTAAAATAAACTAAATTAGCCAGCCACGCCACCATTTTTCTTTTGGTTGGTGGATATCACATGTATTCGTATTTTCAACCGACGACCAAAAGAGGAGGTTATCAATTCGACACGTATTTTTTTTTTTTAATGTATGATCACCGATTACTCGAAGACGGCTGAACCGATTTGGAAAATTCTTTTTTTGTTTGATAGAGTATACTTCGAAATTGGTACCATTTGTCACCAAGTCAGGATCTGATGATGGGATCCTGGAGAAATCGAGGGAACTCTTCAAATATTATAGGCACACCCATGGCGTTTTGGATACTTCTTATAGTAACTTGTGTAGTTGCTTTCAAAAAATACCATTTCGGGAAGTGGAACTGATGATGAAGACCACAGATGGTCGCCGAAACTACTCAATAATAAGTATTTCGTGGATTGCGATTCGATTACTTGAATATGGATATTAAGCACTTTATGCTCGTCACAATGCATATGGTGATGTATAGCTGATGGTGAAGTATCACGAGAACTCCTCAAATATTAACGGCCAAGCATTGGGAAAAGCAATATTTTGTAATATTTTATAAGTAGTTGACATTTAGGCTCTTGTAACTAGGTAAATTAAAAATCAACCAACTAAAAAGAGTGAAATAAAAACTTTTTACCAAAAAATTAAACCGACTCCCAAAAAACACTGCAAAGTGAAAAATAATTTTAATTTCGGAAGTCGGTGCCAATAACGAAAATACAAAACTAAAGACACCGACTACCGAAATTAAAATTATTTTTCACTTTGCAGTGTTTTTTGGGAGTCGGTTTAATTTTTTGGTAAAAAGTTTTTTGTATGTCGGTTTTGTCACGATGATTCCTTCACCGATTTGAAAGTAGCGAAGCTATAAATTATACCAAGTAATGTACTTGACGGTATTTGAAACCACGCCAGGCTTCTCCCTTTTCTTTCCTCTTCTTGTTTTTTCTTGTTTTATTTCAAAGTATTACTTACACTAGAATTTTTTCCTGTATAATGAGTGCGTTTATTACAAACACCTAGACCCGTAACAAATATTTGAAAGTCATACAAACATTTGTTGAAGTGCGGGAATCGAACACAAGACACGCAACTTAGCAGCTAATCACTCAGCCACTGCAACAACCGTGTCATCAATTTACTTACAAACTTGTAATTTTTTCCTACAATTTTAGCTTTTTCAGACACGTAACTTAAAAAAACTATGATAAAAAGGCCAATTTAAATTAATATGTTTTTAACCGTCTATAACCTCACGGAAAAAAAACTTACTTTTTAATTTCAAAAAGAAAAAAATATTTAGTGGAATATTCGGACAATAACATTCCAAATCATTAAATGTACGAAATAAGACTTTTGGATACATGTCACTCTCGTTGACGTAGGTCCTTCTTATTATTTAAATTTTCAACGCAATATATTCAATTATAACGTGGCTACGCTTTTCCAGACGATTGCCTGCATATATTATTGCATTTTGAATTATGTTCTTAATTTAGAAATATTTATTTGTTAGATGCCTTTTTATTGTTGATGCCATTTTAAGCCAATATCAAAGTCAAAACGAATCTGTTGCTCCGTTTTGACATGAAAATTTCTGCATTTAAAATGTAAGTGCGAAAAATACAGATTATTGTTAGTTTGAAATTAATTATGTTATTTGTCTAATACAAGTTTCATTCAAAAATTTTTTTCTTTGTAAGGCAAGAAAGACGAACAAATTAATGATAGTTTGCTACTTTCGCAAGATGAACTTAAACTTAAATATTGTATTAAGTAACATTAATAACTAATTCATTATAAATACAAAAAATAATCATGAAAATCTGTCCCTAAAGCTGTCAGAAGGTAAACTTCGAAATTGGTACCATTTGTCACCAAGTCAGGATCTGATGATGGGATCCAGGAGAAATCGAGGGAACTCTTCAAATATTATAGGCACACCCATGGCGTTTTGGATATTTCTTATAGTAACTTGTGTAGTTGCTCTCAAAAAATACCATTTCGGGAAGTGGAACTGATGATGAAGACCACAGATGGTCGCCGAAACTACTCAATAATAAGTATTTCGTGGATTGCGATTCGATTACTTGAATATGGATATTAAGCACTTTATGCTCGTCACAATGCATATGGTGATGTATAGCTGATGGTGAAGTATCACGAGAACTCCTCAAATATTAACGGCCAAGCATTGGGAAAAGCAATATTTTGTAATATTTTATAAGTAGTTGACATTTAGGCTCTTGTAACTAGGTAAATTAAAAATCAACCAACTAAAAAGAGTGAAATAAAAACTTTTTACCAAAAAATTAAACCGACTCCCAAAAAACACTGCAAAGTGAAAAATAATTTTAATTTCGGAAGTCGGTGCCAATAACGAAAATACAAAACTAAAGACACCGACTACCGAAATTAAAATTATTTTTCACTTTGCAGTGTTTTTTGGGAGTCGGTTTAATTTTTTGGTAAAAAGTTTATTGTATGTCGGTTTCGTCACGATGATTCCTTCACCGATTTGAAAGTAGCGAAGCTATAAATTATACCAAGTAATGTACTTGACGGTATTTGAAACCACGCCAGGCTTCTCCCTTTTCTTTCCTCTTCTTGTTTTTTCTTGTTTTATTTCAAAGTATTACTTACACTAGAATTTTTTCCTGTATAATGAGTGCGTTTATTACAAACACCTAGACCCGTAACAAATATTTGAAAGTCATACAAACATTTGTTGAAGTGCGGGAATCGAACACAAGACACGCAACTTAGCAGCTAATCACTCAGCCACTGCAACAACCGTGTCATCAATTTACTTACAAACTTGTAATTTTTTCCTACAATTTTAGCTTTTTCAGACACGTAACTTAAAAAAACTATGATAAAAAGGCCAATTTAAATTAATATGTTTTTAACCGTCTATAACCTCACGGAAAAAAAACTTACTTTTTAATTTCAAAAAGAAAAAAATATTTAGTGGAATATTCGGACAATAACATTCCAAATCATTAAATGTACGAAATAAGACTTTTGGATACATGTCACTCTTGTTGACGTAGGTCCTTCTTATTATTTAAATTTTCAACGCAATATATTCAATTATAACGTGGCTACGCTTTTCCAGACGATTGCCTGTGATGGATTATTCAAATAATTTCATTTGGTTTATTACATTACAAGATTAATAGGTAATTAATCGGTAAATACGTAATAAATAGATATTGATAATTAATTAATTCTAGAAATAACAACATTCTCTATATATCTTTATATTTATATATCTTCCATTTCTGACATCAGAAGTGGGATTGTTCACAGCCCACTTATTTTGTTTCGGTTTATTGAGTCTTGGTTCATAGTCCATGTGATTTTATTTTATGAATAAAATATTCAAGTACCCTCGTACTTGAATATAAGTCACGATTGTCCGATTGTTTAACTGTACATTTGTTTTAGGCCTTGATGTTATTTCAAGTAGAGGGTACATGTATGTCACTATTGCCCTAATTCTAATGCATTGTGTGAAAAGTTTCAGAATGGATCCCGCAATATTGGAAGGCCTGTTCATCCGTGATGCTGTCTCGGGCTATTGCCGCCGTTCAGATGATGATTTGGTGCTTCCGGACCTTGATCCAGTAGCCAGTGACAGCAATTCAGCCTGATGGTGCCATAACATCAAGGAACCTTGTGAATAACCTTGATGGACCAGCATGAAAACAGTTACAAAAGCCGATGATAACGGGAGTCAAGTAAGAAAAAAAACAATTAAATAAGTTTGAACTAATTTTAGCAGTTAGAACGATATGTATTCACTGTAACTAAATGCCTTAGTATGTTTTGTAGTATGTTTGCTGAATAGTCAGATTGGCCGAACGGTCTATGTATAATTCAAGGATTGGTTATCACAATGATACAAACATTTACCGTTTTCTCTCCTTTGCGTATACCAAATCATGTTAAATAATAAGTAACCTTTATTTTGCTACTACCAAGTTTCTGTTCTAAAACATGTTAAAAAAAAAAAATTACTTAATAACGTCACTTTTTTTTTTCTCTCGATAATTTGATTTGGATGAGGCAGTTGTGTATTAAAGCAGATACCTGCTGTCCAGATCCGTTAATAAAAATAAAATTCATTTCATTATGACAAACTGAATTTGAAATTGAACTGAATTTGTAATTGAACTGAATTTGTAATTGAACTGAATTTGTAATTGAACTGAATTTGTAATTGAACTGAATTTGAAATTGAACTGAATTTGAAATTGAACTGAATTTGAAATTGAACTGAATTTGAAATTGAACTGAATTAACATGAATTAAATTAAATCTAAATAAATTAAATTAACATGAATTAAATTAAATCTAAAAAAAATAAATTTAAAATAAATTAAATTAAATCTAAATTAATTAAATCTAAATAAATTAGATTAAAATAAATACAATAAATTAAATTAAAATATATTTAAAAAAATAAATTAAAAGAATTAAAATAAATACGAAAAAATTTAAAAGAATTAAAATAAATACAAAAAATTAAATTAATAAAAAATTAAAATAAATACAAAAAAATAAATTAAAAATCATTAAAATAAATACAATAAATTAAATTACAAAAAAATACAATAAATTAAAAAAAAATACTGTAAATAAATTAAACTAAATACAATAAATAAATTCAATAAATTAATTAATATAATAAAATAAATAAATACTGTCGGTCATAAAATTCATTAATACTTATGTCTTTTCAACTAGAAATAAAAGTGAATTTACGCTTAAAATGGCTGACGTTTCCCTCATTCTTCTTCTTCTTCACCCTTTGGCAATGTAATATATAGTTTTGGAGCCATTAAACTATTTGTAACTGGTCACAACGACGTTTTCTATTTACTCTAGAAAATTTATGTAAATTATTTTTGACGAACATGTATATTTCGTATATATATATAATGAGGGAACTGTTAATATTTTAGTATCTTTAAAGAGTATTTTGCAACTGTCTGTACTCTTTAAATTACAAATCGCTCTAATGCATCTTTTTTGGAACTTAAATACCGTATCTTTATCTGTTGCATTACCCCAAAATATAATTCCGTATCTCAATGTTGAGGTAACCAGGCCGTGATATGCTGTTAAGACTATTGTTTGATTTGTTATTTTACTTAACATATGCAAGGCATATTAATTTTTCTTTAATTTAGTACACACATTGTAAATATATTTATGCCATTTTAATGTGCTTTCTATATTTAATCCGAGCAATTTCGTCACTTTGGTCTCATTAATAGTTTTGTCATCGTAACTAATTGAAGTTCAGATTCCGGAAAAGCCTCTGTTGGAAATTCATTATAACTGTCTTGTCTAAATTTATTACCAAAATTATTATTCTGTAGCCAATTTACATCCGATTTTATGCTAGAATCAATATCCGTCTCTAGTGCACTTAATTCATCACTATTAAAAAGTAAAGTACTATCATCTCCAAACTTTAATTGGATAAATGGAAGCTGTTGAAAAGTCATTAGTGTAACCAAACGTTACAGTTCTCTGGTCAGATTTGAAAAATATATCTGTTTTTTCTTTTCACTACTCCTGACTACTACAGTTATTTGCTGCCTATTACTAAAATAAGATTCGATTAAATTTAATACGTTTCCTTTTGTTCCATATTCGTTAAGTTTATTTACTAGTATTTTATGATCTACGCGATCAAAAGCTTTTGACATATCCATGTAAAGCGCTAGAGTTGGTAGTTATTTTGTCGACTCTGCTGCTGTTTGCAAGAAATAATAATAAAGAATAGATTTTTTTTTTCTAAAGCCTTTCTGGATTATCAACTAGTAAATATATTCCTCAAAGTATGGAGTAAGTTGGTTAGATATTGCTGAATTAGAATGAATTTAAATAAATTTAATTTTATTTATTTATATATTAGGGAATAACAAACAGTAACACATTTTTATAAAATCATAACAAATAAAACTAAAGTGTGCTATATTATACAAAACAATATTACTTACTTAATAATGCATATTATTTTGTTATCATTATTATTTGTTTGTCACTTATTACCGGAGAAACGATAAGCTTTACGAATGAGTAAAGTTAGCAAAAGTAAATAAATTCAATAATAACAAGAAAATCAATAAAATTAGTGTTAATATTAATTAAATTATTTCTTATAATTCTATCATAATATTAAAAAATAAAAATATAATAATATAAAATATAATAACATAAAATTGGATTGTAGTTAAATAATTAAATATAAATGGTTACTATGGTTTCCTGGGAAATAAAAATATCTATATAAACAAAAAGAGAAGTCCTTACTGACCGACTCATCAACGCCTAGCCCAAACCCTTGGACCTAACAGCTGAGATTTTGCTCAGAGGTTCCCTTTTTATTGTAAACAAGGAATAGGGAAGGATTTTTTTTTTTGAAATTCATAATTTCCCCAGAGGTTACGTGAAAATTAATTTAAATAGAGGATCAAAGTTTGTATTGTTGAGGTAACCATGATTTTTGTTTTTAAATCTTTATTATAATCATAAGTCATTATAGTTTGTTTGTAATGTTGAATGTGATTAATAATATATTTCTAATGACCATAATTGGAACACAATGAGTTAAATGATAGTTAGATATGTTTCCGCTGGTCGCTCTTTTGTTCGGTGCTTGCCTATCCCACTAGCAGCGGGTGGAGGGGGCATGACACATCTATGCAATTGGCAAAACATAAACAAACTCATAATTAAAACATAGAAAATAAGAATGAAATGAAAAGACGTTGAGGTAAGAAAATATTATTAATCACACTTGACAATTCTTTGTACTTCAAGACCAAAATCGTTAATGACGTATAATGAAATAAGTGTTGAAACTATATACATCGTTTCTAATTTGTGTTCAATTAACGATGTTTGTTTGAAATTATTGAATATAATCTTATAAAAACTATAGAGGTTATTATAGACTGCTTAGGCCCTGTTCTGATACCTTTCTGAAATTCATGCACAGCAGGTGATAGGACTGGTATCTCAAGGACAGAGGCTGTTGTAGACTGCTGAGGCCCTGCCCTGATACCTTTCTGAAATCCATGCGCAGCAGGTGGTAGGACTGGTATGTCAAGGCCAGCGGCCATATGTAGACTGCTGAGGCCCTGCCCTGATGCCTTTCTGAAATCCATGCGCAGCAGGTGGTAGGACTGGTATGTCAAGGCCAGCGGCCATATGTAGACTGCTTGGCAGCCCTGCCCTGATACCTTTCTGAAACTCATGCGCCGCAGGTGATAGGACTGGTATGTCAAGGCCAGAGGCTATTGTATTGATTATAATTAGTTGGTACTTCGAGAGCGAAGTACAGGTCAGTTTGGCCGTGATGGATTATTCAAATAATTTCATTTGGTTTATTACATTAACTCAAGTTTATTTCTTTAATTGAACACAAATTAAAATATCACTATAATAATTATAACCTTTTTAACATGTGATACACAAAATTTAACTATTTATTATCAAAACATTGTAAACACTATTACGAAACCTATTTATAAGATAAGAGTTTAAACTGTTCTTTCATTGTTGTCTTGTATAACAGAATATTTAAACGTTATTTAAAAAATAACGTTGCTTGTTTACTAATTCTGTCATCGTAAGACTAATATGTAATTGAACTAATTAATTTCAACATATTTACTGTATTTTTATATCATTTAATCATAGTTTAATGTTAAAATACAAAGGTTAACAAATCTGTTTTAAAATCGTACGATATGACGTCACTTGTTTACCACTGTGTATAAAAGCCGCCGCTCAGTCGTTCTAGACACAGTCACTCACAGTCGCTCTGGAGCAGTCACACCGAACGGACCTAAGTTAAGTGAACTTGTGTTGTTTCTAACTTTTGTTAATATTTTTATGTGTAGAATTGGTATAAAAATCCTATCGTATTGCTATTGTATTTGAATATAAATTAATTATTTTGTATTTGTTACTTTAATGTGACAGTGTTATTAATTGATAATTGTGTGATAATTTAATGAACATTTCTTGACTTATATAATATGTAATGGAGTAATGAAATAGTAGATACACAAGTAAATAAAGCTAAAGTTATAACGATAGTAATCACATTGTGGTAATATTGTAAAGTACATATAGTGAATTGATGTTTATGTGAAAATGAATTATGTTTTGAAAAGAGTAACTGTGGAGTTTCTTGCCGGCTCTTCTCCATAGATAACTACTTTCCGAACCGGTGGTAAATTAATAAACTGATATTGCTATACAGACTACTAATTATTTCTATAAAATACCTAGTAATCATGGTAATACCGATTAATAGGTAATTAATCGGTAAATACGTAATAAATAGATATTGATAATTAATTAATTCTAGAAATAACAACATTCTCTATATATCTTTATATTTATATATCTTCCATTTCTGACACCTGCATATATTATTGCATTTTGAATTATGTTCTTAATTTAGAAATATTTATTTGTTAGATGCCTTTTTATTGTTGATGCCATTTTAAGCCAATATCAAAGTCAAAACGAATCTGTTGCTCCGTTTTGACATGAAAATTTCTGCATTTAAAATGTAAGTGCGAAAAATACAGATTATTGTTAGTTTGAAATTAATTATGTTATTTGTCTAATACAAGTTTCATTCAAAAATTTTTTTCTTTGTAAGGCAAGAAAGACGAACAAATTAATGATAGTTTGCTACTTTCGCAAGATGAACTTAAACTTAAATATTGTATTAAGTAACATTAATAACTAATTCATTATAAATACAAAAAATAATCATGAAAATCTGTCCCTAAAGCTGTCAGAAGGTAAACTTCGAAATTGGTACCATTTGTCACCAAGTCAGGATCTGATGATGGGATCCTGGAGAAATCGAGGGAACTCTTCAAATATTATAGGCACACCCATGGCGTTTTGGATATTTCTTATAGTAACTTGTGTAGTTGCTCTCAAAAAATACCATTTCGGGAAGTGGAACTGATGATGAAGACCACAGATGGTCGCCGAAACTACTCAATAATAAGTATTTCGTGGATTGCGATTCGATTACTTGAATATGGATATTAAGCACTTTATGCTCGTCACAATGCATATGGTGATGTATAGCTGATGGTGAAGTATCACGAGAACTCCTCAAATATTAACGGCCAAGCATTGGGAAAAGCAATATTTTGTAATATTTTATAAGTAGTTGACATTTAGGCTCTTGTAACTAGGTAAATTAAAAATCAACCAACTAAAAAGAGTGAAATAAAAACTTTTTACCAAAAAATTAAACCGACTCCCAAAAAACACTGCAAAGTGAAAAATAATTTTAATTTCGGAAGTCGGTGCCAATAACGAAAATACAAAACTAAAGACACCGACTACCGAAATTAAAATTATTTTTCACTTTGCAGTGTTTTTTGGGAGTCGGTTTAATTTTTTGGTAAAAAGTTTTTTGTATGTCGGTTTCGTCACGATGATTCCTTCACCGATTTGAAAGTAGCGAAGCTATAAATTATACCAAGTAATGTACTTGACGGTATTTGAAACCACGCCAGGCTTCTCCCTTTTCTTTCCTCTTCTTGTTTTTTCTTGTTTTATTTCAAAGTATTACTTACACTAGAATTTTTTCCTGTATAATGAGTGCGTTTATTACAAACACCTAGACCCGTAACAAATATTTGAAAGTCATACAAACATTTGTTGAAGTGCGGGAATCGAACACAAGACACGCAACTTAGCAGCTAATCACTCAGCCACTGCAACAACCGTGTCATCAATTTACTTACAAACTTGTAATTTTTTCCTACAATTTTAGCTTTTTCAGACACGTAACTTAAAAAAACTATGATAAAAAGGCCAATTTAAATTAATATGTTTTTAACCGTCTATAACCTCACGGAAAAAAAACTTACTTTTTAATTTCAAAAAGAAAAAAATATTTAGTGGAATATTCGGACAATAACATTCCAAATCATTAAATGTACGAAATAAGACTTTTGGATACATGTCACTCTTGTTGACGTAGGTCCTTCTTATTATTTAAATTTTCAACGCAATATATTCAATTATAACGTGGCTACGCTTTTCCAGACGATTGCCTGCATATATTATCGCATTTTGAATTATGTTCTTAATTTAGAAATATTTATTTGTTAGATGCCTTTTTATTGTTGATGCCATTTTAAGCCAATATCAAAGTCAAAACGAATCTGTTGCTCCGTTTTGACATGAAAATTTCTGCATTTAAAATGTAAGTGCGAAAAATACAGATTATTGTTAGTTTGAAATTAATTATGTTATTTGTCTAATACAAGTTTCATTCAAAAATTTTTTTCTTTGTAAGGCAAGAAAGACGAACAAATTAATGATAGTTTGCTACTTTCGCAAGATGAACTTAAACTTAAATATTGTATTAAGTAACATTAATAACTAATTCATTATAAATACAAAAAATAATCATGAAAATCTGTCCCTAAAGCTGTCAGAAGGTAATGTTCCTAAGAGACTGGTGGCATTGCCACGTTGTATAGCGATATTAGTTTTTTTTTTATTTTAAATGTATCAAGGTATTTAATTAAAGATTTACGTGTCGATATTTACAGTATTGCTTTCTACCAACCTCTTAGCCAATGTTTATCGGCAAACCTAATAAAAACACAGGGACATCACAGTTTCTTCTGTTCAAAGACGGTTCTAACAATACCATTTGTCGTCTATCCTAGTCTTCAAACATTTACTTAAGACCGCTCTCAAGACGTTTGCAAGTTTTCTCATAAGGATCCACGTTTCCCATTGAGCTTCATGTTTAACTTGCTTTTTATCTTTGTGCTATCATTTAAAAAACAGATTAACTTTCTAACTATACGTTTATTATTATAAATGCGAATGTGAGTTCGTTTGTTTTTAAACAATTTTTTGATGACTGGATTTTAATAGTAGTTAAGTTAGGCTTTTGTTGCGATTGATTAACAAAATATATCTAAAGCGTGCGAAGCCGTGCGCTAAAGCACTAAGACACTTAAGGAATGGATACGCGTTATTCTTTATATTACGAATTATTTATATAATATTTCTGAAAAGTTCTGAGGTTTTTAAACTGTTCCGATAAAATATATCAGTAGATATTTCGTTGAGTAGAGTTACTTTTTGTATGTGCCAGCCCCAACACTGTTCTGAGAACCCTAGCTGATAGATGGGACTCTCCGATCTTGTGGCGGTGCACGCAGTCAAGTAGACTTGCCCCAGGGCAAAAGCTAGTAACATATATAATCTAGGATCTTGCGTGATTCCTGGTAGAGAGACCATCAGCGCAGGGTCACGAGAGATTAGACCGATATGCCAATTAATCAGTTCAAACTAGTGTCCGACCGAAACTGGATTTTCAGCTAAAACCGAAACTGAACCTTCGGCCTCCCGAAACCGAAACTGAAACATTAAAAATATAAGTAGATTCACACGATTCCAAGAAATTTAAAGGTTTATAGACTTACTTTAGCTGCTCTTACAATTTATGCTATAATTGATTTGCGAAATATTAGCACTAAACTAGTTTAATAATACTTTTGTTCAAGTTTTAATCTCATTAACAGTATTTTATTGAATATCTTAATGAAATCAAATCTTATTTGTTAGAAAATTATCAGTAGTAGGTACTAAGCAATTACGAAATGACGCTAAGTTTAAAAAAAAAATATAATGGCAGATGCCTTAGTACTTTTTGTACAGCCTTAATCATAATAAAAAAGGTAAAACAACCACAAACAACCGAAACTAAAATTACAACTTGCAACAAGTGATACAAGGCAAACGAGTGAGCAGGCAATCTTTACAGCCTGGCTCACCGGCGAAACGTTGCTTGCCTGTCGGTCTTCTACAGATTGTAGATTCGGAGTGTGTGTGCAGGAGCTGCACGGCCTAATCCCTCCATCTCCCTTTCATTAATGGTCAACCAGACGTACTGCAAGCTACCATCCACACTTGGTCGACATACCGTCTTGTCGTCCTAAGCGCTTCTCTTCTACATTTATTATGCGCACAGCTTGTGTGGATCTTTCTGCCGGTTTATGTGTACCTCGTACGACCTGTCAGTCTTTAAAATAACTGAACAGGAATCTTCTGGGCCTGTTCGTTCTATCGAGACCTCAGATATCTTATTCTGGGTGTGATTGGGTTAAAAGCAGGCTTATCCGTACAAAAAAAAACTTTAAATCTCTAGTCTTATAATTTCACAAAAAAGCTAAAGTAATTTCACCATATCTATTTATCTTATCATAATAATGTTGACCAAAATAAAACAGTTAACGTCTTTATAACTATCAGATATAAGTTCAAACAGAAACTTTGATCGTGTATGGAGTGCTGCTCTCATCTCTGGGATGGGTTCTGTGAAATACCAACTTCACACGCTCGAGTCTATCGAGAAACCACCCAAAAGCCAAAGCTCAACATCGGTGATGAGTAGCAAGCCTGTCGGTTTTTTAAGGGTTACATTTCGGAAAGTGTGCGATGGAATTGCACAATCTAATTCTACCAAGCCCGTTTCATCATCATCGGACTTCAAGACAAACGGCGAAGCGCTATCGTTGCATGGTAGACATCCCACCCATACGTACAAAATGTTTTGTGAGTACTTTCATTCTGCCTACAGCTAAGAATTGGAATTCTCTATCGGAGTCGTGTGTTTCCTGATAACCTAGAGTTTTTCAAGTCAAGGCTGAATAGGTTACTTTTAGGCAAGCGTTCTTCGTCTTCGATCACATCATCGCTTACTATCAGGTGAGATGGTGGTCAAACTTGAGCCTATTTATAAGAAAAAAAAAACTACCTAGTCAAAGACTTCTCAGTCTGTGGCGTACCCTTCATGACTAAAGATCGCGATCACCAATTTTCACCCAGCGGTCTGTCAGGCTTAGGCAAAGACTAAATACTGAATGAATTCGAAAATATTTTGTACTTTAATTTTAAATTGATTTATAAAGACACTCGCAAATATTGCATTATGTTAGATCAAGTTTGGTTGCCGTAAAAAAGGTCATAGTCAGTCAATCATAAAAGATAAACATATGCTGTTGCGGACTTCTTTTTTAATAATTTACGACAAACTATTCCACTGTACATTATATTCGTGTAACATGCCAAGATAGCTCTCAGAGGACAGGATTTTCTCCGACATGCTTTATAAATTACTTATTAATATAAATTACTCAAAATCTTTATTAATTGTCGCCTATGTCTCCCATATAAAACTATATTACTGTAAGGTTTCATCAAAATACGTTCAGTCGTTTTTGCACCCATCCATCCATTTATTTATTTATGTACACACATGTCACTTACAGAAGAAAAAATATACTATATAAATACAGACAAAAGAGCTCAAAGGTGCTGCTTATTTTCTAAGAAATTTTTCACAAAATTTTGCATTTATAATATTAGTAACTAGGAAGGAGGTAGGACCAGCTGTGTTATTCTGTAAGACCTCATTCTTAACTTCGAATCTGAATCCGCTGTGAGTTTATTGATTGGCATTCTAAAAACTCGGTTGTTAATTCGAATTTACACTAGCGCTACCCTTGCGAGCGTGTCAGCGAGTTGAACTAAAGATTTTGACAGATAAAGTATGAGATGACGTGAGAAGTGGCATTCGGTAAGGTAATTAATTCCTCCGTCACTTCGACGCTGTTTACAGAATGCAAAATCAAGGTCACGTTGAACCATAAGCGAAGTGACAGTGAATAGCTATGTGAGATGCGAGTTGTTGTTCGAATTTTACAGAATCGACGTAAAGGTTTAAATATAACTGTATAAAAATATTGCATAAGTTAGGTTTAATTTGGAATTCACACAGACAAAATATCATTAAATAACAAATATTTCGTGTACGTTACGTTCGCACGTTCGGTACCAATTTGAGGCTCACCTACCACTTTTTACAAAGTAGAAAGTAAAAATGTGACATAACGTAATTAATAAAGAAGTAGACGCGATACGTGAAAACACTGAAGGTTAAACAAACGGCTATGAACGAAATGCTTGCGAAGCTGAAAAAAGTTTCGGCGGACCAAAAGTTCGGCTTTTTAGCCGAAACTTGGCCGTAACCGAAACTGAAACCGAAACTTCGGTCGGACACTAGTTCAAACATCGAAATCCACCCAGTACTTTAGAAGATTAGCGTGGTAAAATAAACGAACAATCTTTTCCGTTTTTAATATAAGTATAGATTTGTATAATTTCACCAACAAATTAGAGGCAAACCAAACATGTATTTATTAACCGACTTCAAAAAAGGAGGAGGTTCTCAGTTCGTCTTGAACTTTTTTTATGTATGTTACCTTATAACTCGAAGACGGCTAGACCGATTTGAAAAGTTCTTTTTTTGTTTGAGAGGTATACTTTTTAGTTGGTCCCATTGTCATGAAATCAGGATGTGATAATGGAAACCTTGAGAAATCGAGGGAACTCTTCAAATATTATAGGCACACCTATAGCGATTTGGGTATTTTTCGTAGTAACTTGTGCAGTTGCTCTCGAAAAGCACTATTTGTGAAGTGTTTTGTGAAGGTTAACCTTGAAGAACGGTCTGTGCAGCTGTTTTAATTTAGCCACGAACTTTTCCTTAAATATATATATACAACGTGTAACGGAAACCCAATATCTATGCAAAAGGGCTGAAGACAACATCTGGTATGGAGTCAAAATAAGAGACTCAAATAATCGATACCAAATTATCGGTTTCATTAGTTTCTTGAATACCAATCATAACAAACGTGTCACAGCACTACGAGGGTCAATAACTTTCCACGTAACTTGCCAATAACACGATAACTCTTTTCATTCTTCTAAATTTGAAAAAGTCGGTCGCCGCTATCAATGTATTGAAATTTGTTCCACACGAATCTAGACATGGGATTACAAAACCCTTGCCATATCGTTTGTTATTATCCAAAGACCCCCGTTCACTTGGTATGTGCACGGTATGGCACGATACCCTTTAAGTTACACGTTTTATATGTATAAAGTTGAACAAGAATATTTTTAAATCACAAAATTTTACTCATAAATAACAAGAATATTTGGTAACATTTTTCGATGAAGGATTGCATCCATTACGAAATTAAAAATACACAACTACCCACTTGAGCAAATAGCCGTTCTTTTGTACTAATGATTATAATGGATAACCTCCATTTATATTTTATTACTTACAATTTATATTTGATCTGAACTCTTTTAAATTTTTTGTCGGAAAAGGAAAGGATTTTTTCCACCATCTTTAAAAATCATTTTCAATAGATACTTACGAAAGGTATCTAAATTGCATTTCTGAGTGAACTTCAATAGGATACTTAAATAATCAAAGGTTTGAAGTTTTCCTTTGTGTGGGTTTATTTCACTCATTAATTAGGTTTTTTGCTGTAACTGATATTCTTTTAGGGAGCATAACGATCATGTGCTTCACACCCACGTGATCCTAAGTTAAGTTATGGAAAGTTGTTATGTCAGCTAAATCAACTTAGATTTAGCTGACATAACAACTTTCCATATTATTTATTCTATGACTTTTTAAACACGATTTTTTCTTTGAGATGATGAAATTGAAACAATCGTACGCGTTTATTTTTCAAATCCCATCGTTGCGTTTAGACCTGCTGTTTAATTCCAAAACTCAATACCAACTAATTTTTCGTCGCCTTAATTACTCACCGAGAAACAGAGTATACAACTTCCACAAAAATCCAGCAAAAAGCCAGTTTTTAGGCTCGTGCCGTCGTAATCACCCCCGGCTGCAATCTTCCGTACGATTGAGTTACGTCGCCGGTCCACGGCTAAATTACCACGCTAATAACTACAATTTTTTACTAAACCCCTCATTAGAAATGCTGAAACAATCGTTGAGAGATTCCGAAGGTTCTAACCCAGTATTTGCGTAATTTTGTGGGAATTATGGCAAAGATAAGTTTGGTTATAATATAATATTATATAAATAAATTGTTTATTTATCCATCGAATGACTTTTCCCGCTCTGGGTGGAGCGGAAGGGAGTGTCAGACTGGCTAAAAACCCACCCTGTTCAGCTGCCCTTAAGTTCCGGGGTCGCGGTATCTCGTTAGAATATTCCCGCAACCCCGGCAGGCAATGGCCCTAAGGCACTAACTATACTAGCTAGGCAAAGTATGCCTGTATTTTAGGAGCCTACCTACTTCCTTACAATATCGAAGAACTTATACAAACTTATTATCTAGTGGGTTATTTCGATAGGATCTTTAGATAGACTTCAGCATACATTTAACAATTAAATTAAAATTAGATTTTTTTTAATTTAATCGACATCTATACTAATATTATAAAGCTGAAGAGTTTGTTTGTTTGTTTGTTTGTTTGTTTGTTTGTTTGTTTGCTTGAACGCGCTAATCTCAGGAACTACGGTTCTGATTTGAAAAATTCTTTCGGTGTTAGATAGCCCATTTATCGAGGAAGGCTATAGGCTATATATCATCACGCTAAGACCAATAGGAGCGGAGCACTAATGAAGAATGTTTCAAAATCGGGGGATTTTTATTCCACGCGGACGAAGTCGTGGGCGGAAGCTAGTCTTAATATAATTACATTAAAATTGGAATCAAAGTTAAAATAAAAAGAACATAAAAAAATCAAATTCAATGTCAAATTTATTTGCTTTAAATGTGGTACAAAAGATGGTAGAAAGGTACACCTAATAGTGCAATGACACAGTTCGCCATAAATTGGCATAGAATTATTAAAAAGTAGTACTCACGCGGGGCTTCGCTCCCGTGGATTCTATCACGGTAACAAAAAACATAACTCTTCTTTTTTGCAGTCGCGTAAAAAGTAGCCTATAACCTTCCTCAAGCTTCAAGCTACTTCCATACCAAATTGCATCCAAATCCACCCAGTACTTTCGAAGATTAGCGCGTTCAAGCAAACAAACAAACAAACTTTTCCGCTTTATAATATTAGTACCTATAGATTTAAAGGTGCTTAAAAAATCTAAACAATCAATTCTTGATGATAATTAATGCTTTATTAGATCGTAAACACTCCGATGGTAGATATTTATTTAAGACTAGCTGACCCGCCACGACTTCGTTCGCTTGGTATCCTACCCCTACCCAACCGATACCACTACCCCTATCCTACCGATACCCTACCCATACCTTACTCTACCCCTACCCTACCCAAACCCTACACTACCCCTACTCTACCCTACCAATACCCTACCTCTACCCTACCCTACCGTACCGTACCCTACCCCTACCCTACCTCTACCCTACCCTACCCCTACCCTTGAGACCTTTCCTACTTTTTTTTTTCATAAGAACCTTCTTCTGACAAAACCAAACACAACAAAAAAGAATCAGCCAAATCGGTCCAGCCGTTTTCGTGTTTTGCGCTTAGCAACACATTTAGCGATTCATTTTTATTATTTTTTTTTTTATATAGAAGATTTAGAAGCCCTAATTTTCGGTGGGAAAATCATTGAATGAGTCGAACCAGTTGCTCTTGCATTCCAGAAACAAAATTAAGAAGCCCTTGACTTGAAAAGTTTCGTTTAAATTAAACCTTTTTTGAAAGGATCAACCCAAAATTTACTGTAAACGAAAACTTCCTTAAAAGAACCCTTAGTAAAGTTTGCTATGTCGACGATGTACACACATATTATTATATCATGGCGGATTTTATACTATTTATGTCAGGTATCCTACTTCCTACTATCCTACTATTCTACTAATAATATTATAAATGCGAAAGTTTGTGAGGATGGATGGATGTTTGTTACTCTTTCACGCAAAAACTACTGAACGGATCTGAATGAAATTTGGTAAGTATATAGTTGGCAGCCTGGAATAACACATAGGCTACTTTTTATCCCGAAATTCCCACGGGATCGGGATTTGCGCGGGAAAACCTTCCCACGCGTACAAAGTCGCGGGTAGAAGCTAGTATGAAATATAAATGTTCACTCATCTATACTTGCTTCTTCTCCATGAAACAATCTCGAAATTATAAAATTCTCTAAATTGATAGATTTTCTGTGTGTGTATAATAGCAGTTATGCAACATTGAACAAAAACAAAACAATTTACAAGTTGGACCGACCCATTCTCTTCTTATTTACTTTTTTTAAATTCAGAATAGGCTCGCGTTTGACTACGATCTCACCTGATGGTAAGTGACGATGTGGCCGAAGATGGAGCACGCTTTCCTAGAAGAAACCTATTGACTCCTGACTTAAAGACCCCCAGGTTATAGCTATCGGGAAACACAGACTGCGGCAGGGAATTCCACTTGCAATTAATACAAATATCACACGGACAGATGAAGCTTTGTATAAGGGACCCTTTATAGGAACCTTCACAATCAACATACGTAACCCGTAAGTATATTAAAATATACTCTGTAAACATAAATACAGATTGTTCAAATAACATTGATTATATTATGCACGAATCGAACCTGTAACCCGTAGCACAGCATCCAGTCGCTCGAATACTACGTCGTACAACTTTTTGAAATACTATCATCTAGCAGAGAGATCTCATCTTGGTCCTTAGTGCCAACATGTTTAAAAAAACCTGGTCAGTGTTGTAAATAGGCGGCTCGTGGGTCATTGAACTGATGGTGCACTTTCCTTGCTCATTAAGTATTATTATTAGAAATTACAATAAAACAACATTTTACGTAATTAACACATTCGCTGATAGTACGTCATTAGGCGGGAAATTAAAATAGTACGTTATGACAGTACGTTTATCATATTATGAGCAATTTCATATTTCTTACTGCCGTAATACGAGTATTTTGTGGGCAGTTTCATATTGCTTGCTTGTGCACGAGTACTACGTTGATTTGTCATTTAGTATGGAAAATTCTACTGTCGTAATGTGGTGTCAGGGTAAGTGCTCACTGTCAGCGAACGTGTTAAAAGAAGACCTGAAATAGTTTTGTCATAATTGTTTTTTTTTTAAGTAATCTAAAATGTAGTAGTTCCGCGTTCGAGCGCACTTAAGGCACTCGTAATATTTTATTATCTTTCATACGTCTTGGTGACTTCCTATAATTACGCCCTTGAAACCTCGTATTCCACACTGACATTTTCTCGGCGTCGGTAATGCTGCAGATAAGGGAGAACTCAATACTTTTCCAATTGGATGTGGTCATTTCTGCACCCATCCAAGTCCTGCGTTCTGCGTGCTAGCACAACCCTAGATTTTCAGCAAAGCTGAAAAGTTAAGAAAAAAACCCTTTAAGTAGTTTGTTGTTTTGATGTAAGTAGTTTCTGACATCTCAATCATAGATTTAATGCCACCAACTGCATTCTGATGCTAAAAAAGGAACGTTTACTCGTTTTTGTGGTCGGATTTTTTTATATATTTACATAATTATGGTGTTATGTAATTGTTTACTTTAAATAATATTTTTTATACAAAACATCAGTCTATAAAATGGGACTACGCATCTCCAAAATTTCTTGTAATACTTAACGGAACTGTAACAAAAGAAAAGTATCATTATAGTAAATATTCACATAAATCATTCAAATTAGCTACTGCCAAACTTCAGCCGGTTCTCGAACTAACCGCGCTTCAACTAGTTAAAGTAAACATTTTATAAAAAAGTGAATAAAAAAGGTTTTATACAGCATTACATTACTAATTTGTTTACTGTTTACACTTGAAAGTTTCCGTCAACATTTGATTTGTAAAGTTTACCTCATGAATGTTATTAACATATATTTAGAGGCACGTGTGAAAATGCCATACTTTGTGTTTTAAAAGTATGATAAACTCAGCGTCGTCGTGCATTTTTCCCTGATCAAGGAAACAATATTGTTTTAACTGCATACACGAGTTTAATGTATTGTACTAAGTTAGAAAACAGCTTCACTTCTGAGAAGAGTGAGGGACAGTCGCAACAGCATCCTGAGAACGGTGAGTGACAGTGTGTCCTCTCCTATTATGAAACAGTTTGTGCGGAGGGTGATAGGAACACGTCAGATGTATAGGTACTTTTCCTATCTCAATGAGGCTTTCGAACAAAAAAATAATACTGAATTGACAGTTGTCGGAGAAACGGTTGAAGATACTCCTCCTTTTGAAATCGGTAAAAATTATGCAAGAATAACATTGATATACTAAAAAAAGAATAAGTAAGTATTTATCACCTAATACAGGGTGGCTTTTAAAATATAAACTACTTTTCAACCGACGACAAAAAAGGAGGAGGTTATCAATTCGAGGCGTATTTTTTTTTTTTTTAATGTATGATCATCTATTACTCGAAGACGGCTGAACCGATTTGAAAAATTCTTTTTTTGTTTGATTGGGTATACTTCGAAATTGGTACCATTTGTCACCAAGTCAGGATCTGATGATGGGATCCTAGAGAAATCGAGGGAACTCTTCAAATATTATAGGCACACCTATGGCGTTTTGGCTATTTCTTATAGTAACTTGTGCAGTTGCTCTCAAAAAGTACCATTTGGGGAAGTGGATCTGATGATGAAGACCACAGATGGCCGCCGAAACTACTCAATAATAAGTATTTCATGGATTGCGATTCGATTACTTGAATATGGATGTTAAGCACTTTATGCTCGTCACAATCCATATGGTGATGTATAGCTGATGGTGAAGTACCAGGAGAACTCCTCAAAAATTAACGGCCCAGCATTGGGAAAAGCAATATTTTGTAAAATGTTATAAGTAGTTGACATTTAGGCTCTTGTAACTAGGTAAATTAAAAATCGACCAACTAAAAAGAGTGAAATAAAAACTTTTTAGCAAAAAATTAAACCTCCCAATTGTATAATATATTAATAATTGGATAATATACTTTACAAGCAGTTTAATGCTATCGTTCAGAAGTATGAGTAATATAAAAGTAGAAGTGACGTTTTAAATAATAAAAACTTTTTACCAAAAAATTAAACCGACTCCCAAAAAACACTGCAAAGTGAAAAATAACTTTAATTTCGGAAGTCGGTGCCAAAAACGAAAATACAAAACTAAAGACACCGACTACCGAAATTAAAGTTATTTTTCACTTTGCAGTGTTTTTTGGGAGTCGGTTTAATTTTTTGGTAAAAAGTTTTTATTATTTAAAACGTCACTTCTACTTTAATATTACTCATACTTCTGAACGATAGCATTAAACTGCTAGTAAAGTATATTATCCAATTAATAACTAGTAGTTGCCCAGCGGTCGAAATTCGATCATAATACACTTAAATTTTATTATAAACGCGTTAATTCTTTTACTTCTTCATATTATAAACTTTAACTGTACCAAATAAATAAATACCTCTCCAAATTATGTGTTATGTTGTGTTAAGTGTAATTTTCTTAAAAAGGGGTACAAAGTTTACAAAGCACCGTATTTATTGGTTTATTATTTTAGCATATATATATTTATTTTATTAGTATTATATATTTTTTATTTTAATATTATTTCAATAGTTTATTTTTAATATTTTTTTTTTATTCTGCTAAATATAGTATATAATTCTTAGTTGAAAACTCCGTAGCCCCCACACTAGGATTCCCTGTGTCTTTTTTCTTTCTTTTTATTTTTTGTACTTCTACCACAATGTTGTCTTTTTATTAATCCAAAAGTTGACTGGTAGAAAATACCTTGCTGCATAAATGAAGGATGAATGTGCTACTTGAATAATAAGTATTCTGTATCGACCCTAGTTTTAGTGCGTAATTATTTTAATACCATGTTGTTGCTCGGATAATTTTTTTTTTTTTTTACTGAAATCTAATCTTGTCATTTGTCAAGTTTTGTTTTTAGCCCTGCTATTATTTATATCGTAAAGGCGAAAGTAACTGACGATTTATCTGTTATGGCTGCCATACATGCTACGGTCCACCGGAAAGGTCCACCTGTGCAGGTAAGCCTGCGCAGGTAGATAGGAATGAAAATACAAAAATACAAAGGAAAATACAAAATCAATAAAACCGACTACCGAACTTAAATTACTTTTTATTTTTTAATTACTTTGTAGTGTTTTGATATGGAAGTCGGTTTTATTTTTTGCAAAAAAGTTTTTTAGTAGGATTAATTTGGATTTGTAATTAGGTTGTATACGTGCGTTGAAGGTTTTGTACTGTCCAGTCATACCTACTAAAACTGTACTTAATAGGAAAACAGTGAGAAAATCAATTAAGTTTCACACCGGTTACATCCTGTATATCATACTTAGACCGAATAAAGCTTGAAAATGGAACACACATTTTGTATGAAATCCTCTGCCTAGTTTGTTAACGGGAACTAAATCGTAAATGTACTTAACTATTTTTTTCATATCAGGGGGAATTTTTCAAATGACTCTTTCCGCTTTAGATGGGGCGGGATTGCCAGACTTCTACTGATTAAAACACATTCTCTTCCTTCTGTAGCCTTTGCGTGCAGGGGACACGGTATCGTTTTAGTTTTTAATTCCTTCAACAACAACAGGCAATAATCCTATCTGGCCCCGTCACTAGTGCTGACTTTTTAAGGGGCGCGTGTATTTATTTATTTCAATTAAGTACAGCCACATCACATACATTGCACAATTTAAAATAATCTTACTAACAAAATAACTAAATAGCGCTCACCAGAAAAATATTGCTGCCTTGAAATAATGTCTGGTAACTAATATTTAACATAAACTTACTATTTAAAATATTTTTTTATGTTGCAAAAAGTTAATATACAATAAAGGAATACATTTTATACTACACCTGCTTGGAAAGTAACTTGATACTTTATCAAATTTACGGTAGAAAGTACGTCATTGCATATCGAACAAATATGCGGGGAGAAAACGCATCTGAGCGGGAGAGAAAAGTGTATGAAAATCCATTTCTTACGTGGTTTTTCTTTTTTAATTTTGGGTAAGACTATGCGCCGGTAACCTAAATATCAAAAGCCAAAAAGTTTTTACAGTGAGTTTTTATCTCCAAGTTCGCAAAATGACACTGGCCACTAGCTGTGTGTTGGATGGTGTCGGGCTGGTAGTGCGACCCTGCGGCGGCAGGATAAACAATTTGAAAAAAGAACATGTGAAAATTGCAGACGCCATTGGCGCCATTTTCAATTTGTGTGTTGTTTGTAAAATAAAACTATCAAAATGATAAGTAGTGATAGTGATGATGAATATTTTTTAACTCCGCCGCAGTTGAAGGAAACAGTAAAAATATTGATTGATAACCTTTTACCACAGAAATCAATTAAAAAATATAAAAAAACTTATGACGATTTTTTGCAATGGAAAAGTGAAAAAAATGCGGCATCTTTTTCTGAAACTGTTTTGCTAGCTTATTTCAGTGAAAAAGCGCAAAAATACAAACCAAGTACGTTATGGTCTATGTACTCAATGTTGAAAAGTACTATTTATTTTCCTCGTAGGTGTAGTATACACCCAGAAAAAAAAAAAAAAAAAAAAAAAAAGCACTATGTATCACTCGAGAGAAAGTGCGATTCCCGATCTCGGGTGTTTTAAAGCCCTCGCCTACGGCTCGGGCTTCAAACGACACCCTCGACGGTAATCGGTCACTTTCTCCTCTCGGTGAACAATGTAGGTACTATTACACATAAAAATTATTATTGCAATTAAAACAATTGGGTAACAATGTCAATAGAATAAATTTAAAAAAAGAAAAATAAATGTATAAAAAAAACAAGTCAATAGATTAAAATAATGTAAAACATAAAATCGAATCAATTAAAATAAGTTCAATACATTTGAATAAAATAACTTAAACTGAATCGTTAAAAACACCGTAGATAAATGGAATTTAAAACCATGTAACATGAGACTGTCAACCTGGGCCTACTCCTTACCGGACGGTGAGCTGCCCCTACTTGCCGTACGCAAGCCTGCACCTACAGTGGCCGGAGATCGGCCTCGCAATCCCGGGATTTTACTCTGAAATTATGTTTAGCGAAACGTACCCACGGCACCTTTAAAAATTAGGCTAGGATACACGGCCCCGCTGTGTTTGATAAACAAGGTAACCTTATTATAGGCTTTTATGAATCGTCGACGAACAAACAGAGCCTTACGTTCAATTTACAACTTATTAAAATTTTGATTGGGCCATCGTATCGGACACGGGCAATACACCGTTATGTTCACAAATGATTAAAAGGCACAGCTTTTAGTCTCTTGTAAACATAAATAATGCAGTTTTGTGTATTCGTTCACGCGAAGTGTCGACTAGGCGTCTGGAAAGGTCTTTAAATAATTTGTGAGCACTCGGACCCCACGATCCCAGGGTTTTAACTTAAAAATATACCTACCAACGAAGTTTTTATATTTCCGCCACTTGAGGTTCTCTGCAGCCGCAAGAGGAGCTAGGAAGATGGGATGGTGCAAGAGTATCGACACAAGTGGCGTCCCACACTAAAGGCCTACCCATCTTCCAAGGAAATAAAGACATGCCGTCCAGTCTTTAGCCATCGTCGCGTGCCTAGCCATTTGGTTCTAATACAGCCGGAACGCCGACGCGACGGTGACATGACATGGCTGATTATGTTATGTTCAGTAACTAAGTTTAGTATTACGACTTTTTCTTCATGTATTATTTTTTAGAAAATACCAGTCGCATAAAACCTACTTTTAATGCCCGCGACACATTATATAAAGGTCGTGCTGCATTATTAAATCCGGACAGGGTTGTCACTGAGATTTGGGGCTGTCGCTAATTGTATTAAACTCATACGGTCATTTAATAAAATCCAAGCCTTAATATAAAGTGTGAAAGGGACGAAGAAATCTTTGTCTGTTTGTCCGGACGCTTATTTACTTGGGTTAAAAGGGAAAAGGCATAAAATGGCGTAAAAATTACAGCTTTCTTGATGGCCTTAGGCTGTGTTTAATTGAGGTTTTCGACATCTATGTGTAGGCTGATTCGGAATATGTTTTGAGAGGATTTTAGTATCTGTATTTTTATTTTCTACTAAGTAAAGACATTTTTCGACAGTCGGTACGAGTAGTCAGACGCAGTAATCTTGTTGTTGGGTTGTGACGTCAGATAAGCAGTCAATCTATGTGAAACACTACTACTCAGCTGAAACCGGTTAAACTAGAAGGCGACCACAACTATTATACATAATTATATTATAATACGCAAATCAGACATAGTAGTAATAGTAATAGTAGGAATAATTGGTGTAATTTTCATTTCGATGAGAAAAAGAGATAGCTAGTACTATTCGTACTGTGTAATTTCTGCCCGCGATTTTGCTTGCGTTATAATTTCATTTTGTCTTCTTCTATGTTTTTTGTTACATTCTGGTTTCAACGTTTATTATAAATGACTAGCTCACGACTTATGATGTGATTTTTAATAATTTGCAAATGGATAAAATCACCTGAGGCGTGATTCTTTATGTTACACATGTTGTACAGTTTTAGTGACATATAAAACTTAGGTACCGTAATAA
Organism: Tholera decimalis; assembly: GCA_943138885.2. NCBI lineage: Eukaryota > Metazoa > Arthropoda > Insecta > Lepidoptera > Noctuidae > Tholera > Tholera decimalis. The sequence continues at coordinate 36,041,804 of OW964569.2, read as the reverse complement.
GAACATGTATCGCGGTTTAAACTCTTATAGGCTGCAAATAGAGTAACAAACCCGATAGCGGTGGCGGGTGCCAAATATCAAACATGTAGGTATGCTAATATTATGGCGAAAATTTAGATGTAAGCATGTTTGCGCCAAATGCCTTATGGATAATTAATATAAGGTTGTATGAAAAAACTATTCTCGTGAAAAAAATTGCCTTAAGGATAGGGTTGTCACCTTTTTTTTTGCATTTAAAGTACATTGGTTAAAATAGGTAATAAAAAAACTACATAGCATCAAAATAAAGTACAATTTATTTTCAAAGTCACTTTCCGCTGTCTGTCCCTATGTATGCTTATATCTTTAAAACTACGCAACGGATTTTGATGCTGCTTTTTTTTAATAGATAGAGTGATTCAAGAGAAAGGTTTATATGTACAATACATGCATAACATAGTAGAGAAACAGTGATAATTTTAGAGGTTTCTAATGTGATGTCTTTTTTTTTAACGTCGTAAAATTATCAAATAAGTCCTCCCACTCCGGGCAGGGTGGAAGGGACTGTCAGACTTTTACTGACTAAAATCCACGGTGTTCCTTCAATAACCCTTTACATACCGGGGCCACGGTAACGGGATGAGTCCCACGACCCCGGCAGGCTTCGGCCCTCTGCAGAGGGGGCCTCGTCATGTTGCTGACGGTCTTTGAGGCGCGCGTGGAACACGACGCGCCGTCGACCCGGGCATGGTCCATGGTCGGACAGCGAGTTGCCCTTTACTCGCTGTCCGCATGCCCGCGCCTACGGTGGCCGGAGATCGTCGGCCGACGTCCGACGCCGTGGGCGTCTACCACTGCGGCTGGGCTGGAGGGAGGACGCCATCCTCTCCCTCACGCGGCCCGCCTCCTCCTTCGGAAGCATGACTGCTTCGCAGAAGGAGGCGACCGCTTCCCACTCCCTCTCGCCCCGCAGCATGGCCTCGACCAATGCCGGGCGCGAGAGGTCTCCGCCTATCGCCGCCGTGAGGACACGTCGGTGCTCTGCCCAAGCGGGGCAGTCTTGCACCGTGTGCTCTACGGTGTCCTCAGGGCGACCCTCGCAGTGGTGACACCCAGGCGTTTCCTCCTTTCCCATCAGACACAGTAATGTGATGTCTTAATAAACAATTTTTTTTGCAGTTTGTATCAAATTAGTGTCTCTACTAAACAATTGCACAGCATCTTTACAGTCCATATTTAAATTAAAGTAAATAAGTAATTCATTTTTTTATCAAATTCAGAGACACTTTGTTTATTACTACTAAACTTTTCAAAATCCCAAAGTATTTTCGTGTACTTTATTGTTCTCAGAAAGTATAGAGTACAATTACCTGAAATAACGTAGGTACAATACTTTATTATAAAGTACGGGTGGCAACCCTACTTGCGGATGATAGTACAGTTCAAGTGAAGGTACCACTTCCCCTATTTCCCATCTAGCCCGTCCTCCCCCAGCGACGCCTTAACCTTCACAGCAGGTACCCTTAGCGTGTAGTCGACAACCTTCTTGGTTGACCTACGAGAGGCCAAGCATTAAATAATAATAAAAAAATACCCTCAGTAGCGATGCACTGCGAACACTCCGCCTTTAATTTTCATTGGAAAAATTATTCGGAAGGGAGTGTCAGTCTTCTACTGGGTAAAATCCCACCCTCTCCATTCTGCTGTCCTTGCGTTTTCAGGCCGCGGTATTTCTTTAAAACATTCGTTCGTTTCTCTATGGGGCCCCGTCACTAGTGCTGAAGACTTTGAGGCGAGCGTGAAACACGTCGCGTTGCTGATCCGGTGACTGCAAGATCCACGACGCGACGCCCGGGGCGTCTCCAGCAGCGGCTGGGGCGTGAGGAAACTGACCGCAAACCGCTACCACCTAGGGTTCACCCTAAACGTATATACATAAACCATCACATTAATAAACGAATAAATCGAATCAAATATCGAAGAAATATTAGTACTACTAACAATTTTAGTGTAGAACCGCAATTTCAATTTTATTACAAACATTTGAATATGAATAGCATTTCTGCTACATTTACCGCTAAAAGCGGGCAGCGTCCAGTTTACGGCAGTCATAGCCGGCTAGAAGATTTGGATTTAACTGGATATTTTCAGATATTTCCTTGCAAACGAGTTGTTAATTCCTATACCGTAGGCAGAAATATAAATATACCGTTTCTAATGGCTTACGATACACAAACGCTGATAGTATTCGTCGTATAATAAGTGTTATCTGGATATAAATCTTGTTATTTCGTACATAATCTTGGTTTCATTATTTTTGCTGTTTTTATAATCGTGAGAATAACGTGAATAATATGATTAATGAGTAAGTCTGTCAGTTACACTTTCACGGTTAAACCGCTGAACCGATTAATAAAAATTCTCAGAGATACCTAGTTGAGTCCAAACATAAGCTACTTTTATTCAGTACCTAAATCCTGAGAGGCAAAAATGAAAGGGGCTCGAAAGTAGTCGAGGGCAGCAAGTCCACACTTACATTAAATTGAGAGTTTTGATTCTTGAACTCAAAAACTCCTGAACGGATTTCAAATTATTAGCAAATAACATAGGCTACTTTAATTTCGCCTAAAAACTATTTCACGCAAGCAAAGCTATAGGCAGTAGCTAGTTAAAAATAAACAATTGAAGGCATAAACGAATGTCAATAATAATAGTTTAAAATCCTAAATCATACCGCTTAACCTACCTGGAACACGGTGACACACTGAAAAATGGCGTCGCATACAAATTCAAACTGTTGCTACATTTGTGTCGCTGAAATATGAAAGAGTTTAGATAGGATCTCGTTCAATTGAAATGTACCGGTTTGATGAATGTATTGACTTGACTGCCTTTCGGGTAACAGACTTTTTAGAAATGTTACGGTTTTAGGCTGGGGAATCAAAATGATTGGTCGTTTAGGTGAACCAGTTTTCATTTCAGAAATAGTGAAGTCATTTTATGTGCAGGATTCCGACTGATTCTTTTAGAGGTAACGGGACTACTAATGTCGAGGTGATGAGTGGCGGTTTAGTGATTACAGGCACATCTTGCATGTTTTAGGTCGTGGGATTATCACATTATTTATATAAGCATTTTTATGAGTTACATTCAAACAATGGATAAGCATATGAATGAAATCTAACTCTTAATTCCTGTTACTTTTAATTTGGATATAAATTGACCTTAAACACTATTGTATATCCTCATGGAAGGTGCGACGGGGGGTATAAATACATCGCACAAGGGCAATATATATATTATTATTATCTATACTGCTTTTATAATAACGAAAGGCACTGATTTAAAGAGGCAGTTGTAAATAGCGGTTTTGGTAAGTTAAAAATTATAAATGGCACGTTTAATATCTAGTTCAGCAGTTAAAACTAAGCAGTAAAGTAAACAAAAATGAGTAATAAAAAATAATGAAATGGATCAGTGAATATATAATTGAGCAGGAAAATAATTAAAGGGGCGGTAAAAATTATTGAACGAGCGGTTACGTGTGGGCAGTAATAAATCGGAATTTGTCGGTAAGAAATCTCATTCTAACCTCACCTAACCCACATGATTCACCAACCATAGAGGGGATCTGACGCAAGTATATATGGGGCCATAATTTTTACCACTCATTCATTTATTGGACTGCTCAATTCTTTTTAGAATTGACTTTGTATGATAAAAAACTTTTTTGCAAAAAATAAAACCGACTTCCATATCAAAACACTACAAAGCCAAAAATAATTTTAATTTCGGTAGTCGGTGTTATTGGTTTTGTATTTTTTTTTTCACACCGCCTTCCGAAATTAAAATTATTTTTGGCTTTGTAGTGTTTTGATATGGAAGTCGGTTTTATTTTTTGCAAAAAAGTTTTTATTTTCGTGCTTTTTAGTGGGTCAGTGAATTTTCCAATCAAATCGGTTCGTAAATGACGGAGTTATGCGCGAACAAAAAACGCAATGCAGCGTAAACGAAAAGATCATCAACGTAAACATTTTTTTAGACTTTTGTTGATTTTTCAGAAACGGCTTGTCCGATTTCGATAAAATTTTCATGGGACCATTTGGGAAGTATACCCTTTTAACAAGATCAGAATTTTTCAAATCGGTTTGCAAACGACGGAGTTATGAGTGGACAAACATAAAAAAAAAAAATATAAACATCCGAATTGAGAACCTCCTCCTTTTTTAGAAGTCGGTTAAAAATAACCGACTAATTGATTTTTTAGTACTGTCCATGTTTTACCGTCGCAATAATTAATCAACCGCCATTAAATTAAATAACTGCTCAATATGTTATTCAACTGATCATAATAACGTCTCGAATATTTAAATAACAGCTCAAAAATTAGTGCCCATAACGAAATAATAAAATAATTATGTTTATTTTGCAAATAGGTTATTAATAACAATTTCACACGTAATTTTTTTGTAAATGTAAACTAGATGAGGCCAGTGTTTCCTAAATGACTACTCTGAGAAGAAACACTGAAAAAAACTCAGAGGTCAACGTCTCTTTTAAAGTCCATACAATCTGTAATGATCAAATCATATGAGAGCCATGTAGGTAAGGTAAAAAAAATATTAAGTACTTGAAAAATTAAATAATATTGTCATGTCAAAATGTATACAAAAAAAAATTATATAAAAAAAAGAAATGAGTAATAAGAAAAATCAAACAAAACAGAATTACAAAACGTGATTGGAGCAGCTCAATACCTAGCATTTTTTCCGTTAGGTATTTTTTAATAGAATAAAAAGTTTTCTGGCAAAGTTTCCGCTTAACAAATGATTAGAATTTATTTTAAGACGTAGTTCTTGAATATAAAAAAAAATCATTTATTTCAGGTCCAAGATATAAATATAATATAAATATGACTGGGAAGTTTATTATAAGAGCATCAAGCAACATTGGCATCTAAATGAGGTAACACTTGCTCAATCCCAAAAATATTATTTTCTGAGTTAGGTTTCTTTTATCCAAGAGTGCGATATATTTTAGGGAAAGATGCGTCGCCATGTGTTCCTATGTTTAATGGAATGAAAGCAATCGTTATCCTATAACAGGATATGATCTACCCACGTTACACGTTTTATCTAAATCTGTTAAGCCATTTAGACACATAGAAAATAGACAAAGAAAGTTATTGTCACCTTAATTTATCACGATTATGGATAGTATGGTTATTACTAACCCTGTATAAACCGAAAAAAAATAACAATCAAATAAAATAGTCCTTATTTTAGTTTATTGATGATAAGATCGCGTTTGACCACCATCTCACCCACAGATAAAAGAGGTCAGAAAGGAAATAGTTCCTGATTTGTATAAGAACGCGTGTCGCCGCTTGTCTCCCCACTCTTTAGCTCCACTACAAGCAAGAGGCCCGTTAAATTTAGTTTAAATAAATTACACACACTTAAATCGAGAGCTTGCTACTGATTGTAACTCACTGTCGATAGATATGCGCCGTGCATCACGGCCAATCAGGGCAAAGGACAAAACGTCAATGGTTGAAGTGTGGTGCATGCAGTACATTGTAAGCGGACTTGGTCATTTCGTTGATTAAGCGAGTACACATCGGGCAATGTATACTTTTTGTAACTTGTTGCAATAATGTTGTTAATGTTCGGAATGTCATATTGTTCAGAATATTTTTATGTTTTTTTTTTTCAAATATAATTGTAATTAAATGTTATTTTCGTTTTACCGATGGAAAGATCCTCCTCGCTCTATACTTGCGGTCTGACTTTTATTTTTACAGGTTATAATTGCACAACACGGTATTTTAAAGCAGAGCTCTGTGTTCCGAAGTAATCCGAAGCGCACTAAACGCGGTGAATGAATTAATCGGTCGCGCTATGATTGTTGTATCATAAATGTGGCGCGCTCGCCACGCCCACATTACCATTCCAACCTTATTCATCTATTCCGTGATCTCACCTGATGGAAAACAATAATGTGATTATAGATGAAGAACGCTTACCTAGAAGTAACCTATTCACTCTTGAATTTAAGACCCCCGGTTGAAGCTGAAACACAGACTCTGGCGGGGCATTCCATTCCAATTTATATTTTCACTAGCTTCAGCCCGCGACTTCGTTCGCGTAGGAGAGTTTTCCCGCGTAAATCCCGATGCTGGCCGTGGAAATTCCGGGATAAAACGTAGCTTTTGTGTTTTTCCAGAATGTCAAATACCTACTTACCAAATTCATACTTACCGTTCAGTAGTTTTTGCGTGAAAAAGTAACAAACATTCATACCTTTAAACATCCATCCTCACCAACTTTCGCATTTATAATGTTGGTAAGACATAGGTAAAGAGAAAACTGAAACTTAATTAACTACACACTAGACCAGTTTTCTTTCAATCCAAACGTTTCTTCGATAAACTATTAGTGAAGTAGTTGACTTGTTAGCATGTTTACAGCAACTGAGTCGCACTCAGTTACTCAGTTGCACCCGTAGGTACGTTAGCATTGAAAACCCACTGGGCCGGCTAACAAGTTTGAACAGGCTTTTGATTGAACTGCGCGGAGAACTTAGAGGCGGCTTAGACTTGACTTGGCTGACTTGGCTTGCTTGATTTTTAATAGTTTTGTGCAGTATTTTGTATTTTGTTTTAAGTGGTGGCCATTCTACACTTTTGCTATGTTTGCCGTTAAGGAGATCTGTTGTTTGCCGTCGTAGTCCAGCTAGTTAGTACATATATATATAATCCTAACATTATATGAACGTAATCAGTTTAAAACGTTCCAATTTCTGGTACACAGGCCTCGTCTCTATGAGAGGGAATGGGCCGTAATATACAGGGTGGCAGGGACATCGACGCGCAACCACTTACCATGGATTCAGTACATGATTTAGGACCCCCCTGCGTTGAAACTTTTCGTCGGCTTTTTATTAATTTAATAAAATTAAGAAAAATCCGATGCATAAAAAAACAGTAAATTCACTTGTTTCTTTTAAAACACCTGTTTTGGCTACCGATCAGCTGTGTTGACCTCGCAAATTAACTTTAGTAAAACAGCTGATCAGGTAGCCCTTTCGAGTTTTATTTACATTGCTGTTTTAAGTGAAACAAGTGAATTTTATTTTTTAATTAAAATCTCATTGGGTTAGATAGAAACAATGATTTTATACAGTTTTCAGTAAAAAAAAAAATGCTGAAAAAACCTGAAAAATTAAGAAAAAGCTGACGAAAAATTTCAACCTGCGTTGGAATTTTTAGTCCAGAATCATGTACTGAATCCCTGGTAAGCGTTTGTACGTCGATGTCCCTGCCACCCTGTATATATCACGCGGGCCCAGTGAGGTTCGGTGGATGTCGTATGTCTCCGAATTTAGAGTCCTAGGTCCTAGGTCATGCGGGTTTCCTCATGAGTCATGATGTTTGCCTTTTCCAATTTGAGAACTATGTTGGGTTGCCAGGTCGTCGAAACCTAATAGCCGGACAGACCAGCCAGTTTATCCGGACAATTGGGTGAAAGGAAGGGGGTCCGCCCCCTTAAGGATGTTGTGTCTTAGTATTAATACCAAAATGGTGTATATACCCAGAATTTTTGATTATTTATCGTAAATTTTCTTTAGGTTTGTTCAAATGTAAAAGGCTAACAAAAGCCGGACACCGTTTATTTTGGCCAGACACGCATTCAAAAAGCCTAACTATGTTCGGCTTTACCCGGACGCCTGGCAACGCTAGCAGTGGTGATGATGAGTTTTGTGACACAAAGTAATGTGCTTATAATATCTATAATAACATCTATCAACTACATATATTCACTCGTATATCGTTCTTGAGATACAACCCGCTTACCCACAGATAAATCAACGAATAGCAATAATAGAGTAACAACAATAAGTTTCGAAAGTTTAAATATGAAGAAATAAAGAAAACATGTTCAACACACAGACACAAACAATGTAGGAACAAAAAAGGGTATTTTATTAAGTGCAGTAACATTATGTGTCTCGCGTCTGCACCAAAAATTCCAATTCAGCAAGATATTACAAAACTGAACAGAAGTTGCAGGACGCTGGTTTTCAACTGAACCACTAAAACACCAACCCCATCTTATTTAAATTTACGAAAAACAGTGACGTTTAAAAGTGTTTTTCATAACCAATTTGCAGGAAGAATGCGTTAGTTTATTGAGTCTATTGAAAAACATTATGCAAAACTAAAATACAAACTAGAATAAAGCATCAAAAAATTCATCCTCAACGCTGTCGGCTGGCAAAGTGGCAACGTACCCAAGAAACTGGCTACATTGCTTCGTTGTATGGCAATGCCTTTGGTGAAAGGAATAGCCAGCCCTTGGGTCGCGGGAAGCGTCGACGAGCCTTTTCGATATTTCTTTAAAAAGGCTGTGAACACACGGATTTTCAAAAAATAAATATCATTTTATTTCATCATAATAATCGAATCTATTTCTTTACCCTGTTTTACTGTTTTACTAGCTCAATCTTAAACTAAAATGCCACGAACAGCGCGTACCCCGCCTAAAGAATCAGGAGGGAGCATCATAACTCAGGCGCACTCCGAACCCAACATAACTGCTGTTGGCACTCCTGAATCATCAAATATATGTGTCAGACAGAAACGCCCACGCACTGATAGCTCACCCAATACAGAACTTCATTGTTCTAAAAGTGAATTGATCGATTGTGTTCGTCAAGAAATACGGAGTGTACTGTCGTCGGAGATATCTGCGAACATAAAAGCAAGTTTCACCAATGAACTGGGTGACATAAAATCATTGTTCAGTGAACTCAAGCAGTCGGTCGACTTTATGAGCGGAGAGTTCGATCGGATGAAGGCTGAACTCGACACCTGCAGAAACAGCAACAAAAACCTTCACAAAGAGAACGATGGTTTAAGGAAGACAGTATTGGAACTTTCATCCAGACTAAATTTAATCGAACAACATGCACGACAACAAAATGTTGAGATCAATGGCATACCGGAAAACAAAGCAGAAAATCTGGTTAAGACTGTCCAACAAATCGGGAAGGTGGTATCTTGTTCAGTTAATGAAGATGACATCCTATCTGTAGTACGGGTAAGAAAACTGGGCCCAGAAAGCAATAACCCCAGAGCTGTAGTGGTCAAATTACGTAGCATGCTACTGAGAGACACAATACTAACCTCAGTCATCAAATTTAATAGAGCACACCAGGACCAAAAACTCAACTCTCATCACCTTGGCTACGGCGGCTCAGTCAAACCTGTATTTGTGTCGGAGCACCTGTCACCTCTAAACAAGCAAATCCACGCAGCTGCTAGGAGGGTTGCTAAAGAGAAAGGATACAAGTACGTTTGGGTACGAGATGGTAAAATATTAATTCGAAAGGAGGATGGTCAGCAAGCAAAGCATATCAAAAGCTTGGAAGCTTTATCCTTATTATAAATCTCAAGCATTAAGACCGTAAACTTGTGGTTACATTCAACATCTATTATCAGAATTTTAGGGGACTAAAAACCAAATTAAACTCACTCAGGCTAGCCGTACGATTGAACAACTACGATGTGATAATTGGAACCGAAACATGGCTCGATGAAAGCATTAAAGATGGCGAAATACTCGACTCTAGATACGTAATCTATCGTAGAGATAGAGCATCGACTCCACTTGGTACTAAGAGGGGTGGAGGAGTGCTGATCGCTATTTCCAAAATCTACGACTCAACACGCATATCGAAATGGGAAACAGATGCCGAAAATCTATGGGTCAAGCTCAAAACCTCAAGTAAAAACGGATCGAGAAGCCTAAATATCTGTGCGGTATATCTACCACCACCTGTACAACAAGATTCTCTGAATTCAATCTTGGATAACTTCACTACAGTAATCGAATCAACTGGGGAAGATACGATCATAGTTGGGGACTTTAATCTCGGTTTTATCGAATGGCATATAGACAATACTTTTACTCATTCTCCATGCACAACTGCTAAAAACTATGCTAGCCGGTTAGGTTATTCACTTATTGATTTCATGTCATCAAATAGCATTATGCAAATTAATACCATTAGGAATTCATACAACAAAACTTTAGACCTTACTTTGTGTAACTTTTACGGTGGTACTGTCAAGGAATGTAAAAGCCCAATGTCTGTAGTAGATGTATATCATCCTCCACTAGAAATATGTATTAACAGTATCTCACTCGTGCCATTAAAAAGCAAGAGTTCCATCAAATTTAATTTCCGGAAAGCAAATTACTCACTTGTTAAGGAGAGTTTAAAGAATATCAACTGGGATCAACAATTTTCCGATATAACTGATGTTGATGCAATGGTGGATATTTTATATGCACATCTGAACAAAATTATCCAAGAATGTGTTCCGCGATACAGCATACGCACTGAAAAATTTCCGATCTGGTTCTCAAAATCCCTTGTAAGACTCTTGAACGAAAAAGAAAAGAAAAGGATTCGTTTAAAAAAATATAAAATCTCAGAGATGAGTTCGAATATAAAATTTTAGAAAAGCGTTCAAAAATTATGATTAAAGATTGTTATCGTACATACGTGTCTAACACTGAAAAAAACATAAGATATAATCCAAAGGTATTCTGGTCATTCGTCAAAGCTAGAAAAGCTCAGCCAAATAACATACCATCAGAGATGCACCTGAATGAGAACATAGCAACTTCTGGAGAAGCTGTGAGTAAACTTTTTGCCTCACACTTTTCTTCTACTTTTGTACCTTCCATAAGCACTCGCGTCTTACCCAATAGCTCGCAGACGTATTCGCAACTCGCCCTGGGAGGATGTTATTTTACTGAACGAGATGTACTTAAACAATTGAATAAACTTAATAATTTCAAAGGTCCAGGACCAGATGGATTACCTCCATTTTTCATAAAACAATGTGCCAAGTATTTATCATTACCACTCAAATTAATTTTCAATCGATCACTTAATTCTTCTAAATTTCCTTCGCAGTGGAAAGTCGCAAACGTTGTACCATTGTATAAAAAAGGGGAGACCAGTGATGTAAAGAACTATCGCCCAGTGTCGCTACTTTCAGTTTTCTCAAAAATATTCGAGTCACTAGTATGCCCCGTATTAACTTCACATACAAAAATCCAACTAGCGAATCAACAACATGGTTTCTGTTCTAACAAATCTACCACCACTAATTTGGTTCAATATGTGAATGATATAAGTAGATCCTTAGATTCAGGTGTCCAGGTAGACTCAATTTACACCAATTTTAGTAGTGCATTTGACAAGGTGAATCATGCGCTTCTACTGCAAAAACTAGGGGACTTCGGCATACATGGTCAGTTATTAATGTGGTTTGAATCATATCTCACAAAACGACCACAAAGAGTAGTAGTTAGGGGCTATCAATCACCCTTATATTATTCAACCTCTGGGGTACCACAAGGCTCTCATCTTGGTCCGATTCTGTTCTTGATATTTGTCAACGATATTATAAGCTCAATAAAATATAGCAAATGCTCTATGTTTGCTGACGACTTGAAAATATATAAGGAAGTCAAGTCAAGGGCCGACATTTCATTACTTCAAAAGGATTTAGACGCAATTTGTGAGTGGTGCCATGCAAACATGATGGTCCTCAACGCCAAAAAATGCTATCATATGACGTTCACACGTAAAAAGACTGTTCAACCTTCAGCTTACAACATTAATGGCTTAACACTCCAGAAGGTTGATACGATACGCGACTTAGGGGTGCATCTCGACAGTAAATTAACTTTTATAAATCACTTCGATACTATTATCGCCAAAGCGTGTAAGATGTCCGGATTTATAAAAAGAATCTGTAAAGATTTCCGGTGTATCAGCACACTTAAGGTTCTATATAATTCTCTTGTGAGAAGTATTCTTGATTACGCTTCTCCCGCATGGAATCCAGCATATCGTGTACACGTTGACAGGATAGAGCGTATTCAAAAAAAGTTCACGAGGTACCTAAATCACAGGTCAGAATCTTGCGATCGTGACGCTAATTATTCCCAAAGGCTTTCTCACTTTAAGATGACTTCACTGGAGCAACGACGAAGAATTTCTGATCTGATCTTGCTGTACAAAATAATCCATAACTTGGCTAATGTACAGGAACTAGTTTCGGAAATAAATATAACCGTGCCACGTAAAACGTCCTACAGAGCGAGTCATAAAACAAACACGTTTGAAGTCTCAAAAAGTCGAACTAAACTAGGCTCCACCGCCCCATTAAACCGATTTCTGTCTGCGTACAATAAGCTGTGCACACGCACAAACAGTTTAGATATATTTTCCAACAAACTTATGGAATTCAGACGTAATATAACGGTTCCTGGTTCCTAAGTGTTAAATAATAAATTTGTGTGATCTGTTTAACTCAATTTTATTTATTATTTTTTTATTACATGCTTATCTGTTGTCATATCTTTTTTTTCTCATTAGTATTAGGACATCGTGCTTTTGCATTCACTATCAAGTTCACTATACTAGCCAACACTATAATATTTAAATACTTCACTTATTCTTTCTTGTATACTAATAATTTGCGAAAGCGTAGCCATTGTAAATCGATTTAATACATAAGTTTTGTAATTATTTTGTTTCCTTCAAATTGTAATGTTTCTTTTAATTTGTTATACAAGTGATGTGCACGCCTTCAATAGTCATATTCATATTATATAAGAATATATGTTACAAACCCTGTTATTTTAAGTTGAATATGTCACTGGTGTGTCAATAAATAAATAAATAAATAAATAAATCAATCAATTATTATCACTTCACAACATAATTATTTCATTACGAACCGTGGAATGTTAATGTTAATGCATATATCAATCAGTTCAAAACCGATCGAATCAGGTTGTGTGGGACTGTGAAGCTATGCATCTAATACGTACATTAATAAATTAATAATAAATCGACCGTCATATAAGTCAAGAGTGAATAGGTTACTTCTAGGCAAGCGTGTTTCATCTTACACCATATCATCGCTTACCATCAAGTGAGATAGTTTTCAAACGCGAACATATTAAAACACACGATCAGCGAAATGTTGCTTTCCTGTCGGTTTTCTACAGATTGTACTTCGGGGAGTGTGCGCAGGAGCTCCATGACCTGATCCCTCTATCTCCCTTTTACTACCGGTCTACCAGACGCACTGCTAGTTACCATCCACACTTGGTTGATATACTGTCTTGTCGTATCAAGCGCTTCTCTCCACATTTTTTGTACGCATAGCCAAGTTGTGGAATTCTCTGCCGGCTTCTGTGTTCCCTGCCACTTATGACCTTTTGAGCCTTTAAAGCAAGAGTGAACAGGATTCTTCTGGGCTCGCTCGTTCCATCGTAGACCTCATTTATTGCTTACCATCAGGCGAGATCGAGATCAGGCCGAATAAAAAAATCATAATTAAAAAAATATTTCTGTTTAAGTGATAAATATCACTTTGGATAATTTTTCAATTTTATATTACGTACCTACATATTAAAATTGAACAAAGCGCGGTAGGTTTCTTTCTTCCTAACTTTTTAAAGACAGCTCAAGCATTTTAATGCAAAACAGTTATTATTTCGTGAAAATTTTTTCCTGCGTTATTCCCTGATATGATATGCACACGGTATATCATTTTTCCACAAGCACATAAAATGAAGCTAGTAGCAATTTAATCCGCCATGCAATATTGAATGAAACAGCAAAGGAGACTTTTAAAATTAATGGATATGCGGGAGACAAGTTCAGTGAAGTTTTAGAAGAGGTAAAACGCACTCGGCTGGTTTTTAATCTGTTAATATCAAGACTTTGAGCTCATGCCTAGATAATCACTGCCGCACATGTCGATTCAAGGTTAAGCAACGCTTGCTAAGGTTAGCTATTGGATGGGTGATCATCTTCACATAACAAGATTCCGTTTCACCGTTGGTCGCGGCTATCATTAGTACATCTATGTTAGTTGTACGGGTACTTAGAAGCTAATATATCTGATAACATTGTTGAATATTGTGCTACCCAGCCAATGGGTTGTAGAGGTCATCTCCGCCGCCATAAGGTAAAAAGACGCTTCTACATGAAGTACGAAAAGGAGAAAAAAATAAAAAAGTATTTTAAAAACTTAAAAATTCGCTTTGCGAATGGAAATAAACCCTATATACAATTTTGTTATGCAAAAGTGTGTATTATAGTTTGATCTTTCAGAAATTATATGAGAATTTTAATAAAATTAATGTCATGTATCAATTAAATAACTTTTTCTTTTTAGTAAAAAAATACGTTTTACTGCAATGAAAAGACGCTTCTGGCTAGAAACGTCCTTTCAACTTAATATTTTTTTAAACGCCTTTCCTACTTAGTGATGATGTATTACCAGGTTCTAGTTAACTAAATAAAAAAAGACGCTAATAGCCATTTGCTGCTTTTCAACTTAGTAATACTGATACTCATTTAACTTAAAAAATATCTGCACCTTGTGGGATCCCTAACATAACATCATTCTGACCTAAGGTGTCCGTAGGTAGTACGCCATGTAAAAAACAAGTTTAGTTTAGTTTAGACTGGAAACCGACCTATAACCAGGGAAATGTTAAGAAGATGACAATGAAATGTAAAATCCCATTATAACACAGAATTTGTTAAGAGCGTTTCTGTCCATTTTCTTTTATTACGCCCAAGAGTACAGTTACGTCTTCTTTGCTAAGAAATACACTCATCTAAACATTCTAAGCTACTAAACAGCTGACGTAGCTTGTACCTTCACTTAATCCAACAGTTAACTTAACAGCTAAGTATCTCCTCTAAGTAAAGTGGACAGCATAAATTTAACTATGCTACAGTAAGTTTATTGTCTTGTTGACGGTATTTTACGGGCACTTTGACTGTCCTTGTTACTTAAACCACTGTTACTCGGTCGCTTAGTTAAATAAGACTTACTGTTATCAGTTTATTGATGAGAAGGTAAGGAAATGGGTGAAAAGGTTGTGTTTTATTAGTCTATCAATGACATCGATTTTTATTGGATACTATTTTGGTTGGGTTGTTTTAAATTGGCGGTAATTAAAGGTTACGATCATTGCCATTCGACTATTGAGTGTGATTTTGACGTCTATAAACCGGGGAGTTTGCTTCCGTGAATCTTAGTAATATTCACGAAGACAGGCCTGTTGGTCTAGTGGTCAGTGGCCCTGACTGCTATGCACAAGGTCGTGGGTTCGATTCCCACCCAGGAAAAATGTTTGTGTGATGAGCACGATCATTTGTTCTTTGTCTGGGTGTAATTTATCTATATGTATGTATTTAGAAATATATAAGAATGTTTATCAGTTGTCTAATACTCATAGCACAAGCTCTGCTTAGTTTGGGACTAGATGGCGTTGCGTGAAAGTTGTGGAATATTATTATTATTATAAATACGTTAGTTTGTGAGGATGGATCTGTATAGATGTATGGAAAAAACTACTGAACGGATCCGAATGAAATTTGGTAAATAAATATTTGACACCCTGGAATAGTGTTGCCCAAACGAGAGTCTCGCAAGAGTCTTGCAATTAGCGATTATCCTATTGCTATTTATTAAACGGTAGTTGAGATCTCAGAACAATGTAACAGACTAACGGTAGTTGAGATCTCAGAACAATGTAACAGACTCTGTTACATTGTTCTGAGATCTCAACTACCGTTTAATAAATAGCAATAGGATAATCGCTAATTGCAAGACTCTTGCGAGACTCTCGTTTGGGCAACACTATCCTGGAATAACAGTTATAGTCTAATTTTTATTCCGGAATATCCACGGGTTCGGGATTTACGCGGACAAACCCTCCCACGCGAACGAAGTAGCGTGCAATACTTAAAATTCATATTATTGTCACCATATTTCGGCACAAATCAATTATATTATACATATATGAATATAAATCTACTACTAATATATTTTAAACTGCGACTTTGTTTGCGTGGCAGTCATTAGTTAAGACGCGGTTTTTTCCGCGGAAATCAAGAACCCGTGGGAATTCCGGTATATTTCCTAATCCTAGCAAAGGTGAGACGGTACTTTACACTCTAACAGTTGCTCAATCTCTATCAAGCCCAGGTTCGGTTGTGTATGGAGTACTGCTCTCATCTTTGGGATGGATCTGCTAAATACCAACTGGACGCGCTTGAGTCTACCGAGAAACGGGCCAAGAGACTCATTGGCAACGATGCACTGGTCTAGTCAAAGCTCGAGAGCCTTCAACATCGACGACGAGTTGCAAGTCTATCGGTTTTCTATCGGTTACATTTAGGGAGTGTGCGATGGAATTACACAGACTAGTTCCGCCAAGCCCGTTCCATCATCGGACTACGAGACAAACGGCGAAGTGCCATAGTTACATGGTGGACATCCCACCTATACGCACAAAACGGTTTGGGAATACCTTAATTGTGCGTACGGCTAAGGAGTGGAATTCCCTGCCGGAGTCTGTGTTTCCCGATAGCTATAACCTGGAAGTCTTTAAGTCAAGAGTGAATAAGTTACTTTTAGGTAAGCATGCTCCATCTTCGACCACATCATCACTTACCATCAGGTGAGATGGTGGTCAAACGCGAACCCATATTTAATAAAAAAAAATAGATCAAATGTTTATAAGCGTTAACAGCCTAATAGCTAAGGTGTCGGACTTGTGATCGAGAGGTCACGGGTTCGAACCCCACCCATTACACTTTTGCCGTACCCACACAACACACAACCCACAGACAGAACACACAAGCATATTTAGCTTAGTTGGAGGGGTTAACAAGATTGCTAGTAATGTGAGTTCTACACAAATTTCAAGAAAATGTAGCTCACAATTTAAGAACCGTTAAAATCAGCACAAATAATTAATCCGTAGTGCTAGACAACTGTGTTTAAGAGGAGGCTCCCTAAATTGTATGTAACTTTGCATTCATATTCTGAAACAATCACGCATACAATCAAAATGGAACTTTAGTATATGACTTATTGGATCTTTTTCTTTACATGTCTAGACCAGTTACGTAATTGGAACATTTTCTCTCGATTCATTTTTTAATCGAGACATGATTGTCATGTGTTTTTTTAAAGATTGTTCATAATTTAATCAAGATTACTCGGCTTTTATGTTCAAAATTAGTACTAACAGTAAGAAAATATAGTTTATAATACAAATATAGGATATTTTTTCTCTAGATCAATTATTACTTTAGTTATAAACGAAATAAAAATTGAGACTTACGACATTTAGTTTCGAACCCGAATATGGTAAAAGAGCGCACGCGATATTCAACTTTATTACTGCTGCGTTAGCGTTTAGCATACAACGGCCTAACCGGGGTGCATGGGGGCGAAGCCTAACCCAGCTGTGAAATTGTTTTTTTTTACTCTACCGCTCTTTTTTCCTGATTAATTTCTTTACGAAATCCTAATCTTATGATAATATTACCTATCCCCTTATTTTCGTTAAGATTCAGGCGCCGCCTAGTTCGGGGACCACTGTGTAATTTTATTTTAAGGTTATCTTGTTACCATAATACACATAGGTAATATTATTAAGAAACGTCTGTAACAGTGGTTAAATAAATTATTGAAAAGTTAGAAGTATATTCTGTCGGCATTGCACCAATGTCAAAAAATAAAACCGTAGTAAAGATAAATTAATCTTCCAAAATGCCATCGCTGTGGGGGTAAGCCCGTACATTATTATTAAGTCCTCTGAAATTGTTGACTGCACTTAACGTCAGATAAAAAAGGTTGTATACCAATGACGTGTACGCCTTTTTTGACCGAAACTGTCTATCAAGTGGTGTTGATAAATGGCAATACAGGTTGGCAATTAAGGGCGCATTAAAATTATCTAATGCTGTTAACACAGATTATGTGTGCTTATCTGTCCATTAAGTGGTGTATGATGTCCCCCGATAGTGGGTAATGGGGAGTTTCAAGGTCGATTTTTTGTAAATATTCATATCTCTATTCTAATTTATTATTCATGCATGGTTACTTTAGGACCAAGTGTCAATCTATCAATCAATTAAAATATTTTATTTCACACAGGCTTACATGGGCATGAAATTGGCTGTTTCCTAAAGCTTTGTTTTCCTAGGATAGCGGTGTCGTCATATAGCGGCCGTAATACAGCGGTGAATGACGTCACTAGAACGTTGTCTATGTAAACAAAATGACGCGGTTTCCTAGAGAGCGGTAACTGACACCGTAACGTCAAAAAGCGGTGCCGCCATTTGCATGACGGCCGTCTTGTCGGTGACAGATGGTTTCGTGAACGTTTCATTGATAGCGATGAAGCAGACTGTCTTAAAACGGCCGTGGAACTTTCCACATGTCGTCACCGTAAAGACGGCCGCCTTTTTGCGTCCGTAATATTACGGCCGCTATATGACGGCACCGCTTTCCTAGGAAACCAAAGCTTTAGGAGAACAACCGGCAAGAAACTCCACGGTTAAAAAAGTATTGATTTTCACAATCTTTGCATAATAGATACAATTTTTTAGGTATGAGAGGACATTATAGATCACTTGACATAATACAATGTAATATAACTAATCTTGAAATGAATCTCAGAGTCTATAGTGTGTTGATCATATCGCAGACTATAACTGGGGTTGCGGGATTATATACGAGATACCACGGCCCCGGACCGCGAGGGCAACTGAAGGAACAGCGTGGGATTTTAGTCATTAGAAGTTTGACACTCCCTTAGGCTCCAACCAGTGTGGAAGGAGTCATTTGATGATTTTCCCTCCGAACAAAAAACAGACCTTAGTATGTAGAGAGAGACATTAAGTTCTATTCGTTTGCTATAAAAGTGGTTTTAAAATAGCTTTTTTTATAATTGATAGGTTTGAGTTTGACCACCATCTCAGCGAGGATGTGGTCGAAGATGAAGCACGCTTGCCTAGAAGTAACCAATTCACTCTTGATTTAAAGACTCCCAGATTATAGCAATCAGGAAACACAGTCTCCGGCAGAGAATTCCACTCCTTAGCCGTACGCACAATGAAAGTATTTCCAAAATGTTTTGTGCGTATAGGTGGGATGTCCACCATGTAACGATGGCGCATCGCCGTTTGTTTTGTAGTCCGATGATGGAACGGGCTTGGTGGAATTAAATTGTGCAATTCCATCGCACACTTCCTGAAATGTAACCGATAGAAAACTGACAGGCTTGCAACACGCCGCCGATGGCTTCCCTAGCTGGGCCACTAATAGCTGGGCCGTAGACCACGCGAGCTTAGCACATCTTCGGATTTTTGGTCCAAGATATGTTCCCTCACGATATGTTCCGTCATCGTTTTGAAAGCAGTGGTGATGATAAAAATTACACAAACTAACGTGCCTTCCTGTGTTCGAACCTACGACCCACAATTTCAAGTCGTGCCTCTTACTATTTGGCTACCACTGCTAAATGTGAAAGTGGGTTTGATTGATTTTATTCACGTAAAAACTGAATCAACTTTTTTCGCTGAAAACGCCTTTTCACGCGAGCGAAGCTGCGTTCAGAATAATATATGACACAAATATAAATAACTATTACTCACGCGGGGCTTCTTTCCCGTGGATTCTATTACGGTAAAAACATAACTCTCCTTTTTAGCAGTCGCGTAAAAGTTCCCTTCCTCAAGTTTCAAGCTACTTCCATACCAAATTTCATCCAAATCCACCCAGTATTTTCGAAGATTAGCGCGTTCAAGCAAACAAACAAACAAACAAACTTTTCCGCTTTATAATATTAGTATAGATAATATGACAGTGCCTTTTAGGTAAGTTGCAAAGTACGTATGTACCTATTTATGAGAGTTCAGGCCATTAGACTTTAAAGTAGATATTCACATTGTTCTTAGTTTATTGTGCCATTACATTATTGTCGTGAACCCACTCCAGACACCAGTATATTTAGCTTAGTTGGAGGGGTTAACAAGTTTGCTAGTAATGTGAATTCTATCGACATTGCAAATTCTCTTTAAAAAAAAAAACAACAAATTGGCAGTCTTCCATAGGTTGAGGGTATCATCGTTTGCTTAACCTTTTCAGCTGAGTATTTTACCACTATAGACCATACCCTAGTAGTTGGGTAACATGATAACCCTTGGCAAGACAAAGTATTAGTTTCTTGCTTCAAACTACCCTAAACTACTTTTACAGTCGTTTCTGACGGCTAAGAGTCTGAAGCCAAAAACTTGCCAAGGGACAATTTGTAAGCTGTTGTTTGTACTGATGTATATAGGCAGTTGTCCGACTGCCGGCTAGTAAACGACTAACTATCGGCGAGTTACTCGCTCAAGAAACGCACAATGAAATATACATTCCGTGTAAACGAAAGAGATGCGTATTGTTACGAGCTGGGGTTCGGGATAATTAACGCCAATTAAACCACACACTTTAATTAATTAAACACAAAATAAAAATATAATACAATTATTCGCACCACAACACTTGTAACTTAACACTTAAATCGCACTGAAATTCACTAGTAAAGCTTCGATTATGTCGCGTATTTTCCTCGTAATAAGACTGACTCTGTGCGCCTTTGCGATCTATTTATTCCCCGGTCTATGAGTTCCAGAATATTCCTGTAAAATCGACACACTGTTTATACAGCTAAGAATATTCCAGAGCTACTTGAGATACACAGTACCGCTATTCGCCGCTAGATGGCGTTAGTGTCTCGACTAGATATACTCAGTACTGCTACTCGCCGCTAGATGGCGTTAGTGTCTCGAACATTCTAGATTTCTGTCGAAGTTTCTCGACGTACTTCACTAAGCGACTGGCGTAACACTTCCCCTTCCTAAGACATATTAATAGTTGCTCTCTGACTGTTCACACTGCCGGCGACTGTTCGCTTAACTAGTTTTGTCGCTGAGCGACAAGAGCTGTCAAAGATAATACTCGCTCAGCGATCGCTTGGCGGTCAGAACTCACGCTGAGAGACCAACCAGATGATAGCTCAGCGACTGAACTATCGGAACTACACGCTGGCTGCTCGCCAACTCGTTTTCAGATCTGTCCGACCATGGACCATGCCCGGGTCGACGGCGCGTCGTGTTCCACGCGCGCCTCAAAGAGCGTCAGCAACATGACGAGGCCCCCCCTGCAGAGGGCCGAAGCCTGCCGGGGTCGTGGGACTCATCCCGTTACCGTGGCCCCGGTATGTAAAGGGTTATTGAAGGAACACCGTGGATTTTAGTCAGTAAAAGTCTGACAGTCCCTCCCACCCTGGCTGGAGTGGGAGGACTTATTTGATAATTTTACCACGTTAAAAAAAGAAAAAAAAGCTCTACTCGCTACTCGTTCATCGTCGGCGATGGGACATCTGCCATATATAGCGAGTACTTTTCAAAGCACGGAAGAATCTTGATATGTTTATTACCTTGAAGATCAAACCGTTATTTTAAGGATGGGCAATCATCCAATGACTGCCTCCCGACCTGTGCGAAGCAGGAGGGTGTGACAGACTTTTACTGACTAAAACCCATCCGTATTCCGTCATATGCCCTTCGTGTTCCGAGGCCGCGGTTACTCTTTCGAACAATACCGCAACCCTGGAAGATCGACCCTTGCAACTATTATTATTTAAACACGAGCTCCTATCCAAGAAGATATTTAGTTATGTAATGTCACCCATGAATGAATTAAAACGACTTTGAAGTTCAGATCTCAAATCAAGAAAAAATAATGGTTCCCTACATTTTGACAAGTTTTACTAATAATAGTCTCACTAAGTCAGTCCGACAATCTCCGGGGTTGCGGGAATGTTCTAACGAGATACCGCGGCCGCGGAACTTAAGGGCAGCTGAAGGAACAGGATGAGTTTTTAGTCAGTAGAAGTCTGACACTCCCTTCCGCTCTACCCAGAGCAGTAAAAGACATTCGATCATTTGCCCACCAAAAAAAAGTCCGACATTCTGCGATTTCACCCAGAGACAGTTGGCGCTAAGATGCTGTAATTTGTTATGGTTATAGATATAACGCCTACAAAACTTTTAAACTTGTATTTTTATCCACAAAGCTCTTAAAAAGTATACAGGCTAATTTATTATTTACCGAGGTAGAGTCAGAAACCTAACTAACGTAGCACTCATCGAGGTGGTTGTTCAAAATTTGCCCACAACAAAAAAGTAAGTTAGGCAAGAGAAATTTAACACATCAAGGAGAACAGTTATACAACAAAATACCCTTATGTATAAAGAAATTATACAGTCGTCGAAATTCAACAATAATTATTTTAATAATTTTAATTATTTTGAATGATTAATCCATAATCATAGTAATAGTCTGTGTGTTAAGAGAGACTGTAATATTACTATGATTATGGATTTTCGCTTTCACGGCTAAACCACCGATTTGGATAAAGTTTGGAATGAAAGTAGTTGAAGATTTAACGTCAAGCATAGGCTCCTTTTTTCTTCAAAAATCAACCCGTACCGCGTTGAAATAGGGATAAAATTTATTTAGTGGATAGATTTACATATTAAATTAACGCGAATGAAATTGCGGCAATAACTAGTAGCATATAAAAGTATTAACCCAATTTAACTATACCCAGTTTTACGTTTGTGCATTTCTTGGTAAAGAGGCACAAGATTTTGCTTCACATTAACATATAATTTGCACCCTATCAAACATTACCAAAGAATCAAAAGTCAGCCCGTAAGTAAAATCCTAAGAACATAACTATGTTCTTAGGATTTTACTTACGGGCTTCAAGTCAATTCGGGTTCAAGGCTCTGGGGATTTGACTCAGTCAACTGACTGAGTCAAATCCCCAGAGCCTTGAACATCGGCGACGAGTTGCAATATAGGGAATGTGCGATGGAATTGCACAATCTGATTCCACCAAGCCCGTTCCATCATCGGACTACAAGACAAACGGCGATGCGCCATCGTTACAAGGTGGACATCCCACCCATACACACAAAACGTTTTGGGAATTCTTTCATTGTGCGTACGGCTAAGTAGTGAAATTCTTTGCCGGTTTTTGTGTTTCCTGATAGCTATAGCCTGAGAGTCTTTAAGTCAAGAGTGAATAGGTTACTTCTAGGTAAGCGTGCTTCATATTCGACCACATCCTCACTTACCATCAGGTGAGAAGGTCAAACGCGAATCTATTATCAATAAAAAAAAACATGTGTTATCCAACACTGTTTAACTTGGTTCATGACGAAACAAATACCTACGTCCCATTTGATATTTGAAAGCTTCATGACGTAATGTTATCCTGTAGGAAACCCATGACATACCTGTCAAGTAATTTTAGTGTATCAAATGTATCGTTGGACTAATCCGATATGATGGATAGAGTAATGTAGCCTTATCTAAAGTCAATATGGCGGATTAGAGCTACGGTCGTTAACAACAGTGTTTAGTTGTAAAGAAAATTATTTAGTTTGTTTTTTTTTTTTTTTTAACTGTGTATAAATTGGAGGGGTATAAGGAGCGTGGATTTGTATACGTCATTAATCATTGCCCAAGCCCATCGGCATTAAGTGGATCATTAAGTGATTGTTACTGAAACCCTGCTTGAATACCTGCTTAAAACATGTGGTCTTTGTCATGAAATCAGTGTAAGCAATTATTTGTTGGTGAACCAATTTAAATATGTATACAACGTGTAACGGAAAGGGTATATACATACCAAGGGCACGGTTTCTTTAGATGATATCAAACGAAATTGGAAGGGTTTCAACTCAAAATAAAATACTCTAAAAATTGATAACATATTTTCGGTTTCGTAAGTTTCTTAAATTGAAATCATAACAATCGTGTCACTGCACTACGTAGGTCAATAACTTTCCACGTTACTTGCAAATATCACGATAAATCTCTTCCGTAATTTTGTGCGCCTAGTAGTAGCCTAGCTTAAAGGCGGTGTTCTTTTGTCGGCGCGAGAAAGGAGATAGGATTAAAAAACCTTTCCAATATCGTTTGATATCACCCAAAGAAGCCGTGCCCTTGGTATGTATATACCCTTTCCGTTACACGTTGTATATAAATTCTAACCTGTTTGTTTGAACATACGCCTGATTCTTGAGGTTAATTACTCAAAGAAATGAAACCACTTGTTGTATTTTGCAAGTTCCAATGGGTGGATGTAAATGACGAAGAAACTACGAGAAGTCTTTTAAATCAATTAATAGTTATAAAGTTATGATTCTCGTCAACAAACTGAAAAGTTTGGCGTATAAAAAACAGAAATACTGCTAAAGAAAAAATCTTTTAATTTGGAATCTGAAACCTCTGATCCAATTCTTTTTTATTTGAGTTGATGACCTATGATAAACAAGAGGCTACTTGTTTTTGAAAAATTAGCCCCAATTTGGCTGAATTAACTAGGAGATGGAAACGATGTCGCAAGTTGAACTTGCTCTCGCTTTTTCAGATATAAATCACACATATCTGAGAACGATGTAGAAATACCTACGTGTATTTTAAAAGCTGTCTAAGCAACAATAAATTATTAATAAAATTATTCTGGTCTAAGCGAGTTTCATTAATACACTTAGCTGCAACTCCTGCAAGATTCTAATAATCTAGCTTAAATCGGAAATAGCGCATCTTAGTGCACGACATTCTGTATTTATCAAAGTCATTAATGCTCCTTACATCTACTTCATATTCCTACAATTTAATGCTAGGTACGCACTCAAGACAAGAACTCTACAGAAATGTTATTTCGTTAAGTGTTTTTGCAAACTATCATGATATACTTATACTAATTTTGTAAACTTCTATAAATCAAACGGTTTATTTACCATTTTTTTAAATGCATACAGTACTTACTCTTTTAACGTAAGTTTACTGTATGGATATATGGATATGGCTTTTATGAAACCAGTTATACAGGGTGGCGATTAGGTTATCACATTAAATTGTGCAGCAGTTATTACAAGTTGTTATTAGTCCGTTAATATAATAAAATAAATAATTTTACTAAAATTAAGAAAATGCATTTTTCATACAAAATAAATGGCGTTATTGATAATAAATAAATAATCCTTTATAATATTAGTTTACTGACCTGTAAAAGCGGCATCATTGATTTTGAATTCTCAGTTTATAAACCTTACTTCATTCTTTGCATCATTTTTGATTCTTCGATGTATACCTACTATTATATGGTCCTCCTGATCGATTTCGGCCGCACACCGCCACATAACCTATAGTGTATAAGTAGATATGTGCACAGTTACAGGTGCACTCTCTCATCATTTTATTCTCATAGCCCAAGGGGCAGCTATCCGACACGACCGTAGAGATATCACGCGCTAGACCAAACTACGTGGTTCTTTCAAAAATTGTAGGTTATGTTTATATCGTGATAAAGTCTACTGGAGCAAACTTTGCGACTGCTAGAAAGATTATTTGTAATTTTGCAAACACCTGTGTCACCGACAGTACATGTAATGACGTACTATCAAGTGGCGTGTATTCAAAAATAAAGCTTTATTCAAAGCTTAGTTGGTGTAGTGAGTTATCTGCCAAACAGTGCATCCATTAAACCACAAGATTTATACATCCTAGTGACTTGGACTTCGAGATCTGATTTAGTAAGAATTAGAAGTTGCTGTTACTTGTAAGTTTTTAAAATGAAAATGTTTTTAAGAATGTAGAAAATTTTACCACTGAAGCTTTAGACATAAAATTATCGTTTCTCCTGATTCAGGTCAATTCCATTCAATTCAATTCAATAAGCCTAAGTGCAGGTGTTGGACTTGTGGTCGAGAGGTAGCAGGTTCGAATTCCACCCATTACACTATTGTCGTAAACAAATCCAGACACAAGCATGTGTATACGTGTATTTAACTTAGTTGGAGGGTTTAACAATATTGCTAGTAGTAATGTGAATTCTAAACACATTGCTAGGTCTCTTAAAAAGAACAAGAAAAGGTCATGTACCAAGTTTATTCAAATACTTACAACCGTTGATAAAGTAGCTCTTGGAAAATAATAATAGTTATTTGTTATACAAGATTGCAAAGTTGCTTTTTGATGACCGAGCAAGCGAAGGATTCTAAAATTGAATCACGAGTGCAGCGAGTGATTCAAACATTAGAATCCTGAGCGCTAGCGAGGGGCAATCGAGTGCAACACGTAACTTTTCATCCCACCTCAGCGAGGAAATG
Organism: Tholera decimalis; assembly: GCA_943138885.2. Lineage (NCBI taxonomy): Eukaryota > Metazoa > Arthropoda > Insecta > Lepidoptera > Noctuidae > Tholera > Tholera decimalis. The sequence continues at coordinate 36,015,671 of OW964569.2, read as the reverse complement.
ACTAAATGCAAAAAAAAACATTTACATTTACAAGATACTTTTATTTCAGTTTAGGTATTAACTACTACATTATGCTAAGTAAGTATTACAGAATAATCTTTAAATTTTAACAAATAATTATTAGGTATAATTAAGAAAAATTGAAAGTAACGTTGCTACAATTTACTTTATCCTCTAGCGGATAAAAACGGCTTTTGCACTCAGATATCGAAGAGCAAAAATATTCTTTCCGAGATGGGGGGATGAAAAAGTCATTTTTCATGAATTCAGTAGATATCTGATTAATTAACTCTTCACATAACCAGACCTCACCTTTACTTCAGTCCATAAATCAGTCACATAATTTTGTAACGTATCGACTACGAAAAGAGGAGCTCTTAGCTAAATGATAACAGCGGCACGAGTTGATCTTCGAGGTTAAGCAACGCTTGCCGAGGTTTATTCTCGGATGGGTGACCGTCTTATCATAACAAGATTCCTCGGTGTTTCTAAAAGCACGTTAACCCTCACACTGTTGGTTGCAGAAGTCCTTTGCACTTCTTCATCGGTCGTTGACTGGTACTCGGAAACTATAACATCGGGCTTGCATAATATAACATGCAAATATAGAATCAGGCAACATTGATGTGGCTCAATGGGGCTATTGCCTTATAGGGTTGCGGAATTGTTCTAACGAGATACCGCGGCCACGGAATTCAAGGTCGACAGAAGGAGCAGGGAGGGTTTTTAGACATTAGAAGTCTGACACTCCCGCTCTACCCACAACGGGATAATTTGATTCCTTGTGGAAAAATTCCACCCAGATAAAAAAGGCTTGCCAAGGTATGGGTGTTACCCAGCTACTGGGAGGTCAGACAGTCGCTTTTTTATTGATAATAGGCTCGCGTTTGACCACCATTTCACCTGATGGTAAGTGATGATGTGGTCGAAGTTGGAGCACGCTTACCTAAAAGTAACCTATTCACTCTTGACTTACAGACCCCTAGGTTATAGCTATCGGGAAACACAGACTCTGGCAGGGAATTCCACTCCTTAGTCGAACGCATAATGAAGGTATTCCCAAAACGTTTAGTGCGTATGGGTGGGATATCCACCATCTAATGATGGCGCATTGCCGTTTGTCTTGTAGTCCGATGATGGAACGGGCTTAACGAAATTAGATTGTGTAATTCCATCGCAAACTCCCCGAAATGTAAGCGATAGAAAACCGATAGACTAGCAACTCGTCGCCGATGTTCAAGGCTCTGGAGCTTTGATTCGACCACTGTATCTTTGCCAATGAGTCTATGTTACTTGTAAATAAAGATGAAAATGTATTTTTATATGAGTCTAGAAAATAATACCACGGAAACTTGCTATGCTCATATTCTTTCAGCAGTAGACGCATGACTGCATCTTTATGACCACGTACTGCGGATATGTAAATATGTACGTGTGTGTTACTGTTGTAAATTCATTAAATAAACAGAAAGTATGACATATGAACTATTATTTAGCGATTTATTTGAGATTCTAGATTAAACACATATGATTTATAACCAACTAGCTTTTGCCCGCGATTTCGTTCACGTGGGTAGTTTTTCCCGCGTCTCGTGGGATTTTCACGTGGATAAAAAGTAACCTATGTGTTATTCCAGGATGTCAACTATCTACTTACCAAATTTCATTGAGATACGTTCAGTAGTTTTTGCGTGAAAGAGCAACAAACATACATACATCTTCACAAACTTTCGCATTTATAATATTAGTAGGAGTAGGATTTTCAAATAAAACTTTTACTCGTAATTTTTTGCATAAATGAAATTAGTGCTTTGGTTTCTGTGTTCCCTACCACATATGACTCAACAGCCTTTGAAGCAAAGTAAACAGACATCTTCTGGGCTCGCTCGTTCCATCATAGACCTCATCTAACGCTTACCATCAGTCGTGATTGGTATCAAGAGCGGCTAGATGAGACCACGGTCACCTAGTGGGAACCCTGAAAAGAAACACCAAAAAAAAATACTCAGTTTTAATTCCACTAAAAACTGCAATCTAGATGATCAATCTTGCATGCCCTCTCGGCCGCAAATATAATATGCGGAAGGGATGCAATAAAAACATACCACATGCAAGCAAACCACACTCGACACGTGTTTCGCCCCTCCACGCAGCATCATCGGGAGATGTTGACTCGTCGAATGCTGTATAGTTTTCAATAAGCTTTACTTTTAATTAATTAAGGCAGCCACAGGCAAGTCCGGTTAAGCAGCCGGAGCAGCGGAGGTTGCCCTGAACTACACAAAAATATTGCCTGCTGTGTCGTGGCGCTGCAGTCAACGAGTCAACATTGTTCTTGTCGGAATTAACAATAGATATTTTTGTGAAGTGCTAGTTTGGTATGAATTTCCACAAAGTAACGCCTGATTCCATTCTGTATAAGAAACATCAATAGAAACAGAGCCTAGGTCATCGTTTCGTTCTGTCTTTAAAGATATTAAGTTTGACAGCCAGACGTAACTGTCACTGTCTTACTGACTACAGTCTTTAATTAATCTCTTAAAGAATGTAGGTGTCCTGCTGCCACTGGTAACTTAACCATTACAAAAGCTGGCATGTTATGTCTGTATAGAAAATAATTCCAGTTTTTAATTTACTAAATGTATTAACTTTTCACCATCTAAAATGTATTAACGAACAACCTCCTGCGTTTGATGGTCTATCATTGTACACGTGATATTGGCAAACACCATTTAACAAGAGTTGAAGTTGACATTGAATGTGGGTTTCTTACCAGGCCAGGTCAATCAGTACCCAGGGTTGCAGGAACGTTCTAAATGAGACACCGCGGCGCGCGGCGCTCCGAAACGCATGTGCAACGGAAGTTACAGGCAGAGAATAAAAATATTAGTACCTAGTCTATTATTTTTATACTGTGCTACAGGGTAGGTTTTTAGTAAATAGAAGCCTGACACTCTACTGATAGAGCGGAGTGATATGGTGATTTCCCTCCAAGAAAATCATTTCTTATCAGTATGACGAATATGTCACGGAGAATGTTTTGAGAATGATTGATGATGGATTTAAGCGAAGAGGAATATACAAATATACATAATAAGTATATTTAGTAGTATTTCACACAAGTGTTCATTTCATATTTCAGACAGTCCACAAAGTGTGAAAGATGAAATTGCAAGAAAGAAAAAATCTACCAAAATAACGTCTGATAGAGAAGTGGTAAAATAACTCCAGATAATTTAGGAGTAGGTACACGAAAAACACTTATTGTATGTATATTTTCTAGTGAGTCTCAACTTTACCTGTGCAAAGATAGTCTAACTTCATTTAAAACTCGATATCACACATCTTCAATATAAAATAATATTGGGTAGAGTGTATCGAATTCGTTTACACTGTTCGTAAATTGCATTTCTCTTGACAAACATAAATTTTCATAAACCAATAGATACAATTATGAAAAGGGTGTACAATTTATTAAGATTGTTAACACTTGAAACACTTAAAAATCCCAAACTACATGTATACATCTATACTTATAATAAATCTGTAGAGAGGTCAATTCTGTACATCAAATATATTTACAAAATAACTATCAGGGGGTGATTAGGGATCGATACTGATACCAAAAATGCAATCAGTAAAATTTTTGTCTGTCTGTCTGTCTGTATAACCGTTATAGAAACAAAAACTACTCGATGGATTTTAACGAAACTTGGTACAATTAATATTCATACTCCTGAGCAGGTTATAGTATACTTTTCATCACGCTACAATCAATAGGAGCAGAGCAGTGAAGGGAAATGTCGGGAAAACGGGAGAAGTTACTCCATTTTTTAAGCTTCCGTCGCGTGTGCAACCTTAATGGTTAAAGCTACACAGAAATCATTTATGACGGAAATGTTCTCCTTAAAATTATATAAAAAATATCCCACGACAGCATATATCTATCTTTTATGGTTGACTCACAATAACACGTGTAACTCCCGATAGCTTAGCAGTTCGAAGCTTTCTGATTATTATTCTGCTCCGAAATTTAAAACCACCACAACTTTGCAATGGAACTCGGCTAAAAGTAACTCAGTTGCTACAAAAATAATCGAGGCTCAAATTTTAACAGGTTGCGGTGCAGGAGAAACCGTCTTTATTCCCAGAATTCCCATAATACCAAATAATTTTTCATTCCAATTTAAAAGAACGCGATTCCCAGTATCGGTGTGTTATGCAATGACAATTAATAAGGCTCAAGGGCAGACTTTTCGTGTTGCTGGAGTAGATCTCGGTGTCAGTTGTTTCTCGCATGGTCAGTTGTACGTCGCTCTTTCCCGGGTTAGCAGTTCTAGAAATCTTTATGCTCACGTGCCGGACGGGTCAACTTTCAACATAGTTTACCTGGAAGCTTTGCGCTGAAGTATTGTCGTTCTATAGGTACTTAAGCCTCATGTGAACGTGATCTAAACAATATTACCAATACATTAACTTAATAACACACAAGGAGTTACACGCTGACGCAGTCGCGGGCACAGCTATTAACAATAATATTGTGCGGTTCGGTATTGCGATATTTTTCAACAGCATTGTAGATTGACATATTATATTTCCCTACTAAATTACGAAAGTTAATCTGTGTGTTACATCAAAATCACTGAACCGTGAGGAAGGACATAGGCTAATTTTTTTTTACGAAAAACGACGGAAACTTGGACGAAGTCGCGGGCAACAGCTATCTATGCTAATAATATAAGGCTGAAGAGTTTGTTTGTTTGTTTGACCGCGATAATCTCAGGAACTACTGGTTCGAATTGAAAAAATATTTTTAATTAAATAGTAAATTTATAGAGAAAGGCTATAGGCTATATATCATTACGCTAAGGCCAATAGGAGCGGAGCACCAATGAAGAATGCTTCAAAATCGGGGTTAAATTTAACGTTAGCCCAAAGTAACTATTCCACGCGGACGAAGTCGCGGGCAAAAGCTAGTCTAAAAATAAATTCATGCGCATCGCTGTTCACTGGTAATGTGCCCAAAAGACTGGCGGCATTGCCACGTTGTATGACAATGCTTAACCTCTGTCCAAGGTAAAAGCCAGCCCTTGGGTCACGCGAAGTGTCAACTAGGATAGATAGTTAGACTATCTGGATAGATCTTTAAATTATTTGTGAAAATGAAAATATGTTTTGTACTAAGTTCAGCTTACAATCGTTATATTAAAGCTTAAAGTGGGAAATTATTTGTCGTTATCTCGGAAACCAGGATAAGCCGCCGTGACCTGACTGTACATTTTTAACACCGTTTCATTATTGTGTATTTTTATTTATAAACATTCCACAAGGAGCTCGTAGCTGAATACAACGCGGGTCGATCTTCAAGATTAAGCAACGCTTGCCGAGGCTTATCCATGGATGGGGTATTAACATACCGAGTTTCCTCCCTGTCTAAGTCGATGGTCTCGGTTGTAAATTTTTGACATACAGCCACTAGTCTTACGCAGTATCTTGTTACTAAGTTACTGTTTGGAGGTCAGATAGGAACGGCAATCAAAAAGCACTTGTACTGAGCTTCTGAACTTCAATGTAACGTACAATACAATACCAGTTGACGTCATCACGTTGGTGCCGACCGTAGCTGAAAACCAGCGCTGTGTCATTGAATTAAACATGCCTCAAGAGTGCAATCAGTAAATATTTATAATAAATTGCCTGTGCAATTTATAAACTTTATGAATCTAAATGAATTCAAAAGAAAATTAAAGTCGTTGTTATTGAAGATATGTTATTACAGCATAGAAGAGTTTTTCAAAGATAATAGTAGTTCAAACTAATATGTAATTATATATGTATTTTAATGATATTATGTAATAATTACATTATAATCATGACATTACATTTTAGTGAATTTTATTGACATTTATATTATTTTTTTATTTATTAATTGAATTTATATTGTATAATTGTTTTGAATTTTGTTGTGTTAGATTATTATAATTATTAATATTAAGACTAATAATGTTGGGACCAATGTATTATGTAGTGTTTGCGTTATAAGGACTATTTAATTTTTATATTGTAAAATTTGTAACCACTGTTCGACTCAAATGTAAATTTGTTGAGAAGAATAAATAAATTGCATGGTAGCACGTTTTGCGAGTATGGGACACATATTCTAGATTAAGTTTTAGTAATTATTTTTACTGACTACTTGGTCTAGCTGTTGGAAGCGAGACTGCTGAGTATGAGGTCTCAAGTTCGATTCCCAGGTCGGGCAAAAAACTGCTATTGGGTTTTTCTATAGGAAATTTCTCAGTAGTAGCTCGGAGTTTGGAAGTTGGCGGTGTGATACACCCGTAACTCGGAAATCACGTTAAAACGTTGATCCTCGCTGTCTTTTGGACAACTTTAACAATTGTTATGGGTAGTCGGAAACCAGAAACTGTGACATTGGTCTAGGCAAGCGGTATCGTGTTACCCAGATACTGGGTTGTGGAGGTCAGATAGGCAGTCGCTATATGTAAAACACTAGTACTCCGCTGCATCCAGTTAGACTGGAAACCCACCCCAATATATTTAGGAAAAGTCTAAACAGATGATATTTTTTATTTTCTTATGCGTGCGACAGCGCAATATTTTTTTCTTTCTTTCAGGACAGAAGCCAGTTTTTGAATAAGCTTGTTGAAATCGATTTTTCCTATAGTTTCCACTATAGCCAACACTCCGAACATGCTCGCCCAATCATAGCACGGATTACGTTCATCGATTCGAAAAACGTTTGCTTTAAATTTTCCGCTTTTCGTGCAGACAATTCCGCGTGGATAGCTAACCTTATACTTTTCACGTAATTTTTGAGACTTGAAAATTGGAATACGATGGTGTATTAAAATTTAAAATGTACATGAAGATATTCCCCAAAACGCCAGCTCATCACAACTTTCTAGCGTTTTACCTGAAAATTTCCCTGACAGAGTCTATGTTTCCTGATAGCTATAACAAGAGTGAACAGGTTACTTCTAGGCAAACGTGTTTTATCTGCAAACACATCGTCGCTTACCATCAGGTTAGATGGTGGTCAACGCAAGCCTGTCAATCGTCGGGCCGGACCAACCATCCAATTTTTTTTTTAAGTATTCTGCAACTGCAATCTGAATGCACAATGGGCCATTCAACCAACGAGTATAATTTTTTTTACATATACAGCGTCGGAAATAATTCTATTATATTCTCTAAATTGATAATATACCTTGTATGTGATTAAGGAGGAAATAAATAATATTAAACGAGGAAATAATTAAGTATTAAAAGTAGGTTAATAAAACTCGAAGTAATTTCCCCTAGCTTTTGAAACTCAAAAACCTCATGATAACTTATATGATGCTAGCTTTTTGAAGAAAGAAAAGAAATCACTATTAATCTATTAAATGTAAACGATATAATGTATGAATCAACCTAACGATGACGCATGGCCGTTCGTATTGTAGTCCGATGATGGAACGAAATTGTCCTTATAAATCACAATGAAAAGACGGACACTCGTCCAGATTGGTACCTAATAAGGGCTCGTTATCTGAAATTCATTTATTCCTCGCTAAAGCCGTTCACTGAATACTTTCAAAGGAGGAGCCATAGTGAGCTAGAATGTAGGTTCACATAATCGTGGTCAAGTCACAAGAAGTTATAATTTGTATTTCCTGACTCCGCTGCCACTTGGCCATCCACTACCGACATTCGTTTACAACGACAGAAACTGGAGTATTATCTAGTAACAATGTTTAAAAATTTTAATTATTGGTCCACCTAGGTCCTGGACCCCCCCCCTGGTTCCGCCCTTGAATCTATCTCCTTTAAGTTTTGTCCATCCAAAGATTGCCTGTAAGACATCGCCTTATGCGATAAGACCGCCCATTGTGCACTTGTTTTACTTTTTGTATCCATAGAAATATTGTAAGATGCACAATAAAGTAAATAAATAAATAAACCACTATAATTGATAACCTTTCATTCTTTGAATTTCTAACATTCAGCCTTCAAAAACTACATAAACAACTCGTTTTTGTGCAGAACAACGGGTATTATTAGAGTTATAAGTTTAATACACGCGGACAATAGTTTTAAGTAGGTTTTGACGGAGTTCTAAGCATATGACTTTGTGTAGTAAACGGCTCCAGTTTATCTTGACCCTTGGTGAAGTCAGATTTTATGTTCAGTTGACGACGTTCGTTCTTAGTATAAAGTGCCCTTATAGAATATTATTATAAATTGTTATAAATAGTTCATGTTATAATGGTTACCTCCAACCCGAACTTAAGTAATTAAATCAGAGGTTTATTTCACACGTATTATAATATTCAGAGTATAAAAAAAAAAACAAATATATGACGAGAAGACACATTTTACTAGTAAACAATAAATAAAACATAATTGCATCACATAGTATTACAATCTACAACGAAATTTTGATTTTATACTCAAGATCATGAGGCATGTTTTAATCAAAACTACTTTTCCTGTCTGTATGTTCGTCCCGGCGTAGTACTTCGAATTCACGCAACGGATTTTGGTGTTGTATTTACAGTCACTTGTCTAATATAATTCCGGGAGATTTTTATATGATAGCACATTAAATTGCATATTTAATAAACAAATCTTGGTGTCTGTCAAGTCATAAAAACCGTACGAAGCATGGCGGAGTGAGAAAATAATTTAAAATTGTGTTATCGCTGTAAAACTCACGAGAGTGCTCCTCCTGTAGTTATAGGTAAAATGTCTCACGAAACATATTGTGGTTTAGGTATAGTGTAACTAATAAAATGGAGATGTGATTAACAATTTAAAGTAATTCTAGATCCATTGCTTCTTGCTGGGGTTGCGGGAATGTTCTAACGAGACACCGCGGCCCCGGAACGTAAGGGTAGTAGAAGGAACAGGGTGGGTATTTAGTTAGTAGAAGTCTGACACTCCCTTCTGCTCCATCCAGCTCCCCCGAGATGAGACATTTGCTGATTTTCTCACCGAATAAAAAAAATCCATCGCTTCATATACAGCGTGGCCCGTTTACAGTGGTCCAAAGATTTTTCAGCTTGAGATCATCATAAGTGATCATTTAAAACATACATTAGTTAAGCGAAAACTTATGGTTTAGAAATTATGTTTTTTTTTTTTTAATACTCGAAATTTCAATATTTTTGACACAAAAACACTCTGTTATGAAAAGTACTGGACCGAATCGAATGAAATTTGGTATAAGCATAGTGCAATAATCTACCTATCGCGCTATAGGCTCATCTAGTGTAAATAACTAGACTAGATTATTAAAAATGTCGCGTAATCTTCCGCGAAATCGTCGATATACGACACCCGTCGGCCAAAATTCCTGCTTGAGGAATGTCTCTAATAGATGAGTTGGAACCCGCTAAAAAAAAAAGCTTGTCTTATGACGGGACTCCAACTCCTCAACCCTCAAAGACCAGTTGGTCTTAGCTCGCACGTACTCCACGATCTCCTCAACCTTCGTAGCGTAGTGTAAATATAACGATACTCATTTTTAGGGTTCCGTAGCCGAATGGCAAAAAACGGAACCCTTATAGTTTCGACATGTCTGTCCGTCTGTCTGTCTGTCCGTCCGTCCGTATGTCACAGCCATTTTATTCCGAAACTATTAGGACTATACATGTTAAACTTGGTAGGTAGATGTATTCTGTGAACCGCTTTCCGATTTTAAGAGAAAATTTAAAAAAATATTTAAAATAAAGGGGGCTCCCCATACATGGAACTGAAACTGAAAATATTTTTTTCATGAAACCTATACGTGTGTGGTGTCTATAGACAGGTCTTTAAAAATGACATTAAGGTTTCTAAAATGACATTTTCATAAAGTTAATTGTTTCAAAGATGTACGCTTCCAAAATGGTAAAATGTGTGTCCCCTCTAACTTCAATAATAATGAAGTGAAAAATGTAAAAAAAAACATATGTTATAGAACTGAATGTAAACTTTCAACCAAAATTGGTTTGAACGAGATCGAGTCAGCAGTTTTTGAGATACAGTATATTTTCTAAAACCGCAAATATAACTTTGTAATTCATACAAATACTATGAAAAACAAAGTTATTTGGCGTAGTTGTAAAAATTGTAAATAATATAGTTTTAAGAAATTTGTAAGGTTTTTTGTTTTATTTTTTTTTTTCAAATAAATATATTAAATATATTATATTTATTATAGTTACTACGGAACCCTTCATGGGCGAGTCCGACTCGCACTTGGCCAATTTTTAATAATATGTGCCAGGTCTCAATGCCAATCATATTGTCCATTTATGCGTACTCCCCATTTCGATCATTCAACACTTTTATTTCCACGGATCCTTGGTTTACAAAGGCCTTTCGATAAAATTCTTTTTGTCTAACAGAAAATAGTATTCAATAATATCTGTCACTTTTGTAAGGCGTGAATGTTTAATTGGGCTCTTTCGATGACAGATGTTATCTAGACACGCGGCAGCGTGTCTAGCCAAGTTCAAGTATATTTTACGTTAACCAGAATAAAAATGGTGATGACATTTTCTTCTATCTTTGATTCTTTGTTTATTATGCCTTTAGGTTTGATAAAAGTCGGCCAGTGGTTACAAATAAAACTTATGAGTTGTAGATCGTAGATTCGAACCAAGGCACATTGTTGCGGAATTGTTCGAAAGAGTTACCGCGGCCACGGAACACGAAGGGCATATGACGGAACACGGATGGGTTTTACTCAGTAAAAGTTTGACACACCCTCCCGCTTCACCCAGATCCCTTCATTAAAAAAAAGGAAGGCACATTACTTTGTATAATTAGAGGACTTTAAGTCAAGAGTGAATAGGTTACTTTTAGGTAAGCGTGCTCCATCTTCGACCACATCATCACTTACCATCAGGTGAGATGGTGGTCAAACGCCAGCTTATTATCCATAAAAAAAAATTACGTCATAACCACTGCAGCTCTCAAAACGGTTAAGGAAAACATTGTGAAACTCGAAGTTTTTGCATTAAAAAACTGAACTTATTTTAACATGCAAAATACAAACAAATATTTTGCTAAAAATCGAAATCCTTGATTAATCTGCTAACATTTATTACAAAACAGATCTCTCTAAACTAGTGAAAAAATACATAAAATTGTGGTTTCAAAACTGACCGCTTTCAAATCAATCAAACAAACTAGTTATTTCAAACGGGACGCTTTTCGTTACGACTGTACGTGCGGTGCGTTCACAATCAGAGTGTACACTGACGTACACAAGTTTTGTATTTAGTTTTATGTTCAATCTATTTTTTAATGTTTGTTTTTTGTAACCCTAGAAGCCAATCATATTTTGCTATCTAAAAAGCCCAATCATAGGTCATATTTACCTATATCAATAAATACGCTGGTAACACAGTTTTTTTTTCTGTTAAATTTATAATTTTTATCATTATTTATTTGTAATAACTACTTTGGAGATTAAAAACCACATAATTAGGATAACATTTATGTATTAGACTTTGAAAAAACAAGTATTGCTAATTAATTTATACAAAATGAGTTCCTTTCGGATTTCTTCTTTAAAAATAAAAACTAAACAAAATCTTTTTTTATTCTAACCAATAAATGTTTTATAATAATAAAATAGTTTTATATGATTATTTTTTCTTTATACACACTTTTCATACACATCAATATCGTGCTCACGACCTATTTATTTCCTTTTTGCATTTTATGCACTGTGAATTTATTTTTCACTTTTTGATAGGAACAAAGTCCACAGTAGCGACGTTTTTTCGGTTATGGTTCTTCTGTGAGGTCTTCTGGCAATCATTGCAGCTCATTTTGAAGGATATTCGTGATATTGTCACGCACTGAACGCTTGAATGTAGCCGCTGTTGCAACCACGTCTTGTAATTTTTGCATAAAGTTTTTGCGACTTCACAGGTTTTCTTTATTATATAGCTTGTGAAAGACATTGAGAATACTGTAAAAAAAATTGACTTTATAATTACCCGAAGTGTGACGAAGCGGCGCACTGCATTTTGATTGGTCCCGTTGATTGATTGACATAACTAGAGTAGGTATATACAATATGTAACAAAAACCCTGTCTAATCTAATAAAGGCGTATTCCTGGTTCAAGATACGTACTAGAAAAAAAAAATAAAATTGTAACTCATAAAAACCAAATAGTATTGATTTTTTATTTTTATAATCCATGCGAAATTTAACACTGAATATGGCAAATTTTCATAAGTTGACAACACTCCACCCGGTCAGGCGGCTTCTTTGACACAAAACTGTCGGTGAACGTTGGTGAACGTCGAGCGATCAGTGTTGCCTTTGATCAGTTTTTATTTTAATTTAAATTTAATTATATTCACTAGGGAAAAAAATAATCTCAAATCCATTAAATGGCTACGTACGCAGTAGTGGCGAAAGCTCCATATAACTCGATTCCTACCTCCCTTTTGAAATATGGAAAATATTAGTCTATTATTTTATATATGAATATATAAATAGTAATATATTATTTTCAATTAAACAAATAATTATTTACGAAGTTACAAGATTTCGAAGTCAGCCACAGGGCCACATTTACTGGAATTCACGCATCACACTTGAGCAAGGTAAGCATTTTTTGGTCCGGCTTCCCTTTTATGAAAATTCGCCCTTCGCCTCTAGTACGATGCCGAATAACACTCTCAAGGATCGGACAGGGTTTTTGTTACATGCTATATGTACAAGATAGTAGTCATAAGAACGAACTCAACATATCTCTCAATAGATTTACCTAAGTGCAAGACTTTTTACAACGTGTAACGGAAACCCCATATCTATTCAAAAGGGCTGAAGACAACATCTGGTATGGAGTCTCTATGCACAGTTTCAGCACAAAATAACTGACTCAAAGAATTGATACCAAATTATTGGTTTCATATATTTCTTGAATACCAATCATAACAAACGTGTCACAGCACTACAAGGGTCAATAACTTTCCACTTCACTTGCCAATAACACGATAATTCTTTTCGTTCTTCTTAATTTGAAAAATTCGGTCTCTGGTATGAGTGTATTGGAATTTGTAATAAGTTCTACACACGTAGACTCAGGATTACAAAACCCTTGCCATATCGTTTATCATCCAAAGAAGCCATGCACTTGGTATGTATATATTCTTTAAATTACACGTTGTATATGCATTTGATATACATAGTGTGGACCGTATGTCAGCATCATTTTACTTCTCCCGACTCCACTTTCTAGTCTTACCGGATACAGCTGAGTATCCGTTTTTTACATGGAGCAACTGCCTATCCTACCTCCACAACCCAGTATCTGGGTAACACGACATCCCTGTGTCAGATTTACTGGCTTCTGACTACCTGTAATGTCTGTCAAACATGTTCTGATGACAGCCGGGACGAACGGCTTAAAAAGATTTCCGAGACATGGGGATGTCACACTGCCAACTTTTTGAGGACTTGAAATGTTCTTGTTCAAATTTTGACCTGACAATTAACCGACGTGTGACGAAGCAGCGCACAACATTTTGATTGGTCCCGTTGATTGATTGACATAACAAGAGTACGTATATACAAGACAGTACTCCTACCGAATAACTCAATACCATATCTCTCAGTTGTGTGGTCTCAATTGTTCCTCTTTATGCACTTGGGATCTTCTCAGACTATCTGACAAATCGCTAGCAATGTGTTAAAATCGACTCATTGTATAGTGACTATGAGAGCATCAATTTCGGTGTGCCACAGGGCAGTATTTTGGGACCTACCCTCTTTTTACTCTTCATAAATGATTTGTGCCGCCTGTCAATACCTAACTGCGATAATTATATTCACTTATGCGGATGACACGGCACTGATAATTTATGATGATAACTGGGATGACGGCAGATTGAGGGCAGAGCGGTCGGTTCAACGAGTGATGACATGGCTCTCCGCGAATTTGTTAACCCTTAACGTCGAGAAAACCAAGATTGTTCGCTTCACTCTCCCTCACACGATCAAACCTCCTGTGGGTACTGATATTTTCAAAGCCCACACTTGCCAGAACTCTTTGGATCACAGCCCGAATGCTTGCACTTGCCTAACCCTATCACTGGTTCCAAGTACCAAATACCTTGGAGTTCTTATTGATAAGCACCTTAGCTGGCGTCCCCATACTGAAGCACTCTGCTCGCGAATTAGGAAATTTTTATATATTTTCAAGGAACTCAGACACTCAGCTGATCGAGAAACTCTTTTCCTTGTGTACCAGAGTCTGTGTGTCTCTGTTCTTACTTACTGCATTTCTGCATGGGGTGGAACCTGCAAAACCCACTTAATTCAGGTTGAACGAGCCCAAAGGGCAGTCCTAAAAGTTATGCAGTTCAAACGCAGAGATTATCCAACCGCTCTGCTCTACTCTGAGTCAAAGGTCCTTACGGTGCGCCAACTGTTCATTCTGCGTGCTGTTCTACGCCGTCACTCTTTGCTTCCTCTTGACGACAAAATTTTAAGGAAACGCAAAGGTCATCCAGTCTGCAATCCTACCCAATGTCGTACTTCATTCGCGGGCCACCACTACGGAGTACTCAGTGCTAGAATTTATAATAAAATCCATCGTATTCTCCATATATATCCTCTCACCAGAAGTACATTGATGACCAAACTTACCAATTGGCTCCAGGACTTATCTTACGATAGTACTGAACGGGTCCTTATAGTTAACTCATAATCCTTAATGTTATAATATACCTTTTACAACTATTCTCTATAACATCATTATCTAGGCGTACAGCAATCTAACAACACACAAACACACACACATATACACACACACATACACACATCCATACACACATACTTCACTTACACCTAACACACCCCTCATATTACTTACCTCCCAGAACACTGAACTTGCCGCAACTAAAGGTGTTTTGCTCTAGTACGACCTGACATTGTTAATCGGGGTGGGGACCTGGTGTCCTATAAAACAGGCTATTAGCCTAGCTTAGGCACCAGTCTCCCACAATATTGCAGTTTAATATAATTGCTAAACAATATTACCATGTAATCTCTTTAAATATTGTGGTGAGTGTAATAAGTTACGGGTAGGCTGCGACCTATCGTGAAGGACAGTCGAATACACGCCGTGAGTAAACGTCGCGCCCGAACGTAACAGTGAGAAAATAAATGTATTTATTATTATTATTATTATTTATGGATATACTTAAAGTTTTTTTTTTTTATTTGTTTTGGTAGTTAAATTCACAAGTAAGGAGGTATGCCAGCACCATATCCTTATTAATTCATTTGCATCAGAGACAATCGTATCATGTCAATTTTAATCTATTTCATTCGTTTAACTTTTTATATAGCTTGTAAGTACCTACCTACATTTTCTGGGGTCCTGAGTGTTGGAATTTTTCGTGGGCTTTATACTATTTCTTAACAGTTTTTTTTTTTTTTTGGTCTGTTCATAATCATTTTTTGCTATTTTCAATTGAAAAGTTATAAATTCACTACTTTTACTAATAAAAGCAATGTTAATATACCTAACTCGTAGGAGCTACTTGCACAGCTGATTTGTCGAAGTTTATTTCTATTACATTCATTGGTAAGTATTTATATCGCGATGTTTTCAATACATTGCTCGTTAAAAATTACCAGTTAGGCATCCAGTCAGTTTCGAGATTAATGACTTCCTTAAATTATTTGTGTACCCTCTATGCAGTGTTAGAGGTAAAACACTAATAACCTCGGAGGACTGTATTACTAATATCGAAAACAACAACTTTTGTTCTATGACTTTTCAGAAAACATAACACATTTACCAAAAAACTTTTTTGCAAAAAAATAAAACCGACTTCCATATCAAAACACTACAAAGCCAAAAATAATTTTAATTTCGGTAGTCGGTGTTATTGGTTTTGTATTTTCTTTTTTTTCACACCGCCTTCCGAAATTAAAATTATTTTTGGCTTTGTAGTGTTTTGATATGGAAGTCGGTTTTATTTTTTTGCAAAAAAGTTTTTATTTTCGCGCTTTTTAGTGGGTTAATTTGTAATTAATCTAGTTATAAAAGCCAAAATGTCAACTACAAAAAACTAAAAACGCGCGAACAAAAAACACAATATAGAGTAACCGAAAAGATCATCAATGTAAATATTTTTTTTAGACTTTTGTTGATTTTTCAGAAACGGCTTGTTCGATGTCGATAAAATTTTCATGGGACCATTTGGGAAGTATACTACCCTATATATAATGTACTCTGTGGTATACCCTTTCCAACAAAAAAAGAATTTTTCAAATCGGTTGGCGAGCGACGGAGCTATGCCCGAACAAACATAAAAAAAAAAAAAAAAAAAAAAAACAAACAAACATCCGAATTGAGAACCTCCTCCTTTTTCAGAAATCGGTTAAAAACTAACCTTCAAGATAGGTAAATTGTCCTCTGCCTTTTGTATTATCAGTTTACCTACCTTACTAGCGCTTTCTTTGGCTTCGCAGACTGCGTAACATTTAAAGCTCGTTCAATTGAAATATTGATGAACTAAAATATGATGAATTATTAAATCTCATAGAACAGAAGTTGTAGTTTATGATTTTACTAACATAGTCCTCAGAGTTAGTGTTTTACTAATAATCCTGTATAATATGTCAATTAGCCAAAAATAATTTGAATTTGAATTTCAGAGCCAGTAACACAGTTCACCTAATTATTTCTTGTTTGATAATAAGATAAATTAAGTAAATCCTATCTACCTATCTTGAATAGGTAGTGCTCACGCATGATAATTATGTAATTTGTCTTATTCATCGGAATTAATTTCTATTTAAACGTGTTTAGAATCATTTCCTTTGATAATTATTCTCTTGATTATGATTTGAATCACAGACATCTATATAATAAAAAAACTTTTTAGCAAAAAATAGAACCGACTTCCATATAAAAACACTACAAAGGCAAAAATAACTTTAATTTCGGAAGGCGGTGTCTTTAGTTTTGTATATATTTTCGTTTTTGACACCGCCTTCCGAAATTAAAGTTATTTTTGCCTTTGTAGTGTTTTTATATGGAAGTCGGTTCTATTTTTTGCTAAAAAGTATTTTCTAGTTACAAAAGCCAAAATGTCAACTACTTATCACCTTTTACAAAATATTGCTTTTCCTGGTGCAGAGCCGTTAATTTTTGAGCAGTTCTCCTGGTACATCACCATCAGCTCTACTTCACCATATGCATTGTTTCGAGCATAAAGTGCTTATCATCCATATTCAAGTAATCTAATCGCAATCAACGAAATACTTATTATTGAGTAGTTTCGGTGGCCATCTGGGGTCTTCATCATCAGTTCCACTTCCTCAAATGGTGCTTTTCGAGAGCAACTGCACAAGGTACTATAAGAAATACCCAAAACGCTATAGGTGTGCCTATAATATTTGAAGAGTTCCCTCGATTTCTCCATGATCCCATCATCAGATCCAAACGTGACGACAATGGGACCAACTAGAAAGTATACCCTTTCAAACAAAAAAAGAATTTTCCAAATCGGTCCAGCCATCTCCGAGTTATGAGGTAACGTACATAAAAAAAAAAAGTTCAAGACGAATTGTAAACCTCCTTTTTTTGAAGTCGGTTAAAAATGAATCGCTAAATGTGTTGCTAAGCGCAAAACACGAAAACGGCTGGACCGATTTGGCTGATTCTTTTTTTGTTGTGTTTGGTTTTGTCAGGAGAAGGTTCTTAAAAAAAAAGTAGGAAAGGTCTCAAGGGTAGGGGTAGGGTAGGGTAAGCGTAGTGTGGGTTTGGGTAGGGTAGGGGTAGAGTAAGGTATGTGTAGGATATCGGTAAGATAGGTAGGGGTAGGATACCACGCGAACGAATTCGTGGCGGGTCAGCTAGTACTAAAAGCCAGTACTACTGAAGTCCTTTATTAATTAATTGCATACCGCCGATCTCTATTCTATGGAAAAATAAAACAAAAATTAAAGCAGCTTTACCTATTTTAGTGAGATTCCATTCCATTCCATTGAGGTGGTCGGGCTAACCGAAGCAGTGTGGTTCCCATAGGTTTCAAGAAGTTGTACGTTTGGCTACTGACGGTAACAAATGGAAAACCCTGAGAAACCGCTACGCTGGTTTAAGAATCGCGTCCACGATCGTCCTTCATTCTGATCTGGATATGTTTGCGGATGAATGAAAGACGGTACTGTCAGAATGTTCGAATTTGTATTTATTTATTAAAACTTTATGCAACACAAAATGTACAAAGGCGGACTTAAAGCCATAGGCAATCTTTACCAGTCAACCATGGGTGGTGAAAAATGTGGTGGAGATAACAAGACAGGAGCATTAAAAAAAGAAGAAAACTAAGTAGATAATAATTATATTCAAATTAAAAGTTTTATTAGAAGTATACATATATGTATAACAAAAATAAACTTACATACATATTTGTCATAATTTATACCAATATATATATAAAGTTATAGAAAGGGGGTTATGAAAACTCTGCTCCACTATTTGTTTAGAAAATATTCCCGCTTTTTCTTAAATGCATATTGACTGGTAGCCGTCCTGATATCCAGAGGTAGCGAACAGGAGAATAGACTGTATATGTATAAAAGGAAGAATAAAAAAATCAGTATCAGTAAGTAAGAGAAGGACACAGTAAGAGAAGATTATTGCAAGAGCGCAGACGTTTAGCGTGCGAAGAACATAGAAATTGAAAATGAGAAATAAGGTAAGAGGGAGGGGTAGGAGAGTTTAGCAAAGAGAAAAGCGTAGTCAAGGCGCGAAATCTTCTGCTCTGGCAAATGGGCATCCATTTGAGCTCGGTTCTGTACCTGGATACGTGGTCATATTTTTTTTTAAATTGAATATAAACCGCATACAGAATTTTTGTGAAAATCCTTCACGTCTGTATTTAATATAGTAATAATTATTAAAAATAATATTAGTGGCTTTGGCTGCTCGATTTAAATAAATCGAAGAAATTGGATCGACCAGAGAGAAAATATGTCTCATATTTGCTTATTGCAGGAATATTCTAAATAAATACTTACATATTTCATTATTTTTCTTACTTTTATGTATTTGTTAACTATCTAACGTTATATAATCACAATACGGGAATAGGGTAGTTTCTTAAAATATTTTATTTGTCAATGATTACAATATAAAATTGTTTGATTTTCGAAGATACCTATTTAATGTATGGAAAGATTGCCCTTCAAACGTCGAAAATTAAGCATTAATTAATTACAGTTTATATGCCAAGTTCACGACCATGTTATGAACTAAGGTGTATAAGACTCTATTCAGACTCAAATTTCTCATTTTGGTATTTCATATTTTATAAATAGCTTCCGTGTAAACCTCCACACATCTTGAAACCCTACAGCATTGTCAACGAAACTGGTGCTCATTAGCAAGTTTTCTTTCTCACTCACTCACTTTACGTTTACTATTTCTGTCTCGCTCACACCTCTTAGGTAGAACCATAGACTCGGTTGTCGTTTGCAGAGCTGCTAATTATCAATTTTTTTTTTTCATTTCAATGTTGACATTGTTAGGGGTGTTAAGACTGGTGTAGACGATCGACCTCAAAACAATTTTTTTTTATTTAAGTACTTAGTCTTTTTTTCGGTCCATAAAATCATATTGTTAGTAAAAGAAAATTAAGAAACTATGTTAGGTAGAACTCACTTTGCATATTTAGCTGGTATTAAACACAGAGTTGAAATGCAAGTTTAACTAGTGTTTTTTAAATAGATTTTTCATTTTATCACTTAAGTACCTATTTAGGATACCGTTGGAGCTGTGATTTGAAATTGACGATTGGAACATGATAAACGATTTGAGTACCCCTGATGTTTGTTGGTGTTCTCGTTTTATATTTGGGATTTTGCACGGCTATTTCTGTTGGGACGAACAATAAACCACGGAGCAATAAACCGATATTTTTTCGGTAAATTTCTATTTTAGAACAACTGGAACTTTTTGAATTAAGAATTCGAAATTGAGAATTGGTCCAACCTACTTAAATAATTTATCTATACCTAAGTATGTATTTTATTGTGTCATTTTTCCCAACTAAGTTGAAGTCGGCTTACTGTCTAACCGTTTGCAGCCGAGTTCTAGTGTTTGACATGCGAGCGAATATCTATCAGACGTCCACAACCCAGTACCCGCCGTTTTCTCGTGTTCCTACTATTTCGTCCTACTAGTAGGACCACGAGGGAAACGAGTTTCTGTTCGACCTACTATGACATATTAGATCTGTAATAATTTATTTATGCCACCTGTGTATAATTAATACCTTTGACACTAGTAATAAAAGGAAGAAAAAACACAGTAATTTGTAATATACTACAAATATGCTCTTATTATAAATATGCTCCTATTATCTCATTTTCTCTAAGAAATGGCCTATTGGTATGTATTCGTGAATGAATTGTAGCTGGTTTGTCATAACAAAGTCATCTCGATCTAAGCCTTCTTTTCGTCTACGTGATACATCATCACTCGTTGTCTTGCTTTCCATTAAGACAATTATCAATCGCAGTAATGATACACTTTTTCAAATTTTTGTTTAATCAAACGTCCCAACTTTCGACAAAATTACTTGTACGATGACGTTCATCGTATATGCAGCATGATGAGCGGTACCTACTCTTTGCTCTTCCACCAAGTCGTTTTGTGATATATATTTCAGAAATTTAGTCATTTTTGGTGCTTTCAGACAGAATATAAGGAAGAGCATATTTTTAGTTTGTTACAAACGACAGATTTTTTTCTTTCTTTTATTACTAGTGTCAAAGGTATTAATTATATACAGATGGTATAAATAAATTATTACAGAAACAGAACAGAAACTGGTCTCCCTCGTGGTTCTACTAGTAGGACAAAATAGTAGGACCACGAGATAACGGCACCAGTACCTACCTAGGTCATCACCTGCTTAGCCTTTTCTCAAGTAGGTTAGTGTCAGATTCCAGTCTAACCTGCTACAGCTGAGTAACAGTGTTTTGCATGGTGCCACTGCCTGTCTGACCTCCACAAGTCATAACCCTGTAGCTGGGTAACACGCATACAATATAATTACTGGTATTCACATATTTTATTTATTTATTTTATTATTTATGTACACACAGTAAAATACAATAGGACAACATAATTATAATATTTGAGTACAAAGGTACTGCTTATTTCTTAAGAAATTTCTTCCAGAAGACCTGCGAAAGGAGAAGTGAAAAAGAAATGTAGACAATAGTCTGTGAGAACAAGAAGAGAAATAAAAATTAATATGTGAAGTCTAAAACTAAAATATTAAATATACCTACACATACTTATAATGCAATAAAAATAACATATACTTAAATAAATACATAATGTTAGAATATATAAACATATAAATATATACATAAATAATTAACACAGTTAAGAGGAAAGGTAATGCTCTTTTAATCGACATTTGAATAAAGATATAGTTTTTAAATCACGAATGCTAGGCGGAAGTGAGTTCCACAATCTTACAGCATGGACAGAGAAGGAATAAGAGTAATAGCTAGTTTTATGAGGATGAGATTTAAGGAGGGATCTAAGGTGTGATCTACACGGTACGTTGACAGTTTCCGTTATATTATCAGAGTTACTGATATTCTCAAGCAATGTTTTCTTTTCTATAACATGTTTGACTTTAGATATTTACATTGATAGTTATAAATACGTATATGTACGGTATGTTAACTAAGAGAGGGCGTTCCCGTAAACTCGTAATAGTATAGCATCCATACATGCTAAAAAAATGTTACCATTCGAAAACAAAATGTTTTTTTTTTAATATTAAAATATTCACTAAAAATGTTAAATTGATACGTAAAAGAAACACTCTGTACACGCGTACTTGAAGGCAACGTCGCAATTTATTTATATGAATGACGGGCCGCGTGTGCGGCGATCTAATTGATGTGCTTATACTATTGCGGGTTAACGGGAACGCCCTCTGTTAGTTAACATACTGTATAATGGCATTTCGCCCGTTATTAATGTAAAATATATACCAAACCATAGTCCAATAAAAGACGAAAATCAACACAAACAACAATCACAAAAACCCTTTTTATTCAATACAAACATGACTACGATATCTTTTCATTTATATACAACGAAAACAATATTAAAGACATAAATTTGTATTTATTTAATAATAATATGAAATGTAACAGACCCATGTCGTAATAAATAAATTATTATCTTATTTTATGATGTCATAACGTTTAATTTAGTCTGCTAGAGGAATAGACTTATTTTCATTTGGGAATAGTTTATTTATATTTGGTAATACGTGGTTGGATGACTAAATGGCTAGATTCGAGTTGCTTTTCTTCTTAAGTTTACGGCCATCTTCCATTCTTTTAAAGTCACAGTGAAAGCGTTTATTGCGAACTAAGTGTACAATGTTAGTACTTATCACTTAGCAGCCTTTGCAAATTGCAATGGTTAACCATTGCAATTTTCATCCTAAATAAGCATGAATTAAACAATAGTATCACTTAATTGCTTTCTTTGATATAAGTACAATAATATTGAGAATATAACCAAATTAAACGTCAAAAATAACGAATTTATTACAATTATTCAACAAAATTAATGTCATCCTTTTCAGGTACTACAAATTATACTTAATTATCTGCAAAGTTAAATAGGATAGACAAAATTTTATTGTTTGTATATATATATAGAGCGGATAACATTCCAAGTAGTAACAGCGTGGGCCTGAAAAGGGTATGAGATAAGGACGCCTTCACGAACGTGGCGAAGATGTAGTGAAAGCAGCCTCCTTGTGAAACCAGTGCGGTACTGCACTGAAAACGACAACTGCCTGGTTTCATTTTATTATTTCCCCAGCGAGAACACTGCAGTAAACTCTGAGATTCATTTCTGATTAGTTATACTAGGTATATTGTATTATGTCAATTGAAAATCAAGAATATTTTTTCAAAGAGTAACTGTGGAGTTTCTTGCCGGTTCTTTTCCATAGGAAACAACCAATTTCGATCCGTGCACTAAATTTTGTTGTTTACTTGTTACGTGAAAATTATATTGGTAAAAATAATGATAATAATAGTGATAACACAAAAAAACCTAATATCATAATATAGAAATCTGAGGTATTCCTCGAAGCGCTACCATTTTGAAGCGCTCCTTTTTTATTCCTCGGAGCGCTCCTTTTCCGATAACATGGTATCGGGAGCGCTACTAAAAGGAGCGCTTCATTAGGTGCGCTTCAAAATGGTAGCGCTTCGAGGAATACCTCAGAAATCTACATAAATAATATATATGAATAAATACTTATATAAATACATAAACATATATATATATTTAAGAAGCAAATGAAAATTAAATGTGGTAATTCCACATTTAATTTCACAAACTTAATTTCAAACAACGCAAGATCCGTTTATATTACGTTTCATGTGTTTGAGGAAATCCTGTGGTTCAGGGGAAAAGAGCTACTCGTTAATATAATCAGCCTATAACCTTCCGATTGTCTTGCCTTGCCTTGTCTCTATGAGAAGGATTGGGCCTCTCCCCACGCGGGTGATGTCGCTTTTCATCGAATTTTTCGGTCATAGGGATTGCCGGTGGATGACTTCCTATCCTCAAAAAAAGGGGCCGGTTTCCTCACGATTTTGTTCTTCACCGTTTTGAAAACAGTGGTGATGAATGAAAAAACAGTGATGGTAAGATTTATACAAAGTAACGTGCCCCATTGGGTTCGAAACAAGGACCTGAAACTCGCAAGTCTGGCCCGTAACCACGAGGACATCACTGCTCCAACTACTGCCTAAAAGAGATGGCTTCTTTATATTTAAAAATGAATACTACTACTACTAAAATAGCTGGTCCCAACTAGGGTTGTTAGATCAAAAAATCGAAAATCCGGAGTAAATTCGGGAGATTTGATGAAAATTCCTGACTTTCTTTAATTTGAAATAAAAATATTATATTCTGTTTTTTGTTTCACACTTTCATTCGATTTTAGAAATTCCGGACGGCTTAGGATTCCCTCCACATTCCGGACAAAGACCTATATTATCGGACATGTCCGGAAAAATCCGGTCGAATGGCAACCCTAGTCCCAACTAACTTTTCGGTTACCTTTTTTTCCGGATGAGAAAATCATCGAATTACTTCTCCCTATCTGGGTAGAGTGGAAGGGAGTGTCAGACTTCTATTGACTAAAAACCCACCTTGTTCCTTCAGCTACCCATTAGTTCCGGGGCCGCGGTATCTCGTGGTAAGCCCGGGACTTTTAGGTTACCTAATAGAACTAAACAAGACACAGTATTTAAAAACAACGCAGCATGCATGATTGAATAATACTTTTATATAGTGTTTTGTATTACAACTACTATTGTTACCAAACAAACAATTTGTTTTCACAATAAATGACAAGATAGATTATTAAAACGTAAAAAAGGCCATTGTTTAAAAGTACGCGCTAGTACTTACTCAGTAACATGGCCGCTATTGTACTGAAATGAATATTGTATCAGCTATGCCGCTGTGCATACAAGTGTCAAGTGTAACCCTCTTGGGAAAACTCGTAGGACGGAGACTTTAAAAATATTGCTGCTTAAATGTGTTCGTGTAAGTGCTACTGTGACAATTACCTTGGTTTTTGATGGTGGATTAACATGTGATAACAAGGTCAAAAAATATAGGATAATGTTGATAGTAATATAACTTTATATGACACCATTACATCCCCTGATTGCTTCCTTCAATGTATTTACTTTATATATATACATACATAATTAAATGTATATATACTATATAAAATATATATACTATAATTGAAGAAACACAAAGTGTACAAGTTCGATAGTATATTTTAGCATATAAGTGTATTCTTTGTTGGAAATTGGAATAGCTATTGTGAAACTGAAAATACTTAATATTGATCTGAATGACCATTTAATCACGATTCCCTAAATCTTAAATTACAGGTTACAATTAAAAGCGCCGTCATAGATTTGTATATACACAAAATAACCTTGTTTATAATGTTTTTGTATTAGTGCATACCTTTTGAAAATCCGTTATTTGGTCCAATACACTTAGGTACTAAGATCTTCTTTTAAAATCCGCTTGTAACGATAAGGCTACCCATCGTGCCACCCTCCCTATGTAATGTTTTTTATAGAATTTTTTTTTTTAATGAAAACTATTCATTTTGGTTTTAAAGAATTTCGCAAAAGAAGGAGTAAAATAAATAAATAAAAATAGGCTGAAAAAAACAGAGAGCAGAGTGGCTAATAAAAAGGTAATATCGTTTAGTTAAAAAAAACTTTATAAAACATCATATTTGGTATCCCATAAATAAATGAAGTAGGTGATCTTCCTAATAATATCTAATACCTATGCATCTAACATAATCATATTTCCATTGTTCCAGATCATTCAAAAATGGGTGCCCCGCGAGCCTGCCTCATTTTCATCACAATCCAGCTGGTTTCTCTTGCTTACACCCAGGAGGTCTCCAAGCGAGTTCCACAAGGCTTCGTCGGCATGCGCGGTAAGAAATACTTCGACGAAGACGGCACCGAACAGTTCTACAAACGAAAACCGCAATTCTTCGTCGGAGTGAAAGGAAAGAAGAGCCTCCAAGATATCCTAGAAGCTCCAGAAGAATACTACAAGCGAGCCCCGATGGGCTTCCTGGGAATGAGAGGAAAAAAAGACCTAATGTTCCCCGACTCCCAGAGCAATGAACTGTTTCCGAAACGAGATGGTTCTTTGATTGGACAAATAGACTACTCCTCAAAGGAGGAAGCCGCCCCCAGCGACCCTGACTTCCCTCTCCTTAACGAACTACTTCTGCACTATTTGTCGCAAATGAACCCCCAGAGAGTAAACTATATGCCTGTGGATGAGTCTTCAGATTCCTCTGTAGAACCAGAACAGACAAACGAAGTGGACAAACGAGCGGCGAATTTCAACCAGTTCTACGGCGTTCGAGGAAAGAAGTCTGTGAACAATAAGCGACCCTACGACCTGACTTTCCGCGGCAAATTCATTGGCGTGAGGGGCAAAAAGGACCTGAAAAACAGCGGCAACGGAGCGCATGAAATTAAGTTTTTAGTCGATCAGAATGGACCGCTTCCCAAGAGAAAGGCTCAAATGGGCTTCTTTGGCATGCGAGGCAAGAAGTGGACAGATGGTGAGTTTTAACCTGAATGTTTTGTGAGTTCCGCAATATTGAATAAGAGTTCAACGTACGCGGCAACACTAAACTACACTACATAGTTGGTATACAATATAGGCAATGATAGGTAAAGTAATCCTAACGTAGCTTAGGTACGGTTTTTGAACTAAATTGACGAAATCACTTGCTCAGTCGCTCATATATAATATGCAAATACGTTAAGAGCTAAGCTATCACCAATCAAGCAGAGACTAGTGAAATCATAGTACCTATATGAAATTGATAAAAAATAAAATGCATTTTGAATGTGTGACTAAAAACCTGCCGATTGATTTGAAAGTGTAATTTTCTTTATACTATACCTGCTCGGAAAGTGCCTTATCACTTTTTAAAAAGTTAGACAAAAAGGACGTCATTACTGTAGTACAAATGTGCGGGTCACAATAGTGTATAAGAATTCATTACTAACGTGCTGGATACACTGGAGAGGAAGGGAAAAGTGTATGAAAATACATTACAAACGCGCTGTTTTTTTTTTTTCATTTAGACCAATTCAGTAGCTAACTTAAAAGTATTTATAATGCCAAAAGACAAGAGACAGATTATTATTATAATTATTCTCTCTTATTTTCCTCGTAAGTATAGTATAAAGCACTATGAATCTCTATCTATATGAGTGTGTATTAATAAAACTACACTCTTGTTGGTAATCAGTCACTTTCTCCCCTCGATGAATAATGTACTCTATTTAGTAAGAGCTAATTCGAAACAAAAATAAAATCAGGCGTTAACATGCTTTAAGGTAAAATTCGTAACGTAGTTATATTTTTAACCGACTTCAAAAAAGGAGGTTTACAATTCGTCTTGAACTTTTTTTTTTTTTAATGTATGTTACCTCATAACTCTGAGATGGCTGGACCGATTTGGAAAATTCTTTTTTTGTTTGAAAGGGTATACTTTCTAGTTGGTCCCATTGTTTGGATCTGATAATGGGATCATGGAGAAATCGAGGGAACTCTTCAAATATTATAGGCACACCTATATTGGGTATTTCTTATAGTACCTTGTGCAGTTGCTCTCGAAAAGCACCACTTGAGGAAGTGGAACTGATGTTGAAAACCCAGATGGCCACCGAAACTACTCAATAATAAGTATTTCGTTGATTGCGATTAGATTACTTGAAAATGGATGTTAAGCACTTTATGCTCGTCACAATGCATATGGTGAAGTAGAGCTGATGGTGATGCACCAGGAGAACTCAAAAATTAACGGCTCTGCACCGAGAAAAGCAATATTTTGTAAAAGGTGATAAGTAGTTGACATTTTGGCTTTTGTAACTAGATAAATTACAAACCGACCCACTAAAAAGCGTGAAAAAAACTTTTTAGCAAAAAATAGAACCGACTTCCATATAAAAACACTACAAAGGCAAAAATAACTTTAATTTCGGAAGGCGGTGTCTTTAGTTTTGTATATATTTTCGTTTTTGACACTTACCTACTGATTGGCGCTTTGCATACGCGAAACTACTCTAGTCTCGCCCCAAAATCAGACTTTCCGATTTCAATACGTTTCTCTATTGCGAATAAATATTCTTTTATAAAATATAGTGCTTCTGTTTATCTCAATTATGAAATAAATGTTTTGACTACGCAAATATCCCACGAATAGGATTTAATTAAAAAAAGTTGCCTGCAAAATTTAATTCATAAAAATTGGCCAAGTGCGAGTCAGACTCGCCCATGAAGGGTTCCGTAGTAACTATAATAATATAATATAATATGTATATTTATTTGACGAAAAAAAAACCTTACAAATTTCTTAAAAGTAGCTTATTTACATTTTTTACAACTACGCCAAATAACTTTGTTTTTCATAGTGTTTGTATGAATTACAAAGTTATATTTGCGGTTTTATAAAATATGTTGCATTTCAAAAACTGCAGAACTGACTTCGTTCAAACCAATTTTAGTTGAAAGTTCACATTAAGATCTACAGACATATATTTTTTTAGATTTTTCACTCCATTATTATAGAAGTTAGAGGGGGAGGACACACACATTTTACCACTTTGGAAGCTTACATCTTTTAAACGATGGACTTTATGAAATAGTGGGTTTAGAAACCCTTATATCATTTTTAAATACCTGTCTATAGATACCACACACGCATAGGTTTCATGAAAAAAAAAATATTTTCAGTTTCAGTTCCATGTATGGGGAGCCCCCTTTATTTTAAATATTTTTTATTTTTTTTTTCTCAAAATCGGAAAGCGGTTCACAGTATACATCTACCTACCAAGTTTCACATGTATAGTCCTAATAGTTTCGGAATAAAATAGCTGTGACATACGGACGGACGGACAGACAGACAGACAGACAGACAGACAGACAGACAGACGGACAGACATGTCGAAACTATAAGGGTTCCGTTTTTTGCTATTCGGCTACGGAACCCTAAATAGCGGTTGTAAGGATGAAACTATTTATTTTACCCTGAACAAAATCACAAATATTAGATCATTATCTGTTGTCAACTTTATTCAATATTCTTTCAGGTTTTTCATTTCATAACACAAAGTTAACATATTATTTTATTTAAAAAAGGACCGCGTTGAATATCTGTTTGTCATTATAACGTGGCTATACTGTCCATTTAGAGATTTTTAAGTTTATCAACAGAGGAAAACACTAATTGTTATTCCATTGGTAAACGTTACAAAGAAAAGAATACTTTCAGTAGCAAATAATTTTAAAATAATTTAGTACTAGCACTCATTATAAAGTAATTTTCTTCCCTTTTGTAAGCAAACTTAAAGTTATCCACAAAGAATATTTGAGAAGAATAATTAATGCAGAAAGAAATGGATGGAGAATATTTTAACTTTAATTTTATGAACGATTTTAATAAGCAGTAAAATTATAATCATAATTAGTTATTATAAATATTTCAAGTAGTATTAGTACCTACTTATTGTCTGTAAACAAGGCTCTTCCAAAATTCCATGACGACGTAGGCACTTATGCATCAGTAAGGTCATTATATGAAATATTTTGGAGCGTCTTTGGCTCTCGTGGGTTGCAGCTTACCCAAGCACCCAGCAGACGGGTGCAACAATAGTTCGTTTGCGCGCCCTCAACCCGAATCTGAGTCGCCATATATTCTTATTTTATTTTCTTTGGTACCTATTATGGTGTTTTAAGGGCAATAAATGCATTTTCTTTCTTTCTATTTGATGAATAGAAAGAATGTAAAATGCATTTTTGTGTACTAATGACGAAAGTACCTACCTAAAGGATAGTTTATAAAATATTAAACATGGAAGAAAGAAATGTGAATTTAATCTTAATTATAATCGAAACTTAAAATGAGTATTCAAAACAAAGAAAATGATGATATGCAACTTATAAAAATTATATTTCATTTATACTATTTACAGGCACTTTTAAATTATCGAGGGCGCCCTTTTAAAAATATTAAGGTAGTTGCATGGTCCTCCGAAATGAATTAACACAATGCAGTATGTAAACTCTTAAATCTAAAACTCATTCATCCTCATTATCATTCATTTTCAGATATTTTATCATTTTTCATCATGCGAAAGGGAAGAGGTATTGGTATCATGCAAATTACGATATAGAAAACTGGAAAATATGTGTAGGTAACATATTATTTATAGGTCATGCTTTTTCTTTACTGTTTATTTTTATATCTTCTCTATTATTAATACTGACGTATCTTTGATAATTTTGACTTAACACATTCTTTCCTGCCGACTCGATTATTTTTTAAGTAAAACTTTTAGGATACAAGTTCCAAAGATTACTTTATTAATATAATTTCGTAGCTTCTTAATTAACTTACAAACTGACTTCTTCTTAGTTTAACATTGTTCCGTTTGAAATTGTAACTAATAATTTATTTTTGTGTCTCCATTCCTCGCTTTTATTATTCTTGTAACATTATTACAATTGTCTCTTTATTATCAAATAACTCATCATTTATTTATTTATTTGTATAGTAGGTATATGGAGGACTTAGGTACAGCTAAAAATTAAAATACAATAAAAACTTTTTGACAAAAATTTTGTATGGTTATTTTTAGCTGTAAGTCTTCCATGTACCTACTAGATAATTGTATGTGAATAATAATATTACCTCTTGCAATTGTTCGTTAATTTTATTTTCTTTTATTGTTTCAGAGCCCAGCCTCGAGATGGAAATGCCAAACTAAAGTGTCTTCTAAAATTGATTATTACAAAAAGTATTATAAAAAATGCTACCTATTTCTTGAGAAAGACTTACCTTTTCAACATATCCTATGAATTAAGAACTCTTGCGAATAATAAAAAAATGAGGCTTATTTTAGCGTTATTTTCACTGTTTGTTAAGAGATTCTAGTCAGTAAATTATGTCTATTGTACTACTTCATATTATACGAACTGTTTATAAAATATTGTTTTAGCTAAAAATTAAATTGAACATATTTCATCAATAGACGTATTCTTTGAGTATTTTGAATTAAATTTCAAATTTATTAGAAAAATAACTGAAAAGTATTTTTATATAATTTTAAATATTGATAATTCAAATAAGGAATATAATAAGTTCAGTAACTTCAAAACTTATCATAAGCGTATGTACCAAAATTGTAAGTGACCATGATTTTGTTTCCTTTTTTATGACCGTTAATTTATCCACAGAATAGATGATGAATTTATCGCTGCCAACAAATTATACAATTATTTTTTGTAGGTACTTTTAATTCATTCATGTTATGTTATTAAACCTACTTTTAGTACTACTGTTTATACTGTTATACTTAACTGTTATTTATTATATAATATAACAAGAATAAATAATAAATAAATTTTATTTATTATTTATACTTGTTATTAATACTATTTATTCATGATACCTTGGAAGAGATTCTGTTCTAAATAACTCAAACCGAGTTAATTAGCATTATGTTCACCCGTTTAATACACGGCCTAATTTTATAAATATATTTAGGTATTTAATCTATTATTCGTGCAGTACCCTTCTGCCTAATATATTTTTAAATGTCTTCATTCATTTGGAAGTTATTAAGGAAATGTTTCCTTTTTACTATTGTTGAAATATGTTTACTCATAATTAGTTAAAATATATGTTAATAAAAACTTATACCTCTCTGTAAAATAAAATTGCTACCAAACTAAAATGATCTGAATATATATTTCCTAATAATTATTAAAAAATATCAAAGTTAAATGAAAGTAGATAGCTCAAAATGAGTATTTCCAATTATAAATATTAATAAATGTAGATTGTATTTGTAATTGTAATTGATATCATTATAAAAATATAGTTTAGGATTATATTAATATTGTGTTAATTTTCATTATTACGTACTTGTTTAAATGAGTTTATTTATTAGAACTTGCAAAAACAAAACGGGCTGATTTCAAAGCGATTTGTTATTCGAAAACAAATGAACAATCAACTACCAACTTACAGAAATACGAAAGATGTTTTCATAATATTATTAAATTAAAAACATGTTAGCTATGAAATCAGCTTCTATTAAAAACAAAAACAATATTTTTTGTATTATTACCACTATTTTGGAAGGTCTTATATAACTGTTTATGAATTACCTTAACGTTTAATTGTTGATTTAATAATGAATTCCTCTAAATATATTTATATAAATAAGTTACTATGTTGGTTACTGTCTTGACATTTTGTAAGGGCTGGCAAAATGTAAAACTGTATTATAACAATAGTGAAATTAATATACGCAGTTGTCAATTTTAATGTTGCTTCATTTTACACCTTACCGTTATTAGCGTTAATAGTCTCATTTCATTCCATCTGTCCAGACAAAAACAGGCTTACGACTGTTGAGCACGAGATCTCGGGTTCGATTCCCAGGCATAAAGTGCTATTGGGTTTTCTGTAATAAATTTTTAGTAGTAGCCAGGAGTGTGGATGTTGGCGGGTATCACACCGCTAACATCCAAACTCCGTGCCTCGAAAAAGTACGTTAAGCTGTGTGTCCCGGCTGTCATTTGAACATCTTTGACAGTCATAAGTAAAGCATAGTTTACACGAAGCCAACACTGGCTGCCAATAAGACTGGCAGCCAGCGCTGGCTTGCTATTTGCCTTGTGTAAACAGTTTTTCAAGCCAAGCCAGCGCTGGCTGCCAACGCTGGCGAGAATAGAGCGCCCGTCTATTATTCTAGCCAGTGACCTCCGCTCGCATACCCCTCGATCTCGGATATTATAATCTTAGTTGTTTCAGCAACAAGGCAGAAGCTCCAGTTATAGGTCTATCGCTTGACTATTTTCTTATCCAAAGTCGTTTCGCTTTATTTTTTTCTAATATATCAATCAACTCTTCTCTTAATAGTGCAGAGATGTTCCTTGAACATTTCTTTTTCAATAGACTTTGCCGCGAATTCATTATTTTTTAACTTGAAACGTGTGCACACCCGAAGAAAAATCCGTGAATGAATGGCCTCGCCGAAACAACAGGGGCCAGGCCAACGCTGGCTTGTCTGCAGGACTGGCGCCAGCATTACTGGCTTCGTATAAACTCTGCTTTAGAAGCCAGTAAATCTGACATTGGTCTGGCCAATGAGTGTCGTATTACCCAGCTACTGGGTTGTAGAGGTCAGATAGCCCGTCGTTCCATATAAACACTAATACTCAGCTGCATCAGCTGCAGAGTTGGGAAAAACTAACAAGATGATGAGCAGATGTTGACGTAGGTTTACGGTCTCTCCCGAGGTGGCGGCGCGTTTTGTTCCACGCGCACCCTTCGTGCAGGGGGAGCCAAACACCTCACTAACCCCGCTTAAAAAGATGGGGCCCGCAGAGGCGAACTAGTCAGGGATCGCGTTGAAGAATACTTATGTGTTCCGTCAGCCCCCGGCATATGTGTACGAGGGAACACAGGGCGGTTTTAGTCAGTACGAGTCTGGCAGACCCTTTCTCCCGCCCCAGGGCGGAGGATATCCATGAGGATATCCACCTCGGAACAAAAAAAAAAGGTTTACGGTCTCTCCCGAGGTGGCAGCGCGTTTTGTTCCACGCGCGCCCTTCTCAGAAGTTGCAGGGGGAGCCAAACACCTCACTCTCCCCGCTTAAAAAGATGGGGCCCGCAGAGGCGAACTAGTCGGGGACCGCGTTGTAGAATACTTATGTGTTCCCGCAGCCCCCTTTGCATATGTACGAGGGAACACGGGGTGGTTTTAGTCAGTTGGAGTCTGACAGACCCCTTCGCCCGCCCCAGGGCGGAGGACATCCATGAGGATTTCCACCTCTGAAAAAAAAATTTACGCCCCCTAGATTGAAAGAAAAAACAAGATTCTGATTCAACGTGTGATTAAGAAAAGTATTTTGGCCATTTACTTATGGAACTAATTTAGATAGACAGATAGTTTTGTATAGATATGTTTTCCGTATTAAACATACAACTTTATTAAGCGCAACGAAAACCTTAAATGTTGATACAATTTGATTTAAAGTTACCTATAAAATATAGGGCTAACTTCATATGTTAGCTTTAAATTTTTGATGGTTAGATGTCGCAGTAACACTGAATACTTAATTAACTAGTTGGTACAACCAATAAAACACGGCATAGAGTAGGTTACAACCTGTGCGTCAGCGTACCTAATGCTGGAACACAAGCCTCCATCCTATGGAAGGAGATAGGTCGTATATCACTACGCGGGCCCAGCGTAGGTTGCTAGATGTCGTATGTATTCAGAATTGAGAGCAAAACTGCAGATAAAAATTACCTACACAAAATAAAGAGCCTGCCTGGTTTCGAAAATCACGACCTACAAAACGTAAGTTGTAAGTTTGTAACCACTGAACCACCGCTACTCACACAGATTTTTTTTCCGATTTCCTACTTAGGGTTCCGTACCTCTTAAGGAAAATGCAACCCATATTAATTCGTTTTGTTGTCCGTCTGTCTATCTGTCAAGAACCTTTATCACGGGAACGCGTGGAGATATTGAGTTAATAGAAATAGAAAGAGAAGTCAGTTAAACATTTGTTTGTAATGTGGTATATAAGATGGTAGTAACTAGCAATATCTAATAGTGCTATGACACGATATATTGCTTAGTTAAAATTAAAAACATACATATACTGAGGTCTTCAGTCCCTTGAAGCTCTGAAAAAATCAAACGTTTTGGAAATACTTTCATTGTGCATAGTACACATTAGAATTCCTTGCCAGAGTCTGTGTTTCCTGATAGCTACAACCTGGCAGGGTCTGCCCTGGCAGGGAATTATAATAATAAGACACGATCAAATAGCCAACATAATTCACCAGAAACTTGCTATTAAATATAAATTAATTACCACATCCTCTGTACCTTACTACAAATATCATGCAGAAACAGTGTTAGAAAATACAACACACAAGCTGTATTTTGATCGTGCTATTCTTACAGATAGAACTACACATTACAATAGGCCAGACATTACTTTACTTGATAAAATCAATAAAACTGCACAAATCTATATTAATATTATAAAGCGGAAAAGTTTGTTTGTTTGTTTGTTTGTTTGCTTGAACGCGCTAATCTTCGAAAGTACTGGGTGGATTTGGATGAAATTTGGTATGGAAGTAGCTTGAAGCTTGAGGAAGGTTATAGGCTACTTTTTACCCGACTGCAAAAAAGGAGAGTTATGTTTTTACCGTGATAGAATCCACGGGAGCGAAGCCCCGCGAGAGTACTAGTAATATTATAAAGCTGAAGAGTTTGTTTGTTTGTTTGTTTGCTTGAACGCGCTAATCTCAGGAACTACGGTTCTGATTTGAAAAATTCTTTCAGTGTTAGATAGCCCATTTATCGAGGAAGGCTATAGGCTATATATCATCACGCTAAGACCAATAGGAGCGGAGCACTAATGAAGAATGTTTCAAAATTGGGGGATTTGTTTTCCACGCGGACGAAGTCGCGGGCGGAAGCTAGTCATTGATATAGCGGTACCAAACACACACAACCTACAAAATACTATAGCAGAAAAGATGTCAAAATACACAGATTTAAAAATTGAAATCTGCCGAATGTGGCGATTAGACAGAGTCTCCATTATTCCTGTAGTCATATCAACAACGGGTGTCGTTCCAAAACAACTGCACCAATCTTTAAAAATGCTCGATGTATCTCCTTCCACCTACCACACTTTACAGAAAGCTGTTATTTTGAACACCTGTAGAATTGTCAGAAAATTCCTGCAAAACGACACTTCTATACCACATGCACTGACATCAGACTCCTCAACAATAGACAGTCATCCATCAGTTAGGTTTATATTTTCAGGGTAGCACTTGGCTTTGGCCCATGGTATTCTATAAAACCGGCAGAAAACTGCTGAGATACAAAAATGTATACACAATAATAATAATAATAATATTCCACAACTTTTCACACAACGCCATCTAGTCCCAAACTAAGCAGAGCTTGTGGTATGGGTACTAGACAACTGATAAACATACATATATATTTCTAAATAAATACATATTATAGATAAATTACACCCAGACAAAGAACAAATGACCGTGCTCATCACACAATCATTTGTCCTAGGTGGGAATCGAACCCACGACCTTGCGCATAGCAGTCAGGGCCACTGACCACTATACTAACGGGCCTGTCAAAATTCTACTAAACATAGCTGTAAGCAAAGTGAAAGTATTCCCAAAATGTTTTGTGCATATGGACGGGATGTTCTGTTGAACATTCTACCTATCTTACCTGCTTAGCCCTTTCTCAACTAGTGTTTTACATGGAGCGACTTCCACCCATACATACGCACAAAACGTTTACATATTTGATGTGAGTTTTGCAAGGTTATAAGTTCGTGGTCCGACGATGAAGCGCACCCGAAAGTGCTCCCGATGTCTGGCTATTCGGCATCGATGTTTCCACAGAAATAAAAAATACAGGAGAAGTGGTAAGGGGGCGTATCGGTGTCCGCGCGACATGGCCACAGGGCTCATGTCACAGGCAAGTGGCCGTCTCCGCGAACTAGTGCGCTTTCGACGGCGATCGTGATAACATATAAGAATGCCGAGTTGTTCTGTGGTATCTTGTAAAAACCGAAGACAAAATCAAAACTATGTGAATCATGGAATCACTTACCATATGTAAGTACAAGTATATTACAATATTTGTCTTTAAAATCATGAAAAACAATAAATCGTAAAATATTTCTTGGTTTTACTATGTTATTTTTGTTTTCAAATATCAGAGCGACTGTACTACAAACAAAAGTTTGTGAATTCAGATCAATCCGCACATTTAGAGAACCTCGGTGTAAATGATTTAATAGCTCGATACGAAAGCACTAACTTAAGTAATAAAAACATAAAAACCAAGTATTCGCCAGATCTTAGAACTTTTGCCTGTACCCTTCATTTTTACTCACCGAAGGCATACGAATACGCACGAAAAAAATTCCAGACTTGTTTACCTCACTCACGCACTATAAAAAAATGGTACGAATCAGTCGATGCGCAGCCAGGTTTTACACGGGAATCTTTTAAAGCATTGAAGTATAAGGCTCGTAATACTGACTATAGATTGTTATGTAACTTAGTAATAGACGAAATGGCGATCAGGCAGCGTATTGAGTGGGACGGAAATAAAATGCATGGATATGATGATATAGGTAACAAAGGAACAGCGGCCGATTACTTGGCAGAAGCTAAAGAGGCGCTTGTGTTTTTGGTTACAGCTATTAACGGAGCATTCAACATACCAGTAGGGTATTTTCTTGTTGCCGGCGTTACAACTCTGCCGTACTAAGCTAGATCATTGTTCTCCACAATGATCTAGCTTAGTACGGCAGAGTTGCTGGAAGAAACTGGCATTGAAGTAACTTCGCTGACCTTTGATGGTTGTCTAGCTAATATTTCCATGGCAAAGGAACTTGGATGCTCACTAAATACAGAAAATATGAAATCCTTTTTTTACCGTCCCCTTACAAATAAACCAATATTTATATTTCCCGATCCTTGTCATATGCTTAAATTATTAAGAAATGCGTTTGAAGCTTATGGCATTATGATCGACGATCTAGGCAGACATATAAAATGGAATCATTTAAAA
The DNA here is from genome assembly GCA_943138885.2 of Tholera decimalis. NCBI lineage: Eukaryota > Metazoa > Arthropoda > Insecta > Lepidoptera > Noctuidae > Tholera > Tholera decimalis. The sequence goes on along the minus strand of OW964569.2, from coordinate 35,978,337 downwards.
CAGCTTAATGAAATCCAAGAAAAGGAAAAATTATATATATAATAAATTAAGGCGAGGTCACATATTTTTCAAAAACCAAAAAATGAAAGTGTGGTTAGCATCACAACTATTTAGTGAGAGTGTTGCCGATGCCCTGATGTTTTGTGCTGAACGTAACATGCCCAAATTTCAATCCTTTGATGGAACTGTTAACTTTTTAAAAATTATAAATAATCTTTTTGACATTTTAAATTCTAGAAATATGATGCAACTCAAATTCAAAAAACCTCTTTTTCCCGGTAATAAACTATAAACATTTGAGTTTCTTGACAGAACTGAAACTTATATAAATTCCTTACAGTTAACAGATGGGTCGAAATTAGTGCAATCTAGTAGAAAAATTGGGTTTATAGGTTTTTTGGTGTGTATAAAAAGCATAAGAGATATTTATATCCATCTTATTGAACAAGAACAAAGACTGCAGTACCTACCAGCCTATAAAATAAGCCAAGATCACATAGAGCTAATGTTTGGCCACATTCGCGCTCATGGTGGGTGTAACACTAAACCTACAGCCCGCCAATTTCAAGCTATTTATAAAAAATTGTTGGTTAAATCCGAACTGAGAGATATAGACAAAAGCAATTGCACATCTCTTGAAGAAATATCTTTTTTAACATGTTCATCCGCTGTGCAACACATCAATGTAACTGTGGAACCACGTTATGTCGATGAAAGTGTTGACGATGATATTGAACAGCTATTCATATAGCTGTTCAATATCATCGTCAACACTCAACGTCAACTTCTTCATCAAATTTTGCCTGCTCATGCAGGCAAAATTTGATGAAGAAGTTAGTACGCTTGTCCAAGACTTGTCGGATTTTGGCTCGCAGGCCATTTCTTACATTGCGGGTTTTGTTGTGCATGGTTTAATAAAAACTGTGCGCACTGGTGCGCTACTTGCCGACAAATATGACGAAGCATATAATTTTATAAAGTATAAGGACAAATGTGGACTTATGTACCCATCTCCTGATGTCGTCATGATTTGTAAAAGAATGGAAATGATCATAAAAACAGCTTGTCTTACGGATGATAAATTAACAATTAAAACTAAAAATGTCAAACAAGAACTCATGGCAAAGGCTTTGCCACATTTCATAGGATTAGATGTCTTTAATAATATTAAGTTTCACCAGTTTGAGCAGTCCCCGATGAATAATCACATTATATTTCTTACCAAAGCAGTCATGGAAAAATATATGAATTTGAGATTACATTATTTGACAAAAAATGCCATCCCAGTAATATCAAAGCGTCAAGTGCTACACAAATACTTTACAGGTCAATGAGTAAACTTAAAATTAAAGAGTACTTAATAATAATTATGTAATGTTATGTTCTTAATAATATGTTTATTGTTATTATAATATTTTCTGGACATGCCATTTTTTATTTGGTTCATTTTCAGGTGCCCAAAAAAAATTGTACAATAATAAATGGAAGAATCGATAACTTTCCGATTTAGTCAATCACTAGCGTATATGTAAAATAAATTGTTTTTGCACAGCACAACGATAGCGACCGATGTTTTTGTGTGGGTAAGTTCTACGGTGCATGGTAAATACACGCTGTGTTTGATGAAATAAGGTTTATTATTGATTGTATAGTACGTTCTGATTTAAGAAATGCAAGTGTGTGCGCGAGTGCGTGTCTATTGATTTTATTAAACCGCATGTGTAATTGTTGCCCCACCCAGCGCCTAACTGGAGACAAACGGTTCCGATATAATTTCGTCTGGCGGGCATATCTACTTGTTTATTTTTTCTATGGATGTTTCAGTCTCTCGAGCTTTTGTAACGTTAATTCGTCAGCCATGCACCTGCGAGCCCAGGAAGCCCGAAAACACTAGCCACCATTGTCGCGTCGTCAGATAGACCACTTCGGAGCTGCGGGAATGTTCTATCGAGATACCACGGCCCCGGAACGCAAGGGAAACTGAACAAACTGCCTTCAGTTTCCTTCCTTCAGACAAAATCACAACAAGGAACAGAGCGTCTCACACTCCCTTTCTTTTCACCCAGAGCGGGTGAAGTCATTTGATAATTTTCCCTCAAATAAAAAGAATATCCCATTAACGACAGCTACCGTTCATTAAAGAAGACAAGTGTAACAGTCATCAGAATCTAGTAATCGAATTACACCCAGATTTATTCGTTAATTAGTCGCCAAATATCAGAATTGGTCATTTCGTAGTGTGAAAGATATAGGGCTACGACAGTACATTGGTGCCAGAGCCAGAAAACGTGCTTTCTAGCTTGGCCACCAACGTACCCCGTTGTCTTTTAAACCACTGAACGACTAATTCTGGTCTTTGGCGATAAAAACAGAGATCTGTTTTCGCCTAGATTTCGAGATGCAGAGATGACCGAGCCAGGAAGCATGTTTACTAGCTTGGCCACCATTGTAACCCTTTTATCTCTGAAAGCATAGAAAACAGATCTCCTCTAGGTGGTCCAGATCCCGAGATATAGAGGTTTCGTCACCAATGCGTGCGTTGCTGTAAGCGTCAATAGTCTAATTGCTAAGGTCTTAAGGTCTTGTGATCGAGAGGTCACGGGTTCGAACCCCACCCATTGTCGTGAACCCACTCCAAACTCAAGCATATTTATTTTAGGTTAACAAGATTCCTAGTTATATGAAATCTACCCACATAGCTAGTCAACTTTAAAAAAAATATACCCCTGTATTTAAACTACAAGCTGACTCATTCTGATATTCAGCGACGAAGATAATATTCGCTTAGCGATGCTCTCTTGGCGGACAGACCTCACGCCCAGAGACCAACTAACGGTCCAGCGGACCAACTAGCGAGTGACCCGAATAACCGCCCGTCACACTCGCACACTCACTTATAGCCCAGCGACAAAACTATCGGAACAACACATTTCAACTAAATATGGTTGTCATTAGATTTCAGATGTGGCCCGTGGCCAAGCCAGAAAGTGCCTGGAATGCAATCCATCATTACCAAACCAACAGACAGCTCCATCTATCAATTTGAGTTGTTTCTCTTCTCATTCAATAAATAATTGAATGAAAAGAAAAACAACTCAAATGGTATTGTTAATCAAACTATAAGTTTTATTTAGATTTAATTTTGATAAAATTGCCTGCTACTTATCCGAATATTTCACTATGACTCGACTCGTTTTATTGCAGATCACTCAAAATCAATTTAGCGCGCTGGTTTAATGGATCAAGTCAATGAAGTCAATGATAGGCTCGCGTTTGACCACCATCTCACCTGATGGTAAGCAATGATGTGGTCGAAGATGAAGCACACTTACCTAGAAGTAACCTATTCACTCTTGACAAGACCTCCGGCAGGGAAATTCACTCCATGGCCGTACGCACAATGATCAAATCCCCAGGTTATAGCTATACAACGTGTAATTTAAAGGGTAGGTATATGCATACCGAGTGCACGGCTTCTTTGGATGATAACAAACGATATGGCACGGGTTTTCTAATCCTATGTCTACATGTGTGGAGCATATTAGAAATTTCAATACATTGATACCAGAGGCCGAATTATTCAAATTAAGAAGAACGAAGAGAATCATCGTTTTATTGGCAAGTGACGTGGAAAGTGATGACCCTCATAGTGCTGTGACACGTTTGTTATTACTGGTATTCAAGAAACATATGAAACCAATAATTTGGGGTCAATCCGCGAGTTGACAACTTTGTAAAAATTGTTTGAAACGCTTCGAAACGCTTCACGTGTACTCGTAAAATAATATTTTATTTATTACTTAGCCTTTCAATTAAAATATACGTATATTTTTAATTTATTAAAAAACTGTGGCCTAAATCGTGGCATTGTGGTCACGTGACTACGTATGACGTCATCGTTCAAAAAACAACTTTCCCGGCATTTGGCACATAAATGTACTTTGGGTATTTTATGACATTTTTTACTCTATTATGAACGTGAAAAATTATTATCAGTGCTGTGCAGTACCTTGTTGTGGGAATACTACTATAAAAACGCCCAGGAAACTATTTATTCATGTCCCTTTAAAAAAACAGATATTCGCAAGAAGTGGTTAGAACTTGCTCGAATTAATGCAAAAAATGTATCAGTCAAATCAAATATATTTTTGTGAAGATCATTTCGATGTAAGTAAAAAATAAGATACAGCAAATGTAAAGTTAGCATTATACTTACATAGATGTTCTGTATTCTTATACTTCTGTATTCAGAAAAACAAATGTTAGACCTCGTGGCAAAATAGTTCGCCACCATAGCGTCTACTTTAGGCATGTTTGTACTGTCAGATTTTATAAATCCTTGTCCAACTTTAAATTTTCACATCACCAAAACAATATATTTTGTTTTACGCGCCAACCAAAGATAACCTGTCAGCTGTCAAAATATGAAAATATTGAACGATGACGTTACGTTTTCTGATTGGTGTTTCTAATCACGTGACTCACATATAAAAAATCTCATTTTTCTCAAGGGAAAATAAAATAAATTAATAATATTCTTTTCTTCATTTTGTACTATTTTGTGCTTCATATCAATAGATTTACATAATTAAATAGTTATTTTCAATTTTTAAACATACTGTCAACTCGCGGATTCTGTAAGTCACTTATTTTGAGCTGAAACTGCATAGAGACTCTATACCAGATGTTGTCTTCAGTCCTTTTGGATAGATATGGGGTTTCCGTTACACGTTGTATAGTGAGTGGAGGGAGCTACGCATCATTTCTCTAACGAATATAAAACTCTGTGCTGCTTTCTTCAAAACCTTCCGTCAGACGTTACCGTACATTATCCCTCCGTCCAAAAGGATCCCCTGATAGGCAGTTGTCCCACCGCCGACGATGAACGAGTAGCGATTAGAGCTAGCATCTGAAAACGAGTTGGCGAGCAGCGAGCGTGTAGTTACGATAGTTTTGTCGCTGGGCTATAAGCGAGTGTGCGAGACGCCGACTGCCGGCTGGTAAACGACTGACTATCGGCGATTTACTCGCTCAATTACATACACATTCCGTGTAAACGAAAGAGATGCATATATTAATAGTTGCTCTCTGACTGTTCACACTGCCCGCGACTACGCGCTTCACTCGTTTTGTCGCTGAGCGACAAGAGCTGTTAAAGATAATACTCGCTCAGCGATGCTCGCTTGGCGGTCAGTTCTCAAGCCCAGAGACCAACTAGCGGTCTAGCGGACCAACTAGCGAGTGATCCGAATAATCACCCGTCGCACTCGCACACTCGCTTATAGCCCAGCGACAAAACTATCGTAACTACATGCTCGATACTCGCCAACTCGTATTCAGATGCTAGCTCTATAACTCGCTACTCGTTCATCGTCGGCGGTGGGAGTCTCACATAGGCACATAGGCGTAGGAAGGGGGGGAGCCGGGTGGGCCGTGCCCACCCCAGAATGGTCTGGTGCCCACCCGAGAATTTTTACTAACAAACAATTATGGCTGAAAAATTAAAAAATCTGGCCAATCGCTTCTACTACTGGGGGCCAGGCCCCCCCTGGGAAATATCTCTAGATACGCCAATGGGTGGGACGTCAAATGCCTTAATCGCCGATAGTTATTCGTTTTCGCGCCGGCAGTCGGACAACTGCCTTAAGCTCCGCTGGTAAACTGAATCCCTTAGGGTCAATTTATACTAGCGCAGAGTCGAAGTGCATCGAATCGTCAAATTCTTTACAACTAAAGCGAAGCCGCATGAATGCGAATACGCGCGCACTCTTACGTGTATTAATGGGCATCAACAGAAGAAACAAGAAAACGAAGAAAGAAGAAAAAGAAAGCGGAATTATAGTGTTCCGACTGATGACGCGTAGGTTCGCTAGTGGGCGCGTGGATACTCGAGAATGCGAGCGCACCACCAATCAGCGTTGTTCACGCGCGAATTTCGAAGAAGTGCGCGCGTCTTTTAAAATCTCAGAAATAATGTGTGCGTTACGCTGTGGAGTTAAGGTTGAATTTGTTATGTTCAGTTTTGCATAGACAATGACAAAGTGATGCGAGTAGATGAATACCCCACCGGGGTTGCGGGAATGTTCTAACGAGATATCGCGGACCCGGAACTTAAGGGCAGCTGAAGCAACAGCAATGGGTGGGTTTTTAGTCAGTAGAAGTCTGACACTCCCTTCCGCTTACCCAGACCGGGAGAAGTCATTCGATGATTTTCATACACGGATAAAAAAAACGAATACCAGAGGATCCTTTCGGACAAAAAAAACACATGAATCCCCCAGGGGAGCTTAAAAGGGGATCCTAGTGGACAGCGGGTATATTATTCGGGTTGAATTGACGTTACGACATTACATAACGTTTATTTGTTGCAAGATAAACATTAGTCAAGGAAAAAGGTAAACCGAAAGTGAAACACAAAATTAACTTGTTTGTATTTATTTTCGTATTAAAATTGTTTCATTTAATAAATCCATGATGTTTATAAACGTAATACAGTAGTTATATAAATATAACGCATCGAAGCCATGTCCATCTAGGTATGATACTTATTACATTATTATCCTCAACGACTAACCGTACTGATGAATGGACTGCATTCACTCGCGCACTTACATAACGCACTCCTGCGCCGGCGCAATGTGACAGGCCGCCATACTTCATTACTAAAGCTAAATACACATAGTACTTACAAACCAACAATTTACTTCAGAAAATGGAAAATAATTTAATTTAATAGCACGATTCTTTTCTTCAATAATTATATAACAGTTTTTGGACTAGCTTAGCATATTTTGGTATGACAGTCGCGTTCAATGGAGGTTTATATACGCAACTTGGGGCGCTCGTCAACATATTTTAACTTATAATATAAAACAATCAGACTATGGAACATGACGGTCGACGTGATATCGAGGGCGACCTGTCACACTGTTTCTTGTAATTAAATATTACAATTTTACACCGAAATACTAGAGATGACATTCTAACAGATATGTCACTAAATAATCTGTCAACGCTTGCTTTTGAAAACTTAATTTCAATAATACCACAGCTGGCAAGATAAATTGATTACAAATCGATTGTCAAACTATTTAGTAGCAAGCCCTAAATGTCAAAATGTCAACTCAAAGTACTCTCCAGGCCAGAATAAGTAGACCATCCAATGAAATTAAATAGGTATAATAGTACAATTTAGGACCTTGCCTGAACAATTTAGTGCGATTGTTGTCACAATCTCGGCAAGGATGTGTCACTTATCCTGACCACGATTTCATACATATTTGTATAAATATTAAGGCCGTGAGACATCTACATGATTTTCATATAATTTGAACGATTAAAGAGTAGATGGATAAGCAAAATAAAACACAATCGTACAAATGTTACCTACAAGCAAAAATCGTATGATAAATTTGTTAAATAACATTCACGACAAATGTCACTCGGCTGTCATTTTGCAGGGATGACAGTAATGACGTTTGTCGTGTATGTTTGTCTATTGTGTGTCGACTACATTTTGATATTACCTTTCTCGCATACCGTAATACTAATAACATACGATGCAGCTCGATTTGTATTACGAAAGTCAATCTCTCTTTATCCATCAAAATACCATATAACTAACCATTATCTAACTTCAAAAACCACACAAAACAATGTACTCAACACACAACAGATATAAATTGGAAAAACTACTATTATTATTATTATGTGAAAGAAAAATATTATGGAATAATATACACGGAAACATATCCCCAAGTCAACAAGTTTTAGTTACATTATCATAGAAAACCATTTCAAAACAGGCAAAGTAAATTGAAAAAACGCTAATGAATTTAAATCTTCACACAATAACATAAGTTAAACACTTTCGTATGAAAACATAACCATAACTTTTGACTTCAATAATTAATTTTTACAATAACTAGTAAATAGTTAGAATCTTAGTTCAGTTGAAAATAATATTAATGCAACCCATTGTAACCTTGTTTTATGAACCGAAACGGCATCAAATAACTAGTTTTTGTTTAACTTTCTATAAAAAGAAGCTGTATAACATTGAATGCTATCTACTTATCATACAAAAACTTGTATATATAACGTGTTAAATAACTTAAATTACATTATTGTAACTTTATTAAGCATAACTTCATTTTAACTCCAAATATATACTGTTCATTTGATTATTTTTCTATGAACAACATTAGAAAACAATTTATATAACGTCGCTTTTAGGTAATTTACACTTATTCCCGTATACAAAAATAATCCTGTGCGTTTTTCTATATCTTTAAGCAGGTATTCCTGTTCATATAGATTTCTCCGTAAATATCGGCTACACCCACTTGCCTCAAACTATTCAGTTTTTCAAGTGAAACCCTATTAATTTCACTACATTTGCATACGGATATAAGTATTGACTTCATAAACAAACTAATGTTTAATTAATCATTTTCTCTTGCAGTTGTATTTGCAGATACGGCATTTGTAACTAATAATGATGCCTTAGTAATTTCCTTGTAATTATTTATCTTAAAACCAATATAAGTAGGTCTTGTTCGGTCTTGTTTACGTATTGAATTACTTTCTGAAGAAACCAACCTAGTGTAAACAATGGTTGCCTTTGATTACAAGCGGCAAGATATTCTTAAAAGCGCCATATTGCTCAAATTCATGCCTAGGGATAAAAAGTATTACATTGAAAATTCTCATTTTGATATTGCTTAAATGCTCAATTTCATAAGTGTCAAGTCTTTCAATGCTGTTGTTAATAATTAAAATCTTATATATTTCAATGTCCTAAAGGATGTTTTCTAGTAACAATGCCAGTTCATTTGAATGTTTCATTTCCTCGCATTTAACTCTATTCACACTAATAATAAAATTAAAAATTACACTTATTTAAAACGTATCACACAACACCAATCTTTATGAGACGGATTTTTTTTTATATTACAACATTTACTAAAGGGAAAATACAAAAAAAAAGATTGTTCTAATTTTGAAAATGGCGCGAAATTTTGCCTTGACTACAATTGGTTTGGCGAATCGTTATTATGCATAATATTTAGTATTACACAACATAGCATTACATTATATTGCCCATTTTGATAAACCGCTCGTACGTTTGAGATCGATTTTAAGAATTCTAATCTAAACTCTTGAATATCGATGTGACATAACGAAATCAAGATGACATTTGCATTTTGACAGCTATTTGACAACTGTCACTTTTGAGCGGTTAACGGACCATAGAGTATAGTTATGAAATAATTTCTAGCGGCCTGGCATCTAATGATACATCGTCATTGAATAAATAAACGTTCATATTTATATCTTAATGCTACATATTGGTTAATGAATCATTAAGTTAGGATTTATATCTTTTTTATTATAATCTTTTACTGTGACTCAAAGTAGTCTTACTTTGACAATCTCAGTAATTGATTGTAATGAAAAATACATAATATATAGGTTGATCACCGGTTGTCGAGGCAACGATCAACTGAAGAGCTTAGAGTCAAGACTCCAGTGTCAACGAACACGCGATTCTATTAAAGAATAAATAGCTTTTTGCAATAATCATTATTACTTCATGGTTCTCAAAAGGTACTAATAAATAATGACATTTTAGAGAACTATTTATTTTTCAAAAGACAAATAAATCATTGGTTTCGCTTTCACTGGCCCCCGTCACAACAGTACACAAAATAAGCTTACATTTGACCAATTCAGCAGTTTGTTAGTAAAACCATAAGTATTCACTTGCGATAATTTACAATAAATGCATTAATTATAATATATTATAATAATTTAGTGCCTTCCCGATGTTCTGTCACTATGTGAGTTAAATAGTTTTGTGAATGAGTAATCGGTAATCAAGATTAAGTTGTAATTTTTCTTAGGACCAACATAAGTATGTTTTTGGCTAATTGTTACTTAAATATATGTTTAGTTTTACAATATCCCTGCATTTTACTTCTGATAGCTAAACTATACTAGCCCAAATCAATGGGCATAGGATTTGGTTCTACTTTAAAATGTGACGGATTTTTCTAGCATAAGATTTACATGGACTGAACGCGTTACCTGAAACAGTCCTTCAGTTGGTCCTATAAAACATCTTGTACATAAGTATTTTGTAGATATACATAATCCAGTAAATATTGTTAATTTATAGTTTTTTTTGAGTGACAGACAAACATACCCTGTTTTCATGCATACATATTGGCTAAGTAAGAGATCGCCCATTCGACTTAGATTGATTCCTACCTACATTTCTTTACTTGTTAAGCTTGTAGTTTTCTAGCTCATTAGGTTAGTAATAACTTCGGTTAGCATGAAGCGAATTATAGATATGTTTTTGACTAAAGTGTAAATGGTAGAAATAATGTTCGTGTCTAAGATAATTCATTTCTCCCAAATTTGTGGGTAGAATATTTAATTATGCTCATTTTTTGACTTATGTTTTTATAGAAACTGCATAAAAGAAAAAAAGAAAAATTAAGTTTTAAACGCTAAGGCAGTTGATATCCTATTGCAAGAAGTGCCTAAACGATGTCTTGGTCACCTTTGTCTAGAACAATTTATTACTATTACAAGTCTATCTAAAAATATTTAGTAGCACCAACAATTAATAACGAAAACATTGTTTTGTAACTTTTTGAGTTTATTTTTTTTTGAGATAATGTGGAAAAGCACCAAAACACACATTTTTTACATTTAATGAGAGACAAGCGATAGTGCTGCCCTCTCGTTTGAGTCCTATCCGTGTATTTTTCTTTTGACCGCCATTACGCTTCAAGATGTTTCTACGCCACTTTTAATATTTTGGAACATTTTTTTACTTCTGGCGGCCAATAAAAACCTTGTCAATATAATTAACTCTAATTCCTCCAAGTATTCAATAATAGCGTGCCATAATCACAACCTCAAGACCACCAGCCAATATATACGCAATGAAAACCGACTGCATTCAGTTACCAACCTTATCTACACACAATTAGATCGCATTTTGCAATGTCAAGGTGTGGTTGTGAGTGGCCCCGTGACCGTTGTGCGTTGTGAAGTCATCGTCTAGTAGTTTGGGCACGTCGGCCATCTTTGTTTGGTTCTCGTTGGACAAACGTTCGGATTGTATGAAGTTGGCAGATATGTGGCCAATGTTGGCGGGCTGGGAGTTGCCATTGTTGGCTTCGATTGGCGTGTTGGTTATTGGTGCGTTGTCGTTTGTTTGTAGTTTGGGTGTCGTCGTCTGCTCTGCGATTTTGTCCTCAGTCTGTAAAAGAGAAAGGAAGACTTCAGTATTTTACGTTGGGATTTAGTCGACAAGATATGATACATAATTATAATCTGGCAAGAGCTATGGCAAATCTGAAAAGGTGTGTAAAATATTAAGTTTAAACTAGATGAGTCTGGTGTTACTAATTACCCTGCGATGAAAACCGAAACGAATTCATAGGACCAAGTTTCTTTTCAAATTATATGAAGTATACTAGAAGATTATACAGAGTTGATACGATAGAGGGGCATTAAATTACAGTACGTAAACTATACGTGTTTAGTGTTAATTCGGTACCGTTAAAAAATAAAACTAACCAAAACAAATTTTTTTTTCAAACGAACTAGATGGCTTACAAATCAGAGTAAAACGCAACCACCCTTTGTAAATAAATGTGACTGACCTTAAATACCTAGGTAACAAAGTGGCAACGTAGCGCGGCGTGTGTTATCTCTTGTCTTGGTCAGATTTATCGCTTCAAGGTGCATCTCATCAAGATCATTTGCGACTAAACTACTTCTCCTAATAAATTGATTTTTGGTATAGAGCTTGAAAATGGTACCTCTAATATACGCAGTTTAAAGGAAAGACCCTCGGTCGTATTAACTCTGTATAGTATCAAATTACCTAAATTTAAAACCCATCATAGTTGAGTTGATATTTGAGGGAAAGCTCCGCTTAGATTATATTATATTAAAGTGGACCTGGTCTGGTCCTTACCAAAAGCATTTATCGTGTAACGACTCAAAACTGTATGGAGTGCAAACAATCTATACTAATATTATAAAACAGAAAAGATTGTTTGTTTGTTTAAATGAGTTAATCGTTTTGAAGATTCCAGAACCAAATCCACCCAAGACTTTTGAGCCTTGGGTGGATTTGGTTCATATTTGGTATGGAAGTACCTTGAAGCTGGAAGGTTATAGGATACGTCTTTTTACCCGACTGCCAAAGGGTTGTTTTTATTGAGATACAAGTCCACAGAAGCCAAATACCGCGAGACTGCTTCTACCAAGATAAAGTATCAATCAAGGCCTGCCATGCCTTGTGCCTTGATTCAAACGTCGCACTAAATGTGACTTTTCTAGTCGACACAAATGTAATGATATTATTTGCAGTTTGGTGTCTTCAATAAAAGTTGATTATTGCAAAGTGAAATAAAAAATGTTCGATCGAGGAAAGGATGCATTTTTTTACTAGGTTTTATTTAACTTGCCTTGTTAGTTCATTCGTTAGCATATCCGGGTCAAATATTGCAACAAAAAGAACTGATTAAGATGAAATTTTGCACACATGTTTAGTTTAGACTTGGAGTCGCGAGGCTTCGCTCCCGCAGTCTATATCTCGATAAAAATATAACCCTTCTTCTTTTGTAGTCGGGTATAGTCTATATAAACATAAAACCTTTCCATTATTATTATATTTATTTATTTTTATTTTTTATTTTTTTTTTTATTTTTTTTTTTTTTATTATTATTATTATTATTATTATTCATTAGCGTAGATAACAATGCATGTTTAGATAAGTTACGTCATTTTAAATCCAATTTGATGGACGATGATGATGATATGAGTATCAAATGAAAGGGTTTAATGAGAAGAATACGAAAATAATAAAATTACTTTAAAAGCGTTTTTTGTTTCTATCTCACATCGTGTTCATGACGCGAGTGGATTATTTACTCAAACTTGATCCACCATTGAATTAAAAACTCCACAATGTTTAACCGAATATTCTGATGATGGTCGTGTATGGAATACTGCTCTCATCTTTGGGATGGATCTGCTAAATACCAACTGGACGCGCTTGAGTCTATCGAGAAGCGGGCCAAGAGACTCATTGGCAACGATGCACTGGTCGAGTCAAAGCTCCAGAGCATTGAACATCGACGACGAGTTGCAAGTCTATCGGTGTTCTATCGGTTACATTTCGGGGAGTGTGCGATGGAATTACACAATCTAATTCCGTCAAGCCCGTTCTATCATCGGACTACGAGACAAAGGGCGAAGCACCATCGTTACATGGTGGACATCCCACCCATACGCACAAAACGTTTTGGGAATACCTTCATTGTGCGTACGGCTAAGGAGTGGAATTCCCTGCCGGAGTCTGTGTTTCCCGATAGCTATAACCTGGGAGTCTTTAAGTCAAGAGTGAATAGGTTACTTTTAAGTAAGCGTGCTCCATCTTCGACCACATCATCACTTACCATCAGGTGAGATAATGGTCAAACGCGAACCTATTTTGAATAAATAAAAAAAAAATGATTTGATTATCATAATTATAGTTACAGCGAGTTGTTCGGACAGTCCCAATAGGTCGGCAGTGACGTTGCCGTTGTTGGGCGTGGCGTTGAGTACGGCCGGCGCGGGCGCAGTTTCTACCGCGTTCGGTAATACCTCCACCGGGTTTGTTTCTTGGGGCTGCTGAAAATGTACGAATGATTGTTGAAATTAAAAATACAAATAATGAGCAAGAATTACAATTATATCTTAATAAATGCGAGTTTGTACGAATGGATACTTGTTTTTTACTCTTTCACGCAAAATCTACTGAAACTTAGTTACGCTCATAGAAACACTAAAAAAGAGTTTTGAGTCAAGCTCCTAGTGTTTCGAAGATGTGAAATATAAGTGTCGAACCGTTGCACGTGCAAGTTCCCAATACCTAGCTCTCTATCCAACAAGCGATTTGTTTGCGGATGAATGGGAGATTTTATTGGCATTCCAGGTGTACCGAGAGGGATTTATAAATATTATGAACCTTTTTATTCTCTTTTAGTGTCAACCTTTTCATTTTGATTTTAGTTTTTGCCCTTCCCATTGTTTGTAACATAAGTTGTTGTTTGTTTTGTATATAATCTTTGTTGTTAGTTGGTTTAATTACTGTAATTGGTCCAACCGTCGTAATTAACCTCTAGAGCCCCAGCGGCACAAAAACGTGCCAGTAAACAAGTATTAGTTGAGCCCCGCTGGGACAACATTTGTGTGCCAGCGGGGCTCAACTAATAGTTGATGTAAATAATGGCGGTCCTTGAGAGGTTAAATAAGGAGACACGCGTAACATTACCTGCGCTACGTCCAAGCCTAATAAGTCAGCAATGGCGTTCCCATTATCGGGCGCGGGCGCTGCCGCTGTGGGCTCGGGTGCCGCGGGGGCTGCGGGAACCTGCGCGGGGGCTGCGGGAGCATCCGCCGGGGCTGCGGTAGCCTCCGCAGGGGCTGCGGGAGCAGCTGGAGCGGGCGCGGGCTCAGCCGGCGCTGGAGCTTGCTTATTCTTATCTTCTTCGGCTTGCTATTAATTTACAAAATAAAATAAAAAGGCTATAATAAGGTTTTTTTTCTTTGTTAACCTTGCAATCGATCGGCAGACTTATTATTATTTTTTATATGTATATGTAATTAAGTATATGATATTGTTAGAATTGCATAACATTCATAATAGGTACTATGTGACTAACATAGTACCTATTAAGATTACGAAACAAATTTACAAAATTTGTGTGGTGTGTGTGAGAGGAAGGGGAGGGGTGTATGAAATTATGTTTCTATGTAACATTAAAACTGTCTAAAATTTTAGTTTCCCTGCTGAAGAATCTACCCCTAAAACGGACAAATAATATCTGAGCTAGCAACATTACGCGGGTGGGAAGGAAGGCTAGCGGGGGACGCTTGTCTTGTATTTGGACACAGAGCGCGGCTTGCAATTACAGTTACACGCGGTTTCTAGTTCTTTCTGTATTCTAAGCAACTAATATTGAAATTCAAGTGTCCAGCACAGAGATCAACAATGTACAGTCTGTAGTACCCAACTGATATGGCTTACCGATATAGCTGCGCAGACAACGAATTTTCAAAGCGCAAGAAATACTATTGACCAATCGGCGCGCTCCACTGGAGAGTGGAGCGTGCCGATTGGTCGGCAGCTGCCGCCATGTTAGCGCGCGGCGCGTGAGTGAGACTGAACTAACAGCTGCAGTGTATTATGAACCTTATAGTAGTGACCTAAGGTTGATTTTAAGTTAAGCATTCTTTCGTTAATCTTCGGGGTCATCATTTATTTTCTGTGCGAACGAAGATTCACGACGCGCCTTATCAGTTGGGTACTACTGTACCTAGCTATCCCACATGTGACGTCAATAAAAATACATGTGCAAAATTTATTGGACTGTGACAAACGAATAGCTTTTGACAGAAGGATTTAAGTCAAGGCCAGTAGTCTATTCTATACTAATATTGTAGAGGTAAAATTTGTTTGTAAGTTTGTATGTAGAGGGTAATCTACGAAACTAATAATCTAATCCTAAAAAATCTTGATGGGTGGTAGTAAGGTGTATTATTGGTAAGTGCTATAGGCTATAAATCATCCTCGCGGACGAAGCCGCGGTCGAAATGCTACTAAGGAATAAAAAAGATACTTTTTGTTGATATGAAACGCGAGCGTTTGACCACCATTCACCTGATATAGAGATAGTGATGATGTGGTCGAACTAGACTGCGCGTGCATCATAACAATGATTAATCATACTATGTAGTAATTTATTTATTGCAGCAATTACACCAATGGAGAGCTGATTTCGTCAGAATCCAACATTCTGCGCGCAGTGGTCTTGCTCAAATCCCATAAAATGATGGATGAATTGTGGGTCACAAGCGCTCACTTGCATAGCATTAGACCACCATTTATCTTCAGTTTTTCATATGAAAGTCTATGACGCCACTATATAAAAATGTACATACTCGTAGGAAATAATGTTCAACACAACTATTGCTAAGTGGCCTTTGTGAAAATAATGTTGGGAATTTAAAATTGAAATCATAACTGTGCGTACCTTCCGGAGCCGAGTCCTCGCCATGATGGCCTCGACTCTCTGTTTCCTCGCGAGCCTCTCTTTCTCCTCCTTCTCCGCCTCCTCACGCCGCAACTTCTCCGCTTCCTCGGCCGCTTTACGCTTCTCCTCGTCTTCTTTGAGACGAGCCTGCTTCTCTGCCTCTTCGCGAAGCTTACGCTCTGCTTCTTCGCGTTCGAGTTGTTGTTGAGCCTGGAAAGTAAAATTGATTGGATTTAATGACAGGGTATTTAAGAAATATCATATCTAAAATACAATAAAGAAGCTAATACAAAACACTTTGCCCAACCCGGTAACCACTAGGCCAGCGAGGCGGTTCCTACACATATACAGGGCTACTGGTAACTCGACGTGTTCCTTGCAGGACGTCATAGCAGGGTTAAAATACCACAAATTAAGCCACCAAATGTTCTACCGAAATTCAATTTTTTTTTTGCATTAGATAACAATTTATAAGAGGTAATAACAAAAATTACAAAAAAAAAATGTTTGGTCAGTGATATTTGCCAAGGTTTAAGGCTTTTTTGAACTTTTAATTATTAACAAAATCTGCTACGTCATCAATTATGATAATACCTTAAATTTCAGTACAGTCGCGCCGTAAATCATTTTTAAATTGTTTTCAAATGATTTAATCTGGGATTTTTCATTAAAAAACGAAAAGTCTACCTAACTCAAAAACTACTGAATTTCGGTAGAACATTTGGCGGCTTAATTTGTTGCATTTCAACCCTGCTATGACGTCCTGCAAAGAATACGTCGAGTTACCAGTATCCCTGAATATTCTACTAGCTGCGCCCCGGTTTCACCAGCGTTTATTTTTGGCAAAACCTACACAAATAATATATTCTATTACTTTAAGATTACTACTGAGTACAATAAAAAAAAGAGACTATCAATGTGGGTAGAATTCACATTACTAGCAATCTTTTAAGCCCCTCCAATTAAGTTAAATAATGCTAGTGTGTGGAATGGGGCAATAGTGTAACATTATTTTAAGCTATTGTGTTACTTTGTAGAGCTGTGTCAGTCTGTGCTGTGTCCGATGTATAAGCTACTAGCTACTAGTAGTATACTTCGAGTTTATCAAGTCCAATAGAACGAAGTCGGAGCTTCGTTCTATTGGACTTGATAAACTCGATAAAACCATAACCATACTTTTTCGCAGTCGGATAAAAATCGGATGATAACCTATCCCATGCGACAGGCGATTACTCGCGTCAATCGCTAGTTGGTCCGCTGGACCGCTAGTTGGTCTCTGGGCGTGAGTTTTGACCTCCACGAGAGCATCGCTGAGCGAGTATTATCTTTGACAGCTTTTGTCGCTCAGCGACAAAACTAATGAAGCGTGTAGTCGCCGGCAGTGTGAACAGTCAGAGAGCAACTATTAATATATGCATCTCTTTCGTTTACACGGAATGTATATTTCATTGTGCGTTTCTTGAGCGAGTAAATCGCCGATAGTTATTCGTTTACTCGCCGGCAGTCGGACAACTGCCTTAGTTCCTGCGTGAAAGAGTTAGAAACATCCATACATCCATCCTCACAAACTTTCGCATTTATAATATTAGTAAGATATAAGGAGTTAGCACAGCGAGGGATAGTCACCTCGATAGCTTTCCGGAGCTTCTCCTCGTTCATCTGCCGCTGCAGCTGAGCCAGCTCGCGAGCCTCCTCCTCCTCGCGACGTTGCCGTTCCTCCTCCAGACGTTGCCGCTCCGCTTCTTCTTCAGCTTCGCGTTGCAATCTGGAATATATGATCGGGTAATGTAGTTGTATTCTAAACAAAAATCTCTGGGAGTCTTTAAGGCCCACTATCCCACTGTTTTACAAGCGTTGGCGCTTCTCCAACGTCTGCACAACGCAACATTAACGTCGCGCACATGCTACGATTTGAGGTGTATAATCAGAAACAAAATGGATTGGATGGAGGAAACATTACTATTGGTTTTCCTACTTCGACGAAAATTACGTAAAAGAAAAAGGACGTCTCATTGTCAATTTTAGGAAAAGGACGATTGTTCGGCCTTTTCCTAAAGTTGACCCCTGTTGCCAAAAATCACAACGTTAACGTCAAATCGCCGCGACATTAACGTAACCAAGTCACAACGCAAACGTTTACCACTAGAAACTCGCGACGTTAACATTGCGTTTGAGCAGTGTTGACGCTGCGAAGACGTTGGAAAAGCGCCAATGCTCGTAAATCGCCAGTGGGATAGCGGCCTAAGTCAAGAGTGAATAGGTTACTGGTACTCTGGGTGAGCGTGCTTTATCTTGAACCACATCATTTCTTACCATTAGGTGAGATAGTGGTCAAACGCGAGCCTCCTAATAAAAACTAAGCTGATCATAACCCAAAAAACTTTTTAGCAAAAAATAAAACCGACTTCCATACCAAAATACTACAAAGCCAAAAACAACTTTAATTTCGGTAGGTGGTGTCAAAAAAAAGTAAATACAAAACCAATAACACCGACTAACTAACACCAACTGGTTTTATTTTTTGCTAAAAAGTTTCTTTTCACGCTTTTTAGTGGGTCCGTTTGTAATTTATGTAATTACAAAAGCCAAAATGTTAACTACTTATCACTTAAGCAATATTTTACAAAATATTGCTTTACCCGATGCAGAGCCGTTAATTTTTGAGGAGTTCTCCTGGTACTTCATCATCAGCTCTACCATAAATGCATTGTGACAAGCATAAAGTGCTTAACATCCATATTCACGTAATCGAATCGCAATCCACGAAATACTTTTAATTGAGTAGTTTCGGTGGCCATCTGTGGTCTTCATCATTAGTTCCACTTCCCTATATGGTGCTTTTCGAGAGCAACTGCACAAAGTACTATAAGAAATACCCAAAACACTATAGGTGTGCCTATAATATTTGAAGAGTTCCCTCGATTACTCCAGGATCCAATCATCAGATCCTGATTTCATAACAATGGGACCAACTAGAACATATACCCTTTCAAACGGAAAAAGAATTTTCCAAATCGGTCCAGCCGTCTTCGAGTTATGAGGTTAACATACATAAAAAAGAGTTCAAGACGAATTGGACGTAGTTGCGCAAAAAGGATCCATTCCAACTTTTTCTGAAATTGAGTTATATTGATATTGATATCCTGAAGATACGTTTGGTATATATAACTCAATTTCGGAAAAGATAGATATACTCTTTATTGTACACCATAACAGAATTAAATAAAGACTTAAAAAAAAATTGGCCAAGTGCGAGTCGGACTCGCCCATGAAGGGTTCCGTAGTAACTATAATAAATATAATATACTTAATATATTTATTTGAAAAAAAAAAAC
The DNA here is from genome assembly GCA_943138885.2 of Tholera decimalis. Classification (NCBI taxonomy): domain Eukaryota; kingdom Metazoa; phylum Arthropoda; class Insecta; order Lepidoptera; family Noctuidae; genus Tholera; species Tholera decimalis. The sequence goes on along the minus strand of OW964569.2, from coordinate 35,958,889 downwards.
AAAAACCTTACAAATTTCTTAAAACTAGCTTATTTACAATTTTTACAACTACACCAAATGACTTTGTTTTTCATAGTATTTGTACGATTTACAAAGTTATATTTGCGGTTTTAATAAATTTACTGTATCTCAAAAACTGCTGACTCGATCCCGTTCAAACCAATTTTGGTTGAAAGTTTACGTTAAGATCTACAACATATGCTTTTTTTAGATTTTTCACTTCATTATTATAGAAGTTAGAGGGGGGACACACACACACATTTTACCACTTTGGAAGTATCTTTTAAACGATTAACTTTATGAAAAAGTCATTTTAGAAACCTTAATGTCATTTTTAAAGACCTGTCTATAGATACCACACACGTATAGGTTTCATGAAAAAAAATATTTTCAGTTTCAGTTCCATGTATGGGGAGCCCCCTTCATTTTAAATATTTTTTAAATTTTCTCTTAAAATCGGAAAGCGGTTCACAGAATACATCTATCTACCAAGTTTCACATGTATAGTCCTAATAGTTTCGGAATAAAATGGCTGTGACATACGGACGGACGGACAGACAGACAGACGGACAGACATGTCGAAACTATAAGGGTTCTGTTTTTTGCCATTCGGCTACGGAACCCTAAAAAGTACAAAGGGTGTTACAATGGGCGGTAAAAGTGTGGATTGGATCCTTTTTGCGTAACTACGTCCAATTGAGAACCTCTTGTTTTTTTGATGTCGGTTAAGAAGACTAGGCAGGATTCACGTGGAAAGGCATAGAACGTGTTACCTCTGCCTCTCGAGCTCGGCCTGCTTTTCCAGCTCCTCCCGCGCGCGTCTCCTACGCTCTGCCAGGGCAGCCTTTGCCTGTTCCTCCGTCGTGATGCGCCGCGCCGTCATCGACGCTGGAAACACAAACATTTAAATTTTTTTTTATTACGAATGACCTCGCTGTTGACCTCGATCACACCTGATGGTAAGTGTAAGATGAGGTCTACGATCGAACGAGCAAGCCAATGCCTATTCACTACTGCTTTAAAAGCTGACGGGTGATATGTGGTATGTATTATGACAAATATGTAAGTTTATTCTACACTTGTAATAAAACTTTTACTTTGAAAATATTATCTACTAAGTTTATTGTTTTTTTTTATGCACCTGCCATGTTGTCTCTTCACCACCCATGGTTGACTGGTAGAGAATGCCTATGGCATTCCCGTAGGAATTTGGGGATAAAATATAATAGCCTATGTGTTATTCCAGGATTTCAACTATCTAATTACCATATTTCATTCAGATCCGTTCAGTAGTTTTTGACATCCTAAGTCCGCCTTTGTACATTTTGTGTTGCATAAAGTTTTAATAAATAAATAAATATGTGGCAGGGAACACAGAAGCCTGCAAAGAATTCCACACCTTGGCTGTGCGCACAATGAATGTTGATGAAAAGCGCTTAGTACGACAAGACGGTATATAATGTGGATGGTATCCTGCGGTACGTCTAGTAGTTTATTTTTTTTAAATATACTCGTTTGTAAAAAGCGTCAATAACCTAAAGTGCGGTGTCGGACTTCGGTCGAGAGATTGCGGATTCGAACCCCACCCGTTATTGCCATGAACCCACTCCAGACATAAGATATTTAGCATAGTTAAAGGGGTTAAGAAGCTAGTAATGAGAATTCTTGACACATTGCTAATTCTGTAATTTTTGCTTAGCAACAAATTTAGCAATTCGATAAATTATCAATAACTAGCTTCTGCCCGCGAATTCATTCGCGCGGAAGGGTTTTCCCAGGTAAATCCTGTTCTTGTGGGGATTCCGGTATAAAAAGTAGCCTATGTGTTATTCCAGGATGTCAACTATTTACAAACAAAATCTCATTCAGATTCGTTCAGTAGTTTTTGCGTACAGAGTAGCAAACATCTATACATCTAACCTAACAAACTTTCGAATTTATATTATTAGTAACATAAGATATAAACACTCACCAGTCATTTCATTATCATCAGTCTTTTCGACGGAGGGCTCCTTCCTGTCCTCCTTGTCTTCCTTCTTCTCCTTCTGTTCAGATTTCTCACTCACTCTCTGTTCGGACTTCTCACTCACTCTCTGTTCGGACTTCTCACTCACTCTTTGTTCGGACCTCTCTTCGGGTTTCGCTACTTCCGTTACTTGCTCGATTTTCGTCTCCTGCTTATCTTCTATTGTTTCTTTGATTTCGTTTACCTGGAATTGTAAAGAAAATATAGGTTTAAGTTTTGTACACAAATTCATGACCGACTATTGTGACGTTTTCAAAACCTTTATTTTAAAGGTGTGAGAGAAAAAGAGAGAGAGATGGCTTCTTAGAGAATCGATGGCAAAGATATTTTATATAAATTTGGCCCAATAATCAGCTAGGCGAACTCCGCTCGTTGATGCAGACATTAATTGTACAAGTGACAGGGCATGCGGAACAAGATAGAAGGTGGGCCATTATCTGAAGGAAGACGAGGAGAGAGATGGAAGTATCCCTACACATAGTTCCATCTCTTTCAGAACCTTGAACAATGTTGGTTTTCAAACGTTATAACACGATGGCCTAGGGAAGAGAGAGATAGGACTTGTTCATGCATAAACATCTTAATGTATTATAACTTAGTTTACATACTGTTGTATAATGTTAAATATATACATATATACGCGAAGAATAGAGAACCTCCTCCTTTTTGAAAGTCGGTTAAAAATAATCACAAACATTGTTACTCAGATATCATCCTTGCGAATTTGAAAATCATCGTACTTAATCGTGACATGCGAAATTGTGTGTTGAAAAAAGTTTGCAACATATACAATTTCACAATGTAATATTTTTTATGGGACTGCTCATCGTTTCAAGGATATATGCAAAAAAACGAGAACTTGTGACCTTAAACCTTGGATAATAAATGACACACAAGCATGACTGGTGGTGACTTTTGACATAGTGTTTGTAATGACATTATTTTCAAACTCAAAGTATTTTATTTCAACTACATGGGCACTTACAAAACGTCAGAAGATAGTGAACGGTTCGAAATTGGTCATTTCCTATGGAGAAGAACCGAGAAACTACGACTTTTTCACTAGAAATAAATGCATTTTTTTTTACTGAAACATAATTTTCACAATGTATCCATAATACAGGTTTTATAGGTATGTAACGACAATATATCTTTAAGACTTATACCAAAATCCAGCTTGTTGGGAATTAATGCAAACTGGAATGTCCATTTTGTGTGGACTATAGACAATACAATACACATACGCCTGCCTTTTTTATGCACAAAGCTAGGTATAGCAGTGTTTTTAAATTTAATATTTTAAATCGAAATCACTGGTCACCTAAAATAGAATTCCCTGTGCGATAGGTGACAGTAGGAATAACGGTTAACCAAGTTATAAATAATCGCTTATGATCACGTTTTTATTGTAAGTAAAAAAAAAACAATATTTTTTATAGAATAGAAAAACAAATACAATTTGAAAATATCTATACTAATATTATAAAGCGGAAATGTTTGTTTGTTTGAACACGCTAATCTTCGAAAGTACTGGGTGGATATGGATGAAAGGAGATGTTTCATTTTGGGCTACCTCTATGTACACCACATAGATAAATCGAAAAAACAATAGGGACTATCATAAAAAAAACCGGTCAAGTGCGTGTCGGGCCACGCGCAGTGTAGGGTTCCGTAGTTTTTATAACAGCCAAGTGCGTGTCGTATTCGCTGACTGATCGTTTTGTACCATGCTCTAACTAAAAGCCAAACATGACTACCTAACTAATTTGACTTCCTATACAAATCCTCACCTGATCCGACAATTTTGCACGGAAAGTTTTAATTTTATTTAGAGATTTGTATAAAACTTGTCATAGCCGGTGTTTTGAATTTAAATACGGACACAGAGCTATACTACTCAATCGTCACAAGAAACTAGCACGATACAACTGGCGCTTAGCGCCATCTATCGACATTTCTATAGAGTTGTTCGAAATTTTCGAGTCAAATACAATTTTATTTATTTTTTTATTTTATTTTATTCAAGAGGAACAACAAACAGCCACAACATAAAACATAGAAACAATAAATACACAAAACACTATAAACAATATTGCAGCCCACAACGCTGTTCACAGATTAATAATTGGATACTATACATGAAAACAATAATCGCTAGGGTTACAAATGCATTATATATATAGGATAATACTAGCTTATTAAATCAACTTACTGTGATATATATGTATATAATATGTATGGTATAATGTATATAATTTTATATAATACTCAAAAAAAAAAGACAAAATATAGAATAACATTCAAGAAAGCTCCTTAAGTATAAGACTTTTAAACCGATAGGGAGAACATGCAAAAATGTCTATATGTTCAAAAGTCCTATTGTAGGACTCGACCATTCTGCGAACAGGCGAACGCAAGCCAGAATTGGACTTGCAAGTACCCACTGAAAATAATGTGCCAGCGCGTACCTTTCGCTTGTCGACTGTCCTAGGAACTGCATAGCACAACATGTTGGAAAGTTCAATGCTGTCAAATTTATTTCTAACAATATTATATAAATTCATAACTTCTAAATACTTACGTCTATTTTCAAGTGTTGTGAGCTTATACTTTGCAAGCAAATCATGGTATGACAAATAATATCCATAACATCTATAATGCATAGCACGCAGGAATTTATATTGAACACGCTCGATCATTTCAACGTACTTTTTATAGTATGGACTCCAGACGGACACGGCATACTCCAGTTGAGAGCGTACTAGTGACTTGTACAAGCACATATAGGAAGAGGGCTTTTTAAAGTCGACTGTTGATCGCATTACAAATCCATATAATTGATATGCTTTATTAACAATCCTTCCTATGTGTAGGTCTAAGCAAAGTTTAGAATCAAGGATAACACCGAGATCACGAATGAAGTCCACTTTAAGTAGGGGGTCATCACAATTGGTCGACTATTACTCGTAAACTTGTAAAGCCCACTTATGTGTGATAGTTTTCCTTTAAATTTCGTTATATATAGGTACTACTGCCGTGACATTTGAATTTCTAACTACAACCGTTTAGTTGATAGAGGGGGAGGACACTTGACTCTAACGAAAATTGGTACTTTAAAGCTTGATAAGTCACGAACGGTTTACTTAATCAAAAAACGATCTCACCAAACCCCTAATATTTGTGAAAGACCTATCCAACGATATCCCACACTATGGGAAGAACGAAAAAAAAAAATTATCATCCCACTTTACATGTATGGGAGTTACCCTAAATTATTGATTTTTTCAAAATTTTATTTTACCACTTTTTTGGCGTCATTAACGTGTATACTCATGCCAAAGTACAACTATCTAGTACCAATAGTTTTTGAGCTAAACCGCGGACAGACGGACAGACAGACGGACATGGCGAAACTATAAGGGTTCCTTGTTGACAACGGAACCCTAAAAATACCCAAAAAATTATTTGGAGACGGGTATAGCTGTGATAAATTATTATTTGGGAAGATTTTTATTATGATAACCCTTGTTTTAGAGCAGCCATGATAGTCGTGTTTGACATGACGTTTGACAGATTTGAGTTTCGTGACGTCTTTCTGTGAGTTGTCCCTACGACTATGCAAGTGGGCAAGTGGAAAAAAAACATTGATAAATATAGAATCCATATTTACAAGCTATTTCGATTATTATCCATATATATAAAAAATAACGATAAATCGATGTATCGATATTTTTCGTAAAGGCAATGCACGTAAGTAACACTAAGTGCATTACATTACGTGGTTTTTGGCACTACGCAATCTCGTGGCCAACAAAAAAAAACGAAACTAACCTGAAGGTATATATGCATAAATTCTTATGGCGCAAATGTGCTGACGGTCTGGTGATCAACATTTGAACTACTCCCCGGATATGACAAGATTAGTACACGTTAGACCAATTATTTTAAAATGAATAAAAAAATATCGATTATCGATTTATTGAAATTTAAAATATTGCCGATATTTATCGATTATTTTATGAAAATTATCTATATTTTGATATATCGATTCGTCAAGCCGACATGTCAAAATGACATTCGCATCACTGTTCAACAGCAACATGGCCGTCACCATATTTTTGTTTGCTCTCCTTGACCGAGATAATTTGAATATCACACTAAAATAAAGTGAAATTATAGAAAAGTAACATTAAAAGACGGTTAAGTACTACATTATACATCTATATTTACATACATACATTTCTGGAACATCTTTGGTAAGGAAGTAGCTTGAAGCTTAAGGAAGGTTTTATACCTAGACTTTTTAGCCGACTGCAAAAGATGTATGTTTTTATCTTGATAGTCCACGGGAGCGAAACTCCGATCTACTGCTATTGTAATAATAAATTAGGGGAGACTAAATAACATCTAAACATGCAAATCTTGTCTTTGTATCAAAATATTTGTAATCGTGCAGCGTGTAATGTACCTTATCAACAAGGTGATGTGCGTCTCCGTTCTGTATCTGCAACGCTTCCAGCTTGTGTGTGACCTCGGCGGGGTCCACCGTGCTCTTGTCCGACAGTACCGCCGCGACTGTCGCCGGGGCCACCGGCTGCGACATAAACGGTATGTCTTTACTATTGGCGGTGAGGCGATGGGATCAACTTGTGTTTGATCATTTGTCTTGTGAAGTTATATTTATGTATATGGTGTGAGTGATATGTGCATTGTGCGTGGTCATGTTTAAAAAAAGTGACTAAATAGTTGAAAACAAATATCTTGGCAAGTAGTCTGTAGTATTTGGCGAGAACCTGAGATACAGGTAGGGTTGCCAGGTTGTCCAACCTAATAGCCGGACAGACCTGCCAATTTGGCCAGACATTTGTGTGAAAAGGCCGGACATCTTAAATTATTAAGGATTTTGTGTCTTAGTATTATTACGACTAAAATTGTGTATGTAAACCCAGGTTCTTTTTATTATCCATACTAATATTACAAATGCGAAAGTAACTCTGTCTGAATGTTACCTTTTCACGCCTAAACCGCTAAACCGATTTAGATGAAATTTAGCATGTGAATAGTTTAGGACCCTGGGAAGGACTTAGGATAGTTTTTATCCCGGAATTCTCACGGGATCGAGAATTACGCGGGGAAAACCTCCAACGCGAACGAAGTCGCAGGCAAAAGCTAGTTTACCATAAATCTTCTTAAGGTGATTGGTGAAATGTAAAAAGCCGGACAAGCCGGACACGCATTCAAAAAGCCTAACTATGTCCGGCTTTATCCGGACGCCTGGCAAAGCTAGATACAAGTATCGTTTATACCTAGCACAGAGCTTTAGCAGTCTCTCACAAATGTGTTATTGTACCCTAGAAATAGCAGCTTGTAAGCTTTATTTAAAGTTAGTGAAGAGAAAATAAATGTATTTTTTTATTTTTTTTTGGTGGAATTTAGTTTAAAGAACGGATTCAAGCGTTACTCGTTGAACGCTGCTCTGCCAGTGAAAAAGCCTTTCTTCATACGCAGCGCAGCGGTGGGCAATTCAACATCTCCTGTGATTGCTCCGTGGAGGGGCGGAACATTTGTCGAATAAAGTTTGCTTGCAAGTTGCATTGCGTCACTTTCTGCATGTGCAATGCATATAATTTTGTATATATATTGCCCCTGCACTAGAAATCTCTCTAGTACCGTGTGCTCATTTTTACGCCCGGATTTTGCGGGCGCGAGCGCAGTTCTAATTTAATTTAGTTTAATCATAGATTTGATGGTACTATCTCCATGATATTGCTTGAAAAGCGAAACACAAATATTTAAATTTCTATGACCACGCACTTCTTGAAACCTTTATATTAACCCCTTGTATGTTTAGTAAGTCAGTCATTATTAATTTGAATGTTTAAAAACCATTATACATTTGGATACTTTATTGTATAACTAACATATAAAGCAGCATGCAATGATATCTAGCTACAATACGGTGAGGCAGTTTTTCAATTTTTAAGGTAACTTAGCGTAAACTAAAATTAAAATAAGGAAGAGCTTGGATAGCAGCCTAAACTATAATAATAATTAATATTGTTTGTGTTCTATTTTGTGTAAATATTAAAGTAAAATTGTAAGTTAAGCTCATAATAAAAGAATGCTGTGTTCACTATTTTAGGGCATGCACAGTTCAATTAAGTCTTAAAGTTAGATATATAATGTAATTGAAATTGTATTGTTCGTTTAGTGAACATAAATAAAAAATACTATTCTAAAAGAATGAGTAGGTAAGTTGGTTGGTAGATAAGTTGGTTGGTAGGTTGGTTGGTTCCACGCACGCCTCAAAGAGTTGTCAGCAATAGCAATAGTGACGGGGCCTCATAGGGCCATTGCCTGTCGGGGTTGCGGGAATGTTCTAACGATATACCGCGGCCCCGGAACTTAAGGGCAGCTGAAGGAACAGGGTGGGTTTTTAGCCAGTAGAAGTCTGACACTCCCTCCGCTCCACCCAGAGCTCGAGAAGAACAGCTCTCTAGGAAAAACAGTGGCAGAGTGGTAACATGCTAGCATACATGACGAGACTCGGTTGATACATTCTTACTCTCCCCATAGAATTGATCTGGCTTGCATTAGAGGGTACTCCTAAGTGGAGACTTTATTAAATATTATTTTTGATTTTAATCATAGAAGTACGAATCGAACGCAGAGCTAAGAGGCTCATAGGTGACAAGATTCTGGCAGGCAAGCTTCACAGCCTGGCTCACAGGCGAAACGTTGCTTGCCTGTCTATCTACAGATTATACTTCGGAGTCTGCGCAGGAGCTCCACGACTAATCCCTTCATCCCCTTTTACTACCGGTCAACCAGACGTACCGCAGGATACCATCCACACTTGGTCGATATACCGTCTTGTCGTACTAAGCGCTTTTCTTCAACATTTATTGTGCGTACAGCCAAGGTGTGGAACTCTCTGTCGGCTTCTGTGTTCCCTGCCACATATGACCCGTCAGCCTTTAAAGCAACAGTGAATAGGCATTTTCTGGGCTCGCTCGTTCGATCGTAGACCTCATCTTACAATTAACATCAAATGTGATCGAGGTCAAAAGAGGGCTCATTCGTAATAAAAAAAAATACCAAAATTAAAAATAATTTATACACCTCACATCACATACCGTCGTTGCGCTAGCAAAAGGCGCTATGTGGTAAAAATCATTTTCGTTCTTTTATGCAGTTTCAACCGTTATTTTAATACACACATGCTGTAAAACAGCTATCTAATAAACGAAATATTTAAAGAGTTACCTTTCAATATTGCGTTTATCAGATAGCTGTTTTTACAGCATGTGTGTATTAAAATAACGATTGAAACTTCATAAAAGAACGAAAATGACTATTTACCACATAGCGACTTTTGCAAGCGCAACGACGGTACATACCTACTTTTTACTCTCCACTTTCACAGTTAGTAGCACTTAATAACTTTTGTATTGGTATTATTTATGGTTGAACACTACCCCCTGAGATACATGTAACATCTTGTTCAGGAAATAGGGTCAAAAATTGATGTCAGCTATCGCATCCACCACATTATGTAAATAATGTTCGTAAAACTTACATAGGTCTAAATGGGCACTTCACGTCTGAAGCTAGTGCACGGTTCAGATTGATCGCTTCTTATGGGGAAGATCCGGCAAGAAAGTCCACGGTTCGAAGCTAAGATTTATTAAATGAATAACCAACCAACCTTAAAACGTATTTTTTTCTTATCCATGCAATTAAATATGATATTTATCAAAACAAAATTTACGAAATGGTTACTTTATAACACTTTTACACGTTGTTATTATAAATGATTAAAAAGAAACACCGAAACAAAATCAGTGGTTAAAGGAATGGAATGAAACTTAAAGTAGTGGTTATGGGACACATAATGGTTATATGACACATAAAAGTGGTCGGCCACATAATGGTGATGGGACACATAATGATTATGGGACACATAATGGTGGTGGATCACATAATGGTGATGGCACACATAATGGTTATGCGACACAATGATTACGGGACACATAATGATTATGTGACACATAATGGTTATGTGACACATAATGATTATGAGACACAATGATTACGGGACACAATAATTATGGGACACATAATGATTATAGGACACATAATGATTATGGGACACAAAATGGTTATGCGATACAGAATGGTAATGGGAGCCATATAGTGGTTACCTTGGCGCGGGGTATGTCTGGGGCGGGCTGTGTCGGGGCTGCGGGAGCGGGCGACAGCGCTCGCCCGGGGGACGCAGACTGCGACTTGCCGCGCCCGCCCTGCGCACGCGCATACCTTACTACACTATTCAAAGTGCCCCGCCCACTATGGGGGAGGAAGGGGGGATCTCGCGCACTGGCCCTTCTCATAATACAGTATAGTGTTCGAAGCAAAATTTTGCAATCGATCACGTTTGCTGAGCAAGCGATTTAATGCGGCCGCACTAAGTGCGCCGCGAGTTTATTGTATTACGTACAGCAACCGGGTGCACTCATTTCCATCATTTAGCGATAATTTAGCCCTTACGTTACTTTGTGATTAATAATACTTAGCAATAAACCCTTGAAGGTTATCAGTGTGCTAACTTAGTAGCGTAACAAATCCCACCAGGTACCACTTAGGTCGCGCTCGCACAAAGAGTTTATTGATTTACCGGGGTTACGGGAATGTTTAAAACGCAAGAGAACTAAAGAAATGGGAGTGGATTTAAGTCAGTAGAAGTCTGACACTCCCTTACACTCCAACCAGAGCGGAAGGAGTCGTTTAATGATTTTTCCCCCGAAAAAAGGTCGTTGATTTAGGATATAAGCATTTATATAACAGACTTTACAAAATACATTTGGTTTTGTTGTTTTTTGCTTACTGCCTTATTAGTTTGTGTAATTTTTATCATCAACACTGCTTTCAACACGGTGATGGAAGACATCGTGATAAAATTGATATGTCTTAGGACTGAAAAATCCTGTGCCATCCAAACCCAAACTGGGCGATTAAGGTCCATTCTCATAGAGACGAGGCCTGTGTCCCGGTAATGCAAACTTTATAATGTTACTCGCTAGGAGTTTGAACAGTCTCCCGTGGTCCCTATAAGTAAAGTACTTAAGTCCGGTAGGTCTATTAAAAGGATATTTACCTTATCGTGATCTTTGGATGGCTTTGGCTTTCTGTGTACTGGCGGCTTGCCTTCACCAGGAGCGACCGGCGTAGCTGTAAAAAAATTAAACAACTTAGGTATATTGCTTTAAAAAAATGTTCTAACGACAGCTACAAGCCGTCTCACGATGTCAAATATACGTCTTGGGGACGTATAAATATACGCCACCATCCAAAACTTGGGACATTTCAATAGCAAATATCGCAATACATTTTTTAAAACAAGAATATTTATTTTGTCAGAACATTGTAAGCATATACGAACTTGGGAAGCCCCAGTAAGTGACATACGTACCTACTTGTGTGGGGTCTGCAGTTTTCTTCCCTATGAAGTGCAAATACAATGTTACCAACTGTATAATGAATAAAATTACTGATTTACTATCGATAGTCTTTTATAAAAAATTACCGACACACGTTTTTAAGTTCTTAGAATTGGCGGCATTAGGCATTGCTCTTGTATCTGTTCGTGTGTTGGCATGTCTCGGTACAGTAGTACCGAACTGATTTAGGCTTACCAATGTACCTGCGCAGAAAATAAATTTTCAAAGCGCGGGTAAAGCTATTGACCAATCGGCGCGCTCCACGCACCGCGCTTCTTTTTCCTCTACCATTATTTAATTGGTCGGCAGTGCCGCCATGTTAGCGCGCGACGCGTGACGCGTGAGTGAGACGGAACTAACAGCTGCAGTGTATTATGAACCCTATAGTAGTGTTCTAAAGTTGATTGTAAGTATTCGTTCGTTAATCTTCGGGGCCATATCTGTGGGAACGAAGGTTCACGACACGCCTTACTAGTTGGGTACCAGTGTACGTAGGGACCACGGATTAGATTAATAAGATTGGAATGGTAATGTGGGCATGGCGAGCGCGCCACAACTATGATTCGAAAAGCATAGTTCGACCGATTAATTCATTCACCGAGTTTAGTGCGCTTCAGACTACTTCGGAACACAGAGCTCTGCTTTAAAATGCCGTGTTGTGCAATTATAACCTGTAAAACAAAAAGTCAGACCGCAAGTATAGAGCGAGGAGGTATATATTTCCATCGGTAAGTCGAAAATAACATTTAATTACAATTTTATTTGTAAAAAACAAAAATATTCTGATCACTATGAAATTCCAAACATTAACAACATTATAAAATTATACATTGCCCGATGTGTACTCGCTTAATCAACGCAATAACCAAGTCCGCTTACAATGTACTGCATGCGTCGCGTCAACACTTCAAACATTGGACGTTTCGTCCTTTGCACTGATTAGCCGTGATGCAGGCGCATGTTTATCGACATTGAGTTACAATCAGTAGCAAGCTCTCGATTTAAGTGTATGTAATTTATTTGTGTGCGTAATTCGCATACGTAACGGGCCTCTTGCTTGTAGTAGAGCTAAAGAGTGGGGAGACAAGCGGCGACCCGCGTTTTCATACAAATCAGGAACTATTTCCATTCTAACCTTTTTTAATCGACTTCTAAAAAAGGAGGAGGTTCTCAATTCGGATGTTTGTATTTTTTTTATGTTTGTCCGCGCTTAACTCCGTCGCTTGCCAACCGATTTCAAAAATTCTTCTAAAATCTAACTCTTGTTAGAAAGGGTATACTTCCCAAATGGTCCCATGAAAATTTTATCGAAATCGGACAAGCCGTTTCTGAAAAATCAACAAAAGTCTAAAAAAATATTTACGTTGATGATCTTTTCGTTTACTCTGCATTGCGTTTTTTGTTCGCGCATAACTCCGTCATTTACGAACCGATTTGGAAAATTCACTGACCCACTAAAAAGCACGAAAATAAAAACTTTTTACCAATTATTTTTTTTAAATTACCAATAACACCGACTACCGAAATTAAAATTATTTTTGGCTTTGTAGTGTTTTGATATGGAAGTCGGTTTTATTTTTTGCACAAAAGTTTTTTTATCTGTTCTGTAATAGGGACGTGTGACTCACCAGGCTTGGGCTGCGTGTGCAGCGAGGCGGGCCGGGGCCGGCGCGGCGTGGTGTGCGCCCGCCGGGGCACGTCTCCTCCCGCCATCACGGTACTGTCGCGGGACACGCTGGGAGTCGTTGTGATAGGGACGTATGACTCACCAGGCTTGGGCTGCGTGTGCAGCGAGGCGGGCCGGGGCCGGCGCGGCGTGGTGTGCGCCCGCCGGGGCACGTCTCCTCCCGCCACCACGGTACTGTCGCGGGACACGCTGGGAGTCGTTGTGATAGGGACGTATGACTCACCAGGCTTGGGCTGCGTGTGCAGCGAGGCGGGCCGGGGCCGGCGCGGCGTGGTGTGCGCCCGCCGGGGCACGTCTCCTCCCGCCACCACGGTACTGTCGCGGGACACGCTGGGAGTCGTTGTGATAGGGACGTATGACTCACCAGGCTTGGGCTGCGTGTGCAGCGAGGCGGGCCGGGGCCGGCGCGGCGTGGTGTGCGCCCGCCGGGGCACGTCTCCTCCCGCCACCACGGTACTGTCGCGGGACACGCTGGGAGTCGTTGTGATAGGGACGTATGACTCACCAGGCTTGGGCTGCGTGTGCAGCGAGGCGGGCCGGGGCCGGCGCGGCGTGGTGTGCGCCCGCCGGGGCACGTCTCCTCCCGCCACCACGGTACTGTCGCGGGACACGCTGGGAGTCGTTGTGATAGGGACGTATGACTCACCAGGCTTGGGCTGCGTGTGCAGCGAGGCGGGCCGGGGCCGGCGCGGCGTGGTGTGCGCCCGCCGGGGCACGTCTCCTCCCGCCACCACGGTACTGTCGCGGGACACGCTGGGAGTCGTTGTGATAGGGACGTATGACTCACCAGGCTTGGGCTGCGTGTGCAGCGAGGCGGGCCGGGGCCGGCGCGGCGTGGTGTGCGCCCGCCGGGGCACGTCTCCTCCCGCCACCACGGTACTGTCGCGGGACACGCTGGGAGTCGTTGTGATAGGGACGTATGACTCACCAGGCTTGGGCTGCGTGTGCAGCGAGGCGGGCCGGGGCCGGCGCGGCGTGGTGTGCGCCCGCCGGGGCACGTCTCCTCCCGCCACCACGGTACTGTCGCGGGACACGCTGGGAGTCGTTGTGATAGGGACGTATGACTCACCAGGCTTGGGCTGCGTGTGCAGCGAGGCGGGCCGGGGCCGGCGCGGCGTGGTGTGCGCCCGCCGGGGCACGTCTCCTCCCGCCACCACGGTACTGTCGCGGGACACGCTGGGAGTCGTTGTGATAGGGACGTATGACTCACCAGGCTTGGGCTGCGTGTGCAGCGAGGCGGGCCGGGGCCGGCGCGGCGTGGTGTGCGCCCGCCGGGGCACGTCTCCTCCCGCCACCACGGTACTGTCGCGGGACACGCTGGGAGTCGTTGTGATAGGGACGTATGACTCACCAGGCTTGGGCTGCGTGTGCAGCGAGGCGGGCCGGGGCCGGCGCGGAGTGGTGTGCGCCCGCCGGGGCACGTCTCCTCCCGCCACCACGGTACTGTCGCGGGACACGCTGGGAGTCGTTGTGATAGGGACGTATGACTCACCAGGCTTGGGCTGCGTGTGCAGCGAGGCGGGCCGGGGCCGGCGCGGCGTGGTGTGCGCCCGCCGGGGCACGTCTCCTCCCGCCACCACGGTACTGTCGCGGGACACGCTGGGAGTCGTTGTGATAGGGACGTATGACTCACCAGGCTTGGGCTGCGTGTGCAGCGAGGCGGGCCGGGGCCGGCGCGGCGTGGTGTGCGCCCGCCGGGGCACGTCTCCTCCCGCCACCACGGTACTGTCGCGGGACACGCTGGGAGTCGTTGTGATAGGGACGTATGACTCACCAGGCTTGGGCTGCGTGTGCAGCGAGGCGGGCCGGGGCCGGCGCGGCGTGGTGTGCGCCCGCCGGGGCACGTCTCCTCCCGCCACCACGGTACTGTCGCGGGACACGCTGGGAGTCGTTGTGATAGGGACGTATGACTCACCAGGCTTGGGCTGCGTGTGCAGCGAGGCGGGCCGGGGCCGGCGCGGCGTGGTGTGCGCCCGCCGGGGCACGTCTCCTCCCGCCACCACGGTACTGTCGCGGGACACGCTGGGAGTCGTTGTGATAGGGACGTATGACTCACCAGGCTTGGGCTGCGTGTGCAGCGAGGCGGGCCGGGGCCGGCGCGGCGTGGTGTGCGCCCGCCGGGGCACGTCTCCTCCCGCCACCACGGTACTGTCGCGGGACACGCTGGGAGTCGTTGTGATAGGGACGTATGACTCACCAGGCTTGGGCTGCGTGTGCAGCGAGGCGGGCCGGGGCCGGCGCGGCGTGGTGTGCGCCCGCCGGGGCACGTCTCCTCCCGCCACCACGGTACTGTCGCGGGACACGCTGGGAGTCGTTGTGATAGGGACGTATGACTCACCAGGCTTGGGCTGCGTGTGCAGCGAGGCGGGCCGGGGCCGGCGCGGCGTGGTGTGCGCCCGCCGGGGCACGTCTCCTCCCGCCACCACGGTACTGTCGCGGGACACGCTGGGAGTCGTTGTGATAGGGACGTATGACTCACCAGGCTTGGGCTGCGTGTGCAGCGAGGCGGGCCGGGGCCGGCGCGGCGTGGTGTGCGCCCGCCGGGGCACGTCTCCTCCCGCCACCACGGTACTGTCGCGGGACACGCTGGGAGTCGTTGTGATAGGGACGTATGACTCACCAGGCTTGGGCTGCGTGTGCAGCGAGGCGGGCCGGGGCCGGCGCGGCGTGGTGTGCGCCCGCCGGGGCACGTCTCCTCCCGCCACCACGGTACTGTCGCGGGACACGCTGGGAGTCGTTGTGATAGGGACGTATGACTCACCAGGCTTGGGCTGCGTGTGCAGCGAGGCGGGCCGGGGCCGGCGCGGCGTGGTGTGCGCCCGCCGGGGCACGTCTCCTCCCGCCACCACGGTACTGTCGCGGGACACGCTGGGAGTCGTTGTGATAGGGACGTATGACTCACCAGGCTTGGGCTGCGTGTGCAGCGAGGCGGGCCGGGGCCGGCGCGGCGTGGTGTGCGCCCGCCGGGGCACGTCTCCTCCCGCCACCACGGTACTGTCGCGGGACACGCTGGGAGTCGTTGTGATAGGGACGTATGACTCACCAGGCTTGGGCTGCGTGTGCAGCGAGGCGGGCCGGGGCCGGCGCGGCGTGGTGTGCGCCCGCCGGGGCACGTCTCCTCCCGCCACCACGGTACTGTCGCGGGACACGCTGGGAGTCGTTGTGATAGGGACGTATGACTCACCAGGCTTGGGCTGCGTGTGCAGCGAGGCGGGCCGGGGCCGGCGCGGCGTGGTGTGCGCCCGCCGGGGCACGTCTCCTCCCGCCATCACGGTACTGTCGCGGGACACGCTGGGAGTCGTTGTGATAGGGACGTATGACTCACCAGGCTTGGGCTGCGTGTGCAGCGAGGCGGGCCGGGGCCGGCGCGGCGTGGTGTGCGCCCGCCGGGGCACGTCTCCTCCCGCCACCACGGTACTGTCGCGGGACACGCTGGGAGTCGTTGTGATAGGGACGTATGACTCACCAGGCTTGGGCTGCGTGTGCAGCGAGGCGGGCCGGGGCCGGCGCGGCGTGGTGTGCGCCCGCCGGGGCACGTCTCCTCCCGCCACCACGGTACTGTCGCGGGACACGCTGGGAGTCGTTGTGATAGGGACGTATGACTCACCAGGCTTGGGCTGCGTGTGCAGCGAGGCGGGCCGGGGCCGGCGCGGCGTGGTGTGCGCCCGCCGGGGCACGTCTCCTCCCGCCATCACGGTACTGTCGCGGGACACGCTGGGAGTCGTTGCTGCACTTTGAGCTAGCGTGTCGCCTCCGCCTGAATTATTATTGGAATATGACAGACATAAACCTTACGAGTAGCATTGAAATCACTGGAAACTTAAATAAGTGGTAGAACTTTTTTTATTGAGGCTCGCCTTTGACCACCATCTCATCTGATGGTAAGTGATGATGTGGTCGAAGATGGAGCACGCTTGCCTAGAAGTAACCTATTCACTCTTGACTTCCCGGTTAATACGATAATAAGATCGCCAGGTTATAGTGATAAAAAGTATGATACATTTTTAGAGCAAGTAAAACGCGGAAAATACTATTTTTGTCTTGTATTCTTGCCTACCAATATTTAGGGCCCTAAAAATGGTTCATAAAATATGTTTATTTTCCAAAAGCCGCACTAGGCATAGCCTGTATTTCGGCTATCAGTACCAATTCCCTCGCTTATTTTACATAAAATTATTATATTGATATGATTATGGTAGAGTATGACAGACATAAACCATACGAGTAGCATTGACATCACTGGAAACCTAAATTAAATTGGTAGCACTTAAAAGTATGAAACATTTTTAGAGCACGTAAAACGCGGAAGAAAAAAACATTTTTTGTCTTGTACCTATCAATATGTACAAGACAAAAAATTATTTAAAATCTTGTAAAATTATCCAGTAATTTTAATAACACCCTTTATTCAAGTTTTACTGTCACACGGTAACCCAGACTTTTTAAATAAAGATATCTATTATATTACAAAAAAACATGCTGCTATGAATAAAATAACTTTGTTAACTTGAAGGAAAGATGGAATGTTTATCACATGCTACTGTTAACTAAAACTTATTCTTAAGTTTAATACAATATCATGATATTTACCCACTATAAATTATTGTTAATTTTTTATAAAAATGTTAATATACAAAAGCACATCCAATTAAAACATCGACACATTTAAACAACATCGCTTTATAGCGACAAAGACCACATTAATCAAAAATAAAACAAAACAAATATTCTGATCTGAACCCGAAAACACAAAAAGAGCTTTATCACTCATTATTTAGAGTTGAAAATATAAAACATCATCATTCATAGTCCATCCAACAAAGAGATTGTAGAGTGCGTGAGCAAGGCCCTAAGCAATTACTTCAGAAAACTGTTCAGGGTGCTTAGAGAGTTAACATACTAAAAGTCCTGACATCTAGGGGGTGAGGCGGGGTGAGGGGAGGGGGTTAAAGTTCCCATTTTTCAGTTTTTCGCTAATATCTTTTAAACGGTGCGTCATGGAGATAAGAAATCTACGCAATGAAAGCTTATAAAATTATGTACAACTTTTATCTTATACACTTTTTCACATTCCTACCTATTTTCGAACTACACATTCCGGAAAAGTGAAAATTGAAAAAACCAACTACTTGAATTGAACACTACCTCTTGTATACTACTTCCTTCACGTTATTTGGGGATAAAAAGTATATTATATCTTAAATCAACTCCTACTATATCAATTTACTAAATTTTATCCAAATCTGTACAGCCGTTGGGATATCAAAACTTTTATCTACACTTGTCTTATACACTTTTTCCAAATTTTTACCAGTGTTTGAGTATCGTGCTCCGAAGAAAGTGAAAATGGAGTTCATGTAGTGTGATGTGACAAGCATTGCTGAATGTTAAATATGAGCTAGTATATAAATTAGGTGTTTTATTGATAACATAAGCTGGGAGTACCTCCAAGCGGTGAAGGCGGTAACAGTTTGAGATCTCGTTTTCTACCAGTGGTAATGGAGCAGAAGCGGGTCGTCACTTTTCATTCCATATTTCCTGTCGTAGAAAACGAGATCTTACTGGCTAAAACTCCCATAATCATCCATGCCTTCGGGCTTATGTTATTGTTGTCGTTTATGATTTCAACCTGTTTGGCACGGTAGCCTACCCGGTAACGCAGGGGAGCAGTCAGAACAGTTCTTTGCTTTGTAATCGTCATTAGTTACGCAATTGGATTATCCATCATGAGTGCTAATAATAATAAGTGTCCTGTGTGTGATAACGACATCGTTAAAGGGAGTAAGGATGTTTCTGAGGTGAAACAAAAAGGAATACTCGGCCTTATCAAAGCTAGTAAAGATCGGAACGATGATAAGCACCAAATTTTCCGCGCCTTGACATCCGTTTTAATTCACACTAATTGTCGTAAAAACTACACTCGAGCCGATACAATTAAAAAAGATGTAAGTGTTGCATCTACATCTCAAGAAGAGGCAGGCCCGTCTCAGCTCAGGTCTTCAGCTCCCCAATTCGACTTCATGACTAATTGTTTATTATGCGCACATAATGTAAAAGAAGAAACCAGAACGCCTTTGAGCAGAAGAAGAATAGTACATTCAGTTGAAACTCTTCTTATTCAGTATCGTATCAGGGAAGCATGTTCTATAAGGTTGCATTGTCCACCCAAGAGATGCAGCAACATGGATTTGAGCACATCCTTTTCCTTCATTCATTTACAGGTTGTGACACAACATCTGCAACTTTCAGAAGAAGCAAAGTGGGTTTCTTAAAACTGTACTTGAAGTCAGATATTATCAAGGAAGCGGCTGCGATCTTTTACAAGTCCACTTCCACGCACAGTAAGGTTGAAGAGGCTGGGAAGATGTGCTTCCTCAAATGGTATGGCGCACCAACAAGACTGACCTCCCTCAATGAGTACCGATACCAGTCATTCGTGAGATCAGTGGCAAATATTAAGCCTGATTTCAGCTCCCTCCCACCAACTGAAAACGCAGCTAAACAGCATTCGCGGCGCACTTACCACCAAATGCAGCTGTGGCTCGGAAATGAGCTGCCTCCTCAAGAGTTGGGATGGAAACATGAAGGGGACAGCCTGGTGCCAATAACAACCGAAGATTCGCCAGCACCAGAGATACTACTAAAAACAATATTTTGCCGCTGCAAGAAGGATTGTGGTAGTAGAAAATGTGGATGTCGGAAAGCAATGTTGAACTGTTCCGCGGCGTGTCTCCACTGCCAAGGGAATTGCCTCAACGGCGTGTCTGTTGACGTTGACGATGATGAAGACGACGTAGAGCCTCTTCAGCAAGTACCATCTACTGAGGATGAGGGAGCCTTGGAAAAAGAACCATTGTCAGGACCCTCACAGCCTAAACGAATTAAAAAATAAAAGATAATATGTATCAAAGATATGTTTTCATTACTCAACGGCTGAACCGATTTGGATGAAATTCGTTATGATTAAAGATTTGGATTTTTAGGCTACTTTTATCCCGAAATAACGCAAACAAAGTAGCAGGTAACAGGTAGAGATTCATAAAAGTAGTTTTTTCGAAATTTTCACTATTTCAGAATGTATATGTAAAAAATAGGTAGTAATTCGAAAAAGTGTATAAGACTAAAGTTGTAGGAAACTTTATAAGCTTTCATTGCGCAGAAAACTTCATTTCTCTAAAACATACAGTTTTAAAGATATTAGCAAAAAACTAAAAAAAATGAACTTTTATCCCCTCCCCCCACTCCGCCTCACCCCCTAGACGTCAGGATTTTTAGTATGTTTATTCCCTAAGTACCCTGAACAATTTTCTGAAGAAATCACTTAGGGCCTAACTCACGCACTCTACAACTCCTTATGGGTGATTTATTGGGTGAACTATCAGTTCTATTTCAAACGTGACGAAAAACCCAACACACGCGAAATGAACCTTAATAGAATAGAAATTAAAGTCTAAATCTGATTACGAATACGCATGTCACGACAAAACCCGAACAAAAAACGAATCAATTTTTTTTAGACAATTCCAAATTCAAATTACCTCTGGGCGTGTTAACTCCCGTACCAGCAATGGACGCAGGTCTTGGCTTTCTCGGTGCGGACGTCGGCCTCCTTACGACGCCGGTAGCATTGGACAACGCGCTGCCCGGCCGCGAGCCAGGTGTGGTGTCGCCAGACCGCGTCTCTGAATACATCGACGCTTATGTACAGGCTTAGCACGAGGTGAAGGGAAGGGAGCCGGCAATGGATACTGTGTTAGGCGATTCATGTTGTTTGTGTGTTGTTAGTAGGAAGGTGTTTGGACAGCTACCGTTAAATACCCGAATCACCTTGTTAATAAGACCTGAATCAATTTATGACAAGAACAGAACTGAATTCTCAAATCGAACTCCTTTATTTATTATTTTATAATACGGGTAGAAGAAATGTAGCAAGGAAATTTTAATATTTGAGTTTTCGAATGATTAACATTAACTCCTATGTTTAATCATAAGGGGAGAACTTATATAGTTATTGGTAAATAAATGTAGCTGTCAAGCTATGGAGGGCTTTCCTTTGATTAAAAGGCTTACGTGTTTTGTGTAGGTTTGTAGTTGTGTTGAGTACTCAATTATGAAAAGTCATTGTCTTTATAACATAAAAAAAGGAAACGAAATATTTCCTTGTATCATTTAACTTTCTCATTAATAGAGCACAAACAATAGTTTTCTTTTTAGGTATATCTTAGATTCAGAATTAAACATGTATATTCAACCTCTGGTGACAAAATATGTTTGTTTTGTAATGTAAAGGTAAGATAAAGATTTATTCAGTTCATCAACATTTTCGACGTATTCTCTGGACCTCACACAGGAATGCCCTGTGTCGTAATCCAGGATACAGTCTCATTCATTTCATTTCCAGTCTATCTGGTCAAGCCAGTTCTTGCTCTAGATGACGCCTGAAGGTATATCATAGATAAAATCTAAAATGGAATGACCGTTTGTATGTATATGGGGTTAAGCATGTATGTATGTTTATAGTGTTGCAAAGAGTAAATGTAAATGAAGAATGTGTGACATGAAAATAGAATAGTATGTGCACTCCATTTTATACATTACAGTTTCTTGAAAATTTTAACAAATCATAATTTAAAAAACAATTTTCAAAAACCATGCAAGAAAATTACAATCACTATCATTAAAAACTTTTTAGTCACATTATCAGTTTAAATATTGATAAGTAGATTCTAAATTCAAAATCTCCATTAAAATATTTGAATAAAGAACTTGAACTATGGTCCTCATGTTTTTTATTGCTTTTTTTTATGAGTACTAGCAATTTGGGTTGAATTCACGTTACTAGTAATATTGTTACTTGCTTGTGTGTGTACACTTAATGCTTGAGTGCTTGATGGAGGGTAGTGCATAAATACAAGTTTTAGTAAGAAAGCAAAGCTGTTAATTACTCTTACCTTTACGGGAGAAGCTGGCCACACCACAGGGGGGGAGACTAGACCAAGATTGTTTTAGCTCGTGTACACAATGGCTTATGTTGGCCCACATTTTGAAAGGATTGGTAATGGCGAATATCGTTGATCCTGAATACCCTTATAGATACTGAGTAGACATTCCCAAAAATGTTTGGGTTTGGATTCTAACCGGGTGAAGCTAAAAAATATTTTACATGTCTATCTGACTCCACAACCCAGTAGTTTGCTTACACGGTAACAATTGCCAATACAGATGACAGATTGGATTCTGAATGACGGTCAGAGACCTTCCTTTTGCTACATGATAACTGACAAATGTTTACACTGTCTGGACAGGTCCGCTCAAATCTGTGTGGTCATTTCCTCAAAACCACAGACATGAACCTGCTTTTCATAGGATTGGTACAATACAAATTGTATGGACTTTAAAAGAGACGTTGACCTCTGAGTTTGTTGCGGTGTTTCTTCTCAGAGTAGTCAGTTATGAAACACCGGCCTCATGTAGCTAAACTAAACTTAACACGCAAAAAAACATGACGTGTAAAAGTGTTATTTATGAGCAATTTACAAAAGAAATATTTCATTTCATTTAATTTCCCATGACAGCCCGGACCAATGGCTGCATGCTTTGCAAGGCTCGGAGAAGCCTCGGTGTGTTATGGTTTCACACCATAGAGCTAGTGGGTTGTGAAGCTCACATGGAGAGTCGCTCCATGTAAAATACTGATACTCAGCAGTGACTGAAGACCGACTCCAATATACATGTTGGACAAAAGGCTAAGTAGGTTGGTAGACATAGTCGCTGTATCTCCTCATCTTTTTACCAATCTCAATTGTCTTGTTGAGAATGTAACCGCTAAATGGTCCAATTTAACCACCAATTTAAAAAAAATTAAATAAAAACATTGTGACATCAGTAAATGACTAAGTTTGCAGCAAAAAAAATTCAGCTTGTGTGGTACTTTCGTACCAGAGACGATCGGTTTTTTTAATGAATTTTGGTACAGAGATAGACGGGACTACTTTAATGTGGGCGAAGCCGCGGGAAGAGCAAGTTTGCAATAATTTTCGTGTAACATAGGCCATTATATACAGGAGCTAATAGAGGTAGCGGTAAATACCTTTTAGCCGGTAGTTTTGTTGGTAAACCAAGCCTAAAGCTGAATGGAATAAAGACCAAAATCGAACGAAGAATTTGATACCAAAACCAAGCGACCCAGTGCGAAAAGATGAATTTAGAAAATAATGAATTGGTGAATTCGATTGAGATGTGATAAAACATCAATTTAATACCTCTTTTATTTACACGTTTTCTTTTTTGAGGCACCTTTGTTAGTAAGAATTACAGTTATCAGTATAATTTTATAGTAATATATCCGAGTATATATTTTTCTTGTCAAGTTGTAAGTGAAAGTTTCAAATCTTATTGCCTTATTTTTAGGCGAAGGGACACGATCGGTGTTAGCAACACTTTCAAGAACATTAAATTTATTTTATATTGAACAAGAAAAAAAACAAGAATAGCTTCAATTGTAGACTGATAAGAACTAGTTTCGTATGAAAACAATTTGTACAGCTGAACTTAACTTACTATACTTAACTATAATCTTTAATGTTAGTGACAATTTACCGATTAAAATTTCTTAAAAATTTGATTAGTGACATATTTAATTAATAAATTATGGCATTAATAATGGCGTGATTGCGATTAAACCCTGCAAAGACAAAGCAAAACCTTTAGCGTTATCCCACAAGCATATCTTAAGCAAGAATAATACAAACTAACTTGTTTGTAAGACGAATCATTGGCAGTGTGGCAATACTCACACTCTCACACGAAAAGATTGCCAGACGCATAAAAAAAATATTTGGGATAGACCATTTTTCGGCAAAAACAATTGCCTAATTGGGTCTGTCAGTCTGTTCGTTACTTCTACACATCTAAACGGCTGAATGGGTTTGGATGGAACTAGGCACATAGATAGACTATGTCCTATATATATGAGATACTCTTAATCCCAGGATTAAACGTGGTAAAATTATCAAATAAGTCCTCCCACTCCGGGCAGGGTGGGAGGGACTGTCAGACTTTTACTGACTAAAATCCACGGTGTTCCTTCAATAACCCTTTACATACCGGGGCCACGGTAACGGGATGAGTCCCACGACCCCGGCAGGCTTCGGCCCTCTGCAGGGGGGGCCTCGTCATGTTGCTGAGGCTCTTTGTGGCGCGCGTGGAACACGACGCGCCGTCGACCCGGGCATGGTCCATGGTCGGACAGCGAGTTGCCCTTTACTCGCTGTCCGCATGCCCGCGCCTACGGTGGCCGGAGATCGTCGGCCGACGTCCGACGCCGTGGGCGTCTACCACTGCGGCTGGGCTGGAGGGAGGACGTCATCCTCTCCCTCTCGCGGCCCGCCTCCTCCTTCGGAAGCATGACTGCTTCGCAGAAGGAGGCGACCGCTTCCCACTCCCTCTCGCCCCGCAGCATGGCCTCGACCAATGCCGGGCGCGAGAGGTCTCCGCCTATCGCCGCCGTGAGGACACGTCGGTGCTCTGCCCAGGCGGGGCAGTCTTGCACCGTGTGCTCTACGGTGTCCTCAGGGCGACCCTCGCAGTGGTGACACCCAGGCGTTTCCTCCTTTCCCATCAGACACAGGTACCTCCCGAAACTTCCGTGTCCGGTGAGGACCTGCGTCATGCGGTAGGTCAGGATGCCGTGACGCCGATCTAGCCACTCCTCAAAGAGGGGTCTTACCGCCGCAATTGCGGCGTGCCCGAGGATTATGCTCCCTAGAGATAATTTTAGACACTTATGCGAGCGAAACTACTCGCACAAGCTAGGTTATTAAATAAGATAATTCCTTAATTTATTTATTCATTTGTTTATTGATTAAAAATTAAAACATTCACACACAATTAATAGAAGTAATGTCTGTTAGGGAGATACTGTTATAGATCGTATAGGTACTGGCAGAAACACACGCGCTTACTAGCATGTACTACTGTTACTTATACTATACCTAAAATACCACACTCAAAAGATTAAGTTTACTTTTAATATCACTCTCAATATAATACTCAAAACTGTGGCTAACTATCCTATATTTTAATAGTAAGCAAAGCACAACTTTTGTTGTCAAATCAAACAATACTATACTGGCATTGGGACTCAAGATATTACTCTTTATCATTTTAATCCAAAACATCATCTTTCGCTGTCTCATACCCGGACTGGTCTACATTATTCCGCAGCGTAGAGCACTCAAAACAAGCGAAGCATCACACCCCAAATACTCTTCTTCCGAAGCTTAATACCATTCTGAGAAGAGCTTCTTTGACAGATCCTGGTCAAGTGATACATTGATCTTCAGACGACTTAGTCATTGCTATTCCTAAAATAGACCTAGGAAAGTCCATTCATCACACTTGCTTTTTTGTCTTTTGTTTACATCCTTTCACTCTATTTCACAGTGCAGTGCACCCAAAAACCGAAGCATCACACCCCAAATACTCCCAGAGCGAAGCGTGATACCAAGATAAGTATCAAGTCTGCAGACTTCGTTCTAGAAATCAGTTCGTCACATTCGCTCATAAATTTGACATACTTTCACAGCGCAGCACTCTCAATCTAGCGAAGCATCACTCCCCAAACAGTTCTAGAACGAAGCGTAGCATCCCGAACGACTTAAATTTTCCCAAAAAATCTAGTGTTTAAGCCCAAAATCCTGGTGTTTCAGCCCTCACAATAATCTCTACACATAGCTACTTCGTCCTACGAACCAGTTCGTCACACTCACTCAAACATTTCACGCTTTTCCACAGTGCAGCACACTCAATCTAGCGAAGCACACACTCCCAGAGCGAAGCGCAGCACCCCAAACGACTTCAACGTCCCCAGTGTTTTAGCCCAAAATCCTGGTGGTGTTTTAGCCCAAAAAACGAAGCGAAGCAACCCATCAGCGACAAAACCAAAGCTGGACAGAAGCGCTGGATGTTTGGTCTTACGGGCCCTGTTGAGATGATGCATGGACGGTGACGCAGAGTGCAGCGGGCGCGCCGCCGGCAGCCGGTCGAGGCGCGTCATGGAGTAAGCCCTACCTGGCGCGCGCGGCGCGGGGACCGTGGGCACGAGGTCGGTGCGACGCCGCGCTACGGACGACCACATTACTGGTTGGGGGCTGCGGTCGGGTTCGTCTGGAATTGCATAGAATAAAAGTCTTAATGATAATAAAACATTAATTTTCAGGTTACAAAGACCCATAGATCCTTAACCTCTCAAGGACCGCCATTATTTACGTCAACCATCCGTCAAGCACCGCGGGCGGGCTCTTATCGTAAGCGTAATCTGACCCCGGTCACAAACGATTTTAAGAATTATCTTTACTACAAATACAGTTTTAAATCGGTCGGGGTTTGGTGGCACAAATTTGTGCCAGCGGGGCTCAACTAATACTTGTTTACTGGCACGTTTTTGTGCCGCTGGGGCTCTAGAGGTTAAACAAAGTATACAACACAGTTAAACAATTTGTTTTTTAGCAAATAAAGGGACACACTCGTGACGTAGGTATAGAGGAGGTTTTGAATATTTCTTGACCGTAAGCTTGATTGGAGAGAGATTTGTTTAACGTGGGACAGGGTGGCTTAACGTTAGGATAACTTACCGGACGAAATCAGATACTTGTGTCATCAGAGTTCTACAGTAATAAAAATAATTTTGTCTATTACATTCCCACTGGTGGGACCAGTGCGGGTTGGGTGATGTCAAATGTCTTCGGATTTTTAGTCCTAGGACAATTAGGACACGCCTTTGACATTTTGAGATTTGAGAGCAGTAGTAATGATATATATTACACAATGTAATGTGCCTGACCGGGTTCCAACCCACGTACAGCTGTTTACGGAATGAAACGCAAAATGTTATACAATCTAATTTCTTTGAAACCAGATTCAAGTCATCAACAAAATACATCAAGAACCATTGCTCAGTATTCAGCCAACACTGTCAACGTAATCGTTCACGCTAAAGTGAGTTACACGAGTACACATACGTGCAAATAAAAGTATAACACCTAACCGGGCGACTTACACAGAGAATTAGCATAATCTTTTCTTAATCTTTCGCAAGGCCGCGGCGTACCCGATCTCAATACAATAGCGAATTATGCAGGGTGACTCAGTTGTGTTGAAGGTAATTATAATGTGGGGGACAATTATTTCGGCCATTAGTGTAATGTACTGGGTTTGTACGTCGAGTTAGTCCTACAAATTGATATTTTTTGTAGCAAAAAAGCAAAGTTATGTTATGTCATCCATCTTTTGTCAGACAAACAAACCTACAAATTTTTTGTCGTTGTAAATTTAAATATACATTAAACATTTGTTTTAAAATTAAATACAAATAGAACTTACAGAAACTCATAAACATCACAGCTCCTACAAAGCAGCATGAATAAGGAAAATTCGGTTAGTATGCAGAAACACATATTGGTAAGGTTTTTAAAAATAAATGTCATATTTAAGTACGATATTCTCTATCTGATATACAGTAAAGAAAATACAATAAGAAACTGTCTAAGGTCGATACAAATTACTTTTCAGGCCATCTACTATGTAACCATTTTGTTTCAGTTTTGCTTTCCCTACTAACATGTCTCTCTGGGAACTATGGTCACTGACAGCCCTAAATCTGTTTCGTTTTAGTTCTGTCCATCCAAAGGATATCTGTAAGAGATCGCCCTGTGCCTATTGTACTCTCGTTTAACATTTTGTATCCATAAAAATATGGTAAGGTGCACAATATAGTATATAATAAATAAATAAATATGGTCTGATTTTCCTTAATACAGGTTACGAAAGAACCTAGTAAGGAAGTCATAAGGTCATCTAATTCGATAATTTCCACTTACACTTGGGTATTTTATTAGGGTTGATTTTTAAACTACACACATCAAAAGTGTCTAGGGATCAAGCATTTTTATGCGGATTTCTTGAGATTGAGATGTGGCTTTGTAATAAATTTATAATTTTATAAATTTATATGGATCCTTTTTGGTGCATTTCATAATTTGAAACAGGAACTGTTAATCAAATTCGAGTAAAAGATGAAAATCAGCTGTCAATATTTTCCCTATAAAAACATACAACGCATTAAAGACATTATTAGTGCTACTGTTTCCCTACTACTGATTAAAACCAACGTTATTATGGAGCGGCGACGTCATTTAAGCAGGGAAGAAATGCTCAGAGCCGTGGGAATGATAGAAGCTAGTTCCCGGCAACGTACTGTGGCTTGTGGGCTGAATACAAGTCAGAGTGTTATCAGTCGACTTTGGACACGTTACCGAAGCACTGGTACCGTGGCTGAGCGCCATGGAGGACGGTATCGCTGCACCACACGGAGACAAGACCGATACATTCAAATCTTAATTCGAAGAGCTCCAACAATAACCGCCATGATGTTAGCCGTGAGGCTTCATCACTCTTCAGGGAACTTAATTAGCGACCAAACAGTCAGAAACCACTTGCATGAAGTGAACCTTCATTCCCGAAGACCGCTACGGGTACCACCTATAGCAATGCACAATCGTAGGATTCGATATCAATGGGCTCTTGAACACAGAAATTGGGCAGAAGAACAATGGCGTTTCGTGTGCTTTTCTGATGAGTCTCGTTTTGGTATGAGACCGGATACAAGACGTATACGACACTGGAGAACCCCGGGACGCCAACAGCGATTAAAATCCTGCCAGGAAGTCCATCCTTATAGTGGTGGAACCATCATGGTATGGGCGGGTATTTGGATCAGCGGAAGAACTGAGTTGATTTGGATCAGAGGCAACCTCAACGCTCAAATTTATGCTGAGACGATTGTATCTGACGTCATCGTTCCTCTACAAGTGCAAATCGGTTCCTTATTTCAGTTAATGCATGATAATGCACGACCGCACACCGCAAGAGTTGTAAGACAGACTCTCGCCGCAGCTAACATCAATGTCCTGCTCTGGCCTGCTCAGTCGCCAGACTTGAACCCGATTGACCATGCATGGGATATGCTACAGAGAAGAGCTCTGCCGAATATGGAGGGTATCCAGTCACAAGAAGACCTTTTTTTGTTGTTGCAACGAACATGGGCGGCCATTCCACAGCGTGATTTGGATGAACTCATTTTGAGTATGCCAAACCGATGTTCTTGTGTTGTTAGTGTTCGCGGTAGAAACACGGATTATTAATTGTTTAAGTTACCCAATAAAATTTTAAAGAAAACTGTTATTTCAGTCTTTTTTTCGAAATAACAGTTTTCTTTTGAATGTCAAAAATCCCTTTATTAGGAAAATGGCAAATTTCTTTATTAATGCAAAGGTGACTTGGCTTATCGTTACTGTGACAAACGAAAACACTTTATTTGATGAATCCTTAAAGAAAATTTTAATTAATATCAATCAGGAGAAAAGTTATTGCAAAAATATATGTTGATCCCTAGACACTTTTGATGTGTGTACATCATCATGTCCTTATGGCAGGAAGTCGAATCTTCGAAACATATCGAGATATCTCCTTGTCTTCAAAAGCACTTAAAGGCATCAGTTCCGTCTGTCATTTGCACCTTGTTATCCCCTCCAACTAAGCTAAATAAGCTTGTATCTGGAGTTATCTGGAGTACGGCGATAGCGTAATTTGGATAGTCAGAAACTCGAAAATCGAACCAATCTTGTATTACCTATTACTGTATTGTGTGGGTAAATAGGCTGGGGCTCTGTGTAAATAGTAATATAAATAAAATATATAATATAATAAAATAGTGAGCTACACAGAATTTGACTGGAAGCTGATCCCAATATATGTAACTGGTAAAGGTCTAGGCTAATGTTAATTATTAAGTACTTATATTACCTTTATTATCAGTGTCTGAGGAATCCAGCTGTAACGCAGAAGCGCGTCTCGTGAGCGGCGCAGACGCGAACATCACATTTGTAGTTGATGCCGCCCTGAAAACACACCACATACGATATTAGACATTTATCAGAGGCAATGGCGAATGTAGTAAGGGTTAATTTGGCATAACAGATGCAACGAGCTGCTGTTAAATGTTCTACGGTCTATTTTCTTGCACTGTGATGTAATTTTGAGATATCCATAATCACACGTATAACAAAAATGACTTGTTCTTATATTGGAGCGAAAATTCGTGAGAAACACAAATATACATGAATTAATGAATGCATCAGCGGTGTCAATGTTTCAAGCTCAATAAACTCGTCCTCACACTAAATAATATTTATTTTTTCGGGGGGAAAATCAAATGTCTTCTCCCTCTCTGATGGAAGCGGAAGGGAGCGTCAGAATTCAACTGGCTAAAATTCCACCTTATGTATTTTGCTGTCTTTGCGTTCCCCTGCCACGGTATCTCGTTAGATAGTCCCCGCAACCCTGAGCACAATCTACCTATAGCAATTTTACAGAGTAATCAAGCGTTCTATGTTCTTCGTTCTGCGTTGGGGATTGCAAGCTAGATCGCTGTCGATCTAGTAATGTTCAAAGCGTAATGATATCGCGAACATTTTACATAATTATATTTGCAAGCTGTTAGATCGGCATATCAACACTGAAAGGCAATATACATTGCGTTGATTTATTCTATAAAACAATGAGCTACATGCAACATGGTACATTATGGACGTAAATGTATACAATTATGGTTACTTCCTAATACCTACTACGTCCTATATAAACAGCACGCAATTCTAATACCATACTTGTAGATATTCTTAGAGGTCTTAATGAAAGAATGGGGTCAGGTTTCTAAATTAATAATTGGTAGTTGAGAAAAGTCCGGCTCAAGAAAAGGTGCCGAAACGACCTGTACGTGTTCTATGAGAGCTAGTTTGAAGTGGTGCGTGAAAAGAGTTCATGGTAGGAATTGGGGGAGGCCTGTGCCCAACAGTGGGACAGTATAGGCTGGAAAAAAACTTTAAGAAAGTGTCAAATCCTATTCCATTTCATATTTGAGAAATAAAGTAGACTTTAAATGATTTGCTCAGAAATTATTATTATTACAATTCCATCCACGCTCGAGAGAGATGACAACCGAGCCAACGCGTAGCGGTATGCTACGCGTTGGCTCGGTTGTCATCCGAAGACAGCTTCAATCGATCAGAAACCATAATCCACACTGAAATCAGTCTTTTAAATGGGTAAAGTAGTTATCTAGTTACTGGTTTGTAATGGTAAAACAAACAAATGCTCTCTGTAATATATTGATATCCAGCTGCATCCAGTTTGAATAGAACGCTTTTTTCTCATATCCTGGGGCGGGGTCTATCAGACTAACTGACTAAAACTACCATGTGTGCCTTCACACATTAGCGCTAGGGCTGCGAGAGCACTGATTTGCTATTTAATGCGTTCCCCGACTGGTGCCAGATTCCGCCGCGAAATCTAAAAGAGTGCCTTTGGCATTTTTGACTACAAACCTACCCTAACATATTGCCAAAAAGCCTAACAGATTAAGTATTACTAATCCATTTACACTTACAATTATTTTATGACGGACCGATTCGGCAGGAATTAATTCCATCAATAAATAAATACCTGTAGTTTGCTATCAGTAAAAGACTGAAAGTCTTGAAGTAATAAATTCTAATTGGCCTACATTTTCATTACGACAAAGACGATTGCTGTAGACGTATTGGGTATCAATTAATGATGTCAATGTATTAAAGGTGACCTGGAAATGACAACAAAGTCAGTCACACGACGTGGCATTTTCTGCTGCATTTGGTAACGCTGAAAGCAGAGTTATAGCAGAGGCAGATTATGATGTACGGTTACTAAGATCGAAGAATGATAACAAGCCATATTTTTGACTACATACACCGTAATAATTATTTGGGGGGGGGGGGGGGGGAGGGAATCATTAAATGGCTTTTCCTGCTCTAGGCGGAGCGGGAGGAAGTGTCAAACTTCTATTGACTAAAAACCCACCCTATTTTTTCAGTTTGCCCTTGCGTGCCAGGGCAGCGGAATTTGATTTCCTGGAAACCCGGCAGAAAGAACTTAAAACCTTTACACAAATAAATACCATCACCAGAACTATCCTTTACCAGTTAAAGTGCTAAGACCCATCACCAAATAAGCCTTAACCCAGCAACTAATGACCATAACGGGTAGATGCCAGAAGCGAAAACCTGGCGGTTGTAAAGCTTTTGATGCAGCGGCAGTCTCGTCAACTATGTTGGAGTGAGCTTGTACATTGGGATAAGTACTATCTATACTGATACTCACTGCATCTCAAGTCATCAACCCATTTATTAGGAAGATTTCGCCTGTTTTTACATAGTAAAAAACTAAAAACAAAGCCTGAAGAGCAGCTTAGGAAATAGCTTCTAATCCATTTTAATAAAAACAAAGACTATATTCTAGAACCGTCTTTAAACATTACGCTGACATGATCACCGACCGAGAAATTGCATAATTAACACAAAAAATATCCCCCATTGACAAATTAACCGATATAAGGCCATTGTGTGTGAGACAATGGTGGTTTTAATGACGTCATCAGGTCAGTAAACCACGCCGGAAACCGCGGACGTGGCCTGGATGTCGCCAGGATTTAGTTTTGCAAATGAAGTATTAAAATAGGAAGCTGATTACGAATAGGTGTCTAGCTGAGTGACGTAATGGATTAGGTTGTTTCCTATTTGCGGTTTGGCAGAATACAATAATAGTATCTATTGATAGACACTTCAAACTAGGTGTTCTAGGTTTGTAGCCAAGTCGGACGTTATATCCGGTTGATAACCCGACAAAGCCGATGGTGAAAAAACAACAACCAAACGCATAAAACGTTTTGGGAATACTTTCATGTGGAATGGAGTGGAATTCTCTGCCAGAGTTTGTATTTCCTAATAGCTATAACCTGGGGGTCTTTCAAGTCAAGCATGCTGCGTGAATAAGTTACTTCTAGGTAAGCGTGCTTCGTGTTCGACCGCACTATCGCTTACCATCAGGTCAGATAGTGGTCAAACGGGAGTCTGTTATAGACAAAAAATCTTCCGAATGTCATCTTAGATGACTTATAAGTGCATTTTGATTTTTATGAGGTGTTATTGAAATCAAAAGCGAGCCTATACTAACAAATAATGTTACCTAGTAAGGCTTGACTAGACTTCAGAGCTGTATTAACTACCTGTAGCGACTAGGTAGTGGTAAATTTCCCTCCGGCTAGCGAAAAGTGCGAAGTCAGTCGCGACGGCGGTATATTTTCGCTTACTTCTCAAACTAGATTCTGCAATAGCGGCGGCGCGTCGCTACTTACTGCGGTAGCGATATCCGCTTACGTTTAAACAATGAGATTACCGCATAACCATTCTGTTACACGCTCGCTTTCGCTACCGCTCCGAGTGGCGAACACTGTATAGGTCAGAACAGACCTTTATTGCAAAATGTTCCTATAGTCAACCACAAATTTTTTTTACTTCTTTTTTATTTTGTTGTGGTCTTTTACGCACTGCGTATGACAGCCCCATAACCACTAGATAATTTTAATTCCAAAATACACGGACCTTTTCGTTCTCAAAAACATGTACATATTTTTGAGTAACTTTAAATACCAATTTTTAAATCAAACAAATAACTACGAATGAACAGAAAAACTCAGCAGTTTGCATAAACTGAGTCGCTGTAATTACGAAAGTGTAATCAGCCAAAAATTCAGATTGCATTTCTGGCTACCAATTTGAATAATACGTTGCGATGTTCACTAGGCTTCCATAAGCATTACTAACCACAGGTTTCAGAAAAAAAAAAAAATTTTCCCTCACAATTTATAAGACTAAATTCAAACGCTATTGAAAACGATAAAAATTTGTCGTATTAATTTTGTATAAAAACTTTTTTGCAAAAAATAAAACCGACTTCCATATCAAAACACTACAAAGCCAAAAATAATTTTAATTTCGGTAGTCGGTGTTATTGGTTTTGTATTTTCTTTTTTTTTCACACCGCCTTCCGAAATTAAAATTATTTTTGGCTTTGTAGTGTTTTGATATGGAAGTCGGTTTTATTTTTTGCAAAAAAGTTTTTATTTTCGCGCTTTTTAGTGGGTCAGTGAATTTTCCAAATCGATTCGTAAATGACGGAGTTATGCGCGAACAAAAAACGCAATGCACAGTAAACGAAAAGATCATCAAGGTAAATTATTTTTTTCGACTTTTTTTGATTTTTCAGAAACGGCTCGTCCGAATTCGATAAAATTTTCATGGGACCATTTGGGAAGTATACCCTTTCCAACAAAAAAAGAATTTTTCAAATCGGTTGGCAAGCGACGGAGTTATGCGCGGACAAACATAAAAAAAAAAAAAAAAAAAAATACAAACATCCGAATTGAGAACCTCCTCCTTTTTTAGAAGTCGGTTAAAAAGTAAGAGTCATTCGTAATTTAAAAAAAAGTAATTTTCGTTCTAGAAACTGGGCTTTGGGCCTATGACCCACATTGCACCATATAGGTACGACCATACGGTACTGCACCGCAAAGAATGAATTAGTGCTAAAGTAATGTCAAACTGGTACACTGCGGTCGCGCAATATTGACCCACTTCCGTCCTTTGACTTACGACAAAACGGGAACGTTTGTCCATTAAGTACAGTGTAGGCCAACAAAATTGTACCACAGTTTTATTTATGTATTTGTAGTTTTCCTTTCAGGAACATTTTACGTAATATGTAAGCATTCGGGTTCGGTAAATGTTACTTATATTTTTTAAATACGAACGTTTGTGAGGATGGATGTATAAATGTATGGATATTTGTTTCTCTTTTACGCAAAAAACTACAGAACGGATCTGAATGAAAATTTGGTAGATAGTTGACATCTTGCAATAACATGTAAGTTAGTTTTCGTTCCAGAATTTCCACGGGATCGAGGAAAAACCCTCCCACGCATAAAAAGTTGCGGGCAGAAGCTAGTGTTCTAAATTAATGACTAAACAGTGGATTGAGGAGTTAATATAACAACTATACTAATTACAATACCGACATTTTGATCAAATAGACTTAATTAAACGAGCTGACAGAACTAGGTTAGTCTCCGATAGTCACACTCCATTACTCACATCCATTCTAAGAACCTATGATGGATTGTTGTATCACCAAGAATAACACATCCCACTATTAAACTTACCAACATTCACACTAATTAATTTGCTCTTCACATGCACTTTAACAACTAGATAATAAAAACTATTTTCGTATAAATTGCGTGTTTTGAGTTTGTATTTCGTGGCATGGAGTAATTAAGAAGCACATCACATGCAGAGGGGTCGTTTTTGTTGTTAATCCAGTTAACGGCCTTGACAAGGCCTTGCGTTTGTTCGAAAGGCGATTATGGTTTTGTTTTGAGGTGTTAACGAGGATTATGGAAAATTAATGTGAATGTTGATTTACGTTTAATTAATTTACATTGAAATGCTTAAGCTTAAAAAATTAAGTACAAAAACTGCTACGAAGACGTCCAAATTTTTTTTTAAGGATTTAGCGTCACATAAAGAAAATAATTTGCACTAATGAAAACAGAAGACATGTCTACTATACACATTATTAGATGACTATCCAGACCATTTCCAGTTTCATCAAAGCGGAACTTGCTGATGAAATAGTTAATAGTTGAAGAGCAAGTTCTAAGTCAGCGTTAACGAACAACTAGTTTCGACCACTTAAGGAAAACTAACCTGAGGTCGACTACTGAGTGCGTATACAACCTTTACAACCATGTTTTATAAATGAAGCCTTCGGAAACACAATGGGTAAGTAAAAAGTAATCTTAGCCGTCAAAACCCAATATTATTTATAAGTTTGGCAGATATTATTTAAGCACTATTTAATAAGAAACGAGGTTATTATTACTGTCAATCAGGTGCAAATCTAGCCGCGAATGCTGCTGAAATAAACCATTATGGACAAATACCCAATAACTCTTAGCCAGGTCCGGAAATCAAACCTAATACCTCATGTTTGCGACCACTATACAAAAATTTCTCATTAAGACAATCAGACTACATCCTCGTTTTTTTTTTAAATACTGTTTTCCAAAGCTTTTTCCTCACAGGAAAATAGACAAACACACAGCAAAACTAAACGCGCTGCCCAGACTTAATTAAAATCCGCTCCACTAAACATAGGTATGTGACCTAAATACCTCTAAGTCTAGAAACTGGAATGTCAGAGTTGAAAACCGAAATAAACTCCAAACAAGCTTTTATAGTTTACCAACACGATATATCTAGTGATTTCCTAAAAACATAATCTTATAATTAATGGTTGGGTCTATTAATTTGGTCGGTAGTGTAAGCTAGTTATGTTTTAAGTAATGGCGTATTTTTTGCATGATTTTGTATTTTTTTTTTTGTTGGCTCTGTTTATTTAATTATTTTCTTGAAACGAGATTTGTGTAATTAATTAACATAATGAAAATTATTTAAAAGTTTATATAAGTACGGTTAGTTGGTATGGATTATGTATATAACAAAATTCGTCCATAATTTAAAATCTAATGATGATACATTATTATATAAAATATTAGTTTTCTGCACTCCTCCATATCTATACTAATATTATAAAGCGGAAAAGTTTGTTTGTTTGCTTGAACGCGCTAATCTTCGAAAGTACTGGGTGGATTTGGATGCAATTTGGTATGGAAGTAGCTTGAAGCTTGAGGAAGGTTATAGGCTACTTTTTACACGACGAAAAAAGGAGAGTTATGTTTTTACCGTGATAGAATCCACGGGAGCGAAGCCCCGCGT
This sequence comes from Tholera decimalis, assembly GCA_943138885.2. Lineage (NCBI taxonomy): Eukaryota > Metazoa > Arthropoda > Insecta > Lepidoptera > Noctuidae > Tholera > Tholera decimalis. The sequence continues at coordinate 35,921,908 of OW964569.2, read as the reverse complement.
GAGTACTAGTAAACTATAACTGTGCAAAATTTCATACTCGTCCGACCACGTAATTTTCGTAAAAACCCCTGTTTACAAAATATAAGAATAAAGTTTATAAATCTATATTTTTCAAATTGGTTAGCATTAGCACTTTTACTCGTCATTTTTTCGTAAATTTAAACTAGATGAGGCCGGATATATAATATTAAAGTGCGCAGAGCTAAGTAAAGGAGTTCCATACTGGAGTTTGAGTACTGATGCTAAGCTAGAACTTGGGGTCTTTAAGTCAAGATTCAATAGGTAAATTCTTAGTTCATATTAGTATCCAGATTTAGTTCATTATTTAAAATTTTTATTACTAACATAGGTGTTTTACTAACAAATTTTGTGTGGATTTTTTCCGAAATAAATAATAATAATAATAGTTTGAGTCTGAGTTTAACGACAAAAAGTCAACACTTGCCCTGGAGACCTAAGTCTTCATGGCAAAATTTTACAGTTACTCATAGGTCTTATTGAAGATTTTTCAAACGGTAAATTTACTAATCACAATACTGTGAATCCCTAAACCTTATTATTAGGTATGATTAATTAAGTAGACGTGAAAAGCGGTTTATTAAGAAGGGTCTATAATTACCTGCTTATATCTTTAATAATATCTTTAATCGGTGATTATTCTGCCAAGTGTACTTGAAGATAACCGCTAAAACATCTTTACCTAAGATTTAGTAAGGCATTATTGATAAACAAAAAACTAAAAAAAACTAAACGTTGCCCTTTTTTTCTCCCGGGTAGGAGAATCATTGAATGACTTCTCCCGCTCTGGGTGGCACGTAAGGGAGTGTCAGACTTTTACTGACTAAAAAAAAACTCACCCTGTTCCTTCAGCTGCCCTGAAGTTCCGGGGCCGCGGTATCTCGTTAGAACATTCCCGCAACCCCGGCAACTAAACGTTGCCCTATATAACTCATGTTTCCTGCATTTTGTTAGTTTACAAACTATTACTAAAATTCACATGGCCATAACTACATTTATTTCAAGCGGGAATCAAACCCGCACCATGCAGCGCAGCAGTCAATCGCTCAACCATTGAAAGAGCTATATTTGAATCATTATAATTATGAAGTACCAACGACTTATAAATGATATGATACCATTATGTGTGTCAATATAAAATAAATTGTGACTATATAGTTAAAGTAAAACGGTTGCATATCTAATCGAAGAGATATGCATCGCGGAAAATTTATAATCAAATAGATTAGCAACAAATAAACTCTTACAATATATCAAAAGTTGATAACCATTAGTGCGGTAAATCTTCATGAATAAAATTTAAGAGATAGGTAAATTACATACAACCTTTTAATTTTGCTTGCATTTTTTAAATCTTTTTGAATCACTAGCTTTTCTCTGCGAGTTCATTCGCGTGGAAATCCTGAATTTTTTTTTTCGGGCTATTTCAGACTATAATCTACCTCTAAGCCAACTTTCATATAAATCCGTTCATACATTTTGGAGTTATTCAGTAACAAACATATACATCAAAACTTTTGCATTTATATTTTTAGTATAGATGGCAAACGGCGATTCGCCTTCGTTACATAATGGACATCCCACTCATAAGATCAACATTGTGCATACAGCTAAGGAGTGAAATTCCCTGCCGAAGTCTGTGTTTCCCGATTGCTATAACCTGGGCGTCTTTAAGTCAAGAGTGAATAAATCCTATCCTTCCTTCCTACTAATATTATAAATGCGAAAGTTTGTGAGGATGGATGGATGTTTGTTACTCTTTCACGCAAAAACTACTGAACGATCTGAATGAAATTTGGTCAGTAGATAATTGACATTTTGGAATAACACATAGGCTACTTTTTATCCCGAAATTCGCACGGGATCGGGATTTGCGCGGGAAAACCTTCCCACGCGAACGAAGTCGCGGGCAGAAGCTAGTAGAAAATAAAATTGCAATAAAATAAAATAAAAAATTGTGTAAGAAAGATTAAAAATGTCTTCTCGTTTTCTATGAATAATCCTTCCTACTAATATTATAAATGCGAAAGTTTGTGAGGATGGATGGATGTTTGTTACTCTTTCACGCAAAACTACTGAACGGATCTGAATGAAATTTGGTCAGTAGATAATTGACATTTTGGAATAACACATAGGCTACATTTTATCCCGAAATTCCCACGGGATCGGGATTTGCGCGGGAAAACCTTCCCACGCGAACGAAGTCGCGGGCAGAAGCTAGTTACATATAAGCATGTTTCATTTTCGACCACATCATCACTTACCATCAAGTGAGATGGTGGTCAAACGCGAGCCAATTATCAATAAAAAAAGAAAAGACGAAGCATATTCCTTTACACTGCCGGCCGTAATGGCTAACAACTCGCAATGCCTTTGTCCCTTAAAGTATCCATTAAATAAATTATCAACTTAACAGGTGCTACCCAGACAGCCGAATGGAATCTCGCATAAAAAATAATAACAAGTTTCTGAACAATACCTTTACGTAGCCATTTGCAAAAAAAATTGAAGGAATTTTCTTTTGAACCGCGTGTCATTATTTTGCTTGGCACGAAGTGTACAAGTTGAAACAGATGGTTTAATTTCACGACCGATGTATGGGCTAGTTAATGGTTCGCGGTTGAAATCCGTTATGATGGGTTAAGGAAGACTTCATATTAAATTGAGTGTTGAAGACGAGATACCTATATGTAATATTTGATCTTGAGTTAGTCTATCTATCAGATACTTGTTCATACATCTAATCTTGGTCTATGTATGCCCAAAAAAGTATCACTATTTTTGTTTTATAGAGTAATCTTATCTTACTTCTTTCTTACTTAATCTTATTAATACTATGAATGCGAAAATTTGTCAGGATGAATGGATGTATGGATGGATGTTTGTTACTCGTTCACGCAAAAGCTACTGAGCAAATCTGAATTAAATTTTTAGGCTTGCGTTTGACCATAATCTCACCTGATGTTAAGCGATGCTGTGGTCGAATATGAAGCACGCTTGACTAGAAGTAACCTATTCACTCTTGACTTAAAGACTCCCAGGTTATAGCTATCAGGAAACACAGACTCCGGCAGGGAATTCCACTCCTTAGCCGTACGCACAATGAAAGTATTCCCAAAACGTTTCGTGTGTTTGGGTGGGATAGTTGACATCCTGGAATAACACATTGGCTACTTTTTATCCCGGGAAAAATCTTCCACGCGAACGAAGTCGCGGGCAGCAGCTAGTAATGTTATAAAGCGGAAAAGTTTGTTCGTTTGTTTGTTTGTACGCGTTAATCTTCGAAAGCACTTGGTGGATCTGGATAAAATTTGGTATGGAAGTAGCTTGAAGCTAAAGGAATGCTATATGCTTCTTTTTACTCGACTGCAAAAGCAATAGGGTTATGTTTTTGTCGAGATAATGTCCACGGGAGCAAAGCCCCGCGCAACTGTTAATATATTTATAAAGACTTCATCGACGTAGTATAATTTATTGTGAAATCTAGGGATCTAGAACGGAATACTTTCTTACGTACTCTTCGTTACTTACAAAAAAAAAAAATATAAAGGATATGCAGCATAAAGCGACACTATGAGCGGCCTTGTCCTCATAAGTGGACTTTTGACCTCGATCTCGCCCGATGGTAATCGATAGATGAGGTCTAGAAGATGCCTATTTACTCTTGCTTTAAAGACTGAAAGGTAATAAGTGGCAGGAAACACAGAAGCCGGCAAACAGTTCCACAGCTTGGCTGTGCGCACAATAAATGTGAAGGAGAAGCGCTTGGTACAAGACGGTATATCAACCAAGTGTGGATGGTACCCAGCAGTGCGCCTGGTAGACCGATAGTGAAGAGGATACTACAGTGTTGTTACATTCAGAAGTTACACTTTTCGAGCAAGTTCCTGATGTTGTGCTCACAAGATCTTTGTAACATATTTCAAGAGTTTTACCGGAAATATCACGCCATTATATGCTAGATATTATTTGCCTTCTAGTACAGTCAACAAAAGACTTTAGTATGCACTCGACGAAAAGCATCTGCGCATTCTGTGTGATATGCAGTCTACATTCAATGTTATTGCGACTGTTCTTAGAATAGAGCATGCAGCCTTATGCCTGATGGTTGCTTCAGGTGGAACTGTCCTTATTTTTAACCCTAAAATAGATCGAAACAAATAAGGTACATTAACAGACGTCTCTGAATGCCAGAGCTTTTAGCTGATGTGTGCTCAACACACTTTTTCGCTACCAATAGGGTAGATAGATTGCCAAAAACGATTGGACATTACGATGGGACGTATCCTTTTGGTTTTGATTGAAAAATCAAGACGATACAGTGAGTTGAAATTCCACGTGACGTCAAATCTCTATAGCACTGTGACGTCAGCAGCCCCCACTCTTAAACTTTTAAGCTTTGCTGAAAATATGTGTATTTGAAAAAATTAAATCGACTCCCAAAAACACTGCAAAGTGAAAAATAACTTTAATTTCGGTAGTCGGTGTCTTTAGTTTTGTATTTTCGTTTTTGGCACCGACTTCCGAAATTAAAGTTATTTTTCACTTTGCAGTGTTTTTGGGAGTCGGTTTAATTTTTTGGTAAAAAGTTTTTTTTTCACTCTTTTTAGTTGGTCGATTTTTAATTTACCTAGTTAAAAGAGCCTAAATGTCAACTACTTATAACCTTTTACAAAATATTGCTTTTCCCAATGCTGGGCCGTTAATTTTTGTGGAGTTCTCCTGGTACTTCACCATCAGCTCTACATCACCATATGCATTGTGACGAACATAAAGTGCTTAACATCCATATTCAAGTATTCGAATCGCAATCCACGAAATACTTATTATTGAGTAGGTTCGTCGGCCATCTGTGGTCTTCATCATCAGTTCCACTTCCCCAAATGGTATTTTTTGAGAGCAACTGCACAAGTTACTATAAGAAATACCCAAAACGCCATAGGTGTGCCTATAATATTTGAAGAGTTCCCTCAATTTCTCCAGGATGCCATCATCAGATCCTGACCTGGTGACAATGGGACCAATTTCGAAGTATACCCTTTCAAACAAAAAAAGAATTTTCCAAATCGGTTCAGCCGTCTTCGAGTAATCGGTGACCATACATTAAAATATATATATATATATATATATACGCGTCGAATTGAAAATCTAAGTAACGGCCCAAATAGGATTATTATTTTGAAACACGTGATTGTATTAATACTGCCGTGTCTAGTCGCTGCATTCCGTACTCTGTAGCTAATAGCTTTTGTTTCGGTGGGAAAATAATCATTTGACTCCAGCTCTGGGTGGAGCGCAAGGGAGAGAGTTAGAGAGTCAAGGGTCAGAGTTCTACTGACTAACCCACCCTGCTCCTTCAACGTTTCGGGAGACCGGGATTGCGGTATCTCGTCACAACATTCCCGCAACCCCGTGTAGCTCTTGGCTGCTTGTTAACTAATCGATTTAGTTCATTGTACATTTAAGCACACCCTCACAAAAAACGACCAAGCAGACTATTATATTTCACCATTCATATCGAGTCACAAGGTGTATGGTCATTTTATTGGCACACCTGCACTCGATAGTTTTTGTTATCAATTAACAAACTAGTTTATAATCATATACATAAAAATAAATGTACCATTTATGAGTCATCGAAGCGAGCCTCCAGCTAAAGAGTTTGACAAACTACATTTGTTATTTTTTTATTGGAATTAGACAATTATGTTCTGTTAAAATACATAAGCAATTACGCTGACGTTGAAGAATTTATTTGCATACCGAAACTATTACTAAACTGAATGGAAAAAAAATGGAATTGTCTTCAAACTCGTCATGTGCCAAATATTTTTTGATAGCAGCAGCCTCAAGTACATGTTTTGAAGATAACTTAGGTTTTCTATTTACTTGCTTTTGTCAGAACTTTCAACTTATTGTCTGTTGGTGAGAATCTGGTCCAAGGACTTGGTCAAAGTAGCAGGCAAGCGGTACCCTTCGGGCCCTGCATTCATGTCTATAGGTATGCATGCAGTGCTAGCGGCTTCGTTCGCGTTGGTAATCGTGGTAAACCGGGATAAAACGTAGTCGTTGCCCTGTTCTATCTTCCAGTAAAAATCCCTTTAAAATCAGTAAAGACGTTCCATACATTAGCCCGGACAAACAGAAAACCAGACCTACAGAAAAAAAAAACTGTTTTAGTATCGTGTACTTATATGGACATCAGTAAACATAGTTATTGTGACAAAACAGACGGAAACTCTAATTTTATTCATTTGTATGTGTGTATAAATGGGACCAGATATTGGATAAATTAGCGTGCATTGAAATGGAGAAAACACAGCATCGGGTGGACACTAGTTGTAGACGAATATACAGGTAGGAAATAAAGAAGAATGCTGGTTAAAAAGGCAAAACTCATCAAGAAGTTTCAAGATTTGCGTTTCAAGTCAAGCACCCTGTGCGAGTATTCTAATGATTTCTGTTTAACATTCCAGGAGACACGCGGTTTGAATATATTATTAGTAAGATGATTTCATACACAGTTTACCTACACAAATTTACCTACGTCTAAACCAGGGATGTTGCGGATGCCGATTTTTTCACATCCGCGGATGTGAATGCGGATGCGGATTCCTGAAAGCTCGCATCCGCGGATGCGGATGCGGATGCGGATGTTTGAGCCCATATAAAAAAGTATATGAATGAAGAATTAAAATAACGATATAGTAATCATATTTTTTTTATTAATCAGAATTAGTATGTGAAGTTAAAGATAGGAGCATTATACTTAATAAAAAGTAATATTGCCGCTTTCTCTGATTCAAGCCGATTATGCAGAGGTTCGTAAATTAAACCCGCGCTACTAAATAATTGTTCGCTAGGAACACTGCCTGGTGGAGTGGATAAAAATCTTCGTGCTATCGGTGATAATATGTTAAATTCCTCTCGATGAACACTCCACCATTTAAGAGGATTCTCATCCACATTGACTCTTTTTTTAGTGCGATAAGAAAGTAATTCCTTTTTGAGTACAGCTTCAGTGCTACCATTTTCTGGTATTTCTTGACTCATCTTGACTTGAGGAATCTAACATCATGGCAAGATCGTTTTTTAAGCATGGCTTTCTGAGGGAACCTGACGTCCCTGGTCCTAGTTGTCCCATATCCTTTTCCGTGGAATCTGTCATTCTCATTCTTTTAGCCCCTTCGTAATTGGCATTAAGAGAATCGGAAACGTCACTTTTGTAAACACTGTAATAGTAGTGTTTACAAAAGTTTAACAGTGATCATTGTTTGAGCGCGCTCTCAAGGCAAACGTGTCATATGTCTGTTTACATTTTATTTAATTTATAGTATTTATAATAATATTCCTTTGTACATTGTATGTACGGTTCTAAGTGCGCGTGTCTCAGACGTTGTTTATGATCGGCATCTTCTCAAAAGCGAAGGGTAGATAGGCTACATATCTATACGATAAGTATCCCACAGCGTAAACAAACACGTAATGATTTATTTACAAGAAACAAATGATGCACCACAACAAACTCATCGGATCTTGTGGGGCCGGCGAACAGCACGTGCCATTCGCCGTTCAATTTCTTTCTGGTTGCAATTTGTCTTACATCCGCATCCGCATGAAAATCCGCATTGATTATTGCGGATGCGGATGCGGATGCAGATGTCCAAATCCATACGGAAGCTCCGCATTTGCGGATGCGGATGCGAATATTCGCAACATCCCTGGTCTAAACTAAGTAAAGAATACTTTGTTAACCAAACATGTTTCTACGCGCACGTTTCACGAAATTACATAGTTTTAGTTATACCTAAACGAAATTTAAAATACGTAATTTTATACATAACTAGTACTCTCGCGGGGCTTCGCTCCCGTGGATTCTATCACGGTAAAAACATAACTCTCCTTTTTTGCAGTCGGGTAAAAAGTAGCCTATAACCTTCCTCAAGCTTCAAGCTACTTCCATACCAAATTTCATCCAAATCCACCCAGTACTTTCGATGATTAGCGCGTTCAAGCAAACAAACAAACAAACAAACAAACTAACAAACTTTTCCGCTTTATAATATTAGTATAGATAGTATAGATATAATAATATCCTTGATCTCTAAAACAGCTTTCATACATTATTTAAACCGTTTTAGAGTCGAATAAAGAACGTGCTTTTTATAACACAGCGTACCTTTACGATACAAATTCCGTAACTTGATAATATTTTTCAATTTTCAGGCGAGCTTTTAGCAGTAGTAAAGCAATACATATACGAGTCACCCCCGAGGGTGGGGTCGTCTACACCCTGCACCCAGACACCGCAGTTTATTGACACTCACCCTTGCCGTGAACTTGGGCCCATTAATTTCTGGCCAACGATTTTCACTGCATACATACATTTTTGCCGATAACATAACCTCTTGTGGTTGATGCTACAGGAGGTTATGGGCTTACTTAATAATAGTGTACCTTTTTTGCGCGATTTATTATTCCGTTTAATTATCACTAATAATTGTTTTAAATTTATTTGGTGCAAAGACGTGTGAGAAATATAAATATTTTGTAAAAATAAGTTAAGAAGCAAAAGAACATAGCAGATTTATTTGATCGATAGTAAGTGACATTTCATGAAGGGAAATGTCAATTATTTACTCTTGGAGGTAAAGTAAAGTAGTATACATACATACATACTACTTTAATATTTCGTTATACAAATTAAAGATTTATTTATTTCAGTATCATCGTTGACTCGGGAAGGACAGTAAATTTATTTTTCAGGAGGTCCAACCGACGGAGTACTCTATCGCAAAGTGCTAAATGATTAAAACGTTCTTTAAAAAAATATTTTTACTTAGATGGGTAGGTACAGTTGGAGTTTTCTAAATGATCCGTTCCGTTCCTAAAAACTTGGCGTTCAGTTTATATTTTTTATTATGTATTGGCACACGTTTGACCACGAACTTACCAGATGTAAAGCGTTGATGTGGTCAAGGATGAAGCACGTTCACCTAGAAGTAATCTATTCACTGTTGACTTCCTATCCCTAAATGCAATTTAGCTTGCCAATCTATCTATACTAATATTAGAAAGCGGAAAAGTATGTTTTTTTTTTTTATTGAACGCGCGAATCTTCGAATGTTCTGGATGGATTTTGATGAAATTTAGTATGGAAGTAGGATAAAGCTTGAGTAAAGTTATAGGCTAGTTTTTACTCGTCTGCAAAAAAGGAGGGTTATATTTTTAAAGTGATAAAGTCCACGTGACTGCTATATTTGGACATAACTAAAAAATTTTCACGTCCTTTGATTTTTTCATAATATTTAACTAGATGAGGACGGTGTTTCCTAGCTGTCTAGTCTACCCTAAGTAGAAACACCGATATAAAGGCCAACGTCTATTTTGAAGTCCATACAATCCGTATGAGTCAAATCATATGCGAACCATGTAGGTTGACGTCTGTGGTGCTCTTTTGAGGAAAGAAACATACAGATACTGTACTGTGAAGACAAACCAGGTTTCCAGCCATCAATGAACTCCAGAGTCCTAGTAAATAAAACAAGTTACATAAACACACCAAGACCACTCTCAACACAATATTTTATTCAAGTTTGTTGTAAAATTATCATAAAAATGTAACTGACTGAAACCGGTCGTCCGTTCGTTTTGTTATGTTTGCGCACATTAATATGTTAGCAAACCCGACCTTTTGTGCGTTTTGTTGTCAACTAAGTTGTTTTTACTGGATTTTCTCGTGTGAACTTTGGCTAATGTTTCTACAAGGGTTTTATGTCCTTGAGATTTGTCACACTTATAAGACCTCACACCACTACAACTTATGTAGGTATGTCATCATTTAATTATTGATTTTCAGTTTATCGTTTTGTTTACTTATATTTATTACAAAACATATTTATTTTTTTACTTTTTTTAGATAGAATTCTTGTAAGGTATACAGTGGTAAATAATGTACATATACAATAAATAATTTATTTTATGCATAAAATAAATTATTTCACTATACAGAAATCCAAATAAAACAAAGACAAATGCCTAATTCAATTCTGATCAATAATTTTTAGTAAGCTACGCAGTCAGCTTTTTGAACTTAAACTAAATAATTATGATTGATTTAAATAATCGACTTATAGAGTATGCAATAATGCTACAAACTTCGCCAAAACAGGCAAATCTAATCAATAGTTCAATTAACGTGGAAAGGCGTTTATTACAAATGCAGCTGATTTGTAATAAAAACCTAATTTTCCTTATCAGTACGAACTTGGAATATCGTTATCAGTGCTGTCGATTCTGGTATATAAAGACGACAACGACAATAATACTAACGACCTTGAGGATATATAAAGGAGTCTAGTCGAAAAAAACTCTGTTTTAAAAATAAAAAACGAACCTAATATTAAAATACAAGTGATAATACGCTTGCCAAAAATTTTGCACGAATTTACGGTTAGTTTAATGGAAATACTTAATTTCAGTAATTTATATATACACTTAAATAAAACCTCTGATCTAATTAAATCTAAAATAGCATCGACAAATTCATGCGCATCGATGTCCACTACTTGTGCCCAAAAGACTGGCGGCATTGTCATTTGCCACGTTGTATGGCAGGTAAAAGTCACCCTTTGGGTCATGCGAAGTGCCAACACTGCCAACTAGCTGTCTGGAAGGAACTTTAAATAATTTGTGAGCACTCGAACCGTAATGAAATTGTCTCTGGAAACGTGCAAATTTTATAAAAACACGACTCACGGTTTAGACGTAATTTTAGTGTGCAAGTTATAAAATAACATTATATTGATATAAATTCTATGCAACGTGTAACAGAATAAACGCAATTCCTGAAAGCAGTTGGTTCAGAATTGGCTTCTGAATCGATTTCCGTCATAAAAATAAGTGTTGAATTTTGACCGAAAAACCTTTCATTAACTTAAAATGGAAACACTCATAACAAATCAGTACAATCCTTAATTCAAGGAAATGCGCTCGTGTGCGTGTCGGCCGCTAACATTGCATGAGTGTATGTGTCTGCCTAAGGATATTGTATGATGCACATACGGTTTGCGTTTAGTAAGGCTAACTATTTTATAAAAAATGCCTAGTTTTGGTTTCAATTTAATTAGTTACGGATGTTGTTTTATACTTACAATTTAATATTGTAATTGGGGTGTCTGAGGTATTGCGCTTAATCTGTTACACCTTGTATAGAGAAGGAGTGCAGAATGCTAATATTTATATGGTAAATGCCCTTCAAAAATGTATTTGAAATCGTATGAAGCCATGTTTATAAACACCTTAGTGTATCAACCATTTTAATCTAATTACTTACTGGTTTCACTATCATTTCGGAGATTTTTTTAGGAATGATGAGGTATTCCTCGAAGCGCTACCGTTTTGAAGCGCACCTAATGAAGCGCTCCTTTTTTATTCCTCGGAGCGCTGCTTTTAGTAGCGCTCCCGATACCATGTTATCGGAAAAGGAGCGCTCCGAGGAATAAAAAAGGAGCGCTTCATTAGGTGCGCTTCAAAATGGTAGCGCTTCGAGGAATACCTCGGAATTATTACTATTGTTTTGCCTACAAAAGCGAAATGATTACGGAAGCCACAATATACAACGTGTAATTTATATACATACCGAGTGCACGGCTTCTTTGGATGATAACAAACGATATGTGGAGCATATTAGAAATTTACCAAATAAAAAAATTAAATACCAGAGACCGAATTTTTCAAATTAAGAAGAACGAAGAGAATTATCGTTTTATTGGCAAGTGACGTGGAAAGTGATGACCCTCATAGTGCTGTGACACGTTTGTTATTACTGGTATTCAAGAAACATATGAAACCAATAATTTGGGGTCAATTCTGTGAGTCACTTATTTTGAGCTGAAACTTTGCATAGAGACTCCATACCAGATGTTGTCTTCAGTCCTTTTGGATAGATATGGGGTTTCCGTTACACGTTGTATATTTAAACATTTATTGTTTATTCGAGTTTATCCAAAAGACAGCCCCAGGCCTGCGGGCTGCGAGCAATGGGTAGCTCGCCGCCCGACTGAAACCAGGCCCGTGTAGACCACGCGTCGTGTTCCACGCCTCAAAGTGTGTCAGCAAATTTGTCGGGGCCTACAATGGGGCCGTTGCCTACCGGGGTTGCGGAATTGTTTGAAAGAGTTACCGCGGCCTTGGAACACGAAAGGCATATGATGGAACACGGATGGGTTTCAGTTAGTAAAAGTCTGACACACCCTCCCGCTTCGCCCAGATCGGAAGGCAGTCATTGGATATTTCCCATAATTAAAAAAGCCTAGGACACCAGCCGCCTAATATTTTTGAATACTCTACAACTTAATTGAAAACGCTTAGTGTTACTGTCTTGTCGTACTAACCGCTTCTCCTTCACATTTATTGTGCACAGATAACAGACAAGATGTGGATCTCTCTGCCGGCTTCTGTGTTCCCTACCACATATGACCCGTCAGCCTTTAAAGCAAGGGTGAACAGACATCTTCTGGGCTCGCTCACTCCGTTGTAGACCTAATATATTGTTTACTGTTCACAGACACCATCGAGGTCAAGAGCGGGCTAATCTATACTAATATTATAAAGCGGAAAAGTTTGGTTGTTTGTTTGCACGAGCTAATCTTCGAAAGTACTGGGTCAATTTGGATGAAACTTGGTCTTGTCCCGAATAAAACAAGTAATATTGCCGAGTCAGGTGGAAATTAACAAATGGCGATGATGTTTATTTAGAGTGAACAACCTCATTCATTGCGCCTGTCGAGTCTGTCGAGCGTATGAATTTTTCAAACGCATGAAGCAATGTATTACGCATTTTGTCTTAAGATCCTTCGGTAGTCGTCAGATAATTTGTTTCATAATTGAGGTACAATAAAATGGTCTTCGTTAATGGCTGTGGGGTGTATGTATCTCCATGGTGTAGATTACTACTTATTTAGTTTATAAGAGACTCCTATCCTATAAGATTAAATTACTACCAAAAATCCATATAACACTCATTACAACGTTGGGGTGGTGACAAAACATCTATGGAATAAACGATGTTTTGACAGAGTAGTCGGACTCCGTTATTCCGAGAACGTTTTTAAGTTTGTATAGTAAATAACGGTTAAATAATTGTCGAGCTAAAATAGGGTAATCACATATCAAACAATATTTTACAACATACAACACAAATCATGCTTACGTCATGCAAGCTAAGCTACCTTTTAATATCTCTTGTATCTAGTTATCTACCATCCAAACTATACAATAAACTACTTTAATTACATTGCATGTAAAATTTAGAACAAAAATTAGTAAAAAAAACAACATAACAAATTAGTAAAAATTAAAATAAAACAACAAATAAAAAGAAAAACCTGCTTACAGTGATTCAAAAAAGTTCATCTGATCTATGGGGTTGGTACTGGAGGAGGTGAAAATAAAAAAAAAACACAATTAGTGCACAAAAAAAAGAAATTAACAAAATTAGGTAATTCAGGAAGTTATTTACTGGGGTTCCGTATTTTTGTAGTTTGTGTAGACAATACCGACACCTTGGTGAACCCTAAAAAAGCAAAGCAAGAAAACCTGGGAAGCTTATAAATACTCAAATTTAAAACCCAATAATTTTTTTATTAGCATCTTAATTCATAAATTATGATACTTAAATTGCATATTTCTTCTTTCATTAATATACGTTTACCAAAATAAATTAGATCATTAAAAAACAAAAAAAAAATAAAGATAATAAAGAGATAAATAAAGATTTTTTATTATTATTATTAATTATACGTGAACGTGACATCCAACGCACGTCTTCACCCTTGTCATTTGTAAACAAACATACAGTCAACGATAATTGTTTACAAAATAATAAACACTTTTTTTAAGATCCTCGAATTATTACAAAATTAATCTTTATCTTGAGACATAAAGCATTATAGTAAGTACTACTTCATTAAACAATGATCATTAACAATATATTCAGCAGCGCTGCAAAATCTAAAAATCCTGCAACACACGCTGCAACTTCGCAACGGATACTGTAACAATTGTTGCAAACTAACCGAGTATACCGACTCTAGTTAGTCGAGGTGTGGTAACAATGATAATTAATAACATATTCAGTAACTCTGCTAAATACAAGACCTGCAACACACGCTGCAACTTCGCAACATGACTCGCAACAGATACTGTAACGTTTGTTGCAAACTAACCTGCGCGCGGCCCAGAAGAATCCAGCCGAGTCTACCGGCTCTAGTAGTCGAGGTGTGGACGAGCCGAAAGCGAACGCCGGTCGGGGAGCGGAGCGAGCGGCGCGCTGTCGCTCCAACCGCTCCGTCCGATCGCGTTCTCGTTGCAGCAACGCCTCGCGGCGCGATATTGATGCTTCCCATATCGCACGCTTGCGTTCTTCAACCTGTAACAAATGGAATATAGGGTTTAGGACTTTGTTCACAATGATTTTTTTGAGACTAGCAATGTAAGTATAATTCACATTACTATAGCTATCTTGTTAACCCCTCCAACTAAGCTAGTGCGTGTGTCTGGATTGGGTTTACGGCAATAACGTAATGGGTCGGGTTCGAACCTGACACCTCTCGATCACAAGGCCGACAGCTCAGCCATTAATTAGGCTAAGTGGTATTATTCACTCTGACTCAGACAAAACATGGACGGTATATTAGATCTTTTTCGTTGTCAAGGATCAGGCCTTTCCTTAGGAGTAGGATGATGTAGGCCGCTGAAGGTTACTCTATTGTTAACAGTATAATACCAGCTTCTTTTGTTTTGATAGCTGACCTGGCGAACTATTTACCAATTTTTCTTACATATTTTTTCGCATCAAATTTTCCCTGGACTTAACAATTATTATAAAACCAAATTTAGCCAAATCGCTCCAGCCAATCTCGAGATTTAGCGAGACTAGCGAACAGAAATTGATTTATACATACATTTATAGATTTACTCATCATGCACATAGGTACAAAGGCGAACTTAAGCAGTAAGCATGTTATTGTCCCACTGCAGCGCACAATTAAAAAAAGGGTTTTGGTATCGTAGTATTTCAGATCTAATCACTTCCATTAATACTTACCGCAGCATATCTTTTGGAAAAGTACGAAACATAATCTTGGTTGTCTAGAGCTATACATATTCACAAAAAGGAGTGGCCGATAAACACCCAATAAATTGCATTTAACATTTGGTTTGATCGATTTTACAACACGAAAACCGTTTCGATTACATTTATTTATTGATAAACATTCGATTGGGAAATTGCTTAGTAATGTCCGTATCAGATTTTTTGGGTGCAACTGCCTGGTAACATTGTAAGGAGGTTACAATCTTTGGTTATTGAGGTAGTGTCAGATATTTCTTTTGTACGTTCTATGAAATCACTATCTTCTGCTAAGAGTTTTTCAAAATATGTTGTGATCAGCTTCTAGTCTAACCTGATGCATTAGTGTTTTACATGAAGCGACTGTCTAGGCTGTCTACGTCTATCAAGCGCAAGTTCGGTCGTGTATGGAGCACTGCTCTCATCTCTGGGACGGATCTGCCAAATATCAGCTTGATGCACTTGAGTCTATAGACAAACGGGCCAAAAGGCTCATCGGCAACGAGAAACTGGTCGAGACAAAGCTCCAGAGCATAGAACATCGGCGACGTGTTGCAAGCCTATCAGTTTTCTATCGGTTACATTTCGGGGAGTGTGCGATGGAATTGCACAGTCTTATTCCACCAAGACCGTTCCATCATCGGACTACAAGACAAACGGCGATGCGCCATCGTTACATGGTGGACATCCCACCCATACGCACGAAACGTTTTGAGAATACTTTCATTGTGCGTATGGCTAAGGAGTGGAATTCCCTGCCGAAGTCTGTTTCCTGATAGCTATAACCTGGGAGTCTTTAAGTCAAGAGTGAATAGGTTACTTCTAGGCAAGCGTGCTCCATCTTCTACATCATCGCTTAACATCAGGTGAGATTATGGTCAAACGCAAGCCTATCAACTATACAACGTGTAACGGAAAGGGTATATACATACCAAGGGCACGGCTTCTTTGGGTAATATCAAACGATATTGGAAGGGTTTTTTTAATCCTATCTCTACATGTTCGGAAGTAATGAGAATTTTTAATACATTGATACCAGATACAGTACTAGGCGCACAGAATTACGGAAGAGATTTATCGTGATATTTGCAAGTAACGTGGAAAGTTATTGACCTACGTAGTGCGGTGACACGATTTTTATGACTTCAATTTAAGAAACTTACGAAACCGCAAATTTGGTATCATTTTTTAGAGTATTTTATTTTGAGTTGAAACCCTTCCAGTGTTGTTTGATATTATCCAAAGAAGCCGTGCCCTTGGTATGGATATACCCTTTCCGTTACACGTTGTATAAAAAGAACGTGACTACCGCAACCCATTACCTAGATAACACGATAACTCTTGGCCAGATCAGTGTCTTATCTTCTAGCTTCTGATTATCCGTAGACTCTCAAAGACGACCAAATGAAAGCCGAGACCAATGGCTTAGCGTGTTTTCCGAGGCATGGAACAATCTCGATATGTTGCGATCGCCACCCATCTACAGACCAACCTCGGGAAGCGCTGCTTAACCTCGAAGCTCGACCCTGATCAAACAGCCCCTCGGTTTATGAAATGTACGCGAAAAACCAAGTCTGGATAATGCCGAAGTTTTGGGCAACCGTAATCGTTCCTAAAGCTTTGTTTTCCTAGGAAAGCGGTGCCGTCATATAGCGGCCGTAATATTAAGGACGCAAAAAGGCAGCCGTCTTTACGGTGATGACATGTGGAAAGTTCTACGGCCGTTTTAACACACTGTCTGCTTCATCGCTATCTAGTGTATTACATTCTCTTTGGAAACGATCACGAAACCATCTGACACCGACAAGACGGCCGTCATTCAAATGGCGGCACCGCTTTTTGACGTTACGGTGTCAGTTACCGCTCTCTAGGAAACCGCGCCATTTTGTTTACATAGACAACGTTCTAGTGACGTCATTCACCGCTGTATTACGGCCGCTATTTGACGGCACCGCTATCCTAGGAAACCAAAGCTTTAGCCATACATATTGCAAAGCTTAGCCTCGTTGGGTTTGAGACCGCCCGGCGCTAGATAAATAATAGTCTATTTACTAGGAACTATTACATCAAGACTACGGATAATCTTGCACGATCCAGGATATTCTTTACAAATGGCGTTAATATTGTGAGATATATTAGCTGGTCTGATGGTTTATAGCTTATACCGACCGGCCAGTGTGGTCGGGTTTAATTGTAAATAACTTTCAGTGACAGCTAATTCTTACATATTGTACCTATTATAAAAAGTCCCTCACCGCGTCAGTGTCTCTGTTCGGGAAAATGTCACAAAACTGCTGACCAGATTTTCATACGGTACCATGGATAGAGTAAGTAAATGGTTTATTTTCGCCAACATACAATAGTTTTATAACATGTTGTGGGAGACTGGTGCCTAAAAGCTATGCCCATGGCCTGTATTTCAGGACACCAAGCTTCCTCCAGCCTCCTTGGTTATTTACAATTTGTGCACAGATTAGCAGTGATTAGTTAAGAAAGTTTTAGTGTATAATTTATTAAGATAGTGAGACCGTGCTCAGCCAGGCCAGGTTGCTAATGACTGATAATTGAAATGCGCTTTAACATGGCTCTGAATAAATTATTAGGTACCTACTTACATTTACGTCAAGATCACCTAGGTACCTACACAAAATATCCTCACATTCGTAGATACTGACAACGACAGCGAAGCTTTGGTAACTACCTAGGTATCAATTTGGACAACCGCGAGTAACTTTAAAGGACCATTTTTGATTGCATCTGCACAATATATTAACCCTTTAAGGCGCAAATTTTGTTCAAATTCTAACAAATAGCTATAACATCTCTGATCCCATAATATGCAAAAACAAAAGCATCTAGTTCATTGATATATTAAAAGGAGGAAGATACGGTACTAGATACAGCGTTTGGTCCTACTAAACTAAGTGATTGCCCGTAGTTGGCGCTCAGTCGCGCACGGAACGTTGTTGATCACACAGCTCAAGAAATTCAAGTCTCTTCGTGTTTTTAAGGATTTTTTGGAATAAATACGTATCAAAATGACTTCTTGTGTAGTTAAACAGTGTATTAATTACACCAGGAAGAAGAATAAGAGACATGGGTCATGGGATCACTTACTGTTTACTTACCTAATACATGCAATCTCATTTCATTCATAAGCGCAAACATACGGCAGCTAAGGCGATTTCGCTCGCACTACAGCGCCGTCTATCTCTGTCCTTGTCTATCGGTAACTGTAGGTTTGGGACTGATGATGACACTGAACACAGATGTGTGAGTTCCCATGCATGTATTCGTGCGCTGAGCCCAGGTTTACTGATTGCGATGTTAGCGCGTAACATATCTTCCTCCTTTTAATACATCAATGATCTAGTTCATAAATATCCAAGAATTTCGTCGCATCTATAGCAGCAACGTAAAAACATTTGTCGCATGAATCATTCCTTTCGATTCACGTACGCATGTAGGTATATTCTGATTAGCCCCATCGAGGTTGCAACCACGCGTCTCTATTCTTCAATGAGCGACCGTCGAAAACATCGTGACCTTAGATTTTAATTTATATCACTCAAACCCAAGTAGGCCAGAGCTCTTTCAAAGTTAATATAAAGGATAGAAGGACTGCGATCCACGAAGATCTGTGCTTAATAGTGTAAATGCGAAAGTAACTCTTTGTCTCTTAGGCTCAATTTACACCGCCGCGGAATGGAATGTAAGCGACTTTTTGCAACGAAATTGTGCATAGCATAATGAACTCGTCAATCGTATAAATAGGAGCCAAAAATAGGTCGCGCGTCTTCCGGGGAATCCTCGAGAATTCCCCTAGCTACTGTCGGCGTCGTCTGTGGAATCCGCGGGAAGTGGCGCGAACGGGGAGTCGGTTGGGTCGGTCACAGCACTGCGGTGCCAACTGAAAGATCTAGACTGGACGTCCCTCATGGCGCAGTCGCGCGAATTCGCTGAAATACGCGAGAATACTCGAGCATTCCAGCGAATTTGCGCGCCTTCTCGCGTCATGAGGCGAAATTGACGCTTCCATTCCATTCCATTCCGCAGCGGTGTAAATTGAGCCTTACTCTTTCACGTCTAAAACGTCACTTCTTAACTGATTGTAATGAAATTTGGTAGAGTTAGATTAGACCTTGACGAAGAACATAGGTTTTGTTTTCGCTGAATAAACTTTTAAGGCGAGCAAAGCCACTGGCAGAAGCTAGTAAATACTCATTATTATTTGAGTGAATGTAACCCAAACGGTTCTTATATACCAAAATGTATCAAATTCAATAGCAGCATTGTGAAGCAATTGTCCGTGAATTCAAATAATTACTTGCAATATAGACGTCGTACTGCATCTATTGTCCTAGTCACAAACTCGTCATTACTTTAATATTAGACTAGACAATACAATATGCTTCAAGACTCTAATTACTAGAAGACTCAAATGTAAATATTTTCTATGTGCTTTATGACCTTGACCACTAATGGTTGGTCAAGGTTGTCTAAGGTTGAACAATATTGAAGTTCAAGGATTTAAACTATCCGGGGTTGTGGCCGCGGCTTGGCAACTGAATGAACAGGGTGAGTTTTTAGTCAGTAAAAGTATGACACTCCCTTCCACTCTACCCAGAGCAGAAAGAGTTATTTGATGATTTTCCACAACTAAAGACTAAGTCTATAAAATATGACTCTCACTACCTTCTGCCTGTGAATTTGTTCGAGTGGGAAGGTTTTCCCACGTCAACCCCGATCCCGTGGGAATTTCGCAATAAAAATTAGCCTGTGTTGTTCCAGGATATCAACTATCTACTCACCAAATTCATTTAATCGGTTCAGTAGTTTTTTGCGTAAAAGAGTAACAAACATCCGTGCATCTATCAATACAGCCATTCTCACGAACTTTCGCATTTATAAAATTATATTAGTAAGATTATCAAGCGCTTGAGTCGCTAGATCAAAACACTCTTTTGAAGATTCTCAAGAATTCTTCATAAACTTACAAGTAATCTCAAAATAAACCATCAGTTCAAGGTCGATTGCGGCCAATTACAAACATATTATTGAGCATTACCAAGATCCTAATTATTAGTATTCGCAGGTCGTCACGTCAATTGCTTTAATGTTAAATCAAATTCCATACATAAATTAACGCTGCTACAGCATTTTAAAGGAGGCTCAAGGACTATTAGAGGTTACTACAATACCGTAACATTTTACGGTAAAGTCATAAGAGTCAGAGAAATTATCGCTATTGATTTTTAAAACACTCATCATCATTTACTTATTTACTAAAACTTTATGCAAACCAAAACGGTACAATGGCGGACTCTAATCCTACAGTCAACCATGACATCATCTGGTAAGAATTACCAACTATGTTGCAGTTGGCTTAGTCTTACTGGATGCAGCTCAATACTAGTGTTTTACACGAAGTGACTGCCTATCTGACCTCTACAACCCAGTTACTGGGTAACACGATACCTTACCTACCCTTTAACAAGACTAGTGACAAAATTTCTGGTTTTTGACTACACGTAACGACGGGATTTTTAAAAAACACTACAGACAGAAAATATACCAAAACCTTTGAAAGCAAGCTTCAAACTGCCAGTCTTTATAAGTAGTGCCAAGTGGCAAGCCGTTAGATTTCCATTTAAGAGCACTCCGTTCACAATTTTCTCCAGTCAGCCACTTACAACAGTAAATGACCAGTCAATAACTATAATTTCTATTTCCAGACATGAAAATACGAGTAACTATTCATGAATATCACACGAAACGCTACATACAATAGTGTTCAATTTGAAGGCTCTGCTTGCTACGCGAAATTCTATGAGCCAGGTCAAGCATTTCAGGTTTCAATTTGATCATACTCAGGGTAGGCGAAACCATATGGCATTCATCACATATCTAAAACCGAGTATGAGAAAGCACAAACAGCTGAAGAGCCATCTCCGAATAAACTATGATCTCATAAGTAGACACAGCTTTCCGTTTTAACGCACAATATAAATTGCGTAATGAAAATCCCAACTGGTAGGTATAAATCCTCAGTGAATCACTTAACAAAAACCATCCAAGGGCCTGATAAGGAAATAGCGCGCGTAAGCTGATATCTCCGTTCAGCTTGACTGGACGTAATCGCTGATCCAGCAACGGCTCAGCAAACAATATAAGATTATGTACACTCCTTACTGAGACACATCAAGGCAGACAGAATCAGATAACAAAATAATCAGTAAATTACTTCACGATTATAGAAGCAACAAGTGAGAAAAAGGAAAGAAAGTATGAATGAGTAACGAGAGCCTAGAAGACAAAAGGTACTATTTTGATTGGGGATCGCGCACTATCCACGTATGCTAATATTATTGGTTCCTTAAACCAGTATTGTTTTTTCATTAAAAATTATAAATGGATATTTTGTGGTTAAAAATAAGAATTAGTCCTTGCCAAGTCCATAAAACTTCAAGTCGCTTTTAATGTTTTAAAGTAATATTATATTATTTTAGGCCAAGTATTTATTGGAGAAAATTAGAGATATTTCTTGACAGCTGTAACAAGTCAAGCTTAAATCATAATAATAAATGGAACAATAATCTAGCAATACTGCACAAATGTCACTGTGTTGCCAGTAAAAAAATTCTCATAGCAACTTTTAAACTTAGTCTCCCAATAAATACAAAGCTTTCGTTCAAGACTCAATATCCTAACTATATTTAGACTAGACTTTCATACACAACAGTTAAGCAATCTTGGGGTAAACTCGAATATGGAAGTACAAAACATATTGTTCATTTGGAAGTCCCTCTAAGGCGCTGGGTTTGGTGAAATCAACTGATTTATATGCGTAAGAATTAGGTCTTGGCGAATTAATATCAACCGGAAGGGTCGATCTTCAACGTGAAGTAATGCTTGTCAAAGTCGGTCCGTAGATCATCTTAATTGAGGTCCCTCCGTGCCTCGGAAAACACATTATGCCGTTGGTCGTTTCGGGTAATCAGAAGAAAGAAAATATCGATAGGCAGTTTGCTCTATGTAGAATAATATTACTCAACTACATTCAGTCAGACTGTATTATGTGATGTGAATCCGGTTTAAAGGGTTAGAAAGTGATTTATGCAACTTATTTCGCAAAATAAAAGACCATCAAACGGGGAAAGCCGCGGGTAGAAATTAATGTGAACATAAACGTCAGCATAATGAACATATCTAAGACTCAGACTATTATTCAAAATGCTCTTCCGCCTACACGAGAAGCATTGTGAGGCTCTACAGGTAATCTCCACGCATGACAGTCAACGGGCGTGGATAGATGACCTTAACACTATTAACACAGGTGAATGCCCCCACCTTTGCCGTAGAATCCATTATTCCTAGATTAATGGCGGAGGATGGGTTGTCCTTGGCCCTATTGGTTGGCTACAAAGGCTCCGTATCCAAGCAGGAACAAGCGACGAAACGGAAATAATTTTTGAATGAATGTCTCAAAGATTCGGAACAACAGGAACTATGCATCATCGCCCGTTCGGATGGCTTGGCACGCCACGAGCGTCGTTTAAACCACATTATTAATGCAAAATATTCACGGCATCTATTTACCACATGTTTGGAATATACACTGAATACGGGTAACGAATGTTCGTGAGAGAAATGGAACAATGCGACGAAAAATGTCGGATATAATGAGCCGACATGCGAAGTATGGGATCGTGAAATATTTATTTAACTTTATTGTCACAGTTAAGTATAATAGAATTTTTAGTATATTTTTACGATGGACATTCCGACTAGCTTTGTAGTGTTTCACGTCTAATCCATAGTAGTATTATAAATGCAAAAGCGTGTTTCTTTGTGCTTATTTCACGTCAAAATATTAGGTGTGGAGATAGCTAAAGGGATAAAGATTATTAGACTGTTTTTTCGCTAAAAAAAACTTATTGATGTGGGCGGAGCCGCAGGCAGAAGCCTGTACATCAATAAAGATTTGGATGATTTTTGTCAGACGTAGACTATACTCAAGGATAGCACATAGACTACTTTATATCCTAGTACAAAATATTTACTTACAGCAACATCACTAATGATTACATAGAAAAAATAGAACATCGCATCATGAGCGCTCTTCCAAAACATCAAGGTAATTAGCATACCGTTTCAAGGTCATTATCAAACACATGGTAATCTTCAGGTTATTTTCGCACGCCGACCTAATTTGCCGACCATGCCAGTGTCATATCTTCGTCACTATTTTCTAAAGACGGCTCACTTTAGTGACATTTTATTTTCTTTTTAAAAATCGCTGCCAGAATGCTTTTAAGCCGTATAAGAACAAAGTGCCTTATTAAAAAAGACGATATCAGGTTCCATGAAATGGGTTTAGTGACTTAAGTAAGGGAAGGTTAACAATGGCGAAGTACTCACTTAAACATTTACAAACTTCATAACAATCTTGAAAAGAGAGTTAGGACGACATCTCCCGACCACTATAGACCAACGGATCGATTATTTTTTGGGATCTATTTTAAGCAAAGCGTCGCTATAAGCTATCGTTCCATGAAAGTATTAACCACTTACTATTAAGAAGAGAAGCAGGAAGTCCGACTTCTATTTGATGTTTATTGAAAAATACGCCAAGACTCGGTTAGGTTGCGCTTGAGCATAAGAAATTCATTAAAACTTGTACGGTATATTTATAGATCAAACTGTTAGCGTTGATTTAATTCAGTTTTTTATGAGTTCCGAGAGATTCACTGCGGTAGAAATTAATTGTTAGCTATAGAATTTTTATCTTTTTAGACGTTACTTATTTTAGTAGGCATTACAAACCTAGATTTATCTGTTTGCTTAGGATCGATTTCCGTGGCTAATATTGACTTTAGAGAGGCTCTCACAACAGCCTTGTTCTAGTAGATTTCTTCCTTAATTCGAGGACGAGAGATATTTTGTTCAGAATTGTTGCAAAAAGTGTAATTGGTGTTTTTAGAATCTTTGCCAATTTGTTTCGGAATTTGGATTATGCCTGTCAGATCTCTTGTCTTATCAGTCCGTCCCTTATCACGTGGGATATAATACGGTCACGTACGCAACGTGGGTGTGCAAAATTACACCTGTTTTACCCAGACGGAATTTATTCGCCGATGAGAATGCTGAAACGTAGGTCTCTGAACAGACAGGTCCAATTAGTGTTTCCTTGACAACCAAAACTGACCTGACTAACCTTTTACCACCTTTTATCTGAGTCTAATTTTATTATGATAATTTTAAACTGAAACCACACCGCCTAATACATAACACATTCACAAACCCACGCAAAAAGAAATGGGGTAATTTCCTTTGTTGAAAAGAGATTATATTTGGTCCATCCGTTAGATTCGCAATTAATATTCTGTACTTATTTTTGCCTTTATTAATCAATAAAATAAGATTAAATTTCTGCTAAAAAGTATACGAAAGCGTGACGTCAAGTGAAATTTCAACTCACTGTATCGTCATCATTTTTAAGTACGTGAAAAACTAGTGACGGAACAAAGAGATTATTTCAGGCAAATACCGTACCACCCCTACACCCCCTTTTTCGCCAATTCACACACCCCGGAATGCAAGCACAAAATTAAAGCACAAGCACAATAAACACAAACAGTTATGACAACAGCAAAACATTCTAAAAACGGAAGCAAGCGCGTAATATCAACAAAGCAGTTCACTATATTGGTATACGTCGACGATAGGTTAAAGTGTGTACAGTCGAAACATACATGTGTAAAACTTGAGCAAGAATCAAAGGCGATTTACTCCAATATATTTACAAAAAAAAACTTACGAACGTTAACGCTACATGTGTACGATTGGAAAGTTATTACTGAAGATGTGCTTATGTAATCTTTTCTAAAAAGTTCGTTTTAATCCTGCTTAAATCTGAAGGCTTTTTGTAATAGTGACGTGCCTCTAAATGTGAGGCCTTTTAATTGGCTCACTATCTATTATACTATATATTATTCTGTGTATAATAGTTGTTAGTCCTCGTTACTTGATAAATAAATAAATAATTATGGCGAAGTAGTTAAATAAAAACTAATATTAATATATCTGCTTGCCTCAAAAACACACCATAACACATCTCCGAATCCTCTTCCTGGTTTTCATTTTAACTTCAAAAATAAAGATTTGTAAAAGCTATTACCAAATTTTCAATTCATTTAGTTACCAATTTCAGAAAATTACAAGGGTTTATATAGATACCACGGAGATTGAGTGATCCTTAAATCTTTCTCTCAGACTGAATAATGCATCTTTAAGAATTTGTATAACAAAACGAAAGTTGAAAGTTTGTAGAACCGCTGCTTTGAGTGGTGTTGTCTTTGTTTTCTAAATGCATCATCGACTAACGGGGCCTCCTAAACTAGAAATTATTGACATTTATTTGCAAAAATTTTACATAATATGACTTAATTTTGAAGAGTTAAACTTTAGAGACAATTCAGATTTCAAAGTTGTATAGGAGTAACAATCGTTTGTAAATACTAATGTAGTTATAAGATTTTGTCCCCTTCCGTTTTAAATAGCGATTAAACAAGTTTTTTAAAAGGATCACTTGAATTCATACGCATATTTTCTCTCGGTCTAGACCCTATAAGAAATGGGTCTCTCAAATCTCCAAACATTATTCAAAAGAATTCGCCTTTGAATTTAGCGTGAGTGTAAGATATTTACGCTCGTGTCTGTACATCGAACGTAGTGCGATACGTGAATATGAATACGAGACTACGCCCACAAGGGTTAAACAACTGCGGTAAAGTGCTGGCCTGGATGGATTCAAGAACGCTAGGCTTCAAGAATGCGGCATTTCGCAAGCAGATCTATGACGTCAGTCTTTTCGGTTTTGGCTACTCTTTTTATTGCAGTGCGCAACGTCTGAATGAGCGCGAACTTGAACGAAAACTGCGCTACTTTCTTTTTCAGTAACATTTGATGGAATTCTCGCTTCATGAGCCGTGATAGCGAATACTCTTGTATAAATGTATGTGGAAAGCAAACTTGACCGAATCTTCAGCTATAACATCTTTTTCTTCATTAAGGTCTCTCTTGTCATAAGCCCAAATTCGGGTACGCTTTGACAAAGCTGGAATAGGCCTTCACTTGCGAAATGAAATTTCTCCGCCAACTGTATTTCGGCGAGCGTCATAACTTGTTTCTTGATCCGACTTTATCTGCGGGGTGTCGTGCCAACTTGTGCGCAGAAACAACTGATAAACTGCACAATCTTTTCTACTTTTGGACGTTGAAGCCACGTCATACACTTATCATTTAGTATTACTGCAATATGAAAGCGATGTTGTAGAGAGAATGAAACTTCGGTTCCTTCCATTACTTCTTGAATTTATTGTTACATTTTTACTTAGGACAGACAATTGCCTGTCCTTGTATGGGTATTACTGTCCGTCTTCATTTATCATACTGATTGGTTTTTCATGCTTAATTTTCGTTAACTGAGTTAACGCTTCCCTAATCTTGCTTCAGACGCCTCGAATACAAGAATGTATCACTCACAGAGTAAACTCATAAAGAATTGCAAGCATGGCCTAATAAAACGGTTTAAAAAATTCAATGAAAATCAACTTTCATTTGCGAATTTCATCAAACGTCCTTGAGTCACTTTCTTTATCTTGGTCTAAATTCATCTTATCTGGTTTGCGTTGGACCAATACAAATAGATGTTCAAGATAGCTGCACTATTGTTATGCATTTAAAGAAGGTTTTAAAACATTAGCATTAAAAACTCTACGCTTACATTTTACATTTCTATAAGTAATAAATTCAAAGAACCGGATTTCTCCGGTAAATTTCATTTCACGTTTTTACTAAATGTTTTACTGTTATTTTCATTTTGTTCAGTACTTTTATTTCTAATGGACTAGATAGTGAATCAGTTTTCTTATTTTGCTTACCAGGGGTCTTGAATCTTCTGCTTTATGTTTAGTCCACAGCATCTTTAACACTTATTGTACTTATTCAAAGCTTTCTTTTTCAATTCGTCCGTATTCATTCACTATCTTCGTTTCACTTAGGTACCACGAAACATGCTACCTCACGTCATTGTGTTCTGTCTAACATTCATGCATTTACAACTACGTTCGGTGCACCCATTTAATATTAAACCGTAATAATATTGAGCTTTGCACAAAAAAAAACACACTCGAACTTCACCACAACACTGAAAACACATCGGTTTCATAGGATACTACCACTGCTATACCAATAAACACAGAATCAACATCAGAACAGTACAGTATCGCACTTCCTACTTAAAATTTACAACTATAGTCCAGGTAGCGAATCTTGTCTATATATAAACCAACAATAGAAACATTGCTACAGCTTCTGCGGTGTTTTATATCGTCATTGTATCGACGTAGTCAATCGGAAAGCCGGCTTACCGGCTCAGACGAGCCACTTTAAAGCCACACTGCGGCCACAGAACAATCACAAGTCCACTAGCAGAACTGAATATTCAAGTGTACTTACTGCCGTATGATTTACCTGCAAAAAGATTGAACATAATTAAGTAAATGAAATAAAAGAAAAAAATAAGTAAGACAAAATAAGTAAAAGGCAGTCAGTAAAAAGTACTGAATTAAAACCTCTTTTCTAGAATTGGGCAGGGGAATATTAGAATAATTTAGAGACGTAGTAGATTTGTAGATTGTAACTAGGCAATTTCTACTTTGAAAAATGTATGGTAATTAAGTGTATATAGAATACATATATCTCCTCCGAACACCTATTTTTTCTTCATATACAGCAGCAGTACGCAAAATAAGCGCTTGTTCGTGGACACCTGCCGCATATACATTGATATACAGCGGAGGAGATTCAATGATGACTCCAGAAAAGTGACCATTTATCCTATCATGAAAATTGAAAAACCTTCGCAATTAGCCACAACAACAACTCTATCAGTAGTGTCCCGTCTGTTCCTACCTAATCCGTTATTCGAGAAGTCCTCAAGGAAGTGGCCTCCCTATTTTTGTCGACTCCTTGACGCATGGCGTAGAGTTAATTTTAATTTATTTTTGATGCACGCCGTGTGTATTTTCGTAAGATTTCCTACCTATGAATGTTTGACTTTAAGTAGTTCGAAGTAAATTGGATGTTGTATTTTGAGTTTAAGAGTTAAATGGTTTAATGGTTTAAAAGCTATGTGTGGGGTCTGAAGACAAAATATATTGAAAGACAGTGAATGTAAAAACAAATTCGTGCCTACTTATCTATAATGTTATTGAATGAAATAATGAACGTGTAAAGATTAAGAGGTCAAGTAGTCATGACGGGGTCGCTAATTTATCAGTCAATGGTGAAGGTAAAGACGGCAGAATGATTGATAACAGAAAGGTAATATAAAACGAAAGGTATGAACTGAAGTTTATTTGATGGATCGATGTCAAATTCTTGATGCACTCACTTTGGTTGCCAGTTCACTGAGCAATATTGAAATCGATAGCAGACAGATTATTTATTAAGAGTCCAGCGTAACTGTGATTTATTTAGAAAGTAGAGGCCTAACACGTACTAGAAACGAGGCACATACATGGAATTGATTTGACAAAACATGATACTTCATGTCATGACTCACGAGTCATAATAAGACTCCACTGGAAAAACAATGAAGGTTACTTTTTTATACAAATATTTGTAATTGTTTTTTTTAATAATTATTTATTTATTGAATATTAAGATTAAATTACATACATGCTCATTTACAAAGTAATAATGATAAAGGTATATTAGGTATCTATACTAATATTATAAAGAGGTAAAATTTGTAAGTTTGTATGTATGGGGTAATCTCTGAAATACCGAACCGACTTTGAAAATTCTTTCGCTTATACGAGGGGTGATCCAAAAGTAATGATAATCATAATAAAACACGGTAATTATGATTTAAAAAATAATTTATTTTTAATTTTTAACGTAGTCTCCTAACAAATCAATACACTTAGTTCATCTTTTTTCTAAACCTAGGATTCCCTTAAAAAAAATCTTTATCTTGACTTTCCCAAAACGCCTCAACAGCAGCCATCACTTCACTATCGTCTTAAAATTTTCGACCTCGGAGGTATTCCTTGAGCCGAGAAAAGAGGTAGAAGTCACTGGGGACTAGATCTGACGAATAGGGGGGGTGTTCGAGCAATTCGAAACCCGTTTCTTGAATGGCAGCCATCGCAACTGCGGCTTTGTGAGAGAGTGCGTTGTCTTGCTGAAACAACACTCCAGCTCGCAATTTGCCGCGTCTTTTTTCCTTGATAGCCTCCCGCAATCTTCTTATTTGGTCTGCGTAGTAAGAGCCTGTTATAGTGGCTCCCTTTTGCAAGTATTCCACCATAATGATTCCTTCAGCGTCCCAAAAAACGGATGCCATAACCTTCCTCGCCGAACTTGACACTTTGAATTTCTTCGGCGTCGGTGAGGAGGCTCGTTTCACGTCATCGATTGTTGCTTGCTTTCAGGATCAAAATGGTGAATCCAGGTTTCATCCATGGTCACAAAACGTGACAAAAAAATTTCCTTGTCTGCTTGGAACTATTCGAGATTCGTCCTCGAAATGTCGACTCGTTTCTTCTTTTGCTCTTCGGTTAACATTCTCGGTACCCAACGCGCTGATACCTTTTTCATTTGCAATTCGTTCGTAAGCATTCTTTGAATGCTGCCATATGAGATCCCTGAAACCTCAGCTATATGCCTGATGGTCACTCTTCGATATGCCATTACAATATCTTCGACTTTTTTTAACGTTCTCTTCAGTGAGAGACGTGGATGGGCGTCCCTCGCGATGTTCATCTTCAGTGGATATTCTGCCCAGGCTAAACTCCTTGGCCCATCGTGCAACTGCAGAATATCGGGGAACAAAGTCCCCCAATGTTTCCATCAAGTCGCTGTGTATGTCTTTAGTAGACATTTTTTTTTTCATACAGAGGTACTGATCACAGCTCTAATTTAGTTTTTTTTTCCATTTTGATGTTTCAACTTCGACGGTTTGTATTCAAATGAATGCAACTCCCTATTTTTTTATTTTTTTTAGGTATGGCCACTCGTAGATCAGCTCACTAAAGCTTTGTTTTCCTAGGATAGCGGTGCCGTCATATAGCGGCCGTAATACAGCGGTGAATGACGTCACTAGAACGTTGTCTATGTAAACAAAATGGCACGGTTTCCTAGAGAGCGGTAACTGACACCGTAACGTCAAAAAGCGGTGCCGCCATTTGCATGACGGCTGTCTTGTCGGTGACAGATGGTTTCGTGAACGTTTCATTGATAGCGATGAAGCAGACTGTGTTAAAACGGCCGTGGAACTTTCCACATGTCGTTACCGTAAAGATGGCCGCCTTTTTGCGTCCGTAATATTACGGCCGCTATATGACGGCACCGCTTTCCTAGGAAACCAAAGCTTTAGGCTGTGCGTCTACTTAACCGGTCTGTCGAATGCAACTCCCTGGAATCGTGGTCTATTTATATGATTTTTTTCATGGTGACTTAGTGGGTAAACAAGCAACCAAAAAAATTTTTTTTTGGATTTTTCTGAGAACTGGAAATATCCGATTATCATTACTTTTGGATCACCCCTCGTATGTAGCTGTATTATTAACGTGACCATTTATTTTTTGTCTCAAAACGGGACACTGGTTTATAAAGGTCAATTAACAGGTTGTCAATGAAAAAAAAAAACACTTCATTTAAGTTTTTTATTTAGGAATAGTCAGTTAGCTTAAAAGTTACGAATTAAAAATTAAGTTAAGTTATATAAAATTTATATTTAAATTACGAAAAGTTAAGTTATATAAAATTTATATTTATCAGATGAAAAAATTGGCTTTAATATAGCTGGTGATGATTTTAAGTAAGAATGAAATTCTTAGCTCCTTTCTTTTATATTCACCTTAATTATCAAAATCGCGGTTAGAACTGAAATTTGTAACTGGGTTTTCTCAGATGTCTACAATTTTTGAACAATTTCCCATGCGGCAACTTTTTTAAATCAGCCCAATAAAGTATCTCCATTTCTATGGTAAGAGTAGTAGTAGTCTGATCTTCAAGTTTACAGCTTGATGAAAACTTGCTGCCTGAGCGTGTAAAAAATAAAGCCACAGTTTGGATGTGGAATCTTCAAAAAAGTTTTTTAGTAACAGGGGATATTTATCAATACTCAAAAAGTAGTTTTTTAATGGCTGATACATTTTTGAAATCCTTACCAAGGCAGGCATAAGAGGCTTTGCTATAGCCGAGCATTTGTTGATATTCCGTTTCAGTTTCGGCTCAAAACTCCTTTAGAGCTTCAGCTCGAATCGTGTAAATAAAAAAACAAAAATTTATCTTCACAAGAAGTCTTTCGCATGCGCGATCAAAACATGATTGAATTAATTTCGATGCAAAATCATTAGACCGAAAGCTGTGGTTTTCTTGTATCGTGTGATAATCTCAGACGTCTTCTGCCGCGGCCATATCCAAATCCTGAACGAACACTTGCGTTTCGGCATTTTAACTTAATAGTTCATTTAATTTATTTTATAAACAATTTTAACCACACTATTTTAACAAGGGATGTCCACAATGTAACGATGGTGCATCGCCGTTTGTCTTGTAGTCCGATGATGGAACGGGCTTGGCGGAATTAGATTGTGTAATTCCATCGCACACTCCCCGAAATGTAACCGATAGAAAACCAATAGACTTGCAACTCGTCGTCGATGTTCAAAGCTCTGGAGCTTTGACTCGACCAGTGCATCGTTGCCAATGAGTCTCTTGGCCCGCTTCTCGATAGACTCAAGCGCGTCCAGTTTGTATTTTCAACCGACGACAAAAAGAGGAGGTTATCAATTCGACGCGTATATATATATACATATATATATATATATATTTTTAATGTATGATCATCGATTACTCGAAGACGGCTGAACCGATTTGGAAAATTCTTTTTGTGATTGAAAGGGTATACTTTGAAATTGGTCCCATTTTCATAAAAGTCAGGATCTGATGATGGGATCCTGGAGAAATCGAGGGAACTCTTCAAATATTATAGGCACACCTATGACGTTTTGGGTATTTATTATAGTAACTTGTGCAGTTGCTCTCAAAAAGTACCATTTGAGGAAGTGGAACTGATGATGAAGACCACAGATGGCCGCCGAACGTACTCAATAATAAGTATTTCGTGGATTGCGATTCGATTACTTGAATATGGATGTTAAGCACTTTATGTTCGTCACAATGCATATGGTGATGTAGAGCTGATGGTGAAGTCCCAGGAGAACTCCTCAACAATTAACGGCCCAGCATTGGGAAAAGGAATATTTTGTAAAAGTTTATAAGTAGTTGATATTTAGGCTCTTTTAACTAGGTAAATTAAAAATCGACCAACTAAAAAGAGTGAAATAAAAACTTTTTACCAAAAAATTAAACCGACCGAGATATCGAGGGATACATCAAGTACTTCTCCGTGCCTCTCAATGGCCGCGCTACAGATATGAATGTTAATGTCAAATATAAAGTACGTAAAAAATAAATAAATACAAATCCCATAATTAAAAGTCAGAAGAATATTCCAAAACAAAAAGTTTAAGTTATTTACTAGGTACACGAGCATTAAACAAGAACAAAACAAATATCGAGAAGTGGGCGAACGAAAAATCTGTCAAATAAATAGTCAACAAAGCACGAGCGACGACGTCTTGGCCATTCTCGGCTGTCTTGGCATCGACCGATGAGTCCGATGACGCGGTCTCAGAAAACGGGACAATTTTGCGTCCCAGAGATCATTGCGGGGACACCGGGACTCGTAGTTATAAAAAGGGACAGTCCCGTTCAAAACGGGACGTCTGGTCACGTTATGTATGATCCATGAGTGCTATAGGCTATAAATTATCTTTATATCATGCATATTAGCCGAGCTATTATAATCTTTGTCAAGCAAGTCGGGGACGGGATCCCGTGGAATATTTCGACTTCTACGCGGACGAAGTCGCAGGCAGAAGCTAGTATGGGACAAAATCGATGGACGAACAGCTGCCCCTTAAACGGGCATACTTAGTTTTTGTCACTCATTCATAAACATAAAATAAGAAACTCTGTTCTAGCAAAATACTTTCGAGTTTCTTTTACACTTTACACACACATATTAGATTTAGCTTATTAGGCCGGTCAACAAATCGGTAACCGTTTTAAAATATAAAAAATCCTCCGTGCTTCGCAAAGAAAGTTGGGCCAACACGGATGACATTTAAACAACTTTGACGGTCGTAATAAGGTGACAGGGGGTATCCTGTTACCCAGTGTTATGGACCTAAGATAGGCGCTATATGGTCGCTCCAAATGCTACATTGGTACTCAGCTACATCCGATTAGATTAAGACGAGCCTAACATAGGTGGGAAAAGACTGAAGATAGACAGAGAATAATGATGTTAGTCTATTTTCTTCCAGATTGTTCCAGTTATATTGAGCTGTCTTACGCGTCTTTTTGTTTCATATAGGTTGAGAAACAAATATTTATCGCCAATTGGTAATTTCCCTAGTAATAAAACTTAAGTGACAATGACTTCACAAATTGCATCACATTTCGTGTTACTGTTAAAATACACTCAACGTAATAGATGGGAAATATAAATAACGCTCTAAAAAGGTAAACATTGGCGGGGAAAGAAAAGAGGGCAATACTTTTTCTAAAATGTACAGAACCGTACACTATTCTACCAACTTACGCGCCGTGCATTCTGCACACACAGCACGTCCGGGGCTGCAGGTACTTGCTAGAATATTCCCGCATTTCTAAGAATAAAAAATGGGAGATTCTTTGAAATACCGTGAGGAGTCTAACTTAAGAATTTCATTACATTGCAATTCATAGGTCAGTCTGAGTCTTAGTTTTCGTTAATACAATATTGTCACCATGATGTCATGCCGATTGTATATTATGTTATTAAGCTTCTCTATAAATTCTCTTTCGAGGGCAAAAATATCAAATTACTCCTCTTTCTCATGGTGGAGCGAAAGGTGTTGGGATCCAACCAAAATCCACCCTGTTTCTGCAGTTTCCCTATCGTTCCAGGGCTGCGGTATCCAGTTAGAAAATCCCCGCAACTGCGGGTCATTTAAAGATTTATGATCCAATTATGTCCTAAACAAAATGATTCCAAAAATAATCGCAGCTTTTGCTTTTCCCCTAAAAACCACGTTGAGCGCCACCGTTTGTGGTCGTAACAGCTAATATTCGGCTTCGGGACGAGACTCGGGAAAATTAATTGCTAGAATAATTAATGTGTTTGACGCAGATTAAAAGGGTCACATTTTATAAAGTGTAAAACAGAATATCTATCTAAGTACGGAAAATAACAAACCGTAGTAAATATTGTGCAAAACGGTGTATTACCTATATATATATATCTTATGTCCCTACTGCGATTGTTGTGCCCAATGTAATTAAATATACGTGAATATCTAAGCGGAAAAGTTTGTTTGATTGTTTGAATACGCTAATCTTCGAAAGTAGTGGGTGGATTTGGATGACATTTGGTATGGATTTAACTTGAAACTTCAGGAAGGCTTTTTTTACCCCACTGAGAATTTGATAAAGGAGGTATATGATTTTGTTACAATAAGCCCACGGGAGCGAAGCCCCGTACGACTTATCGTAACAAAATAATAAATAGCTCGATGTTGTAGTGTTGTTACTAAGCGCAAAGCGCGAGAAAGTGAACAAATTCAATGATTTTGTTTTTTTTTTAAATTGAAACATTCCTTAATATGAGGAGAAAGTTTTATGGATAGAAAAATATTGAAACACCGCGGGTAAATTTAACAATTAAATAGATATCTAGTGTCTTATTTCCGTAACAAACATTTTTGTATTATTGTTGATGATTGGAGTTTCCTTTTAAGAAAGTTATGCCTGCATTACTATTACTATGATTCAATAAATATTCTTGTATTATTATTACTATTAAATAAATGTCGAAGACTCCTTTATAAGTTTGTATTTCGACAAATTTGATCATGGTCATTTTCATTAGGTACCATTTACATAAAAAAAAAACAATACCAGAAACATACTATCATCAAAACACCATCGCATGCGCACACGCATAGTACTCACCTCGTAACCCACACGAGTTGGCACATGACCTCATTGTCAATAGAGCACTTATGTAACGCTGACCTGGTCACCTGATGTACTATTGTGTGCCCAGATAAACGTGTTCAGATCAATACGATATGACCAATTTAGTGGGAAAAAACGTGATTTTGTAGGGTAAAAGGATGTCTGATGTACTGTTGATGTTACAATTTGTTTTTTTAGAGTCGATAAAATCGTGACATGGTAGATTTTTAGGGACAGAGTAAAATCATGTTTTTGGCATTTGTTTTTTTTTTTTTAATATTCTTTAAATATATTACGATTGCTCAGGCGTCCGACTACAATTTTTGGATGAAAACTATCGGAACTTCGGTAGAAAATAATTTAATAAAATGGAGAATTAGATTCTGCCCACAGCTTCACCGTTTTTTTTTCTTTTTCGAAACTGAAGTAGCCTATTTCCTATTCCAATATCTAATCTACCTATGTACCAAATGTCATTAGAATAGGCTAAGTGGTTTAGAAGTAATAGGATTATTTTAATAAACTTTTAAAACAGTGCCGGTGCAACAGCGTCTAAAACGCGTTTAGCGTGTAGCGTTTTAAAACCACAAACTAGGTACGTATTATAATTTCGGATGTAGCATTTAGCGAAATCCGCCAACCGTGGTGATTATAGCGTTGTCCCGGGGGATCATTAACTACGATTAATGGGTAAGGCCCATGTTCAACAGAGCACATCTTGTCTTTGCTACGGTACTTTTAGAAACATAAACAAAAATGAAAAACAATTCTGATGTTGGTCAAAGAACGAATTATTTTTCAGCCATTCGAAATTACTTGAAGAGTTTTTATTTCTCAAAAGAACATTGTACAGTTCACTTGCATGAGATTTAAAGTTTTAACAACAACTTCTTCGTCGTCTAATGACATACATAACAATCTGGGAGAGAGGAAATCGCGCTTTGGGACAGAATAGGCTGTAATCGAACATGTGGGCCCAGTGCGGGTTTTTTATGTTAAGCTAGCGTTTGACCATCATCTCTTCTGATGGTAAACGATGATGTTGACGAAGACGAAGACGAAGAACGATTACCCAGAAGAAACCTAGTCACTTTTGACTTAAATGGCGCCAGGTTATCAGGACAAAAACCGGCAGGGAATTCCACTCTTTAGCATCGTCTGATGATGGAACGGGCTTGGTGGAATTAAATTGTGCAATTCCATCGCACACTCCCCGAAATGTAACCGATAGAAAACCGATAGACTTGCAACACGTTTGTTTTTCAAAAACTAACAAGAATTAAAATCCATATTATGTAAATGTTGAGCATAATACTTCGGATGCACTGTTGGCAGTTGCAGGTACCTACATATCAAGATAACACGGTCGATAGACATGCGATGCGGCTGTTTGATAAGACAACACCATACACTAACCATTAAGTTTTCTAACAATTAAATGAATGTAATGAGAAATAGTAACGAGACAGCTTTTGATGGATTGAGCTATGTATGTTAGTGGAAGACGGATAATCTGATGAAGAACTTAATAGTATTAGTATTAACGCACATTTCGACACCACTGAAGTGAAATGACACGGTAAGACTCGAGAAATCCTACAAGGAGACGCAAAAGTAAATAAAATTGGGTTAAGGAAGCAACTACTATATTTTCCCGAATTAAAATATGGAGTGCGTCACTTAGATTACAAAAAAATACTGGTTACCGAGTTGAAATTTCAATTGACTGCATTCTTTCTTATACTAGTTTTTACCAAAAAGTGACGCCAGAGTAGTAGCCCCCACTCTACTTTGAAGCTTTTGATCATTGTCAATTTATATTGATTTGAAAAGCAAAAAACGTGCAAAATGTTTTTTGAAAATCGTAACGGACGGATCAAATGAAAAAATCATTTCAACACAGGACACCGTTCATTTTCGGATAGGTCGTTCATAATTACATGATTAAGGTTTACGAGTTACATGCATTTACAGGTAGGTACTACAGACAACTGAATAGTTACTACTTCTGATGTATAGAATCATGTCTAGTTTAAAGTATAACTTGTTCCTTTCGGAAGAATCGGTTTTGGCAAGCGGCCACAAACATTCCGGATGCAAAAGAAACAAAGTTGACAACAGCATATAATTTAAATTAGTAAACAAATATCTCGTTATTGAATAAATTAAGATGGAATTCTTTAGTAATAGACCTGACCTCATAGACAGGTTTAAAAATATCAACAGTCTTCACAGGTCAAATAATAAGAACCTTGAAATTCCACGAATAATTTATGTCTGAATTATTAGTAAAAACGTGCGCAATATTGGAAAATTTCCTGCATTCCAATGTAGGACAATTTACACGATCGTTTAATAAACGATACAATCGTAATCTGTTATCTGTTAATAATCAATATTCTGTTGCTCATGTTAAAACAATCATAGGCATGCGTGGGAATGCCTGACGTCATCTAAGCAAGGACGAATTATGTAACAATGACGTTGATGTAAGTTAAACCATTCAGAGTTGCTGATGCGGATCTCACAAATTTGAAGCGAATGTGCAATAGCAATATACCGTGTTACTTTACTCATAAAACCATACTGAGTCGATGTATGGAGGCTTGTTCTGCCCTACCAAGGTCTAATCCTATAGGATTTACAACGATCAACCTACGCAAAAGTGGGCCTCCGTGTGGAATCACATCAATTGTAGCCTAACGATCTTCCTTACAATTGACGTCACTAAGGACGCCAAACAGGACATGGGAGTTAATCCGAAGAGTTTCAAATACAACCTTCATATCACAACCACGCAGTAGGAAGATTACACCTTACTAGCATGAGTAATTCTGTTTGACCTGAATATTTGTTACGAGACTAAATATTTGTGCATGAGTAAAAATATAATTACAGCTTCAAGAAATCTTGGGAGAGAATTCCACTAATGTCTTTACTGAACACCGTACAAAATATAGACTTTAAAGTAGCTCATAAATGAATATTTAAGCCCTAGGGCTTAAATATTCATTTATGAGCTATATATAAATGAATATTTAAGCCCTAGGGCTTAAATATTCATTTATGAGCTACTTTAAAGTCTATATTTTAATATTAGGTAGGTAAAAGTCACTATTCAAGCCCCACCGGCGGTTAGAAGTATGCTAATTGCAGTACGTAATAAAGGTCTAATGCAGCTTACTCACTCAGCAGTCAGACGCGTTAGCTAATGCCACGGTCGCTACCCGTCTGTCTCATAATCTCATTCAAACGGTACGTAACCACTCTGTGCGTCAAGTTGTCAACTAGCTTCTGAAGGTTATTTGACGCTTGTAATTCTGACATCTCTTATATCCGTATCCACTATTCTCTACCAAAAGGAATCTTCAATTGTAAAGTTGGTTTGGTCTTATCATATCTTTCCTTTAACAGCTACGATCGGAATCCGATAAATCTTAGTCTAACCAAGTTTAATCAGTTCGACAGAAAACGCCGCCAATTGCACACGTCAGAAGCACGGCGGTTTATTGACCGCGGGCCAGCCGCCGCGTCGGCAGTCACCCTTATTGATTGCACAGACTAACCGCAATCGATATTGCAGAACTTGTGTTAATATGTGAAGAGAAGATTGTGCGAAAGGCCATATTGAGTGTACGCTTGCGATCGAAGATCTGGGAATTTGTTTTACTCTCACTCGAGAAATATGTGCGGTTTTATACGAAAGCCAAATATTTAACGAACTAAGGGAAAGGATAGAAAGATGACACTATATCCACCTGTCAGATTCGAAGGCAAAGACAACTAGTCCTACTGTGGATTCCCACAATAGAAACTCCTATTAATCCATTTCACGACACGGCGATAGTGCAGCTATTGGAGTCGATCGTAACATCAAGTTCAAGGCGTTTTTGGTGCGAGTACCAACTTTTTTCCTGGACTTCGACATGGCATAGGATTATTGGCCTCAGGGCATGGTGTTTTGTTCTAACATAGGATGAAGTTTCTATTTACTAATTCAATTTGTATAATTAAAATATGTATGTTAGTTTCTAAGGTATTTGGGCTATGGGCCACAAATGTCTGTTAATAAATCTGCTGCGCGGGATCGAGCTAGAGATCGGTACAAGTCTCAGAGCACCTCCTATAGAACTAGACAGCATTTAAATAGAAACGCTCTCATCGAATGTTTCCTAACTCTCATCACACGTCACTACTATACTGTTAAACGAAAATAGCCCAACAACTAGGGCTTCGATAGATTGTTTCAACCCAAACTATTGAACTCTAGAGGTTAAGCCGAACAAGTCTACCTCTCTACCTCTCTACCTGAACAAGTATTTTTTTGAGTTTTGCAAAAATCTGATAGCCAATTCTTCGATGAGAATTTGATATCACTGTAGAGCTTACAAGCTCATATATTCGATACAGCACGCCCAGTATTTCTTACACCCTGTTTCTTCAGTTGCCTTTGCATCTCAGGGCTGCGTTATCTCGTTCGAACAATAACGCAACCCCGGCAGGCAACGGCCCAATCAGACCCGTCAATGATGCCTCAAAGAGCAGTCAGCAAACTGCTCTTGGAGGCGCGCGTGGAACACGACGCGCCATCAACCAGGGTCGCAAATTGCTCTTTGAGGCGCGCGTAGAACACGACGCGCCATCAACCAGGGTCGCAAACTGCTCTTTGAGGCGCGCGTAGTACACGACGCGCCATCAACCAGGGTCTAGTCCTTACCCAACGGTACACTACACCTGCTCGCCGTCCGCGTAATGCGCATTGGTAAAGATCTAATTAAGTCATGAAATTTAGTATATTAACGCATGTACCCACTGAGTAAAAGCTTACTAAACACTTTATAAGGACAAATAAAATCGATAGAGAAATGCGAGAATTTCTGAATAGACCCAAAACCCACATTTTGCCCTCCTAATAAAAACATAATATCCAATATCTTCATGTTCTAAGAAAATATTCGGTAAAAAAGAAGTTATTGGATATATGTATGTATATGGCTAGATAGATTTGTCTGGGATAATACCAGTCATATCTTCTAACATCGTTCACATAAATCCTATATTTATGTCAGCTTAGCAACAATTTATGTGTGTATAACGATTACGTACTCTTTAGAAAATCTGTTTGTTAATCACATATTCACATTCTCTCTCCAGTCGTTTTTCGAAAAGGAATTAACTTCACAGGCGATGAAACATAGTATCAGTCAACCATAAGTATGGCACGAGATGACTTGGATAGGACGATCTTCTTGCTAACTGAATGAAAAAAAAGTGGTCTGTAGATCTCAATGAAAACTTTCAACGACAACTGGTATGAATGAGGACAGTGAACAGTTTTTGAGATTTAGCACATTTTAAAAAACCGCAAGTATGATTTTGACATTTACACATACACTATAAAAAGTTATTTATCGCTAATATATATTTGCTGATACGGAACCCTTCATGGGCGACTTGGACTCGCTTTTTTCCTACGGAATCCTAAACACAGCTGACCTAAAACGCCTTCCCTAGAAAATTATACTGTGTGAGACGGAACAATACAAGGCCAACGAAAATACGAAATGGCTTTTGGAGAGAACAGATCATAAAAACCAGATGCTAACGTTGGCAACTCAGTTAGGTACTAACCGAAAAAGTTCTAGTATTGTGAAAGCCATTTGTTTGCAATGCTTTTTATGACCAAGCATTTTGCC
Organism: Tholera decimalis; assembly: GCA_943138885.2. NCBI lineage: Eukaryota > Metazoa > Arthropoda > Insecta > Lepidoptera > Noctuidae > Tholera > Tholera decimalis. The sequence continues at coordinate 35,880,916 of OW964569.2, read as the reverse complement.
AAAATGGTTGTGTCTGGTGAAATGAGAAACGGTAGAGATTAGCTGCATTTGTTTACATAAAGACGAAAGTTGTGAAGAAATCTCGACAGAAACCTGAAATCTACTGCGGTCAAGATAGCGGGCACTCTAAGTAGTGAAACGACATCTGGTTTCAAGTAATAAGGATGAATATTAGAGCGAAGATGAATTTATATCAAGAAAACAGTAGACCGAGCTACAAGGGTGTAAAATTAAATTAATATGAAACGACTAGGCCCAGATTAGAACCGTCTCTTTCTGCTAATTCACGCAAAACCTTAATACATTATACACTAAAGCCTTCCTCGTAAATCACTTGTGACAAATCGATACAGACAGACACACGCGGCGAGTGACTTTGTTTTTGTGTGTAAGGCTAAAAATGCACCAATTGTAAGACACATTTCCAGAGTTTAGATGTAAAATCGAGAAATTTGTAGTAATCACAAACATTTTATCAACAACGTTAAACTCTACATCAAATTCCTTTCAGTGAAATTGAGCCCTTGAACCATTTTCTAGGTCGAACTGCGAGAAACCCCAGATGTTTTGGTCCTAAGAGATTACTTACAGAAATCCGTTCACCCAGAAATTAACGAAGCAATGTAGTACAAGCTAGAAACACGAACGCACACACTTCATACGTAATCGTGTATTATATGAACCTTGAACTCATAACGGATAAATGAACCGTGTTTAATGTGAACAAGAATAGTACATCCGAAACCCATAATGTAAATAGTATATTTAGCAAAGCACCTTGTTATTTTCCTTAAATTATTGGAGTTAATGTTTACCGGTAAGGCAATTTACAGTCAGTTTTAAGTACGAGCATGGACAGAGACTCGGTAGTACACCTTCTGTAATTGACTCTCAAGAATTTAGAGGTCAGCAAATGCCTACGTAGGTTTGGCATTTGTCTGTGTATTTGATTACGTTCTTTTTTTTTCAATTTAACACGACAAGAAAATTTTACCCAGAAAAAAACCAAAGTATAACATTTGGTTTCTTGACTTTAAAGATAGACTAGGACACGAAGTCCCATCCAAACATTTTTTTATTTACTGGTTTATTTGCGTTTGTAGCAGGTTTACAGCTGGTCTCAAACTTGGCAATTTCTGTATCTTGGTGACCCATAAAATTCACATTACACCAGGTCATTAACAATTCAAAGTACCTACTCAAGCTCAAGAAAAAACACTAACAACAACACTAATAAAACTTGTCAAATATCTGAGAAAAAAAGAGAAGAAACACTAATATTTTTGACATTAATAAAAGACAATCTATTATTTTCGTCTGCTCCATGATCGTAAAGAAATGCATTTTATTAGGCTTATCTATGAGTGTTTGCTGGGCGAAGGTAAACAAAATAAGATTTAACATAACAACTTAAAAAATAGTTATACCTTGTAGTTATAGGTGTAGGTTCTATCCGCACCTCTGTTTCAGATTCTAATCCCTCATCAGTCATCAGCATAACAGCACATTACAAACTATAACATTTATAACAACAACGTTTTTGTTTTCTAAGTTAATTTCTAATTTTCACCGTTGTATGTTGGCGTAACCATTATTTTGCTCGCACAGTGAAAGTAGGAGCGCGGGTTCAATTACCGGCCTGTACAAGACATGATTTATAAAAAATTGTAAAATACATGTTTTAGTGAAAATATTTCGATTCTAGTTTCGCTTTACACTTCGGTTTAAGTGGCTAAGTGGTTTCGAAACCTGATGTTATTGAGTGTTATCAAAACAGTGCTGTCATCGTTTCAGTCTCATTTCTTCGGAGTAGTTATAGCTAAGAGATGCGGGATGAAGCATCTTCTTTACGAATAATATTTGCGGGTTCAGTCTGTTTTTTATGTTCTTCAAGGGGTCTCCATCAGTCAGTAGTTAATCTGCCCCTTTCTATCCAATCTTCTTTCTAACATCCTTCATTACTTTCTTCATAGGTCTTTACTGTAATATTACAGTAAAGACCTATCTTCTCTATTATCTTCTTTCTATCTTGGGAAGCTTTCCTTGAAGATTACTAGGGATATCCCTAGTAATCTTCAAGGAAAGCTTCCCAAGATAACACGGATGTGTAATTTATTCGACCCTTCTAAATGATGTTATTCAAAGGGCGTGCCTGTCGCCATTTATCAGGGAGACTTAAGACGCCTACAATGCTTTTTGTACTAACTCGTCACTTAAAACATTAGAATCCATTTAGAAATTACTTTTCCTTCTTTCTTCCTTTCACTAACTGCTGGCCGTGACTTCGTTCGCATGGAAATCACGCCTATTTTCCCAGGATAAAACGTGGCCATGTGCTAATCCCTACTATATATACAATTATAACCTACCACCATGGCAAATTTAATACAGCTTAAAACTCGTTTCGTCTTTTACGGTTGTTCTGAGGCCGCGACAAGCCTGGCAGGCATTGGCCCTGTCGGGCCCTGTCATCGGCCGTCATCGGAGAAGAAAAGAGTATTCTCTGCCTCACGGTTTCAGCCTCCTCCTTCCCTAGCATGACTGCTTCACAAGGGAAGGCGACTGCATCCTATTCCCTTCGTCCCAAACCACGGATTGAACCAGAGCCGATCACCTTCACGAGGGCACGGCGGTACACCGCTCGCCCCAAGCAGGGCACACGTCAAACGTATGCTCTACCGTGTCCTCCGGATGGTCCTCACAATGACGACACCCGGGCGTGTCCTCCCGCCGAATCCAAAACAAGTACCTCCCGAAACAGTCATTTCCGTTGAGTACTTGCGTCAGGCGGAAGGTGAGAACGCCGTGGCGTCTCTCCAGCCACTTTTCAACAGATCTTTCTACTTGAGTGGTATTTAAAGGGCAGAAAGCTCGAGTATTCCGCAATTTACTTATCTATATGCATCAATATAATTATTATTGGTAGCTACTCTCCAACGATATTAATAGTATCTTTTTATTTATACACCTTGGCGCGCAAATCAACATTTTGTTTGTTTTTTGCTGTGTAATGATGTTGCATTACGTGAATCACACTTCGCACCTCGGGTTTTTTCTTTTGATACGTAATTTTATCTTCGTGATATGCTGGGTAAGATGATTAATATCTTCCATCACAAATCGAAATATACTTACTTACTGTATGGATAGAAAGTTTTGAAGGCAAAATGGGCTTTAGTCTTATTACGTATCACCCTAATGATTTCAATGAGCCTGAGGCCAGGACTAGAGATGTAAGTGCTGTATTATACCATTTGTATTGAAATGTATTAAACGAAAAATACCGTATAATACGGTATTATACCATTTGCTACGGTATTTTATGTATAAATCGATTGTTTCTATATTTTTTATGTAAATTATCTGAGTAATCATTAAAATACCTAAGTACTGAATACGGTGGAAAAGCACAGAAAAAATGAAAATATTAAAGGAAAAAGAAGCCAATTAGAAAATCACGTCAATGCGACGACATTAACACGGCGCTAACGCAGCGCGGTGGTGTCGACGGCGACGAATATCTGTGAAGTTTAATTACTAAGTAATGATTAAATTAGAATTAGTCATTCTAAAATATAGAATACAATCGACACTTAAAATATATTTAATTTATTAAACTAAAACTCTTCGTAATATTGCAAGATCTTAAAAAGTGAATCAAAATATAAAATACATAAAATACCAATAATACCGTAAGTTATAATAAAATACCTGTTTAATACATAGCCTTTTGGTATTATACGGTATTTTTACAACACTAGCCAGGACTAACTTAAACATAATAAATGTTTACTTCTCAATAGACAGAATTGTCAACCACATTAAAGTAATCAGGCATGATAGGAAGTTAGGAACTACTCCAGATAATGAGACAAGGTAATGATTGCCTATAATTTGATTACTGTTACGAAAAAACTGGCTAATGTTAATTGTAGATAGTAACACAACATAAGAATTCAAAAGGGGTTGAATGAATTACCCATCAAATGAGCCGCTTTTTCTGCACACTATTCTTGGTATGAGTATAGTTACCAAGAATCGTGTGCGAAAATCGCGAGGCGAGCTTGACCCTTTCGGAAACACCTGGCTAGTAGCAGAAAACAGATTTTTTTATTGAAAGATAAGGCTTTAGTTCTACCTCTTTAGAGGATGTGCGATATTGAAAGGAATCGAGGAAAGCCTTTGTCCAGGAGTGGGACAGAGCAGGCTAATAAAAGTAAAACGAAAGGCTTTAGCTTGCATTGAAAAATATAGACCAGCGAGTCTTACTAGCTTCTACCCGCGTCTTGGCTCGCGTGAAAAGATTTTACAGCGACAAAAAGTAGTTTATGTCCTCTTCCAAGGTTCAATCTATTTCTTTACAAGGTTTCATTAAACTGCTAAGAAGTTTAAATGTGAAAGTGTAACAAACTGTCAACCAATCAGATTTACTTTCGCGTTTATAATACAAGTAGACAAGTAGGGGTACTCAGGATTCTCCTTCATGTCATGTTGAACGTGCATTTATTGCAATATTGTGTGAGGCTAGTAGATTGCCCTGTTTATTGCGGCAACCAGAGAAATTATTCATATCGTCAATTATAAACGAACATTTGGTTTACCCCGCAAATAGGCCATAAACTGACCGTAAGTTCATCAGGTTCATCCGTGATTATGGCGCTTACAACAGTGCCGAAATATCGGAAACTCGAAACAACAAATACACATGGTATTAATCTCGATTTCAGTTCTAAAGACACCGTAGGCTAGATAAATAGATACATGATAGATAAGATAACGCTTATTTTGCACGTTAGAAGACATAGGTACAAAAGAAAAACAGTAGGTTGTCAACAAATATTCTGTGTGTAAATTTCGGGCCCCTAAACCAGGTACGAAGATCTGATCTTAGATATTTCGCCATTGTCAATAAACGATACAACCGTGACATTTATTGACCCTGCCGGAGTCTGTGTTTCGTGATAGCTATAACCGTTGGGGTATTTAAGTCAGTGTAGGTATATGATACTTTTAGGTAAGCGTGCTTCATCTTCGACCACATAAACGGTTACCATCAGGTGAGATGGTGGTCAAAATCAAGCCAATATTATAAAACGTAAAAGTTTGTTTGTTTGAACGCGCTAATCTTCGAAAGTACTGGGTGGATTTGGATGAAATTTGGTATACAAGTAGCTTGAAGCTTGAGGAAGGTTATATGTTATAAGGAGTATCCACGGGAGCGAAGCCCTACTGCTAGTAGCTGATACAACCGTGCCATTTATTGATCCTGCCGGAGTCTGTGATTCCTGATGGGTATAACTTAGGAGTCTTTAAGTCACGAGTCACGAATAGGTTACTTATAAATAAGAGTGCTTCAACTTCGACCACCGCCGTGCATCATCGCTATCCATCAGATGAAATGATGGTGAAACGCAAGCCTATAAACACAATACTCGGTTACAATATTTCTGTTGTCAACAATAAAAGACAGTATGCTTGAGATGTTAAAAAGATATTGTTTCTTACCTGTACCCGCCTCTCATCATCTTTAGCGCGCTGTTCCGCCTGTCTCCGGCGCCTGTCTTCGTCTCTCTTCTCTCGCTGCGCCTGCGCCGCGGCGGCGTGAGCGCGCAACTCATCCAGACGTTTTCTCTGTTCTGCCTCGCGCCTCTCGCGGGCTAGTCGTGCTCGATCTAGGGCTTCTTGCGACGCTGATGAAGGAAAATAAGACGTATTTAGAAATTCACTGGTCGAATCAAAGCTGCAGAGCCTTGAACATCGACGACGAGTTGCAAGTCTATCGGTTACATTTCGGGGAGTGTGCGATGGAATTACACAATGTAATTCCGTCAAGCCCGTTCCATCATCGGAGTAGAAAACGTATGGCGATGCGTCATCGTTACATGGTGGACATCCCACCCATACGCACCAAACGTTTTGGGAATACTTTCAGTGTGCGTACGGCTAAGGAATGGAATTCCCTGCTGGAGTCTGTGTTTCCTGATCGCTATAACCTGGGGGTCTTTAAGTCAAGAGTGAATAGGTCACTTCTAGGCAAGCGTGCTCCATCTTAGACCACATCATCGCTTACCATCAGGTGAGATGGTGGTCAAACGCGAGCCTATTCTGAATAAAAAAAAGGAATAGAATACTGTTTGAAAAGGGGAGGTTTTGGATAAATAATGACAACTTTAAGGTAAAGCAACACTTGCATAGGTCGATCCGTGGATGCGTGTCATCTTAATATCAAGTTTTATTCGCACCCGCATCATTTGTACATCATAATGTCAGAAGCCAGAAATTCTGGCACCAGTGTTGCCAAGGGGTAATTTGGGGTTAAGGGGTAACCCAGCTACTACTGCGTTGTGGAAATCAGATAGGAAGTCGCTCCATGTAAAACACTAGTACTCAGCTGCATCCGGTTGAACTTGAAGTCGGCCCCAACTAGGGTTGCCATACGGCCGGAATTTTCCGGACATGTCTGGTAATATAGGTCTATGTCTGGTAATATAGGTCTTTGTCCGGAATGCGGAGGGAATTCTAAACCGTCCGGAATTTCTACAATTGAATGAAAGAGTGAAAGATAAAAAAAAATATGTTTTTATTTCAAATTAAAGAAAGTCAGGAATTTTCATCAAATGTCCGGAATTTACTCCGGATTTTCGATTATTTGATCTGGCAACCCTAGCCTCAACATATTTTGGAAAAGGCTAAACAGATGAAAATGATGTTACAGAAAAATATCAATTAAAAAAATTACTTAATGTGACACAATAGGTGACCTTATCGCGATAAGGACGTTAGATTTATTTAGGTGATTTAAAATAGTTGACAATACTATTCCTAGATGTATCGACGACTCGTAGTAGACATTCGAAAGAATACAGATAGAAATAGATATAAATATAGGACTCGAAACAACTAAACGCCTTGAACATTGTAATAATACTTCTCCATTCAACATATTTTCAGTAGAAGAGCTAGGTAGACTAATATAAGTACCTACATAATATTTCAAACGCTAAGAATTATGTGGCATCTACGTTGCTAAGTCTCAAACGACAGTACCAATAGGAAACCTAATACAGCGGAACTTTTGCTGAATGTAAGTAATGGTCTCTTATTATGTTACTACGGAATAAATATTAGTCATTGCATCGTACCACTGTATAAAAACGAAACCCAGACTTGCACGTTCAGGAAAAAAAATTACGAAATTCTGAACTTAACTCCAAACTTCAGAACTTGTTATGTACGTAAATATCTTAACGAATCTCGTTAAAACTTGAGTCTAAGCTCCTTAAAATCTTAGCCCTCTCAATCTGGAGAGGCAAGCAACCTTATTTAATAATTACTAGAGACTCCGCCCAGCTTTGCAAGGTCTCACTCTGCCAATTCTCACGAAACCTTAATCTATACTAATATCATAAAGTGGAAAAGTTTGTTTGTTTAAACGCGCTAATCTGAAAGTACTAAACGGATTTGGAATGGCAGTAGCTTGACATAATATAATTGCATGACATTACTTAATATATTGTACTAGCTGTGCCCGCGACTTCATCCGCGCGGGATAATAACTTTCGGCAGCATTTTTAATTTTTAGGCGAATTATTTTGAAAACAAGACCCATACATAATTTGAATGTCGTATTTATTAATATCTAATCAAAAGTCTAAAAAATAAGTTTCACGCTTCTAGCTTTAAAAATGACGTAATTTCTATTCAAACTTTCATCCCTTATTGCAACCCCTTACAGCCCTTTTTTCGCATTAAAAAGTAGCTTATGTCCTTTCTCAGGCTCTAGACTATGTCTGTACCAAATTTCATTAAAATCGGTTCAGTAGTTTAGGCGTGATTGCGTAACACACAGACAGAGTTACTTTCGCATTTATAATATTAGTAAGGATTGATAAAAATTAGATATAACTAGCATTAATAAAAATATAACTGTACCAACATTTGCACACCCTTTGAAATTATAATATAGTGATACACTAATATTAAATAGTATGTAACATCTTGTCAACCTGTATTATGCAAATGAATGTTTTGATTTGACTTGAAGCTTGAGAAAGGTTATAGGCTCCTTTTACCCCCTTAAGTATCAACGGTACAGTCACTTTAATTTGCTTATTGAATAGTAAAAAACTTTTTTGCAAAAAATAAAGCCGACTTCCATATCAAAACACTATAAAGCCAAAAATAATTTTAATTTCGGTAGTCGGTGTTATTGGTTTTGTATTTTCTTTTTTTTTTCACACCGCCTTCCGAAATTAAAATAATTTTTGGCTTTGTAGTGTTTTGATATGGAAGTCGGTTTTATTTTTTGCAAAAAAGTTTTTATTGTCGTGCTTTTTAGTGGGTCAGTGAATTTCCCAAATCGGTTCGTAAATGACGGAGTTATGCGCGAACAAAAAACGCAATGCAGAGTAAACGAAAAGATCATCAACGTAAATATTTTTTTTAGACTTTTGTTGATTTTTCAGAAACAGCTTGTCCAATTTCGATAAAATTTTCATGGGACCATTTGGGAAGTATACCCTTTCTAACAAGATAAGAATTTTTCAAATCGGTTGGCAAGCGACGGAGTACTGCGCGGAAAAACATAAAAAAAACAAATACAAACATCCGAATTGAGAACTTTTTTAGAAGTCGGTTAAAAATAGATAACTCATAACGAAGCCAGGAAGGTATAATATATGGCTATAAATTGCCGATTTCTCTTTTTTCTTTCTCACGTGGGGCGTTTCGACAGGCGGGCGGCCAGACGTGCGAGGGGTTAACAAGACTGCAAAGAAGAGTTTTCAGAGTAAAGGAGGGTTTTGTTTTTATCATGATAATGTCCACGTGAACAAATCCCCGCGCGATCACTAGTAAATTAAACGCTGAAACCTTCCTCATGACTAACCACTGATGAAAACCAAATGAAAATCTGTTCAGTAGATTTTTACTATGTCCCACACTAGGAATTCGTCAGGAAGGACAGGCCTGTTGGTCTAGTGGTCAGTGGCCCTGACTGCTATGAGCAAGGTTGTGGGTTCGATTCCCACCAAGGACAAATGTTGAGCACGATCATTTGTTCTTTGTCTGGGTGTAATTTATCTATGATATGTATGTATTTAGAAATATATATGTATGTTATCAGTTGTCTAGTACTCATAGCACAAGCTCTGCTTAGTTTGGGACTAGATGGCGTTGTGTGAAAGTTTATTATATACTTTATTGTACACCTTACAATATTTCTATGGATACAAAAAAAAAACTAGATATAATTTGTCCTGTAACGTAAGTTCTTACAAACACCCAGACCCGGGCGCTATATTTTTTTTATAAAGCCTATAAATATTTTATTTGTAACCCATAAAAACCACATGTACCGGTGCGGGGATCAAACCAGCGACACGCAGCACAGAAGCCTATCGCTCAACTACTGCGTCAACCACGTCGCTTAATCAGTACTTTTTGAGTTTATCGCGAACATAAAGACCGACAGACGCGCCGGGAGAACTTTGTTTTACAAAATGTTAAGATGAACATAACTAGTCTTTATTCTTTTTCCGTAGCTTTTCAGTTCACAAGTTCTGCCTTTGATTTTCGAAAACTCCTAACACCTAAACCAGACTCTTAAACCTACGCAAATAGATTTTATGACTGGTTATGGAATATTCAAGTATGGTAATAAACCTTCATAGACTCGATCAATAAGATGTCGTGAATATGGCACAGTTTAAGCAAAGCTTTTGTAAACCTAAGAGCCTTTATCTAGCCAAGAAATATCTCAACAGACTAATCTCTAGTTACTAAGCTGGAGACGGAAATATTAAAAATAATAATTCTGTCATTTTGACTGTTTAGACTGTTAAATATATTGAAATATTTAATTGCCATCGGATTCATTTAATAGCTGAATCTTCATGCAAACGTGTTAATGACCAGGTGATGGCATAACTTGCGTTTTTATTTTTGACTATCTGAGACCGCTTAAATCTCGATAAAACAACCCAGATTCTATATGTTGCCCTGTAACCTCCTCTTTCTATCGTTTAATGAAAGTCCCATTAAAATCAGATCAGCCGTTTCACAGATTAGCCCGGAGAAATAGAAAACAGGCAAATAAAAAAAAATTAAAGTTTGTTTAGTTTTAGTATCGTGCAATAACTATTAGCACTTCAGAAAACACATTATGAAATCACAGAAAAAGTGGGAGATTATAAAGAAGTCCATTAGCACCATAGTCCGACTAATTTACAGACATAACAATACATTCCACCGCCTAATCGTCCCTTTCTCCTTTTCCAAGTACAAAACGTTAAAGACTCGATTCGTTACAATCCACTTCTGAAGATCGCATTTATAGCCCGTATAACTCTACGCTTATACGAGCTCAGCGTGATGGAGAAAGTTTTTAACATTTGATTATAGTTTATAACATATGAATACGAGCAGCACAATTGTTTTCGGTAGATAAGACTATAAGACTACCTATTCAATTAAGTAACTGTGCTGTGTCATTAACATGTTTACAAGGGGAACGGAGTTGAAAGCTTTGATGGCAATGGCTTCTTGAACCAGTTAGATCAATATTATCATCTCCATAGCCCTGTCCCAAATATGTTCCGGTCAGCTTCCAGTCTTGATCAGTCATCAGTCTTGATTGGTGTCAGATTTTGTCTACCCGTAACGATAGTAAAAGATGTACAAACGTCAGCCTAGGCCAAAGGCATAAAATAAGTGTTTAAGATATAACACCAAAAAAAGTGAAATGCTAATTTTTCGGGTGGCTAATAAGAGTGCACAAGTCTACCCAGCTGTCACTTTAAATGGTGGTATCTTGAACCGTGTTTATCAGTTTAAATATTTAGGCCACATTGTAACTGATGATTTAAGGGACAGTCTAGATATTGAAAGGGAACGGAGAGCATTGGCAGTGAGGTGTAATATATTGGTCCGAAGGTTCTCGCGTTGTACAGGTGCCGTTAAAGTTACACTTTTCAAAGCTTACTGTCAAACTTTTTACACGTGTAGCCTTTGGACTAGTTGTACCCTAAAATCTGTCAATGCACTTCGTGTTCAGTATAACAATGCATTCAGGATGCTGTTAGGGCTGCCACGCTTCTGTAGCGCGTCGGGCATGTTCGCGGACGCGCACACTGACTGTTTCGCTGCGATCAGTCGCAAGCGAGCAGCGTCCTTGCTTAGCAGAGTGCGTGCCAGCACTAACAGTCACTAACAGTCCTGTGTGTCATTGCCAGTAAATTAGATTGCCCTATTATTCACTTTTTGAGTCAACTACATGTATGTACATGTAATTGACTCAAAATTTTAATTTTAATTTAGTGTTATAAAGTTACTAACATAGTTTTAAGTGGTGCTACTAATGATAATTTAGGTATTAATTCTACCGAGTTACCGCGGCCCCGGAAATTTAGGGCAGCTAAAGGAACAGGATGGGTTTTTAGTTATGGGAAGAAAATCCTGAAATAAATTATTATATTATATATATATATATATATAATGCTTACTGAGATACGGAGGAAACTCGAAATGGGGTATTAAGGTCATTAATCCACTGACCAACCTCGACAAGAATTGCTAACCTTGATGATAGAGCCGTGCAGATGATATAATTTATCTACGAGCTCCAGTTAGATCAATAGCTAATAAATATTCTGCTAAGAAGCACAACCCGTTAACAGATGCTACCTGATTAAAGACACGTCACTTCAAGGGATCGAATGTTTAGAAGCATAAACAGCCAACTGACAGCTTCGGTTAAGGCAATGTTGTTCTCCAAGTCAGGCGTGAAGTGGCTGATATCTCTCAAACGGGACCATCAAGAGTCAAGATACAATCGGCTAGGTGAAGCCAGCATGCAAAGGCATGTAAGCACGTCTAGACGATAAAGGCGAGAAAGGCCGTTATAGAATCGTCAACATAACATGCTATAGAACGGTAGAAGACATCGTAAAGTTTGTACAGTTATAAACTTGACGCAGAAAATCATGAGACTGAAAATACTATCAAACAAATTCAAGGTCTTAAGACTTTCGGAGAAAATGACCAAATCGATAGAGAGGAATTAGTCCTGAATCAAACAGCGAAGTAAGTATATAATTTAAAATAGGTTAATAAATAGGTGTCAAAAGAAAAAACAAAACAAGGGTTTTGCAAGGAAATGACCAATGCGGCAAGATGAAGGTGAGATTCTCGAATCTACCAGCGAAGCAATTAACAAGACAGATTTATGAATAAGTGTCAAAAGAAAATCAGAAACTAAACAACCTTTGCCTAAAAATAGCCTGATTGACCTTAATTTATTTAAAGGACATACAAGTGTATCATCTATAAGATGTTTAGGCCTGTAATGATAGTCCAGGAGACAAACAGACACCAGCAAGACAACTAGATCATTCAATTACCAGTTTCCTTAATTTAACTCTCATTTGCGTGGGATTTCTACGTTTAGATAAATTCTATTCCTCTGTGCGGATTGCGGAACTGTAAATCAACAGATTATCATGTGACGTTTATAAGCTATTGATCATTAACATCGCCATAGCGATTTCTCGCCTAACAACACTGAACATGGCAGTTCCAGCCACTATCAAAAGATCGTCAATGTAAACCGGTAACCTAACAAATTTGTGACTTTTGGAGTAAACTTTGGGACGTCTTTCATTTCCGTGCCATTTCGAAGATCATTAGCATTTATCATCATAACATTCCTTTAGAATGTCAATGAACAAGAATTTCAGAATAGTTTCTGTTTAGTCATTGCGTCAGCTCTAGATATGTCGTGACTATAAATTTTGCAAAGCGATAATTGAAAACAGAAATGTGGTTATCAAAGGACAGGAGAAGATACGGTGGCGGCATTTGCATTAGTTATGATTCAGAAACCAACTTGAACACGAACATGCAAAAATAAACCACGGAAAAGCTCTATGAGAAATAGAGTCCATTCTGAATTTATCAGCATTTATATTAACTTGTAATACGGAATGTCTATTATTATTAGGCGTTTCATCTCAGATTATGTTTTCGGATTATAATATCAAATTATGCCACTTCCTTAAGACTACTCAGGCATTAAAATAGAGACATTAATTAAACAATGGGGGAAAGAAATGGCTCGTGTCAACAAAAGAATGGCGATCCCGTCTTGCAATGGAATACGAATGGCGATGTAAATAACAATAAAAAGGAGGTGATAGCGAATGAAACGTCCTAGGAAGTTCTAGCGATGTCGAAAGGCAGACTGAAAGATACAAAAGAAAAAACATCTAAGTGAGAGTTGGATTCGCGCACCCTCGGTGTACATCTCTAACCGTTCTGAGAAAAATAACTCTTGGCAGACAGACGGAAGATTAAATGATCCTACAAGGGTTCCATTTTTTCTTTGTAGGTACGGAAAACTAATATGAGACAAAAATACAACTGGTAGAATGAAAGAAATCGAAGCCAATATTCTCTTAGCTAGGAAAATCAATCGCAAAACATAATTTTTCCCAGTCAGGACCGGCTCTAGATCTAGTAATGAAATTCGGAAAATTGGGACAAAGTTGTCGAATACAGCTCGACAGGAGACTTACCGAGTTTAACGCAATTAATTTATATTATTCGTTGTCAATATTGAAAGAAACCGGAAGAAAAATTTAATTTAGAAATCACGAAATGCGATAAGACCGACTGTTTTGTTTTTTGTCCAAAAATTATTTTATTTTTATTTAAAAATATTGGTGTAAAATAAAGTAGAAATATAAAACAAAGAAGAATCAAAGCTCAAAATAAAACAAAAAAAAAGGACCACAAAGGTTCACCAAGCATGCTTCCTTACACAAGTTTTCTTACAATGTTACTATGAATAGAAGTTTATTCACGTATGAACTGGATGGCAACAGAGTCCGCGTCAAAAGGCTTGCATCCGTGCAAAGGCTTTTAGTAAAGTAACCACGTGTGTGAAAGAACTGCATAGGATACAATCTACAGACTTGCCCTACATCGCTTCAATTACACATTTAGTTCGAAGGCAATTGTTGCATATCAAAAGACGAACAGTACCCCAATTGTCTGCCCCAAATACAAGTCAGGTTATTGCACCCATATTTATCGACTACACAAATTACATAATCAATTCTTTGCCCCACTGACATATCAAACGTAACACATTCCAAACCCTTAAAGCGTTGACTTGACCCAATTAATTCAAAATGCGTACTAGTGCGTACACGTCACGCTAACAAATGTAGAGTGATCAATAATATAGTGAATGAGTGTTTGAATCTATTGAAAGCAGGATCAATAGAGTTAGTAAATATTGCTGCGCCATTGGAAAGGAATGCAGCGGTCTAGCACTTGCTGGCTCGGTATGTAGCCGCAATAGGAATCTGGGCAGATATTAGAACAGCTTCTGCTATTGGGAACTTGAAGCGGTTAGATAATATACCTACTGCCAATAGCTCACACTACAGCATCTAAATAAATGCAATTTTAGGAACATGCTACTCGGATGTTTCGATGCTAATAGATCTGTGTTGCGATAAGTATTCGGATAAAAATATACTTAATAGTTAGCAAGTGAATAATTTTTTACGATGTATAAATAGGTTGGTACCATAATTTCTATAAGAGAAAACACTTCAAAGCACTCGTCCTTACAAAAACGACTCTCTTACGTAAGGATAATATTGATTTCCCAAATTATAATCTTTGTCAAACGTCACGAACACCCCAATAATAGTTCCGTATGCGTGATGCCGGATCGTAATATTAAAGCAACGGGTAACATTATATAAAAAACACGAGAACACCAAGGTTTCTCTAGAGCACTCCATTCGATCCACTTTTACTGACTAACAATAATATAATGGCTAGTTTTTGTCTACAGGCGGCTGTGGTAATATCTAGATTCGTAATGTTCATAAAAAAGTGCAAAGATTGCTATTTGCGACAAATTAGATACCCAATACCACTCTCCTTAATAGGCGATTGAATGGGGCTAATCAAAGTGTTGGTCGAGTCCAAACAGACTGAGGTCAACGTATCGTATCAAACTATTTGAAACTTGAGTTATTGCTTGTTAATTGACAGATATAACGGTCTCGAATTTCTAAACAAAATATGCGCAAACACCGAATTCGTTGTAGGCGTGACTGTTTCTAATTTAAAACGACGAGCGGTAGGTACGTTTCAATTAACTAAAATACGTAAAACATTTGATTACAAACTTTATGTGACTAAATCTAAAATTCTCATAACTTGAACTTTAAACAATAACAAATTCCTATCTAAATCCCAAGTAAGACATGACAGATGTTTTTCTAGATTACAAGATTAATATGGCGTTGTTGAGTGGGCGTATTTATGGAATCCGTGATGGTCATAATAAGTTGATCTCGTCTGACATCACATCTGAGGCTGATAATAACGTTAGACTGTGAGAATAAAGTTCAGTGCGTGATTAGAAAGGTCGTAGGACCCCTGATTCTGGAATGTCAATATGGCCGGTGATCGATGATAAATAGGCATATAAATAAAAGGTAACCGTAAGTTTCTTAGCCGTCAATATCATGTGTTTTTAGCACACAACAATGGATGAAATTATAACCAAGCGAGACCCATTTATACTAATTTGGAAAGAGATCAAAGCCTTTATCAATGAACTATTTACATGTCAGTAACAGTAATGGCTAAGCCAGGCATTAATTTACAAAACCATTTCATTTATAATATAGACGAAACCATGTTATTGGTATCCGAAATTTTCCACGTGGATATCAAACATACTTTAAAACTCAAGATACGGAATCGATTCATGCCTTTTACGTCGAAAATAGGACAACCTTTGGTACTTCAACGCTGCAAAATACTAAAGATTGCCGTTATTTTAAGCCTTCCTAATTTCTATCAACCTTTAGATTAATTACAGAGGTTTCTTTGATATCGATATCATTTACAAGAGGCTTATAAATTCTAAGATATCTCTAAACAAGCCTTCTAATACAGTTTAAACTCATATGTGTTAACTACGATACATATATCGACGCCTTAAGCCGGGTCCGCTGCGCTAATTTTCTAAATAAACATGGTATCAAAGCATGTTATCAAAACATGTTAGCAAAACATGTTAGTAAAACGGCCCGTCCGCTGCAACTATTGTTGTAATGTTTTTGTTTAGTTTTAGATGTTCAGAAAGTGATTATCAAGAGCTGTTATCATTAATTTGACCAGATATAGAGAAGAAAACAACTTGGAGGAACGATGTGATTCCTCCTGACATGAGATTAGGTGTGGCAATTCTGTCTCTGAGATTAAAAAATAGGGATAGTGAGCGCGAACACAAAATTAGTCACTTTCCCCCTCCCCGCAGGCGAACGCGGGGATGTTATCCATTCGTCTCGGCAAACATGTTATTGTGTTTTTGCTAACAAAACTGTTAAGCCGGGTCCGCTGCGCCAATTTTCTAATATAACATGTTATCAAAACATGTTAGCAAAACTTGTTAGTAAAACCACCCGTCCGCTGCGCCTATTGTTGTAATGTTTTTGTTTAGTTTTAGATGTTCAGAAAGTGATTATCAAGAGCTGTTATCATTAATTTTACCAGATGTAGAGAAGAAAACAACTTGGAGGAACGATGTGATTCCTCCTGACATGAGATTAGGTGTGGCAATTCTGTCTCTGAGATTAAAAAATAGGGATAGTGAGCGCGAACACAAAATGCGTCACTTTACCCCTCCCCGCAGGGGAGGAACGACGTGATTCCTCCTGACATGAGATTAGGTGTGGCAATTCTGTCTCTGAGATTAAAAAATAGGGATAGTGAGCGCGAACACAAAATGCGTCACTTTCCCCCTCCCCGCAGGGGAGGAACGACGTGATTCCTCCTGACATGAGATTAGGTGTGGCAATTCTGTCTCTGAGATTAAAAAATAGGGATAGTGAGCGCGAACACAAAATGCGTCATGTTATTGTGTTTTTGCTAACAAAACTGTTAGGCCACGCCTATATTCTGTTAGTAAACAATGTTATACTGTTTGCAAACACGAAAACACGTCGCAGCGGACCCGGCTTTAGGCCACGCCTATATTTCTGTTAGCAAACAATGTTATACTGTTTGCAAACACGAAAACACGTCGCAGCGGACCCAGCTTTAGAGTGAAAACCTCATAAGTGAAAAAGAAGTAACTTTTCAGGAGGAAGAAAAATCTGTGTGGTATAACATTTTTGTACGGTTTCTTTTATGTTCTTATTTTTATTAATTTATATGTAAATTTAACCCGTTTTTATATCCAGAACTGTTAGATATTATGTATAATATGAAAAATATTATACATAATATCGAACAGTTCAGAAATGCATAATCCATGGCCTGATTACGCTAAACTCACGACGCGATGCGAGTGTTTACGAGGTTCTCACTTACGTTCATAGATAGCGTTTCGAGTATCGAATGAACATATTAGTGAGATCAGGATGTGCATTGCAAGGATTGCTTTCTGGAAAAGCAATAAGAAAAAATTGGACAAAAATGTACTCCCGAGGTTTTCACTCTAAGGCGACGATATAAGATGTCATCTATAAACACATTATAAAATGTTAGGAAACTCCCGATTGAGAAGTAAATTTCCACATTCATTACTAGTTAAGTTGAAGGCGACATTACTCAGAGATTACATACATCCTGAGCGGAAGACTATTGCCAATAACACAAGAATTTATCATGCCGGAAATCGTGCCTAGAACATAATTATGATCGTTACGATAAGTAAAAGTGGTGATTTTGTAAAGAAAAAGATGTGCAAAAATGATGATATAGTGCAGTGATGAGGAATCAAATGAAAGTGATTCATTTACATTGTGTGTCTAGTTTCTAAAATTAGCAACGACTGCGGCAGGAAGACTCTTGGAATTGAGTTAGAAATTTCCCTAACAGATGTCAATAAAGCCATCGGGCATCGCCCGTAGCGTAATAGTTCTCGACAAAAAATGAATGCATGCAAATCCATGCATCACACACCTAGTCTGTAGGCATGGAAAATTACTAAAAATTTAGCAGATCTGCCTATATGCAAAGTGCTTGAACTGTACTGCATGACGCAGAAACATGATTTGCAGATTTTGAAATATTTGGAAGTGCACTATGTAGAAATGATACTTGCGTCGCTCTAACTGCGCATTTTGTGAGAGACAAATAAAGCAAATAATGTAACAGAAACAATAATGCGAATAAACGATGGACCTAACCTATCTCTATTTACGTTGCAATCTTTAAACTTGACACGCTACTGACGCGTGCTATCAGCGATTTATTATTTTGTTTTACAATTAGCATTTCATAACCAGACATTTTGTTCTTTGTCCAATGTATTAAGGGATTCAGAAGTGCTAGAAGACAAAATTGAAGGGAAAGGGAATCCTGAAACCCTTGCTTTCATGAAATCTAGTCCGGCAGTGGGAGAATAAGGACGAAGTTGGTCAAGGTTAACAGAATTTACTCAGACAACCTCTGGGTTGTCTGAGTAAATTCTAAAACCTAAAACCTAAAACCTAGAACATAAATTCTAAAACCTAGGAAAAATTGAACTTCTTGGTAGATTTTAGACTTTCTTGACCCTTACGAAACCGGATGACCAGTACAAACCTGAGTACTTCCAACAATAACAAAACGAGCTACCAATACTTCTTCCCAGCATGTTTCTCATATCAAATCGATAGGTATAATGTTACCATGTTTATCGAACACAATCTAAATAGAACTGATAAGCAAGATGAAAGAATGCACTTGCGTAAGTGTACTAAGTATATTTCGTTATAAACAGACAGAAAATATGTAATGGCAAATATATAGATTAGGTTATCTGATCTGTAGATTGTAGTAGCTGACGTGTGGGATATCATGTAGGACAATCATGTGAAGAGTTTTCTCTTACGACTAGCTGTCTTAGCATCTTTGAGGTAGCGCTAGAGCTCATGGAAGAATTTTGGTAAGAAAAAGAAACTGACAGATCCAAAAACCAAATTTTCGAAGTTATGTAAACTCTAGGAATCTACACCAGGTATGTGTGGTGGGTCACTCTACAGTGTGACCACATTTGGGGAACATTTGTACTGAATGTGGAGACTTAGTGAAAGCTAAACCCTGAGTCAGATTTTTTAGTCCTGATTGTACGTGGGCGATCATCCGCTGAGCCTTCGACTTATGATAATTATGCAAAAGGTTGAAGTTGGCACACAAGATTTACAGATTGTAATAACAAAATCAGTGAATGTTATGACAGGTGAGAATGCGGCTGTAATTATGTTACCAAAAGACATTAATAATAACACAATTCGGTTCAGTTTCTTGATGACCAAACATATGGAGCGTTTAAAAAAATTACTCGTTATTTTTTATAATTTATCGTTTACTAAACTTTCATTTACAGATTCAAGGCCTTGTTAAGTGAATCAGAAGCTTAGTTAGAATAAAAAAAACTCTCGTAGTATTTTGCTTTCTGACACATGTGCTAGAATTCAGTAATTTCTTCGACGCATGCTCAACATTTAGTTTTCTTTTTGTAGAAAGGTCGCCACTACCGTTTTTGCTTTAGTTCAGCGCAATAACCTATACAACAATCACGGAATCTAATCAAACACGCCTTTTAATACGAGATCCATCTATGTGCTGATCTCGACAAGTATTACTTAACCGTTACTAAACTACGCCTACATTTTAATCGGCGGCTACTGGAATGCAGCTTTGTCTTGCATGCTTTGTTGTTTAGGGAAACTATCATTTAGAATTTGGACAGTTATTGCGGGGAAAGGCATTGTGAAAACCAGCATTACCTACCAAGGTGTATCGAGTTTGTTAGAAATTGCATTTTGGAGGAGAAAGAGGCAGGTGCTCCGTGTCAATACTTTTATGAACCTGCATGCATCCAGGTTGACTAGAAGCAGAGATAAGGCATTGGCGCACGTTCATTGTGAACTAAACAAAAGGGATACTAATCATATGAGTACATTGATTAGTATCCCTTTTGTTAAGGGATATGAAGAGGTTGTAGATGCCAAAGTCAAAAACCATGAATTTCTCATGAGAACAAAAGAGATGATCTTCTAAAACTGAAGAAGGAATAATGAGCGTAATGAGAAGACTTTGTATATTTTGATTGTATAGGATTATCTCTCAGATAAGCTAACTGTCAACGCGACGTGATCAGAAAAAGATTTGGAATTTTAGTATGGTGCACAAAATTCTGCAGTTTCACACTTCTAGTGCACAAAGCATTCTACAAATAAGTTGTTTGGAAATCTACGGAATTGACTTACAGAGGGCAAGGTTATACTAATGAGGCAGACAGCTAGTCTTTAAACAAAATGGACCTTGGCAAAATGCCAGAAAGACACAAATGACAATATTTTACTTAATTGCTTACACAAAATGAAAACTTTTCTGACCTCGCCAAGTTGGTCAAGTGGACTATTCACCACCCACAAATGACCGCGATCATAGAAAGATATAATCATATTTAAATTATTAATTTAGAAGAATTACCCAATGACAGTGGGCGCTGACATCAATATTTTAGAATGCAATGTAGGAGGGTCGCATCTGCATCCTTATTACCATGTAATAAAGACCATTTTTATTTATGGTTTTTGGTGAAAATTCACTCTAGTAGATTAAAAACATTTTCACAATTCGGAGAAACAATGATTAAGTTATGCGAAAATATGCTCTGTACCTGTAACATTTCAGTTTATTTTGGTATAGACCTCAGACAGATTTGACTGCAGTGGCATTTAGTTGTCAATGATAATATTGAATGGTTGACAGTGTTCTGTTAATTGATGATGTAATACTGCATTTAAATTAGGGTAATGATAAGTCTACTTAAGTAATTGGAATTAAATACTTTGATAATTCAATACAAGTACCCATGCAATTCAATGTAAATATTATATTTTAAGTATTCATTATAAATGTTTTAGACAGGCTCCATATAGGAGCACTAGTATGTCTGTCAGTTCTTTTGTCACAGATAAGTTCTTCAGAATCTAGTAGAATATAATTCAGTTGAAATTTTGAGTGTATGTACATGAACTTCAGTGACTTAAGAAATAACTCATGAAATAAATAATAGACTGTTTTAAGTATGGGATTAATTTTGGGAATCAGCTTAAAACTTATATACACATCAACACCGTCTAGGGACATTTTGTATAAAGTTCTTAAACTCAAAAAATACTGGCCAGTTTTATATTCTTTTGAAGAAAGCTTATTTTGTAAACCTTTTTGAATGATTGTAAAGAATTTGAAAAAATAAATTAAAAACAAAAGATTTTTTTTTTTTTTTTTAATCTTTATTAAGTTGATTTGGGGTTTTTATCTCAATGGATACGCCAACCCCATCATGCCGAACACAAGCTTCAAAAAAAAATTATTAATTAAATTTAAAGGAGAATACTAATCAATATAGTACACTAACTCGCTAAATCTTTTTGCTACATCTGACTTCGGTTGAGCTAAAATTGATTGTATTAAACCTACCTGTAATATATTTAAACTAAACTCATTGATTAGCCTTCTCCTTTCCTCTTGGTTCTTGACACACTCCATCAACAAATGATGTACATCCTCTAAAACACTGCATGCGTTGCAGTTGGGAGAATTTACTTTCTTCATGAGAAATGCAAACTTTGCTGATGGATAGTGTCCAGACCTTAATCTTACAACTAACTTAACATAACTTCTACTTAAGCTACTACTGTCAAACCAGGGCACTTGAGGAAGCTCATTTTGAACAGTTTTGTACCATATACCTTTATCTAATGATTTCCTGTTAAAATGTTGTTTCCAGTTATTGAAACATCTTATTTTAAATTTTGATACGTATTCAACATAATCTGGTATGAAGTTCAGCTCGATTCCTTCCTTTGCTGCCAATTTAGATGAGCAATCAGCTTCCTCATTACCCTGTAAACCAAGATGCGCTGGAACCCATTGCAACTTCAACTCTGTGCCAATTCCCATAAACATGAGAATATATTTTAAAATGTCGTAACCTATCGATGTGCCTCTGAAGCCAGAGGCACATCGAGCCACGTGATGCAATGCACTTTTGCTATCAGTAAATATAACAACCTTATCATATTTTTTTTTCGTTACATAGGACAAGGCTTGCAAAATTGCAATGAGTTCCAACGTCATGATAGATACATTGGATACTATTTTAAAACCTACTCTATAATTACAACTGGAATCGTAAAACGCTGCACCTAATCCGTGAGCGCCCTTAGACCCATCTGAATATAGTTTCTGCCACCCATGGTAATTAATATTCAATTCTCTCACGACTTCATTGAGTAAAGTGTTGGGCTCGTACCTTGTTTTAGCCAGCGATACACATTCTAAGCCCATAACTAAGCATTTATGAAAATCAACAGCTGATAACCAAATATCAAAAGTAAACATTCTAAGAATATCCACAGAAACACCTTCAGTCTGTTTTACATCCTCAATTGTTTGTGCGAGTAGAGGCTTTTTTTTATTAACCCAATAACTAATTTGCAAAAGAGCCCTCAATTCAGAAAGTACACAAGTATTACTATTATTAGACCAAGCACTGATTTTTAATAAATACTTATAGGCTAAATATTGTCTTCTTATAAATAAAGGGGCAATGTGTAACTCGCTCTCCATAACATGAATTGGAGTACTTTTGATAAAGCCGCCTATTATCCTTAAGGCTTGATTCTGAATTTTATCGAGTTTACTAATATGACTTTTTGTACTATTATCGTATAAAACTGATGCGTAATCAATACGACTTCTAATTAAGGATATGTACAATCTTCTCAAATGTATCATGTGCACCCCCCAAGAACTTCCTGCTAGTAATTTTAATATATTTAAGAATTTTGAGCATTTGTTGACCACTTCATTAATGTGTTTTCCCCAGGTTAGACTCCTATCTAGCCATATGCCCAAATACTTGATATTTTCTGAATAAACCAAGGGCTCTTCTATTCTTAGCACTGGTAGTTTTTTCCTGCGACCTCTACTGAAAAGACAATATTGTGTTTTATTCGCCGAAAGTACCAACCCTAGTTCATTTAATAGCTCTACAACTAAGGCTAAACCATTTTGTACATATCGTTCACATATTTGAATGTCCTTATTAGTGACATATATTACAAAATCGTCCGCGTATTGCAAAACTGATACATTTTGAAGTCTATGACATATCTTGTAAGTAATTAAATTAAAAAGCAACGGAGACAGAGGGTCTCCTTGTGCTAGACCTTTATTTGTGAATCTGCTTATTACATTACCGTCACATAACTTTATTTTCAAATTTCGCTGATTGAGAAACCTCCACAGATACTTACAAAGCTTGGAACCAATCCCTAAACTATCCAGAACATATGATGCTGCGTCTATTGAAACATTATTATAAGCGTTCTCAGTATCCAAAAAACAAGCTAATGTTGGCAAATTCTTGGAGAATCCAATCTGGATACTAGTTACTATATGACTCAAGCAGTCCAAACAGGACTGTGATTTTCTAAAACCTACTGTGAACGGAGACAATATCTTTTGCTTTTCGGTATACCATTCTAAGCGTTTAAAGATCATTAAATGAAAAGTTTTACATATACATGATATTAAGGATATTGGCCTTAATTTCACATCACTGTTAGTACTGCTTTTGGGAATAGGGACTATTTGAATGTTCCGCCACTGAGAAGGAATAACACCACTTTGATAAATGTTATTATATAAATTAAGCAAATATTTTTTAGCTATGTCCGGTAAATAATAAAGCATTGTATATGATATGTCATCTTCTCCCGGGGATGAGTCCTTTTTTTTTAAAACGCTATGTAACTCTTCGATTGAAAACTTTGATTCTAACAGTTCATTTTTGGATGTAAAGACTGGTTCTATGTTGGAAGCATAATCCGCAGTAAGAGAACGAAGTAAATCTTGAGATTTTTCAATGGACGGATATACTTTTGGTTGCTTACAACCTTTAACCCACTTCAAACGCTGCCAGACATAAGATGCTAAAACTCTTTCATCAAAAGAATCACAAAACTTGTGCCAAGCATCGGACCTTACTTTTCGAATTAAGCTCTGTGATTTATCTGTTAAATTTTCTAATATTGTAAGATTATCAGGCGTCGGATTTTTTCTGAAGTTAGCTAAAGCTAACCTTCTCTGCGCGACTATTTTAGACAGATCAGGAGTCCAATAATCTTTCGGTTTGAATTTTGCATCCGGTTTATTGTATATTTTAATTAAAGGTATATGTTTATCTGCTGCACTATTTATTATACTTACAAAATTGTCATAGTTCTCTTGAATATTTTCGTCATAGAGATTATAAAAGGTAGAATTTTCTGAAATAGTTTGTGAATACTTATCCCAATTTGCTAGTTTATAATTACGTTTTTTTATGTATCTGCTATCATTTACAATATTAGTTGTCAGCTTGATTATTAGGTGATCACTCCCTAGATTCTCGTTTAAGACTTTCCAACAAAACTTAATGGCAACATCAGAAGAAACAAACGAAACATCAGGTGAAGTTTGTTGTAAGTGCCCGTTTACAAGCTTTACACGCGTGGAGTCACCATTATTAATAGATATGAAACCGTTATCTAAAGAGGAATCTACGATTTGGGAACCCCGTACATCCGATTTCACTGACCAATTGGTGTGGTGCCCATTAAAATCTCCCGCTATTAAAGTTTTCGATGAAAAATGTGAGAAGATCTCATCCCAATCATTAACTTGAGTTTGTATAGTAGAAGGACAGTATATAGATGCCACATATTCTAAGTCTTTGCAGTTAATTAACTTTACACAAACTACCTCGATACCTGTATTATTTGTTAGAAATGGCTCCAAGCAGGATTGTATCGACTTATGGACAATAATAGCAACGCCGCCGTACGAATCAATTCTATCTTTCCTATATATGTTATAACTATTAATATTTATGATGGACTCAATATCTAGCCAAGTTTCACTAATAATCGCAATGTGTATAGTTTCACGTGCTAAAAGGTCTGTAAATGCCACTAATTTGGGGCGAAGGCTTTGAGCATTCCACTGTACTATGTTAAGTCTAACATAACTAGATATATTATCCATTAACAAAGTCAGAAAAATTAAATAACTTACTAACAACATATTGCTTTAGTTCTTCCCATATGACTACAAATACTGCCGATACTTTATCTTCCAATTTGCTTTCTGACATAATTATAGGTTTAATTTTAATCCAAAACTGCTTTAATTCTAACTTATCCTTAATGTGCTCGTCTCTTTTTCTACGTTCCTCTGTATTCTGCAAATTCTGATGTTCAACCTCCATATTTACTTCTTTTAAACTCTCTGTAGACACCTTTCCTGGTTTACTAATCACATTTTGAACTGATTTTCGACTAAGTTTTATTATATTTTGTTTAGAAATTTTGTCGCATCCCTCTTCCTCTCCCTGAATACTGGCCTGCGAAGGACCCCCTGAAGATTCTTGTTGATGTTCTGAACTCCCCTTGACTACACTGCTGTAGGTGCCTCTTAAATTCTTAGAATTTAATGAGACGCTGTTAGCTGGTGTCAATATGCCTTCTCGATTTGATGAATGCTTATTTGCTCTCATTTCTGAGTATAACTGCAATGCCTTTCTATAAGTAACTTGCTCTATACTCATAATATTTCTTATTTCTTTTTCTCTAATAAAAAACGGGCACGTTTTGTCTAGAACAAAGTGGTCTCCTTTACAGTTCAAACATTTATGCATTTCAATATCGCAGTTTTCATGTTCTGAGCTACCGCATTTTGGACATAATGACCTTTTGGCTGAGCAGAACTTTTTAATATGCCCGAATTGCCAATACCCTGAGCATTGTGACACGGGAAAATGATATGCGTCTACTTTAAAACGGCAATCGTATGCGTATATATATTTTGGCAACACACCGCCCTTAAAACATATTTTGATAGCTTCACTCGGTGTCCATGAACCATTAGTACATATTCGGTTCATTCTCTTCAGACTCACAATTTTAACATCACACTCCATAATTTTGAGTAACTCTTCTTCACTCAAATCTAGATCGATTCCTCTGACTACTCCATGAATCATGTTTAATTCATGTGTAAATTGACAGCGAAGCCCCATCTCTTCAAGTTTTTTGCATTCCACCAACAATAGGGCATCTTGTTTCTTGAAAAATGTAATAATTGCTCTGTTTATGTTTTTATATTTAATATGATCAATACCTGTAATATTTTGCGATCTTAACAACTTAGCCATCGCAATTTGCTTAGGCAAACCTTCTAACGCTGTGATGCAAACTTGATGTTTCTCCACGGTTTCTATCTTATCGTCCTTTTTTCCTCTAACTACACTCACATTTGTTTGTATATCCAAAGAATCACTTTTGATCAACCGTTTCTGTTTCCTTCGAGTAACCGTAAGAAAATCTTCATCGCTCTTTAGTCCTTCTCCTTCACTACTTCCATCTCTTTCTTTTCTTTTTGCTGCCTTTTTTTCCGAACTTTCATTTCTTCTTGTTAATATATTTTCACCATCTGATAAGTCTAGATCTCGATCAACGTTCGCTAAAAACTCCGAATCACTCATGTCCTCCTCACTCTTACTCTCCTCCATCTCGAAGTCGGGACTTCAAGTGGGGAGAATAAATCGTTATCGCGGATGGTAATTTTACGTGCAAGTGTCCCGGAAAATTTTCGGGAACCCGGGAATGAAGTTAATTGCTCTCAATTATTCAGAAAACTATTTTTATTTATTTATTTTTACCACAAATTACAACAAAGCGACTATTGTTGAACAACAAAAGATTTACGCGGCATAATGGTAGCGAAGTCCGAAGGTTTCGTTAACTTACAGTAGTTTTTGGGTATTTTTTGTGTCAAATTTAAGGTTTATAACAAGTTATCGGTTAATTTCGAATTAATGTTATTGTGTGCATCACGCAGCGGCGCCATTTAACGAGAGAGGAAATGTTAAGGGCAGTAGGCCTGCTCCAAGCTGGGGCTACTCAACGGAGTA
This sequence comes from Tholera decimalis, assembly GCA_943138885.2. Lineage (NCBI taxonomy): Eukaryota > Metazoa > Arthropoda > Insecta > Lepidoptera > Noctuidae > Tholera > Tholera decimalis. The sequence goes on along the minus strand of OW964569.2, from coordinate 35,853,864 downwards.
TTGCTGACGAGATTGGAACAAGATAAAAAGTGATATCCAGGTTATGGCCACGTTATCGTCCTACTGGTGAAGTGGCTGAAAGACACTCAGGCGGGAAGCGCATAACCACTCAACGACAAGACCGATTTTTGCAAGTTGCCGCGAGAAGAAAACCATGTACGGCCATGCAGTTGGTTCAGAGGCTCCAGTCAGAGCACCAGTTGCTTGTGAGTGACCAAACTGTGAGGAGGAGGTTGCATGAAGTTACCCTTGATGCTTGCAGACCGCTTCGTACTCCAGCACTACGCCGAGGAAATCGTGGATGACGACTGAGTGGGCTCGTGAACATTTGCTCTGGGAAGATAACCAGTGGTCTGTAGTGCTGTTTACCGATGAGTCCCGGTTCGGTTTCCATCCCGATACACGTAGAGTACGTGTTTGGAGAGTTCCTGGTCGTGAGAGCCGTCTGCAATATCCTCAGGGAGTCCATTCATACCACGGCGGGAAAATTATGGTTTGGGCGGGAATTCGTGTTGGTGGAAGAACAGACCTCGTTTGGATCAGAAACATCATGACGGCTGAAAAATACCATAACGAGGTGCTAGTACCAATAATCTACCCCCATCGACTACAAATGGGCCAAGAATTGCCCGTCCACACACAGCGAGAGTGGTGACGAGCTGGTTGCAGGAGCACGACGTATCGGTCTTAGGCTGGCCCACTCAAACGCCTGACCTAAACCCCATAGAACACGCGTGGGACATGCTCCAAAGAAGGGCTTTGAGGAATTTCCCTGCAAACATTGCGACGGAAGAGCAACTTTTTTTTGCATCTTCGCCGGACCTGCGACCTTATACCGCAGCAAGACTTGGATAACTTAATCCAAAGCATGAAAAACCGTTGCAGGATCGTTATTAACGTCATGGGTGGTTTTACTGACAACCTACTGATTTTTCACCTACCTTTTTTATAATTTTTATGTATAAAAATAGAGTGATCTGGGGGCACGGCAGTGCCCCCGCCAAGTCGAGCGCAAAGCAAACACTGCCGTACCATCCTTTTCTGGAACCATTTCGGCGTATTTTCAGGCCCCTATTTGGGGACCTCTACATAGATTTAGAACGCTGAAATATCGTTATCTAGTAAGCTACCAGCACACACTTAAACCACAAAATGTCATGTTTGTAGCTTGTTTATTTCCTAAGTTATGCAAAAGCAAAGTTGTACTATTTCGACATATATAGACTCACTGATCATCAAAATAGAACTAGTACTTCCCATAAACCTAGAGAGATGAAATTTGGCACAGAGGTAGAGTTTAGTGCCTATATGAAGGGAAAACTATCAAAACTAGGATCATGGAAGATCTGGAGTACCTTATGACCCTGAGGAGAAACCATAACAGACCAGCCAAACTATTGAAATTATCGACATGCTATGTTCACAAAGTTTATTGAGCGTGGTTAGCCCTTTTTTTTTAATTAAAAAATTGAAGGTCTGAAGTATCTGATGAAGAACCCTAAGAGCTCAGCTGAACTATGGTAGATATGGAAATGCTTCTTGACAAAAGTTATTCAGTATGACGAGCCCTTTCTACTGATTTGTAAAAAAAATGAAGGTCTGAAGTATCTGATGAAGTACCCTAAGAGCTCGTCTGAACTATGGGTGATATGGAAATGCGCCTTGACAAAAGTTATTCAGAGTGACGAGTCCCTTCTACTGATGTGTATAAAAAATTTAAGGTCTGAAGTATCTGATAAGAACCCTTAGAGTTCAGCTGAACTATGGGAGATATGGAAATGCGCCTTGACAAAAGTTATTCAATGTGACGAGCCCCTTCTTATAAATGAATATGAAACTGGAGTATGAAGTAATATTCCACAACTTTCACACAACGCCATCTAGTCCCAAACTAAGCAGAGCTTGTGGTATGAGTACTAGACAACTGATAAACATACATATATATCTCTAAATACATACATATTATAGATAAATTACACCCAGACAAAGAACAAATGATCGTGCTCATCACACAAACATTTGTCCTAGGTGGGAATCGAACCCACGACCTTGCGCATAGCAGTCAGGGCCACTGACCACTATACCAACGGGCCTGTCATGAAGTATTTGAAAATGTCTTAGAAAACATTAAAATGTGCTAGAGTCACACTAAGTACTTCAATAAAATAACATGAGCTAGGAGTACCTCCTTATGGTGAAGGTGGAAACAGGCTAATTTCGCAGTTGAAACAACTTTCAAATGCAGCTTGCCTGGCTAAGACTCCTATTTCTTGTTAATCTTGCCTTCGGGCTTATGTTGTTCTCGGTCTTTGGCAGTTGCTAATTGGAAGTAGCCTACCCGGTAACGCAGAGGAGCAGCCACCAGTCGTATTACATTTCCGCTTTTTATTAATATAAATTATCCATAAACGGTCGTGGAATTTAAATAAACTCGTAAAAATGACGACAAAATTGAAAGACGACGATGGACTATGTGGCTACCGCGTAGTTGGTATGCCCGAAGACGGTTCATGTCTCTTCCACTCAATATCTTTCTTGGTCTTTGGTAAAACTGACTCAACTTGCAGTGTCAGGTCTGCCATAGTGGCATACGTTGCCGAACATTGGGACGAAATGCAATTTTACAGGTGTGATGCTGATGGTAATATGTATACCGACCAGCAACCATACACGTGCGATATGATGAAACCTATATGAGGAGAAATATTGATGTTAGCTTAGGCTTAGTGAATGGATCAATAGGTGTGGTACAAAAAGTGAAATGGGATCCGGAAGACAACACAAAGGCTAAACAATTAGTAATCAAATTCGGAAACAATTTGATACATGATTTATTTCCCATAAGGCAAAGTTTGAGATCATACCCCGGGCATACGTCTACAGAGAGCAATATCCAATTTGTGTGGCGTATGCCCTAACAATTCACAAGAGTCAAGGTCTTAGCCTAAAAAATGTTCTCATGGATATTAGAACCTCGATATTCTCTTGTGGCCAAGCCTACGTGGCGCTTTCCCGAGTAACCAATCTTCATGGAGTGCACCTCATAAATATTGACTTCAAGAGCATAAAAGCTCAAGCCTCAGCGATCACCGAATACAACCGGCTTAGGCGTATATACCGCTCTGATCTTTCAGAAATTAAACCACCCAAACCGTCATAAAAGCTCAAGCCTCAGCGATCACCGAATACAACCGGCTTAGGCGTATATACCGCTCTGATCTTTCAGAAATTAAACCACCCAAACCGTCTAAAAGAACAAATAATGAGCGTGAATGGGCAATACGAAAACTTATAGCCACTGTACAAGAATCGGAACCGGAAAAAAAGAAAAGAAAGATTACTAATAAAAAAAAACTACACCAAAAAAGAAAAAAAAAACAATTTTAATAAGAAAACCTAAAATAATGAAAGGTATAATTAAGAAAATAATCAATTAAAAAATAGCTTTCTGCAAAAAGAACTGAAATCCCACGATGAACGGATGTTTTTGGTGGGATGTTCGTTAGTCTCGCTAAAACTCCAGAATAGCTTCACTGATTTAATTATTTTTTGTATTATGTTCTCTCTAATACAGGGAAGGTTTAAAAGGTGAGGAAATATGGATGGTAAAAAAACATATGGCGGTACGAAGTTCGCTCAGCTAAGTCGTATCTACCTAATAAAACAAAAATATTATTCTTTACTCAGCAAAAGGAAAACCAGAAGTTGAAGCAACTTTCAATCACAATGCAAAAAATTATGAATCATGGAATCCAACTAGCAGTTGAGTTGGTTTTTGTAATAATAATGCTACTATAAATATATATTTATAGTAGCATTTAACTTATAAAATGTATGGGTGAATTAACCGATCAAGTATCTGTGTTGAAGACAAAATATATCAAAATTAAACTAATTAATGACCTTAATAAAATTATAGAAAGGTGTTACACCGATAGGTTCAATTAACACTTAACTATCCAGTCATAAATATAAATTGGATCAACAACTAACCACCGGTTAAGTATAAATTAATTTAATCTAAGATTACAATCTTTCGTATCTACCAAAAATAAATTATTCCAAACTAAATGGCCATTACTAAGATGGCTCAACGAGATTATATTGAAACAATCACTTTCCAACTTGTTCTATGCAAATATCTGATGTTTCAGTAAATATTGCATTCCTGTACTTTGTTGCAAGGTAAAATAACCTCTATCAACCAGACTATAAAGGTCATTGTCCTATCAAATAGTGTGCTACCGCGCCAATGTTTAATGTTTGAGGTGATTCATGCATTAATTATGTATTTATGATGTCAATAGCTTCTTATAGACTGGTTGGTTTTCTTAAGGTGTTTCCTGATTGTGAATATGTATGAAACTTAGTATTATGGTATTTTCCATGGTTAAAAATTTAAATTGTTCAGAACAATATGTATTTTCAAACAAGTCACCTAGTAAGCACCTGCATCATCTTAGTTAAAATTTAAATAAAATGTGTAACAGTGTTATTTATTGTAACAAATCGGCAAATAAAGTTATTATTTTATCTTCAACAGTTTTACAAAGAACATGAATTTAATTCAATGAGATAAGATTTCTTTCATTAGAAAAATCTAGTCTTTATAAGCTGTTAAAATATCTAGAACTACACAATAGAATCACACTTAAAATACTTACTTATTCACAAAACAAAATTAAATACTCATTTGATGAGATTGAGAGGCAAACTCACCACACTTAGAAAAAATATGTATTTAGTGTTTGTTATTGACCACCTCAGAAACGGCTTGATTGTCTTTATCTTTTATTTATATTAATGGTAGATATGAGAGAGGGTAGGATTTTTTTTTTTCACTAGAAATAAATTATATGGTAAAACAATGCTTGCCAGGTAGGCTAGTATTATATAGGAACTATAACTAGTTTAGTACTTATTGTCATAAGTAGTAGAATTACTTATATGACTCCGGGAAAAGGTAGTAAAATATGTTTAATATCCCTTAGCCTATTCATAGAGAAAAGATTTTTTTTTTTATTTTTTTTTTTATTCACATGGTTTTTTCTATACAGAATATGTCACCCCGATGATTACATACAATTGAATTCTACTAATACTATACTTGCTGTGGGACTTTTGCAACCATTAGGTGTAATATTTAATTGGGATAGACATGTTACAAAATAGGAGGAAATCTGTTAGGACTAAATATTTAATCATCTAAATTTAAAACCAGAAATTCACATTGGTATTTATTGTTAATCATCAGCCATTTAAATTTATTTAGATATGAATGTGAAATACCTTAATGTTTTTACTTAAATCAAGTTTTCACACCTACAATTTGGGTTCAGAACATGTTTGAATCAAGATCAACTAAAAATATGTTTCTATAGACTGTGTGAAAGATTATATAGATTGAAAGGGTATTGTAGGAATTATAAATTTTGGTTTAGTGAAATACTAACTAGGTACCATTTTATAACAAGTAAAAATCTAATTCAAGCAAATACCTAAAAATAAACCAGTGAAAAAATAAACAATGATACAACATTAATTGGATCTTTTCAAAACCAAATAATTGACAGTATCCACACTAATTTGCATTCAGACTCAAAAATATGGTGTGAATGCTTGGAATATTTATTCAGAATTTCAAATGATACATCATTTAGTTAAAATACTAATTTGGATATATGGCACTTACACCTACACCATATATTTTAATGAGAAACTTCTATGGAGGCGGGTTCAGAATATTTTATTATATTAACCTTGGATTATTGATTGTGCAAGCAATATAAAGGTGTAAATAATACTTTAAATATCTACTGATAAACGCACACAAGCAAAAAAATTTAAGGCTAGATATGAATTATGGAACAAAATTGCTGTATCATTATTGCTGTTTCATTGTGCATACAGAGTCGTTAAGTCAAGAGTTAATAGGTTACTTCTAGGTGCATGTACCTACTTCTATCTTCATTTGGGAACAGTTTCATTGTCCCAGATAAAAACTTTTTAATTTTAAAACTTTTTTACTTTACTTTCATTGAGCGTACAGGTAATGAGTGGAATTCCCTGCCAGATTGTGTTTCCAGATAGCTATAAACTGGAAGTCTAAGTCAAGAGTGAATATGTTACATCTAGGCACGCGGGCTTCATCTCCATCCATCCTTGCTTAACATCAGGTGAGATGATGGTCAAACACAAGCTTATCAACAGTAAACAAAAAATCTTTAACCACAGCATCCCTTACCATCTGGTGAGATGGTGGTCAAACGAGTGGATCATCAAAAATAAATAAAATAAAAATCATCTGGTATAGTATTCACAAAAAACCTCAAATATTATTATTAGGTCAGTCATAGCGCACTTGAGATGGCTTATACTCAGCAGGGGGTAGAAGAAAGATGGACATGATTAGTTTTAAGTCCTCAATCATAATATCTTCTTACCCTTAGGCTTTGCTACTATGGGACAGTCTCAACCAACTGCCAACTTCACAATTATTCATTTTCCGACAATTTTTTTCAACACATTATCCTTCAACTGTTTGTTACCTCTTCAGATTCTCAATTATTATTTATTGCAAAACATACTTCTTAAACTCTTTCATATTGTTCAAAGATCACTGATTTTTAAATTCGACACACAGGAAAAGCCATAGTAGTAAAGTTTTATGAAAAATAACCATATATATAAGCAATGATGTGGTCGAAGACGAAGTATACCTACGACGAAGTGTACCTAGAAGTAACCTAGCTCTTGATTTAAAGACCACTGTTATAGCTATCAGGAAATACAGACACTGGCAGGAAATTCCATTCCTTAGCTGTAATAGGTGATATGAATTTAGAATCCACAAATGAGTACTTAAAACAATAAATTTGATTTTTAAACATACACCTAATTGCATAATCGCAAGAACAGTAGAGGTCTATATATCAAGCTGTTACAAGTTTCATCTTATCTAGATTTTGTTAAACTGTACACACATAGCATTCCAGGCAATAGTGGTCCCTGACAGTGGAACAAGTCAAATGTTAGCTACATCAATATGTAACTTTGAATGAGTACTATGTTATCTCCATCAACAAATACTAAAATAAATTACTCCTGTTGATTATCTCCCTATTATGGCAAGGTTTATTCCTCTATTATCCATCAAGTATAACACTATCAGTATGATTGTCGTAATACCAGCAAAACTTTATCATTTATCAAAGGATTATGAACAATTTCTCTGGAACTTGTTATGATGAAAATGTTCATTTCCAACATAATTCAGACTTATTACGTACAGATACAGCTGTGATAAGATAAACAGGTAGAAATTTTGCCGCAACGTACGTAAAATATGTAATATGCACCAAAACGTCCGCGTTACTAATCATTTAGTATGACTCAAATTACACATCATAGAACCAACGCATAAACACATTTACGTCATTTACGAGGAATTCCTCATGTACAAACCCCCTGAGAGTAAAACAAAACGCCCAAATAACGGTAAAAATAAAGCTAACATAACATAAACCAAGTTATGTACGGCACTGTGACATTACGGAGGCCTAACGTTTTCGGAGACATTCTCGGCCAACTATTACCGTCTGGCGAGCGTTTTTCTAATTATAGAACATACCACGACGTGAAAAAGATGTCCAAATATAGGTAAAAAACAAAACACACGGTTATGAGGATAGTATCACACTTCGGACATTCTCGAAAACGGTATACGAGCCCACTACGTGGGGCCACGACACGGTTTAGGGTTAGACAATTTTTCAATCACATTTTAACACTAGAACGCCACATTTCAACTATAATTGCACATATACCTTTACTTTCAGCGGTTTCGGTAATATCTTTCACGTCATCAACCATCTTGCTGGATGACAGTCACTCACTACACACTTTTTATTCGAACATATTTCGAAAACTCATACTTTGGTTCACTATTTTCAGCCAGCCAGCCAGCGAGCGATCTATACGACGACACTTCGTTCCGTTCACTGCCAACGACGACGTAAGACGTAACTCGTAAGCGATGGCGAACAACCTACACACCGTTTGTTGAATTATATCGATGGCGTCACCAGCCTCAGTGGTTTTCGATAAAACAGCAGATTTTAATAATTATTATTTCTTTAAAATAAATTTTAATATCAGCTGATTTATTATTCGAGTTTCAGTCTAGGCTCAACGATCTTTTTACAGAGTCAATAAAGTATTAAAAAAAAAATAAGACATCGGATGATATTCTCGTCAGTAATCATATGTATTAATTTGTGATTAAATTAGAAAATAAGTACAACATATTTGAATATATCGATTTAACCGTATAAAATATATTGTGGTGAAATAAAGTCGTTAAAATATTTATTTCTTAATTTAACTAGAATATCAGTAGCTCATTACCGCCATCTATCATTTAACTTAAGAAACCTGTTTCTTGTGAACAGCGCCATCTATGTTTTAAGATTGGACGAAGTACATAATGAAGCCTTTCACATGATTAATAATAGATGGCAGCATTGGGCAAGACCCTAATTTGTAGAATAAATTGTTTTTTAACATAATTCGCATGAAAGTATACTTTAGCCTTTTGATTTCCACAAAATGCCAGTAAATCGGCCTCGGAAGTGAAACCTGCCCAAAGTAAGAGTCATACTGTTTAGCAGTTTCCTGAAACGAAAAAGGTTTTACACGCGTGCATACTTGTAAAAAAATATTGTCACTGCAGTTTTAATAGCTGAAACAAATTTAATACAGAAATTACAGAATACAATAAGTTTTAACATGGAAACAGCTATCATGATAATCAAATAATTGGTGTAGCAAGCGTAACGAAGCGTGCTTACTTACATTAATTTTTAATAATAGGTAAGTGTTTGGAAATTGCACACTGTGGCACATGGTTTATAGTTAATATACCTATCGTACCTAGTTGAGTACCTGGTCAATCTGCGTTCTTTTCCTTTTTTCCTTTGGGTGAAGCGGAAGGGAGTATCAGACTTCTACTGACTTAAAACCCACCCTGTTCCTTCAGTTGCCCTTGTGGTCCGGGGCCGCGTTATCTCATTAGAACATTCCCACAACCCCAGCAGGCAGCAGACAATGGCCCTATCAAGCCCCCTCAATGGGTGCTCCTTCGGCCTAGCCTTTAGCCAACTGTTGATGACGATGCACTCGCGGTAGGTACAGAGAACGTCCTAGAAGAATAAAAAAAAACCGAAATTGCTTTCGTTCCTAATCGCATAAAACGCACACATTTTATACCACCATCTCACCTGATGATAAGTGATGATGTGGTCGAAGATGGAGCACGCTTACCTAATAGTAAGAGCTCAAACATCTTTGGACCAATTTGCAAAGCCCTTACATTGGAAGGCTGTGCACGACGTACACAACAAGAGGTGAGCCATATCTTGTAAAGGGGCTCCACACTGGATACCCTATTTGGAAAGATTAGTATAAAGCTCATACATTAAATGTCGTCAAAATTCTGATTTAACTTCAAATGGCTTCTTACATTCGATTAAGATTAACAAGATGAATGCCCCATGACAGGATTCCAAGAAATACGTTAAGTTAATTAATTCAATGACAGACCAGCCAACAGTGTTCGCTGGTTCAATGTTAATACCTACGCAATCATCGATTTCCAACGAAAATAAATAGTAACTAGATTGATTTGCGAATGCTGGGAGTATACGAGTACCTACTTGTAACTATTATAGTTTAGGAGCCAGCGTTGTTTTAGTTTAATGTATCTAGTTTTTTAATGATAGCTAGGTGACTGAACTTCTTTATTTGCTTCTGCTTCTTCTCCTAAGCTTAGGGACACTAAAGTTTCTTCCCATTATCTGGGGTAAGCCCTGGGGTAATATGTCTTTTCTATTTATCTATATTATTAAACTATCAACCACGCGGGGTTTCACTCCTTTGACTTTGTCACAATAAAACATAACCTTCATTATTTTGCAATCTGGTAGAAATAACATTCCTCAACATGCAAATAAAACAACCCAGTATTTTCGAAGATTAGCGCATTTAAACAAACAAACAAAGAAAGACACAAACTTTTCCGCTTTATAACATTAGTATAGATCATAGATAAAATATTTGATTTCTGTGGTATAGATAGATAGGTATCATGATTAGTTAGTTGCTGTATTTATTTGTGTTTGGAATATGATATCCCCTCTATAGCTCGTAATGACAGCAATATCGAGTAACGGTCGAGCCAAAACTTTAGGCGATAGCGGAATATATGTTTGGCAACTATGAAACTATTTTGATTATTATTTAACAATTGTAGCTAAATATTTGACAGCTGGGATCCGTTTTTATGGGGGAAAGTGTTGTTTTTACCATTTTCTTCACAATTCTTTCTTTCTATAAGAGTCTTCCTCGTGCCTTAAGTAAAGAAGGTATATGATAAATAGCTCAAATTAGTCAAGCTTTTAATTATTTAGATTTCAGTATTTTTAATTGCACTGTAAAACGCCTTTTTTCGCGGGTACCTTAATCATCAATCGCTCCGAGTGGAGCTGAAATTGAACTTGCATTCAGGGAGTGCGGCACGCATTGATATACTAAAAACCCAAGATGCACACTCAACGTCTCAAAACCGTCCACATAAAATGAGTGCTTAATTCTAAATGATGCGCTCATTTCAAATAGTATCGCGTCAAATTTCAATGGCCGCGATTTCAATGTCAAAACAATGTATTATGGCATCTTTTTTATTTTAGTCGCATGATAAAAATTACCCTGTTGAAGAAATAATGGAGTCGATTTTTTTTATTGTATTTATTTATTTTTTATTGATAAGTTTATGCTTTATTGTCCATATTGTCCATACTAATATTATAAATGCGAAAGTAACTGTGTTTTTCTGTGTGTTACCTTTTCACGCCTAAACCGCTGAACCGATTTAGATTAAAGGTGAATGCCAAGTGTCGGCTCGAATCATGTAGTGTCCGACAGACTTTCTAAATTAATGATAATCTATATATATATATAACTCAAAGGTGACTGACTGACTGACTTACTGACATAGTGATCTATCAACGCACAGCCCAAACCACTGGACGGATCGGGCTGAAATTTGGCATGCAGGTAGCTGTTATGACGTAGGCATCCGCTAAGAAAGGATTTTGCGAAATTCCCACGGGATTGGGATTTACACGGGAAAAACTTCCCACGCGGGTGAAGCCGCTGGCACAAGCTAGTTCATTATATAAAACTGTAAGAATTATACAGTATAAATAAAATCTGTAGAAGTACACCGTTTAAAAGACATTTTTAATAGTTATTCAATTTATCAACATGTTTTCTATCTACAATTTCAATTAGAAATGTTACCAATACCAAAATAAAATAATATCGATACGAAATTGCACTTGCAAATCAATTACATTAATATCATTATGAACCTACGTAAGTGAATTTATTAGTTACTAAAGTCATAACTCGTAATTCTTATAATAACTAATAATGTTTAGTTATATTTTTTAACATCTTATAATAATTTAAAGTAATTCAATTCAATTATCGATACAGTTTAGAATAGTTATTTAGTGCTGGTAACACTTAATCTTGTAGTTGTCATTGTCACTGATAATTGTCAAAAGTTTTACTTCTCCCGCATTTTATGACGAGCGACGAAGTGTCTTATGTGTTTTTTGAGTTTTGTGTTGTTTATTGTTTTGTTACCGGACTCCGATTTCTGTATTACTAACGACCACCTTGGCTGTTGAAAATGAATTCAATAGTCATTATTCAATAATTTTATAGTTTATTTCATGTTATCGTTAAAATTAGAAGTATTAAGTGGTCAACTTCAAAGAACTATAACTTTATTTGGTGTACTTCTTATAGAAAACTAACTATACATTCAAATTATATAATTATTTTCCTTTTTTATGATATATAATTCATCCTTGTCGGTTCTGGCCGAGTCTTGAAGGAAGCCTTGGCATTCTCCTTTGGCATAGGAATAGTTTAGGACTGTGGGAAGGACATATGATAGTTTTTATCCCGAAATTCCCACGCGATCAGGATTTACGCAGGAAAAACCTCTACGCGAACGAAGTCGCGGGCAAAAGCTAGTATTTAGAATAGATTAAAATAAACTTTATTGTACACCAAAAGTTAAACACATCTATTTTACAATAATGAATACTAATTTAGTTTTTGGCAAATATGTCTACGTTATATAATATACTGAAGGAGAAGAGGTCGTCAATTTTACAGTTTTTTAATGTTAATAAAAAAAAAAAAATATTGAACATAAAAATATTACATCTTTCAAGTGAAGCCCCTGACTCCTATGCTAAGCGAGCCTGTGTTACAGGAATCAGTGTCCTACGCTATACATTTAAACACATTTCAATTTTTATGTAATACATTACAAACAAAAAGTAACATTAGAAGGTATTGAGAACAAAAGAAATAGAAGCGAAACGTGTATGTTTGTGTAAGTTTGAGTGTATGTGCGTAATTGCGTGTATGTGTGTGGGTGTGTGTGTGTCTAGAACTCTGGACGCGTGTGCGTTAACCTGAGTGTGTGTTTTGAATAGCTTAATTTACTGTACTGACGAAATGATTTTTTTAATATCGTCATAGCTCAAAGACTGAAGCCATGGTTTTAAAATTTGTTTGACCTTATGTCACATAAGCTTCTAAATTGGGATAGTTTTATTTGATCTATTGTAGATCCTAGAACTTAATGCCTAAAAGAATCTAGACATAAGTTTAGTGTGACATTTGGTAACTTTACAAAACGGGAAACCCAGTGCGTTTGCTTATTAAATCTGGGCTTACTTGTAACAATCTGTGTCTACGTAGTATGGTACGGAGGATATATATTGGGAACTGTCAACTGTAAGTACTTGAGCTTCCGAGTATAGCAGCCCAGTGGGATAAATTCGTTTTTTGAACATCACTTTTTAGTCTATTATTCATAACATCCCAATTTAAAGTGCTATAGCTCTGTTTTTTTTTTGTACCTAGTCTACGTTACATGTACTACGGTATTAATAGCAGAAAAACTACAAAAAAGAATATTTAAGTACTAATTAATATACTTTTTAAAGCTCTTCCGAGTTAGGCCTCTTTTTTACTATTTTTATTTTTGTTTTTGAAGGCAATATTTGTAATAAGCCTTTACAAGACTAATGATACTCAAAATAATAAGGACTATCACAAAATAATGCTTTATCACACAATATATCCTATCATAAATAAGTAAAAGTGCCCTAATGTAAAACACGAATGAAATAAAAAAAAAACAAAATGTATAAAAAATTAAGCTTTATTATTCTTAAAATTAAAAGATACGAAATGGCAAATAATTAATTAAGTAAGAACTTTTCAAATCTAAATATATATAACTCAAAGGTGACTGACTGACTGACTGACTGACATAGTGATCTATCAACGCACAGCCCAAACCACTGGACGGATCGGGCTGAAATTTGGCATGCAGGTAGATGTTATGACGTAAGCATCCGCTAAGAAAGGATTTTGCGAAATTCCCACGGGATCGGGAGTTACACGGGAAAAACTTCCCACGCGGGCGAAGCCGCTGGCACAAGCTAGTGTTAAATAAACTTCAAATAAACATTTTTTTAAACTTGACATTACAAACTTAAAAATAGATCCTTTGATAATAATAAAAAACAATATTATATATATTCACCAGCAACTTGCTTTTAAATACAATCTTCTGGAATCAAAAGTACCATACTACAGGTATGTGCCCGACCCAGTTCTCGAAAATGGCAATATCTCACTGTACTGGGATCGGTCCATCATCACTGACAGGACTATTGTTGCCAATAAGCCTGACAGTGGTGATAGACCGATTAGAGCGTCGCACAATGATTGTTGATATAGCAGTCCCCCATGACGAGAACCTCGTGAAACCTGAGAGAGATAAAAAAAATATCTTGACCTGGCGTGCGAGGTTGTCGACATGTGGGATGTGAAGACAGCAATCATTGTGCCGATAGTCGTCACAGCCAATAGTATAATTGCCAAGAGCCTCAATCAACATCTAAGAAGGCTCTCGTTGGGCAGCTGAATCAAGGGCTTGATCCAGTACTTCTGGAAACGGTGCGTATTTTGAGGAGGTTCTTCTCTCAAGAGCCCTGACCACCGGTAGCTTGGACCCTGTTCCCGATACCGGTGGGCTACTATTTTATATATTTTTAAATGTTTATATTTTTTATATTAATATTTAAAAATGTCATTTGTATGTACATAGACTAAATACATGGAATAATAAAAAAATAATAATTCGACAATAAAACGTTTTTATTACAAGTCTTAGAACAAAACATTTTTTTAATCATTTAACAATAAAACTTTTATATATTTGGAAGATGAATGATAATGTGATTCTATTTGTTATTTAAATATAATAAAGCATACCATTTAAATAACAAATAGCCTCAAATTATCTCTGATGTACTCTAGTAGACGTATTTCAAATTTAAACAAAAATATTAACTACTCAAGACGATAACATACTATCAAAATAGGTCACGCAGTAAGGATCAATTAGTTTCTTCGAAACTAATTCCTTAAGGTCTCTTGGCCATGTTCTCGAAGAACGCTGTCTAGCTACCGGTTTTCCGTTATAGGTTGGATCGTTATCACTAAGTTCAGCATCACTTTCTGCAGAATTAATCGGTGAAATGCAATAATCCACGGTAGGAACTTGCTGTGTTATTATTGGTTCAACATTTGAACCAACAACAATCAACATTTTGAAGAGTCAAAAAAGACAGAAAATTTTTGGCCATAATCTACGTCTCCCACGTAGATTGTGGCCGAGAAATTAGTGGTTGTTCATCAGATAGTATAAAATCATCTTTAGAAATAGGTAGTGCTCGAGATTCTGGGGAACATTTGCGGGACGATAGGCGGCTGCTAGAAGTTGTACTCGTGGAACTACTACTATCGGAACTTGAAGATGAGCTGGAACTACTTGACGACGATCTGGATGAACGTTTTGATGGTGTTGCGATAAAACCATTGGTTTCAGTCAAGGCCACGGGTGTATCGACTGATGGTTGAATATTTTCAGCAGTTTTTGGGTTTGGAATCATAATATCAAACGTAATTTCGTTACCTGTGTAATGTTTAAGTGAACATTACATAGGTAACGAAATTCCGAAATCTTGGGAATTGTGTTGGGAATATTCTCTTTTTCCAAAATGCGTCCAGTAATATAGGTACTGAAATAAAAATTAAACGATTAGATGCTGTACTTATGTAAGTACTTACCTAGTAAGATTTAACCAATAAAGACACGTAGCAAAACAACTTACTTTTGATCCTTAGGCAATTCGCTTTGCTGTTGATCTGGTGATTCTGGGTGATTGAGTAAGTTCAAAATTTTTTGCGACCGCGACGTCATGCTTCTGTAAATAATAATAATAATAATACCTATTTTATTTTATTACGTAGTTCAACATGTTTAATACCTACTTAACCAATCAATAAAGCGCTTAGTTATTGTATGTATTTACTAACCATACTTGAAACTATGGACGTAACTTGTAATTTGATTAAATATTTTACATCATGTAAATACCTAATCTTAAATGCAAACACAGATCGTTCATAAAGTTTTGTGAAACAAGGAATTATTTCGAGATAAACATCGTAAAAACATAATATTTTCGTAAAATAAGGAACTAATTTGATATAATGACGACATATGTTAATACATTGTGGTGATAAGAGAGCCTAACTCTAAGTCGACCTTTTTAAAACTAAAAAATATTGCAATACTTACCCAATAATTTGTAATAAAAAGGCACAACTTCAATTTGGCCAGCGCGTCAGTAGTCCGGCTTCGACAAGTACTGGCACCTTACTGGTTGGGCCTCTCTAGTGGGAAGACGCGGGTACGGGAGAGGGTAATGTAAAAGAGACACAATTACAGTATTCGCTTTAATATTGTCTTTTTTCTCTCTCTGTGAAAGCCAAGTGGTAGAACAGGTGATTTTGTGCCCATCTAACACAAAAACACGAAAACTCAAAATTTCGAATTGTGCCCTTACATTACTAAGGGTGCGACATGCGATATGCTAATGATAAAAGTGTGTGAGTGTTGCTTTGGCGCAATCTAAATCTCATTAAAAACGTCTTATTTTTATACTTTAGTTTTTCTCGTGACCAAATACGATGAGGAGGACGGACATCAATCGTCAGCCAACATTTTAAAAAAAATTGCAAATTTTTTTGACGAAGATATTATGCATATCACGGCAAAAGGTATAAGCTTTATTGAATTTAAAAAATCAATAAACGATTTTAACAGTTAATATTTGTTTCATTGATATACACATGTTCTACCCAAAAACATTTACGCTATAATTACCTCTTTAGAACACAGTTTAATAAACTTAGAATACTAACAAAAAACTCTAATAAAAAAATTTAGTATAAGGTGTAAGTCTCCACTCAAGGCCTTGTCCTATCGAGCAACGTCAGTCGTAAAATTTGATTGTCTTTCGCACACTGCTTTGTAAAAACAACTTTAAACACTTTTCATAAGATGGAATTTGCAAAAACATATTTTATACTTATAGCATTACTATTACTGTGAGTGGTGGTGGTGAGTGTTCGGCGACAGTTTCGAGTGTCACTTTTCTTCGAGACTGTGCATCTTGGGTTTTTAGTATATCAATGGCGGCACGTGAGAACATTTCCGCAACCCTGGCACTGTATAACGTGTTGGCCTTCTATCCTAAAATACTAAACATAGGTTAATCCAAAAATTATGTTATAGCTTCTGCCAAAAGCTCCGGATTTGTCCTAAGGAACTATTTCAAGTTTCATCCAAAACTGTTCAATTGTTAAGACGTGAAAATGTTATAAACAGACAGACGTACTTTTAGAGTGATTTTCTTTTATTACTAGCTTCTGGCCTCGGCTTGTCAAAGTTGCTGTCCAGCGAAAAAAGTAATACAAATTCTTCTCCAAGGTCTATTCTATCTCTGTGCCAAATTTTATCAAAATATATTATATTATATTATATACGTGACATGTAACAGGCAGACAAAGTTACTTTCGCATTTATAGTTATTAGGGAATAAATAAAGACGAAAATTATTGCCACCATTGATTGATACGAATGAGTAACATCAATTCACCAACGAGCGAGCAAATTTACAAAAAGAAGAAAAAATTATTGACGTAAAATATGATAACCATCTTAGAGCAATGCTCTAAGATAACCATTGACCAGGCGTTTGCAATACGCATGTGCAATAGGTGACCACCCCTATAGGTCAAGTTCATTTAATTGGTAAATGTACCGTTGACTTTGACATACTTAAAACACGCAATTTAATTGAGCCAGAATGTATCCATAACTCGTGACAAGATAGATCGATTGATAGCATGCGGAAAAACGGAAATAGAGTCTGGCAAACGAAAGTAGACATTGGAATTATTTGTAAACTTTTTATATGGCAATGCTATACTAATGTCAAACTCAATTTTCCAAAGCAAGATGGCGTATTGTTGTGATCTTGTTAAAGCGTTTATTCAGCGAAAAATGAACAAAACTATCAAAATTGGAGTACTGGAGATGTTGTTTCGCATGATGTCTAAATATCAAGAAAAACAACAGGAGAAAGACGCCGAATTCAAACAAAAACAAGATTGTTTACGTGTGGTGTTCGATTTCATAAGTTAGTATGACGATACTTAGTTGATACTTAGTCGTAATTCATAATAATTATTTATATTTATTTTTTAGCGAGGAAAAATATGTATCTATAAACACCTTCATAATAATGCATTATGGTTATTTAACATACTATTGAATGTTGCATGGTTTTTAACAATTTTTTTGTCATTTATAGAAAATCTAGTGGATGTAGCAGGGGTTGATGAGATAGTGAAAACTATTGAAAAACTGACGAATTTAGAGAAGAAATATAGGAGATAAGAACCCAGAACCAGTACTTGGATGAAATAGCTTCAATCACTGGTAAGTTTTTACTAGGAGTACATAACTTTTAGAAAGATGTAATTGAATTCATGATTTGCAGAACCTAATCATTCTGTTTTTCCATTATTTACAGAAGTGAGCGTTACTACATTAAAAAGAATTAAAAAGTAAGGTGCGCGTATAGGCCATATAAACCCACAATGTCCGACTTAGATAGTTTCGACAAAGTTGCTATTCGTGACAAAATTAACGAATTTTATATCGTTAGAAAACAAGTTTAAAACGAGACACACCAGAGCCAGTATATGAAGCTGATGAAATTCTGAAGCAGAATGGGCACGAGGTATTGAGACTCCCCTACCACTATAATCTAAATGCCTTTGAGCTAGTATGGAGTTTGACTAAACGTAAAGTGGCAAGTAAAAATATTGCTCTGCCTGCAGTGGAGTTAGAGAAAGTTATAAAAGAGTCGTTTGAAAATATAACTCCCGAGGAGTGAAAGAAAATGACTGATCATGTCATCCATGTTGAAAATAAATACAAAGAAAGGGACATAATTACAGAAAATAGTTTAGAAAGTTTAAACTTTTTACTATTAATAAGTAACGTAGGAAACAATGATTCCAGTGACTCTAATGAAACTCCACATGGAAGTCTTACATTCAGATTTTGATTATAGTGAATAAATCAGAACTATTTCAGAATACTGTTGTTTTTTTATTAATTCAAATCAAGACACAATATCTAAACTATTACTTACCTAAAATATATCTTGTATTTTTATTCCGATGAAATAAATAGATAATTCTAAAGTATCAAGTAAGGTTAGGTTAGTCGCGGTAGCGGCTCGGGGTCATGATTGTAGAACCCAGGGTTAACTTCAAGCAGGACATTTCCTAGGTATCAGCATGGTACAAATGCATGTAACTAAACGGCGACGACCGACCTTTTCTTTTTAAATTTATAAAAGGAGGTTATGAATTCATAACGCGTTTATTATGTGCACAGTCAAGGTGTGGAACTCTCTGCCGGCTTCTGTATTTCTGCACTCACACCTTCAGCTAGACTCGCTCGTTCCATCGTAGACCTCATCTATCGCTTACCATCAGGCGTGGTTGAGGTCAAGAGCGGGCTCAAGTGGAATTAAAAAAAATATATGTTTGCTCACGTCATTTATATTACCTATTGTACATTTTGATATCGACGGGCGTGGGTAAAACCATCTCGGGCCTCATTTCATTGAGGGTGGCTGACGTCTCCTAGTCCGCCGTCCCTGGAACCATTAACGGGAGTCGAAGGGACGGAATGCAGTCCGTCTCTTCTAGCGACCTCCGTTAATGGTTGCCGATGCTAGGTGCATTCTGCGGCCCAGAACAGCACTGGACATCTCCCTCTTCTGCCTCCTACTTCTACAGCCTTCTGTTGTGACATGACAGTTTCGCAGAAGGAGATTATATACGATATACACTGGGCTGCCGACCATAGAACAAATCACAGCCAATAGAAACAGGTTGCTTCTTATTGCTAAAACGAGGGCACGGTGCAGCTCTTCCCAAGCTGCAAATTATGTGTAAGCGACGCCGGGACCTTTTTGTACTTGGGACAACTCGCCTTAGTCTTCCCAAACACTGCAACTCTTGAGAGAGTCAGAATTAGTAGTATTAAACACCAGAAAGTATCATAATCGTAATCTTTATTCCTTCGCCACAATATATCACTCTACATTTTTAAAATTTTCAGCAACACATTCGTACTGTAAACATGTCACACCATACTCATAAACGTCGAGCCAACGCTGCTCAGAGTTCTGACCTATCCTAATTTTATTTCCATTTATCTGTTACAAAAAGCTTTCAATAAAAATCTTATCGGAGATAGAATGACTCTGTACAAATGAAATCACGTTGTTAAATACTTACTTAACAATATCAACAACTTAACATGTTTACAATAGTACCGTGGAGACTTACGAAATAATTAAAATAACAACGGTATATGTAAAAATTTGAAAATAACTATAGAAAGTGTGATAACGTTAACTAACCGCACATACGCTCTACGCCTACAAATTATAACGTGATCAAATTTGCGCGACATTCAATTAAAGACTCGGCGAATAAATCAGTAAATTCTCGATTCGGTCGGGTTATACGGGTCGTTTACTCCACCGGTTTGCACACCTGTTTCACTGGCCGGCCATGCGCAGTTAGCGCTTGACTTTCGAACGTGATTCGACGTAGGCTTTAAAAAATAAAACTGTCAAAATTGGCGGCATTTCCGTAAATCATAAACGAAAAATTTATTCTTTTTCAAATTGTGCTTTAGTGTAAGTGAGCAAAATGGGTGTGGAATAAAGAAATAATTTGTTTAAATTACTTTAACATTCAAGTAATGCAGTGAAATTGTGTTTTGGTGAAAGTGTAAGGATTTGAATTTAAAAAAGTTACAATGAAGTCTGCGGTTTTATTTGGCGTGAGCCTTTTATTCCTGGCTGTCCTCATAGGTAAGTTTTATATTATATATTTTATATTATATAATAGATACTGTATTTATTAGATGGCAAAATAATACATTGCATTTTAAAAAACACTGTTAAACCTAACTATTTACATAAAAAACAAGCTTAGGCGTCAAAGTACTCCTGCACATCGCTGTCGTCAATTAAAAAAATGTTTCACATTAAAAATAATCCTGTAACTAGGTACCTGTGCGGGAGTTACATTACAGAAACGCTGTTTTCATTTGAGCAAATTTTGCGTTGACATAAAACTATCATCGAAGGTAATCAGCTGACTTTAGACATTGATACAACTTACAAAAATACAAATCATATTACTTATTATAAAATTAACATCAGTAGTGCGAATTCCAGAAAGAGCGAAATACAAATTTTCTTTTAGATAATCTACTAATTATTTCAAACATGTTTCCAAATTCATAATAACCATTGAATAGGTCAGAAGTACAGTGATGGACGGATGATTTTTGGGGGGAAATAATTTTAACAACAATAATATACCGAATTTATTGAAGTTTGATTCTTACATTCAAACCAAGAAAGCAAAATTTAATTGACAACTAGAATGGTCAGTTAGTTCATAAGGCGAGCTATACATTACTCCACAAAGCAACAAGCGTGAAGCTATTGGTAGGATATTATTACAATCAAATGTTTCGAGAGCTTTGAGACTTTCTTTTGAATTTCTCTTTTATGATATAGTAAAAGTACTTTCAATTATGTCCAATAAGACCTTGAACTTAAACTACGGTCGTAAAACAATTACTTACATATTTATCGTAATTAATTTATTTTGCGGACTACAGCGTTATATTTCTGCGGGCGAATTTGCATGCCCTGTCTGGAGTCATTCATTCCATACAGAGTTAGTGGATACAGCTCTGAATGAAACGTATCGTATCATTTCTGGTTTCCTTAAGCCAACTCCCGTACAGATGTTGTATCTACTGGCAGGCATATCACCATATGCTAGCGAAGGAGGAGGCCGAACGCGCGAGGGAGAGGCAACTCTCTTCCTCGCGCCCCAGCCGCCGCGGGAGACGCCCCGGGCGTCGGGGATCACGGGCCGATTTCCGGCCACCGTAGGCGCGGGCCTGCGGACGCCGAGCAGGGGTCGCTCACCGTCCGGTAAGGACCAGGCCCGGGTCGGCGGCGCGTCGTGTTCCACGCGCGCCTCAAAGAGCTGTCAACACCAGCGACGGGGCCTCATAGGGCCATTGCCTGCCGGGGTTTGCGGGAAAGTTCTGCCGAGTTACCGCGGCCCCGGAAATTTAGGGCAGCCGAAGGAACAGGGTGGGTTTTTAGTCAGTAGAAATCTGACACACCCTTCCGCTTGACCCAGAGCGGAAGAAGTCATTCTATGATTTCCCACCCCAAAAAAAAAAAAGAAAGGATATGCCTTTCTTTTTTCACCATCGGAAGTTCACGGGGTGGCGGCAAGCTTTTGCGGTAAGAGACACAAGTCTACAGACGCTCGACAATTCGACACCCTATGAATGGAAAGACCTTAGTACCACAAATTCTGAAAAGTCGAAACAGCTTCTTGAAGTGTGTCATTTACTGGCGAGCATTCGTTGGAGGGACTAAAGCTATGGTGAGACATCGCTTCCCTACCACGCCCATTCGCTTTGATTAATATTCATGTACTATTCGCGCGGCGCTTCACTCCCGTGCACTTTGTCACGATAAAAATATAACCCCCTTCTTTTGCAGCTAACCTTTCTCAAGCTTCAAGCTACTTCCATACCAAATTTTATCCAAATCCGCCCGTTCTTTCGAAGATAGCGCGTTTAAACAAACAAACAAACTTTACCACTTTATAATATTAGTATAGATAGATAGAATACTCTTTATTGCTCACCAATAATTTAAACACAATTGATGTATAAGTAAATATAATCAAAGCCCATTCGTTCTAGCCCCCGAAAATCTACCTGAGCTGCCATGGTTGGGGGTCTTTAAATAGACTCCGGACTCAGGTCAGTCGAAGCAAATAAACGTAAAAGACTTAGGCCTATATATTGACGACAGGTTAAGTTGGAATAAGCAGATTGCACAGGTTAGCCAGAGAGTAACATTCACACTGCGATCTCTCTATAGATTCAAGCATTTCCTTCCTTGTAGCACTAAAACCACATTGGTCCAATCACTTGTGCTTCCTATCATTGATTTTGCTGATGTTTGCTATTCTGATCTTTCCCAAGAACTTCTTAACAAACTGGATCGACTTTTCAACAACTGTATTCGTTTCATTTTTGGCCTTCGAAAATATGATCACATTTCTTCCTTCCGTTCTCAGCTTAAATGGTTGCCTATCCGTCAAAGGAGATCCCTCAGATCCCTCTGTATGCTCTTCACTATTATGAACGATCCTTGTGCTCCTGTTTACTTAAAACAAAATTTTAAATTGTTGGGCAGTTCTCATGATCTTAACCTTCGCGCATCCAAAAACTTACTTCTTCACATTCCTTCTCACCGCACCGGGTTTCTATCTAATTCTTACGCTATTTCTACTATTAAACTCTGGAATTTGCTACCCCTTGACATCAAGAAGGCTGAGTCAAAATTTTCTTTTAAGCGCAAAATTAAAAACCACTACTTAAGGGGCTGTTATTCTTAGTTTGGTCTTCGTCATAATTATTATGAGCTCTCTTATTCAGAAAGAATATTATAAAACACCGTATCTATTAGTTTGTCATTTTAGCATATATGTGTATTTTATTAGTATTATTATATATTAGTATTATATTTATTAGTATTAAATATATTATTTCATTCCATTTTCTTGTACACCTGCCACAGTGTGTTTTTTTTTTTAACCCAAAGGTTGACTGGTAGAGAATGCCTTGCTGCATTAAGTCCGCCATGTAACACAATTGTACATAAAGTTTAAATAAATAAATAAATAAACTTGCAGAGCTGGAGATTTATTGATGACTCTGTCCTGGAGTGTAAACGTGGTACTGCTCTGCAAACGATGACCACTTAATATTGTGTCCTGTAGATCGCTCATTACAGAAACTGATGAACGCTTCCGAAGGTGCCAAACTCGTTGCCCAGTTCTTCCATCATCACACTAACCAAGAAACAACTTGTGATCGAGAGGTCCCAGGTTCGAACCCCACCCATTACATTATTGTCGTGAACCCACTCCAGACACTAGAATATTATTGAGCTTAGTTGGAGGGGTTAACGTTGCTAGTAACATGAATTATACCCACATTCCTATTCTCTTTAAAAAAAGTTAGAAGCTGAAATTTGAATAAGTTTGGTAAAAGACACAGATTCAATGAAAGTTTGAATTATCTGGCCTAACTTGCGACATAGCTAGTAAAAAGAAAACAATAACGTAATGACTCGTTTTTGTATGCCGATGATTTATTAAAAAGTTCTTAGTAAACACAATGATTCAGTTTGAAACACTACCTGTTACGAAAATCACTAATCGTTTCTAAAATATGCTTATGAAATCCCTAATGATCATCACCATAATTACTATTTAACTTGAAGACGTACAATTAAACTCATATATTATATAGGTATATGCATATTTATTTAATGAAAATTGTTACTATGATGTACAGAATTTAAAGGAGATAGACGCCTATCTCCTTTAACTTCCGTACATCCAAAGATTGTAAGAGATTGCCTTGTGCGATAAGACAGCCCATTGTACACTAGTTTTATAATTTGTGTCAACGTTAATATTGTAAGGTGTACAATAAGTATATAAAATGTAATTATTGTTAATATAAATTAACATATTAATTCTTTGTTATTTTATATATAAAATAACAAAGATAATGTGTTCGAAAAGCGGATCAATGTCAATTGAAGTATTTCAATCAAAACACAAGATTTTTTTTTCGTTTTGATTGTAGAGTTGTCAATCTAGATTATCAGTGTTGCAGATAGAACTTATTTTAAATAGGTACTTAATCCTAAGAATGAAAGAGCAAGGTTTCTTAAGGATTTAATATCGAAAAACGAATCGCAAAACAAAGCTCACGCTATAAGTAGGTATCTAATGCGTGTATAGTAAAATGATTAATGTCGGTCAAGTAGTTTCAACACGAGCAATCTACTACTTTATTATTATTTTGAATAAGTAGTTCCTAAGACACTATATTTTATTTTCTACTCTGATAACATTTTTAGTATTACATTGAAACTGACTTAAAAATGGAGGGGGTAACTCGGTACTCAGTTCAGTTGTAAATTTCAAAGTCTGTTATAATGATAACACTAGTTTCGCTCGACTACGTTCGCGTGGGAGGGTTTTCCTGCGTCAATTCCGATCCCGTGGGGATTTCGGGACGAAAAGTAGCCTATGTGTTATTCAACTATCTACTTAAAATTACTTAATTCATTCAGATCCGTTCAGTAGTTTTTGCGGGAAAGAGTAACAAACATCCACACATTCACACATCTATCTATACATCCATCCTCAGCCTCACAAACTTTCGCATTTCTAAGAAAAACATATAAAAAACTGTCAAGTTTTATTTTAATGTCAGTTTTGAAAAGGTACCTAACTGAAATGCTTAAAAAAATCGACTTACCAGAAGGAGAAAAGACACAAAATTCTATATAAACTAGCAAAAGACGTTAAAACATAAACAACCCGTTAGGGTGAGTTGGGGTCATGGGGGAAGACCGTATTTTGTTTAATATATTCCGAATTAGTAGTTATTTTTCTAATCTAGTAACAAAGCGTGATACACCATTTTGTATTGCCCCGCGTCCCAGTCAGTGTTGGTCGTTCCCACGCATCAGGTACGAGTTATGCATGTTTTTCTGAAAGTGTCGTCCGTTAGGATAATTTACGAGATCCGGATTTACCCCAAACAAAATTTTGGTGGCAATTATAATTACATGAAACACATTCTATTGTATAGCTTATTTATTAACAATCAAATTTCACTATAATTTATTATGCTAACTATTGTAACTTTCGTACAAAATAATTTTTGCCAACATCTTCCAAATGCATCTCAAAACCGTCCGAACTTACTCCAACGCACCTTATAAACAATAAAATATTCATATCGAACGAATGCCGATCCATCGATTTATGACATAGGTTGTCATCGTTAAAATTGTTTTAAATGCATAACTAGTTGTGTCACTTTCGCGCGGGAGAAAGTAGACCCGTTCAAAGTGGTTCGTAATTAACTACCAAGAGTTTTGGACTCGCTTCCTTATGCGAACTGTAAAAAATACCGACTTTTGGTATAGATTCTGTTTTAATTAAATTTGCAAAGCTTGCTTGTGGCAAACATATTAATTAATTATTTTTTTTATGGGATGGACAAGTTAAATATCGCAACTGGATTGCTGTA
The DNA here is from genome assembly GCA_943138885.2 of Tholera decimalis. Classification (NCBI taxonomy): domain Eukaryota; kingdom Metazoa; phylum Arthropoda; class Insecta; order Lepidoptera; family Noctuidae; genus Tholera; species Tholera decimalis. The sequence continues at coordinate 35,828,033 of OW964569.2, read as the reverse complement.
ACGTGAAAAAAAAAGAATAATTAAATAATCTTGATTATTAAAATATTACCTTTTTGACATGCATCACACATCTGTCAGTTCCGTTGATCTGTTTGACAGTAAACTGCCTCCATCAGAAAACAAAATTCAAAAAAAAATAATTCAAAAAAATCTTACAATCTAATTTCACGCTCAAACACGAACTGGCTAACAAATAATTTCCAAACAAAGATGCACTTATTAAACCACATTCTTTATTCATAGTCGTAACACAAAAAGTGTACAACGGCACTTATACACTTTTGGCACGCCAATGTTACGCAAAAGCAAAAAAAATCCAAACATTCATGGCTGACGACTGGCCACTAAACTGGCCCGTAGTGGCTAATAGTGGCGAGTCATGGTCAAACAAACTGTAACGATGAATGCTCGCTTTAGGTCATAAATTTATATTCTGAACGCAGTTTGAGCGATAAACGCAATGTTATGTTCATTTGACTCCAATTTATTTATAGACAAAAACTTAACATTTATTACTAATTGGTACTTAATTGTTATTTGAGTTTACAACATATTTTTTAATTGATAATAGGCTCGCGTTTGATCACTATCTCACTTGATTTGATGGTAAGCGGTGATGTGGTCTAAGACGAAGCACGCTTGCCTAGAGTTACCTTTCACTCTTGACTTAAAGGCCCCTAGGTTGTAGCTGTCTCTCTAGTTATTAAATATTTAAAGTAATCTATGGAAAACGTAGTGGGCAACATATTTATATCATGGTCTAATGTGTAAGCCTTGTAAACCTTCTAATATGTTACTGTTTATAACATGTTTTTTTTTTCTAAATAAATGATTAATCTTTTGTACTTAACTAAAAATTATAATAACATCATGCCCGCAAACCACAATGGTATATTTGATTTATTAAAATTTCACTCATAACATTTTCAAAAAATTCAATAGCATAATGAATCCATCATCAAATCCTTTGTCCTATTGAATTTAATTATAATAAGTGCATAGTATGCGTTTAACTCAGACAATGACATTTGTTTTCTGTTGTCTATGATTTACCTATATTTTATTGAAGTCACATTACTGCTTATCTTTGAATTTTTTTTTTAATGAGTCGTGTTTGACCACTTTCTCGTCTTACGGTATGAGTAACGAGTGACAGACCACTCTTGCCTCGAAGAAACCTTTTAAGCTTTTTTATTCCGCTCCTATGTTGTACTAACAGTGAAAGTATTCCCAAAATTGTATAAACGTTAGGTACCTACGGGTTTCCATTTCCCCAAGGATCAGTCGTTGCACAGAGGAGGCTCTGGAGTCTTGTCAAGTAACGAGGTCTCTTCTATATGTTGATGGTTATCACTCACCCCAGTTTGTTGAGGTAAAAATCCCATACTCTTGGGTCTTTACCCTAAAAGACCAGGCGCCTTTGAAGGTTTCCCTCCACAACAAAAAAATTGCCACGTGAGGAAGGACCATTATGTACCGATTATCTGTAAATTCTGTACTAAAAGGTACGGCCTTGAAGGTTTATTGAATCTATATCTATATGTATAATATAAAAGCGAGATACCACTCACTGATTAATCACGAAATCTCAGAAACTACAAGTAGTAGAGCTCTCAAATTTTGCATGGGGGTTCCTTTTAGTATGTAGATGCTCGCTAAGACGGGATTTTGCGAAATTCCAGCGGGATCAGGATTTACACGGGACAAACTTCCCACACGAAAGAAGTCGCGAGCAACTGCTAGTCATAATTAAATTTAACAGATTAAAAGAGTTAAATTTATCCTAGAGCTTGTTAAAAATATGGGTGGAGTGGCAAAAATAACAATAACAATTCTGACAAAATCATGGTCAGTGCAACTGTTGCGTTGAAATCCACGGTCCGAAGTTACGCTGATTGATATTTAATTGTATATAGACAGACATATGCAGTGAAATAGTAATAATAATGATTATAAAGAACAGACAGTTATTAATATTTACTGGGTTGGTATGATCAAATAGGCAGAAAATACATGTAAAATACTGATAGGTACTCAGCAGTATCTTAGAAGGGTAAAACAAATTGATTTCGACAAGGATATCGATAAATAGTTAAAATGTAAGTAGGTCAAGCTTCACAAGAAGTCCGACGAGTCAATGACGCGGCGAAGGAATTTAAGAAATTAAAGAAAGCACGCTTTGTGTTACGTCCTGTGTTTACGTTGCCATCACAAAATTCCGCCTCCGAAAAAATAAAAACTAGCTAATGTCCGTGGCTTTGCTCGCGTGAAAGTAAGTATGATTCTCTCTATGTTCTTTTGGTTCTTTTTCGAATTATTATAGCTCTAACTTGAGTCCACGAACCACTTCTTTATAATCAGATCAAAATCAGAATTACACGTCATATAATAGTCATCTTGGCTGTAGTAATCTAGTTCCTATTTATTTGAAACGTGTTTTTCGGTAGAAATTAGATATATCTAACTATAGCCGCAAAAAATTGCCTGTTTTTTTTCGAACGTGCACATAAGATGTATCTCTATATAGGATAAAGAGATACATCTTATGTGCACGTTCGGAATTGGTCGTGTTCTATGGAGAAGAACCGGGAAGAAACTCCACAGTTACTCTTTTAAAATATATTTTTTTACAATGTATCCATAGTACAGGTTAATTAAGTATGAGAGGACAGTATAGACCAATTAATACAGCACAATGGAATTACAAATAAAAAATTGTAAAACAAATAAGAGTCTACAGTGTTCTCCCATTCACAAAAGAATATATTAATTCTTATATGAATATATAAGATTCATTGTTGTTATCTATAGATAAGATTAGGTAAAATACATTCTTTCAAGATGCACCTGTGTCATATCGCCATGTGTACACGCATCGTGTCGCGAACAATCGTAGGTCACGGGCTCACGGCCGGGCCCTCCGGGTAACGGAACGATGAACCAGACATTTGACACACTTACGTACTGCCGGATTCTTACAACGTCTAGCCGCTGGCTCGCTGCAAATATCTGGATATTTGTGCAGGATTTCTTCTTGTTAGGTACATACAATTTTGAAGTTATAGGAGCTCGTGGCTTAATACTAACAGCCACACAGCTCAGCTGCAATCAAGGTCAGTCTGTGGATGACAATCTTAGAATATATAGATCTGTACGTAAAACAGATATATTTGCTTTGTCCCCATCAAAAACAAACCTTGGTCGCAGTGCCCCTATGAACCGACTTATGGCTAATTATAATATTTATAATCCACAGTAACAGCAAGATTGACTTCTTTGCCGACAGTTTTTACCAGTTCCGTAAAAAACTTTTAATTCCAATCCACTCATAACATTTTGATCACGTTTATTGCAGTCGTTTTACTTACAATAATAATCGTATTAAAAAAACAGAGTATCCATTGTTTATTGAGTATTTATATGTTTATTTATATTGCCATAGTATTATATTGTTAAGTAGCTCATTTTGTAATCATTAATTTTAATTTCAATCTAATCTCATAGTTTTGTATGTACTATAATTTATTTATGTTTAAGCTGTGTACTTCTATAGGTGACAAATTCACCATAACAAAAGATGTATAAGTTAAATTTATGTAAAATGTTATTAGTGAATAAGTCATTGGAGTACCTTATATGTATAATAAAATAAAATGAAAATAAAATATCGAGATTCCTCCGTGCGTTTAATCTTCAAGGTTAAGCAACACTTGCCGGGGTCAGACTGTGGATGGGTAACCGTCATAAAATATCGAAGTTGCTCTGTGTCTCGGAAAACACGTCAAGCCAATGGTTCCGCAACATCCTCGTGGTCGTGGACATCTTTAACAGTCGTCACAGGTAGTCAGAAGCCAGATGAAGGCTGAAAAGTCTAAGAAGTTTCGTGAAGTGCGTCACTCCACTTACTGGCGAGCAGCCCAAGGAGCGCCTAAAGCTGTGGCTAGAAAGTACATCCCTTCCAAGCCCATTTGTCCCACCAGCTGAGGTTCTCCCACCTGGACACCAACTGCCATGGCTGACCTGGAAGTCTTTAAACAGACTCCGTACCCAGGTTGGTCGCAGCAAAGAAAATCTGTTCAGGTGGAGATTTATCGATGCCTCTGCCTTGGGGTGTATACGCGGTTCTGTTCCACAAATCATGGCCCACTTAATTTCTTGTCCTGCGTGCCCTGTCAACTGCTCACAGCAGGACTTGATGGAAGCTACCGAAGACGCCAAACTTGTTGCCCAGTTCTGGGCTGACTCCATCTAGCTATTTGCCATCGACACGCTAAGAAGAAGAAGCCAGATAATCTGACAGTGGTCTTACCCAGAGGTATCATGTTACCCATTCCAAGTAACACATTAGAGCTGCATTCGATTACATTGGAAGCTCATCCCTACATAATTGATAAAAAGGCTAAGCATTGCAGCAACAAGTTTTGACGAGCAAAATAGCAATTTGATTATTCACCAAATTTGCATTTAATTAGAATGGCATCGACTACGGGTCGATTTGCTTATTTGATGTAACCTTGGTTATACTTAATATATAACGTGTAACAGAATTAACGCAATTCCTGAAGGTAGTTGGTTCAGAATCGGTTTCTGAATCGATTTCCGTCATAAAAAATAGGTGTTAAATTTTGTCGGAAAAATCTTTCATTTAAATTAAAATGGAAACAGTATCATGACAAATAAATACAATCCTTAATTCAAGGAAATGCGCTCGTGTGCGTGTCGGCCGCTAACATTGCATGAGTGTATGCGTCTGCGTTAGGATATTGTATGACGCACATACGTTTTGCGTTTAGTACGTTTAAGTTTGGTTTCAAATTATTTAGTTACGGATGTTGTTTTAGACTTATAATTTAATATTGTAATTGGGGTGTCTGAGGTATTGCGCTTAATCTGTTACACCTTGTAAAGCCTGATTTAAAAATCTGTATCCTCAAGTGTTCGACTAACGGTAACGCATGGAACAGAGACTCTTAATTCAGATACTGACACACATACGACCGGTGCAATTGTGGCCAATGTACGCGTAATGCCTTCCATTCGATCTGAGTGCGTGATCCGGTATAATGTACGTATTGGCGTTGAAAGGAATCTTATGAACTAACTACCCACAAACAATTATTCCTTTTTGTCGGTTTGCCTGAAAATAGAGGTGGTAATAGGTCAAGATAAGGCTTTCATCCCGGAATTCCTACGGGATCATGTTTTAGATTTTAATACTAGCGGATCCGTTAAACTTCGTACCACCTTTTTTAATATTGTTTATACAAACCTTGTCCTAACAATAACGTACACAACCAAAAATAATCAATCAATTTGTTGCAGTTGTTTCGAAGATATGAGCGTACTTACTCCATGCATTTCGACGATTCCTTGCTATTTATGTAGAATGTAGATAGATATAATTCTGTAGATATACAGTTATAATTATTATATCCAAACTAATATAAGTAAATATAATAAATCCAAAGGTGTTTGTTACGCTTTGACAGCTAAAACGCACAGATTTTGACGAAATTTGGGATACGTAGAGATAATTGAGGATCCGAGGTCAAACATGGCTACTTTTTGTTTCAAAATTAACCCTTAAGGGACTGAAAAAGGGGTTGCAGCTAAAAATATGTAAATGATATAAATGTGAAGATGTTAATGTATAATGGAATTTCCTCAACCATATAAAAAGTAATTATGATAAGAACCCATTATTAATAGTGTTGGTATTTTAATCGTTTCGTTTAATATGCAAAGTACAGGAACATTTGCACGTCCGCTGTCGGTCACATTACAATATTAATCATATCAATTTGCTAATCGACTTCTAGGATATCCTTTCCGCCAGTTCTAAAATATTTTCACTAGCTAGCGACTTTGCCCGGTTTGAAGTAATAAATAACCCTAAAGGAACATACCTTTCGGGTGAAACATATTCAGGTCCTATTTCAGGACATGGTCTACCTATGTGCCATCTTGAAGACATGAGGATATAAGATTCAAACAGATAGACGGAGTTACTTTTAAGTTAAATTGATTATCTTTATATCTGCGTGGATCCTACACAAGGTGAGGCGTACTTCACGCCTGGACAGCTTCTAAATCTGTATAAGGCACAGATCCGTTCCTGCGTGGAGTATTGCAGCCACTTGTGGGATGGCTCTGCAAAGTACCAACTTGCTGCATTGGACTTGATCGAGTGCAGCGCTAAAAGGCTTATAGGCGACGAGGTGCTGGTGGACAAGCTTCATAGCCTGGCTCATCGGCGAACCGTTGCTTGCCTGTCGGTTTTCTACAGATTGTACTTCGGGGAGTGTGCGCAGGAGCTCCATGACCTGATTCCTCCATCTCCCTTTCACTACCGGTCTACCAGACGCATGGCTGGGTACCACCCACACTTGGCCGATATACCGTCTTGTCGTACCAAGCGCTTCTCCTCCACATTTATTGTGCGCACAGCAAAGCTGTGGAATTCTCTGCCAGCTTCTGTGTTCCCTGCCACTTATGACCTTTCAGCCTTTAAAGCACGAGTAAATAGGCATCTTCTGGGCTCGCTCGTCCCATCTTAGCGCTCATCTATCGCTTACCATCAGGCGATATCGAGGTCAAGAGTGGGCCCACCAGTAATAAAAAAAAACCAAATAATTTGTAGCCTATAGAACTCACCAAAATTCTAAAAAAAAATCCAAAATCCTTTCCTATTCTATATTCTTATACAAATTCTCTCACAATCGTTACCTCTTTATGATATTAATAGGTATATTATATTATGTTTGTATGTAGGTTATCGTCATAATCACTCTGAATCTGTTTAAAAATTGAATTGATTTTAAAATTATTTCACTATTAGAATGCTAAGTTATTCCTTTCTCAACTATATCTGGGTCTGCTAACAGTCTAATCAGATACAGCTGCTTATCTGACCTCCATAATCCAGTAGCTGGGTAACATGATACAAAGGCCAATGCCACACACCCTTACACTCACGCTTACACACACACACACACACAAACACACTCTAAGTCACTTTAAAGCTGATTTACATCTGTAGCACGTCCTCACTGCATAAGGTCCAGTTGAGAACCAGGGTCAGGCAATTTGCATTTGTCTGGCATTTTGCTGAACTGGGCCTATTTGGCACAACCGTGAGGCACACGCAACGCTGTTTTATTTAATTAAGTTGTTGTTTTAGTTTTATTGAATTACTTCTTTTAGTTTTAGTTTTTTTTTGTATTTATTACGTGCCTGTACATCTGGGTCAAATAAATTTTATTTTCTTTCTTTCTATTTTCTGGCGTCTGACTACCCGTAAAGACTGTCAAAAATGTACAAATGACAGCTGTGACCAAGATTATAACGTGCTTACTGAGGCACGAAGGAATCTCGATATATAAAGATAGTCACCCATCCACAGGCTGACCTCAGAGCGCGTTGCTTAACCTGGAATATCGATAAATGCGGCTGTTATTATTTAGCCACGAGCTCCTGTGGTTATTTTATTTTTCTGGGTGGTAAAATCATCAAATGACTCCTCCAGCTGTTGGAGGGAGTGTCAGACTTCTACTGACTAAAAACCCACCCTGTTCCTTCAGCTGCCTTTGCGTTCCGGGGCCGCGGTGTCTCGTTAGAACATTCCCGCAACCCCAACAAGAAGAAATGGATCTAGAATTACTTTAAATTATGAATCACAATTCACATTCCCCCAACTCTGGCAACTTCGAGCTCCTCTACATTTACAACAAATCTATACTAATATTATAAAGCGGAAAAGTTTGTTTGTTTGCTTGAACGCGCTAATCTTTGAAAGTACTGGGTGGATTTGGATGCAATTTGGTATGGAAGTAGCTTGAAGCTTGAGGAAGGTTATAGGCTACTTTTTACGCGATTGCAAACCGTGATAGGATCCATGGGAGCGAAGCCCCGCGTGAGTACTAGTGCCTTATAACGCGAGCGAAGCCGCGAGCAGAAGCTAAGATTTAATAAGATTTATTAAGATGTCTTAACAATCCTCCACATTTATTCATTCACATGAACATTTATTCTCATGTCTAGATAGATATGAGTATATTGTGTATAATACTTATGATAAATGTGGATATGAAATTATGAATGAAATGGAATGATATTATATAAATAGGTAATGGGTCAAGGACAATACGATGTTAATGACATGCAAATTCATTCTAAGTGACCTTTACTTGGGAATGTTAATTCTACTGCTATGAAGATCTTAGTCTAATATAATTAAATAGCTTCATTTATCATCCAAGGTTAGACCAAAAATCATTAATTTAGTCACTTTGCGGTCAACATCTTAAGGTTTCGTAACGTTTACGTATGTGAGTAGATTACTCAGTTTCATGATTTTTTTAAAGTAAATTACTATTAATGGTCATGGTTGTATGATGAAATTGTAAAGATGATTTTTATTTGGCAAACGTTTCAAAATTCTAAGTGCGATATGTGCAATTATTTTTGTAGATTCTTTAGCGATTGTACCTAAGTAAAAGAAAACATATTTTCTGTTTATTCATATTATTGACAGAACTGTGATAATAGAGCGTAGTCTCGTGCTCAGGTTTTAAAAATAAATAAAACAATCGTAATGCCTTTTACGTGGCTAGAGTGATGTTCAAGTGATCATACCTACGTATAGGAACTAGCACTTCGTCCGCGACTTCGTTCGCGTAGATTTCGAAATAATTTAGCACTCACAAATAATGCACCTTACTACCAATAAAACATTTTTAAAATTGGATCATTAGTTCCGGAGATTACCCCTTACATACAGACAATTTAAAACAATCTTACCATTGATATTTTAATACATCAATGAATCTTACACAAAAAATTACCCCTTTAAAATATTAGTATACTACCTTACCTACTTAGAGATAGTCGGTCAAACACAGACAGAACCTCTTGGCCGTTTACTGCAGGACCAGCGGATATTACTACCAACTGGGTTATTTTATGATGCACTAGTACTTAATTTTATTAGGAAACGAAGCTAATCAGCTGTAAATCCGTGCAATCAGGTAAATCCAAATCGTCGGCACAAATGTTATAAGTATTTCCTTGAAACCTAACCTAACCTAACCTTTGAAATCAATGTATGCTCCCGCAAATTAATAATACAACATCATCGAACTACAAGACAGACGGCGGCGATGCGCCATCGTTACATGGTGGACATCCCACACATAAGCACAAAAAGTTTTGGGAATATTTCGGGCCGCAGTTCAATCTATTTACAAATTAAAAGTTAAAACTAATATAAAACCAGTAGTATGCGCCCAGGGTCGGTGGCCAGCTCATTTCTCTATGCCCAGTGATGCGGAACGATATCTAGTCCATAACGTGACGTTACACGTTGCGTTAAGACTTGCGTGTAACGTTATGGTTACAATTATGCCGTTTTTTTGTGAGACTGTTCTTGACCGGTGTTGTAGTGTCTAAGGAAACCAATATTAACTAGCTAACTGATAACTTATTATTTTTGAGGTGAGATAGGAAACTCTCTGAGGTCTTTTTTTCTGAAATAAAGGAACGTTTAGGCCGTGCACGCACTGCGTTGCGTTTTGGAAACGCAAAATCTGTGAAGTATGCAATGGAGTGTCATAGAAGTGCGCGCACTGCGGTGGAATAAACGCGTGCGGTAGAGTCACCGGTGGCCCCAGTCATTCTACCGGTGCGGTAGAACTACCGCTATTGCGGCCACCGCAAGGCAGTGCGCGCACGGCCTTAATCTATCTCGGTACCAAATTTCAACAAGAACTGTTAAATAGTATAGACGTCAAAGTGTAACAGATAGACAGACGGGATTTACCATGTGTGTTTATTGTTTCGAAGAATACTAGCCCCTGCTCGCGGCTTCGTTCGTTTGGGAGGGTTTTCCCGCGTAATTCCGATCCCGGGGGAGTTCTGGGAGTAGTCTATGTGTTATTCCCGGATTTCAATTATCTCAATACAAAATTTAATTCAGATTCGTTCAATAGCTTTTGTGTGAAAGAGTAAGAAACATTCATTCATCCATCTATCCTCAGAAACTTACGCATTTATAATATTAGCAAGCAGATAAGAAAGATGTAACTTTGTATTGTTGTTGTTGTGTGTGTTTGTAATTAGAATAAATGTTTTTCTATTATAGAAAAACATCACTCTAATATACAGAGAAAAATTGAAACTGAAGTTATGAGGTGTGTTCGCATCCATCCATAAATGTATGGCGCAACCATACACTTACTACGTTCACCGGCTTTACTTGAAATGCAATAGTTAACCTCAAAACCTTGACGTCTTACATTTTATACAAATCTAGCTATAACACATTGTTAGAACAATTAAAATGCAGTTTGGACTAAGAATAAGTTACGTAACAATTTACGTAACTTATTCTTAACGAAGCATTAATAGCCTAAGGTTAGACCCCACCCGTTACAATATTGCCGTGAACCCACTCCAAAGTCCAGACACAATCATATTTATCTTAGTTGGAGGAGTCTAAAAATACTTATTGCTAGTTATGTGAATTCTACCTACAGTGGCAATAAATGGCAATCTTTTGACCAAATACAGTTAGGAAATTCGTACATTAAAAAAACTATCCTGTGCATATCAGGTGTACAATAAAGTATTTAATAACAGTGGTTTAGGCGTTTGCCTTGTGACCCGGTGGTCGTGGGTTCGATTCCCGTGGGAAGCATACTATGTAAAGTTGTTTCCAGTTTGGCTAGGACATTTCAGGCCTGAATCACCTGATTGTCTGATAAAAAGATGGTTCCGTGCTTCGGAAGGCACGTCTAAGCCGGTGGTCCCAGTCGCAAAATGGCGGTCGTCAAAACAGACCAAATCAGAGGCCCTTGAGGCGGTCTAGAAACTCTGACACTAGGGTGTATGGGGTCGTTAGACCTTACTACCCACACGATAAAAAGAAGATTCAGAAGAGCCTGTAACGATCCCACTGCTGAGACAGGCCCTCTCTCTACGAGAGGGAATAGACCGTGATCCACTTCGCGGGTCCAGTTTGGTTTGATGGATGTCGCATTCGTCGGACGTTTGGTTCTAAGACATCCCGGTTTCCTCACGATGGTATCTTTCACCGTTTTGAGAGCAGTGGTGGTGATAAAAATTACACAAATATATCGTTTCTCTCGGTCAATCGGTCATTTATTTATTTACTAGCTGTGCCCGCGACTTTGTCCGCGCGGAGTAGTGTCTTTCGGCAGCATTTTTAATTTATTAGGCCAATTATTTTTAAAATAAAACTCATACATAATTTGAATGTCGTATTTATTAATATCTAATCAAAAGTCTAAAACATAAGTTTCAAGCTTCTAGCTTTAATAATGACGTAATTTCCATACAAAGTTTCATCCCCTATTTCAACCCCTTACAGCCCTTTTTTCGGATTAAAAAGTAGCCTATGTCCTTTCTCAGGCTCTAGACTATGTTCGTACCAAATTTCATTAAAATCGGTTCAGTAGTTTAGGCGTGATTGCGTAACACAATAAAAAAAAACTTTTCGTACCACAAAAGACGAGTCATAGCTCCAGAGCCTTGAACATCGGAGACGTGTTGCAAGAGGAAAGAGAGTCATTAATAATAAAATGCATCTAGAGCCATTGCCAAATGTTTGTAAACTTGCTTATAAGTAAAATTAAATAATACACATTAAGGTATTAGTCTTTTGTTAGAAGATAAGGGTAGCCTCGCAAATTTTGTGACCCACAGAGGCTCCACTTAACTCTGTCTCTAACCTGATGAATACACGTTAGTAACGAAAACAGAAAGTCCTATTAAACAGTTAAATCTATTTTAAAATCTTCTAAGAATAGCTATTGCGTGACAATAATTTATCTGACAAAACTTTAACAACGTTTCAACAATTACCTTTCTCTGTTACAAACATATGTTTTAGTCGCCCCATTATTAAGAAACATAATAACAGGTTTAGGTATTCATAAAAAAAAACCGGCTAATTGCGAGTCGGACTCGAACGACACGAAGGGTTTCGTACCATTATCAATAAAAACGGCAAAAAAATCAGGTATGTTGTATGGGAGCCCCCCTCAAATATTTACCTATTTTATTTATTTATCATCTGTGAAAATTTCAACTAACACAGAGTTACAGCCTGGTGACAGACAGACGGACAGACAGCGGAGCCTTAGTAATAGGGTCTCGTTTTTAGTTTGGGTACGGAACCCTAAAAATCAAACCATTTGCTTCATTTAAATACCGAATAACAAAATAATGTTCCTTATTCAAATATTCGATAGAGAGTTTGGATAAAGAATTTGTATTTAAACTATTATGTAGTTAGTAAGTTTTTATTAAAAATTGTTACTTTAAATCGTGTTCGTTTAAGATTAAGATAGTTCTTATTCTACATAGTTAGGTGGTTTCAGAAGTATGTTATTAATTTTGTTTTTGTTTTTTCGGTAATATTATGATTGGATAACTGATTTCCCCTTCTAGAAAAGTCATTTGTTAGATTTATTATTTAGTTACTGAAATTACCTTCTAAAGCCGGCTCTACACGTTGGCCAACACAGTGGCGAATGTAGTGGCCAGTGCCTATTCGCCAACGTGTAGAGGGGGTGTTTGTGCATGTTGGGTTGTATTGGAATGATGGCCGACGAGTTGGCGCGAGATCCGTTTGGTGTCGGTTTTTTGCAAAAGATCAAAGGGTTGTTGGCCGAGTATTGGCAACCGCGTCCACACGTTGGCCGCGCGTTTAGTATGCTGCGAGCTCCCAGAACGATCGCACGCACCTGATTAAACATTTTAACCGACTTCAAAAAAAAAGGAGGTTCTCAGTTCGTCTTGAACTTTTTTTTTTATGTATGTTACCTCATAACTCAAAGTCAGCTCGACCGATTTAAAAAATTCTCTTTTCATTTGAAATGGTATACTTTCTAGTTGGTCCTATTGTTATGAAATCAGGATCTGATGATGGGATCCTGGAGTAATCGAGGGAACTCTTCAAATATTATAGGCACATCTATAGCGTTTTGGTTATATATTATAGTATCTTGTGCAGTTGCTCTCGAAAAGCACCATTTGGGGAAGTGGAACTGATGATGAAGACCACAGATGACCACCGAAACTACTCAATAATAAGTATTTCATAGATTGCGATTCGATTACTTGAATATGGATGTTAAGCACTTTATGTTCGTCACAATGCATATGGTGATGTAGAGCTGATGGTGAAGTACCAGGAGAACTCCTCAAAAATTAACGGCTCTGCATCGGGAAAAGCAATATTTTGTAAAAGGTGATAAGTAGTTGACATTTTGGCTTTTGTAACTAGATAAATTACAAACCGACCCACTAAAAAGCGTGAAAAAAACATTTTAACAAAAAATAAAACCTACTTCCATATTAAAATACTACAAAGGCAAAAATAACTATAATTTCGGAAGGCAGTGTCAAAGAAAGAAAATACAAAACGAATAATACCGACTACCGAAATTAAAGTTATTTTTGGCGTTGTAGTGTTTTGGTATGGAAGTTAGTTTCATTTTTTGTTAAAAAGTTTTTATAGTCACGCGTCGGTAACAACTAGTGTACACAAAATGTCAGTAATAACTAATAACGAAGAAACTTTTCGGTTAATAGAGCTCTACCAAGCCGTAAATTGTTTGTGGAACCCAAGAAGCAGCAGTTAGCGCCTCAATATCCATTTTAATAAATACGTCCGCACATTGGCCTGAACCGTAGCAAACTGAACGACCTTCCAACGTGTGGACGCTATCACGAACTCTTGGCCAATATGCTGGCCACTACGTTCGCCACTGTGTTGGCCAACGTGTAGAGCCGGCTTTATACGAAGGTTACATAATAATTCCTAAATTCTTTTTATATATATATATATATATATATATATATATATAAAAAGAATTTAGGAATTATATTATATTATATTATAATATATATATATATATATAAGCTTCTTTTCTCTTCTGAAGTCGTTACTATGGATCTTTTACCATTCTGAGCACGATTTGATGGTATAATCATTGATTAATGATTAATAATAATTAATTAATGAAAATTTATTATGGTATAATTCATCATATATCAGTATAATTTTCCGTGTATCGAGGAGGTAGTGTAAAAATTGCGTTCATCAGCAAAGTAAGGCAGACTCGTTAATTTGATCAATTAGTGGGTGGATTTGCGACCAAAAACTACTACTGTATAAGGAGCGAGGTCTCCCAAACGAGATCGCAATCAACGACCGCCACCAAACTATGTAATATGTCCTCAAGTATAATATAAAAACTCAACACGTATTACCTACTTAAATTATTTGATTAAATTCAGTCTCAAAGTCTAGGTTACTCTGTCTTTAGTAATTCAAACAATATCTTTATTGATCATAGGTAGGCACACGATACAGGTCTTATATAATTAAATTATGATCAGCTGTATCTAGCCCTTAGGGAATACAATACTCTGCCTGGGTTTCGGGAATGTCCAAACGAGATACCGCGGCCGCGAAACGTAGTAACGAAGAACAGAGTGAGTTTTTAGTCAGAAGAAGCAGACTTCTACTGACTGAAGCAGAAGATAGCTCAGAAGACCTTCTGCTCCGCCCAGAGTGGGAGGAGTCTTTACATGATTTTCCCCCCGAAAAAAAGGCATACATTAGTAATATAGAAATAAAATTAACATACATGCAACTAGCGTTGCCAGGCGTCCGGATAAAGCCGGACATTTTGAATGCGTGTCCGGCCGTTACATTTGACCAGTCACCTTAAGAAGTTTTATTGTAAACGATCAAAGGTTACATACAAAATCTTTGACGTATTAATTAATAGTAATACTAAGACGCAACATTCTTAATAATTAAGTGTGTCCGGCCTTTTCACCCAAATGTCCGGCCAAACTGGCTGGTCTGTCCGGCTATTAGGTTGGACGACCTGGCAACCCTACATGCAACTTGAATAACCGTAGGACTATATCTAGTTTTGGACGATCGGCAAAAATCAGAGAGTGTGGTTTTCAAATCAGTGGTAAAAATGCTACTTGAATAAAATTTTATATATTTTATTTTATTTATTGTATGTATGTCAAATAATTTGTTTGATATCGTCAACGAGCTTAGAGGTCATGCGTCAGGTCTATCAGCTGTCCATGTGCAAATGACGCAAACTGCAGGTTAATTATTAGTACTACCGATTGTGTTGTGTTGCCCTCCTATCTCAGGTGAATGCAGCCTTGGATTAAGTGTAATATACCGACATAAATTCACTTTGGGTCACGCATATGATGATGATTGATGGCTTGACCCCTGAGGAAATAAAAATCCCATTGAAAATGTAAAAGTGAAAGGAAGCCAAGTTCTTCATAACGGCTTTGTTGACTGTATTTCAAGTTCTCTCAAATTGCTTCAATCTCAAATGTTCATCATTTGCTATAGAGGTCATAATATTGGTAATAAGTATTTAGCCACTCTACTCTTCTGAAAAAAAAAAAAGTTGCTTGAGTGCTGTTAATTTTACTAGCTGTTGCCAGCGATGTCTTTTTTGTGGATTTATTTCATACACTATTTTACACGAAGGTTAGAAAGTTTCTTTTTAAAAACTTGCCTTTTTTATCCCGTTTTTCAAATTATTTTTATGCTACATTTTCATCAATATTGGTTCAGCGCTTTAGCTGTGAAAGCGTAATAGACAGACAGATTATCACAGTTATAATACCTATATATTAGTATAGTATGGACGGCAGTAAGCGTAAGCTCGGTTGTAGCGCTGCTTGTTGATCCCAGTAGTTGATATCTTAACTCATGATTTTGATATATAAAATTATAATTCTTTTGACCGTCATTTAAACGCACGTTTACTAGACATTGACGTACCGAAATGTCGAAACGTATTCCATCTAGATTGCCCCACATTCTCGCAGATCGCAGACCGCATGGGCGATTAAACGATTATTACCAGCTAAAGGTGACCTTGTCTAAGAGTATCCGATGTCTGTGGTAATGGGAAACGATATTAAAAACAGCAATAAATAACTCTCATTTGGACCCAGTTGTGCCATAACGTTCCAACCCACTGTGACCACATTTTGAGATATTAAGGTTTGAGATATTAACATTGAAACGTAATTTTCTCATGTGAACATTCTGATTTTGTTACACATGAAGGTTCGAAATATTGATACCTTCATGTGTAAAAAAATAACATGTTGATTTGTACTTGAATTTATTTCAAAATATTTTTGTTTTTTTTTTTCTACACCACAATATAAAGATACATTTTATATCAATGACATATTATGACAGCAACAAATATATTAAAGTGGGAAACTGGTGTCTACACTAGACTTACTTACGTCTGTATTTCAGAATACCAGGTCTCCGACACGAGGACTTAGCTAGTTACATTTCAATCGATATGTGGTAGGTACTCGCTCGTGACATGCGGTTAAACAAGTCTATACTATGTATCGAAAATACTCAGAAGTCTTCAGTTTGAGGGAGCACAGTTTTATAATAAGTTACCGAAAGAAATAAAAGCTCCTTCATCAATGAGCACTTTTTTCAATATCACAAAAATTAGGTATAAAGTGTACGTTTTTAGTCAGTAGAAGTTAGATACACCCTTCCGGTTCATTTTCCGGAGGAGACATTTTTAGGTTTAACCATTGATATACAAAAAACCCTATATCAATGGGTTTAACACATTTATTTCTAAAAAAGAATACAATTCACTTATCATGAGTATAAGTTGTGGCCAGCAAGAGAAACTAATAAGTAGATAAGCGATCAATTACATGTAATTTCTTGATAGGAATTCATTATTTATTTAAGTGAGGTACGTTATGATTTTTCAATTAAAACGAAAAAAAAATACTAATAGGTACTATTTGTTTCATTTTAATTTTAATTCGAGATACTTCAAGCGCCACGAAAAAAAATGGATAAGTATTTTCGTTGTAATTTCAATTCACCTAAAAGGAAAGAGACAATGTAATTACTAAATTATAATAATCAAAATCGCTTTAGGGCGCACGGTTATAGTTATATTCTTGGGACAGTTAATTCTAGTCTATGCAGCTGCTAACGTAAATAACCACTAGTTTCAGTTACACATAATAATTTGGTCTAAACACAATAGCCACTGGTCTAGTTAACGTTATATAATTACCTAGGTAGGTGTGGCTTGTTTAATTTCTTCTTTTGTGGGAACGAGTAGGCAGAAATATGTCTCTACCTTGTATTGTGTTTGTCGTTGACACCAACAAAGGGTAGTAAAGCTGCATAAAATGTGTATAGATGTTATTTAGATTAAAATTAATGAAATATTTATTTCAAATTCATCAGAAGTTATGAATGAAGAGTTCATTCGACGCGTGCAGTTTTTACTATACATCCGCTGTGGTGCAATATTTACAAATCACAACGCAAAACAGTATCTGGTTTTTTTTATTAATCTGATCGCGTTCACTGTAGTATATACAGAGTTGATACGACAGAGGGGCATTAAATTACACTACGTATACTATATGTGTTTAGTGTTAATTTGATACAGTTAAAAAATAAAAAGAGCCAAAAGAAATGTTTCTTTTTTCAAACAAACTAAATAGCTTACAAATCAGAGTAAAACGCAACCACCCTTTGTAAATAAATGTGACTAACCTTAAATACCTAGTTAACAAACTGGCAACGTAGCGCGGCGTGACTGTGTTATCTCTTGTCTTGGTCAGATTTATCGCTTTAAGGTGCATCTCATCAAAATCATTTGCGACTAAACTACTTCTCCTATTTAATTGATTTTTGGTACAAAGCTTGAAAATGGTACCTAATATACGCAGTTTAAAGGAAAGCCCCTCGGTCGTATCAACTCTGTATAATTATTTATAGACCCATAGTATGCACATTTAAATTAACAACTAACCTTACCAATTCACTGTAGCGGTAACATAAAATTATGGTTCTTTTAGAAATATATAAAATAAATCAACATAACAAAAAATAGACCGTAAAAGCAGCTCTGATGTCTGTACATAGTTGGAGAGATATTTGTATCAGAATTAAAACGGATGGAACCTAATGGCGCTATGGTGAAATTTCTCAGCATTCCATTTCTGCATATCTAAGGAGTGCAATTCCCCACCGGAGTCGTGTTTCCTGGGAGCTATAACCTGGGGTCTTTAAATCAAGAGTGAATAGGTTACTTCTAAGCAAGTGTGTTTCATCTTCGACCATAATCATCACTTACCATTACGTGGTCAAACTCGAATTCATATAAAAACAACCATTAAACTATTCTGTTTCTTCTGTTTTATGACCAGCAGCATAAAGTGTGGTAAGTTCCATTACTTCACACGTTTAAAAATCGTCTGCAATGCATACTATTGCAAAATGAAAGCATTTACATTCATTTTTAGGTTTCCGTAGCTGAATGGCAAAAAACGGAACTCTTCTAGTTTTATCAATGTCAGTCTGTCTGTCTGTCCGTCCGTATGTCACAGCCATTTTATTCCAAAACTATTAAGACTACACATGTGAAAGTTGGTATGTAGATGTACTCTGTGAACCGCTTTCCGAAATTTTGACAAAAAAAAATTAAGGAGGGAGGAATTACTCCCCACGGGAGGAACTGAAACTAAAAATATTTTTTTCATCAAACCTACAAGTGTAAGGTATCTATAGACAGGTCTTTAAAATTGAAATTAGTTTCTAAAACCACTTTTTCTAGACTTTCTTGAAATGTTGTTTATTAACCTGTCTGTTTTCACTCTCATCGAGTCATTTAAATAAAAGTTTAAAGTAAAATTACTATGGGTCGTCTTCTTTGTCAAAGATCTTAACATATTTCTTACTATAATACATGTTAGGAATTTTGCAAAATCTTAAAAAAAAATACTTCATTATTTAATATTAAAACTTCAATAGTTAATAACAAAGAATATTGACAGCGACTATTAATTGTCCACTTGCTAGTAATTATGCAATTATTCAGTAGATGGATATAGGGCCAATGTCATATGTTATTTTTACTTCAACTTCACAATTTACTTCTCGCAATGCTTGACGATTTATTTGTCAACAATACTGTTAGTTTTTTCAAGGTAGTGTGATGATAAATGATATTTATATTGCAAATTTTTACACGCCATTTTTTGTAAATTTTATCTACATGAGGCCGGTGTTTCCTAACTACCCTGAGAAGAAACACCAAAACGAACTCGGAGGTTTAAATCTATTTTGAAGTCCATACGATCTGTACTGGATATGTATAAATCATATAAGAACGATTCAGATTATTGTCTGAGGTGATATTTTGAAGAAAAACGCACACGGGTTTGAGTTGACATGTCCAGATAATGCATGCATTTGTCAGTTATCCGTACAGCTCAACTTATAGTGTTAAGGATCTCAACGATTGCGAAATGTTTACTGCCAAGCGATTTGACGAGAAATGTAATAAAGAATAACCATAAACATAACAAAACGTAGTTAATATAAGTGGTTTAAAACGTGCACGGTAAGGTAAACCAGTATAAAATTAGGTATTATGTATAAAACCTGCCTTTCCCTTTTCATTTAATGCCGAAACTGCGATAATTTGTCGTAATTATAAATGTAAACATCTTTTTTTTTATAATATTGGAACGTGGGAAAACGTCGAAAAACAAATTGGCATTGTATACAATTTGGTTAAAAGGTGAAGTAAATATTCTTTTCAGCTTTCTTAGCATAATGTAGTTTTTAGCATACTAGCAGCTGTCACGCGGAGCTTCGCTCTCGCGGACTTCATAACGATAAAAATATAACTCTTTTTTGCAATAGGGTAAAAAGTAGCCTGTAACGTTCCTTAAGCTTCAAAGTACCTACTTCCAAATCCACCCAGTACTTTCAAAGCTTAAAGCGTTCAATCAAACTGACTTTTCAGTTTTATAACATGACATTGATCCATGCAGAACAAGTGTGTCATCAGTAAGGAAGTGCTTAAGCCTTAATTTTTTTAAGTCATCATGTAATTTTATATTATTATGTTTAGATTTTTACATATTATAATTTTATTAGTACAATATTAAGTACCGATACCCTTTTCGTGCTGACGGTACTTTGTCGTTCACAGTGTTACTTAACTTCACATGTTACTATCGTTACTATACGTGGAGACCTGTAATTGCCTGTCAAATTTTCACATTGTTTCTAGATTAATTTAAGTAGCTGTTGGTCTCCCATGTAAATAAATAAATAAATAATATTAGTATAGATATCAGAATATTTGATAGACTAGAGTTTTATCACAATATCACTAAATGGAAAGTGGTGATGTAGCCGACGACGAATTACGCTTACAATGTACTGCATGTGTTGCGTCTCCACACTTCAACCATTGACGTTTCGTCCTTTGCCCTGATCGGCCGTGATGTATTCTAAATACGCGGTATCTCGTTAGAACATTCCTGCGACCCCGAGAGTCATTTTGGCCCTGATAGGGACCCGTCATTTTTGTCGACTAGTCTAAGATCACGGGAGAGGACCAAGCCTAACATCCCAATGATAATAAAATCTACTTTTTTTCTTGTTAGTTGTTTCATTGTCTTTATAATATGAATGATATTATGTTTTTATCCGATGTATCAAGATTCACTACAAACACTTTACTTCGTCAACCAATTGGTAGGTACTCCTTAAAAATACGTTTAAAATTAGATTAGATTATGTACAAGCCGAAATAACTCAGTGCAATATGTTGATCTCAAACCAAGTCACTGACTATTACCTTGTCCCACTTATCATTGACATCACGAACTTGATCGCAGCTTTATAAATTACATTTTTGACTGGGCATTTCCGTAGTAATTGAGATCAGCAACCAATGAAAATAATAAAGAAGGTGTAGGTACTAAGTTAGTTTCTCATCATTTGCCGTCTTTTCCCAACACATGTCAGGGTCAGGTAAAAAAGAAAAAAAAAGTTTCCAGCCTAACCGGATGCAGGTGAGTACCTACTAGTATTTTGCATGAAGCGACTACCTATCGCTTTTAGCGATAAGACCGCCCATTGTATCGCTTTTAGCGATAAGGCCGCCCATTGTAACACCCTTTGTAGTTTTTAAGTCCTTATTTAATTCTGTTATGGTGTACAATAAAGAGTATATCTATCTATCTATCTACCTACCTATCAGACCTTCACATCCCAGTTACTGGGTACCATGATACTTCTGGCAAGAGTGATGTCAGACTTTCTGGCTTCTGTCGACTACGTGTAACAAGTCTTAAAACAAAGAGTATGGTGCTACCCAATTAATAGGTTATGGAGGTCAGGTAGGCATGTACAAATGTCAACCGGAACTAGGGCTGCCATCACCAAATTTTCCAGCCCCAGACAAAGACTTATTATCCTCGGACATTTGGGTAAAATCACAGTTTTTTCCCCGGACACCGTAGAAAAATACATTGTTGAACTTGAAATTAAAAACAACGATATTTAATTATGGTTTTTAATCTATACTATAATATTATAAAGCGGAAAAGTTTGTTTGTTTGCTTGAACGCGCTAATCTTCGAAAGTACTGGGTGGATTTGGATGCAATTTGGTATGGACGTAGCTTGAAGCTTGAGGAAGGTTATAGGCTACTTTTTACGCAACTGCAAAAAAGGAGAGTTATGTTTTTACCGTGATAGAATCCACGGGAGCGAAGCCCCGCGTGAGTACTAGTAATAATATTATAAAGAGGTAACATTTGTTTGTAAGTTTGTTTGTAAGGGCTAATCTTCGAAAGTTCTAGGTGGATTTGGATGAAATTTGGTATGGAAGTAACATCAAGCTTGGGGAAGGTTATAGGCTACTTTTTACTCGACTGCAAAAGAAGGGGGTTATGTTTTTATCGTGATAAAGTCGACGGAAGCGAAGCCCCGCGCGATTGCTAGTTACCGATAAAGTTGACATTGTAGAGCTTTATAACTTTTTTAATAACAGTCTCTTCCTTTTCATTTAATCAACGTAACATAAACAATGAGATGATATAAGTACCATAGGAAAATAATAAAAAGATCGTGCTGATTTTGGTACCCGTAAGACCAATGTGTGTCCGGGTTTTACCCGGACGCTTATTGGGAAAATCCCTCCGGACGCCCCCGGACTTTCTCCAAACTAGGACAAATCCGGGAAAACCCGGACGGATGGCAGCCCTAACCGGAACCAATGGCTGAACGAGTTTGTCGACGCACGGAATAATCGACCCGTGATGGTATCAGGATTTCAAACCCCAAAAAAACCCTTACATAAACACTTCGTTGTCTATCAGTCGGTCAAGACCGTTTCGAAAAGGTAGCGCGTGTAGAGTTGAAATTAATATTTACATATTTAAATCTTTCGAAATCAGAGCGTACAAACGAAAACTAACAATGTTGGGGCGTTCAATATCTTAAGTAGTTTAGATAACTGGTTCTATGCCTCTATACATAGGTATATAATAAAGAGGTAAAATTTGTTTTTAAGTTTGTGTTTGTATGTAGGGTAATCACCGGAACTATTGATCCAATTATAATTTTTTTTCATTGGTAATCAGGTGCACTATTTGTGAGTGCTTTTAGCTATAATTTATTTTGCAATCGACGCGGACAAAGTCGTGGTTGTATTGATAGTTCTGCATAGTTTTATAAAAATTGACATAATTTTGTGAAAATCTTTGTTACTAAATGTTCGAGGAAAAATACTTGGCTCGCTCTGATTGTTTTCACAGTGCCAGTTAAATACGGAACTAAACTTGTTACCGACAGTAATTGGTTGAGATAATACGAGCTGTTTACTGTGTTAAGTTTATTTTGTAATGTTGCATTAATTATGTTCGTAGGTACGTGGTAGGATAGGAAATGACTTTTTATATAAGTAATGTGTTTATTTTCATTTGCTCTTGACCTGGTAATATTCCACCTAAGGTCATGTTTTGCAAAAACGATTGTCACTTAGTCATAATAATAATTTATTTTAATTAAGTAGAAGCTGACATCGTAGATTAGATAAATATTAATCAGGACTTGCACTATGTATAACATACATTATACATATTGTTATTTGAATATCAGAAGCTCGTGGCGACGGGTCGATCAAATGGTTTGGCAATGCTGGTCAGGTTGGTTCGTGAATGAGTGTTCATCTTAATAAAAGGTGTGACAGATTAAGCGCAATACCTCAGACACCTCAATTAGAATATTAAATTATAAATCTAAAACAACATCCGTATCTAAATAAATTGAAACCAAACCTAGACATTTTTTTATAAAATAGTTATCCTTACTAAACGCAAAACGTATGTGCGTCATACAATATCCTTACGCAGACGCGTACGCTCATGCAATATTCGCGGCCGACACGCACACAAACATTTTCTTGAATTAAGGATTGTATTAATTTGTCATGATACTGTGTTTCCATTTCAAGTTAAATGAAAGATTTTTACGTCAAAAAACTCCTATTTTTTATGACGGAAATCGATTCACTGGTCGAATCAAAGCTCCAGAGAGCCTTGAACATCGGCGACGAGTTGCTAGTCTATCGGTTTTCTATCGGTTACATTTCGGGGAGTGTGCGATGGAATTACACAATCTAATTCCGTCAAGCCCGTTCCATCATCGGACTACAAGACAAACGGCGATGCGCCATCGTTACATGGTGGACATCCCACCTGTGCGCACTAAACGCTTCGGGAATACCTTCATTGTGCGTACGGCTAAGGAGTGGAATTCCCTGCCGGAGTCTGTGTTTCCCGATAGCTATAACCTAGGGGTCTTTAAGTCAAGAGTGAATAGGTTACTTTTAGGTAAGCGTGCTCCATCTTCGACCACATCATCACTTACCATCAGGTGAGATAGTGGTCAAACGCGAGCCTATTATCAATAAAAAAAAAGAAGCCGATTCTGAACCAACTACTTTCAGGAATTGCATTTATTCTGTTACACGTTGTATATCAAGATTCCTCTGTGCCTCGGAAAGCACGCTATGCTATTCGTCCCGGCTGTCATTTGTCAGTCTTCAATATTTGACAGTCATTACGGGTAACCCGAAGCCAAAACTGTGTTACTCAGCTACCGGGTTGTGCAGGTCAGATGGGCAGTCGCTGTATGTAAAATACTGTTACTAACTGCATCCGGTTAGACTCGAAGCCGATCCCTAAATAGTTGGGCGACGACTAAGCAGATAAAGATGACTGTCTAAATATATATAACTCAAAGGTGACTGACTGACATAGTGATCTATCAACGCACAGCCCAAACCACTGGACGGATCGGGCTGAAATTTGGCATGCAGGTAGATGTTATGACGTAGGCATCCGCTAAGAAAGGATTTTGCGAAATTCCCACGGGATCGGGATTTACACGGGAAAAACTTCCCACGCGGGCGAAGCCGCTGGCACAAGCTAGTTTTCCAATAAAACCACTATCTACTTGTAGATCTCACTCATTCAATGAGCATTAAAAACTGCAGGTCATACCTACTTGGTTATCTCAGTTTATCTCCTATCACAGGGCTTCCCTAACTGTGCGTCGCGACGCCCTGGGGTTCCGCGGTATTATTCCAGGGGCGTCGTGAGGCTATCTAAATGTTTTGTTTTTATTTTTTGTTCTTTATTTTCTGATAAAAAATTCAGATGCTATTTGGAGTTTTTCTGACAAATTGTTATTAGGCTAGAACTACAACTAGTAAGTAAGAATCCCAGGGCGGCGCAAAAATATGGCAACTTCCCAAGGGCGTCACAGTTAAAATAAGTTTGGGAAGCCCTGTTCTATCAGTTATCTCATAGAGAAACTTCATCTGGTACCACGTAATTGAATGACGTAGGAACTGAACGGTTTTCCGGTCATTACAGAAACTAGTATCCCCATACTCGTAGAAATGAAAGAGAAACATTGTAATTTAGTAAATTGTGGGCATCTACACTATATGCAGCTCTTAAATAACCTATTACTTGTGGCCTGACTTAGCATGTTAAATAACTCATAATTTCTGATGTAAGTGAATCAGTTTATATTTAGTTGTTTATTTGAATAGGAATGTACATTGTTTTTTTTATTCGTGATGAGCCCACGCTTGACCTCAATCTCGCCTGATGGTAAGCGATAGATGAGGTCTACGATGGAACGAGCGAGCCCAGAAGATGCCTATTCACTCTTGCTTTAAAGGCTGAAAGGTCATATTTGGCAGGGTTGTCAGTCAGAGTAAACCTAATCAGCTTATAATGTTCCACTGCTGTGATCCAGCAGTGGGCATAAGCCTGCTCTCTATGCAGAGCTGGATTAACTCTGTCAGAGGCCCTAGAGAATGGAATTCTCGGGGCCCCTTTTCTTACTTTGACTGACTGAATCGTGTGTTGTTAAAATCATTGGTCCCTGTGGTCCTGGGTAGATTCCCGACATAGGCATAGATGGTGCTGTCCCCCAGTAAGGTCTGAGGGACCACGCATTAAGGGCTGTAGTTTTTAATACCTATGTTAGTTTACAAATTCACAGAGTTTTTTTTAAATTCTACTATTAAATCAAAATACCAATGTTGGTGATTTTACATGATGATTTTTTTTTATTTCGATGATGATGGAAATATTTTCCTCAAAGGTGTTATTGGAAAATATATGTGATTGAATATTAAAGCAGTAAAAAAGTGTAGATAGTGTTTTTGCTATTGATCGTCGTGGTATGTGGCTCGGTAGCTTAGGTACGTTAAGAGTCTATGGTCATGCATGAATAGTAATTAATTGTCATTGCCTTATTAGCAATGATTACTTTTACTGCATACTGCTACTTACCGTTAACATAATTATGAAGGGCTTGTAATATCAATATGTCGTTATACCAGGAGTTGTGTTCAAATATTTGGGGTACCTAGTTACAATATTCTTCTTACCGTGTCGTTATTGTGCTTATCCCTTTCTTAACTTGGGGTCTGTTTCCAGTCTTACCAAATACAACCGAGTATAAATAAGTGTTTTACGTGGAGCGGACCAGATTTTCTGGCTTCTATACCCGGACTTTTAATTCAATGCAGTAGACTGACAATTTCCGAGTTGTCAGATAATGACGACTACGAAATTGTGATGCAACTAAATTAATCGATTCAGGAATAAAATCGAATAACGATGTAAACATTTTTTTTATAATATTTTGTGAAAATAACAAAAAGTATAAAATAAAGGGGCGTGAAAAATAAAACGAATAGATCATGATCATATTTTTTTTTGCAATAAGCCCCTGTAGCCGTACCTTTTCTAACGGGGTTTAAGTCGCAGTGATGTGGCGCAATTTATTAAAATATTCATCACATGAAACAATTTGCAAACGAGTGGCTTTTATCATGTCTGGTTAGATATTAATATTTTTAATAAAAATAGATTTATTTATAATATTTTTTTTCATTAATTTATGTTTCTCACGAATAAAACTCGCTCGATTGATTGAATCCATCATTATTAGGTTGAATAGGGTATCATTATTTTAGTAAGTGACATTAGCTTATGTCAGCTTACTGCATCGAATTAAAAGTTCGGGTATAATCACCCGTGACAACTGTCAAAGATGAACAAATGACAGGCGGGACAAAGGCCTTAACGAGCTTTCCGAGGAAAGGAGGAATATGCTAAGATGATTATCCTTCGAAGGACCGACATAGGCCAGCCTTGCTCAGCCTTGGAATACACCGACTAGACGTCTGTACTATTTAGCCAGTAGCCTCCTCTTTTCGTTGTTTGGCTAATCAGCCAAATTTCATCTCCTAGCAACCCTTTTAATGCAGTTCTTTTCGTATGTGCCAAACTACTTAAATATGTACCTACTTCGTAAAACATTGTTACATGCTAAGTAGATAACCATTTACCTAATGACAAGAACTGATAGATCATACATGTGTCATTTCAGCATTTTCAAACAAGATACTACTTAACATGTTTACCTCAGAGCTGCGAAACTTGGAATTTTCTTACAAAATAACGACCTTCGCAAGTTGACACATTAAGAATTCTATTGATCATTAGGTTTGGTCGAGCAGTTGTGAAAGTTTGTTGTAACTTCTCAGTCTTAGATGCTAATTTATATACTTATCGATGAAAATGGTCGAAGAGCCTTTAAATTAGAGCCTGATTTAGAGATTTGAAGGCTAAAATAGTGAATCAGTCCATAGATTAGCATTCGAGCCGAATTGATACGTCTTTACAGAAACTTAAAAGGATACTTACAGAATAAAGGTTTTTAAGGCTTTAAGGAATTTAAGGCTTATTGTGATTTAGAGGTCGAATTAAATCTTCGATAGGCAGATAAAAATGCTCATTCAATATATTGCAAAATTTATTAGTTTTGTCAAACCAAAGCCAATAGGGTTACGTAAATCATCCCACCCATACGCAGAAAACGTTTTGGGAATACTTTTATTGTGCCTGTGCGTACGTTTAAGGAGTGGACTTCCCTACCGGAGGCTATGTTTCTTGATAGGTAACCTGGGGATCTTTAAGTCAAGAGTGACTTAGGTAGGTAAGCGTGCTTCATCTTCGACTACATCATCGCTTACCATCAGGTGAGATGGTGGTCAAAGACGATCCTATTTACAATGTAAAAAAACGTAACCCTGTTAGTTATACTATTTCAACCTGCTTTTGCCTTTAACTATGCCAAATTGTGTGCGTAATGTTTGTAAAATGATGTGCAAATTTTTGCTTCTTGTAGCAGCATTTATTTGCGAGTATTGTAATCAAAATTAATATATGTCCCATCTTGCCCCATAGGGTATCCCGTCTTACCCTACCTTATGTCAAAATCGGGTGTTGGATGTCTTTGACAATATTTTTTTTTTCTAGCATAAGTAGGTAAAATGTTCCCAAAGATTAATAATGTAAGAGTTATTCTAAATAAATAATCATTCAAAATAATTAAAATTGGGCACTTTAATACCCTTCAAACGTTAAGGACCCCGTCATGCCCCCTTCCCCTGTTTAGATATTACCAGTAGCTTGAATAGTAAAGTATTCTGTTATTTAGATAAATAGCCTGATAGCTGAAGAGAGAATAGCCCAATGGCTAAGGTATCGGCTTTGTGATCGAGAGGTTGCGGGTCCGAACCCCAACCACACTATTGCCGTGTGGATTCCGGACACTAGCATATTTAGCTTAGTTGGAGGGGTTAAAAAGATCGCTAGTAATGTGAATTCTACCCACATTTGCTAGTTCTCTTTTTAAATAAATATTAAGACAAGCTGTTATAATCTTTTCTATTGACAGACGACATTTCCCCTGCACTTAAAACAATAACAATTTACAGTATAGTCACAATCATAAATGAAAGAGTACACATTAAGTACTGTGAGAAATTTCATTTCTTAAGCCACAATCGGACGAGGGACCAGTGATCTACTTGTGCACTATTGTAATGTTTTAAATACAGTACATTGTACTAGTAGATTTATTGTATAAGTTAGTAATACTCATAGAATAAGTAAACATTAAATATGATTATTCTAAGAGAACATTATATTATTTTATTTTGCTCTTTAGCAATGAAAACACTTATTACATGCACAACTTAATCAAAGTTTAAGTGCTCCATCACTTAGAGAAGAGCACTGCATACACTACGCTATACTGTTAAACAAAATGAATGACTAAATGAATTAATTACAATTATGTGTTAACAAATTATTTCCCTACTTACAATTTAAAATTCTTTTCATAGAATTCATTATTTTGCAGTCATTAAAAATTGGCCAAGTGTGAGTCAGCTCGCCCATGAAGGGTTCCGTAGTAACTACGCCAAATAATTTTGTTTGTTAAAGTGTTTCTATGAATTACAAAGTTATACTTGCGGTTTTAGAAAATATGCTATATCTCAAAAACTGCTGACCCGTTCTCGTTCAAATTAATTTTCGTTGAGAGTTTACATTAAGATCTACAACATATATTTATTGTATATTTTTAACTCCATTATTATAGAAGTTAGAGGGCGAGACACACATTTTACCATTTTGGAAGCGTATATCTTTTAAAAGATTGGCTTTATGAAAAAGTTGTTTTAGAAACCTCAATGTCATTTTTAAAGACCTGTCTATAACACGCATAGGTTTCATGAAAAAAATATTTTCAGTGTTCCATGTATGGAGAGCCCCCTTAATTTTTAATATTTTTTTTGTTTTTCTTAAAATCGGAAAGCGGCTTACAGAATACAAGTTTCACATGTACATATAGTCTTAATATTTTCGGAATAAAATGGCTGTGACATACGGACGGACGGACAGACAGACAGACATGTCGAAACTATAAGGGTTCCGTTTTTTGCCATTCGGCTACGGAACCCTAAAAAGTACCCTATAACCTCCCTTCCCTCAAACTTCAAGCTGCTTCTATTCCAAATTTCATCCTAATCCACTCTATACTTTCTATTCTGCTTTATAATATCAATATAGATTATGGATCTTTGAAATCTCCTGTGGAAGTATTTAAAAGATTTAACCTATTTCAGTCTCGCAGACGTCAGCGTATGTAGTTCATACCTATTCTGTGCCATATTTTCTCTCAAAAAAATTGCCATTTGAATACAAGAACTATTTTGACAAATGCTTCATATATCTTAATAAATTCAAGTAGCTGACAGTTAAAACACGACGGCGTGAGATTAATGGTAACCAGCCATAGCTTTAAAAGGTAATCTTAACCCAATTATATAAAAGTTAAATGTATATACGAGATTTTTATCTCACTTTTATCAAAATACTCTATGAAAATATCTGAAATAATTTTAAAACTAGCTATTAGATGATTGCGGGAATGTTCTAACGAGATACCGCGACCCCGGAACGTAAGGGCGGTTGAAGGAAGAGGGTGGTATTTAGTCAGTAAAAGTTCGACACTTCCTTCCGCGGGAGGGAGTGTCGTACCCACGGAATAGATGAATAAGGTTGGAATGGTAATGTAGGCGTGGCGCGCGCGCCACATTTATGATACAAAAATCATAGCGCGACCGATTAATTCATTCACCGCGTTTAGTGCACTTCGGATTACTTCGGAACACAGAGCTCTGCTTTAAAATGCCGTGTTGTGCAATTATAACCTGTAAAACAAAAAGTCAGACCGCAAGTATAGAGCGAGGAGGTATATCTTTCCATCGGTAAGTCGAAAATAACATTTAATTACAATTTTATTTGTAAAAAACATAAAAATATTCTGATCACTATGAAATTCCGAACATTAACAACATTCTTGCAACAAGTTACAAAAAGTATACATTGCCCGTTGTGTACTCGCTTAATCAACGCAATGACCAAGTCCGCTAACAGTGTACTGCATGCGCCACCCTTCAACCATTGATGTTTTGTCCTTTGCCCTGATTGCCTGTGATGCACGGCGCATGTTTATCAACAGTGAGTTACAATCAGTAGCAAGCTCTCGATTTAAGTGTGTATAATTTATTTGTGTGCGTAATTCGCATACGTGACGGGCCTCTTGCTTGCAGTAGAGCTAAAGAGTGGGGAGACAAGCGGCGACACGCGTTCTTATACAAATCAGGAACTATTTCCTTTCTAACCTCTTTTATCTGTTCTTTGGTCGTACCCATCCCTACTGCGGGAGGAGTCATTATTGATGATTTTCCCACCGAAAAAAGGCTTTAACAACTAAGAAAGGTGTTTTAAGTATGTAGTACTTCCAAAGTAGTATGGATTATAGGGTGGTTCTCAAAACGTTGATCACCATCATTGTCGTCATACCTGCAAAGAAATCCAGCTGGTCATAGTTCTTCGAACCTATTGGCCGGCCATCTCGCACTTGCCATTGAAATTTCAACCTTGACTTAAATGGATATGTCTTTTCTGAAATGAAGCAACACTTTTAAATCATCATAAATGTATTTAATAGTCTTCTAAATACACACAAAGATTCTAGACCACAAATTAGTATCGGATAATAAAATTACGAGGTTCTTTTGCACAATATTTCGTTTAGTTCAATATTTAGTGTAAAAAGTGAATGGCATTTTTTATGATTCCATATTATTATAATCAATTATTTTTTGAAGTACGCGTGTGTGTGTGGATAAAGGTGGTCTTTTGCATGCCATTTGTTTTTGGGATTCTGTAGGCCCCATTCAATAACAGAATGCATATGGGAACTAGCTGTTCGATCGTCTCTCTTCTGTCACAATCAATTTATTCTGGATCTTGATTATCGTATCGATTCAGATGAAATTTGGTACCCATTTGATCATTTGAGCCCCAAACACAATGTGCAATGTAAATGCTTACAGATATTACCTGGATTCAATTTTAAAAATACTTTTTACTTTGCGCCTTATTTATCATTTTCTCGGAAGCTTATATAGCTATAGCTAGCTTATATTTATGAGTTGGCGAAATCGAAAATTATTACCAAGGAACCTTTTACGCGCTGGTCCTCTTGGGCGGTTTTTCAACAACCCTTTCATGGGTGATATCGTACCTATTAGTGGATATCATTCGCATTATTCATTTTTCAAATTGAAATTCATTTTGAAATTCAATCGCATTATCGCATATCAAGAAACATACGACTAAAATTATTTATACTATTATTTATGAGTGTGCAAAAAAGAGTATTCTATCTATCTAAACACTATTTCTGTAACCTATTGCCTGTCCTTAATTTTTTTTTTGTTGTTTGTCATGTTGTGCGATTACGCTGTGGGTCATAATCAGCCTAAAACCTATTAACTATTATTTGTTTTTATAATTGGATTGTAACCTGTTATAATTGCCTTGTGAATAAATAAATATCTATCTTACCAAAGTATAGGTGTATCATTTCCAAAGCCATAGTCAAACACATTCTAATTTTCATATTTACAGAATGCCAATTTCTATTGCACATCACTATAACACGTACGGTCAACATTGGAAAGTCAATGTCAAACATATTAACGTACACATTTAGTTTGTATGTATGTTTGTACAACCCAATACTTATATGATTGTGAAAGTCTTGAAAATCTTTTCAAGACTATGAAATGAGATATCATTTATGATATCTCATTTAAGTGTCAATCGAATCAAGGTTCACGAAGTGCGAAAGTGCAATGATGATTTTTTTACACATTTTATTGATGACTGTACATGCATTTAGTACCTGATTTCATGTAAGGTGTAATACAGTATGTTAACTAACAGAGGGCGTTCCCGTTAACCCAGAATAGAATAGCATCCATACATGCTAAAAAAAATATTACCATTTGAATACAAACTGTTTTTTTTATATTAAAATATTCACTAAAAAGTAAAAATGTATAATTGATACGTAAAAGAAACACTCTGTACACGCGCACGCATTCATCAATAAATTGCGACGTTGCCGTCCTTCAAGTACGCGTGTACAGAGTGTTTTTTTTACTTATCAATTTAACATTTTTAGTGAATATTTTAATATAAAAAAAAATATAAAAATATTTTGTTTTCGAATGGTAATATTTTTTTAGCATGTATGGATGCTATACTATTGCGGGTTAACGGGAACGCCCTCTGTTAGTTAACATACTGTATATCTGTCATATAGTCATTTATTGGTCAAAATAAGAGCTAATTGCGAAGTTGGTCGAAGGTTGAAAACGGGCAATATTTTTTTAGAGTAGTTAAATGTATCCTTTAAATATAAATGCCACGCGGGTTCATCTTCAAGTGTAAAGCAACGTTTGCTGAGGCCAATCATTAAATGGGTGACCATCATATCACATCAGTCACGCGGGACTTCGCTCACGTGGACTTTATAACTATAAAAACATAACTCTCCTTTTTTGCAGGCAGGTAAAAAGCCTATAACCTTCCTCAAGCTTCAAGCTACTTCTATACCAAATTTTATCCAAATCCACCCAGTACTTTCGAAGATTAGCGCGTTCAAACAAACAAAGTTTTCCGCTTCATAATCTTTTCCGCTTTATAATCCTTACTAATATTATAAATGCGAAAGTAACTCTGTCTGTCTGTGTGTTACGCAATCACGCCTCAACTACTAAACCGATTTTAATTAAACTCGGTACAGACATAGTCTAGAGCCTGAGAAAGGACATAGCTTTTTAATGCGAAAAAAGGGCTGTAAGGGGTTGAAACTTTCATCTAGGGGATGAAAGTTTGTATGAAGATTACGTCAATTTTAAAGCTAGAAGCTTGAAACTTATTTGTTAGACTTTTGATTACATATCTATTAATAAATACGACATTCAAATTATGTATGAGTTTTATTATCAGAATAATTAGCCTAAAAAAATAAAAATGCTGCCGAAAGTCACTATTCCGCGCGGACAATGTCGCGGGTACAGCTAGTATTTTTATAGATGAGATTTCTCTGTACCTCGCAAAGCACGTTAAGTGGTTGGTCCAGGCTGTCATCTGTATAAATTTGACAGTCGTTACGGGTAGTCAGAAGTTAGAAAATCTGAAACCAGTCATACCCAGGCATCGTGCTACCCAGTTTCTGGGTTGTAGCGGTCAATTCGCCAGTCTCAGATTTAGCTGCATCTAGTTAGACTCGAAGAAAAAAATAACCCCATGATGAAGACTCGCTTACAAATTCACTTTAGGTATCTACTTACATAATTGTTTCATGCTTAAGCTTTGTTTTCCTAGGATAGCGGTGCCGTCATATAGCGGCCGTAATACAGCGGTGATTGACGTCACTAGAACGTTGTCTATGTAAACAAAATGGCGCGGTTTCCTAGAGAGCGGTAACTGACACCGTAACGTCAAAAAGCGGTGCCGCCATTTGCATGATGGCCGTCTTGTCGGTGACAGATGGTTTCGTGAACGTTTCATTGATAGCGATGAAGCAGACTGTGTTAAAACGGCCGTGGAACTTTCCACATGTCGTCACCGTAAAGACGGCCGCCTTTTTGCGTCCGTAATATTACGGCCGCTATATGACGGCACCGCTTTCCTAGGAAACCAAAGCTTTACGCCATTATTTTGGGTACAGTCGCCAGCACATCAAGCTATCCGAGTCTGTCAAATTTACCCAATTGAGCATAAACCTTATCATGTCGTAATAAAGTTGTAAATCTATTAAATTATTTTGACAGATTGGAGTAGGTTGATGTGCTGGCCACCGTACGTTACCTGTGGACAGCGGTGCGTATAAATTTAAGATACGACGCCATATTTAAGAATTAGGGCGCCTTCAAATTGCCACGCGGCAGCAGCGCGGCTGCAGCGCTGCCGCCGCGCTGCCACCGCGCTGCTTTGTAAATCCATATAAAAAAAGTCGCGCGGCTGCAGCGCTGCTGTCGCGCTGCGGCCGCGCGTCAGTTCATCGATCGACTAGTGACGATACGCACGTAGTTTTTGTTCAGGTCTAAACATGAATGAAAATCAAGTTGAACAATTTATCGATGAGGTTGAGAGTCGTCCAGCGATATGGGATTCGAAGTCAGAGAAGTACAGTAAAAAAATCGAAAAGAAAAAAGCTTGGGAAGAAATATGCAATATATATATATATAATTTTTTATTATTTATTTATACCAATGTTAATTTCGGTTATTCTTACCAAGAACATCAAGGTTATTTTAACCCAAGCCTAGCCGATTCGCCAACACAAGAATCACAATTTACTGATATGTCGTCTATTTATGTAAATTTATTTTCGGAGAGTAATTAAAAACAATAATAAGAAAACTGTGTAATGTGATTTACTTAAAAGAATGAAACGATTATATAAATACAAAAAAGTCTTTCTTCAGCACAAATAGTATTTTTGAGGGATGTATTTTGTTTAAACGGGGAAGTAATTCGTAGAATTGTTTTCTTGATAATCGTAAGTAACTTTGAAATTTTTGGTCACAGTAGCCTTTTACTTTATGAAATTCAGTTCGTTGACTTATACAAAATAACGGCAACGTTTTCATAGGCTTCTTTTTTTCAATTTCCAAAATCTTTATTCGTTTTAATAGTAACACTAACAGCAGTGTTTCGTCGATAGTCCATCGTGAAACTAAATGTACAACACTATGATACTCGAACTAGCGGTTTTTTTTTATTTTTATTTAGAATAGGTTCGCGTTTGACCACCATCTCACCTGATGGTAAGTGATGATGTGGTCGAAGATGGAGCACGCTTACCTAAAAGTAACCTATTCACTCTTGACTTAAAGACTCCTAGGTTATAGCTATCGGGAAACACAGACTCCGGCAGGGAATTCCACTCCTTAGCCGTACGCACAATGAAGGTATTCCCAAAACGTTTGGTGCGTATGGGTGGGATGTCCACCATGTAACGATGGCGCTTCGCCGTTTGTCTCGTAGTCCGATGATGGAACGGGCTTGGTGGAATTAGATTGTGTAATTCCATCGCACACTCCCCGAAATGTAACCGATAGAAAACCGATAGACTTGCAACTCGTCGTCGATGTTCAAGGCTCTGGAGCTTTGATTCGACCAGTGCATCGTTGCCAATGAGTCTTTTGGCCCGCTTCTCGATAGACTCAAGCGCGTCCAGTTGGTATTTAGCAGATCCATCCCAAAGATGAGAGCAGTACTCCATACACGACCGAACCTGGGCTTGATAGAGATTGAGCAACTGTTCGGGTGTGAAGTACCGTCTCACCTTTCCTAGGATTCCCAACTTTTTTGATGCTAGTTGAGCCTTAGCCTCGATAAACGGGTCAAAATTGCGGCGGTAAGACCCCTCTTTGAGGAGTGGCTAGATCGGCGTCACGGCGTCCTGACCTACCGCATGACGCAGGTCCTCACCGGACACGGAAGTTTCGGGAGGTACCTGTGTCTGATGGGAAAGGAAGAAACGCCTGGGTGTCACCACTGCGAGGGTCGCCCTGAGGACACAGTAGAGCATACGGTGCAAGACTGCCCCGCCTGGGCAGAGCACCGACGTGTCCTCACGGCGGCGATAGGCGGAGACCTCTCGCGCCCGGCATTGGTCGTGGCCATGCTGCGGGGCGAGAGGGAGTGGGAAGCAGTCGCCTCCTTCTGCGAAGCAGTCATGCTTCCGAAGGAGGAGAAGGGCCGCGTGAGGGAGAGGATGGCGTCCTCCCTCCAACCCAGTCGCAGTGGTAGACGCCCACGGCGTTGGTCGTCGGCCGACGATCTCCGGCCACCGTAGGCGCGGGCATGCGGACAGCGAGTAAAGGCCAACTCGCTGTCCGACCATGGACCATGCCCGGGTCGACGGCGCGTTGTGTTCCACGTGCGCCTCAAAGAGCGTCAGCAACATGACGAGGCCCCCCCTGCAGAGGGCCGAAGCCTGCCGGGGTCGTGGGACTTATCCCATTACCGTGACCCCGGTACGTAAAGGGTTATTGAAGGAACACCGTGGATTTTAGTCAGTAAAAGTCTGACAGTCCCTCCCACCCTGCCCGGGGTGGGAGGACGTATTTGATAATTTTACCACGTGAAAAAAAAAGCGGTTGCAGTGCGGCGGCAGCGCTGCAGCCGCGCTGCTGCCGCGCTGCAATTCGAAGGCGCCCTTAGTTAGATGAGAGTTTTTATTTAAGAGCCTATACAACCTCAGCTCAAATTCTAATTTCGCCCCCACTTCACCGCGCCGCCTAACTCTTTATCTCGCTCGCACACTGCTACTCGCGGTCACGCGGACACACCGCGAGGTCAATGCAATTTTGTTAGAATAAACTACCTCGTTTATTTACCGGACAAGTTCTAAAGTAATAAAATTATCAATTATAATATTAATTTGTCACTATTATCAAAATAAAATGTTATATCACTTTAATTCCAATGTAGGTACCTTTTTATTGTGGTAAAATCCTCCCACCTTGAGTGGAGCGGAAGGAACGTCAGACTCTTATTGACTAAAATTCACGGTGTACCTTCAATAGTCCTTTTGGACAGTACCGCGGCCCCGGCAGGAATTTCAATGTACCTACTGACGGTTGCTTATCAAGCTAAATTGTTCAGTATAAACTGACCTCTCATTGTACGGAAAGCCTATACAATGCGAGATCAACTTATACTGGAAATTTGCTACAAAATAATAGACGAGCCAACGTTACGGTGAGGGTTCCGCCTATTGATTTTTTAGTAAGTTTGAGTTATAGATGAGGTCTACGAGTTTATTTTTTTATAGTTTGTTTGTTGTTGTTTTATTTGTGACAGCCGTTTTTGTATGTAATTATGTAAGTAGTACGTCTAAATGCAAGTATCTACATATTATTACTATACCTATAAAAATATTTTAAACCGATCCTGAGCCACTGGATAAATTCTACTGTTACAAAAAACTAATCAAGTGCGAGTCACCATTGCATTCAGGGTTCTGTGGATATAGCGTGGTAGTAAAACGCTTTGCCATTATACGAATTTCTAAATAAATCACCGAAATGTATGACTGCTGCGCATAACTTTCGAAGGACTGCAACATATCGGATATTTTTTTTTTGTTGTGTTCGTGTTTCCCAAGGCATGGTTTGTATAACTATGAATATTAGATAGGTAGGTAGGTAAGAATGTAGATAAGTAGGATAGTTGGTTATGTTATACATGTATGTGAAAAATGAGATGCGTTTTCGTGTTATCTATCAGTAGGTAGGTACGTACGTAGTATACTTAGGTAGGTATTAGTTATGTACGTAGGTAGGATAGGTAGGTAGGCAAGGATGTAAGATAGGTAGGAGGGTAAGTAGGTAGGTAGGTAGGGTAGATATGGTTTTTACCATAAGTTATTCTTATTACACATTGTCAAAATTACATAACATTTAATTCGCTTAAATCTCTAATTGGCATATTTCGAACATGTCTAGGATCGCATAGCTCAGGCAACATGCATGTCATATAAAAATGTACTAATTTTGGTTCCATTTCTTGCCAATATTGGTCATCTCTCTCTATAATTTCAACTTTGACGTCTTTGTCGCATCCAGACCATACTCCGAAAATACATTTTTGCCTACCAGTTATATGAAGTTGTCCTTGTACTTGTATATACCAAGCATGTTTTTTATTTATGACAAGTCCGTATGTAGATTTTTTCCAAAAATTCACTTTTTTCTTCTCTATAGGTTCGTCCAAAGATGTTTTAAATGCTGTTATGGGACACTTGATTTCAATGATTGTGTCTTCTCCCACTATTCCATCTGGAGTTGCACCTAGAAAAGGCAAGTTTTTATCTATGAAAAGACCACAAGGCTCCATTTGAATATTTAATTGTGATGCTATTTGCTCTGTTGCTGTTGCTTCATGCTCTATACCATGTTTCAGAGATGGGACATGGCTTAGATTCTTTGGATATATAAGATTTTTTACTAAAT
This sequence comes from Tholera decimalis, assembly GCA_943138885.2. Classification (NCBI taxonomy): domain Eukaryota; kingdom Metazoa; phylum Arthropoda; class Insecta; order Lepidoptera; family Noctuidae; genus Tholera; species Tholera decimalis. The sequence goes on along the minus strand of OW964569.2, from coordinate 35,789,806 downwards.
TTTTCACACTTGAGTTTTGTCGCTTATTTACGACTTTGGAAAAATTTGATGCAGTTAGAAGTTTTCTTCTGAGCTCTAACCACTCACTTGACTCTCTTTGTAGAATTGTAGACTTTTCTACTTGTTTTCGATCTTCTTCTGAACTAGGCAAACTTTTCAAAAAGTCATCTTTGATGCGATTGTACTCCAGTCTTGTCATGTCTGGCTTTTCACAATTTTCACCATAATCTTTATCTTTGGTTTTTAATAACAGTTTTCTACATTTTCTGTTACCATATGTCAATGCTCTTTGTCTTTGTTTTGAGCGCTTCTCCTCTAATTTTTTCACTAGCGACCTGGGACTTCTCCCCAAAATCGCTCTATGTAAAGTGGTAAGTGGGCGCTTTGTGTTAAATGATACCAGGGCAGCGTTGCATCTTGCATCATAGCCCCGACGTAATGAAAAGTTTATGCGTTTCCCACCAACAAATTTAGCAATTATACTGTTGAAGGACTCTACTCTATTGCTGTCACTGTTGTGCATAAGACTTCGAGTCTTAGCTGCAACAGTGTTAACCACAAATTTAATTCTATGCCATATAGCACACGTCTTCAAAATTAAAGTCAAGTCTTCACTATTGTTTTGGCTAGTACAATAATAGGGTTGGCAGTTTTCGTGATTTCCGAATGCATGCTTGTATGAATTCATGATGTCTGTGAATAGGTTACTTACTTTTATGTCAAAGGTGGCGTCTTTGGAAATATGTTCAGTTATGGATGAGCAAATGACTTTACGGATAGCTAAGATTCTTTGAGTAGTAATTTTTTTCTTAAGTTTGAAGGATATTTGGTTTCTGTAGTTATACTCTTTAGTTTTTTACACATGTTTCTGAAAATGTGATTTTTGCATTCTACTTTTTCTACAGTGCAATTGGGATATGGTCGACCTTCCAAAATTTTTTTATATGTGCTCGAGTCACCGTCCGCCACCATACGTTCGTATATAAGGTTATGCATGGGAATTAGTGTTGCCCAAACGAGAGTCTCGCAAGAGTCTTGCAATTAGCGAACGATAGTTGAGATCTCAGAACAATGTAACAGACTCTGTTACATTGTTCTGAGATCTCAACTACCGTTTAATAAATAGCAATAGGATAATCGCTAATTGCAAGACTCTTGCGAGACTCTCGTTTGGGCAACACTAATGGGAATGGACTGCTTAAACCCCTCTAACAATATTTCAGACTCCATACCGGAAGAAGAACCGCTATAATTATTATAGCATACATGTTCGCCTGGACTGATACCTTTACTTTCAGCTCGGGCACATATGCAGCAGTATTTGTTCTTCACTCCGATGAACAAAACTTCACCGAACCTTTTGCCAATTATAGCGGCAGCTCCAGATAGGGCTGAAAAATTTGAGTTGAATGAACGTTTACTCCAGACACCATCTGCAATCACATCTATGCAAGCAATGCCGTTTTTTACTCGCCCTTCCGCAATAGCTGCATCTCGTTCCCTTGCTGCAGCTGTCTCCATTGTAATTATAGCAGTTTTTTGCCAGTCATCATATATTTCATTTTGGACTTTAGCATAGTGCTTTTGAGAGAAAGATGGACAATCCATTGATGCACATAATTCGCTAAATTGGGAATAGCCAATTCCAGAAGATATGATGCCAGATGTTGCAGATTTGTTTAAATCTAGGTCTGATTTCGGCTCAGAATCAAGACAAAATGTTAGATTACACATATTGCAGGCTAATTTATATTTGGAGAGTAGACCTTTTCTTTTTTCTGATATAATGTAAAGGTTGCTCAATGTACATCCGAATGCCTGATTATGATTGGATATTTCTTGAAGTCTTTTATAAAAATATTCCACATCAATCATTCTCCGTCCTTCTACACAAAAACAGCTTTTCTCTTCTACAGGATTATTAAAACTCACTTCGTACCTGAAATGACGAAAATATTTTTATTTGATGAATTCTTGCTAAACTGAATAACATACATGAAACACATAACTTATAACTTCTCATATAAAAATCTAGCAATTACCAATTACACATTATTCATATATTATTATTCGTATATTTCATCATGTATTATTCGTATCATTATCACATTCGTCATCTGATGTGTCGTATTGTGGAAAATAATGCGAATATCTGAAAAAAAAGATTTTTTTTAGTATAAGAATTAAGAAATTATAATCCTAACTTCCTAAATAATAATATAAATGTACAAAGTGGGTTTGTTTGTTTGTCACGCTAAAGTAGCTGAACTGATTTGGATGAAATTTAGCACATGAAAAGACCATGTCCTGGAAACGGGTATAGGCTACTTTTTAACCTGGATCACAAACGACGTCGCGGGTAAAAGCTAGTCACTAATAAAATCAAGACTATTATTAATAAATAGCTTACGGATCCAACGTTCTTTCGTCACTTTGTATATTCAGTGAACAGCTTGTGTCCTCAGGTGGTACTTGTGATCTGCAAGAAAACGCAACATTCATTATAAAAGTACCTACACCTGAAAGCATAATTTTATCAACATGAATACGGAACACTAAAAAGTACAACAATATGAAAAGTTTGTGAACTCGCCAATTTCATGATAGTAACCGTTACGTGTTAGTACAAAATGGTAATGCCATATGGCAAAGCACAGAAAAAATATCTTTATGATCAAATACGTATGATACTTACAATTCAATATTTTGTAATGTATGAACACTTGTTTCATCCGAATTTATTTCCATGTCTATCAGAGGTATTTGGGTCCTGCGGCCTAAGTATGAGTTTGCGATACTATTATCGTGTTCGAAAACTACAGCTTTGTCTCTTTCACACTAATATGGTACGTGTGAAAGAGACAAAGCGATAGTTTTCGAAAACGACAAAAGTATTTCAAACTCATACTAAGCACACTGTAACAATTACAAGTGGCTGGTATAATAAAACTAACCTATAGACCTTACATATTTTTGTTTATCATTTCGATATGGAACCCTAAACTTGTACAATAAAAAAAGAAGATGAAATCGACCATAAAATCATACTTGTGAATGTAACAATGAATAATTAAATTATACACCTACGTAATTATTATTATTATCTACCTACGTTTATTATAGAAATACAGGTGCGGGTACACGTGGCAGGTGGCTACAAATGAAGCTGTATTACCTATATAAATATAAAACCTATAAACTAAAATACAAAAAAAAATGTTATAAAAATATAAAACCTATATTTTGTTGTAGATAAGTTGTCAAAATAAAAACAAACCTATTTAGGTAATATTATTTTTTTTTTATAAAATTTACCCTAGACTGATTTCTCCTGAAACGTGGACGATGCGATTATAAAGACAAGTCTTCACAACTATTTGTAGGCCATCACATAATAACAAATGTTCCGTGCGGGAACCGAACCCGCGACCCGTACTGCAGCCGCCAAGCGCTTAGAAAGCTATAAAAATATAAGTATGTACGGTAAGTACCTGGTTTACCCACACATGCAGAAACTGCTGCAAAGTTATATACCTACTACATATTTACCTACATGTTTGTAATCACTAATATACTAATACCACCTAATACTGTGAATAGATACTTACTTCATTTCGATCATATGTTTGCCTGTTTCTTTACGCCAACCCCGTCGCTTCTTATTTTTATTTCGGTTATTTCCCATCACGCAAATACTATAAACTCATGCAATTCAATATTTTTATTTTACGTCGTTGCGTAATGTGTCCTGAGCGCAAAAAATGACACAGCCGTCCCGTACGGAAGCCGGAGCAGGAATGAACGCGGGTGGCGCGCGGCAGGGAACATACTTTAATATGGGCGATATTATAGATTATTTATTTTACGGCGAAAAAAAAGGAAATTTAAAAAAGTGAATAACATAAGACCTGCTTTATAGTTAGTTCAGTTAGTATAAAAAGTTTCATGATCTAATTTGAAGTATTTTATGATTGCCAGCGGTTTATTGTTCAGTTTAGAGGTAACTTTGGGATTTTTTTCTACTGAGAAAATTTTATGGAATCGTGATTTCACCAAACATAGGACTTAACATTAATCCTCAACTACACCATATATTTATTTCAAAATTAATGCTGCAGTATTTTCGGCGTATCAGAGGATTCTGCTAAGCCATTTGAGGTAGTATAGGCTCTTAAGTAAATTATATATTAGGTAACAAATAAAACCTACTTTTTATGATATATTATTACATTAAATATACTGATTACTTTGGCGCTTATTTTCGATCACGTAGGAGAAAAACTTTTTACCAAAAAATTAAACCGACTCCCAAAAACCACTGCAAAGTGAAAAATAACTTTAATTTCGGTAGTCGGTGTCTTTAGTTTTGTTTTTACGTTTTTGGCACCGACTTCCGAAATTAAAGTTATTTTTCACTTTGCAGTGGTTTTTGGGAGTCGGTTTAATTTTTTGGTAAAAAGTTTTTATTTCACTCTTTTTAGTTGGATGATTTTTAATTTACCTAGTTACAAGAGCCTAAATGTCAACTACTTATAACCTTTTACAAAATATTGCTTTTCCCAATGCTGGGCCGTTAATTGTTGAGGAGTTCTCCTGGTACTTCACCATCAGCTCTACATCACCATATGCATTGTGACGAGCATAAAGTGCTTAACATCCATATTCAAGTAATCGAATCGCAATCCACTCAATACTTATTATTGAGTAGTTTCGGCGGCCATCTGTGGTCTTCATCATCAGTTCCACTTCCCCAAATGGTAATTTTTGAGAGCAACTGCACAAGTTACTATAAGAAATACCCAAAACGCCATAGGTGTGCCTATAATATTTGAAGAGTTCCCTCGATTTCTCCAAGATCCCATCATCAGATCCTGACTTTGGTGATAATGGTACCAATTTCGAAGTATACCCATTCGAACAAAAAAAGAATTTTCCAAATCGGTTCAGCCGTCTTCGAGTACTCGATGATCATACATAAAAAAAAAAAAAAAAAAAAAAAAAATATACGCGTCGAATTGATAACCTCCTCTTTTGGTCGTCGGTTGAAAAATTAACATGTGTTATTCCAGATTACAGCTATCTACACACCAAATTTCATTTAGATCTGTTCTGCCGATTTTATTAAGAAACATACAGACATAAATACAAGCTATGGCATTTAAAATATTAGTAAGTTACTTACATAGTTTGAATGAATGTTAGTCACTGAGGGCAAATACGACTTAATTGCATTTCAAAATAAAAATTATAAATGTTTCAGTTTGGTAATTGTGTGTAATTACTTGCCTAATTAAGGCAAATTAGATAACTGCTTTGTATTAAACAAGTATGATTGTAATGATACTCATGCAATAATGAAGCCGACTAACATTTTTTTTAATTGTTTTTATTTTAAGTGATACGTACTAATAATGAGTCATTCATGTCTAATTAGTAATTACTCTTTTATTTTGTTACAGGTAAGGATCGATTTATGCCAAAACCAGAGCCCAATCTTCTGTATGCACCAAGATCACGGCTCTAAAAAATAGCGTAAGCACTATCTATACTAATAAGTACTCGTTTGAAGTAGGGCTGCCATCACCAAAATTGGTGGCCCCAGACAACGACTTCATACACTCCGGATATCGTCATAATTTTTGTATGAATAGGGTTATTACTTATTAGTGTTAGTATAATGACATCAAAACTAACTACAGAAATATAAGCATAATATATGTAAACAATTACAATATCCCAGTTATAATGATACACGGAATATTTTATTTGTTTACTTAAATATGGTCCGAAGAGACAGTTACTGGTAGCTAAATTCTTCTACTTCTTCTAGAGTGTGCGCAGGAGCTCCACGACCTAATCCCTTCATCCCCCTTTTAGTACCGGTCTACCAGACGTACCGCAGGATACCATCCACACTTGGTCGATATATCGTCTTGTCGTACTACAACATTCATTGTGCGCACAGCCAAGGTGTGGAACTCTCTGCCGGCTTCTGTGTTCCCTGCCACATAATTATGACCCGTCAGAGTGAATAGACATTTTCTGGGCTCGCTCGTTCGATCGTAGACCTCATCTTACACTTACCATCAGGTGTGATCGAGGTCAAAAGCGGGCACATTCGTAATAAAATAAAATAAAAAATAAAGTAATACCTACCTAGTAGGTAGGTATTATATATTTTTTAAATATGTATGTAGTACCTACCTATTTTCACACCGGACTCATAGATCTACTCAGTTAAATTTGAAAAAATGTTTGACGTGTTGACGAGTCATTTGTAAACTTTTTGCGAAATAAGTGTCACTCGCCAATTGCTTGATTATTAGATACCTAAATGGTTGGGTAAACCATCAAAATATACTATCAATCCAGGCTATGTCATTTGTCGGTTATTCATTCATCATCATCCACAGCCTGATTTCTTCCATTGCTGGGTATAGGCTCTCTTTGCTTGTGCGAAGCTCCACGTTTCTGTACCAGTCCCAGCCAGGATATACTCACGATGGCAACAATATCGTCTGCCCATCTCGCTGGCGGACGACTAATACTCCTCTTTCCAGTCCTTGGACGCCACTCGGTCAGGGCTTTACTCCTGCCATTACCGCGTCTTGGTTTCGTACCGATTCAACTTTAAAAAAATAAAATTACCAATAGGGTTGAATTCACATTTCTACCAATTTTGTTATCTCTTCCAACTAAGCTAAGTAGGCTTTTTTTTTAACGTGGTAAAATTATCAAATAAGTCCTCCCACCCCGGGCAGGGCGGGAGGGACTGTCAGACTTTTACTGACTAAAATCCACGGTGTTCCTTCAATAACCCTTTACGTACCGGGGTCACGGTAATGGGATAAGTCCCACGACCCCGGCAGGCTTTGGCCCTCTACAGGGGGGGCCTCGTCATGTTGCTGACGCTCTTTGAGGCGCACGTGGAACACAACGCGCCGTCGACCCGGGCATGGTCCATGGTCGGACAGCGAGTTGCCCTTTACTCGCTGTCCGCATGCCCGCGCCTACGGTGGCCGGAGATCGTCGGCCGACATCCGACGCCGTGGGCGTCTACCATTGCGGCTGGGCTGGAGGGAGGACGCCATCCTCTCCCTCACGCGGCCCGCCTCCTCCCTCCTTCGGAAGCATGACTGCTTCGCAGAAGGAGGCGACCGCTTCCCACTCCCTCTCGCCCCGCAGCATGGCCTCGACCAATGCCGGGCGCGAGAGGTCTCCGCCTATCGCCGCCGTGAGGACACGTTGGTGCTCTGCCCAGGCGGGGCAGTCTTGCACCGTATGCTCTACTGTGTCCTCAGGGCGACCCTCGCAGTGGTGACACCCAGGCGTTTGTTCCTTTCCCATCAGACACAGGTACCTCCCGAAACTTCCGTGTCCGGTGAGGACCTGCGTCATGCGGTAGGTCAGGACGCCGTGACGCCGATCTAGCCACTCCTCAAAGAGGGGTCTTACCGCCGCAATTGCGGCGTGCCCGAAGCTAAGTAGGCTTGTGTCTGGAGTCGGTTCATGGCAATAGTGTAATGGGTGTGGTTCGCGACCTCTCGATTACATTGCCGACACCTTATCCGTTATGCTATATCCGATATTATTATACATCTTCGGATTTCGAACACCAAGTAATTAATTCTGATTGTAATGCATTCAGTAGAAGGTGGGGCAGCTTCATACACTTTTTATATTTCGTCTTATAGAATGCTTCCGGGTATCGATATCTAAATCGATTCATCAAAAATCAATAGTCTTACTATCTGACTTTATATAAAATACATGAAATTTGTGTAAATACACTTGTACGACTTTTTGTAACACTTGTAAAAAAAAATTAAAAATGTATAAATGTACCCCACATGCGGGGCACTTACATACAGCCTATGGGGCAGATTAATACATGTGAAAAAATACACAAGTTTTGCGTGAAATGTTTATTTATTTATCAAAATCAAAGTATCAAAACACAACGTTCATGAAAACAAAAGCAATATTAGTCTCTATTACCAAATAATACTTACATAATCATATTATAAAAAGACAAATATAGTTAGTTTTTATTTTTATGGCACCGAGGGAACTAACTTAACCTAACACACACAGCACACAGAGAGATACTTATCCAGTTCTAGAGCTGACAGGGACGAAATTGCCACTCTCAGAAAGGCCATGGTAGAGCGCATGAATTTGACCTTAAATCTCGTTTCCCAATGGGGTGACGACAATCTGGACAAATTCAACGCTCTGAAAACACAGGCTTGTCTTTTCAGCGCTAAAAGGAGCCCTTTTGAATTGACCCCTACTTTCCGAAGTACATCTGTGCCAGTTGCCCATCGCCTGGAGCTTTTGGGCATGGAGTTGACGTCAGACCTCAACTTCGGCTCAACCATCGAGTCCAGAGCTCAGACTGCAGCAAAAAAGCTGGGAATCCTACACAAGGTGAGGCGGTACTTCACGCCTGGACAGCTTCTAAATCTGTATAAAGCACAGGTCCGTTCCTGCGTGGAGTATTGCAGCTACTTGTGGGATGGCTCTGCAAAGTACCAACTTGCTGCATTGGACTCGATCGAGCGCAGAGCTAAAAGGCTTATAGGCGACGAGGTGCTGGTGGACAAGCTTCATAGCCTGGCTCATCGGCGAACCGTTGCTTGCCTGTCGGTTTTCTACAGATTGTACTTCGGGGAGTGTGCGCAGACGCCCCATGACCTGATTACTCCATCTCCCTTTCACTACCGGACTACTAGACGCACGGCTGGGTACCACCCACACTTGGTTGATATGCCGTCTTTTCGTACCAAGCGCTTCTCCTCCACATTTATTGTGCGCACAGCCAAGCTGTGGAATTCTCTGCCGGCTTCTGTGTTCCCTGCCACTTATGACCTTTCAGCTTTTAAAGCACGAGTAAATAGGCATCTTCTGGGCTCGCTCGTCCCATCTTAGACCTCATCCATCGCTTACCATCAGGCGAGATCGAGGTCAAGAGTGTCCACCCATCAGTAATAAAAAAAGAACAGTCTTTCTGATCAGTCACATCACTTTTTAAATATCTACATCCTATTGCTTAATTCTTATTTATTAGTACCCCATATTTGGCTGCTGATTTCCGAAATGAGAGTTTGTTTTAAAAAACTTTATCGATAGCTTTAAACATTGCCTCTTCGTCCACCTCTCCACTCCTAGTTCCCTTTTTCTTGTAATTTCTGACCATAATCGTTCTGCAAAACAAAATTATGGTATAACTTCAATTTTTCAAACAAACATAAAATGGGGCACATTCATACAGTATGAATGTGCCCCGTACACTCCTGTATGAACTTACCCCATCACAAAAAAATGAACTCAAAATATTTCTAGAAAAAAGGCAAGCATATATAAAATTATTCACAGGTTAATTCACAAACTTGACCCTATTGTCTTTTAAATAAAATAGAACTCAATAATCTAGAGAGCAGCTTTTATTTAAAAAAAAAGACGTTAAAGTGAGCTTATAAAAATACTTATGCCTGGCCGAATCACGTTCCGTGTCACACCGACGCGCGTTTCACACTGACTGCTTTCAAACTCCGTGAGCAACCACACACAAAAGTAAGCTACGCATACACGCATAAGTCATCCTGTTGATGTGCGCCTAACATCAGATATATTTGGTGTATGACAGTGCCCCTTGTATGAATCTGCCCCACTTCCCCCTATTACTCTCAATAAATATCCGATCAAGCAACAAAGAAATACCTGAATACAAGAAGTAACATAGGTAAGTAACAAACGTTTTTCCTTGAACAAAAGCCCAGTTATTACAGAGAAATGTTGCCTGTTGTCACATGTTACCAACTAGAGCGCGCGAGTGAAACTGTCTGTGAAATTACCTCTGTATCGATATTGACGTGACATTTTTATCGATCATTGCCCGTGACTATTGTCAGGGTTATTGTTTTTTTTTTTTGTTGGTATTTCAAGTACGATACGTTTGGAAATGTTGTGACTTGCCGGGATTGCGGTATGAATACGTAGATTGTTTTAGTTTTTGTTTAGAACCACGGCCTTAGACATAGTTGCTATGTTAGTCAACACTTGTGGTGTGGAGGTGTTCTATTAAAATTCTATGATTTAATCATAATAAATTAATAGTTTAAAAAACACTAGAAAAACACGCTTTTATAAATGCACGTAAAAAAATGTTGCTGTTTCTTTTTTTGTAGTTTTTGCCATATTATTCCTACGAGTAGTGAACAATTAAACGGTCGATTCCCCAGAGGATTTGAAAGTGACATCTATAAAAGAATAAATCTATGGATTACGCGGTAACTCAAAAAGGTTAAGAAAACCGATAACGGATTTTCTTTAGGTTTGTACCTTGAAACCTAATCGAGGTCAAAGTTCATTACAAAACTTTTATAAGAAATCCAAAACAGCTATGATACGATTTTCCATCATGAAGTTCCAGTTCATATCTTCCGGCTCCATCATCAGATCAGTTCAACAGTACCATATTATTGTATTGTCATCAGAACTACATACAGCTGCCAATTTTCATTACGCTACGACCCTTGGAAGATGGTTAAATTAGTTACCTTAGACCTAATAAAAGCGTGTAATAGTAGGTATCCATATAGTTTTAATTTTACACTGGATAATATTTAATGATTTTCTGGGGAAACTCTGGTATGAGTTAAGCTCACATTTCTGTAAAAACCTAAATAATCACTATTTTTTCATAAGCGCAGGCCACACCGCCAGCTAGCGGGCGGGCGGGCTAAGCGGGTGGGCGAAGCGAACGAACGAAACTATACAAACTACGCGAAATATTGGCGAGCTAAACTATGGGGTTCACACCGAAAACTACGGACAGACGAGCGACGGGCGTAGCGGGGGGCGCGGATGGGAGAGCGAGAGGTTAGCGTTCTATCTGTCCATCAGTGCTTCCAGGTGCACTGTAATTACAGTAGATTTACTGTATTTTAGACTTTTCTACTGTATACTGTACTGATAAAATACAGTGTATGAATATACTGTATTTAATTTTCATTCTTAACCTCATTAAAACCTCATCAAATCTAATACGTGAAACGAAACATTGCTAAGCTACACCCACTCTCAGACTAATGAAACCCTAGAGTTTCTTTAGTCTGAGCACCCACTGACCTGTATACATAGACAATGTAGAGTGTTAGTAACAGAGTTGTAGACCATAAAGGTGTGGGTGCTATTCGAAAGACGAGCGTCGACTAGTCTACTCGAAACGGGGAGGACGGTCGAACGAACCGGGCGAGCGGGCTGGCGGGCGAGCTAAGCTTGCGAAGCGCGGGCGCGCCAACGAGGTGAACGAGTAGCTTCGCTGGATTCGTCGGATATTTCGTTAGCTTAGCTCGTTAGGTTAGTCGGTAGTTCGCGGTGTGAACCGAAGTATGTAAAGAGGTGAAACGATGTTCGCCCGCCTAGCCCGCCCGCCCGCTAGCTGGCGGTGTGGCCTGCGCTTTAGTTTAAAACAATTATCCTCCTATTGTAGAATGGCGATGATACCTATCTTTTCTCAAGATCAAGTAGCCCTTTCGATTCGCCTACACTTCTTGCGGTCTGCAGCATCTCAGGAGCTTACACGGGATAAAATTTTACGAAACAATAAATAAGTTGTAATTAAAAATCTCTGTACTAAAAATATTTTTACAGATCATTCTCCAATTATTTTTTATGGTTCTGAAACTAATTGGAATATGATCAATTTAATTTTAATAGATACATATAATCAGTAAAGAAATCACACACCACATAGCTATTAAAAGAGAAACATCGTTCCTCTAACACATAAATAACACATCACTATAATGAATTATTCAACAAACTATTGTTATTAATGTGAGATTCATTTCATTCCGACTACTTTCACCTATTTCACGAACAAAACGTTAGAGAATGCTTGAATGTCTGTATGTCTGTGTGTCTATTCCCATGTGACTGCTTATCGTATGAATGAACGAGAATTTGAACTTTAAAAGTCGACGATCCACTGCATAATATTTGCGCAAAGATATTTGCCACGCTTTTTCAAGCGTTAGCTCCGCGGTTTATTTGTTTGCCAGCCACAATTCCGTGTGTAGCGTGATCGTATAGTTGTCATCATCATTCATCATCATCATCAACTTGGCAAGAGTCGTTCAATGCGCAGAAGTCGATTTTTAGGTGTCAGCGGTTGTCAGCGGGACGCGGGGTATGATGTAGCGCCGCTCCGAGCGCGCGATTGGTGCGTCAGAAGTTCTCGTTCATTTAGCTCCCGAATACACTTGGGTACACGAAAGTTGTACCCTTTGTTTTTGTTACGAGTTGTTGTTTTACGCGGACTATTAAAACGTCAGAAAGAACAGTTAGACACTATAGTTAAGGAAGTTTGATTTTTTGAATTCGTCACTGTCTTTAGGATACCGGGAAAAAGAAGAATAAAAGGGGTAGCAGTTTTATTAACTAATTGTGACGACGAGAACATATTATTTTTAATATTTTCTTTTAAATATTTTTTTTTCACTTTTAAATGTATTTATGTATTATATTTATTTTATTTATAATACCGACATAATGAATAAATTCCTCTTCTTTCTTTAACATTCTTCTGAACAGATATGATTAAAAATAATTGATAGCAATAACCATAGAATAATGATAAGCAATAAAAGTGACTAATTTTTTCTTCCACTAAATGCACGATGCGCGAACTTACCCCCACTACGCCAAAACCTTGCCAACTTACGTGGCGATTACTGTAGGTCGCGTTAGACTATCCTGTATATATTTTCTTATTAAAACATTCTCTGCGCTTTCCACAATGCGATCAAGAGTTCCGGAAAGTCTGAGAAGGGAATGTCTGACTCTTACTGATTAATAACCCACTCTTCTCCTTCAGTTATTTTGCGTTCTGGGGATGCTGTATTTGGTTAGAACATGCTCAGAACCCCGGCAGGCAATGGCTTTATCAGGCCGCGTCACTGATGCTGACTGCTCTTTGACGACAACACACAACGCACCATTAAATCGGGAAGAAAAAAAGAATGAATATGTATCTACTTAGCTAGTTCGTTCCATAGCACATATCATTCATCAATTAACACCAGGCTCAGTATAAAGATAAAAATAAAACAAGCGATGTTAATAGCATAAGCGTAGCTTAGCTATACCTTACCATGGAATGGCGCCTTAACAATCGTATAAAATTCTTAGTTAAATAAATGATCATGTTCGTTAACGCCTATTGTTGTGGTTAACGGTTAAATATCGAGCTAAAAGAAGCGGGGTAGTAGGTTGTTATAGGTCATTTGTTACCTGTTTAATTAATTATTCATGGTTCGTTCTATCTGAGACACTTTTGCGTTAAGACCAGGCACTTTAAAATAATTTTCACCCAAGCTCCGCCTCCATGCACCTCCGGTTAGGCCGTTGTGTGCTAAATGTCGTAAGTCTCAATTCTTATTTCGTTTATAACTAAAGTAATAATAAATTGATCTAGAGAAAAAATATCTTGATAGATAATAAACTATATTATTTTACTGTCAATGCTAATCTTAGACATAAAAACCGAGTAATCTTCATTAAATTTGGAATAATCTTTAAAAAATACATAATTTTCGATTAAAAAATGAATCGAGCGAAAATGTTCTAATTTAAATTACGTAACTGGTCTTAGACATGTAAAGAAAAAGATCCAATAAATCATGTACTAAACTTCCATTTTCATTGTATGCGTGATTGTTTCAAGTTACATGCAATTTAGGGAGCCTCCTCTTAAGGTTAAAACATGACTGAGTGACGTGTTAGTAATTGTTATTAGTTGAGTATCACTTAAGTATGCCTTTTTTTTTTCGTGGTAAAATCATCAGATGAGTCCTCCCACCCCGGGCAGGGCCGGAGGGACTGTCAGACTTGTACTGACTAAAATCCACGGTATTCCTTCAATAGCCCTTTACGTTCCGGGGTCACGGTAATGAGATAAGTCCCACGACCCCAGCAGGCTTCGGCCCTCTACAGGGGGGGCCTCGTCATCTTGCTGACGCTCTTTGAGGTGCACGTGGAACACAACGCGCCGTCGACCCGGGCATGGTCCATGGTCGGACAGCGAGTTGCCCTTTACTCGCTGTCCGCATGCCCGCGCATACGGTGGCCGGAGATCGTCGGCCGACATCCGACGCCGTGGGCGACTACCACTGCGGCTGGGCTGGAGGGAGGACGCCATCCTCTCCCACACGCGGCCCGCCTCCTCCTTCGATAGCATGACTGCTTCGCAGAAGGAGACGACCGCTTCCCATTCCGTCTCGCCCCTCAGCATGGCCTCGACCAATGCCGGGCGCGAGAGGTCTCGCCTATCGCCGCCGTGAGGACACGTCGGTGCTCTGCCCAAGCGGGGCAGTCCTGCACCGTATGCTCTACTGTGTCCTCAGGGCGATCCTCGAAGTGGTGACACCCAGGCGTTTCTTCCTTCCTCATCAGATACATGTACCTCCCGAAACTTCCGTGTCCGGTGAGGACCTGCGTCATGCGGTAGGCCAGGACGCCGTGACGCCGATCTAGCCACTCCTCAAAGAGGGGTCTTACCGCCGCAATTGTGGCGTGCCCGACTTAAGTATGTCTTAGTAAAACTTAACTGCCTCGTTGATCCAGTGGTCGCAAGCGCTACTGCTGAATATGGGCTTTTAGGGTCGATTCCCGAGTCGGGCAAAAAATGCTATTAGGTTTTTCTATTCGAAATTTGTCAGTAGTAGCCCTGAGTTTGGAAGTTGATGGTGTGTTGAGAAATCAGGTGCAAGACCAACGGCTTAACTAACGTGTTTTCCGAGGCACAGGGGGTGCCTTGAATTGTACACAACAATAGCAGGGCTTCCCAAACTTATTTTAACTGTGACGCTTGGGAAGTTGCTATATTTTTGCGACGCCCTAGCCTTGCCATACATTTACCTACTACCAGGGGCGTGCATAGGATTATGACAGGGCATGCGGCGGAGTAAAAACACACAAAAACTTCTTCTTTTATAGATTTTTAGCATAGCCACAGCCACGCATCGCCACCATGCTACGTTGCGTGGCTGTGGCTATGCTAAAAATCTATAAAAGAAGAAGTTTTTGTGACCGATTACTCACAAAAACTTCTTCTTTTATAGATTTTTAGCATAGCCACAGCCACGTATCGCCACCATGCTACGATGCGTGGCTGTGGCTATGCTAAAAATCTATAAAAGTAGAAGTTTTTGTGTGTTTTTACTCCGCCGCATGCCCTGTCATAATCCTATGCACGCGCCTGCCTACTACTACTGCTTTGTTTAGTTGATAGGCTTGCGTTAACAATTTGTCAGAAAAACTCCAATAGCATCTTAATTTCTTATTAGAAAATAAAGATAAAACAGTTCTAGATTGCCTCACGACTCCCCTGGGATAATACCGCGGAGCCCCAGGGTGTCGCGACGCACAGTTTGGGAAGCCCTGTCTTATAATATCTCCGTAGATGGCTAAATTCCGCTGAGAATGGCTGCCCTGGCCGAAATCGGTCAGGAGGACTAATGAAAGTTAAAGCTGATACAAAATTATGAGACCAATAAAAGAAATAATCGAATTTAGCCCACAGTATCTCGAACATTAGCAACCCTGGCAAGCCATGCTGGGGTTTCGGGAATTTCCGAGATACCGCGGCTCTGTTATTCAAGGGCAGCTGTAAGAACAAGGTGGGTTTTTAGTCAGACACTCCCTTCCGCTTCACCCAGAGCGGGAGAAGTCACTCGATGATTTTCCCACCCGAAAAAAAAGGCCACAGTAGCCAACTTTGGTATATTGTATATTTGTATGTTTGTGTTTCAACCACGCAAAAATGGCTTACGCGATTTACACGAAATTTGGCATACATTGTTTACAAACTGGAATAGCACATAAACTACTTTTTATCCCGGGAAAGTTCGAAATATATCACGGAAAAGAAGTTGCGTGCAATTGCTAGTAGTTTCTATTCTATGAAATAATTAAATAATGATGTTTATTTTGCAAATAGGTTATAAGTAACACTTTCACAAGTCTTTTTTTATCGTAAATGTAAACTAGATGAGGCGAGTCTTTCCTAACTGACTACTCTGATTCTTACACTGAAACAAACTCAGAGGTCAACGTCTCTTTTAAAGTCCAGACAATCTGTAGTGATCAAATCATATGAGAGCCATGTTGGTTAATGTCTGTAGTGCCCTTTAGAGGACAGAATCATACAGATTTGAGCAGATGTTATATTCAGGGATATTCATTTCCTGAGTCGACTCAGAGAGGGCCACTGCCAGCCAGTCCGAGTTGCGGTAATTTTCTACCAAGATACAGCCCTGATCGCAAAGGTAACTGTAGGCACAATGTTTAGTCCGTAGAAGTCATTTGTTGATTCTTCCTCGAAACTTAGTTGGGGAGGCCGTTATCTACAACAATATTTACAGTTATATAACCAAACCTTTTCGTGTATATACATTGAAGGCGTACAGTGCACTCCTCGATGCAAGGCAGGCCGTTAAAAGCTATAACGTAATGTATAAGGTAAACCTCGCGAGATCAACAAAAGTGAAACTCCTGTGACTTAAACGGGTTTAACCCGACTAGGACGTGGGTTCAAGAGTCAAGCTAAGCTGACTCATGCATAATATATAACTGGCTGTGCCCGCGACTTCTTTTGTGTTAGAGACGATAATAACTACGCTATTTTCCTATATGCTGCCCTAAAACCTCCTCTGTGTTTCTGTGAAAGTCCGATTCAAATCGGTGCAGAAGTTCCAGCGTTTGGCCCGGACAAACAGATAGGTAGACAACTACAGACCAACAGACCGCCAAATTTAAAAATGTTTGTTTGTGTTTTATTATCGTATAAATAACGATAACCTCTAGATAAAAAAATTTTAGCAAAAAATAGAACCGACTTCCATATCAAAACACTACAAAGCCAAAAATAACTTTAATTTCGGAAGTCCGTGTTATATTATATTTATATATATGATATGTATTTTATATTATTATGTCTAATTAGTATTATGTATGATTTTGTACACTGACAGCCCTAAATCTATCTCCTTTAATTTCTGTCCATCCAAAGGTTGTCTGTAAGAGATTGCCCTGTGCGATAAGACCGCCCATTGTATGTGCACTAATTTTATTATTTGTATCCTTAAGTGTATTGTAAGGTCTACAATAATAGTACATTGTTCACCGAGAGGAGAAAGTGACCGATTACCGTCGAGGGTGTCGTTTGAAACACCCGAGATCGGGAATCGCACTTTCTCTCGAGTGATAGATACATAGTGCTTTATAATACACCTACGAGGAAAATAAAAAACTAAATCATTACTAATTGAAATTTATATTGAAATTGTTGCAGTTAGTAAAGCTTAATGTAACACTTTTTCCATTAATGTTTGTTTGAGATGTTTGCGACAATGTAGGAGGAATAACTAGCTGTGCTATTGGCACTGCGCTCGTAGAAGGCTGTGGTGCCAAAGGGGCAACTGGCTGCTGAGGGGCATTTGGCATCGCCGCGCTCGTTGATGGTTGAGGAGATGAGTCTTGATGCACATTAATCGATCCCGATATGAAACACACAAATTGAAAATGGCGCCAATGGCGTCTGCATTTTTCACATGTTCTTTTTTCAAATTGTTTATCCTGCCACCGCAGGGTCGCACTGCCAGCCCGACACCATCCAACACACAGCTAGTGGCCAGTTTCATTTTGCGAACTTGGAGATAAAAACTCACTGTAAAAACTTTTTGGCTTTTGATATTTAGGTTACCGGCGCATAGTCTTACCCAAAATTAAAAAAGAAAAACCGCGTAAGAAATGGATTTTCATACACTTTTCTCTCCCGCTCAGATGCGTTTTCTCCCCGCATATTTGTTCGATATGCAATTACGTACTTTCTACCGTAAATTTGATAAAGTATCAAGGTACTTTCCAAGCAGGTGTAGTATAAAGTATATACAACGTGTAATTTAAAGTGCACGGCTTCTTTGGATGATAACAAACGATACGGCAATCTCTATTAGAAATATCAACACATCACATCACATTGAGACCAGAGACCGAATTTTTAATTAAGACGAACGAAGAGAATTATCGTTTTATTGGCAAGTGACGTGGAAAGTGATGACCCTCATAGTGCTGTGACACATTTGTTATTACTGGTATTCAAGAAACATGAAACAAATATTTTGGGGTCAATTTTGAGCTGAAACTTTGCATAGAGACTCCATGTTGAGATGTTGTAAGATAAGATAAGATAAGATATATTTATTTGTCAAAAACATGTGTCAGTTTTATAATCAGTTGGAAGGATTACAATAACAATAAGAGTATCAACATGTTTTGCCTAGAAAGGCGTACAAATACAATAGCGAAAAGAAAAATTATTCAAATTATAAAGCAATGAAAGTTGAGTCAAAATAATAATATTTACTTAAGAAATAATAATTAATAATTGAATAATGTCCATTCGAAACAATATGTAAAATAATAATAATGTCATTAACCTTAATTATTTCAATAATGTCAATAAGTTCAAAAATTATATAAAAATAAATCGCATGTCAATTGAGTCCCTTTAAAGTTTGTCATTTAAGTAGTCGGCAACATTGTAATAGCACTTATTTATTAGAAGATTTCGCATGATTTTATTAAAACTATTTATATTTAAATCTTTATATGCCTTTGGTACCTTGTTGTATAATCTTGGCGCCATACAGAATATACTCTTACTCATGAGAGCTGTTTTTGCTTTGTGTAAGCGAAGTGTCCGATGGTCACGTTGACTGCTTTTGGACAGATATGGGGTTTCCGTTACACGTTGTATAATAAATAAAAAATAAATAAAGCTAATAAATTGGTAGCTTATTCCTTTTAAGGCAAATCATACAATTCGTACATCATCTTATCATGCTTAGCCTTTGCCCAACTGTGTTGGGATTGGCATCCAGTCTATCCAGATGCAGCTATTAGTGTTTTACATGGAACAATTGCCTATCTGACCTCCACAGCACAGTAGCTGGGTAACACGATACGCCTTGGTAAGACCAATGTCAGAGTTACTGGCTATGACTACCCGTAATGTCTTGATCACACGTACCGAGCAAACGGGCGAGACAGTAAAATGATTCTCGTCCAAGACAGTGATATAAGCGAGTAGCTGTTCACACATCATTTGAAATTAGTACAGTCAGTTCAGTTCTAATGAGACTACAATTCGGACACGATGGATCGTAAAAAGATTTGAACGAAGCGAAGTGACAACAATCATGTCGGCCGAGTGGGGAGACACGGAGACAGTGCACGTTTAGACCTACCGAGTGAGCGAGAGAGTCAGTGCGGGGAAGCGGGAGGGTGGACACTCGGCCTAGTACGTAGAACGGGAGCCGAGCTACTGTCTCGCCGCTTCGTTCGGCCGAGCGCTCGGCCGAGCACTCGGCGCCATGTTTATATCTATCGAGTACTCGGCCGAGAGCACTGTCTCGCCCGTTTGCTCAGTACGTGTGATCAAGGCATAATGACTATCGAAGATGGCCAAATGACAGCTGGGACCAAGGGCTCAACGTGCTTTCCGAAGCGCGAAGGTATCACACCACCAACTTCCAAACTCCGGGCTGCTACTGAGTAATTTCTTATAGAAAAACTCAATACCTAGCACTTTTTGCACGACCTGGGAATTGAACCCGAGGCCTCGTGCTCAGCAGTCGCGTTTGCGACCACTCGACCAACGAGGCAATCAAAGTATACAATACCGAATAAGCTTTAAAATTCTATTTTCAGAATAGAGTTCACTTCGGGGTTGCGGGAATGATCGAACGAGATACCGCGGCCTCGGAACTTAAGGCCAGTTGAAGGAACAGGGTGGGTTTTTAGTCAGTAGAAGTCTGACACTCCCTTTCGCTCCACCCAGAGCGGGAGATGTCATTCGATGATTTTCCCACCCCGAGAAAAAAATAGAGTACATTGAAATCCTATTTGAATGAAAATGAAGTTAATTTTGATTTACATAATTTAGGTCAATCTGCTCTTTATGTTATTTCCTTAATTATATAGTAGCATTAAAACAACGTTTAGGTTTATGAAGTAAGCTCATTTTATTTCAACCGTTGTCCAATCCCCTGTTTGGATGTTGTCATGCCAATCAACTTATGAACGAATTTATATCTTATACCCGGGCTTTTAATTCGATGCAGTAGACTGACAGTTTCTAAGTTGTCAGATAACGACGACTACGAAATTGTGATGTAACTAAATTAATCGATTCAGGAATAAAATCGAATAACGATGCAAACAATAAAAAAAAAAATATTGTGTAAAAATTACAAAAAGTATTATAAAGAGGCTTGTGATTATAAAGTGGCGTGAAAAATAAAACGAATAGATCATGACAATTTTTTTTTGCCATACGCCCCTGTACCTATTCCAACGGGGTTTAGGTCGCAGTGGTGCGGAGGTAGTCTTTTTAAAAGTAATCTCGCGAAATTTATTAAAATATTCATCACATAAAATAATTTCCAAAAGAGTGGCTTTTATCATGTCCGGTAAGATATGAATATTTTTTATAAAATATATTTATTTATAATAAAACCTAGTAACTACTTCAAAATAAAAGATAATAGTATAGAGTGTACTAACCAAATGGTTTCTGTCTGAAATAAAAATAAATTTTTACATTTATTTATATTTCTCACGAATAAAATTCGCTCATTTATTATTCGATTGATTGAATCTATCACTATTAGGTTAAATAGGGTATCATTATTTTAGTTAGTGGTACTAGCTTATGTCAGCTTATTGCATCGAATTAAAAGTCCGGGTATAGTTTCAATTTATCAACGTTTATTATTATATTACAAGGGTCCCGTGTTAACCAAGCTGCGTATGCTTCTGTAAAATTTTTCGTCCACGCGCATGTTTTTCTTCTTAAACATTTTGAAATGATTTTTGATCAGAATTTCAATACACCTGACTTCGTCATTTCACCTTATTTATCACACACACAACACACACACACACACTCACGGATATCTGTAGGTACTCATACTCAATGCGTGAGGACTTATATTACACTCACAAACACACACACTCTTCAAAACACAAAAAGCATGCTTTCCTATTATTATTTCTTTTTGTATTTGTTTAAATTTACATTCTCTCAATACTTGGAGCTCTTATAAATTCTCTTATTGTACCTCAATGAAATTAGTTCACAATTTTAAAGGGTGTGAGCCTGGAGATCTGTAATACAGGTCCCGAACCCAGTACGCAGTAACTCCAGCTCTCACTAAGGTCTATATCTTGTTGTAACTTATATTCTGTAAACTTATGCTGCACCTTTCTGAGAGAAAAATAAAAATAAATAAAGATTATGTAAGAAAAATAAGAATCGGCCGACCGCGACCCCTGATTAATATTTACAACGTAAGAATCTAAAGGAGAAATTGAATACATAATAAGTTTTTTTTTTATTTATTTAGAGAATACTTGCAATGTGGGTAGAATTCATATTTATTATTTATTTTTCTAAGAAACAAATGTAGAAACTTTTGTTTAGTACGGAAAAAAATATGTTTTGGTTGTATATATGTGAGTAATATTATTTTCTTTTCGCCACCTGTAAGGAAAAAGAAGATAAGGTCGATTCCCATTCCCCTATAAATATACCATTTAATAGCAAATAAATATATTTTACTAATAAATAAATAAACTTATTATAACACATTTATTAAGTAACTCTTTACTGTAGCCCTCGAAGCATACCTACGTGTTAGGTACTTTTTAAACCTTAAGAAACTATATACTACGAGATGAGCAAAGATGTACCACTTATTTCAAATATCAATGACATCTTCATTAACTTTAAGAAACATAGCCATAACCAGCATCACCTACATTAGGCCTATCTCCGCTTTCCGCCGTGTTCCAAAAACATGAAATTAACCTTTAACATCTCAAGTAGGTGCGGTGGACATTTTGCATTGTTTAAGCGATCACCATCTTTGATACACCCACTTTAATTATATATTTGGTTTTAGTGTTGTAAAAGTTGAAGTTTCTTAAATGAACCTCATTAGGCAGCCTTGGCTTGTGTCTGTTTGACCGCAAAGGACTTTGACCGATATTTTGGGTTCCTTTATCTGTTTTGGATTTTAATTGGCTATTGCTTGTATGGTAAGAGAGACTAGGTTAGGTTACGCGGTTAGGTAGACTTTGTTGATAGTTTTTCATCTTTATTGTAGATCTCTGATGTACATTACACCTATATCTTCTTATCTAACTCCTATTATAAATGCGAAATTGTGAGGATGGATGTATGGATGATATATGGATGTTTGTTACTCTTTCACGCAAAAACTACTAAACGGATCTGAACGAAATTAGGGAACTGGATAGTTGACATCCTAGAATAATACATAAGGTATTTTTATCCCGAAATTTCCACGGGTTCTGAATTTACGCGGTAAAACCCTCTCACTCTAAAGAAGTCGTGGGCAGAAGGTAGTATAAAAATTACGATTAAAACATTACATTGACACATTGATGGGTCTTATCATTGAAAGCGTTATTTTAAAGATAACCGTTGAGTGGATTTAAAAGAGATAGGTACGATGTTTTTCGTTGTATAGTACTGACGTACTGCAGGTATTACATACGCTTGTTATTGTTTAAAGTCTTCAGAATTCTAACACTCCATTTCACTCCACCTAGAGCGGCAAAAATCATTCGATAATTTTCTTCATAATTTTAAAAGTAAAACTTGGTTCATGTTTATATTTCTCCTTGATCCTCCAATCTTCAGATACATAATAATTATAATTACCCCCAGATTATAAAACAAAACGTTTTTTAATCTTTTTTTTCCTTTTGTTTTATAATCTGAGTAATTAACAATCATATTCTACTCTAGACTGGGTACAAATCTCTTCACATCTTTGCCCCATGTCTGCCATACTCTACGAGAACATTTACAACTTTTTCGCATTTGTCACACTTCTATGGAAATTACAACGTACAAACATTTCGCCATTGAACGTGTTTCAACTCCTGCGCACCCGTGAGAACCTAGCACTGGCCATGAATAAGATATTAGGAATTAGCATAAACGGAGGGTCGTGCGCAATGAGTCAGACTAATTGATGTGTGTCGCTAACGCATGTTTGGTTTAACCTTTAGATTTGAAAAATCAATTATTTGATAAATATATTGGTGTTCTATAACTGTCTCTACTATACTCTATGGGCAATAACAGACGTAATAATCATCTACTTAGTCTTTGCGTAACTGAACTGAGATCGACATCCAGCCTAACCGCTTGCCACTGAGTGATAGCAGTGCTAGTGTTTTATATAACCTTTTTTTTCTGGGTGGCAAAATCATCGAATGACTTCTTCCGCTCAGGGTTAAGCTGAAGGGTGTGTCAGACTTCTACTGACGAAAAACCCATCCTGTTCCTTCGGCTGCCCTAAAGTTCCAGGCCGCGGTATCTCGATAGAACTTTCCCACAAACCCCGGCAGGCAATGGCCCTATGAGGCCCCGTCGCTGGTGTTGACAGCTCTTTGAGGCGCGCGTGGAACACGACGTGCCGCCGACCCGGGCCTGGTCCTTACAGGATGGTGTGCGACCCCTGCCCGCGGTCTGCAGGCCCGCGCCTACGGTGGCCGGAGATCTGCACGCGATCCCCGACGCCCGGGGCGTCTCCCGCGACGGCTGGGGCGCGAGGAAGAGAGTTGCCTCTCCATCGCGCGTTCGGCTTCCTCCTTCGCTAGCATGACTTGACCTACACAACCTAGTGCCTTAGTGACACGATACCTACCTCTTGTGTAGACTAATGTCGGATTTCCTAGCTTCTATCGAACGGTTTTAACGTCCTTTCCGAGTCACAGAGGAATTTCGATGTGATATGGTGGTCAAGCATTTACGGCCCGTTCTCGGTAAGTGTTGCCTTCCTTTAAAATCCCGTAGCTGTTATTATTTAGCAACGAGCTCCTCCATTACAGACTTAATTGTAATAAATTTGTTTTAATTTAAATTGGCTTGAGAAAAGACAACGGAGGTTGGTTAGTCTATCTTACTCTCATTAATTAATATTATAAATACGAAAGTTTGTGAGGATGGATGTATGTTTGTTACTCTTTTACGCAAAAACTACTGAACGGATCTGAATGAAATTTGGTAAGTCGATAGTTGACATCCTGGAATAACATATAGGCTACTTTTATCCCGGAATTCCCACGGGATCGGGATTTACGCAGGTAAACCTCTCCCACGCAAACGAAGTTGCGGGCACAAGCTCATAGGTCATATTTAAGTATATCTACAGTTTGAATCTCTGTAATTAATTGCACAGGACCTGCATATACTTATTATTTAATGTGTGGGAGTTATAACTTTCTTCATATCTGACCTCATATGGATTTTTGGTGACCATAATAATGTTACATCAATAGGATATTGTGACACCGAGTATCGCGATCTTTAAACCTATTCATAAAGGGATTTGAACACAGATAATTTATGAGTTATGTAATGATGAAGATTTCTCTTCCTAAGTTTGTTTATTAATCAACCTTCGTACTACGAAATCAACAAAGACCTTTCCGATGACATTTTGGTTTAGTAGGACAAACTTGCTATGTCATAAATATAAATTGGCCCTTACTAAATCTTCTTTATTCTTCATGAAAACTAAAATCTGCCTCTTAAATTAAAATAAAAAAGCCATTTTTTCTTGCAATGGTTGTTTATTGTTTAAACATACATAATATATCTTGTTAGTTTTTACATTTAAATTTCTTAATCCTAGTGTTTGTTGTTTATGTTAGTTTTATATTTAAATGCCTTAATCCTATTGTTAGTTGCCTCATAAATTACAGATAACTAACCCTAGTTAAAGAGGAAGGGTTCACTGACTATGCCACAACGAGCGATCAGCAGTATTGATGGAGCCTTTGGCCCGTTAAGGCCATTGCCTGCAGGGGTTGCGGGAATGTTCTACCGGGATACCGCGTCTCGGGACCACAGCGGGAAGAATCATTAGATGATTTCCCCACCGAAAAAAGGCCGGTTTACCGACCATTAGTACGTATCCTGCTTTAAATACAATTTAAATCTATACTATATATATATCTATACTAATATTATAAAGCGGAAAAGTTTGTTTGTTTGTTTGTTTGCTTGAACGCGCTAATCTTCGAAAGTACTGTATGGAAGTAGCTTGAAGCTTGAGGAAGGTTATAGGCTACTTTTTACGCGACTGCAAAAAAGGAGAGTTATGTTTTTACCGTGATAGAATCCACCGGAGCGAAGCCCCGCGTGAGTACTAGTCTATACTAATATTATAAAGCGGAAAAGTTTGTTTGTTTGTTTGCTTGAACGCGCGAATCTTCGAAAGTACTGGGTGGATTTGGATGCAATTTGGTATAGAAGTAGCTTGAAGGTTGAGGAAGGTTAAAGGCTACATTTTACGCGACTGCAAAAAAGGAGAGTTATGTTTTTAACGTGATAGAATCCACGGGAGCGAAGACCCGCGTGAGTACTAGTATTATATTTGTTTAGTCCAACGTGAAACCGAACGCACCTTTTGGTTGGCAACATTCTATTGTCTATAACTTTTTTCACTTTGACGTTTCCGTTCTCTTGCAAAACTAACCTCCGGTTGGAAGATTGAGTTTTAGTCTTTATAATTGGAAATCATCTTGGATCTCACGTGAGATTAACATATTAATTGTGTTCAGTGCTTGATTAAACTTTGTATTCTCGGATTATCAAGAATCCACTGATATTTCGTGAAACATATCGCCTTATTGTGTCTACCACGCGTAGCGCGCGTTTGTTGGGAACGAGTTAAGCTGTGATTGCTGTTGTGACCGCTACCTGGATATCGGCGCCTTGGGAACGTTCATCCACACTTGTCTTTCACCACACGTTACAATTACTCACCCTCATATTACATACAAACCACACTTGGAGCGTGACCTTGGAAGGTCGAAGTTGGCGTCCCCAGCATTCAGGTTAGTGGTACATTTTGTTTATCGAAATAAGGCCTAAGAGCCTACCACAACGTAGGGCTCCGCGTAATCGCGGACAGTTCGACATACCAGTTACCGTTGGCTGGACTTGGGGTCGAACAAACTGGTAGCAGAAGCGCGGTTCTTATAATATAAGATCCACTGGTTTAATTGGAAGTTTTGACTATTGTTGAAAGTAGCTTTGGTTCAATTACTTAACATAGCTTGTAACTCGATAAGTTCTGAATATTGCTTTGTCAGCCGGGCTCAAATAGTACTTGTAGTTGTACTGTAATTTGTAGTGCTAGCCCCTTGGTATTGCACAGACAAGTGGGATTTGTTTGTGAAATTAGGAATTATTGGTTGTATTTTGACATAATTTGGTATATTGTTGTAAAAGCTGTTTGGTATATTCATTTGATTAATAATTGAATGTCACTAGTCTGAAGTTAAAGGTTTATCTAAACAATAATCACATAGTCTAACATAATAAGACTTGAATTGTGTGTATTGGTTATTGTTTATAGTGTGATTATTGGATTGTGTTATTGGAGGTTGTCCGAGCAATATTACACATCCTATTGTTGTATTTATTTGAGGTTGATCCAGCATTGTATTATACATTCAATTGTTGTTTCTTTGTAACTAGCCATCCTTAGCAGGCTAGATTCATATTTGGAATAAGTACAGGGTCGGATTTGAACTTTAAATAATTGAATTTGAATTTTTATTTTGTTGAAATTATTTGGTCAGCTAACAAGTCATATTTGTTTGTTTGTTTGTTATTTTAGCCTGTTGTATTAATATTTGATTGTTGCAATGGCCTCATTAAAGGCAGTTAGGGAGTCTGCTGCCGTATTGGTCTCACAGTTGAGATGGTTCGCATCGGCGGTAGCAACGGTTGAGCGTCCGGACTTGGAGGAGCTCACCCTTGCTCGGAACAAGCAAGTGGATGAGAGGATCAAGTCAGCTGATGCTGCGCTCACACGCTTCAATGAGTACATCATGGACGTGGATTTGGCGGTGATGGACCAGGCAGCCCGCGATAAGGTTTTGGGTGACTATGACCAGATTGTCAACCTGGGGGATGTCATAGGTCAACGAGCTCGGGAAATTTTGAGGAGCCGGATGCCTGAGGAGGCCAAGCCTCAGACCTCCGTTGTCAAGGGCCCTGAACTGTTGAGTAGGCTGCCCACCCTGGAGCTGCCACATTTTGACGGTCGCTTGGACCACTGGCTGGGCTTCATTAATCTCTTTGAGAGTCTTGTGGATGCACGCTCGGACCTCGGACCTGCCCAAAAGTTGGCCTACTTGTTGTCCGTTTTGGAGGGCGAAGCCAGAGCCTTGGTGCAACACTTGCCGGTGACGGACTCTTCTTACCCTACCGCTCTGGAGCTTCTCTCCAGACGGTATCAGAATAAGCGCTGTCTGGCTGATGTGCACATCGACCAGATTTTGGGGCTACCGGCCATCGCCAGCATGTCGGCGTTGCGCACTGACCTGCTGAACCCGTTGGTATCAGCGACCCACGCCTTGCGACGCTTGCAGTTACCGGTGGACCATTGGTCCTACCTGTTGGTGCACATAGTGCTGCGGTTGCTCCCGGCAGAGTTGAGGTCCCGCTTTGAGCAGAGATATGGTGGGGACAGTGCCACCCATCTTCCCCCCTTTGACGACCTCCTCAAATTCTTGGAGGACGAGTGTCGGTTTTTGGACAACACTCTTGGCGCCACGGGGTCACGCCCGCCACCTTCTCGGCCTAGAGACCAGGGACGGACTAGGGCTCGGGGGCCTGTTGAGGTTCGGCCCGCCCCCCGTTTTGCTGGAGCCCGGAGTTCTCACGATTGCCACTTTTGCAAGTCCACGGGACATGTCATGGCACGTTGCTCGGCTTTTTTGAACTTACACGTAAGTGCCCGCCGCCGTATTGCCAACGCACGCCGTTTGTGCTTCTCGTGTTTGGGAGCCCACTTCCATCGGGACTGCCCCGACCCCCGTCCGTGTAGAATTTGCACGGGATCCCACCTGGAGATTTTGTGCGCCAACGCGAACCGCTCCAGCAGACCTTCTTCTGAGGAGGGTTCGCGCAGGGGGGGGTATTCCGGAGATGAGCACCGGGCTGAGGCCCGCAATTCTGCACGCCGCTCTCCACCCCCCGCGCAAGTTGTACAGGAGCCCCGCGATCGAGATTTGGTCTCCCCTTGTCAGGGAGAACGCGCGTTGGCTGCTAGGCAGCAGTGGCCGGACCAGCACCGCCACCTCTCCCCTCCGTTGGCGGAACGTCCCCGATTGGAGTCACGTCCTCCGCCATTCAGGCATCCGGTAGGATATGCCCTTCCAGCGATGGCGAGCGGCTTGGGACACCGCGCGGACGAACCATTCCAACCTTATCCTCGTCGTGGAAGAGGACAGCCTGGATGCGGCGATCGGTCGCCGCCCAGGCACCGCTAGGAAATTGCCGCCCGCCCCGCTAAAGAACCCCCCCCGATCGAGTCGATTTTGTTGCCAACGGCCTCGGTCAGGGTCTGGGGACCCTTTGGTGACTCGATTGTGGTCCGTGCCCTTTTGGACACGGGAGCCCAGGGTTCCCTTTTGTCGTCTTGGTTAGCGGGACAGGTTGGTCTGAAGGTGAACGACTTTTCAGGCAAAATTCAGGGAATTGGCGAAGCGGCTGTCACCACTGTTGAGGGAGAGACCTGGTTTGAAATCACCCCTGTGAGTTGTCCGTACCCTAAAATTGGTGCTCCTGCCCTTGTTATGCCGACTATATTGGGTAGCCATCCCGATTGTCAGTTGCCTTTGGATGTTCTACGGTTGACGTCAGGTCTGGATTTGGCTGACACCCGGTTTGATTCCCCTTGTACGGTGCATTTGTTGTTGGGTTCCGATGTTTTGGGGAAAATATTGTTGGGAAATATGACGGTCTTGCAGCCGGAGACCCCATGGTGCCACCCGAGAGGTCTGGTGGCGGTCTCAACCATCTTCGGCTTTGCGATTATGGGCCCAGTGTTGAACGTGCCCCCTCCACCTGAACCTGTCCTTGCGTTGGTGTCCGGCTCAGCCCTCTCTGACGCCGTTCAGAGGTTTTGGGAGGTTGAGGAGCCCCCTCAGGTGGCCCGCTTGAATCCGGAACACGAAGAGTGCGAGTTGTTCTATCAGAACAACACTGGTCGACTCCGCTCCGGTCGGCTTGAGACCCGGCTGCCTTTTGTTGCGGTGCGACCACCTCTTGGCCAATCCAGACCTACGGCTGAGAAAAGATTGTTGGCAATGGAGCGCCGCATGGCCAGGGACCCGGTGCTGCGGCAAAAATATGTAGAGTTTATGCGTGAGTATGCAGACTTGGGACACATGTCGGTGTCAGATTTGGATTGGCGTTCAGTAGAGCATTTCTTCTTGCCACATCACGCGGTCCTCAAGCCATCCACTGGTAAGCTGCGCACAGTGTTTGATGGGTCTGCGCGGACTTCTTCCGGCGTCTCCTTGAATGATTGCCTGCATTCCGGCCCCAAATTGTTGAGGGATCTTTGTGACGTCATCACGTCTTTTCGTCGTCATCAAGTAGTCTTTGTGGCCGACATCAAAATGATGTTCCGGCAAACGGTCATTCACCGGGATGACAGACGTTATCAGTTGATCCTGTGGCGGGAACATCCCCAGGATCCCATGATTGTGTATGAGCTCAACACGAATACTTACGGCCTTCGGTCAAGCCCCTTTGTTGCTATTCGTTCGCTTTGGGAGCTTGCGGACCGGGAGCGTTTGAGGTTCCCTCGTGCATCCGCCATCTTGAAAACGGACCTGTACGTCGACGATGTCTGTACTGGAGCTCCTACGGTGGAGGAAGCTATCCTGTTGCGTGACGAGTTGGTCCAGATTCTGGCTTCCGCTGGCTATGAGTTGCGTAAATGGGTGTCCAACTCGCCAGCGCTATTGGAAGGTGTGTTGGAGGATCATAAGCAGGATCCTCATTTGTTTGAAAACGTTGACAACCCCGCCATGATGGCCGTCCTCGGCGTTCAGTACCGACCAGTTCAAGACACCTTTACGTATGATGTCGACTTGGAGTCTCCTCATACTTGGACTAAAAGATTGGTGTTGTCTACTGTAGCAAGGACCTTTGACCCTAATGGTTGGATCTGCCCGGTATTGTTCTGGGCGAAATGCTTCCTTCAGCGCCTTTGGACCGCTGAACTTGGTTGGGACGAGCCACTTCGGGAAACTCTGTTGGAAGACTGGCTCCAATTTGTATCCGTGCTCCCTGTGGTCAACAAGGTCGCGCTGCCACGCGCCATCCTCC
The DNA here is from genome assembly GCA_943138885.2 of Tholera decimalis. NCBI lineage: Eukaryota > Metazoa > Arthropoda > Insecta > Lepidoptera > Noctuidae > Tholera > Tholera decimalis. The sequence continues at coordinate 35,759,499 of OW964569.2, read as the reverse complement.
CCCCTGGGGCTTATGCTGCCACCCTTCATGGGTTTTGTGACGCGTCCTCTCACGGTTATGCCGCCGTTGTTTATCTGCGCACCGTCAATGCTACGGGCCAGGTGAAGTTGTCGCTGGTCATGGCCAAGAGCAAAGTGGCCCCCCTCCGGACGGCATTGACCATCCCTAAGTTGGAGTTGTCAGGGGCGGTGCTTCTTGCGCGTCTCCTAAATCACGTTGCGCACACCTTGGGTGGAACCGTTGACATTCGGGCTTCTTACGCCTGGACGGACAGTCAAATTGTTTTGTGTTGGTTAAAGACGTCCGTCCACTCTTTGGAGGTCTTTGTTGCGAACCGAGTGTCGCAGATTCAGGGCTCTGAAACGCCTTTGATTTGGAGACACGTGCCTGGTGACCTGAACCCGGGCGACGTGGCCTCACGCGGGTGCATGGCCCCCCACTTGATTGCTCACCCCCTCTGGTGGGGGCCGGACTGGCTGACTCGCCTCGAGGACGATTGGCCTCGAACGCCAGTCTTGATGTCGGATCCTTTGCCCGGACTTAAGGTGTTCGCTGTTAGAACGAAGGATCCTCCGTTTGATCCTGACCTTTTGTTGAATCGATACAGCTCCCTCGACAAATTGTTGAACGTCACCTCGTGGATCAGGCGTTTTGGCCATAATTCTAGGAATCCAGGGGACAAGCACCTGTCACCAGTTCTCTCTCCTCAAGAGCGACAGGAGTCACTCCTCCTTTGGGTCCGCTCTGTGCAGGCTGCACACTTTGAGAAGGAGATCGAGGTTCTGAAGTCTGGTAGGGTTAAGTTGTCGGGAGCTGTTAGTAAGCTGAATCCCTTCTTGGATAAGACGGGTCTTTTACGTGTTGGAGGACGGTTGAGGCACTCTAGCCTTCCTTATGGGGCCCGTCACCCCCTTTTGTTGCCCAAGGAGGGCCACTTGGTACAATTGCTGGTGACTGATCGTCACGTTAAAAACTCGCATGCCGGTTGCAATGCGCTGTTGGCTATTCTGCAGCGAGAATTTTGGATTTTGTCGGCTCGTCGTACTATTCGTAGCATTGTCTTCCGCTGTATGCCGTGTTATCGGACTAAGGCCTCCACTATGCAGCCCCTAATGGGAGATTTGCCGGCTGATCGTGTCAATGAGGCGAGGCCCTTTGCTGGCGTCGGAACGGACTTTGCTGGTCCCTTTTCGGTGAAGACGTCCACACTTCGAAATAGTAAAATCGTCAAGGCTTATTTGTGTGTTTTCGTCTGCCTGTCAACCAAGGCAGTACATTTGGAGCTGGTGACCTCCCTTTCGACAGAGGCCTTTGTGGCGACCTTGGACAGATTTGTGTCTCGCCGTGGGTTACCTTCTTTGATTAGGTCTGATTGCGGTACGAATTACAAGGGTACAAGTAACTATTTGAAGGAGGTATACGCCTTCCTTAATGAGAGCCAGGTTGACATTGGTAACAGTTTGGCCCGCCGAGGGGTCACTTGGTTGTTTGACCCGCCAGCCTGCCCCCATTGGGGGGGTATTTTTGAGGCCGCGGTGAAAGCGGCAAAGGGACACTGGCGGAGATTGTTGGGAGACACCGTTCTCACCTTTGAGGAACTAGCTACGGTATTTTGCCGCATTGAAGCTGTGTTGAATTCGCGCCCATTGTGCCCGCTCTCTTCGGACCCGAATGACTTGGAGGCTCTAACACCGGGCCACTTCTTGATTGGACAGCCACTTGTCGCCTTGCCGGAGTACCCTTTTGTTGATGTGAGCCAAAATCGGCTCTCGCGGTTTCAGTTGGTGCAACAGCTCGCTCAGAACTTTTGGAAGCGTTGGAGCTTAGAGTATCTGCACATCCTCCAGCAACGCGTCAAGTGGACGGATAAAACTCATCCGCCCAAGATCGGAGACCTCGTCCTGATTAAGGATGCCAACCTGAAGCCTTTGTATTGGCGCATGGGGCGCATTCTCAATTTGTTGACTGGCACCGACGGGGTCCCTCGTTTTGCTGAAGTTTTGGTGGACGGATCCATCATAAAGAGAGCGGTCGCAACTTTGTCAAGACTTCCAATTGATTAGCGGACGGGTAGGCCCGTCCGGGGGGGGTAGATGTTTAGTCCAACGTGAAACCGAACGCACCTTTTGGTTGGCAACATTCTATTGTCTATAACTTTTTTCACTTTGACGTTTCCGTTCTCTTGCAAAACTAACCTCCGGTTGGAAGATTGAGTTTTAGTCTTTATAATTGGAAATCATCTTGGATCTCACGTGAGATTAACATATTAATTGTGTTCAGTGCTTGATTAAACTTTGTATTCTCGGATTATCAAGAATCCACTGATATTTCGTGAAACATATCGCCTTATTGTGTCTACCACGCGTAGCGCGCGTTTGTTGGGAACGAGTTAAGCTGTGATTGCTGTTGTGACCGCTACCTGGATATCGGCGCCTTGGGAACGTTCATCCACACTTGTCTTTCACCACACGTTACAATTACTCACCCTCATATTACATACAAACCACACTTGGAGCGTGACCTTGGAAGGTCGAAGTTGGCGTCCCCAGCATTCAGGTTAGTGGTACATTTTGTTTATCGAAATAAGGCCTAAGAGCCTACCACAACGTAGGGCTCCGCGTAATCGCGGACAGTTCGACATACCAGTTACCGTTGGCTGGACTTGGGGTCGAACAATATTATTATATACATGTATTTTTTGATTATGAATAAACGTTGTTATTGTTATTATTAGGCAACGGAGCCATTTTAAAACGCTGATCACACCTCGGTATCTGTATATTTACTGTAATTTAAGCTTACGCACTATAAACGCATTAAAGAAATATTAACACGAAATAAATATGACATAAATCGAAGAAATTAACAATAAACAGACAAGCAAAACATGTATAGCAATAAAAATATTAATAAAAAAATTACAAGCTACGGAATACTAAAGTAAAAGATCAAGGCCACGATTGCTATATCTCATTGTTATTTATACCCAGAGAACACTATTAATTTTGAATAGTGTGGCTTTCGCGAGCCAGTGCAGTGAAAGGTCCGTTCAATCTTTATAGGCCAGTGGACTTGCCTACTGATGCAAGATCTAGTGCTAAATGTATATAGGTATTCAAGTTGTAGTTTCAAATATTGTTGGTAATATAAGTTTGGTCATTAGAACTTGAAACGGGATAATTACCATGTGTATTTTTTGTTTTAAGTTTCCAATATTTTGGCACTGTTGCAAGCGCCATGATCACGGCTGAACTGAAGTAATTACGGGTGAACATTCATGATGACGGAAACTCGAAACAAAAAATACACATGGTAAATAATATCCCCTTTTAAGTTCTAATGATATTGTTGGTAATATCTGGTGAGACTGGATTGGAAAGTGAACTATAGATTATTTGACTGAGATGGAAGTTTGTTACTCAATCACGCCAAAACGGCTAAACGGATTTGAATGAAATTTGGTATGTAGATAGCTGAAATCTTTGAATAACACATAGGCTACTTCTTATCCCCGAAACACCACGGGATTTACGTGGGAAAAGCCTCCAGCGCAGATGAAAAAAACTACGATCTTTATTTTGGTTGAAAGCCAAATTTTTCCGTATTTTGCTGTCGTTTGTTAGCTACAAACCAGTAATTTTTTTTAAGATATAATGATGTATGATATCGGATAGAGACATCAATGCTACTGCAGTTTGTTTTAAGTAACATATGTTTCCATATTGGGCATGAAAGAAAATGCATTTATCGAACAAACATTATGTGAAACTTACGTGTGTATGTAGGTCTAGCTTTATTAAAACAATGTTAGAGCAACAAGCAAATGTTTGCGCAAAAGATTTATGTAAGGATAGATGTGTTCGATTGCGATGTATTTGTATAGGTCAGTGCACAAACAGTGAAGCTTATATAAATACTGGTAATAAGGCGATGAGAGCGATGCAGTACCGTTAATAGGGCGGTGATAGCGCAGAGCTTGGAGAAGCGCAAATGACCACAAATAATCGAAAAAAATTAGTTCTACCTTATCTGCAGTATTACCGCCACCGACTAAAGAATGAGGTCTATCCGATTATAGTCGAGTGAGATTATGCCTTTTTTCAAGGGCAAGGGTAATTATAGGAAGTCGCAGTGGGCGTATGAAAAGCTATTTATGGCACTCGTGCTGTCCTTAACATGTCATATTTTTGACTGACAAACCTTGACAGCAAACTACGAAGGCTATTTTTGTTCGTAAATTCAAACTCGTTCAAACTAGATGAGGTGAGTGTTTCCTTGCCGACTACCCTGAGAAGAAACTAACGATGTTCAACGTCTGTTTTAAAGTCCATACAATCCATACTGGTCAAATTGTATGAGGCCCATGTTATGTATGCTTGGTTATGAAAATATACGTATAAGGACATTATGTGCATTCATACATAAGAACTGCCATACACAATGCCATTGCTCTAGGAAATACTTAATAATCAACTTCTTATGCTACTATAAAATTAATTCCACCACTTTTTGCCTCATCACATTAGCTGAAAAACGCAATCTATAACAGTATATCTTTCTCTGCGACTATTCTCTCTAATTCTTCGTCGCCAGTCACAATATAGTCACGCAAGTCATTGTTTGATGCGGTATTTTCTACCACATCGTTCATATTGATTGATTCATGATGCTCTTGGTCATGAATAAAAACTTCATTATCATAAACCCGTGAAGAATCATCGTTCTCGACGGTTTTGCCTTCCGGATAAATTAATTTGGCTTTTAAGACAGTTATGAAAAATTTTGACTTTTTTATCTCACTTTTTTTCAAATCGGTCTAGTCGTCTGTTATGAGGTAAGAGCGACATTTAAAAAAATACAGTCGAATTGAGAACCTCCACCTTTCTTTGAAGTCGGTAAATAATCTCTTACAAGGTTTGGTGTCAACATAACTCGGAAGATAATAACGACCTACATTTTCGATTCACTATTCAGCTACTTTTGAATATTTAAGTTTACATACTAGGTAGCCGAAACAAGTATGTAATATTATTCAGTGACTTTTGAAAAGCTTGATGCAACTTTTGACTTTGTGGTATTCAGTTAATTTTGAACTTTAGTGATGGTCATTCAATTCTGAGGCGTTTCATGTTGAACAGTTTTGGTATAATAATAATATGGTGTATAATGATTTTGAAAAATTGAATGTGTTCATCGACTTTTGACGCTGACTGTATCAGCTACTCGTAAATTCAAGTCTATATAAATGAATACATACAATATTTAGTGTTATGCCGCAAAAAAGCAGTTGTGCAAGCTTGAATGCAGCATCGCCTGTCCGCAAATATATGCACATGTAGAAGGTCATATCATGCATTTTGACCGATCTAGCCCCTCCCTAGCTGCTCTCTCCCAGTGACGCCCAAAGCCGAGGTCCGTACCAAAGACGGGGTGCCCTTAGCGTGAAGTCGTATTTTTTGTAAGCCCTGGTTGGAGGCTTTACTTGTTATAACTAAGGCACCCACAGGCAAGTCCGATTAAGCAGCCGACAACCTTGTAGGGTTGACTTGCGAATGACGTCACGCATAAGTCCTGAGCGGTCAGCATCTCCTGAGGATGCTCCGAGGAGGGATATAATATGTGTCGTATACTCGTCACCATGTGCATATATTTGCGGGCGAGCAGTACTGAATTTTGTAGCACTGCTGAAACTGCAACTGGTTTCGATCGGAATTAACTTCCTGAATTAATTGTTCCGGAATATTCTGTATTTCAAGTCATTATGTTTTCACTTATTTATACTTACTTTGCTAGATGACTTATAGACAATGTTTATGTTACTCATAAAGTTTCGGTATTTCCATTCGAAGATGAGTAAGGTTAGAAAGTTTGCAACTGCAAGCTTGTATCCGCTTTGTTTTGTTGCTCAAGTGTAGAGATTAAGTATTTTTCGGTTTGATGCATTTGATTTAGCTAATATTGCGACCAAAATAACCAAATCCCCCTGTGCTTTTCCTGACTATAATGGAAATGGCTTGCTGTCTAACCAGAATCATCGGGCAACTACCCAACTGACTTTTTTAAAACAGTGACTCGGAAACCTTTATCAAGAGCGGTGGGAGATTTTCTGACTACTCGTGAATGACTTTCTATGGTCTCCAAATGCCTATAGTACCTACAGAATAATCTCGTTTTGTTCAGATGCACAGACATCTACGGAACGTCCTTCCGAAAGCATTGCTTAACCTAAAATATTGATTTCAGCGCTTCAGCTCCTTGATCGAATAACGAAACACAGGTATCGTGGGAATTTTGTAAAACGACATTTCTCTTTTGGGGGTAAATCATCAATGTCTCTTCCTACTCTGGGTGAAACTGAAGGGAGTGTCAGGCTCTTACTAACTAAAAACCTACCCTGTTCCTTACTGACCTGTTTTCTGGGGCCGTGGTACCGTGTTAGACTATTTCCGTAACCCCAGCAAGCATTGTCCCTATCGGGCCCCGTCTTTGCTACTGACTGTTCTGAAGCGCGCCTGAAACAATGGGCGCCGTCAAATCGGGTTATACAGCGCGCGTTAAAAAAGATGACTCAAAAAGTGCGTAGATTTTTCTAAATACCAGGAATTTATAAACTAGTAGGCACCATCACATAAGAGACTAAAAGCAAGACAATAGAAGTAGAAAGTATACGTAAGTTTTGCATACACACGTACAATGTTTTGTAACTGACCAGCTAAGGACCGGTTGGACTTGTACGAGGATATAAATAACTGTTGAATAGTGTAATCCACTTCATTTTTAGTTTTCTCGTGTTATTTCATGTACGTGCTCAAACTAGTTTGTTGCTAATCTTACATAAAAAGTTTCATCATGGTATTGTTGTAGAAACTTGGAACGCATTCTTAGGCTTTTGGAAAAGAAATTCCCAGGGAAGTAAACTGAAGAAAAAGAAGTTCTGAATCAGGAATGACCAAATTATAAGACTTTATGAGAGTGCGTGAATTTCACTTCATTGAAAAGACGGTTATTATCTGCCTAGCCTTTTCACAACTATGTCGAGGTCAGTTTCTAGTCTAATCGGATGAAGGGGAATACTAGTGTTTAACATGGATCAACTGCATATCTGCCCACAACCCAGTAGGTGGATAACACGAAACCCCATGCCAAGGCTGATGTCAGATTTACTGGCTTCTGTCTATTCGTAACGATTGTTAAAGATGTACCAAAGACAGCCAGGAAAAACGGCTTTACTTGATTTCCGAGGCAAGGAAGAATCTCGATTTGTTAAAATAGTCACTCATCCACGGACCGGCCTTGGCCAGCATTGCTTAACCTTTAGCCATGACAACCTTGAAGATCAACCCGTGCAGCTGCACTATTATTTAGCAAAGAGCTCCTCAATCATTACTAAATAAACATATTGATTTGATGGCTTGAATTGTGGACCCATTCTTTTAAATCAATAGTTGATAAAGCTGTTCAAAGCATGACCAAATGGTCTGAGCCAGTCCTGATGGAATGAGTACTTACACATATTCAACAACTATTATGAATATGTTCTTACCAAATTTATAAATTTGTAGGCGGATCACCAAAGACATAAATGTGTTGCATTGCTGTTGCAATATTGCTTGTTGCTCTATCTTGTGCCTATGCGTCATGTTCGGCTTGGGTCTTTCCAGTAGATTGCCAGCATTGATAGAATCAATGTTACTAAACTCTTGGGCGTGTATTGGCACACGACTAACCGGAATTAGAATAGAGTTTAGGAGTTGGACTAAGATTTACGATTTTCAGTCGAAGGCCGCGTTAAAGATTAGTCGCCGGCGCAAGAATTCGGGAGAACACGGGGTGGTTTTAGTCAGTTAGATATAGAGAGAGAGAGAGAGTCTGACAGACCCCTTTGCCCACACCAGGGGAGAGGACATAGAAATGGAAGAGAAGCGAAGACATGAGAATTTCCAGGAATGAAGAAAAAATATTAACGGTTTTGTGATGAAGAAGGTTGATAAAGCGGACTCGCATTATTACCATTCTTCACCACAAACCCATACGTATTAACGTAGTTAAGAGATTTTTATTACTATTCTCTAAAATTTTTATAACTATGTATAATATCTGTAAAAAGTTGGTTAGTGTTCATTCGTGATTTCAAAACTTAATACGCACATTTGCATCTTTCAGGCGTTTTCCATTAATATATTATTTAAAAATGATTGTGTAATTGGTTCCAAATACCATCGTCACCAATTAAGTCTTGTTTTGCATCGTCATTCAAGACGCTAGCAATTTTTACTAGTAATGATTTATTGCTTATTGTTTCAACTTTGTCAAAAATCTTAAGCGTGATGGCATGTTTACGAAACAATCGCGTGCAATTGTAATTTATTACATTTCTCCTTCCTTTACTTTCATTGCTCTCATAAAGATACGCTCATCTGGTGTTACGATCTGCATTCTTTCACTTATCATGTAAACCGATCTATTTAATTGTTCCCATCATTTAATTATTATCAGTTGTTAAGCTGGCATATTCACATTACAAGTATTTCACCTATATTATCTTCATAGTTTAATCACTTTTTGTAAATACCTGCTGTGCCTTCTAATTCGATTTTATTGACGTGCCTGTGCCTTCGTTCGCGTAGAAGATATCCCGCTTTAATCCCGATCCCATGGGATTTCCGGGGTAAAAAGTCTTTATGCTGCCCTGTAACCTCCTCTATCTTCTAGTGAAATTGGTTCAGCTGTTGCAGTGATTAGTTTGGACAAACAAAAAGTTAGACAAAATCGTTAAAACGTTTGTGTTTATTGCCGTGTAAATTACTACAACCACTTGAGAAAACATAGATAATATTGAAATCACAGAGATACACTTCAATTTTATTACTATTTTTAGTTTCTATCGACCAATCAAAACGTATAACAGCTAAAAAAAAGTTATTTAAAAAATCTAAAAAACCCGCCTGCATTTCAGTTCAAATGCAAGAAACAAGTCTTTTTTCAATCGACGAAAAAACGGAGTATGTTATCAAGTCGACGCGTAGATACATTTTTTTTAATTTTAAAACGTGACAAACAGGCTGACCCATCCCATTAAAAAAATATATTTTCAATGCGGTCCCGCCTGCTTGTCACTTTTTAAAATAAAAATGACTTGACGTTTTTGATTTTTTAAATAACTTTTTTTTAAAACGTTTTAGTTAAAATATTAACTAACAATTTTTTAGTTTTCCCGGTCGTGTCACATTGTCACCCCACTGGATTCAGAAAGTGAAAGAGCTAAGTCCATATTTTTAAACTTTCTCTTTGTATTATTTTTGCTAGTATTACACTAATGATAAACATGATATACTTTTTTGAAATCCTTGTGTTAAGCCCTTTAATTTGACACCCATATTGAAGTATTAAAAAAAAATTTTTTTTCTCCATGTATACTTAATGGCTTCGCAAGTTCACACAGCCACCATGTTTAATTTTTTCAAATGTCACCTATCTACGAGTAAGAACACTTTGGCTGCTAAGACAAATCTAACGATACCTCAATTATGTGAATCCGTTCAGCGGTTCTGGAGATTGAGGTCATAAAGAATATTTACATACATACATATATACATACAAGATACGCGCGAAAAACATAACCCCTCCTTTGCAGTCGGGCAAAAACGTACATCAGTTATCTTAAATTTGACCGCAACAAGCGGCGCTTAACCTTCTATCAATTGATGCGGTTGAGCCACACTCTTCCAAAACCATTCCATAAAATAAATCCCTCATCCTCATAAATTGGCCCTAACAAACATAATATGCGACTTATTGCACGAAATGTGCGGTTGTGTCGTCAAATTAGATGCGTGTGCGCCGTCATTATTTATCATTAGGCACGCGCGCAGTGTTAGACGGTTATCTTGCCCATTGTGTTGAATTTGTCTGGTGTAGGTTAGGTTATAGTTAATTTCATTTTAATGCTTGTAGATGGGTAAGCTTGTAGTTATAAGCGGGTCATTGATTAAATAGACAAATTACGTTAAATTAAGGTTTATGCCTAGAGGTGTATTTGCCAAATGAAGCTCTAAATGTTGGTTTTTAGTTTTTCGAAAGGTAAAATTTTCTACAGTTATGTTACGTAGGTATGTCAATAGTCTACATAAAGGAGGCTTTTCTATTATTTAAAATATGTCTACTTATTATTGAGAAGTATTTTATAGTGGTTTTCATAACGCAGATTCGAGAACTTCGGGGCCCTGTTTACACTGACTTTATTATTTTACTTCTGTAAAATAACACAGACTTGGTTTTGTTTTTCTCTGTTTTTCTTGAACATCCTCATGGATTTCCTCTGTCTTGGGGAAGGGGTCTGTCAAACTCTAAATAACTAAAACCACCCCGTGTTCCTGCACACTTGTTTGGTTTGACGGGGCTCTTAAACACTCTTCAATATGTACAAAAGCTAGATAATAACCATTGTTATCATTATTAAAACAAAAAACTCCGGTGAAAGATAGATATTTAAGAGACATCACACAAAACCAGTGATAGGTAAATTTGAAATAAAAAGTGCTACTTAAAATAATTACCAGTCACCGCCATTTCTCCCATGAAATCTATTGTTTCCTTGTACCGCGTGAGTGTTCAATGTTTTCACCATTTTCACTATTAACAATAGTCAATATTTAGAGAGTGTGCATTGTGGGACATACGAAAGTATTTTGTAGTGTCAGAGGTATTGTCTGTTTGCTTGTAGGTTTCACTGAAGAAACCAAGGGCTGAATAGATTGAAGTCTAAGTTTGTTGCTTTGATGTGACTAGGCAGTTTGGGTATCATCATAAGTCTTAAATTGCCATATTAAAAGGTTTTTAGTTTACTGATACCATATAAAATCCACTCAAATTCAAGTCATGAATATATATTTTTAAATAAACTACATGCTTACATCATTCTTTAATCTACACATTTGTGATAAAGTCGATATCATGTCAGAATTTTGGGATTAAGAAAAAAATATAACGTAGCTAATGTGCTATTTTGGGGTTTCAGCTATTCCATATTTCATATGGATTGGTTCAGCCGTTTTAGCGTGATTGAGTAACAAACATTCACCTAAGCTTATGCACTTATAATATTCGAAAGATGAATTCAGTTTTCGTACTACTAGAATACGTTTGCTTTACAACCAATTACAGCGGTTCATGTGATCACCACATGAAAATGATTCGTGTGACACGTGAGAACGAATAGAAAACTAAACACTATTATAATAATAATCATTTATTTCAGATTTAGTCCATAGAGTGTTAGTAACAATTAACCTTATGCTATGTTAGTACAAAAAAAGACAAAGACATAACTAAAATAATAAGAATAAAAAAATAAATAAAAAATAAAACATTCAAATTAAACCTATCGCTACCTCTATCCAGTGTCGCTGAATAGGGCAGTCAAATCTCACCGCGATTATCCTGAGGAGGCTGTTGCCGCTGCTTCGTAAGCGCTGCAGCAGTGAAGCTGCTTTTTTACGGATTATGGCCTGAAAGCCGTTAGTATGTGCTTCTGCAAACATGCCAGACGCACTGTAGCGCCACGGCAGCCCCAATAGCCTCCTAAAGAAGTTATTATATTGGGTGCGCAGGGCTCTGTAAGCTTGTTGCATATACTGTACCCACAGACCACTCGAGTAAAATAACTGGCAAAAAGCCTTAAAAAGTGTTATTTTCACTTCACTAGAGCAACGAAAAAATCTGCGAGCAAGCACATTGCCTCTCACTGCCAAAACCCTGCGCTCCCGCTCTATATCCTAATTATCTCTTAAATCACTTGCGACTATGTGGCCTAGATACTTAAATTTATGAACTACATTCAGCGGCACACCATTGAGCATGATAGGAGTCACATGGATAGGCCGATATTTATTATGTTTAGTATTTTATTCGATCTAACGGAACTTTTTTTTGGCTCTTTTTATTTTTAACTGTATCAAATTAACACTAAACACGTATAGTATACGTAGTGTAATTTAATGCCCCTCTATCGTATCAACTCTGTATTTTACATGGAGCGCTTCAGGCAGAAGTCTGTGAGTATAAGTACTCAGCTGTATCCAGTAAGACTGGAAGAGGACACCGCTATTGTTGGGAAAAAGGCTAAGCAAGTGATGACGTAAGAACGGAAAATGTAATGGATATCTAATAATCATTACGTAGATATTTTTGGGTCATACGTAAATCGTTTATTTTAAACCTCAATATATTCTAGCTTAATAAAATTCTCTTTCATAATTTTTTAGCAATCATTTTGCCTCGTCTAAAAGTCTAAGATATTAGAAGAGGCTAAGGTTTTCTGCATTGTTATAAAAGTTTTATGTGTAATGATTTATTGAAAACAATATACGCCAAACACCTTTATTCTCACATAACTGACTTGTCCTCACGTTTGTAATTAATTGGTAATTTTAATTACCACTTTTATTAATATTTATAATTAAAAAAATAATTGATTAATTGCCTGCTTAGCTTTTTATTATTAGTTTTATACATATTGTTTCAGAAGAGTGTGAAAATATTGTAAGGGTTGAAGTGTTGCATATGATATATAGAAAATTTAATTAATTTGAATCTTAAATAATGTCGGTTTTTTACGATGTCTTTTTTTTACTATTTTGAGAACAGTGGTAACCTAATGGATAAGGTGTCGGACTTGTGATCGAGAGGTCTCGAGTTCGAACCCCACCCATTACACTATTGACGTGAACCCACTCCAGACACAAGCATATTTAGCCTAGTTGGAGGGGTTAACAAAATTGCTAGTAATGTGAAATCTACCCACATTGCTATATATCTTTTATAAAAAAAAGAAGTAAATAGGTTTCAAGCCACAACCTAGAACTCGTAAGCCATGCCCATAACCACTGGGTCGCCACTGCATCTTACTCTAAATTGCTAATAATTTAAACCATGTAATTGGCTTAGGATTAGAAAGAATGTTAAATTAATAGATAATGATAAAGTTGTAGTGTAAGTATATAGCTTGTAACTTAAAAAACATTTTCAGCTTTTTATAACTTACTTTCTTAAAACTCTAAGATAGGTAAATGAAAATCTGAATACGATCAGGAAGACATGAAGGAACACCTTTCCCAAGACTTCTTCTTCTCGTCACTTCACTCTTGACAGTGATCGTGGTCGTCACGTGGTATCTTTGTGTTGAGTGACCCGCTTTACACCCGCCGCCAAGTATTTGGCATCAATTGTTACATCGATTAAAATGTTTACTATTGTAAAAGTTAAATATATATAGCAATTAATTACACTAACTAACGAATGTGTAGGTCAAAAGGTATTTATCACAGAGGAAAATATATTGACAGTTAACTACATACCAATTTATCGCACGCAACTTAGGATGCTCTTGCGCATACCCATTTATTAATATTTTTATTCATTATCTAATCTAGACGTCTTTCTGTAAAATCATACTGGATAGGCTTTCGAAGGCCGTGGAACCGCTCCTACGCAAGGAGCAGGCTGGATTTAGGGCAAACCGCTCTTGTGCGGATCAGATCAACACTTTTCGTATTATACTGGAACAGGCATCAGACTGGCAGAGGGAAATTTATCTTAACTTTGTCGACTTGGAAAATACCTATGATACGTTGAAGTGGCCCAGCATTTGGTGCCGCCTGCTGAAAATTCTTGCAAGGTGACTCATGACGGCCTCATCTCGGATGATATTGCGGCGCACGTGGGGGTCCGACAGGGTTGCCTAAGAAGGTAAAGATCACCTCTTCTATTTCAAGTCGTTCTTGACGGGATTATGCTTCGCAGTTCTGACAACAGGCGCCGCGGCATAGAGTGGGGATTATCCAACGTTTTGGAAGACGGATTACGCTGATGACTTAAGCCTGCCGAGTCATACACACGCCGACATGCAAGCAAAATTGGACAACTTACGACAGGAGGCATCAAAGACAGGTCTGAAAATTAACATCCGAAAGACCAAGGAGATGCGTACTGCTGTTGTGAAGAACATCGCACTGTTTTTGATTGGCGCAGAGGCTGTGGAACGGATCCACAACTTTACTTACCTCGGAAGCGTTGTTTCAGAGACTGGAGGGACCAAAGAGGACGTCAGTTCGCGGATCGCCAAGGCCCGAGCTACCTTCACGCTGCTGAGACCTGTCTGGTAGTCGCGGAAGCTGACCCGGAGGGTAAAACTAAAAATCTTCGGGTCCAATGTAAAATCTGTACTGCTCCATGGGTGCGAAACGTGGAAGGTAACAAAAGACATCCCACGCTAACTGCAAGTCTTTGTCAACCGCTGCCTCCATCGCATTCTCGGAATATACTGGCCCGAGACCATTTCCAACGAGGAACTGCTGGGAAGGTGCCACGAGAGCCCGATCAACCGACAGATCAAGCGTCGCAAGTGGAAATGGATCGGCCACACGCTTCGAAGGAATTCTGGTCACATACCTAAATAGGCGGATCGGAATCCTCAGGGTAAAAGAAAGCGTGGCCGTCCCTGACAAACCTGGCGTCGCACCGTGGTAACTGGTGGCAGAAGCGGCCAGCATCGGGATGACGTGGAGCGAAGTGAAGCGAGAAGCACAAGACCGATCGCGATGGAGGACTACTGTGGACGCCCTCTGCCCCATCTAGGCGACATAGGATATCAAGTCAAAGTTAGTCAATCTAGACATCTCATTTGTATGAACCGTATAGAGTAGTAGGGTACTTATAAGATTGCATCAAGAAGAAATATTTAATCAAGTGTCCATCACAAGTGAATGCATGGTATTAAGAAACTCATCAACAATCTTGTGGTTACTTATTCTTATTTATCGATTATTATGAGTTGCCAATTACAAGGTTATAACGCAAAAGCATTAGGCCACACTTCACAAAATCTCTTGCATCCCAAACTTAAAGCAGAGATATACTTAATCTTTACTGATTACCACAACGAATTACAATATAGGCTAAAATTAGAAACATTTACATACGGTGCACATTTAACGTTGCAAACGTAACATAAAGGCTGATAGCCACATCACAAAGCGAGTGCTTGATATAGTATAGAGGAAGGATTTGAAAGCAACAAACATCAATACCTACAAGCATGATTGTCTTAAAATCGAACTTTGTGGTGCAAACGTACTAGGACTTTACTCTTAACAATAATAATTTTACTCTCTTTCTGCTCATCCATATTTGTATGATTTGATGCTAAAGCATACCAATTAACCTTTTTAATTAAGATTTTTGAATGTAATTTTACCTATTTCACAAATAAATAATTATGATTAGATTTTAAATTTGACAAAGTAGGAGAAAAAAGAAACTAAGTACCTATTCCTACATAAAAACTAGCTTATCTCCCATTTTAAAGATTTTGGAAAACATTTATGGACAAACTTGGCTGTAGGCAGTTTGACAAGTTCTTACCTTCAAAATCTCAGAGTTCAATGACTTATCTTCGTAAGGTCACCAACTAACAATAGCGCAGTGACAATGACATTGCCCAGTGATCGAGATGAATTGTCAGTTCAAATATGCAACTTTATCGATGACGCAATCTTAGTATTATACAATAGGAGAAGCTAAGTTATTTTTAGGTACAATTGTTACGGTCACCCAGGCTGCGTGCTGTTATAAAACGAAGTCTGATACTAATTTAGAAGTATTTTAAGTACACATTTTTATTTACAAATTGAAAATACTTACAGTGTAATTCTAATATCCCGAAAGTTAGAGAAGAAAATGAAATTTTATACAGAATGACAAAATATTTGAAAAATCAGATAAAGCAGCTCGTGCGTACTTGTAATAAATTATCACTGCATTTCAAAGGTCCCATATTAGAAATCATTGCATAATTCCTTCAATCTCGATTTATAGTGTCATGTAAATAAATAATATTAAAATAATAGTAAATAATATTCTGAATAAACTGTTTATGAGATCTGACGTTTTCAAAATTTACTCATGCGAAATTTAAATCGAATGTTAATATATATTTGTACCCAATTTAATATTGTAAGGTGTACAATAAAGTATATAATAAATAAATAAATAAATATTATGAACAAATATTATAATAAGTACAAGCTGTATCCCGCGACCGACGTCAATCGGAAGGAAATTCGTCGCGTACGTCGCGGGACACAACTTGTGGCAGTGGAGATTTTTGTCGAAAAGCCCTCTCGCGCCTCTGTATAAACCCTGCCAAAATTTCATCATAATCTTTATGACTCTAATAAACTTACTACATAATACTATAACTACATAGGCTACAACTTTATTCGTAAGCTTATGAATTTAACTTCTGTAGCTGAATTAGGCAAGGCCAGTATTTCGACTTTCAGTGCCCAGCCCTCTAAGTCTTGACGTATAAATTAGTATATGTATTTATACTATATTTATTTTAATCTGTCATTAGCTATATAAGATGAAAAAATGATGTAAAAAATGAATAAAATGACGTTATAAGCTTCTCTGTTAGCTCTAAACGTTGCAATCAAATGTTTTGTAGATGCAGAAACACATTAACTTGAATCTCTCTTGGACATTGGTACATTTATTGATGAAATTATGACACTTTCATGCGTTGGCATAAATCCTCAGTTTCCACGTATTCGCTTGGTCAGTCAAGTGACATGTTCTGTTGAGCATCGCTTCTGTAACTGGGTCAAAAGCATGTTTGTATAAGTGATATTTATGAAAGTTCGTCAGTTTCACATTTCATTTCATCTGCTGATGTTGGCGCTCACTGAGATGCCTAGAAAGCACTTAAATGTGTAAGTTGGTACATAGATGCTAAAGATTTCAGTTATGATGTAGTTTTTGGTAGATCTATATAATAAAAATGAACCGCTAAATGTGTTGCTAAGCGCAAAACACGAAAACGGCTGGACCGATTTGGCTGATTCTTTTTTGTTGTGTTTGGTTTTGTCAGGAGAAGGTTCTTATGAAAAAAAAAAGTAGGAAAGGTAGGTCTCAAGGGTAGGGATAGGGTAAGGTAGAGGTAGGGTAGGGGTAGGGATAGGATAGGGTACGGTATGGTACGGTAGGGTAGGGTATTGGTAGGGCAGGGTAGGATACCACGCGAACGAAGTCGAGGCGGGTCAGCTAGTTTGAGATAAAGATATAATTGGAGTCACTACGTGACGTTCAGAAGTGCTTTTTGAACTCAGCTTTATCCTAACTATATCTGACCCTTCACATATCAGTAACTGGGTAACATTACTTGGCAAGACTGGTGACAGCATTCCTGTCTTCTTACTACACAAAACCTCTGTTGTAAGATGCATGAATAAGCCGGGTCAAACGGATCCAAAGAACTTTCCGAGGCATGGAGGACTTTTAAATGCTTGGATGGTGTCATCTACAGACTGAAAGTTTGAAGATACTTTTGCTATCTTACAAGAATAGATTATTAGGCACCGGTCATCTTATCCCTCCAACATATAATAAGGACGCTGTCTAGCTAATATGATGAAAGAATCTTAAAAAAAAAAAAATATTTAAACGTTTGGCTTAAAAGATTGTAAGGCAATCAGAGTGTCACATAAATAAAAACTTTTTTGCAAAAAATAAAACCGACTTCCATATCAAAACACTACAAAGCCAAAAATAATTTGAATTTCGGTAGTCGGTGTTATTGGTTTTGTATTTTCTTCTTTTTTTTCACACCGCCTTCCGAAATTAAAATTATTTTTGGCTTTGTAGTGTTTTGATATGGAAGTCGGTTTTATTTTTTGCAAAAAAGTATTTATTTTCGTGCTTTTTAGTGGGTCAGTGAATTTTCCAAATCGGTTCGTAAATGACGGAGTTATGCGCGAACAAATAACGCAATGCAGCGTAAACGAAAAGATCATCAACGTAAACATTTTTTTAGACTCTTGTTGATTTTTCAGAAACGGCTTGTCCGATTTCGATAAAATTTTCATGGGACCATTTGGGAAGTATACCCTTTCTAACAAGATCAGAATTTTTCAAATCGGTTGGCAAACGACGGAGTTATGCGTGGACAAACATAAAAAAAAAAAAAAAAAAATACAAACATCCGAATTGAGAACCTCCTCCTTTTTTAGAAGTCGGTTAAAAAAGACCAGATACTCTTTATTTGCGTTCGCTTATTAAAAAAATATTTATCCCAAGTTCCATAACTTTTACAATTGTTTATGTTAACTGTTAATTAAGTCACGTCGGAAAGACAGTTAACCTTCGCATTTAAATATTAGGGTCAAAAACACTAATCCATAGACTGACCCACGCTTCATCATAGAGATGGCCACATAAGGCGCAACACCATCGCACGTTATGGTCTGTTGACCAATATTGTGATTGATTGATCGGTAGTCTCTATAAGAAACGACAGGCCGTTGTTAGCCCATGCATATGAAAATAATATCGTAATCGTTGTCTTTAGATGAACTGCGAAATACGCAATCGATTTGTCAAAGAGCTTTGGTATATACTTAACGAAATATTTTGCAGACTAAATTTCTAAATTACCTCACGGTATTTTAATAATTTTTGACGTGACAACGTCTTATAATTCGATGAAGCTGGCTGCACGCACGAAAATACATGACTCATGCGGCGTTACCTCGCTCTGAGGCGTTCCATCGCTCTGAGGCGTTCCAAAGCAAATCAAATTGGATCTACAAGTTGACATTTATGTATGACTCAACGAGTCAAGTACTAGGCTATCATAAAACGGTAAGAGATGACGTCACTGTGTAGGGATTCTTCCATTGCCATGAGAAGTGCAGTAATAGTGATGTAAAATTAAAATTTTCTTTTGAAAATGCAACCATTCCATAAGTATTTTCTTATGACGTTGTCACGTTCAACTATCGTCAGTAAACCGACTTTACAGACAACCGATTTTTTTTGGAATCCCATTTCATTGTCTAAGGACTTAAAGTCAGAGAGTTGATACATGTCGAGTAGCGCTTACGGAAACCGAGGCAGTCTAAAATATTTTTTTTTATTGATAATAGGCTCGCGTTTGACCACCATCTCACCTGATGGTAACTCTTAATTTATTAAAAAAAAAATCATAATAGGTACTGCAAGGTACTGTGACTGATTCCCACATTAGCTCCAAAAATTTTATGCACCTGCTTTTAATATCGAATTGATATAGTTCTCAACGTCATTAAGAATCAAATGAGACCCTTTCCAAATACGGCCTTCAATCACCAAAGCCATGGGGGCTTATTAAGTATCTAATAAGTATAGTTTTCCTAAGATTAAGTATAGTAACATAAAGGTCAGTAATCTGTGGCATATCTCTTGAAAACAACTAAAATCAATGTCGATCGAGTGAACGTAAACACCTTAGATATTATAAGTTTGCACAACATCAACGGCCTAGCTTTACACGCGCCTTTAGTCTCGTCGGCTTAACAATCGTGCATTAAATTTAATGTTACCTATTGACGACCTCGTTTTTAATGACCTAAATGTTTAATGTTAGTAAATTAGTAAAAATAAATAGTTTTTTTTTTTTTTTTTTTTAATTACCGATGGGCTCACTCTTGACCTCGATCTCGCCTGATGGTAAGCAATAGATGAGGTCTAAGATGGGACGAGCGAGCCCAGAAGATGCCTATTTACTCGTGCTTTAAAGGCTGAAAGGTCATAAGTGGCAGGGAACACAGAGGCCGGCAGAGAATTCCACAGCTTGGCTGTGCGCACAATAAATGTGGAAGAGAAGCGCTTGGTACGACAAGACGGTATATTAACCAAGTGTGGATGGTACCCAGCCGTGCGTCTGGTAGACCGGTAGTGAAAGGGAGATGGAGGAATCAGGTCATGGAGCTCCTGCGCACACTCCCCAAAGTACAATCTGTAGAAAACCGACAGGCAAGCAACGGTTCGCCGATGAGCCAGGCTATGAAGCTTGTCCACCAGCACCTCGTCGCCTATAAGCCTTTTAGCTCTGCGCTCGATCGAGTCCAATGCAGCAAGCTGGTACTTTGCAGAGCCATCCCACACGTAGCTGCAATACTCCACGCAAGAACGGACCTGTGCTTTATACAGATTTAGAAGCTGTCCAGGCGTGAAAATAAATAATGGGAAATCTTAATATTATGTAGGTATTATAGAATTTGGGATAGCTATAAAAATATGTGTGACAGTAATAGGCATAAAATGTATAAAATATAGCTTCTTACTTAAAAAACACAGTCTTCTTTTAAGTTGTCCAATAAGAGTTATTGGAATTTCCGTATATTGCTGAAAATTTAGGACTAAGTAGTTTTGGAAATAATGGGAGAAATATGAATGTGGGTGGCTCCACTGTGACATTTCAATTGGTAGTGATAAATAATAAATGACACAGTTTATTCCTGTAATTTCCATCAACATAGATCCCTTTTTTAAATTGTACTTACTAACATTCAACGCCCGTTTTCGGGACCCAGAAGTTCGTTTGTGTGGAATTCCAAATCCTAAAAAAGACTATATATCTATAGATAGATGTACAATTAGTAGGTAGAAGATCCTTGGTACAATTACACAATGCGAAATAGGCTAAAAAGGCTTTTGTTAGAGAAGGTATATTATAGGACTGAAGAATTTTTGACTGAAAAATGGACTTGATTATGTAAACATTTAATTATTATTATTATTTTTTATTAAGACATCGTAATAACTAATATAGACATTTTTAGATTTATCTTTTATTTGTTTTATTTTATTTTTATTTTAATATTAATTTATATTTTTAATTGTCTACTAATTTAATAATTATTAAGTATTTGTGCACCGTTGAGGCAAAACATGAATGTGATTTAATTTTATATAACAACTCGTGTTTTGAACAAATAAAAGTTATCTTATCTTATTTTATTTATTTATTTATTGACTTTGACATAAGTTTTACAATAGCATGATAGGAATCTGTAACACTTACGCTAGTATACACTGTGTTGCAGGTGTTACTGTCTTCCCCTTAATATATACTAACAATATTCTTATATCATACAGAAAAACTTTGAAAGTGAAATTTAAAGCTAGAGAAAATAATATAAACTAATAATTTAATGAACTTAATTTAACAATCGTGTTGTCATGCGAGTTTATGTTTGTGTGTATATCTGTGAATGCATTTGTGTGTTTGTGTGTGTATGTCTGTATGTGTGTGTGTATATCTTTATATGTTTGTGTGTATGGCTGTGTGAACGTGTGTGTTTTGCAGAATATATTTAACATGTTTTTAGAAGATTCTCTACATCATTATAGTCCATTGTCTTTCGCCAGGTATTTAAGATTTGTTTAAATTTATTATTATTCAATTTGCTGATTTTCTGGACTTTATTTAATTTATCATAGACGTGCGGAGCTAGATAACTATAGTGCCTTTTTGCAAATTTTGATCTGGCACGAGGGACAGGGTAGCATTCTACGCGCTTTTGTGTACTGGGTAAGTTTGGAACAATTATTTTGTGGTATCTGCGTAGCATTTCGTATATGAATAGCTTTCTTACAGATAACACTTCTGGATTCCGCTTCCGACGCTCGCCCGCGACGGTCGTACCGCTCCGCGCTCTCGATCGTTCTGTGTCTGTGTCATCGCTTCGTCGCGCTCGCCGTGACGTCATTCGTAGTCGCCGACTACGACGCCTGGTCCGGATCCGCCTTTTTCGAGGCGGTGAAGGATTTCCTGTTTCTCTAACAGAGTATCGTCAAAAACAATTTGGTTTGGCCCCTTCAGGGTAAAACCACAGTTTCGTGGTCCTTGGTGTCAACAAAACCAAGGGGGTGCTGACCCGACGCACCCGCTGATCCCCTTCAGGGTGAAGCAGTCAATTGGAGTCGAGTGCTAGGTTTTGGCCTTGGGGGATCTCCTAGTCAAACCTAGTTACTGAGTTTCCTTTTCAGCTACTCACCTAGTGTCGGTTGGGTGTGTCTACCCCTTCGCACAAGACCCAATAGGGCCCGGTTCGCACAATAAGACTGGCGACCGGTTACAAGCTTAGGGCTCACCATTAGGTACTCACCTCCCAGTCTCTACCCGACTGGGAGGGTTACACATCCCCGGACCCATCCATCCGGGGAGTTAGGCCAGTTAGGCTTTAAATAGGCCCCCGCGGGAGAGAAATCTCCAAAATTTCCTCATTAAATTTTTGATCCATCCGCCAATCATGGCGAACTCCAATATTTTGGAGATATTGTTAGAGATCCTTAGGGAAAACCCTGCTATTTCCGCCAAATATGGCGGAAAAATCCAGCGTGAAATCGCTAATAGTCCTCCGGCTACCGAAGCCAACGTCGCTGATTTTAGTGACGCGCTTGACAGCCCATTATCTCCCCCGCTTGCCGATCAATGCATCCCAGTTGGTCAATTCACGGAAGTGTTTATTAACTCCGATCCCATTGTTCATCAAACAACGAACGACTTCCAGGTAGATAGCCCTCTATTGCCCCCGCCCGCTGACAAAGTCGTGCCGATCGCCCGATTCCCGAAATCACCCATTGTTTCCGGCCCACCTACTAATCCCATTGTTCATAAAACAATGGACGCCGCGCAGGTGTGCGCTGCACCTGAATTCCGTGAAATGGACATCACCGAACCTGTGTCCAATAACAACTCCGACAATGATTTGTCATCATGCCCCTCATCCTCGGAAGACGACTTTCAAGTCGTCACCGGCGGCAAGAGGAAGAAAGGGAAAACCTCCCAGGCCAGCAAGGCCAAAAAGACCACCGCGTCACCCCCGTCCCCAACTCAAACGCCCGTACGACCCGCTAGCTCCGTCCCAACGACCTCCACTCGCACGCAGGATAGTCCCCCCCCCAGCCCGATAGCCCAAACTTCCTCAACCCAAAGGAAGCAACGCCCTCCGCCCCCCTTTTACATCCAGGACAAGGGGAAATGGACTGATGTGTCTAAGATGTGTGTTGATCGAAAGATCAACTACACAAACGCCCGTGCCTGCCAAAATGGCATTAAAGTTACCGTCCCTACGTCGAACGACTATAGGGAATTATATCGCGCCCTCCGTGAAAGGAATATTTCCTTTCACACTTTCTCCTTCCCCGAGGACACACCCACTCGTGTTATTATTAAACGTGTCCCTAAAGAAATCTTAGTACAGGATATTAAAGACGACCTTGCCGATCAAGGTATACCAGTGATCGCCGTCCATCGCTTACATAAAGCGAGAGGCAGTGAATTGTACGACATGGTTCTTGTCATTTGTGAACCAACCGAAGGTCATCACCCAATATTTAAGATTAAGTCTATTTGCTCCCTATCCGGTATCTCAATTGAAAAGCCCTACAAAACCGCAACAGTGGGACAATGCCACCGTTCCCAACTGTATGGCCATGCGCAGAGCAACTGCTATGCGACTCCCAGATGCGTCAAGTGTCTGGGCGAGCATAGCACAGCGGACTGCCCACGGCCTAAAGACCGAACCCTCTGTTCGGAACCACCCAGCTGCGTTCTCTGCGGCCAGACCGGTCACCCGGCAAACTACCGCGGCTGTCCCAAAGCCCCCAAACTCGCTCCTAAATTAGCGAAGCGCGCCAACGCCCGCGAACAGAGAGAGGCGCCTTCTTCTCAAATTCCCCAACGTCTCGCTCCTCAGAGACCGTCCCCGTGGAACAGGCTAAACCACGAAAAAGCCTTTCCCTCCTTGGCCCCTGCCAAACCTTTGCAGGCACTGATGGATATACCCATCGCAGCGCAGATCCTGCCTATAGCCGTGGCTCCAGAGCCCACAGCCAGTCACAAACCCGCGCCTCAAACCACTGCTGCTCCTGCAGTCAAACAACCGCCCAATCCCTCACCCGTCGCGCACGGCGAGGCTTGCGCCCAGACTATACTGCGCCATTATAGATTATTTATGACCCGCCAAGCCAGGTCTCTCCGCGATGCCCTTCTGGCTGCCGAACAGCAGAATAACGGCAAAATTACGACGGCAATGTACAGCCAAATATTCAGCACACACAGTGATGTGGTGCTAGGTCTCGACCAGATGGATGCGATGGACTGATCCAATGGATTCCCAACGCACAAACCACACTAGGCCTCGATCCCTCAAATTAGGTTTTTTCAACGCCAATGGCATTTTCAACCAACGCGCCGAAATAACTAAATTCCTCCGCGACCACCAATTAGACGTCCTCCTTATACAGGAGACCCTTTTGAAACCCCACCGCGCTGATCCCAAAATTGCGAATTACCGTCTAGTTCGCAATGACAGAACACGTTGCCACGGCGGCGGTACCCTTATTTATTATAGAAAGGAGTTATACTGCATCCCTCTGACCCCACCCGCGCCTCTCTCTCACCTAGAGTACTCTGCCTGTCGACTAGGCATGACTGGTCATCCTCCGATAACCATCATCTCTGCCTACCATCCCCCACCATCGGTCGCGTCTCTTGCTTCAGACGATCCTATCGCGCTCACCAGCGATCTCACGACTCTCTTCGGCCTGAGTGACTCCGTCTTACTAGCGGGCGATCTCAACGCCAAACACCCCGCTTGGAACAGCAACACGACAAATGCCAGAGGCAGAATCGTGTATAACCTAGGCGCGACCCTAAACTATGACGTCATCGCTCCGATGACTCCTACCCACTACCCACACGACCCTAACCATAGGCCCGATGTCCTCGATGTGGCGCTCCTAAAGAATGTAAACCTCCATTTACACTCTATAGAAGCGCTTCACGAGCTCAACTCGGATCACCGTCCCGTTATTCTACACCTAGGTTCCCGCTCGGGTAACCATGATCCTACCCAACCTCCTCCGACCCAATTGATCACCGACTGGAGGAAAGTAAGTGAAAAACTGAAATCCACCACGTCGCCTCAATTGGACACCATTCCTGACCACATAGTCTCAGTCGCTGACACGACGGCGGCGATCGACTCGCTTACAGATCACGTACAATCCGTCCTGAACGATTGTTCAAGGGAAGTTCCTGTAGTGGAAGACCACCGCTGGAAACTCCCGGACGATGTACGGAATCTGATAACCGAGAAGAACGCAGCCATCCGTGCGTACAGCGCTTTTCCCTGCGCCGCAAACAAAGCTCACATGCGCAACTTACAGCGTGCTGTAAGGAAACGCATTGCCGAGCAGCGTAATGCGAGCTGGGACAAGATGCTGAGCGAACTTGAGCCCACCCATCTTGCCTTCTGGCACCTTCAGAGGAAGTTACGATCCACTGAAGAGGCCACAATGCCTCCTCTCATTCGTCCCGATAAGAGTGTCGCCTTCGATAACTCTGAAAAAGCAGAATGCCTAGCCGACAGCCTAGAATCCCAGTGTTCTCCCAGCTCTCAACCAGTAGACCAAGCCCACCTCGATATGGTGAACGCCGAAGTCGAACGTAGAACTTCCCTTCCACCCGTCGAAGATCCCGATAATCCACTGGCCCCCATCACTCCTGATGAGGTCCAGGATATCATTAAAAGTCTCCAACCGCGAAAAGCCCCTGGCTCCGACGGCATCACCAATAGGGTTTTCAAACTTTTCCCCGCCCAGCTTATAGTGCTAATGACGGCCATTTTCAATGGCGCATTGAGCAATAATATGTTCCCCGCAACCTGGAAACAGGCCACCGTCATAGGTATTCCCAAACCAGGCAAGCCCAAGTCTGACCCGTCTAGCTACCGTCCCATTAGCTTACTCAACGTCCTCGGTAAAATCTATGAAAGGCTTATATATAAGCGGCTCAAAGATTTTGCCGAAGCAAAGAGTCTAATACCCAATGAGCAGTTCGGATTTAGAACCAAACACTCATGTATCCAACAAGTCCACCGCATCGTAGAACACGTCAGCGCCGGCTTCCAACGGGGTGCAATAACGGGAGCCATATTCTTCGACATAGCGAAAGCGTTCGACAAAGTCTGGCACAATGGCTTAATCTATAAGCTATACCAACTCGGCGTGCCTGACCGTCTCGTGCTCATCCTACGGGACTTTTTATCGAATCGTACCTTTCGTTACCGAATTGAGGGGGAGCTTTCCTCCCCCCATCCCATTCGCGCAGGAGTTCCTCAAGGCTCTGTACTATCGCCCCTCGTTTTCACGCTATTCACTAGCGATATCCCCAAGCATAAAAATACTCAGCTAGCCCTATTTGCCGACGATACGGCTATCTATTATACCGGTCTTAAACCCGATGCCATCGCTCGCACTCTCCAAACTTCCGCAAACACTCTGGCCAAGTGGTTCCGGAAATGGAGAATCGAAGTCAATCCAGACAAAAGCCAGGCAATCCTCTTTTCTAAACCGCGGATAAACCCACCCTCCCCTCGTCCGATTACCATGTACGGCAAGCCGATCCCCTGGAAGAAGCAAGCCAAATACTTAGGCGTGGTCCTCGATAAACACCTTTCCTTCGCTGAGCACATAAAGCAGGCACGTTCGCGCGCCGCTTTCGCTCTAGGTAGGCTCCACTTCATTCTTAGCTCCCGCAGCAAGTTATCACTCAGGTGCAAGCTGCGTATTTTCACCGCGGTCATCCGTCCCATCATGACCTACGCCTGCGTTGTTTTCGCACACGCAAAGCCCTACCTCCTCCACAAGATGCAGACCCTTCAAAACCGATTCCTCCGTAGAGTCACGGGAGCCCCCTTTTATGTTCGAAATGAGCTTCTTCACGTAGACCTCAAGATGCCCACCATCCAGCAGTTCATGAAACGTGTCTCCAAACGTTTCTTTGGTACTGCAAGCCAACATAGGAATCCCCTTATCGTATCGGCCGCCCAATACGAACCCTCACGTATCTCTAAGATTCGCCGACCAAGGCATACCCTAGTCACTCCCGATGACGCAATCACCCTGCTCCAAGAGAGCCGTAAGGAAACCAGCACAGTTTACAAAAACAAAAATCGACCGTCTTTCCGTCCTCGCCGCCGAGGCCCGCCGCGACGTCCCCGTAATAGTCCGCCCCGACCCTTGCCAGAGCCAGCCCGCGACGCTGAGCCAGTAGCTTTAAATTCCCTTATTAATAATAATAATGATATGATCCAGCCTGTCCCTAGCTGCCCTCCCCTGCGACGCCCTAAGCCGAGGTCCGTACCCCACAGGGGGTGCCCTTAGCGTGTAGTCGCCTAGTTTGTAAGTTTTTAATAAGCCCTGGCTGGAGGCTTTAATTAATTTATTAATTAAGGCAACCACAGGCAAGCCCGGTTAAGCAGCCGACAACCTCAGAGGTTGACCTGCGAGATGCCACTCACAAAAAAAAAAAAAAAAAGATAACACTTCTGCCAGTTCATACACTAAGGACGTAGGATGTCGGTATGGTAAGTATAAAAGTACTTTAATCACCAAACGCTGTGCCCGCTCTACTTCAATCATATGAGATTTTGCTGCACCACCCCATGCGCAGATACAATACCTGATAATGCATTCGCACAATGCTCGGTAAGTTTGGCGAAGAAGAGTACCATTTGCAACAGTGCGCAGTTTTTTAAAGATATACACTAGTTTCCGTATTCTACCTATGGTCAACTTTAAATGTATTGTCCAGCTTAGTAGGTCATCCATCTTATAGCGTGGCATCGTAGGTAATCTTGCATTGATTGTAACATTCAGAATTTTCTTTTGTATTGACGTATAAACCCTCTTTCTTTTTGCTTTACATTACAAAAATTTCTCAACATAGTGAAATTCACCTAAGCACACATTCAGCTTATTACTGGTTTCGTAGCTGTGTCAGTAGTAGCCTTGACCGGTCGGTCAATGTCGTCACAGATATGGAGTTGTGAAAGCTAATGGGTTTTGGACGAGCCCTGATGTTGGGTAATTAAAATAATGGGTAATTAGTACCCTATAACTACGACCATTGAGTACACCGTTTAAGTGCTTCTTTGGTAATAATAATTTGTTTGTTTACTGATGGTACAGAGGCTCACTTATTGGTAACACTTAGGTAAGTTTAAGGGTTAGTAAAATATACACAAATTTTAAAAATAATCATTATAATTTCTAGTGAATACGTTGATCATCACTATGATGATTAATTAATGATGAACGGATATCAATTAAACAGATACTTATGACGTAAATAAATAAATTATTCTTCAGAGCTGAATAAGTTTTTGCTTAACAATATATTTTTTTTAATTGAAAACATCAAACTTGGTTAAGCAAGTATATCAACGTAAGTGCATCAGCATTTTGTACCGACAAAATGCTGTAATTTTAATAAAAATAATAATGTAAATATAATACTATGTATATGTTGCCTCTACTAAAATAAAAATCATCAACAAAAAGTAGTATACTAAAATAAATTTAAACTATCTACAAAACCATAATAAATACCACATCCACACTTCACTCATCCACGCTCACTTTCACCGCGACGCGTGCGCATGCCCCAGACCGAAGGATGTCCGAATTCTGTTCTGCTAACGAATCTGCATACAAATCGAACTGTGCTTATATTTGGGTATTCGTGAGGAGGAGAAAGGAGGAGGAGGGTTGGCAGTCTTATCGGTCTCGTGAAGATCCAATAAGTTGTTCGGTGGGTCGTGTCTAGTGGAAGTTAAAGTAGTATAGAATTTACACATAATGTAAATTCAACCCGCATTACTAGTTCAGATACTAAAAAAAAAAAATTGTCCGTATCGAAGACCGTCTTTTTCGGGAGGAAATTCGTTAAATAAGTTTACTTTCATTGTCACATTTGTCATAAACAATCCATCTTATGCAGGGATCTCCATTTAAGTAAGTAAATGAAACACCTGTGTTAGAAGGACCCGCTGTTCATAACTCACAGTGTTAATGACAAGGTTTGAAACTATTTATATATATATTAAAACAGTAAAAAAAGTGTGTCTCTACATTTCATATTTTTACAAAAATTATAATAGAGGGGGGTAAGAAACAGTAATTAGGAAGTTTAAAAAGAAAGTGTGTCTGTTTGTACACGCTAATCTCTGGACCTATTGGATGAGTTTTAATAAAAATATGGTAAGTAGATAGTTGACATTCTGTAATAACACATCGCGGGAAACGTTCCCACGCGAACGAAATTGCGGGCAGCAGCTAGTAATTTATAAAAATAAAATTAGTAACAAAATCAATAAAACCTCCTAACATCTTCCCCTCTGGGTGGAGCGGAACGGTGTGTCAGATTTCTACTGACTAAACTACACCCTATTCCTTCAAATGCCCTTACTTTTCGGTGTTGCGGTTTGTCGTTAGAACATTTCCACAACCTCGGCAGGCAATGGTCGTATCGGGCCCAGTAATTGAACATGACGTGCCGTTGACGCAGGCCTGGTCCATACCCGATGGTGACCAAGCCCGCGCCTATGGTTGCCGGAAGTCGGCACGCGACCTCAAACGCCCTTGATTTTTTTCATCACAATTGTTTCAAGGGTATAGCCGTGAAAGCGTAGACAGTCGCATTTATTATATTAGTAGAGTTATAATGTGAACGTCTTAAACAGGATAGATAGATAAATAGAATATACTTTATTGTACACCAAAAATTTAAACACACTTAAATAGGTAACAATATTGTTAAAACTTTGGTTACAATGGCGGTCTTATCGCTAAGAGCTATATCTTCCAGACAACCTTTGGAAGGACTTAACGAACTTTAATTAAAATGGAGAGGGCTTAATTAGTCTATTGGTGCTGTCCACTTGGTGAAATGACGCATAAGTTGTGCTTAAGGCGGCAACAACTGACGATAACGAGGAAGTAGAACGGACCCGCCCTGCACACCCGCGCGATCTAAAGTTTACTGGACAAAACAACTTTCCATATTATTCTTCGAATGTAAAATTGAAAGCCGCATACTATAATATCGATGAACAAACCATCTCCTAGATGGTTAACTTTGCTATAATTTTTTTGCAGTTGGGTTTTTGGACCAGAATACGTCTCTCGGGTCATCAAAACACACTGCCTAAGCTATTTGATAATCTGATAGAGAGTTTAAGATCAGATACAGGACAAACATACAAAGTTTGATTTATATATGATAGATAGATGTATGTCTGACAATATTGTCGTGATTATTGTTAGTATTAATGTCGGCGTTAGATGGAATTTTACAAATTAATTCTCTTCTACATATGTCCCGATTGCCTTTAAAACAATAGTAAATTGCGGCTTGCTCGTTCCATCGTAAACCTCATCGAGTTCAAGAGCGGGCTCATCTATACTTATAATAAATCTGTAGAGAGTTCAATTCTGTACATGAAATATATTTACAAAATAACTATCAGGGGGTGATTAGGGATCGATACTGATGCCAAAATGCAATCATTAAAATTTTTGTCTGTCTGTCTGTCTGTATAACCGTTATAGAATCAAAAACTACTCGACGAATTTTAACGAAACTTGGTACAATTATTTTTCATACTCCTGAGCTGGTTATAGTATACTTACTTTTCATCACGCTACAATCAATAGGAGCAGAGCAGTGAAGGGAAATGTTGGGAAAACGGGAGAAATTACTCCATTTTTTAAGCTTCCGTCGCGAGTGCAACCTTAATGGTTAAAGCTACACAGAAATCATTTATGACGGAAATGTTCTCCTTAAAATTTCTATAATTATAATAAATCTGTAGAGAGTTCAATTCTGTACATGAAATATATTTACAAAATAGCTATCAGGGGGTGATTAGGGATCGATACTGATGCCAAAAATGCAATCATTAAAATTTTTATAATATTTGTCTTACGTTTATAACACTCTCAGTCACCCCTAATTGAAAAAGTTAACATTATTAACTATTCCATAAAAAAGAATCATATAAATCAGACCACTTTGGAAGCGTATATCTTTTAAACGATTAACTTTATGAAAAAGTGGCTTTAGAAACCTCAATGTCATTTTTAAAGACCTGTCTATAGATATCACACACGCATAGGTTTCATGAAAAAATATATTTTCAGTTTCAGTTCCATGTATGGGCAGCCCCCCTTTATTTTAAATATTTTTTAATTTTTTTTTAAAGCGGAAATCGGTTTACATAATACATCTATTTACCAAGTTTCACATCTATAGTCTTAATAGTTTCGGAATAAAATGGCTGTGACATACGGACGGACGGACAGACAGACAGACAGACAAACAGACAGACGAACAGGCATGTCGAAACTATAAGGGTTCCGTTTTTTGCCATTCGGCTACGGAACCCTAAAAAGGCGGGGCGTCATTGACATATTATATTTCCCTACTAAATTATGAAAGTTAATCTGTCTGTTACATCAACATCACTGAACCGTGAGGAAGGACATAGGCTACTTTTTTTTTACGAAAAATGACGGAAACGCGGACGAAGTCGCGGGCAACAGCTATCTATACTAATAATACAATGCTGAAGAGTTTGTTTGTTTGTTTGTTTGAACGCGATAATCTCAGGAACTGGTTCGAATTTTAAAAATTATTTTTTTAATTAAATAGACAATTTATAGAGAAAGGCTATAGGCTATATATCATTACGCTAAGGCCAATAGGAGCGGAGCGCCAATGAAGAATTTTTCAAAATCGGGGTTAAATTTAACGTTAGCCCAAAGTAACTATTCCACGCGGACGAAGTCGCGGGCAAAAGCTAGTCCTTAATAAAAATGCGATGTTTCAAAAGAGTCCGTTATGTTTTCCAATATTTATATATCAAATTGATTAAGGAATGATCTAGTACGATTAACATTTTAAAATGCGATAAGCAGTTTAGACAACGTAAGTTCAAGTTTAAATAAAAATCACATGAAGTCGTATGTCTTCCCCTTAAAAGAGAGTGAACCCTTGACCAGGCGGCGCTGTGTATCGTTATATTTGCAGATTTTGCCTTTCAACGTTTATTTAAATAAGTAGATACACACAGTAAACGCTTTTTACTATTTAGGTAACTTTCATAAGTGCTATTCAAGTATGTGATTGTAAACAATTGACTAACTCTAGTGTTAGTTTTGAAGAAAGGTTTGAAGGTTTCCCACTTCAAATTTGAAGATTGTTTCGTGTTAACCCGAAGTCAAGTTACACTAGACTAGGCTAAGAAGTTTGGATTGTGGCCGTGTTGATGTATACACTTTTTAGCGTTCCGTAGCCGAATTGAAAAACGGAACCCTTATAGTTTCGTCATGTCTGTCTGTCTGTCTGTTCGTCCGTCCGTCTGTCACAGCCATTTTATTCCGAAACTATTAAGACTATACATGTGAGACTTGGTAGGTAGATGTATTCTGTGAACCGGTTTTCGATTTAAGGAGAAAAATTAAAAAATATTTAAAATAAAGGGGGTTCCCCATACATGGAACTGAAACTGAATTTTTTATTTTTCATGAAATCTGTGCGCGTGGTTTCTATAGACAGATCTTTAAAAATGACAATGAGGTTTCTAAAACCACTTTTTCATAAAGTTAATCGTTTAAAAGATATACGCTTCCAAAGTGGTTTGAACGAGATCGGGTCAGCAGTTTTTAAGATACACCATATTTTCTAAAACCGCAAATATAACTTTGTAATTTATAAACACACTATGAAAAACAAATTTATTTGGCGTAGTTACTACGGAACCCTTCATGGGTAGGTGAAAATCATCAAATGACTCCTTCCCCTCTGGTTGGAGCAGAAGGGAGATCAGATCAGATCAGAAATCTACTGGCTAAAACCAATCCAATTATTTCATTTCCTCTTGCGTTCTAGGGCCGCGGTATCGCATCAGAACGATCTCACAACTCCAACAGTTGATGTAACGTTGATGTGAACAACATTACATCACACTGTAATCAAAACTATCCGCCTCAAAATAGCCAGAGATTTCGTCACTAAATTGTAGGTACAAATGTCACCGTCTTCTGTATACTTAACTTCCCAACCATTAAAAGAAAAAGAGATAAATAATTAAGGTCATCGATATCGGTGATATTAAATAGCACTCGCGCCAAACCGCTGTAGTAGTCAGAACTAATGAGCCGGTGCTCACAGACACGTTTTACAAATCGTATGTGGTAAATTCAAACACAGACAAGCACATAGCCTTATACCCAATGACGTATTATAATAGACGCGTCATATTCCCACAAAACACCTCTCAAAAACGGCACGAAACACACACATAGAGAATTACTATCTAATACGTGTAAAGAAAGGGACAGAAAATAAATGCCATCTTTAGGTACACCTGATGTTAGAGAGAGATGAATATACATCTTTAGTTAACAACCTCCCCTAACGTCACGTGACTGACTTCATTCATACGCTAGCCGCCATAAGCCGTGTAGAAAAATTAAAATAACAAATGTTTTTCTGTTGATATTTACCTATGAAATGACACATTTTGACGTCTCACGGAAGCAGTATAATTAGTGCAACGTCTGAAAACACACAAAGGCATGCTTTTTTCGTAATTTTCTTTTAAAACACATTTTTTCTTAAGATGTGTAGTGTAGCGATCGCGACACAGGTTCGTGCGTAACTGAACAGACACGAGGCACTTACCTTGATTTCAACTTGTCATTTTAGAGCGCGGACAACGTATCTATAGTTTATTATATATCTTTGCTTATACCTAACTTTCTGACTATTTTTTCTGGGTGGGAAAATCATCGAATAACTTCTCTCGCTCTGGGTTAAGCGGGAGGGAGTGTCAGACTTCTACTGACTAAAAACCCACCCTGTCCCTTCAACTGCCCGTAAGTTCCGGAGCCGCGGTATCTTTTTACTATATTTCCGCGACCCCGGCAGGCTATGGCTTTATGAGGCCCCGTCACCAATGCTGACGGCTCCTTGAGGCGCACGTGGAACACGACGCGCCGCCAACCCGGGCCTGGTCTTTGCCGGACGGTGAGCTACCCCTGCTCGCCGTCCGCAAGCCCGCGCCTACGGTGGCCGGAAATCGGCTCGCGATCCCCGACGCCCGGGGCGTCTACCACGACGGCTGGGGCGCGAGGAAGAGAGTTGCCTCTCCCTTGCGCGTTCGGCCTCCTCCTTCGCTAGCATGACTGTTTCGCAGAAGGAGGCGACCGCATCCCATTCCCTCTCGCTCCGCACCATGGTCTGAACCAGAGCAGGGCGCGAGAGGTCGCCGCCGCCGACCGCCTCTACGAGGACACGGCGGTGCTCCGCCCAAGCAGGGCATACCTCGACCGTATGCTCCACCGTGTCCTCCAGGCGGTCCTCACAATGACGACACCCGGGCGTGTCCTCCCGCTGAATCCGAAACTGGTACCTACCAAAACAACCATGTCCGGTCAGCACCTGCGTCAGGCGGAAGGTGAGGACGCCGTGGCCTCTCTCCAGCCACTCCTCAAAGAGGGGACTTATCGCCGCGATTGCGGCGTGCCCAGCCTTTGGTTGCGACAGCCGCTCTTTCCATACTGCCGTGAGATCGCGCCGGAGTTCTATCCGCTGAGCCGCGACTTGCCGCGGTAGCGGAGTTTCACCCCGGCTTAGCACCTCCGCGCGCCAATTGTGCACGCGCGCGAGGGCTACCGCCTCCAGATCCCACGGCAGCAATCCGGCAAGGAGGTTCGCCGCCTCCCCAGAGATCGTGCGGTATCCCCGGATCATCCGGATAGCCATGACCCTCTGAGACGCGACCAGCCGGCTAGCTGGTCGCCGCTGCAAATTCAGCGCCCACACAGGGGCCCCATAGAGGGTCATGGACCGCACAATCTCCGCGTATAGCCTCCGGCAGGAGGCGTTTGGCCCCCCTAGATTTGGTAGGAGCCGCTTGAGTGCAGCCCCCGCCCGGTCCAGTCTTGGAGCCAAACGTCGGAAATGTTCGTCGAAGTTCCACCGGCTGTCGAGGACAAGTCCCAGGTACTTCATCGTCGTCTCGACGCCGATGTGAACCCCTCCCACCGTTACTTGGGAACCCGAAGGTGGCGCGTTCCGACGGCCATGAAAACACATGGCCTCGGACTTGTGCAAAGCCACCTCGAGTCCCAGTTGCCGGATCCTTTCTACGACTGTCGCAACCCATCGCATCGCCAGTTCGGCCGCCGCCTGGTGCGACCTCCCATGCGCCAAGACCAGAACTTTCTGACTACTGGGATATAGACAAAGGCCTCCTCATGTCGCAACTCTTCGGATTTTTTAGACCAAGGATGTGTCGGTTTCCTATTTCCGATGTCTTACGCTGGATAAATTTATGATATCTCTTTAGCCAATTGAATGTAACAAACTGACAGTAATAAAAGTAGAAAATTACAGTCGTTATTTATGTCTCAAACATATCCAATATATAATTACCATAATACTTCACAATAAATGTCATATTTAAGAGAAAATACTATCATACCTAAAGCACACTACGTGCCAACTACTATAGTATTATACCGCACTTACCGCTACGTTAGACGGATCTTAAGAACCGACACGTATTAAGGCTTGCTCATCATAGGCCATTGGTCTGGTTTCTTACTGCAAAAAAACAATTAATCAGATATTGCGAGAGCATTGGAGTCACTAGAACAGTGTGTTGAACAAAAAAGATTGTATGTATTATCATCGGACGAGATGTGATGCGTTTCCTTTAAAGGTTGTTTTGAGTTGGATGTCAGTTCGTTTAGAGTGAATAGAAATTAGGGGTTTCACCTCGCAACGATAAATAATAAGCGTAAGAATTTTTATTCAAGAAAGATATTCAAAATCAAAGGTCAGATAATTGACTTTTCTTAGTTTTAAATGGTAAATGATCTTTATTTTGCAAATTGTTTATTAATTAACACTTTTACACGTAATTTTTTTCATAAATTTAAACTACTTAAGGCCGGTGTTTCCTTACTGACTACCGTGAGAAGAAACAGCGAAACAAACTCAGTTTTAATGAGAATTTTGGAGCACACAGTTGCTAATAGACTTAGTTTACCTAAAATCGTTTTTCTTAAACTTAATCGTTTTTATAAGAATGCTATGATAACTTTTAAAATACCAAATACAGGTTTTTGGTGATATACCGCGATTGTACACTTTTTGGCTGACTTGGCTGAATTACCCTCAGATCAATAATTCGTTTATTATTGATCTGAGGGTTTATCATAATTAATATTAAATATAACTCCTTGGGTAAAACTTTCATTTCGATAGCGCGTTACACTTTATATTGTTGATAATCGCATTCCCTTATATGAAAACGCTGTATCTAAAACTATTATAACTTAAAATATTCAGTACTAATTCTGTTCTCTTTTTTTACAGGTAAGTGCGAGATTTGCTTGGTGTCAGCTGTATTTCCTGCCTCATTTTGCGTCTATGAGGCGTAAGGTGATTAGGAGAGCTTTCTTATACCGTAATTAATTAAGGTTTTTATAAAGTAATGAGGAAACTCTTTGTTAAGATTGGAATTTTCTTATCAACCCGTATCGATATTTATGTATCTCTGAATAAGTATTAAAATTTACCCCAATTTGAACTAATCAAGCTATCAATACAAAAGTGCTATATTTCAGGTAGTGTGAGAGCCAATAGTAGCCCACTTTTTTAGTGAATCCAATATGTTTACTGAAACTGTTTTTGTAGTACAACATTGGTAAGCATCTTGGCTCATACTTTTCTGCTCAGCGGAGCGTGATGAGTGTGAATATTTGACATATCTGCTTTATGAAACAGTACTTGAGTTTTACGCAACCGATTAAGTTTCTTGTAGTTTTTTTTCTCAAATGTGGGGTATATTTGAAAAAATAAAAACAACAAGAAACTCAATCGGTACTAGTCACCTTTTTCTGCGAAGCAGTTATGCAAGCGAAGGAGGTGGCGGGACGCGCGAGGAAGAAGCAGGTCTCACAGCCCTCGCACCCCAGCCGCCGCAGGAGACGCTCCGGGCGTCGGGAGTCACAAGAAGACTCCCAGCCATCGTAGGCACGGGCCTGCGGGCTGCGAGCAATGGGTAGCTCGCCGCCCGACTGAAACCAGGCCCGTATAAACGGCGCGTCGTGTTCTAAAAAAAAAGAGTCTATGCGAAGCAAAAGAAAACGATTTATACTATCACTTTCTTTTGTTTCGCATAGACTCCGTAACATTTAGGGCGTTCAATTTAAATATTTTTATTTTTGTATGAAAATCTGGTGAACTAAAATATGACGAATTTTTAAAAGTCATAGAACGAAAGTTGTTGATTATGATGTTAGTAACATAGTCCTGAGAGGTTTTCGGTGTTTTACAATTAACCCTGTATATGTATATTATATAAATACAATACATAATTAAAAAATATAATGTGTTCTTTAACATCGTGGAGAAAAACAAAGAAATAATCATAAATTTGAAAGAAAATGATTGGCAACCGAGCAAAAGCAGCGAATGACTGTGCTTGTCTTACTGACACCGGCAATGCATTCCACAACCGAATAGCCTGCCCTGTAAAAGAATGGTCGTAAAATTTAGTAGAATGTGTAGGCATCAAACGTCTCAAATTCTCTGATGATCTCAAATCTCTACCATGTGTGTCATGAAGGAACTTAAATCGTTCTTTGAGATAAAAGGGAGTCGTTGAATTGAGTACCTATTTGTTCCGTGCGCGAATCGTATCCGCGAAACGCAGCGAGACCACCACTCCAGCGCAGCGAGTTCTACCACTGTGTTAAGCATGTCACAAGACTAGGTCCTTCAGGATAATTATCGTTTATGTAACAAAATTAAAATTTCTTGTATAACACTTCTTGTAGTAGACTAAAACAAATACATAAAGTAAGACAGTTCTAGGACTCAATTTCGATGTCATCAAGAAGATAAAAATAAGAGGACTTTGGGAGAAACACAATATGAATGGAATTCCCATTTAACCTTGCTTAGTAAATGTCAATGAGATTCCTAAATTGCGAAACTTCCAACTGGATTTTTCTGTTAAATTGGGTAAGAATTACTTAATTAAATTAAAATGTTTGTTGAATCACTTATAATCTCGTGCATTATTATTAATGTATGCATTTTATTCTGATTGCCTCATTGATGCTACCATTCGAGGATTATAAAGATAATTTATTACAATAATCCACTTAATATTAAGAAAGTACCTATTCCTCTACCATGCGGAGAGAGGAGACCTATCATGTCCTAGCCGCAGGAACGTTGATTAAGCTGACTATTATTTCAAAAATGGAACAAATAAAGTCCATGTTGGGCATTGATGTATTAAAAGGAGGAAGATATGTTACGCTCTAACGTGGCATAAACCTGGGCTCAGCGCACGAATACATGCACGGAAACTCACACATCTGTTACGTGTCATCATCAGTCCCAAACCTACAGTTGCCGATAGATAAGGACAGAGATAGGAGACGACGCTGTAGTGCAAGCGAAATCGCCTCAGCTGCCGAATGTTTGCGATTATGAATGAAATGAAATTGCATGTATTAGGTACGTAAGTAGTAAGTGATCCCATGGCCCACGTCTCTTATTTTTGTTCCTAGTGTAAAACACTGTTTAGCTACACAAAAAGTCATTTTGATGGGTATTTATTCCAAAACAAATCCGTTAAAACACGAAGAAACGAGAATTTCTTGAGCTGTGTGATCAACAACGTTCTGTGCGCGACTGAGGGCCAACTACGGGCAATCACTTAGTTTAGTAGGACCAAACGCTGTGTCTAGTACCATATCTTCCTCCTTTTAATACATCAATGATGTTGGGTGTCGGCTTCCAAGCTAACCCAGTGTAGCTGAATATTACTGTTTTACACGGAGCGACTGCCAGTCTGACATCCATGATTCGTGTCCGATTTTTTGGGTTCTTGCTGCTTGCGTAACGACTGTCAAAGATTTTATTTTTATTTTTATTTTTATTTATTATTACATACATACAACTATCTTTACAGGAATTCCCAATTTGATAGTGTAGGAAAGAAAAACATATTTTCGTACAATTCAATTTCATCATGATAAAGTCTACAAAAATATAATCATGGAAATAATTAATCAGAATTAAGAAATTATTAATGGACAAAAAATCAACAAAAAAAAAAAACCAATGTAACATAATCAGTAAAACACAATAAATATAAAAAAAATATGAGTTAAATAGTTACTAAAAATAATCAATAAAACATAATCAATACAAAATAATCAATACAAAAATAATCACAAAAAAAAATTCAGTACAATAGTCACTAAAAATAATCCATAAATATAATCAATACAACACATTTAATAATAAAAAAAATAATTAATAAAAACATAATCAATACAAAATAATCAATACAAAAATAATCATAAAAAAACAATTCAGTACAATAGTCACTAAAAATAATCAATAAAAAACTTTTTTGCAAAAAAATAAAATCGACTTCCATATCAAAACACTACAAAGCCAAAAATAATTTTAATTTCGGTAGTCGGTGTTATTGGTTTTGTATTTTCTTTTTTTTCACACCGCCTTCTGAAATAAAAATTATTTTTGGCTTTGTAGTGTTTTGATATGGAAGTCGGTTTTATTTTTTTGCAAAAAAGTTTTTATTTTCGCGCTTTTTAGTGGGTCAATTTGTAATTAATCTAGTTATAAAAGCCAAAATGTCAACTACAAAAAACTAAAAACGCGCGAACAAAAAACACAATA
Source organism: Tholera decimalis (assembly GCA_943138885.2). Taxonomy (NCBI): domain Eukaryota; kingdom Metazoa; phylum Arthropoda; class Insecta; order Lepidoptera; family Noctuidae; genus Tholera; species Tholera decimalis. Next base: position 35,720,027 of record OW964569.2, on the reverse strand, counting down.
TAGAGTAACCGAAAAGGTCATCAATGTAAATATTTTTTTTAGACTTTTGTTGATTTTTCAGAAACGGCTTGTTCGATGTCGATAAAATTTTCATGGGACCATTTGGGAAGTATACCCTTTCCAACAAAAAAAGAATTTTTCAAATCGGTTGGCGAGCGACGGAGCTATGCCCGAACAAACATAAAAAAAAAAAAAAAAAAAAAAAAAACAAACAAACATCCGAATTGAGAACCTCCTCCTTTTTCAGAAGTCGTTTAAAAATAATCAATACAACACATTCAATAAAAACATAATCAACAAAACATAATTAATAAAAATAATCATTAAAAAAATATACAACAACAGCCGGCTTAGAGTATTTTCCTAGGCATGGAGGAATCTTGTTACATGTAGATCATCCACAGAGGAATCTCTGCTAGCGTTTCTTATCCTTGAAGATTGACCCATGCGGCTGTAATTATTTATATATCAGCTTCTAAAATCGTTCAAAATAATCTAAAAATCAATTATTTGATGATACACCGAAGAGAAGAATCAGTATTGCTATTCTCTTTTCTGGTTGATATGTGGGCGAATTTTTCGATAAGCACTGGATTCTTTTCCAACTCTTTTACAAGAAAGAATGTTATTATTAAATTAAATATTTTGTATGATGTCAATGAAAATTGTCGTCTTAGTAAATAAGTTTTAATTTAAATGCAAATTTCATTCTGTCATTGAGTAGCGGATTAAATGTTTTGTGGTGTGGATACGTGGATAAACAGTAGCAGGATAAAACCACAAGAATATTAAATGCATTTAAATCGTTGAAATGATAAAGTTGAAAATAATTAAGAGGTAATTTCGCGAGGTTTTGGAGCCGTTGCCTGCCGGGCAACGGCCCCCCAGTGGGTCCCGACAATTTTGCTGACTCTCTTTGAGGCGCACGTGGAATACGACGCGCCGTTTACACGAGCCTTGTTGGTTACCCTGACTTCTCCTCTTCAGTACGTACGTAAACGAGATATCGTGTCAATTTACTGAAGCCATAATATTTTGATTTATGTATCCGGCCGTAGGTAGATGACGCTAAAATGGGCCAGAGTTAACGCCCAATATAGGATTTCGTGGACGATCATTTATTTGCCTCTGGCCTTTTCAATAGGTCATTTATTAGGTTGTTTTTGCAAAACTGTACTGGATTATTTTTTCTTCATAGTTTATACTGTTACGTACCTATGCGCTCAATATCTATTTTAAAGTGTGTAGGTCCATTTTGTTTTGTTTTTGTTTTTTTTTATTACGAATGAGCCCGCTCTTGTCCTCGATCTCGCCTGATGGTAAGCGATAGATGAGGTCTACGATGTGACGAGCGAGCCCAGAAGATGCCTATTTACTCGTGCTTTAAAGGCTGAAATGTCATAAGTGGCAGGGAACACACAAGCCGCCAGAGAATTCCACAGCTTGGCTGTGCGCACAATAAATGTGGAGGAGAAGCGCTTAGTACGACAAGACGGTATATCAACCAAGTGTGGGTGGTACCCAGCCGTGCGTCTGGTAGACCGGTAGTGAAATGAAGATGGAGGAATTCGGTCATAGAGCTCCTGCGCACAGTCCCCGAAGTACAATCTATAGAAACCTACTTTTTTTACTTTTATATTGAACTACAAACCTAAATAAACCAAATAAATCGTACTCTACGCTGTAACTCACAGAAATAAAATTATCTATGCTGTAACTGCTCTTGGCTAGTGTATTTTTAACCCCCGTTGGAAAAAGAGGGGTGTTATAAGTTTAACGTGTGTATCTGTATATCTGTCTGTGGCACCGTTGCTTCTAAGCGGGTGAACCGATTTCAATGTGGTTTTTCTGTTAGAAAGCAGGTTTCCCTGCGGTGGTTCTTAGATATGTTTTGTCAAAATCGGTTTACCCATTTTCTAGATATGGGGGGTGAAAGTGGGGATCAATAATCGAATGTTGTCAAATACACCCAAGTGGGATATCAAATGAAAGAACACGACGAGTATATTACAATCAGACATGTTTTATCAAAATCGGTTCAGCCATTTACTAGATATGGGGAGTGAAAGTGGGGATAAATAATTGAATATTGTCACATATACCATATACCCAAGTGGCGTATCAAATGAAATAACTGACAAAAATTATGGTAGGTGAAAAGTTTAAAAAGCATAAAAACAAATTAAATTAAAAATACCCCCTACGCAAAAAATACTTAGAAGTAGTTTAAGAAACATCCCTTAAAAAGTAAAAAAATAATAGTCGCGGCGGGGTATCGCCATTTAGAATCGATATTTAAAGTTTGTTACATAGCGATACCCCGCCGCGACTATTATTTTTTACTTTGTAACCTTAGTAATTTAGTATCTGGGTACCTCCAATTAGTAAACGATTTCCATACTTACCCAACATATATTTTTATCAGAGGAGTGTGTAACTTTGTATAAACGCTCAGACAATCAGTGTTCGCAAAACTTGCACAATAATCAGCAATTGCAGATACATTACAGTTCCCATAACTTTGACACCATTAGCGTAAATTATTAGAAGTTTTAATAGTTCGTGAGGTCTCCGAGGTCATTAATACTGAGGTCACAGTTTTAGCAATGGCCGCCGATTGAAATAACAAGTTGCTAAGTACAAGCGACAAAAGAGATTTGTGTGTAGGTCGCTGAAAGAAAACATATCTCTTAACATAATAGGTAACTCCAATTTGGCCATTGTAAAAATAATCTCTTCAAATGGGGCTCACACATCATGCTTTAACTTCTTAAGTACCAACTAAGCTGAATATGCTTGTGTCTGGAGTGGGTTCACGTCCCACGTACACATTACACATGTGTGTGTGGGGGTTAGATACCCACGGGCGCGACTTCTCGATCACAAGCCCAAGACCTTAGTCATTAGGCTATTGTCGCTTAACTTTTATTCAACCGTAAGCAACTGAGTTTGTACCACTATTCTATTTATTAAGCGACTACCTACTTTCGTCTCCTCAACCTTTATTAATTAAGTAACAGTTTTCCTGTGGTTATGCTCTTAAACACATTCACTTCGGTACATGTGATAGTGTAGCTTTCTGTCAGTGAAAGAGCATTCATAATCGGATCATTACTTCGAGAGATTTCATCCTGAAATCCAAACAGCATAGAAGTTACCGATAATACTATACTATATATTTTCTGTATTTAATAGCTGTTAGTCCTCCATACTTCTTAAATAAATAAAGAAATAAGTTTTAGTCGGATTGGGCCAGATATGTCATATACGAAAAATTACAAACAAGAGATATACTAAAATGTCAGTATATCGCGACAAAATGATAGTGGTTGAGCTCAGCTCCTATTGAAAACGGAGTGTGAAGAAATCCCTTTCCTTGATAGCAGGTTTTTGCCCAGCAATGGCAAAAATCTGAGTTAGAATATTCATTTATAAACATTGATTGAGCAGTTCCTTATTTGATTAAAATTTCTGAATTTATACACTTAACAAAAACTCTTAACTACATAAATCTAAAAATAATCTAAAATATGGCATCATAGCATATTGAGCAGTTCTAAGTTAAAATGTTACTTGCATACCAATATGTTTTAGTGACTGTACAGTGTACATTACAGTTATGGCCAGTGAGCGCTATCTGTGTCGAAATCTTGATATTTATTTCCGCTCGACTCACATACGTTGGAATTTAATTAAAATTAATGTAACTATTTCATGGTTACGGCCGTTTCTAGTCAACTAAAAAGGTAATTAATATACGATAATATGCAACCATCCTTGTGATACACATCTGAAGCAACACATGACAAACAGTCTGTTAATTAATTATTTTAATATTGAAAAGCCATGGGTTTAATAAAATTAAGTTCCTTACGTTATCTAGCAGGAATATTTTAAGAATTAATCATTTATAAAATTAAATTGTGTAGTTACATTATGCAATTGAAATTAGGTATCGTATGTAATATATATTTTTTTTTTCTTAGTAATTGGTTCATTCTTTTTGTATTTTTTTTTCTTCTCTCACTTTCTTCCTCTCACTATTCTCTATAGTTGCTTTAATAAAATAATAATTCAGCATATCACTTTCCCACAGCAACTGGGATACAGGCCTCCTTTATTTGAGAGGGATTGAGCCGTAATTCACCACGGGTTGTTGAATATCCCATGTCTTTAGATTTCTGTTCCAAGAACGTTTTGAAAGCAGTGGTGAAGATCTAACTTACACAAATTAATATGCCTTACTGGGTTTGAACCTTAAAGATCAACCAATATGGCTTTTATTAACTTAGCCACTACACTTCATAGTTGCATTATCAATACTTAATTTTGATGTACAAATACAATTTCTCATGTACAAAATGTCGAAGTTACATTGTCCGACATGTTATTACAGCATTTTGTTACAAGACTTTTGTAATTCTTTTGCAGATGAACTTTAATGATAAATGTAACTTTATTGTATCAAGATAATGAAGATTACGTCATCAATCTAAAATATGATTGATAGGAGTGTGTGTCAAGATTGTTATGTCCTAATCGTAAGTTTGCAATAAATCTGAATGTTTGATTGCTATATTTCTCACGGATACGCATCAAGTTTATGATTTGTGATTGTTACTGATGTTTTCGGATAGATGCTTCATCATCATTTGCTTAGCCAACCATACGCACAAAATATTTTGGTAATACTTTCATTGTGCGTACGGCTAAGGAGTGGAACTCCCTGCCGGAGTCTGTGTTTCCTGATAGCTATAACCTGGGAGTCTTTAAGTCAAGAGTGAATAGGTTACTTCCAGGTAAGCGTGCTTCATCTTCGAACACATCATCACTTACAATCAGGTGAAATGGTGGTCAAATGCGAGCATATTACCAATTAAAAAAAAACTATGCCAAGGTCATCTTTCAGTCTTACCGGATACAGCTAAATAACAGCATTTTAATCGGAGACACTACCTATACCTATCTGACCTCCACAATCAAGTAGCTAGGTAACAAGAGACCCCTTGACAAGTCTGGTTTTAGACTCTGACTACATGTAACAACTGTGAAAGATGTGCAAAGGATTGCTACGACCAATAGCTAAACGTGCTTGTCGAGTCACCGAAGATCTTCAATTCACAACAAAATATTTTTGAAGTGAAAACTTCTTTAGCGGCGTTGTGCACTTTTTTTTATAATGGGTAAAAAATGTTAAACTCGCGTCAGGACACGTGACCTGATCGAAAATTCGTAAGACGGACGGAGAGTAGACAGCCGGCGCGGCGTCGCGTAGGAGAGGAAGTATCCCCCTCTCCTTCTACGGCGCGGCGAAAATGTATGCCTGCGCAAACTTTTTAATGTAATATAAATTGTCATGTTTGTGTACGATAGCGCAATAAATAAATATTGTATTCTACCACATAAATGATAGTACTTTTATACTGATAATTAAAGCAATTCGTGCAAAATTATTCCCTAACCATTCCAAAATATCAAAAATGCACAACGTTAATATTCAAGTTTTCACTTCTGCCGGCACTCCCGGAGTGCAACCCGTCGTTTTTTTTATTACTACTTAGGTAGAGTTATTTTTATGTACTTGCATCGAAATGTTGATATTAATATGGATCTTCCCGGGATTTCTAATAGACAATCCCGTGTGACCAACAATATTACCTATGTAAATTTGGCAACGTCGCGCCTGCAGTGATTTAAATTGTTTATAAGTAAATAACTTTTTATTTAACAAATCACATGATTTTTCTACTCTTCAAAATTAATCCCGGGATTTGGGGCATATCCACTTTATTCTTTCGTTGTATGAAATCAGTGTAAGTACATAAATAACTCTACCTAATTCCGCTCTTGACCTCGATCACGCCTGATGGTAAGCGATAGATGAGGTCTGAGGTAGAACGAGCAAGCCCAGAAGGTTTCCGTGCGCACAATAAGTGTAGAGGATAAGCGTTGAATACGACAAGACGGTATATTGAGTGAGAGATCAAGTGAGTATGGTACCTAGCAGTACGTCTGGGTAGACCGGTAGTGAAAAGGAGATGGAGGAATCATAAACCTGGTGGAAAATCAAATTATGTAATCATAACGAAATCTCCAGCCAATTTGGTACAACGTTATTGACAAATAAATACGAGTACGCTTCGTAATAATATATAATCCTCTCAAATGACATTCGGTCATTCTGTACTTATTGTTGCTAAATAATTGTTTCCTTTTCATCGTATCTTTTTATCAATCAAACTCCTTTTGTCAAAAGTTCAAAGATCGTAATGTCATACGCTTACGATTTCGAAGTAAGCAACTGTCCGGGTTATAACCTCTGTACACAGTATTTCAGTGCGTTGGTGACTTAGGTAATGAAGCTTTAATGTGATTGATTTATTAGTTATGTAATAAGAGTTCAATAGGTACTGTGGTAATAAGTTTAATTTAAAATACACAATGATAATAACATTACAATTCATCTCATTTATTATCGATATTTATTTATTATACATATTTTGTATATTTAATTCGGACATTGCTATGGCTGGACTGCATTCTAATTCTTTTTTGTAATGAATTCACGGCAAATCTTTGGTGCCGATGTTTGAAACGTCAGATTGCAATTGGTCGTAGGATTCTACTATAGGCCTTTGTTTTAACAGAAAATGTTGAAAATAATAGAATATCATTGTGTACCTCGCGAAAACGCCAAACCGGTCCAGTTCAGCATAAAGTCACACAATTAGAAGTTGCCTGACGCTGCTTTTCAACTGAATCTTAATGTTGAGTTACTAATTGGCCATTTATATACCAATGATATAAACAATATAGAGTAAACAAAAAAGTAAAAAATTATCAAACTATGTTGAAACTACAATCACAGAACAAGTGACTTCGTCTCTGGTCAACACTTTACTTTGGCCCTTCTGACATCGTAAATATCATGTTTCTGGTGTGACAGAGAGATGAAGCTATATAACACACTTATCACTGTCCTTCTCTCACAACGGAACCATAATGGCATTGGCAACATAGTAAAACCATACCAAAATAACTTTTGCACAACAGCAAGCTTTTGTTTAAGCTAAAAATACCTAATTGTTCATCTTACACATTCAGTCTCGTAGAAAATGTCGTTAAATGGAGAGAGGCAGTCTACGAATTTTATGAGGCATTGTCTCGTGTGAAGGCATACGTTTTTACGATGTAGAATTATGCACGCTAGTGCTTTCCTAGAATACTTGTATGCTTGGTGAAGAATATAGTGGCTATATGGCTTTTGTTTCGTTACGGTTTACGACCGTCTTTTGTTTGTGCTGCTTTAAGGCTCAGAATAAATATTGCTGAGGAATTAGTTTTTTTTTCTGATATGTTCAGGACTACAAGAAGCCCAGTGCAACGATAACTGGGGTGTCCGGAACTTGTCCACGATTCGTGGAGCTTAACGTTGCTTCTCAAATACAATAAACAAGGTTACATAATAGCCTCTGAGGCTTTATAAATACCACTAACCTTCTGTGCTGGGTTCGCCAACTTCGACCTTCCTAGGTCACGCCCAGGTGTGATATGTATGTAATATGAGGTGAGTAATTGAAAGTGTGAAAGTCAAGTGTGTGGACGTTCACAAGGCGCCAGTCTCCAGATGGCGCGGTTCCAACAGCATCACAGCCCTAACTCGTTTCCAGCAAATGCGCGTGCCACGCGATGGCAATAAGGCGATATGTTCCGAGAAATATCCCTGGATTCTCGTCAATCCGGGATTACAAAGTTCACTCAAACACTGTTCACAATCAATCTGCTAATATCACGTGAGATCCAATTCGATTTCCAACTATTTATTTCCAACAAAAGCGCGTGCCATTCAGTGGCAACCAACCGGCGAGGAATCCCAAAATATCCCGGGGTTTTCGTCAAATGGGGATTACAACTTCGACCAATAGATAATCGCGACCCAATTATCGGTTGCAACCGGCGATTCCAAACGGTATTTTAATTACAATTAACTCAACAGGTCCCAACGGGCGGACATTTTTTCAACAAGGAAGCAAAATCTATCTGTCAAGTCAGAGTAATGTCAAGAACAAATTTCTTTATGTCAAAAGGGTGCGTTCGGAAACGATCGGTACTAAACATGATAATAGGCTCGCGTTTGACCACCATCTCAATTGATAGTTAGCAATGATGTGGTCGAAGATGAAGTACCTAGAAGTAAACTTCACTCTTGAATTAAAGACACGTTATAGCTATCAGGAAACACAGACTCCGGCAGGGAATTCCATTCCTTAGCCGTGCGCAAAATGAAAGAATTCCCAAAACGTTTTGTGCGTAAGGTTGGTAGGTACGACCTTTTATGTAGTTTCGTTACCAATGTTTTCCTCGATCTTTAAATCTTTATGGATGTCCTTGACGTAGGGTTTGCCAGGCCTAACTGACTTAATCTACTCCGTTTTCAATCGCATACTTGCGCCGAGGGCTGCGGAATCACTTAAATGAAGCGGCAATAAATAAGACTAAGTTTGTGATCGAGAGGTCGGGGTCGAACCCCGTCCACTATTGCCGTGAAACCATTCTAGACAAAAGCATATTTAGCTTTGCAAATAATGTGAATTCTACACACATTTAGTTTTTTCTGGTTCTCTTAAAATATCCTAATTGGTTTGTGTTGGTACCGTTTTTTCACACCGACGTACCTACTCACAAAATATTAAAAAAAAAATGAATTGAACCTTAATTCAACAGGGTAGTATCACTACACATTACACATGTACAATCTTTACGAGAGCATTTTAAAAAGTCATAGGCTCTTCTAATCATCTCGGCTGTAATGATTAACAAAACCTCCATACAAACTAACACAAGCACAGGTATAACTAACTAAATTAATCCATAAAATCCAATTAAAAACACTCGCATCAACACAGCAAACATGACCTATCTTTCACTGCGCTTACGCAACGATCTCTATGCGGAGTCATTAGTCGCCATTACCGTGTTCACCCGGTGATCTAATGACCGTAATAGCACAGAAACGTATCTACACAGTCATATGCTATTAACTGGCATAGTGAGAGGAGCTTGTGGTTAAATAATAATAGCCGCATGGGTTGATTCAAGGTTAAGCAACGCTTGCCAAGGTTTTTCCGAGGATGAAATGAAATGAAATGAAATGAAATGAAATGAAATGAAATGAAATGAAATATTTATTCTGTAAATTGGTTATAAATAACACTTTTACACGTCATGTTTTTTTGCGTGTTTAGTTTAGCTAGATGAGGCCGGTATTTCCTAACTGACTACTCTGAGAAGAAACACCGAAACAAACTCAGAGGTCAAAGTCTCTTTTAAAGTCCAGACAATTTGTATTTGTATATGAGAAGCATGTAGGTTCATGTCTGTGGTATTCTTTTGAGGAAATAACCACGCAAATTTGAGCGGACCTGTCCAGACAGTGCAAGCATTTGTCAGTTATCGTGTAGCTGGGTGATGGGTGACCTTCTAAACATATTGAGATTCCTTCGTGTCTGGGAGAACAAGATAAGCTGTGTGTGTCTCGGCTGTCCTTTGTACATCTTTGACAGTCGTTACTGGTAGTTGGAAGTCAGAAAATCTAACCCTATTCTTATCACTACTGTTTTGTGGAGTAACACTAATACTTAGCTGTATCCGGTTACACTGAAAACCGACCAAGACATAGTTGGAAAAAGGCTTAGCGGATGATGACTCTGGCCAGCATTGAAGCCAGCCTAAAATTCTGCATAAAACAAAAGCTTAAGCTTTAGGTACTAGCTAGTGACAAACCACATCCCTTCCTGGTTTCGCCCAATTAGAGACAATATAACATTTTGTGAGTACAGGGCGTGTAACATTATATTAATACTTACTATTACAAACACTAGATCCAACTGAACCACTGAACTGATCCAGATCTAACTGAAGTGCAGCTAGATAAGCTTGAGCGACTCCAAAATTTTTGTATCAGATTCATATTTGGTTTGCGCAAATATGATCATGTTTCTGAGTTTCGCACTAAACTCAAGTGGCTGCCTATTCGCCTTCGCCGGAATGCACATATTTTATCATTACTCTACAGTATTCTTTTCAATCCAACGACTCCCTTTTACCTCAAAGAACGTTTTAAATTCCTTCATGACACACGTGTTAGAGATTTGAGATCATCAGAGAATTTGAGACTTTTGATGCCTACGCATTCCACAAAATTTTACGACCAGTCGTTTACGGTGCAGGCCATTCGGTTGTGGAATGGATTGCCGGTGTCAGTAAGACAAGCTCAGTCACTCGCTGTTTTTAAAAGCTCGGTTGCCAATCATTTTATTTCAAACTTATGATTATTCCTTTGCTTTCTCCACACGATGTTAAAGAACACATTATATATTTATTTATTTTATGTACTTATGTATTGTATTTATATATATATATATATTTGTTGTATTTAATTAGTTTTTCCGTTATTGATGAATATTTGTACAGTAGTACACTAATATAGCCCTCCCCATTTTAATTAAAACTCGTAAAGTCCTTCCAAAGGTTGTCTGGAAGATATCGCTCTCAGCGATAAGACCGCCATTGTAACCAATTATTTTACAATATTGTTATTTAAGTGTGATTCAATTATTGGTGTACAATAAAGTATATTCTATCTATCTATCTACTAAGATACGCTTCGTGCATCCTATTGGTCAAAATAAATGCATTAGGCGATCGAGTTTTGAGCCGTGCTATGCGATTATAGCCTTAAAGGTGAGCATGTGGAAGTTTTGTCGATAGTACATCGCGAGCCTGTAGACGGAGTAGGCTTTTTTTTCTGCTTTTCCCCGATTATGAGAACATCAGGACCTTATTATTCTAGTTACTACATTCATTCCAGTTCTCTCTTGTATGCCTCTCGCACTGACATGCCTCATACTGTATCTTTCTTTCATCCATCACCATTCTTTCTTAGCCGGGTGGGACTCCCGCTATTCTGACTACTTTTATTTATTTTTGTTTGCTGGGGTAATAATCTTTCTATAGATGTGACCATTTATTGTAACCACGATATACACGTATTTTCTGTTTAACAACTTTATATAGAACTACTACTTTATATATAACTTTACAAAAAAAATATTTTCTTGATTCCTAATTTCTTACAGTACAATGTTATATCTATATAGGTTACTATCTAATTCTTATACTATTTACAATTTATTTATCCTTGTTCTATCTTAATATCTAATCTTCTATCTAATTCTTATATCTAGTTCTTTTCTAACAGTACACTTATTTCTAGGTTACAATTATTTGTTCTTATTCTGTTTAACAATTCATTCTTAATTTAGTTATATGGTTCCATCCGGTATTGATTTTATCTAAGATGTTTATTGTTTATTCTGTGGGATAGTCACATTTGACTCAGTGTTTTCTACTTTGACATGATTTCCTGTTTCATGTCAATAATATATATATTTATATATACTATAATATATATAGTTATTGCCATTTCTTGTAACGGGATTGTTTCTTATGCTTTTTTCTGTTTGGCTGTATGTGTACGTATCCAATGTCTGTGTGCATGTTTTGATATATCATTGTATATTTACAATATATTTTTATATCAGTGTGTATACCTATGTGCTTGGTCCGGTGTTTGTGTGCGTGTTTTGATATGTCCATATATATTTACTATATATTTTTGTATCAGTGTGTGTGAGTGTTTCTGTGTCGACTGAGTGTATGAGTCATATGTATGCCGTGTTTGATCGCGCCAGGTAGTCCCACTTTATGCGGGTTGGGCATTCGACACTGAAGGCGTTGTGATCCGTGTTCTGCAACCTAGAGTGTAGGCAGTTGCAGCACTGCGGTTCAATTCCCGCGGTATAGTCGGCGCATTTTACGCGCAGGTGCGGGCCTCCACAGTGACTACACCTGTCCACACTCTCGGTGCAGAATTTGCGGCCATGTCCGAAAGCGAGGCACTTCGTGCATTGGATGAGCGGAGACTGGTCCTCCACCCTGATCCTTTGCAGGTCAAGATAGAGGGCTCCAGCATCCGTCATCCTCTGCCACACCTTCGGCCTTACCTGAATGACCACATGGGAGGTCTTAGGGTTTCTAGTTCTCTTTTTATATTTAATCTGTAGCTCTATCTCCTCTTGTGTTAGGCCCATGAAAATGTCGGCATTTTGAGCGTGAAGGGCCTTTACTATTTCGTCGTCGTCACTGTCCATAAAGACACCTTTAAGGACGACGAGTGGGTCCTTGTTTCTCATGGGGGCTACGATTGACCCATCACCATGGCTCTCTATCCTCTCTCTCACCTTTTTCATTTCCACTTCTGTGTCACAGCCCAAGATTATCGTACTATTTTTTGCCTTTCTGGTTTTATTTATTTTAAGGCCTTCTTCACTCTCGCGAGTACCTCTTCGGCAGTCTCTTGACTGTCTTCAGAGGTCACCGCCATCGAGTGAAGCGCCGGTCGACGCCCGGGTTTGGCTGCTACGGCGCTGGCGTATGTTCTTGGAGCCGGATTGCTCTCATATATCGGGCCTTTATATATACGGAGTAGCTTACCGTCCGGCAAGGAACACGCGTTTCCCGCGCGTGCCTCAAGGAGCATTCAGCAGCATTGACGGAGCCGTTGCCTACCGGGGTTGCGGGAATATTCTAAAAGTAGTCAGTGGAAGTCTGACGCTGAAGTTTAATCATTAGAAGTTTGATACTCCCTTCCGCTCCACCCAGCGGGAGGAGTCATTGTATGATTTTCCCACCCAGAAAAAAGAAGCTATAGGTCTACATTCACTAGTCTACAGACAAGACATTGCCTCACGTCCGCATTATGATCACGAACAGGCTTACATTACAAAACACCATAATCGCAGCTAATCTCCATTTAAACCGTAATAATTACTACCATTATGATAATTTTGCCATGACTGGTGACATTCTTGGCGACGACTTTCCCATCGAAATGGAAAGTGACCCTGCGGTGTAAGAATTATGGTTACCGGCCATCCGACGTCCAGAGAAAGCTGGGTGTGATGTCAGTTTAAATGTTATGGGTGGTCTCGTCATGGTTCACAACACATATTATGAAGCACCCAGAAAACTTCAGAATAAATTATATGTTATTATGCTGTTGATGAGTTTCTTGCTGACTGATGTGTTTAATTAGACCTCATAAGACCATTTTTTAATGTTTTATAATTTTTATTAATGATTATTTATTGACCATATTATTAACATTCAATTTTAATTCATGACATTACTTTTTTTTTAATTTGTACTGTTACCTATAAATTTTTTACAAAAATGTTTTATTTTTTTTATTAATTTATAATAATGGATTACATATTTCCACACATTGTAAAAATGGTTTATGAAATAAATCAATATTTTATTTGCATAAAACATAATAATTAATATGTAATACGCGGGAGCTCATGGCTAAATCATTACAGCCGCCGTTCTTCAAGGTTAAGGAACGCTTTCTGAGGTCGGCCCGTGGATGGGTGGTTTTTTTTTTTTGTTATTTTTTTTTATCTTACATATCAAGATTTTTAAAGCCTCGGAAAGCACGCTATGACTTGGTCTCGGCTGTCTTGTGGTTGTACATCTTTGTCAGTCATGACACTTGACAGGTTGTCAGAAGTCAAAAAATATGTTACCAGTCTTGCCAAGGGGTTCGTGTTAACTGGCTACTGGGTTAAACGTCCAAGCAGATGATGCAGAAAACATTGTAATTCTTATTATATTTTTACAGAACTTTGAAGTTTCGCTTCTTACTTGCATACAAATATTTGAACAATCGTTATGATAGCTAAATCGTAAATCTCATACACTCTTTTGCAAAAAAAAACGGGCACCTAAGGAAATTTACGTTCTAAGGTCGATTTGAGTTAATTAAATGAAATTTATTGCTTTGACTTAGTCTGTATACTTATAATCGTGTAAATTAATGCGCGTGAAGTGAATTCGGGCAATTAAAAGAAAAAAACGACGGATTCTTTAAAACCGATGTACACGCCCAAACAATAAGAAGTGGTCGGCAATAAAGACAAGATTTTTTTTTACTTTTTTACTGATCTTACCCGTCTCTTTAGAATGTTCTAAAGAGACGGGTAAGATCAGTAAAAAAGTAATGTCTGTCTGTCTGAGTCTGGGATGTCCCAGACATGCTCAATTGGATTGAGGTCAGGACTTCGAGCTGGCCAATCTAAACGACGGATCCCAACTTCTTGCATGTACGCTTCCACGTCGCCAGAACGGTGCGGGCGAGCATTGTCGTCCATAAAAATGGAATCTTCCCCAAGTGCAGTCAATGTGGGTTGTGCATATGGAATTAGGACTTCCATTATGTACCGGTGTGCATTTAATGTTCCATTTTCTATGAAAACTAACTCCGTACGCTCCGTCGAATTAATTGCTGCCCAAAACATAACGGAGCCTCCGCCATAAGGAGTGATTTCTTCGAAACACACTTCCGCATAGCGTTCTCGTGGTCTTCGCAGCACTCGCCGGCATCGGTCCTCTCCACACAAAGAGATTCTAGCTTCATCAGGAAACAATACTTTATTTCAGTCCTCCAGAGTCCATGAAGCACAGTTCCGAGCAAACTGAAGTCGAGCAACACTGTGCTCACGGAGTAATTTAGGGCCCCGAGCTGGGCAGTAACTCCTGATATTGGCAGCCAAAAGCCTCCTCCTGACCGTCCACAAGCTAACTTCTACTCCTCTTACTTCTTCAAGGCTCTTCTTCAGGTCCACACTTGACGCTTTACGATTCCGCAACGCCTGACTCACCAAAAAGCGGTTCTCTAGGTCCTGTGTATCGTTTTCTTCCCGAACCGGGTCTTCTTTTGACCGAACCGGTCTCTTGATAAAATGCCAAGTCCTCTGGACAGTTGAACGACTCACATTTAGACGCTGAGACACGTAAGTTTGCGAACAACCTTCTTCAAGTAGGGCTATAATTTTACCGGCCCTTATCGCTTTATCACTCATATCAAAAAGTGGTAATTAATGTAAAAAGAAAGATTAAATTGTGTAATTTGCAGAAAATTACCAAAAAGTTTTAAAATATCGTAATCAGTTAAAAATCGTTTCAGCAATTCGCGCCATTAGTAAAGCAATTTTAGAATAATCCACAATAATCATTATTTTTCTTTTATTAATTTTAAATTTGGAACGTAAAGAATCATGCCAGGATGCTTCAAATAACATGCCAATACATCGTCAAATTAATAAAACCTATTTCTTGTTCTTCTTCATTGAAGTAGAGAAAATTTGCAAAAGAGTTTATATGATTTAGTGGCTTAATCTTATGGGTACGATATATGTACTGAACAGCGGATTTTATTATACAAAAGAAAACATCAAGGTGAGTACTGCCCGTGTGTATGACTTATTAATAAGTTAAATGATTCTATACCTATTATTTATGCATGCTTGCCAACACTATTTTGGTTGCGAATGGGCGTAAAATATTTAGGTGGTAAAACAAAACCACGACCTTCGTAGTCTCTTCGAAGCGTACAATATGGTAATCTTAAATTACAAAATCAAAAAGTTTTCTCTTGAGATACTGTGTGAAAATACGAATAATTCCTATAAATAATTGCCGAAATCGACTCATAGGTCAACGAATGGGCCATTAACCTGGCAGTTGTATAAAAGAATACCCATCAAATGTTGGAATGTAGATAAAATCACTGAGAGTGAATTTGACCCCGTTACGCTATGGTCAAATGTCATAACTTTTGTTTTACGTAAACGGTAAAATCTGACCCATGAACCTGTAGGCACAGTCATCTGGCATAGCCTTTTCCCAAATATTCATGTCAGTGTCGGCTTTCAGTCTAACCGGATGCTGTTATCGTGTTACCCTCTGGCTGGGTAACACGATAACCCGTGGGAAGACTGGTTTCAGATTTTCAGGCTTCTGACTACCTGTAAAAAATGTGTTATAATTGTATGCCTAATTGTTCTTACTAACATAGTGTTACGAGCTGGGGTTCGGGATAGAAATAATTAACGCCAATTAAACCAAAATTAACACTTAAATTAATTAAACACAAAATAAGAATTTTACAAAATTATTCGCACCACAACACTTGTCACTTAACACTGAAATCGCACTGAAATTCACTCGTATAGCTTCGATTCAATCGCCTCGGATCTTCTAATAAGACTCACCCTCTGCGCCCCTTTGCGATCTATTTATACCCCGGTCTATGAGCTCTAGAACATTCTTACAAAATGGACTCACTGTTTATACTACCTACAATATTCCGGGAAGCTACTCGAGGTACACAGTACCGCTATTCGACGGTAGATGGCGTTAGTGTCTCGACTAGATATGCTCATTCCTGCTACTCACCGCTAGATGGCGTTAGTGTCTCGAACATTCTAGATTTATGTCAAATTTTCTCGACGTACTTCACTAAGCGAGTGGCGTAACAATAGTTTTCAAGTAATTTGTTATTATACTAATTCTATGGGCTTTAGAAGCCTAATAATAAAAGCTTTTTTTATTGTTTTTTATTATTATTATTTATTCATTTATTTTTTTAATAAAGACAGCCGAGATCAACGACCAGTTACGAGTTTTCCGAGGCACTGTGGAATCTCAATAATTATGTTAAGATACCATACCCATCCTCAGATCAATTTCAGCAAGTTTAAATAAAAGCTGGTATAAAACTTTCTTTTAAATGTCACGATGCTTTATACGTTTTACGATGAATGAAAGGTAAATTTTCCGTGGAAAATTCCGCCGATGCGGAGAAATCTATGTCTAAAATACACACATATTTTTGAATATGTTAAAAGACAGCAGCAAGAACTGCCTCGTTGTGGTTGAAAGCACGACTGTTGAGTATGAGGTCTCAGGTTTGATTCGAAAAGTTCTATTGGGTTTTTCTATAGGATTTTTTCAGTAGCAGCCTGGAGTTTGGAAGTTGGCGGTGAGATACACCTGTGCCTCGTAAAACACGTTATGCCGCTGGTCTCGGCAGCCACAAAATCGTCAGAAGCCTGAAAATATGACACCATGATTGTAACACCCTTTGTAGTACTGCCCTTTTTTTTTTTTGTTGCGAGGTGGAAATCCTCATGGATGTCCTCCGCCCTGGGGCGGGCGAAGGGGTCTGTCAGACTCCAGCTGACTAAAACCACCCCGTGTTCCTTCGTACACATGAGCCGGGGGCTGCGGGAACGCATTGGTATTCAACATCGCGCAGTATTTTTCGAGTAAACGTAAAAATAAGTGGGAAATGATTTTTCTACAAAACTACGCTAGCTAGGACGATGGTAATTTTTTTTTGTGGGCATAGCTTCTGTGCACAATATATGTGAGGTTTTTTAAAGTAAATAAAAGTATCTTTTAGTATTGTATTATATTTTAGTATTGTGGTTTAGTCACTTTTTAACAAAGGAAGTGAAAAAAATTATATTATTTAACTGCTCAGCAAAATTGCTTTATCTCAAAAAGTATTAATCGTAGGAAAATGATTCTTAGATCAAAAGATAGAGAATCGAAAGTGGTTTAAGAATACATTAAAAAGTGAAAAATGACCTTTTGTGGCTTAACGGCCTTTTAGTTAGTGCAGGGCAGAGATTTTTAAGTCCTTATTTAATTCTGTTATGGTGTACAATAAAGATCTATCTATCTAGTCCGGCTATGGGATATCGTATTACCCTCTTACTGGGTTATCAGTTGCTCCGTGTAAAAGACTAGTACTCAGCAGCATCCAGTTAGACTAGAAGCCAACCTCAACATAGTGGAAAGGGCTAAGCTAAGATGATGACAACACTGAACTCACCAAACATAAAAAATTGGCCAAGGGATCAATCAGACTCGCCCATGAAGGTTCCGTACTAACTACGCAAAATAACTGTTTTTCATAGTATTTGTATAAATTACAAAGTTATATTTGCGGTCTTAG
Organism: Tholera decimalis; assembly: GCA_943138885.2. Taxonomy (NCBI): domain Eukaryota; kingdom Metazoa; phylum Arthropoda; class Insecta; order Lepidoptera; family Noctuidae; genus Tholera; species Tholera decimalis. Next base: position 35,702,101 of record OW964569.2, on the reverse strand, counting down.
AAATTATGCTATATCTCAAAAACTGCTGACCCGATCTCGTTCAAACTAATTTTCCTTGAAAGTTAATATTAAGATCTATAGCATATATTTTTTTCTTAGATTTTTCCCTCCATTATTATAGAAGTTAGGGGGGGGGGACATTTTACCAATTTGGAAGCGTATATCTTTTAAACGATTCGATTTATAAAAAGGGGTTTTTGAAACCTCAATGCTATTTTTAAAGACCTTTCTATAGATACACACACGCATAGGATTCATGAAAAAAAATACTTTCAGTTTCAGTTTCATGTATGAGAAGGCCCCCATAATTTTAAATATTTTTTATTTTTTTCTCAAAATCAGAAAGCGGTTTACAGAATACATCTACCTACTAAGTTTCATGTATATAGTCCTAACAGTTTTGGAATAAAATGGCTGTGACATACGGACGGACGGACAGACAGACATGACGAAACTATAAGGGTTCCGATTTTTGCCATTCGGCTACGGAACCCTAAAAACCATAATTCTAGACGACATCATTTTCTGTTTTCTCCATATCAAACCCTTTATAGGATGACAAACCAGTGAAATTAAATCACCTATTGTCTTGCGATGTAATTTGTCACATTCAATTTACTTGCCATCAAAAAGGGGGTTCATGGCTGTATCAATGAAATGTTGGTAGCGATAGTTACGCGACCGTCACACAATTGACTGCATTATACGCCGATTTGAACGCGATGTTTTCATTTTTCATCATTATTGTGGTTAGTGTGGTTATACCATGGTTTGGATTATGTGGGCTACTGGAGCTTTGGGCTTATTTATGTTCAAAATGTTTGTGAAACTTTTTGATAAAGTTCATGCATTAATATTACTAATTTTATTATTTTTTACTCTGTTATTTCTTATTTCATTATAGCTTTCTTTTTGTGGTTCCGTACCTCCAAGAAAAGCGAAACCCTTAAAACATCACTTTCACACTTTTAAAGATCACGTACATATTTCAAACTGAAATTTTATATTACATAAATACATTATACAAATATTAGGTCAACGGTCTTTTTCTGTTGTGAAAATTGTAAGTCAACGCGATCAAATGATATCACCGCTTATGACGAATATATTGCGACTTCACAAATGTATCAAAATCTATAGGGTCATTCCAGTTTATGAATTTTAGCAAGAAGTAAAGGAAAACAACTGAAAACCGTAAATATAGTTTGGTACTCTCTTCTTCTCTTCTTTTTGGTAGATTAGACAATATTTAGATAAGTTTTGAATGGAATCCTCGGGTTGCGAGTCCAAATTAGATAAGCTGGTTATTTTTATTAAGTTTTGCTATACGATGTAGCTTTGAAGACTATTTCTAGGTGTACGCTTATAGTATAATTAAAGTTAAATATTTAACTACTTAGATTTTATTTTATTTAAATATTTAGCTGTAATTTAGTTTCTGTTTCATTCACTAAGAGTTGCAAATATTACTTATTACTTAAATATAAATACATTATCTTTGTGTTTTCCGCTTCATAAAAGTCGATAGTATTTTTCTCCCAAGTCCATACTTGCAGTAGTACACACATACATGCTCATATTTCACAGCCGTCCGTCAAACCATGTACGGTCCGTCGAACGCGCCGTTCACGGCTCTTTTCACTTTTCCCTCAATGCATCTAATTTATGGTCTCTTCAAAACACTATGGTTGCCCAACCGGTTTCTATAATAATGTAGAAACTTTGTGACAGCTATAGAAAATTTGTTATTAAGGGCGATGTGTTTCGAAAATACATAATTTTCCATATTGCATACATATTAACGGGTGTGTCAAATTAATAAGGTATAAATCTTGGTGACTTTGTACTTTATGGCTTGGTACTAAGTGATATCTTATATTGCGAGACGGTTACGAGTTCACGACACAATGTAAAACAACAGTACCTATTTATTACTATCTATACTAATATCATAAAGCGAAAAACTTTGTTTTTATAAACGCGCTAATCATCGAAAGGACTGGAAGGATTTAGATGAAATTTGGTATGGTAGTAGCTTAAAGCTTGAGGAAGGTTATAGGTTACTTTTTACCTGATTGCAAAAAGGAGGGTTATGTTTAAATCCAGGGGTGCGAAGCCAGTGCTAGTTAGTTTAAAAGCAAAACTCGAGTAGGAGGTCACGGCTAAATATTAACAACCGCACTGGTCGATCTTTATATGTATGTAGTCAAGCAACGCTTGTCGACTTCAGACCGTGGATGGGTAACCGTCTCGAGATTTTCATATCTCTTTGATTTTCTCGCTGGAACGACTCAAGTTTTAACGCGTCATGATATGGCCCCTAGAAAGCGCGTTTAGACGGTCATTATTGGTTATCAGAAGCCCAAAAATATGATATTAAACTGACTGTCAAAATTACTGCTGGGAAACATGCCCATTCTGGGCCTGTGTTTTACCGGTAGGAACGTTATTAGCTGATGTTATTGTCTACAATATTTTATTTTTTAATAAACTTGCTTAGTTAATTTTTTTTAATCAAAATATAAAGTTTGAGATGGAATATCCATTATCCAGTCGCGCCAAAACTCTCTCAAAACATTTTGGTGTGGTTGAAAGTCTTTAATTACAAGATAATTATTCTGATCCGTTGGGTTTCTTTTTCATTAAAATTATAGCAATCTATAGCAGATATAACTTTTACATATAATAATTTATTTCTGATTCTCTGGTATGATTATTTTATATATATATAATAAAATTTTGAATCATTAAGTGGAAAGCACGTTAAACCTAGTTGGCAACTGAAGACCTTGCAAAATCTATAAAATTCATGTCTTTTTGATTTCTATGGGTCCTTACATGCCCCACCCAGAAAATACCTACTAAAAAATAATCACATTCGAGGGCAGTCATGAGGAAAACTGTAACAGTGTAATATTTTATACATTTAAGTGAATTAAGTAAATCTAGTATGTAAGTATTATGTTATCCTATTATTAATCAGCTTTAAATATATTAAAACAGGACAAGTTTCATTCATTCCGACGTCAATATAAGTGGGAATAGGTTATAAAGTCTGATTAATGATTTTAAATTTTTAATTATACTAATGCATGTTGCATTGTTGTCATTCCAGAAAAATCTATTTGGGATATAGATAGATAGATAGATAGATATACTATTTATTGTACACCATAACAAAATTAAATAAGGACGTAAAAACTACAAAGGGTGTTACAATGGGCGGCAAAAAGATAATTATGGTTCATAAATAAATAAAATAAATAAATAAATAAATTTTGCACATATTATTTTTAAAATCAGCCTGTTTCGCTTCGTTGAACAAACTTGTTATTGTTATTTCATTGGTCAGTTGAACGATATAATGAACGCGAATAATTCCTGTATGGTAGGGACAGCAAACAAAACTGCTGGTGCTTAAATATTGTTTCAAGATTTTTTTTTGGTAGGTGTTCTATTAATTTAAAATTAATTTCGTTTTAAAGCAAGAAGTTTTAGTTTTACTTAGAAAAAAAATCCGGGGCAAAAAGTATCCCAGAGTCCAAAAGTTGGTTGCGGGAATGTTCTTACGAGATACCGCGGCTCCGAAACTCAAGGGCAACTGAAATACATGGTGTCTATTAAGTTAGTAGGAAACTGTCACTCCCTTTTTTTGCCCCCGGGTGTAAATCATCGAACGACTTCTCTCGCTCTGGGTTAAGCGGAAGGGTGCGTCAGACATCTACTGACTAAAAACACATCCTGTTCCTTCAGCTGCCCTTAAGCTCCGGGGCTGCGGTATCTCGTTAGAATATTCCCGCAACCCCGGCAGGCAATGGCCCTATGAAGCCCGTCACTGATTCTGACAGCTCTTTGAGGCGCGCAAAAACAAGATAAAACAAGGTAGAATATATTTTTTTGGGAAGCAGCCAAAATGAGATATATTCATTCATTAACATGGTACAATACACATCTCAAAAATCATGTTACCTTTTACAGACGTGGCTTACGAATAAGCACCCGAAAAACATCCATAAATTCACGAGTATTTTTTTCCTGACGTTACTATAAGTATGCCGCCTTTTTCCAAGCATCCGGCAGTCCTACTCCTCATACAACCGGACAGCCGATTGTTTTTGACATTATTACGTACATGGCGGGACCAGTGACTATGTATGTGTTACATATGGCTATGGATCAATTAATTTATTGGCGATGCTTTAATTTGTAGGCGTTAGATTTCCTTCATGAGGAAGCGCCGGTAATTCGTTGCCATAAACGATTATTTTTGTTGAGGTTAATCGCTGATGACCCAACGATTCATATGGTATTGGTTCTTGTATCTCATGAGAATTTGCTTTTTCTTGACATTCTCAAATATCAGTGTTACTTCATAGCTATAACCTGAGGGTCTTTAGTCAAGAGTGAATAGGTTACTTATATATAAACATGCTTTATCTTTGACCACATCATCGATTACCAACATATAAAAAAAATAAGTTTCTCTTAAACTAGTTAAAGATTTTTGAACTCTGTAAGCAAACTGGTCGTCTTTCTCCGCACATTATCCTTCAAGCCGGATCTAAAACGGGACAGATGACTCTCTCAAGCCTGCAATACATGTTGGCCGAGCGTTGTCGAGTGAAGGCCAATACCAACATGTAGACAGTATATTTGCCTTGTCTTGCTATCGCTCGGTGTCACTTGCCTAGTTGGCCGAGTGTAGGCCAGCGCCAACGTGTATAGAGCTCATTTGGTTCAACTTGTCTTCGCTCGCCATTGCTCGTGATCATTTGCCTCACTTCGGATCGGTGTCGGTTTTTGGTCACAAATCAAAGGCGCTCGCCTGCGCTCGGCCAACATGTGGGCAGCTCTACAGACCCTCTTCTACATTGGTCGTCTGCATTGGCGTTCGACGAACTTTTCGAACGTGTGGGCATTATTTCTTGCCTTGTACCTATTTACCAACGCTCGCGTTGGCCTACGCTCGGCCAACATGTATTGCAGGCTTTACATTACGTTCGCACTGTTGCGTGTTTTGTGAGCTAAGTCAATGACCATTTGTAATAAAGGATATATCAGAGATTCTATTGAATCTTATTGAATGCTTTTCAAAAGCTGATGACAGCATTCTCTGGTCGTATCGTAAAAGAGTGACGCATGTAAGAGGACTATATTTAACTTTGTTTTGCATGTGCATTATACCTTTTTGCAGACGGGAGGGCGGTATCAAAACATTATCTATTTTTTTCTGTAGTATTAGTCCATTTTCAAATTCTTTCATACCGACTGTATAGAGGTTAACATAGACAGATACCAACCATAAAGCAGAATGCGGCTGTTGATACATAATAGTGTATTTTTCAGTGTTTTAAAATGTTTACTCTATTAAAATTTTGTCTGTTAGTTAGATTTTCAAAACATATTGTACATGTATTTCTTGATTTATCAAACCCACAAAAATACAAAAATCCATTAAAGAAGCTTTAAAGTTTAAGAGTGGGGGCTGTTGACGTCACATAGGACTAAAACGTATATGTATAAATACTAATGTAGCCTTAATACGTACCTATTCATAAAACCATACATTTTAAATTGTTTTGTCGTCTGAACAATATAACACGGGATGTGAAGTGTAATTTCAACTCACTGTAGTCTTAATTTTTTTATTACGAGAAAAGGATAAAAATACTTATTCAACATTCAATGCTCAGTCTAAGATTAAGTGTTGGACTAATAAAAATAATTAAAGAAAATAGGTGGATTACTGATTGTAGTGCAAGCCACTATACTCATCACGAATCTACTTACTTTCTTTTACGTTTAAGTTAGCGTACCTATGTTTCTCTAAATTTTAATCTATCTCTGTATCCAATTTCATAAAAATCTCTTAACTGGCGTGAAAGTGTAGCAGACAAGCAGACAGAAAGAGCATTTATTTTACATCGTCATCAGTTTTTTTTTTTACATTCACATCCATACTAATATATATTTATGCGAAAACCTTGGCATCGATTTGGATGAAATTTGGAATGAAAATAGTTGAAGACTATTTTTGTTCCAAATTTCAAACATAAGTTACTTTTTTGTTTTCAAAAGTTAACCTCTAAAGGGTTGAACATTGTATGAGAAATCTATTAACGAATTTTGTTTTTAACCGACTTCAAAAAAAGGAGGAAGTTCTCAGTTCGTCTTGAACTTTTTTTATGTATGTTACCTCATATCTAGAAGACGGCTAGCTGGACCGATTTGGAAAATTCTTTTTAGCTTGAAAGGCTATACTTTCTAGTTGGTCCCGTTGTAATCACGTTTGATGATGGAATCATGGAGAAATCGGGGGAACTCTTTAAATATAGTGTTTTGGGTATTTCTTATAGTAACTTGTGCAGTTGCTCTCGAAAAGCACCATTTGGGGAAGTGGAACTGATGACGAAGACCACGACCACAGATGGCCACCGAAAACTACTCAATAATAAGTATTTCGTGGATTGCAATTCGATTACTTGGATATAGATGTTAAGCACTTTATGCTAGTCACAATGCATATGGTGTAGTAGAGCTGATGGTGAATTACCAGGTGAACTCCTAAAAATTAACGGCTCTGCATCGCGAAAAGCAATATTTTGTATAAGGTGATAAGTAATTGACATTTTGGCTTTTGTAACTAGATAAATTACAAACAGACCCACTAAAAAGCGTGAAAAAAAAACTTTTTTGCAAAAAATAAAACCAACTTCCATATCAAAACACTACAAAGCCAAAAATAACTTTAATTTCGGAAGGAAGTGTGAAAAACAAGAAAATACAAAACCAATAACACCGACTACGGAAATTAAAGTTATTTTTGGCTTTGTAGTGTTTTGATATGGAAGTCAGTTTTATTTTTGGCAAAATATTTTTTTTTTCCTTAAATTAACGCGGATGAAAACACGGTGCACAATAATAAGCTTTATACATTCCTTTGAGTGATAAGTACATACAATACATTAAAATAATACACCTACCATGCCAATAAAATAAAATTAAGACACACACTCAGATAATTAAATGATACAAGTTTAAATTAATAATATACACAAAATAATAACTGAAATAATTAAATACATTTTATAGCTAAATAATAAAAACATAAAATAATACATTATTACAATCTAAGTCAAAATTCAAATGATAAAATAATACTGCGGGACATAGCTAGTTATACATTAAATACATTCAAAAACTGTATGTGGCGCAATAACATATAATAATGACATTTAATGCTACTAAACTGAGTTATAACTGGATATATGTACCTCAACAACAAGATTACCTCCGCCGTCGGTGGTTAGTGCGCTCACCGCATCATAATAATTACGCTTATCTCACTAGTTTGTTGTAATATAAGTAAGAGTTACGAAATGCTGTCACAAAAAATATTATTATCAAGAACAGAGTATTTTTATATTAGTTAAATAAATTAAAGATTTTATCATAATTTAATTTTGGTTCACGATGTGACTACGCTACTGCGGTAGCGTATTGTATACTTTTTTATGTCACAGATCTATTTTAGTATACCTTAAATGTAGCTTAGAAATTACGGCTACTTCAAGCTTACTCTCTAATAAATACAATTAATACACTAAAAAATATCATCGATATTTTCTGATAGATATTACCGTACACAGTTACACCCACACCCACACACACACAGCTTATATTTTATAAGTCGTGGTACCCCAGTGGCTACGTGCCTGACCTGCGAGCTGTAGGCAGTGAGTTTGAAGTTTGAACCCTGTCAGGCACATTGTGTTTATTTATATCATTACAACTGCTTTGGAATCGGTGAAGGAAAATATCTTGTAGAAGCCGGCGGCTAGGCCAAAAACTTCGAAGAAATGTGTCATCTACCAGCCCGTAATGCACCCGCGTGGTGGCTTACGTCCACTCGCGTATTTCCCTTTCCGTGTCCAACTGGTGACACCGGTCTCGCGAAATCAACACGCTTTTGGAATTACGGAATTCTACTAGCCCGTGTTCCATTCGCGTCAACTGAGCACGCATTTGTGATCAAGTGGCGCTGGGGGAGGTTTGACAAAATAGTGTGCAGTTGAACTGAACACTTTTTTGACTTGACTCTTAGACTGTTTGATTCTTCAAAAGCATGTTGAATCAGCGACGGAATTAGTCTATAGTAGACATAAAACCTATTTAGTATGCTATGATAAAATGCTTACTTTTTATTTTCCTGTAAAAAACATGCAAACAAGGATACACCATGCATGTAGCAGGCATGCAAGCAAGCATGCAAAATGCAGCAGGCATAGTTTCTGTCACGGCTCCGGCGCTGCAGGGCCCCGGCGGTCCTATGCGAGCTCATCGTCGCAGATGTGTTTCACGCTCCGCACCGCGGCTTCGGCTTGCTGGCCGGCATCACCGACCAGCCTCAGCCGCGGCGGCGAGTGTTAAAACCACCTGCTCCTCAGCTCGCGGGCCGCCTCGCCCCTCCGCGCCTACGCGATTTTAAATAACACTCTAGGGGTAGGACAGATAAGACTATCGTGGAATCGGTTTCGCAGTAATTCGTTTCTGTCACGCCGCTTCCGCAGCATGCTCGATCAAATTACTCGCAATATTATATATTTTAAACGATACGCCTAATGATTTTTGATTAAATAAACGTTATATCCAATAACGTTATACGAAATAAGTTTTAGAGTATATAAATGTTATGTATAAAGAAATTATATCAACAGTTGGTATAACTCACCACGATCTTGTGAACGTTATTAAAATGAAAATATACCAAATAACTTTTTATGATATGAGACGCACCCCGCTAAATCAGTACGGATTTGTTTCGGACAGACCAGTTAAAAAACCGTGTTCAATTCAATTGTACACTATTTTTAACCGACTTCAAAAAAAAGAGGTTTACAATTCGTCTTGAACTTTTTTTTTTATGTATGTTACCTCATAACTCGGAGACGGCTGGACCGATTTGGAAAATTCTTTTTGCGTTTGAAAGGGTATACTTTCTAGTTGGTCACATTGTTACGAAATCAGGATCTGATGATGAGATCCTGGAGAAATCGAGGGAATTCTTCAAATATTATAGGCACACCTATAACGTTTTGGGTATTTCTTATAGTACCTTGAGCAGTTGCTTTCCAAAAGTACCATTTGGGGAAGTTGAACTGATGATGAAGACCACAGATGGCCACCGAAAAGTACTCAATAATAAGTATTTCGTGGATTGCAATTCGATTACTTGGATATAGATGTTAAGCACTTTATGCTAGTCACAATGCATATGGTGTAGTAGAGCTGATGGTGAATTACCAGGTGAACTCCTAAAAATTAACGGCTCTGCATCGCGAAAAGCAATATTTTGTAAAAGGTGATAAGTAGTTGACATTTTAACTTTTGTAACTAGATAAAGTACAAACTGACCCACTAAAAAGCGTGAAAAAAACTTTTTCGCAAAAAATAAAACCGGCTTCCATATCAAAACACTACAAAGCCAAAAATAACTTTAATTTCGGAAGGCGGTGTGAAAAAAAAAGAAAATTCAAAACCAGTAACACCGACTACCGAAATTAAAGTTATTTTTGGCTTTGTAGTGTTTTGATAAGGAAGTCGGTTCTATTTTTTTTTTTTTAATTTTTTGTAAAGCCTCTTTGATCGCAAAAACGTATTCAGTTGACGCGAGTTGAGCACGGGTTGGTTGAATTGTGTAGTAATACAAAAGCGTGTGTATTTCGCGAGACCGGTGTCGCCAGTTGGACACGGAAAGGGAAATACGCCGTCCACTCCCTCTCAGAGAGAAGACCTGTGTCCAGCTGTGGCAACTTTATAGACTGATAATCTCATCTTATATTTATGAACGTTTTCTTTCATGGCCAAATATTCCTTTCGACTAGTAGTAGGTGAAAACCAGTTTACGAGACTACTATGGTACCTAGTGAAAGTGAATACAAAATAACACATAAAACTTTATTATCAATAAAATGTAATTTGTAACAGACGTCTGAAATCATTGATTTAAGTGTGTCACAGTTTTCACTCAACAGCCAAAGAATTTTAAAATCCAGTTCACTGCTACTATTTATAAGTCGAAAATGTTGAATTATAGATTCATTAACTTAGACTAAACGATGAATGTTATTCATTCAGATATCTTGGCAGTTGCATTATAAATGTGTAGATGTTAGGCAAGCGACCTTGCGGGATTTACATCTAACATAAAGTTTTATTAAACCAGTATTTATACTGAAACAACAAAAAATAGTATCACGTTACAATTCCTCAAAGGTTAAGCAAATCTGTTTCCATGTAGTCCATTTTGTTTATGCCATAACCATTAAGTGTTTTTGGATTGTGTGTACAGCTAAGGAGTGGAATTCCCTGGCAGGTTCTGTGTTTTCTGATAACAATATAACCTGGGGGTCTTTAACTCAGCACTGAATAGGTTACTTCTAGGTAAGCGTGCTCCATCTTCACCCATATTAACGTTATATATATATTTTTTAAATAAAGCTATGACTGGCGATGGCGTTTAGACGTAATGAACAATTTAAAAAAAATTATGTGATTGTCTTTCAGTCGCAGAAGTCCCATGTAATATATAGTACATATTATGTATCAATTGGTACACTTGAGGTTGTTATAGTGACATTCATATAACACTTTGTGCCTATTCATTCTATTGTAATGTTATTCTACTAAACGTGAATCAATTGTTGTATACAAAATATTGTAAAATGTTTACTTGATAAAGTAATAATGAAGTTTCTTGTTCGCTAATTGACATAAAAACACTTTGCGTATGGATAAATGTCACGTTTTGTTTTATTGTAAATCATAATATTTAATAGTACACTTTAATGGTTTAATTGACAAAAATAGCTGGACATTTACAACTTGGGAAAAACCCAACTCAATATTTCTTACACGAGATACCGTGGCCCTGAATCCCAAGAGCTATTGCAGGAACTGGGTGGGTTTTTAGTCAATAGAAGTCTTCCTTCACTTCCTTTCGCTCTGCCCAAGCGAGAGGAATCATTTGATGATTTTCTCACAGAAAAAATGGACCTTAATTATCATCATATTCATCATCATCCACCGCCTGATTATTTTATAATTTATAATTGAGTTTGACCGCCATCTCACCTGATGGTAAGCGATGATGTGGTCGAAGATGAAGCACGTTTACCTAGAAGTAACCTATTTGCTCTTGACTAAAAGACCCTCAGGTTATAGCTATCAGGAAAACACTCCGGCACGGAATTTGACTCCTTAGCTGTACGCACAATGAAATAACTTCACCATGTGATGGGTATAGGCTCTCTTTGCTTGGCCAAGCTCCATGCCAGTCTCATCCAGGATATGCCCGCAATGGCAAAAATGTCGTCTACCTATCTCGCTGCCGGATGACACACAGCATTATTACCTGCTATGACCATGCCTTGCTAGACCATAACAACACACAGACAAGAAAAGACATTAAACACGATAGTAAATACTCCTTGTGAATTATGATCACTTGACCATCAACGCGATCAATGATATCGTTCAGGTATAGTCGAGATGGTACGAGTAATATAAATAAATTGATGTGAGGCAAGCGGCCTCGATGTATGTATGTACTTCAAAACGAAAGTAATAAAAACTCAAATCATCACAGCTATAAATATAAATAACATTGCAAAAATATAATATAATTATCATTTACATAGGCACTTTAAATAACAATGTTCATGGTCAAGAATCTTAAAGCATTTTGAAATCGTTCACCGTACTTAGTAAGTAATATTTAGGCAAACTGTAATAACAGAACTTTTTGGAATACCCCAGACAAAAATGAAGTACCAATTTTAATTCAATCGCAATCACAATCGGATTTACATTCAAAATACTTTGGAAATAATAATAGGTCGAAAGTGCAAAATAAAAAAAAAGTGTTCTATCGTACTTCCGAATTCAAACATATTTTGCTCTTTTTAACCGACTTCAAAAAAAGGAGGTTTACAATTCGTCTTGAACTTTTATTTTTATTTTTTTATATATGTTACCTCATACCTCGGAGATGGCTGGACCGATTTGAAAAATTCTTTTTGCGTTTGAATGGGTATACTTTCTAGTTGTTCCCATTGTTACGAAATCAAGATCTGATGATGGGATAATGGAGAAATTGAGAGAACTCTTCAAATATTATAGGCACACCTATAGCGTTTTGGGTATTTCTTATAGTACCTTGAGCAGTTGCTTCCGAAAAGTAACATTTGGGGAAGTTGAACTGATGATGAAGACCACAGATGGCCACTGAAACTCCTCAATAATAAGTATTTCGTGGATTGCGTTTCGATTACTTCAGTACAGATGTTAAACACTTTATGCTCGTCACAATACATATGGTGATGTAGAGCTGATGGTTAAGTACCAGGAGAACTCCTCAAAACTTAACGGCTATGCATCGGGAAAAGCAATATTTTGTAAAAGGTGATAAGTTAAAAATAACTTTAATTTCGGAAGGCGGTGTGAAAAAAAAAGAATATCCAAAACCAATAACACCGCCTTCCGAAATTAAAGTTATTTTTGGCTTTGTAGTGTTTTGATATGGAAGTCGGTTCTATTTTTTCAAAAAAAAAATATTATTATTATATTATATTATATTTCTTAGAAATAGATTTTTTTTATTTGAATTAGTGTACTTTTTATACCGAAAAACTGTGATTACCTTAAAAATTGCTGTAATTTGTTACGGAATTATTTTTATTAATTTGCTGTAATAACTTGAATTTATAAACGGACTAAAGATGACAACTACAAACCGTACTACTGCATTATAAAAGCAAGATATACAGAAGTTCATAGATCAAGTCGGATTAAACTTAAAATACAATAGAATTTACTCGTACAATAATTTCAAGAAGGTAGGTGAATAAATAGTTAGCAGTCGTGAGCCGAGCCTTTATAGTCCCTTATAAGTGGTGTTAATAGAGTCGACTATGAAGGAGAAACAGTAGTTCCAGTCTATCTTTTATGCAACATTCTGACATTATGGATGTCTATTTTCCAATTTGGACGGACATAGGTATGTTATGCGTCACATTTGACATTGGTCGTTTATAAAATCGAACAGACTCGAGTTACGTTTGAGTAATTACTGATTGGTCAATAGTCTAATGGCTCAGGTATTTGTGAGGGGGACTTGTGATCGACAGGTCGTTGGTTCGAACCCCACTCATTGCACTATTGCCGTGAACCCAATCCAGGCATATTTTGCTTAGTTGGAAGGGTGAACAAGGTTGCTAATAATGTGAATTCTACCGACGAAACGACTCAATTATTCACAAAATCACAAAGTAACTTTTCCAAGTACAACATCCATATAAAAACCTCTTTCGGAGAAATCTCTACATCCTTGTGTAATCTCAATTCTCGGAAACTCAATTATATAACTTTAATATAATATTGGGTAGACAGCAAATCATCAGCGCAGGTCAACGACCCCTCAAGGCATCAAGGAAGTGAAGGTCCTAGGGCCTGGCAACATGATACTTGAACTTGCCTTTAAGTCATAAAACCTGCTGTGTTGAGGAAATCAAATATCACAGTGGTTCTTTTTGAATTGAGTTGTAAGTGAATTGTGTCTTGAAAGGTAGTTAAGTATAGGTATCATACAAAGGGCTAAGACTTTGAGACCTTTAAGTATCGGTTTAGTCAGAGACACGATTTTGTTTTAATTAGAAGCTCGATAATATTATTCTTAACAAACTCCATTAAAGGAGGCGAATATGTCTAAATAATAATAGCCACCTGGTTCGATTTTCAAAGTTAAGCAACGATTGCTGGGGTAGGTCGGTTGATGGCCGACGATCTAAAGCCTGCAATACATGTTGGCCGAGCGTAGGCCAACGCGAGCGTTGGCAAATAGGTACAGGGCAAGAAACAATGTCCACACGTTCGACAAGTTCGTCGAACGCCAATGCAGACGACCAATGTAGAAGAGGGTCTGTAGAGCTGCCCACACGTTGGCCGAGCGCAGGCGAGCGCCTATAATTTGTGACCAAAAACCGACGCCGATTCGAAGTGAGGCAAGTGATCACGAGCAACGGCGAGCGAAGACAAGTTGCACCAAATGAGCTCTATACACGTTGGCGCAGGCCTCCACTCGGCCAACTAGGCAAGTGACACCGAGCGATAGCAAGACAAGGCAAATATACCGTCTACATGTTTGTATTGGCCTTCACTCGACAACGCTCGGCCAACATGTATTGGAGGCTTAAAAATATCGATTGCTTTGGAAAGCACGTTAAGTCCGGCTGTCATTTGAACATCTTGCCAAGGGATATCGTATTACCCAGCTGCTTGATTGTTAAGGTCTGATAGACAGTCGCTTAATAGATAAAATACTGTTATTCAGCAGTATCTGGTTAGATTAGAAAAAAGGCTAAGCAGATATTATTGGTGTTTCGGTTTTATTCCATTGAAAATATTATTTGGTAAACGGTTAGGGTCGCCGCATATGGGCTTTACGCCACAGCCACAAACGCCGCCACGAGAAGCTAGAAGCGGTTACAAAGGTAGCTGAAGTGCGCGACAGCCACTTTGTGGCCGGTGGTCGACACTTGCCGTCGGTGGCTGCTACTTTTTTAACCCATGCAGTATAATAATGGACTCGGACAAAGGAAGAAGGTTTAATGAATTGCGCTGTTTCTGATAAAAAAAAAAACGTTGTAGTAGAAGACTTGAACGGGTTCACTGAATTAAGGGAGAGAAGAGTGGGGAAACGCGCGAATGGCGTGCGGCGGCGTTTTGTGTCGGCGTTTTGTGGCCGGTGCGGGCCACAGGAAGCGAGTAGCGACGATTTGTAGCGTGTGGCGGCCACCGGCGTCAACCGTGTGCGGCGAGTTCATATAAAATGTATGAAAACTACAGGAAATATGCCGGTGGCGTCGTTTTGTGGTTGTCGCCGGTGGCCCGTGTGCGGGGACTCTTAGTAGTACCTAGTCTTAAAATTCTGCAATATTAAACTTCCGAATCTCACCTACATAGTGACTCAGCAGTAGGACGAAGAGAAATCTAGGCCACTCAATATCCTGGACGGCGTTACGTTTCGCCGGAAAAATGTTCCGTCTGTAATTACAACTTAGCGCTAAATCATTTAGCAACAGGATGCGCAAACGCATGCTCAATTGTTTATTATACATTAGATGATGTTATCAGGGTTTATCAGGGACGGGACCTTGCGTGTTTGGCTTAAATTATTGGGTCGATTAAATTATTAATATTCTATTTTATAAACTAATTAACCAACAAACTAAAATAAAGCATACAAAGATTTGTACTCAACGCTGTTGGCTGGTAACATACCCAACTCCAAGTGACTGCCAGCATTGCCACGTTATATGGCAATACTTAGACTTTCGCCAAAGTAGGAGCCAGCCCTTGGGTCACTGCAAGTGTCAACCAGTGGATTAAAAGAAAATATTTTTGATTTTTATTCATGAAAATCCTAGATGTATAACATGCCTTACGAAATGATACAGTTCACCATCTGCACTCTAATTATGTAACTAAAGACATTGCGTTGCTATTCACAATAGATTAGGATGACAGGTCATTTGCTTTATATTAAACAGTTTTTCTGCTTTCTGGTCCTAAGTTGGAGTCTTTAGTTAAAGTATTACTGATTTTTTTATTTGGAAATTGTCAGTACTGACCCGACCAGGTCCTGGAGTGTTAGATTTATCGTAATAAGCTTGATGCTCCGTGTGAAATAACTGCATTGGCCTGATACATAACTGGCAAATAGTGTGTATCTATGTATAGAAATCTACTATAAGCACATTTGCGAAAACCTTCGGGTTAAACAGGAAACAGTTCTGCTTGTATATAACTACGTCAGTTATTAATTTGCCTGTTCAAAAATAACAATGTTGAGTTTTGTGTCGCAAATAGAATCGAGTTTAAGTGATACATGTGACAGTGGTAGCGGTATCGATCACAAAAAACGACCGAGAAAGAGGGTAAACCGATTCGTCAGCTTATAAACGTCCACCCGCAATTACTTCAGTTCATCCGTGATCATGGCGCTTGCAACAGTGCCGAAATATCGGAAACTCGAAACAATAAATACACATGGTAAATATCTCGTTTTAAGTTCTAATGATAACAATAAAATAAGTACAAAACAAGTAAATTATACAAAATGTGCCAGTCTAGTTGCTACAAAATCGTGAGATAACAATGTAGCATTCATTTATTCAAATGCAGCGTCGACTTGCCTATCGTTAAAATTAAAACCCGACATTATTGTGCCATAGGCGTGTACTCCGTACGACACTGGATATAGTGGCTATGACACCTCGAGAAAATCTAAGCAAATCATTGACTTATAAGGTTAGCTGTCGCTCGGGGCTTCGTTTCCGTGGACTTTGTTTATCACTATAAAAACAAGCTCCTTATTTTGCAGTCGGTTAAAAATAACCTTCCTTAAGCTTATTAATTAAGACAACCACAAGCAAGTCACACAAAAATAAAGAACCATAGTGTTGTATCTACGCAATGGTCCGGCGACATCCATATGGCATCGCTCTAAGGGCGTTCCACCATACGCTTAGCGAGTGACGGTCCTACATTATTGGTGGAATATCCACTCGATCAATATAAACGAAAATAACGAAAATTAAAAATCCTTAAAGTCTTAATTATGTTATTACGTCGAGCTAATATTAATTAGCCAATTTCACAGCTAATTTAGTACCTATTTACCTTCCTATCTAAGGCATTTTTGTATAAGTGATTGCATTAGATGATTTTATAATAGATATTTAGTGCGTGACCCTCAAAGTTGATTATGAATTTAAGTACATGTTGACACGTACATGAACATTTTTTACAAATTTATGATATGCTTTAGCAGTGGTTGAGCGATTGGCTGCTACACTTTGTGTCACGGGTTCGACTCCAGCACCGCAACAATTATTTGTATGGCCTTCAAATAGTTGTGTGTGTTTGTAAAAAATGCGGTCACCATACAGGACAAATTCCTTCCAGTGTGGCAATGAAGACTCACCGTTGGTAACTTTATTCTGCCTTGTACTTTATTTAATTATAACAAAATAAATAAATAAAATTGCTATTTAACAATGTTTTTATAGTATCTAATATTTAATCTTATAGCCAATTACTTACGGATTACAATTTATTCACTATAAGTACCTAACATACGTGTAGGCGAGTATTAGGGAATAATAAACGTTAACATTTATTAATTACAGTATAAGGAAGTGTGCATGTGTGTGTGTTTAATTTCTTTAATAATTTAGGTAAGGTGCAGTAAATGTACATGGTATTCTTATTATCTAATACTACACATTATACAAATAGGTACATTTATTGGTTCAAATAAACGTATTTGTAGATGTATAGTATTATTTATTGTACTAAACAAAAATCGTCGCGACAGTGACGCATTGTGTCTCCTATATTTCACCACTGCAAATCTATTTAAAAATATCGTCTAATATTTACGTTCTCCTTTTTTTCAGAAATTGTGCATCCAACATGTGTCCTGGAATCAGATTTCGGCTTCAAAATCAACTGCGCCTTCAAAAAGTCAGGCCTGTTCAGGGTGAGGAATCTTGGAGGCGTCAAGGCACATGCGAGCTTAGGTAAGACTTGATCACCTACCTATTTTATTGAGGACCTGGTTCACTATTTACGACTAGGTTCCCGTTAATTTACTGGGCACATAATTTCGTACTTTCAAATTTATTTGGTGAGAAGTCGCTATTCGAAGATAGTGAAACAGTCCCTAAATATAGTCTCGACCACTTAACCAAACGGATACTGCTTAAAAACCAGAATCCTACTTAGAGCGTCAGACAAAGCTTTGAGCTCTACATATAACCCTCGGTGTAACCGTGCTTCCGAATATAAAGTTGGCTTCGGTGTCAAAGATGTAGATGACAGTCTTGATCAAAAGCTTAACATGCCATTTCCGTACTAAGTATTTAAGCTGTGACTTCGTTCGCGTAGGTAATAAAGTAGCTAAAAAAATAATTCAGCCGTTCCAGAGATTAGCTCGGATAAACAGAAAGACAGATAGACGGACAATCATTCAAAAAAGTTGTAAACGTAACTATGTATAAGCATTTGAGAAACAGAAACAGACATTTCAAATTATATTAATACTAGCAGTTTCTTGCGACTAGATTTTCCTGTGTAAACCCCGATCCCGTGGGAATTTCGCAAAATCCCGTCTTAGCGAGCATCTACGTACTAAAAAGAACCCCCACGCAAAATTTGAGAGCCCTACTACTTGTAGTTTCTGTGATTTCGTGATTAATCAGTGAGTGGTATTTCGCTTTTATATACATACTAGTATTTGCGTGTTGCGCGAGGTGCAAGCACCTCGCGTGCTTGTGGTGGTGGATTGTTAACTTTTAAAACCCCTAAATGTAGTAAAATGTCAAACATAACCGTTACGCTTCACCCACTCACTCCACTCAGGCCCTACGTACCACCGGACAGGTTTCAACGCCTACTATAATATTTGTTCAAACACCTAATGGCTATCTCTAACCGTTATGAAGTTACAGCCTTTTCAATTTTAGAGGAGGTTGGGGAGGGGAGGGCATGGCATAAAAAATTTGAAGGCCCGTTTATAGACAGTTTTTTCAGTCAAAATGCGGGGGGGGGGGGGGTGATTGGGATAGGTGGGGGGGGGGGAGGTTGCACAATTATTTTGACTAAAGCATTGCCCCTCTAAATGAATCTGAAAAAAAAAGGGTTCCAAGTCTCTTAATTTCTGAGATCCGCCTATAGGGGGTGGGAAGGGGGGCAAGGGGGGTGACTTTGAAAAATGGTTTTTACTTTACCGAGCCTCCTCTATACGAATCCGTAAAAAAAATACGGGTCTCGTAGTTTCCGTGATACGATAGGGAGGGGTGAGAAGGGGGGTGAAAAGGGGAGGTTTGGCACTTTTCCCGTAGGTTTGAGAGTTACTTGTTTACGAATCTGTCACAATATACCCACCTCCCCATCCACCATCTGGGAGAACGATTATGTCAATGAGTGAGTGAGTCAGTGGTAATTTAGCTTTATATAGTATAACTAGCGACCCGCCCTGGCTTCGCACGGGTGCAATGTTTATATTAAATATACTATAGAATGTACATACTAATATAATATACATCGTTGACAGCCTTTTTGTCATTCGACATACATGTTCTCTTTAGTAATTACTCTTGAAAGTGCGACACATAATTTATCATGGGAAAAACATTTAACGCTCAAATCTAAGCAACATAGACACGCGCGCCGTGCCTCCGCCGGCACCGCGCGGCAACCGCTATGTCCTTGTATTTTAAATCTGTAATATCTTCGAAACTATATATTTAAATTATATTCTGTAAAGGGCAATATTGATTTATATTAAATGCACAATGTACTTATGATACTTAATTGGATAAGCATCAATGCTGTATTGCTTAAAATCGCTTCGTAAAATATGCTCGTATTTCTCGTAAAAAGTAAAGGATAAAAAATTGTTGTTGTGGGTTATCTATAAGAGATAGACAGATGCCATCGAGGACATTTTTGTTGACTTTTTTAAGGTGTACAATACTGTAGTACATTATTTTGATCTATCTCGTAGGGTTCAGCCAGCGTTTGCAAAGCAAGCGAAAAAAAATGTGTTTATTTGCGTCATCACATTAGAAACCTCAAAAATTATCAGTGTTTCTCTACTATATTATGCATGTTATATACTTAAAAACCTTCCTATTGAATCACTCTTTCTATTGAAAGAAACTGCATCAAAATCCGTTGCGTAGTTTTAAAGATTTAAGCATACATAGGGACAGACACAGGAAAGCGACTTTGCTTTATACAATGTTAAGATATAGATGTATAGATAAAACTATTAGCTATTTAAAATTTTCTGCAGAGAACTCTCATCCACGTATGTGTACATACATTGCCAAATTCACAGAAGGTTAGACACAATAGTTTAATAGTGAATACTCATGGTCAGCACATCTCTGCTAAATGAAAGTCCGAGAGCTATTAGTAGTAATTACTAGATTTTGCAGTTGAGCTTGCTGAAATTTTCTATTTATGTAGGTTACTGTGCCACCAACAAATGACCGTCAAAAGATATAGATGAACTGAAAAGATATAATGACAATAGCTTAATTTATAAGGTGTCGGACTTATGATAGAGAGGTCACGGGTTCCTTCCCCACCCATTACACTATTGTCGTGAACCCATTCCAGATACAAGCATATTTAGTTTAGTTGGAGGGGTTAACAAGATTGCTAGTAATGTGAATTCTACCCACTAGCTAGTTCTCTTTAAAAATCAGTTTAATATTATTACAAAATATGTCTTAATGGAATATAAATAAACATAAAACGTGGATCTACAAAAACAATAAATTATTAAATAGCTTTTCGTTCTGAATTCGAATCGAATCAAATTTGACATACGTAGTTTATCTTGTAGAAATGTTGAGATCGGACACCAGATTAATAAGATAATAGTTTTCGACCACGATTCTTCGTAGAACTGCTTGGCATCCCAGGTTTGAATGAACTAGCAGAATATGAAATAAATCCTTAAATAGCAATAGGTAGAATTACTTATTACTAAGTTCTGCCTGCGACTTCGCTCGCGTGTATCACCACATTAGATGTTCTAGTTTTAGCCTATATATTGCCCCGACTTAATAGCTATATAAAAAAAAAGTTTCATTCAAAATCGTCTAAGATTAACGTGTTCAAACATATAGTCAGACAGACATGTTTTAAAAAAAATCATGTTCTATTACTGTTCCTTAACCCTTCTCAATATTTTTTGTTCATACATATATTCAATGTACAGACACACCTTTTTTGCTGTTTCATTATATGTATATTGATGAGAGACACTAAGATCTCCCTAATAACTACTATTAATATCTCTAAATATTCCAAATCAAAGAGTAATTTCATCTTTTAACCATTCCAGGTTTCAGTCTGGGTGACGAGCTGGGCTTCGATCAGTCTCTAACAAACTTGGACCCCAGCCGAAGGCGATCTGTCAGCGTCAAGAATGGACCACCGGCCAACATCCTCGCAGACCCATCCAGGACGAACGTTAAGCAGGAGGTAAGGAACTACCATATAACATAATATAATAAAAAGTAAAAAAACTAAAACCCGACTACGACAAAAAATTCGATGCTGAAAAGGATGAAACAAGATTTTTAGGATGCTGAAATAAACAAGGTTACTGGAAAAACAAGAACAGAACAAAAATAAAAGCCGTAGTCACACGTCACGTTATTAATTGTTTTGTTACGGTTGATATCCTATATAACGTGTGACTACGGCTTTTATTTTTGTTCTGTTCTTGTTTTTCCAGTAACCTTGTTTATTTCAGCATCCTGAAAATCTTGTTTCATCCTTTTTAGCATCGAATTTTTTGTCGTAGTCGGGTTTTAGTTTTTTTACTTTTTATTATTTAAACTATTTTGGTGTTAAATCATTGTGCTTCTATACTATTTACTTTATTTTTTATAAGTTCAAGTGAAGCCCTTTCAAATGATACCAAACACGGTATATCTATCTTACTTTTATTTTTTACACATGGACTTTTTGACCGCTAGAGGGCGCCACGTTAAATTTAAGCAATATTTTTGATAAGTACAAGTGAAGCCCTTTCAAATGATACCAAACGCGGTGTATCTATCTTATTTTTAATTTTTTACACATGATGTTTTGTCCACTAGAGGGTGCCACTTTAAATTTAAGCAATGTTTTGGAAATGTGCATGTGACGCCCTTTCAAATGATATCAAACACGATGTGTTTATCTTATTTTTATTTTGTAACACAACACTTTTTGGGCCCTAGAGGTCGCCACATTGGGTTTTGTGACACGTCACGTAGCCTATGTTCAGCGGACGGTCAAGACGGTTCTAACGATACCTCATTTGTCGAGTTCCGATCAGCAGCTTTGGAGCTATGAGGGAACAGATGAACATACACACATACATACATACATACATAGCCTGTCAAAATCATAACCCTCCTTTGGCTTTGCCGTAGTCGGGTAAAAACTGATATGCGTTAAGTAGATAGATATACTCGTTATTGTACACCATAACATAAACAAAGAAGGACCCTATTCTACAAATAAGGACTTTTATTTTTGTTTTAGTGGGTGGGATAATCATTAAATAACTCCTCCCACAGTGGATGGAGGGGAAGGGAGCGTCAGACTTCTACTGACTAAAAACACACTCTGCTCCTTGTTCCCAGTTGCCCTTGTCTTAGGGGCCACGGTATCTCGTTAGAACATTTCCGCAACCCGCAAATAACGACCAAAAAGGGTGATACAATGGTAAAAACATTGGCTCATTAGTTGCAAAGATTACCCCCTTGTACGATGGAAGAGTATAAATTTAGTACAGTTAAAGTTTATATGAAGGTAGAGTGCTGAAAGATAAAAGTTTTGTATAAAGTAGTGCATACAACGTGTAAAATAAAGGGTATATAGGTAGGGTGAAGCTACCCCAAACGGTCAAATTTTCCCAATCAACCTTGAACCTAATTTATTTGACAATAAAGTTGAAAATCTATTAAAGAAATTTGACAGATTGTTGTAGCTTGATGTGCTAGCGTCTGTACATAACAATCGCACGCCTTCTTTGGACGATAGCAAATAATATGGCAAGGTTTTTGTAATCCTATGTCTACATGAGTGGAACTTATTAGAAATTTCAATAGATTCATAACAGAGGCCGATTTTTTCAAATGAAGAAGAACGAAGAGAATTATCGTGTTATTGGCAAGTGACGTGGAAAGTTATTGGCCCTCGTAGTGCTGTGACACGTTTGTTATGTATGGTATTGAAGAAACATGTGAAACCGATAATTTGGTATCAATTCTTTGAGTCACTCATTTTGACCTGAAACTGTGTATTGAGACTCCATACCAGATGTTGTCTTTAGTCCTTTTGGATAGATATGGGGTTTCCGTTACACGTTGTATAGACTAGGGGACGCCAAGTGGTCGAAACCCGCCTATAATTTTAATTATTTCGAATGCATAATTATGAAAAAAAAAATTGCTGTTTGCACTTGTTCTCTAAATAAAGTCCTAAGTGTGCCAAATGTATACCTACTCCACCTTGCGTAATTTTCATAAAAAAGGGTTCATAGGTTTTGGTTAACGTATAAAGTCCTACCTTGGTTTGTTAACAGAAACTGGCTTACAACACAATTTATCAATATCATTCTAAAGCATACAATACAATACTGACTCAGTCTATGCAACAAAACAACAAGCGCCCATTCATACAGATTGCGTTAGTACCAATCTAACTTGGTAGCCAGAAGTAGCAATTTATAGACAATTATGATAAAAATAACTGCTATTACGGACTCGCGGAGATGTAATGCAACTTTATATCTGAAAACAGGCATCTCATTGGACCATTATATCTGGCATTAGATGAAATCTCACCATATTTGGTTCAAATGGCACAAAAATGTGCAACAATTATTTTTATGTCATGTTTTGTGTAATTTCGATTGCGTTTGTACTCCAACGCAAATGGATTTATAATTCAATGTAGTATGTATGCAGATAATAACTGTGTGTCCTTTGATAAAGAACCAAATAAATAAAACCAGTAGAGATTTCTAATATTCCGAAATTTATATTTTCAGAAGCGTGGCAAACAGAACAGAATCATGCGCCCGATGCCTCCTGCGAACCGTCCTAACCTATCTGCCATGGACAAGCTGACCAGCCTGCACAGAAGAGGTTCCACCACCATGCAACCCATCGTGGTCCAGGCCCCCGTCGAACAACCAATCGCCAAACCTGTCCACACCGTCACCATGGCCAAACCAATGCCCATGGGAATTCCAGCATTCAAACCTCTCCCGCCGAAAGAAGAAACCCTTACCGTGTTACCTATAGCACCAACGCGGAAGACCTACTCGCCCCTGCAAGTCCCACAGTCCAAGGGCCCCGGACTCGCATACCAAAGTGAGATATACCCATCACATAACCAAATATCAAAAATGGTATCACAAATGACGGCACAGCAATACTCCCCAGTCAAATTCACACAAAGTCCCGTCATAGTAGAACATCCAAAACTTTACTCCATGACTACTGTTAATCCATTCGTACCTATGCCACCCTCTCAAGCTATCTCTTTCATACCTGCTCCAGTATTCACAGAAATACACATGCCACCTTCTTACTCACCTAACTCTATCATCCAAAAGAATCCTCTTTATAACTTTGTAGACCCTGTTCCTCATCAAGTCCACGATATTGCGAACAACGTTGTATATAATACGAAGAAAGTCGACGATTACAATTCTATAACTGGTTACGGAGATGATACTGTGCTGAAAATCAACAAAGAAGACATCAATTCGAAGATAGCAGAGATTGCTAAAGCTGGAAATATATCAATGGAGGCTGTTGAAGCGGCGATCGCGTTGAGGCAACAACAGTTGTTGAGTAAATACGCGAACATTCCTGTGCCAGCCCCATCCACAACGTCGTCTACAACAACAACTACGACAACAGAACAGCCATTCGTGTTCCAACAGGAGCCTGAACCTGAAATATTGACGGCTGCGTTACCTCAGAAGCCGCCGAAGAGGTTCGTATTATCATTCTTGGCACTAAATTCTAGTCTCAACTGCCTTGATCTCGTTAATCCTTAATTTGTTGCATATAGTTTCACTGGAGGACCAAGACGCTGAGGTATAATTGAAATTATATGGAATGTGGGTTTGGTAACATTACTTAGCTTATACGCACCAAAATACTGCTCATACGCTTGGCCTGGTGTGCGAATATATGAGTAGCAATGCGCATAATAATGCAAGAAAATGTGCTATGCTAGTTAAAATTCACAATTCAGAGTCTAGGGAACTTGAATTAAGGGCTGTTCCGTTTAGCTTCACCGCATCCTCGGTTTGCACCGTTAGTCTAAATAAAAAGATTAATGGTTGAATGTAGACTCATTCGTCATCCCACCTATAAATTTTCCTATGAAATTTAAAACTGAACCCCAATAGCATTAACACATTTTAAAATCGCTTTCTGTAATGGTTTTCAGAATCCCTATATCCGGCAAGGTAATGAACGCTCCTCGCGAGTACTACCCAGTCGGCTATGAGAAGAACTTCGACGACCACTTCCAATCTAAGGTTGATCTTCCGGAAACCAATTTCCATTGTGGTGAACAGAAGTACTTCCCTGGATTGTATGGCGATGAGAGTCTTGGGTGTATGGTAAGTAAATACTGATTTCGTTTTTCGTGAATGGCCTCTCGCAGGTCTACCTAGGATGGATAGATATAGAATAGGTATACTTTATTGTACACCAAAATTTAAACACACCTATTTAACAATATTGCTTATTCTATGGTCACAATGGCGGTTCTTCCAGACAACCTTTGGAAGGACTTTAAAAACTTTAATTAAAGTGGGGAGGTCTAAATTAGGTGTACTTACTACATACACAAAACAGAGAAAAAAATATACAAAAATAAATATATATGCAGATATATATATATATAAACAATCTGGGATATATACAAAATAGTCAAATTAAAGAGAGAGAGAGATAGAGATCTTTACCATGTTTTTGAAAGAAGGCAGGGTTTGTGCTTGTCTTACTGACACGGGAAGAGTATTCCACAGTCGTACTGCTTGAGCTGCGAACGACTTACATTTTCTTAACAGTTTATAAGCATAAGATCAAATGATGGGGTATGAGTAAAGGCAATTTAAAAGTATGATCGCAGGACTTAACGAAACCAGACAACAAACGCTTTAGGCTCCTTTCATTCTGCAGCGTGTCGCCGGTCGCGTGCGCACGCGACCGGCGCAATTTGTTTGAAACCTATGGTGGGTTTCACAGTGGCGCGTGCGGCCGGTCGCGTTTTTCGACACGTCCGACCGGCGCAAATGCTTGACCGGTGCCCGCGCGCCCCGCGTATGCCGGTCGGCGCGCGGGCCAGTGCCGCATTGTGAGCTTTCACTATTGGACGTGCGCGTGTGCGTTTTGTGTACAATCATGGCGGCGATTGATACAGAACAATTAATAAGAGAAGTTCAGAAAAGGCGTGCTATTTGGGATTTACGATATCCGTTGTATAAAGACAGGGATGTGAAACAGAGTTGTTGGGTGGAAATAATGAAACAGTTATTTGAAAATGTTGACGACTGGACGCAGAGAGAAAAAGAAAAAACACGTAAGTACAAAACATAGTTATATATTTCGCAGCCTATGTAATGCAATAGTCCTGCCAATCAACTTTTCCTTCTTCTGAAATAAAATAATGTGCATAGTGATCACGAACTTCATTTCCAATTGAGTTGTTCACTATTGAATTATGTGAGTCTGCAAGCCCATGGATTACCAAAGTATCTTGATGTTGGTAACCATCTTTTACTCGAATGAAATTGTGTAATGCACAATAACATTTTACGATGTCGATTGCGAGATCTGTGTTCACATTGAGAGGTCTATGAAAAATTCGGAACTTATTAGTTAATATTCCAAAAGTGGATTCAATCATCCGTCTAGCACGACAGTGACGATAGTTAAAGATTTTTATCTTATAATTAAGATTTTTTCTTGCATAAGGCCTCAAAACATTACGTGTAATTCCAAATGCTTCATCACCGAGTATCACATACGGAACTGGAGTCCTCATTCCAGGAAGCGCTTTAGGTGAAGGTAGATTGATAGTACCATTCTCAATTTTTTTCATAAGTGACGATTCTCTAAATATCCCTGCATCAGAATTTTTTCCTGGTGCTCCCACATTAATATATTGGAATTTATAGTTTGCATCACACATTGCTAGTAAAACAATTGAAAAATACCCCTTGAAATTAAAATTGAGTGAAGCAGTGTGTTGTGGCATTATCATGCGTATGTGTTTGCCGTCCAGGGCTCCAACGCATTGCGGAAAATTTGTATTCTTCTCAAATTCTGTAGCAACTTCAATCCATTCATTAGGTTCATTCGGGAGCTTTAAGACTTCGTTTTTTAAAGAAACCCAAATAGCTTGACATACTTCTTTCACTATTCCACTGATTGTAGAAATCCCCATACGATAAAAGTAATGTAGATCAGTAAAAGTGTTTCCAGATGCAAGGTACCTGTAACAGAATCTTTAATTGTTTCAGTAAAGAGTATACATCAGAGGTGGAAAAGTGCGAGAGATCAATATGTACGTTACAAAACGGCAATAAAATTCAAGAAATCGGGTTCTGGAGCTATCCCTAAAAGAAAATATGTTTTTGTTGACTGTATGTCATTTTTAGACCCTGTGACCGATTTAAGCGATGTTCACGAATCCGAGTCTGTTGAAAATGCACAAACTTCTGACAATCCATTGACACAAAATGATTCTCTGGGCCTAGAAAACGATTTGTCGAACGTCCGTAATAAAAGAAAAAAGAAAAATACACAGGAAATGCAAATGACTACTTTTGAGAAACAGTTAGTTGAGATGTGGAATTCCACTAAAAATCTTGCTTTTGATGAAGATGTGGCATTCTTCAATTCAATCCTCTCTGCAGTCAGACAAGACTGAAAAAAAATTTTTTTTCGGAGTCAGGTTCTACAATTACTCGTAGGAATACACCAAGATACCACCAGCCACCACCACCAGACCAGTTTAGTCCCATGTCAATCTACAAGTATGGGGCCATCTACAAGCATTGGTCCATCTACAAGCATGGGTCCATCTACAAGTGCTGGTCCAGCCATGCCTAGTACTTCAAAAGTATCTCCTGTGAGTACATCATCATGCTCCACCGACAACTATGATACAGAAGACTCGTTTAATTTTGATTTCACAACACTTTAACGGACTTTTGATGTTTTTTTCACTTTTTTTGTGATTAAATGATGATGTATAATACCTATGACTATTTATTATTCCTATGACCTATGAATATGTAATTCATTATTTAAATTGAAGTAACAAAAGTTTGCCAAACATACCTTATTGTGACTGCCAAGCGTTCCGTAGGTGTTATAGCTATTCGGAGTAAACCAGTATGTGCTATTTTGTTTTCAATTTTAAAAATCAGTTCGTCAAATGTGCTAATTGACATTCTAAAATAATTGAAAAATTTATTTTCAATTTCTCGCAGTTGCGAATACAGCGATACGAATGCACCACTCAATAAACGCTCCGAAGTTATAGGGTGCATGAACAATTTTCCTTTTCGAGCACGGCGTTTTTTGTTGTGATGATATAGCACAGAAATCAAAATAAGTTTTTTTTTTATTAATTGTATCCATGACTGTACACGTCCAGCCCAGTCGAGTGCACACGCAAAACTGTGAAATGCTCAACTCGACCGGCAGCGCTGCACGCGACCGGTGACACGCTGCAGAATGAAAGGAGCCTTAGAATATAAAAATGCAATTATTTTTGTTTGGCATAACGAAGACGATTTTGTAATTAACAAATACCTATGTATTTTGGATACGATTAAAAATATTACCTACTAGCTTCCGCCCGCGACATCGTCCGCGTGGAAAAAAAATCCCCCGATTTTGAAACATTCTTCATTAGTGCTCCGCTCCTATTGGTCTTAGCGTGATGATATATAGCCTATAGCCTTCCTCGATAAATGGGCTATCTAACACTGAAAGAATTTTTCAAATCAGAATCGGAGTTCTTGAGATTAGCGCGTTCAAGCAAACAAACAAACAAATAAACTCTTCAGCTTTATAATATTAGTATAGATATCAATCTTTTACTTTCCAAACAGTTTGCTATTAATTTTCTACCAGGATAATTTGAATGTCAATCTATCTAATGAACGAATTCTCAAGACTTCATTTCCTATTTCAGGTGTTCCACGTCTGCGCTCTAACAGACGATGGTCTCGTCATGAAATCCTTCCTCTGTCCTGAGTCCACGCTCTTCGACCAGACCATTCTCAAGTGCAACTGGTGGTTCTATGTGGACTGCAAGAATACTAAGAAGCTGTATGATACCAACATACCAGTGTCCAAGAGCTACCAGTTGATGAAGGCACTTACTTTCTTCTCTTCTTATAAGAAGGAGATGCAAGAGAATGGTAAGAAAAATATATTTTATGGTATTTAACGAAATGAAACTTCTCCAACTGTTATATAAGCTATATTTTCACATTCGTAATTCGATTGCGAAACTCTTCAACAATAGCAAGCTACCCTATTTTTAGTTGCATTGCTTGTAAAAAGAGAAAGGGAGAGAGAGAGAGCTTTAATCCCAGTAACATACTATGTAACTCCTCCAAAAAACACCACGTGATTAAAATTTACTAAACTTTTTAGTAAATACTAGAACTTCACCCGCACCCACATATGATTTCAAAATAATTTTTTGCCTATCGCACTCACAAATATTGCACCGTATCAATGAAAGTATTTTTAGCTTTGGATTGTTAGTTTCGGAGATTACCTTTAGAGAGTAAAATATTTTTATATGTAGAGACATATAAAAATATTTTACCTCTATAGGAAATAGTGGTAAAATATTTTTTATATAATATAGATCAGCGAATACTTCAACATACGTCATTCATTATTCAATCACTATAAATAATGTCTGTATTTTTCCAGGTGAAAAGCATACCCCTGAAGATGCGGACAATATAAAAGAAGCTATATCTATACTTCAAACTCAAAATCAGGATCCTCCTCGTCCAAACGTACAAGTTAAAACTAACGCAGATACTGTTAGCTTCCCTAATACTGCTAGCGTGCCTAATACTGGAAGCATATCAAATACTGCGAATGTACAAAATACGGCTGGTTCCTCAAACCATATACAATTCATCACTCCTACCCCTATCATGATTGATGAAAGAAACCGTAAAACCACTACTGAAGCAGCCCCTGTCTACAGAGGTACTAGAAACCTAAACTCAACAAGAAAATTCAGAAAAAATACAAGTTCAACTGAAAATACCTCCGATTTCAAACTTATAACCGTCAACGCAGACATAAACATAGCCCAAGGCAATGTAACGGATAATGATTCAAAAGAAAGAAAACATAGAAGACGAATGATTTTGCAGAAAACAAGCACAGCAACTACAACTCAGAAACCCACTACAACACAGAAACCAACTACAACGACAACACAGAAACCAACAACAACAACAACACAAAAACCCGAAGTAACCACATCAAGCATAGAAATAGTTAAACAAGATATACAGCCAATAGAGAATATTGAACGGCAAGAGACGCTAACTGACCAAATTGAAGACGTGAATCCCAACGCAGCAAATTCAGCACCAGTAAGACGATTCTATAGATCAAGTGCTGAGAAATATGAAGATAAGGAAATGGCGATAGTTAATAATGAAAAAGTACAGATTGTACGTCCCACATCACAATCAAGATTCGTTGGACACTATCCCACGCCGATTGCAACTATAGCAAAATTAGATGAAGCCGTTTTAGGTAAAATAAGGACGAAGAAACAGGCTATTGCAATAGTAACGCCTGAAGAACAAAGTTCAAAAACGTAGTCCGAAATTAGTCAATTTGTTAAGTGTCATAAGTAAGTTATTTATTTCGCCGATACATGTGGACATTGTATTTGCTCAATTTTTGTACTTTTATAGTCTAGTTGAATGGAGTCAAGTGATATTACGGTGTATGTTAGTTGTTTAGTAAATTTTCCTAATTTCTTTGAGTGTTTTATTTTTACGATTTTATCTTCTAATATATACAAATCTCGTGTTTTTCATCGAACTCCTCTAAAACGGATTGACTGTTTTTATGACATTTGCGTATATTTGGTAATACTTTATATGGCAAAACAACGTTTGCAGGATATATCCGTATATTATACGCATACGTGTTGAAAAATATTATTATACAGCGGTTTTATTTATTTCACTTTTTAAGGTTTTCATAAAAAACGCCTGGTTATTTTCTGTCAGCAATATGTTTTGCAGCCATTGTTATATTTGTGATTAGGCGCACAACTATAAATATTATGATCGAGGAAAATTTGCATATGATGATATAATGATATTTTTCAACACGTATGCAATAAACACTAGGTATTTGTACAACAGTTTTTATCAAAACACAGTCGCGTTTGTCTTTCCTGAGTTTAAGTTCCGTGTGGCTCTGCTAGAGAGTATGCTCTGTAGCAGAGCCACAATCAATGTATATTTTATCATTACCTAATGCACGTACAGTAATGACGGTATACGTACATTATGTTCGTTACACGTACATAATTTTAAGATATAATTGATCGACTTCTAATATGGTGGCTCTGCGGCAGAGCATGGCATTCTAACTGTCCTGAGACCGGCTGTTCCAGTGTCGTTTTCATTTCAGGTACCTAGTCCAGTAGATATTGGGTCACATCAAAACAATGCCCATTTTCTAATGACAGGTACAATATTTTCACGTTAAAGAATTGGATACAAAAGAGGAGTGATGTCAAAGGAGAGTTACAGTATCCATTGGGTCTTTGTTGTTTAGTTGGAGGTGAAGTCGTCGGTTCGCGGTCTTGGGGTTTTCTAATAGTAATGTCTCAGTCTCCGCCGTGATTGGCTGTTGTGCCCGAAAGATTGACTATTATATAATAGTATTTATACTTGTAAATATACATCAGTATACAGTATACCATGGACTACCCGCTTCGTTGCCACTAGTACCATTAATAGTTCCATGATGGAACTACTGATTGTTTTTTATCACTAGTTCCATTTTAAAATAATCTGAAAATAGTGGAACTAATGTTGAATTTGTTACATATCAGTAGTTCCATATTATTATTTTAGGCACTTGTGAAATATAATAATAAACATGTAGGCAACTAGAAGTTTTCAACCAACAAGTTTCATATAAGTTTTGTATACTTACAAGTTTTATACATGTATATAGTTTTATAGATATTTTGTATACAACATGTTTTATACATGTATATGAGAAACGAAAACATTGCATCAAATTTGTAAAATACATGTATTATACCTTGGTGAAAACGAGGGGTAACACTACAGTCAAAAAACACTTAGTTTTTATAATAATTATATTCAATAAAATCCGAACTATTATTATTGTACACGTATTATTTTGGGTTGAGGCCTTTTTGCACGCAACTGACGTCTGTTCGCGTCAAATTTCACCAAGTGGCCGCCTTGCACGGAAGTTAGCTGTTAAAATGCTACAAGGCAAAAAAGACAGTCAGCCAGTTTCGAAATAGTGATGCGAAAATTATGGGTGTAGATAAAATTTAGTTGATTTAGACCACATTTGTGCAATAAAACAATTTTCAGAACTTTTTGATTTATGGCCCTTTTAAATTCAATGAGCGACATATACTTACGTTTTTATATCTACCTCTCGACAAGGAAAAACTAATCGATATTACAATAAACGACTGATAAATGTCACTGGCTGTCTCATCAAGAATCGCCGAATCAAAGGTATTGGCATGAAAACATGTAAACTAATTCATTCGCAAAAAATAAATGTTTACTGATTCTATTCGATCACTAAATACCTATTATAGAAAAGTAAAGGTAGACAAAATAAATATTTGTTGATTTTATTGAATATATAATTCTTATAAAAACTAAGTTTTTATAATAATTATATTCTTACGTGTCTTTACACCCTTGAAAATTTTCACAAGTGCCTAAAATAATAACGTGGAACTTCTGATAACAAATTCAACATTAGTTCCATTCTCTTCAGATTCTTTTAAAATGGAACTAGTGTTAAAAAAAAACAATCAGTAGTTTCATCATGGAACCGTTAATGGTACTACTGGCAAATGAAGTGACTACCCGCGTACCTATTTGTTTTGTCCTGCTGTGTCAACTCCAACCAAAAGTTGTCTTTATAAGATCTCTTTTAGCGATAAGACCACCCATTGGCGACACCCTTGGTTGTTGTTAGGTCCTTGTTTAATTCTGTTATGGTGTAAAATAAAGAGTATATCTATTATCAATATTAAAAAAAAACAAGGCCATCAACGAATCTAGATGAAACAAATTATAATTAGTTCCTTGATTATGATACTGTTTAACAAAAACAATGATACGTTTATATGATACTGTCATTCATAGATACTACATATTATGTAGGTACTAAAATCGATTTTTCTTTTATTTCTTCGCATGCAGACTGAAACACTTTAAAATTCTTTCACAAGCTAATGGTCCCAAAACTAAAATTGTAGCTCCTGCTAGAGCTGTTATACAGCTGAAACAAATCATTTTCAATTCTCCAACCCAAGTTTATGGCGTCCAGTATTCTGCTATTATCAATGAGTAAGTAAATGCCTCTAGAACAAAATCTCAATCATAGGAGAAAAATACATGTACGCGACGGTCTTATTTGATCACTAGAACGGCATGCCACAGTCAGGACATACAGGTGCTTTGGGACAGTTGCATTTACTTCCAAATAGGGTTCGTGTCCAGAACGGTATACAGACAAGCAGAGTGGTGGCACCGATGATACCCAGCGCAGATATGCAAATCATGCAATCAAAAGCGAAGGACTTTTCTGAAACAAACAGGAAAAATGAAGTAGTCTAAAATATAGATCCCACAGTAATAATAGACATGTTCAAAAAATAAGAACGATACTTCCTTTATAGTTTAAAATTGAAAAAAGAATTGATTACCGTTTTTAAACCTCACGATACGCGCGGCGCGATACAATGGTTTTAGAACAACTGATTGTGTAAATGTTAGGCCGCTATCCCACTGGCGTTTTACGAGCGTTGGCGTCTTTACTTGGCGGTTTGGTTGACGGACTATAATGCTTGCAACGCGACGTCAACATCGCGACTGCGCAGCGTTGACGCTGCGCATACGTTTGAGAGACGCCAACGCTTGTAAAACGCCAGTGGGATAGCGGCCTTATGCTATGACCTATTTTCGATTTGCTGCTGTAAAAAGACAATAACGTGATTTAATTTGACGTGTTTTTACAAACTTCTGTGTGACACTAGAATTTTTTTTGTACTTATACACAACAGTATTTTCAAACATTTTCCTTTAAGGTAATGAAATATAAAGCAACGTATCTGTTAATAAAATAAACATAGACGAATTAGTTATAGTGACATCAATTTATTACAATACAAAATTATGGACACAGTTATATGGAGTAGGCCTTCATCGTTTGCTTTTGATGAAACATTTTAAAATCTTATCACAAAGTAGAGGTCCGCAGGCTATACAGGTGGCTGCCACCAGGGCTGTAGCACAACTCATACAAATCATTATAAAAGTTTTAAAACGCACTCAAGAATAAGTTATTCCAATGGCACTGTCGAAGATGCAGAAGAAACCTTGGATGCCGATCTATAGCCCTCGTTGATATCTTTATGAACTACGATTGTCTTACTCAAGCGCTGGTTTCCCCGAATGCGTTGGGTCCCCACAAATCTCAGAAAAACAGCAGCACTGATCAACGTCAAAAAGGCGACGCAAAGCATTGGCTCTGAAACAAAAAAGATTTACTTAACGGAAAATATACAAACGCAAAGCAAATGGCAAACAATTTGAATAAGTTTGACGAACTTAACGTAAACGTTATGCGGGATGATGCTTCATTTTAGCAAACACAAAAGAACAGTCAAAATGTTGAAATAAGTATAAAATAGTTATGGAACGACGGATAAGAAATATTTTAAAAATGATAAATAAAACAAAGTTGTAGTAGGTGTGCATAGCATAGATGTATTAGTGAGAGAGAGAGAATATAAACAATTTGTTATTATATTTTGTTTCGTTTGGTTGTCATTATAAATAATCAAGGATATAACATTAACTACTGTTTTTCTTCTTCTTAGTAATACAGCATAAAAGTCTTTCGCATAAGAGTGGTCCAAGGACGATAAGTCCCAACAAGCCCAGAAATGTGGTGCAGGAGATACACACCATCTTGGTGTCTTTGCACTGACTAAGAATATATTATTAGAAGTTTCAAACGATCGTAGTAAAGCACAGTCCGTGGAGGTTTTTTCAGAATCGGGTAACAATTCGGGAGCTCCGCAATAGCGATCAGAGCACCATAGAATCTGGAACAATAATTGAAGTAATTTTGGAAAACGACAGGATTGTACAAAAAATATTAAAAATAATGCTTATCTTGGATCTTGTTGGTACTTTTCGTTCACTCCACAGGTTCTAATGAACTTGACAGATTACAAAACCGTCGTATTATATCATGTCCAGTTTATCCAATCGTAAAACTCCTGGTATTTCAACTCAATTTATTGAAAGTGTTTTTGTAAACTGTTGTAACTTAAACGGAAGAAAAAGAGGAATGTCTATGAGTACTTACATACAAAGATCAGCCTGTTATCCTGCGAAAAAGTACTAGAATTTTGCTTTCATTTGTTTCAATCAGAGGCCAAAAGATAATCCCGATACCAAGATTATCCTAGCAACATTCCACATTAATTTAACACGCATATTGTTTTCACAAATATTTTATTACATGCAAATTTTTTCTTTAGTTACGACAAGAAAGGAAAAGACACCATATTTTCTAAATTTAAAATTTTTTCATCAAAAACTCTGTCAATGTCATAGAGTAGACACTTTACAAAGGTTTGTATGTACTTACTAGAATATATTTTGTAAGTAAACTCTGTGGTAAATAATTGAACTTTTTAGGGTTCCGTAGCCATATGGTAAAAACTAAACCCTTCTAGATTGGTTAAGTTTGTTTCTTCGTATGTCACAGCCATTTCATTCCGAAACTATTAGGACTACCAAGTCAGATTCTTAGTCGGTCAGTTAGGTAGATAATAATAATTCTTTATTGGCATAAACTAAGTTACAGAGATGTGAGACCCTGCCTCCAGAGCTAGGTTTGAAAACCAGTATTTCAGGAGCCAGTGACTTCTTCCAATGATGTTACAATATAGCAAGTTTTATGCAACATGTATACAATTAGGATTTATTTCTTAAAAAATAAAAAAAAATAAAAAAAATAATTGATGCGTTAAAACAAAACAAAATAAAATGAAAACTAAATGAGGATTAGGTTTTATTAACATTATTGTGAAACCAAATTTGAATTTTTTTTCTTATCCTAAGTTGTGTCCCACTGTTGAGCAAAGGCCTCCCCTTTTTCCTTCCAAACCTCTCTATCTTGGGCAATTTTGGACCATGTTTGCCCCGCGAACATGCTCAGATCGTCAACAAGTCAAGGGTGTAAGGAGTCTAATTAACATCTTTAGAAAGACTCAAGCCAACCTCACCTACCCGTGGTGCACCCTGCTGTTTAACGAACGAGGCACCGGCGCAACGTCCACCAACCCGCATTGGACTAGCGTGGTGGACTATAGTCCAAACCCCCTTTTATAAACTTGCAAACTATGACAGAAGAACATAACCTCCGGCCCCAAGTACTCGGCAGCTCTGGAGAACCTCGCGGCAATGACGGTAGTCAACAGGTTCCTGGAGCTCGGGGTGCTAAGAATTTGCCTAAATATAATTAATTAAATTTAAAATCCGAATAAAATAATTGTAAATGTTGTGTTGATGTAAGAGGTGTAGGTGCTTAGTGGGTGTTTTTGTGTGAGATTGTGAGTGTGTGGTATTGTGTGAGTGCGTGCGTGAGGATACTAATGTCATATGTCATATTATATTATTTTGGATTCGATTGTAATAGCTTTTCAGTTTCAGTGTAGTCCAAGGCTGGTAGCCAGATCTTAAGTTTATTTTTCACATCACGAGTCTAAGTAGATATATATGAATTTAAAAATTAAGGGTTTCCCTCTTATTATTTTCCCTTACATGTAACTGCAACTAAAAAAAACTATTTTCATCGAACTTTTAAATGCGGGGTGTCTATAGATAGCTTTTAAAAATGACATTGAGGTTTCAAAAAACATTTTTTCTCAAAGTCTTTGTTGCTTTTTGTTTATTTGAACGATAGATATTTCCAAATTGGCGTGTCTTTGTGATTTTTCACTCTCTTATTTTTTTAAATAGAGGAGTGACTTTAAGTTCAAAAAAGACAGTGAAAAATCTAATACCTAATATAAATTCTCTAGATCTTCATAAAATCTTTCAACTGAAATTGGTATGAACTAGATAAAGTTAGCGTTTTTTTGAGAAATAACTTTGTCATTAATAGAAACATTATAAAAAACAAAGTTATTTTTTGCTCACCTAGGATTGTTACTACGGAACGTTTTATGGGCTAGCCCGACTCACACATGGCCACATTTATGAAAATTTATTTGAAATTGTGCGTTTTAATGTCCGTGCGGGTAGGATGAGCTACTGTGGTTACAAAATACAAACTATTATTGCAGTAACAGTATTTATACTTTTTTTTATTGAAAATGTGTTCGCGTTTGACCACCATCTCACCTGATGGTAAGTGATGATGTGGTCGAAGATGGAGTACGCTTACCTAAAAGTAACCTATTCACTCTTGACTTAAAGACTCCTAGGTTATAGCTATCGAAAAAAACAGACTCCGGCAGGGAATTCCACTCCTTAGCCGTACGCACAATGAAGGTATTCCCAAAACGTTTTGTGCGTATGGGTGTAATGCCCACCATGTAACGATGGCGCTTCGCCGTTTGTCTCGTAGTCCGATGATGGAACAGGCTTGGCGGAATTAGATTGTGTAATTCCATCGCACACTTCCCGACATGTAACCGATAGAAAACCGATAGACTTGCAACTCGTCGTCGATGTTCAAGGCTCTGGAGCTTTGACTCGACCAGTACATCGTTGCCAATGAGTCTCTTGGCCCGCTTCTCGATAGACTCAAGCGCGTCCAGTTGGTATTTCGCAGATCCATCCCAAAGTTGAGAGCAGTATACCATACACGACCGAACCTGGGCTTGATACCAATTGAGCAGCTGTTCCTGTTGTATTATCAGCTTCCAGTCTCACCAGATGCCGTTAAGAAGGTATCAGTATATAACATGGGGCGATCACTAGACCTTTTCAATGCAGTAGCTGAGCGACACGAGCTTGAATATGTATACTCTATATACTCTATAGCTAAGCCATAATAGTTATTTGTTATACAAGAGTGCAAAGTTGCTTTTTAACCGCGTGCTCAATTTTGATGACCGAGCAAACGAAGGATTCTAAAATTGAATCACGAGTGCAGCGAGTGATTCAAACATTAGAATCCTAAAAGAGCACGAGGTGAAAAATCTTTGCACTCGAGTGCAACACGTAACTTTTCATCCCACCTCAGCGAGGAAATGACTAAATGCAAAAAAAAAATGGCGCGCAAAGCAAATTAAAATAAAGTAAGTACACCAAGAAGGTTCCAGAGTCTGAGTTTTTAACAAATTAAAAAAGTTGTATGATAAATTCGGCCCCATGGAGGTAGAAGTAAATAGGTTTAATGATGTTTTGAATTCACAAACTTAGTACACACGATGTTCTAAATTCAATTTACTTTATCCTCTAGCGGATAAAAAAGGCTTTTGCACTCAGATATCGAAGAGCAAAAATACTCTTTCCGAGATGGGGGGATGAAAAGAATATTATGTACTGTAAGATAAACACCATTGTTTTATGTGTTGAAAAATATCACCAAGAGGCTGGTTTTATTAGGATTCCGTAGCCGACTGGCAAAAAACGGAACCCTTATAGTTTCGCCATGTCTGTCTGTTTGTCCGTCTGTCCGTATGACACAGCCGTTTTTTGTGAAACTTGGTAGGTAGACGTATTCTGTGAGCCGTTTTCCGATTTTAAGAAAAAAAAAAAATAATATTTAAAATAAAGGGGGGCTCGCCATACACGGAACTGAAACTGTCTTTTTTTTTTCATGAAACCTACGCGTGTATGGTATCTATAAACAGGTATTTAAAAATGACATTGAGATTTCTAAAACCACTTTTTCATAAATTTAATCGTTTAAAAGATATACGCTTCCAAAGTGGTAAAGTATGTGTCCCCCCTCTAACTTCTATAATAATGGAGAAAAAAATCTAAAAAAAATATATGCTGTAGATCATAATATAACCTTTCATTGGAAATTAGTTTGAACGAGATCGGGTCAGCAGTTTTTGAGATACAGCATATTATCGAAAACCGCAAATATAACTTTGTAATTCATACAAACACTATGAAAAACAAAATTATTTGGCGTAGTTACTACGGAACCCTTCATGGGTGAGTCTGACTCGCACTTGGCCAATTTTTTTATTTTACTAGTTGCTAATGTTCATAGAAAGCGCCTGGTTATTTTGTGCTAGCAATATGTTCTGTAGACATAACTTTTGATATTTGGTGTTAGGCGCCATAATATGTTGCAAGTAAATTCGCATTTATCATTATAATACTTATTACTAGGTTTAATCTAGAAAAGGTTTGGTTAAGAAGATATTACTATATTAGTCACAACGTGGCAATGCGGCCAGTCTCTTAATTACGTTTACAAGCGTGGATTTGACAAGGATTCATAAATTTTCTTCAACGCCACTACTCTTAAAAAGGTTTGGAAATCATCGTGAAAGGAAACCTGAAGATATATTCGAAATTCATCAATCTGTACTGGCCCTGTGTGGTGGAACAGGGCCAATTCCATCATCTAGGACAGAAGAGGCTTCCGTACCAGCAGTAGAACGTTATAGGCTGAATATTATGTTACTTACGTTATGAAATAAAATTTCGTTCTGATGAGTTAATTTTTACAGCTATAATAGAAACACACAATTACCACTTACAATTTGGCATGTAAAACCCAAAAAGGAAACAAATACTTCAGGATGTATAATCAACAATTTGCGTTTATATTATGTTGCTGTGCGAAAATTAAAACGGTATGCTGGAAGAATAAGTATAGGAACATTCAGTACAAGAAATACTAATTTACTGCGGATCAGCTACACGAGTTTAGTACAGAAAGTGAAGTAATGTAATATCTATAAAAATAAAAATGAATGTTCAAACTGTATGTACGCACATATCTAAATCCTGATGCGCATAACGCCTGCACCAAATTGGATGATTCTTTATTTTTGTTGATGGGACAATAATCAAGATACGGTTTGCATAAAATGTTAGAAAATATGTACGGAATCTAAGTACGAACGCAGTCGCGAGAAGTCGCGGGTAGAAGCTAGTAATTCTAAGCGGAAAAGTTTGTTTGAACGCTCTAATCTTCGAAAGTACTGGATGGATTTGGATGAAATTTGGTATGGAAATAGCTTGAAGCTTGTAGATATATGTGTGGTTATAGGATTTTACTCGACTGCCAAAGAAGGAGGATATGTTTTTATCGTGGTAAAGTCCTACGTAGACACATAAACATAAAGCGCGATTTAGTAGCTCAGTGGCAATGGTAAAGTTGTTGCTGTATATTTATCAGGCGCAACAATAGTAGGATATTGTCCAAAAATATGTTATTTAGTCTCTTTTTTAAATTAATATTGGATAGGCTAAGCGGCTAAGCTACGCCGCATCCTGGGGCGTGCCCAAGATGATCAGACCTATTCATTTATCTTGGCACCAACTTCAGCCAGGTACTTAGCCCTTTGGTGGTAGCCAGTTGGTATTTTAAACCGAATTAGACTTCCAATTATATATTTTTTAAGTTTATTATTGTTTTTGTAGTGCTATGTGTTTGTTTTGAAGTCGGTATATATTTTTATTGTTAAAAGTTTATATTTTGTGCTTTTATGATTCTCATTATTTGTGTAGTTTGAGAAACCTACATGCCATATTTTTTTTAAATCGGTTGAAGTAGAGT
This sequence comes from Tholera decimalis, assembly GCA_943138885.2. Taxonomy (NCBI): domain Eukaryota; kingdom Metazoa; phylum Arthropoda; class Insecta; order Lepidoptera; family Noctuidae; genus Tholera; species Tholera decimalis. The sequence goes on along the minus strand of OW964569.2, from coordinate 35,661,356 downwards.
TTTTTGTAGGTACATATCTTTTTTACCCCCTATAATCATTTATTTATTTATTGACACACCAACGACTTATTCACTAGTTATTTAACAAAAAAGGCACAAATGAAATAGATTGTGGTGAATTCGTCACTTATAGGTGTGCACAGCACATGTATAAACAGTAATTAAAAATTAAGATAACATTAAAATCTTGAGCTAAATTGCATTGAAACGAAGTAAAGATAACATTGGAATTTCGGTGAGTCAGAATACAATATATAACACTAAATTAAAAATATCATTAAGTTTAATTGATATAAAATATTACATTAACAGAAAAAGTAAAACCCGATCTTTCTCCATGCGATTATTTTCTATGGGGCTATCTCAAATCGGTAGTCTACGAATAATCCGTCCAATTTAGAGCAGCTGAAGAGTAATATTATTCAGGAAAGTAACAAAATACCGATAACAACTTTTCAACGAGTTTTCCAAAATTTGCGACTTCGGTTCAAAGCAGCCGAGGCAAGTCATTTGGACACCATTATTTTTAGGTCTTGAAAATTCCTGTTTCTACTTTTTAAAAATACAAATATATTTTTGTTATGTTTCGTAGTTCTTTTTTAATTGAATATTGAAACCACCAACTCCCTTATTGCCCACCCTGTAGAAATATAGGGATGTGCTGCAAAATCTAATTTAAAAACCCTTCAAATTTCACAAAACAAGGTAATTAAATCATCATTTAATTACAGCTTTTTTACTGCGTTTTACTGAACTCGTCAATTACACGCAAAAACTAAATTATTTAACCTGCAACAGACGTACACTTACACCATGTGCATACCAGTGACAAATACTATCTGGACAAATACGATCTGAAATACAAGTAAGTCAAGCTCATTGTAAGTAAACCAAGTTCTTAATGAGTAATAAATAATTATTAAACCTAACCAAAGTAATCATATCATAGTAAAATTATTTGTCGTATCAATAAATAGGATAAAATTTGATATTAAATCAAATGAAGTCGCTGTGAATCCGACAGCGAAAGCAAAGTATTTAGCTAGAAGACAGATTGTAATTTTTCCGAACCGAGGGTTATGATATAACGCCTGAATTTATTCAGACTATTTGAACATATGTCCAAGTCGTTGGTAAAATCATATTTCAGACGTGATTTTATGTTACGGAAAGATGTAAACAACACTCAAAGAGCTCGATGGCATAAACGGCTTAGCGCGTTCGGTCATGATTTGATAATTTAATAGCAGTGTTCGCAATGGCCGGTCATCGGACAGGTGTTCAAAAACGCACGGCGGCTGGGGCGTGAGGCAGAGCGTTGTCTCTCCCGCACGCGTTCAGCGTCCGTCTTCGCTAGCATGACTAAGCCATTTGAGCTTAACCTGCCTTCCAAAGCACAGAAAAACTCCTGGACCCACAGTCATTAGCACTCACTAATCCGCATTAGTTTTGCGTAACTGCTTGGCCGCTTGGTTCTCCGCGTTTCAACTGCGCGGCCTTTAAGTGATGTAGGTAGTAAAGTCCAAATATTAGGGCTTTATTCATACTATCTACATTTTCTTCGAAATCGTATCAGGGATTAGCAAACAATAGGACCTCTACTAAGTTCCGCTTAAGAGAACTGCATGGCCGCACAGGTCTCCGCGTTTCGACCGCGCGGCCACGGTTAAACCTTTACAACTTTCTGAATAGGTATTGGATCTACGAATTTGTCGCTTTCATCGTTAGTGTTTTCCTCTACGACATTGTGGCCGAGTAGTCCACACGGACACATGGATTCTGTCTAGCCCATTCTCGTTAAGAAAGGTCTGTACCTCAGTAGTGGAAATAATAATGCTAAACAGTACATAGATATACATCTAGGGCAGCAATCGTGGGAGATGTGCTGTTTTGAAATGAAGAGTTCCATCACTTGTCTCCGATGATCTTCGTCAGAACCATCATGATGTGTTGGGTATATACTAAAACCTTCCTTGTAAAATAGGTATGCTTTCAAACAAAGAAAACATATAGTTTTTTTTATTTTTTTTTATTTAGAATAGGTTCACGTTTGACCACCATCTCACCTGATGGTAAGTGATGATGTGGTCGAAGATGGAGCACGCTTACCTAAAAGTAACCTATTCACTCTTGACTTACAGACTCCTAGGTTATAGCTATCGGGAAACAGTTTTTATGATAATCGCCTTTTCCAGAACCTCCTTTTTAGGGTTCCGTAGCCGATGGCAAAAACGGAACCCTTATAGTTTCGTCATGTCTGTCTGTCTATCTGTCTGTCTGTCTGTTTGACCGTCCATCCGTATGTCACAGCCATTTTATTCCGAAACTATTATGACTATACACATGAAACTTGGTAGGTAGATGTATTCTTGTGAACCACTTTTGGATTTTAAGAAAAAATAAAAAAAATATTTAAAATTAAGAGGGGCTCCTCATACATGGAACTGAAACTGAAAATATTTTTTTTTCATAAAACTTATGCGTGTATCTATCTATAAAAAGGTCTTTAAAAATGACATTGAGGTTTCTAAAACCACTTTTTCATAAAGTCAATCGTTTAAAAGATATACCTACGCTTCTAAAGTGGTAAAATATGTTCCCCCCTCTAACTTCTATAATAATGTAGAGAAAAATCTAAAAAAAATATATGCTGTAGATCTTAATGTAAACTTTCAACGAAAATTGGTTTGAATGAGATCGAGTCAGCAGTTTTTGAGATATAGCATATTTTCTAAAACCGCAAATATAACTTTGTAATTCATATAAATATTATGAAAAACAAAGTTACTTGGCGTAGTTACTACGGACCCCTTAATGGCCGAGTCTGACTCGCCCTTGGCCAATTTTTTAAAGTCAGTTAAAATGGTTTTCCTTGAGTTTGTGAAACAAGAATTTCTTTATTTTTCGATTGGAAGGCCACCTGCTGGCGTGATGGCTGGGACACTTGCGTCCCAGTGGAGTAACCAGGGTTGGTTTTCTCCTGTACCAAAGTTTCATTACATTTTTAACCACTTCAAAAATTATGATGTTATCGATTCGACTTCAATCAAATAAGTAAGTACCTAGCCCCTACAAACGAAATTAGGTATCGTATGAGACAATCTGTGAATGTGCTCATTTATCTCTTTTGAATGAAATCGCTTTTTCGCGTAGTAGTGTTTTAGTTTTTTAAAATTTGGTTTCTTAGATATTTCTGTTTCATTACTGTAAGTGGAGAAACAAAAGTTCTTTTCGTTTGAGTGTAGAGTGTAGCACGTTAAATTAAACTACACAGTTGCCTTGCGTAAAAGCAAAGAAGTGTTAATGCTATTTGAGTTTTCATGTGTTTGATAGCTTTCGTATCCAAACGCTTGCAGACACACTGAAACAGTAACACAAAAAACAAAACAAGATAATAGGAACAAATATTTAATACAACTTAAGTAAACTATCTACAAATTAATTTCTCAGCTAGGATTGGACCGTTTGGGGCAGCAGGGGCTCTTGCATGCCGCGGGTAAACAGTCTTCTGCATTAGCATTCTTTATTTTGGCCGGACATTTTGGCCAGCAGGTGTCCAGAATGATCGGTCCACATGCTATCAAGCTACCAGCGATGAGTGCCGTCATATAACTCATACAAACTAACATATTACTTGCCGGCTTTGAGACACTTGATAAATTTGTGCATCTCAAATTGTCGATAGCAGACTGGCACGCACGCTAGGATCGTGGCAGAAGCGATCAGGGCATACAAAGAAAGGCAAATCATTTTTCACTAGTCCTGACTTTTGCAGGACCTCGCTGTTATGTTGACGGATAATCTTCAAAGCGTTGAAATGTTGAGGTATCGCAGAGATGAGTTGATATACGCAGTCCTCCACGTTCTACTGGAATCAGAAAATATAGCTAGTTAGTTGCAGTAGTATGGTGCAGCTTACCTATCGGGTTTGCAGAAATGTTCTAATGAGATATTTCCAGAACGCAAGGGCAAAGGAACAGAGTGGGTTTTTAGTCATGAAAAAGACTTTGCAACATCTATGTATGTTTGAATTTCTAACTGGGAGACCGTCGCTAGATGTTAAATGTCTCTGTCATCCGATCTGGCTGAATTTCTTTGTACTTATGATTTGTGATATTTAGGACAAAGTATTACGACAGATGATTTGGTATCAAAAAATTGATTAAGTACGTTAGTAGAGCCAAATGTACGAAACTTCGGAACAGCTCCGATTTAAATATGCAATATTATTTTAAGACCAAACTATAATTTTTGTACCTATTACAGTTCTCAAAACATTTGAAATTGACAATGGAAAAAAAGAAAGAAAAAACATACTGACCTCTGAAACACAATATTCCAAAAAGCTTCTGACAACGTGCGCTTACGAAACTAATTTAGAGGCAAATCAGCCCCTGTGATCTGGCTATCTAAACTAATGCTTAAAATAACCGCAAACATAATTTCATCGTGGATCTTTTAAAAAAAACAATTTTCACACAAAATTTAAGCCATGACAATTTGTTGATTGACAGTTTTGCTCCGACGTCAATATTTGAATATTATATTCTTTGATCGCTGTAGTATTTGCTGCCAGTAAAACTACATTAAACCTGATCCCATGATCAGGCTTTTCCCAATTATATAAAACTAGCTTCTGCCCGCAACTTCGTTCGCGTGGGAGGGCGATCCCACGTAAATCCCAAACCCGTAAGAATTTCGGGATAAAAACTATCCTATGTCCTTTCCAGGATCCTAAACTATTCCCATGGAAAATTTCATTCAAATCAGTTCAGTAGTTTAGGCGTGATTGCGTAACACACAGACAGACACAGTTACTTTCACATTTATAATATTAGTAAGGATGTAATCCTTTTTCATTCAATGAGTTAGGAAGACTCCCTTAAGTCAGAGAACACGTACATTAACCAGTGAAACTGGCAAAAATTTGGAATCGCTTACGGAGTATTCCGTACAAACAAATGCCTGCCGGGGTTGAACACGGATGCGTTTTAGTCAGTAAAAGTCTGACAAACCCCCCCGCTCCGCCCAGATCGGGAGACAGTCATTAAATGATTTCTCATCCTTTAAAAAAAGTACCCGATAGGTTTCCCTTGTGAAATCGTATAATATAGGAAAAAATACCAATATAAACGGTCATATCTTTCGGTCGCGTTGACTTTCAAGTTTGATTTATTTACACGTTCGATATCTCTACCCGTTCTTGAAAAAAGGGTCTTGACTGTCAGTAGTTTGCCTGTGTCTGACAGTCATGACCAGTCAGATACAGGGTTATTTTTTTTGTGGTAGGTGGGTACGAAACTCTAATAGTTCGAAAACCTATTTCACAATTCCGCCAAAACTAGAATACCCTGGCTTTAGTGTATTCATTGATAGCATGATTTGTCATGTGTCAGTAGGGCGATTATAGGTATAATCTACGCAAGCTCAATTTAGAGCCCTCGTTTTTCTCTAGGTGGGAAAATCATCAAATGACTTCTCCCGCTCTGGGTAGAGCGGAAGGGAGTGTCAGACTTCTACTGACTAAAAATCCACCCTGTTCCTTCAGCTGCCCCCGGGGCTGCGGTATATCGTTAAAACATTCGCGCAACCCCGGCAGGCAATGGCCCTATAGGACCCCGTCACTATTGCTGACAGCTCTTGGAGGCGCGCGTGGAACACAACGCGCTGCTGACCAGGGCCTGGTCGTACCTTTAATACCTTTTTGGCAACCTAAGCTACCGGAGATTTCACTTACAAGCATAACAACCGTGGCCGAAGCCCGTGGCAAGAAAATCGCGATCTGCACTAGAATTAGGTACTACTTGGAGTTAATTGTCGAAAAAGTAAGAACATCTTTTAAGAAGAAACAAAACAAAAAGTTTTCGTGAAAGACTCTATGAAGAAAATTAAAATTTAGAATAAACAATGTCAAACTGCCATTCAACTTGATCGTGTTTTGTTTGTGTCACAAGCTTTGAATAAAAATTCTCATCCACCATTCTATGAAAGGAAAAAAACTTATGTACGTTGTTAGGTTCACATTGGCAATTTAATATTGCCGAAATATAATAGTAGGACAATAAATAGTATTTAAATGAGACTGTTTGTGTGTTTGTTGCTGACTTGCGCGTCAGTGTGGGGGTATCCAGAGGGTGAGTCGGCGGATAAGCAACCGAACTTACCACAGCTGGCACAGCAGCTTGCTTTACAGGGAAAGAAGGACAACAGAGTGAGAGAAACTCAACGAGACTGCAAAGGAAAGTGTGCTTCGAGTATAGCTCAGAAGGCAGCTGCTGAAGCGAAAGCGGCTCAAGCAGCACAAAACGCCGCAGGGGCACAGGCAGCTCATATGGTAAGACCAGTTCTACTGTTTTTGATGAACTACGTTTAAAACATTGAACCAAGACCTGTATCAGCTACAAGCTGATCTATCCACTTAAATGACAGCGTCAGAAATAATTTGAGCGACAGATGTCATTTCTAAAAAACGTTTACCATTTTGTTGTCCCTCTTAAGAGTGAATTTTGATATCAACTTTCAACCATTCCAGGTCAAAACTCAACTAGCAGAGAAAGCACTACAAGCAGCTAAAGCAGCCGAAGCTGCTCTTGCCGGAAAACAAGCTGTTGTGGAACAACTACAACAAGAAGTAAAGGAAGCTGAGGCAGTGGTGGCTGAGAATACTGCTGCAGTGCATCAGCAACAAGGAACCGTCAATGCAGCCGTGCAAGCAGCACAACAGGCCACTGCTCAGGTAAGTTTCTGGTGATTTATACTGCATTCTTATATCTTTGAGATTCACCAAATTTCCCTTCCAAATATTTTAAAATATGATTTTTTTAATATTTACTCTTAAACACTATTATTGTTTAGAATCTTGGGTCTTGCGCTGTGTATCTTCATCAATTCCTACCCGACCGAAAATGAATCCATAGTTTTACGAAGCATTCGATATAACAGCGAGTTCTTTGCGGTTACTACCTATTGAACGAATCATTGATTAAAATTTCGACTTTACTTGGTAGTAATTATTAATTATTGGTGGTAGTTATTATTAGTCTGAGGAAAATGTTGTGGGTTGTGTATTAGATAAGTTTATAGTTTAAGACATTTTTGTTATTTTTTAAAACGCAACTATTAATTTTCCCTACATTAATAAATAAATAAGCTGCTATAATGCTTCGTAAAACTTTGTTTTCTCTCTTTTCCACAAGGTTTAAACGGAACAAGGCGAATTCAAGACTTAAATTTCCCAATAAATTATTTATTTGAAGTTGATCCAATTATGTTGCTTTGTATGTCAATTTACACGTTTGTCATCGCTGCGACCACATTGTCTTGTATTCCCGTCTGTTATAAAGCTTACAAAGGAAAATTATTTAGCTGTTTATGTTCTGGTGGCTTAAGAAGAATCATTTATAATTTATTACATTTCCGTAGAATGGTGGATTAACGTGTAGTACAATATTTCTTGTTGAAAATATGCAGTGTATGTGTACCTTAACTTAACCAATTTCTCAAAATAAACTTACTGATATATTTTGGCGGAGATATAAATTTTATTTATTTTTTGGTTTCATAAGTAATATTTTTGTCCTCATAACGCTTACCTATATTCCAAAAATTGGTATGGTATTGTTGATTCTTGACTGAGATTACGGCCAACTTTCTAGTTAACAAACTTTTTACAGACCATATTTTTGATCTTTATACGTTACTGATTATCAATTCTAAAGTAAAATTCCCTATGAATAATTTGAATACATAAGTATGGTTAAAAAAATTTCAAACAGCACACTATTTCATCTTGCTCTCACACTTTACAGCATAAGCTAATGGTACAAGCCGCACAACTAGCCGCACAACTTGAGAAGTCAGCACATTGCGTTTTGGAAAAGACGAAATTCGGATTACAAGAGAAATGTCACAATCTGTCAGAGGCTAGATCAAGACTAGCACACTTGCAGCACAAACTGCAATGCGCTTGCGCCGAGTGTGCGGCAACTAAGCAAGCCGCTCACTGCGCTTGTGAGGCTGCGCGGGCGGCTTGTGGCAATGCCAGGAGAAAGAAGCACGTCTTTAACCAGATCACAGCAGCGACGAAGGACAACAAACGAGGACGATGATCAAGCAAGTAAGGAAAGTACGTTTAAGTGATAGAAACATGAGCTAGTAGTCGGGAATTCTGATATTGTGGCGGAGTCAAGAGAAAACGTTAGTGTTTGGCTCATCTTTGGAGACATCCACGATAGACATCAAAGCATCGATTAATTTTTCGCCTACACCTGCTTCTGCACTAATAAGGAATTTCCGACAACTACCAGGTATCGATCAGTATCAGATCTTCATCTCCACCGCTGAAGATGCTGTTTGTTGATGCTGAAGAATCGGATTGTTCTGGTTTCATTATCGCTATCTTAAGTCGTCTGAATGCACTTGCCGTCCTTTTTGCTTGAAAATAACCTATTAACTTCTTTGAGCTTTATGAGAAATAAATGTTGTGGCCAAATTAAAATGTTCACACTCAGAAAATGACATGTACTCATAATATTTCTACATCTTACTTGATAAATATAATTTGACTTCGGTGCCCATGTACTTAGGTAAGTTGTTTTTAATGTTAGCTTTATTAATCATGAATCAAAATTTTGCCAAATCTATTACAGAATACGACATTACACTATTTAAGCTGTATACAGACTCATGTATTACATCATGTAGTACACAGAAAAATGTATTACAATGACAGCTTTGCATTGCATTTCATTTTTATAGGAATGGCCAAGAGTTGGACGAGAGTCATTTGGGAGAATGCATGGATTGCGATGAATTTATGATAATTTTGATTAGTAATTGTTATACTTTAGTTTTGTAATAATGTGTGTTTAAGTCGTTTGAATTTTGATATAAATGGTTTCGTATAAGCTTCTGTTAAATATAGTGAGTATAAAGAAAGTCTTGTTTTATTTTCATTGCAGTTGTTTTATTCAAGTAAAATTTATATGATAGGTTCCTAACTTGATTAATAGAAATTTTTATAGGCACATTTCACAGACGCGTTACCTCTAGTGAAAAGTGGATAATATCAAGAAGGCGAGTAAAAATTTGTTTTTAATTATAAAATCAGAAAATACTTATGACGAAGACCAAATACAGGATGAATTATTTTTAGTTTGGTTTTCATGGTAATTATTTTGAATTCTTTTAATCAAAAGAACTAATAAGGCGCCGTATTTATTAGTTTATTATTTTACCATATTTATGTATTTTATTAGTAAGTATTATACATACGTAATGTGCGTATGGTGTGATGGCCACTTAAAACTGTGCTTAGGATTTATTGAACATTCTCAAAGAAATGTGAAAGCTCGAATCAGATTTTGTGGAAGTCATGGACTGTAAAGTTGGGCCCTCAGTTCTCACATAGAGGACTGAGGGCCCACCTGAACCTGAAGAACTATAAAAGCTACAGAAAGTCTTTATGCCGGAACCTAAGCTAATGCCAAACAAAATTTGTGAAAACAAGATATTATCGCAAAACACTGTCCTACTTTGTATATCTTCGTACAAAATGGGCCCTCAATTCTCTAAATCCTCTACATATTATTTGTATATTATGCTTTCCATAGTTGATTTTCTTGTACGCCTTCAACATTGTGGTATTTTAACTGACTTCTAAAAAAGGAGGAGGTTCTCAATTCGGTTGTTTGTATTTTTTTGTTTGTTCGCGCAGAACTCCGTCATTTATGCATGGATTTTGATGTTTTTAACCGACTTCTAAAAAAGGAAGAGGTTTTCAATTCGGATGTTTGTTTCTATTAGAAATTTCGTGCAGATCTGAAGCTGGGTTCAGAGATAAACAACGGAACTTTTCAATAAGTGGAAGGCAGATGACTTTGTGAATGTAGCGGGAATTAGTTGGATGCGAGATGCGTGGCAGTGGATTTCATTTGACGGAAATGATCATGATGATGATGAAAGGGTGGAATTAAATATATACGATGATCGTAATCTTCTTGGCTTTCCAATCGAGTACGAATCAAACTAAGATGACGATTATAACGTTCTTGACTTTCCTTATTCAACCTACGTAACATGTAGGTCCTCTACTTTGACAGTCTGTTTTCGCGCTGGTTCTCGTTCGAAATGCGTTCAGCATTTCATTTAATCGTTTTCCTTTTTAATTCTGTTTCAGTTCGAAGTCGTTTTCTCATACGAGAAGCATCTTTACGAGGCCTACCCATATTTTATAAGATTAAAAAAACCCTAAAAGCACTAAAAAGTTAAAAATAATACAATAACCTACCTACCTATATTAATAAACCTAACCTAACCTACGATTATACCTATAATAAAATTTAACTCACCAACTCCAATAAATTATTGGAGTTGGTGCCAAGCAATACAATTATGATACCTAAATGACTATTACCTACAGACTAAGGCAAAAAAAAAAACAAAACATAAATCTTACAGCTTATAAATATTAATTCAAATCGGAAAACAAAAATACTTTAAGATAGATTACCTAATATTTAGACACAAAGAAAAAAGATACTAACGTTAATACTTAATAATAATATTTTTTTACATACAAATCAATAAAATCAGAGCAAACACAGTTTACACAATGGAACAACGCAAGAAAGCAAGAAGTTCGACGATTTACTTCAAGATCTTGAGTCACGTAAACTATGTACGTCAGAACCGCGGGTGTACTTTTCAGATCTGCCTAAATTTATTGCAATTATTTGGTACCTTCTGTGTACCTTTACGTACCTCTCTTGAAAATCTGTGTACCTACACCCGTACAATGATATTTTATAAATTAAGTACACCCGCCAACCTGATGTCAGAACCGCGGGTGTACTTCTAACCAATATATGTAGCTAAGTTTACTCTATAAGTAGATTTGGTACCTCTTGTGTACCTGCAGAAACACGTATTTAATAAATAAAATACTGTCAGGGTGCTGCGAAAAGTAAAAAAGTAATAACGGGTGTAGGTACACAGATTTTCAAGAGAGGTACGTAAAGGTACACAGAAGGTACCAAATAATTGCAATAAATTTGGACTGACTTGAAAAGTACACCCGCGGTTCTGACGTACATCGTAAACTGGTAAACATAATGAGCAATTTTTTTTGGATAGGGCCATTCGTAGTTCAGTACACTACACTGAGGCTAGTTACTACTTAACCGGATAATGAGCAAGTTTTTTTTTTTATAGCGCCACTCGTAGTTCAGCAGTCAGCACACTAAGGCTGGTTACTACTTAACCGTAATGAGCACTTGTGTAGCAACCTTACTTGTAAAAATGTCGGTAACGAAACCATAGCGCGATTCAGTAATGAGGCCTCAATGAATACCGATGGCGCATCGCCGTTAGTGTTTTAGGCCGATGCTGGAATGGGCTTGGTGGAGTCTGCACCGAGTAGCGAGCTCGCACTGCCATATTCAGCGCGTGAGTATTAGCGTGTGAGTGGTCAGTTTGGTCAGTACCTCCGTACCTAATATAGGTACATATATTAACTTATTACATAACACGCCACGTAGTGAGAGTTGGGTGAGCAGTGTATATTGTTTGTTAGGTATCAGAAGCTGAAAATAAGCTCTAAAGCTGAAGAAGAAAATAGTTCACCAACAGGTGAACTATTTTTGAACAAATGAGTAGGCCTCGTGTTGATTGGGTACCTGATGGCCACTGTAGAGTTTTCAAAACTCTCGGAGAACTTTGATAGCGCGATGCAGCTGAACCCAGTGATATTATACATAGGTGATCTTTTTTACACTAGATTTCTAGAATCCCTCTAGCACGTCCTCAGAAAGCTGCCTAAATTTTATCACAATCTGATCGAGAGTAAGTACGCATACATGACAAACGTATACAAACATTATTTTTATTTGTGTAGTAATATTTATTTCATCAAAAGACAATAATCAGTAAACGATTAGTCGACTGTTCAAGTGACCAGAGGGCTGGCTTTTCTTGGGACAGAGAATAAGCATTGCCATTCAATGTACTGTATTACATTCTCTTTGTTCAACGTGATAATTCAGCCAGTGTTCCGGGCATATTTCCCACTAACTGTGCCCGCGACTTCGTCCGCGCGGAATAGTGACTTTCGGCAGCATTTTTCAGTTTTTAATTTTTTAGACTAATTATTTTGATTTTTTATTTTAATAAAAAAAAAAAAAATTTTGAAAGTCATACATAAATAAGCTATTTACAATATTTTACTGCTAATAGCTTACTTAAGTACATTTTTCTAATCAAAAGTCTAAAAAATAAGTTTCAAGCTTCTAGCTTTAAAAATGACGTAATTTCCATACAAACTTTCATCCCCTATTTCAACCCCTTGCAGCCCTCTTTTCGTGTATGTGTGTACTGAGAGCCCACTTTTATTTTTGCGGATTTTTGCAGTTTAACTAACAACAGTGCTAAGTAAAAGTTGTGGAAATATTTGTAAAACGAAGAGTTTGTAAAGACATAATTCAAAAGATATGTCACCTTAAGGTGGGTCCTTCAGTTCACACACATAAGCTCCCAAATCTAGATATATAAAGTATAGAAGTATAGTGATAGTTAAAGATGAATAGTTCTTCTTCCACAACAATTTCTTTACTGGAAAGAAAAATAGATACTCTAGAACAACAGGCAAGGCATTGCAATATTGAAATATCTAATTTGCCTGAAAAACGCGGTGGAAACTTAATCACTATGTTGGAGACAATTGGTTCGGCAATCAACATGACAATAGCACAGAAAGACATTATTGCTATTCATCGTGTCCCAGATGCACATAACAAAACTCTCTTCCCAAGAACGTAATAGTCAAATTTAGTTCCCGAATAATGCGTGACAATGTTTTGACTGCATTCCGGCTGTCTAAAGGACTGACTTCTGACAGAATTGGACTAACAGGGACTTCAAGTCGCATAATTCTTAATGAACATTTGACTTTGCGTAACAAGGAGTTATTTCGGAAGTGTCGCGAAGCCGCCAAAGCCAAGAAATTTAAGTTTGTGTGGTTCAGAAACGCGACTGTCCTGGTCAAGGAATCGGAAGACTCGCCCACATACGCTATTCACTCATTGGACGACATATCCAGGAAGATTAAGTCAACTGCTCAACCTCCTATTTCACAGCAAAGTAACATTTAATTTCTGGTTTATTGTACAATTTGTTTTCAGATTAGATATAATATTAGGCTCTATCTAACTATCGTGCATGGTGGGCTTTTTTGTGTACATAACGTGTCCTGTGCTATCGATATTTATATTTACTATGACAAGCTTATATAATGGTAAAAGTTTTTCTGTTTATTTGTTAGTCTTACGCTTGTTGATCTTTGAGTGGATAGATTTTAAAAACCTGTTAGTACAGGTTTTTAAAATCTATCCACTCAAAGATCAACAAGCGTAATTAATGAACTAGTAATAATTATATATATTATATATTAATTATATATATTATTATTGAAATAGTAGTAATTAATTTATGAACTAGTGTTCATAAATTATAATACGCTTTCTGCTTTTGCTTTTTTATAAATTTGGTTGCTAAATACTCAGCTATAATACCTAGACTTAATTCTAATTTTATTTGAATTAACAATGGCTAACAATTTGTGTATATATTATCAGAATTGCCGAGGGATCAGAACCAAATTGAATACATTGTATATTAATATATTGTCACATCGTTATGACATAATAATTCTGACCCAAACGTGGTTGACACTTGAAATTGCTGATAATGAATTTATCGACCAACGCTACTCAATATTCAGATGCGATCGTAATCGTTCTCTCACTAAAAAAAGGATGGCGGAGGCGTTCTAATAGCGGTTTCTAAAAACCTTAGGTCGTCAAGTGTAACACTACTACCCCCTTTATTTTTGCCAGAACATTTAATAATTCGAATACCGCCTCATGATAATAAGTATTTACTTGTCTGTGCTACCTACATACCTCCTAATACAACGGAAGATATTTATATTAATTTTATTAATTCATTAGCCGTTTTAATTGATGACCCATCTATAGAGTGCATGATTTTAGCAGGAGACTTTAACTTTCCGGAGCTCAATTGGATCAAATCATCTTCTCACATGATATGTGCCCCGAATAGTAATTATTCTAATAGTAGTCGTTATTTAATGAACTTTTGTTCATAATTAAACATGAATTGTATGGCTCAGAGGTAGTTAGTTACTTACGGTGAGTTGACGAAAACCACAGACTTCACAATAGTTAACTTTATTCGTAAGTTACATGAGTTTTAATTGGATGCTAATCCGCGGTTATAGTGCTATGGCAGCTATTGGTCAACTAACTTATTATATTAATAAAAGTAAATACATCGAGTAGTAAAAGTAGGTCGCGGCGTCCGCAATTTGTCTGTACGTGAACCGTACATGAATCAATTGAATAGTTTTAATAATTGCAATGACCGTATTCTTGACTTGTTTTTTTTGTAGCAAACATGTAGAGGTCCATAGGCCTAACACTCCACTCATACCTATCGATACACACCATCCAGCCTTTTATATTCAAATGTCATTTACAAAACTATCACAACTACCTAAATGTACAAAACGAAATACATTTAATTATTATAAATCGAATTATATGGATATTAATGCTGATATTGAAACAGTGGACTGGCATCATTTATTGGAAACACTGTCCCCCGATGAGGCTTTTATGAAAAAATATATGAGATAATTAAGCTGCATACTCCTTTGCACAAACCAAAAAACTATAAATTTCCTAAGTGGTTTTCTAAATACTTATTGAATTTGTATAAAAAAAAGTCGTGCTTGGACTAAGTGGAAAAAATATGGAAATGTTAACGAATACGAAGTTTTTTCCATCTACAGGGCGAGATTTAAAAAAGAAATACACTTATGTTATAAAAAGTACATGAATATAATAGAAGATAATGTGTCTTCCAACGTTAAAGCATTTTGTCGTATGTCTCCAGTCGCAAGTCCACTAATAGCGTTCCCTCTACCGTTTATTATCAACAGTATTCTAATGATCCCATTTCTACTTGCAATTTATTTTCCAAATTTTTTCAATCAGTTTATGAGCCCTCTACATTTGATCCAGCTGCATGGATTCCTCCACTCTCTACTGTTGAAAATAATATTAATCTCTGTGATTTACATTTCTCGTTACAAAAGATACGTAAAGAGTTGAAGTCATTAGATGTTTCCAAAGGACCAGGGCCAGACGGTATCCCCTCAGTCTTTCTGAGAAACACCTGTGACACTCTCTGCCTTCCTTTATTCATATTATTCAATAAATGTATGTCCATGGGTGTATTTCCCGAGGTTTGGGAACTTGCTAATATTGTTCCGATCCACAAAAGCGGCTCCAAAAGTGATGTATCAACATATCGTCCAATCTCTTTACTGTCAATCCTAGCCAAAATATTTGAAAAATTAGTACATAATGAGATCTACCCAGTCCTGCACAGTGTGATACTTAAAGAGCTACATGGGTTTGTAAAAGATAGGTCTTGTGTTAGCAACCTCCTTATTTTTACGTCACAGCTATTCGAAGGTATTAACAACAGACAACAAATTGATGCTGTTTACACGGATTTCCAAAAGGCATTTGATAAAGTTGACCACGAGCTTTTACTTTACAAAATAGCTTTCAATGGCATAAAAGGAAATCTGCTACGGTGGTTTGTATCTTATGTCACTAATAGGTCACAAAAAGTAGTGATTAACGGCTACGAATCTAGTTTTATAAAAGTTACGTCTGGAGTCCCACAAGGCTCGATTTTGGGTCCATTATTGTTTATTTTATTTATTAATGACATTAAAAGCTGTTTTAAGAATTCTAAATTTCTTCTTTATGCAGACGATTTAAAAATTTACAAAAATATTACAAGTATTTCTGACTGCATTGATTTCCAGAATGACCTTGATCGCTTCTTTGATTATTGCTCAGTTAACAAACTTCACCTTAATCTTTCGAAATGTAATAGCAATACATTTACCAAAAAAAAAAAGAAAATTGTCAAGAAATATAAATACTGCTTTGGCAATCATTACCTCGACAATGTTACGTGCCTCCGTGATCTGGGTATTTTATTGGACTCAAAGTTACATCTGAATGCTCACGTAGAAAATATTGCTAATAAGTCTTTCCAATTGTTTGGATTCGTAATGAGAGCGACTAGAGAATTCCGCCGCCCTTCTACTTACTTATATGTTTACAAATCCATTATCCGGCCCCAACTGGAATACGCCGTTACCATTTGGAACCCATTCTACAATAAATTAATATAGTAATATTATAGAGTTAGTTCAACGTAAATATCTTCGCACCATGCACTATAGATGCTTTCGGAAAAAAGTATCTAGTGATTCTTTACTGCAAAAGTATAATCTTCTCACACTAAAATCTAGACGTACTCTACTGGAAATGATGACGCTTTTTAGTATATGTCGCAACAAGTTTGACTGCATCGAACTTGTGAACAATTTGTGCTTTCTGGTCCCTCGCACTGTACACGGTCGAGAAACACGTACGAGACATTTGTTCGCAACCAACCTCCGTCGTACCAACTCTGGGGCACGCTCCCCATTACACCGTCTAGTTGATACTTATAATAAAAACTTCAGTTCCATAGATATTTTGTTTCTTGGTAAAAATGTATTTAAAAAAGATATTACATCTGCTTTAAAAGATAGCAGTTTATAATTAAATGCATAGTCATTAAATAAGTAATTGTAGTCGTAAGGTCTAAGTTAACAATGTAATTTTATTAATCAACAGCTAGCTAAACTCTATTATAATTTGTGAATAACGTAGTGAGTAGTATATTTGTAACTATGATTCGATCCTGTACTATTTATAATCTTTAATATACTACTGTTTGTTATTCCTAAGAAATAAAATAAATAAATAAATAATGAGTTTACCAACAAATTTTGATTATAGACCTTTAGTAAAACATGAATAAATATCTACACAACATTAAAAAACCTGATGTGAATAGATAATAAAAAAATACAAACGTCATTCTGTGGTCCCTGAGGGACCACAAAAATTTATATCATAATCAATAGATAATAACATGAACATTAAATATCCATAAGCCAATCTTTAGTAAAAATTACAAGGAAAATTTTAAAACTAAAGAAAGATCACAAATTATGGTAAATATTGTAAACTTTACGTTTTTGTTGGTGACAGAATGACGTTTGTAATTTTTTATTATCTATCACATCAGGTTTTTTAATGTTGTGTAGATGTTTATTCATGTTTTACTAAAGGTCTATAACCTTTGTTGGTGAACTCATTATATATCTAGATTTGGGAGCTTATGTGTGTGAACTGCGGGACCCACTTAAGGCGATATATATTTTGAATTGTCTTTACAAACTCTAATATTCGTTTTACAAATATTTACTAAGCACTGTTGTTAGTTAAACTGCAAAAATCCGCAAAAATAAAAGTGGGCTCTCAGTACACACAAACACCTCTTTTCGCATTAAAAAGCAGCCTATGTCCTTTCTCAGGCTCTGCACTTTGTCCGTACCAAATTTAATTTAAATCAGTTCAGTAGTTTAGGCGTGATTAACACACAGACAGAGTTACTTTCGCATTTATAATATTAGTAAGGATTGATAACGATGTTGACGAATTTTTTAAGGCCTATAAATTATTTTTATTTTCTCCTGTATAATATATTATGGTTTATTTTTAGAGCTTTGTAAATCTATATGATGCCTTTCGAAGGTAAAATAGTTCATTCCTTTTTAAATTAAAACTGTTTATTTGTAATTAAAATAATTTATACATATTATAACAGGCAGTGCCACTTACAATTACTAATCTTATATTGAATTCGTCCGCATTCTTTCTCTTTATCTACAAATGTTTATAATTTATATGAGATAGAACTTAAATAGTACGGTGGAATATAAGTTAAAATCTAACAAGTTGTTGTACATACATAAATACATGAAACGGTACTGACTATCAAGAAGAACGGACTATATTATTTTGCTACGTGTTGCATATGTATATTTCGTTTATTTTATTTTCTTTTAGCGACTAGGCTTCGTTCGGTTTAAATATTGTTTAGGGTTTTAAAGATTCATCGAAAAACATTTTATATTAATAGAAGCTGTGTTCTAATTATTCTATACAGTGGTTTCGAAGCCTTATTCGAATTCACAGATAGATACGGCTGTACGATTTTGATTCTTATTATTAAGAACCAATTTTTCAATCGTCGAATACTTTTTCATTTTGATGTAAAGATTGAAAATTGCTATTTTATTGTCTAAATGGATTTTATTTCATCGGCAGATATTTTTTATCTAATGAAATGCGATATAACTTTTCAATATTAAGGAAAAGATTATTCACATTGTTCTGAATTCCTCAAAAACAGATTTCCGAAGATTGTTAAATAACATCAAAATTATACATTCATGTTTATTTCAGATTAGTCTCTACATTCGCCGACAAATGATTGTTACTGAACCAATTATAATCTTCTAACTAATTATTTCTAAAAATGTTTACTGTACCTAACAAAATATAGAAGACTCTTGTATTTATAAAAATAAAATAATCATCACTAACGGTTATCGAAGTAGTGTGCCAAAAGGGAAGATTATTTTTTCCACACAGCAGGTAATTTTTAATCTGGATAATTAAACTGACCTCTAATAATATAACAATTAAAAAGGATTTGGATACATCAACCATAAATCAATTAATCCACATTGGTAAGCCAAGAATTTTTTTTAAATTGAAAATAGGTTCGCGTTTGACCACCCTCACACCTGATAGTAAGTGATGATGTGGTCGAAGATGGAGCACGCTTAGCTAAAGGTAACCTATCACTTTAAACTTTAGAGTAAAGTCAAATACTCAATCATATTATAATTACGTTTTCACAAAATTATTTTGATTCACTTCATTTGCTCCACAATCAGGTAATGTCAGCTATATACTTGTCCATTGATTAATCTTGGCGAATCTTACAACTCGGAGTCACTGGCATACGAAAAGCAAATGATTGCTCACAGGGATTACTTTGCTATTCCGTCGGCAATTATATTTTGCAATTTCACACGTGCAAATATCACACATATTTGCAATTGCTCTATCCTAATCAGCAAATACGTCCATTCTTCTCTTTATATGCCAAATTGAAAAACAAAACATTAAACCTTATACTATTTGTCTACTATACTAAATGCATCGTTTAGGTTCTGAGGACTGAAAGCCATATTGCTGTGCTTATAATTCGAGTAAGGTGAGTTATTCGCTGATATTGCGGTGTCAGTGTCTACGTAGCCTTGGAGGGCTGGAAGCGATTCCTCATCTTCTTCATCATCGTATATCGTTGGATGTTGACGGATCTTCGAGATGAACCTCGCCGGTGGCTCCGCATACTGTCCGCCCACAATGATCTCATCATCAAACTCATCCGGGTTATTTGGCTGCCATGGCTTACTCATGACTTTGGAATCCGTTAAATAGAACGGTTTCTTCTTCCGGAAGAAAAACTTTATATTATCCTGTGCTATGTGCTTGTCTTTTCCAACTGCATCCAAAGAGTCTCCATGGCTGTCTTTAGGGATTGGTGTCACGAAATTGGAGAACGTTGGCTCCTTCTTCGTAAAAGCATAACTGGTATCAGGTCCAGGATACTTATAGTTCCACTTATACTCCTGCTTGGTAAAGTCGTGAATGTCATCATGAGGTGACGAGTCTTGGAAGCTATGGGGACTTGGGTAAATGTCATTGATGCTAGGTTTCAGTGGAGCGCCGTAAGAGTCTACTGGTGGCTCCCCATAGCTTTGCTTGAATGTCTGATGTTCCACCAAGTGTGCTGGCGGCTCACCAAAGCTTGCTTTATCAGGCAAATGGAAGGAGTAATGAGGCATTTTTAAAACGTGCCCAAAACTTGGCCTACCGTTAGGTCTTAATTTAGGAACACCGTATTTATCTTTATTTTTTGATGCTCGCTTTTTGTGTGTATACCGATATTGTGTGTTTCTCGCCTCTGGTGGTCCATATTTTGGAGATGAGGATCGCGGCTTCCCCGTGCGACCCTTATTTCCAGGTTTCCTGGTCGCTTTAGATGGCCTATGCTTCAGTCTTGGTGGTCCATATTTTGGCTTAAGTGACCCAAATTTTGTCTTTGGCGGTCCATACCTCGTCTTTGATATTCTTCTGTAGATAACTTTTGGTTTTTGGAATATTTTGTCCATTGTACTACTGTTAAGATCTAATATTAAAGTTGCTTCTCTTTTGCTTATTCTTTTGCCATCTTCTGTGTCTCCTACTTCTTTGGCTTGTTCTTCTGCTCTGCTGCATGATGCTGTCACTGTTATCTGAAATTGAGAGAATGTGAGTTTAATATTTCTATTGTATGAGGTATGCACCGTACCGGGCTTATCTAAATGCAATAATTATGTTTTTAACTGCCGTGACAATCCGACGTATAAAACGTCTACTTAACAGCAATATATCAATTCTTTTTTCCTTAGTTTTTGCTACATTATAACAGTCCCAATATGGTGGCAGAATGCTAGTTTTCACGTGACTATAATGATTGAAGAAAGTAGTCGCTTGCGCTGGTTGGTCTCTTATCCACAGATTAATTTGTGTTTAAATGAACTCAATTATCCAAGGCCATTTTATGTTAAAATAGAATAATGCATATTTTAAAAACGTCGTGAGGTGTCCGATTTTTGTTTTTCGAATTTATAAAAACGAGTACCTGTAAGTAATGAAAAGTTTGTGTTCTGGTCATACTTCATCTCATTCTTACCGTTAATACTGAGCCAAAAATGCCCTGAGTTCTATGAAACCTAACTTTAATACATAATGAAATAGCAATTTTTTTTATATTTGGTGACCATATCTTGGCATACAACTCAAATTATGTAAATTTACACACAACAATATTTTCTATATCTTGACCATATTTTAAAAAGTAAACCACGTGTTACATAAATATTACCATACAAACGTCGTTTCATCTTATTGTTAGTCATAGGCTGTCAGTTGGCAGTTCTTTCTATGCTAATTTTGATCCCTAAGGTTTCATACTACCGCATACAAATATACATGAAAGTATTAAGAAAAGATGCACCTGCGTCACTTTCTAGTGCGTGCACGATAATGTGTCTGTAAATCTTAGACTCTTGCGCCGTTTTAATGGCGTTAGAATGTGGGCAGATAGTTTTATTTTGCTGTAAATGCTTTAACAGATGGGAGGAAAATTATAATGGTCTTAACTGTATGCTTTGTATATACCTTGTGTGGTGGTTACACTTATATGTATCACGGTGATTAGCACAAAGGTGAAACGGTAAGCTTTAGTTGATTTTGAAATATACGATTAAGTTTCCTTATGAATTTAAAAGCAATATAACATTTAGGATCATATATTCATCAAAATAGATGTAGCGGTTAAGACGCGAAAGACAATTCAGACAGACAGACTTTCGCATTTATAATATTTGTATGGATTACCAATGTGAGATTTAATTGATTTTATACTGTTATTTGCTTTTTACGAGACCCAGATTAGAGGATTTTAATTTAATCCTTTCTACCATTACATTCTACTTCCTCGTTACGAATCGATGGTTAAAGCCAGAGATTGTATAGGCCCAGTAAGTGGCTACTATTTATTGCGGGAATGTTCTAACGAGATACCGCGGCCTCGGAACTTACGGCAGCTGAAGAAACAGGGCGAGATTTTACTCAGTAGAAGTCTGACACTCCCTTCCGCTCTACCCAGAGCAGGAGAAGTTATTGGATGATTTTCACACCCAGAAAAAAGGGTGACTACTATATAACGAGTTTCAGAAATTCTACCTTTAGTCACCCCAGATTGTGGCCTAACAATCGTTGCACCGAGGTGGTTCCGGAGTAGTCTTAAAGGGATACGTGCTGATGTTGATCACCAGGGTCTTTCATGAGGTAAGAATCCCGCACTCCTTGGTCTTATCCCCAAAAGCCCAGTCGCCCTGAACCCTGAAGGTTTTCCCGTGACAAAAAAGGTAGTAATCTCAAGCACTGTGTTAATAAAAATCTTGATGAAAGTGAATTTTAGAAAAAATTAAAAATTGTAATAGTTATAATTATAAACATTATACTTTTGACTAGCTCATAAATAATAATGTTTTAAATAGTTATTTCGGTTGAGAATAACATTAAAATAAAGTGCTGTCTACTTTCCAGACACAAGAACGTAACGTGAGGTCAAGCTAATCGTTTAGTTTTCTTTTCTTTGTTTAAATTTCTAGGATATTATTTTAACAGAAATGTTTCGCTCTTCTTTTCCGAAGAGGCAGAGAGCTGGATCGAGATATCGAAAGTTGCTCTATTTAAACTGAAATAGGTATATAAGATAATATAATCTCAACTGAGTGTGCCGAACTGCCATTACACACGCTTATTAATCTCAACTCAAAGAGGACCGGAACTGCCGTTAGGTTTGATTCTACCTATAGAACCTACCCCTATCTACAATCCGGAGTAGTAAAGCTTTTGTATTCGAAGTTTCCAATGGAGTGCGCGTATCATAACTAATCTTTTATTCTATGGTGTGTTTTCAAAATAAGAGAGTATTTGTCGTAAATTACATGTTAAACCTCTGTATGGCATTAAAAAGGTTTAACATATTCTTAGCGCAAACCTATACTCTCTCATTTACAACCCAATTGAATTTAGAATTTCAATAGTTTCACATTTTAAATCCAAAAAATAGCTGAAAGGTTTTTTTTATATTGAATGTTTGTACTGCATGTAAAACATGTGGACAGATTGCCTTTATAATTTTATCATTAGACCCGCTGCTCATTGCAACTTTTTGTCACCGTGACATTTTGTCACTTAGTCAAGTGCAATGAAAACTATACTGAGTGCGCTCATTATGGTGATTTGATAAGACGGTGACAAATAGTTGCAGCGACAGGCAGTACCGGAGTGACGTAACTGTCACTCGCCCTGTACATTACTATGGTAGTCCGCTCACTGGTGACTTTTTGTCACTCAGCCGTAAAGATGGGCGTTTAAACGAAAAGCATATAATAAAACATGTTATTTAAAATAACCGTATAAGCAGATTAGTTTGACAACCTCGTTGAAGTCCATTACAAAAATGAACGCGATAGACATGTGTCAGTTATAACAAAACGCAACTGAAAACGGTTGCCGTACCAATAACGTTAGGTATCGGTATCGCCTCAACCGGCAACGGTTATCAATCTGCAGAGTACGAGTAGCGAGCGAGTAGCTACAACTCAACGCGCAACTACGAAAACATTAGAAACCGAAACCGATGATAACCAACCGGCAACTGGCAACCATGCCTTCCCTATCTCACTTAGCCGATAATTAGGTGCAAGAAAGAGAAGATGCGATTATCGTTTTGTTGGCATGCATTGGTTATAATGGATATCTTAAGGAAATAATATGGTCGTATATACCAATTGCTGGTCTAATGATGAACAGTTTTGATGTGTTTGTCAGTTATCACAGATATTTTTACTAAATAGAAATACTTTTAGAACTAAAGTTATTAAGGAACTGAATATATTTGATACCAGTAATTTTGAAGTTGCTGACTAATTTGAAAGTTTGTTGAGTTATTAAAATATAATAGTTTACTTGAATGTGAACTAAACTGAACTAAACTAGCTTGACTCCTCATTACATCATACCTCTTAGCTAATATGTGGAAAATGTTGTTGTAATTACATTGTTTTTTTTTGTTATAACTTACTTACTATTATTATGTTTAATGTAATGATGTGTTTTCCAACATGTTTCTGTGTGTGTGTATGTTTCGAATTATTGAGTGAATTATACTAGTACCAGTGTCGGTTGTCGGTTTTCTTGTTGGTTATTTGAAGAACTTGTTAATTGTTTTATGATTTCTATTTTTGGAGATTTGAGACGATTTATTATTTTTCTGAGAAGAGACTATTCAAATTCTTTAGTTTATAAAAGTTAAGTGCGTAATCGTAGTTGTGTATTAAATTTAAGTATGTAAATAGACAATGAAAACACAGTTTAATAATAGTATTAATGTTAGGTATACTTGTGTAGACATAAACTGACTTATAAAAATGAATTAAATGACATAAATCGAGTGTCGTTCAACTCCCTAAAGCTTAGCTTGTCTTTCATATAATGGTACACTCTATAATCATTACACCCAGTCTCAATAACGACAGCAATTAAATAATAAAATGTACTTTTTAAGTGGCCGAAATTAGTAAAAACTGCGGAGCTATAGGTTCTTTTGTTACTTTATTATTCTAGTACGTAACAAACTCGACTGTCGGAATCATAAATACAAAACTTTTTACAACATCTGTTATTTTATTCACAAATTGCACGTGTAGACGGTTATTAGTAGGATTCGTGGACTTACAAACTAAAAACTACAACAAAATTACTGGTGCAGCAAAAGACGTCAGATGAAAATGACAAAAACACACTACGAAATAGCGTTCAAATAAGATTTGTTTTTTCTAACACTAGTCTGAAATATTTCTTTTTTCATTTTCAACCGACGACCAAAAGAGGAGGTTATCAATTCTACGCGTATATTTGTTTTTTTTTTTTTTTTTGATATATGATCATCGATTACTCGAAGACGGCTGAACCGATTTGGAAAATTCTTTTTTGTTTGAAAGGGTATACTTCAAAATTGGTCCCATTGTCACCAAGTCAGGATCTGATGATGGGATCCTGGAGAAATCGAGGGAACTCTTCAAATATTATAGGCACACCTATGATGTATTGGGTATTTACTATAGTAACTTGTGCAGTTGCTCTCAAAAAATACCATTTGAGGAAGTGGAACTGATGATGAAGACCACAGATGGCCACCGAACCTACTCAATAATAAGTACCTATTTCGTGGATTGCGATTCGATTACTTGAATATGGGTGTTAAGCACTTTATGTTCGTCACAATGCATATGGTGACGTAGAGCTGATGGTGAAGTACCAGAAGAACTCCTCAACAATTAACGGCCCAGCATTGGGAAAAGCAATATTTTGTAAAAGGTTATAAGTAGTTGACATTTAGGCCCTTTTAACTAGGTAAATTAAAAATCAACCAACTAAAAAGAGTGAAATAAAAACTTTTTACCAAAAAATTAAACCGACTCCCAAAAACACTGCAAAGTGAAAAATAACTTTAATTTCGGAAGTCGGTGCCAAAAACGTAAATACAAAACTAAAGACACCGACTACCGAAATTAAAGTTATTTTTCACTTTGCAGTGTTTTTGGGAGTCGGTTTAATTTTTTGGTAAAAAGTTTTTATCTAATATAGTTTTTTTCCTATAATATCAAAATACACGAAGTACCTTGAGTGTAGTTATATTCCACAACTTTCACACAATGCCATCTAGTCCCAAACTAAGCAGAGCTTGTGATATGGATACTAGCCAACTGATAAACATACATATATATTTCTAAATACATACATATTATAGATAAATTACAACCAGACAAAGAACAAATGACCGTGCTCATCACACAAACATTTGTCTTAGGTGGGAATCAAACCCACGACCTTGCGCATAGCAGTCAGGACCACTGCCCACTATACCAACGGGCCTGTATGTTATATAGAGTTAACACTGTAATAATATGATGATACTAGCTTCTGCCCGCGACTTCGATCGCGTGGGAGGTTTTTTCCGCATAAATCCCGATTCCGTGGGAATGCTGGGATAAAAAGTAGTCTATGTATTATTCCAGTATCTCAACTATCTACTTACCAAATTTCATTGAAATCCGTTTTGTAGTATTTACGTGAAAGAGCAACAAACATACATATATCCTCACAAACTTTCGCATTTATAATAACAGTAGGACTGATTAATTGACCATTGTGTAAATAGTATATGATGATAGTGATTATTAGGTGAAGGTGAGTTAGCGAGCCATGTTAATTTTATCAATCAATATAAATATGATGATTTTTAAATGCGCCGCATTTTTTGTATATTTTTCATATAAAAAATGTGCTAGTTAGTTAGTTAGTTAGGTCCCTTCATAGCTTTCTTCTAGGCGTAGGAGCCTAGAAGAAAGCTATGAAGGGAAATTACCAGTATCCTTATAATCCCTTTACTCCACTCCTTGTTATATTCATACTGTGATTATCTTAGCTATCCAGTTGTTGTAATAACTATAGCGATACACCAACTTAATAGTTAGATTAACTGCATTTGTGATACCGTTATTCATCAACCGTTATCAATAACGTTATTTTATATTGCCACTAAATACCGGTTAGATAACGGTTATCAAAAATAACTAATAACGCCCATGTCTAGAACGTGATTTGTTACCCAAGAAGTGACCTCAGTGAGCGCATCGTGAGTGACAACAGGTGACAGTAACAATAAGTCACGGTGACTAAAAGTTGCAATGAGCGGCCGGCCTTAAGGCTGCCCAATATTTCATCGCTTTGTGTGTTATTAATACATCGATATTTTATCCTATTATAATGGTGGAAAAACCTTGGATTAAGAATGTTCTAAACAACAGTTATAATATTAACAGACATCGTGTAGGTTAAAAAGTTACATTTGATAGTATTTAAGTATTGGTCTGATATCAAAAATACAAGTTAGCTCTGCACACGTAGTATTTTCCGAGTAGGACAAACCCGTGAGAAAGAGTCTAGTCTAGTCTCTAACAAAACTGAACGCTAAATACGATGCTATTAAGCTAGTAAATGCTGGTAAGATCTGTTATCTTATAATTAAATAACCGTCTAAAGCCGTAGAATTTCATATTAGAGCCACATAAGAAACTATCTGAACGACCTTCAAAATGAAAGTGAAAAGGAAACTACGATTAAAATGATTAAGTATGTTCTTTACGGTAAAACCAGTTTTTTTTTTAAATATAATTCATTAAGATTTTTGGTAGCGGTTTTAAGCTGCGTGCGACGCATATTAAACATCGATATTTCATCAATCATTTTCGGTCGATAACGTTGTGATTGGGATTTAAAAATTAAATATAAACGTAATATTTTAGATCTAACCTACCTGACCTGACCTAATTTTTTAAACCTGCTTTTTAAACTTTTTATTTAAAAACATTGCCCCACAGAACGACTTTTTCCTGTATCGTGGAACAAGTAGGCAACATAAACATTTACTCTAAAAACACTTCCAGTTTGCCACGTACTAAAATCATGCAGGAAGTACGTCTAAGAATCTTCATGAGAAAATATAACAACACAGTAAAATTCTTAGATTTAATTAGCTACTTTAACAATTAATAATTTGTTGAAATTTTAAACAAGCATTGTTTATAACTTCCGTAAAAATATTTTTCACATAAAAAATTAAAATTTGACAATATTTTTCGATTGACGAAGCAAAAGAAATCGTTATGCTTTTGTTAATCTTTGTATATGACAATAATATGTAATAGGGATCAAACAGTCGGCTTGTTGTAGTTGCAAAACTACCATAATGGCAACTGACAAGTTTTTGATCATTATTGATTATTACTATAGATATAGAGATTTTGTGATATGATATTAGAGATGTAGAGATTATATTGTCACTTGAATTTTTTACGAATTTTAGGTCTGAGACTTTGAGAATAGGAAGAAAAATCTCCATCCGACTATATCATCGCTTACCCTCTGGTGAGGCGCTCTTATAAGCTCGATGTTTCCGTTCAAGCTAGGGGCGGAAGTGAGCGATCTCACAAGTTCATTGACATTGTATAAAACCGCAAGTTATTTACAAGATTGAGATAATAATAAATTGCGGATTAATTCCAAGGCTATAAATGTTTTACGTAAACAAGGTTTTTGCTTTGCTCGTGATGGCGCGCGCTCTCTCTATAGCTTGTTGAATTGTTTGTTAAATGTATTAGTTTCTTAGTGAAGTAATACTTGGCAGTTTGGGGCATCCTATCCTCTCTATTCTCTATCTATACATATATATACAGTACATCTTTATATTGTATCGCAGACAGACACTAAAATAACCGTATTTTCTTAAGAGCTCAATTCACACGATTCTAAAACATTATGAGTTACAGAAAAATAACGCCGGATTTTTTAATTAATCATTTATTTTCACTTTTCAGGTTACAAAGACCCATAGATATATACCTTAACCTAAAGTATACATAATATAACAACAATAGTGTTAGTAAATAAAACTTAATACTATGTTAGTATCACTAAATTGCACTAGGTTTTTGTGCGTTCCGGTGGCACTTGTCCGCGAAACCGGCGGAATATCACATCCTGCGGCCAAAAGCTTTCTTCCATCACCTGAGGCAGAAAACATGTTGGTATGCGCACCACAAATGCCTTGAAGTTGACATTGCGATGCGACTCCAGCAGCTGCACGCACGCTTTGGCACGCTTTGGCGCACGCACGTAACGATGTCTTCCGCGTCAGTGGTGTAGTGAAGACGGGATATGTACACCGGAGTATTCGGCTTCGCAGCACGCAGCTTCTCGTTGGGCTCCGTAGGAGCCTTGCCGCAGCGGTTCTTACAGCTAATCTGACGGACCTTCCTCCTCTGCACCGTCACGAAGCCGTCATCAGCCCGATCCACTTCCTTTATAGGCTCGGGCTTTGCAGAGGGAGCAGATGGGTTGCTCATAGTGACCAACGGGTCAGATTTTGAAGTCAGTCGGGCAGCGCTGCGGGGAGGAGCTGCGGGGACAGGCACGGGGCTACGAGGCACGTTTGCGGCGCGCGACGCAGACTCAGCAATCGGCGCCGGCGACAAATTTCGTCGTACTTGCATAGGTATCTAAATATATCTTAACTAGCTTCTACCCGCGACTTCGTTCTCGTGGAACTGTTTTCCCGCGTAAATACTGAATCCAGAGCCTTTATGTTATTCCAGGATGTCAACTGTCTACTTACCAAATTTCATTCAGAACCGTTCAGTAGTTTTAGTGTGAAAGAGAAATAAACATCGATACATCTATACATCCATCTTCACAAACTTTCGCTTTCATAATATGACTAAGATTAGTAAGAAAGATACTGAAGCAAAACTCTTGTAGATACCCTTTTTTACGAAAATGACACGAATAGGATTGGTACAGTTACTGTATTTTTTTTAAGAGTTCTAGCTATGTGGGTAGAATTCCCATTACTAGCAATCTTGTTGAACCCCCGAACTAAGCCTATGTCTAGAGTGGGCTGAAGGCAAATAGTGTAATGGGTGGGGTTCGAACCGGCGACCCATCGATCACAAGACGTCAGACACCTTAGCCATTAGGCTATTGACAGTCACCTCTACTCACATACTTCTCACCCAAACGACACATATCACACACAACCATACTGCAACTATACAATCTTCTCACTCACACAACTCACCTCACAACACGAGTTAATAATTTCTGCTTATATTAGAGTTTTAGTTTTATTCTTTTATTAATTCATAATTAGATTTTTTGTGTCATAGCTACATTTCTATTTCTATTTTTTTCTTTTTAATAATGTTTACTCCCTTTTCCTTACACGGTACTTAAGTAAAAGCTAATTCTAGCCTGGTGACCTGTAACACAGATTTTTATCCAAAATCCTATTTCAGGCACCAGACTCTCACAAATAATACAGCTTGAGATTGTACTAAATCAATTATGTATAAGGTAACTTTGTTAAGAGAGAATAAATGATTTATTGATTGACGCCGAAAAATACGGAGAAGGAGAGCAGAAAGCTTATATTTTGATAACAAAGTAAATGATTTTGATGATAAGTAAATGTAAAGTTAATAGGTAATACTAATAGTGAAGAGTCAAATAAAATAACTAAATAACGTTTAAATTCAAAATTTAATAAATGATGGTCTAATTTCGATGGCCGGTAGGGCCAGAGTGGACACATCGAATGGCCGTCACCTTCAATATTCAGTTGTTGTGATCAACAATGAATTGTTCAAGTTGACTCATAAATATACTTTCTTCTTCTCAGAGATATGTGTCCAGCGGGTGAGCTGGTGGGTCACAGATCCAGTCTCTCCGTGAGGACATGGTTGGGCGCTTGAACTTGACCTTGAAGGCTTGTTGGCATTGTCCGAATGGGGCGATGCCAACCTGGTCAAGTATAATGCAGCTAAGACCGAGGCGTGTCTCTTCTCCGCAAAAAGGAGCCAATTCGACCCGGCTCCTACTTTCCGTGGTGTGACCGTGCCGATAACCGATCATATTGAGCTTCTTGGGGTGACTTTAACTTCCACACTCAATTCTGGCCCGTATATCGAGGCTAAGGCTCAGTTAGCATAAAAAAAGTTGGGAATCCTAGCCAAGGTGAGACGATACTTCACACCGGAACAGCTGCTCAATTTGTATCAAGCCCAGGTTCGGTCGTGTATGGAATACTGCTCTCATCTTTGGGATGGATCTGCTAAATACCAACTGGATGCTCTTGAGTCTATCGAGAAGCGGGCCAAGAGACTCATTGGCAACGATGCACTGGTCGAGTCAAAGCTCCAGAGCCTTGAACACCGACGACGAGTTGCAATTACACAATCTAATTCCGCCAAGCCCGTTCCATCATTGAACTACGAGACAAACGGCGAAACGCCATCGTTACATGGTAGACATCCCACCCATACGCACAAAACGTTTTGGGAATACCTTCATTGTGCGTACGGCTAAGGAGTGGAATTCCCTGCCGGAGTCTGGGTTTCCTGACAGCTACAACCTAGGAGTCGTCCAGAGTGAATAGGTTACTTTTAGGTAAGCGTGCTCCATCTTCGATCACATCATCACTTACCTGATGGTACCGTCGCGCCCTATTTTCAATAAAAAGAAAAAAAAACCTATTGTAAGGTACAGCAAAAGTTAATGGACAAGATTTCCTTCATTCATTCACAATGAAAGAAAAAACATGTCAATTTTCTTGTTTTTAACGTAAACAGTGGATAACAAGTTGGTCGAGTTTGGTATCGATACTAAACACTTTTACTTGCGCATTCCTGATAAACTTGATATCAGTACCTATTTAGATGATAGCTGTGAGTTTGTCCGTCAAAGATTATGCGGCATTAAGATTTATTTTTAATATCCCACCATGTCACTTGAAGGTAAGCGATGATGTGATCGAATATGACGCAAGCTACTCTAGAAGTAACCTATTCACTCTTGACTTAAAGACTTCCAGGTTATAGCTATCAGGCAATACACACTATGGTAGGGAATTCCACTCTTTAGCTATACACATAATGAAAGTATTTAATTTTTCAAAACTTCAAAACGTTTTGTAGGTATGGGTGGGATATCCACCATGTAACATTGTAATGGCGCATTGCCGTTCGTTTTGTAGTCCGATGATGGAACAGGCTTTCAGGAATTAGATTGCCGAATCCGACTCACTCTTCGACTTCGATCTTATTGTCACACGGTAAATGATTTTTTTATTAAATTTATTTATTTAGCATCATGCTTAAAAATAATGTAAGCAAGAAAAACAGCGTTTTAAAGCATGATATGAATCAGTGTTGTTTTAAGATACGCGATGCGGCTACGGAGATGTATCCTCGCCAGTAGGAAAAGCATGAAAAGTAAGTTATGACAGTCTAAATAACAAACCTTGGCTCATAAACAACAGTAGGTATGGGTCGGAGATTTTGAGATTTAGAATGTGTTAGACCCTACTTTAATACCGCAGTTTGACAGATGTTCAGGTCTTTTTGTCTTCAAATTATTAATTCAGAAACTGCAAAAACTTGTCACGTGACAAGTAATAATTAAATATGTAGAAAGTAAACTGATAAATCACTAACTACATTTTTGTTTCATTATCGTACAAATTATTGCTTGTTAGTTGTATATCTATGTAGTAAATAATTTGTTAAAATCTCACGTTATTTCAGCTCGTAAACATTGTTACATAGTTAATTAGTTCAGAATAAGTTGAGGCTGATAATGCTCAGATGATTAAAGGCGCATCAAGTAGACAAGCGTTTGGTATTTGCGTTAATTGGCAAATGCATATCCGAAATCTAAATAACAACGGTATTCAGTTGAATTATGGCATCGTCCATTGATACGGTTAATCAGAGCATTACCTAAAATGCCACAATGTAGGTATTCACAAAAATAATTCATTCTTAATGATCATAGCACCGGAAGACATCTATTGTCCAAATACGTGATTTCCTATTGACAATAATTAAAAAAATACACGAACGTTTATATGTAATTGGAGTTTACGGTTGTTACAAAATTAGTCTAGTATTTTACCTAAATTGGAGCATACAAACTCATTACCCATATAAACGAAAATTATTTATCAAAAACTAAAAGAGATAATGCCCAAAAATATATTGAATGGTCTGTTTTTAAATTTTACAATAAGAAAAGGAGCCCAGGCTTCACTCGCCACGAAGGTATGTATGCAGTGATAAAGTATCCTATGGCTTTATTACAATGGAGAGGGGTCTAGTCTATCCCGTACCTATCGAATTTACTCTTTGCATCACAAAGTTGCTTCCGCATTTATAGTATTAGTAGGAATTTTAAATCAATTGTTTCGTATATTTAAAGAAACCGTCTGCTCGATAATCATTTACTATGCAAAAATAAAACGTATGTAGCAGATTACATCATATTTTGTTATACGATTAAGATGCTGCTGCGTATTGTAACAAAAATATTATTAGATAAACAAACAAAGGTTTTATCATAATTTATCTCCACAAATATCTTCCTCGGTTATCGAATAATCCTATTGTAACAAAACAATTCAACACAGCAATTATATGCGAATGAAAATCGAAAGTATACGAGATGAGCCGAACGAATCGCGTTTACATAGCTCACTGCTATGCGTTTTATCACGAACTGCCGCAGTTGGATACTTCAATAAATCTCATTATTTATTACCTCACTAGGTGATAATGAATTTTAAACTGAATAAAAGCAGCGATTCGCATTTTTCAGGGGAAAAATATCACATGAATCCTCTCGCTTTGTTGCGATCGGAAGGGAGTGTAAGACTTGTACTGACTAAAAAACCTCCCTGTTCCTTCAGTTACGGGGCTGCGGTATCTCGTTAGAACATTCCCGCAACCCCGGCAGATAATGACCCTACTCTATCGTGCCCTGACAATGTTGCTGACTGCTCATTGGGGCGCGTCTCTTGACGTACAGTTGTGGCTCAGTGCTTACAGGCATGATTTTAGGGCTGTAATTCGAGCCTGTTTACTTTGAGTACACTTAAAAAAGAAAACAGTTACTACAATCAAGATTTTGTTTAGATTGATCATGTAACTTGTTTGCATCCGAGCACAATGATCACAGCTACCAATTTTTTTTGATTGAGGGATATTGATTGGGGTTATCACAAAACCTATTTGCAGCAATCAAGTCAAAACATAGTTGCTCCAACCAAGATTATTATGCATTTGATTAACACAATCTTAGGAACTTATTTAGCGCAAATATTTAGCGCAAGATTTGATCAAGTTGTATGATTAATACAATTAATTGCAATGATAGATGCTATCAAGTCAAATCAACTTAATAAAGTATCAATGATTTTTATTGAAGTAAACAAAATTTTTGATTGACATAACTAACTTACCTTGTTACAGTTACTATTTTTTTTAACTTGTCTCTTTCTACAATGATGTCATGTTAAGGTTAATCGAGAAACTTGTTTGACCGTTCAATCATTTGAACTAGTATTGCTGCAATCATGTCGTGATGATCAACTTAACCAAGAATATGATTAATCTAAACAAGATATTGTCAATTAAGCTAAAAAGTCACTTGATTGGCTTGCCTTTTTTTCAGTGTAATTCTTATCATCTCCACTACCACCATCTCATCATCATACCAAGTAAAAACTGGTTAAACAAAACGCTGTCACCAAAAATAAAATTTTCTTATGTCAACCTTTACAGCGAAAGTTTTCCTTACAAGAAAACTACTGCATGGTCAATGGTTGGTGGACCAATTAGTGAACCTGACTAACCGAAGGCTGTATAATTGTACATGTGTTAACTATTGATCAAACACCGTGAAATTCTGACGGTTTCACTAATCGAAAGTGGAGGAAATAAGTGCTGTACCTTTTATCTTAAAAAAAAAATGTTGCTCCGTACTAGTAATTTATCCTGCTTCGTGGGTGCATTTACTAACATTTAAATTCACTAGCACAAACACCCAGAATCGGAACAACTTCTGAATAGGCTGTCCTTCATCAATCAGATGCTGAAAAACATACAAGGTGTCTCGAAAGAAAGTTTGTATTTGTTTAGCTTACAATATTGTCTTTATTACATTGTCGGGGCCCGTCAATGCTTTTGACTTCTCTATGAGGCGCGCGTAGAACACGACGTGCCGTCGACCCGGGCCTGTTCTATACCGGACGGTGATCTACCTCTGCTCAGCCCCTAAAGCCCACGCCTACGATGGCCAGAGATCAGTTCGCGATCCCCAACTGCCGCTGGGGCGTGAGGAAGAGAGTTGTCTCTCCTTCACGCGTTCAGCCCTGGGATGGGCAAAGGGGTCCGTTAGACTGTTACACTAATATCACCACGTGTTCCCTCGCACATTTGTTCCGGGGCTGTAAGAACACATAGGTGCAGTCGTTAACGCGGTCCCCGACTGTAGAAAAGATTATAGGGAAATATTTATGTAATTTTTTCAAAAATTCTGAAGGGATCGAGATTAACATAAGAAAAACCACGTAGATAATATCGTCTCCCAAACGAACGAAGTTGTGGGCTTCAGTTAGTCCACAATGTACTCATAACCTACTTCACATAAAATTAAATACCTTGTAATCTACACGTTAATCAGATAAAATTACATAATTAACGCCATAGAAGGTATGAACAATAAAAACAGTATGGCTGTCGTGTAGCGAAAGTGTTTGCGGTGTCGCTACACTGATAGAAAAGTGTTTTGAAATCATGATGGTAATTTGATTTGACATCATTATGTGCCATTTTCTTTGTTGTAAAGTAAGTACCGTGGATATTGTTGACCTGGTTAGCATAAACAGCTTTTATTTAATAGATTGTTTCATACCTACAAGCACTTCTCAAATCCGTGTGCAGGTCAACTCTACTGAACTCTGTGTGCTTCTTTCCACAAAAAATTCCCCTAAACGTAAGCGATAGATGAGGTCTACGATGGAACGAGCGAGCCCAGAAGATGCCTATTCACTCTTACTTTAAAGGCTGAAAGGTCATAAGTGGCAGGGAATACAGAAGCCGGCAGAGAATTCCAAAGCTTGGCTGTGCTCCTGATCTGATCTCCACAACCCAGCTGTAACTGGGTAACACAATACCCCTTGGTAAACCTTGTATTTTTTTAAATTACGAATGAGTCCGCTACAAACGAACGAACGAGCCCAGAAGATGCCTGATCACTCTTGCTTTAAAGGCTGACGGGTCATATGTGGCAGGGAACACAGAAGCAGGCAGAGAGTTCCACACCTTGGCTGTGCGCACAATACGTTGGTCACTGTGAGCATCCCATCTGCTCTCCCCGCAAAGCCCTAGCCTATAAAGGAAGTGGATCGGGCTGATGACGGCTTCGTGACGGTGCAGAGGAGGAAGGTCCGTCAGATTAGCTTTAAGAACCGCTGTGGGTAGGCTCCTACGAAGCCCAACGAGAAACTGCGTGTCGCGAAGTCGAATACTCCAGTGTACATTTTGCGTCTTCACTACACCACTGACGCGGAAGACATCGTTACGTACGTGCGCCAAAGTCTGAAATACGCGCCGAGAGTGCAGCTGCTGGAGTCGCATCGCAATGTCAACTTCAAGGCATTTGTGGTGCGCATACCAACATGTTTCCTGCCTCAGGTGATGGAAGAAAGCTTTTGGCCGCAGGATGTGGTATTCCGCCGGTTTCGCGGACAAGTGCCACCGGAACGCACAAAGACCTAGTGCAATTTAGTGATACTAACATAGTATTAGGTTGTATTCACTAACACTATTGATATTATATTATGTATACTTTAGGTTAAGGTATATAGGTATCTATGGGTCTTTGTAACCTGAAAATAAATGATTAAATAAAAATAAATAAATTAATAAAATAAATGTTGAAGAAAAGCGCTTAATACGACAAGACGGATAAGATTTTCTCGCTTCTGACTATCTGTAACAACTGTGTAAGATCTGCAAACTACCGAAGACGAAAGTGTTTTCCGAGGTTCCGAGGAATCTCCATATATGTTAAATATCACTTACCCACAGAGCGACCTTGTTTACCCTTGTTTAACCTTGAAAATCAGCCCGTATGGCTGTGGCATATCTATTAATTGAATCTAATCCGGCTGACCCAATTCTTGAGACTAAACAAAACCAATAGTAATTGATCGGTGTACTTATACATTTTCTCTTAGCACTATTATGTTACGAAGGAGAAAATTAACACAGATGACCGCCATATCGGGTGACTAGCCCACATTCTAACTATGTAGCCGAGATTGTTTTATTATTATAATAATTAAATAGTGTACTTATAAGCTACTAGGTATTAGTTACTTAATATGAACCGATAGTCATTTTTTGTGGCTTTACGAGAGAATATGGATGTTTGTATTGAAAATGGATGGGCGGATTGTCTGTGAAATAAATATTGATATGAAAGAGTCCGGAATATTCAAATCAGGATAAAAAAATTGAGCAAACTCAACGGCATTTGAAAGAAGAAGACTTGTTCTTTAATATAATAAAATAAATAAAAATAAAAATCTTTTATTTTCAGGCTTCTAAGGCCCATAGTGTTAGTCAAACAATTTACTTAATAACTATGTTAGTAAGAAACAATTAGGCATACACAGACAATAATAAAGGACAATATAATAATTATATTCTAAAAAAAATAAAGGTTACTATATTAATAGTAACCTTTATTTTTTTGGAAAAAATAATTCGTGAGTCTACATAACCTCAAAATCGGGCAAAAACGGTACATTTTGCACTTTTAGGTTAGGATATCTCAGAAACCTGACGTGATAGAACAATTCTGAGGTCAGATTTGGATTCAGCGCATCGAAAACCTTCGGAAATGTATAGTCTGGTTTCTGGTTAAAAATTTTGTCGGCCTGTGTTATTGATACTGGCCATACAAACCTTTTTAGTAGCTTATTGGTGCCCCATCTACAAACATAATATAGCCAGCCTATAACGTTTCCATTGTTGGGACACAGGTTTCCTTTCTATAAGAGTGAATAGGCTGTAATCAACCACGCGGTTCCAGTGCGGGTTGGTAATTTACATATAATTAACTTAAATTGAAACTTCCGTCACTGATTTCAAAATAACAATGTTTTATTCTCACTTTCAATTTCTATGTTCTTCACACAATAAGAATCTACGTTCATTCTTCTTTTCATATCCAGTCGATTCTCCTCTGGAATGCACTTCCTCTTGAGATCAGGACGGCTGACAGTCGCTATGCATTTAAAAAGAAATTGCTGATCTATTTTCTACACTAATAAGCAGAATTTCCACGTGTAGTTTTCATTTGCTTCTTAAGTATATATATATACAACGTGTAACGGAAACCCCATATCTATCCAAAAGGGCTGAAGACAACATCTGGTATGGAGTCACTATGCACAGTTTCAGCACAAAATAACTGACTCAAAGAATTGATACCAAGTTATTGGTTTCATATCCTTATCCGCTCTTAAAAATTCATTTAGTTCTTTCCAGCATGGTTTTTTAAAGGGTAAGTCTACTGTTACTTATCTTGTACTTCTTAATGATTATATCACTGACGCTATGGACAAAGGTAAGCAGGTTGATGTCGTGTACACAGATTATAGCAAAGCTTTCGACCGTATTAGTCATAATATACTACTAACAAAGTTAAATGACATAGGAGTACACGGTGACTTATTGAGATGGTTTGCTTCTTATTTAGAAAAAAAGTCCCAAGCTGTTGTGCTGAACAACTACCTACATTTCAAATTGGGTTCCTATACCAAGCGGAGTTCCTCAAGGCTCGTTATTAGGGCCCTTGC
The DNA here is from genome assembly GCA_943138885.2 of Tholera decimalis. Lineage (NCBI taxonomy): Eukaryota > Metazoa > Arthropoda > Insecta > Lepidoptera > Noctuidae > Tholera > Tholera decimalis. Next base: position 35,623,343 of record OW964569.2, on the reverse strand, counting down.
TTTTTCTTATCTACATAAACGACATTGACTCTTGCCTGATTTCATCCAAATTATTGTGCTTCGCTGATGATATGAAAATCTATACCACAATTTCATCACCTTCTGATGTAACGGCACTTCAGAACGACCTTCGGCGTCTGGAACAGTATTGTCGAAGAAATAAACTAGATCTCAATCCCGCTAAATGCTCGGTTATTACATATTCACGTAAACGCACGACTATACCTGCAATGTACACTCGTGTCTCTCGGGTTCATTATGCGTCTATCCAAGTGCTTCATGCAAGCGAAAACTCTAAAAATCTTATACTGTACCTTTGTTAGAAGCCACTTGGAATACGCATCCGAGATATGGAATCCATGCTATCATAAATATATTGACCGCATTGAGAGCATCCAAAAAAGGTTCGTTAAATATCTCTGCTTCCATCAAAGAATACCATATAGGTCCGTAAATTACCTTGATCTCTGTAAGAAATTTCATTTACTACCGCTAAATATTCGGCGTGACGTTTCTGACTGCGTTTTTTTATTGAAGACTTTTAACAATTCAATTAACAGCCCGGATATATTATCAAAATTTTATTTTATGTTCCTTGCAAGTCTAAACGGTTCTATCCACCGCTAAAAATACCACTCGCTACCTCGAAATATAGACAGAATTCGTATGTGTTGCGTGCAAGCAGGAGCTTTAATGAGGTGTGCAGACAGCATGACATTGATCCATTTAGAACAAGCGTGTCATCAGCGAGAAGGTGCTTAAGCCTAAAATTTTTTAAGGAATAATTTGTTTTAAGTAATCATGTAATTTTATTTAGTTGTTTAGGTTTTTACATATTATTATGTTATTAAGTTTGCCGTTTTCCTGCTGACAGTACTATGTCGTTCACAGTGTTCCTTAATTTAACATGTGGAGACCTGTAATTGGCTGTCAAATTTTCACACTGTTTCTTGATTGATTTAAGTAGCTGTTGGTCTCCCATGTAAATAAATAAATATATTTCTTTGAATACCAATCATAACAAACGTGTCAAAGCACTACGAGGGTCAATAACTTTCCACGTCACTTGCCAATAACACGATAATTCTTTACGTTCTTCTTAATTTGAAAAATTCGGTCTCTGGTATCAGTGTATTGGAATTTGTAATAAGTTCTACACACGTAGACTTAGGATTACAAAACCCTTGCCATATCGTTTGTTATCATCCAAAGAAGCCATGCACTTGGTATGTATATACCCTTTAAATTACACGTTGTATATTTGTATGTATTTATATAAGTATTTATTTAAATATATTATTTATGTAGATTTCTATTTTTTTATAATTCTAGGGTTTTTGTGTTATTACTATTATTATATATATTTCTTTCTAATTTTACTTTTCACGTACATATTGCACCTCCCACACTTTCTCTTCGCCACTCATGGTTGACTGGTAGAGAACACCTATGGCATTAAGTCCGCCTATGTACCTATGTGCATAAAGTGTAAATAAATAATAGACTACTTTTCTAAAAAAATGTCTGTCTGTTTTTCTGTTGGTTGGTTGATTCCATGTTCAGCCGTTCGTTTGAACATGATTTTAGTAGGACTTTAAGTAGAAGATAGCAGAGGTTATAGAGCAACATATGAACTGAATTCCCAGAGCTCGAAAATTACGTGAGTAAAACTGCCTAGGTAATATAGTCTATATTACCTACGCGGTTTTCCCCACGTGAACGAAGCCGCGGCCACGACTAGTATCATCAGATACTAATATTAAAAAAAGGTTAATTTTGTTTGTAAGTTTATATGTAGGGGGAAATCTTGGAAAACGATCCAATTTTAAAATACATTTCTTTGGTAGTGACGTACATTATTGGTGAGTATTAATTATTTCGAAATCCATCCGCAGACAAAGTCATGGGTAACGTGCTAGTATAAGATATAACTAAAAAAAAATATCAAATAATTTATTATCAGCAGGAGCATTGGCTGGCCCGTGGTTAGGCCACGACTTACGAGTTATTACAGTTCGAACCCAGGGAGGTACATTACAGCACAGCTCTCAAAACGTTGAAGAACACGTAAAAAAATTGTCAGAAAAATATCGCCAAAGAAATCGTTCATCGAAGTGAAAATTTACATATGACACGTTCCGAGTTTTCAGTTATAGGTATCCATGCTAATTGTATTAGAATTAGACACACAAAGACAGGCTTTTGCATGTTGTGTATATGTTTCGCATGTAATGTATCGATATCTTGATTATTAGTGTCATTTTCTTGTCTCCGGAGCATTCTGATCAAAACCATCAGCAGTTCGAAGACAATTTGAATAGGCGCCATTTGTTGTATTACGTAGCGCAGTCTTCATTCGAAAAAAATATAATTATAATTTTCCAAATGATAAACGCTGTTTTAAGGCATACCACAACTTTTCACACAATGCCATCTAGTCCCAAACTAAGCAGAGCTTGTGCTATGAGTACTAGACAACTGATAAACATACATATATATTTCTAAATACATACATATTATAGATAAATTACACCCAGACAAAGAACAAAGGATCGTGCTCATTACACAAACATTTGTCCTGGTGGGAATCGAACCCACGACCTTGTGCATAGCAGTCAGAACCGTATCTCAACCTTCCATTTTTACTAGATATAACAAAATATTGTCAAAAAACATAAATAAGGTAAAATAATAAACGCGTATGAAGAGCCCAGCAATAATGGAATTCAACTTTACAAACGACCTCACGCTACTCGTTCGTATCTAGCAAAAAATTCAAACGAGATATCAATACTTTCTTCCTTAAAATATACATCGGTATTACAGCATTCTAATAGGCTTATGTTTATTTTAAGGTATGTATGGTACACTATGCCTAAGTTTCTAAAACAATTATCTCAGAATAAAACAGCAAGTATTTTATAAAACTTTCAAAAGGCTCAAAACTGGTTTGAGACGTGATGAGCGCTTAAAATTCTAATACTGACACGGTTCTTATGAATTTGTAACTATTCCGGACCACATTTTTGAGTTAGTGTGAGAAATATTAATAGTTAATGGATGTATTAACTAAAAGGACGTTAAAACTTAGTTTTGTAGGCGCGTTTGCACTAACCAGATTCGTCTTCCGATTTTCTTTCCCCTTTCTATAACTTTTTATTAATACACATAGACATATTGTAATTAAATAATAATAATAATAAATCTTTATTCACATTTCATACATTGTGTTCATGTAATAATTGAGGCAGTCCCAGTATATATAATTATGATAAATATGTATGAAAGTTTATTTTAGTAATATTATATATGTATATATATACTTGTAATACAATTTTAACTTAGAATATAATTATTATCTATTTTTTTAGGCACCTGCCGTGTTATCTCTTCAATAACCATGGTTCACTGGTAGAGAATGCCGATGGCTTTAAATCCGCCTTTGTATTTTTTTGTGTTGCATAAAGTTTTAATAAATAAATTATTTTATTTATTTATTTAAAACGCATTAATTAGTAGCACGTGATTGTACATTTATATTTTTCCCTCTCCTGAAAAATAATCATCTAGACAAAGGAACGATTATAGTATTTTACATTTTATATTCCTAAATAACATAACGCATATTTAGAAAAAAAAAACACGTACCATACAAAGTAATAATAAAAAAATGGTTTATTTCTCACGCAGGTCTCACGGCCGCGGGTAATAAAAGGTAAATGTCAGCAATATTCTAAACATACTGATTCTGCCTTTTCTCATAAACCTTATAAAGGCTTCCATTTAAAAAGCTAAATAAACACATCAACACAAAATGGCACCTTTGTATGTACCTAATATTATTACATATTTTATCCCTACAAATATTAAATGCAAAAGAAACTCTGTACATCTGTTACCTTTTCACTTCTAGAACACTTAACCGATTTCGTTGAATTTTGTTACAAAGATCTGGGGGCACGGCAGTGCCCACGCCAAGTCGAGCAAAAAGCGGCACGGCCGTACCATACTTTTCTCGAAGCAACTCAGGCCATTTTCAACCCCGTATAACTTCGTTGTGGATTAAACTGGAAGCCTGAATTTTCAGTAACCAAGCAGGCATTATATAAACACGGTATATTTCAAATTTCATTAAATTTGATCAGTAGTTTAAGAATTATAACGAGTCAAAGTTTCTTAATTTTGTCACTCACTGACTGACCGATCATCAAAAGTCTAAAGCACTTCTAGCAGACATAGAAGCTTCAAATTTAGAATACAATTAGTGTTTAGTGTATGAATCAAGGAAAAACTAAAATATTTTTCAATTTCTGTCCAGTTTTCTAGATACATCAACTGCATAAATAACTTTGTAATCCCATACATTTATATGAGATTACAAAGTTACATTTACAGTTAATTAATCTGTGTACCCCTATATAATTATGTATAATATAATGGAATAATATGTGTAGATAGGTATCTAGATATAATTATGTTCAAAGTTAACTTGTAAAATGGTCAACGGAATAAAAAAGCCAGAGAGAGGGCTTTAAGAAAATTCGTTGTTGGTATACAAAAAGTAGAAGGCGCGCTGGAAAGGAAAAAAGTAGGACTATCTACAAAAAGAAATGAGATCCTATAAAAAACAATACTTGTCAAAATATCCAAGTCTCGCAACTCAGTTCTTCTAAAGATTTTTAATATTGATATGGTCACTATAAGATGTTGTTAGATTAGATAATTATGTAACACCTTAAGACAGAAGGTCCCTTAAGTAGGGACTGAATAATCGAATAACCGACTTGGTATTACATGGATCTCACCACTTTTTACGGTAGAAGAACTGAGTTGCGAGACTTGGATATTTTGACAATAGATTAGACCTTGGGGACTGGACATAGGATTAGAATTAGGGAGAGCCTTTAAAGTTTGAGTCAGAAGCTGCTTATAAATGACTAAGATCCTAAACATAATAATTTTTGTAATTTTCATCATCACCAATAAGTTGGTACTCTCAAAACGAGGTAGGAAAACATCGTGAACGTGAATCCTGGGTCCAAAAATTCGGAGACATGCAACATCCACCAACCCATATTCAGTGTGCCATGATGTGTTATGGCCTATATTCTCATAGTAAGGAGGCCATTGTCCCTGCAGTGGGGACGTTATACGCTGATTATGTGGACAACATGCGAATAAACAAATACCTTTTCCGCAAGAGCAATGATTCATATGTATTTCAATCAATAGGAGTCGGCGAACTAAAATTGTTTACCAATCTTCATCATTTAATAAACATTTCTTTTGTAATCAGAGACGGTGTTCAATACATCGAACTAATCAATTGCTAGATTGCCACTTGAAAAAAAATTGTGTAATAAGTGAATATGTTTCTTGATCGTGACATAAAAAATGTCAAACGCGATCATAAGTTTCAACCAGTGTAACTTGAAAAGCGGCGAAATGAAGAATTTTTCACAAAATATAGTACAAAGTACAATAATTAAATAATTCAATTATTTTGCCCAATTGAAATGAAATGAAATAATTATTTTGTAAATTGGTTATAAATAACACTTTTACACGTCATGTTTTTTTGCGTGATAAGTTTAGTTTAGCTAGATGAGGCCGGTATTTCCTAACTGACTACTCTGAGAAGAAACACCGAAACAAACTCAGAGATCAAAGTATCTTTTAAAGTCCAGACAACTTGTATTTGTATATGAGAAGCATGTAGGTTAGTTGAGTTAATTAGTTAACATAGGATTACTATTTTAACAAATGTTCAGCAAAAAAATCGAAACAAATAGATGTTATTGCTTCAACTTGTTTGCTTCAACTCTAAGTAAAGATACCAAGTTACAATGGTTGAAATGGTCCGTACGATGTGTTTGTACGATAGTTATAACATTTATGTGCATCGCAAATTTACAATCGGTATAATTCGATTCTGATATCGATTCGTATCGCATAATCAGCTTTGTGGAAATCTGGTAGGATATTGGAAGAAACAATTGACAATGATATGTATAAATAGAAGATCATATCATCATTAGTTGCTAAGCCTTTTCCAATTATGTTGAGGTTAGCTGCCATTTTAGAAACCTCTTCGCTCGCTCCATGGCGAAGGATATCCATGAGGATTTCACCTCAAGTAAAAAGGTTAGTTGCTACATATTCGTAATTTATGTGACAATGGCCTAGTGGCTAATGTGTCGGCCTCGTGATCGAGAGGTTGCAGATTCGAACCCCATCCATTTCCCTATTGCCGTGAACCCATTCCAGATACAAGCATATTTAGCTTAGTTGGAGGAGTGAACAAGATTGCCAGTAATGAGAATTCTACCCGCGTTACAAGTTCTCTTTAAAAAAATACTATGTTAAAATTGTTAATTATACAACGTTGATAAAAGCAAGTTTACGAGGAAATACGAAAAATCTTTATTCAAAGAACTTAAATAACTGAATGATTAGTAATACGTAAAAACAGCCTTTTAAAAAACTTATGATGCAGGGCGGCATCGTAGCGTGAATTTTGTTGTTTTAAGATGTACGACCCTAGATAACTATGCATAAGTATTTCAGTAGTGTATCATACTCTTTGAAGTAGGTAGGTAGGTAGGTAGGTAGGTAGTATCTGATTTTTGGTGTGTAGCTTGAAAACGATATTAGTAAATGTGGTTTTATTTAATGCTTCTCTCTTTTATCAGCGATGTAATTAGACGCGTCATGCACTAATATCACAACTCTAAAAGGAGCTTTTCGTTACTAATCGGTAGCAAGACAGCTACGCAAAGCGCTTGAGGTATAGGTTAGGGATAGTTAACTACTTTTTACCCGACTGCGCCAGAAGGAGGGTTATGTTTTTCGAGAGTATGTATGTATGTTTGTATAATTGTTTGGCACGCTCTATGGCCTGAACGGCTCGACAGATTTTAGCTTGAAAGGTATCGTTAGATTCGTATTGACTGTGAGAGTGACACTGGGAATATAAAAATAAAAAAAAACCAAAATGGCGGATGTTTGGCGCCATATTATGCCTTCAAAAAAGTTTATTTTCTCAAAACCCGTCGAGTGGGGTATCAAAATAAATAGTTTTAAAAGGTGATTACAAAAATATATATACAACTTATATGGTTAAAAGTAATTCAAAGTGACAAATCGTAAAAACACGTATAAAGAACTAAATCGTCTGCGAAATCTTTCACATCTGTAAACTAAAAAGCTGGAAATAAAAAAAAAGTAATTAAAAAAATTAAAAAACCCGACTGCAACCTTATACCAAAACTAACTTGGAGTTGGAAGCAGGCGGAACCCATTTGAGTTTGAAACTATAATAATGGTATGGGCCCCGCCTGCTTCCAACTTTTATTTAATTTAAAATGGGCTTGTTTTTATTAGCTTTTCAGTTAGTTTTGGTATAAGGTTAAAGTCGGGTTTTTTAATTACTTTTTGTTTATTATGTGGCCATCTCAGTGGGCAAGTGTGAGTGTGTCTTAACAGCAGAGAGCAGAGATGACCCAGTGACTTATGTGTTGTAAGATCTTGGGTTCAAACTTAGGCAGGCACATTACGTAATATAATTTAATCCTCCAAGTCCTCAAACTCACAATCAGCACGCGTGGTGGATTAGATACGCATCCTCTTAGAGACGAGGCCTGTCCTAGCAGTAGGAATTTTATAGGCTCATTATATTATTGATATTGTTTATCTACACTAACTGTATCTTTTTAGGTATTGAGTTTTTTGTAAACGTTTTCTCACACTAGAAATAATTCCTTTATTGTGAGTGTGTTTATAAACATTGAAACCCACATGCACTAACCAGACCGAAACAAGTATCTATGTATAGGTGTTAAATTTTGACAGGTTGTCAGGGTAGATTCAAATTTACATCTCAATCAATTTAAAATTCTAAATTCAAAACTTTGACGTAAGGTACACATTACGTTTAAGATGTAAAAGATTTCATCAATAATATTCTAATTTACTTTAAATAATTATCAATAATGTATTACGACATGGTTTGTACAGTGGTTGAGTGGCTTGCTGCTGTGCTGCATGTCGTGGGTTCGATTCCCGCATCAAAGCAAAATTTTGTAAGCGCACCTACCATATAAATGATATTCTTCGTGTGTAACGTAACGGTAATGTTTAAAAAAACTTAATAACATAGTCGTAAATTTCACCTGTATTATAATCAGCTTATAACGTTCATACTGTTGGGACTCAGGCCTCATCTTTATGAGATAGAATGGGCTCCGCCACTTTGTTTTTCTTCACCGTTTTGAGAACTGTAGTGATTATAAAAATTACACAAAGTAATGTATCTGCCTGTGCGAACCCACGATATACAAACTTGTAACCACTAGACCACCAATGTTTAATTATAACAGTTAAAGTAGCCAGTATGTCTAAGTAAATCAAATAAGGCATTTATTTTCACACCTAACGGTGTAAACAGTTACATACCTGATCTATTTAAAATAAGCTTTTTCTTAAAGCTACATCCTGGCAAGTGGCAAGCTACATATTCAATAGAATCTAATACAATTGAAAATATTTTAATTGAAAAAATTTGGTCACTTATTTATTACGAATCTACGTATATTATAATGTAGCCAAAACTAATTCAAAGATAAATCTAAGGAAATAATTACCTACATAAATCTGAAAAATAAACGTTAAAAAATATTGTTTTCAAAAAGTACACTCACCGTCAAAAATATGTAACACAAAACGTCAGCCAACTGCATTATCACAACACTAATACTTCTAACTGCGTCAGTACATGTATGATCATGACATGCGCCTGAGTCGAAAGCCCGCCAAAGAATGGCTGAGTGACGCCGGATTACTGTCGAGTATCCAACTGTGACAGGTGATATATAGAGATGCTGATACCGCATACATTTTATTTTTGTTTAGAAAGGCGGTTTCTAGGGCTGGAGATTTCTTGGGCGAGACGCTAAGGCTATTTGCTACAATTGTAATGGCGGTTCTGATTCCGCACAGCACACGCTTTTGTTTAAGGATGGGTTATTATTCAACCTCAACGACTGCCTTTGAATCTGGGTGAAGCGTGAGGGTGTGTCAGACTTTTACTGACTAATACCCATCCGTGTTCCGTCATTTGCCCTTCGTGTTCCGAGGCCGCGGTAACTTTCGAACAATTCCTCAATCCCGACTGTCGGACTGCAGGGCATAGCACACGCTAGAGGAGTGTCTTGCTTGGGCCACTGAGCCACGGATTTTGGTCGCCAAGATCAGGCGAGATCTGTCTCTGCCAGCAGTAATGGAGGATATCCTCGCTGGTTCAGATAGGAAACTGAAGGATGGAGAAAGAAAGAAATATTTATTAAGCATCAGTAAATCAGACAAAAATACAAATAAATGAACAGTAAGAAACAAAAATAAACACTAAGGCTTAATTTACACCGCCGCGGAATGGAATGGAAGCGACGAAATTGTACATAGCATAATGAACTTTATGTCAATTGTATAACATACAAAAGACAGTAGCTAGGGGAATTCTCGAGAATGCGCGAGAATTCCGCGGAAGACGCGCGACCTTTTTTGGCTCCTATTTAGTTAGTATGTTATACAGTTGACATAAAGTTCATTATGCTATGTACAATTTCGTTGCAAAAAGTCGCTTCTTTTCCATTCCGCGGTGTAAATTGAGCCTAAAACTAAAAAGACAGTCTGTGCCTCACGGCTGTGCCAGAAAGGTAAATTTCAGCATTAATGGTGACAGATTAATGTCTCACACTGGTCTTCCAATGAAGCTTGTGGGTTTAGGTGGCCTCCTTTTATGAGAGCGTGATAATTCAGAAGGACGCTACCAAGCATGATCATGAGGGGAAAGATCCTGCTCAGATCAGGATCCAACAGAGGATCCTCTCCCTGAGTGACCACCGATGTGGTTTTAGTGAGGTAAAGATCCCACATTCGTCCGTTTTTTTTTATTCAGAATAGGCTCGCGTTTGACTACCATCTCACCTGATAGTAAGTGATATGTAGTCGAAGATGGAGCATGCTTGCCTAGAAGTAACCTATTTACTCTTGACTGAAAGACTCCCAGGTTGTAGCGATCAGGAAAGACAGACTCCGGCAGGGAATTCCACTCTTTAGCCGTACGCACAATGAAAGTATTCCCAAAACGTTTTGTGTGTATGGGTGGGATGTCCACCATGTAACGATGGCGCATCGCCGTTTATCTTGTAGTCCGATGTTGGAACGGCCTTGGCGATATGTGATTGTGTAATTCCATCGCACACTCCCCGAAATGTAACCGATAGAAAACCGATAGACTAGCAACTCGTCGTCGATGTTCAAGGCTCTGGAGCTTTGATTCGACCAGTGAATTGTTGCCAATGAGTCTCTTGGCCCGTTTCTCGACAGCCTCAAGCGCATCCCGTTGGTATTTGGCAGATCCATCCCAAAGATGAGAGCAGTACTCCATACACTATACAGTTTGAGCATCCTCAAACTGTACTTTAACCTCAGTATCTTGTCCTCAAGGACCAAATGCATTTTGAAGGTTTCCTTCCGATAAAAACAGGTTCCCTCCACTAGTAAACTGATATAATTTTTGAGATTCTTTTTTTTATATTTAGAAAGAAATATAATACTAAAGCAGATGACTCAACAGCTCTATACAATTTATTCCTAATGTAATGAACGCATGCGCAACTCTCACAACGACTTTGTTTCTTTTTAACCGACTTCTGAAAAAGGAGGAGGTTCTCAATTCGGATGTTTGTTTGTTTTTTTTTTTTTTTTTTTTTTTTTTTTTTATGTTTGTTCGGGCATAGCTCCGTCGCTCGCCAACCGATTTGAAAAATTCTTTTTTTGTTGGAAAGGGTATACTTCCCAAATGGTCCCATGAAAATTTTATCGACATCGAACAAGCCGTTTCTGAAAAATCAACAAAAGTCTAAAAAAAATATTTACATTGATGACCTTTTCGGTTACTCTATATTGTGTTTTTTGTTCGCGCGTTTTTAGTTTTTTGTAGTTGACATTTTGGCTTTTATAACTAGATTAATTACAAATTGACCCACTAAAAAGCGCGAAAATAAAAACTTTTTTGCAAAAAAATAAAACCGACTTCCATATCAAAACACTACAAAGCCAAAAATAATTTTAATTTCGGAAGGCGGTGTGAAAAAAAAGAAAATACAAAACCAATAACACCGACTACCGAAATTAAAATTATTTTTGGCTTTGTAGTGTTTTGATATGGAAGTCGGTTTTATTTTTTTGCAAAAAAGTTTTTATATTATCTTTATAAACAACGTCTTCCAACACATTACAACAACGTTACAAATTGTATCAATTTGTTGTTGTTAAAAGTTTTGGAAGGTGACATTGTTTGATAGAGATAAAATCCATCCTCCTCCTCAAGACAGACCCTCAGTGCAGAGGATCGTGGCTACGGCATCTGCAGTACTTCGGACATCTGGTCAGCCAAAGACTATGTCTGGACTACGTCATTTTGGTCGTTTACCATCTACGTTGCCGCCTGCCGGTAACAATGAGCTTTTCCAGATTGCTTGAACTTATACTGCTATATGACAAAAGTCCAGCAGTATTCTGTGGAAAGATGTAGTTTGCGCTTCGAAATTATTTTTTGCAGGAAGTTAAAAGTTGGCGCTTCGTTAATCAATAGTGATTAATATTCATTTATTTTGATAGGTAATCGTTTTAAACATAATTATTTACAAAGCTCTAGTACTAAGTTAGCTATTTACAAGTGAATAGCGCTAATTTTTCAATAGCTTAATGACAAGTCCTTAATGTGATCGTGAGGTCACGTGTTCGAACCCCACCCATTACACTATTGACGTGAACCCACTCCAGACACAAGCATTAGCTTAGTTGGAGGGGTTAACAAGATTGCTAGTAATGTGAATTCTAGTCATGCTGGCAAAAAAAAGGAGGCCGAACGCGCGAGGGATGTCATCTCTCTTCCTCATGCCCCAGCCGCCGCGGGAGACCCCCCGGGCGTCGGGGATCGCGTGCCACAGTGTTTGATCGGACCCAAAAAAATTCCCTATGCTGTTTATTATGTAAACTGATTAAGAAATGCATTTAAAATGCAAGAATAGAACACCTAAGTGTCTATTCCATATACTTTTTTTAATATAAAATAATAAAACTTACGTGAACTTTAACCAAAAAAAATGTTAAATATTTGCTGTAAATTTAATGAACCAAGATAATGTTTTCAAATAAATACAGTCTAATGGAAAAACTTAAGGCGCATGTTTTTTAGTTTTTATTTTTAGAAAATCACCTCTAGATACCAAGTAATTTAATTTTTTTCATATTTTCGTTTTTATTTTATTCTCCATAAAACCTCAAAAGTGCGACTTGTGACTAGCATCGAAATATTCCTCGTAATAAGGCCTATCACTGATAAAAAAACCACGTTGCACAATTGCGGCCTTTGGGAATTATGTGCCATTTAGTTCAAAGGTCAAATGGTACGAAATAGGGTTGTCGCTTAAAGGTCAAACAAATATAGGTATATTTTTTGTAAATAATAAATAAAATCCAATATGGTACTGACACTAAACTACTTTAAAACATCATTGGTTAATACACTTTTTATTTTGGAACCACATCCAAAAAATAGCCTACTCATACAAATCGCTTTCGTTGCTTAATACCATCTGCATTATCATCATCCAATGAAACAGATCCATCCAATGATGAGTCTTCGTCTTCATCTTCGCCTCCTGCTAATTGCAAAAGCCGCTTGTATGAACTTCGACGTAAAATGTGGTGTGACATACAAATCAATGGGTCTGATGATTCTAATGCACGGTGAAAGAGGTCGACCATGGTTTGTATCTTGTTTACTTTGCGGCAGTGACGTTCCCTATCAGACCGCCAGAATTTGTTGCGTGATTCGGCCAATTTGTGAATAGTGACAGTCATCGGGTGCCAATTATACAATTGGACGTACTTTTCTGCGAGCGTGCGGCATAAATTGCCAAACTTTTTTGCGTCTATAGGATAGTCACAAGATATTGTGACAAGGATAATATGCAATCAGTCGACTAACCATGCATCCAAACCTAAAATCTCAGTAAATGTGCCACGGTATTTATCTGATACTGCTTTCCGGGCTGAATTGCCATTATTTGTCGTTTCGGCATTAGGTTTTATTTCAGTCTGAATGCGTTTCTTTCGTTACTCAACTATTTGGCTTTCAGGGCTACCCTTACTGATTCTCCATTTTTGTACCACCGGATCCTTTTTATAGCTAAGATGCAACAGTAACTCAAAAACACGTATCCACGCATGAAGTGGATTGATACTGTGTCGCATATTTTCTTTTATGGTTGGTTTTTGATAATACATTAATTCCAAATCATTGAAATTACTGGCCGTAAGCTTACAAAATGGGCATCTTAACTGTGAAGATGTTCCAGTAATTATATTGAGGACCTTACCATCAATAACCCTTAATATCAAGTCACAATCAAATGTTATGTTGTGACCTTCTGAAGTTTGTGAAGTTATTGCTGTCAAACTTCTGATCTGTTCTTCTACAAATGTGTTTTTCGAAAAGTATAAGATCACCTGATTCTTTTTTGTACTGGATGTGCAGCAGTCGACAAAATCGATACGATTGGGGTGTAGGATTGAACCAGGCAATGAAATGTTTGTCGACTACGATTCGTAAAGGAATAAAAGTTGTGGCGAAAAGGCTACTTTCGTTGATGGAGATATCTGTGATCCAGTTTAGAGTGTAGTACTTCACAACTTCCTGAAGCAACGAGTAATCCATTCAGTTTGCAGTGTAGTACTTCACAACTTCCGCAAGTAACCAGTGATCCTAGTATAAGCTACAAACAAGACCTTAAAATCCGAAAACGAATCATGAAGTCATTAGAAGGCGAACCTCAGAGTAAAGTAATAAAATCTTTTTCTTCTACGGTCTCCCCAGATGATGGAAGCAAGATAACATCAAAAGCTTCAAAAGATTTAGAAAAAGTAATAAAACTTTGTTTAGAGTCACCGAAGGGAGCGTCCATGGTTTTAAAAAAAGTTTCGACAGTCACCAAACCTTTTACACCAGAGGAAGCTTTAGGTGTCATTATTGATAGAAAACTGAGTGTGGAGACTTATAAACTCTTGCGGCGGGATTTGAATAGTCGAGGATACCCTGCTTACCCACCTTACCATGAAATTTTAATTGCAAGATAAGCATGCTATCCAACTGAAGACTTAAAAGTTTCTGAAGTCGAAGCGTCAGCGTTTCGTTGCAAGGACTACTGACTAGAGCATGGAATATCGGAACCTTTTCCCAATACCGGTTTTGTTTCGATATTCAATTTTTTAATATCGGTATTCCGGTATTTCGATATTTTTCCGATATTATGGAAATAAAATTATCAAATTCGTTTTAATGTTGTAAGGGATCAAATATTAGAATTTAGAGACTGTATCAAAGTGTGCTTTATTTATTATTTAAAACATTTCATTGCAATCTTACATCAATTCGAATTTAAAAGTATGATACACAAAAGATATCAATTTCTTAACATACTAATCGACACAAGTTAAAATAAGTAATTGAGTAATATACAACGTGTATAAACGCAATTCCTGAAAGGAGTTGGTTCAGAATGGGCTTCTGAATCGATTCCGTCATAAAAAATAGGTGATAAATTTTGACAGAAAAATCTTTCACTTGGCTTAAAATGGAAACACAGTATCATGACATATTAATACAATTTAATTAATTCAAGGATATGCGCTCGTGTGCGTGTCGGCCACTAACATTGCATGAGTGTACGCATCTGCGTAAGGATATTGTATGACGCACATACGTTTTGTGGATAACTATTTTATAAAAAATGTCTAGGTTTTGTTTCAATTTATTTAGTTACGAATGTTGTTTTAGACTTATCTATACTAATATTATAAAGCGGAAAAGTTTGTTTGTTTGTTTGCTTGAACGCGCTAATCTTCGAAAGTACTGGGTGGATTTGGATGAAATTTGGTATGGAAGTAGCTTGAAGCTTGAGGAAGGTTATAGGCTACTTTTTATCCAACTGTAAAAAAGGAGAGTTATGTTCTTACCGTGATAGAATCCACGGGAGTGAAGCCCCGCGTGAGTACTAGTATTTTAATATTCTAATTAGGGTGTCTGAGGTATTGCGCTTAATCTGTTACACCTTGTATAAGTAAATATTACGATAAACGCAAAGAACTAGATATTCAATTGGAGGGAGAGTCATCTTATGGCTTTAAAGGTGAAGACTATAGCAATTCACGAGATCGCTATTGCTGAAGTATGGAACATCAGTTTTAGAAATTCACATTTAAGAGGTCCTTAAAGCCCTTTTCAGACTAGACGTGAACAAAGCCAGCGGGCTGGACGGAATACCTGTTCGAGTCTTAAAAAGTTGTGCTCTGGAGTTGTCACCTGTATCACACTCTTAAAATTAGAGCGGTGCCAGTGTCCTGGAAGCAACCAGGATGTGCAACCGGTACCCAAAAAACCTCCAGAATCTGCAAAGTGATGGATAGGATACTCAGTAATAAGCTGCTAGCATACCTTGAAGACAATGAGCTCCTTAGTCTCTTCTTCGTATCGATGTTAAATTGCGTACTTTATATGTATTAGGCTCAGACACGCAGCTCTCGTTCAGTGGCGTTTATTAGGTCTTCTGATGTACACGTTTTTGGGTAATTTGGACACTCGAGCTAATGGGACATTGTTTGATCAGGAACGCCGTAATCGCACTGGGTGTCAGTTTGGCATATAATGCCCCTTTTTCCTAAATTGTGCTTGCAGCGGCCTACTTGGGTTCGCAGTCCATTGATAGCTTTCCAAATTGGCCACCGCAAGTCACGTCTGGGTGGCAGATGTTCCTGTGGCTGAACAGAATTAGGCGGTGGCGGAAGTTAGTTAAGCTACTTAGTGACCACCAGTATGGCTTCCGCCTTGGTCGGTCGACCCGAGATCTTCTTGTGTATATTACGCACTGCTGGGGCGAGGCCATTAAGAAACACGGCAATGCTCTAGTAGAGTCCCTCAATATCTCAAAGACCTTTACTAGACGCACGCTAGTCTACTGAGCAAGCTTCCTGGATTTGGCGTCCCTGCTGGCTTCTGCAACTGGATTTCTGATTTCTTAAGTGAGCTGTCATCGATGGCTGTTCATCAGATCTTATGGCTGTCAATGTCAATGCGGTATTCTTAAGAGGTCTGTTCTCTTTGCGATTCTTTTTGCTGCATATCAAGGACCTGCTCCAGCTCCTGGGTACACGGGGATGACAGCACAGACTGTCTTAGAAAGGCCATATTGGAGCGAATAAAATTAACCCGACAATCTGGTTAAATTCAATGCTTTGAAAACAGGTTTATCTCTTCACTGCTAAAAGGAGCCAATTTTAATTATATCCTACTTTCCGAGGTGCATCTTTACCTATCAGTTACTGATCGCCTAGAGCTTTTGGACATGGAGTTGACGTCTAACTTAAACTTCGGCTCAATCATTGAGTCAAAAGCTTTGACTGCAGCCAAAAAGCTGGAAATCCTTCACAAGGTGAGGTGATACTTCACACCTGTATAGCTTTTAAATTTGTATAAAGCACAGGTCTGTTCTTGTATGGAGTACTGCAGTCACTTGTAGGATGGCTCGGCAAAATACCAGCTTGCTACACTTGACTCGGATAACGCAGAGCTAAAAGACTCATAGGCGATGCAGTGTTAGCAGACAAGCTTCACAGCCTGGCTCATCGGCGAAACGTTGTTAATACCGAAAACCTGTAAAATACCGAAAAACCGGTATTTAAAATCCAATATCGCTTTTTTCGATATCGGATTTATGGTCCGACATTCCGGTTTTTCGATATTATCGAAAACCGGTATCCATGCTCTACTACTGACACACACTTTGCAACGAATTGTTTGGAGTTGTGAGGCTACTTTCATCGAATATTGTAATAGAAAAGGCACGCAAAGTATCTCAGTCGTATTTGAAGGGTCCTGGGGTTTTGATGGTAGCTCAGGCCAATCATTATATAAGCATTGCTTCCCACAATCTGAAGAAGATATCTCCATCAACGAAAGTAGCCTTTCCGCCACAACTTTTATTCCTTTACGAATCGTAGTCGACAAACATTTCATTGCCTGGCTCAATTATACACCCCAATCATATCGATTTTGTCGACCGCTGCACATACAGTACAAAAAAGAATCAGGTGATCTTATACTTTCCGAAAAAACTTTTGTAGAAGAACAGATCAGAAGTTTGACACCAATAACTACACAAACTTCAGAAGGTCACAACATAAAATTTGATTGTGACTTGACATTAAGCGTTATTGATGGTAAGGTCCTCAATATAATTACTGGAATATCTTCACAGTTAAGATGCCCATTTTGTAAGCTTACGGCTAGTAATTTCAATGATTTGGAATTAATGTCTTATCAAAAACCAACCATAAAAAAAAATAGTTTAAAAAACCAAAAACACGCTTTTAAGACTAATGTAATGAGCAGAAATTAGAAATGTTTACTAGCAGGCAGTCCAAGGTTCCATCAGCCACCTTCCAATTCCATCATCAGACCAGCTCGATGGTACCATAATATTGTATTGTCATCTAATCTACACATAACTGCAAAGTTTCATGTTGATACAACAATTAGAAGTACGTTTAATTCAGATTCTTAGATTTTATTGCATATTTAAATCGTTACAGATCGACCTAATAATAAATCTATGGATTACGCGGTAGTTCAAAAAGGTTAAGAAAACCGATAACGGATTTTCTTTAGGTTTGTTATACCTTGAAACCTGATCGTGTTCAAAGTCCATTACGTGGCCTTTCTCACAAGTGCAAACACGACTATGATATTATATTCCATCATGGAATGCCAATGCCTATCTTCCGGCTTTATCATCAGACCTTGAAACCTAATCATGGTCAAAGTTCATTACAAGACTTTTCTAAGAAATCCAAAACAGCTATGATACGATTTTCCATCATGAAGTTCCAGTTCATATCTTCCGGCTTCATCATCAGATCAGTTTGACAGTACCATATCGACGCTTTCCGCTACAAAGGGCGTAAAGACCATTTTGGCCAAATTGACTTTTTGATGCAGTCTTACTTAGTTTTTCACGCTCTTTCTATCTGTATATTCAAAATTGCGCTACGTTGAAAAAAATGGTTTTTACTACCCAACATTTTCTTAACGCTAAACATCTCTTTTTCGAAAAACCAAGTCGTAAGACACATTTCTTTTCATCACGACAGCAAACTTGCTGTATCTACAAATAAACATATTTTCTTGAAAAAAAAAACGGGGTAAAACACAGCAACAAAACAAAATGTGAGTTACGCCCTACATATATAGGATATTCGCATACATCAGAAGGACGTCCGTAGAGTGCTGCGTAATCTCGACGTGAACAAAGCTAGTGGCCCCGACGGGATACCGGCAATTGTTCTTAAGACTTGTGCGCCTGAACTGTCTCCGAAAGCATGGAAGCTGGCTAACGTGCAGCCTGTGCCCAAAAATGGCAGTCGTGCTGACCCGGCCAACTACAAGCCTATCTAAGTTACGTACTTAATAGCAAGCTCCTGGCATACCTAAAAGCCAACGACATCCTCAGTGACCGACAATACGGCTTTCGCAAAAACCGGTCAACTGGGGATCTTCTAGCGTTTGCCATTCACATCTGAAGTGAGGCCATTGAGAAGCACGGGGAAGCACTTGCTGTTTCTCTTGACGTCTCCAAGGCCTTTGATAGGGTCTAGCACGATAGCCTTATTGCTAAACTTCCTTCTTTCGGTTTACCCACTCAACTTTGCGTTTGGATTGAAGACTTCCTGAGAGATCGGTCTATTCGAGTGGTGATGGCTGCTCGTCTGGCCAATTGGCAATTAATGCCGGGGTCCCTCAGGGGTCGTTTCTCTCAGCAACTTCATTTTTGCTGCACATTAATGATCTGCTTATGCCCGGTACCTTTGGGTATGCAGACGACAGCACAGTTGCTGAGAGATATGTGTCCAGCGCGCGTGATGGTGAGTCACAGATCCAGTCTCTCCGTGAGGATGGTTGGGCGCTTGAACTTGTCCTTGAAGGCTGTCTCCGAATGGGGGATGCCAACTTGGTCAAGTTTAATGCAGCTAAGACCCAGGCGTTTCTTCTCCGCAAAAACGAGCCAATTCCAACCGGCTCCTACTTTCCGCGATGTAACCGTGCCGATAACCGATCGTATTGAGCTTCTTGGGGTAACACTAACTTCTACCCTCAATTTTGGTTTCTTTATCGAGGCTAAGGCTCAACTAGCAGCAAAAAAGTTGGGAATCCTAGCAAATGTGAGACGGTACTTTAAACCGGAACAGATGCTTACTCACCCTTACTTACAAAACGTTTTGGGAATACGTTCATTGCGCGTACGGCTAAGGAGTGGAATTCCCTGCCGGAGTCTGTGTTTCCTGATCGCTATAACCTGGGGGTCTTTAAGTCAAGAGTGAATAGGTTACTTCTAGGCAAGTGTGCTCCATCTTCGACCACATCATTGCTTACCATCAGGTGAGATGCTGGTCAAACGCGAGCCGATTCTGAATAAAATAATAATTAATAATAATAATTAGTGAATAAAATAATTGTGTTATCCAGTACCCAACTTGCTCACGGCACCTGTAACTTCCAATTTGATTGCAATTGATATTACCAATTAACAATAAATATGTTTAGATATTTTTAGAACCGTTTATTTCATTTTTACTCAACTTATTACTATTTATATTAAAATTACCTACAACCCATCTTTATTAATTCAGTTATATTCATCCTTACTAATAAAATTGCCTACAATCTGTCATTGCTTTAGTATTAATTTCAGGGTGTATCTACATATTTTGCGATAAAACATGGTCTTTATAACTACGTAAATTACCCTTGTATGTGCCTAACTGGTTTTTACCGCAGACGTTTGTTATCAAGTCATTTAATTAAGGGGTGTATATACATTTTTTTTTCGTTTCCAGGGGTGTAACTCCATGCTAACTTCGTTAATAACTATCGTACATAACTGTAATTAAATGAGGCAAAAGACAGCCAAAATTTAAGAACTTTCATCCTAGGACTCAATTTTATAAGTATAAAAATGAAAGAGATATTTGAGAAAGTTTTTTTTTTTGTTTACTCTTTTGCTCATAGCCAAAACTATGGATTTTGGAGTTACGCCCTTTGTAGCGGAAAGCATCGATATTATTGTATTGTCATCAGAACTACATACAGCTGCCAATTTTCATTACGTTACGACCCTTGGAAGATAGTTAAATTAGTTACCTTAGATTTCATTACATAGTTACATACAGGTCGACCTAATAAAAGCGTGTTAATATGTGACACGGTATCAATCCACTTCATGCGTGGATACGTGTTTTTGAGTTTTTGTTGCATCTTAGCTATAAAAATGATGGTGCCGGTGGTACAAAAATGGAGAATCAGTAAGGGTAGCCCTGAAAGCCAAATAGTTGAGTAACGAAAGAAACGCATTCAGACTGAAATGAAACCTAATGCCGGAACGACAAATGATGGCGATTCAGCCCGGAAAGCAGTATCAGATTAATACCGTGGCACATTTACTGAGATTTTAGGTCTGGATGCATGGTTAGTCGACAGATTGCATATTATCCTTGTCACAATATCTTGTGACTATCCTATAGACGCAAAAAAGTTTGGCAATTTTTGCCGCACGCTCGCAGAAAAGTACGTCTAATTGTATAATTGGCACCCGATGACTGTCACTATTCACAAAATTCTAGTGCACGGAGAAGAGATTATTGAATCCAGTTCACTTCCTGTCGGGATGCTTTAAGAGCAAGCGGCCGAATCACGCAACAAATTCTGGCGGTCTGATAGGGAACGTCACTGCCGCAAAGTAAACAAGATACAAACCATGGTCGACCTCTTTCACCGTGCATTAGAATCATCAGACCCATTGATTTGTATGTCACACCACATTTTACGTCGAAGTTCATACAAGCGGCTTTTGCAATTAGCAGGAGGCGAAGATGAAGACGAAGACTCATCATTGGATGGATCTGTTTCATTGGATGATGATAATGCAGATGATGATGGCTGCACGTTAATATTAAGCAACGAAAGCGATTTGTATGAGTAGGCTATTCATTGGATGTGGTTCCAAAATAAAAAGTGTATTAACCAATGATGTTTTAAAGTAGTTTAGTGTCAGTACCATGTTGAAATTTATTTATTATTTACAAAAAATATACCTATATTTATCATTAAAACTTAAAACGGGATATTTGCCATGTGTATTTATTGTTTTGAGTTTCTCTCTCGACATCTCGACAGAACGCCACTATATACCAAGACTGGTAAGGGAAGCGATTGAGATTACCAAATACGACAATTTCAATCGGGTGGATGGGTTTCAACTGTCGAGGGCCTGGAATCCAGTGATTCAAATGTGTAAAAACCGAAAAAGTTCCGTAAAAAGTTCGCGAGTCGACACGGTGAGTTTTGTATGTCGGGAACAGAATCGAGTATTTAGTGATACATGTGACAGTGGTAGCGGTGTCGCTAACAGAAAACGAACGAGAAATAGGGTAGACCGATTTGTCTGCTCATAAACTTCCACCCGCAATTACTTCAGTTCATCCGTGATCATGGAGCTTGCAACAGTGCCGAAATATCAGAAACTCAAAACAATAAATACACATGGTAAATATCCCGTTTTAAGTTCTAATGATACTGTTAGTGACCATGTTAGCTTAAAAACTTATATAGCTATATTTGTTTGAACTTTAAGCGACAACTCTATTTCGTACCATTTGACCTTTGAACTAAATGGCACATAATTCCCAAAGGCCGCAATTGTGCAACGTGGTTTTTTTATCAGTGATAGGCCTTATTACGAGGAATATTTCTATGCTAGTCACAAGTCGCACTTTTGAGTTTTTATGGAGAAAAAAAATAAAAACGAAAATATGAAAAAAATTAAATTACTTGGTATCTAGAGATGATTTTCTAAAAGTAAAAACTAACAAACATGCGCCTAAAACTTCCCCATTAGACTGTATTTATTTGAAAACATTATCTTGGTTCATTAAATTTACAGAAAATATTTAACATTTTTTTAGGTTAAAGTTCACGTAAGTTTAATATTTTATATTATAAAAAGTATATGAAATAGACACTTGGGTGTTCCAGTTTTGCATTTTAAATGCATTTTTTGATCAGTTTACATAATAAACAGCACAGGTATTTTTTTGTGTCCGATCAAACACTGTCGGAGGTTGAGTTATTTGTCAACCTATCCTACGGCCCTTAACCAAATAAATTGCATGCAATACATTTTTAGACTTTGAAATAAAATGAAAGGTCAAGTTGAGTGATAACCCTAATCACTATGTTTTGAAACTTAATTCCTCCTACGAGCCTCAATAGTGGAACGTGGTTTTTTTATCAGTGATAGGCCTTATTACAAGGAATATTTCTATGCTAGTCACAAGTCGCACTTTTTAGTTTTTATGGAGAAAAAAAATAAAAAATAAAATATGAAAAAAATTAAATTACTTGGATCCTAGATGTGATTTTCTAAAAATAAAAACTACCAAACATGCGCCTAAAGATTCTTCATTAGACAGTATTTATTTGAACACATTATCTTGGTTCATTAAATTTACAGAAATTATTTAACATTTTTTAAGGTCAAGGTCACGTAAGTTTTATTATTTTATGTAATAAAAAGTATATGAAATAGACACTTGGGTATTCTAATCATGCATTTCAAATGCATTTCTTGATCAGTTTACATAATAAACAGCGTACGGTGGCCGGAGATCGGCACGCGTGCCGATCTCCGGCCACCGTACGTTAGCTTGCGGACGGCGAGCAGGGTCACTCACCGTTCGGCAAGGACCAGGCCCGGGTCGGCGGCGCGTTATGTCCCACGCGCGCCTCAAAGAGCTGTCAGCAATAGTGACGAGGTCCCATAAGGCCATTGCCTGTCGGGGTTGCGGGAATGTTCTAACGAGATACCGCGGCCCCGAAACTTAGGAGCAGCTGAAGGGACAGGGTGGGTTTTTGGTCAGTAGAAGTCTGACACTCCCTTCTGCTCCATGCAGAGCGGGAGAAGATGATTTTCCCATCCAGAGAAAAAAAAAGTAATGCGAATTCTACCCACATTGCTGGTATTCTTAAGAAAAATATAAAAGATTTTGTTTGATTTTGGATAATACATCACCATCGCTGTCGATGGGAAAAGTGCACAGAACACTGGCTGCATTGCCATGTTGCTGATATGACGACGCACTCGATATTGTAGGTAACAAGTTTTTTCTTATTATAAACAACTCGACGTGCGCTCGATTGTTTTTACCCGACTGCAAAGGAAGGGTTGTGTTTTTCGCGCGTATCTTGTATGTATGTATGTAATATTTTTTATTACCTCATATCTCCAGAAACGCTGAACGGATTAACATAATTGAGGTATCATTAGATTTGTCTTAGCAGCCCAAATGTTCTTAGATAGGTGACAGTTGAAAAAATAAATAAACATGGCGGCTGTGCGAAGCCATTACACTTACATAGTGAAAACAATTTTTTTTCGATTAGTACAATATGGGTATCAAATTAAAGGGCTCAACACAAGGATTTCAAAAAGCAGTCATTCCATTTAAAAAAATATGTATTATGTTCAATTGGGTCCCGCCTGCTTGTCAGTTTTTAAAATAAAAATGTGCTTGTTTTTTGCATTTCAGTTGAGCAGTCGGTTTTTTTTAGACTTATTAAATAACTTTTTTAAGTTAACATTTTGAAGTAGGTCTCGGGCGCCGCTCTTGCACGCCGCGCGTACCGGCGACCGACGTTTTAATTTTGTTTCTGTATAAATGTATGTGAAAAGATCAAAGATTCTATTATACTTAAACGTTAAAAAGCAAATAAACATTGTAATCTCCATTACGCATTTTTAGTTACTCATTGTAGTCCTGTTTAGAAATAGGACGATAAAGCGATTCTTATATTTTTCAAGAAAATATAGGGCAAGTGTTAAATGTTGAGAAGTAGACGTTTTGGGAGTAGACGTTTTGGGAGTAGACGTATTGAGAAATGGACAATTTGGGATCTGGTCGTTTTGGGAAAGAGGACGAAATGGGAAATAGACATTTAGGGAATTACCATTTTGGGAAGTGGACATTTTGGGAGAGTGGACGTTTTGGGAAGTTGTCGTTATGAACCTAAAGGGCACCGCTGCGTCGCGATGCGTCGCTCTACGCCGCGAGGCATCACGAGGCGCAGCGGTGCATGGGGCAACGTATTCCGAATTCTCACAATGAAATGTGTATCTTTTCATGTAGAAAATAAAGTTATAATATGAGTCGCTCATTGAAAGTGTGCGCGCAGCGTCGCGTCGCGTCGCGTCTCGGCATGAACTGATCTTTTCTGGTAGTTAAGCCAGAAAATCATCTGACACTGGTCCGGCCAAGGGCTATCGTGTTACCCAGTTACTGGGTTGTGGAGGTCAGATAGGCAGTCGCTACATGTAAAACACTAACTACGCAATTGCATCCGGTTAGACTGGAAGCTGACCCCAACATGGTTTGGACAAGGCTAAGCCAGATAATTTTTTACGTCTTGTGCCTATTATAAAACACATAAAAAATTTAAAAAAGTCGGTTGTCTGTAAAGTCGGTTTACTGACGATAGTTGAACGTGACAACGTCATAAGAAAATACTGATGGAATGGTTGCATTTTTCAAAAGAAAATTTTAATTTTACATCACTATTACTGCACTTCTCATGACAACGGAAGAATCCCTACACAGTGACGTCATCTCTTAGCGTTTTATGATAGCCTAGTACTTGACTCGTTGAGTCATACATAAATGTCAAAGAATCCCTACACAGTGACGTCATCTCTTACCGTTTTATGATAGCCTTTTTTTTTAACGTGGTAAAATTATCAAATAAGTCCTCCCACTCCGGGCAGGGTGGGAGGGACTGTCAGACTTTTACTGACTAAAATCCACGGTGTTCCTTCAATAGCCCTTTACGTATCGGAGCCACGGTAACGGGATGAGTCCCACGACCCCGGCAGGCTTCGGCCCTCTGCAGAGGGGGCCTCGTCATGTTGCTGACGCTCTTTGAGGCGCGCGTGGAACACGACGCGCCGTCGACCCGGGCATGGTCCATGGTCGGACAGCGAGTTGCCCTTTACTCACTGTCCGTATGCCCGCGCCTACGGTGGCCGGAGATCGTCGGCCGACGTCCGACGCCGTGGGCGTCTACCACTGCGGCTGGGCTGGAGGGAGGACGCCATCCTCTCCCTCACGCGGCCCGCCTCCTCCTTCGGAAGCATGACTGCTTCGCAGAAGGAGGCGACCGCTTCCCACTCCGTCTCGCCCCGCAGCATGGCCTCGACCAAGGCCGGGCGCGAGAGGTCTCCGCCTATTGTCGCCGTGAGGACACGTCGGTGCTCTGCCCAAGCTGGGCAGTCCTGCACCGTGTGCTCGACTGTGTCCTCAGGGCGACCCTCGCAGTGGTGACACCCAGGCGTCTCTTCCTTACCCATCAGACACAGGTACCTCCCAAAACTTCCGTGTCCGGTGAGGACCTGCGTCATGCGGTAGGTCAGGACGCCGTGACGCCGATCTAGCCACTCCTCAAAGAGGGGTCTTACCGCCGCAATTGCGGCGTGCCCGTTTAGTACTTGACTCGTTGAGTCATACATAAATGTCAACTTGTAGATCCAATTTGATTTGCTTTGGAACGCCTCAGAGCGATGGAACGCCTCAGAGCGAGGTAACGCCGCATGAGTCATGTATTTTCGTGCGTGCAGCCAGCTTCATCGAATTATAAGACGTTATCACGTCAATAAAAAAAAACAAGCTTAGGCGTCAAGGTACTTCTCCACATCGGGACGCAACTTGTGTCGACACTCTTGCGCCATCTCATATTCCAAGCACGGAGAGCGGTGCTGGTGCAGCAGCCGCGACTGCAGAGGCCCTCAAACGGCGCAAATTACAGTTTTGTGCCGTTTGGGGTCGAAACGCTTGGGTCATGGGGCCCGAGTGCGCGTCTCCTTTGTAAGGAATTATCTCGCCGGCTGATCGATTCCTTGCGTGACCGGAGGGCTGACTCGTTCTTTGCCCAAAGAATAAGCATTGCCATACAACGTGGCAATGCTGCCAGTCTTCTGGGTACGTTTCCGGGCGACAGCGATCACAAGATAAATTTAGGGCTAACCACTACCTTCGTGTCCATGTCCCATGTTATTAGGCACAGGAGCAACAGGTTTTCTTTTGATTTATCTTAAATATGTAAATATCACTTCCTCTTTCCCTTGCTTTCAGAAAATTCTTAGCATTACTATGCGTTTCAAATGCTATTAGGAATTTCATTGATTTTTCTGATGACAGATAAAGATCTGTCAAATGTCACTCAATATCTACGGTTTGCAAAGAAACTTAATGGCGAAAAATAAAACGGTTTTCCTTCTTTCATTCCATGAAAAAAAATCACATGACTGTATAGCTGGCAGTTCGCCCATTACAGTGGTAAGCGAAAATTCTAAATTAGAATATCATTTGTTTATCCTATAAATGAAATGATTCATTGTTTTGAGACAAATGTGTGTATAGAGTTGGAGTACATTTCACCTTTGAAAACTAAAAATTATTTCTGATGAGTGTAAAATTATACTGTATGGTAACGACGGAAGGAACAAGGTCTGCAGAAGAGATGGAGAACGCTTTGCACAATGATGCGTTGAAGAAAAGGTCAGCTATGGTGGCGGTTCGTGGACGGTTTGGGGAGGAATCAGTGGCAACGGTAAGACAGAGCTTGTCTTTGTGTCTGGGCCACATCTGCCTGCACTAAACAGTCATCGATACATCGAACAGTGTCTTGAGCCTCACGTGATGCCCTATGCACATTTTATTGGCAGCGGTTTCATATTCATGCACAACAATGCTAGGGCTCACACCGCGAGCGTCGTACGAGATTATGTTACCGAAGTCGGTATCTGTATTATGGAATGGCCAGTAAGAAGCCCGGACATGAATCCGATTGATCATATATGGGATGAATTAAAGAGACGAATTCGTGCAAGAGATCCTGCCCCAAAAACACTTAGTCAGCTGCAAAATACAATCCAAGAGGAATGGAATGGAATGCCACAACATTTGATCGTGACTTTCATCCGATCGATGAAGAACCGTATGGAAGCAGTAATAAGAGCTCGGGGATGGAATACAAGTTATTAAATAAACGTTTCTAAGCTTTTATTTTCATTTACGTGTTTTGTTTTATCAATTTCCTTCATACTCCATAGAGGGTAAAATGACTTGTTAAACAAAATACGAAACCAATGAAAATTTTATTTGAAATTAGAGATTTTGAAGAATTTGAGATAGTTGTATGGACATTAGGATTTGAAAACCTCATATTATTCACTATTAAACGACAATTGACACGTATTCCTAAATATACACATTTTCTATGATAATCCTTACAAAACATAAACTTGCAAGGTGTTTCGATTTTTCTGATGAGAAGTGTATTTCATTATTTAAAGTCATAATTAGTTTTTTCTTTAAACATACTTTACTCTCTTATTTTCATTGTTGCTTTCATGCATCTTTACTTTCGGGCGTATTGGCGCAAAAGCCTGGAAGACATGTCAAAATTATTAAAACGTTATTTTATTTTATTTTTGATGATAGGCTCACTTTTGTCCACCAAAATATGGAAAGGGGACTAGTTTTGTTTCGCTCAATATTTGTATATAAATAATTAAAAAAATCCTTGTTTTGTTCACTCTACCCCAATGGTTCGATTTGACAGCTAAGACGTCACAATATGGCGCTAAGTTTTTCCTAATTGCAGTTGAAACGCACTGTATAGCAGTAACTGATTGGCTTTCATTTTTTAATGGGGATGAGCTAAAACCCAATAGCATCTTCACAATTGTATTACAACTCCGTCTATGTAATACATGTAGAACTACGAAGTTATCTCGGAGCCTCAATACCTGAGTAGTTTGATAACTTAAAAATAGATGGTGCTTATGAATATGAAGTACAGGTAGATGGCGTACTGTATTTCATGTCCATGCCACCCAGCATTATTTATATGATTGGCTTTTATTTTTTAATGTGGGTGAGCCAAAACCCAATGTAATACAAATAGAACTACGAAGTTACCGCGGTGTCTCAATACCTAAGTAGTTCAATAACTTGGAACTAGATGGCACTATCCACATACTACTGTAATCCTTACTTTTAAGAAATAGAGGATGAAAGTTTGTATGGACATTTTTAAAGCTAGAGAAGCTTGAAACTTATTTTTAAGACTTTTGATTAGATATGAATAAATACGACATTCAAATAATGTATGAGTTTTATTTTCAAAATAATTTGCCTAAAAAATTAAAAATGCTGCCGAAAGTCACTATTCCGCGCGGACGAAGTCGCGGGCACAGCTAGTAGTAGTATATAATTATATATTATGAATGAATAGTTGTTACAACATTTCTTGTTCTTTTAACTGATTATCCTTAAAGGAATCGCTTTTCTGAACATTCTAATTAAATATTATGAGTAATTTCTCAATGAGCTTAAAAAATAATGGCATTATAATATTAGAACATAATATAAGTAATAATGGAATTTGTAAATTGTAGGTATTAAATAAAAAAAGAAATCAGTGGCATGAAAAATTTATTTGATTTTGTTTTAATTACATTATGTATTACGATATACTAAAATAAATACAGAAATTGTTCGGATAACTTTATCTTATTTATAATTAGCTATGTCCATTTAAATAATTACGAATAGTTATAATTAATTCAATAATATACGGTTAAGCTTCTAACCCTAGTTATTTATTTACAATTTAATTAATAAATTAGAGTAAAATTATGGTGATATTTAATTAATGGAAAAAATGTTGGCTGAACACACGTTTTGTTTAAGTATAGCCGTCTTTTGTGACGTTTTTTTGTCAAAATTGGTATTTATTGAAAGCTATGCAAAATATAAATTCTAAAGATTTTTTAAAATTTTGTTATGTAGGACCATTTACACTGAAGTTCGTGATAAATGGTTCCTAAGGCTGATTGATAGTCCAGTAAACCGTATTATGGTAAAAAAGAGGTTACTTTCTCGTGTCTATATAATAATGAGCAATAAGTGGCAGACTTATTATGAGTGTTTCACATCACATTTCTGTCATTATCAAATGTGGTTCGATTATTAAGCAATTTTTCTATCCATCCTTCGTAAAATTTTAATAAATTGACAGAATGCTTACAAGTTCAGAACAGATTCGATTCAAAACTCATATAAAACATAAAATTTTGAAGTAAGGTTTTTCATGGTATTAGGCAGAAAACACAAACCCACTCAGGCACACAAATTTTTCTGCTAAAATTTTGTTACAAATAATAATTAATTATGTTTTTGAATCGAAAATGTTCAGGAAAAAGAAAATAGTGGTCCAAAACTTTGATATGTAATCGTCAATTGCCCTCAAAATGTGAATTTACAATATTATTTTTATTATCTTAAATATTGGAAATAAAAGTCACACAATGGAAGATTAAATCGATAAGACTCGATACAATACAAAACCTATCGTCGTACGACCCGTATCGACAAAACTATTTTTTTTTATTATACAATAAGAAGACGAAATATTTTTTGATACTGGTTCTGTTGCGGATAATACTGAATTTTAGGATGTAAATTACGAAATATTATAAGTCAATGAATTATAAAAGGTCGTCTGTACTACTACCAATTATTTTTCTTTGATTTCTAATGTGGTAATTCTTCTATTTTGTCGCAAGTTTTCCAACCAAAATTTTCTAGCTTGTGGTTTTCTCGTAATATTCAAAAGCAATCATAATTAATTATAATAATAATAAAATAATTAATAAAAATTCATACAATATGCTACTCATAGTTGTACACTATGAGTAGCATATTGTATGAATTTTACTTCAGAGAGAAATATTTTATCATAAGTTTATATGTTTGATAATTAAATCCTAAAATCCAGTGTTTTCCACACCACACTATCAAAATTTAAGCTATCTTAAATTCTAATTCGACGACGGAAGAGTCATTTGAACGCAAGCGCACCGATGCCGTACCAACGTCGGTCACTGTAGCACAATGAAAGATTACTTAAATACTAGCTGACAATCTTAGTGGTTCCCGAAATGTGCTTACTCTGTACAAATAGTGCTATCGAAGAAAACTGTATTAGTGTGTAACTGTACAAGTAAGATTTATAAAAAAGAAACGGCATATTTGAGTTCGTTTGCAGAAAAACTAATATTTGTATTCAAAACGTTTCAGGTTTCGGACATATTGATCTTCTAGTAAAAGTAAATTTTTGTACCAAAATAGATTAATTTTCAGCTGATGCAACGAATCATTTAAAATTCGTGGAGTACCAAGAAAACTAAGACTATCTCATTTTAATAATCAATAACACTCTTTGTTTAGAGAAAGGTTCTAAAACCGTTAACATTTCAGCTAATACAGGAAAAAAATTATAGCAGTTTAGTGAAAGGCACGGCAAGTGTATATACAATGCTACGTGGCGTTGGTTCGGCGGTGCTAGCAGTCGACCCTAGGTTTGAAGGTAAAGTGCATAAGCAGGACCACAGGGCTAATGTTGGACACATTATAGCTCTCATTACTAAAAATCAAGGAAAAGAAGTATTATGGGAAATAGGATTTAAAATGATAGACGATACAACTAAGAAGGAAGGGGATAGTGAGATGACTGCTGAATGAAATGTGTAGAAAAACAGAACATAGCTACTGCAGGATATATTAATAATTGTTATAATTGCAGAACGGAGGCTGAATTGTGTTCAAATATAGCAAAAATGTGTACTGGTGCCATGGTAGACAATCAATCTGTAATAATTGAATTTGTTTACAACAATAGATCATTACTTTCAATTTGGCTTTCATAAAATGTCTTAAAATTGAGCACTTTAGCTTGCAGACTTATAAAATATTGGGTCGACTGCATCAGTGATATGTGTTCATAATATTGCGTGCTTATTATAATGATATGTATTGCAAAAACATTTCGCTTTGATACGAAACTGAGCAAGTATAATATATTGATATGTACCTTGTTTATACGAGGCTTGCCGCGTAACTTAAAGTACTGTGAAGCGCCTGTAACGATAGTAATACAAATTATAGTTATAAACATGTTGTATCAGATTTGGGATTAGTCAGTTTGGAGCTAAAGCAAAAATAATTAGCAAAGACGATAATGTCGCACAGTCAAATAATCATGAGAACTTTCAATATGTAGAATGAAAATATTATGAAGTCTATTTAAACAATATCAAACCCCTTATAAACAAGGTACTTATTTCATTCAAAACATTGGCTACACTATTGAAATTTATCGTCACATTTACAAAATGTCAAACATTAGATTTGCACACATTTATTTTCATACATTTAATAAAAATATTATCCTTCATTCAAAGCAAGCGATGCAATATAAAAATAAAAAATGTATTTACAAAGAAATCGCTAAACCTATTGTGTGTGACAATGCATGAATCGTACCATTTATACTACAAAACGACTATCTTTTAATATATTTGGATAAAATTTTAGATTTATACATAACCATAAAGAGGTATCTACAAGAAGATACTATTAGGACCCTGTTTAAGTCTACATAAGAGAAGACCTAAAGACCGATTCGGTCTCACCACTGAGCGAGGTATAAGAAAATAAATCTTGGTAACAAAGATTGCAATATTTTTCTAATTATTTAAGATCAGCTATGAAAGAAATTTCGACGATAATCTATAAAGATTGGACATCCAATCTGAACGTTGTAAAATTGCCAATGATACAGTTTTGGAAAAGTAAAACTAGGTATTGTAGTACCCAACTGATATGGTTTGCCGATGTACCTGTACAGAAAATTAATTTTCGCACCGCGCTTCGTTTCCTTTACCGATTGGTCGATAGCTGCCGCCATGTTAGCGCGCGGCGCGTGACGAATGAGTGAGACGTAACTGCAGTGTATTTTGAACCTTATAGTACTGATCTAAGGTTGATTGTAAGTTTGAAGCGTTCTTTCGTTAATCTTCGGGGCCATACTTTCTTTTCTGCGCGAACGAAGATTTACGACGCGCCTTATCAGTTGGGTACCACTGTAAGTTCACTGTGTGGCTTCAGCGGTGTGGTAATGTGATGGATGGTATCGCCAAACCTGTGGAGGGGAGTACTCGACTGGGACATCTTGAGCGGCCCCCCCAGCACCCCACATCAGCACTGTCTGACGCGGCATCTCAGAAGCTTGAGGCTGCATCCTCTCCTGCTCCGAGTTACTGGACCCAGCAGGACTCGGCCCCGGCACCACAGAAGGAGACCTCCTCTCCTGCCCAGTAACTGGACTCATATACCTCCCAGTACTATCAACATAGGTATACTCTCTCGAAGGTGGTCGATGATAAGCTGGTGCCACTTCGTACCCAGGCGGAGGAGCTGGTTCGAGGAAGCCGTTCGGCGCGTAAGGAGTATAATGATAAGATAAAGGTTTATATTGATGGAAGATATTGTCTGTTGTTAAGAATCTGTCGTCTAGAGGTGGCGGGGCGTAGTGTAGAGTTGGGGCTGGAGGATATTCTCCATAAGGGGCTGTATAGGCGCCATTTAAATTCGTGTACGCTGCCGCTACAGCGTCTGCAGCTAAATAATCCACAGGTGGTGGTGCAGGAGTAGTTGGGACTCTTCTTTTATTCCTGCAAGTTGATAGGAAGTCTCGAAGTTGTGTCTTGTATCTCCTGGCCGTTCTTGGGGGTGTTGTGACGTTAGTCTCGCAGCCAGAGAGTTGTTCTGTCTCTGAGAAGTACAGACTTGTTAGACCGGTGTCGAGGTAGCTCACTTTGAAGTCCATCGTCCTTTTTCCGAGTAGGTCTCTGCCTTCTTCTTCCCTGAAATAATGAGAATGAGCCTTGAGTTTATGTTGTCTTTCTGTCTTGACGTCTGAAAAGACATTGATAGAACTCTGACCTACTGAAGAGTTTTGAAGCGTCAATAGCTTAATGGCTAAGGTGTCGGACTTATGATGGAAAGGTCGCGGGTTCGAACCCAACCCATTACACTATTGCCGTGAACTCACTCCAGACACAAGCATATATTTTAGCTTAGTTGGGGGGGTTAACAAGATTGTTAGCCCACATTTCTAGTTACCTTTTCTTTTAAAGTTGTTAGAAGGATACTTACATGAGCGGTCGATGCGTACTGATTACGAAATCTGGTTTAGAATTCTTGTAGACTAGTCTGGAGGAAGTCTGTAGCCACTGCCACTGACCATCCTTTGTTTGGAAGCGGTAAGCGATCATTCCGGAAGCACCTGTTTTCAATACTAGAACAATAATAACTTCATTAGAACAATATACAACTTTGCATAATAAAATTTTCCGTTTAGTAAGGGACATTAGAATAAGACAAAAAGGATATTCTAAATGAAACAAAGATTTGCTAAGTCCCAACATTTGTTTTCATAAAAGTAACAGACTAAAAAAACCATAAAGCACTTTTGGTCTGGTTTAGTATTTCTGAAATTCCTACCAATAATTATTTATAAATACTCTGTTATTTGGTGCAAGGATAGATTAGACTTTGGGGAAGGACATAGGCTTTACTTCGCTGAATTATCTTTTCACTCCAGCGTAGTTCAGGCAGAAATCTCATTATTGTTTAAAAGGTTAAAGGAATAGTGGGGAAAATAAGGGAAATTTCAACATAAAAAACATAAATGCTTACATTCTTGATGTGCGCTAGCGACATAAGCTAGATCGTCGTAATGTACAAGATCGTAGCCTCCCATATTCGCCAGCTCAGCATCTGTGTAACCTAGCAGCATTTTACCCCTGAAACAAGAGCAACTTTCATTAATTTTGGGAAGAAAAATAACACATACGATGACTATGGGATATTAAACTTTGTTTTTCTGTTGCCCCACATTACTAATTGATCCTGTGTCGTGAGTGTGTTTGTAGACATTGAAATTCAGTTGCACAAACACCCGAACCCAGAGTACAAATATCTACCAAGAGCCTAGAGTAGGCCATACATTGTTCCGGTGCGGAAATTGAACATTTGACCCGCAGCATAACAACCAATCGTATAACCACTGAGGCAAACAAGTCGAAAATTCTCCTATGAAAATCCATAAAAGGTTTGACATAGCGGAAAAAGACGTAATTTAAAAGGCGTCTATTACAGTGTACTGTAACAAATTGTTGTACAATTTCGAACCAATTAATTTTCCATGATAAAAATACTTTTCTAAGATGTATGTTTTTTTTTAACTTTATCATCAGAAATTAATTTAATGTTTTGAACGTCCTTAAAACTTTGTCTGGTAAGACCTATAGATTAAAAACAACAAGGTGAAATAATCTCCAATTTCGGATTCCGAATATCTAAATGGTGACCATTTTGGTTGATTGCAACTAAAACGTTATTGTTAGAAATTACAATAAAAATCTGATGGTTGCTAGAAATTTTGTAAGGCAGTTGAACCTATCATACTTTTGACTTGATTGCAATCAAATGTTCAATCCATCTAATTTTATACTATAACATGGAAGACGATTATTTGAACTCCAGATGATTTCCTTAACCTCAGATATAAAAAGCCATTGTCTAAAAATCTATTTTTTGTCTTAACCTTGCGGCATTCCCATTAATTAAGCGAGCCATTGTTCAAGCAGTATTGGAGTATCAATTACCAATTTATTATGGTTTATAAAATACTTCTGATCACTGATGATCTATTATTGTTACTGTTTTTGCTAAAACTAACGTTTCACAAGACCTCGAGTTAGCTTTTAGTTTTAACTATGAATTATATCGAACGATGTATTGTGTTCTATAAATTAATTTGAAGCCTGGATCCTTTTTTGCCGTTTGAATGTCATATGAAATGATAGGTCTTCGTTAGAATGTTGATCCGTAAAGGTTGAGTATCCTAACAATGTTGACATTTTATTTTTGTAGCTACAAAAGTGCTTTTGGAAAAAGGAAAAAGTGTGTTTGTATGTAGTTAGCTGGCTGGATATAGTAGAGCCAGCATTTGCAAAGACGTCTTAAGGCTGTGGTCTCCATCCCTCAGTCATCAGAGTTTCGTCAGCGACCATTGATCGGAGGTGGTGTTTCCCGTTGATCGTGAGGGAACAAATAAATTTATAAATAATTCAGCCTATAACATTTCCACTGCTGGGTCAAATGGCCTCGTCTCTTTGAGAGTGCATAGGCCAAAATACACCACGCGGGCCCTACGGTGAGTTGAAGGACATATAGAAGTAACATGACTTCGAATTTTTTTAAGCAAGGTTGAGGTGGTTTCCTCACGTTTATTCAACGATTTCAAAGCAATGGTGTTGATATAAATTACATAAATGAATATGCCTGAGTGTGTTCAAACCCATGACATTTAACCGTAGTCACTGTGCCACCGTGGAAACAAAAACAATATAACTATATTATTTTGCTTGTACCTGTTACCTCAGAACCACATCACATAACAGACGTTTGATTATTAATAGCAACTTATAATTGCGATTTCGTTTCAGTCACAGTGAACGACTGATAATTAGAGGATATTTAATACTTACTGGTTCACCGATTAGATTTTACTTCAGACATCATTTAGTCAGTTTGTAGGTAACGTCAAATAACAGTTTTGAAATTAAAATAAATATTATGTTTCTCACCGTTGATCCATAGAGACTAGAGATAGATCGAGCTTGTGTTTGCTCTTGAACATGACTTCCTTCTGAGGGATCTCGAGAAGGCTGGGAGGTCCGAAGGGCGCACATATTGCAAACAATGCTAGAGGTGGTTCTTCTGTTTTCTTATTTTGACCGTGAAGGACTTTGATACGACCTCGGATGTCAAGTCTCTGAAACATTACAAAAGATCAAATTAAAATAATTATTTATTAATATTAAAAAGTTTTACATTTATGATAAATTTAGTTCTTCTTTTATAAAGACGACAAGATAAAGTCACGCGATAAATTCTCAAATAATTTAAAAGTTTATCAAATGATACAATTCTTAAAACATATATAAGAACAATGAGATTTTATTTTACAACAGTCCGAGAAACATTGAGGTATCAGTTACTTTAAAGATAACTCCAAACTAGAAAATAATTCATTTTTAAACCGAGAAGAATTTTTTTTTAAATACCTAGTTCTATCTACAAAAAACAAAATAAAACTCACCAAGAACCCAGAAGTATTGTCAAGCAAACATCTAAATCTGACAGTGAAGCTCCTTTCTAATAGATGCGCCCTGTCAGGCCTTAGAACATCTTGCAGAGTCAGGTTGCTGACCTCCGGAGGTAGGAAAGAGTTCCAAAGGATCTGACGCTGCAACTCCTCCCGATCTTCTGAATGGACGAGCTCGTACACTGACTGGTGGACTATATCTGACTGAAAATAGAAACAGATATAAATACTCAAAAAATATAAATTATAAATATTTTTTACGGTTTAAGCGTGAAAAGGACATATAGACAGACAGAGTTACTTTCGCATTTATAATATTAGTATATTCATCTAAATCGGTTTAGCGATTTAGGCGTGAAAAGGTAACACACAGACAGACAGAATTACTTACGCTTTTATAATATTAGTATGGATAATTACAATCAGAGAAGCCTTTTGACAAAATATTTCGATACTATTAACAGTCTACATATATACTTTTATGTTTCATAATTTTAAGTATCAATCTCCAATTTTGTAATGCATTATTTTCTTAAGCTCATTTGTGTAAATAAACATTAAATCAATTAAACTACGTTCTTTTAATAGGTTCCTAATAAGATTCAATAAACCAAAAGGTAACAAGATAATTAGTTAACAAATACACGCTCAACAATAATAAAAAGAGCAAGTCACAATCAAACCGTAAATCAATAAAACACGGCGAGCAAGCCCTATCGATTCGAAGCTCAATCATTAAAGAATCATCTGTAACGAAGATGGACGTGTTAATTCCGAATCTATGACAAGCTAATAACTACTTTAACAACCGCAAAATATGTTCTAAAATCGTTCAAATGCTTTTCTAATTCATTGTAACACACGTCACACAACTAAGGACCGTATAAATAGTGTAGATAATGCAACAGCATATGATGCTAGTACAAAACTAATTGATAATCAATGGGGTTACCCAAGGCACGAACTTCGGCCCCCTCTAAACATATAAATTAATTTGTAAAATATGTATAGGGCTATTGGGTTCTGGTATGAGTAACAACATATTGCGTTGGCATTAAACGTCAAAAGATGATTTGTTGGGTAATTGCTTTTTGTTCTCATTGGGGAGGGGGTTGCTAAGGTACGGATTCATGTTTTGTTGATAAACCTTTGTTTTGGCTATTTTCTGTCGTGGTTTTTTATTGATGGATGATATCATTTTTATGATAGAAATTTGAAAAATATATAGGCGTAATTTGTCTCTAGTTTCAAATAGGGGAGATAGAAAGTTTTGATTAACTTTTACTTAAATTTAGGGTCCCCATGTTATATCTTGATGAATCATTTTGATTGAATCAAGTTTATTTTTTATGAAATATGAATAAAAAAACTTTTGAAATCATTAATTCTTTACGGTTATGAGTCATAAACTTGCAATCATAAAAAATATAAAAATCAACGATAGAATGTTTCACCCATGAAAGTTTTCTTCAACGAAATCCGAGTAATTTTTCTAGAGAAAAATGAAAGAACTGTTCAAGCCAAGACAGCAAGAAATCCTCAAACAGAAGAAATTAAAACCTGGTATAATAATGATCTCAGTGGCAGTCGGGGCCATTTACGATGAAGCACAGACCATTACCGATCGATACTGCTCGGCACCCACCTGGCGTGGATTTAAGTTAATGTTGCTATTCAGAACACCCCTCTGAATAAGGATGCATTTGGTTTTTGTGTTAGTGTTTCCAATTGCTTAATGGGGGATTATTCTTAAGTATTGTTGTGTATAAAACTTTGGGATGACTAAATAATGAAATATTAGAATTATTGGCCAGACTTTGTAAATTTAAAATTAACAAAAACATAAGTTCTTGTTTATTATTGATCTTGGCATTTTGTTAATTCACACATAACTTTAATAATTTATACACTAAAACATTTCTCTTACTACGAATAAAAATCGCATGAAAATCTGTTCCGTAGTTTTTGAGTTTATTGCGAAAATACAGACTATCAGAAAAGGCGGTAGACTTTTCTATAAAGTTCACTACTTCTGACCTCAGCTTCGCATGAGGAAAGTTAATTGGCAAGTGCGTAACCATAAAAATTCTGTTAAATTCTTCGGAATTGAGAGCCGATTGGAACTTGCTAAGATTTTGTATAGAGCTCTTCTGAAACTATTACATTTAAAAACTTTCAAGGTGACATTACTCTTAGGCATTAAAAGCTTTTGGGTATGGCCCAAGTTGCTTTGCATGAAATTAATGTATATTAACATTCTAGGTATTATTTGTTAGCAATGAACTTAGTTTTATTTCTATAAGAAACAAAAACTAAGTCAATTTGATTCATCCGCTTAGGAGCTACGATGCCACAAACTTATAACACCACTCTTTTCGGTCGGGGTTTAAAAATCAATATAAATTTCTTTATTACTTCTTTCAAGAACAGTTCCCACTTAATTTTTAACAACCTCAACCTTGCCTTATTAAACGAATTTTCACCTAAAATTGTATGCTAATAATCGGATTTAATGTCCACAGTAATATTTACTCTGGCAATCTTTACTGCTTATAATCGCCCTCATTTGGCGTGGCTTACTTTGCCACGCGCCATGCCAGGAAGTTGCAAGTACCCGACCGATTTAATGATTTATAAATCGATTAGTTTTAATCGCGGCCCACCCTACGCACTTTGTTAGGCATGAACTAGTTCAGTAGATGGCAAATTAGGTAGAAAATTCTGTTTCGAGATTTTGATAGCTTTTAATTTTACTTTAACATTAGCATGTAACAGTTGACACTCTTCATTGTACTTTATACAAGTTTCAATTATTAACTTTTTATGTTTTTGTCAAGAACCAAGAGGAAAGGGGAAGGTTAAATAATGAGTTTAGTTTAAATATATTAGAGGTAGGTAAAAATCTATTTTAGCTCAACCGAAGTCAGATGTAGCAAAAAGATTTAGCGAATTGGTGTAAGTACTATATTGATTAGGATTCTCCTTTAAATTTAATTAAGATTTTATTTCTGTTGAAGAATGTGTACGGCATGATAGGGTTGGCGTATCCATTGGGATAAAAGATCCAAATTAATTTAGTAAAGGTTAAAAAAAAAACTTTTTATGTTTAAGAATAATATGATCAATAGCTGCAAGTAATTATAGTTTCAGGTGATTTAGACTTCAAAAGCTTTGTTAAACGATGACGTGGAGGCTCCAATAGATCTCATTCGAGATCATCTGCTTATTCTTTTCCTATGTTGAGTCGGGTTCCAGTGTACTGTTTTAGATTTTTACATAGAGCGACTGTTATGTTCCCGTCACAACCCAGTAGCTGGTTAACATGATACGTTGTTATGTTATGGTCATCCCTCCTAGGAAAGACCTCAGCAAGCGTCATTTTATCTTGAAAATAGACCCATGCGGCTGGTATTATATAGCCACGAGCTTGAGATACAAAACATGCAGCTTGAATGTCCTATAAAAGATCCGATATGGTATTAGGTATAAATCACTCTCGCGATTCTGTTATCATTCAATGAACCTTACCGCTCTGCTAAATAATCTTTGTCCCGCTAAAGTAACTCAGGTAACCGAATTACTCCCTTGCTTTGAACATAAACAAAACAAAGAGGAGAATGGGGGTTTAGACGTAAAATTTATACGCATACGATCACTGCCAACTGAAAGTTTTATAGCGGGGGTCGAAAGGGGGTCGAAAACCGGAGTTTTAACATTCTAATAGTAATATTTCATCCGGGACTTTATTAGCCGTAATGCGGAGGGCATTTGTTAACGAGCAATTTTAATATGCGTCGCAGTTTTTAAGTAAGTTTTTTTTTTTGGAAACTGAGGTTATGGTATGTTAATTTTTTTGTGGTTCGAACGATATTGGATATGGAAATGATTTATTACTGTGTAAGGATGTGGGACGAGTTATTGCTTGAGGAAAACTTTTAATGAGGGAAGCAGGCTATAAAATAATGGAGATACGAGTACATAGCTTTCGGAGCGTTTTGTCAGCAATTTAATAAATGGGGGGTTTTGAACTACCCTTTAGGAGCAGCCAGTGTTCTGGGCACTTTTTCCATTGATAGCGATGTTGACGGATTTTTTGATGCCCTATAATTCCTTTTTATTTTCGCCTGTATATACTATGTTTAATTTTAGAGCTTTGTTTTGTTATCTAAGTTTCGTAAAAAAACCTAATAGGGGGTATTACAGGTCACTACAGGTTTAATGACTTCCAAGTAAGTCATCAAACCTGTAGTGACTCAGTGATTAGCTGGTCCTTGTCCAAACAAGGACCAACTGATCACTGAACCAAAGAAAGTGAGAAACATCTTCAAAATTAGAAAGATATACCTACTCTTTACTGTACACAGTAACATAATTAAATAAAGACTTGACAACTGAAAAGGAAATTACGATAGGCGGTCTTATCGCCAAAAGCGATCTTTTACAGACTACCTTTATAAGTAATATTGACATTTCTTTGTCGACTTTTTCACTTACAATTATTTTCTGAAAGTATTATTAAATAAATAGTGGTAACACGACGCCATATTTAGTCAGTACTCTCAAGGGGAGGCACCTAAACTCACACCGCATCAACTAAGTCCCCCAAATGTACTAAAAGGTGAAAATATTTTAATACCCCAGAGATTACAAAACCATTCGTTGAAACTCCGATAAAAAGTACCACTGATAACACTACGCTGGTACTAACAGCACTAAGCTAACTTATCGCGCATTAATTAATATTTTTATAGCACACTTTTGTATTTTATGAATAATTAAATTTTGGTCCAAGCCTTATCTTATTCTAGCTAAGTGATTAATAAGGTTAATGTGGCTTTTCATAAAGAAAATAGGGCCATTTTTATATGGAAATAATGTAATTAATTAAAGTGAATTTGTGGGTGAAAAATGTCGTGTATTGAACGCGGGGTATTTTGTGTTTTCGTCTGTTCTGCCTGGTTTATGAGGCGAAGTTTATTTTATTGTACAACTGTATTTTACTATTTAAACGAACCTGGTAAATTTATTATTAACAAATCTTGAACTGTCAAAAAAGCAAGACAATTTTATTTTAGATAAACAGATTCAAACAAGGAAAAATAGCGAATTCAAGTCGCCCCCACATTTATTTTATTTTATTTATTTATTGACACACCAGTGACATATTCAACTTAAAATAAACATGGTTTGTAACATATATTCTTATATAATATGAATATGACTATTGAAGGCGTGCACATCATTTAACAAATCACATTTCCTAATGATCTTAATAATTGAGCAGAATTTGGAATGAAATAAAGTTTTAAGATACCTTTCTAAAACTGTTTTCTTTTTCAACAGTTCCATTTTCCAAATTGAAATACTTGCACTCACTATTTCAAACGGCCTGTATAAATCGACTATAAATCAATTTGTATTGTATTAGTAATTAGAAAGGACTGGAGCTTACCTGATGGAAGCCTAAGTAACTCTCGATGCTGTGTGTAGCGAAGAAGACCTCTCCTTCACACGTAAGTATCATCAGGAAACCGTTGAGTGCCTGGAATTTAACAAAGAAAGCAAGTTAGATATAACATAGCACAACTTTAGTCAATCATCATTTTTTTTTGACACCGCCTTCCGAAATTAAAATTATTTTTGCCTTTGTAGTGTTTTTATGTACAAGTCGGTTCTATTATATTGCAAAAAAAACTTTTTCACGCTTTATAGTGGGTCGGTTTGTATTTTATCTAGTTACAAAAGCCAAAATGGTAACTACTATTTTCCCGGTGCAGAGCCGTTAATTTTTAAGGAGTTCTCCTGGTACATCACCATCAGCTCTACTTCACCATATGCATTGTGACGAGCATAAAGTGCTTCACATCTATATTCAAGTAATCTAATCGCAATCCACGAAATACTTATTATTGAGTAGTTTCGGTGGACATCTGAGGTCTTCATCATCAGTTCCACTTCCCCTAATGGTGCTTTTCGAGAGCAAATGCAGAAGGTACTATAAGAAATACCCAAAACGCTATAGGTGTGCCTATAATATTTGAAGAGTTCCCTCGATTTCTCCATGATCCCATCATCAGATCCAAACATGACGACAATGGGACCAACTAGAAAGTATACCCTTTCATACAAAAAAGAATTTTCGAAATCGGTCCAGCCATCTGCGAGTAATGAGGTAAAATACATTAAAAAAAAAAGAAAAAAAGAAGTTCAAGACGAATTGAGAACATCCTCCTTTTTTAGAAGTCGGTTAGGCCCAGTACGGGTTGGTAGGTGATGCATATCTTCGGAATTAAGATCCTAAAACATGCCCTATGTTGAGAGTAGTGGTTATAATATTAATTATAATTATGTATACACAGGTTTGTACGTGTCTGGGTACCAACCCACGACTTAGGCACTCGTCAGTCGCACCTATAACTTCTGTACCACTGCTCCCTCAGGGTAAAACAATTGGCTGCTGTGCTGTGTGTAGTGGGTTCGATTCCCGCATCAGAATAAAATTATATAGCCAACAGATACTTGTTTTGGGTCTAGGTGTTTGTGCAAGTGAATTAAAATGTTAAAATAAAAATCTGCGTAATCGATTTTTTTTTCTTCATTATTCTGCAGAATTTTTTTTCGTTATAATTGTATTTTACTCGCAAAACTTTACAGTTTAACAATTAAACATATTATACATAAACTTACTGACTAATTTCTTACTTACTATTCACGTAAGTACATGTTTTCATAACAGAATACATTTATTTCAGACTTAAAAATTAACTTATGCATAAAAATTTGTATTCTACTTATATGTATCTATTCAACTGTGATATCTAAGCTAAGAAAACATATTATGTAGATATCTACCACCCACTGTGCTACACAAGTTTGCATACAACAATAACATACGAAAGGCAAATTATTCAATAATTCTTTCGAAACCCATACACACAAAACTTCAGCAACCCATCAAAACAAAATAAAACAAAAACAAATTATTCCGAACGTTCACGATTCCAAACAAACAAAAGGCATAGAGCTGAAGTTTTTCGGACTAAAATCGGGCTTGACGTGGGGACCGAAATTATTCTGTCGTCGGTAATAAAGACTTGCCAAGTTTTTCGTCGGGTTTCGTAG
Source organism: Tholera decimalis (assembly GCA_943138885.2). Taxonomy (NCBI): domain Eukaryota; kingdom Metazoa; phylum Arthropoda; class Insecta; order Lepidoptera; family Noctuidae; genus Tholera; species Tholera decimalis. The sequence goes on along the minus strand of OW964569.2, from coordinate 35,579,914 downwards.
CTATTTCCTTAGCCAGGCACTGGCTGAGTTACGAGCCAAGTTGGATGGAGAAATGTAGGGGCACGTGTCCATTGAGTTTCCTTGGGTCGGTTGTGGAGGTATTATGATTGTTCAGTTAAAAGGAGAAAGAGTTGAAGGGATTTGGTCTATAGTATAGAGAGCGAGTACCTATAGGCCATAAGAAAACAAATTGTTGAATAAAATTCAGGGTACTTTGCTGGGGTTGCGGGAACGTCCTTACGTGATACTGGAGCCCCGGAACCCAAGAGCAACTGGAAGAGCAGGGAGTTTTAGGGCAGTAAAAGTTTAACACTTTGCACTCCGATTATCCTCCGAAAAAAAAAGTAAATAAAGATGTGCTAATAACTATATTTATTTAACGAAATAACTTGACTTAGTTAACAATAATATTTAATCTATTATGATTAAATTTGGTACAGACATAGGTTAGACCATGAGTAAGGCCAAAAGGCGAGCAAAGACGCGCAGAAACTAGTGAGTATTACAACAAAGTTATTAATGGAAGGCATAAGTAACGAATATTTCCGTATCTCCGTAATGCCGTATCGCATGACAATGAAAACTTACAAAGCTAACTAGAGAACGTAGAATAAGCACATAGTATTGATTACTTATAGCATCGATACTTCCTATGGATTTATTCTGTTGCAGACTAACTATTCATAATTTATAACTATGTCATGTCGTCTCTATAGCTCTAGTTATTGCAACGATGGCAAAAATAAAAAAAAATACTGTCAAATTTGTCTTTGTGTGGTTTGTAATAATATAATATAATTTATTTGACATAAAAGAAGTACAAAATTATATTTGGAATTTAAAAAAGGAATATTTTTCTCGATGACCCTTATGCTGAAAAATTCCTGTGTTATATTATAAGTTTCATCCATTCGTCTATGATTGAACTAATATAATTATGTTTATGCATAAGTAATAATAGTGGATAGATGAAGAGATTTGACTGATTTTTTTTGTACATATTTGATTAGGCAACCATGATATCGTTTCAAAGTCAAAGCGTTTTTGCGAACTAAGTGCACAATGTTGGTGTTCTATTATGGCAGTACTTATGACTTAGCAGACTTTTGCAAGCATTAGAGCATTCGTTTTTGATATTATCAAGAAGGTAAGACTGTGTCTGACTACCTTTCTGAGTCAAACTATGATAACGAAATCACTTTTGCGATATTAGTATTGACGTGGTTTTACCCCCATTGAGTGGGAGTACGAGAGGTAAATTCAAACGTGAATAGAATAGGTACTTATTCTAATTTTCTTTTTATAATTTTAAGGCTCAGTTGTAAGAAGCAGACAATTATTTATAAATTTGAATACGACAATTTGTGATATTTATTTTTTAGTATGTTCATAATCTAATCGTAGTATTTGACTTGTGATTAATTTGTGGCGTGTCCGTCTTTTCGGGGGTGTTTAGAAGGAAACATTGTTTTATTAAAGCAATTATCTATTACTGCTGTTTACCTTCTGGGTCAATTTATCATCATATTTTATGCATGTTTTTGTCGTAGTGATGAAAAAGATATACAACGTGTAACAGATTAAGCGTAATACCTCATACACCTCAATAGAATATTTAATTATAAGTCTAAAACAACATCCGTACCTAAATAAATTGAAACCAAACCTAGGCATTTTTTTATAAAATAGTTATCCTTACTAAACGCAAAACGTATGTGCAACATACAATATCCTTACGCAGACGCATACACTCATGCAATGTTAGCGGCCAACTCGACACGCACACAATTTCCTTGAATTAAGGATTGTATTAATTTGTCCTGATACTGTGTTTCCATTTTTTAAGTTAAATGAAAGATTTTGCCATTGAAATTTAACACCTATTTTTTATGACGGAAATCGATTCAGAAGCCGATCCTGAAATATTACTTTCAGGAATTGCGTTTATTCTTGTTACACGTTATATATTTGTTTATCATTATTCAACAGTCAACAAAGTAATGTTTTACCATAAACAATATTGCATAGCATAAATCGAAAAAGTTAATAAAATTGATATACTTTTGTTGAAGGTTCTTGTTATTTTGTAACCTTGGAGGTGAAGGCTAGAAGCTAATACTGTGATAATATGATAATGGGAATTAGTTTAGCGGCAGCTTTGTGTTCAAATATTTGTTTTTTTTTTTTATTTTGTATCATATAGATATCGTAATATTTGTAGGTTTTCAATATTAATAATTGGAATACTAATACTAATGCGATCAAAAGCCTTATCAAGTATAGTTTTGGTATCATTACTTTTACTGCCCAGTGGACAATTTTTTTTTTGAAAATTAGATTAATATTATTATAGGAAAATACGTGTTATCTTTCTGCAATCTGTCTCTATTCTATAAGGAAAACTGTGCCAAATTTCATGCTTCTCCGTACTCACTACTTTCGTAAATGGGTACACGGATTTTGCTTTTTAATCAAAATTTGACTGAATTTTGTTCCACTTTGGACCTTCGCTGTTGGAAGTTAGACAGATATGTTATTTTTAGTAGTGGTACAATACCGGTTACTAGTAAACAAAAAAAAACAAAAGATGTACATGCTCTAGTAACGCTAGACCTTGTATACCAGAGGTTTCTCGTTTCTCGACCAATATCTTAAGTAGGTACACACTTATATTATAAATAAGATAAAGGCTGTCTATCTGTTAAGCTGCGTCTACGCTAGGAGAGCGGAGCTTGAGCCCAGCACGAGCGGAGCCGTTCTCGGCTTCGACGTTCGCGGCGCACGGTGGGCTGAAAATCGGCTTTCATAGACTTAGGCATTTTATTTTGCAAGTGCGAGTTTTTTTTGCCGGATATCACTTCTATTAGTTATAACAATATACAAAAATGACACCAGAATTGATTCTGCACAGAAACGAAGGAATTATAATTTTTTTACGAAAATTTTGTATGGAGCTAGTATGAAAAATCGAAATATCTCTAAAACGGCAGCGATAACCGTAATATCCTTATAGGGGGTTATAGTACTAATTATTTATGATTTTTTGACATACGTTACATAATGGTTGTAGATGCCTTTTTTTTTAAAAAATCGTCAAAATATTTTTATTTATTTTTACATATTTAAACGTTCCTTTTAGTGTTTAAGTTGAAGAATTCAGAGCTTTAACAACTCTTATCATAAAATAGCATCACCCCTATAGACCTGAAGGACTAGACAGAGGTGTGTAGTGTCTTGTTGATCTTGTAAGATTTCCAACAATACCAAATAGTTGAATATCAGTGTCAAAGTGCCCATGCTGTCGCTTCTTTTTGAAAGATAGGGGAATGAAATTGTTAATTGATCATACCCTAAAAGTATGATTACAACATAACCGGACACATAATAATAATAATATCCTTATAGGGGATTATAGTACTAACATTATTTATTTTAACATATGAAACTGTTCAAAACGATCCATGAACTGTGTCAAAGTTAAGAACATCGTTAGGAAGCATGCTTTTTCCCCAAATATTAAGAATATGTGAAAAAAAAAAGACTGTATATAAACTTTTTATTGATAGGTAATTTAAATAAAACAGAAGTAACAAAAATAATATCTAATAAATTCAATTATACAAAATACATATTTGAAACTATAATTTATGAAATTATTAACTAAACATATTGGTACAATAAACTAACATAAATAACAAAAGAACATAAAGAAAAATAATTAAATTTTACAAATTTTCTTTACAACTTTCGTTGTCGGACTCCAATTCCGAGTCAGAATCCAGATCGGATATACCTACAAACTCGAACTCAGTTTCCGGAAACTGTATTAGGTCGAGAGTTTCAGCAAAAAAGGTTGTCTTCCTTTTGGCATCTAACTTCGGCCTTTGTGCACTTAGAAAAGGATCCGAAGAAACAACAAGCATATTTAGGATATCTTGATTAGAATCTTGCCTGCTTCTTTTCTTTTCTCCTAAAATCTTTGTTTCGAGACTCTGAGGCTTCTTCCGAGAGAGTCCCAATCGGGACAATATCATTTTTTTCGATTATGTCAGCTCCGTGTATTAATAGTTTATGTACGGTTGATGACATGTAGTACCAGTCGTATAATTCCACGTACTTTTCTGCTGTTTTGCGAGCAAAATCTTTAAATTTGATGACATCGATCTTCTCACCAGATGTTATTGCTTGCAAAATAACAGCAAATCTTTTTATCAGGTTTTGATCCAACCCAGTAATAGCTGCAGTTTTATTGGGAAACTCGAAAAACTTCCTTGCGGTATTCCCGTCATTGGTAGTTCCCGAGCCTTGTTTTACTATATCAATTAACAGATTGAGCTCCTCTTTAAATTTATTTTGAATGTTTTTTTTTCTGTTTTGTAACATATCTTTATGCTCATTACTTCTTGCTGCCCATTGTTTGAAGTCAAGTCTGTACGCAATGTGTAACAGACATTCCATGCAATTTATACGGGCATGTAGGGATGATAGGCCAAATTCATATATGTCAGAACACACAGTTTTTGATGTTACAGCATCTAAGTGGTTCATTTCTGTTGGTTTTGCTAAGCACAGGTAGCATGATGCATTTGATCTAGCTTCAGAAAGGTACGTGCAGACTTTTGCGTCGATCATTGTCATCATTAGTTTATGAGTCACCCTGTTACTATTAATGCACTCTGTGGGGTTAAGGGCCTCAATTTCCTCATCCATTTTTCTTTTGTTATCAATGACAACTGCATGGCTTTCTTTTACAAAAGTGACTGAACCGGACGACAATAAAAAGTTGAGCATGGTTTCGGGTTTGTCCATATAGTATTATCTCCATCTGTCAGTTTCAGTGGCACCAAGGAGGTCATGAAAATGCTTGAATCATCATGCTCGCCGTCCATTTTCTGCTTGTATCGGCTTTGATTGGAAGCACCATCAAATCCCCACTTCGATATCAGCTTTAACTGCTTATTTTCCACATTATCAGAAAGACTTTGAAGAATCCGCTTCACCGTGATGTCAAGTAAAGCTTGAAGTGTAATTCTAGCTGATGAATCCGTAACTGATACTGATTGATTAGGAGGGTAGCATGCAAGCTTAGTTTGTTGCAGTTTATAGTAGGATGGGTAAATATCCTTAGCACCTTCCCGAATGGCAGTCTCTCGCAACGTAATATATTGCCACTTTGAAAGCTTAAGTGAAAGAAGCAATCCAAGTGCTTTCTCTGGTGTAAATATTACTGTTTTCTTAATGCTTTCCTTGATTTTAACGGCAGCTTCTGGATTTTTGATCATATAATTGATTACAGATGCGATATCTTCATAACCTTCTTCTTTTAAACGTGCTGCAGCTGCATATGCCAATTCACAGGAATCCTCGCCTATGTGCTCACTAGATCTTCTCTTTTTCTGTTTGCTTCCCAGATCTTTGAATGGTTTTCGGGACTTTTTGTCATTGTTCCAACAGTCGATGATGTCGAAGGTTCTGGAGAGACTGAGCGTGCTCTTGGTATCTCATCAACAGTTGGTTCTTGATTTATTAAAGTTTGCACGCAACTCGGCCAATCAATATTTGCTTGCAACCACTCTCCGTACGTATTTCTAAACTTATCAAAGAATCGTTTAGATTTCTGCCACCTGTTTAAAGCAGCTCGCGTGAATCTCCGGCAAAATTCTTTGAGAGTTACTTGATCTTCGGCAGGAAGGCAATCGCCTATGCGGGACACAATTGCACTAAACAATACTTCATGATTAAATGAAGGACACTCACTTTTTAGAAGAACAAACAAATCTAAGTTGGTGATTAAACTTTCCATTCTAAGATTTTGTAGTCGCAAAGCAAATAGTTTTAGTGTTAGCAGTTACACGGTTGTGAACAATCTAAATTATGGAACAAAATTATAGCCCTTTTATTGTATAAAGTCAATAATTAGTTAACTACCCTCATTAAAGTTATAAAAGATATGATAATAAAAATTTATAATCGTCAAAAACATTTCGTAGAACTCATAGTAGAACTAATCAACATTAGCAAATCACATTAGCTCACTAATTATAAAAAGGTGAATGCAGTTCTTAGTTGGTATTGTTGCGAGATATTTCAAATCATTTAATCACTTAATAGGCTCATTAGAATCAGAAGACTACAACCATCATTCTAATTACTTAATTACTTGTCATCAGACTCATTAGATGACTACACAATATGTTATTTTGTATTTTGAACGTATGCAAGGTTTTAAAATTCCTTTTGTGTCGATATTATTATGTGTCCGGTTATGTTGTAATCATACTTTTAGGGTATGATCAATTAACAATTTCATTCCCCTATCTTTCTAAAAGAAGCGACAGCATGGGCACTTTGACACTGATATTCAACTATTTGGTATTGTTGGAAATCTTACAAGATCAACAAGATACTACACACCTCTGTCTAGTCCTTCAGGTCTATAGGGGTGATGCTATTTTATGTTAAGAGTTGTTAAAGCTCTGAATTCTTCACTTAAACACTAAAAGGAACGTTTAATATGTAAAAATAAATAAAAATATTTTGACGATTTAAAAAAAAAAAGGCATCTACAACCATTATGTAACGTATGTCAAAAAATCATAAATAATTAGTACTAAAACCTCCTATAAGGATATTACGGTTATCGCTGCCGTTTCAGAGATATTTCGATTTTTCATACTAGCTCCATACAAAATTTTCGTAAAAAAATTATAATTCCTTCGTTTTTGTGCAGAATCAATTCTGGTGTCATTTTTGTATATTGTTATAACAAATAGAAGTGATATCCGGCACAAAAACTGGCACTTGCAAAATAAAATGCCTAAGTCTATGAAAGCCGTTTTTCAGCCCACCGTGCGGCGTCAAGTGTGGACGTACAGCGAACCTACAACGATCACCGTCCTCGAAAGTAGTTTTCCGGAGTATGCTCGCGGCTCTTGGCGAATATGGATGATATTAATATTGCGGCAGCCGCTGCTATTGCAGCGATTATTATGGTGGTAGTCAGCAAAAAAAGAAAAAGGCCAATGCGATGTGGATCTACAAATCTATATAAAGTGAGATACAATCAACAAAATTTAGATTTGCTAACCATTTTGATAGGTCAAGAAACATTTCCATGGAACGAGCGACCGAGGACGTTTGTCACTAAACACATCCAACAGCGCACTGCGAGCGCGAAGCAAATCCCTTTGTGTTCGTCAAAAAACCGACTATTGGCGGAGCAGAGCCGAGTACGAACGAAATGCTCGCAGCGCGCTCGTTTGAGGCTTATAAGTCGGTCCACACTAGACGAATTGTATTCGGCTCGTGCTCCGCTCGTGCTCGGCTCGTGATGGGCTCGCCTAGCATAGACGCAGCTTTACAATTTCACGTATGCGATTATTGGCATAGAGATAGTTGAAGACCCGGGGTTAAACACAGGTAACGATTTCTTTTTCTTTTCTATAATATTCTTTAGTATACTTATTTGTAAACACACTCACTTGTAAGAACATCTCTCCGTCAGGCATGGCGTGGTCGTATGGTGAATGTTCCCTCCGATGGCCGTGTATGTCTTCTTTTTCTTTGTGCATGACCACTGAAACAATACAAAATCATTTTTACTGATTTAGCAATAGGCTGCTGCGCTGCGTATCGTAGGTTCGATTTCCATATCGGAAGATTGTTTATATCTAGTTATTTCGAGTCTTTGTAAAAATACACTCAGGATACAGGAAAACCAAAATCCGCTTTAAAGTTGAAGGTAGTGACAGTCTCCTACTGAATAAAAACCCAGCCTGCTCCTAAAGTTGTTCTTATGTTCCAGGGCCACGGTATCTCGTTAGAACCCGGGATTTCAGAGCTTCTAATGATAAATTTAAGTTACGTGAAAGCTATTTTTTTTTCCATTTTTTATTCTTTTTACGAACTAGGAATCGAACGATAGTCACAATTGCGACCGCAAGACCAACCAAACAAAAAAAAACATGGCCAAGTGCGAGTCAGACTTGCCCATGAAGGGTTCCGTAGTAACTACGCCAAATAACTTTGTTTTTAATAGTATGAATTACAAAGTTATATTTGCGGTTTTAGAAAATATGCTATACCTCAAAATCTGCTGACCCGATCTCGTTCAAACCAATTTTTGTTGAAAGTTTACATTAATATCTACCACATACATTATTTTTTAGATTTTTCCCTCCATTATTATAGAAGTTAGAAGGGGGGGACACATTTTACCACTTTGGAAGCGTATATCTTTCAAACGATCGACTTTATGAAAAAATAATTGTAGAAACCTCAATGTCATTTTTAAAGACCTGTCTATAGATACCACACACGCATAGGTTTCATGAAAAAAATATATTTTCAGATTCAGTTTCATGTATCGCCCCCCTTAATTTTAAATACCTTTTATTTTTTTCTTAAAATCGGAAAGTGGTTTACAGAATACATCTGCCTACTATGTTTCACATGTATAGTCCTAATAGTTTCGGAATAAAATGTCTGTGACATACGGACGGACGGACGGACAGACAGACAGACAGACAGACTTGACGAAACTATAAGGGTTCCGTTTTTTGCCATTCAGCTACGGAACCCTAAAAACTCTTACTTCTTGCTACAAGTGTCGTACGTACCTCATTCCCCTTTTATCTGCTAAGATATCTATAACAATCATAATTAAAATTTTATTTAATTACAATTTAAATGTTATCTCCATCTCGGCCACCTTTAAGTGTTAATTGCCACCGCATTCTTGATACCAACTGTTGTACTTTGTGAACGTCACATCGTATTTTGTTAAGTAATAAAGATAATGATTATAATTTTAATTACTTGTAATATTAGTTGGGTAGCACCTGCTTTGAACGAGAAATGATATCATCTGGGATGCAAAAATTAAATCGACGTTTCCACTGTTGGAAACCTGCTCTCTATTAGAGGGGATGGGCAGCATTCACCACGTGGGCCCGGGCAGGTTGGTGATATGTCGCATGTCTTCGGTTTTCAGTCCCAGGACATGCCTGTTTCCTCACGATGTATTTATGTGTAGTATACAGTATAGTAAACAGTGATACCCCGGACTTACGCGGTAAGTCCGGCAGAGAGATGACCGCGTAAGTCAAATTTGCGTAAGTCGGGTTCAAATTTTTCATAAATACAAATTACTTTCAATTGGGACCAGAGACTAAAACCAGCAATAAATTTTGAAAGTAACTTAATTAAATTAAGTTTGTATCAAAATAATCTCGAATCGCTAAAAGTTAGATTCGTTAAGAAAGATAGTTTCGAGTCGCGCAGTGCTGAATTCGCGTAAAACGGGGTAGCGTAAATCGGGGTATTACTGTACACAGACATTACCGAAACAAAAAAAAATAAAAAGAAACAGAAAATAACTAAGTGATCCACAAACCAAAACCTACGGTTAGAAAAGTACGGATTGTATTGATTTCAAAATAGACGTTGATCTCTGAGTTTGTTTTGGTATTTATTCTCATGGTAGTCAATTAGGAAAACACCGGTCTAAAAAAAAGAAAATGACGTGAAAAGACGTTATTTATAACCAACTAGCTTATGCCCCCGACTTCCTTTGCGTGAGAGGATTTTTTTATTGGTAGGCGATGTTTGACCACCATCTCATGTGATGTTAAGCGATGATGTGGTCGAAGATGAAGCACGCTTACCTTAAATTAACCTGTTCACTGTTGACTTCAAGACACCCGCATAAATCCCGATTCCGTGGTAACTCCGAGATAAAAGTAGGCTTATGTGTTATTCAAGGAGGTCAACTTCCTACTTTCATTCAGATCCGCTTACTGTTTGTGGTTTTTTCGTGAAAGAGTAACAATAATCCAATCCTCGCAAACTTTCGTATTTATAATATTAAGTAAGATAATTTAATGACATCCCTAAGCATCTCTCCTCCCGCCCTTATCTACCTATAATCCCTATTCCTACATCTATTTGCAAGAGCAGGATAAAATCGGGGCCAACATAATGCACTTATCAATTTATTATATAATATCTATCTATAGCACTACTTGCGCTATTGAACGACGGGGCGTGGCTTGCGCGACAAATCAGAGAGATTGTACCAACAGGGGATGCTGGGCGAGGGACGTTTTATGTGTTTTTGTTATGTGAAAATAAGCTTTGTTAGGACTCGTTACTGTGTTATGTGATGAATGATGAAGAAATTACGGAATTTTACTTGAATGAAAATGCATACAATTAGGCGGCACGGGATTTTATTAAAACTATAGGTATGCCCAAACTCTTCTATTGAAGATTTTGTATGTAATAGAGCCACACGTAAATAATTACGTAGTCGTTATAAATACCAATCAATATGAATAAATGTTTGTTTGTTTCTCGTGTATTCATTCTTAAACCATCGATTTGATTATGTTGAAACTTTGGCAGGGTATTCTCAGGATGCGCGAGAGGGTATCTGGACCAAAACAAGGGTCTTAACAGACAGACGGACTACAAAATGATCCTATAAGGGTCCTGTTTTTTTTCTTTTGAGGTACGGATCCATAAAAATTAAAATAATTAGGACAATTAAATAATTACAATTATACACAATATTTTATATGGTATTTCAACGCATGCGCGGTAGGTAGGTACAGCTAACGTTAAATAATAATTATCACTTTCCTCTCAAGTCATACTTAAAGGAAGGCAGATGAAAAATAAAATCATACTGTAAATTTACCGTAACAGATATTGTTCCAGATCTCGTTTCCTGTTTGTAGTTTCTCAGTAATCATATAGTTGATACATAATCATACGCATTATTATCACCTGCTTGTCAGTTATGTAATATCATCAGCAATAACAAGTACGTGTCGATTTCATTTGATGATAATTTGGAACGGACTTAAATGTCATATCTAATCATAATTATACTAGGCTTGTCGCAAATGTAGCTTTTATGTGTAAAGTTAAGGGAAATTTTGAGAAACAGAGATTGCACAAACGCAACAGAGATTACAAAAATGATACATTTATTTCGATGTGAGATACAATTCGACTATTTTAAGAATTGCAATAGTCGAATGGTTTGCATTAGTTAGTATTATAAAATCGTTAAATTCCTTTATTTAAATTATGACATACTAGCTTCTGACCGCGACTTCGTTCGCGTGGGAGGGTTTTCCCGCGTAAAATCCCGATCGCGTGGGAATTCCGGGATAAAAAGTAGCCTATGTGTTATTCCAGGATGTAAACTATCTACCTGCCAAACATTCAGATTCGTTCAGTAGTTTTTGCGTGAAAGAGTAACAAACATCCATCCATCCTCACAAACTTTCACATTTATAATTATGATGATGATGATGACATATGATGACACCACAACTTTAGTGATGTCCTAATGCGTTAACATTTCAATTTTCTGTAACAATCGACTAGAATGAATACTGTCAAATCTATTGATGTCTTTGTTGCCAACTATAAAAAATGCTGTTTTTAGGGTTCCGTAGCCGAATGGCAAAAAACGGAACCCTTATAGTTTCGATATGTCTGTCCGTCTGTCTGTCTGTCCATCCGTCCGTATGTCACAGCCATTTTAATCCGAAACTATTAAGACTATACATGTGAAACTTAGTAGGTAGATGTATTCTGTGAAATGCTATTCGATTTTCAGAAAAAAAAATTTAAAATAAAGGTAAAAATAAAAGTAAAGTTCCCATACATGGAACTAGAACTGAAAATATTGTTTTTCCTATGCGTGTGTAGTATCTATAGACAGGTCTTTAAAAATGATATAAGGGTTTCTAAAACCACTTTTTCATAAATTCAATCGTTTAAAAGATATAAGCTTCCAAAGTGGTAAAATGTTTGTCCCCCCTCTAACTTCTATAATAATGGAGTGAAAAATCTAAAAAAAATACATGTCTGTAGATCTTAATGTAAACTTTTAACCAAAATTAATTTGAACGAAATCGAGTCAGCAGTTTTTGAGATACAGCATATTTTCTAAAACCGCAAATATAACTTTGTAATTCATACAAACACTATGAAAAACAAAGTTATTAAGCGTAGTTGTGAAAATGTAAATAAGCTAGTTTTAAGAAATTTTTAAGGTTTTTTTTTATTCGTCAAATAAATATACATATTATATTATTATAGTTACTACGGAACCCTTCATGGGCGAGTCTGACACTTGGCCAATTTTTTTTTTTCATTGTTGTAACGCCATCCATCCATCTATTTTTAAAAGGGTGAAATCAGTAGAGATTTCGATGAAGATTATATCTACTAGTAGTTTCATTAGAATTTAAAAGGTATTTACCATGTATATTTATTGCTTCGAGTTTAAAGTTGTAATGGTACGGTTAGTGACCATTTTAGCGTAAAAACTTATATTAGTGATGCAGACATGAGTGGAATGGAGTCTAAGATTCCAATTAGAACGTATTATGTTATTTTGTTAATAAATAAGTAGTTGTCACGTATCAATATGACGCTAAGATTTGAATAAGAAAGGATCGCATAACCTTCTCGGAAAACTAGTGAAGTTGGACAGGACATCTAGCAAGGCGCGGTGATGGCAGGTGGAGTAAAGCAGTCACTAAATGGCAACCAAGAACAGCAACAAGATGGGCAGAGGGCATTGTTGCCATCGCGTCTGTATCCTGGATGAGACTGGCAAAGGAAGTGGAGCTTGGCATTAGCGGAGAGACGCCTATACCCAGCCGTGGGTCAAGTCAGACTGTGGGTGATGATGAGGATTGTTGCACATCAAGCTACAACAATCTGTCAATATTCTTTAATAGATTTTCAACTTTATTGTTAAAGAAATTAGGTTCAAGGTTGATTGGGAAAACCTACTTTATATTCATATATGAACCTATACATATATATTCTGATCAATAGTATTTTTTAAGGCTGTTTGTTGTAACATTGCGAAATTAAAAACTACATGGTAGGAACAAGACACACAAGAGCAGGTTATATTCTGTAGCGTTTTTTGTAAAAAATACATGCAGAATTTCTCAAACTTTCTTCTGGCCCCAAACGATTTGTGTGTCTACAATAAATGTGATTTTCATAAAGTACCTTTCTTTCAGAATTCACTTGATATCCGTTTCATTTGAAACTAACTTCTAGCGATTTGCTAAGAATCTAAATTTACATAAAAAAGTTTAAACCATTTTGAAACACGATTCCAGAGTACGGTCTACTCGTATGGCGAGTTTCATCAAAATACATTTAGCTGCTAAGACTCGAATTATTGTTTACAGATAGACGGAGTAACTTTCGTATTTATTTTAATCGATGCATTTGATTTTATTTTCGAAATAAATTATTGTTTTTTAATTTTGCTGTAAACATGAAGGTTTTCTAGTTTTGTAGTACCAACGTGTAGTTTAAAAAGCTATATTACCCTGTCATATCTTAGAGCATTTTCAAATACATACATATAATATGTAAATAGTAAATACTTACAATTCTAAACGTTAGTAACAGATTTAACTTACACACTATGTTAGTAATTATATTCTATGACAAGCTAGTTAGTACAGAAAATGAAGGACGAAGATTAAATAAATATCTCCCTACTGATAAGATACTAAACATTTTAATAAACTGAATTTTCAAACGATATACGATTAATTGAACGAGCTATTTGATCAATCCATCTCAAAGATTTATTTGATTTTTTTATTCTGCTAAACAAAACCTCACCAGGGCCGCAACAGTAACTAAACTTTGAGAACAATTTTTAGCAATTCGATGCGAAAGGTGAACCAGTTCAAATGATTACAGTTAACATTTGATAGTTCAGTTAATGACAACGTATCAATGATAATGGTAGTGGATAGTTCTTTGCATTATATATCGGGTCTCTTCGTGTAATAGTATGACTTTCTGTAATCTACAGATTCTATAATCCTTTGGCAATTCGCGATTCATTTTATGATCCTGTTAGTTACTATTTGAGGAGCACACAGCAATATTTTTACTAAAACACAAGCTGCGGCCCGCAACTTCATTCGCGTGGGAGTTTCCCGCATAAATCCCGATCCCGTGGGAATTCCGGGATAAAAAGTAGTTGTGTGTTATTCCAGGATATCAACTATCTACTTACCAAATTTCAATAGAATCCATCGAGTTGGTCCGGAGATTACGGCAAAAAATTAAAAAATAGTCTGTGTGTACTCGACACACAGACTATTTTTTAATTTTTTTAACTGAGTTTCTTAACTCACCTCAATTATTATTTATGTATAAAATTTAAATGTACTTTGTTTACTGTTTTATTATCTATACTTAATATTATAAAGCTGGAGAGTTTGTTTGTTTGTTTGTTTGCTTGAACGCGCTAATCTCAGGAACTATGGTTCTGATTTGAAAAAATCTTTCAGTGTTAGATAGCCCATTTATCGAGGAAGGCTATATATAGGTTATATATCATCACGCTAATTTTATTTATTTGTTTAATTATAGTTAATTAAAACGGTAAAACACCAATTGCATTAATTAACTTAGTAAGAAAAGAATAATACAACAGTCTAATAACATTAGGATTGCGGAAATCATGGGCATTTCTTAGTACAAATCCTAGGCGCCTAAAAGATTCTTTCGTAAGGGTGGAGACGTGATCTCTAAAAGTCAGGCATTGGTCGAAGGTCACTCCCAAACTGCTTCTCCACCCAAACAGTAGTTGTAATGGATTGGTTGCAACTTCCGACCGTACGTCATGACGTAGCACTTGCTCGTATTAAAAAACATACTTTGTTTACTGTTTTATCTATACTTAATATTATAAAGCTGAAGAGTTTGTTTGTTTGTTTGCTTGAACGCGCTAATCTCAGGAACTACGGTCCTGATTTGAAAAAATCTTTCAGTGTTAGATAGCCCATTTATCGAGGAAGGCTATAGGTTATATATCATCACACTAAGACCAATAGGAGCGGAGCACTAATGAAGAATGTTTCAAAATCGGGGGATTTTTTTCCTATTGAGAGCTTCCGCTGCGTGCGCTGCGTAAACGGTTAAAGTTTCGCAAAAATCATGTGTATGCAGATGTACTTTAAAAATATTAGTTTAGTATTTGTTGAGAATAACCTACAATCTACATGACATAAGATTATAAGACCCAGTACTTACTCACCTATACAACGTGTAACGGAAAGGGTATATACATACCAAGGGCACGGCTTCTTTGGATGATATTAAACGGTATTGGAAGGGTTTCAACTCAAAATAAAATACTCTAAAAATTAATACCAAATTATCGGTTTCGTAAGTTTCTTAAATTTAAATCATAACAATCGTGTCACCGCACTACGTAGGCCAATAACCTTCCACGTTACTTGCAAATATCACGATAAATCTCTTCTGTGATGTGCTTATTTCAATTTGAAAAGTTCGGTTTCTGGTATCAATGTTATAAAAATTCTCATTACTTCCGAACATGTAGATATAGGATTCAAAAACCCTTCCATTATCGTTTGATATCACCCAAAGAAGCCGTGCCCTTGGTATGTATATACCTTTTCCGTTACACGTTGTATAAACGAAGTCGCGGGTTAAAGTTAGCGTTAGCCCAAAGTAACTATTCCACGCGGATGAAGTCGCGGGCGGAAGCTAGTATGTATATAGTTATGTAGATGTAGGTACACGACTGCTCAGAGCGAGGGACGAAAGTCGTATATTATAAAGCCTTAATATTATAAAGCCGAAAGGTTTGTTTCTTTAAACACTCGAATCTTCTACAGCACTGGATGGATTTTGATGAATTTTGTCATGGAAATAGCTTCAAGCTTGAGAAAGGTTATAGGCCACTTTTACCCAACTGTAAAAGAAAGAGGTTAAGTTTATATCGTGATAAAGTCCACGGGAGTGAAGACCCACGCGCCTTTTAGTTATGTACAGACGCCAGCACATGAAGCTACCCGAAACTATCAAATTTTCCCAATCAACCTTGAACCTAATTTCTTTAACAATGAAGTTGAAAATCTATTAAAGAAATTTGACAGAATGTTGTAGCTTGATGTGCTGGCGTCTGTACCTATATGGTTTTAATTATGACGTACTTAAGGCAGAATCTAACTTGAAGGAATGTCATCATCATTTTAGCCGAGAAACATCCAAACACTGCCCAGGAACACCTGTCTGTTGGCCATATGAACATTTTTCCAGTGCGGGGTACAAACCGGCGACACGCATGACGCAGCCGATTGCTCCTCCACTGTGCCAGTCTTATCATCAATTTGGCTATGTTGGCTAGTTTGTGAGGATGGATGTGTAGATGTATGGATGTTTGTTATTCTTTCACGCAAAAACTACTGAATGGATCTGAATAAAATTTGGTAAGTGGATAGTTGACATCCTGGAATAACACATAGGCATTTTTATCCCAGAATTCCCACGGTATCAGGATTTACACGAGATACCCTCCTACTCGAACGAAGTCCTACGAACCTAGTTATTTATAACAGTTAATGAGGTGCTTACAAAGTAAAGCCTCAGATGTTAACATTTTAAAGTATGACGAACTTGTTGCTTTCTTTGCAAACCATTGTTTTACACTCGCTGCAGTATGAAACCCGTAATACCTACACGTTATATAAAATAAATAATAATTCTCCCGGCCATTGGCGTTGTCACCAACAAACAGTATGGAACGCTTTACGACTAGCCTGGCCAATTACTGCCTGGGAGACACCATGTGGAAGCTAGTGATGTGATACTATCGATAGATTTATGTCGATAGATCATAGTTTATTGACAGCCTTTTCAATTGGCTGGAGGTTATTATTGAGCGTGTTTAGTGTAGTTTTGATTTTGAGTAATATACTTTACAATATTTTGTACAACTGTTTGTTTAACTGTAAATTGGTGCATTTTCAGAGATAAGTAATTCTATCGTAGTTATCTATTGTAGTTATCTCATATTTCTATCGTATATGAAAACCTGCAGGCATTTTTATTTATATATTTATATTATTCAACTATCAACTTTACTAAGTAGGTATAGACAAATTTATTTATTCGTTTATCCTCGCATTGGAACGCCTTGTTGCAATTACACCAATGGAGAACGTCAGAATCTACTGCTTTCCGACATCCTATGCGCGATGAAGTGGTGGACATCGAATGGATTGACGATGGGTCACGTAAACTGTTTCAGAAATGTTCATGTTTTATTACATTACAAGGTCAGCATATTAATTTAGACAATTTATTTACCCAGTTATATAATAGCTAGATCCATTAAGAAGATAGAAACCCCAATTGCTTTTATTAAAAAAGTAAAAGCCAACACTTACCGATAATAACTGGTGACCTGACCGCAAAATAAGAACAGTAAAAATATGATTCACAAAACTTTTATCATAGCCGGCAATATAATTAAAGGAAATATAGAATAAAAGCATCAAGGCTGCCATTGCAATTATTGGTACCAATCCTTATGAACAAACGTCTTATTTTAATAAATATAACAACATTACAATAGCTCACATAATTATTTAAACACCGCAACATAAAGCCGTACACTTTATAAAAACAATCGCAATTATTTCACACAACAGCCTTCATTACTTTTCTTTGCACAACATTTTAACTTTTTAATAAAAAAGGCAAAGTTATTGTTTTGCGACTCACAGATCAAGATAGCGCTGGCCGGCAATCGAATGGATTTACCGATTTATCGATAATGTCCGTGGGTACGTCACTAATCGAATGCGCGATGGTTTATCACCCTCTATAATCGTCATTACACTATCGAGGGTTTCTTTTTTTTGCTTTTGTTATAAATTGAAAACGTAAAATTGATGACAGTAGGCTGTTGCTTTGGCGAAACTCGTTAATTTTGTATTTTAGCACTTCATAGATAGGAAAGATAATAATAGTATTTATTTAATATTTATGAAGTGCTTTCAGTAATTAAAATGTTGTGAAATTGTAACAAAACAATACTAAAAACCTTAAGTTTGAGAGCTGAAGTGTTCTAGTGGTTACTGGCACGACTTACGAGTTGTTTTGTAGGTCGTGGGTTCAAACCCAGTAGACTTATTAGGCTGGTTTTGTACTCAAAATTTAACTAAGACGCGATAGGACGTTACGACGCGAAGCGTGTTTATGTAAGTAATTATTCGTTAACGTTTTTCTATCAAAAGTGTGTTGTATTGTCAAGACGCGTTGCGCATGTCAGTTTAGTCTTTAGTAGTACGTTATACTAAAAAATTGCTATGTAAAAAACTTTATTACTTTTAATTACAAAGCAGCAATAGCCTAACGGGCTAGGGTGTCGGCCTTATGATCGAGAGATCGTGGGTTTGAACCACACCCATTACAATATTGCCGTGAACCCATTCCAGACAAGTATATTTAGCTTAGTTGGAGGGGTTAACAAGACTGCTAGTTATGTGAATTCCACCGACATTGCTAGTTATTTTCTCTTTAAAAAAATCATACTTCTAATTACACCAGCCCCGGAATAAAAAGAACCTGGTACTATTACTTACAGCCATATTAGAACAGTTAATTTGAAAGACTAATAATGTACGGAAACGCAATGGTTTTATGTTAAAAAATGTCGCGTGTGCACAATTTGTCATACGGTTTCAATAGACGTGTTATTTTGCGTTGATTTATTATATTATATGGACATTCAATGTTTATTTAATAATTTGCTGTTCATTGATTTTATTTTCAATAATAAAATAATAATAAAAAACAGATAAGTAAGACACAATAATAATTTATAATATATTTAATAATTTATTTCAAAAAGATATTTGTAATACATTAATGGGTCTTCTTCTTGGCGAGAAATGTACATTGTTCTACCGCCACAGTAATGTTTAATTGAGACTGGCGAAGATGCAATATTTAAAATATTTTACAACTTTAAAATATATTTATACAACGTGTAACGGAAACCCCATATCTATCCAAAAGGACTGAAGACAACATCTGGTATGAAGTCTCTATGCAAAGTTTCAGCTCAAAATAAGTGACTCACAGAATTGACTCCAAATTATTGGTTTCATATGTTTCTTGAATACCAATAATAACAAACGTGTCACAGCACTATGAGGGTCATCACTTTCCACGTCACTTGCCAATAAAACGATAATTCTCTTCGTGCTTCTTAATTTGAAAAGTCTCTGGTATCAATGTATTGAAATTTTTAATATGCTCCACACATGTAGACATAGGATTACAAAATCCTTGCTATATCGTTTGTTATCATCCAAAGAAGCCGTGCACTCGGTATATATATACCCTTTAAATTACACGTTGTATATATTGATGATAGTAAGCGATGATGGGGTCGAAGATGAAGCACGCTCCTAGAAATAATCTATCCACTCTTGACTTAAAGAACCCCAGGATAGATATCAGGAAATACAGACTCCAGCAGGGAATTCCACTCAGCTGTACCCACATTGAAAGTATTCTCAAAACGTTTTGTGCGTATACATTTTGGATGATAATTTTTGCCACTTTAAGATAAACCTACAAACAATACCTATATACCTATCATGTTAATAAACACGACATATAAACTTATTTAACTCTTAATTAAGACTTCAAACAAATACTATGCCTCGAACTATTTTTACCATAAGTATGAATATTCATATCAAGGCAAAGGTGCAACGTAAATGTTCACTGCTGATTACCATACGGAGATAGCGATATGTTTTTGTAATTGCATATACCTTCTTTATTATTGCAATTTTAGGCACGTACTTGTTTTTATTTTTATATTAATAGTATGGAGAAGTGTTTAGAAATATGACTTGTCACCTGCTTGGGATATGCATGTTTTGCTTTTAAAGTATCTTTCTACAGACTTGTACACCTTTTTTTTCCGGGCGGGAAAATCATGGAATGACTTTTCCGGCTCTGGGTGAAGCGGAAG
The DNA here is from genome assembly GCA_943138885.2 of Tholera decimalis. Lineage (NCBI taxonomy): Eukaryota > Metazoa > Arthropoda > Insecta > Lepidoptera > Noctuidae > Tholera > Tholera decimalis. The sequence continues at coordinate 35,560,041 of OW964569.2, read as the reverse complement.
AGAGTGTCAGACTTCAACTGAATAAAAACCCATCCTGTTCCTTCAGCTGCTCTAAAATTCCGGGGCCGCGGTACCTCGGTAGAACATTTCCGCAAACCCGGCAGGCAATGGCCCGATACTTGTGCACTTACGAAGCGTATTGTAAAGTTTAGTATATATGACTAATATTTTGTCAAAGTAAAACGTATGTTAATTTTGAACTAACATTAGTTGGGTTACAGTGACCATAACAAGCGGTTCGTGTTTAACCACCATAAAGTTAAGTTAACGTTAACCGATCAAGAGCGGTTTGCGTTACATAATAGCCTTGTACGTGATTTTAGAGCTTGGGTTTACAATATTCTTGTGTGGCTAAGGCTAAATTTTTGATTTAGTGTTAGTTTAAATATATTTTTAATAATGAGGTAAACGGAATTAGCCCAACTAGCACAAATGGCCTGCATTAGGGCTTTGGAGCGTATCCGATTATTACTTATGGTAATAGACGTAAGCGCTAGAGCATCTACTACAGACTTAAAGCAGCCGCTTTAGCGCTTTTTGGGCGCCATTTTATGCAGCCTAAAGTTCCATTTAACCTGCACAACGGTTGCATAAAGGTTCCTTAATAGCTATAACGATTTATTAACGCTATACTAAAGCTCTCATAGCGCTACTTTTGAATGATTTTGAACTACTTTGAACGAATGAATTGATTATAGTTCTTTATTGTATATCTTCAGTTGACATTATTTGTAATATTTTGGTAAAGTGTTTTCGTCGCCATCATGAAAATAAAACAAAAAGAAGTAAAAGTTTGTATTCTGTATTAGCAAGATATATAAAGACACCTAAAACGCTGTCCAGTTTACTGTAGATATATAAGATAATTTTCGAGTAATTTTAACGCGCTTTTATGATATTTAAAAAATTAACATAAGATATGTGATATTTTTAATTTGTTATACTGAATAAATTTTATTTCCGTATTTTAACGTGTCGATAACTTACTATTTGCAAGTGGCGGATTGTTTACCGGTACATTTAATGCACATTTAACTGAAAAACCAATGTATATCAACTCGATTTTGCAAGTGAATTATAAGTTTTCTTAAAAAATCATGGCGTCATTGTAATATAGTCATAACCTGCAGTTTTAGCTCTAATAACTCCCTTTTGAGAATCATAGCGCTAATTTTCACCCTTCTAACGCTTCCAGTGATTTTTGTTCCCCTAGTGCAACTCACAGCCACAAAAAGCTCCTATTTTCTTGTTTTTGAGGTTATAAGATGTAGTTACGTACTTATTCGTTTAGCATCCATTTTTATTAAATGTTTTATAATAGTTACAAAACCGGCTGTAAAATGGCGAATGGATTGAGCCTGCAAGGAATGACAATTGCTACTAAAGGCCTTAGTTACACTGATGATTTTTATGTAACTATAGTATGCATAAGAGTTTCTATTATTTCTATAATGAAACTTATAGTAGTATAATAGTGGTTACTATAACTATAACCTACAAAAGTTACAATGGAAACCACTGTACAGCTGTGAGTGGCAGAATGACCTTCGTAACTCTCATATAAAGGTGTAAGTGGTAAATGAGTTCTACCGTGGACCACTGTGAAGGCTAGGGTAGTATTTGATTCAGCTAATAGCACCTTAGGTAACTTTTATAGCTATAGACGTTTACGGATGCAGATATGCAACTTTGAACTGCTTTTTGAACCCTTAAACCGCTATTTAACAGCCGAAAGTAACAAAATAGGCTGCAATTTCCACTAATGTGCTCGTTGGGAGGTAACTCCACCAACGTATGGGAGTAATCTTTGATATGTAAGGTTACTAAAAAACATAAGGGGGGAAGTAACTAAAAGCAACTAAAACTATAATATTTTTCATGCCTAATCGAAAATTGCCTGAAATTTATAATGAGACATTCGAAGCTATTCTTTGAAATAATTAATTTATTAACAGTTTTGTTCCTTTTTGCGTTAGATTTTGTGATCTTTTGAAAACATTTTGTCTATAAATTCAGATTAAGAAAAAAATAATAGATCAATCAATCAAGTGGTTGTCTGTAAGATATGGCTATCAATAATATAACTAATAAGCGGTAATGAGATAAACCTGTGTAACATTTTTATGAATAGTAAAGTATGACGTAATATAACCCAGCATGTAAATTAATGATTATATCCCTGTGGGTACTAGTCTGTCATATGAGTGTTAGGTCGTGGGTTCAAATACATGCAGACACATTTCTTTGTCTAGTTTATATCAATGCTCTCAAAACAGTAAATGTAAACCCAAAAGAAATGCGAAAAGCTATAACCTAGGATTCTTTAAGTTAAGAGTGAATAGGTTATTTTTAGGTAAGCGTGCTCCATCTTCGACCACATTTTCACTTACAATCAGGTGAGATGTGGTCAAACGTGAGCCTATTTTCAATAAAAAAAAGACAAATGACCGCCATTGTAACCATAGGCAAAGCAATATTGTGTTACAGGGTGTGTTTATATTATTGGTGTACAATAAAGAATGTTGTATCTAACTTGGACGCATGGTGCATTACGGCATTATTATTCCATGTTATAGCAAGAAGGCTTGTGTCCCAGGATCTATACAACATGTAACGGAAACCCCATATCTATACAAAAGAACTGGAGACGAAATCGGTTATGGATCTCTATGCAAAGTTTCAGTTTAAAAATAAGTGACTTAAAATATTGATAAGTACCAAATTATCGGTTTCATATCGCACGTTTAATCCAATACTGTCACTATCCAAAATTTTGCCAAATCGACTTTTTAATGCCATCTGTTGGGTAACATAGAACTACGCGTAATCGCGCTTACACTAGTCTAAAAGTAACAGAAATAACCGCTATACGGGCAGTAGTCCGCTTCGTCACTAAACAAAAATGTTCCCATTCTCATTCCATTTTTTGCCTCTCCTGAAAAGTAGACTTTTTGGGATAGTGACAGTATTGGAATAAGCGTGCGATATGTTTCTTGAATACCAATCATAACAAACGTGTTTACAGCACTACGAGGGTCAATAACTTTCCGCGTCACTTGCCAATAACACGATAACTTCCTTCGTTCTTCTGAATTTGAAAAATTTGCTCTCTGGTATAAATGTAATGAAATTTCTAATAAGTTCCACACATGTAGACCTAGGATTACAAAATCCTTGCCATATCGTTTATAATCATCCCAAAAAGCTGTGCAATTGGTATGTATATGCCCTTAAAATTACACGTTGTATAGGCTGGTTACAGTAGTATTCTACGCACATATCCAACTATTTTGTTCTCTAAAGAACCAATAACTAACAATACTGATTCTAAAATGGCATAGTAAGAAGAGAGCCATTCCACTACACACCAAAACCGCATACCAAAACATCCCCTAACTAAACAAAATATACAACACATCATAATTCACAGAAAACAATTAAAAACGTATAATTTCGTCCGCACATCTGTTGTAACCGTTTCACAATATGGCACGTGGTCGAACCCCGTGCAAGGGTAGCGCACCGTGACCTCTTAATGACTGGACATGTGGGGAGTACCGTATGGGTGATACACGTTGGGACTTGAAGGTAAAAAATACTGGTTCTTGATTAGCGTGGGTTATTATTTTGGCCATTTTGTACTATAGTTTGTTACACAAAAGATGAATACAACTCTCGATTCTATTGTGACTTTACTGATGCCTTGAAGATACTTAAGAACTCTTTTTTCTTATTTCATAAATATCTAATCTATATAAATATAAATGAATCATCGAAAGTTATGGTTGTGCAAAGCTTCGGAAGGACTCCACCGAATCAGACGATTATTTTTCAATAGAGTGAATTATTGTCATGAGAATGTTTGAAAAATTATGTGGGATTGAAAAATGACATGTAAAAGAAGTATGAACGCAGAAGTAGTTTGGCCGAATAAAGTTGTTAATGCTACTGAAGCACCCTTAGTCGGGCAATTTCTAAGCAAGGAACGAACGCTACACGGTACTGTAGAACCGACGCAAAAACAAAACACTTATAGAAATTTTATGATATAAAGAAGCGCGACTTCGACTCTTTGCCAAAGTTTCATCATAATCTGATCGATGGTAACAACGCATACAGGACAAACTTCCATTTTTATTTATACAGAAGGCTAGCGTCTATACGCAGTTTTGCTTGCATGAAAAGGTTTTCTCAGTCTAAATAAAGTAGCCTACGCTACTTGCTGATAATATGAATTCTAATTTTATAATGGTGCAAGAATTTTTAAAATTGGCCTGTTAGTTTTTATTTTTATTCTTTACTATAAAAAAATGTCTCCTTTATAATAATGATAATTCATCTTTGATAAATGAAAGATAGAAAATAAATTTAATTGACCCACGGATTGGGGCAGTTCAAAAATAAAAAAATGTGTTGTTAGGTTCGCGTTTAACCTCCATCTCACTGAATGTTATGCGTGATCCAAGATGAAGCACGCTTACCTAGAGAAACCCATTCACTCTTGGCTTAAATACGCCCAGATTATAGCTACCAGGAAACACAGACTCTGCCAAGGAATAAAACAGCATTGTGTGCCTCACGGCTGTGTCAAATAGATCCAGTTCAACAAAATGCCAGAGAACTGTGCAACCCACTCTAATTGTGTAATTGACTTTATTGCATTCTAATTGTGACCGCAATTGTTTATTTGACGTTGATATTAATTTGTTTTATTACGTTTTGATTAATATTAACTTAATTTTTGCATTCAACTAATTTAACTTTCTCAATCTAATTTAATTTGTTTTTGTTACTAATCTCAATGACTTCCTTTACTTTTCTAATAATATTTTATTATAACTAAATTTTATTAAAATGTTGCTATAATTGTTGTGTTGTCGCAGTGAACTTTACGCCACCAAGATACAGGCTGTGCCTAGTTTGGGGCCCACGGTTACTTCTATTGTTTTCAGTATATGTGGATACTCTATCTGTATCTCTTTTCTTCAATAACTTGAGTATGTCAATAAATAAATAAACTAAACACTGCTCTAGTAGTATAGTAGTTAAGATAGATATCGTAAACTATGTCTAGACTAGTGCACTACTCCAGACATCGTCTACACTAATCAAAACAAACTGAGACATGCAAATAAATAGCAAATCGTGTAGAAATCTCAGCACTTCACCGCCGGACGTTGTCACGCGCACGCTAGCGTGTTACGCGGATTATTATAATAATGTCACGCCAATATTAAGGGATACTTGGGCCGTGAGGATTTTATTAGGAAACTCGATTTACTTTTGAGCATTGGGTCTGGGTAAGCTTTTCTTATATGTTACACGAGCTTTTGCGCGCGACTTCGTTCGCGTAGGAGGCTTTTTTCCTGATGCCGTAGGAATTCCGGAATAAAAGTAGCCTATCTTGTATTTCAAATATCTACTTACCAAATTTTATTGAGATCCCTTCAGTAGTTTTTGAGGGAAAGAGTATACATGAGTATACATACATATCTCGTCACAAACTTTCGCATTTATAATACACTAGCAGTTAAAAAAACATAACCCCCTTTTTTGCATTCGGCTAAAAAGTAGCCTCCTCAAGCTTCAAGCTACTTGCATACTAAATTTCATCTAAACTCAACCAGTACTTTCAAAGATTAGCGCGTTCAAACAAACAAACTCTTCCGCTTTATAATATTAGTAAGATACATGATTTTCGTGTACTTTGACATGCATTATTTATAAATTAAGTCCTAAGCACTCCTTAACTAGAGACAAATTTAAAGAGATTAATATTATGACTGTTCCCATCTCAGTATATTTACGAGTATCTCTTATATGCACACAAAAATATTAATCTGTTCAAAAAATACAGTGATGTTCATAGTGTAAATACCAGGAACAATAACACATAATTATGTCATTCCTAAAACAAGGTTAAAAAAAATAGGTGGTTCGTTTAGATGCCAATATATGCTTTTTTATAATAAAATTCTTAGCCATATTCAAGAACTAAGTATTAATAAATTCAAATTATTTATAAAACGTAAGATATGTCAGAAAGCTTTTTACACAGTTAAAGATTATATTGAGGACAAGCAGGCTTGGGAATGAGATGCTCCAGTGATAGACGTGTGCCTTTTTCATTTATTTTTAAAATTTTGATGTAGATTTATTTTTGATTGTTTAAAATATTTGCTTTCTCATGTATTGTATATAGCTATTTATTTTGTTTTTATTTATTGTTGTTTTATTATATATAATTATTTCATTATTGTAAATGTGAGGACAATATAATTATGTAGGTTATTCTTTCTTCGTTGTTTTTACTTTCACTATAATTTATTTAATGATGTTAAGCAGTTTGAGTACTTGTGTGGCCTACTCAAATGTCTTTACTTTGGCATTGTTCGTCAAATTGTTGAGTTCCTTAAGTTCTAAGTTAAGCTACACGATACTTAACTGATAAATGATTGCACTGTCTGGACAGGTCCGCTCAATTTTGCGTGGTTATTTCCTCAAAAGAATACCACAGATATGAACCTACATGCTTTTCATTTTATTTATTTTTATTTTATTTAAATACGTTTACCAAAAATTGCTTACACTACTTTTATGGCTAAAACAACATGTTTAAAAGCAGATTTTAGCAGACTAAAGTGTAACAATTACTTAAAGGTAAACTCTGCATGCATAAGTTATATTTATATCTATACTATAATTATAAATAACATTAATATGAACCTACATGCTTTTTATTTTATTTATTTTTATTTTATTTAAATACGTTCACCAACAATTGCTTACACTAGTTTTATGGCTAACACAACATGTTTAAAAGCAGACTTTAGCAGACTAAAGTGTAACAATCACTTAAAGGTAAACTCTGCATGCATAAGTTATATTTATATCTATACTATAATTATAAATAACATTAATCTATCTGTTGCGTCCCAAATGTATTTTTGAACGATCTTTGGTGTGGCAACATTCTATTGTCTTTTTGATGTTGACACTTGACATAACTTTTTCACTTGACAGATAGACTTTGCTTCCTTGTTGAAAAATGTCCGCGTCGGACCTGTTGATTTAATTGTAATTGGTAAAATATCGTTTGGAATCGCCGTTCGCAACCGATAATTGGGTCGCGGTTAACTATTGTTTGAAGTTGTAATCCCGGATTGACGAAAACCCTGGGATATTTTTGGATTTATCGCCGGGTTGTTGCCACCTCGTGACACGCGCATTTGTCGGAAATAAGTAGTGATAAATAGCTTCAATCCGGTGTGAGTTGGGTGTGATGCTGATCTGGACCGCGCCATTGGAGATTGGCGCCTTGTGAACGTTCTAGAACACGTGACTTACATCACACTTTTCACTTACTCACCTCATATTACATACAAACCACACTTGGGCGTGACCTAGGAAGGTCGAAGCTTGGCGAACCCAGCACAGAAGGTTAGTGGTAATAAGGTATTTATAAAGCCTCAGAGGCTATAGATTGTTGTAGGCCGAAGAGCCTTTTGTAAGTTTATTGTTGTTGAAGAGCAACGTTGAGCTCCACGAACCGTGGACAAGTTCAGACCGTCCAGTTACCGTTGCACTGGCCTATTGTAGTCCTGATCACTATCGATAATTTAAGTACACACAACAAGATCTAATATTGGCTTAATATTCTAATCAATCCTTTAACACTGATATTAACAATAAAGTTACTCCAAATAAGGACTACTCCATGTCGATACATTTATAAATTTTGGCTTTTAGCTTGATCAAGGAATCAAATTGCAGATCAATTTGGTCACCGCAACTGTTCACAACCCTACATAACTCGCCACAGGAGAATTGGCACCCAAAACTGTTCTACTCTGTGGTGGGCAGAGTGGCGTTATTGGCTTCCGAGGTATTCTGGAAGGGGCACGGAAGTTAAAGAGGCTCAGTATCTGTGGGCAATCAATTTTATGGGCCATCACTTTGCACAGAAATATTGCGTCCATAAGGCGGCGACGCTTGTCTAGCGATATTATTTTAAAATGTCTCAGTCTATTGTTGTAGGAACGAATTTTTTTAACTATTCCGCTGGCAAATGCCAAGTGCCATAGAAAACGCTTTTGAATACGTTCAAGTCGCTTCGTACGTTTACGTTTAAGTTCATATACAAATTGTCTGGACTTTAAAAGAGACTTTGACCTCTGAGTTTGTTTCGGTGTTTCTTCTCAGAGTAGTCACTTAGGAAATACCGGCCTCATCTAGCTAAACTAAACACACAAAAAAACATGACATGTAAAAGTGTTATTTATAACCAGTTTACAAAATAAATATTTCATTTCATTTCATGAAAATCAGTGCCGTGGTCAGCCACCATCCGGTAAGGACAAGGTCCGGTTCAAATCAAAGAGCATTCAGCAGCATTGACAAGACCCGATAGGGTCATTGCCTAATAGGGTTGCGGGAATTTTCTAACGAGATACCGCTGTCCCGGACCAAAAGGGCAACTGAAGGAACAGGGTGGGTCTTTTGGGCAGTAAAAGTCTGACACTCCCTTCCATCCAGAGCGAGAGGAGTCATTAGATGATTTTTCAATCGAAGAAAGACAAAAAAAAGTTTACAGTTCTGGCAGGCACCTCTCTATGTGAAGGGTGCTCCATAATCCCCACACGGGCTCAATGCCTGTTGGTAGATATCGTATATTTTCGTATTGTCGGTGCCAGTTTACTCGAGCTACTTCTCTTAAACCCAAAGGAAAACATCCTTTGGGTTTAAGAGAAGTAGGTATGATCACAATTACACAAGGTTTCTTAAATACCTTCCCACCCTCACTCATCATTTGCATTTTCTGGCTTCTGACTACCCGTTATAACTGTCATAGATTTACAAATGACAGCCAGAGTAGACGTAAAAATAAAAATGAGTCTCTAGCAATTGTTTACGTATTGTATACCCGACATAGATAGTTAACCTTGGGGCACAAAACTACTCACACACCTTTATATGTTTAAAAATGTTGACTAAAATTCAAAACAATACCGTAAAGTGTAAAGTCAATATTAAAGTATACCTCAACCATAATAATAATGTAAGTAAATCCTCCTCGATATCTCGGTAAGTTTGTTTTTGAAGACTTCCTATAAAAATCTGAATAAGTCAATATTATAATGCAGATGATATATGCATTGATATGTGTTTCGTCGGTCTCACTTACATGAAAAAATACATAAATATCAAACGAACAAGTCGGCATTAAAATAACACGGCTATTAGATTACAAATACAATTGAAAGTAAGAACCAAAAAGAGGTTTTCTAAACCTTTTAAAACATAAACAAAGTGTGATATCAATACCGAATTAACATACTAACATAAATCGCCAAACGTGACGTAGTTACCACTAATTCTTAAAGTAAACATATTGATAACAATTCTTGCCGACCATCAATAAATCACGACAAACTAAGATGTCTCAATATACTACAAAGTAATTTCACTGTTAGCGAGAGAGAGACAGATTTACTAACCCCTCGAAATGTAGTAGGTTGGAAAGAGACAACCAACAATACCGCATTTCGAATTAATTAAGGAGCAAATGGTTTTAAATCATTTGCCTTCGACGCTCCCTGTGGGAATCCAGAAGAGTTATAAGACCCTTTATTCTAAATTTAAAATTACAATTTTGTAAATGTTTCGAATATTTTAAATCTTGTGTACTCGTTATTGGTCTCTGGGGTGGAAGAAAAAAAAAAGTGGCCCAAATATCGATACTTTATGGTTAAAGGTTAATGGACCCTAAAAGGAAGCAAAGGGGATAAAATTATTGGGTGTATTGTAGAACTGTATTAAGACTTGAATATAAATGTAGGGAAGATACTTACCTTATTCAGTGATAACACCGCTATTGAACCATATACTCGTAATATACTCGTAATAAGCAATATTGTTAAATAGGTGTGTGCAATCTTTGGTGTATATACAATAAAGTATATTCTATCTATGTATCTTATGAATCACTAACATGTTTACAAGATAGAACCAATTTTTAAATTATTTATCTGCCGAGTCGAGCGTGAAGCAAACACTGCTGTCCCATCCCTTTCTGGAAACATTTCGGCGTATTTTTATGTCCCAATTTGAGGATCTCCGGATAGGTTTAGAACGCTGTAATTATCGTCATTTAGTAAGCTATAAGCACCCACTTGAAGCACAAAATTTCATGTTTGTAGCTTATTTATTTCCTAAGTTCTGCAATAGCAAAGTTGTGCTAATTCGACACTCACTGATCATTGATCATCAAAATAGAACTAGTACTTCCCATAAACCTAGATAGCTGAAATTTGGCACAGAGGTAGGATTTAGTGCTCCTTATAAAGGGAAAACTATCAAAACTAGAATCATGGAAGATCTGGATTTCATGTGACTTGGGCGTTGACTAGGATGTGTCAACAAATAAATGTGACACAAAAAGATCTGTATAAATGTGCATAAAGAATGATCAACGGCTGGTCACATAAAATCTAACTATATTAATAAAGAATCGCTGTAAATAACCTTATACTTGGCTTGGCTTTGCTGAGAGATTTTATTACTTTTTATCTAAGAAGCTCCATCGAAACTTAGATAGTTTTTTTCAGGATGGTTTCGGTGGGATATCATTACTTTTACGAGCAATGACAAAATTAATTCTACGTTAATAAATTATGTAATTACCGTTAGTTATTGTAAAACATTGGCCATTCATAACAAACGACCACCGACAATTACAAAACACAATAAAATCCTAATAATAATCATTCCATTACACACAAAATCAATATTCATAAGTACATAACACCAATTAAAACCGTTGGCACATTATCTATGCGGCCAACTGCCAGACAGTTGCGTGAAACGAAACGTCACGGGCACGGTAATCGCGAGATTGGCTCATTTGATATGTAAGTGTCACGCTGAATAGACGTGTGGCGTTGAATGGGTTAATGTTAGGGGAGGAATTTGATATTGAAATTGGCTTTATGTGTTTGGTGCTTGCATGTTTTTTAAATATGTTCATGAAACGATTCGTTTTCGGAGATTGATAATTATTTATTTGTGTAAGTACATAATAGCTTCAAAATAAAAACAAGTTCCACAAACCTATGTACGTTTTACTGTGAATTGGGTGAGCTGTTTTACACATAAATATAACCAGTAATATTTTTTGCTTTTGATGGTTATGACAAGTGAAATCAAACGCATCCACAATATACTTACAATTCTTAAAGTAAGGAGACGTTTTTATTAATAAACAGAAATAAAAATGATGTCTACTTTGTTGTACATCTCATAGTATGCAAAAATCGTTCATAAAAAAAACAAGTGCACAATGGGCGGTCTTGTCGTTCATGGCAATTGCTTACGGACAACTTCAAGAAAGACTGAAAGTTACAATATAGTTTTAAACCTGACAGTATACAATTATAAATAAATACCTGATCCGACGATTAGCCAAATCGGTCCAGCTGTTCTCGAGTTATAGCGAGACAAACGGCAATTGATTTTTGTATTTATTGAATAGACTGTGGCAGCAACTTCGTTGCCGAGTAAATTTTGTACACACGGCAATAGATTTCTTGGTCCTGAATCCACCCAACGTTTCATCATAATCTGATCTGGCCTTTGGTTATAGCTTAACACGTTCCCTGTCCCAAACAAAAATGCAAAATTGAGTCGGAAGTCCAACATACTTTTTGCAAAATACTGTTTTTATGTTGTCAAAAATATTAAAAGAAAACCGGAAGTAGGTATTACTACCCTGAAACACATATGGCTCAGGAGCGTAGAGAGTCATTATGGTTCATGGAAGTTTTTATATTTTTAGGGGTTTTTATAAATGTTTATTAATTTAAACTTTAATTGTACAAATTATATATATTTACAACTTAGAGTAATTATATTATGTACTTATCTACAAACATGTCAGTGTCAAACGCTAGCCTGCAAATGTCTTCTGGGTACCGCCCAATGTCGAAGCCGAAAGCAGTGCTTATCTACTAAAGGACATACAAACATATATTTTTGTTTATACAGATATGAATTTATCATAGCTATTAGTATAAAAATACATACAACATCAGCCTAGCCTTTTTCCAACTATGTTGGGGTGAGACCAGTGTAGCCAGAGGTAGGATCATGGTTGACTGGTAGAGTAAGCCTATGGCATTAAGTCCGCCTTTGTACTTTTTGTGTTACATAAAGTTTTAATAAATAAATAAGACTAGACAGGCCTGTTGGTCTAGTGGTCAGTGGCCCTGACTGCTATGCGCTTGGTCGTGGGTTCGATTCCCACCCAGGACAAATGTTTGTGTGATGAGCACGATCATTTGTTCTTTGTCTGGGTGTAATTTATCTATAATATGTATGTATATAGAAATATATATGTTGGCGCAAAGGAACAAAGTAGTTTACAATGTGTTGATACGTCATTTCCACTACAACCGCTCCGTGAGTCAGGCGAGAGGTGGGGACGGAACGTCATAGTAAGGCACGCGCCGCCAAGTGGGGATCATTCCGATCGAGGCGCTCGCTCCGTCAACATCTCTAGTAAAAATGAATAGGGTCACACCTGAGTCGCAATTACCTTGTTTTTATAATAATTATTGTAATAAATTAATATTCTGAGTTTGCTGTAAATAATTATGTAATTAGCGAACTTTGAAATAAACTGTAGTTTGGATTTAGTAAATCTTTTTCTACGTAATCACTGAAGTTTTCCTTGAAGTCGGGTTCGAAGGTCAGCCTGGCGCTGATAAGGATCCTAAAAATCATGGTCCACCTTCACCGATTTTACAACAAGTTACGATCTCTCCGAAATATATGTATGTTTATCAGTTGTCTAGTACTCATAGCACAAGCTCTGCTTAGTTTGGGACTAGATGGCGTTGTGCGAAAGTAAAGAAAAAGTCTGCCTATCTGACCTCCAAAACCCAACAGCTGGGTAACACGATACCCCTTGGTAAAACCAATTTCAGATAGTCTGACTTCTGACTACCCGTAACGAGCGTCAAAAATGTCCAAATGACAGCCGGGACCAGCGTCTTTACGTGCTTTCTAAGGCACGTAGAAATATCGATATGTTAAAATAATCACCCATCCACAGATTAACCTCGACAAGCGTTGCTTAACCGTCCGTAAAGATCGACCCATCCGGCTATTATTATTTAGCCACAAGCTCGTCCAATATACCATACATACATTCAATACCTAATATTATACTAATAAATATCACATGTACAGTCGCCAGCACATCAAGCTATCCGTATCTGTCAAATTTACCCAATTGAGCTAGAACCTTATCATGTTGTAATAAAGTTGTGAATCTATTAAATTATTTTGACAGATTAGAGTAGTTTGATGGGCTGGCCACCGGAAAAATAATTGAGAACGTCTATAGCCTGTTGGCTGAAATGTCGGACTTGTGATCGAGTGGTTGCGGGTTTGAATTCCACCCATTGTAGTATTGCCGTATACCCACTCCAGAAACAAGCATATTTAGCTGAGTTGGAGGGGTTAGCAAGTTTGCTCGTAATGTGAAATCTACCCACATTGCTAGTAATCTTTTTTTAAACAAAAAAAAAATTACATTTTGATACAAGTGGAGAAAGTTTGTTATCGCGTTGCTTAAAAAAACGAGTGCAATTCACACGTAGTAGAAGTGAACATTAAAAAAATATATATTTGTGTCTGTCTCTTTTTACTTTCGCTTTTTCGACTCCCCACGAGACCCCCTACCCCTCCCCGCCCCCCTCTCAGGGCTACCTCCCTCCCCCCGTGACCTAACTTTGTTCCCATGGTCGCAAGATAGCCGAGTTTGGGCTCATTTTAAAGGGTATCAAAAGCTCTATTATTTGGCCCCAACAGAATTCCAAAATTCGGCAATTTATGTGTCTGTCTCTTTTTACTGTCGCTTTTTCGTTTCATAAATTTTCAAATCACAACGATGCTAAAGAAGATTTCACTTCAAAAAAACAAATATTGAACTAAAAAATATCAAACTTACAAACTTAATTGCAGTCTAACATCCTATTCCTTTAAAGTCGCCAAAAACAAAACCAAAACAGGCAGACCGACTATATGCACAGTTACCAGATGATGTCCTGGGCCAAAATACGGCTCCGACACTGTGTTCGCGCCATACATCACAAGCTAATTAATTAAACTACCCGTTACAGGAGCGAAGTGGACCAATTTCGCTCTGGTTTTAAATTTAAAAGTGTTGAGATTGCTCTGTCCATTTAATTGATACAGCCGGCCAGGAATCCCAGTCGGTTCAGTCGTTACCTTATCACTATACTGATTTCACACTCGTGTGTTGCGAGTTTACATGGCGGAGGTTTTATTTGACTGTGGGCCTTTTAAATACCCTAACTAAGGCTTTAATAGATTTTAGGGTGTTGTATAGACAAAACCCTAAAATCTATTAAAGCCTTAGTAAGTTAGCCTTATGATAATGGTAGTGTTACGTTACACGTTTCTGTTATAGACATATTAGACATACCGAATAAGCTTTTAGCTTTTTCTTATTCCAAAAATGGGGTCGTTAATTCAAGAGTGAATAGGTTAGTTCTAGATCAGAGTGCTTTATCTTCGATCACATCTTCGCTTACCACCGAGCCTATTATCTATAAAAAAATACATCTATAACGTTATTAGTTAATCATGCCTATTAATAATAATAATATGTTTATTTGCACATAGTAAATAAGCTATTTAACATTTACATACATTTTTCATTTTGTTATAATAGAAAAGTTACGTACATAAAAGTGTCGTAACTGGCACCCTTGCTAAGTTAATTAAACAACTTGTATCAAAGGCACCAGTCCCAACCCTAGCCCACTTAAACGAGGTATTAGCCGAGGTATATAAATGATGCCTATCTAGATCTATAACGTATTTTACTGGGACACCCTGGCCTCCTCTAGAATAGGAATAGGCCGTAAACCACCACGTGATGGCATATCTTGGCATTTTTACTCTAGAACATCCCGTGATATAGATAATTAAAAGTAATGTGCCTGGGTATGAACTCACGACGTACAACTTGTAAGTCGTACCAGTAATCAATAAGCCACTCCTGTTTATCCCGTTGTGCTGTACGGTATTGGACTCAATGGTATGCTTGCTGCTAGAGTATAACAGGATTTTAATCTGGAATAGGTTACTTTTAGGGAAGCGTGCTCCATCTTCGACCACATCATCACTTACCATCAGGTGAGATGGTGGTCAAACGCGAGCCTAATATCAATAAAAAAAATGAATAAATGCATGGTCCAAATCTTTTTGCGAAAAATAACAATTCAAATACTAAGCATGAATGCCTACTAAGAACTTGTGCTAATAATAACACTTTTAATTCATAATAACAAACAATGAAAATAATAAATAAAAATATCTTTATGATCGCAGGCATGTGAGCCAATCGCGTGCGCAGGGGCCTACCGGTCACGATGTTCGAAGGACCAAAAAAACGACCATATTATCACATCTTGGTATGTCCACAGCTTTGTGCGTCCACATTTATAAAACGCGTTTGTATTATAGCTTATTTAATATGCTTTTGATACGTTTAAATGCGGGATTACGGTGGTTTAATGGGAAAAGGTGGGTAGAGCTTGTAGTTTGTGATTTTGGATTATATCGTCCTGTTATGGGGTTTTATAATGGTGTTTTTGACACTTTGGTTCATTGCTGCAACACTTAAGTACATACTGAATTTGTTTTGTTTGTCAGTCACAGTTAATAAGAAATACGAACTAAAATAAAACATAACATAACGTCGTAGCATCGTTTTACTCGTGCAGCCTGTGGATCAGGTATACCTACGCAAAAGGCCTACAGCGCTCTGCGCGTTCAATATAATAATACGCTGAGGGTTTTGTTGGGGGCTACCTCGGTTTTGCAGCGCGTCGAGCATATTTGCTGAAGTGAGAGTAGATGACTTTTATGCTGTTATGCGCAAGCGTAGCCCCAACAACATTCTGGTTACACTGGCGGACAAAATCGATGGGCAATTTGTCAGGCACTGGGCTGGTAGGCATGTGTGCACAGGCGTACATGTCGCCAATTAAATTGATGTTGTGTTTTAATTGTATTAATAACAGGTTAAGCTTTTTACTAACACTCTATGGATCAATAGTCTGAGACAAATAAATAAATAAAATAACCAGCCTATAGCGTTTCCACTGCTGCGATACAGGCCTACACTTTATTAGAGGGAGTGGGCCGCAATCCATCAGTAAAATGCAAGAAAAAATTGTTCTCAATGCTGTTTGGCTGGTAAGGAGTACTTTACCAAGAGACTGCGGCAATGCCGCGTTGTGTGTCAATACTAAGCCTGTGCTAAAATAATAGCCAGCTCTTGGGTTACGGGAGGGTTGTTTCCTGTGTTACAAAATAATTATTTTATTTGGTCCATTAGGTAGATTTTCAAAAAATATTAGTCACGTATTTTTTGCTTTTATAAGTCAAGAAAAATTCACAAAGATGGAAAGCTTCAAAGTAAAGCAGTGGGGGCTGCTGACGTCACACATTGCTAAGAATTATACCGAAGTGTGACGTCACGCGAAATTTCAACTCACTGTATCTTCTTAATTGTTCAATTACGTGAAAAAATAAAAAATACGTGTCCAATGTTTTTTGTTAAACTACGTGACGGACTAAATAAAATATTTTAGGAAACTACCCTATTGTCGACTAGCCTGTTTTGTAACTATAATACGTAACGCCCATTTTGAAACTTCTTGCAAAACGTGTTGCTGGCAAACAACGATAGAAATGAGATCAATAAATTCATTAAAAATCAGAAAGATCTGTGATTCTTGATAACTACAACTTGGCGGGTTTTTAAGTTTAGATTGAATACGTTACTTCTACGCAAGCGTACTTCATCTTCAACCACATCATCCCTTGTTGAGATGCTGGTTAACCGCGAGCCTATGAATAATAAAAAAATGGCCAAGTACTAGTCAGACTCGTGCATGAAGAGTTCCGTAGTAACTACGCCAAATAACTTTGTTTTTCATAGTGTTTGTATAAATTACAAAGTTATATTTGCGGTTTTCTAAAATAGGCTATATCTCAAAAACTGCTGACCCGATCTCGTTCAAACTAATTTTTGTTGAAAGTTTACATTAAGATCTACAACACATATTTATTTTAGATTTTTAACTCCATTAATATATAAGTTAGAGGGGGGGACACATTTTATCACTTTGGAAGCATATATCTTTTAAACGATTAACTTTATGAAAAAGTTGTTTTAGAAACCTCAATGTCAAAATGAATGAAATGAAATGAAATGAAATGAAATATTTATTCTGTAAATTGGTTATAAATAACACTTTTACACGTCATGTTTTTTTGCGTGTTTAGTTTAGCTAGATGAGGCCGGTATTTCCTAACTGACTACTCTGAGAAGAAACACCGAAACAAACTCAGAGGTCAAAGTCTCTTTTAAAGTCCAGACAATTTGTATTTGTATATGAGAAGCATGTAGGTTCATGTCTGTGGTATTCTTTTGAGGAAATAACCACGCAAATTTGAGCGGACCTGTCCAGACAGTGCAAGCATTTGTCAGTTATCGTGTAGCTCAACTTAGAACTTAAGGAGCTCAACAATTTGACGAACAATACCAAAGTAAGGACCTTTGGGTAGGCCACACAAGTACTCAAACTGCTTGACATCATTAAATAAATTATAGTGAAAGCAAAAACAATGAAGAAAGAATAACCTACATCGTCCTCACATTTACAATAATGAAATAATTTTATATATATAAAAAAAAAACAACAATATAAAAAAAAGAAAACAACAATATATAAAAAAAAACAACAAACAAAAACAAAAATTAATAGGTATATACAATACTTGAGAAAGCAAAATTTTAATTAGTCAAAAATAAATCATCAATCATAATTTTAAAAAGAAATAAAAAAGGCACACGTATATCACTGGAGCATCTCATTCCCAAGCCTTCTTGTCCTCAATATAATCTTTAACACTGTAAAAAGCTTTCTGACATAGTTTACGTTTTATGACCATGTTTTACACACATGTTTAGAGACCTGTCTGTAGATACCACACATACATAGGTTTTAATGAAAAAAAAAATATTTTCAGTTTCAGTTCCATGTATGCGGAGCCCCCCTTAATTTTAAATATTTTTTAATTTGTTCCTTAAAATCGGGAAGCGATTGAAATGAAATTAAATATTTATTTTGTAAATTGGTTATAAATAACGCTTTTACACGTCATGTTTTTTTGCGTGTTAAGTTTAGTTTAGCTAGATGAGGCAGTTGTTTCCTAACTGACTACTCTGAGAAGAAACACCGAAACAAACTCAGAGGTCAACGTCTCTTTTAAAGTCCATACAATTTGTGTTGGTCCAATCATATGAAAAACATCTAGGTTCATGTCTTTGGTGCTCTTTGAGGAAATAACCACACAGATTTGAGTGGACCTGTCCAGACAGTGCAAGCATTTGTCAGTTATCGGTTTACAGAATACATCTACCTACCAAGTTTCACATGTATAGTCCTAATATTATAGTTATATATTATAGTTTCGGAATAAAATGGCTGTGACATACGTACGAACGGACAGACAGACAGACATGACGAAACTATAAGGGATCAGTTTTTTGCCATTCGGCTACGGAACCCTAAAAAGGAAATCACGTCTGTTTAGCCTTTGGGTCTGCCAGTCTAACCAGATTCAGCCAAGTACTAGTATTTTATACGGAGCTGTCTCTTATCTAACCTCTTTGATCGAACCTATTGTTGGCAGACAATCTCGGTAGAAGTTGATCATCCCCAGGAAACGTCGAAGTTGGAGAATAGTTTCTGGTTTCGGGTAGGTAGATACGGCTTTAACTCGTTCCGCTGTTGGTTTTATGCCCGTCGCCGATACTTCACAGCCGAGAAAATCTATTGTTTCTTTACCAAACTCGCATTTTTCTATGTTTAGTGCCAGACCGTAGTTGTCTAGTCGCTGTAGAACTTGATGAGAAGTTGCTTGTGTTTTGTTTCGTTTTCTTCACACTGGAGAATATCGTCGATAAAAGAGAAACAAAACTGTCGGGATCTTGAGGATAGTCTACAATGCTGTCATGTAGAATTGTAGATGGATAACAACGATACCTACTGTCAGGTCTGGTTTCAGATTACCTGGTTTCTGACTACCCGTAAAGACTGTCAATGGTATACAAAAAAAATAGCCATCGGCGTAACGTGTTTTCCAGGGCACGGAGGTAACGTTATGTTAAGATAGTTACCCATCTACGTACCGACTACGACAAACGTTGATTAACCTTGAAGAAGGTCGATCTTCAGTTTGTTATTTAGCCACGAGCTACTACAAAAGATGAACTCAGTATACCTGAAATGTTTATAAAACCAGCTGAAAATGAATACAATATTTAAAAGGGTTCTCGTATTCGCATTGAAGTCGTACTCAGTCAAATACTCCACTTCTCACAATTTCGAGGCCTCAATAGCCTAACGACTAAGATGTCGGTCTTGTGATCGGAAGGTCGCGATCTCGAACCCCACCCATGACGCTAATGGAGTGAACCCACTCCAGACACAAGCATATTTAGCAGTTGCTGCTTAATTTGTATCAAGCCCAGGTTCGGTCGTGTATGGAGTACTGCTCTCATCTTTGGAATGGATCTGCCAAATACACTCTTTTGCAAAAAAAACGGGCACCTAAGGAAATTTACGTTCTAAGGTCGATTTGAGTTAATTAAATGAAATTTATTGCTTTGACGTAGTCTGTATACTTATAATCGTGTAAATTAATGCGCGTGAAGTGAATTCGGGCAATTAAAAGAAAAAAAACGACAGATTCTTTAAAACCGATGTACACGCTTAAACAATAAGAAGTGGTCGGCAATAAAGACAAGATTTTTTTTTTACTTTTTTTAATTAAATAAAGTTACAAATGTAAAGACCTAATAACGAGTGTGACCTCCTCTTGCCAAAATCACAGCTTGAATCCTTCTGGGCATCCTTTCCACGATGTTTTTAATAACGTTTTGAGGAATACGTTCCCACTCTTCTGCAATGACTCTTTTTAGCTCCCTGATGTTTTGTGGAGCAGGTTGCACTGATCTTACCCGTGTCATTAGAACATCCCAGACATGCTCAATTGGATTGAGGTCAGGACTTCAAGCTGGCCAATCTAAACGACGGATCCCAACTTCTTGCATGTACGCTTCCACGTCGCCAGAACGGTGCGGGCGAGCATTGTCGTCCATAAAAATGGAATCTTCCCCACGTGCAGTCAATGTGGGTTGTGCATATGGAATTAGGACTTCCATTATGTACCGGTGTGCATTTAATGTTCCATTTTCTATGAAAACTAACTCCGTACGCTCCGTCGAATGAATTGCTGCCCAAAACATAATGGAGCCTCCGCCATAAGGAGTGATTTCTTCGAAACACACTTCCGCATAGCGTTCCCGTGGTATTCGCAGCACTCGCCGGCGTCGGTCCTCTCCACACAAAGAGATTCTAGCTTCATCAGAAAACAATACTTTATTCCAGTCCTCCAGACTCCGTTCAAGCACAGTTCCGAGCAAACTGAAGTCGAGCAACACGGTGCTCACGGAGTAATTTCGGGCCCCGAGCTGGTCGGTAACTCCTGATATTGGCAGCCAAAAGCCTCCTCCTGACCGTACACAAGCTAACTTCTACTCCTCTTACTTCTTCAAGGAGTAAGTAGGTCCACACTTGACGCTTTACGATTCCGCAACGCCTGACTCACCAAAAAGCGGTCATCTCTTGGTTCTGTGCATCGTTTTCTTCCCGAACAGGGTCTTCTTTTGACCAAACCGGTCTCTTGATACCGTTGCCAAGTCCTCTGGACAGTTGAACAACTCACATTTAGCCGCTGAGATACATAAGTTTGCGAACAACCTTCTTCAAGTAGGGCTATAATTTTACCGACCCTTATCGCTTTATCACTCATATCAAAAAGTGGTATTTAATGTAAAAAGAAAGATTAAATTGTTTAATTTGCAGAAAATATCCAAAAAGTTTTAAAATATCGTAATCAGTTAAAAATCGTTTCAGCAATTCGCGCCATTAGTAAAGCAATTTTAGAATAATCCACAATATTCATTATTTTTCTTTTATTAATTTCAAATTTTAAATTTGGAACGTAAAGAATCATGCCAGGATGCTTCAAATAACATGCCAATACATCGTCAAATTAATAAAACCCATTTCTTGTTCTTCTTCATTGAAGTAGAGAAAAAATCTAAAGTGCCCGTTTTTTTTGCAAAAAGGTTTAGTAGCTGGACACGCTTGAGTCCATTGAGAAACGGGCCAAGAGACTCATTGGCAACGATGCACTGGTCGAGTCAAAGCTCCAGAGCCTTGAATATCGACGACGAGTTGCAAGTCTATCGGTTTTCTATCGGTTACATTTCGGGGAGTGTGCGATGTAATTACACAATCTAATTCCGCCAAGTCCATTCCATCATCGGACTACAAGACAAACGGCGATGGCGATTACATGGTGGACATCCCACACATACGCACAAAACGTTTTGGGAATACTTTAATTGTGCGTACGGCTAAGGAGTGGAATTCCCTGCCAGAGTCTGTGTTTCCCGATAGCTAAAACGTAGGAGTCTTTAAGTCAAGAGTGAATAAGTTACTTTTAGGTAAGCGTGTTCCATCTTCGACCACATCATCACTTACCATCAGGCGATACAAGATTGCTAGTAATGTGAATTTTACCCACATTGATGTGGGTAAAATTCACATTGCTAGCAATCTTGTTAACCCATCCAACTTTTTTTTAATTGATAATAGGTTCGCGTTTGACCACCATCTCGCCTGATGAAAGTGATGATGTGGTTCACTTAAAAAAAAAATTTTTGGCAAGATTGTTTCCGAGATGATATTGCGACTCGAATTGTATCTTTTTATGTACAAGATCTAGCCGTCTAAAATAAGAATTACATCAAAACAGTAGTCCTTAATGTAATGACCATAACTCATAGGCGTTTGCCATCCAACTTATGACAACTTAAGAATGATATATCTCTTTTAAAGGTTGCATTAACGCATTTCAAGTGAACATAAATTACTTATTTTTATATTTAAAATGATGGACTAGAAATATAAGTATCATAAATTATGCTCAATGAATTTATTATATAATGCGCATCAATTTATTGAGTATTATAATTCGGTTTATTACTTAACTGTAGTAGTTATGATATTGTTAGTAGAAGATAGTTTTTTAACCTTCGACGTAAAATGGTCTGTGACATTATAGCTCTTAAACGAATGGACCGATTATGATGTATAACGCTAAATGAAGAAGTTATTTCTACATAATATTGTGCATTATGTATTCATATTCTGATTTTATTTACTAGTGAAGTTATATTAAAAGTCGATAGAGAAATTCTATCTTTTTTGCCAGGGGTTACTCACATTTTTTTTTTTATAATCGCTGTGTCACTACGTCTAATTAAGAAGTGTAGGTATGCAAATAGGTGCAGGCTTTAATCCCACGGAAACCAAAAGTATCTAGTAAGTTCTGTTTAATTTTCACGGTAGAAAACTATTAGTGATTGAAATGGCTTTGGTCAAAAAGTTATTTACAATGAATAGCAGTACCTATTCTTTGAGAAGAAAGAAAATAAATATTTTCAGTGTCTTTTCCTGGCTTTCAAAGTGTTATTACCTAGTTGTCCGAATTCAACCAGAATTCATTTGAATGTTAAGTAAGAACGTTATTATAAAAGTGTTAGCTTTCTGCATCCTTTCCCTAAACATCAGCTATGCCAAATAACGTCCTGCATCCGATGTGCATCCGTCAGATTTTTGTAAAAAGAGGTACGCAGTTTTTACTTCACGTATTACTTAATATATTAATAAAAATTTGAATAATTTTATGACATTTTTAATTATTCCTTTTCGTATAGGTATCCATTTTCATTCAATTCGAACAACATTAAATTTGTACTCAAGAAAAGCTCATCATTATGTATGACCATCGATTTGTATGAACTTAAAATATGAACTAGGTACAATAAAATTGATGTTTACGAAGGAATATCAAGGAAAAACTCAATTACACAAAGGAATAAACATGAGAAATAAATACATAACTAAATATTCATTAGTTAGCACTAATATAACGTATACATCTACCTCCGTCATAAAAAAGACTTTTTTCTAAAACCGTATATTGCTATCTCTTTCTATTGTTTAGAAATAGACAAGGATGGACGAGCCTTCGTTTCTGGATGACAAGTTTTTATTGAAGGAGGTAGTCTATAAAAAACATGACTAGTCTATGCGTCCATAAGTGTATGAAAATGTTATTAGCAGCAAATTGCATTAATGTGTTCTTCATGCTTCTAATCTTGTTTTATGGATGACATACTATTTTATTTATCTTTATTAATGGATTTTTGAGCAGTGGTGATCCAGGCCCCGACTTAGTCGTAAGCCCGATTTACACTTCAATAAGTACAGTAGCCAGTTAAGAACTCAGACAGTTAAGTAATAAGTTGTAAGTAGCGTCCAAACGTAGGCAAGTGAGTAGTCATAAGTTGCCCGAGAAGAAGAAAAGAAAATAACACGTGTTCGCGGCCGCAACCTACAAATGTATGGACTATATATGAAAGTACTCTGTGGACTGTACTAAACTCGCCCGTCTACATGCCAGCCGGTTAAGTTGGAGGGGTGCGGGAGACGCGAGAGAGGGGGCTACTTCGCACTGGACTTGCCGAAAAATAGGATCGCGATCTATTTAACTTAACTTAATCAACAACTTACTATTTAACTCGCTTTTGCCGTTCAAACGACAATAACAACTTAACTCGCCGATGACGCAAGTTAACTCGCTACTGTACTTATTGAAGTGTAAATCGGGCTGTAGGTCGTGAGTTTCAACCCAGTCAGGGACGGCACGGCAGTTATATAATTATCACTGTCCTCAAAACGGTGAAGAAAAATATACGGTGAGGAAATCGGCTCTGCTAGGACCAATAATTCGAAGCCTTGTGTTATCCACCAACCCCCAGTGGAGCCGCGTGGTGGATTACTACGACACATTTCTTCTAATAGAGATGCCTGAGTCCAACTAGTCAAACACATATAAACTCACGACCAATACACACACACACACACAAACACACTCAAACACACACACACACACACACACACACACACATACATACAGACACACGCACGCAATTGAGCTGCTATCCTAATAGTATTATTTAAGTTATATGTAAATATCATAATTTTTAATTGTTTCTTAATTGCAACTGTTTTCATTTATTTTTGACTTCTATTTTTGTTTATCAGTCTCCATTGTGAATGTAAAAGGGAAGTAGCGAGTCGGCCCCAAGACAAGTATTGTTAATTACTTAATGGGGCAGCCTCATAAAACAATGATGTAAAGATTTTGGAACAATAAACAATTTATTATTATTATTTATTTATTATTTAACTAGTGGAAATGTGATAGGCTTCCTATGTGTCCCGGAAATTACATTCGAAATCCCAGCTTGAGAGGTTTGGGGGCCGAGTCACCCGCCTCCGTAGGAAAATACCCGTCAGCGAATCCATTCACGTGGTCCCTGGGTGGTGCTAATCAGGTGACACTAACTAGCAGTAATTTTTTTTATTGGTAATAGGTTCGCGTTTGACCACCATCTCACCTGATGGTAAGTGATGATGTGGTCGAAGATGGAGCACGCTTACTTAAAAATAACCTATTCACTCTTGACTTAAAGACCCCTAGGTTATAGATATCGGGAAACAAAGACTCCGGCAGGGAATTCCACACCTTAGCCGTACGCACAGTGAAAGTATTCCCAAAACGTTTAGTGCGTATGGGTGGGATGTCCACCATATAACGATGGCGCATCGCCGTTTGTCTTGTAGTCCGATGATGGAACGGACTTGGCGGAATTAGATTGTGTAATTCCATCGCACTCTCTCCGAAATGTAACCGATAGAAAACCGATAGACTTGCAACTCGTCGTCAATGTTCGAGGCTCTGGAGCTTTGGTCCGTTTCTCAATGGACTAAGAACGTACCGCCAAATGGCCTAGCCGTGTTCCGGTACGATGCCCTGTGTAGCCTATTAAGGAGTTGGGTCGAAATAGCTGCTCCACTGCTGGCAGACTAATCTGGTTCACATTGGTGCGGACGTATCAGGAGACTGGTCGTGGAGGAAAAATTCTGACACCAATCTTGCATTCTGCCGGGATTGCTGAAATACTACGGGAATACTCCTATGAGATACCATGGCCTTGGAACGCAAGAGTAACTGAAGCAGCAAAGTGGGTTTTTCTTCCTTCCGCTCCACCCACAGCGGGGGAGTCATTTGATGACTCTCTCACCCAGAAAAAAGAAGTATTGCGTTATCCACTTACTGGGTTGTGGAGCTCAAATAGGCATATGGTACATACCTACATGTAAAACACGCCAGTTGCAGTTGCATCTGATTTGACTAGAAACGGACTCCTAATATGTAAAAAGTTGGGAAAAAGTTTGACGATGGTGGCAAAAGACTCACACTATTAAATGGAAATTCAACTAAACTCGCAAAATATTGAGCTTCATTGCTGTTCAAGAATAAAAGAGACTTTTAAAAGTAGGTTCTTAAAAATCAATGTTAATAGGTAATCCTTAGCAAACGTGCCCACTTAACTGAATAACGAATGACTGTACTTTATCCTTCGCCCGGTACTGAATACCCATTTAATAGTTTAATTTACACTCTATATTCATCGGAGGTAATTTATAATCTGTCATCAAGTTATAGTTACATCACGAATGATCTACAAGGTGATGAAAATTCAATCGAGATCGAAATAATGTTTTATTTTGGATGTAAAATGAAGAATAAAACAGACGGTAAGGGTGGCGGTAACCGGAGTGTATCAATGTGAAGATCTTTTGGTGGACATACGGGTGAATAAGTGGGCGAGCAATAAGATGTATTTTGGGCAAGAATTGGCAAAGTGTAACAGTATTGGGCAACATTCTGCATTTTATCAGTATAGGTATCCCAAACGGTTGACTGTTATAGTTAAATATCAAACTCTAAATATTTCATTTTACGCCGAGATAGGCACTGATAAAACGTCAGAAGCAAGTGCCAAGTTCAAAATTAGTCGTTTCCTATGAAGAAGAAACTCCATGGCTATTCTTTTCAAAAGTTATTTATGCAAGGATCACAGATAAGTGATAACTTTCTCAACGATCCTTGAACTAGGCATAAAAGTTTGTATACGAGTAATCAGTTTTCCTCGATGTTGAAATCCTTATGGATGTCCTCCACTCTGGGGCGAGTATACCACCAAATGTTCGCTAGCACACTTTATGCTGAGGGTAGTGGGAGCATATAGATACACCTCAACGCGGCTAATTCTGATAGATAATATTATGACTAAGAAATATATTGATATTTGTTTCCCTGTTATTTTTTAGTAATCAAATAAATTACTTTGAGAAAACCACAATATTTATTCAGCCCGGTTGATCAGAAAATAAAATACTACCCACAAAATCGCAAAAGTCTAGCCAACCTACCGGTCCGTATATAAACATAGGAGCCTGCAAAATGGGGATAAGTTTTGGCGTGGTCCCCACATAAATCAGAAAGACCAGTGTAGCTCAATTAAAAGCTCAGTATCTGATCTAGTGCGCAGTGTCATTTATTTCACCACAGCTGTGCTATACAGGGTGGCAAAGATGGACATGACTTTTGAGGCGGAAGAAACTAGGCACCCGTAATATGTATGTTAATAGATATATAGAATATACTTTATAGTACACCAATAATTGAATCACACTTAAATAACTATATTTGTAAAAAAAAATTGGTTACAATGGCGGTCTTATCGCTGAGAGCGATATCTTCCAGACAACCTTTGGAAGGACTTTACGAGCTAAAAAAAAAATATATATAAATACAATACATAAGTACATAAAATAATACAGACATACAACAAAGTACATAAAATAAAGGAATAATCAATAATAATAATTGTGTAAATATAATTTCAGCGAAGACTCGAATCAATCTGCAAAATTTTTGTTCACGTGAGTTAAGGATTGATAATGTCAATAACAAACTTTTTATTAATAAACTAGAAACAGAAATATTCTCATCGCTGTTGGCCGGTAATTTGACCCAGAAAAAGGCAGCATTATCACGTTTTATGAGAATACTTATTCTCTATGGCCAAAATAAAAGCTACCCCTTGGGTCATAGAAAATGATAATCAGTCTTTTTTTCTTTGAGTTGCTACAAAGTTCATAAATTTTGGTAGGTTTGTATGAAAAATATTTTCTTATAAGCTGAGGTATAGTCAGCTCATTTAATTAACCTTTTGAATATAGCTGATTTTGAGTCCTTAGATCAAACATCTTAAATCTATTTTAAAATCGTCCGCTTAGCTATAATTTTCATTATTATTTTTTGACCTTCTAACCTACTTTTGATTACAGTACCAGTGTATACTTGGGTTTCAATAATTTGTAGACTTTTTAGAACAGGTAAAATACCTATTGGCACAGAATCACCCTGTATATCACAATGCATACTCAGTATTGATCGTTCATCGGATTCGGCGATATGTATTGGTATTTTTAAACGTTTTCAACAGACCATTCTTTGTGGCAATTATTGGTTTTAATATTGTTTCCTCGAAGATTAATCGGTGGGTTGACAGTTTGTGAATTCTTTGGATAAAGTACCCAGATTGTGGAGAAGATGAGCGAAGTCAGATTGAAAGTCGATACTAGTAATAGAGTACCTTCCATTCTAACCTATACCTAGCTAGAATGGAAGTGGGAAGTTCAGGGGCATAAATTTTCTCTGCACTGGGGTTGCAGGAATGTTCTAATAGCATACTGTGGCCACGGAACGTAAGGGCAGTTGAAGGAACAGGATGGGTTTTTTAACCGACTTCAAAAAAAGGAGGTTCTGTATTCGACCAGTATGTATGTATGTATATTTGTAATTCTCAAAAACTACTGATCCGATTTAGATCGCGTTTTCGTTGTTTCAAAGCATATTTTTCAATTAATAGCCAATTAATAGTTTTGATAGGCTAAGTACGCCGCATTCTGGGGCACGCCCGAGGTAATCAAACCTATTCAATTGGCTTGGCACTGACTTCAGTCATGTGAGTAGTTACGTAGCCCTTATTTGAAACGGAATTAGACATCCAATGAAACAATATATAAGGTTATTTTTTGCTTTGCAGTGCAGAAGTGGTTTTATTTGTTTTGAAGTCGGTAATTTTTTTGTAAAAAAGTTTTTTAGACAGTAGAAGTCTGGGACTACCTTCCGAATCCAAGCAAGCACACTACTTTGTAGCACTCATAAAGAGAAATAGGCTAGCATGGTAGATTACCTAACCCACCTATTCGCTGCAGATACCTACCTACCAGGGTTGTCTTTGCGAGTAAAAATGCCAAACAATACTAAAAGGTTTGTTCCCTAAACGTCCAAGGCATGAATACTTTGAAGTTTTCTCTCCACAATAAAAAGGTTATACCTAAGTTTGTGAGAAGTAAGGAGTTATCTTTATACCGACAGGCTAATAAATTATTACGACGGTACCATAAACGACAAATTTTGCATATAATATAAAACGGATGTTCATTAAACGATATACATCTCATTATTTTCCGGATCTCTCTCGCACAGAAAATGGGAAAATGGTCGAAAGTGAAGGCGGACAATTAAAACAGAACTTTTTATACACTTCGTTCTAAATACTAGATCGTAAAACCCCAGTTATGTCTACCGAAGAGTATCGTTCATTTTAACGATTTTTTATCGATACGGTCGCGATTCTAATCGACTTTCGGCTATTAACATCGAAATTTTGATTGTGTCTCGATATTAATTGTTGGGGAATGTGAAAGATTTGGATTGATTTATGAATTGATTAAGTCGTATAGTGTAATTTTTTGGTTGAATGTCGTGTGACGAATCAATGAAGTTTAGCAAGCTTTAACAGTAAGACTGATGTGATTGTAGTGTTTCTTCATTATTTACTAGGGTTCTCTCGTGTGAACATCTTAACTGTTCGTTCAAATAAAATGATATTTATTGTAAGATAATTCTATATTTTATTTAAAAAAAAATTTTGCTTAGTTCTCACGGATATCGCACGTGGTGATATTTTTTCGTGAAATCAAAACTTTATACCACTTTGTGATTTACCAGGAGTATGATATTTAACGTAGTTCAGTCAGAAAGCGTTTGTATATTATTTATATTGTACACCTTACAGTATTTCTATGGAAACAAAAATAAACCATTCAAAATAATTTAAATTAGGTATGGCCGAATTTCAACCATCGGGCGATCCTTAGGTAAATCGGCGTGTATACAAGATAGTTATTGTTCATATTTTAACCACATTCCAAATTGATATTTGTTTTTTCTTCTATGGCACCGGAGCCATAATGACCATTGAACTGGTAGGTATACTAGGCTAGATATCTTATCTTTGCGTAATTGTTTTGTTAATATCTCCAGATAATTTGCTTAAAAAATACCATCAGCTCATACCCCGGAGCTGTTTACTCAGGAAAGCAAATCATACACTCATTATGCATTCCCCCTGATCAGTTGCCAACAAAAATAATTTCTCAATGATATGGCAACACTGGCCATTACAGCGGTTACGGTATTTTAAGAGAATCGAGCGCCCGTGCGTCGATCAATTATGATCGATATCGTTTTAATCGATTGTAATCGGTAATGACGCGAGACACCGCAGCTGTAAATTTTATTTATATCGACACCTTGGCGGAGAAAAAATATGGCGATTTTTTTACAGGATCCAATTTTGAGTTTTATTGTATTGTCTAGATATTGTTTTATGTTCAGATAAATAGAGAAATAAAACGTTTATTTAGTACAACACAAGACACAAAATACAATTGACAAAAAAAAAAAACAAATATACGCGTCGAATTGATAACCTCCTCCTTTTTAGAAGTCTGTTAAAAACAACAATAATGCACGTACTAAACAATAGATATCCCAACAGCTTTTTTTTTAAATAAATAATTTTACCATTTCAGAATATTATGTAACTAAATTGTAGTCGAAGTATATTAACATAACAAAAACATTTCCATGTAAAATGTTGCCAAGACGAGACCATAAATGGTTCTCACTGTCAAAAAATTATCTGATCTCATGTAGAGTTAAGCTTCTAACTTTTCAAGCCTTCACGAAATCGACACCTCAGTGAAAATATGCCGGGCACGCCGCAATTGCGGCGGTAAGACCGCTCTTTGAGGAGTGGCTAGATCGGCGTCATGGCGTCCTGACCTACCGCATGACGCAGGTCCTCACCGGACACGGAAGTTTCGGGAGGTACCTGTGTCTGATGGAAAAGGAGGAAACGCCTGGGTGTCACCACTGCGAGGGTCGCCCTGAGGACACCGTAGAGCACACGGTGCAAGACTGCCCCGCCTGGGCAGAGCACCGACGTGTCCTCACGGCGGCGATAGGTGGAGACCTCTCGCGCCCGGCCTTGGTCGAGGCCATGCTGCGGGGCGAGAGGGAGTGGGAAGCGGTCGCCTCCTTCTGCGAAGCAGTCATGCTTTCGAAGGAGGAGGCGGGCCGCGTGAGGGAGAGGATGGCGTCCTCCCTCCAGCCCAGCCGCAGTGGTAGACGCCCACGGCGTCGGACGTCGGCCGACGATCTCCGGCCACCGTAGGCGCGGGCATGCGGACAGCGAGTAAAGGGCAACTCGCTGTCCGACCATGGACACCCTGCCCGGAGTGGGAGGACTTATTTGATAATTTTACCACGTTAAAAAAAAAAAAAAAAAAAGTGAAAATATGCGGAACTTCAGTCAAAATTGGCAGGGGCCCTACCCAGGCCCCAGATGTCAAAACACGCACATTTTTAACGACAACGTGTACTTTAAACACATGTTTAAAATATAATAAAATATATTAAAAATATGATTTTCATCTCATTTTCATACCTAGTTAACAGCATATTTAGTTTATAGTAAATCGACACTATTGGAAATTATTTATAGTCAGACTTTGTTTTTACAGTCAATCTTTGAGCTTCAATTCGTAAGCAATGTCAACTTAAAAATACCATTGTAGTATAGCACAAATTAAGTGCCAATATAATGCAAATTCACAAGTTCCATAAAAACCATTCAATATTTAAATAATGTTTACATTTTTCAAACAGTCTTGCTCCTGAATCTAATTACGTCCACCCTATTATAATAATTATAATGCACTATTTATCATGTAAGCCTTTATCGATAGTGATAGCAATCAAATTTAAAATTCATCTACTCTAATTAGGCATCGATATTATCGATATTATCGCAGCGAGTGGGAGTAAAAAGCCCAACACTATTTACGCGAGACATGTCAAACATAATGCTGAATTTTAAAAAGGTCGGTTTATATCAACATAGAGAATTGATGAATACTTCACATGATCAAAAAATATTCCAAGTAATTAAAGATAAATTAAATCAGTATCATTGTGTAATACTTGCAATGTAAATATCACAAATATATTTAATTTTGCCTACAATATTGTTTATTCCGGATGAGTCCACACTTGACCTCGATCTTGCCTGATGGTAAGCGATAGACGAGGTCTACGATGAAACGGACGAGCCCAGAAGATGCTTGTTCACTTTTGCTTTAAAGGCTGAAAGGTTATAAGTGGCAGGTAATACAGAAGCCGGCAGAGTTTCATAACTTGGCTGTCCCACTGCTGAACAAAGGCCTCTCCCAATTCCTTCCATAAACTATTTTCTCGCTACGCTTCATACCACTCCTCGTGGTATACGTCTAGGTCGTCTCGCTACTTCTTCTTGGGCCGGCAATCCTCATGCATGCGGCTGACGTGACTCACCCATTCCCATTATAACCTAGCAACTTTCTTGCCAAAATCCACTACTCCCGTTTTGGAACGTAGCGTAGTGTTTCGTATACTTCTCTTTTGACACCCAGAATACTGCGTTCCATAGCCCTTTGGCAACACAAATATATATTTTTTAATCAAAATATTTTTAGTAGGCTACTATTAACTCTAAAGGTAACTCTGATTTTAAGTCTTCACGCTTAGGCAGCTTAAAGTTAAGTTGTTTTTAATCGACTTCAAAAAAGGAAGAGGTTCTCAATTCGACTGTATTTTTTTCTCTTTCGTTAGTTAGTCATTGGAATTGGACAAAGAATAGTTACTTTTATCCCAGGCATAGTAAGTTCCTTTCGGTTATTTTTTAAAATACTCATGGTCTAAGCCGCTGACCGAAGCTAGTGTTAATACATATAAATACTAAATGAAATAACAATTTAAATTAATAATAGTCTTTGCTAGTTTATCTTGCATTTAAAATAATCGTCTTAATATGGTCCAATAAGCCCCCGTTATATTAAAGAGCTGACTTTTACCATAAACAATTCATAGGTGTACAAGAAAATAATATTCAATTTATATCTTAATTGAAATTCCCTCGATTTCCACACAAACACGTCGTTAAGTTGACGGGAAACACCATAATGGCTCGCACATTTTAAATATTATAATTAAATATTACTTTATTAGCGTCGAAACAAAAATTACGATCACAATTTCATAGATACTTGAGAAAATTAATCGTGCAAACTTCAATTTATGTCTCATTTTACTCAAAAAACATTCACGCAATTTTGTTCCGTATTGGCTACAAAAATAAAGACTAATATCGCATGAAATAGTTCAGCAAAGAAGGTGATATTGTGTAAAGAGCCTAAAGGTACAGTCGGGCACATAAATAACTACGAGCAAGATATGAAGATGTCGAGTGGTTTAATGAAACGTCAAAGTTCTGGGCTCATTGATTGCTCGGGAGAAAGCATAAATCGTGTGCGCTCACGGGTACGCGCGACGCTTAAATCATTTTGCGCCTGATTGTACGTGTTTGTTTATGTTTCTGATGGCCAGTATGTGCACGTGGTTTCTTACTCATTATCGATAAATTGCGAAATGAGATTGGAGCGCGAGAATGATGGGGTTTGAGTCTCTTCTGAACCAATTTTAAGTGGCCAATGTTCTTTGGATAAGTTTAATGTTTGGTTGTCTATTAAAACATGATAAATAAGTGATCTGGGAACTCCCAAACTAAGTCAAGTTTGTATTGTGGGCTAGTGGTTCATAACTTGCAGGATTTACATAATTTACAACTTAGTAGGCCAGGTTAAAAAAAAAAAAAACTGAAAATCTAAAAATAATAAATAATAGAAATTAATTCATATTTATGTAATTAATAGGAATAATATAATATCTAAATTAAATTAAAATTAATTATGTGTCTAATAGATCAGTATTAAATAATAATAATAATAATTTTGGGCGATTGTGACGCATAATTTCTCGATTTGTCCCAAAATGTGGCAAAAATAAGCCATTACACACACACACACACACACACACACACACACACACACACACAACCACAAACACACACATTTAATACTCGCATAAAAAATATTTTCTACACGTTTGTCACTAGTGAATAAATTGTAAATCCGTAATTGTCACTTTAAAACATTGTTTTAAGAGCTGTGGATTTTTTATAAATAAATAAATTATTATTCATTTTCTTAAATTCATCGTTTTAACCTTTTCCCAACTATATTGGGGTAGGCTTCCAGACTAACGAGATGTAGCTGAGTATTATTGTTTTACATGGAGCGACTGACTATCGTACAGACGCCAGCACATCAAGCTATCCGAATCTGTCAAATTTACCCAATTGAGTTTGAACCTTATCATGTTGTAACAAAGTTGTAAATCTACTAAATTCTTTTGACAGATTCTCAAACAGAACGGAACAGATGCTCAATCTCTACCAAGCCCAGGTTCGGTCGTGTATGCGAAATACCAAATGGACGCGCTTGAGTCTATCGAGAAACGGGCCAAGAGACTCATTGGCAACGATTCACTGGTCGAATCAAAGCTCCAGAGCCTTGAACACCGACGACGAGTTGCAAGTCTATCGGTTTTCTATCGGTTACATTTCGGGGAGTGTGCGATGGAATTACACAATCTAATTCCGCCAAGCCCGTTCCATCATCGGACTACAAGACAAACGGGGATGCGCCATCGGTACATGGTGGACATCCCACCCATACGCACGAAACGTTTTGGGAATACTTTCATTGTGCGTACTGCTAAGCTGAGTCTGTGTTTCCTGATCGCTATAACCTGGGAGTCTTTAAGTCAAGAGTGAATAGGTTACTTCTAGGCAAGCGTGCTCCATCTTCGACCACATCATCACTTACCATCAGGTGAGATGGTGGTCAAACGCAAGCCAATTACCAGTAAAAAAAAAAAGATTGGAGTAGGTTGATGGGCCGGCCACCGTTCCTCCACAACTCTCAATACTCAGTAGCTGGGTAACAATATACCATTTGGCAAGACTAGTGTCAGATTTTCTGTCTCCTGACTACCTGTAACTTCTGTAAAAATGAAAGCCCGGACCAACGTAATAGCGTGATTTCTGAAGAACGAAGTAATCTCAATAATATTATTACGCCAGTCTCTTAGTAAAGTACGTCGAGAAGCTTCAACAGAAAACTAGAATGTTCGAGACACTAACGCCACCTAGCGGCGAGTAGCAGTACTGAGTATATCGATAAAGTTCGACTGACTTCAAATACGTTCGAGACACTAACGCCTCTAGCGGCGAGTAGTGGTACTGTGTATCTCAAGTAGCTTCTGGAATATTCATGGCAGTATAGGCAGTGAGTCGATTGTACAATAATGTTCTAGAACACAGATCGGGGTATAAATAGATCGCAAAGGAACGCGGAGTCAGTCTTATTTCAAGATACGAGGCGATATAATCGAAGCTTTACAAGTGAATTTCGGTGCGATTTAAGTGTTGGGTGACAAGTATTGTACAGTGAATAACTGTGTTAATTTTTATTTGGTGTTTATTTAAGTAAAGTGTTAATTTTGGTTTAATTGGTGTAAATTATTTCTATCCCGAACCCCAGCTCGTAACAATATGTTAAGATATTCATCCATCCACAGACCAACCTTAGCAGTCGTTGCTTAACTTCAAAGAGCGACCCGCGGCCTTCATATTTATTGTATGATATCCAAAAATTATAGGGAAACCTTACTTACTATACAACTGTTTCAAATTCAAGGTAAGTTACAAAAGTCGTACAGATAGATATACAGTCATACTTTTTAAATGTAACATAAAAGAATAAAGGGCACAAACTGTATATGACAGCACACCTTGTCTATAATCCTTTGTGTTACTTTCTACGGCCTTCAAGTGGGTAGTTCACAACTGTGTCAGTTGGTACAAAAATAAAATAAATAAAGAAACCGACCAAGTTCGAATCGGACTCGCACACAATGGGTTCTCTACCATGGTCTATAAAAAATGGCAAAAAAATCACGTTTGTTGTATGGGATTCCCCCTTGAATATATATTTTATTAAATTTAATTATTTATTTTTTGAGAGAATTTATATAACTAGAGATTCTGTGAATATTTCAAGCATCTTTCTGTAGCCTTTATTAATATCGAGCAAAAAAAAAATAACGTTTGTTGTATGGGTTAAGTAATTACTTTATTATGTTTTTAGTATTTGTGGTTATAGCGACAACAGAAATACATTAGCTGTGAAAATTTCTATTGTTTACCTATCACGATTCGAGAGATACAGCCTAGTGACGGACAGCGCAGTCTTAGTATTAAGGGTCCCGTTTTTACCTTTGGTAACCCTAAAAATTAAATTCTTTGCCATAAAATTTCTAGGTAGGTACTTTTATTTTTTATTCGTCAGTACTTTTGCCGTGGAATATATTATCACACGTGCTTTTACCGTGGGAAATGTATTTGTATGTAACTTTATGTACTTTGTAATTAATAGTTTAATTACCCATTAGAATAGTAATTAGATTTTCAGCTTGTGTTTTAATTTATTTATGGGTGTTATTTATATATTTTAAATGTACTGCCTGTGGTAACAATTTTATAATAAAGAGATCGAGCGTACCTACGACAAATGAATGTTAAAGAAAAATGTTACGTAATGGTATAATAGTTGATTAAAATACCTGCATGATTCTAACTTCATTGTTTGTAAAACCAATCATAATTATATAAGACAAACTAGCACTTCGTCCCTTCTCTTCTCTGCTCTTCTTCTGCGTCTTCGTCGTAGATTTCGAAATAATTTACAGCACTCACCAATAATGCACCTTACTACCAATGAAACCATTTTTAGAATTGGATCATTAGTTCCGGAGATTACCCCTAACATACAAACTCACAAACTAATTTTACCTCTTTATAATATTAGTATAGATGTAAAAGTAATTCTGTCTGTCCATCGATCTGTTTGATACCTCTTAACGGCTAAATAGAAATTTAACAACATTTTGTAAACAAATATACTATATCTCTACTATACTCTATGGCCTACTCGACCCAAAAGCTAATCTGAATGAAATTATTCGCTTTGTATAGGTACCTATAGCTTTTATGTATCCAAATAACTAGCAATAATAATAAAATAAAAAACAAATAATCCACCTAAAAGTGTCAATAGCCCAATAGTTAAGTTGTTGGACTTGTGATTGAGAGGTCGGGGGTCGAACCCCACCAGTTACACTATTGGCTGGGTTCATGCCAGGCTCCAGACACAAGAATATTTAACTGAGTTGTAGAACAAGATTGCTAGTAATGCGAATTCTACCCACATTCCTAGTAATTAAAAAAAGAGAATACCAAAACATTTTTTTTTATTAAGAACTAGCTTTTGCCCGCGACTTCGTACGCGTGGGAAGGTTTTCCCGCGCAAATCCCGATCCCGTGGGAATTTCGGGATAAAATGTAGCCTATGTGTTATTCCAGAATGTCAACTATCTACTTACCAAATTTCATTCAGATCCGTTCAGTAGTTTTTGCGTGAAAGAGTAACAAACATCCATCCATCCTCACAAACTTTCACATTTATAATATTAGTAGGATTAGTAGGATTAGTAGGAAGTAGGATAAGCCCGCTCTTGACCTCGATCACACCTGATGGTAAGTGTAAGATGAGGTCTACGATCGAACGAGCGAGCCCAGAAAATACCTATTCACTCTTGCTTTAATGGCTGACGTGTCATATGTGGCAGGGACACAGTCTAACAACCAACAACACTGTCTCAAAAGCCTGGTACCACCAGAAGCCCGGTGTTTGCAAATCCTGATTACTAATTACAAGACGCTTATAATTACTCCGTCCGTTTAGATAAGAATTAATTCTTTTATTTTTGCACTCGCACCTGTAAACATAATTGGCTCTTTCACCAGTTTTTTCGCTTTGTAAGTATAACTTTTCAAGTTGATATGGTAAGTAATGTTGACAGCTGTCACTGTTGACGAAAAGGGTTGGGGAAATGGGTTTTTGAGAATTAGGTTCCGTAATACCTCTTTATTGCGATCTACTTACAAAGATGTGATTTTCAAAAGATTTTCAAAGGCTTAAGTTTCGGTCAAACTCCGTTTAAATTATTGTTTTCTTTTTTCTTTTTTCTTGATGCCTATTGCATCGTTTCTAAACAAATATCCACCTTAATGATGGTATGCCATCGATCAACGATTATCGATATGTTTGCAGGCTCTTGTTAAGAAAGCACTTCCAGCGTGATTTTAGGAAGTCTTCGCTTCTAGATTTATAGATAATCTTTGTCGGGGTTAAAAAAAAAGTAACAAGTATCACCTAGCGGTGATATTTGTTACTTTTTTGATAAACTACAACGCACGGAATATATTTTACTGAAACCAAAAATTCCACTTCGTTTACTTTAACCCCTCAAGTATCAACGGTAAAATTTTTAAGTTGATGAAGCAATATATTTCAATATTGTCATTACTTTTTTGTCAGCTTTTATAATGCTTCTGTTGACAAAAATAAAAACATCAAAAGATTAATCAAACACAAAGTTGCACTATTGCAACCTTTTAAATGTTTGACAGCTTCTAAGTAGCCATAATGAACATTTTATAATGTTGCCCTACACAAAAACGATAATTAAAAATACTCATTTCTACTTTAAACAATTTCTTTATTTCATACTTGGCGTTCAAATTTCAAATTAATGATCGAATTTAACAGCTCGACGTGTCTCTTATACGATTTTATAAATTCTAAAAGCGATAATTATCGAATAATTATTGTTCTTCATCATCGTTTGTTCGATTCCGTTACAGCATTATTGCTTACGCCTTGTAGTTTTTCGTAGTGTTGTCGTATCATATTTGCATATTATGTCGATTATAGATTGTCGACACCACTGTTTATGACGGTTGTTTGTTTTGTATTTATTTCTCGAGCACATGGCGCTTGGCCTTAGTTATGGAAGCCACAATCGATATGTCATCCTTATATGAAGAAATATGCGAAGTTAATTTACATTGTACGTTTGTAATTAAAAACTACTGTAACTATTTGCATTTATTAAATATACTCCCTGACTCTTACTTTTATGGCTGGCAAGTAAACATAACTTTTGTTTTAAAAGAAATACGAAGGAAATATGCTACTTTTTATTTACTTTCGAATAAATGAATAGTTTGCTATCTGGCCATTTTATTGTATTTCATTTCAGAATATAACTGGCTTCGTGTGTTTCAAGTGGATACTTGTTTTATAAACAGCGATGGTTTATGCTTTTAAGTTATCCTCGGGCAAAACATGACTACCAACCAACACAGAGATAATTCGTGAACTCTATACAAGGTGTTCATAATAAAGTATTCATGCCATTCGGAGAGAAAATACATTCTATAGTCCAAAGTTATCTATTGTAATGTAGAGAGCAAAGAAAAATGTTTGCAATCTTACCGATTTCACTTTTCATCAATCAGTCTAGTCGTAACAGTACTCATTATAACAGTATTCATCATTAATACGTATTTTAATTGCGAACATACGTATGCGAAAATTGCTTTTAATGCGAAAAACAATTCCTTTGATAAAATGTGTAATTGATACGAATAGTTAATTATCGATACAATTAGTGTGCTTTATGCAACGCCCGTCACTATTTAGCTGTAATAACTGTAATTCTACGCGTAACGCTCTGTACCGATCAATTATTATTAATACGTGCCTGTCTAATTAGGTATATGGAAAGCGTTTTTCATAATCACATCTATATTTATGAAGGTTTTTTTTGTTAACTAGTCTTTAATATATATTTAACGTCAAGGTTGGCGCAGTAGTTGAGCAATTGGCTGCTACGATTCGTGTCGTGGGACCTATTCCCGAACCGCAAAAAGGACCTACGGATAGGGTCGGGGTTTTGGTAAAATGCACCCTCGATACGTGTTAATTTATTAGTATGGAGCATCAAAAAGTGGCCACCATGGAAAACTAGTTTTTAGTTTCACATTAAAAAACACTACTCTGATTGTGTAACTCATAAAATTACAATGACTTAGCAAACAAATGTGATTCCTAATCCATTTTTTCATCTATACTTATAATAAATCTGTAGAGAGGTCAATTCTGTACATGAAATATATTTCCAAAATAACTATCAGGGGGTGATTAAGGATCGATACTCATGCCAAAAATGCAATCAGTTAAATTTTTGTCTGTCTGTCTGTCTGTCTGTCTGTCTGTCTGTCTGTCTGTATAACCGTTATAGAAACAAAAACTACTCGACGGATTTTAACGAAACTTGGTACAATTATTTTTCATACTCCTGAGCGGGTTATAGTATACTTTTCATCACGCTACAATCAATAGGAGCAGAGCAGTGAAGGGAAATGTTGGGAAAACGGGAGAAGTTACTCCATTTTTTAAGCTTCCGTCGCGTGTGCAACCTTAATGGTTAAAGCTACACAAATCATTTCATGACGGAAATGTTCTCCTTAAAATTATATAAAAAATATCCCACGACAGCATATGTCTAACTTTTATGGTTGACTCACAATAACACGTGTAACTCCAGATAGCTTAGCAGTTCGAAGCTTTCTGATTATAATATTTGTCTACTCTTACGTTTATAACACTCTCAGTCACCCCTAATTGAAAAAGTTAACATTATTAACTATTCCATAAAAAAATTGGCCAAGTGCGAGTCAGACTCGCCCATGAAGGGTTCCGTAGTAACTATAATATAATATGCAAATTTATTTGACGAAAAAAAACCTTACAAATTTCTTAAAACTAGCTTATTTACATTTTTTACAAAAAAAACCTTACAAATTTGTTAAAACTGGCTTTTTTACATTTTCACAACTGCGCCGAATAAATTTGTTTTTCATAGTGTTTGTATGAATTACAAAGTTATATTTGCGGTTTTATAAAATATGCTGTATCTCAAAAACTGCTGAACTGATTTCGTTCAAACTAATATTGGTTGAAAGTTTATATTAAGATCTACAGAAATATATTTTTTTAGATTTTTCACTCCATTATTATAGAAGTTAGAGGTTGTGTCCGCCACACACACATTTTACCAATTTGGAAGCTTATATCTTTTAAACGATTGACTTTATGGAAAAGTGGTTTTAGAAACCCCGATGTCGTTTTTAAAGAACTGTATATAGATACCACACATGCATCGATTTCATGAAAAAAAATATTTTCAGGTTTAGTTCCATGTATGGGGAGCCCCCCTTTATTTTAAATATTTTTTAATTTTTTTCTCAAAATCGGAAAGCGGTTTACAGAATACATCTACCTATCAAGTTTCACATGTATAGTCCTAATAGTTTCGGAATAAAATTGCTGTGACAGACGGACGGACGGACAGACAGACAGACAGACAGACGGACAGACATGTCGAAACTATAAAGATTCCGTTTTTTGCCATTCGGCTACGAAACCGTAAAAAGAATCATATAAATCGGTATTGAAACACCAAAGTTATACATGAAATACGCTTATAATAATAAGCCATCGCGCGTGAATACTGAATCATGCTATAAGGATTATTTTTGAGAATCGGTTGCCGCGCTCGACGCGTCTCGCGGTCGAATCGTTCTCTAGGTACTTAAGCCTCATGTGAACGTGATCTAAACAATATTACCAATACATTAACTTACGCTGACGGAGTCGCGGGCACAGCTATATTGTATCATTACGCTAAGGCCAATAGGAGCGGAGCGCCAATGAAGAATGCTTCAAAATCGGGGTTAAATTTAACGTTAGCCCAAAGTAACTATTCCACGCGGACGAAGTCGCGGGTAAAAGCTAGTATGTTAATAAAACTGTTTGATCGGCAATTTGAATTATAGCATATGCGATGGATTAGATAATTATTTGTGTTACGCAATTGGATACCAATGCATTTTGATGTCCGTATTTTTTAAGGACAATCAGTGTGATAATTCTCAATTTAGGTCTGACATATTGGTTTTCTTATTTAATACCACAATTTTATTTTATTTCGCGATTTTCAGATATTGTACTTGTATATTTTATTTTTTTATCCTAGCCAAATTTGCACACCATATTTGTACGCCTACTGGCAAAACATAGCGTATAGCATACATATTTATACGAATAGTTCAAACAAATATAAGACCTGTATATGCCTTTGAATTAAGAAATAAATGATCACAGGACTTTCAATGAATGGTGTGCCATGGATTATTCACTGCTGGCTTCGCACACTGCAAAAGAGAGGAAATGAGATCC
The DNA here is from genome assembly GCA_943138885.2 of Tholera decimalis. Classification (NCBI taxonomy): domain Eukaryota; kingdom Metazoa; phylum Arthropoda; class Insecta; order Lepidoptera; family Noctuidae; genus Tholera; species Tholera decimalis. Next base: position 35,518,318 of record OW964569.2, on the reverse strand, counting down.
CTGTCAATGGAACGACTCCATAGAGCGGCTAGTCGTTCAAGGAAAGGTGGAGGGAACCAGGTCGCGTGGCAGGTCATTAATGCGCTGGACTGACCAGGTGAAATCAGCACTGGGAAGCGGCGTATCTGAGTGCACCAGGTACTCTGCCAACAGGGACAGATGGCGGGAGATCGTGCGGAGAGCTGTGTCCGCCCTGTGGTCCGCCCCTACCACTAACATGGACGCCACGACGTGATCACGACCGCTTTGTCAAGAGCGAAGCAACAAAGAAGAAGAAATAGGGGATCTCATTGCCTCTCTTGAGCTGTGCCATTTCCTGCGCTCCTGTGTCACGACACACACTCACGGTGTTCTCACCACGATGCCACAGTTTTAACAGTTAACCGAAATACCTTCTACTGCTCTTTAGACGCCATTCAGTCAGTGCCTTACTCTATCCATCTTTACCAAACCTTGCCATGTGTCCTGTCAAACTGCCCTATAATATTTACATGAGAAAAGAATATAAAAAAAAAACAAGTAGGTACACATTAACCAATAGCTGTAGCTCGCGACTACGTTCGTGTCTTCATGCCAAATGTCATCAAAATCGTTTCAGTGGTATAGCCGTGAAAGTGTTAAAAACAGAGACTTTCGCATTTATGATTATGTATGGACACAGCTCAATGTTTCTTTGAAACTTAAGTTCTATAAAAGTCTGAACTAAATAATATCATTGTAAAAGTACAGATCAAGTTTACACGTTTTTTATCAATAAGAAAAAAAAACTTTTACAAATTGCTCGAATAAGTTCATTTATGAAGTGGGTTATTATAACACCAGTTAATGGCAAACTTTTATTAAAAGGCACAATAAGTGTTTTACGTGACTTTAAATTACATCAACCTAGTTGAAATAGGCGGTTCTCATTAAGAAAGGTGTGATCAAAGGTGAACAATTTATGTCTTAAGTAAGTGTATAAGACCACATAAGCTGAGACAATTTGTAATAATAATATCAAGTTTAAGATTCAAAACTAAAACAAATTATATATCTTATTAATGGGAAAGTTAGTGAGGATGGATGGATGGATATTTTTTACTCTTTCACGCAAAAACTACTGAACCGATCTGAATGAAATTTGGTAAGTAGACAGTTAACATCTTGGAATAACACATAAGCTACTTTTTATCCCGGTATTCCCACGGGATCGGGATTGACGCAGGAATACCCTCCGCTAGTAAGGAATGTTTGACCAGGATCGTCCCCAAATGATTTCATTCATGAATCCAAACAAAACAAGGTATCCTCTAAGAAATTCTCAACCGAAAATTATCGCGGAACAATCTTAGAACATTAGTCAAGATCGACATTCAACCCGCACGCTTGTTCAACAATTAAAAATATTACACATACCCATAATTCTTTCGACAACGTATCACATCCAAAAAATACTCAATTAAAACAACGGGAGCCGCGAGATAAAATTAAAACTTAATTAAATCTCAATAAAACAAAAAACAGATCGTAAAGACAAAAAATGGATCGAAGAAACAAAAACGGAACAGAGGTTGGGAGCAAAGGGTTAAGAAGAAAAAGTCAGGCGTTAAAAACATTTTGTCACTAATACAGCGAGTTCGTGAGTCGTGCTGTCCGTTCGTTTTGTTCAGTGTGAAACACGGGATTGTGGCGGTTATCGGTGTTCGCCTTAATGATCCATTAAGGACCGCGAAGGCTTTACTTATAAAATACGGGGCAGATTTGATGCAGAAGCGTGAAAGTGTGAATGGTTTGTTGCATGTTAGGTCTGCCGGTCTGCGTCTTTTTGTGAAGGCTTTTGCGATCTTTTAAGGTCATATTACATTCATAATTCCTATTTATAGCTTATTGTTCTATAGCTCCTTCAGGATTTCCAAATGATTTTATCAAAGTATCAAAACATGCGATTAATATAAAAAAGCTGTCTTCTGCATCACATAGTGTTGAATATCACACATAAATAATATAAACATCCCATTGTAAAATCCTGTTTAGTTGTCGAATTCTTATTTAACTCTTTATAATATAGCTATCACTGAATTCATCTGTCTCCAAGACAATTGCTGCGATTTTCAAATATACCTAAAACTGCCTTCATAAATACTAAATAAGTAAGACTTAGTTATGGATAGTACACAAAACATCACTATAGGCTGGCCGTAACAAATTCTTAGATTATATGGAATATACGATTGGATTATTGTAATAATTGTTACTTCTAGGTAGGCGTGCTTCAGCTCCCAACTACACCATTGCTTACCACCAGGTCAGAAAACAACAGAATCAAAACAAATGCAAACCTATGAAAATAACAAAGTAAAAAACCTTAAGTTTCCCCACGCCATTTATTCTTGAGCCTGGTAGGTTTTTAGTCAGTTAAAGTCTGCCAAGCCTCCTTTCCGCTCAACCCTCATCCTAGAAATTCTAACAAAAGGTCGATGCAATACAATAATTTTATTTGCAATAAAATCTAGCTGCCCCTATAGGACTTCTATTTTCTATTTGCATAAAATGTCTCTTGAGATAAGTGAGTCGAAGTCTTTATATGAGCATATGTTAGATACATATATGTACCTGCTCGTATATAAAAACTTTTTTGATAAAAATAAAACCGACTTCCATATCAAAACACTACAGAGCCAAAAATAATTTTAATTTCAGAGTAAACGAAAAGATCGTCAATGTAGATTTTTTTAGACTTTTGTTGATTTTTCAGAAACGGCTAGTCCGATTTCAATAAAATTTTCATGGGACCATTTGGAAAGTATACCCTTTCCAACAACAAAAGAATTTTTCAAATCGGTTGTCAAGCGACGGAGTTATGCGTGGACAAACATTTAAAAAAAATTACAAACATCCGAATTGAGAACCTCCTCCTTTTTTAGAAGTCGGTTAAAAACCCATTAACGTATATTTTTATCTTCGCCTCCCATTCTTATAATCTTAATGACGTAGTAATTTCGAGCCTAAGATATCATGGATGTAGCAGATTTATAGAAAAGTCTGTGAACTTGCTGATTGTGTAGAATTTTCCCAACTGTTGAGGTCGGCTTTCATTCAAATCGGATTCAGCTGAGTACATGGTGTTTAATATGAGTAACAGATTTTCTGGATTCTGTAATAGACTGTAATAGTAAATTTTGATACAAGTGGAGAAAGTTTGTTATTGCGTACGAGGCGGAGTTACGAGAGGGGGTTATGGAGCCGAGTACTGCAGTAACAAATGTCCACGTGTATTAAACGACGTTTTTCAATACACTTTCGAAGAAAAATACTTGCTCCAAAAATGACGACGCATTTTTATTTGATTTCCATTGAAGAAAATTATGCAAATTTGCCATATATTTCAGCTTCGATTTAGATGACAACAGGCTATCGCAAGCATTTTGTGCCTCAATCACAATATCTGGCGGCGTAGCATCTAAATTGTTCTCATCAAAACTTAAATTCGACATACTCACGCAAAAAGCACAAATTAATAAGATTTAATTTACTTTTCCCCGCGCTTTACCTTCGCAGGTTAAAGGAGAAGCAACGGTATGAAGCCGTAAAACAGCCTGATATTAAAATAAAATATATATTTTTTAATTTAGAACACAAACAAATGTTAATTTGTTGATAAAAGCAAAATTATTTTATAAATAATAATGTTTATTTCTGATATTCTGTTCATAAACACAATTTTAAATTTTCATTAAATACCTATAAGGCCTTAAAAACTTGCGCCTCTTTGCTGTGAAAAAAAAAAATAATCACCGCCGAATATAGGGAAATGAATAGTTGTTTAATGCAAGGAACTTGTACCTAGGTATAAGATCCTTGGTTTAATGTTATCCATAGATGATACATATAAATACTGAGAATGTTATCTGTGGCAAAATCTGGAATGAAAAAATCCTCGTGTGTGAAAAATGAAAAAAATCCACGAGTGTGAAATACATTGCATGTTGAACCTAATCGTAGTGCGATAAGAGCCAGTTTTCAAGGAAGTGTATTGAAAAATATATATCATTTACCTACAGCCGGATGATTACAAAGACGCGGCGGAACATCAATACATTCGGATATTCACCCATCCATGGATAAACCTTGGCAATCGTTCCTTACCTACAAAACAAACTCTAAGAATATTCACCAGGTTTGCAAGAATGTTCTAAAATGTACTGCGGCCCCGAAGCGCAAGGATTGCCTGAACTGAAGGAAAAGTAGAGCCGTGGAAGTACAGAGAGAGTACAGAGAGGTAGACAGGAAATCTGACACTATCTTCCACTCCACCCGGCCATGGAAGAGTGATATATGGCTAGTTGAGAGCAGAATTAATCCAAGTGACCTTTTTGTCAAAACAGAATTAAGCCACTTTTTGCTCTCCGTTGGACTAAACTTAGTGTAGAAGTAATCTAAGTGGTACGAGCCATTTTTCCGCACAAAGTTCTGTCCTGTTTTACATTCCTGCATAGCCATTAATAACATATTTTGTTAGTGGAGTTGTGATCCAAGTGACTTGTATGCTACTTGGATAACTTCACCACTTTACTTCATAAAAGATATCATAAAACAAACAATTTACAACTAATTCCTTAAATACTCTTAAAATCAATAAAAACGCGTTTTGATTAATATCTCAAAGTCACAAAAGGTCACTTGGATTACTTCTGCTCTCAACTAGCCATATAGAAAGGAATCAGGTGTTACTTTGCGGAAATCCATACCAAAGAGTGATTTAATCTTTTTTACCAGAAAGAAAAGGTTATGGATACAGAGTCCTACCTAATTGTTGGCATAAACGGATATAAGAGCTGGTCTCCTAAACATAAAATTAAACTTTCATGCAATGTCTAGGTTCTCAGACGTTCGTGAGAAAGAAAATGTTCTTCATATTTCGATCTAGGAACACAATCCCATTCCCATTTTCCATCAACACAAACAGACACGTCAAGTCATACAACATTAACTCCCCGTCCGTTTTATTTCGACACAGTGCAGTGTGGCTGTGTTTAATTCCAGTTATCGGTGACAATGTCCACACGGCTACCTGTTAAATATGGGATTCGGTTCAACTTCGAGTGCGCATAGACGTAAGAAACTCATAGAAGAGAACGAAGAAACTTTTAATTTATTCTATCACCAACAGAACAACGATCTTGAATAACTACTAATAGTGCCTTCCCTGTACAACAGAATCATCGTGGAAAATGTAAATCATGGGTAGGCCTGTCATTTGCCGGGGTTGCGGAAATGTTCCAACGAGATACCGCGGCCCCAAAATGTGAGGGCAGTTAAAGGAACAGGGCAGGTTTTCAGTCAGTAGAAGTCTGATACTCCCTTCCACTCTATCCAGAGCGGGGGGAGTCATTAGATGAATATTCCACCGAAAAAATAAAAATAAATGCCTGTCATTTAAAACATTTTATGTCGCATTAAACTGCACTTTTCTAATTTTTTGTGTAAAACCAACTTTGCTGCTTACAAATCAATATTAAAATCATGACAAAAATTTAAATTGTGATTTGTATTAGTTTTAACTGACATATATTTTAATGTTGTGCAATGATTGCAAGTTTTGTAAGTACCTACCAAGATTTGTACGCCACATTATAGCAGAATGTGACGAAAGTAAGCAATAATCATTCTAAGACCCTTTAATGTACCATGTTCAGACAAATGATTATAATGATTATGCAAAACTATTCCGCTTCTTCCTTTGCAGGTACGGAACTCTAAAAATGAAAACTATTTTGTTTAATACTAGCTTCCGCCCGCGACTTCATTCGCGTGGTAGGGGTTTCCCGTTTAAATCCCGATCCTGTAGGAATTTCGAAATAAAAACTATCCTATGTCCGTCCCAGTGTCCTAAAGTATTCCCATGCCAAATTTCATCTAAATCGGTTCAGCGGTTTAGGCGTGATAAGGTAACACACAGACAGACAGAGTTACTTTCACATTTATAATATTAGTATGGATTAACGGTCGTATTTAAGTTTGGTAGACCTGAACGGCGTATATTTTTTAGGTTTGGCATTCTGAAAGTAAAGTAAACAAAATTACACATAGGCCTTTTAAAGTTAAAAACTTCGCAGTATCTACAGGTAATTATTCTAGCAATATCTCAAGAAATCAGTACCTTGGTCCACAACCTGGGGAACCTATATCGCTAAGCATTACGAAGGTTGCGTTGTAATGTTTGTGGTCACTTTTGTAACCAAAAAAGTATTCTTTTTGAAATTTTAAGGGTATTTAGATGTTGGGTTTTACGAAAAATTATAAATAATACATATTGAAACAATATAAGATACTAAAAAAACCGGTTGTTTGGTTTTGAGAAATCAATATTATGTCTTCGCACGTTCGAACAAATTAAATAGGAAAATAATGAAATTCTCTGATTCCTATCCCTTTTCTATCATCTTCCTGGCTCTATACCAGAATGTCTTACTCATCGGGTACCGAAGTCATAAATTCGGTCGGCAGCTCATTTGAATGCGACCGATTGTGATCGACGGCTGCGCCGGCGCACCAATTTATAGCTCACGCCCCATACATACGAGTGCGGACAGTAAATATTGAGAGAAATACTCCGAGTGTTTACTTTGATAATTATTTAAATTGTAAGAGTTATTAGGATTAATGTCCTGGGACTAATTAGGGAAAGGTTTTAAGTAGTATCAAGTAATATCGGGTTACGCTTATAATTTTATCGACGCTACTTCTTTTTAGGTCTCTACCAAAAAATTAAACCGACTCCCAAAAAATTTTATTTCACTCTTTTTAGTTTATCGATTTTTAATTTACCTAGTTACAAGAGCCTAAATGTCAACTCATATTCATTTACAAAATATTGCTTTTCCCAATGTTGGGCCGTTAATTGTTGAGGAGTTCTCCTGGTACTTCACCATCAGCTTCACTTCACCATATGCATTGTGACGAGCATATTGTGCTTAATAACCACATTCAAGTAATCGAAGCGGAACACATGAAATACTTACTATTCCTACTTATATATTGAGTAGTTCCAGTGGCCATCTGGTCTTCATCATCAGGTCCACTTCACAAATGGTGCTTTTCAAATGCAACTACACAAGTTACTATAAAAAAATACTCAAATTACTATAGGTGTGCCTATAATATTTGAAGAGTTCCCTCGATTTCTCCAGGATCCCATCATCAGATCGTGACTTGGTGACAATGGCACCAATTTCAAAGTATTCCCTTTCAAACTAAAAAAGAATTTTCCAAATCGGTTCAGCCGTCTTCGAGTAATCGGTGATCACACATTTAAAGAAAAATATACGCGTCGAATTGATAACCTCCTCCTTTTTTTGTTGAAAAGAGGGATAGAATGTTTGCATTATTGTTAAGATCAGAGAAGATCAGATGATAACATATTGATCCTAAGTAATTTACTGAGGCATTGCCTGCTGGGTTTGAGCCAATGTTCAAACGAGATACTGCGGCCTCGGACCACAAGGGCAACAAAGGGACAGGGTGGGATTTTACTAAGAAGAATTCTGACTCTTCCTTCGACTCCAACCAGAGCTGGAAAAGTCATTCGATGATTTTCCCACAAAAAAAAGGAACATAATGAGAACCGATATAAAAAAGTCTATTACAAAGAAGTAGAATGTTTTCATCAGTTAAGCTGCAAAACGTCTACTGTTCTACTGTTAGTGTCAACAGTGTGTATGCACATCCAGCAAATTCCCGTATTCTCGAACCGGTAATTTGTCTATTTTGTGGGAGACCATCAAATAGTATAGTATGCGATTCCATTTTAAAACCTTTCTATTTTAACGTGTCTTGGCAACAGTCAAAATTACTTTGATATTAAATGCTGTTTTGCGTGGCACACAGGAAACTTAGGACTATAGATGGTCATATTGATCACCAATGCAACGTCTGATCTCTTTAAGCGTTGCTCACTATTAGTCATATTAAACTGAATGGTTGCACTAAACTCGTCATGCGAAGTATGTATAATTTAATGTGTGGTTACATATCGATAGACTGCGTTCCGCAAAAATGTGTCTACATTACAGGATCTCGGTATCAAAGATCGCTTGTCCTCAGTTATTTCGGTTACATTATCCGCCAACAAAATGAAAACTTGGAAAAACTTACTTTCCTACAAACTACTAAACCTGTAGTGCGAACGTGGGAGCAAAATGTTTAGAAGTAGATCCCCATTGAGATGGTCGGACCAACTCTGGAGCAGAGCAGCTCCCATTGGTTCAAGGAAATGGCCCGATTAGCTACTGACGGCAATAAATAGAAAAGCCTGACTGACAGCTGGGTGAAGATTGGTGATCTCAATCTTCAATCATGAAGGGACAAAGAGGGACATATAGACAGATCTTCAGAAATATCAAATCCAATAATCATCACCGACCACTTTCTCAGTCCTTCAACCAATTAAGCAGTGAACCGCTTTCTGCAAAGAGCTTCGTCCACTCAAGCGCACATCAATCATTTCCATGGAATTAATGAAATCGATCTCATTATAGTGAACATTTCTTTGTTTTTTTCAACGACTTTCATTTTCCAGCTGCTGTAGCGCTGTGTCCATAACTTTACGTACAATAATTACGAGTATGTTAGAAAGCATAAAACTACGCTGCAGGAGAAAACACTCCGTTTTACTGATGCTACGACAATTATGTAATTAGCTTGTAATTGTAATTTTTTTGCTGAATTAGTGTTTGTTAGTAACGGGGATTGGATCGGCCAAGTACGGCATGTTTATGGTGCGCATTAATGTTGCTGAAACGGATACTATAAACTGAAAATAAAATAATAATAGTATCTTATAGTAAAATGAGATAGGTATTAGGATATTCCTAACATACGCAAGTGCACTTGCGTCTGTTATCAATATGAAGATGAAGTCACTCAGATATTAACATTATTATCGTTATGTTACATCAAGCTAGGCACTGCACCAATTCAAATCAAATATCTATATAATACAAATATCCATGCTAATTCAATTCGTTCTACTGGGACGTGTTTTTATTTACAATCAAATATGGAGCTAGTTTCAATGCGTTGATTGAATGTCGTCTCTTTAAACATGAGGATATTTTGTTATGTAACTGTGCTGCTTCATATATTAAAGTGTTTCTCGTTATTCATCATCAGCTTACAGTATACTCTTCAACAAAATATATTCATTTTAAGTATATCATAAGGGATGAGAAAGTAAAAATGGAAGATCATAGAAGTGATCTCAGAATCATAATCTGCTTAGTCTATTCCCATATATGTTGGGGTCATAAGTGTTTTACATTTGACAATTACCCTAAACCAATGACGTATTATAATAGACGCGTCATATTCCCACAAAACACCTCTCAAAAACGGCACGAAACACACACATAGAGAATTACTATCTAATACGTGTAATACTATCTAATACGTGTAAAGAAAGGGACAGAAAACAAATGCCATCTTTAGGTACACCTGATGTTAGAGAGAGATGAATATACATCTTTAGTTAAAAACCTCCCCTAACGTCACGTGACTGACTTCATTCATACGCTAGCCGCCATTAGCCGTGTAGAAAAATTAAAATAAAAAATGTACTTCTGTTGATATTTACCTATGAAATGACACATTTTGACCTCTCACGGAAGCAGTATAATTAGTGCAACGTCTGAAAACACACAAAGGCATGCTTTTTTCCTAATTTTCTTTTAAAACACATTTTTTCTTAAGATGTGTAGTGTAGCGATCGCGACACAGGTTCGTGTGTAACTAAACAGACACGAGGCACTTACCTTGATTTCAACTTGCCATTTTAGAGCGCGGACAACGTCTCTATAGTTTTTTATATATCTTTGCCCTAAACTGATATTTTTATTTTAGAGTTTCATAAACGTTAGTCGTATTTATATTTTGAAGATGCGTTTCGCTTGTCTAGGTTTAATAACTTTTTGTTCTGAAGTTTCCTATAAATTGTTTTTTCCCTGCTATGACTATACAGTATGTTAACTAACAGAGGGCGTTCCCGTTAACCCGCGATAGTATAAGCACATCAATTAGATCGCCGCACACGCGGCCCATCATTCATAAATAAATTGCGACGTTGCCGTCTTTCAAGTACGCGTGTACAGAGTGTTTCTTTTACTCGTGTGTCATTTTTAGTGAATATTTTAATATTAAAAAAAAATTAAAACATTTTGTTTTCGAATGGTAATATTTTTTAGCATGTATGAATGCTATACTATTGCTGGTTAACGGGAACGCCCTCTGTTAGTTAACATACTGTATATAGTTTTCCGTTTCAATTTTAAGTTACTAAATACCTAGGTTCGTAGGACTGAAAGACCTTTACAAACTGATGCAATAGGTACACGATAACAAAATTTAAATTTACTATCGAAATTCGACACAAGACGTGCCAATCAACACTAAACCCAAATAACTTTCTATTTAGATCAAGACTCCCAGCATTTACCCAGTTCCTGCCTATCTAGTAACGGAAAAAGAGCGTAAAGATACCGCATCTATGTGAGCTACTGGGTTAGTCGACGATACCAGGTTACCGTGTTCGGCTTGCGTAAAATTGTTACTATTAGCAGTCTCCTTGACACAGCAAGCATTGAATAATTGAACGGTGGACTAAGTAGCGTTTGCTGAACGTTTTGACTGGAAGTACGTGTACCGTTGCTACATAGTTCACGTACTGACTAATTTTAAGATATTATTTTAATGTTGATTTTGTTTCGCTTTGTCCGCGTGGGCGGGTTTTCCCGTGTAAATCCCGATTCTATGGGAATTACGGGATAAATAGTAGCTTATGTGTTCTAGCAGGATCTACACACCAAATTTCATTCAGAGCCGTTCTGTACTTTTTGCGTGAAAGAGTAACAAACATTATACTCAATACTCAATAATTTATTGCATTCCATATGTGTTACATGGGAAACAATTTTAGATGTATATGGACCCTGTCGGGCACAGCAAAAATTAGGAGAGAGGAAGTATATATTGTATAAGTATAAATTGTTATCAAATTTTTAAGTATTCAACACAAATTTTTAATAATAAAAAAATAAAATAAAAAATAAATAATAAAATAATATTACAATATTTATGAATTTAAATTAGTATTAACTATTTTAATTTATTTAACATTACATCAATCCATCCTCATAAATTTCGCATTTATAATAATTACTTGATTCTGCCCGCGACTTCGTTCGCGTGGGAGTTTTCCCGCATAAATCCCGATCCCGATCCCGGGAAAAAGAGTAACCTGTGTCTTATTCCAGGATTTCAGTTATCTACAAACTTTTATTCAGATCCGTTTGGCAGTTCTTGCGTGAAAACATCCATCCATTAATTCTCAAACACTTTCTCATTTATAAAATTACTATCAGTTGCGCGGGACTTTGCTTCCGTGGACTTTATACCGATAAATACATAACTTCTTTCTTTTGCGGTCGGATAAAAAGTAGCCTGTAACTTTCATTTCAAATTTTATCCAACTCCACCCTGTATAGATGTATAAAGTAGGATCAGTTAAGAGACATTTGGGGATAAGACTTGTACATGCTATGCTGCAAAGAAACGCAAATATTCTTTTTTTATTTTTTTTAATATACAACGTGTAACGGAAACCTCATATCTATCCAAAAGGACTGACGACAACATCTAGTATAGAGTCTCTATGCAAAGTTTCAGTACAAAATAAGTGACTCACAGATTTGACCCCAAATTAGTTGTTTCATATATTTCTTGAATACCAGTAATAACAAACGTGTCACAGCACTATGAGGGTCATCACTTTCCACGTCACTTGCCAATAAAACGATAATTCTCTTTGTTCTTCTTAATTTGAAAAATTCGGTCTCTGGTATCAATGTATTGAAATTTCTAATAATTTCCACACATGTAGACACAGGATTACAAAACCCTTGCCATATCGTTTGTTATCATCCAAAGAAGCTGTGCACTTGGTATGTATATACCCTTTAAATTACACGTTGTATAATTTCTAGCAATGTGGGTAGAATTCACATTACTAGCAATCCTGTTAACCCCTCCAACTAAGCTAAATACAGGGTGGCAGGGACATCGACGCGCAACCGCTTACCATGGATTCAGTACATGATTCTAGACACCCTGCATTGATATTTTTTGTAAATAAAAATTTGCAAAAAAAATAGTAAATTCACTTGTTTCATTTAAAACAGCAAAGTAAATAAAACTAACGAAAGGGCTACCTGATCAGCTGTGTTGACCTCGCAAATGAACTCTAGCAAAACAGCAGGTAGCCCTTTCGAATTTTATTTACATTGCTGTTTTAAGTGAAACAGGTGAATTTTATTTTTTAATTAAAATCTCATTGGGTTAGATAGAAACAATGATTTTTCAGTAAAAAAAATGCAGAAAATGCCTGAAAAATTTAGAAAAGCCAACGAAAAATTTCAACGCAAGGGAGTCCAGAATCATAATAATAAACTCAGAAAAAAAAAATCATAAATATAACTCAGCTTTGTTTTTTTTTATGTATATATATGTATATGTGTATTGAGTATGTAGGTTATTACTTATTTATTGTATATAAGTGAATAGTACACCATGGACTACCCGCCTATTTATTTTCTCCTGCTGTGTCAAATCCATCCAAAGGTTGTCTGTAAAAGATCGCTTTTAGCGATAAGACCGCCCATTGTAACACCCATTGTAGTTTTTTAAGTCCTTATTTAATTCTGTTATGGTGTACAATAAAGAGTATATCTATCTATCTATCATGTACTGAATCCATGGTAAGCGGTTATGTGTCGATGTCCCTGCCACCCTGTATGCTTGTATATGGAGTGGGTTCACGGCAGTAGTGTAATGGGTGGGGTTAGAACCCGCGATCTCTCGATCACAAGTCCGACACCTTAGCCATTAAGCTATTGAGCTTAAGTTATAAATATGCGGTTAAACCATAATTTCTACAAACAACACCCACCATAGACCGCAATACACCTTGCAGCTATCATAGACCAATAACAGTTACAATTGAACCAGTTTTTTAAACAGTTAACCCTATCTACTCCACAAAGGAGCCGACATTAAGTTCAACACATAAAAAGCCTTTTTTCCCCGTCCTGACCGCATTTAACCTCGAGTTAATTATTTAAGACTAAGAGCACATTTATCACACATCGGTGAGCGGCGGTAGTGCGTTATTTATTACTATATGTATGTTATAAGTACAGGTCTGTGCTGTGACTTTGCTCGTAAATATATCTGAATTATTGGTGACGAATAAATATAGCTACTGTAGCTTCTGTTTAAGTTAAATGAATTGGTTGTTGATGGATATTTTTAAATGGTATAGGTATGTTTGTAACAAATACGTTACTGGTGTAATCTTTAAATACCAACATTTCAGCGTTCATTTATGACATGTCGTTAAGAAAAATTTAGCTAGGATTTGGTGCTAATAAATCTGCTGATTCGTTAAAAATATTTTTTCAATACACTTCCTTGAAAACTGGCTCTTATCGCACTACGATTAGGTTCAACATGCAATGTATTTCACACTCGTGGATTTTTTTAATTTTTCATACAAGAGGGTTTTTTCATTCCAGATTTTGCCAGAGATAATAGAATATTAAACAACTATTCAATTCCCCCTATATTCGGCAGTGATTGTTTTTTTTTTCACAGCAAAGAGGCGCATGTTTTTAAGGCCTTATATTTAATGAAAATTAAAATTGTGTTTATGAATAGAATATCAGAAATAAACATTATTATTTATAAAATAATTTTGCTTTTATCAACAAATTAACATTTATTAGTGTTCTAAATAAAATAAAATATATTTTATTTTAATATCAGGCTGTTTTGCGGTTTCATACCTTTGCTTCTTCTTTAACCCGCGAAAGTGAAGCGCGGGGAAAAGTAAATTAAATCTTATTAATTTGTGTTTTTTGCGTGAGTACGTCGAATTTAAGTTTTGATGAGAACAATTTAGATGCTACGCTGCCAGATATTGTGATTAAGACTCAAAATGCTTGCGATAGCCTGTTGCCATCTAAATCAAAGCTAAAATATATGGCAAGTTTGCATAATTTCCTTCAATGGAAATCAAATAAAAATGCGTCGTCATTTTCGGAGCAAGTATTTTTCTTCGAAAGTGTATTGAAAAACGTCGTTTGATACACGTGGATATTTGTTACTGCAGTACTCGGCTACATAACCCCTCGCCTTGCGGCTCGGGCGTAACTCCGCCTCGGCCGCAATAACAAATTTTCTCAATGTACTATTTTATTTCTCTAATGTTTGCGTTGGCTTCTACACTAACTGGATACAGCTAAGTACTAGTGTTTCACATGGAGCAACTGCCTATTGACCTCCACAATCCATGAGCTGGGTAACACCATACTTCTTTGCAAAACTGGTGACAGATTTTCTGGAAAAATGGCAGATTACCCGTAACAACTATCAAACATGTCCAAATGGCAACCGGTACTAACGGTTTAACGTGATTTCCGAGTAATCTTGATACTTAGTTTAGATGGTCACCCATCTAAAGATTGACTCCGGCAAGAGTAGCTTAACTTTCAAGATCAACTCGTTTGGCTGTTACTATTCAAAGTATCATACTGTTACGAGCTGGGGTTCGGAATAGAAATAATTAACGCCAATTAAACCAAAATTAACACTTTAATTAATTAAACACAAAATAAGAATTTAACACAATTATTCGCACCACAACACTTGTCCACTTAACACTTAAATCGCACTGAAATTCACTCGTATAGCTTCGATTGTATCGCCTCGGATCTTCTAATAAGACTGACTCTCTGCGTTTTTTTTTTTTTTTTTGTGTGTGGCATCTCGCAGGTCAACCTCTGAGGTTGTCGGCTGCTTAACCGGGCTTGCCTGTGGTTGCCTTAATTAATTAATTAATTAAAGCCTCCAGCCAGGGCTTATTAGAAAACTTACAAACTAGGCGACTACACGCTAAGGGCACCCCCTGTGGGGTACGGACCTCGGCTTAGGGCGTCGCAGTGGGAGGGCAGCTAGGGACAGGCTGGATCATATCATTTTTATTATTAATAAGGGAATTTAAAGCTACTGGCTCAGCGTCGCGGGCTGGCTCTGGCAAGGGTCGGGGCGGACTATTACGGGGACGTCGCGGCGGGCCTCGGCGGCGAGGACGGAAGGACGGTCGGTTTTTGTTTTTGTGTGCCACTGTACTTGTTTCCCTACGGCTCTCTTGGAGCAGGGTGATTGCGTCATCGGGAGTGACAAGGGTGTGCCTTGGTCGGCGAATCTTAGAGATACGCGAGGGTTCGTATTGGGCGGCCGATACGATAAGGGGATTCCTATGTTGGATTGCAGTATCAAAGAAACGCTTGGAGACACGTTTCATGAACTGCTGGATGGTGGGCATCTTGAGGTCTACGTGAAGAAGCTCATTTCGAACATAAAAGGGGGCTCCCGTGACTCTACGGAGGAATCGGTTTTGAAGGGTCTGCATCTTGTGGAGGAGGTAGGGCTTTGCGTGTGCGAAAACAACGCAGGCGTAGGTCATGATGGGACGGATGACCGCGGTGAAAATACGCAGCTTGCACCTGAGTGATAACTTGCTGCGGGAGCTAAGAATGAAGTGGAGCCTACCTAGAGCGAAAGCGGCGCGCGAACGTGCCTGCTTTATGTGCTCAGCGAAGGAAAGGTGTTTATCGAGGACCACGCCTAAGTATTTGGCTTGCTTTTCCCAGGGGATCGGCTTGCCGTACATGGTAATCGGACGGGGGGAGGGTGGGTTTATCCGCGGCTTAGAAAAGAGGACTGCCTGGCTTTTGTCTGGATTGACTTCGATTCTCCATTTCCGGAACCACTTGGCCAGAGTGTTTGCGGAAGTTTGGAGAGTGCGAGCGATGGCATCGGGTTTAAGACCGGTATAATAGATAGCCGTATCGTCGGCAAATAGGGCTAGCTGAGTATTTTTATGCTTGGGGATATCGCTAGTGAATAGCGTGAAAACGAGGGGGGATAGTACGGAGCCTTGAGGAACTCCTGCGCGAATGGGATGGGGGGAGGAAAGCTCCCCCTCAATTCGGTAACGAAAAGTGCGATTCGATAAAAAGTCCCGTAGGATGAGCACGAGACGGTCAGGCACGCCGAGTTGGTATAGCTTATAGATTAAGCCATTGTGCCAGACTTTGTCGAACGCTTTCGCTATGTCGAAGAATAAGGCTCCCGTTATTGCGCCCCGTTGGAAGCCGGCGCTGACGTGTTCTATGATGCGGTGGACTTGTTGGATACATGAGTGTTCGGTTCTAAATCCAAACTGCTCATTCGGTATAAGACTCTTTGCTTCTGCAAAATCTTTGAGCCGCTTATATATAAGCCTTTCATAGATTTTACCAAGGACGTTGAGTAAGCTAATGGGACGGTAGCTAGACGGGTCAGACTTGGGCTTGCCTGGTTTGGGAATACCTATGACGGTGGCCTGTTTCCAGGTTGCGGGGAACATATTATTGCTCAATGCACCATTGAAGATGGCAGTCATTAGCACTATAAGCTGGGCGGGGAAAAGTTTGAAAACCCTATTGGTGATGCCGTCGGAGCCAGGGGCTTTTCGCGGTTGGAGACTTTTAATGATATCCTGGACCTCATCAGGAGTGATGGGGGCCAGTGGATTATCGGGATCTTCGACGGGCGGAAGGGAAGTTCTACGTTCGACTTCGGCGTTCACCATATCGAGGTGGGCTTGGTCTACTGGTTGAGAGCTGGGAGAACACTGGGACTCTAGGCTGTCGGCTAGGCATTCTGCTTTTTCAGAGTTATCGAAGGCGACACTCTTATCGGGACGAATGAGAGGAGGCATTGTGGCCTCTTCAGTGGATCGTAACTTCCTCTGAAGCTGCCAGAAGGCAAGATGGGTGGGCTCAAGTTCGCTCAGCATCTTGTCCCAGCTCGCATTACGCTGCTCGGTAATGCGTTCCCTTACAGCACGCTGTAAGTTGCGCATGTGAGCTTTGTTTGCGGCGCAGGGAAAAGCGCTGTACGCACGGATGGCTGCGTTCTTCTCGGTTATCAGATTCCGTACATCGTCCGGGAGTTTCCAGCGGTGGTCTTCCACTACAGGAACTTTCCTTGAACAATCGTTCAGGACGGATTGTACGTGATTTGTAAGCGAGTCGATCGCCGCCGTCGTGTCAGCGACTGAGACTATGTGGTCAGGAATGGTGTCCAATTGAGGCGACGTGGTGGATTTCAGTTTTTCACTTACTTTCCTCCAGTCGGTGATCAATTGGGTCGGAGGAGGTTGGGTAGGATCATGGTTACCCGAGCGGGAACCTAGGTGTAGGATAACGGGACGGTGATCCGAGTTGAGCTCGTGAAGCGCTTCTATGGAGTGTAAACGGAGGTTTACATTCTTTAGGAGCGCCACATCGAGGACATCGGGGTTATGGTTGGGGTCGTGTGGGTAGTGGGTGGGAGTCATCGGAGCGATGACGTCGTAGTTTAGGGTCGCGCCTAGGTTATACACGATTCTGCCTCTGGCATTTGTCGTGTTGCTGTTCCAAGCGGGGTGTTTGGCGTTGAGATCGCCCGCTAGTAAGACGGAGTCACTCAGGCCGAAGAGAGTCGTGAGATCGCTGGTGAGCGCGATAGGATCGTCTGAAGCAAGAGACGCGACCGATGGTGGGGGATGGTAGGCAGAGATGATGGTTATCGGAGGATGACCAGTCATGCCTAGTCGACAGGCAGAGTACTCTAGGTGAGAGAGAGGCCCGGGTGGGGTCAGAGGGATGCAGTATAACTCCTTTCTATAATAAATAAGGGTACCGCCGCCGTGGCAACGTGTTCTGTCATTGCGAACTAGACGGTAATTCGCAATTTTGGGATCAGCGCGGTGGGGTTTCAAAAGGGTCTCCTGTATAAGGAGGACGTCTAATTGGTGGTCGCGGAGGAATTTAGTTATTTCGGCGCGTTGGTTGAAAATTCCATTGGCGTTGAAAAAACCTAATTTGAGGGATCGAGGCCTAGTGTGGTTTGTGCGTTGGGAATCCATTGGATCAGTCCATCGCATCCATCTGGTCGAGACCTAGCACCACATCACTGTGTGTGCTGAATATTTGGCTGTACATTGCCGTCGTAATTTTGCCGTTATTCTGCTGTTCGGCAGCCAGAAGGGCATCGCGGAGAGATCTGGCTTGGCGGGTCATAAATAACCTATAATGGCGCAGTATAGTCTGGGCGCAAGCCTCGCCATGCGCGACGGGTGAGGGATTGGGCGGTTGTTTGACTGCAGGAGCAGCAGTGGTTTGAGGCGCGGGTTTGTGACTGGCTGTGGGCTCTGTAGCCACGGCTATAGGCAGGATCTGCGCTGCGATGGGTATATCCATCAGTGCCTGCAAAGGTTTGGCAGGGGCCAAGGAGGGAAAGGCTTTTTCGTGGTTTAGCCTGTTCCACGGGGACGGTCTCTGAGGAGCGAGACGTTGGGGAATTTGAGAAGAAGGTGCCTCTCTCTGTTGGCGGGCGTTGGCGCGCTTCGCTAATTTAGGAGCGAGTTTGGGGGCTTTGGGACAGCCGCGGTAGTTTGCCGGGTGACCGGTCTGGCCGCAGAGAACGCAGCTGGGTGGTTCCGAACAGAGGGTTCGGTCTTTAGGCCGTGGGCAGTCCGCAGTGCTATGCTCGCCCAGACACTTGACGCATCTGGGAGTCGCATAGCAGTTGCTCTGCGCATGGCCATACAGTTGGCAACGGTGGCATTGTCCCACTGTTGCGGTTTTGTAGGGCTTTTCTATTGAGATACCGGATAGGGAGCAGATAGACTTAATCTTAAATATTGGGTGATGACCTTCGGTTGGTTCACAAATGACAAGAACCATGTCGTACAATTCACCGCCTCTCGCTTTATGTAAGCGATGGACGGCGATCACTGGTATACCTTGATCGGCAAGGTCGTCTTTAATATCCTGTACTAGGATTTCTTTAGGGACACGTTTAATAATAACACGAGTGGGCGTGTCCTCGGGGAAGGAGAAAGTGTGAAAGGAAATATTCCTTTCACGGAGGGCGCGATATAGTTCCCTATAGTCGTTCGACGTAGGGACGGTGACTTTAATGCCATTTTGGCAGGCACGGGCGTTACTGACTCTCTGCGCCCCTTTGCGATCTATTTATACCCCGGTCTATGAGCTCTAGAACATTCTTATAAAATCGACTCACTGTTTATACTGCGTCAGAATATTCCAGAGCTACTTGAAATACACAGTACCGCTATTCGCCGCTAGATGGCGTTAGTGTCTCGACTAGATATACTTAGTACTGCTATTCGCCGCTAGATGGCGTTAGTGTCTCGAACATTCTAGATTTCTGTCGAAGTTTCTCGACGTACTTCGCTAAACGACTGGTGTAACAATACTATTGCAGTTATTATTTTTATAAACTACGAACTTTTTTTGGACTCCAAGGGCTGTACAACAATAAGGGTTTCATTACCTACAGATTCCGGGGTCCATTACGTACAGAGTCCCCGAATGAGTTTAACGCTATCTCACTATCCCACTCGATCCGTCTAGCTATCCCACCCAAACGCGCAAAAAGTTTTGGAAATACTTTCATTGTGCGTACAGCTAAGGAATGGAATTCCCTGCCGCCTAAGTCTTTAAGTCGAGAGTGAATAAGTCACTTCTAGGTAAGCGTGCTTCATCTTCAACCACATCATCGCGTGAGATGATGGTGAAAGTGAAAAAAATAATTGAAAACAAGGTTCAACATTTCAGAAAAATAATTTTCCATTTTCAGGGCTGCGTCATAAGACATATAATTTATTATCAACAAACATGGTGTCAGTAACGATTAGCATAAAGTCATTAGGAGCAGTATGTTATAAATTACATAAAATATGTTATAATTGTAATAAAACCGCGGCCAGCGCCCTCTAGGGAGTGTTTTTATGTGCCAGTTTGTTTTGTAGGTTATCATAATGTTTTAGATTAAAGTTTTTATTGCGTACTTTTGGGGTGCTGCGGACTTTACAATACATTATGTTGTACTTTATATATTATAATAATATTAAAGCCTTTGCCTCTATAGAACGATTTATTACTGTTCCTATTAATTGAATAATATCATACTTGTCACCGATCACTCAAGTGATATGAACGACTCAATGAAGTAGAGGTTTTTAATTCAGTTTTATTTTAAAGACATACTTACATATATAATAAGCCGTAACTATAGGGAACAATTTAAAAATACTTTGAAATGTCAAGCCCGAAAACAGCTTTTTTTTTTTAAACATTCCTTTAAACATATAATAGATTTTTTTAAACATTATATTCACCCTTATTTTATGAAAAGAAAGTCTAGCTACATTCTTAATTAAATCTCTTAAATTAAGAACCCGTAATAAGTCCATTACAAGGAACTATAAGATCCTTGGTCCATTATAAGAGAATATTCAAAATAAGAATATTGTTGCTAGTCAAATTCAAAATAAGAATCTTCCAATCCATAGTTTAAATACTAATTTGTAGGTTCTTTATACATTGTTTTTTTTTGTATAAATATGGCTGATGGAGCGGAGAAGGAGTTTAATTCATTTTTTGTTTTATTGTAACACAGAATGATTTTCGCAATGCAGGTGATGAACTATGTGTTACAATGCTGTTTCAGAATAGAAGAAGCATCGTTGAAGCATCAATATAAATGATAAATGATCTTTATTCTGCAAATTGGTTATTAAATAACACTTTGATACGTTTTTTTTTTCATAAATTTAAACTAGAAGAGGCCGGTGTTTCCTAACTGACTACCCTGAGAAGAAACACCGAAACAAACTCAAGGGTTCGTCTCTTTTGAAGTCCATACAATCTATACTGGTTAAATTATATGGGTAATTTAAGCACTTGCATTATTACGTGTTACGTTACAGACAGCGTTGCATTACCGCATCCATCTATGTACGTACCCACACCCCTAAACTACAATCGGCAGTCACATACAGACAACAAACAATAAATCCAAACATACAAAAATAAATGCCATAATTATGCAAACGACGCCAATAAATTAGCCAACGATACACAATGATTTATAGATACCGCCACAAAATATTCACGTTCCGTAAGAATTTACATATTTGCGTACGGAATCGACTGATTCGAATCAATGATGTTTTAATGACGACGTATTTAGTTTTCTATGTTTCCGGGGGTTTTCTTTTAAGGCGGGTAAAATCCGTGACGTAAAATCGGGAAAAGAATATTCACTATTATTTATGTAATGATAATGACATTCTTAATTAATGTTTTTCCCGACTGCCAAGGAAGGGTTATGTTTTTCGCGCGTATCTTGTATGTTTGTATGTAATATTCTTTATTACCTCATATCTCCAGAACCGCTGAACGGATATATATAATTGAGGTATCGTTAGATTCGTCTTAGCAGCCCAGTGTTTTTAGAAGGTGATGTTAAAAAAGTCAAACATGGCGGCTGTGCGACGCCATTATACTTAATGAAAAAAAAAAATCGAATACTACTATATGGGTATCAAATTAAAGCGTTTAACACAAGGATTTCAAAAAGATATATCATGATTATCGTAAGCGTAATACCAATAAAAAAAATACAATGAGAAAGTTTAAAAATATGGACTTTGCTCTTTTACTTTCTGAATCCGGTGGGGTGCCAATGTAACACGACTAAAAAATTGTTAATTAATATTTAAACTAAAAGGCTGAAAATAAAACAACAATCAACTGAAATGTAAGAAACAAGCACATTTTTATTTAAAAAAGTGACAAACGGGCGTGACCCAACTGAACATAATAAATATATTTTTTTAATATGATGGGTCCCGCCTGTTTGTCACTTTTTTAAATAAAAAAGTGATTGTTTCTCGCATTTCAGTCGGGTCTTTTTTGGATTTTATAAATTACTTTATTTTTAGAATGTATCTTAATGTTGACGTATGCAAGACGTTGGCAAGACTCGTCTGTGTGTGGCAAGAATATATGTTTTTTTTTTTTAATATTTCTAGCATTTTTATAGTTTATTTATATATTTATCCTCGGATTGGAACGCCTTGCAGCAATTAAACTAATGCGCAGTGGGGTCTCGAATCTAATGGGTGATGGATTGATGGTTGGTTACACTCGCTCACTTGCGTAGCAGCAGGCCACCGTTTCTTCAGTGTTTCAAATGTCACACACATACTCGAAGTAAAAATAATAATGTGACTTTATAGGTTTTTCCGACCGATTGAATTAAAATTTTAAGTTTATACAGAAAATATTGACATGTCATTCTGACAATTGACATATTGTTGTATTGACATAGTTATAACCATTTAAATGATGTAATTAAAACTCTGAATCAATTTGGATGAAAATCACACAGTTAAATTAAATTAAATAACTAATACCTGAATCATGAGATTAATAAATTTGAGGCTGATGAAGATTTGTTTCGTGTTTTAATATATAACCTGGTAATTTAATTTAAGTTTTAAGAAAAGGTCTGAGTATTAGAATTTCAAACGGTTCTTGTGCTTTCGCTTAAAAGATTAATCGGAGACAGTTGCGTGGTTAAGAGTGGGTAGGCTTGAGGAAACGTTGGTACAATGTTTGATTCCGGGGTTTCAATAACTAATAACGTACTTGCATGAAATCACCTATTATTAACTAAGAATTAGGCATTATATTGCTGTATTGAATGCACTTATAGAAGCTACGTTTTTCGGGACTAATTGGTTTTCTATTACTTTTTAATTACGTGTCCAAGTAAACTGGATATCAAATTAGTAGTTACATTCGAGTATATTCCTACCTAAGTACCTGTTTGCAATTGTTTATGATTTACGACCGTAAAGCTCAATTTACACCGCCGCGGAATGGAATGGAAGCGACTTTTTGCAACCATAGCATAATGAACTTTATGTCAATTGCATAACATACAAACTAAATAGGAGCCAAAATAAATTAATAGTTTAAAAAACACGCTTTTATAAATGCACGTAAAAACAAATGTTGCTGTTTCTTTTTTGTAGTTTTTGCCATATTATTCCTACGAGTTGTGAACAATTAAAGGGTTGATCCCCCCAGAGGATTTGAAAGTGACATCTATAAAAAAATAAATTCTATGGATTACGCGGTAATTCAAAAAGGTTCAGAAATCGATAACGGATTTTCTTTTGGTTTGTTATAACCTTGAAACCTTGTTCAAAGTCCATTACGTGGCCTTTCTCACAAGTGCAAACACGACTATGATACGATATTCCATCATGGAATGCCAGTGCCTATCTTCCGGCTTCATCATCAGACCTTGAAACCTAATCGTGGTCAAAGTTCATTTAAAGACTTTTCTAAGAAATCCAAAACAGCTATGAACCGATTTTCCATCATGAAGTTCCAGTTCATATGTTCCGACTCCATCATCAGATCAGTTCGACAGTACCATATTATTGTATTGTCATCAGAACTACATACAGCTGCCAATTTTTATTACGCTACGACCCTTGGAAGATTGCTAAATTAGTTATCTTAGATTCCATTACATAGTTAGTTACATACAAGTCGACCTAATAAAAGCGTGTTAAAAAGGTCGCGCGTCTTCCGCGGAATCCTCGCGCATTCTCGAGAATTACTCTAGCTACTGTCGTTTGTATGTTATACAATTGACATAAAGTTCATTATGCTATGTACAATTTCATTGCAAAAAGTCGCTTCCATTCCATTCCGCGGCGGTGTAAATTGAGCCTAACGCCTCACAGTTGCGGGTTTAGTTGAAAACCAGCGTCAGGCACGAGTCGTCATCTGTTTAGCCTTTTCTCAAATATGTTGCGTTCGGCTTCCAGTCTAACTAAATTCAGCTGAGTATTAGTGTTTTACATGGAACGTCTGCCTATCTGACCTCCACAACCCAGTAACTGGGTTACACGATACCCCTTGGTAAGACCAGTGTCTAATTTACTGGCTTCTGACTAACAGTAACGACTGTTAAAGATGTGCGAATGAAAATCGTGAGTAATGGTCTAACGTGCTTCTCGAGGTTCGAAGGAACATTGCTGCAAACGTTGTCAAGCGATTTCGATCTGACGTCTTAGCTATGAGCATCTCCCATAACACAAAGGCAATATTTGACGACCGGGTTGACGCAGTGGTTGATTCTTAGGATTTTGCGCTGCGTGTTGCGGGTTTGATTCCCGCACTACATTTATATTGGTATAACCTAAACTTTAAAGAACATGTCAATATTCTTTGTAGTAGATTATGTAAATTAATCTACATATTTAAAAACCTTCGTAATGTCGTGGACCCTCCGCTGCTGAAGCGGATATTAGGCCCTATGTCAGTCACTTCTTACCTACTGCTTCTCATCCTGGGGAGGCATCTGCAAGACAACGCTAAAGGCAGTTGAGGTCGCCCAGAGAGCTATACTGAAGGTTAGCATGTTTAAACCTATGCGTTTTTCTACTGATACACTGTTCCAATTGTGCGAGGTTATGACGGTAAGGTAATTGTTTATACATAAAATTATCCTGCAAGAACACAAAAACCAACCCTTCAAGCCAATGTTATTACAGAGACGTCGAAATTATCATGTGTGTGAAAATGTAAATACATTCAATACAAAATTTAGTAAACAATATGCATGTTTTCTAGGCCCGTACCTTTATAATAGGCTTAATAAAATATTGCATATAGGGTATATATGCAATGTATACGTAAACGTATACATAATATAATGTAAACGCACCCAAGATACAGTAGACATTCCTAGTGTGTAGCACAGTTAAAAAAAAAAAAACGAAAAATCATCAAAAAGTTAGGCAGAGATTTGGAGGCTAGCTTTAATGTTATTTAAAAGAAGAATTAATTTTAAAACGAGAAAAAGAACCAAATTCTCAAGAACTCTTGAGAGAGATGAGAGAAAATGGGCCGTAATTTACTACCAGTCCGAATTGGTAAATTAGATTATGGACAGAATTACAAATTCTTTATGAGTAAGTAAATAAATAAACCACTACAATAAATTCTTAAAAGTTAAGGCAAACAAAAACTTAGTTTCTTTCATTCGCAAATGATCTCATAAATTAACGTTACAACTTATCTATACATAAATTAAGTATTTGCGTTGTTTGGTAAACGTACACAAAACTGGTCTCGTTCCAAAATATTTACGAAAATATTGTTCACGATTTGGTTATAATAAAATTTACCGAGAAGCGCTGAAATGTTCGGGGTTTGTATAGAGCTGTTGATACCACACGAGGTTTTGTAGCAACGGGAAATAACATTAATAAAACTAGCATAATTCAATTGTGTATGTTTTCTGTATTTTTACCTACATTATAGGTAGGTTTAAAATCTTTTACTGTGTATTTATATATTAGTGGCTGTTCCTGCAACTTCGTTCACGTGAGAGTTCTTTCCCGCGAGAATCCCGATAAACCCTATTAAAATCGGTTAAGACGTTCCAAAGGTTAGTTCGAACAAACAAAAAGAACCTGTTTCAATGTCGTGTTAATAACTGTTACCACTTGAGAAAATAGTTCATTTGAAATCTCAGACTGATGCTTCAATTTCAATCAAAACGATGCGCTTCCCTGGTGCGCCAAACTCAAAATATTTTATTTCACATAGGCACTTACAAAACTTCAGAAGTTAGTGCACGGTTCGAAATTTGTTATTTGCTATGGAGAAGAAACGGCACGATACTCCAAAGTCACTCTTTTAAAAATAATTTTGTTTACAATGTATCCATATTACTGGTTAATTAGGTATGAGAGGAGACCGGGTGCGGGCCAGCCCCAACATAATCCTACGATGTGTGGCGAGCAGGCTCGACTGTGTTCGTGAATCGCTGCTGCAAGCTCTCTACGTCAATGTTGAGAGTTAACATAGGATTAAGAAAGATTGTTACTAACCAATTGAGTTTTGTTACTTCTAGTAACAAATTAATTTAAATATGTATAGAGTACAGATTATATCACCGCATAGAAAGAAAATTCTAAGTAGATGATTATGAATGACAAAGTAAAATGAGGCTATCAAACAATAAAAACTTTTTACCAAAAAATTAAACCGACTCCCAAAAAACACTGCAAAGTGAGAAATAACTTTAATTTCGGTAGTCGGTGTCATTAGTTTTGTATTTTCGTTTTTGGTACCGACTTCCGAAATTAAAGTTATTTTTCACTTTGCAGTGTTTTTTGGGAGTCGGTTTAATTTTTTGGTAAAAAGTTTTTATTTCACTCTTTTTAGTTGGTCTATTTTTAATTTACCTAGTTACAAGAGCCTAAATGTCAACTACTTATAACCTTTTACAAAATATTGCTTTTCTCAATGCTGGGCCGTTAATTGTTGAGGAGTTCTCCTGGTACTTCACCATCAGCTCTACATCACCATATGCATTGTGACGAGCATAAAGTGCTTAACATCCATATTCAAGTAATCGAATCGCAATCCACTCAATACTTATTATTGAGTAGTTTCGGCCGCCATCTGTGGTCTTCATCATCAGTTCCACTTCCTCAAATGGTATTTTTTGAGAGCAACTGCACAAGTTACTATAATAAATACCCAAAACGTCATAGATGTGCCTATAATATTTGAAGAGTTTCCTCGATTTCTTCAGGATCCCATCATCAAATCCTGATGTTTATGAAAATGGAACCAATTTCAAAGTATACCCTTTCAATCAAAAAAAGAATTTTCCAAATCGGTTCAGCCGTCTTCGAGTAATCGATGACCATACATTAAAAAAAAAAAAATATATATATATATATACGCGTCGAATTGATAACCTCCTCTTTTTGTCGTCGGTTGAAAATGGCTATTGACCTAAAAGATTTAGGAAAATAAAAAAGAACCACAAATATTGCGAATGATTAGCTTACATTTATTTTATTAACAGGCCAGCCGCTATTTAGCTACATAATTACGGAATAATCGACATCAACGTAACGATCAATGTTGAACTAATTTATTACGTAAAGGTTAGGTAAATTGACTGTCATAAAACGGAGCGATGGTATATTAATTTTTTAATTGTTTCATTGAAATCGTTCCAGCCGCCAATTTCCATTGATGGTTCCCGTAAATAATAATTACTTAGATTGTTTATTCAAGAAGTGTAATTAACAATTGGTAGTAAAAAATGATTCTTAAGTGTATATGATTATGATGGGTGGCAAATTAACGAGTTATTTAATAAAATACGATGAATTAATTGTTACTGACGAGAAGAACGGTGTTACGATGATCGTTTATAACGTTATCGATATTATTTCTAAGAACTAGAAACAGTTTTTTTTTTCACTCTTAAAGAAAGAACATAGCATTGAGATGATTAACATTAACAAACATTCAATTTTGATAGTAAAGAAACATTTCGATAAAGTCATTAAAACCATAATCACACATCAAAAGAAACTCCAATGCTAATTTCATTTAAACAACCCGGTATTATCAACTCTACATAGATATTTTCACTTTCACAGGGTAACTCGGGTCACTGCCGAAATTCTGTCACG
This sequence comes from Tholera decimalis, assembly GCA_943138885.2. Taxonomy (NCBI): domain Eukaryota; kingdom Metazoa; phylum Arthropoda; class Insecta; order Lepidoptera; family Noctuidae; genus Tholera; species Tholera decimalis. Next base: position 35,490,801 of record OW964569.2, on the reverse strand, counting down.
CAATTCCGCCATTAAGGGTTGTTTCCACCCCTCGGCGCTCTCCCCCCTTTACCCCCGGAGCAGTCGGCAAATTTTACAAACTACCCACCGTAATTTCGTAGCTATATAAGGGCGCCCCCGTAAGGGGCTGCTTTTTATGCGACCCCCATTGGCCGGGGATTCCACAATGATTCTTTATAGGATGCAGTTTTTACTGCTGTGATTTTAAGTAATGCCTTTTTGAGACTTTCGTGCGTAAAGATTTGGTTTAGTTTTTAAAATAAAAGAGAGCACATAAAAAAATCTGAAATACGTTTTCTTCGGTTATGTTCATGTTATGTAGTACATACGTATGTCAACCAACCCGCGTGAGATCACGTGGTGCGTTGTGGTTCATTCCCTCTTATCTTAGAGAGGAGGGCTTTGTCCCAGTACCTAGTTGAAATATTATACTCGTAGGCTGGTTATGGTATGCGTATATACCCGGTCCAAAATATATAAATAGAATAGAAACACATTTATTCGAGTACAGACACATAACAACTACAAAAGAAAGTTTTAACATAAATAAAAAAATGCATAAAGCTCGAACCTCTCACTAAAACCCGATCTAAACCATATTTTTTCTTCAATAATTAAAGGAGTGCAAAGTAAAAGATTTTAATGATTACAATTTACAATGTCTGCAATGAAAGGTGAATGTATCTGAACGTACAAGTTCATCGTAGGTCAGACAGTTCCCTCACAGAGTATAATAGAATCAAACCTCCATTAATAGTTAGCTTTCGTTTTAACTTTAATTCTGTTTTCAGTTTGTTAATTACTTAATTATTTTCCATCAGTGCTAGTTGCAGTAACGCTAAGTATATAGAGGAGCTTGTAGATAAAAATATATTGTTGTACGGGTCAATGTTCAAGGTCAAGGTTAAAAACTTCTGAATAAACTAAGCCCCCTAGCGCCGGGGTTGCGGGAATGTTTACCAGATACCGTGGCAAGGGCAATTGAAGGATGGGTTCTTGGTCAGTAGAAGTCAGACACTCTTCCGCTCCACCCAAAGCGGGAGAAAATGATTTTCTACTCGAAAATAAAACCTACAGGTACAGTCATTTGTACTTCTTTGACAGCCGTTACAATTAGTCAGAAGCCAGAACATATCACACTTATCTTGCCAAGGGTTATCATTTTCACGTCACTTGCCTATAACACGATAATTGTGTTCAATCTTCTTAATTTGAAAAATTCAGTCTCTGGTATCAATGCATTGAAATTTCTAATTAGTTCCTCCGATGAAGACATAGGATTACCAAACCCTTGTCATATCGTTTGTTATCATCCAAAGAAGCCGTGCACTTGGTATGTATATTACCTTTTAAATTACACGTTGTAGATATGCAAGTATCTATTGTCGAAGTTTAATTGTTGGTTTGAGTAGAGTCTGAGGAGCTCGTGGCTAAATAATAATAGCCACACGGTTCATCTTCAAGGTTAAGCAACACTTGCCGAGGTCAATATTTGGATGGGAAACCATCTAAACATATCAAGACTCCTCCGTGCCCCAGATATCACGTTAAGTTGCTAGTTAAATCTGACACTGATCTTGCCAAGGGGTATTTATTGTGTTATCTAGCTACTGGGATGTGGGGTCAGACTAACACTCCATGTTAAGCCTGCAATACATGTTGGCCGAGCGTAGGCCAATGCAAGCGTTGGCAAATAGGTACAAGGCAAGAAATAATGTCCACACGTTCGACAAGTTCGTCGAACGCCAATGCAGACGACCAATGTAGAAGAGGGTCTGTAGAGCTGCCCACACGTTGGCCGAGCGCAGGCGAGCGCCTTTGATTTGTGACCAAAAACCGACACCGATCCGAAGTGAGGCAAGTGATCACGAGCAACGGTGAGCGAAGACAAGTTGCACCAAATGAGCTCTATACACGCTGGCGCTGGCCTTCACTCGGCCAACTAGGCAAGTGACACCGAGTGATAGCAAGACAAGACAAATATACTGTCTACATGTTGGTATTGGCTAGTTGGCCGAGTGGAGGCCAGCGCCAACGTGTATAGAGCTCATTTGGTGCAACTTGTCTTCGCTCGCCGTTGCTCGTGATCACTTGCCTCACTTCGGATCGGTGTCGGTTTTTGGTCACAAATCAAAGGCGCTCGCCTGCGCTCGGCCAACGTGTGGGCAGCTCTACAGACCCTCTTCTACATTGGTCGTCTGCATTGGCGTTCGACGAACTTGTCGAACGTGTGGACATTATTTCTTGCCCTGTACCTATTTGCCAACACTCGCGTTGGCCTTCGCTCGGCCAACATGTATGCAGGCTTAATATTCAGCTGCATCCAGTCAGACTGCAAGCCGACCCCAACATATTTGCGAAACACTAAGCAGATGATAAATAATTATCCTACTAATATTATAAATGCGAAAGTTTGTGAGGATGGATGGATGTTTGTTACTCTTTCACGCAAAAACTACTGAACGGATCTGAATGAAATTTGGTAAGTATATAGTTGGCAGCCTGGAATAACACATAGGCTACTTTTTATCCCGAAATTCCCACAGGATCTGGATTTGCGCAGGAAAACCTTCCCACGAGTACGAAGTCGCGGGTAGAAGCTAGTATTATAAATGTGAAAGTTTGTGAGGATGGATGGATGTTTGTTACTCTTTCATGCAAAAACTACTGAACGGATGTGAATGAAATTTGGCAAGTAGATAGTTTACATCCTGGAATAACACATAGGCTACTTTATATCCCGAAATTCCCACGGGTTCGGGATTTTACGCGGGAAAACTCTCCCACGCGAACGAAGTCGCGGGCAAAAGCTAGTATACTTATAAATATATTTTTTTATTTATAACTAGCTTCTGCCCACAACTTCGTTCGCGTGGGAGGTTTTTCCCGATCCCGTGCGAATTTCGAGATAAAAAGTAGCCTATGTGTTATTCCAGAATGTCAACTATCTACTTACCAAATTTCATTCAGATCCGTTCAGTAGTTTTTACGTGAAAGAGTAACAAACATACCTCCATCCTCACAAACTTTTGCATTTATAATATTAGTATTAGTAAGAAAGAAGTAAGAAGTAAGATAGTAAAACACATAGGCTACTTTTCCCGGAAAAATCTGCGAATTTTTCAAGCAAACGAGGTTACGAGCAGTTGCTAGTATATTATTTATTATTGTATGTTAGTATACTTGCTTAATGGAACACTAAATTTAGAAATTCACGTATACAACGTGTAACGGAAACCCCATATCTATCCAAAAGGACTGAAGACAACATAGGTATGGAGTCTCTATGCAAAGTTTCTGCTCAAAATAAGTGACTCACAGAATTGACCCCAAATTATTGGTTTCATATGTTTTTTGAATACCAGTAATAACAAACGTGTCACAGCACTATGAGGGTCATCACTTTCCACGTCACTTGCCAATAAAACGATAATTCTCTTCGTTCTTCTTAATTTAAAAAATTCGGTCTCTGGTATCAATGTATTGAAATTTCTAATAAGCTCCACACATGTAGACATAGGATTAGAAAACCCTTGCCATATCGTTTGTTATCATCCAAAGAAGCCATGCACTCGGTATGTATATACCCTTTAAATTACACGTTGTATAAATAAAACCAGTAGTCGCGCCGGTCTTTGCTCCCGTGGACTTTATTTCAATAAAAACACAACCTCCTTATTTTTCAGTCGGGTATAAAGATAAAAAGGTAACCTATAACCTTCGTCAAGATTCAAGGTTTTTCGATACCAAATTTAATCCAAAAACACTCAGTACTTTCAAAGATTGTGTGTGCGTTCAAACAAACATACAAACTTTTCCGCTTTATAATAATATAGATAATAGTCGCTATTAAAAATGCATCCAACTCTAATTTAACCCAGAACTTTGTCAATTTATTTGACCTTTTATTGAAAAAAAAAATCTGTAATTTTTTAATACTTCCCCACCAAAAGTACCTACAACTGATTACAAACTTCCAATCAAAGAACGAAGGTTTTCCATCAGGTACATACCAAGCTGTAAGAACGTTCAGTCGCCCTTCACGGCAACAATTTCCTTTGGCGCGGTGAGCGAGCATCGATGCATAGATTGTGTACAATGTAGGCTTATTTATATTTTATAAGTGCGAAGAGCAGGGCGGGCGGGTACGTCGCCGCCCTATGTGCTATGGGGTGCTCCCTTTTGTGTAAATGAGTTTTATTTGAATACAGGTTTTTGAGATGTAGTAAGTAAGTAAAAAGAAATATTTGTTCTACGTGAATAAAAAATAATTTGGTACCTACTTGATTTTTTTCTTATTTCATCAATCAATATTATATAAAATGCTCCCGTTACTGACTGACTGACAGGCAACGCACAGCCGAAACTACTGGACCCAAGAAGCTTAAATTTGGCAGGTATGTTGCTTGGGGTGTGCAGGGGAGCACTGAAAAAGGATTTTTGGAATTTACCACGGGATCGGAATTTACACGGGAAAAACCTCCGACGCGAACGAAGTCGCGGGCTACAGCTAGTTTATGATAATTGCGATTCAGTAGGATACAAAATGTTTTCGTGTTTACTAAAGTTATATTCTTCCCAAGAGACATGACTCAAACAAAACAGTAAATGCTAATTTCTTTTTGTTTTATTCAGTTTATGGCCAGTTCTGAGATCGACTAAGACTTAAGACTCATTGGGTTAAGGTAAGGGTCACTACAGTAGGTGTGGGTGGAAAAAATAATATTTAAAATAGTAATAACTTATTAAAAGATACTAACACATTGCTGAAAGCAAGTCATTTATATACATTGCCATTTATGTATATGAGTGTTTATTAAAAGAGTGAAAACTGCTATCCAGAGCAAATTATATCTTTACAAATAAATCTTTATTGTAGATTTTCAAGGAACTAATTATTTATATTTAATTTTAAGATCTTATGTATTATTTATCCAAAAATCACACCAATGGATTAATTGAATTGAATTACGTGAACTCGATTTGTCTATACGAATAAAATAAAATTCTCTTCTCCTCGTACGCAGTTTTTCCTTCCTTCCTTTTCTTTCTTTCCTACAATTTCAGCAACACCCTGTGACCGGCGTAGTGTTTACAATCCCCGACAGTACAGCAGTGTGCGTGCGCGCCATGGCAACGTTTTACGAGTTATTCCAACTCGTTAACTGTTTACTAAGTCTCATACAAACTGCCTTTTAATTTCATTATTATGTAAAGTTAAGAATACGAGGCTTTTGAGGTCCTTTTTCTAAGTTTTGGGTAATTTGGGTTTAGGGGTTGTGTTTAGAGCCTTTTGTTTTTGCTCATAATTTAAATTAATTATTATGATCTATTTAGTGACTATATACTTTATTTTACACCTTAAAATAATTACCTACAAATAAGTTAACTAGAAAAATCTATCTGGAAGATATCGCTCTCAGCTCTCAGTTACTTAAGTGCACTTACTTCTCACGTTTTGTAAGTGCCCACGAAGGCCTATGTGAAATAAAATAGTTTGAGTTTCAGTTTGAGTGTTTTTAAGTTTTTGTTGTACAGACGCCAGCACATCAAGCTACAACAATCTGTCAAATTTATTTAATAGATTTTCGACTTTATTGTTAAAGAAATTAGGTTCAAGGTTGATTGGGAAAATTTGACAGTTTCGGGTAGATTCATGTGCTGCCGTCTGTACAATAAAGTATGTATATTCTACCTATCTGTCTAGTATCTAGTGGGCGGAGTTATCTCACATAGTGAGGCAGTTTCACCAAAAGCTTATTTCAGACTGCATGATTCTCAAAAGATTTGACCAGCGCCAATTGTATGGGCTTTAAAAGAGACTGAGATTTTTAGGAAACACCGGCCTAAGTGACCAACAAGATTGACGTGTAATGTTTTAAACCCAAAAATATACGTAATTTAATCTATACTTATAATAAATCTGTAGAGAGGTCAATTCTGTACATGAAATATATTTCCAAAATAACTATCAGGGGGTGATTAAGGATCGATACTCATGCCAAAAATGCAATCAGTTAAATTTTTGTCTGTCTGTCTGTCTGTCTGTCTGTCTGTCTGTCTGTATAACCGTTATAGAAACAAAAACTACTCGACGGATTTTAACGAAACTTGGTACAATTATTTTTCATACTCCTGAGCGGGTTATAGTATACTTTTCATCACGCTACAATCAATAGGAGCAGAGCAGTGAAGGGAAATATTGGGAAAACGGGAGAAGTTACTCCATTTTTTAAGCTTCCGTCGCGTGTGCAACCTTAATGGTTAAAGCTACACAAATCATTTCATGACGGAAATGTTCTCCTTAAAATTATATAAAAAATATCCCACGACAGCATATGTCTAACTTTTATGGTTGACTCACAATAACACGTGTAACTCCCGATAGCTTAGCAGTTCGAAGCTTTCTGATTATAATATTTGTCTACTCTTACGATTATAACACTCTCAGTCACCCCTAATTGAAAAAGTTAACATTATTAACTATTCCATAAAAAAATTGGCCAAGTGCGAGTCAGACTCGCCCATGAAGGGTTCCGTAGTAACTACACTTCTGGACACATCTATTGGCCCACCTTAGAGTTTAGGTTTCGATGGCCCCTACCGAAATATGATTGCTAGATTGAACAAAAACTGTTGATGCAGTTTTAAACCTGATACATTTTACCATCTTTTTCGATCGTATAGTTTTAAATTTGAATTCAGAATACCATACGACATGGACCTACGTCTAACAAGTCGGATATGCGCCTTGTTAAAGGCAATTAATTTTTGAATAAAAAACATGTTTTATCAAATAAAGGTTTAATTTAATAACGCGTGTTGCCTCCATGGGCATCTACCACAGCTCTCATACGATTAGGCATAGAGTTTATCAACCGCTCTATGAAATTTTGAGGGATCATCTCCCATTCCTCTTCTATGGCAGTTTTCAACTCCTGCATCGTCTGGGCAACTGGCTGACGAGCCCTAACACGCTTTTTTAGCTCGTCCCACATGTGCTCAATGGGGTTCATGTCTGGGCTTCTGGCTGGCCAGTCCATAACTGTGATGTTCACATCCCGAAGATATTCCCTGACGATGCCGGCCGCATGGGCTCTTGCATTATCATGCATAAAAAGGAAATTTGGGCCCACATAGTCCGCGTATGGTATCACGTGAGGTTCTAAGCACTCACGAATGTATCTTTCAGCATTTAATGTTGGCAGCCGTGGTCCTGTAACAACCTCAAGTTGAGTTTTGCCGCTCGCGGATATACCGCCCCAGACAGTCCATGAGCCACCGCCATAAGCAACCCTCTCTTCAAAGCAGCATTGTGCGAAACGCTCTCCCTTACGCCGGTAGACTTTCTTCCTTCCATCATTGCCATGTAACACAATTTTAGACTCATCAGAAAAGAGTACACGGCTCCAATCTTGCTGTGTCCAATTTAAATGACTGCGTGCGAAATGAAGGCGCGCTGTTCGGTGGGCTCGCTTTAGTTTGGGCCCATTAGCTGGCTTGTGTGGTACCATATCGCGTTCTTTTAACCTTCTCCGAACAGTTCGAGCGCTCACAGATACTCTGTGGAAGTCGCGAAGTTGGTTTTGTATCTCAATGGAGGTAAGGTGACGATTTCTCAAGCTGGTCGTCACGATGAATCGATCCTGCCTTTCAGTTGTGACCCGAGATCGTGGCCTTCCTTGGCGACGAACAAAGCCGCCAGTCTCTAGGTACCTCCGATAAACATTTCGGACCGCAGATCGACTTAAATTAAGTTGAGCACTCACGTTTCTTTGGCTGTGTCCGGCCTGAATAAGTGCCACAGCTTGGGCGGCGACTTCAGGTGAAGTATCCATAGATTATTGATAGAACCTCACCTTAATGTTAAGAATAAGTAATGTTTGTTGCAAAAGCAAAGATATCAATCACTTTTTCAAGAATTAAATCCAAGTAAACCAATAAAACCAAGTTTTCTTAGTATTCGATTGTTTGATATCAACAAACAGGCTCCAAATTGTCTTTTGTTTCTTTAAATTCTGTGTTCGAAATTCAAAAAAAGACTATTGAATGAAATTGTGAATATGCCAGGTTCAAAACTGCATAAAAACTTTTTGCTCGACCTAATATAAAATTTTAGCTAGGACCAAACGAAACTGAAAATACAAGGTGGGCCAATAGATGTGTCCAGAAGTGTATAATATAATATGCAAATTTATTTAACGAAAAAAAAAACCTTACAAATTTCTTAAAACTAGCTTATTTACATTTTTTACAACTGCGCCAAATAAATTTGTTTTGAAAAAAAAACCTTACAAATTTCTTAAAACTGGCTTTTTACATTTTTTACAACTGCGCCGAATAAATTTGTTTTTCATAGTGTTTGTATGAATTACAAAGTTATTTTTGCGGTTTTAGAAAATATGCTGTATCTCAAAAACTGCTGAACTGATTTCGTTCAAACTAATTTTGGTTGAAAGTTTATATTAAGATCTACAGACATATATTTTTTTTAGATTTTTCACTCCATTATTATAGAAGTTAGAGGTTGTGTCCGCCACACACACATTTTACCACTTTGGAAGCTCATATCTTTTAAACGATTGATTTTATGGAAAAGTGGTTTTAGAAACCCCGATGTCGTTTTTAAAGAACTGTCTATAGATACCACACATGCATCGATTTAATGAAAAAGAATATTTTCAGGTTTAGTTCCATGTATGGGGAGCCCCCCTTTATTTTAATTTTTTTTTTTTTTTTCTCAAAGTCGGAAAGCGGTTCACAGAATACATCTACCTATCAAGTTTCACATGTATAGTCCTAATAGTTTCGGAATAAAATTGCTGTGACAGACGGACGGACGGACAGACAGACAGACAGACAGACGGACAGACATGTCGAAACTATAAAGATTCCGTTTTTTGCCATTCGGCTACGAAACCGTAAAAAGAATCATATAAATCGGTATAGAAACACCAAAGTTATACATGAGATACGCTTATAATAATAAGCCATCGCGCGTGAATACTGAATCATGCTATAAGGATTATTTTTGAGAATCGGTCGCCGCGCTCGACGCGTCTCCTGCATCGTCTGGGCAACTGGCTGACGAGCCCTAACACGCTTTTTTAGCTCGTCCCACATGTGCTCAATGGGGTTCATGTCTGGGCTTCTGGCTGGCCAGTCCATAACTGTGATGTTCACATCCCGAAGATATTCCCTGACGATGCCGGCCGCATGGGCTCTTGCATTATCATGCATAAAAAGGAAATTTGGGCCCACATAGTCCGCGTATGGTATCACGTGAGGTTCTAAGCACTCACGAATGTATCTTTCAGCATTTAATGTTGGCAGCCGTGGTCCTGTAACAACCTCAAGTTGAGTTTTGCCGCTCGCGGATATACCGCCCCAGACAGTCCATGAGCCACCGCCATAAGCAACCCTCTCTTCAAAGCAGCATTGTGCGAAACGCTCTCCCTTACGCCGGTAGACTTTCTTCCTTCCATCATTGCCATGTAACACAATTTTAGACTCATCAGAAAAGAGTACACGGCTCCAATCTTGCTGTGTCCAATTTAAATGACTGCGTGCGAAATGAAGGCGCGCTGTTCGGTGGGCTCGCTTTAGTTTGGGCCCATTAGCTGGCTTGTGTGGTACCATATCGCGTTCTTTTAACCTTCTCCGAACAGTTCGAGCGCTCACAGATACTCTGTGGAAGTCGCGAAGTTGGTTTTGTATCTCAATGGAGGTAAGGTGACGATTTCTCAAGCTGGTCGTCACGATGAATCGATCCTGCCTTTCAGTTGTGACCCGAGATCGTGGCCTTCCTTGGCGACGAACAAAGCCGCCAGTCTCTAGGTACCTCCGATAAACATTTCGGACCGCAGATCGACTTAAATTAAGTTGAGCACTCACGTTTCTTTGGCTGTGTCCGGCCTGAATAAGTGCCACAGCTTGGGCGGCGACTTCAGGTGAAGTATCCATAGATTATTGATAGAACCTCACCTTAATGTTAAGAATAAGTAATGTTTGTTGCAAAAGCAAAGATATCAATCACTTTTTCAAGAATTAAATCCAAGTAAACCAATAAAACCAAGTTTTCTTAGTATTCGATTGTTTGATATCAACAAACAGGCTCCAAATTGTCTTTTGTTTCTTTAAATTCTGTGTTCGAAATTCAAAAAAAGACTATTGAATGAAATTGTGAATATGCCAGGTTCAAAACTGCATAAAAACTTTTTGCTCGACCTAATATAAAATTTTAGCTAGGACCAAACGAAACTGAAAATACAAGGTGGGCCAATAGATGTGTCCAGAAGTGTATAATATAATATGCAAATTTATTTAACGAAAAAAAAAACCTTACAAATTTCTTAAAACTAGCTTATTTACATTTTTTACAACTGCGCCAAATAAATTTGTTTTGAAAAAAAAACCTTACAAATTTCTTAAAACTGGCTTTTTACATTTTTTACAACTGCGCCGAATAAATTTGTTTTTCATAGTGTTTGTATGAATTACAAAGTTATTTTTGCGGTTTTAGAAAATATGCTGTATCTCAAAAACTGCTGAACTGATTTCGTTCAAACTAATTTTGGTTGAAAGTTTATATTAAGATCTACAGACATATATTTTTTTTAGATTTTTCACTCCATTATTATAGAAGTTAGAGGTTGTGTCCGCCACACACACATTTTACCACTTTGGAAGCTCATATCTTTTAAACGATTGATTTTATGGAAAAGTGGTTTTAGAAACCCCGATGTCGTTTTTAAAGAACTGTCTATAGATACCACACATGCATCGATTTAATGAAAAAGAATATTTTCAGGTTTAGTTCCATGTATGGGGAGCCCCCCTTTATTTTAATTTTTTTTTTTTTTTTCTCAAAGTCGGAAAGCGGTTCACAGAATACATCTACCTATCAAGTTTCACATGTATAGTCCTAATAGTTTCGGAATAAAATTGCTGTGACAGACGGACGGACGGACAGACAGACAGACAGACAGACGGACAGACATGTCGAAACTATAAAGATTCCGTTTTTTGCCATTCGGCTACGAAACCGTAAAAAGAATCATATAAATCGGTATAGAAACACCAAAGTTATACATGAGATACGCTTATAATAATAAGCCATCGCGCGTGAATACTGAATCATGCTATAAGGATTATTTTTGAGAATCGGTCGCCGCGCTCGACGCGTCTCGCGGTCGAAGCGTTCTCTAGGTACTTAAGCCTCATGTGAACGTGATCTAAACAATATTACCAATACATTAACTTACGCTGACGGAGTCGCGGGCACAGCTATATTGTATCATTACGCTAAGGCCAATAGGAGCGGAGCGCCAATGAAGAATGCTTCAAAATCGGGGTTAAATTTAACGTTAGCCCAAAGTAACTATTCCACGCGGACGAAGTCGCGGGCAAAAGCTAGTATATAATAATACGCCATTGTTCAAACCTATTTTTAAATATGGCTAGTAATCCCTGTGTCTGAAATTACAAGTCCGAAATCTTGGCCTATTATATTAGACTATTGACGCTTCAAATAATAAATATCATCTATCATTTATTAACCGACTTCAAAAAAAAGGAGGTTTACAATTCGTCTTGAAATTTTTTTTTTTTATGTATGTTACCTCATAACTCGGAGATGGCTGGACCGATTTGGAAAATTCTTTTTTTGTTTGAAAGGGTATACTTTCTAGTTGGTCCCATTGTCGTTACGTTTGGATCTGATGATGGAATCATGGAGAAATCGAGGGAATTCTTCAAATATTATAGGCACACCTATAGCGTTTTGGGTATTTCTTATAGTACCTTGTGCAGTTGCTCTCGAAAAGCACCTTTTGAGGAAGTGGAACTGATGATGAAGACCCCAGATGGCCACCGAAACTACTCAATAATAAGTATTTCGTTGATTGCGATTAGATTACTTGAATATGGATGTTAAGCACTTTATGCTTGTCACAATGCATATGGTGAAGTAGAGCTGATGGTGATGTACCAGGAGAACTCCTCAAAAATTAACGGCTCTGCACCGGAAAAAGCAATATTTTGTAAAAGGTGATAAATAGTTGACATTTTGGCTTTTGTAACTAGATAAATTACAAACCGACCCACTAAAAAGCGTGAAAAAAAGACTTTTTAGCAAAAAATAGAACGGACTTCCATATAAAAACACTACAAAGGCAAAAATAACTTTAATTTCAGAAGGCGGTGTCTTTAGCTTTGCTTTCATTTTCGTTTTTGACACCGCCTTCCGAAATTAAAGTTATTTTTGCCTTTGTAGTGTTTTTATATGGAAGTCGGTTCTATTTTTTGCTAAAAAGTTTTTTTTTCTATTAAATTGGAAAATCTCTCTGATAGAGAAAAGGTCTGTGTCCCGGCAGTGATAACATTATAGACTGAAAAGTGGAATATTATTTATTTATACTTCAGTTCGCTCTATTACTCAGGTAGCTGATGTTGGAGTTAAAACAGCCAAGTTGAAGTGGGAGTGGGCTGGTCACGTCACACGAATGCAAACGGAGAGGTGGGTAAACATCGTCACCCTCTGGATGCCTGAAGGAGGACAATGCCGTCGAGGACGCCACGGTGCCAGTGGGGTGACAATCTGAACATGTTCGTGGAACAAACGTGGTCCGAAATTCCTCAAGACAGAGCGGTTTGGTACGAAAAAGGGGAGGCCTTTGCTCGGTTTTGGGGCACATACTAGACTAAAATAACTTTATGCACGTAGGAAAAATAACAGTCTTAATGCCCTTCGCATTATTTACCAGACAACCAAGTCTTATTTTTCTTAGAAACGCCATGACGCATTAATTTTAAACTTGAAGACGCTGAGTAACCCCAGGAGATTTCAGGCAAAGATTACAATAAGTAAACGTAACTACTATAAAACTTCAAGTGCTATTATTTATGCTGTCAATGATTTGAATCTTAATATTACTACTGAAATGACTTCGATGTATTTTAACATTTTTTAGGGTTCCGTAGCCAAATGGTAAAAAACGGAACCCTTATAGTATCGTCATGTCTGTCTGTCTGTCTGTCCGTATGTATTCCGAAAGTAGATATTAAGACTATACATGTGAAACTTGGTAGGTAGATGTATTCTGTAAACCGCTTTCCGATTTTATGAAAAAAAAATTTTTTTTTTCTTCTACATGGAACTGAAACTGAAAATATGTGGTATTTATAGACGGGTCTTTAAAAATGACATTGAGGTTTTTAAAACCACTTTTTCATAAAGTTAATCGTGCTTCCAAAGTGGTAAAATGTGTCCCCCCCTTTTAAATTCTATAATAATGGAGTGAAAAATAAAAAAAAATAAAAATACGCTGTAGATCTTAATGTAAACTTTCAATAAAAATTGGTTTGAACGAGATCAGGTCAGCAGTTTTCGAGATACAGCATATTTTCTAAAACCGCATATATAACTTTGTAATTCATACAAACACTATAAAAAACAAAGTTATTTGGCGTAGTTACTACGGAACCCTTCATGGGCGAGTCTGACTCGCACTTGGCCAATTTTTGTGTTAGCATAATATACTTTATCCCGGGACAATGTGCGAAAATCCACACGATGGAAATCGGTAAACAGTTTTATATTTTTTAATTAGTAAAATATCATGATTTTCTTAGCTTTTTCTTTTCCCAACCTTGTTGGGCAACTTTTTAGACTTGATATCTCAATCAAAAATAAATTCCTAAAGCATGTTTTCGCAATAAATCCTCGATATGTTTTAGGCTACCGTAGTTAAACATCCAGGGACCAGGGATCCAGGGATTGTTTCGTCAAGTTCAGCCATTCATCCATGGTTTAATACAGACTCTCTGAGACTGAGAGAGCATAGCCTTTTCCCATATTTATCAGTACCGGCTTCTAGTCTAGCCGGAGGCACGTGAGTATTAGTGTTTTACATAGAGAGACTGCCTATGTGCTCTGTTCTACAACTCCTTAATTAAACCATCTGCCTGTACAACTCCGTAGATGGGTAGCACTATACCCACCCCTTGGTCAGATCAGTGTCTGGCTTCTGGCTACCCGTATCGACTGTCAAAGATATTCAAATGACAGCCATGCACTTAACATGCTGTCTCTCAAGATACAGGTTCCACCCTAGTTTGAGAGGCAGGGTTTCCCTTATTGTGTACAGATTACAGTCCCTAGATAGTTTTTGTATGGTGTTTCTACCAAAGCTCACTCAAATTGTTTTTATGTTAAACATGTCAAATCTGTATTTTATGAAATAAAGATATTATATTATATTATATTATATTAAATATATATTATTATTATATGCTTTCCGAGGTACGGGGGTATCACAACACCAACTTCCAAACTCCGGGCTTCTACTGAGAAAGAAAAACTTCCCGACCCGAGAATCAAACACGAGACCTCATGGTCAGCTGCCTCGTAATTAGTAAAATATCCCTACATAGTATAAAACAAAACCGCTTCCCTGTCTGTCTGTCCCTACGTATGCTGAGTTCTTAAAAACTCCGCAACGGATTTGAAGGTTTTAGCGTATAATAAGTTAAGGTTTTGTGTAGATCGAATGAAATAAGACGATATTACTTCAACTTACCATCAGGTGAGATGGTGGTCAAAAGCGAGCCTATTAGCAATAAAAAAAAACATGTGAAATAATTAAGCCAATCGGGAGCTTTAATTGAAAACGCTGCCAAAACCTTTTGAGTTATAAAAATACAATGTATTCCGGGATTGTTTCTCTTTTATAGATCTACAAAAAAGTTCACGATGGCATATGTCTATCTCCTAAGATTAACCCACAATAACCATTTTATTCTTTTACAAATCACATTAAAATGATGGGTTATTTACGAAACTTTTTTTAACAGTACAGTTATTCCTTATCCAATTAAATACGTCAGATATGTTGAGAATTTAATGTAGATCATAATTGCTTTTCAGACTATATCAATAAAATGAATATCTTATGAGTTATCGCTGATATTATGAGTGTGGCAAATTACCGGACTAGAAATTGATTAAGCAAAATCGTATAAATAAGCTAATATAAACTTTATTACCCGAGCAAAGCCGGGCCGGGTCGCTAGTAATAACTAAAAACTATAACGATACGGGTCTAGACATTATATAGTTAAACGTTATAAAACAAACTTTCCTTTAAATAAAAATCGTTGACCACTACCAAAAATGCACCATCAACGTCATATCAAGGCAAGAGCACATTTTCCTAACATCACATTTATTCCGCACATGATTGATTAACTTCCCTTATCAAGCATCATTGTTTTTCATAAAAACACTCCACTTCATAGGGAAAAAGGCTAATTTGTCACTTCGAAAGGCACGCTTATCGTACCGTAATTGATTTCGAAAATATAAAAATCTTGATAAGAAATTAATTTGTGGTGGCTTAATAAATATTGTGACTCTGATTTCTTTAAGACGTTTGGGGTAATTATGGTCGAGTGTGTGGTGATTTTTAGTTATAATGTGGTTAATGCTAGCACGATTTTATAAACACAATTAATTAGCTTATATGTTGATATATTACAATAAAGTATATTATATCTATCTAAGATTGATATAATATACTTTATTGGACACAAAAATTTAAACACACCTATTTAACAATATTGCTTATTTTATGGTAACAATGGCGGTCTTATCGCTGAAAGCGTTATCTTCCAGACAACCTTAAAAGCACAACAAATCCTATTCTATTGGGTACCTACATTTTAATATCACGAATTTTGCATTTCTACACAAGTATAGAAAATGCCCAAATACCCAGTTGAATAGTTATGTTGATAAAAAGAGTATAGAAAGAACTTTAGATACGCTAAAAACTAGAATCTATTTTGTCTATATTCTAATCTAGAATATGTTACCAAGCTATTGCGTTTCTGGCTGCATCTAAGACTTAATCCAAATGAGATTATAGTGAAAATGCTTTGCCCCATTATGATAAATCAGTAATATTTATTTTGCCCATTCATTATTTAATAACACTTTTGCACGATAGTCTTTTGATCGCTTTTTGTCATGTAGGTTAGGTGTTTCTGGTGTTTCCGAGAAAAATACCGACACAATCTCAGAGTTTTTCTGTGGCAACAATTTCCCTTAAACCGTTAAGTTTAGTGTGTGTAGCCGAAATAGGCATAGCTTGTATTTCGGCTATCAGTACCAAAATACAGGCTATGCCTAGTTCAAATTCTCTTTAGTCCATCTCATTATCACTTTTAAAGTCCACACTATTCTTACTGGTGAAATTATGAGAACCGTGTAAATTAGTGTCTAGAGTGGGTTTTTTAGGAGAGCGCCATATACCTACGTTTGAGTGCAATTATCATTATCACGTAAATGAAAATAGCTGAAAATTTTAAAAACACAAAGAACATTGTCCCATTACCCAGGTTATTACCTCAAACTCATAAGTTTGCTTTTCATGACGTCACAAAGTTAGAATAGAATGACATCATGGCCGTCTGTTCGGCTGTCTTTGCTTGCTCAGACATAATTGGCTGAAAAACATTGTTGGTTCAACTGAAGGCTGAGGTCTGCGGTTAAAAGAATGATTACTATCTTTTAGTATTACTTGGTTAAAAGTTCGAAAAGTATATACCTAGTTTAATTTTATGATTACACATAGAAATGTATTGAATAATATCTGTATATCCCGGTTGTCATTTGTACAAATTTTTATAATTTTTTTTTCGAATGTAAATTCATCAAGTAATTCCTAATGAATCAAAAACCCAAACCTGTTGTCCTTGAGTTCCAAGGCCGCAGTATCTCGTTAAAACATTCCCGCAACCCTAATAGGCATTGGCCCGATGGTGCTGACTGCTCTTTACAGTAGTAAGGCTATAGGCGTACTTTCTAGCTTCTGGCTATCATAATGCCTGTCTTAGATGTACAAATATCAGCCAAGATCTGGCTGTGTGTGCTTTCCTAGGCTCAATAGGTCAGATGGTTCGTGACGTACCTAGTGCGACTGACAATTAACGAGGAAAACCTTTTTACGTCTGGTAATCCTCATGGATGTCCACCGCCTTGAGGTATAAAGAAAGTTACATAAGGATGCTCAACTACTTAATAAATCAATCAATTAATTTCTATATTCAAGTACCAAGACTCATTTGGTTTGCAGCAGCGATTCACAAACACACAGTCAAGTCTGATCGCCACACAAAGTAGGATTATGTTAGGGCTGGATCACATCCAGAGCACCAGGGAAGCGCATCGTTTGATCATAGTCACAAAAAAACAATCGACGCGAGCTACAGCAAACATCCCTGATACGCTATAGAAGCCGGGCAGCCCCATCAACACCTGGAACGCATTATCATATTCACTTAGATTCATAAGTTCATAACAGTACCTCCTCTACCTACCTCCTCTGGATGTCCATGAGGAATTCTACACGTAAAAAATCGGCCAAGTGCGAGTCAGACTCGACAACTGCTGACATTAATATCTACAGCATATATTTTTTTTAGATTGCTCACTCCATTATTATAGAAGTTAGAGGGGGGACACATTTTACCACTATGGAAGCGTACCTATATCGTTTAAACTTTTAACTTTATGAAAAAGAGGTTTTAGAAACTCCATGTCATTTTTAAAGACCTGTCTATAGATACACACGTATAGGTTTCATGAAAAAATATTTTCAGTTTCAGTTCCATGTATGGGAAGACACAGATAGACAGACATGACGAAACTATAAGGGATCCGTTTCTTGCAATTTGGCGACGGAACCCTAAAAAGGGCGAAAGAGTCAGTCAGACTCTTACTGACTAGAACAAAGACTATAATATACTCCATACTCTCTGGACTAGAATCACACGGTGTTTCTCTACGTCACTTCTTGTTGGAGTGTCGGGACACGTTGGCATTCTCTACCATCAGGGCAACTATTCATTCCTATGAAAAGTCGTTGCAACAGCGTCACAATCTCTCTTGTCAAGCCTGTCTGTTGAAGCCTTTAAACGAAAACTCCAAAGAAAAACAAAGTAAAGAACAAAATATTGTGACTATACAAAACCAGCGGTTTTAAGCTCGTTTTTATCAGATCAATTATATACGTCGTTAGGACGAAGCAACCTTCAACTCGGTGCACGCCAAATTAGATTTTAATTCGTTTCTTATAAAGGTTAATTTGCTTTATGAGCTTTATTTTAATGTGGTGACGGAAAATGTTGGCCAAGGAAAAAATAAGAAAGAAAAGTAAATGGGCTTAATAGAAAAGCTGTTTAGTACTCATTTGAATATTATAACTACATAATAATAACATTACGTATACTAGCTGTACCTGCGACTTCGTATGTGTAGAAGTGAAAATTAAAATTTTCTCACGTAATTTTGAGCCCGTGTGAATTTCGGGGTAAAAATAAGCATATAAGCTGCCCTATTACCCCTATATCTACCAATGAAAATCCTTTTAAAATCGATCAACCATTCTACATAGATTGGACAAATAAAAAAAACAGACAGACAGACACGAAATTTAAAAATGTGTTTAAGCATCATTCACCTTTGTAACTACGCACTTGAGCAGCTATTTTGAAAATACGGACAGACATTTAATTTTGTTTATATGTTTCGTAAGAAGACTGCTGATGAATATATAATATATAATTTAACCATTAGTGATATTATATATAAAGAACTTCATTCCTCACGGACTCATGTATAATTTTGAAATGTGCTTTTCGATAAATTATTGCATAACTAAGGTAGGTTTTTCATGAAGGATTTAAGGACATAATTAGACGAATAACACAAACAGTATTACATATAATAGCAATTAGACCTTTGAATGTAATTCAGTATTCGCAGTTATAGCACTTTTCAAACCGAAGTATGTAAAATCTGAAACAAAATTTCATAAGATATACTCACTCAAAACAAAAATGTTATATAGTGATTTTATAAAATCATTTGTATTATTACGTCATTTCGTACAATTAGGTACCCCTAAATGATTATTCTGTAAAGCAAATAATTTTATCCTTCCAAACAATAAACCACGGCTTTAAATGCCGTTACTTTGCCAGAAATCCGAACCGAACTAAATTCCCTAATCTTAGACCAACTTTAAGTTTCCAGTACTTAATAAATCCATGCTTGGATTTTTGCCCAGCCCAGTAATTCCCGTGAAAGAGCTACACTTTTGCCCCAACTAATGAACTCGGCTAGAAAATGTTACTTACAGAGTTCGTGGAAAAGCTAACGAATTTTATTATTAGAAAAAAATGAGCTGAAAAACTTGTTGTAATTTTTATAATGGTTTATTTTGTAGTTGGCAATGTTCATGATAAATTGAGTTTCCAGACTAAAAAAATAAAAATGTAGGATTGGCGGTTAAATACATAAAATGATTTCATAAAATTTCGTAACAATTCTTTTTTTGTCTTTGGAATATAATTATGTATATTATTACTGTCATATTTACTTTTGAGTTACAAAAACGACTTTTCATG
Source organism: Tholera decimalis (assembly GCA_943138885.2). Lineage (NCBI taxonomy): Eukaryota > Metazoa > Arthropoda > Insecta > Lepidoptera > Noctuidae > Tholera > Tholera decimalis. Next base: position 35,471,331 of record OW964569.2, on the reverse strand, counting down.
GATTTAATTATTTTCGTTACAGCCTCGCTACTAAATCAAAACTTTTTATGTTCATAGATTGTAATAAAAACTCAGACCTTTAGTTACGAACTTAACCAATAAATCTAAATATTCCCCTAAAACCAAAATCCAGCGACTTTTTTATTTAATGGCGGCCTTTATGGAGGTTATAGGAGCGATTTCCCATCAATAAAGTATTGTTACGGTGTTAAATTAGCATCGGATCGATATACTCTTCCGGGCCGTGCACGGCGGTAGCAGGCACGGAGCGCCTTAATGTTTACTTTACCAAAACGTATTGTGGATGAGGATTACATTATATTGTGGTAACGGAGTTAAGGCTTGAGTGTACACAGGTAGCCTATGTGCTGGTGGATTGTATGGGTTGGAACGTGCCCATTTTTGTATTAGTGTTCCGTAGCCGAATGGAAAAAAAACGGAACCCTTATAGTTTCGTCATATCTGTCCGTTCGTCCGTATGTTACAGGCATTTTATTCCGAAACTATTCGGACTATACACATGAAACTTGGTAGGTAGATGTATTCTGTGAACCGCTTTCCGATTTTAAGAAAAATATAAAAAAAAAATATTTAAATTTAAGGGGGGCTCCTCATACATGGAACAGAAACTAATTTTTTTTTATTCATGAAACCTGTGCGTGTATGATATCTTTAGAAAGGTCTTTAAAATGACATTGAGGTTTCTAAAACCACTTTTTCATAAAATCAATCGTTTCAATGCTTCCAAAGTGGTAAAATGTGCCCCACCCCCCTCTAACTTTTATAATAATTGAGGGAAAAAACTAAAAAAATATATGCCTAGATCTTAATGTAAATGTTCAACGAAAATTGGTTTGAATGAGATCGGGTCAGCAGTTTTTAAAATATAGCTTATTTTCTAAAACCGCAAATATAACTTTGTAATTCATACAAATACTATGAAAAACAAAGTTATTTGGCGTAGTTACTATGAAACCCTTCATAAGCGAGTCTGACTCGCCCTTGGCCAATTTTTTAATTTTTCTTTTATATAAGGCTTTACACTAAATTTAAATTTTATTTCTAACCAATGCTGCTGTTTGGGACTATAAAATAATAATAGTCTGTTTGAAAATCAACTTCACAAAACAGTTCACTAAAGTCGATATTTGAAATGGTGGTAGGTAATGGATTATAACTTTCATCGGTTATGAATTCTTGTACAGTTTTAGGGAACAAGAATTTTCATTAGATGTTTATAATGAAAAATCATAGAGGGTAGGTACTTATTTTGCATGTGGTTATTTATTTATTTATACATTTGGGAAAACAAACAGTTACACAAGTGTGATTAAAATTATGAATGATTATAAAAGTATTGGTATATGTGTAGCTCACGACATTATCCACATATTGTTCACATCAATTTTATATTTGAACTAAATAAGCGAAAGCGAGTGAATCTACATACTTTTTAAAGAAGAAAATATTATTTACAAATTAAGAAAAAAAAAAATCAATAATACATTTCTATTTAACTAAACTATGAATTTTGTTGGTCACGGAATAATAAAAAAAGACAATACATTTCTATTTAACTAAACTATGAATTATGTTGTTCACGGAATATTTAAATCTATTAGACGACAATGTAAATATGTCTATGTCTGCTAAAGTTGTGTTAAATTTTTTTGGAATTCGACGCAAAGGTGCGCGCATTTATATATTATACATTATTACAATTGTGTTTTGCCGTAAATTTAAGATATATATGAGATTAATGTTTTGTCTTTGTTTTAACTAACTGTCTTGACAAGAAACACCGTTGAAAACAAGACTTCTTTCAAGTTCTACATTTATCTAGTCTAGCGGCTACAAGGGACATTTTAAAATAGTTTTATTTTTATAAAAAAAAATAAAAATATTATTATAAATTATTATAAAAGTACTGAAAGTAGAATCAAAGGTCTGAATTTCATCAGAGTTCAGTGCAGAGTCAAAATCAGTTTTTTTTTTAATAAAGTAATTAAATGATTTCAGGAATTGAACTACAAACTAAGTATAATAAGAAAAAGTATTATAACGTTCTATCCTATTAACTATTATATCCTATTATACAAAACAATAAATAATAATTATAATTGATGTCTGGCAACAATCGTGCACGACGGTAGTCTATGGTCCCACAAGGTATATCCAAAAATAACCGCGAAAAGCAAGTGAATCAAAAACAAAAACCCTATAAAACGCAAATTCACATTTTACCACCGTATTCCGAGAGAAAACAAGATGGATGTCCCGATATAAAGTTACATGAAAAATTAACTTTTCGAAGACATTAATCAAGCATTATGATGGGTACTAAGAATACCACGATAATTTACATGCTACCGGTACTGAGCTGAAGTTTTTTTCTCCTATAGCTGAAGTTCCCCGTGGTGTTGGCCGAAATCGTTTCGAATCGAGATATGCGCTGTAATCGATGCTCCAACAATCGATTTAATTAGAAGTATCGGTACTTTTTGAGTACTGTTAGGGACAGTGGTGTTTGGACTTAAATTAACACGATTCTTTTGTTTTTTCTTAGCTTAATGTCAGTGCGTTTTGTTTCCTTACCTTTCAACCTCGTCCAGTTGAAAATCAGCGTCAGGCACAATTTGAAATATTTTGTATTTGTATTTTTTCTGAACTAAGTTGTAATTATTTTTTATATTATTGTATGCACTCTGTCTGTACAAACAAACGCCGCCCTTCCAAGCCCCCGCTTTTTAGACTGTTTTTTCTTAGACTTGAATATTTTATCTTATTTTTTCAGTTAAGGTAAGTATAAAATAGTCGGGGTCTATCTAAGCACTGTGACACCATAGCTAAGTGAACAAAATTTCCTATAAGTAATTTGAATAACCCGCTTATCATATGCTATGAATTCTTTGTATAAATAAGACTAAGTATTTACTACGTAAAATAATGTATGCATACTTGTATAATTTTACGAAGTAGAGCCAAACTGTCTTGGCGCCGACTAAAGGCATAGTCATAACGTGTCAAGCTTTAACATAGTCTTATAAAACTATGTGTTATGAAACACGTGAGCTTTGTAAAGGCATTTCAACGTATTTTATGTAAACTATTTCCCTGTGATTCTTACAGCTTGCATGTATAGCATTTGCTTTGCAAATGGCGTATTTTATTATTTTATTAAGTACAATATTGTTTGGTGTGGTAGTGTGAAGTTTACCTAGTTACTTTTATTATATTTATGTTTATTATAAACTAGCAGATGCACCGGGCTTCGCTCCCTTGGACTTTTATCACGATAAAAACGTAACGCAAGGAGCGTTACGCACTTTTGCAGTCGAGTAAAAATTCGGTGAAACTCCTTCTATTCCAAATTTCGTCCAAATCCGCCCAGTACTTCCGAAAATTAGCGGGTTTAAACATAAAAAAAAACAAATACACTTTTCTGCTTCGTAATATTATTATAATTATACATATTATTATATAGACCAGATATGACCGCGGCTTCGTTCACGTGGGAGTATTTTCCCTCTCAAATCCCGATCGCGTGGAAATTCCAGGACGAAAAGTAGCCTATGTGTTATTCCAGGATGTCAGCTTTTTTAAGAGTATAACTATTATTATTTTATTTATTTATGTATTGTCATAAATAAGAACACAAGTACATTGGCCGAGAAACTTTGGTGCCTGTGGTAGGTAATCAAAACCTGTATTACATGTCACGAGAATTTCACCTCTCAGAAATTGTTTTACACGAAATAGCATCAAAAATGTTGGGAATCCTAGTAAAGGTGAGACGGTACTTTACACCCGAACAGCTGCTCAATCTCTATCAAGCCCAGGTTCGGTCGTGTATGGAGTACTGCTTGGCAGATCCATCCCAAAGATGAGAATCTTTGGGATGGATCTGCCAAATACCAACTAGATGCGCTTGTATCTATTGAGAAACGGGCTATAAGGCTCATTGGCAACGATACACTGGTCGAATCAAAGCTCCAGAGCCTTGAACATCGGCGACAATTTGCTAGTCATCGGTTTTCTATCGATTACATTTCGGGGAGTGTGCGATGGAATTACACAATCTAATTCCGTCAAGCCCGTTCCATCATCGGACTACAAGACAAATGGCGATGCGCCATCGTTACATGGTGGACATCCCATCTATACGCACTAAACGTTTTGGGAATACCTTCATTATGCGTACGGCTAAGGAGTGGAATTCCCTGCCGGAGTCTGTGTTTCCCGATAGCTATAACCTTTATAGTCTATAGTCTTTAAGTCAAGAGTAAATAGGTTACTTTTAAGTAAGTGTGCTCCATCTTCGACCACATCATCACTTACCATCAGGTGAAATGGTGGTCAAACGCGAGCCTATTATCAATAAAAAAAATGACTATACGTCATTAACTATATATACACTTTGACCAAATTTTTACGAGAAAGAGTATCAAACAGCGGTTCATACATCCATCCTGATAAACTTTTGTATTTATATTTTTTTTAAAGAACTAGCAATTTTGGTAGAACAGCAATCTTGCTAACGCCTTCAACTAAGCTAAATATGCTTGTGTCTGGAGTGGGGTCACGGCTATAGTGTACTGGGTGGGGTTTGAACCCGCGAGCTCTCGACTACAAGTCCGACACATTGGCCATTAGGCCATTGACACTTTATATTAGTAAGATTAATAAGAAAGAAGTAAGATTAGATAGGTACGGACGCCAGCACATCAAGCTACAACAATCTGTCAAATTTCTTTAATAGTTTTTCAACTTTATTGTTAAAGACTAATGTCTTTAACAATAAAGTTGAAAAACTTAAAGAAATAACTTAACGGTTCAAGGTTGATTGCGAAAATTTGACAGTTTCGGGTAGCTTCATGCGCTAGCGTCTGTACTATTTTTCGTAAGGTAAGTGTAAGATGAGGTCTACGATTGAACGAGCGAGCCCAGAAAATGTCTATTCAGTCTTGCTTTAAAGGCTGACGGGTCATGTGGCAGGGAACACAGAAGCCGGCAGAGAGTTCCACACCTTGGCTGTGCGCACAATGAATGTTGAAGAAAAGCGCTTAGTACGACAAGACGGTATATCGACCAAGTGTGCGGTATCCTGCGGTACGTCTGGTAGACCGGTAGTAAAAGGGGGATGAAGGGATTAGGCCGTGGAGCTCCTGCTCACACTCTCCGAAGTACAATCTGTAGAAGACAGACAGGCAAGCAACGTTTCGCCGGTGAGCCAGGCTGTGACGCTTGCCTGCCAGAACCTCGTCACCTATGAGCCTTTTAGCTCTGAGCTTGATCGAGTCAAGTGCAGGTAGCTGGTATTTAGCTAAAACATCCCACAAGTGACTGCAATACTCCATACAGGAACGGATCTGTGCTTTATATAAATTCAAAAGCTGTACAATTACAAGTGTTAGTCAAAGCTTTTGTGTTAGTCTACCTACTGTGAAGTAGACGTTGGTTAAATTAGGTTTTCTTATTTATTTATTTATTTTATTATTATTTTATTATTTTTTTATTCTTCATTTTTATTTTTATTATTAGCTTTATCGCTTCTCCGTTACTCGGGAGTCTTTATAGACTCAACGTTTTTCTAATGTGAATTTCTAGAATAAACTTTTGTGTATTGAGTTTGACGACATTGTTGGCATGGTGGTTGAGCGATTCGCTACGGCACTCCATGTCCCAGATTCAATTCCCGCACCGCTCTTTTATGCAAGTAAAATTAAATGTTTTCAAACGAGCCCATGACACAGGACAAATCCCGAGAGTGCGGTAATTTTCTAAAATGAAAAATAATACTAATACTCTTAACTATTGATTTTCATTTTAAATCTACTGCTTTGCCCACGACTTCATACCCGTGGTAGGATTTTCGTTGGAATTCCGGGATTAAAATATAGTTTATTTTGTAGTTTATTTATTTCTCTCTTAAATTTTTACTATTTTCTCTTCATCTATGTGTAATTATAACAATGGGAACACAAAACAGCATAAAGAGATAACGTTGCCGACTGTACTAGTATGAACTGTATCACAGTCGACATCGCCTTCCACCCTAATGTATTACAATTTAAATTAATTTTTTTAAGCACAACATTACTATTAACATATTATTTTCTGAATCATAAATATACAATTAAAACAATAATAAAATAATTATAATAAAAAAAAAGAATTAATAATAATTACAGCTACATATGGGTGGTATAGGGTGTATGTGTGTAGCGTAGTGAGTAAGAATGGATGTGTAGAGTGGATGTGTTGTATTAGTGGAATGTGGAGTGAGTGTGTCTGATGTGAGCATGTGTGGTGTGTGTTGCGTGTGCAGGTGTGATTAAATATTTGCAATTTCTTCGGTCTTGCCTATATGTTCTTCCGGAATTTCAGCTTTTTATATACTAAACTAAATTTACAACAGTTTAACCGTTTTAGCGTGATTTAGTAACAAAAATCCCAACCTCTATCTAAACTTTTTTTTCCTTTTTTCTTTTTTTTCGCATTAACAATATTAGTAGCTGTTGCCCGTGACTTCATTCGCTTAATATTTTTCCAACATTTTCCGGGGATAATAAGTTGCCATCGTATTATTCTGATGTAGGTATAAGCTATATTACTGTACAGTGTCATCCTAATCCGTTCAGTAGTTTTTGCGTCAAAGAGCTTTTTGCTCACAAACTATCGCATTTATAATATTAGTTTAAATTTACAATATTAAGTCTGATGTTTGCGGTAGACGTACCAGTTTATTTAAATTGTTACCACCTTTTATTACCCCTAAACTGGACTCAATAGGCTTCCTCGCATGAAACAAATAACATACTAGAACTTAATATAGGTAATTAAAACGCCATCTTGTCTCCTTCAATTCCAATTGATTGACATAAATACAATGATGTTATACTTTGTCCAGCAATAAAGACATTTTAATAAGTCTGCGTGCAAAACAATTATGGTAAAATAAAATTCAACAGAAAAATTCCGCATTTTTTTGTTTGTTGTATTTAAATATTAGCTGTCATATGTTTTACGCTGTTATCCCAAAATTTTTAACAAAATAAAGGGCCAAAGAAACGACGAAATAATTTTAAATCTACGATGTGTAACGGAAACCCCATATCTATCCAAAAGGGCTGAAGACAACATCTGGTATGGAGTCTCTATGCATGATGTATTTTGAGCTGAAACTTCAGCTCAAAATAACTGACTCAAAGAATTGATACCAAATTATCGGTTTCATATATTTATTGAATACCAATCATAACAAACGTGTCACAGCACTACGAGGGTAAATAACTTTCCACGTCACTTGCCAATAAAACGATAATTCTCCTCGTTCTTCTTAATTTGAAAAATTCGGTCTCTGGTATCAGTGTATTGCTATTTGTAATAAGTTCTACACACGTAGACAGGATTACAAAACCCTGGCCACATCGTTTGTTATCATCCAAAGAAGCCGTGCACTTGGTATGTATATACCCTTTAAATTACACGTTGTATATATATAAAGCAGAAAAGTTTGTTTGTTTAAACGCACTGATCTTGGAAAGAGCTGGGTGGTTTAGGAAGATTAAAGGCTACTGCTTACCCGAATGTAAAATAATGAGGTAATGTTTTTACCGTGATAAAATCCACGGGAGCGAAGTCCTCTGCGACTGCTAATCTCTCATAAAATACAACGTGTAAAGGGTATATACATACCAAGGGCACGGCTTCTTTGGATGATATCAAACGATATTAGAAGAGTTTTTTAATCCTATGTCTACATGTTCGGAAGTAATGAGAATTTTTAATACATACCAGATACAGTACTAGGCGCACAGAATTACGGAAGAGATTTATCGTGATATTTGCAAGTAACGTGGAAAGTTATTGACCTACGTAGTGCGGTGACACGATTGTTATCATTTCAATTTAAGAAACTTACGAAACCGAAAATTTGGTGTCAATTTTTAGAGTATTTTATTTTGAGTTGAAACCCTTCCAATATCGTTTGATATCATCCAAAGGAGCCGTGCCCTTGGTATGTATATACCCTTTCCGTTACACGTTGTATATGCAGTTGAGTAACAGATTTTAACACGGATTGACTGTCCATCTAACTTCCACAACCCAGCAGCTAAGAACCCCTTAACAAGATTTCTTTTAAAATTTCTAGCTTCTCAGGACCCACGTCTGTCATAGTTCTACAAAGACAGATGTGACCATCTGTTTAATATACTCTCCATGACACGAAGGAATCTCAATCGTCATCTACAAGGTGTAACAGATTAAGCGCAATACCTCAGACACCCCAATTAGAATATTAAATTATAAGTCTAAAACAACATCCGTAACTAAATAAATTGAAACCAAACCTAGATATTTTTCATAAAATAGTTATCCTTACTAAACGCAAAACATATGTGCGTCATACAATATCATTACACAGATACATACACTCATGCAATATTAGCGGCTGACACGCACACGAGCGCATTTCCTTGAATTAAGGATTGTATTAATTTGTCACGATACTGTGTTTCCATTTTAAGTTAAATGAAAGATTTTTCCGTCAAAATTTGACACCCATTTTCGAAGTGAAAACTTCTTTAGCGGCGTTGTGCACTTTTTTGTAATGGGTAAAAAATGTTAAACTCGCGTCAGGACACGTGACCTGATCGAAAATTCGTAAGACGGACGGAGAGTAGACAGCCGGCGCGGCGTAGGAGAGGAAGTATCCCCCTCTCTTTCTACGGCGCGGTGAAAATGTATGCCTGCGCAAACTTTTTAATGTAATATAAATTGTCTTGTTTGTGTACGATATCGCAATAAATAAATATTGTATTCTACCACATAAATGATAGTACTTTTATACTGATAATTAAAGCAATTCGTGCAAAATTATTCCCTAACCATTCCAAAATATCAAAAATGCACAACGTTAATATTCAAGTTTTCACTTCTGCCGGCACTCCCGGAGTGCAACCTGTTTTTTTATGATGGAAATCGATTCAGAAGCCGATTCTGAACCAACTACTTTCAGGAATTGCGTTTATTTTGTGTTGTATACACGGACCAACCTAGGCACAAACCTTGCTTAACCTCGAGGTTGAATCGGTGCAGCTATTTTTATTTAGCCACACCACAATGTGGTCTTTTTAACCCAAAGGTTGACTGGTAGAGATTACTTTGCTGTTTTAAGTCCGCTCATGTACCACTATTGTACATTAAGTTTAAATAAATAGGGATGTTACACAAATCAACTTCAATCAAATTTAATTTTTCCATAAGTTACATGCAGTTTGGGAGAATAAATTCTGGCGTTGAATTAAACTGACGGCCACAAAAACATGCTTAATTTTTTTTTCAAATTCAAATTCTTTATTGCGAACTAAGTGTACAAAATAGTTTTGAAGATGTTAAAATAGGTAAGTTCTTAAAACTTAGTGGCCTGTTAAGGCATTGCAATTTATGTTTATCTTTTTTGTAAAAGAGATATTTACTTTAAAGTGTAATTTTTTTTACTGATATTTCTCGTGGACGTGCTTCATACTTGGACACTGTTTTTAATTTATGTCATAATTAATTTTCTTTATTTTTTAATGTGTTTTGTCCATAAAACCTCTGTCACTACCAGTACAACCTCGCAACATACTATACACGTCGTCGATGCCTTAAACACACGACAGTTCACAATAAAACACCCAACAGCCCCCTACTGATTTTTATATCTCATCGGTACTGAATAAAATTATATCCAGTATTCATAATTTACGCGTTGATATATGCATATGTTGGTAGCGGGAAGGCTGTTTGTTAAGATTTACGAGTCCAATTAACAAGTGGTATTGTGTATTGGTTTTTATCTTTGATTTTAAAGTGGGTTGGTGTGTTTGGCCTGCAGTGTACGGCGATAGATCATTGGGGTTTGCTGGAAAGTGGCAGATTTGGGGAGTGTATTGCAAATAAATACTTCGATATTGTTGAAGAGGCTATATCTGAAGCATGTCGTGTTCAATTGGAGTGGTTAAGGAGAAATTAGTTTTGAAATACAATAACTGCCATACTGTTCAAAAAGGATAGTTTTATATTTTGGTAAAAGACAAGTGTGATGGATTTTTTTTAGATCTTGCTCGTGACCTCGGTCATGCCTGACGGTTAGTGATAGACGAGATTTACAATGAAACGAGCGAGCCCAGAAGATGCATATTCACTGCATTAAAGAAAACGAGATTCAATCAAATGTAGTTACTATTATTAGTCATTATTATCGATATGTTTATATTATTCGTGAAACTATTACTAATGACTACCTATTGCTTGTTTCACCGGGGGTTCAAAAAGACATTCGAACCTTAATGTCAAGTTATACCTACTCAAATTCTCGTGATATTTATGAAAGAGAAACACTAATTAAACACGTCAATGATAACGCTCAAAATATGCAAAACAGACTCTAAAAATCCAAACAAGATACTAAATACCCAACTCAACCCCCATTAAAATGACTGCAGAAGTCGACCTGTACTAGATTACTCCAAAGTACATCTAAAGTGCATCGATTACATCAAAATCGAATGCGGTATCGATTCCAGAGAATCGAGAACACGGTGAGACGGCACATATATTAATACGTTGTAGTCCGCAATAAAATTTCCTGACAGCGTTAAATAAGTGCCGGGAAAGGCATTTATAAGTAATCGATACATCGGTATGCAACCGATTCTAAGATTCGATTTATTAAATTTTGCGTCAGGTGTTGGGTTTAAAATGAGAATAGATTCGTTGTTTGTGGGTTTATAGAGGTGAAGGTATTGTTTTTCATTGTTTTGGCGTCGATTGTAAACGGGCTAGTATTTTTTAAATATTTTTTCTTGTCATGCGTATATATGGTCTTTTTAACGTGGCGATAGCAAATGGCTAAATCAATGAAAGTCATCAGATATGGTGAATAAATGGATGAAGACAGCTCTAAACATACAAGTTTATTATACTTACAACTCAAAATCAAAAGTCTTTTATTCAAACTTATGTGAAAGTCAGCATATTTTGAAAGTCGAAAATTTACTTGAACTTTTTGTTTCACAAAAGCAAATATAATATAAAATTGGGTCTTTATGTGACTATTTACAGTTAAATAAATCCTCATTTTCTTTATCCTATATGCACTACCCTTTTTTGGGTGGGAAAATCATCGAATGACGTCAGACTTCTACAGACAAAAACTCACCCTATTCCTTGAGCAAGGGTTGCATTCCGGGGCTGCGGTATGGGTTTAGAACCCCGCAACCCCGGCAGACAAAACACTACAAAGCCAAAAATAATTTTAAATTCGGAAGGCGGTGTGAAAAAAAAAAGAAAATACAAAACCAATAACACCGACTACCGAAATTAAAATTATTTTTGGCTTTGTAGTGTTTTGTTAAGGAAGTCGGTTTTATTTTTTGCAAAAAAGTTTTTTAATATGTGAACCACGATTTATGCCTTGGTGTGGCCCAAGCTTAACACAACAATAGAAAATCAAATTGTAATAAAACTTCACACAATTTCCTGAGACGCAGGCTCATTACAAAACCAATCTATTTGGGCCAACCCTATTTTGGTGTTGCGACAACATTTTTGTGGGAAATAATCATAAGATTTTCTCTGTTAAAATTTGCGTAGCTACATATATTTTTGTATAATATAATGTAATATAATATTTTATGCAGCCAGTCTTTTGGGAACATTACCTGTTAGGTACCTATATAGTTTAAGGTTTTTATTTAAGTTTATATTTTCGGATATGAAATAAAAAAAAATATATATATCGGCGCAAATACAATAATTTGTCTATTAAAATGATTGAAATGATTAAAGTTTAATAATTTGATTGTTTTACAAACTATTAATTGATTTTTAAGATGTAAAATTAACGTTTAACATGTTTCAACTTAAAACATTGTAATTTAAGTAGTTTAATATTTAACTAGAAAATTTGTGACAATCCCTCTATATAAGGCCGCACTGTGAGCGCTAGATGCAATGTGTAATTCTAGTTTGTAAGCCCTGGCTGGGGGCCTTTAATTTTAGAGGTCACCACAGAATCGCCCGGTTGAGTAATGACCAGCCTTAGTGTGCTGAACTACGAGTGGCAAACCTAAAAAAAAACAAAGTGCTAGATGCATGGACAGTGCGGACTTCTCTGGGAAGTCGTTACGCTGTCAGTTCAATAAACGAGTCTCCGGTAACATTAACAAGGGCTTTAATTTGAAAAAATCAAACATGAGTGATCACCAAGACAACATTCGTCACGTCAGCTGAGCTGACATCACACTTTTTAAAAACACATACGACGCTGTCTCTCCGTCATATATTTTATTTAGGCAGTTTTTAGCATCAAATCAACCTAGAACTGCACATGCATCAATCCAAATCGTAATCGTTCCATCGTAGACCTCATGTAACGCTTACCAATAGGTGTACTCGAGGTCAAGACTGGTCACATCCGTAATAAAAAACAACCAATTTTAGAAAATAAGGTAAAGTAATCTCTATTCAAATGGGATTACACGATTACCGACTTATCGTCTAGACACATTGAAATGACTACCAACCTATTGCTTAAAGTAAGGTGAGGGAAGCTTAAAAATACTTTGTTCGATTGTGACTCACTTTGACCGTTAAATCAGCTTCAAAGAACAAGACCTCCACTAACCTTGGAAGTAACTCTTGGTCCGAAGGTAGCTGACTGACAGTCGCAGGATGGAGAGTCTGTCCAACTTGCTGAGGATATTCTGCTCGAAGGGAAGCAATGAGGCCAGGGTGTCCAGCTCAGCGTTGAGCCTCTCTCTGTGTCTCTTGCTGGGGTTGCTTTTGGTGACGCCGTCTTTGGATGGGGGTTTGATGCTGTAAAGAAAAAAGAAGGTTAGGTTTTAGGAGGTAAAGTAGTTGGTGGTGTTACGCTTCAGGCTATTTTAGGTCTAAAACGTATAAAACTTACTAATTAACCTCTCAAGGACCGCCATTATTTACGTCAACTTTTAGTTGAGCCCCGCTGGCACACAAATTTTGTGCCAGCGGGGCTCAACTAATACTTGTTTACTGGCACGTTTTTGTGCTGCTGGGGTTCTAGAGGTTAATATCCATTTCTGACTTGATAATGATACTTTTAGTTTATTGTCATTATTATTATTGTTTTATTAAAAGATTTTCTTTTCATCTTATATGAAAATCTAGTCGTAGATTTTAAATTACGACTACTGCAAAAAGTTTTACTCTCAGTTGCTTGAACAAAACTTTTTTACATTTAAGCGTCAATGGCCTAATGGATAAGGTGTCGGATTAGTGATCGAGAGGTCGCAAGTTCGAACCCCACCCACTACACTATTGCCGTGAACCCATTCCAGACACCAGCATATTTACCTTAGTTGGAGGGGTTAACAGGACTGATAGTAATGTAAATTCTACCCACGTTGCAAGTAATATTTACAGTTCATCCATCCAGCAATAGGACAGCCAGACTAATGAATTCGTCACATTATGGAAATACACAAAGAACCTGGGGATTATGAAGATTTTGGTTCCTATTTTAAAACGTTTTGTTTTAATGATCTTTAAATTTTCAAATTGCTCAACTAGTTTTAGACTTAAATAAAACTCATAATCATATTGATGATTAGTTTATGAGTATCCTATTAAGTTACTAATGGTGTTATTTTGTAGTTTATAAGGCTAAAAATCAATATTTTTTTCTCGTAGTATACAAGGCTGGATGTTTCTTAGATGACTAATCTGAGATAGATACATAGAATATTTTTAAACTTTATTGTACACCAAAAATTGAAACAAACCTATAACGATATTGTCATCATAGTAATATATCCAATACAAGGTGTTTTAAAGACCAAACAATTAGTGTTGCCCAAACGAGAGTCTCGCAAGAGTCTTGCAATTAGCGAATATCCTATTGCTATTTATTAAACGGTAGTTGAGATCTCAGAAAAATGTAACAGAGTCTGATACATTGTTCTGAGATCTCAACTACCGGTTACAACAACGGTAGTTGAGATCTCAGAACAATGTAACAGAGTCTGTCACATTGTTCTGAGATCTCAACTACCGTTTAATAAATAGCAATAGGATAATCGCTAATTGCAAGACTCTTGCGAGACTCTCGTTTGGGCAACACTACAAACAACTAATGAATTACTGATTAGTTTGCTAATACAATAATAATTTATGGCAATTATATTTTTTAATGCACTTATGTCAAAGCATTTAATATCTACATAGAATCCTGATCTATACATACTTAGATAAACTAATCTGTGAAAAATAATTATGCAAATGTACAGCAATACTAAGATACCCGTGGAATTTCCTGTCGAACGCAGTCACGGGCAACAGCTAGTGAAAACCATTATTTTTTTGGGAGATAAGTCATCGAATGTCTCCTCCTGCTTTGGTTGGAGTGGAAGGGAGTTATATCAGAGTTTTACTGACTAAAAACCGAAACTTTTTTTTTTATTACCGATGAGCTCACTATTGACCTCGATCTCGCCTAATGGTAAACGATAGATGAGGTCTACGATGGGACGAGCGAGACCGGAAGATGACTATTTATTCGTGCTTTAAAGGCTGAAAGGTCACAAGTGGCAGGGAACACAGAAGCCGGCAGAGAATTCCACAGCTTGGCTGTGCGCACAATAAATGTGGAGGAGAAGCGCTTGGTACAAGATGGTATATCAACCAAGTGTGGGTGGTACCCAGCCGTGCGTCTGGTAGACCGGTAGTGAAATGAAGATGGAGGAATCAGGTCATGGAGCTCCTGCGCACACTCCCCGAAGTCAATCTGTAGAAAACCGACAGGCAAGCAACAGTTCGCCGATGAATCAGGCTATGAAGCTTGTCCACTAGCACCTCGTCGCCTATTCCTATTCTTTCAGTCGCCCTTGAATCCGATATCGCAATATTATCGCAACCACAGGTCCAGCAGGAACCATAAAAGTTTATTTTTGATGAGATTTGTAAGAGGTGAGTTGCAAGAAAGAGGGTTAATTAAAAAGGTCCTATTACCTTAGTGAAGAAACGCTGGCCTACTAATATGATTCTACTAGTACAAGGCAGGTTCAATAACCTATGTAAGTAATTGAAAATAAAAAGTAAGTTATGTCCAGTTAATGTGATAGGCTTGTTCATATCATAATGTTGGACATAATACTGTCATTACATTACTGTTGGTCTAGCTGTTCCTTAGGGATTTTGATGCCGGGGGTTGGTAGGTATCGTAATGGGTTCCGGAGTATAATACTTCGTATTGAAAAATATCTACACCAAGTTTTATTAGGAAAATAGTGTAAATGTACATAAAATAATAGCAAAACGTTGCTTGCCTGTCTATCTTCTACAGATTGTACTTCGGAGAGTGTGCGCAGGAGCTCCACCACCTAATCCCTTCATCCCCTTTTTACTACCGGTTTACCAGCTATACCGCAGGATACCATCCACACTTGGTCGATATACCGTCTTGTATTAAGCGCTTTTCTTCAACATTCATTGTGCGCACAGCCAAGGTGTGGAACTCTCTGCCGGCTTCTGTGTTCCCTGCCACATATGTCAGCCTTTAAAGCAAGAGTGAATAGGCATTTTCTGGGCTCGCTCGTTCGATCGTAGATCGTCATCTTACACTTACCATCAAGTGTGATCGAGGTCATGAGCGGGCTGATGTTTTTTTTTTTTTATTACGAATGACGTAATAAAAAAAAAACAACTAAGCTAATAAGGTAAGTAATAGTAGAAATTTTCTTTATATAAAATATTAAGAAAAACAAAACAATCATGCTAAAATTTCAAAAAAGTGAAATAACAATAACATTTTAGCGTACATACTAATAAAGAACTAAAATTTGTTATATTTAGAAATACGTTGCAAAATATCTAAATCAGTCGTTTTAGCCAACGTGTTAAATTGTAATGACACAGGTTAATTTTTGAAGTAACTGAAATGTGTTATACCTGTATGCTGACTTTATAAGGTATAAAAAGAACAGACTATGTTTTAGTAAGTAAAAGTCTGATACTTGCTTCTATTCCACCTCGGTAAGAAAATTATAAGCCCAAATAGTTTCAAGAAATCCTACAAAAGCCACAGCCACCCTACATTTACTTATAACACCATTTTATTTTGGATCATTTATTCTAAGAGGTTATTTAAAATGACACATCACATTACCAGGCGGTGTAACGGTAGCATTCGGCTTGGCCGGGCTAACGAGCCTCGGGTCACGCAAACCAACTTGTTAGCATAACTTATGCCGACGGATAAGGGGTGAGCTTAGTGCATTATTGTGCTTAGTTTTTTAACGAAATTGCGCTTAGTTTTTTAGCTTAGTTTGATGTTAGCGGCGGCTTTTTGATATTGCTCGCGCTTTTGTTTTAAATTGTGCTGTAACAAAGGAATTGTGGATAGCGTTTTTAATGTATGGTTTTATTAGTTATTGTTGTCCAATTTAATTAAACTAGGTTCAAGATTCGACCATAATTTAAATTGTTCCTATTGCTTCAAATATTTGGAGTGCAAAAGCAAATGTTTCCTGCATATAAACTTTCTCTCTCTCTCTGATCGTTCCCTCATTAGTCATTACTGAGGATAGTGATCGATGACTTTTGCTAGTTTGATGATGGTCTTTCAGCGGTCCCTGGGCACCGCCCTCACCGCTAGGTGAAATTTCTTAAAGGCTTACGCATCTTTAACTTGGTCGACCATCTGGTTGGCGAGCGACCTCGGGCTCTTTTGGCTATTACTCTACCCACAATGAGGCGTTTCTCCAGGCTGTCATTCCCTCTCCGTATATTAAGTTTATGAAATATAAACTAGCTGTGCCAAATTTCATGCTTTTCAAAAAACGGGGCACAATATAATAATTTATTTACAAAAAATATTTGTAATACATTAATGGGCACTAGATTATTTATAAATCTAAAATGTGGACTAGTAGTATTATGTTATGTAAATAGCATAACATAACATGGAAGTAAAAGAGAGGAGTGTCGTAATATGTATGTGTATTAATGGTTTACGATATAATGTCATGAGAAACTTATATTTTTTTTTAAATACCTGTACTCACAGAAAAACCGTGCAAACGGTTTTTTGGGGCATCGACTTATTTTTTTAAATTCTAATGTAACATATATTAATAACAATAAATAAATAATAAAAATGTTTTACAAATCCATGGGTGCTCTCCTAGGTAAGCTGCGGTACAACATGTGTTTAGGAGAAGCGGTGCCCACCCCATGATCATCATGATTTTTGTGTTCACGTTGTTACTATACATATAGATATGGTTTAATTGTTTTAAGGACGGCCTATCGCTGATGGCTTGACCAGGTCAAAAAATTATCGAAAAAAAAGTAAATTACATTAATATTCTGTGAGTTGTTTTGTTGAAGTGTAATAGTGTCACAACCGTTGTAAAAAAACTAGTAAAACATTCGTATTATTATGACTTCAGAGATATAAGATAGCATTTACCCATGAATTGTTAAAGAGAACTTTCTATGCGATGTATTCGCAAAACATACGTACAAAGTTGTGTTATTAATATTTATCATTTAGGTATGTGCTGTGTATTAATAAAAAAATATTAAAAGGAAACAAAGGAAGTTTTGCCTTTTAATGTGTAAGTAGTTCGTAAATTGAATAAGATCGAATATTTGTAAAAGTAATGTATCGCATCACTATTTAACGATTTGTCTTAAGACAATTCACCAATGTTCATTGTAATTCTGTCAACTCCGTTAATGATCAAATGATTTATATACAATCATAATGATTTATTTTTATTTTATTGTGAAGAGCAGTGGTGTTTACAGGCACGACTATCGAGTTCCAGATCGTGAGTTCGAACCCAGGGGCCACATTACTTTGTGTAGTATTTCTCAAAAACATTGTTCTTAAAACCTTAAGGTTATCATCGTAAAGAGACCTGTCCTAATGTAGCTGTGTGTATTTCAGTGATTCATGAAAAAAGGTTTATTAAACACTTAGGTATATGCTGTGTATTAATAAAAAAATATTAAAAGGAAACAAAGGAAGTTTTGCCTTTTAATGTGTAAGTAGTTCGTAAATTGAATAAGATCGAATATTTGTAAAAGTAATGTATCGCATCACTATTTAACGATTTGTCTTAAGACAATTCACCAATGTTCATTGTAATTCTGTCAACTCCGTTAATGATCAAATGATTTATATACAATCATAATGATTTATTTTTATTTTATTGTGAAGAGCAGTGGTGTTTACAGGCACGACTATCGAGTTCCAGATCGTGAGTTCGAACCCAGGGGCCACATTACTTTGTGTAGTATTTCTCAAAAACACTGTTCTTAAAACCTTAAGGTTATCATCGTAAAGAGACCTGTCCTAATGTAGCTGTGTGAATTTCAGTGATTCATGAAAAAAGGTTTATTAAACACTAGCTGTTGCCGGCGATTTTGTTCGCGTCGGAGATTTTTCCCGTTTAAATTCCGATCCCGTGGGAAATTCCAAAAATCCTTTCTTAGTGCTCCCCTACACACCCCAGGGAACATACATACATGCCAAATTTCAGCTTCTTGCGCCCAGTAGCTTCGGCTGTGTGTTGTCTGTCAGTCAGTCAGTAACGGAAGCGTTTTATATATATTGATGATACAATTTAATAGCTGCCACGCGGGGCGTGACTTCCGTGGATTTTGTCACGATAAAAACATAATCTCTTTCTTTGCAGTCGGGTAAAAAGGTAGCCTATCTTTTTCAAGCCTCAAACTGCTTCCTTACCAAATTTCATCCAAATACACTCAGTTGTTTCGAAGATTGGCGCGCTCAAACTAACAAACTTTTCCGCTTATAATATTAGTATAGATAAAGTTCTAGTTTAGATTAAAGGTTCTGTGTGAATTAGTTGAATGAGAGTGTACGAAGCCGGGCCGTGTAGTTAGATTAAACATATTTCCAGTTCGTATTTCTTACAAAGTAACAAAATAGCCACAGAAAAAGCCTCAAAATGAAATATTGTTGTAGACCAATCACCTGCATTTACTGACAGAACTACATATTACGTGGAATTCTTTGAAACGCCATATTATGTCATTAAAAGACGGGGTGTTACGATTACAGTTGTTATGATTCTCGTACGTCTATATAAGACAGCTCTACTGTAGTATACGACACTTGTAGTAGAATGATATTATGTAATTTGTACAGGTAATGAATATAGCTAGCTACTAGGTTATAATTGGCTGACATATAATGATTAGAGGAAGCAAACTTATGATAGTAGCGTTCTGTTTTAAGTTAATTTTGTTAGCTTTGATGGCAACGGGTTTGAACCTGGGTACTGTAGTCAAAATGATGAATGAAAACATTAAAAAAAGACAGGCGGCATGTCCTCTTTATGGGAAAATCATCAAATGATTCCTTCCGCTCTTGGCGGAGTACAAGGGAGTGTCAGACTTCTACTGACTAAAAACCCACCGTCTCATTCCTTTGCCCTTGTCATCCGGGGCCGCGGTACCTCGTTAGAACATTCCCGCAACCTAGGCAGGCATGGACCTATGGAGCCCCGACAACCTACTGCCTGCTTAACACGACGCGCCGTGGACCTGGGCCTGGTCCTTACCGGACGGTAAATTACCCCTGCTCACCGCCCGCAAGCCCGCGCCTACGGTGGCCGGAGATCGGCTTTCGATCCCCAACGCCCGGGGCGTCTACCACGGCTGGGGCGTGAAGAAGAGATTTGTCTCTCCCTCACGCGTTCAGCGTTCTCCTTCGCTAGCATAACTGCTAAACCAAACACAGGCTAGTGACATTACCAACCTGTACGCAATGGGGTCGCATGGTGGATTAAAAAAAAAGAACCTAAATACCCAATGGATAACGACCCGACCAGGACATGCTTAATTTGTGTGCTAAGTTCAATCGAAATCGATTTAATAAACAGGGATTCAGGAATCATAAATTATAGTAAGTGTCACGACCCCTGAACCAAAATACTTCAAAACATCAAACATCTGTAATGTTTGATGTTTTGAAGTATTTTTTTAAGTGCAATGTAACCTACATAGGCACTTATAAAACGTCACCAGCTAGCGCATGTGCAATAATATTAAGCACTTTTAATTAATACTTTCTTCTTTTTATCAATCGAAAACTACACTAAATTGTACTCCACAATAAATTATATGGTATTTGTTTTATATTATTAAAAGTTCATCAGTATAAATTATTAATTACGGTCTAATTTATTTAAATTACCGCATTGTTGACGTCTTATAAAATATGTTATTTTGTTTGTTTTTCTATAATTTGTTTATGAGGCTCGCTCGTATTAGGTTATCTTGAATTAGTGGAATAGGGAAACGTGTGGAGATCTTTATTATGGTTTTGGTAGTTCTTAATGTATGTAGGTATGTATCATTGTGATAGCTTTGACTCGTTATTTTTTGTACAAGATAACCTGTGTAAATATTTTTATTAAAAAGGAGTATCGTATTTATTATGTTAAGATATGGGGATTTTTATTGAAATCAACCCAACAAATAATGATATCCTAAATCCAATGCTCTTACCATAGGTTATAAAATACAACTATATATTCTGAAAAATATTCATTTAAACAAGTTTTTGGCTTATTTAACTACCTAAATATTTTACCAAGCTGTCTTACACCGATCAAAATCATTCATTCGACTGATATTATCTTACTTAAGACATTCTGTTTCCGATTACTACTAATAAAGAAATCTGTATTATTTTTTCCTAGCTAACTTCTCTTAGAAAAAAGTTATTAAATAATTCTGATAATTTTATCACGTGAACTAGTTTGAACTACTCCACCCCTTTCTATGCCCCATACAAATTATAAATAGTACATTAGTCATCGCCGCCCGTCGTTTTTGTTGATTTATTTAAACCTTAGTATCAAACGGCGCTCGCGCAGGCCTTTACCATACAAATTATATGCATACACCACTTTGTTACTAATCAAAATTGAACTGTATATTTTAAGCAGTAAGGTCGATTTTTGAGTAATTAATCTGTTTTCGTATATCACCGTATCACCGATTAAAATTAAACTGAAATATAAGGTGATAAGGTCCAATTTCGAGTGTGATTTTAATGCATTAAATCAAACCCGATTATTTCTATAAATCGTGTAACTCGATTAAGTTATAATCGATTGGCGATTGTGATAGGTATCGTTATTATCGATGATATTTATTTTTGTATCATCTCGTTTCTGTTACGTTTCGGTTACTTTGTGTTGACAAATTATTTTAACGAGGTTCTGTGAGAAGGGGTTGGAATGTGTATGATAGTTAATTAGAAGAAAGTCATGAATAGCGTGTTATCGTCGTTTAAATACCAGGGACTACAAAACCAATACTCTCTGTTAAAATAGCACCTACGTAGACCAACCGAAGACTGGGCACGCCGCAATCGCGGCGATAAGTCCCCTCTTTGAGGAGTGGCTAGAGAGACGCCACGGCATCCTCACCTTCCGCCTGACGCAGATGCTGACCGGACATGGCTGTTTCGGGAGGTACCTGTTTCGGATACAGCGGGAGGACACGCCCGGGTGTCGTCATTTTGAGGATCACCTGGAGGACACATGTTCCATGCATACGGTCGAAGTGTGCCCTGCTTGGACAGAGCACTGTCGTGTCCTCATAGGGGCGGTCGGCGGCGGCGACCTGTTGCGCCCTGCTCTGGTTCAGACCATGGTGCGGAGCGAGAGGGAATGGGATGCAGTCGTCTCCTTCTGCGAAGCAGTCATGCTAGCGAAGGAGGACGCCGAACGCGCGAGGGAGAGGCAGCTCTCCTCCTCGCGCCCCAGCCGTCGCGGGAGACGCCCAAGGCGTTGGGGATCGCGAGCCGATTTCCGACGGCGAGCAAGGGTCGCTCACCGTCCGGTAAGGACCAGCCCCGGGTCGGCGGCGCGTCGTATTCCACGCGCGCCTCAAAGAGCTGTCAGCACCAGTGACCTAATAGGGCCATTGCTTGCGAGGGTTTGCGGGAAAGTTCTATCGAGATACCGCGGCCCCAACTTTCGGGCAGCCGAAGGAACAGGGTGGGTTTTTAGTCAGTAGAAGTCTGACACACCCTTCCGCTTAACCCAGAGCGGAAGAAGTCATTCGATGATTTTCCAACGCAGAAAAAAAGGCCTATCGTGTCTCGACCTTATCCCATATTTGTACTCCTTTGACAGAGAATCTGACAATAGTCTTCTCAAATAGTATCGTAATACCGAGCTGGGTTGTGGAAGTCAGGAAGTCAGATAGGCAGTCGGTCCATGTAAAACATAATTTCCCAGGTGCATCTATTTAGACTGGGAACCCAACAGTAGAGGAAAGGCTAAGCAGATTATAATATGTAGCTGGTTTTGTATGTAGTAATAATAGGGTAGTTTCCTGTATTACAAAATAATTGTTTTATTTAGTCCATTAGGTAGATTTTCAAAAAATATTGGTCACGTATTTTTTGCTTTTTCAAGTCAAGAAAAGTTCACAAAGATGGAAAGCTTCAAAGTACAGGAGTGGGGGCTGCTGACGTCACAACTTGCTAAGAATTATATCGAGGCGCGACGTCACGCTAAATTTCAACTCACTGTATCGTCTTAATTTTTCAATTACGTGAAAAAATAAAAAATAGGTGACCAATATTTTTTATTTTTTGTTAAACTACGTGACGGACTAAATAAAATATTTTAGGAAACTACCCTATTATTTCGTTTTAAGCAACAAGCTCCACGTTAGGCACTATAAGATATAACTTTGTACACAATGGTATATCTGGTGCCTGAGTCTGGTGCTTATCTATTAAAAAATGTGAAAATAGTAACGATAGTTCTATGCAAGTTGTTGGAGAGCCTAATTTAAAAAAATTGCTACCTATTTAATTAAACACACGTTTCTGGAAGATAGTAATTTTCAGATTAAACCCTGGAGTCTTTAAACAATACGATCCATAACTAAACCATGCTTTTTGACACAACAGTTATATCCAAATTGGTGGACCATGGGAACCATACAAATTATAGAAACACTTATTAGACATATCGTATCGAATATATAATTGGGAAACTAAAACATCCATGAGGTGATTAAAGATTTCATTGCAAAATCATAGGCGTAGCGGAAACAATGAATTTACGTTTTTACAATGAAAAAACGTATTAAGGTAAAAAAAGAAAAGATATTTTCGTTTATTCGTTATATTTCTTTCTACTTTATACGGTTTGTGATTTTCGATTAATTATAAATTAGTGTCAATTAGTTTCGCGATTTGTGTATGGTGAAATTACTTAATTTGCGTAAACAAGGAGTTGAGTTTTCTCACATTTATTTTAAGAAATAGTTGTAAACCTACAAAAAAAAACCAAATGAAGGGAGCATAGTTTTAGATCATTAAAAGATAATTCGGGAAAAATCTCAGAGGTACTTACATACAGGTTGGATCTTGGTGAAACTGTTCTGAAGATCTACTCACTTATTTATAAACACAAAACAACAAATATCAATAACAAGAAATCTTTATCTAAAAACAACGCTGAAAATGGTTACTAGTCGAAGCATGTATCACATTATAAATATTGGCATGACGAAAAGAGAGAAGGATCTTGCTATATTATTCACACTCGTGTAATCTCATGACGGTGACGTTCCATTTCAATACGTGCATCCCTTTTTCTGTTGCTTGATAGCTGACCCTTTCATTAAATTTGAAAACGTTCTAGATATTTAGCTTAAATTTGGAACGGATTACAGAAATTCTTTTATTTTTTATTTCGGGTAAGTGACTTTTTGATAGGAATAATAATATAATTATTCTATTCTAAATTCAAAGTTCCAATAGTGCTATCGAAACGCCAATTCTAGTTTATATTTCATTTCGACAACGATGAATAATGTAGCGATTGGAAATATTAATATAACCCTTTATTTCAGACACCAAATATTTACGTTAATTTTATGCTTAACATAAGACTAGCGAGTGTATGACATAGACAACTCGGTTTGTTTGCCCAAAATTGGCTAAGGCCTCCTCCATTTCTTTCCATTGCGTTTTGTTTAGCGCTTTTCTTGTTCATACTACCTTTAAGATTGTCTGCCCCGTTGAAAGGATTGGAAGTATTGAGTAATTACTTAGCGCACATTGTTAAAAATACGAGAATTGCCTCTCTAAAATCCGCATTGCCATTTTTTAACAAAAACAAAAGCTACCTACCATAATTTCCACATTTCTTAACAAGTAAAATAACCAAAGTGCATCAAAATAGCGCTCTATTAAACGATCGTTAGCCCAAACCTGGGGAATTACACATAAACATGTGAAATCGTTTCTTATACTTTTGTTTATAACAATTTAACGATTTGGGAGATAGTCGTAATTTTGCTGTGGATGGCTGACTGCTGACTTCTCATGTGTGAAAAGGGTGTAATGGCTTATATTGTCGAGAATATTTCCAAATTTTGTAAAAGTCTTCTAACAAAAGATATTTACAATAAGCACAACCTATATCGAGGGTTCCCTGGTGGTTCCCTGGATATTCATTACAGGACTCCACGTGTTGGAAGGATTCGCCAATACAATTGGCGCCCCCGTTCTCCAGCCAGTCGAACCCTGCAGTTATGTGTTTTCACCATTAATCAACCGTGAGTATTACACGCCCCCAATGGGTAATCTTGTTTCTTATTATCCCACCACGCAGGGTTAGGCAAACAGAAGTCGTAGCTCATTATATTGCCTTTGGCTAAGGTTTTTAAGCCTATAGATTTCCTAGCTCGATCCAGTTTTCCAGATTCCAGTTCTACTGCGAAATCCTGCTTAAAATCATTTTTTTCCAAAAGAAAGAGTGAGGTCATGGAACTACTTATTTTAAACTCTAAGTAGTTACCTACGTAATATACTCGCATACATGGCGGTGAAGCTGATGCTGCGGGAAAATACATGAATTAGTTTTTAGTTCATTATTTTTTTTTTTTAGGTGTGTGTAAGGTGTGCTACTAACAAACTTTGTATGGATTTTTCCGATATAAATGAACTCATAATAATAATAAAGGTCCAGGGATGCGGGAATATTTTAACGAGATACTGCTGACCTGGACCTTAAGGACAGTTGAAGGATCAAGGTGGGTTTTTAGTCAGTAGAAGTCTGACACTCCCTTCCGCTCCACCCAGAGGAGTGGGAAAATCATGTAATGACTCCTCATTAGATGATTTTCCCACCGAAAAATAAGTACCGACTCCAGCACATGAAACTACCCGAATCTGTAAAATTTTCCCAATCAACCTTAAACCTAATTTCTTTGACAATAAAGTTGAAAATCTATTAAAGGAATTTGACAGATTGTTGTAGCTTGATGTGCGTACATAATAATATGGGTACTAATAAACACAAAAATATAATTTCCAATATGTCCTTACTTTTTGTGAATAGGTACTACTGAAACATTATTAATTTAGTCAACATTTTAGGCTTGATATCTCAAAAGCCAAAAAGTTTTTTTTAGTGGGTCGGTTTGTAATTAATCTAGTTAAAAAAGCCAAAATGTGAACTACTTATCACCTTTTACAAAATATTGCTTTTCCCGATGCAGAGCCGTTAATTTTTGAGGAGTTCTCCTGATACTTCACCAACATCATCATATGCATTGTGACGTGTATAAAGTGCATAACATGCATGTTCATGTAATCGAATCCCAGTCCACGAAATACTTATTATTGAGTAGTTTCAGTGGACATCTGTGGTCTTCATCATCAGTTCCACTTCCTCAAATGGTGCTTTTCAAGAGCAACTGCACAAGGTACTATTAGAAATACCCAAAACGCTATAGGTGTGCCTATAATATTTGAAGAGTTCCCTCGATTACTCTAGGATCCCACCATCAGATCCTGATTTCATAACAATGGGACTAACTAGAAAGTTTACCCTTTCAAAAAAAAAAAATTTTCCAAATCGGTCCAGCCGTCTTCGAGTTATGAGGTAACATACATAAAAAAAATTCAACACGAACTGAGAACCTCCTCCTTTTTTTGAAGTCGGTTAAAAATAAATGCATTAAACATGTTTTCGCAATAAATCCTCGATATGTTTTAGTCTACCGTAGTTAAACAACCGGGGACCTTTATGGTTTCGGCAAGTCCAGCCATTCACCCAGGGTTAAATCAGACTCTCTTATTCTGAGAAAGCGTAGCCT
The DNA here is from genome assembly GCA_943138885.2 of Tholera decimalis. Lineage (NCBI taxonomy): Eukaryota > Metazoa > Arthropoda > Insecta > Lepidoptera > Noctuidae > Tholera > Tholera decimalis. Next base: position 35,445,129 of record OW964569.2, on the reverse strand, counting down.
TCTCCCAACTTAGTGTCGGCTTCCAGTCTAACCTGCGAGTGACTGCCTATCACGTCTATCTATCAGCGTCAGGCACCAGTTGTCTGACCTTTTGCTGCATAGGGCCTATTTGGCACTGCCGTGAGTCACACATAGAAATATGACTGTTATGTTATTTAATTATTTAAGTTTTATTTTTTAAGTTTTATTTTTAAGTTCTATTTTTAAGTTTTTGTGGTTTTTTTTATTTGTGTTCGTGTGAACTTGTTGCATGTAGCCAATAAACGTTTTTTCTTTCTTTCTTCTTTCTATCTGACCTCCACAACCCAGTAACTGGGTGACACGATACCCCCGGCAAAGCTGGTGTCAGGTTTTCTAGCATCTGTCTACCCGTAACAACTGTCAAAGATTTAGAAATGATAGATTGGACCGACGGCTTAACAAGCATTCTTTTGCGAGAATATTGACATAACTCGAAATGCTGTCCAATTTAACTAGATACTTGTGTGAAATAATCGTGAACTGAGACACAATGCCAATTTTGCACCGACGCGCGACGTTCATCAGAAAGAAACAGTGTTATTATTAATTTGAGACAAAACACTATATTTTATTTGTATAAAACATAGAATATACGATGTTATTATAAATATGGAATCCAAAATGATTTGCTTAAAACTTAAGCATGCAAAGCTCCTCTGTGAGACAGACTAGGCCTGGGTTTGAATCAAACCCAGACCCAGTCTCTGATGAACGTCGGTGCAAAATTGGCATTGGCACGATGTTGTACTTAAATTTATGATTATTTCACACATTGTATGTGTGTAATGTCGGAAGGCGGTGTCTTTAGTTTTGTATATATTTTTGTTTTTGACACCGCCTTCCGAAATTAAAGTTATTTTTGCCTTTGTAGTGTTTTTATATGGAAGTCGGTTCTATTTTTTGCTAAAAAGTTTTTATACTGATAATAAGGTTCGCGTTTGACAACCATCTCACCTGATTAGTCACCAGCTACAGGATAACACAATAATTGGGCCACAAAGCTGTATAATATTTTTGTTTATCATTGCCCCCATACGAGAGGGATATTTTTTATTGTTTCATCTCAATCATAATTATAGCGTGATGATAGGCAGATATTTTATAAATATTTAGGGTATTTCAAGACCAAATCATAATTTGTCGTTATTCACAATATTCATAGCTATAAATCTATACTTATTTGTATGTATGGGAAAATCTACGGAACGAATGAAAAATTCTTTAAAAATAAAATCACTTGTAGAAAAGTGCATTATTTGTGAGTGCTATACATTATTTCGGAATCCACGTGGACTAAATCGCGGGTGAAGACTTGTCAATAATATAATTATTGTTAAGGACAGACACTCTCATCCGCTCAATCCAGAGTGAGAGGATTCATTGATAATCCCTGAAAAATATTAAGAGCATTATTAGAAGTGTAAGAAATACCCGAGATAACCGCATTCGAAATATTTGGAGCTTTTCTAGCTCGTTTAAAGACCGTACCAAAAACTCACCAAAATTCTGTGGACATCCAAAGGAAAGATGTTGTGATTACTGCACGCACCACTTTCCCTACTGACCCTAAGACACAAGATCTAAAAATAGCGCGAGTTCACGTGACCCGCGAGTATCGTTTTCGTTTGATGTTGATGCGTGACACTCGCTCGCATGTCAGCACGTAACCCAACAACTCATTCACCTAGGTGTCCCTACTGTTAACGTTTTCTTGGCCGCACACTTCTTGCGTAATTGCTGTGACGTAGCTTGACACTGTGTGACGTTGTAGCGTGGTTATCTTTTGAGAAGTTTGTTGATACTTTCTGTTGCGTTAAGTCGGACACCTTTGTGTGAAATGTTGTTTTCTACTAGATTGTGTGTGCTCTTGACTTTGGTAGATAGAATAGATATATATATAGATTAGATTCCCCAAGGCGTCACCACGTTAAGTAGTGCTGTACATCTCGCATCCAATTAATCCACATGGTAGTGCCAAGGTCAACGATTCTTATTATGGAAAGACTTTTAACAATTTTTATGTGGAGTATTGATCAGCCTATTTATTTACGGGCGCAGTGCGGGCGACAATAGCCCGTTTACACTCTTAAAAGTAACGTGATTTACAATCATGAGTCATGACTAAATATTTTATATACAAATAAATGTAGAAACAAAATCACTTCCAACGATTTTCGAAATTATTTTGCACTTAGTTCTAATTTATAGACTTCACCAAAAAGATAATAATTCAGCTGGTGACCACACAGACAGAATCAGGATATCAATGATTACACTTATGACCTTCTTATTTCCACATAATAATAAGATACCTACTTAAATTAATCTTATTTTAATAGCACATAATTTAATTTGATACTTTGAAATTCGAATACCCATAATCTTGTATGACATGCGTCAACCGTACACTAAAATTCTCTTATATCTCTCGATGTTACTAACATAAATATTGGTCTGTATGTTAATTTATTAATTTATATTTTATTATTCGCATATTTTATATTGAGATTCTGGTTTTTAGGATTCCAAACAGTCTTTGATGAATCATTATAAAGCCTAATCTAAAAGCTGCTATTATTACCTACCCTACATTTAACAAGGTTAAACAAACAAAAGTTGCTTGATTAATATCAATTATATTGTGATTAATAACTGTTGACAAGCAGCTGAAAACAATGTTCACAATTTGTCATACATTAAATTTGACAGCTGTCAAATTATAGAAAAAAAATAGACCTGCCCAAGCGCAGCCACGCTAAAGCCTAGTTCAAAACGAAAATAACAATAAAAAAGAATAAATTGTTACGTCACATCCATGTTTACAAATGTGGAGTGTTGTGGGCTATAATTATAAATATATTAGAAAGGTCGATGGACGGGTTAAGGCCAAATGTGGCTTTGTTTTATGAGTGAGTCGTTTTTTTTTTGGCCGGGAGAGTAAGTTTAAAGTTCGAAGTAGCTTTTGTGGAGTTAGGATTATTGTATTGATTAAATATTTTGACCTGAGCAAAGAACCTAAGGACGTTTTCTTCGATGATGTCTCCATGAAATTGTTTCCTTTTTTTGTACAGTTTTTTAGTAGTTTATTGTTTCTAAATAATATGTAAGTAAGTTAGTACCGGTAAACAAATCTTATATCTACAAACTAATTTATTTTTGAAAGATTTTGATTTGTTATTCTACACCTTCCTCTGCCTGATGAAGAATGCCTCGTTGCATGAAGTACGCATTTGTGTCACTGCTGTATATTTGTAATTTTAAAACGTAAGGCAAAAAATTGTACCCCTTTTTACGAAAATGACGGGATCAGAGGATTGTGAAATTTGGCACAGTTTGTAACATTAATTGTTATTTCTTCCATATTTCTACCTACCTACGTTTATTTAATATCCCACTAGGAAAAGCTACGCCTAGGTTAGGTAAATGAATGTAACGGTAGCTTTAAAGCCGGGACAAGTTACAGTCTACATGGTGAAAGATTGAAGAATTGTAATATTTTAGACTTAATTGAACTACTGGAGAATTTTACCACAGTTGCAGTTGTGTTGTCCTGACACAACTATAATTAATAATAATATATTAATAATATATAATAATTAATAATTAAGTTTCGTAAAATACAAAGTAAATCTTAGAAACAATGTTTGATGTCTTTAAAACCAAAAAAAAATAAGTATCACAGGCGACATGTTTTACAACCAAAATGTCAAGCACTCATGGGCAATAGTGATGAAAATAAGACAATTTCTCTGGAGCCCCAGCCCCCAGGCAATGACAAATACACGCAAATAGACTACAATAAAGACAAAAATTATATAAAAAAGATTCTTAAAAACTTTGTTTATCAATCAAACTAAAATCGATTATCATTTCTATTCCTATCTATATTGTTTACAAAGATTGCAACATGATTATACCGGTCCAACAACTAAATAAATCAAAACCCGACTTATCAATAGGTAGCTAACTATACAAACACAATTATTATCAGCGACACAATAAGAAATAATTGACACCAATTAACCTCCATAAAATACATCAATAAAAAATATAATTCCTTAAGTGCTTATTTTTCTCAACAATCATTAATATGAAAACGTAAAAAAGATTTTTTCGCACAGCAAACAGACATATTTATAATTGAATAATCGACAAGAGATTTAGGACGTATAAACAGTAATACTCATCTTTGAACTAAAACAAACAAAACTCAACTTTATTCCGTTACTTTACAACACAGATCGCTAAATTAAAATCTGCATATACGACTTTTAGTACAACTACAACACATTTCTGGTATAACGTCGTAAGTGCACACGGATCTGTAATTGAATTTCCGTCTTAGGTTGAAGGTGATAAGGTCAGATTTTGTTTGGCAGTAGGTTGTATGTTAAAGTCGGATGAGCATGTATGCCAAGTAAAATTAAGTATGCCAATACCATAGTTCGCGCATGATTGCGTTCAGCCTTCGCTGGAATGAGCGTTTTCCTACGATTTTTCTCGTAATACTTCAGGTACGTTTTTCTAATTCTGTCAGGGCCAGGATGGGAAGTTTAGCTGTTAGAAGCGACAAGGTTATACAAATTACTGGCATTCAGGAATGTGTAGAAGATTTCGTTTGTTACCTCACTGTTCCTAAATGCAAAATATGAGATATATCTGCTTTTATAGTAGCAGTCGCGCTGGGCTTCGTTTCCATTGACTTTATCACGATAAAATCATAGCCCTTCTTCTTTAGCAGTCGGGTAAAGAGCTAGCATAACTCTTCCTCAAGCTTGAAACTGCTTACATACCAAATTTCATCCAAACCAATCAGTAATTTCGCCGATTAGCGTATTTAAAAAAAAAACGAAAAAAAAAATCCGCTGTATAATATTGGTATAGATGTGAATTTGGTGGAAAAAGAGAATGGCCAAAGAAAATATGGATGGACTGTGTGAAAGGTAATACGGAAGAAAGAGGTGATAGCACGACAGCTGAAGAGACAGAATGGAGAATGAAAACGTGTCATACACAACCCAAGTAAGATCGGATATAGCTGCTGCGCTGCGTGTCGCGGGATCGATTCCCGCTTCGGAACAAAATAATCTTTGTTTGGCTTACAAATATTGTTTCATGTTAGTGTGTTTGTAAAAATGCGCGATACGATATTCCTAGTTTGGAATAACGTTTTTTTTAATATATTACTGAACACCACGCGGCAGAGGTCAAGAACAGATAGACTTCAAAGAGGAAGGAAATCTGAACAAAAATCGTCACTTCTGTCAAATTCATCGAAAGGTTGTCTTTAAAATAGCTCCTTTAGTAATTGGACCATTGCATTGTTACTACCCATTAGCTCATACTCAATTCCTTTATAGCAACTCGGTTTGGTGTGCAGTAAAACGTATATTTATCTATATAACGAATATTATTTGCATAAAAATCATATCACCGTCGCATCGTCTCCCCCCTCCCCCCTATGATAAGTGGACATAACAGAACAGCGTGATTGTCGCAAATCATTGCAATTTACTGGACAATTGAAGTGCCCCACCATTCCGGGTTAGGAATGCAAACAGATTTGTTATAACCGACATTTGATGTTAATAGATAACAGTTTGCCTCGAGTTTGATGGGAAATTGCTACCAGTAAGTGGTTAGCTAGAATTTTATTGAATTTGACTTGTAATTACGAGTCTGTTTTTTTTCTAATACAGGATGACTCAAAAGAAAGTTTATATTTGTTTTTCTTTTATTAATAATAGGTTCGCGTTTCACCATCATCTCACCTGATGGTAAGCGATGATGTGGTTGAAGATGAAGCATGCTTACCTAGAAGTAACCTATTCACTAAAGTTAACCTATTTCCTAAGCTTAACTTACTGTGCGAACGCAATGATTAGGAGAGTCGCAGGAGATAAATTAAATTCAAATCATTTTTAAATACAACATTAAATTCTCAAGAGCCATGCTACGGATTGACATATCCCCTGCGTCTCTCCTAATCATTGCGTTCACACAGTAAGCTTAACAAATATAAACTTTCTTTTGAGACACCCTGTATAATGCTAATTAGGCAAGCTCGTGTCTAAATCTATACTAATATTATAAAGCGGAAAAGTTTGTTTGTTTGTTTGTTTGCTTGAACGCGCTAATCTTCGAAAGTACTGGGTAGATTTGGATGCAATTTGGTATGGAAGTAGCTTGAAGCTCGAGGAAGGTTATAGGCTACTTTTTACGCGACTGCAAAAAAGGAGAGTTATGTTTTTACCGTGATAGAATCCACGGGAGCGAAGCCCCGCGTGAGTACTAGTATGTAATACTAATAACAGTCGCACGGATCAATCTTCAAAGTTAAGCAACGCTTGCTGTTTGATAGGTGACCATCTAAGTATATTAATATTCCGTCTTCCCTCAGATAGCATGTAAAGCTATTGGTCTCGGCTGGCATAAGTTCATTTATGACAGTCGTGACAGGTAGACAGACGTCAGAAAATTTGACACCAGTCTTCTCAAAGCGTATCGTCTCATCCAGTTACTGGCTTGTGCAGATCAAGGCAACAGTTGCCATCGTTACATGGTAGACATCCCACTTATACACACTAAACGTTTTGGGAATACCTTCATTGTGCGTACGGTTAAGGAGTGGAATTCCCTGCCGGAGTCTGTGTTTCCCGATAGCTATAACCTAGGGGTCTTTAAGTCAAGAGTGAATAGGTTACTTTTAGGTAAGCGTGCTCCATCTTCGACCACATCATCCCTTACCATCAGGTGAGATGGTGGTCAAACGCGAAACTATTATAAATAAAAAAAAGAAAAAACACTATCACTCAGCTGCATCAAATAATGCTCAAATTTGCGTGGTTATTTCCTCAAAAGAAATAACCACGCAAATTTGATTTCTACAGACATGAACCTACATGCTTCTCATATACAAATACAAATTGTCTGGACTTTAAAAGAGACTTTGACCTCTGAGTTTGTTTCGGTATTTCTTCTCAGAGTAGTCAGTTAGGAAATACCGGCCTCATCTAGCTAAACTAAACACGCAAAAAAACATGACGTGTAAAAGTGTTATTTATAACCAATTTACAGAATAAATATTTCATTTTATTTCATTTCATCAGGTTAGACTGGAAGCTAACCCCAATATAGTTGGAAAAAGGCTAAGCAGTTGATGATTACTAATTAGCCTGGAGGTAGTAGATATACCTCTATGGGCCAAGGCAATGTGGCTATCTATACTTCACTACATAGTATAAAACAAAGTCGCTTCCCGCTGTCTGTCCCTATACAAGTTGTAACGGAAACCCCATATCTATCAACTACTAAACACAACATCAGGTATGGAATCTCTTATGCAAAGTTTCAGCTCAAAATAAGTGGCTCACAGAATTGACCCCAAATTATTGGTTTCATATGTTTCTTGAATACCAGTAATAACAAACGTGTCACAGCACTATAAGGGTCATCACTTTCCACGTCACTTGCCAATAAAACGATAATTCTCTTCGTTCTTCTTAATTTGAAAAATTCGGTCTCTGGCATCAATGTATTTAAATTTCTAATATGCTCCACACATGTACACACAGGATTAGAAAACCCTTGCCATATCGTTTATTATCATTCAAAGAAGCCGTGCCCTTGGTATGTATATATATACCCTTTAAATTACACGTTGTATATGCTTAGATCTTTAAAACTACGCAACGGATTTTGATGCGAGTTTTTTAACAGGTAGACTGATTCGTGAGGAAGGTTTTAGTGTACAATAAGTTAAGGTTTTGTGTACTCGTAAATTGGATGGAATACGACGATATTACTTCAACATGTAGGAAAATAAGCCTATCGGGAGCTTTAATTGAAAACGCTGCCAAAACCTTTTGAGTTATAAAAAAACAATATATGGCGGGATTGTTCCTCTTTCATAGATCTACAAAAAGACCGCGATGACATAATATTATGTCTATCTCTCAAGAATAACTCGCAATACCTAACCATTTTTTCCTTTACAAATTACAATAAAATGATGGGTTATTTACGAATATTTTTTTAACAGTATAGTATTATTCCTTATCAAATTAAATACGTTAAATACCTACGTTGAGTATTGAATGTAGATCAAAATTGCTTTTACAATAAAATGTATTATGAGTTATCGCAAAATAAAAATTACCGCATGAGAAATAATTAAGCAAAATAATATAAGCAAACATAAACTCTGTTACCCGAGCGAAGCCGGGCCGGGTCACTAGTATATTATAAATGCGATAGTATGTCTTTTCGTTGTCTTATTTATACACAAATGGTTGAAACACTGGAGAGTGACTCAGTATATTTTTATTCGCTGGCACAAGAATAACGCGAGCAAAGCCGCGGGTAGAAGATAGTTGCGATATTTTGCCCGTCGTCGGTGAGTCTTGCTAATACAAAATATAAATGGCTAGACTATAGGTTATTTAAAAAATATGTTAAAAATGTACAGGAGTCGGATCACGTCATTTGTCTTGAATTGACAAAATAACATGTGTCTTCATCTCTGAAATGCATAAAAAGATATAATGAAATTTAATAAAACTACATAATGACTCTTCTCATTTAAGTGTAATCGAAATGAAAAAAAAAATTGCATGTAATAAAATTAAATCATCCCCAATTTTACAAGTGCTCTCAAAATTTATCTAACCCCGCAAATGCGCACACAATAAAACACACGTTCCCTTCAGGGGGTCTATTGTATGCAACTCGTCAGGTAAAGATGTCAGGACCCCACGACATTAACTCCTGTCAAAATACGAAACGCGGTCTCTTTGTCCCCAGACATGATACGAGGGTTGTATGAAAAGGACCCGAACGCATTTGAGGGTTGGGCGTGAAAATAGGATTATTGCTGGTTATTTATATACCAATAATGGGTTAATGGGAATTGTATTGGAAGGATTATTTTGTGATATTTTTTGTCAGAATTTAATAATTTTTGGGGCGTTACGAAAAGAAAATTGCAATTTATAAAATGAAGGGCTAATTGTTATAAGACATTTAAACATGGTTTTTACAAGCATGACTTACAACTTGTAGGTCATGAGTTCGAACTCAGGCAGGCAAAACAAAAGAAAACATCGTGACATAACCGGCATGTGCTGGGACCATAAATCCGAAGACATTTGACATCCAATAACCCACGTTGGACCTGAGAGGTGGATAACGGTCCTTTGTTTCTTATAAAGAAGAGATGTTCCAGCAGTAGAAACTTTGTAGCAGCCTACAAAGTATATATATAAATTATAATCGTAATCAGCATTACGATTATAATTTACAGGTGAATATAAAAAAGGTAAGTATTCATTGCATCCGCAAATTCATCAAAATCGCTGACAATGTGAATGTGGGAAAAGAGCCCAGTAGGTACACTGGCAGCATTGCATTGAAAAGCATTTGAAAATCCCTTCATCAAAGAGTATTTGAGACACATACCTCCAAATACATCCATAAAACTTAGAAAATACATGGTAAAAATAAACTTGCTCCTATTTATCGACATAACCGACGTTTAAATTAGAAGGCAAATGAGGTGGAAAAAAAATTTTTTTTTTGTGTGGCATCTCGCAGGTCAACCTCTGAGGTTGTCGGCTGCTTAACCGGGCTTGCCTGTGGTTGCCTTAATTAATAAATTAATTAAAGCCTCCAGCCAGGACTTATTAAAAAACTTACAAACTAGGCGACTACACGCTAAGGGCACCCCCTGTGGGGTACGGACCACGGCTTAGGGCGTCGCAGGGGAGGGCAGCTAGGGACAGGCTGGATCATATCATTATTATTATTAATAAGGGAATTTAAAGCTACTGGCTCAGCGTCGCGGGCTGGCTCTGGCAAGGGTCGGGGTGGACTATTACGGGGACGTCGCGGCGGGCGGCGAGGACGGAAGGACGGTCGGTTTTTGTGTTTGTGTGCCACTGTACTTGTTTCCCTACGGCTCTCTTGGAGCAGGGTGATTGCGTCATCGGGAGTGACTAGGGTATGCCTTGGTCGGCGAATCTTAGAGATACGCGAGGGTTCGTATTGGGCGGCCGATACGATAAGGGGATTCCTATGTTGGATTGAAGTTTCAAAGAAACGCTTGGAGACGCGTTTCATGAACTGCTGGATGGTGGGCATCTTGAGGTCTACGTGAAGAAGCTCATTTCGAACATAAAAGGGGGCTCCCGTGACTCTACGGAGGAATCGGTTTTGGAGGGTCTGCATCTTATGGAGGAGGTAGGGCTTTGCGTGTGCGAAAACAACGCAGGCGTAGGTCATGATGGGACGGATGACCGCGGTGAAAATACGCAGCTTGCACCTGAGTGATAACTTGCTGCGAGAGCTAAGAATGAAGTGGAGCCTACCTAGAGCGAAAGCGGCGCGCGAACGTGCCTGCTTTATGTGCTCAGCGAAGGAGAGGTGTCTATCGAGGACCACGCCTAAGTATTTGGCTTGCTTTTCCCAAGGGATCGGCTTGCCGTACATGGTAATCGGACGGGGGGAGGGTGGGTTTATCCGCGGCTTAGAAAAGAGGACTGCCTGGCTTTTGTCTGGATTGACTTCGATTCTCCATTTTCGGAACCACTTGGCCAGAGTGTTTGCGGAAGTTTGGAGAGTGCGAGCGATGGCATCGGGTTTAAGACCGGTATAATAGATAGCCGTATCGTCGGCAAATAGGGCTAGCTGAGTATTTTTATGCTTGGGGATATCGCTAGTGAATAGCGTGAAAACGAGGGGGGATAGTACGGAGCCTTGAGGAACTCCTGCGCGAATGGGATGGGGGGAGGAAAGCTCCCCCTCAATTCGGTAACGAAAGGTGCGATTCGATAAAAAGTCCCGTAGGATGAGCACGAGACGGCCAGGCACGCCGAGTTGGTATAGCTTATAGATTAAGCCATTGTGCCAGACTTTGTCGAACGCTTTCGCTATGTCGAAGAATAAGGCTCCCGTTATTGCGCCCCGTTGGAAGCCGGCGCTGACATGTTCTATGATGCGGTGGACTTGTTGGATACATGAGTGTTCGGTTCTAAATCCAAACTGCTCATTGGGTATAAGACTCTTTGCTTCGGCAAAATCTTTGAGCCGCTTATATATAAGCCTTTCATAGATTTTACCGAGGACGTTGAGTAAGCTAATGGGACAGTAGCTAGACGGGTCAGACTTGGGCTTGCCTGGTTTGGGAATACCTATGACGGTGGCCTGTTTCCAGGTTGCGGGGAACAGGTGGAAAAAACAATAATACACTTCGTTTATATAACCATTACTGGTCTATACCAGACGTACTGCAGGTTCTTGGTTGATATACTGTCTTTTAGTACGAACCGCTTCTCCGCCACAATAATTATTGTGTGCGCAGCCAGTGTGGAACCGTCTACCACAGACTAACCTTTAGCTTTTAAAACAGAAGTGAACAGACATCTTCTGAGTTGACTGTTTTTATCGTAGACCTCATCAATCGCTTACTATCAGGCGAGATCGAGACCGGCTCATCAAAACATATTAAAAAAAACTTTTTTGCAAAAAATAAAACCGACTTCCATATCAAAACACTACAAAGCCAAAAATAATTTTAATTTCGGTAGTCGGTGTTATTGGTTTTGTATTTTCTTTTTTTTCACACCGCCTTCCGAAATTAAAATTATTTTTGGCTTTGTAGTGTTTTGATATGGAAGTCGGTTTTATTTTTGCAAAAAAAGTTTTTATTTTCGCGCTTTTTAGTGGGTCAGTGAATTTTCCAAATCGGTTCCTAAATGACGGACTTATGCGCGAACAAAAAACGCAATGCAGAGTAAACGAAAAGATCATCAACGTAAATATTTTTTTTAGACTTTTGTTGATTTTTCAGACACAGCTCGTCCGATTTCGATCAAATTTTCATGGAACATTTGGGAAGTATACCCTTTTCAACAAAAAAATATTTTTTCATTTCGGTTGGCAAGCGCCGGAGCTATGCCCGAACAAACATAAAAAAAAAACAAACAAACATCCGAATTGAGAACCTACTCCTTTTTTAGAAGTCGGTTAAAATAGCAGTCTTGCCGTTTCTGAGATATCAAAAATCACCATACACAAACAAACAAACAAATAAGTCTCCGGTTTCATAGAACGTTACGACTGCTAACAAATTTTATTCTGCGACGCAATTGGTTTATAACAACGTTAACATTTCACTTCATGTAAAATAATAACATCAAATAAATTATTACCTTGTGAAACTGAGTTTAGCTTACCGTTTCATCCCACTCGTTGTGTTAAGGTTTTATGAAGTATAAACGTATGATGGTAACTGAGAATACTGTGATCCGTTATTTTTAATAACCGAGTAATTATACCTGTTACTATAACTGAACGAGTGATTTATGAGTTGAATCGCTGGAAGCTTTTCCGGGACAGTGATCTCCGAGTGGTAACATTTACCATACCAAACCTATGACGTGTAAATGCCATAATGAATTTGTTGTGAAAGAGACAGCGCCATACATAATTATATAGAGTTATAGCTCTGTCTCTGTCTCCACAACTGAACAAAGATACTGTATGAGACAATTTTTAAAATCGTATTATTTTTTATTTCATGGTTCCGTGCTGGAACCGAATACATGACACACGGTGCAGCAGCTAATCACTCAATCAATACACACAAACAGGTGGACGACGAGTGGAGGCGTTGTTATAGAATTCCGTTAGTTCTAGAACTCTTTTTTGTGGGAAAAACATCGAATGTCTGATCCTGCTCTGGGTGGAACGGAAGAGAGTGTCAGATTTCTACTGACTAAAAACCTACCGTTCCTTCACTTCGCCTTTGGTTCTAGTAATCTCGTTAAAGCCTTCCTGTAATCCCATCAGGAACCCAAAAATATAACAAATCAAAGACTAAGATCTAATAAAGAAAGCTTTTTCAAGCCCAAACGACTCCCAAACGAAACGAGTTTGAAAAAATGGTACACACTCAAGCAACGCACTTGAGGGGCTAACGCAGGCTATTAAAACTATATTAAGTGCGCTGCAGGCTTATGATCCTTAATGGTGCATCATCAAACATTGTCCAAATCACGGCCATCTTAAAAATATATCTATTACTAGTGTTTTTGTGGGGTTTGATGCCGTAATGGAGGATTTGAGGTAACTCAAAATTATGTTGACAAACGTGTTCTGGAATTTTCGATATTATTAAAAAAAATACTCATGATAGGCTTGCGTTTGACCACCATCTCACCTGATGGTAAGCTATGATGTGGTCAAAGATGAAACAAGCTTGCCTAGAAGTAACCTATTCAATAGGAATTTCACTCCTATTATAAATGGGTGTCCGACGATCTGGTGGCTAAACAAAAACAGACGCACGGATTTTCAAAGTTAAGCAACCCAATTTTAATCACCAAACTCCCAACTCCAATACAAACATTAAAAACTCAATTGAAAGTAAACTTAAGCCCATTAACCACAGCTATCATTTAACAGGTAAGCCAAATAACCCCCCGCCGCGTCATTGTGAGCGCACAATACGGTCTGGGTGACCACACGAGCAGAACTAATACCCTTTAAGTGCCGCCGTTCGGAGGGTTAGATGGTTAATCGTACGAGTACGATTTTAGTTTCGCTAATGGATATGGATATAGAGCAGTGAGCCCAGTGGTTATGGACTCGACTTGCGAATTGCAGGTTTAACGACAGGTAACGGGTTCAAACCCAGTCAGACACATTAATTACTTTGTGAACACTGTAAACTCTTAGATTCGTTTCTGATTAGTAATTACATGGTACTATGTTATGTGGTCTATACTGTCCTCATACCTATAAAAACTGTATTAAAGAAACATAGTGAAAATCAATTATGTTTTGAAAAGAGTAAATGTAAAGTTTCTTGCCAGTTCTACTCCATATGAAACGACCAATTTGAACGTGCACTGGCTTCGTGTAGTTTTACAAGTGCCTTCGTAAGCCTATGTGAAATAAAATATGTTTTATTTTGAATTTATAGCATCACCACTGTCATATCAGAGAAGGAAAACGTCGTAAGGAAACCTGCGTTTTCTGAGACCAAAAATTCTAAAACATGTGACATTCACTAACTCGCACTAGTCTTTTTTTTACCCGACTGCGGTGAAGTAAGGAGGAGGGTTATGTTTTTAGCACGTATGTATGTATGTCCGCTCCTTTGTTCCCTCGTAACTATAAAACCAACGAACGGATTTTGATAAATGATACGTCGTTGAATTTGTCTTAATAGCGCGAGTGTTACTGGATAAATTAAAATAAATCACAACAACGAGAACCAGACGCCATATGGTTAAAAATTAAAAAAAAAAAATCGACAAACATATAATGTATCATTAAATAGATCTTTAAAAATGATTGAAATTTCTTTCACCATTTTTAATTTTAAGCAACCGTTTAGGAAAATATAACGTTTTGAAACGGAATTAGGTACTAAAAAGCTGAAAATAAAAAACTTATTTAAAAAATCTAAAACAGCCGACTGCTCAACTGAAATGTGCTTGTTTCTTGCATTTCAGTTGAGCAGTCGGCTTTTTTAGATTCTTTTTCCCTGGTTGTGGAAAGCATCGAATGACTTCTCCCGCTCGGGGTTAAGCGGAAGGGTATGTCAGACTTCTACTGACTAAAAACCCGCCCGGTTCCTTGAGCTGCCCTTAAGTTCCGGGACCGCGGTATCTCTAAAACATTTCCGCAACCCTGGCTGGGCCCCGTCACTGGTGCTGACAGCTTTGTGAGGCGCGCGTGGAACACGACGCGTAAACTCGCACTAGTCCTGCGTGGTAGATTACTGCTCATTCACACTCGTGGATCGAAGGCCTGTGTCCGAGCAGTAGAAACTTAATAGGTTAGGTTAACGATTTGAGATTACATAGTTATTACTAGTTGAGAATCGTATCTTCTCTGGCGTTTTGATGAAGTTCATAAAATTTATACACAAAGCGACAGTGGCAAGTCACAACTCTCGCCGAGTTTAATCCTTGATTTGGTATAAAGAAATCTAGATTCAACTGTGTCTGGAAAGGTACCTACGCTAAGCTATTGGTCACAACTTTCATTCATATTTATTTATATTTACATTACTAGCTTTTGCCCGCGGCTTCGCCCGCGTTAATTTACACTTGTCAATAATTCTTGTTGCCAAAAAGGTGTACCGTATCTTTTTGGGTGGTTAAAAAACGCATATAATATTTAAAAAAACCATCACCACGGTTCATCCATCTCCAAAAACAGACGGACAGTTAGTATTTAAAATTTATCTTTTTAAAACCAAAAACGTAGTTTACAATACATTTTTGTAAACTACGTTTCTGGTTTTCCCGTCCTTGGCGTGTTGATTTTGTACGCTTAATACTCGTGAGCACGTCACATACAATTGCCCATGGGAAAAGCAGTCTTTTTCTAAATGTACACCTGCGACTTTCAGTGTCCGTCCTTGAGCTTTGTTTATGGTCATTGCGAATGCCGCTTTTAGGGGAAATTTGTGTTTTTCGAACTGAAAGTAAGGAATAATTACGTTTTCACCGCTTGCTGTTCCTGTCATAATTATTGCTTGAAAACATTGCATCCAAGGTATGTAATTTGTAGTCGCATGCCATTACAGAGCCTTGGTGCGCCCTGATTACGCATCAATAGGACTGGGACATCAAGTTAAAGCCTCAAATAATGTGATGGGGTACCCTGACAATTCCAGAGAGTTGATAAACTCTACAGAGTACGACGTCACTTGCTTTGTATCCATGACAATGTCGACGGACAGATACTCAACAACATCACAATCCACATGAGACATAATCTTTTCGTTGATCTGCCCTACAATTTCGTTAGTTGGTGCCAAAATTACTCTTTCACGCAGCCATTCTTTATCCCTCATATTTGTTTTGAAGTCAGAATAAACGTGGTTTATTAAATTATCTGTATCTTGGACTGCGTTCACTATGTATGTTACTACAGTTTCAGCTTCAGTTTCAGCTTCAGCTTCAGTTTTGGTTTCAGCATCAGTTTCAGTTTCAGCTTCAGTTTGGTTTCAGCGCCAGTTTCAGCTACAGTTCCAGTTTCAGCTTCAGTTTCAGTTTCAGCTTCAGCTTCAGTTTTGATTTCAACATCAGTTTCAGTTTCAGCTTCAGTTTTGGTTTCAGCATCAGTTTCAGTTTCAGTTTGGTTTCAGTTTCAGCTTCAGCTTCAGTTTTGGTTTCAGCTTCAGTTTCAGCTTCAGCTTTAGTTTCAGTTTCAGCTTCAGTTTTGGTTTCAGTTTCAGATTCAGCTACAGTTTTAGCTTAATTTTCAGCTTCAGATTCAATTTCAGCTTCAGCTTCAGTTTTGGTTTCAGCATCAGTTTCAGTTTCAGCTTCAGTTTGGTTTCAGCGTCAGTTTTAGCTACAGTTCCAGTTTCAGTTTCAGCTTCAGTTTTGGTTTCAGCATCAGTTTCAGTTTCAGTTTGGTTTCAGTTTCAGCTTCAGCTTCAATTTTGGTTTCAGCTTCAGTTTCAGCTTCAGCTTTAGTTTCAGTTTCAGCTTCAGTTTCAGCTACAGTTCTAGTTTCAGCTTCAGCTTCAGTTTTGGTTTCAGCATCAGTTTCAGCTTCAGCTTCAGTTTTGGTTTGAGCATTAGTTTCAGTTTCAGCTTTAGTTTCAGTTTCAGCTTCAGTTTGGTTTCAGCGTCAGTTTCAGCTACAGTTCCAGTTTCAGCTTCAGCTTCAGTTTTGGTTTCAGTTTCAGTTTCAGATTCAGTTTCTGCTTCAGTTTTGGTTTCAGTTTCAGATTCAGCTACAGTTTCAGATTAATTTTCAGCTTCAGTTTCAGCTTCAGCTTCAGTTTTGGTTTCAGCATTAGTTTCAGCTTTAGTTTCAGTTTCAGCTTCAGTTTGGTTTCAGCGTCAGTTTCAGCTACAGTTCCAGTTTCAGCTTCAGCTTCAGTTTTGGTTTCAGTTTCAGTTTCAGATTCAGTTTCTGCTTCAGTTTTGGTTTCAGTTTCAGATTCAGCTACAGTTTCAGATTAATTTTCAGCTTCAGTTTCAGCTTCAGCTTCAGTTTTGGTTTCAGCATTAGTTTCAGCTTTAGTTTCAGTTTCAGCTTCAGTTTGGTTTCAGCGTCAGTTTCAGCTACAGTTCTAGTTTCAGCTTCAGCTTCAGTTTTGGTTTCAGATTCAGTTTTGGTTTCAGTTTCAGATTCAGCTACAGTTTTAGCTTAATTTTCAGCTTCAGATTCAATTTCAGCTTCAGTTTTGGTTTCAGCATTAGTTTCAGCTTCAGCTTTAGTTTCAGTTTCAGCTTCAGTTTGGTTTCAGCGTCAGTTTCAGCTACAGTTCCAGTTTCAGCTTCAGCTTCAGTTTTGGTTTCAGATTCAGTTTTGGTTTCAGTTTCAGATTCAGCTACAGTTTCAGATTAATTTTCAGCTTTAGTTTCAGCTTCAGCTTCAGTTTTGGTTTCAGCATTAGTTTCAGCTTCAGCTTTAGTTTCAGTTTCAGCTTCAGTTTGGTTTCAGCGTCAGTTTCAGCTACAGTTCCAGTTTCAGCTTCAGCTTCAGTTTTGATTTCAACATCAGTTTCAGTTTCAGCTTCAGTTTGGTTTCAGTTTCAGCTTCAGCTTCAGTTTTGGTTTCAGCATCAGTTTCAGCTTTAGTTTCAGTTTCAGCGTCAGTTTCAGCTACAGGTTAAAATTTAAGCGACACGGTTGGCGTAGCTGTTGACTGGTGCATGACGTGGGTTCGACCCCAGCCCTTAACAAAGATTTGTATAGCCTACATACAGTTGTGTAGTTTAAAAAAAATGTTATGAGTGGTTCTTGAATACGCGATTTGAATGAATTGGGAGGGGGGAATACAAAGTTCCAACACCCCTTTACATCCTTAAGGGATGATTTCCAGGATAAAAACTATCCTATGTCTTTTCCAGGGTCTAAAACTATCTCCATAGCAAATTTCATCCAAATCGGTTTAGCGGTCAAGTGTATTATGTGGGTGGGGATGGCGGGGACATCATTGATTCCCTATACAAAATTCCAACACCATTTTTACATCTTTTAGGAATGATTTCCGGGACGAAACCTATGCTATGTCTTTCCCAGGGTCCTAAACCTTTCCCATGCCAAATTTCATCTAAATCAGTTCAGCGGTTTAGGCGTCAAAAGGTAACAGACAGACAGTTACTTTCGAATTGTTATAATATTATCTTGGAAGTATTTATGGATATGGAAGTATGGATAGTATGGATATGGATATGGAAGTATGGAGTTATATTATTAGTATTAAAGTATGGATAGCTTTTGTCCGCGACTTCGTTCGAGTGGGAGGTTTTCGCCGCGTAAATCCCAAAACCGTGGGAATTCCGGGATAAAAAGTGAATGATGTGTTTTTACAGGATGTCAACTGTCTCCTTACCAAATTTCATTGAGAT
The DNA here is from genome assembly GCA_943138885.2 of Tholera decimalis. Classification (NCBI taxonomy): domain Eukaryota; kingdom Metazoa; phylum Arthropoda; class Insecta; order Lepidoptera; family Noctuidae; genus Tholera; species Tholera decimalis. The sequence goes on along the minus strand of OW964569.2, from coordinate 35,426,723 downwards.
CCGTTCAGTAGTTTTTGCGTGAAAGAGCAACAAAGATACAATTCGAAAACTATCTTACGGGAACCTTACATCGGGATAAAAACTATCCTATGTCCTTCCCAGGGTTCTCAACTATTCCCATGCCAAATTTCATGTAAATCGGTTCAGCGGTTAAGGCGTGAAAAGGTAACAGACAGACAGACAGACAGACAGACAGGCAGAGTTACTTTCGCATTTATAATATTAGTATGGAAGTATGGATTATCTTGGAAGTATTTATGGATATGGAAGTATGAATAGTATGGATATGGATATGGAAGTATGGAGTTACATTATTAGTATTAAAGTATGGATAGCTTTTGTCCGCGACTTCGTTCGAGTGGGAGGTTTTCCCCGCGTAAATCCCAAACCCGTGAGAATTCCGGGATAAAAAGTAGCTTATGTGCTTTTACAGGATGTCAACTGTCTCCTTACCAAATTTCATTGAGATCCGTTCAGTAGTTTTTGCGTGAAAGAGCAACAAATATACAATATGAAAACTATCCTGCGGGAACCTTACATCGGAATAAAAACTATCCTATGTCCTTCGCAGGGTCCTCAACTATTCCCATGCCAAATTTCATGTAAATCGGTTCAGCGGTTAAGGCGTGAAAAGGTAACAGACAGACAGACAGACAGGCAGAGTTACTTTCGCATTTATAATGTTAGTATGGATTAGCTTGGAAGTATTGATGGATATGGAAGTATGGATAGTATGGATATAGATATGGAAGTATGGAGTTACATTATTAGTATTAAAGTATGGATAGCTTTTGTCCGCGACTTCGTTCGAGTGGGAGGTTTTCCCCGCGTAAATCCCAAACCCGTGGGAATTCCGGGATAAAAAGTAGCTTATGTGCTTTTACAGGATGTCAACTGTCTCTTTACCAAATTTCATTGAGATCCGTTCAGTAGTTTTTGCGTGAAAGAGCAACAAATATACAATATGAAAACTATCCTGCGGGAACCTTACATCGGGATAAAAACTATCCTATGTCCTTTCCAGGGTCCTCAAATATTCTCATGCCAAATTTCATGTAAATCGGTTCAGCGGTTAAGGCGTGAAAAGGTAACAGACAGACAGACAGACAGACAGACAGACAGACAGACAGAGTTACTTTCGCATTTATAATATTAAAGTATGGATTGGTTCATAATTTGTTTATATACTTTTTTGTTTATATTTATTGTGTATGTATAATCTGAAGATTTAGCAATTGTCCTGTTTAATGACTAGAGACGTTAAGTTCAAGCCCAAGCGCCGATAGATTACGGAATCCTTACACACAGAATATCTTAGCTTTTTTTTTTTAACCTGGTAAAATCATCAAATAAGTCCCGGGCAGGGCCGGAGGGACTGTCAGACTTGTACTGACTAAAATCCACGGTGTTCCTTCAATAGCCCTTTACGTTCCGGGGTCACGGTAATGGGATAAGTCCCACGACCCCGGCAGGCTTCGGCCCTCTACAGGGGGGCCTCGTCATATTGCTGACGCTCTTTGAGGCGCGCGTGGAATACAACGCGCCGTCGACCCGGGCATGGTCCATGGTCGGACAGCGCGTTGCCCTTTACTCGCTGTCCACATGCCCGCGCCTACGGTGGCAGGAGATCGTCGGCCGACGTCCGACGCCGTGGGCGTCTACCACTGCGGCCGGGCTGGAGGGAGGACGCCATCCTCTCCCTCACACGGCCCGCCTCATCCTTCGGTAGCATGACTGCTTCGCAGAAGGAGGCGACCGCTTCCCACTCCCTCTCACCCCGCAGCATGGCCTCGACCAATGCCGGGCGCGAGAGGTCTCCGCCTATCGCCGCCGTGAGGACACGTCGGTGCTCTGCCCAAGCGGGGCAGTCTTGCACCGTATGCTCTGCTGTGTCCTTAGGGCGATCCTCGCAGTGGTGACACCCAGGCGTTTCTTCCTTTCCCATCAGACACAGGTACCACCCGAAACTTCCGTGTCCGGAGAGGACCTGTGTCATGCGGTAGGTCAGGACGCCGTGACGCCGATCTAGCCACTCCTCAAAGAGGGGTCTTACCGCCGCAATTGCGGCGTGCCCGAGAATATCTTAGCTTAGAAGAACTTTAGAGCAGCTGATGGAGCAGGGTGGGTTTTCATTCAGTAGAATTCTGACACATCCTTCCGTTTCACCCAGAGCGGGAGAAGTCATTCGAGGATTTTTCCCACCCAGAAAAAAGGGTTGCAATACATCTTCCATAAATCGTGTAACATGAGCAAATTGATAGGTATTTTTGTTCAGTAAAGATTTTTATTACCTATAATACAATAATTGAAAATCGTAATTGTCAATCTGACACAGTCTTGCCAAGTCCTATCGTGTTATCATGTTACAGGGTTGTGGAACTCAGGCAGTCGCTTTATTAAAAAATCTGGTACATTTGCACCCCGTGACAATGGAAGCCGGTTATAATATAGTTGGGAAAAAGATAACGCCGACAAAGTTGCCAAGAGAAAGTTGCGGGATTATTTTCAAAACAAATAGTGGAAGCAGAGTTTTCATAACTCCCTTTCTATGATTTTTTATTAATATACAAAGTGGAGAAGACAATACGACCATAGATTTACCATAACCTAAATGATGATCTCATTAGTCTGTACAAAAAAAAAACAGAATGTTTTTTCTATTGTCATATATTTCCACAGGCTCTATTTAGCTACTGTGCTTCAACGCAGGATCAAATATTCTGCGTTTAAGCACAAAAAACTCTCACAACATGAAGGTTTTAAGTCACTTCAAAGCATCTTTCACTATAAAACGGCAGTTTCATACATTTACTCGTATTATTGCGATTATTTGAAAATATAATTTTTTATTTATTTTGATGCTACATTTTATTTTTAATCCTCACTATGGTTTCCTTGGGATTAGTATAGTCGGTGTTTTCATTTATGGTCGTATCGTCTTCCCCACCTTGTATAATATATGTTATGTATATTTGGTATATATTATGATAAATATGTATGTAAGTTTATTTTAGTTATTTATGTATATATATATATATACTTGTAATAAGACTTTTGCTTTGAATATATTATCTACTAAGTTTATTTTTTATGCACCTGCCATGTTATCTCTTCACCACCCATGGTTGGCTGGTAGAGAATGCCTATGGCATTAAGTCTGCCTTTGTACATTTTGTGTTAGATAAAGTTTTAATAAATAAATAAAAGAGTTATTTTTATATCAATATCGTTTTTCAAAACATATCTGAAACAATAATTTAAGATCCAAATCTAGAGCTTGGTTTTGAAGTAAAATTATTCTTTTATTGCGTTTCGAATCGAATGAAGTAGCGTCAATATAAACGCAGTATAACTAAAAGGTTATAATAATTCAACAATTGATTAATTGACGAAAATAAAAAAGTAAATTCAACGGTATTTAGCTCTACACCGCAAATAATGCGCCATTACTCACGAATTTTATACCTAAAGGTGTCTTAAACAGGTTCTCGCTAGATTAATACGATAAAATACTCATTAAAGGACACATTACCACTTGATATATTAGATTTGAAACCGAACAAAGCGAGAAATAAATAATTCACAAAGAGAAAAAATACAATAAAAAGTAACAAAAGAAAGTGCACTTACTTCGTTGGAACGTTTTACTTAATTAAACTTTTTTCTGTATATTTATTTAACTATAAATAATTCAAAGCAAGAATGTGCCTTTGACAAAACGTTCTCTTTTAACACGCTTTTATTAGGTCGAGCTGTAACAAACTATGCAATAAAATCTAAGAATCTGAATTACACGCACTTCTAATTATTGTTGTATCATCAAGAAACTTTGCAAGTATATGTAGATTAGATGACAATACAATATTGTGGTACCATCGAGCTGGTCTGAGGATGGAATTGGTAGACCGCTGATGGAACCTTGGACTGCCTCCTAATAAACATAAAGCGTGTTTTTAGTTTTTTAACACTTTGCCAGCGGATCACGAATAAGATACGTGTGGGCGGTTTTAGCCTCACTCGCGCGTTACGAATAGGATATGTGATGCATTTTCTTACTTAGTAGTAGCAAGAAAATGCATACAAGTAAAATCATTATATTTCATTGTTTTATTTTTTATGTACAACATATAATAAGGCAGTAATATAATAATGAAAAAATTCAAACAGATATCTGTTATAGTTTACATTCTATGACCATTTGAAATATGGCAAAAATGGTCCGCGTACGGCGGGATCCGCGTGTGTAATCGCTTCGCTGGGAAAGTGTTAAACTATTTATTTATTTTACGGTAGCGTTTATAATGTATACTAATACTTTATTCGAATAGACGTGCCAAAAATTGCGTCCTAATTAATATTATCGAGTTATGAGGACACGTCCTAACAAGTCTGGAGGTGTAAACAAGTTGGTAACAATAAAAGCTAGTTGGGCTATTATTGAGTATCGACCACAGAAGGTGTTGCGAACTAATAAATTATTAATAGGACGACGGCTACTGCATAACAGTTATTAATTTTGTCACACATGATAATTACATTAAAATTTATATTTCTGTCTACTCCCAACTATATTAAAGTCGGCTTTCAGTCCAACCAGAAACAGCTGCCTATTTGACCTTCAAAACCCAGTAACTGGGTAAAATAATATCCGTAGGCAAGTGTGGTGTCAGATTTTTCTGGTTTCTGGCAATTCGTAATGACCGTCAAAGATTTTTAAATGACAGCCAACATAATATTGACGACATGGTAGGTCCAGTGGTTGAACGATTGCCTGCTACGTTGCGTGTTGTGGGTTTAAATCCTACACTGGTACAATAACGTTTGACCCACAGATTGCGGATCCGGGTATTTATAAAAATTCACTTACGATACAGGAGAAATTCTTAGAGTGCAACAATGATTAAAAATTGATTGCCTTCCATCCACGGATTGACTGTGACAAGCGCTGTTTAACCTCAAAGACCATCCCAGGTTGATGTAATAATTTAACCACGAGCTGAGGAGAGAACATGAGGATGTTCTCTAGCTACTTATAAAATAAATATATCATTGTCACAATGGCATCCTTTGTCAAGTAACATTTTCAAGCTAATGTTATGTTAAAACATCATGTCCTTTTCTTATCATTTTGGAACATACAATTAACATTGTTTTATCTTTTGACCATTTATTGTAGTACCAATTACATCTATGTTTAACATGAGACATTTAGATCCATTTGACATGATCACTAGTGCTGTCACCCTTATCTTTTGATGTACAATAGTGTTGTGCTTCCTATCTTTTCACACAGTTTAGTGATGTTAAATTTAAGTTACCTTTTAGTGTTTTAATTTAATATTGTTAAAGTTATCTTTTGAGATACATTAGTAGTGTATAATTATCTGTAAGAAAGAGGTGGAGGACCGTTTGCATAATTTTAATGGCCCGTTGAATGTGTGCAATCGGCCATGTTGATTACAGTATGAACGGTTGTTTTCGATTATCTAGAGCATTTGGTTATCCATTTTTCTTTGAAATTGGAAGGCTCGGATTCACGATCTCGTTATGATAGTTTTGTTCTTTATATAGCTTTTATTCAGTTTTGCAAAATTCTAATAATCGTGGAACTATCCTAAATCTTCATGATTTATCGACGAATGCGTTTTACGTGCTTCAATTGCTACTGTTTCTTTTGTAACTCTGAGGTCACAAATACCAAAAAAAAGAACATCCGGTCTTCGCCGAACGAAATAAAAATCTCATTAACACAGAGAACCGCAAGAAACCCTACATCAATTCAAAAATTTAAAACTCTATAGCTTAATTAATCCTCAATTTCGCGCGAAGACGAAATACTAAAAACAAAAGAAAAACAAGATGGCTACCACAAAACGAAGACATACCGTAACGCACGATTTGCGATACAGGCGAAAAAAACATGGAATGAACCGGCTCGAGCCAGGCCGGGGCAAAACAGTAGTCGGACAGAGCAACTCGATATGTAGATGTATTAAGGAGATTGTATACTACACGCCCGCGGTAAAATTGGATTTTAAAATTAAACGTTTGCATTGCGGGTAGATAGATGACTGCTGCGTGGAGGTGTTAATGTTTGGTTATGCATTTCACACGTGAAAGACTAATTGAGTTTATCTTTATTTAAAAATTCTGCCTGATCCGATCTGATCATGTTTGCGAGGCACAATGAAGAAAGAGGTTTCGAAGGAAAAAGGGGAGGTTTATGCCTATCTGCGGCACATAAGAGTCTAAGAAAAACAAACAAAAAAGTCTGTCTATCTTTTTAGTTTATATAAATAATATGATCACCTATTTATATATTTTTAATAAGTGTTTTTGCGTTGATACTAGTTAGTTTCAATAAAACAGTCGATACTGAATTCCACTTTTTAGATAAATCTAAGTTTTCTGTTATACTTATATTTAGGCATGGGAAACAAAAATGTTTGTTCTCTGTTAGTTTGTTAAAAACCTCGAGCTTGTGTATATTAATACCTACCTATATATTCCACAATCTGTATCAGAAAATTTCTTTTTTAAAATATGGTTCTTCATTCAAAGTTACGGAAACGGCAGCGATTTGTCAAGCATTCTGAACGGTCCCTAACAATAAAATTGTTGGCATTCTAAGAATAAATATTGCTTGAGTGAACATTTCGCTCTAAATCATAATAATAACTTTTTTGAAAGAATCAATATTGAAATAATATAATGTTAATAGTGTAGTTTATTTCGCTTCGTTGGGCGGGTGAGTCTTGCGGTTTCACTTTATTTGTTAAGAGGAACAGTAGTGTGGGTATATTTTACACAGTATATATTTATTAAATTAGGTTAACCAACAATTATTATACTACACCATCACAATTAAAAGAAAACATTAAACGTGTGCCAGTATAATAATTACTTAAAGATTAACATACAAGGAAGCTTAGTATTTTATAATGGGCATGCGGACAGCGAGTAAAGGGCAACTCGCTGTCCGACCATGGACCATGCCCGGGTCGACGGCGCGTCGTGTTCCACGCGCGCCTCAAAGAGCGTCAGCAACATGACGAGGCCCCCTCTGCAGAGGGCCGAAGCCTGCCGGGGTCGTGGGACTTATCCCATTACCGTGACCCCGGTACGTAAAGGGTTATTGAAGGAACACCGTGGATTTTAGTCAGTAAAAGTCTGACAGTCCCTCCCACCCTGCCCGGGGTGGGAGGACTTATTTGATAATTTTACCACGTTAAAAAAAAGTCTCTAATAAATGTGAAAGCTATTATGGATGGATAAATGTTGTTTCTCATTATTTTACGCAAAAACTACTGAAATTTTGGTAAACTTTGGATAAAACTTTTTTTTTATTGATAATAGGTTCGCGTTTGACCACCATCTCACCTGATGGTAAGTAATGATGTGGTCGAAGATGGCGCACGCTTACCTAAAAATAACCTATTCACTCTTGACTTAAAGACCCCTAGGTTATAGCTATCGGGAAACACAGACTCTGGCAGGGAATTCCACTCCTTAGCCGTACGCATAATGAAAGTATTCCCAAAACGTTTAGTGCGTATGGGTGGGATGTCCACCATGTAACGATGGCGCATCGCCGTTTGTCTTGTAGTCCGATAATGGAACGGACTTGGCGGAATTAGATTGTGTAATTCCATCGCACACTCTCCGAAATGTAACCGATAGAAAACGGATAGACTTGCAACTCGTCGTCTATGTTTAAGGCTCTGGATAAATATGATTTCTGAAAATAAGTGATTTTGTTATGTTTGACTGTGCCTAGACTTAATAAAGGCCATTGTATCAAGGACATAAAATCCAAAAAAAAAAAATGAAAAAACATAGTTTATGAAGATAATAAATTAATATACCACAAACTTAAGACTGAAAAACAAAACACTACCTATGGCAAAGAAACATCTAAATATATATAACTCAAAGGTGACTGACTGACTGACATAGTGATCTATCAACGCACAGCCCAAACCACTGGACGGATCGGGCTGAAATTTGGCATGCAGGTAGATGTTATGACGTAGGCATCCGCTAAGAAAGGACTTTGAGAAATTCCTTCGGGATTGGGATTTACACGGGAAAAACTTCCCACGCGGGCGAAGCCGCTGGCACAAGCTAGTGTTTTTATAAATTCGTTTTAATAGAAGAATTTTTGTTTTTACCTAATGATACCATTGGTAGGTACTATTTATTGCTTTAATTATTAGGCAAAAATATAAGGAGATTATGGAAGAATATACTATACAACGTGTAACGGAAAGGGTATATACTTACCAAGGGCACGGCTTCTTTGGGTGATATCAAACGATATTGGAAAGGTTTTTTAATCCTATCTCCTTTCTCTCGCCGACAAAAGAACACCGCCTTTACGCTAGGCTACTACAGTACTAGGCGCACAGAATTACGGAAGAGATTTATCGTGATATTTGCAAGTAACGTGGAAAGTTATTGACCTACGTAGTGCGGTGACACGATTGTTATGATTTCAATTTAAGAAACTTACGAAACCGAAATTTGGTATCAATTTTTACAGTATTTGTATTTTATTTTGAGTTGAAACCCTTCCAATATCTTTTGATATCGTCCAAAGAAGCCGTGCCCTTGGTATGTATATACCCTTTCCGTTACACGTTGTAGAAGCAATGCATACAACATGCTGATACAATGTTGTGTGTTATTCGACCTAAGCCTGCGAGTACGATCGTGGAAATGCGGTCACTATAATGGCTTACCTCGTATCGATTACACGCCGGAAAAGAAAATTTTCAGGGAGCATTAGAGCATTTAACTTAAAAACCTATAGGCTTAAATTACTTGACAATTTCAAGAATGTTATAAGAAAGGTTTGCATAAGTTTCTACTTTCATATTTATGAAATATTTTCCGACTTTTGTGGTATATTTTCGGGTGTTTTTCTAAGGACGGCAGACAATGTCTATAGCGCAGACTCGCAAAGTTTCGGGGCGTTCCGTTACCATAGCAACGCTGTCATCTGTTAACCCTGTGCCCGCGGAGGTGTGGTCTCTAACACGATTTCCACACTAATCCTATTTAAACACACAATTATTTGTAAGAGGCGTCACTTTTTACACGTTTCCCTATGGTTTTTATTTATTTGTACATGTTTTTCTAGTACTGTTTGACCTATGACGTGACAACCACGCCCTGTTCGCAATGGAAGATCAGCGAGTCGTCCTCATATGGAAGGGTATGCAAAAATCAGTGTATGGTAAAATAGTCGTTAATATTTTGGGATAAGAGCCAATGTTACTTGTAGATTGGTCATTAGATACTAAATATAAGTAAGGATATAGACAGATAAGTCGTAGGTATCACCAACGCAGCTTAAAGATGGCTGAAACAACTTTTACTTGTTTTCCAATCGTTACAAACAGCATTTTATTGTAAATTTGCTTCTGACCTCTTCAATCTTATGAGAAACTGGTCTTTTAACACATATTTACATGGGAAATATTACCTTTCATCGGTTTACGGGCTGATTTTCCCAGCAGTATTACAAAAGACTGATTAATCGAACGAAATACTAAAATATCTACCGTGAATTTTTGAGTTCACTCCAAAAAATGACCTAAAACCAGATTTGAAAGCCGAAATGTTCTACAAAAATGTAACATTGCAGGTCTTCCTTAATTTTCTCAGGCTAAAATTCAAACTAATATTTAATTGAAGCTTCATAATATGACAGCACCTCGTAAACTACCATAGGCACAATACAATTAAACCCTACAGTCCACATAATGCTAAGCCAGCGAACTATAAAGCCGGTAAATCTGAGGTAAGCCAATAAAAGGGTTTTATAAAATGAAAACCTATTGGATTTGCCGGCGGCGCGTCGGCGATGCATTTTGTGGCGGGTTAGGTGAAGCGGATATTAAGACTGAATGAACATAAAAACGCGCGTTTTTTCTTATTTTCAAAGTTTTCAAAGGAATATAATGTACGTCGGAATAGGAGTACTTACGTGTAGTGTTGCAAGAAACTCGAGTTTTGGAGTCTTATATAATAATACTTGAGCTATTTTTCAAGACTCGAGTCTTATAAATAAAACTTAGAGCTCAAGTTCTTCAGAATTTGTAGTCTTTTGTAAAAAGACTTGAGTCCTGTCAAAAAGAACTCAAAGACTGAGTATTTTTAAAAGAACTCATGACTGAGTCCTCTAAATCCATAGCTGTGGTTTGAAGTAATTAAATAGCAATGAACAAATTATAATGTGAGAAAAGTGTATATTATATTAAGAATTAGAAAAGTTTGTAAATATAATGTGAGTAATCTATCCGTTGTGTAAACCCATAGTATAAACTAAGCTTAGTTTGGGCTAGATGGTGTTATGTAATTTGTTCCGTAATATTTTTTTATTTTATTTTATTTCTTATAATTAGGCAGTATTATGTGTGTTTATTATTTTATTTAGATGTTTTAACTCGCATTTAGATTCAGCAAATCGTCAGTCTTCAGGTGGATACTTTTGATTAGGTTATTTGCGTTTAAAAAATAACAGTCCGACAGACAGAGGAATGACGATATATCAAGATGGTCACGCATCCACGTACCGGCCTGCTTGACTTGCTAAATTATATTATCATTTGACAGTAAATAATAATATTTATTATCAGTCACTTACATTTAAGATGCCATCAAAACACGTTAGAAAAAAGAACCTTATCACTGTGACTTCAAAACACCATTTATTTTGCAAACAATATAACGTACAGTGATATAATTGACAGTAATACAAACACAAAAACAACACCCCAGCCATATCTATTAAGAAATGTACAACTGTACAATGGCCTAAAAAGGATTATTACCGCCAAATTAGCACACACTGCATTACAATCCGCCATTTTGCAAGTCAGCGTGACTCAGCGGTTCTGCGTCACGCTATGCGTTGCCCCTAACTCGGTCCCTGCAAAGTTGTAGGGGCTTATTCGATTAGTATACAACACTGATTGAATTAAGGTGAATGTACCGGATTAATGCCTTATATGTGATTTATTTATTTTATTTTTAATTTGTAGGGGAATTTTAGTTTTGTGGCTTACTAATTAATAGATACCATACAAAAATGAAATTTAAAAAAATACAATTTATATCTGGCATTGCTCGGGATGCACTATAAGGATCAGAATAACACAGTAATATAATAAAACAGTAAAAAAAGTGTGTCTGTACATTGAACATATTTAGAAAAAGTATTATTGAGGGGGTTAGAAAATTTTTATCTATTTGTACACGTCAATCTTTCGAACTAATAAACGGATTTGAATGAAACTTTTTTTTGTTATACAGCTAAGAAGTCTAGCTATAATTTATTTTTGAAACTGGAACACCTGATGTAGACTTGTACACGCGAGCAAAGCCGCAGGCAGAAGCTATTTCAAAATAAGAAATGTAGTTGAAATTAAATTTAGAATGATACGTCAAAGTAAATACGGCTTACAATGCAGGGCAGTGGTGGAACAAAAGCTTAATCAATTCTTGTCTATGGTTCCTTGGGTTTTATAACCTCCGCTTTAAGTTAAAGAGTAAACGGGTTAGGTTACTTCTAATCAAGTTCCATCATTAACTGATTGTCGTACAGTTCAACCTTTATAATTATGGTACTCAGAATTTTTTTTGTGTATTTGGGGTTAAGATAGAATTTTTTTTCACTAACATAGGATAAGTGATACTAAGTAAAGAGTCATAGTAAATTGGTAAATAAATCAATTGATCTTGACCACATTAGTGCTTAAATGCTTGATAGATTGAGTGTATCATTTATATATATATATAAATATATATATATATAAATATATATATATATATATATTGCTTTACACTAGGAATTCCTTCAGTATCTGTATAATTTTGCTTCTATCTCAGGTTATATCACAAATACTACTTTTATACTGGAGAAAGTATGAAATTATCACAAGAACAAAATCGTAGGCAACAGCTAATGACCAAATCGATATTGATTTTCAATTAATCAATCGTTTTATTTCAGGTAACTATAAGATCCATATTGTGTTGAGCTCTTCCATACCCAAAGGTTCATCTCAACAGTTGCAGAGCATCAAACGTTTTCACATAATATTTTATTTTATTTGGGAAAACCAACAAATGTACTATTTTATCTTTCATCTAAATATACACAATTAGGTGGGTTAACGTACAATCCTCAACGTTTCCACATATTACTATTTTTTATTTTTAAATAATTTACTTACATACAGTATGGATGGGGTAGGTAGCTGGCTTATTAAACTTATACTGTTTACATTGTTAGTTCTTAAGTGTATTAACCAATTCTTTTTTAAATATACTATGATGAGCGAATATGTCTATTTTCACAAAATGTTGATTATATATTTTGACTAAGCTGTGGAGAGGCGCTCGCTTACCCGCACTTGTACGACCTGAAGTCGTGGCAAAGAGGAGGAAGCGCGTGTCTCTCGTCTTATTACGGTTCTGGGCACGACATAAAATATATTATTAACTAGTTTAGGGCAATCAAATTTGTTGTGTGTAGGAGCATCATGGCTTGGAGTAACCATGACGACGAGAAAGTGATTAGTGGTGTTCGTGGCTAAATTATAACAGTCACATGGATTGATCTTCAAAGTTAAGCAACGCTCGGGTCGGTCCATCGACTGGTAACCATTTGAAGATATTCCTCCATGCCTAAGAAAGCAGGTTAAGTAATTTTGCAGCAGTCTTGCTAAGGGATATGGTCAGCTACTGGTTAATGGAGGCAGTCACTCCTTAGTTGGGACAAGGCTATACAACGTGTAACGGAAACCCCATAACTATCCAAAAGGACTGAAGACAACATCTGGTATGGAGTCTCTATGCAAAGTTTCAGCTCAAAATAAGTAACTCACAGAATTGACCCCAAATTATTGGTTTCATATGTTTCTTGAATACCAGTAATAACAAACGTTTCACAGCACTATGAGGGTCATCACTTTCCACGTCACTTGCCAATAAAACGATAATTCTCTTCATTCTTCTTAATTTGAAAAATTCGGTCTCTGGTATCAATGTATTGAAATTTCTAATAAGTTCCACACATGTAGACATAGGATTACAAAACCCTTGCTATATCGTTTGTTATCATCCAAAGAAGCCGTGCACTGGGTATGTATATACCCTTTAAATTACACGTTGTATAGATGTTAATGAAAAAAAGCGTCAATAGCTAAATGTCTAAGGTGTCGGACTTGTGATCGACAGGTCACGGAACCCACTCGAGATACAAGCATATTTAGCTTAGTTGGAGAGGTTAAAAGAATTAAAGTGAATTCTACCCACATTGGTAGTCCGAAAATTATGAATACAAAATTGATGATGACTATATTATGACTGCCTTATTAGCAACAATTCACTGGTCGAACCACAGCTTCAGAGCCTTGAACATCGACGACGAGTTGCAAGTCTATCGGTTTTCTATCGGTTACATTTCCGGGAGTGTGCGATGGAATTACACAATCTGATACCGCCAAGCCCGTTCCATCATCGGACTATAAGGCAAACAACGATGCGCCATCGTTACATGGTGGACATCCCACCCATACGCACAAAACGTTTTGGGAATACTTTCATTGTGCGTACGGCTAAGGAGTGGAATTCCCTGCCGGAGTCTATGTTTCCTGATAGCTATAACCTGGGAGTCTTTAAGTCAAGAGTGAATAGATTACTTCTAGGCAAGCGTGCTTCATCTTCGACCACATCATTGCTTAACATCAGGTGAGATTATGGTAAAACAGAAGCCTATTCTGTATAAAAAAAAATGTGAACATTTTCAAAGGTGATCAAAAATCAAGTCATAAAATAAGCAACATAGTAAATGATTAATGCCATTTTTTCAAGACTCGAAGACTACTGCAAATCTCACCGCGCTCTTACAGGGCATCGTTCCTGAGAAGTTAGTTTACGACAGGCTCATAGCCACAACTCTAGCATGAAACCAAGTTTATCACTCTGCACAAACACACATACCCACCGACACTGATATATACAAACCCACACAGCCACAAACAGACAGACGGAGAGAACACGGTTGCAAAAAGCAATTATTTTAATGAGTGTTAGGCGAAGCATGGAGGGTGTATTTTTTTTATGGAATCGCATCAACAATCTCTTGGATTGTTTAACATTTATAATTTACATAATTCATAATCATCCGACTGGTGGGGTGTGGTCGTAGTGATGACGAATTTGTTTCTAGATTTCCGCGTAGGCTAATGACTTAAGCCTTATAACATAACATAACTAGCTTATGAAATTCCGACTGCTGAGACACACCTTTCTCTCTATGAGAGGGAATGAGCCGCAATCCACCACGTGGCTCTCGTGCGGCACAGTGTCTAAGTTTTATTTTATTTCGGAAGACCTGACCTCGGAGTCTTTACCTCCAGTCCAGTTCAAGCCAGTTTTGTCACAATATTTTCCTTCAATAGCAATTATTTGTATGAAATTATTTATTTGAAATTATTTGTATGTTTTGTGTATTGCACGTCGGTGCAAATAATGAGAAATTAAATATTATGTACAAAAACTGTAAAACAAATTTAAAAAATGAAACAAGAAAATTTACAACGCATTGCCAAGACGCACCTAGCGCTCAGAGGAAAAGCTTTTTCCGATAACTTCCTTACGTCGATCAAAATACCAACACCGAATAGACAAAGCTACTTTTTCCATTCAATGTATTAACAAAAATTATGTCATAGTCAACCCGCTCCGCTCCCCGTTCCGCTACCATCCCCGTTAACAAACGCACCACACCCCAATACCTAATCATTTTAATTGCTGACACAGTTGCATCGTCTTGATGCACAGTAAACTGAATAATACCTTTGTTGTTGCATTTCAGAAAAAAGTTAGACGACCTAGAATCTGAACAATGCTATTAGGCATTTATTAATTATTATTTATCAATCAATGACATTGTGGTAAAGTATTGTGAGGCTGTGAAATTTTAGTTTTTGTCATATTGTGAGTTGTTATTCGACGTAGGCTTTTAATGTGGTATTGAGGTTACGGTGAAGGCGCGTAAGCCCATGACCCGCCCGCGTGTTTCGTGGCCCGAAGGCTAGGAGTGGCTAGGACAAGATTATGTGTGTTTTCTTTCCGTTGTAATCCTTGAATTTACTTATTTCTAAAAACAATGCTACGTAAATTAAAATGTCACGCTTTGTTTATATTGTTCCTTATTTGTTAAACGGCTGAATGATGTTTGGTGAGGTACCTTATTATAATGTTACGTTACTGTGTATGACATGATTTAAAACAGTTGAATACACATATTGCAGACCGTAATCTTAAGTATTTTGTATAACAAAGACTGACAACTGAGCGACTTTTAAGGGCCTATACTACTTCGGTGCTTCTCACTCTTTATCTCGCTCGCACACTACTGGCCGCGGTCACGCGAGCAAGCGATACAGGGTGGCAGGGAAAAGACTCCAAGACACCGATAATTTAGTTTATTTCTTTTTACGGTGTAAATAATGCTTATTTAAAACAAGTAAATAACATTCGACCCGCTTTATAGTTAGCTCAATTAATATGCAAAGTTTCATTATCTAATTTAGACTTATTTTTAAATACCAGCAGTTTATTGTTCGGTTTGGAGGTAAGCTTGGAATTTTTTCTATCAAGAAAATTTTATGGAATCGTGTTTTCGTCAAACAGCACCTAAAATTAATCCTCAACTTTAACATATATTTATTTCAAAATTATTGTTGCAGTAGTACCGACATAACGGAGGATCATGCTAAGCTATTTGAGGTAGTATAGGCCCTTAAGACTGAGTCATACCGATTGTAGGAAAGGGGGAAGTTAAATAAAAATAACATAGTTAGCCTGTAACATTCCTACTGCCAGACATAGTCCTTCCCGCTATGAGAAGGAATAGGCTGTAATCCACCACAATGACCTAGTGTGGACGATGTCGCATGTCTAAGGGTTTTCAGTCCCAAGACATTCCAGTTTCATCACGATAGTTTCTTTTACTGTGTTCAGAGCAATTTTGATAATGAAAATTACACAAAGTAATTTGCCTGGCCTAGGTTTGAGCCTATGACCTACAACTCATAAGTCATGCTTGTAACGTAAGAGCTACCACTGCTTAAAAATCTAAACTAATATGATAAAAAAATTTTTTAGCAAAAAGTAGAACCGACTTCCATATCAAAACACTACAAAGCCAAAAATAACTTTAATTTCGGAAGGCGGTGTCAAAAACGAAAATATATACAAAACTAAAGACACCGCCTTCCGAAATTAAAGTTATTTTTGGCTTTGTAGTGTTTTGATATGGAAGTCGGTTCTATTTTTTGCAAAAAATTTTTTTTTCACGCTTTTTAGTGGGTTGGTTTGTAATTTATCTAGTTACAAAAGCCATAATGTCAACAACTTATCACCTTTTACAAAATATTGCTTTTCCCTGTGCATAGCCGTTAATTTTTGAGGAGTTCTCCTGATATTTGACCATCAGCTCTACATCACCACATGTATTGTGACGAGCATAAAGTGTTTAACATCGGTACTTAATTAATCGAATCGCAATCCACGAAATACTTATTATTGAGGAGTTTCAGTGGCCATCTGTGGTCTTCATCATCAGTTCAACTTCCCCAAATGGTACTTTTCGGAAGCAACTGCTCAAGGTACTATAAGAAATACCCAAAACGCTATAGGTGTGCCTATAATATTTGAAGAGTTCCCTCGATTTCTCCAGGATCTCATCATCAGATCATGATTTCGTAACAATGGGACCAACTAGAAAGTATACCCATTCAAACGCAAAAATAATTTTTCAAATCGGTCCAGCCGTCTCCGAGTTATGAAGTAACATATATAAAAAAAAAGTTCGAGACGAATTTTAAAACTTCTTTTTTTGAAGTCGGTTAAAAAGGGAAAAGTTTGTTTGTATGAACGCGCTAATCTACAAAAGTACTGGGTGGATTTGGATGAAACTTGGTATGGAAGTAGCTTGAAGCTTGAGGAGGCTACTTTTTAGCCGATTGCAAAAAAGGGGGCTATATTTTTATCATGTTAAAGTCCACAAGAGCGAAGCTCCGCACGAGAGCTAGTAAGCAATTTAACTTCATTTAATTTTTGACATGCTTACTCGCTTGTAAACTATGTTGTAAACCGGAATAGTAAAATAACAGTATGGAATATTAAAAAACGCATTCAACTGCATACCATGACATCATTAAATAAACCTTTCCATCTCATAAAAACGCTTCATTCATTCTGAAGCTTGCATGTCATCACAGACCAATGACATCAACTCCTAATGCCACTCAGCCCCATCACTATACACTACAATAATGCTGAAACGTGACGTGTATTATCTATCGCTAATAAAAGTGACAAAAAATGCTTAACATAAAAACTTTTTACCAAAAAATTAAACCGACTCCCAAAAAAGAAGTATACCCTATCAAACAAAAAAAAAAATTTCCAAATCGGTTCAGCCGTCTTCGAGTACTCGATGATCATCAGTGATCGGAGTAGGTAGATTGATTTTTGGTACTTGTATCATAAATGCACACAGAAAGAATAACATGGATAAGCCATTTTCCCAGAAAGTAATTCCGGTATTTCCGGATTCAATTAAACATTGTTAATGTTGGTAGTGATATTATTCCTACTCAATTCAAAATTTAAAGGAAGGTATAAAAACTAAATTAATTCATTATTTATCTGTTGAATAATAAAAACAATCTAATTCCGATCGAAGCTTTAATTTTTATTTTTTTATTTTTTTTATTCCTACCTTTTTTTTGAGGATGGCAAATCATCAAATGACTCCTTCCACTCTGGCAGAATAAAATTCCTACATAAGTTCCGTTTTTTTTTTAATAATCCACCAATTCCAGAGGAATGTCCATATTAATATATACGTTTCGGATCAATGACCCCATTTCAATCTACCTACCCCGATCACTGATGATCATACATTAAAAAAAAAAAAAATATACGCGTCGAATTGATAACCTCCTCCTTTTTTTGTCGTCGATTGAAAATTGAGTAATTAATATATATTAA